>OY720633.1:59683834-62511334 GCA_963169105.1 Ceriagrion tenellum
GTGATGGAGAAGTGGAACAGGCTGCAGAAGACGCGGACAAAGGAGAAGGAAGGGGTGTGAAAGACAGCCTGAAGACAACAAAGCGGACGCATGAGGAAGGGGACGGGAGAGAATAATAACGTAAGAGGAGAGCAATGTTTGTGAGGAGAAGGAGAACCCAGGGGGAGGGAACACGCGCACAGATTCACTCCGATCTCCGCTCTCTGATAAAATAAGAAGCGCCGCAAGTGCCAAGGGGAAGAGAGAAAACATCGATGCAGTATCCCAAATTCGATGTGGAACGAATAAAAGATCTGTAAACACTGGACATATTAACTGTTAGTTCAAACCTTGGGCAAGGACCTAGCCTCATTGAAACACTTCATTTAGTTATATTATAATTTTTTTATTTATTGATTTTATTTATTTTTGTATGTTCTTAAATGTCACTGTTGTAAAGGAAAAAATAGAATAGAATATCTTCTGTGACTTCAGACTACTAAACCTGAAAGTTATCCTGTACTTTATCAGGGGAAAAATATAAATTCTATGCAATTAGTCTCCTTCCACTTTTTGTCGATATGCTATAACAGTTTCACTACAAGGACCTTTTTTTTACTCCAAAGATAATATCTTGTATAAGGAAAAAAAGCCATGTACATGTAATGTGATATGCTCCTTATATCTTATTATCAAAGAGATGCGATGAATGTAAATGATAATGAGTTACCTGCCATGTACATTTTGAACTTGAATGAATGAATATTATTGAAAACAGACACCAATTCCCGTAAGATCACTGAAGTTAAGCAATGTTGGGCCCGGACGAGGGTTGGTTGGGCGACCTTCAACGTGGCGCTCTTGTCCCCTGTCTGCATGTGGCAGTCAGGTTAAACATGGAGTTGGCACAATGGACCACTCAAGGTCTAGGTGCCCGAGCTCCTGTCGAAGGCTCCCCCAACTAACAATCTAGTTATTACCTTCATAATATTTTATTTGGAAAAATCGCGTATTGAGCATTTGAAATAGATACATCGATGATGACAAAATTCGTAAGTAAACAACTTAAGTATAAAATCTACAGACATACCAATCACGCCGTTCCATTCCGCGGTAGGCACAGTCACAAATTTTTTACTCATACATACATATTTGTACACCTAACTCTGCTTCAATAATTTCCTCCATACTGACCTATCCTTGCAAACCACTTTTGCCTCATTTACCCCCATACATTGCTTAATGCAAGCCCTCCTGTTTTTAAGACTCCTAATATTCCTCCTCCTAAGAATTTCCTCAACCACATTCAACCACAACTTTCTCGGCCTACCTCTACCTCTCGCACCAATCATTTCATTCTTGTATACGTATCTGTTTCGTTAATTGACTCTCAGCCATTCTCTCAGCATGGCCAAACCAACGAAGCACTCTCCTTTCATATATGTCCACTACTGGAGCATGTATGCAAAATCTGTGCATAAAATTAGTATATGTGTTATCATTTACGTGTTTAATGGAAATATGATGCCAATGCAAACAGTTAACACCGAAAGACAGTTACAAATATAGATATTTTGTTGCCATAATTTAATTATATCATTTATTGCATGTACCCACTTTCTCTGCGTATATCTCTCTCTGTACTCGAGCTCTAAAATTAATGTATACCTTTTGTATGTTCTTAGTGGACCAAGTGGTCCAAGAACAATAAATATTTCTTTATCTTTATCTTTATTTTGTAAATCCAGTCCTCCCAAGCCCGTTTATAGCTCATCAGGAGTTTCTCAAATACAAATAAAAATCACCATTTAGTGTTACATAGTTTTGTTTTGCCTTCTCCATACATGAGTGGTTATACCTACTGTAATGCTTCAATTAAAAAATAAATTTGCAAAATACAGGAAATTTTGCAAATTTTTTTAAATAAGGGATTTGAGTTCATTACCATTAATATCTCGCACATCGAATGTTTATCTAATGTTTCAGATAGTGATTATTGGAACTTATATATTGTCAAAAAATAGCACGTTTTCCATTTGCCTAGCCACGGTCACAACGCCTAAGCTCTATTTTTATGGCAACATATTTCTGACTTGTAAATGCAGGGAACCAAATAATCAATAGTGTGGAGGAAAAAATCGTTACTATTCCACAAGTCGATGGCGAAGTAAAACGAATAAAAGCAAAAAATAACGAAACTTTTAGAAATTGCCAATGAACGAACAACACCAAAGAATTTCTCAACATATTAGAAAATAAGAAAGCCATTAATAAAACGGTATTTGGATGAAAAAAGGCTTCGCTGCCCATGATACCAAAATCTCATTTCCGGAAGAATCAGCTTCCTAATACCACCAAAAACTAGATTTCATCTGGGCACACACTCGGCTAATGCGTCTTGATCTCACATTTCCTGGAAGTAATATGTAAAAATGTAAACAGTGCGCGTCAATTTTCATTAATTGCAGCCAAATGAGACCTGAAGGAATCTGCATCTGCGCAAGGAGTTAATAAACTGTTTCAATACTGCAGCTCAATGGCACCTCACCTCTTAATTGCGGAAATGATGTTCAATAATATAGTTTCCCTGGTTTAAGGCATCTAGATGCCTTTTCTAGCTGACCTTCCTCTACCGTACCGCAACCAACAGGCGTTACATTTTGTAGACAAAGCAAGTTAAAGGTTTCTTGAATTGGATTGGGTATTTGGGGAGGCAACCGACAGCTAAGGTCATTTGCGCCACAGGGGAGAGGTAAGGGAGGAAGGGTGGATAGAAACCCGGTGTCGGCATTAGCCGGCTCTTAACGAAAGGCGCCAAGGGGACCACGGTTTTACGTCTCATCCGATAGACGGATTAGGTACTGTATTTGAAGTGCCCTCCACAAGACACTCAAGTAGGAATCGGGTTTCCTCTGAAAAATATCCTCCTCTGCTGGGATTTGAACCCTGGCCGTCCGTATGATTAGCCAGTACTCTAGACACCACACCAATCCGATCCCCAGGTTTCTTGAAGCCATGGAATCACCAGCAAATTCAAAGTTACCGCCCATTGTAAGTCAATGTCACCTCAATGTACCCTTCCTTTGACAAACATCAAGGAAAAGTGTACCTTATTCGATTAAAAAATAACCATTTATCAAAAAATAATTACGTATCAGAACAGATATTAATCATCCTCAGAAGTCTGACCGAAATTGTTGAGCCTAGGCATAGTCAATCATGCCATGTCTACCACCGAAATCCATCACCAACGGTACTCGTCATCCGTAACCACCGCCCCTGTGCGAATCTGCCAGTGTCATACGTCAGGGCGTCTCACTGCCTGACGAGAGACGTCGACATTTTGGAGCGAGTCGCACAAGCCGATGCGTCAAGCCCCTTCAGCGATGCCATTCTCGCTTGTATCGGAAGATCGTACCCGATAAAATTAAATAAAAAAACAAAAATCCATTTACGCTGGCGTTTCTCAGATGGTGGATAAAAGAAGATGGGAGAGAAACAATGCCAAGAGAATGAGGGAGACCGAGAGAAACATCAATTCGGAGCAGATGGGAACAAAGGCTGAAGGGGTGAGAAGACTGGAAGGAGATAGCGCAGGAGAAGGAAAACGGAGACAAGAGAGGGGTTCCGCAGGGGAGCATAAGTGGTCCCCGCGAATTATATACACTCGCGGAGAATGCTGCGTGCGGAGGAGGAGATGGAGGATCAGGGGAACTTCTGGCCGATGCGTCTGGGAGATTGTAAGGGAGAGGGGGATTCTGGGCAGCCAGGATACGAAAGAAAAGAGGGAAGGAGGGTTAAAAATATGAGGGTACGTTTTTCGAGGAAGGGGGCGTGGCAGACGGCCTCTACTGCGCCTTCGTTTCGTATCGCTGGCTGTGTGCGTCGAAGCCTGGCTGCATCGTGGCCGGATGAGGAGGAGAGAATACGACCGAACGTGCCGAACGAGGAGACCCTGGGTAAGATGGGCTCGAGATGGCGCTCTTACCATGTGGATGTATGCGTGTTTTTGGTCGGAGGGGGCGAGTAAGGTTTTTTTTCGGCGCAGGGAACGACTGCGAAAAGGGTACGTGGGAGAGAGGGAAGAGAAGCTAACGGCCCTGAGGACGTGGGAGGTTTCGGCGATGATGCGGGCATAGGAGGACGGAGGGAGATATTCCCACTGAACTACTGACCCATTTCCGAGACACCCCCTCCTGAGAAGTGAAGAGGTTGGAACGTTGAGGCGGCAGGGGAGGAGTGGGGGGTGGCAACACTAGAAAAGGAGGGCGGGGGTGGGTCTTATAAGGGCATGGAGTAGCGGGGTATATGGATGGGATGTGAAAAGAGCCTTAGAGGTGAGGGCACAAGGGTGAGTGAGTTTTAGGCGTTGGAGGGGTTTGGACGAGGGCCATGCGATGAGGACAAGGACCTGGGTATACCACACGTACGCAAAGATGCGAAGGGTGTCTCCGTAGCTCTTTATATTTTCAGGGACGCCCGAAAATTTATAGGGGAATTATCGCGGAGCACGCTAGGGCGCGATGGTACCCAGTAAGGATCATATGCGGTTGACTCATCAAGAACCCTTTTTAGCCTTCACGACGCTTCATGATACGTACACTATGGTATTCACCAGGATAGCTGAATGCATAGTTTCATCACCCAATCAATGTCTAAGACAAAGGTTGCAGGTAATAGAATAATCACCAGCCATAAATACGCTATCGGTATTCCTACAAAACAGCTACAGAACTAAATTCTTCCAAAGGATAGCTGCCCTGACAAAGCTACAGAACTAGATGACTGTGGTCGAATGCTTTCCTTCATTTTTCTTTTTGAAGCATTTCCCATTTCTTCAAAAAGAGGCTTTCTAAAATTCGGATTCGTTAAAATAAAAAAAAAATAATCAAACGTTAAAGAATATAATTCACACAAAAATGCATGCAACCCCATACATATTACCTTTAACCCCTTAATTAACTTTGAATCGAAATTAATCACGTTTAAGCAAAAGGAAAAGCATAAATCAGATGTTATCATATAATTATGTATTGAAAATCCGCTATTATAATTTTACTACAGTTTATGCGAAAATAGCACACATAAATTAAAGTTCACTCACGAGTTTTTTTATACTGAAACCGTATATGGGACTCAGCCAATCACAATGACGGCAAGCACTTCACTGTACCTCATAAGAATTGTTTCAAGCAGCAACAATGCTCCCACTAGCCGAAATCTAAGGACAGCGTGCAAATGGTACTATCCCAAAGAGTCACTAAATCTATATAAAGTTCATTCTTATGACTCATCAAAGGTTTTTCTCTGAGATAACAAAGCACGACAAACACAAGGGAGAAATTTAAAGCTAAGAATAAATATAAAAATTTAGGTCAAGTGACGAATGGAACTTTGCAGAGCATGAAGCATTGTTACAATATGCAGCTACGTCACTTCGAATACAAATGAAGGAAATATTGATCCCCCAGAACCTCTGAGATTGAAATAATAAATTGAAAATATAAATAAATATAGCCACGCACTGGAGGCATTAGCTCATGATTTTCTAATAAATTAAAGCTATTATCAAATACCTGCAGTAAACAACCACCAAACGTTGACTTGGATGTGCCTAGGATGCTTCCCACTAATTAGAAACGCGAAGTTTCGCCACCTTCATGACAGAGGAACTCTAGTAAGATTCTCACCATGGTCGTTCGATTCGATATATCCGAAGCCCGATCGATATGGGTTTTCGCAATAATTTCCACCACATGGCCGCCATTAATGTGCTTCCTGAGCATTTACCAGCATTGCACACCCAAGAAAACCTTCGAATATACGGTTTCAGCCATTATTTTGAACACAAATGTATTGACAAATCATCAAAAACTTTGAATATTCTGTACTATCCTTGTACAGAATCCACAGAAATAAGCACATTAATGGCGGACTTGTTTGCGTTCCAAAGAACTGTATTGAAGGAAGAAAACTATCGATATTGGACAACTTTGTTTCTCACAGCATTGTTTATCATCGACCAAATTTTCGGCCTTATTCGTCTAATATCTCGGCCTTTTAAATTAACAACGCATCTCCATCTCGAATGTATTGTTCCCACAAAGACAACGCCGTTATCCATATCTTCATAATGCTGTTACAGCAGTTGAGGAAAAGATATACTTCAAACTTTGAGAGAAAAATCTCAGGCGGAGACATCATGAAACTTCACCCTGATAATAGCGTGAGGTATCGGAACCAAGGTCGATGAAAAATACAAATGAACAAATGTAAGCAAATGAGTTTCTCTACCGTCATGATTGATGTATATCGTTTTCACCAAGTTAGCGCCAATACTCGATCATTTGCACGCGTTTGTTATGAGTAATTATCGGTAAAAATAAAAAAAAAGTTTTAAAAATGGTAGTAACTGCCACTGCTTTAGAAAAAATTATTTAAAAATACTCAGACGCGTGGACGCAGAAATGCAGATGCAGATACAACTCCCACGCTGAATTCAAGATGGGCGTTTCAAATGATAATTTAACTCAAAGCTGTAGGTAACTGATTCTAACGTGCAAGTGGTTTTAAAAATTTGATCTACATCTACAAACTACCCTACGAGCCGCTGCATGGACATGTGGAAGGGGGTGTTAGGACACCATCCGTGTGAAGTCAGTGTCAGTGTCCCATACTGACATAATCGTCGTCAATCCGCCGAAGTAATCGAATGAAGTAAAATCATAATGTGCAACCAACATCGTTGAAGATCACCTACTTTCAACGCATTGCTGTCAACATCAGGTAACCATAATGTTCGATGCTGTGCCTCTTAGCGTACAGCTTTGTACTGCCTTCACCGCAAAAAAGTATTTCTCCTCCAGTCGGAGTCTCGCTGTTGGCGCTTATGTTGGCATGGTTTGGAATGACTCCTAAAGAGAGGCAGCTACTGTTTAAGTCGATGTCCAAGGAAACCACTCCAAAGTTGATATTCACATTCGTTATGATTTTGCTTTCATCACAATACTTAATATCTTGATGCCTTTGATGGTAAATATCCTGGAATTTCATTAAGGCTTAATAAAAAAAGCATTGTCTTCTACATATTAAAAAAGTGTAGTTCGTTTACCATACTTTGTTTTTATGGAAATTGACCATGGTTTTAGCACTTGCATGAAGTTATCAAGGTGCATATATGTCAAGACCCAGACAATGGCACGTGTGATCCGAAACAACGGTCGGTTTTTAGCAATCAAAATTGTGGAATCTACATCTACATACTACCTTTTGAGCCGTCGCAGTGGTAGGGGGTGTTAGGACACCATCCGTGTAAAGATGTAATGGATAAGGGCATGGGAGGTGAAATGGTGACGTGTGCTATGGGAGTATATTGAGTGAATCTCAGTTTTTATCGTAATCTCTTATTGTACGCGGAAAGATCGAGTTTTTGTACCTATTCTGTTCGGCAGTGTATCTCTCTTATTTAATCGCTTCTGTCACACCAAGTGATCTAGTAAGGCGTCATGATAATATTTTCTCCGTGTCGCTCTGAAGCACACCAGTTCAGAATTTGTCAAGCAATCCAAGCCTAGCGTAAAGCCTCCGAGTCTCTTGGCAGATACTCCATCCCGGAACCAAAGTGAAAAATTATTACACTCACAGTAAAGTGTACTTTTCTAAAAACTATTTAAATGCAGTCTTTTTCGGTTTCACTATGTCCTACTCCATTTCCTCAATCATCGTCTCCTCAGTAAATGATTTTCCATTTTTATCAGGGAAGGTTTTTCTCTGTGGATAGATAATTTTTTCACTTCATCAAAAAATGGAAATTGGTACGAAATCACCAGACATTGGGTAAACTACGAGGGAGAAAATTTTTTTTTTTCGGAAAAAAAGTGCGATGTTCCACGCGGACGAAAAATCGATAAGTTTTTACTTCGAGCGATACTCGATATGCCAAAACCACCGATCCAAGCATCCACTCTCCCTTTTTTTTAAGGGAAACCATGAGTGCAGGACAGATGTTGGAGTGTAAGAGATGGCGCGTGGGATCGGATGAAATTTCATGTAAGGGAACCCCCTTGGGAATCGCCATTCTTGCGAGAAAACGCGGAAAGTGGGCTCGCAGTGGTTTCGTAAGTTATATATCGAGTTTCCGCGCTCTCACTTTCCCGTAAAAAGGTGGCGATGGGCTACCCTGGGTGCTTCAGAAGAGGATGAAATGAGACCAGGGAATGGCTGAGGAGAGAAGCAGTGATTTTTGGGCTGATTTACCGACAGACTTCAAGATTTTCTTCGCCGAGAGTGAGGAGCCACTGGGTCATAACTGGCTGAGATCAATTGAGTAAGAAGTTCTGTATTACATAACTTCTCAAGATCACACTATACGTGTAAAATTTATGAAGATGAAGAAAACTCAAAGAATTCTCCGCAATGCTCACAATCAGTAAAATTAAAATGACTTTAGATTAAAAAAAAACACCTCAGGTTTCACGCGCAAATGGATTTGAAAATTAGAGTCTCCATGCCGGAACCAAAGTGAAAATTATTCCACGTGCAGTAAAGTGTACTTATCTAAAAACTATTTATATGCGGTCTTGTTCAGTTTCGCAATTCGGCATTCAAATGCCGAACTCGAGTTTCCGCGCTCTCACTTTCCCGTAAAAAGGTGGCGATTGGCGACACTGGGTGCCTTAAAAGTTGATGGAATGAGACAAGGGGATGGCTAAGAAGAGAGGTAGTGATTTAGGTTTAATTTTCCCGAAGACTTAAAGATTTGCATCACCGAGAGTGAGGTGCCACTAGGTAAAAATTGGCTGAGAGTAATGTATAAGCGTAGTTTTAATATACTCAAAATACTGGTGTTTTTTCCACGGCAGTAAAAGTTGTGATGAAGAGGAGACAACATTTGGAAAGGTAAGCCGAAATGAGTTTTGGAATGTAGTATAAGTTTAAAGCTTAAAAATTATATTTTGTGGAAGTGAAAAGCCATATGAAAATACCATCCAATATAAGTTCTTCAGGAAATAAAATGGAAGCATTAAGTTCATTATAATTTGTATAGAACCCCGGAAGTAGCCAGCGGCTGGGAAGTTATCCATTACCGCGCAATCATAATGGCTCCAAACGTAATACGTGAGATAAGAGCAAGTTCTGTACGGCATAACTTCTTAGGATCACACTACTATTGTAAAACTGGTGAAGGTAGGTGAAGACAAATCGAAGAATTTCCAACAATGCTCAGGAAAATTAAAATGGCTTTAAATAAGAAACCACCACAGCTTCCACGAGTTTCACATTTTGGAAATTCCAATAATAGTTTAGGGGATTAAATAGGGGAACTAAATAAACTGACCTTCCATCCCACAGAATCGGGATCAAATCTTGGCAGTGACATATATTTTCGATGGAATTCCGATTAGTATAAGGCGAACGCGCGTATAAGTGTAGTATTAGACGGATGGGGCAATCACCCAATGGTGCAAGTAGTCTTTACTGTCAGCCGCCTTCTCAATCTACAAACGACCGAACGGGATTCCTTTTCTATTGATATTACGCTCAAGTTAGAGCTCAGGTACTAAAAAAATGACGCGACCAGCAACATAACAACAGTTAAATAAATACATCATCATCAAATTTTGCAAAAACTTTAACTTATATGTGGGTGAGCAGAAGAATTCGATCGGTACTAATTTCCATCTAACAAAAACGATGAATTATTATAGTGAGATATGAATGGAGAGGTTGGAATGAAATCGAAGGAGGCAGCGTTAATGCGGACAAAGGAGGACACATTAAATAGAAGAGGACTTCCCACAGGCGGCGTTAAGACAAAGTAATCTCATTTTCCAACTAACGACCCATCAAGACCACATCCAATGAAAAATAAATTCCAGTAACAATTAGAACATAAGAAGCAAGATACAAATGCATTACATATCCATAAAACCTCTTTAAAAAGAGAAAAACATACTAATTTGAGGTAAATTAATCCATTTTCATTGACTAATATGGAAAAAAATTGAAAAAATGAGAGAAAAAGAGAAGATAAGAGAGAAAAATGACTAAAATAAATTATAAATCGAAGTTTCGAGCCTAATTTTAATGAACCAATTCATGCTGATATGGAAGAAGTAACTTTGTTTTTCCACAAGGTTAATTTAATTATTCAAAAGATGACACAAACTTACTTTTGCGTCTCAATGAAACACGAAGTTTTCTAGCTCATTTCCATAGAGATGCTTTTCCACTAAAATAAAATCAATATCCGATGGTTGACATTAAAAGTAGTCAAGAGAGTGAATAATAATTTAATTTGAAGGGAACAGCATTTCAAAGACGGTACTGGGGGGTGGTAATAATTATAGAGAGCGGCAATGGAAAGAAAAAATATACCACAATTATGACAACGATGGGAGGGAGAAGGAACAAAGGATCAACGAGAAAATAAACGGCGGAATTGATGATTAAAATTGGAAATCTTGAGGAGAACCCCGAAGTTTTAAGCTCGACCAAAAAAACCCCAAAATTATAATAACTATTTTTCAACACTACCTCATTAAAATGGTTCTTTAAATGCGAATACAAACCAGGAAACAGTATGTGAAAACATTTGTATGGAGCGTGGCATTCTATGTATCGGAAGAATGGACCATTGGAAAAGCTGACCATAAAAGACTAGATGCCTTCAAAAGCTGGTGCTGGAGGAAGATGCTGAAGATAAAATACTGGAAAATAAATGGACTGATACAATAAAAAATAATTAAGTGTACCGAAGAAAAGAAGAGGTAAGGCTCAAATGGTACACCAAAGAGGAAAGAATAACAAGGTGGATTGGACACAGCCTGAGACACAATGATTTTGTGTAGAACATAATTGAAGGTACGATATAATGGAGGACAAAGTCTCCCGAGGAAGACCCAGAAATAAGTTCATGGACCAAACAACGAAGATAGTACGTACGGAGTGATACCAGGAGGTAAGAGAACTAGCAGTAGATAGGGAAGGGTAGAGGGCTGCAGTCAACCAATTTTAGGATTGAAGGACCTCTGAAATAAAACCAAATTAAAATGATTCTCTAAATGCGTCAACGGGGGGGCATGTGATGAGTTTCAACGAGGGCGCAGGAAGACATCAAAACCTAACGAAGAAATATGAATCATTACGGAATATCACCGCTAAGAATAAGTCGCCGTTGCTCAAGCGATGAAAGAAAATCCTCTTCCTTCAAGATTCTACTCCATCCTTCTTCCCCCCATCCTAAATTGGTCCTTGATTCCACTCAAAACAAACCTTCACTCGACCCACCCCTAAAAATCAACCTCACCAGCCTACATTTTTGCGAGCTGGTAGCAAATTCTTAAGCCACTTCAAACGTCTCTTTTATCCTCCTCTCGCCCTCTTAGCACTTCATGAAATGCATATTTCGCGAGATTCTTGAGGACGGGAGGGAAGCGGTACCGGAAGATAGTAAAAGGGAGATATGAGAGGGGTGGAGGATGACAGAGCGGGGAAGAGAGAGAGGAGTAGAAGATGGAAGTGGAGGCGAGGGGTGAATGGGGCAGCGGTGGGTGTCACCACCCTTGGCCACCTCCATTGCCACTGGCTTGGACGAAAATCTCGGTGCATCTATGTAGTTTCCAACTTTATGGCTAACTTACTCTGCAGAGTATTCTGGAAAACTCTTCACCCTCAGGCAGGTACTTTCAGGTTTTGGCAAAATCTTAAAGAGTTGTAGCTTCATAAACATCTGCAGGATATAGCGGACGATATACATGGTACACTCTGTTGAATCAGGAAACAGTACCTATGTGAAAACCTTCGTATGGAGCGAGGAACTCTATGGATCAGAAGCATGAACCATGGGAAAAGCTGATCAGGACAGAATAGAAGCGTTGAAACTTAGAAAAGAAGAACCACATGGATTAGACACACCCTTATGGCACAATGGGTTTGTGCAGAACATAATTGAAGGAAAAATAGGTGGAAAAGTCCCCAGAAGAAGTTCCCCTGGAATAAGTTTATGGACCAAATATAGAAGACAGTACATAGGGATATATACCAGGAGGTAAGGGAACTAGCATTAGATGGGAAAGGGTGGAGGGCTGCAGTCAACTAACCTTAGGATTGAACGACCAAAGCTGATGACACTGTCGAAAAATCATCCACTGAAACAGGACCCAATTATGGCTAGCATTGTACTATGTAGGTGTAAATAAAAACGTCATCGGTGCCTACCTCTGGCAGAGGAAAGAAGATGAAGGAATGTGGTGGATAGGATAAGATATTAAGATAAAGAAGCCGTTGATTGGTCCTTGATTGAAGCTAAATAATAGATTTATTTTCGCAGATGAAAAAGTGTCAAATTCTCCAGTACAGAGCATAGTTGAAAATATTCCTTCATTGGTTTGGGCCTGTTGAGAGAATGGGCGAGAGTTAAACAAAGAAACAGATATTTAGAATAGATGTGTGACTGACGTGTGATGAAGCGGAACATCGTGAAAGTCATGAGTGAATGTGGTGGAAGAGACTCTGAATATGAGAAACATTAGATGTCTCAAGAATAAGAGAATGTGTAAGAAGCAAGCCTGATTGTAGTAGAAGCAAAAGAGGTATGCATGGATAGGGCAGAAAGGAGCAGTTTATTAAAGAGATACAGTGTTCTTGGCCTCTCAGAAATAACAAAGTTCTTTCAATCTGCCAATCACGAAAGGGAATAGAGAGATGGGTATGCCCGTAAGTGCATACAAATGAAAGAACTCGGGAAAATGAGAGCAGGGAGTGACGTGAGACGGGAAGGAATGAGAAGTCTTGATGCCGGGATGTGCGCGAGTGTTTCGACCAATGGATGGAAAAGAGACGGGTTATGTGGGAGAAGGCTTTGATACCTTCCTCCCTTCCACAACCGATAGGGGAGATGGAGGAAGGGGGGTTTGCCGAAGGAGGAAGAGCGCATTGGAATGGATGTGTGGGGTGAAGATGAAAGACGGGAGTGTGGGAGAGGAAGATCTGGAGGAGGCGACGAGAAGGAGGTGAGAAGCGGAGGGAAATAGGACGAGGCCGCGCGAAACGAGCGGTACGCCCAAGGCGTATGAAATATGGGTTAAAAAGAGTTCGGGAAGGACCGGAGATTGACATGTGAAAAGGAATCACGCCCTGATCCGATCCAAGAATAATGCATCTGACACCCGACGAGAGGGAGAGGGATGACGGGAATGGGCCCGCCAGATGAAAAGTGGCAAGGATAAGACCCCCAAACGTGATGAGAGGGAAGTTGCAAACAATTTTTCTTTCGAAAACTTTCAATCGCTCACAAACACAGCGCTTTTCTGCTTACTTATCCGGTATCAGTAACCTGAGAATGGGCAAGTTATATGAAGCGAAAAATGTGGATAGAACATAAGTTACAGTTTCAGGATTAACTTTGAGGAAACGAGACACAGGATATAATTTCTCACTTTCAAAGTGTGGAATGTATGTACATAGTGAGAAGTTATTTCATGTGAATAGAGTTTTTCCGTGAAATAAATTCATTTATTTTTTCAATAGAAATCACCAAGAAAAAGTGAAAGGTAAGATATGGTCCAGTGGTTCGTAAGCTTCGTATTTATTCAATTTCCTCCTTTCTAAATAGTTCACAATATCATTCTCCCTTCCCAATAAAAATATTAAATAATGAATCAATTCATTCAGCAACTGAAAATAATTCTCATGCTGAAGAATCGAATCGCCACAAAATAAACATAAAACAAAAACCACTTTTAAATTCTTTAATTACCAATAGAATACCACATTACACAGAATGCCTTATCCCAATTCCCCTTAATTGCCTCTAAATCTCTTTAAAGGAGGAACTATCCCGTAGTTGATGAGCCCTTCTATCAGTTCTATTCGAGCTGTCTAGAAAAACGTTAGGTGGGCAACGTTATTTCAGTCCACCATATTACGCATAAGTTTGAATGCTGTTAATGAAATATATTCGTTAAAATATAGTCCAAACATAATGAAGAGATGACAGAATCTATCGCGAACACGTCACACGAATTGCTTCCCATTTGAAAGTAATTGAAACTATAGTACAATACTGAAGCACAATGTAATAATCAAATCAGGTTTGCTATAATCTACACCGGCTTCAGCTGCAGCAGTGGTAAACTTACATCTACATCTATCTACATCTACGTCATACCCTGCAAGCCACCCAAAGGGTGTGTGGCAGGGGGTGCTTTCTAGTCTATAGGTCTTAGGTAACTTAGTCTATAGGTCGAGGAATCCTTTGTGACGCGGTACAGTCGTTCGATATTTTAGACGATAGAAGTTATAAGTTTCGTCATGTAATGTCCCAAAGAAAACTCATTCCACTAACATTTTTCACCATAGGAAAATCAAGGCGTTATGATTTCATTTTTACTGAAACAACGATGAAAATACGTAGATATAATCCGGTAAATAAATCCACCTCGACAGGGAATCGTTGCTCCAATAGATATTCTTCAGTCTCTTATATGATTTATTAGCACCGACAACGTAAGAACAAGGCAGATTCAAATATTCAGGATATCTAAAATATGGGAGCGCAAGTTTTCCAAAAACAAAATTATGTGAAAGATTATTGCAATAAAGTTAATACCTTCAAAATAAGGTAGAGCTTGGATGGAAGAACTAAAAATAAAAACGGAAGCGTTCCGCACTACATTGTAGCAATGACTGAAAAAAACCGCACGATACAGCACAATAGTTAAACATACCGGAAAACTTCCCATGCCGAGCAACTTAAAGGTATTCCTTTTCAAGTCCACCATTCAAGAATGGGTTCCATCCTGGACTTCCACTAGCAAAATGTCTAGACCTTAACAGCCAACCAGCAGATTGGACTTCTCTCCTTTGACTGCAACAGAAAAACATCCTCTCTCGCATTCATTTTAAGTACTGCTGCCTTGGTTTTCTGCCATGTGGCATTCCTCACTGCAAAAATGGCAAGGGTAACCATAACTCCTCCACCGAAAGGGAACGCGGGACTTTGATCCTAAAATAAGGAGTGGCATTTTCGCCCTATTGATCACATGAAAGAAGAAAACCTCTTAATTTTCGAGCACAAAAGTTGCGCTCCAACTCTAAAAAAAGGGCAAGAAAATCCTAAGGACAAAAAAGCATCCATCTTCAAAGACCATTTCACTAACAACAGGCGCATAAATTATCCGCATTTCAGCAAGGCAGCTGATAGACGAGGGGCAGTGAAAATGCGACAGGAACTCAGGACGGCTCGCGGAGAAACAAAAACAAAAGGAAAATAAATATAAATATGCCAGCACGACGCAACCGCGGAGAAAAACCATTCGAGACGACTGCTTGGGACATGTTGTGAGAAATCCGAATCGGGTTTACGGCAGAAGTGAAAGAGTTTCAGGAGGATATTATCCTGAAGGGAATAGGGCATATTAAAGATGAGCGAGGGAGCGGGTAAAGAAAGGCTTTGAGATGGACGCGTGGAGGGTGGGAAGGAAGAAGTAGAGGAGCAGAGGATGGAGATAGAGAGGGGTCGCTCACTTGATGGAAGTTCAAAGGGGAAGAATGGGATGGGAAGGGTAATATGGAGAAGAGCAGTAGACTCTCACTCCCTTTCCTATCTGATCTCTCCTTCATCTCCTTCATCCCCAGCTCTGGCGGTCTAGAATCTCGGCGGGAGAGGGAATATATGTACCAAGGAGACGAGGGTGAAAAGTTTTTGAGACGGAACGAAGAGGAGGGTCGAGATGAGGGGATGGAGATAGTAGAAGCCGCTGGACCAATGGGGCTAGAGGAAAGACAAGCGACGCTCAATGTTGCACCAGGAAGTGGATTCGTCACGTATACACAAAAGAACGTAACGATTTTCAACGCTTACAATGAAATCTGGAGTCAAACTGGAGTATAAACCACTGAAATAGAACAGAATTAATAAGGAAAGGAATGAGAAGGGCATCAGTAAGTTTGCACACCACTTAGGCCTCCGCATCTTTTTTCTCGAGTACTGGCTGTCTTTCATTAGTATTTGTGTTTTAGAATGGATACAGATGCAGTACCAACCGGGCATACGCACTATAGACGGAGGGAAGGCAACTTAACCACTGCAAAGCCACCAAGTTTATTCCACAGTGAGCAACAGAACGTATAGTACTTAAATTATTATTATTACAAAGTGAAATTAACGTTCTTTTAACTCAGATAGGAATAATGAATGGCTCAATTAAAGGAAGAAATTCACGCTCATAATTCGAGAGTGAAATACATATAGATAGAAATAATATATCTATAAAACTGATATGGTTTGGTATACTAAAATCAAAAGGGTGTCATGCTGTGTTTAGACACGGCTCGGTTCGGCTGAGTCGTGTTATTGTGCAGATTTTTAAATTATTTTATTTTATCTTCACTTCCCCGAATACAGCACATTTGGCCAATTGATGTCGGTTGACTAACCACAACAATAGACGAACACAAACACCCATCCCTGAGTGGGGGTAACTCCAGCCAGGCGGGATTCGAACCTGTGATCCTCGGGTTACTCCGTCACCACCGGCCGGCAGAATATAACGAAAAGGATACTTGTAGGAGTCGGAAGTAAAAACGGGAATAAATGTAACCTGAAACGACGTAGTATTGCGTCGAGAAACTTGAAACTTGGCCGAAGCGTCGGAAATCCTTCTAGCGCACTGCTGCTGAATGAAAACATCGTTGATTAGTATGCTACCTCATAAAATGGCATGTAATGTAAATTAAAACCTTAAAAATGATTTAATGTGGATATTAAAATCCCCATGATAACACCTTGATTCAACATATGTTCTTCAGGAAAGGAAATGAAAGTATAAAAGTTCAGTAAAATTTAAAAGAAGCCCGGAAGTAGCCTGCGGCTAGGAAGTTATCAAATCCAGTACCGCGCAATCATCATGTCTTCAAACGCAATGCGTGAGGTAAGACATGCTGAGAAGCGTGCTCATTATACCCAGACGGTTCTCTTTGAGGGATGATTGATATCGGCGCCGGATTGTTATTCCCTCCGTCTGAGACTCGGAGTGAGTTTAAACCGCCGAGCACAGTATGATGATGATTTCGCTATGCTGGTGGTCCTCCTCGAGTAATTCATCCAAGAATTACATTTACCCATCATGGGAAGACGAAATGGATAAGAAGATGGGCCCGGATCGACCCATTTAAAATAGGCCATCAGTGTTAATTTTGAGTGAGTGATTGAAGCTCATGAGACATGCGAGGTACGTAGTGCAGTGCATTTTATGTGAGTGAAGTCATGGCTTCAAGGTCGGTATATGGAAAAGCAAAATAATTAAAATAAGGCGCACGAAGCCTCAACCAAATTCTCCATGACATGGATGCTAGGAAAAAAAGAGGCACTTTAATTATAACCATTTTGCGGCTTGCGGAATTTAAAAAATACTTGATATTGAGTAATTAATGTGTTGAAAAACTAAAAGATGGCCCAAAAAGAGGAAACTCAGGCATGGACTGACCAAAAGCCTTCCAATGAGATGACATAATATGCAATGGTTACAAATGGCCAATATTAAAATTTTTGGAGCAAAGAGTTACACCGCCAAGCTGGGGAGTCCACATCTGGCCTTACTAATTTAATTATTGATGAATAAAATGTATATGCATTCAATAAATCTATACTGTACTCCTAAGCAAGATTTTATCAAACCAAAGTTAGCGTGTTTCCCAGGAATATATAAAAATTCCACCTCTATTCTAAACCACAGTGTCCTTACAGGAAAACTAAAATACGAATGAAATGCTACCCTGACAATGGATGTAATTGGTCCAACAAAGAATCTCCCGAAACGGGAGCAATCGTATCTCTCGAAAAAAAATATATTATCACTTAAATAAACTCGGTGAGTTTAGGCGTGACTTCGTGTAAATTGATCATGATGCAAAGAACACTATGTATTTGCCCACAATTTATTTTCAAGGGTACAACTAGTTTCGAAGCAAAGGCGTCATCCTCAGGAACCTGAGGTCCTGTTGTGAGGTGAGGAGATAAATAAGAAGTGTTCTTTGGATCTCGAGCAATTTACGTACCACTATGAATGTTTTTGAGGAAAAAATAGTGGTAATAATGGCAGTACATGAACCATCAGTTGAGAGCAAATATATGTTCAATTTACGCACCACTAAGAATGTTTTTGACGAGAAGCTGGTGGTAACCGCGGCGGTACATGAACCATAAGTTGAGAGCCACTATTTTAAATGGTAGTAATATGAAATAAGTGAAGGTGTTGTCAAATTGATACTAACATAAACAACTTTACTGACTAGTGAGGGGTATAAATTATGCTTGAGGATCATCTATTGTCGGCGATGGCGAAAGTCATCACAAAAAGTCTTTACCTATAATGTGGGTGGAGTAAACATGAAATCTTCAGATACGGTAAAATATCTTGGAATTACCTTAGCATCTGATGTATCGTGGGGATTACACATGCAGAACTTATGTGGCGCAGCATTAAAGAAACTAGGTTTTGTTAAACGTATAATAGGAAGGTCCTCGGATGAATAAGTCAATGAGAGATACTACTTTGCTTTGGTTAGACCACATCTCGAATACGCCGCGAGCATTTTGGACCCTGGTCAAATAGATTTAACCAAAAACATTAATAAAATACGAAGGAAAGTAGCGCGCTTCGATAAAAACTCCTACGACCGTACATATATAGTCTCACAGCTTTTAGAGGGATTAAGGTGGGAGCACCTAGAGACTCGGAGGTTACACGCTAGACTTAGCTTGCTTGATGAATTCAGAACTGATATTATTCAGAGCAACATAGAGAATATTATCATGACTCCTCACTACATCTCTAGGTCTGACAGATGCGATAAATAAGAGAGATACACTGCCGAACAGATAGGTAAAAAAACTCGTTCTTTCTGCGAACAATAAGCGACCACAATAATAATTGAGCTTCACTAAATACACTCCCATAATACATGTCACCATTTCATCCCCAAAAACTTACACCTGTACACGGCTGGTGACTCAACACCCCCTGCCACACGCCCATGCGGCGGCTCGCGGGATATTATGTAGATATGGATGTATTGAGAGTCTGAGTCGAGATACTGAGTTGAAATCGCGAATGAGTAAATAGCAAAATTCGGGATATGAAGAGAAAGAGAAGGAACTGGGAAGTGAAGGCTAAAAGGGAGGCCTTGACGCGCGTATCTGATTAGGAGATGAGAGAGTCGAGAAGCAACGCAAAGAGGCGGGAGGGGTAAAAAGTGGTCGTCTACCGGAAGTAATATCGCGAGGAACGAGGGGGTGGGGAAGGCGCGGGCGGACTCCAGCTGGAAGCAACCAGCCTTTAAAACTTTTTCCACGCATCGTCTCGGCTGAAAGAGAGAGAATTTGATGAGATACGCCTCGGCTTGTGTCAAAGCGAAGAGGAAAAGCTAAAGAGGTGGCAGCAAGACGAAGGGAAAAATATATAGCCACGGGCCTAGGTATAACGTAATGGGAAAACACAGTCGGAGATAACAAAAATTCGGAAGGATGAAAGAAACCGTCACGAAATTGTGAAAGAGAGCGTTTCTCAGAATTGGTGATGGAAAAATTGGCATCCAAAACGAGTCTTTGTAGGATAATATACATGTCCTTTTTTCTTTTCCGATAAACGCAAAAAAAATGAATTCATTACCAAATAACAGCCTCAAAATCATATCTTTCCACAAATGAACCTTCTCATGACATAGGCTTACATACGAGAATGAGAGAAAAATAGAGGAAATGACAATTTTTCAGTCACATAATCATGTAATTCCTTAAGAAAGGGATTAGGTACTAGATTTTTTTCGGGATTTAGTACACTTTTTAAAGTAGTCTACCAGTTAAGGTACGTTTTGTTGAATGCCAAAGAATCACCTCCCAGTTTTTTACACTTTCAGGGGCCTATCTCGCTCCAGCATAACTTTTTCACCTCAACATAAAACCTACCCTTCTACATCCTGTCCATGAATCCTATTCTCTTTCTTCCCCTTCCCCGCTTGCCCAACATCCTTCCCTCTATCACATTCTTGAGCATCCTCTCGCCCCTTATTATATCCTTCAGCCACCTTCTCTACTGATCTCGAATTTCATTCTGAAGTTTCCATTCCTCGCCCACCATCTCAAGAACTTCCTCGTTAGTCTTCCTCTCCGTCCTCCCCACTTTCTCCATCATCAAACGGTATTTCAATTTTAAGTTATTTTTTATTTTAGCTATAAATTCGAGAAGTTAAGCAGCCTCACTAAAGAAACGACAAAATAGAAGCATAATGGATCATTACGGATGAAATTCGACGTGCCTACCGACAGACTTCCAAGGGTAAATTGAAGCCATTACTTAAAAGTATACTTAGTATTCAGGCCTGCGGCGAATACGGCTGTGAAATTTCCATGTGAAAGAAATCGGACTGAACCGGGAATCGAACCACGGACTTTGGGCTTTCTGGGGCATTTACGGGTGTGTTTGTCAAAACTTAAGGTTACAGCTATTCCTCCCAGAAAGTAACATATCAATTAGACCTTGGCCTTAAGCTGGACGCAGAACCGGATGTTTGCCGAAAAACATTATTTTGCTTTTACTCTTCAAGCATTTTGTCAAACAATAATACCTTTTCCTTAAAAATTCTCCTTCTACTGTTTATTATTTCGACTCTATTTCAAGGCTTTGGAATTAAGTTGACGTCGATCGTCCATCAGCGCGGAACAGTTAATCGATAAATTTGTAGATGACAAAGTGATAATAGATTTGTAACAAGTATTAACGAAAATTATCACATCTATCTTTGAAACTAATTTTTTGAAAAACGTTCCGACTCAGAATCGAATAAAACAGCATATTGCTGATATCAGGTTCTGAGTGAATCAGAAAAAAATCAAATATTGATAAATAAATAAAAGATTCATATGGAATAAGTAATAACTTCACTGAATTCAATCTTTTCCGGCGTAAACTTGATGAATTCTTGTGTTGAATTAATAATGAGAACACCAACTATGTTTCGATCCACAGAGTGGTATTTAATTAACTCTGTTGATTGAAACATAGTTGGTACTGTCATTATCAAATTCAATAATTTCAATCTTTTGCATTGAGAATAAACTCTAATGGTTGCCAAACAGTACGGGCTCCAACAATGAGAGAGATTTTTAATCCCTTCCGCTCACTGTGAATATCGCACAGGTTACTCACCTTTCCCAAAATTGATTAATACCTGAAGATGACTCTGCGAGTTAAAAAGCAGAGTAGAATCAAAAACCCTGCGGAAAAGTGTGAATTATCATTGATACGCATTATGTGGATCTTTTATAATAATACAATAGAATACAATAAGATTTTACAGTAGTTCAATACAAGAAAAAAAGTACACCTTAAACTAACAGACAAGAACAAAGAATAAGAAACTCATACAAAAGAAGGAAAAAAAAAGAAACTTGAAACATGAAAAATTGGGAAACTTGGGGAAAATACACTTAATGAAGGCATACATGTTAAAAGTAGTTTTGAATTATAATTTTGTGGTCCTGCTAAGCCGTAGGCTAGTCAGCAGGTACCAATATGTATCTTATTGAGTGATCGGATACTCTGTTCGCTCATTCAATAGAAAATTTAACAACATTTTGGATATTTTACAATACCCAAATAAGATAAAATACAAAATCCAAACAGCACACACTATTGGTAAGAATAATATGGATTTACCCTATACTACATCACTCCTGAATCTATTGAACCACTGCTCAATTCAAACAAATTGAATATGATATCTAGTACGATTAGATCAAAATCTAGCAAAAAAATACCTTCAAAGGTCAATCAAAAATATTCATTGACACCTGAATGCACCGCTGACATCCCTCTGTCATTCAATCGCTGCGTTCCATTTCAATTGTTGGATAACTAGCAGCCTCATGCTCTCAGCATCGTAAGCCCGCGAGGGGCATCCTCGCATCCTTCGACTAACATCATCTGCTTCGCATTCCTTTCTCATCCTGTGCACTTCGACCCTCCCATGTAGCTCCGACTCCCCAAGGAGCAGGCGAGAGAACCTCCTCAACGCCTCCATACTCCCGCATTTTTCTTATGGGCAGTCAGACACAAGATAGCATCCGACGCCCCGTGGGCATTCCAGCTCGTTCACCTGGCGCGAACCCCAAGGGCCCATGGGGATGAGAGCGGGATATACGCTGCAAAACGGCAAGACCAATTCCGTGACCTCTTCTACCTACATGTAGAATAGAACTTCCTCTCTCTCTCTCTCTCTTTCCTCATGGAATAAGATGCTCTTTTCTTCTGCACTGCTATAGTTTTTCCATTGAAAAAATAAATAATAAATAATACACACTCACTACGTTTACCAATCGATTTGACCGAATCAGCTCGGTATGGTAAACGCAATGAGCCAGTGGGATTGATCTGAGAAGCGGACCGAGTTGGCCCGCTATCTCATCCAGACTGAGATTTCAGAGCGATCTGAAACAGCGGGTCTACGGCTCTCCACGTTGTCATTTTGGTGTCACTGGGAAACAAAATATAATCGTTATATTTCAAGGCTGGTGTTGCAACCAGTTTTAACAATAGAGCGGTAATGAGAGTGATGTGAAATTGATAATATCGTAGCATATTAAAATTCGACGTCAAATTGGCTATTTTGTTCACTCGGAATGCAGCTGATAATTTCAAACTCTGCACTTGTTCATATACTAATCGTGCTTCAACTGATAGATTCGATTGTTCAATCGATATGTTCAGTCCATGTTGGTAAACCAGACATTCTGAGTCGGCTCGCTCGGAGTTTTCAGATCGGTCATATTTCACATCGATCTGAGATCGACTGGTAAACGTAGACTGACACACAGAACTGGGAGTCTGAAAGACATACAGAAAAGAGGTAGTTAATGATGATGACGCTGTTGCTTTTATGCTGGTCGAACCTTATTAAAATTTGGTAAAAATAAAATAGGTATACGTTATGTTATAGATATCTCACGCCTGACTTTATGGCTATTTTTACACTTCAAACATGTTAAATAAAACGACTTGGTTCTATGCTTGAGGAATGCAGAACTGGTACGTTTCAGAGCGACACAGAGAATATAATCATGACGCCTCACTACATCTCTAGGTCTGACAGGTGCGATAAAAGATTGCCATACAGAAATATACAAAAACTCATTCTTTCGGCGCAGAATAAAAACTGAGCTCCACTTAAAACACTCCCATGACACACGTCACCATTTCACATCCCAAAACCTTATCCCTTACATCTTTACACGGCTGGTGTCCTAACACCCCCTACCACTGCGACGGCTCAAAAGGTAGTATGTAGATGAAGATTCCACAATTTTGATTGCTAAAAACCGACCGTTGTTTCGGATCATACGTGCCATTGTCTGGGTCTTGACATATATGCGCCTTGATAGTTTCATGAAAGTGCCAAAACCATGGTCAATTTCCATAAAAACAAAGTTTGGTAAACGAACTACTCTTTTTTTAAATATGTTGAAGACAATGCTTTTTTTATTAAGCTGTAATGAAATTCCAGGATATTAACCATCAAAGGCATCAAGATATTAAGTATTCTGATGAAAGCAAAATCATAACGAATGTGAATATCAACTTTAGAGTGGTTTCCTTGAACATCGACTTAAACAGTAGCTGCCTCTCTTTAGGAGTCATTCCAAACCATGCCAACATAAGCGCCAACAGCGAGTCTCCGCCTGGAAGAGAAATACTTTTTTGCGGTGAAGGCAGTACAAAGCTGTACGCTAAGAGGCACAGCATCGAACATTATGGTTACCTGATGTTGACAGCAATGCGTTGAAAATAGGTGAACTTCAACGATGTTGGTTGCACATTATGATTTTACTTCAGTTGAATACAGACTACTATAATGGGACACTGAAAATAAAACTGTCCCTAGGACAGGGTTCCTACTATAAAGAAGTAAATAACTTAGCTAGAGAAGATCGAGAAAATTAAATTTATGCCGTGCGTACTTTCTTATAAAATGAATCGCGAGAAAATCTTGAAAGGCACTGTAAATAATAATTACTAATTAAAGTCCGGACTGATTCTCATTATAAGCTCACGAAGCGAAAGAACCCTGGAGTAGCGAGTGGATTCGTTAAGAGGTTGATACGGTTGAGTGACACAAACTTTTAAGTAGCACAAATTCAGCTTAGCGCAATGCATGATACCGTAGTAAATCTTATCAAAGTAAGATATAACAAATGTACGGCTAAATTTATTAAGCTCCACACTTCATTAAAAACTTCTAAGAGGGAGCAAAGCGTTACACAGCTGATGGAAGGACCACGGTGGCAACCGTTAAGGAAAGGACGTCGTGGCTACTCCCTACCCACCAGACCCACCAGAAGTTTTGGTACAACACGAAGGATAATATTTTTCTTTGACCTGTTTCTACCAGAGTTACACTTGTAACTTCACCGATATTTCCAATAATGGATTACTGAATGTAAGCCTACAGTAATTAAAGTAATGTCCTTGACATACGCCTTCAGCGACTAGTTAACTACTGAGTCAAATTTATATTTCATCTTCACAGAGACGATCATGTGTTAAAACACTCTGTTGACCGAATGTGGCTACCTCTCGACTCCCGATGGAAATAATTTTGGCACCTTTCCTTTATTTCTCTCTTCCATAACCAAACGCCTGATTACCTATGTAATTAATTGACCTACAGAACAAGTGTTTCCTATTGATTACCGTTCTGACCCTAGCCTTCTTCCCGCAAGCCCGCACCAACCTCTACCTAATTTCCTTCCTTATTCCCACTTCTAAATTTTGGAATTCATTACCTTCTCATATTAAATCTTCCTCTTTACTGGAATCATTTAAAAATAAACTTTACCTATATTTAAAAACTCAAGTCTGAATCTTGTTGAGTTGAATAATGTGAAGTTATTTAAATCTTTTTGATTAATTGTTCAACTATGGTTTTTTTAAACTACTGTTCTATTATTTGATCAGAATGTGACATTATTACAGTTTATTGCTCAAATGGATTTTCCCAGAGTATAAATAAATAATTCATTTATTCATTCAATATTTGACCCAGCGTTTATTCTCTAGAAAATGATAAAGGATAAATTTCTCTAGAAAATGATAACGCGACATTAAATGAGATATAAAACGCTCCTTCGATACGGCCAAATTCCTTATTTCTACGCATCATTTGCCTTTGCGCAAAATGGTGTCACTAAATCAAGCCACATCGTTAGCTCTCAATTCACTTTAAACCTCTCCCTGGTCCTTTTCCATATTCCCTCCCCTTTAATGGCAGGTGTCGTTACTCCTGCTTCTGCACGCCTCTGTGACGGCTCGCAGGACAGAATGTAGATGAAGATATTGTCTTCCATCGCGTAATATATCACATGGACCGTAAGATCATTAAGGTTGCATAATATTTCAGCTATATCCCGGGTGAAGCACTGTAATACGTTGCTTTAATGATACTGTCTTACCCTATAAACTTCAAATACTGCCAGCATCTCTTTACGAAAATATTTCGGCTCAGGATGAATCTGGAAGGCAGTGGGAATTAATAAATTTTCCTGCAAACTATTTCCGTCTAACTCAATCCCCGGCCGTCATTTTCAGCGACTCTGCCATATTATTTTCTGCAGAGGAAAAAAAATAGGGTGGGTATGTAAAAAGGGGTGGTGCATATGTATGTATACTTGCGTTCGAGAATCCAAATCAAGGAGTTTGGTGCGGGAATGACGCCTCCTCTACGATCGGATCCCTTGTCGACTGAGGGCTAAATTCGCGGGACAAGAGGAATTCGAAGGAGCAGAGGACACAGTGCCGCTGTTTCCCAGTACTTGTTGTACGGAACCACGCAGGGCGCTATTTTTTCCGTTAGCAAAAAAGGCCTAAAAGAAGGGCAACAACTCTTACGTTTCTCGGAAAACATGGGAATTGTCTGCAGAAGTACCGAGATCGCATTGGGGTCTTGACGACAATTTCAGTTTGACGAGGTATTAAAAGCCATCTCGACGAGATCTTGCATCTGTTGATCATCCAAATGACGCTGTTTCCTCCTTTTACTTACAATTATTTGCAAGAAAACGAAAACTTTCATTTTAATACACAAGTTTTGCAATAAAAAGTTTTGAAAAAAGCACAAATCAAAGTAATTAAAGTTGAGATGATTCCTTGGGAAAGTTACATCGGTGTGAATCATGACATCAACATATAATGGTAATAAATAGGTTGATTATTAAAAAGCTTTATTTTTTCTACAAGAAAAAGGCTGAATAGTTCAACGATTGATTGCTTGAGCAGTATATTCAGCAAATATATCCACAATTTATCTCCATATAGAAATGTCACGATATTGAAGCATTTGAATCGTGTATCAGCCGGAAAAGAAGGAGTCAAAGAGATAGTTTTAGTTAAACTACATTCAAGAGGTAAGTTCATTAATTCATATTATTTCAAATCTTTCGCGGAGATATTATCCAGTTTCAAATGCAACTCTCCATCACCTTGTTATGGGTGCATTATTTGTCCGACCTAAATATCGGGTATCGATCATCAGAAAAATGAGGCTGCATTGATCATCCAACCTCTGTACAGAAGAATAAAGGAGGAGAGGACCATATGGAACGCGATAGATAAAAGAAGAACAAGATGGATTGGAAGCACCCTGAGACACAACAGGGTTGTAAAGAATATAATTTAATATAATCATCTCACTTCCCTGAGGACGGCTGCAGAGTAAGCAGCCGAAACGTGGAATCCCGAGAAGCCTTTCTACATTCTATTCACTGGGAAAACCTGAAATCTTTCAATATTTGAAGGCAAATTAGAGGGCAATGTTCCCAGAGGAAGACTCAGGAATAGGTTTATGGACCAAATAAAGGGGGATGTACATATGCAGGAAGAGATACCAGGAGATAAGGGAACTAGCATTAGATAGGGAAGGACGGAGGGCTGAAGTCGACCAATCTCAGGATTGAACAACCAATGAAGTGCAAACAATTAGTTGAATAGCTTTACATCCTTGTGCATGTCAAAGTATTCGCTTCCATGCTTATTCATTATCACAAGAGAAATGGTTCTAACTTTGTGGAAGTTATCCACTATGGATTGGAAAATGGCACGAAGTGTCGAAACCCGGATCGCGCTAATAAACCTCAAGTGTAGTTAGCGGAGTCATTTTACTTGGTCCATACTTAGTCCTTATCTTTCTAAGTGATACTTTCTCCTCACTGAGTGAGTTCACTTTTTAAAAACGGAAGTTGCTAATTACTCGTCTGGGTAACAAAAATTTATTATTTCCGAAAATTGTTTAACATGTCATTCCAAGGCCTCTTAGGTCATTTCATTTACTCTAAAAGGAATCCATGTTGATAACTTTGGATTTAGCTATATTTATATTACTTTTGGGCACGAAGAACACATTAGAAGAGCTTTCGAGTTTGAAAATGCAACCGTGACCCCTGAAAGGACACAGTCAAGGTCACAGGAGTGACAAATAGTGAATCGCTCTTACAAACCAGTCGAATCACAGGATTAAAAAGGTGCCAAGGTCGATGGTAAGGTCTTCAGATCCCTCTTGTCATCTCTTGTCATCTCTTGTCATCTCTTGACCTTCGAGGGCTACTCAGGGGTCAAAGGTCACAGGGGTGACAAAAATGAATTGAGGCCACAAACGAATCGAATCATAGGTTTAAAAAGGTACCAAGGTCGATGGTAAGGTCTTCAGATCCCTCTTGTCATTCCTTGACCTCAAAGGGTTACTCCGGTTGTATATTCCGGAAATATTAAATTCTTCATTGGACCGGTACCAAATGCGTATGGCTGTGAAAAGGGCAGAGAAAATGAAATTTTATATGTATTCCTCGAATTGGTTTTACAATGATTTCATAAACGTCTGATATACCAATATTTATGGCTGGTTGGTCATTTGGGGAGGTGACCGACCACCGAGGTTATTTGCGGCATTGAGGTCAGATGGGTAAGCAGATAAGGAATGGATCCTTTGGTATTGGTGGAAGAAATGAGCCGTATCCTTTGATAAAAACATTTACTGACAAATGTTGAAGGTTCCTTGCCTAGCCACGGGATTACCTTTCCGTAGCAACTGTGCAGGAGTGCGAAATTTCAGTGATACCATTCGCCTTGACCGGGATTAAAACCCGGATACCTAGATATCACGCCGAATGCTTAAACCTGTTAAGATACTGAGCCGTCCTTCTCCCCTACTTGAGTACGTGTCGGAGAGAAAAATTAAAGCTATTTTTATAATTTTCCGTTTGTTTCTTGCGTTCTATCGCTGGACGTAGGTTAAGTCCTCAGCCACCGGTGGAACTTATATGACGGCGACGTGACCATTTTCCGTCACGCCGTTATCCAGCCACCGCTGCCTAAACACTTGCCGTAAAACTAGATTCTTATTCCCGAATGTTTTTAAGTATTCTGTTTGACATTAAAACTTTCCTCTTTACGTCAGGGTCTGGCCAACAAGGCGAGCGTGAAGTTGAGCTGAAGTGCTTCACCCGCGTTTTATTTTGAGCGGTTTATCTGCAAAATTCCGAAATATCCACGGCGCTGTGCACAAACTCGTGATTATTCTCACCATAAAAATGCTTCTCGATTCCACCAACTTGAATTCTCAGTTTAAGTTGGGGGTAAAACTTCTCCCTAATGCTTCTGAGAGGAGGTTTTCACGCGAGAGTGGTGGAAGCAAGGAAAATATAAACGACTTGCAAGCTACCTAATCTCGTCAGTAATTATCACCAGGAGACATACTCGGCCAAAATGTATTCTCCGTAACTTACACGTTGTTCACGATAAAGGAGCAACATTTGTGTTTTATAGAACTTCTTGCCTTAATTTCTCAGTTTCCAAATTTACTTGTTAACATTATTCAAACGTTTAAAATAATTAGAGGTTAGATGTCATTGGTCGTTCAACCCTAAGATTGGTTGTCTGCAGCCCTCCACAATTCCCTGTCTAATGCTAGTTCCCTTGCCACCCGGTATCTCTTCTTACATACAGATACTTTCCGCTTTATTTGGTCCATGAACTTATTATTCCTAAGTCTCCCTCTGGGTGAAACAATTTATGTGCATAAAATATTTAGCTGTCCTGGAGAAATGGGTAGATTCAAAATGCGAATACTGGCTAAAATATCGGGTGAGTAATTGCTTCTGTTCACCTTCAAGTATTCCTAAATTTCTGAGATGTTTAGTGACTCAGAAAATTGAATTTATTAAACTTTCTTAGTCACCAAAATGAATTTCATATTAAATTTTAAGTTGAAATTTTCATTTTCATTCGGCGTTTCATTTACGTTCCGAATGTAGGATAAGATGTGGTCATTTTTTCTAATTTTTTTACTTTAATCTATCGTTGAAGCTTATTTTTTTCAATGTTTCGTAATTTTTTATGTATTTTTATTATTTTTGCTTGTCATACGCATCCCGTATAAAACTATTTTTGCATCTCGTTTCGCACCCAGTGAATTTTTGTAATCATTTTCGTTTCACGCTCTCGGCTTCACGTCGTGCACGTTATGGTCACCGGCTGGAATATCATCCCACGGATGCAGTTGTAGGTTTCGGCCATCCATTCTTCCCTTGTTCTCGGAGAGAAGGAAGGAACTGCATTATGGACAACGCAGGGAGAGGTGGATAGGAAGGAAGCCAGACAGTTGCGCGAGCGGAGAGTCGGCCGGGCGACTGGCCGCTCGCGGACGGGCATCGACAAGGCCCGCTGCCTTGCCTGCTCTTCTCCCTCCCTCTCCCTTCTCTATTCCCTTGCGCACCCGTAAATATTAGTCGGGAAAGAAATCCGCGGGGCATCCACGTCGCATGCTTGGCGTCTCGCGGGGCATTGAGCCAAGATCATTAAACGCGCGCGGCAAGCCGGCTCATGAAACCGTGAGCGGATAAGAGCATACGGAGGGGAAGAGGAATCTTTAGCTCTTCGAGGTGGGATGCCCGTGGCCCTTTTGGTACAGCGGCGGTGACGGAGGCGTGCAGTTCCCAGCCCTTTTCTCTCTTAAGGTCTTCCCTTTGCCATTTCCCCACGCCCACATCCCCCACAGGACCATAAATCGCAAAAGACTCCCGATGTTGTAACGCGATCGGTTTGCGATGCATGGAAATGACGGCTAGGATCGTGGCTCAGGGGCCGTTAAGGAAGCCATCGGGATGGCCTTCATGGATATAGTTGTAGCGAAAATAAAGACCTCGCCGTCGACCGGGATCCCGGTTGATTTGTCGATTTTCAGCGGGTTGCAAAGGGTCCCCTATTCCTATTTTTAGAACGAGGGACGGCCAATCGGAATGCTTGTATCGCTTTTAAACATTTTTCGCATCCATTACGTGCCACTAGCTGGTACAAGGGCATGAGCGTGATTCAATTTTTAAGCGTGAGAACGTTTCCCATACATTATGACAGCGATTTGGTCACGTGGATAGATAGACATTCTCATGGAACCGGTAGAGTAAGCCCACGACTTGGACGTGCACGGTGAAAACTTCATTCTTCCCCAGGGAATCAATGAACAAGGCTCAGTGAACATGCTTTAAAAACTATTCTCTCAGCCTTTGATACCGCCATATTTTGTTATGTCTTCGATATCGACATCATTTTTTCACCCGTTTTCTGATACGCAGTAATTTTTCACAGCTAATGTATTCAAGTTTCATTCGTGTGTCCTGAAAGGCACAGAGAAAAAGATACCAAAATGTGGAAACATTATAAGTCATCATTTTAAATAGTACGTGATTCATCGCCGTTATCCTTTCGACAATTTATCACATATATCACTACTCAAACTGATATTATTTATGATAGATCTATATGCAAGTTAATGAGTAATTTTATTTCTTCAAATATAGAAGATTATTTGATGTCGAACCCTTAATCGGCACAATAAAGAAGTTTAACGGAAATTAAAATACACTTTGCATAGGTTCACTAGATGGGTTTATAGAGAACAACCATGGTTTCGTCACATAAGATGTCATTATGTGACGAAACCATGGTCGTCCTCAATAAACCCATCTAGTGAACCTATACAAAGTGTATTTTAATTTCCGTTAAGTATGGAGAGGTTTCACAAAGTAAAACCTGCATTTATTAGTTATATGATAAAGAAGATTGTCAAGGAAAACCTTTCTTTAGGCATTTATAGTTTTAGTTTCCGAAGTGATATCCAATAAGCTATATTTTCTTAGGTTTCGACGTATTTCGACAGATTTATAACATATTGACCGAATACTCGTTGATTCATTGAAATGGGTTGTCGTCGAACCATCGACTGAAAACACTTTGACCACACTCTACGGACACTCATCCCAACTAGGAATTTTCAGCCTGGAGAAAGATACGACTGAATCCTCATAATGAGAAAACGAAGATATCAGAATTCAACGAAACGTAATTGTTCTTCGGACGCATTTTTTCTACAAACATCTCATTCATCATTAATTCGTACCTTTAGTTAAAAGGCCTTTCGTCTCCCCCTTTTTTTGCCTCTATACATGGTTTATATCATCATCACCTTCACAATAACGCGAGAGCTATGTCGTTCGGAAAAATGACTCTTCTTAATTCAGTTAAAAAAGTGTTGAAAATTTTCTAAAAATATATTTCCTCTCTCTAGGGTAAAAAAATGGTAAGAAAATGGTAAGAAAAAAATGCTACCATTTTCAAAGAAAGGTTACGGGAAAAAGATTACCGCCCATTACCACGCAAGTTCCATTTCTCCAGGGAGGAACTGAAGTTAGCACCAATGGCGAGGTCAAGAAAGAAACGTCGCTGTTGCGTATTCCGCAATTCATTTGTCCAAGCCTCTAGAGAGAGGGAGGGAGAGAGAGAAAGAGACAAGCTGCATGGTGGGATGCGCCTTTGGCGCCTTACGTTACCCGCGCGCAAAAATGCACCAACCCCCCTCTAGCGGACCCCACATGAATTACGGCGCATCTCAACAGGTGAATGAGCACGCTAACGAATATAAATGCGAGGGAGCACGGAAGGGCTCTAAATCATCCGGAAACAAAGCAAGGGTCGACTAAATAGTAGGAAGCACCTTTGAAATGCCTACCATTGCTTTTTTTCCTGTCAGGCTTCAGCTTCAATTAAAGCCACGCCTGATATGATGCCTGCATAATGATATGAAGGAAAAGCTGACGAAATTATTTGGCACAGTCCGTTGAATCATTAAATACTCAACAGTGCGTTACGTTACATTAATTCAGACACCAAAATTATAATTTATATTACTACATTAAAAATACGACAGATATTACGATAAATGTTAAGAAAATGTTATTTTTAAAGTTAAATAATAGGAATCGGTTACTCACGAAATTTTCACACAAGAAGAATGCAGAATCCATGCATAATCTGTTGTAGTTTTCATCAGTATTTGTTTATTGGTTAAAACATAGTAAACTGAATTACCGTTAGAAATGAAATAGGAGAATTATTTGCTGTCCTATTTTTTTGGGAATGGTAAATATTTTGCATTCTTCTCGCCTTTGATATGCCCAAAAAGTCAACACAGAAACTGAATCTTGAACAGATGTATTGCCTACCAAGGATAAGAGACATTCGACTCTGTAATATTGCTTTAGTAGACAAAGTAAGACTTTTAATGCCTACGGCATGCAGCAATTGATTCTGTCCAATGGAAAAACAGGACATAATTCCCTTTTTCCAGCATAGTTACAAATATTCAATTTCCAGTTTCGTGAAATAGGTATGTCTGAAGAATCGGAAACACAAAATTCACCTCATGTAAAGTTGAGGATATAAAAATTGCACTGTCGACGGAGAAAAGTCAAAAACCTGCAGTCTACCTAAATAAACACACATTTCATTCGAGAAGAACAATAAAATTTGAGGAGCGCGCGAGAGGTCGCGGGGTTTATGCTGAAAACACAGCTAGTCATAAGAGTTACGGGAAAAACTAAAATATCTGCATTCCATGAAAGATATCATAGCAGTCTCCATATAAGTATTCCGTATCTTATTATAACTCCTAAATAAACCAAAAACGATTCAAGCGGAACAACAAAATTCACCTGAAATAAAATAAAACGCTGATAATGACTTCTTGAACACGCAATTCAAAACGCCCAGAGAAATCGCTGAACAGGAGAAACTGTTCACTCGCCCTCAGCTGCATTAAGTTACTCTTTGCCATTCTCGGTTTGCGGCGCTTTTCCTTCAGTGAGAGGCAATGCAGATAGACGTAAGATCTGATGCTTTCCCGGCGTACGATTTCTCAAAGTTTTCTCAGGCTTCCGTCCGGGTGAGTAGGTATACGTTGGCCGACGTTTCACTACAACCCTGAGGACGATGCTCAAGTCGAGCATCGAAACGTCGGCCAACATGAACCCACTCACCCGGACGGAAGCCCGAGAAAACTAAGAAATGCAGCTAGACATTAATTCATGGGCCCCGATTCTTCTGGTTCTTCTTGGATAGAGCCAGGCGTGAGATGGTTAATCAATCGGTGAAAGCTTTGCCAGGACATATTCTCGTTTCTATCAGCCAGGTATGTAAGCTAGAGATTTTGCCCTTTGGTGACGAAAAAGTTATTCTAGATGGGAAATCAAAGTTGAAAGTGGAACCAGAACTGGACCCGCTCAACTGCTTAGAGATAAGATGAATATTACATCATCATATACTACATATAGGTATGAAACAATAACTGCGTCACCAGTGGTCCAAAGCATATGATAGTTTTGCATCAGCGGCTCGGTTGCCATCTAAAAAAAAAGCATATGAAATAAATATGAAGCAAATTGAGGATGAACGAGCTAAGGTAAGCAGACGTTACCTCGATGAGAATACCTTAAAAATTCCAATTATTTCTAGTCAACTGCGACTTTTTAACTGCTAATCCATGCGTTCATTTTTTAACAAGGTTCAAAGGAAGTGATGCAGTGAGAAATTAATGCTAGAGTTCGATAACATGAACGTAATAATTATTACAAAAGCTAGTTTTTAAACTTTGCGATTTTTAATTTGGTCCCGTAGTCTTTTTCTAACTTTTCTATAGTTTATTCTGTAGACAAATGCCGTGATTCCTCTTGTTAGATCTTCTCCTCTATTCTCCCAGCCGCATTGTCTAGGTATCAACGATCCATACCTAGCTAGCTCTCGCATCCAACCGCTGTCGCACGTCCCTTCCCTTTACACAAAAGAATAGAGCGTTGGATAGCAGCCAGCTGTTCCCACCAACCCCACCGCGTCCGACATCGTCTCCTGGACCATCCACGTTTAACCAGACCAATCGCCGGCACGCGCTTCGCATACAAACATGCCAACCGAACGAGTCACCAAATGAGAAAATCTCTCCCTGGACGCGAAAGCGGCGGAAGTGAAGCGTATACGTACATAACACGCGCCGGAATCTATTGGAGAGAGCGCAAACATTCAATTGGCGGCGGGTGGAAGTGGGCCTTCATCAAATTCCATTACGGTTCCCACGGCAATCGCCGAGTAATGGGAATTTCTTCGTCTGCTAAGTCGTCCGACAACGTCACATTCCACCCGCACAGCTTATTTGAATTTCACCATCGCATTGCAATAGCTCGCATCGCATAGCATCGCATGATACAGCTAGGCATAAAGGCGGCTTTACTCAAAAGAGCAGAATTAAGGCGGGTTTACAAATGGAAGTCACTTCCATGACACTAGCCTTGGAAGTCGCTTGTAAGCGACACTTCGATGTGTAAATACGCACTTCCAGGGCAGCAGTGGTCGATAGTGGTGGTAATTGACCGCGGTTGCTACTTGCTAGGAAAATACACTGGTCTCTATTTTTCCTGCAAGTAGCATATCAATTCTGCGATATAATCGCACCGCAGCCGGTGGAATCTTGGTCAGATGACTGCTAACGGAGATTTAAAATTAAAACAATGAATAACTTAGTAGGAGGAGGATTAATTGACTACGATTATCAATCGAACTCAGATCGATATGATCTCGGACCGATCTGAACATTATAAGCCAGCCAACTCGGATCGCCTGGCTTACCGAATGCAAAATCCATGGAAATATCGATTTGAATCGGTTCATGGCGATTTGAAATCTCAGACTGGCAGAGAGAGCGGGCCGAGTTAGCCCGCTTCTCACATCGATCCCATTAGCACGTTGCGTTTGCCATACCGAGCTAAACCGGCCAATTCGATCTTAGTTCGATTGATAAACGTAGTGATTGTTGCCTTTGTTAATATTTATTTGTACTTATACATATACGTACTAGTATATAAAATATTTTGAATACCAAATAATCCCTAAGGTAAGCTTTATTACTTATCTCTAAGTGGGTAATAATTATATTTTTCTCAACTGACTCACTTAATTTGACGTAATAATGCATAATTATCGTAATTCATACAAGTATTTAAACCCACTATTGCCTATGGGGCCAAAACAGCGATATACGAACGCCATTATTGCCATACTTGGGCGATTTTCGTAATTATCAAATTCATTGTTTACTTCCGTCATCCATTTGTTTGGGAAATGTCGGAAGTAATGTGAAAGCAGAACGATGCCCAGCGAGTGGCAATGCGCTTCGAGATATCGCTACACTCGCTTATTCCATAGACGTCAACTTCTATGTGTAAACACGCCTTAACACTGAAGTAGCAGGTGTATCGATATCTCGATTAGATTTGCTACCTACAGGGCAATTTTCCGCTTAAACATTAGCGGATTACGACTTGAAATTGAAATAATGACAGAATCGAACACTGGGTATGGCATCATTCGAGAATCACCAAAATTCGGCAATCATTGCATTTGTATGACGCGCTATTCGAGACCCACAGGAATTCGTGGATTTTATGTACATGAATTAATTGCAATAAATAAATATCTGCCCATCTTAAAAGTGGGTCCCACATGACAACTGTTCTTGTTATTTATCACTGGATTAGTCATAAGGCTTATCTTCATCTTCTCTTTGGCATTATACACATCTGAAGGTACATATAAATGTATATATACACAAAAACTAGTCTTCTGCCAACAACTTTATCCTTTGTAAGCGTCTTTACTCCCCGCTTGCAGTCACATGATCAGACTTTCAAAATGCTAGTTAAAGGCAAAATAGTAGACGGACTGTTGTCGCCCTTCTTTTGGGGAACCCATAATAAACACCGCTTTAGATTTTAGACAAAAATATTGAAATTAAGTCTAGGAAAAATATCAATTCCTTTAGTTACACATAAAATTAAAAATTATTATTTCTGTACTCGAATTCATATTGAAAACAATCCTTGTATTTTTCTAGAATTATTTATTAACAGTAAAACGTACTACGCGTTTTGCAGCTTGATGCATCTTCAAGGAACAATTGTTTATATTTCATTTATTCATAGTTACGATAGTAACCACCGCTATGAAGTTGGGCGGAATGGAGAACAAACTAATTTATGGGTGTAAAGGAAAGGGAGCATGGGCCAGGGGCTTGTGAGAATAGAAATGTGAGTGACGCCAAAAGGTGTAAAGTTTATTTTTTTAATATTACCAAGACAGAATCATTCATTGCAGTTAATATTATTAAATGTATTTCTGTTGTTAGTTGATGTTTCATTGAAGGGTTAAATGAGAGGCGTTTGCCATTTTTGACAATAATGAACCCCAGGGATAGTTTCACCCTTCTCATTATAAAAAAATTTCCGGAAACTTTTCATGCCCGAAATAACGCTCCAAAAATGCCACAAGGGAAGAGTAGCCCCTGACATTCACTCATAGATGCGCCAATTCTATTCCTCCCTATGCCCACAGGCACTTCAGTAACTTTTCAAAGAACTAGTTCATGTTTTTTTATCCCTTTGGATTAGGAGTCCCCGCGAGGATTTAGGGCAAGGACGGCCCCCAATCGAACACTTCGCGTGGCAGAATGCAAAAGTGAGGCGGGAAATGATCGTCGGACGACTTGCCCGCCTAGGTCGAGTCACTGGGCGGGAAGTCGCGGCGGTGCAACATAAATCGCATCCCCTCGGCTGCCCGGATGACTTTCGGACGCTGGTTACGTCCCATGAATGGATCGCTTTATACGTACGTCCGTAAGGGCTTTCGAGACCGTAAATAACGACGGAATACGCCGACCGCGATAGAAATGAACGATCGATAAGGCTGATGGCTGCCAAGCACGTACGACAGTCAATTACTGCCCTGCTCCTACTGTCGATTCATCAACTGCGAAGCAGGGGGAAATTCGACTCGCTTCGATTCGCAGTTGACCTTTGCTTGCACATTATCCAAAGGGCAGTAAATAATCCTTCACGCAAACGAAACGTTAAACGTAATTACATGGTGTAAATAGTTCACGAGGACAATTAAAAGTTGACGTCAGGTCGAGTCAAATTTCTCAAAGCATAACACAAAGAATGAGGCCAGGGGCGGTATACCTAATGATAAATGGTTTAGAATAACTTCTATTCATGACTACACTTTGCCAACTCATATTTATGCAATGTGTACATGATATGCATATTTAGAAATCATCTATGACCAGCGGTTTTCTGAAAATATGCGTCATAGAATAAAAGCGCACTCCCAATCAGGCTTTAGGAACTCATTATTCGTTCGAAACACTGGTTAACATAGTTGTAGGTACACAAGAAACCACAGGTCACACAATGTGAATAAAGTTCTCCCGATCTCCAGCATATGAAGTGGAATTATGAGTTATTATGTTATATTTTTTTAAGTTTCCAATTCAATATCTCCGTACAAAACGTGAAAAAAATGTAGACTGGCTCTATATCCCAAAATATTACAGCAAGGACAGCAATTTATCCTAGTATTATAAAAATATATCCAGTTCAAAAACATGTGCGAACTCTACATTTCAATTTTATACCGACCATATTAAGGAAACAGTTGAAAAATGGAGTTTCAACGCCGCATCTTAAAAATAAATCAGACTATATGTTCCTCGTTCGGATAAAACTTCCGAACTCATCCGAAAGACCTATCCCACATTCAACCACGTCCTACATAAGGAGCACTATCTAATTTAAGCGAAGGGAAATACGGACCTGAATTGATAAATGAAGTAATCTCATTCTGAAGGAAATAACCGCTCACACGTCCCACATACGAATAGAAAACGCATGCAAACTGATAAAAAGGAGAAATTCAATTATATATCATGGTAATTATCATATTCTCCGCCAATATGTCACTATAGTTCTGAAACTAGTTCTTACGCGAGCGGGAAAAACCTCATATTTCTTTGATATTTTGTTTAGAAGAGAAACCGACCGTAAAATTTAAATAGTAAAGAATGAATAAAATTGTTCTTCAAACAAGGTGACGTCTTATTTCATTAGAGCTTAAACTAAAGGCAATGTGATCGAAATCATATACAACGGCTTTATCATTATAGGGCAACTTCAAGAGGGAAATGTGGAGGATTAGAGGACTTCACGAACTAAAATTTGGGCAAAGATGACGAAGTTTTTTATCGGAACCCAAATCAACTCCATACATAATTTGGCCAGCGTCTGTGTTCCATACTAGCAAATTGCATGTATCGTAATCCCGCACATCACCATTAATACATACACACTTGTAGCAAGCTCTAATTATGCTCAATTCTTCTGAGAATTGAAATTTATTTCACTAGCCCGATACTACAAATAAAGTAGTAATATATATCCACTCAAGAGGTCTGAGGGATAATATATGGCTTGCCAAAATATGGCTTGAAAGAAAAATTTACAAGGTATGAATAATAACTGCAATAATGCACAGGAAATGAAAAGCAAAATGCTTGCAAAATGAAATACTGCCAAAGTTTCATCACAGCTTCCGGGTTAGCTTTGTTTTTAAAATAAAAAGTGCAAGTGCATTAAAAATATGATAAATCAAATTTATGCAAATGAAACACGCTGTAAGCTCCAAAATGCATGAACACAAAATTTAACGTCCCTCAGAAAGTGTCCAAAATGTGGCCTTAAGTTCAACTAGCCCTTACTAGAAAATGGAATTTTCGGTCCTGGAAAACTTAATGCTCGGAGAAGGCCACTAAAAATAACTCGGCACCAAGGCAAAAAATTCAAAACGCAAAGTTTGGAATAAGTGAAAACTACATAGAAAAAGAGTATTAGCAAGTTCAAGTAACAGAGATCGTTTTCCATGTTTTTCATCGTTGCAATGGCGGTTAATGAGACACTACGGCCATTTTACAAAGCCGCAAAAAACGTCGTAAGATCATATCAAGGGTTCCGCTCATGACAGCGGTGAGAAAGACCAAATTAGAGACATGAGTCCCTTGACGGATTTAGGGAACATAAAAACTCTTTCATTCCCCACTCGGCACGTAACCAGGCCACTGAACATCGGCGCCGATCCCAAGGATCACCAGGCACAACCTCAAGACGTGAACGACCAATTTCCTCGAAAACAGACTTCCCGCCTCTCAAGCTCACAAAATCTTTACGGCCTGCCCCCAACTCTCATGAGCGGGTATTTTAATTCCCCTTAACGTGCCTCATGCTCACACCCCTTCTCCTGCAATATAAGTCCCTCAGCCTCCATCCTACCTCATCGCAAACTACATGACGGCAACTGACTTCGCTGAATTCCATCTCCAAGTTTTTAAAATAATTGGTAATTAGTTTTGCATGAGTGTAAAAAATAGACTAGTTAAGAGTCTTTTAAAGAGCGTAGAATTTTATGGTAGATAGATTAATGCTTAAAAGGTGCATTGATAGCTAAAGGTCATTTTTCACCCACGACAATCAATATTGGGTGTCACAAATATATTATAAAAGAAACCAAATTATAGCTAATAAATAAAACTCTGTCTTATGTCACTTGGTGGTATTCCATGGTAAACCCCCTCCCCCTGTTCCATCATTCAAACCAATCACCAACCTCCTCAACCCCACCCCCCCCCTCTCTGCCTCACCAGCTGTAAGAAGTGTATATATAGAGAGACGTTTTTACAAAGTATCACCTGATGATCATTCGTTGAAACCCGGATCTTGTCTGTTATATTCATTTACGTGGTATTGTAAAAGTTTTGTGAATAAAATTTGTTAAATTATAACTGAGCTAATATAATCACTACTGTCTTCCAATTGTATTAGTAGACCTTAAAGTAGTTCAAAGAGTCCGATTTATTTAAAAAAATAGGTTTATATGTTTGAATAAACGTAGCATTGTATGGTAGAGAAACCTGGGCTTTTGAGGAATGACCTTTAAAATTGACTACGTGCATTTAAAACACTGGTGTGGAGGATGATGAAATTGAAGGAGACGGGGAAGAGAGCAAACGAGGATTTGTATAGTACTGGGTGAGGAGGCCGTGGAAAATTAGGAGGCAGGTAAAAAATGTATCACGTTTTAAGGGACAACGCGCCGAGACAAAATACTTGAAAGAAATCATAAAGACGAGAGGTTAGAGATGAAATATATCATGGAGGAGCATAAACATTAAAGACAATATGGGGGAGGGAAATGCTGGAATAACACGATAGAATGGGAAAAATTATCTACCTAGATGAGGTGCAGGGAGGCAGGTAGTGGCCCATTCTATAAAGGAGCCTTTAGTTATATGAATGTATTGAACAGATAACATTATGATCTCAATGGCTTCAGGCTTAACGTTCTGGAAGTTCATTATGAATAAGGAAAAATAAAATTGCTTGATTCCACCAATTTATTTGAATATTACTGGGTGAGGGAGGAAAATTTACCGAAATATGACACCACTGCGTCGAAACTAGTCGCACCTTTAAATAGATTTGTGGAATCGAGTACAATTCTTTCATTCATTATCCAGGTAACATTTTTGCTACGTCCATGCAAACCTAGATTAATATTTAGCCAATCACAGGTAAAAGTTATGAAAATAATCAGACATGTTGAATATTAAATATCTAACTGTCCATGTCTCATGACTGTTTAACTCGACATTTAGTCCAGCTTAGAAATTAGCACTGGAAGCTGAAGTCCAAGCTCTGGACAGCAACAGACCTCTCCCTTGGGAGAGGTTCAAACGCCCCAGGGATCCCACGGACCGCGAGGAAGACCAACCTCCACTGAAGAGGAGGCGCTATGACGAAGGGCACTTGTTAACAGACGAAGGACTGAAGAAGACGACATCAGCTGAAAGACTCAACCGTCGGGCAGCTGAAAGTAGAGGGCTACAACTTTTGCCCTGCCAAGACATTCCACGGTACACTGAAAGTTATGTTAAAATTCTAAACCAAATCTGCCACAAATTAAATTTGATGCCTCGCGACTAATGTTTACACGATGTTAATTTCAGTGCGCAGTGGATCCGTCTGGTCATTTTATGCACCGCGCAACCTAAATAAACTGCGTCATACTATTTTGAAATAGTAACAACGTATATTCTTCACAAAATATATTAAAGAAAATCCAATCTGGAGGGGCTTCCATAGTCCGTGAGCATATTTTCCCGGCCACAGTTTCCACAATTCCCCCGAATTTTATTTCGGTAGATTCTTAACTCCACTAGCGCTATTCCAACGTGAATACTTGAACCAACTGACAGTGATCGGATGTTGAATCCAAAAATCGAATGAAAAATCAGTATCGTACTTATTCCGTTTTGAGTTCCCATAATAGTATTCGATTCATTCATCGGATACGATAAAACCCTTGGAATGGTATTTCTGAATCAAGTTCGATTTTTATCACTGAAGAGAACATCGTGTGAAAGGAACTTTAGTTCCCATATCGAAAGCGGCCCTAAATTCCGCGCGCATGCAGACTTTGCCCTTCATTTCTCAACGTCACTTTTATTCCAAGCCCGACTCCACCGCTACCTTTTTCCCCCCTATTCCAGTCCTCCCTCCCCGTCCCACGCCTCCCCATGCATGCACACTGCTCCGCTCTTTAATCCCAGCGCCGGGACGTCCATAAATTTTCCATTACCTTCCGGACAATGTGAGAGAAACGAGGGGGCCAATCAAAGCGTTTAATGGGCAATTATTAAGCCCGGAGTGGCCCATGGCACGCAGTAAGGCAACACTAGGAAGGGCACTGGGTATGAGCTAAAAGAGTAAGCTCAGGCAGAGGGATGGGTAGAACTAATGAAAAAGTGGCGGAAGAGGAAAGGGTAGCTCTTTAAGTAGCTTTTTTTAAAAATAAGGAACGACGTAAGAGGATGCATCCGGAGGAAAACAGGCGGAAAATGTTGTTTACAAAGGCATTATCCAGCCTTCTGCTTCATTGCGCAAAAACAGAAGCAGTGTATCTCAGAGAGTTAAGAGACCTCTCTCTGTCGGACTGAAGGAGTTTAATTTCTGAATTTACTCAAAGGGATTCTCCGTAAACGCACATACGTGTCCAGTTGTAAAATGAAAATTAATCCCAAACACTTAAATGTATCACACATTACTTAACGAATTAATTTTGATTTCCAAGTATCATGGGCTGTGGTACATCGTTTAACGTACCAGAAGGCATCCTAAACAATTCCAGATCCACGCCATTAAATATTTAGTCAATTCCGATTGAATTTATGGCATTATATTGATTTGTTAACTTATTGGGTATTTTTTTATGTAGAGTAACATTTTACACCAGTCTGGGAGACGATTAACTGATGCGAATAATATTTTTAAAAACAAAAAAAATTTGCCAATGTTACTTGGTGAGCTTAACATAGATCAAAAAAGCCCACTTTTTAATCTCCTATATCTCGATATTTTTTAAAATTTGTTCCGATAATAATGCGGGAGAGTAAAAACTGCATGACAAATCAATACCGCGAGGATGAGACTAAATCTTTCTTTCTAATGGCCGAAACGATACATATGCATCCAAATGGGTTACCTTCGACTTAATCTCGAACTCAAAGCATACGTCCCACAAAAATTGTAGGCACATTCTATACATTCTTTGGTTTATTCACAATTGGTCAAATGACTCTTTTGACCGAGTGGAATGCAGCACAGAGCTTGATAGTTCTACAAGCAACCAAGAATGGGGAATTCTCGGGATGAAGCGACTGGAAGATTAAATAACATGTAGTAGATTTTTGATTTGAACTAATGAGGAGTTTATTCACTCATGCTAACCATCGCTAATACCATTAATTCAATGCATATGATAGAAACACTAAAATTTTATAAATTGTTAGGATATTTATCCAAACATTTATGGCAATTGCTACTGCGGAATAAGTAGTGAAAGCAAGTGTTCCTGAGAGCCGAAAATAGAATCCATAACCTAACATATATCAAAGCTATCGACCCAAAAGCAATATTATTGGGCAACCAACCATAAAATTATCATTAGAGCACTTTAAGTAAAATAAATTCCACTTCTCCTCCACTGCCCTTACGAGTAAATAAAAGATAACTGCGTGTATCATTAGCTAGAAAAGAATCACAATTATAGATGATCCGCACGGAGAGCATTAGACGATGACATTGCAAATTTTCTTTCAGTCTTACACGTGCAACCACATTGACTTCACAGGTCGATTCGGGAAAGGGCCGAGAAAAGTAGACGGGAACGCTGAAGATGAAAGGCCCAGAGGGAAAAACGAAACGGGGAACCCAAGTGGCTAAGGACGCCCTTGATACTGAGAACACGATAAGAGGAGGAGAGTGACTACGTGACAGGGGAGAGGAGAGAAAAATGAAGTCGAAATGAGTATCACCGCTAACCAGATTGCGATCGTTGGGTCTTCCCCCTCGGGAGCAGCAGACTGGGAGCATCGGGATAAGGAAGGGAAGGAGAGACGGGCGTAGAGAGGATGGATGGGTGTGGAAGAACGCAAAGATTCGAGTTTGGGAACGGAGAGATACGAAGGAGGGAGACGAAAGAAAAAAGAGGGTGGGTTCGTAGGAGAAGGAGCAAGAAAAAATATAAAGGAGTTGGAAAAACTCGTGCTGACTGCAGCTCCGGGACCTCACCACCATCGCTCGGGATGGGGAGGAGGACAGTTAGGGAGCAAGTTGGTAAAGTAAAGAGAACAGGGAAGCTGGTCCAACGCACACACCACACGCCTTGATGCGATAAATCCTTCACACCTAATTTTCGGACTCTTTTCTCCGGGGAAGATGGGAGAGAAAAAACCGTGGGGAATCGTAAGAGTAAATCCGCCTCTTAGTTTTATTTTTACTGCACTTTTCGCGGGAGGAAAAGATAAAGGGGTGGAACGGGCAATGGGACTGCTGAGGGAGAGAAGCGAAAAATCATCACGGTACCCATCAAAAGCTTTAAATTGATTCCACAGCCGGAGAAGAAGGCGTCGGTAAGGGAATCAGCGCAGCAAAGGGAACCTTTTTAAAAGGATTTCAAGGAAGTATGTGCTCCTCCGGTAATCTATCAACCTATCTTTCCACATCTACGGCGTATCTCTAAAGCTGCTATACCTCTTCTCTTCTCTTAATATCTGATTCCCGTGATTCCGCTTGGTCTCAACGGGTAAAACGATTCGAAATCCGGAAGAAAATTTTTTTCCGCCCAATTTTTATTTTCACATCTTTATAGCACTAAAATCTAGTGAAAAGTGGAAAATTTCCCTCCAGTCGAGACGATCCTAATGGTTTCGTCGCATGATGTTGAAGGCAAAGTACACAAAGAAGTTCGCCATTCCGAGAGCCGAATCACGCCGCTCTCCGCTTATAGAGATGGACTGAAAACACCGAAAATTAAATTTTACCTTAATTTCTTTACAAGAGCTCTGTCTAACTTGCGCATCAAAGGTATGGGACACTCTGTCTAAAACTTTGAATAACTACCTAAATGCGTATGTAAAGTAACTTTCATGAGAATCCGTTGGTGCGTAAAATTTCGAGCAGCGATTTTTTCAATTCTATGAAATCCCCGTAAATCCTTTATCAGCACGATCATAAATCATAAATGTTACATTTTCCCGTAAATCGCCCCGGAATCTGTATCGCCCTGTGGTCCTGTATGGCGCAGATACATGGATAACGAATAAGAAAGAAGAAAGAAAACTCATCGTTTTTTAAAACAAAATCCTAAGAAAAGTCTTTGGCCCCACAAAATGAAAATAGGATTTGGAGAATCAAGCACAGCAAGGAAATACGAGATCTTTACAAGGACCATGACCAATATCATTAACGTCACTATCATGTAAAATTATAGAGCATATAATAGTTACATCAATAATGGGACACCTCGACAGCCAGGATTTATTAATAACAAACCAGCATGGGTTCAGAAAAGGACGGTCTTGCGAAACTCAATTAGGTCTTTTTGTTCACGATATTTTAGTTTCCGGAGAAGGTAACGTACAGGTAGATGCAGCGTTTCTTGACTTTAGAAAAGCTTTTGACAAGGTTCCCCACTGTAAGTTACTCGCGAAGTTAGCATCCCCTGCCACACACCCTCGTGGTGGCTCGCAGGGTATTACGTAGATGTAGATGACATATTGGCATGCGCTAAAACGAGAAGAATGAGATGGGGTGGCCACCGTGATGCAAAGCGATCAGGATACAATACTGACGGCGGTAGGTCTGGGAAGACCTGAGGGTAGAAAACCTCCTGGAAGACCAAGAAGATGACGGTGGGATTGAGTGACGTCAGATGTCAAATGGCTAGGGGAACAGTGGAAGAAGCAGCAGACAGAGAAAGATGGAGGTCACTTGTGGGTGTGACCAAGTCCCAGCTTGGGTATAGATGACTATGGGAATAAGTAAGTAAGAGTAAGTAAATTTTACATTTAAGGAGGGAACACAAAACAAGGTGTTTATGCAAATAATATAATTGATCGAGTTTATTTCTAGAATCCACGACTTCATCATAGTGATAACAGTGCTCAAGTGAAACTCAAAATATTTTAAAACTCAAATTAATGGTTTAAATATCTCAAATGTCTCTCTTAGCTCGAAATTCCGCTATAGTCAGTTATCTCTGGCGTGAGTTCATGATTTTTATTATACATTGGAAATTAAGTAACTTTGTTATTCCACGTAAATTTTATTTAAGATGACCCGGGGTTCGACGGGGCACGTGCTCATCGGGTACATATCGCAGAGAAGGCGAAGAATGTATTATTTAGAATATTAATTAGAATATTATAAAGAAAATATTATTCTTCGCCTTCTGTGTGGTATGTTCCTGATGATGACGTGCCACGTCGAAACCCGGGTCGTCTTAAATGAAATTTATGTGAAATAACAAAACTACTTCATTGATTATTCCGCTATAGTGCGGATAAAAACTAAGCAACATACAGTAAGTGCTCTTCAAATAAAAATCAGCACTGTTACAGCGCACCACTTCATTCTCAAAAAATTATCCATTCTAAGCCAATCACGTCTTAAATATTTGAATCTACTATAAGTTATAGTAGTTCTCTAGTTATAGTACAACAGGCTCTATAGCTCTAGCCCACTTGCCCAATGTCATCTACTGAAGCGTACTCTTTGACAGACTATTAAATATCTACTCTCCTTCCTTCGCCCAGCATGCTTTACACCTTTTTTGTCTTCCTTTTCACCTATACTTCTTTTTCCAGCTTCTACAAAACCCTCTGATCCTCTTCCATATAATACCAAAGAACCAAATAAAAACCTAGAGAGCTATATAAACTCCAAAATAACTCTACAGTAATCTATTCTTCAAGCATTTACTAGAATAAAATCCCATCAATTCCCTTTCTCCCTAGTAAACGCATTTTAATAAAGAGCGATGCGTATTCCTGTTTCCAGTCCATTAAAACCAATCCCTCTTACCTTGCTCTGTAAGTAAACTGCTCCATTTAATAATTTATACCCTATTTCTTAAATGTGTAATCTATTCTTCTTCCCAAACTGAACCAATTTTTCTACTGAGCATACTCTAAAAAAAGGACTGGTGAAATACTCGCTTTAATATCACTTTGGAAAAGAAATATTTTTTTCGTCTATCAAACACACTGCGAGAGTGCTTTAAATTATCTTTAAAGGAAATAGCGTGTATATATATATACATAACTTTAGAACCATTAATTCACCACCGATTCAGATTACGTATATATCATTGAAAATTTAAATTTTAATATTAGTAAAACTCGACATGACGATTAATAACAAAAATTTACAAGAGTCTATATAGTTAAAAGTTCAAGAGTTTGCCAATTTATGATCAGAGAGTGAGTGATACCACTACAATGAAGAAAAATTGAGTGTTGGGTATGCAGTTCCATTATGAGAAATCGCTCCCTTTGAAATTTAAACTTGTCTATTTCGCCCAGAACAAGATGAGAAATTAACTTTTCCTTCGACGACCAGTTAAGTATGAACTCTTTACCTCGAGAATCACATTCAATGAAAAAGAGAACGTGATCATTTCAGTGTCACAGCCATCTTACGGTAGTGATTTTCGACCAGGATTATGATTCCGTACCATAATAAACTTTATAAGACGTAACCGGGAAATGATCCTTTGCTCTGATGCAAAAATAGTCGAAGCTGCCATATTCCCAATGAGCACCAGAGCGACTATGAAAGTTTCTGCCCAAGTACTAAACGTGAATGCACGCTCAAAAGTGGATGCGAGAAGAGGGCAAAGAATGATGCTACAGTAAGCGTACTGAGATACACCGAAGCTTCCTCTTTAATACTCCCACAATTCACCTCGAACAATGCAAGGAAGAGGGAGAAAAATTTATCCCTACCGTCGGATGAAAGATAATGGATTCATACTGGCATTTAACTCTCTCCATGCCTATCGATCGTTTCAGAGCTCAATAAGGCAAGGGAGCGGCCGCATCTTGTAATCCCTCTTAAGCGGAAAGCGTGAACTTCTGGATACACTCACTGAAGAAGAGCTTTTACAGTTTTTGTAAGTTTAGATGGCCTAAATGTACGTCGTTCTTGGTTCTCATGGAGTATTCCTGACTCAATTTATTTTGCTTTAAATGTTCAAGGTCAGGCGATTTTACTGCAACCTATCATAATTTTATCATGCAAAATCTACCAAATACAGTACCAGATAAAAAAATTCCGCCAAACATGCTAATCACTTCTTCATTTTCTCAGAAGGGAAATTTACACCTGCTTCGAAGCAGAAAGAGAAAATCGATAGGAAAACCTGAATTTTCTGAGGACTTCAGCATTTCTCATTGGACACGATTCGATTTTTAAATTATCATGAAATCCGTAAAAATATTAAGAAACTAAGCTCTAGTTCTCCAACAAAAAAGGATAATTAAAGCCGTATTTATGGATTCAACTGTTGAAAATAATAATTGTCAGTAAAATAATTAAATATTTCATTAAAAAAATAATATGGCTCATAAGGGTAAACTAGTGCCTAAAATATTCCAATCTAAAACTTACATTCACTACTTACTACCTAGAAGCTTTAAAACTCAACTTCAGGGAGAGATGTTCTGCAAATCACAATTAATACAAGAATAAGGTCCGGTTACTTGATTGGTTATCGAAGAAAATTGAAATCATGAAAATTAGGAGATAAAACACGAGAGGGGCTGCAAAACGCAAATGGCGACAATTTCCAAGTCGCAAAGGGCTGAGAAAAAATCGGAGATTCATAATTTCGCTTGAATGCAAAATGAACGCTAAAAAATCGCTCACTGAGCGCTCTTGTACGGGGGCTGATTAGAGGTTAATATTCCCTTACCAAGCCCATCCGATTTGCATGCATGACTCGCGCGGTTGCATGCACTTTTACAATCCTCGACCCTTCACAAGATTCAGCCGAGATTCGCAAGAGACACGACTCTTAAAAGGCGAAAAAGGAGCTTCCTTATGAAATGCACGGACGCGGCAGGGCGCAGGCCATCGATAAAAGTATATTCGATCCGAACGCGGTTATAAATTTAATGCCCTTCCCACTGACATTATGTGTCGTAAATAGCCAGGGTGCACAAGGGGTTAACGGCCTTGCACGCCGGAACGCCATCTGGGGAAGTATCCCAGAATATAGAGAGGGAAACAAGAAGGCGACTCGCAATGCACAAGTCTCAAGGCGTGTTTCATGACTCCTTCCATTGCACGACTAAAGTCCATTGTTCTCCCCAGAATCCTGTCTGTTTCCTTCCTTTCTTTTCATATGTCGATTCAGATCTTCGGGGAAAGAAAATAATTCTAAAAATGAGGAACATAAGAGTAGTCATATACAACTTGACTTTTTCGCCAACCATCAATTCCACTTTCAACTCATTCTTGCGCACTCACGTGATCGCTACTTACTATTACCCCACTCCCAAGGATCTCACAGCAGAACAGGAGAAAGAAAAATATATGGCTTTCATTACATTCAGTTCGTTTTAACGTTTGTCAGAGTTCTCTCAGTTATTCTCTTTTTTAGCCGTCTTGAGCCTTCACTCATTTTTGGAGTACGCAATTAGTATGCCCTCCGAAACTTCTTCGGCTGAACTAATCATTGTTTCACAGGAAACCTCTCATTTGACATTAGTAGTTAGGCGATTAAAAATGAAAATAACTACTCAGCATGGATGTTGGGAACTCATTCTTTCTAAAGTTCGCAACATCAATCAGGTTTCCGGTCGAAACAGAAGCGTGGAAGCATGAGGATGAATGCAAGGGAGTAACAAATTGAATACAGATTTTTGGGCGAAACTTTTTATCAAAAATACAGCCATACATAGTTGTGTTGCGTGAATGAAAATGTCTCATTCTGATATAATTTCCATCATACATTGGAAAATCTCATCTCAGAGTGAAAAACAACTTCTTTAAGGAAAGAGAGGGTCAATGCCCATCATATCAAGAAAATATGGGTGAATATTGTACCATTTGGCCAAGAAGAAAACACTACAGTTCGCCACGAATACTTTGTGAGAGGTAGCGTCTCAAGTCTTGCATGATTCATACAAAACAAATGTCCTCTTTAATTTTTTATAAAACAGTGCCAATGATACCTTAGTCGTAATAAACGGGAACTTTTTACTTATTTTTCATTGATTATATTCATAGGACAAGCGACGCCACGAAGACACGAGACATGGTTCATTTAAAGAGGATATTAACGAAAAAAATAGTGATAATGTTTTATCATCCTTCACGAAACCTGATGCAGTATGGGTTGGTTACCAGCTCTTCGCATGTTTTCTGTAGCATTTATGTTTATTTTTATTTTTTGTTGCATCGGATCAAAAAGTTGTATTATTGCCGTGAGTTGAAGGAGAATAATATAGTAAAAAGAGTAGTGAGTGACATTAAATTTTGATTTTAATCGCTAATCTACAGTTAAATCTCGATAAAACACTGAGGTATTACCACATTTTCATAGAAAATTTGCTTCACTATATCGGTTTTTAATTTATAACTGCTTCGTATATGCCCAAAAGCTCTGAGTTTAAACTTAAATCTGATTAGTAAAGGAAGATCCAGAACTAAAGAGTTCCAACAACGGAGCAGTATTAGTAAGTCCAGTACTGGCACAAAAGAACAAACCAGTTTAATTTTAACTGTTTCGTAAGCTATACAATTCCTTCAAACATCCTGCTGCGGACAACAGCAAGAGGCACTCCAAATAATAGACGATCGATCGGCACCGTTAGAAAATTGCTGGTAGTTCTGAGTCCAACGGAATAAGACATAGTTCAAGTTGATAAAGTAGCAATTTCATTTGGATGGATAAAAGATACTTCACAGCTATAGTTCCATCAGCAACGATGAGTGAATGAGTGTTAGCTAAACAGCCGGCATTCGTCTGCAAGATATTCAAATCCAAAAAATTCTAGCTCATAACCTCAAAACAGACACACGGCCGAAGCAACTGGAACATACTAACATACGAAACGGTCATCTGTAGCTATCAGTTGCTGTTGCACAGCACAGAGAGCAATGGCGCACCTGCGGCACTACCACGGAACTAACATGTCCTTTGCAACATTCATCTGAAACAGTTGGCTGATCAAAACAGTTTCGGCTGTTGCCGTTTCACTCCGACAGAACTTTATCCCACCGCTACTTACTTAAGTGTAATGCAGGGATCGGCTGAAGCACTCTCATGAAATTTTGGGTCAATGAAAAGGTTAGTATTTATTATAATTAAGTCATTTTACGTAAAAATTCATCAAGCATATCAGTCTTTGGAATGATCACTGGATATGTTGAAAAGCCTGTCAATTTCAAGCGTTGTTCGGCACACCGTTAGAGAGAAACTGTCGGAATGAGAATATAATCCGATAATTTTATCGATTTTCTCCGTGCGAATACCACTAAAACCTAAAGAAATGCATGATCGTTATACGCTTCGGTTATTTATTAAAACAAAAGCTGGCAAATTTATAAAACTTTGAATCAATAATTGCCAGTCATATGGCTGCAGCAGAGAAAGGAGAATTTTCGAGGGAGACAATAGCATCAACATCTGCACCAATCCACCATTTGGTAGCAAATCGTGGGATATTTACGACATTGGAATCCGAGGGTACACTAAAATAGCCAACAAAAAATAGGTAAATCATAAGGGACAAATATTCCGCTGAACTCAATTAATCTCCCTTAGATTATAGAGGCTTTTCAAGATTGCCTTCGGAGCGTAACTTGTTGATCCAAGCAATCCCCTGGTGGTTTACAGGGCTGGGCTATTCATTACATTACCGTCATATTTCATTCTATAATGGGAGGAATGATTATCCACTCTTGGAAGCAGGAGAACCTCGGATAAACTTTCTCCCGTCTAATAAACTAACAAACTGAATAAATGTTCGGAGAAGCTTACTTAAGCGCCATTATTCCAAGGAGCCTTGCACTCCTTTCGCGCCGATGAAAGTCGAATATTAAAACATTTCAAGCCGCTCAAACTTCTCCTGCTAGTCACCTGGTGAAAGATGGCTTTAAAGAACCCCGTCTTTGCTTTTTAGGATTATGTCTAATTTATTGCTCATTTAATTAAGTATTTAAGTCCTCAGCCCAAAGAACCACTGATTTTGTGGCATACTCGCGCACCATTAAACCCGAAGAGTTAATTGATATAAAAAAATGTTCACTACCACGATATAAAAATCTATCAGAGCCATTCACCGATGCAAATATGTGACAACTTCCGTTTAGCTTTCAATGTAGCAAGTAGCTTTCAATGTAATATCAAACTATTTAAGTTAGGCCAATGACATCAGCTCTCGACGATAAAGTTACATGAGAGCTCTCAAAAACGCAATGATATTAAACCTATACCATGTAATTCCACCAAGCCTGGCTTGAAGCGGCTGATTCCTGACTTCTGTTGATAATATTGCCAAATGGCAGATGGCATTGGGTTGCTTCGGACATTTCATTGGTTGTTCATTCCTAAGATTGGTTGACTGAAGCCCTCCACTCTTCCCTATCTCATGCTAGTTCCCTTACCCATTGGTATCTTTCCCTATGTACTGTCTTCATTATTTTGTTCATGAAATTATTACTAGGTCTTCTTCTGGGGACTTTTCTTTCCATGTTACCTTCAATTATGGTCTTCACAAACCAATTGATTCTCAGGGTGTGTCCAATCCATCTGGTTTTTCTTTTCTGTATGGTGTTCCATATCGTACTTTCCCCTTCTACTCTTATATAAACTTCATCATTTCTTATTTTGTCCATCCATTTTATCTTCAATATGCTCCTCTAGCACTAGGTCTCAAAGGCTATCTAGTCTTCTCTAGTCAGCTTTTCCAGCGATCCATGCTTCCGATCCGTAGAGGGCCACGCTCCTCACGACTTTTTTTACATGCTGTTCCGAATGTTCTATTTCTATCTTCTTTGAGCACAGAAGTTGTCTTTTTCCCAAGAACACTCTCTTAGCTTGGGCTATTATCCGCTTGATGTCCGTCGTACTGCTGCAGATAGTTGTTCATATAATTAAACAACTTAATGAACTTCGGAGTCACTGTTTCTGATATTTGTTCGTAAAATTAATCAATTTTCATAACTTTGGAAGCTGCATTTCTCGAAAATAGAAAATACTAAAAATTAATTTTGTATAGCGCTTTAGTAAACTTTTGATTCGGTATCTTTCTGTAGTTTGCATTTTATCCCCACCAAACAAATAGTTGACAGAGTGAATTGTTGGGTGTGCACATTATATAATTATAAATTTTGAACTGAACTACAGGAATTTTTAGAGTTCGAAACACTATCGGCTAATATTTTTTCCACTGCAATATCTCCTCAAGTAGAGGACCGCTATGGGAATCAACCTATTAAAAAGGTTATCGCGATACTGAATGCAATAATGAATGAGGAATTTTATAATCCAATGAAAATTTGGGGACCAACGACGGTCGTTCACCGCATCCGCTAGGGTGTTTTATTTTTCAAAATTAGCCACTTATCCCTGACCACGTACTCCATTGAAAACCTTGAACGGTTTTCATATTCATCAAAGAGCAGGGGATTGGAGGAGAAAAAAAAGAAGCGAGACCCATGATCGGCCGCACCAGAAATAAATTGAGGCCCCCTTTCCTGTCAGGCCTCTCGCAGACCTTTTTGAAGTTCGTTCAATTCCGAATTTGGCCCAGCCTTCTCCTCAAATCCCCTACCTCTCCCTCTCCCCCCTTTCGAGCGCCTAAAAAACCGAAACCCCTCACTTCCGAGCACCCCTCTCCTCTCCTCTATTAGCCGCCAGACCTCCCAGACTTATCCCCCCCCCCCAATCCCCACGAGCGAGAAGAAATCGACCGGCAAAGAAGGGTGAAGGAGACAAATGGAGATTGTCGTGCGATGGGGTAGGGTCTGAGGGAGAAACGGGTGCCTCCACTCACCAAATACGGGGTCATTGCTCCTTTTACGTCGCGCTGCGACCAATTAAGCCACCTTAATAAACTTTCCCTCCCCCTCTGTCGCGCGGTTTGCTTTTCTGGAAGGCCAAAAACAAAAGTGTAGGGGGAGAAAGAATGAGAGATCGAATGGAATTAGAAGGGAGACGTGGGGAAAGAGGAAGGAGAAGATGCAAATAAGGAAAGCTTCAATTTTTTCTCCCTCCCTTCATCTCTCTCTCTCTCTTCATCTCGATGTAATCCAAGTCTCTTCCGCGAGTGCTGGCGCTTCATATCGGATGGAAAGGACGGTTGGTTATTGAAAGAGGCGACTGAAAACTACTAAACTGATTTGCATTCTTAATAATACAAGCTGAGGCAGTTAATGAAAGGATTTTCTATTTGCAGTCAGGAGAAAAGATAGTGAGGAAACCAGGTGGCGACATTAGCCTGCTCTTGTCGAGAGGAGTCCAGGGTTCAGGGTATGATTTCAAATCGACGTTTCTTGACGTGCTTTTCAGTTATTTTAACCTTGAACATGGCAATCAATGGCATTTCTGCACTTCCAGGTGACTCCGTAGAGCTTGTACACGCATCTTCAACATTTAAGCGTGAGAAAACGAAACTTGTTGCTTGTAGCGCAGAAGACCCTTTTCCGTTGATGAGTACCTCACCGATAAACTGGCTCCGCAAAGGGATGTTGGTTCTTGTCTTAATCTACCCACCAAAGCCTCAAACATTGCCAAAAGCCTCAAACATTGCGAAAAGCCTCAAACCTTCATTGCCAACTGAAGAATGCTGAATCCTTCATTAAATTCAACTCTATAGCTCTCAATTTCTCCTAATCTATTTGTTTACATAGGCTTCTTCGATGGGTTGTGAATACTGTTTCCGGAATTTGATGCAGCTTTGTTTTTCATATCAAAAAATGTAAAGCGCTCTCCCAAAAAGAATAGAAGCCTCCGATACGTGGTGCTCGAGGAGGAATTTGATCATAAAATGGACGGACAAAATAAGAAATTATGAAAAATACAGAAGAGTAGGAGAGGAAAGGATCATATGGAACGCCATACAGAAATGAAGAACAAGATGGATTGGACGCATCCTAAGACACAATAAGTTTGTGAAGAGCATGATTGAAGGTAAAATAGAGGGAAAAGTCCCCAGAGGAAGATCCAGGAATAAGCTCATGGACCAAATAAAGAGGTAAGTTCATCAGAAGAGATACCAGGAGGTAATGGAACTATCATTTGATAGAGAAGCGTGGAGGTCTGAAGTCAACCAATCTTAGGATTGAACGACCGATGATGAATGTAAAATGTCCAGAGCCCTTTCCCGCCCTCTCAAGTTATATTTTTGCTGTCGGCAGCGTAACCATTCTGGTGCTATTCTCTTCCCTCTACTCCCCTTTACAAGAGCCTTCACGTCCTTAATGCCACGCCCCGCGAAGGTAGCTGCCACCAAGTTTCGCTACCACGCCTTCCGCTGCTTTATCTCCTCTTTATATTTCGCGGATCCCTTTCCAGCCGAGTAAACTCGTTAATTCCTCCTCTGCCACACGAGAGCGACCATTTCGATTCCAACTGAATGAATCTTCAAGTCTTCAAAGGAAGTGAACATTCGGAGCAAGGATGAGAAGGGCACAGGAGAACTTGGGAATGATTTTTATCTGAGGGAGCGAATGCCTTCGATTTGTAGGATTGAGGAAATAAAGCGTTGGGATGGAGATAGGAGGTGATGAATGGATGATGAAAGGGAGGTTAGTTACATGCCTGGGAAAGTGGGAAATGAAGAGAAGAAAAAGGGAAACGAAAAACTGAGTACGTGTGGAGGGACGTAAAATTTCCCCTTCCACGTAAAGGAGTAAAAAATGTATCGATAAAAGATCCCATAAACAGTTGGCCTGGAAGTGGCTCATTGAAGGCAAAGTAGTGAAAACCAAGAAAATGTTAAAAAATTCTAAGTCATTATTTACTCCAGATAGCTTAAATGTACTAGAAGCCTGAAAGAAAATTTCTGTAGCCTCTGACCTATGTTATTGAGGCAACTGTGGCCCACATTATTTAATGAATCAACGATAAAGTTTAACACATTCCAATGTCGTGATTTTTCTCTACCATTCGGTTAAGTACTTGATTGGCAAACAAGAAGTTCTTACAGTTGAACTCATAAGTATTTCACAAGAATTTCCACGGTATTTCATGTTTCTGCTGTCGTAAACATGAGTAACATTAGAGTTAGGGAAATTCTCGAAGTAGATACAAATTGAGAAGTCTAACGGAGAAATTTTCTGATTTCTCCAAGTGAGTGAGGCTTCCACTATTGGGGACAATTAGCAATATTTGTGTGTCAACTTATAACTTGACAAGGCTTTCACACATGCTAGCAATGATTTGATTCAGTGGGTACAAAGCTACGTAATGTAAGATATACTGTTGGATGTAGGATCTTATTTATCGCTAAACTAGTACATCGGTGGAGGAATGTACCAAGTAGCCCTGGATTTGCACGAGACTATTTGATATAGATTTGGCGGAACAGATGACTCGGTCATATTTTCAAGTTTGAAGTTCATGCAGCCTTTTTAGCCAAGAAGATAAAAATTAATACTGTAATAACCAACCGTCTTGCTTTTTAGGAGTTGATTATTGTTATGTAAGCAAATGGTAAATAAAAAGCATGGTTTTAACTCTAACTTATTTCTGCGTAGATAACGGAGTCTGAAGTCAAGTGATTTTGAATCTCTCCGCAGCTCATCACTGTATTCTTTCTTTGAGCGTAAGTATTGTACGCTTATCAGGTAATTTCATTCAATTTAGAAGCCGGTATCCTTGTTCCAAGCCTAACAATAGCGTACGCTTGGCATCTGAGATTTCAAATTACTTGTGCTTTGGCTCAACCTGGTGACCCATACCGGGTGTTTCAAAATAAATATCGGGGTCTCAGGCTTTTTAGCATTTATACCATTTGACTAACAATTATAAATGATACATCAACTCAAACATATTTTGTTTACATACAAGTCTTCAATGTGAGCACCATTCGTCACACATCCAGTCGATAGGCGAGTTCTTCCTATACCTTGATCAGTGTGCCTGGAGAAATTGATGCAAAAACTGATTCAATCCTGTTTCTCAGGTCAGATAGGTCAGCTGTTAGTGGAAGCACATAAACATGACTCTTTATGAGCCCCAAATGATAAAAAACGCATGGCGTCAGATCGGGTGAACGTGGAGGCCATGCGAAACAAGCCCTTTCATCCGCCCCCTGGCGGCCAATCCAGCGGTTGGGAACAACGTCGTTTAACCAATCGCGTACTGAGTTATGCCAGTGAGGCGGCGCACCATCTCAGGGTCGATTTATTCGATATGTTGCACCATCGATAGACTCGAGAGGCGAAGAATCGAGATATCGAACGACCTTGGCACCATCTTTACCACTAGCGCTTTCTAACGGAAGATATTTGAAACACTGAAACTGCGGGCGTACAAAAGCACAACAAAACTGTTTGAGTTTCTCTTTCACTTTATGCATAATTTATGATTATCAATTAAATGCATTAAATACTACAAAGCCTTAAAACCTCAATATTCGTTTTAAAACACCCTGTATTTACATAGAAAAAAGAGATAATTCGCCAAACTAGCATTTTTGCATAAAATTTCTATGATGGAAAGCCGTTCAGATGCTGTCTCCACAAGCTCCCATCAGGAAAACAAGAGCAAATATCCGTGATATGGGGAAAGTTACGGGATTCCAAGAAAGGAAGCCCGGCAGGAATACGGGATAGAAGTCACCGGAAGAGGAATGAGAGGCAATTTCTGAGAAAAAGGGAAAAAAATCCAGATAGTCATTGTACGCGAACTGGTTAAGGAGGGCGGACGGAGGTGGAAAGGCAGACGGACTTCCCTTTTGAATCGGACTAGCGGAAAGTGATAAGGGGGGGGTCGTGAACAATCGCTCACTCCCTCCGTAGTTAATATCGACAGCCGTGGTGCGCCTTCCGCAATCATTAACCCATTCTGTCCCGCAAGACCATAAAAAGAGACTCCGGGAGATAGAAACGATCCGTCTCGGATAACAACGAAGCCTCCCCCACTTCCCAAGCAAAGAAAATGAAAGTTGGCGAAATTCTGTCTCTCGTTTATTTGCCACAGCAAAAAAATCAGGCGACTGGAAAATGTTTCACGCGAAAGAATCATCCGTGGAAAGGAGAGGGAAAACAGGAGCAGTAGGAGTGACTCTTGAAAGGCCTAAGGTTCGGGATTGGACCAAGGGAACCATTTCCACCAGGGGACACCGCAATCAATCTTCCGAAATGATATCGTGATTAAGTGCCACCATCACTCACGAGAAGCCGTAAGAAGTCTCCTCTCGTTCTCCCGAAATGACGAAGGACGAGGACAGGGTACAGGTAGAAGATATAGATAAATAGGTGGGGTCGAAGAGGGAGCAGAGATGATTTCCTGGAGGGAATGAAGGGAGCGACAAGAGCCAAAAGAAATTGCTGTCATCACTCGAATCCTTTGTAAATCGATTACCATGATGCCATGCCATGCCAGGATTGCCATGGGTGGATAATGCGAAAGGCGGCGACCAGCGAATCTCAGTCTGCGGAATAGAAAACGTATTACCCCATTTTCCGAATGTGTCTAACGTACCTACGAACCATTCGCATATTTGTGCCCCAGAAAAAACGCCTTCAATACTTGTAAAAATACTTTCAAACTTAACACCAGTATAGTAATTCAAATGGCGGATAATTCAGTAACAAAAAAATTGTAACAGCAAGATTGTCGTTAGTAAAATAAAAGCACTTTTTTGAAAAGTATGATTAACGTGAAATCAGTAATAATCCTTAAGTGTTGCTTTATAGTGGTAAAAAGCCAAAGCTAGACTCAGGCTACTCATATTTAGGTGTAATACAAGTGATACAGCCATGCTTTGACCGACTAAAATGTGGCAAATAACTGACGCTCACCACTTTTGCCAACAACAGCTCAAATGTACGAGTAAATTTCATGTGCACAACTAACAATTGTGCCTGAAGTAGTAGAGAAATAGCGTAAGACCATGAATACCTTTTATTCGCTACCATTTTACGGCTCACATAGGTATGGATAGACAACTGCGGTACTTATAGCAAAAATAATATTTTACTTTGATTTATCATTATTGAACAAGAACAAAAATTAAAGGTTTTGCCGTATTTGGCGTAGAATAAAATAAATATTGAAAGCTCAGTTTTCGTGGTCTGGGTTCGCAGAAAATGAGAAAATCACAAGCTTGAGCAAGGAAAAACCACAAACCACACTAGATTCAACTACATGAAATTCAGTTCCAGGTACGTTAAAATAAACAGATTTGGTAAACAGAAATCATGTTTTTACTTTTCTCTAGCTGGCAAGAATAAAATTGACGGTCCAACCGGTCCGGAATTGAAGACTTCATTTTGAAAAAAATGATTTAAGATTTTCCCTGTGTATCATATTTAAATATCTTTCTCGGGCTTCGCACCGGGTAATGTTTTCATAATCCGCCGACGTTTCGAAAAACGACTTGTTTTCCATTTTCCGAAACGTCGGCGGATTATGAAAACATTAACCGGTGCGAAGCCCGAGAAAGATATTCATTTTGAAACATTTCCTCCAGTCTTTACATGGCGTGTTTTCGTATTCCGCATCCCAACATATTTTGAGGCGTCTATCGACGGACAATTGCACATATTTCGGAAATTAAATATTATCCGATTGAATTAGATATTTTGGGTGGCGACCGATAGCTAAGTTCATTTGCTTCACGGTGGACAGGGAAGAAAGGATGGCTGGATAGAAACCCTACGTCGGCATCAGCCTGATCTTAAGAGGACGCATCATACCCTGCGGTAAGGATTAGTTCTGTCAAAAATCCACAAGATGGCGTTACTCGCACCCAATCGAGGCGTTTTGGTGTCAGGAATCTCTTACTACAGGATAACTCTCGCACAAGGCAACAGTTGCCGGTAAGTTGTAGCCAAGGCTCCGGCGCGTAAGTAGAGCCAGCACTGACATAAGATCTCTGAGAGTAGACTTAACTACTTGCGACACCGTCCGAGCACATCATGGCCGAAAAACATTCAGTTAGCTTGTCGGAATATACCAATTACAGATTTCATCTTACAACCGTAATGACTGCTACTTAGCATTCTGACAGAAGATGGATTGATACATCTCCATTAGTTTAAGATATGTCAATAATAATAATAGTTTTTGTAAAAGTATACCCTACATCTTGCCGTTTTCCCGATGGTTTAATTATGCTCCGGGATACGTTTTTCATATTTCAGATACGAGTCTCCCTTGGCAAAGGTCTATTCTTTATACTATAAAAATTTCAACTTGAAGACGTATGACTTTAACAAAAAATCTGATGCCAGAAATCATCACAAATTCAACCGGTCGAGCGGGTGTGATGCGTCGCCTTAACGAAAGGCGCCAAGGGACCACGGTTAAACGTTTCATCTGAAAGACGTCTACATTTGAAGTACCCTCCACAAGATACTCAAGTAGGGTTCAGTTTTCTCAAAAAAAAACACCCTCCTCTGCAGGGATTTGAACCCTGGCCGTCTGTACGGTTAACCAGTACTCTAGCCACCACACCAACCCAATCCACAATATTAACCAATATCATTGAAATTTTATGATAGAGATTTTACAATATCCAGTACTACTATAGATTTCATAAGGCATTATAATTTCGTCAGTTTACAAAATAAAAGATCGTCATCGAAAAATAAGCATAAAACTCCCAATAAAGGCATTCAACGCACGCTTGGGGAAAAAAAAACTTTACTATAAGGACATTAAAACCAAGAAAAGCCTTTTAACTTTCATGACAGAGTATTAACCTGGTTGGTATAATGAACGAGGGATATGAAATCATCAGTATGTCACAAATTTTCCGACACATTTACTCCGATGAAAGTAACAATCAAGGGTTAGCAATATTGTCTGCGGACATCTTGCCACAGAGTAATGTTCTTATCCCACATACTCAAATTATTGCCATCTAAATAAATGAAATTAACCCACATGAGGCGAAAATGCTACGCAATAAAATGATTGTGCACAATTAGAGGAATAAAAGAACAAGCGCTAAAAGCTGAGACTTAAACACTGTTTTTCTTCAGTATCCATTCTCGGAAAACAACTCTGACGACATTACATTCGAAGTTGTGAGTGAGCTCACCTTGCCTCACAACAGACTTGTTTTTTAAGCAGTGACTGAAGTTATCAGCTGAGAAGTTTCTTTCTGGTATCATTTTGAATGCAAATGGTGGCATTAAAAAATTATCACCAGTAAAATTTCAAGAGGCTCACTAAAGAGAGACTATATCCTCATTTTGAATTACACAAGACAATATTTGTCATACATTTAATTCAATACAATATATTGCGCATATATGTGTTTTTCCTACAATACATAACAGATTAAGCCCTGCTAAGCCTATGGCTTGTCAGCGGGTGTTCTTTTCCATAGTGTCCACCGGATTGCCAATCAAGTATTCATACAAAAATCAAAGCAGATTTTAAAAAAAATATAAAGTTATAGACACCGGTATATTAGTCAGAAAACAGGTTTTAATCCTAAAATGTAATGAAAAAACATAAATATACACAACAACACAATTAGAACATTTCTGTCAAATCATAATTACCTGAGTATAAGTACCAAAAAATGTTTTTTTTTCAAATGCACAACATTGATCAGTCAGAAAACACTTTTTTATGTAAACGAGAACAGATTCAACAGCATTGATATTTAAGAAACAACCATTGATTCACTTCTTTCTTTAATGAAGACAGTCAGTAGAAGTCAATTACTCGTATTGATTGTGGTAATTTATTGGAAATCATTGGACAATGTACATTAATGAACTCTTACCGTGATTAAACATTACACCTTCAGGCGTCAAGTATATCATGTTCGGATCCATATTGAAAACAATCCTCCTACTTTTCCACAAATCTTGTGGAAAAGTACCAGGATTGTTTTCAATATGGATTCTTACCATGGTTGTTATTTATAATGAAGTATAGCAATATCTCCTCCTATATAAATTACTCCTCATTTCCCCACAGCGATTCACTAGTATTTGACAGATTTTAGATATCTTGATTGATAAGCTTACATTAAAAGTTAATAAATATTAAAGAAAGCTCCCCAAAAAATTTCATTCCCACCTTTTATAACATATTTCACCGTTCCTAGTGAGCATTAACTTTCCCAACGAGGCTGAAACCCTCTCTTTTTATCCTTTTAAGAGCCTAGTACTCAATCATTACTCTACCGTCTCGCACGTTCCACCGATCCCAGTCTCATCTCTCATGCCTTCGACGCTCTATACCGCGTCTATTCACCGACGAGAGGTAATTTCTTTTTCCATTGAGGCTGCCTAATCTTCCCTCTTTGCCCGTCGGCAGGCTGAAACGATTTCATGGACTCGCGGGCGGAAGACGTGAGGCAACGGGCTCCGATCCTCAGCGTCCACTCTCCCGAGAGACGAAGTCTGCGCGCGGTGATTTCACGTCGTGCCCGCATGGAGGCCTTCAATTTGACTCCATTATGCAGCGTAAAGTCAGGCATCGCCGTGACCAATCGCTCCTTTTATCGGTCATTGCTTTTTTTCACGAGAGAGGGAATAAAATCAATCTCCTTCGACTAATCATTCGAAAGTCATGAGCTCGAAACACGTTCGAAGTAATCCTACCGACGAACATTAGGGGTCATTTCCGGGAAATAATGCACCCCGACGCCATAAAGAATCTATAGTAATGATATAGCTATTGATTCTCCATGGCGTCAGAGTTCACAAAGAACACATTATAACGCACTCAGCGAAAAACATAAAAACCTACGATCAAGTTATTTAAGACACGCTTACTGCGAGAAACTTATCCTCATGGACACGCAAATATTAATTCTAAGCAATTTTATTTCAGTTTCACGAAGAAGTGTTTTGAGTTAGCGGGAATAAACATAATAAGAAGATCATTTTAAATATTTTAAAAATCAACTGGCTATGGAAACATTTATACGAATTTTAAAACGTCAAAAGAGATTTTACGACATTAATTCCTTGACACCTCACCAATGCTCCGAGAGCATTGCTCAAGAAAAACAACTTTAAAGGTCAAGGAATGTTTTCTGCATGCATTAGGTCATACGAAAAAATATTCTCCTCCTAAGTATTTAACTGGCCACCATATTAAGAGAAAAGACGGAGCTGCATTAGGCAAACAAAAGAATCCAATAAAATGCAATCAAAACAAGTGTAATGAAAGCTACTGCGCACTTGTTGAAGCGCGGTTTTATGCGTTGAGTACTTCGCATGCTTTTATGAATAATGCATCTTTGCAACGCAGTTCCACCGAACTTGGAGTTCAATACTGTGAGTGGCGTACTTAGAGTCGAGTGAACTCATTGCAGCCACACCCTCAAAGCAGTGATTGAAGTCATCAGATCAGGAATTAATGCCAGGTTACCTGATTCATGAACGGAATGCAAATTGGGACAGCAAAAGAGAATGTTCGCCAATTTATTTCATGAATTCTAAAAACTGTGACGAATACTTTATAAAAATTTTGAGTACTCCCGAGTACGATGATCTAACAATAGAAGTACATCGAACCAGTGTCTTCAATTAAACATTTCATGCAACAATTCTGGAAAAATAACTTTCAAGTCACAGAAGATATATCGAATTTTATTTTCAAATCATAATTTTCATGCTTAAGTAACACAAAATGGTTAATTATACAGTCAAATGAGTTGCATTTTATAGAAAATGTTCGACTCCCCGTTAAAGTAGGCTCATTTCATCGCTCTCATTTCTTAACTAATAGTTGTATATGATTGCTAGAGTAGTATACTCTAGTGGAAGGCAAAACCAAATTTCAAATTTCGAATATTTTCCTTTACACGGCAGCAGTTCTCCATAGTACTGAGTGCAGCTGATTTACGGAAGGAATACGGACACTACACGTGTTTTCTTAAAAACTCACGGCGAAGGACTTGGGAGAGTTAAACGCTCACTGTGAGCCCTACAACTGTAAATCAAAGCGATAAGACCCCTAAGCAATTATGGTACGTAAGAAAAATTTGCACAGATATTGAAAGAGATGAACATAATCAGAAACTTCAACTTCTCTTCTTCCGTTTCAACCGTCGAGTTGGTTGGCAGCAGACCTCCATTCATCTCTCTTCTCAGCTTTCCGTTTCAGGTCGTAATATGTTCTGTATTGCATATCTTTCATGATTTGGCTCATGCAGTCTAGTCAGGGTCTTTCTCTGCAGTTTGTACCCTCAATTTTTCCTTCGATTATTCTTTTAACTTGAGTATCGTGCCGTAGTAAATGTCCAATAAGTCTAGCTCTTTTTTCTTTAATGAGTCTTATTATACTTCTTTCCTCTGGAACTCTTTCAAAGATTTCTTTGTTTTCCTTTCTGTCCATATTACTTTCAGAATCCTTCTGTACTCCCTATGCTTCCAAGGATAACAGTCATTTCATTTCACTTTCCTCTACAGTCCACGATTCGCTTCCATAAAGCGTGACACTCCAAATTTAGATCTACATCAAGAATTTCCTTATCTTAAAACTAATGCTTTTTACGTTAGAAGGGTTTTCTAAATACTGAATGATAGGTTGGTCTGCATTTTAAACCTCTTGTGCTTCTTCTATCCCACGTAATTTACTTCCAGAATAGCTTAATACTTCAACTTGTAGAAGGGTAACATTTTCCAATTTTACATTTGCTGTTATGTAACTTCAACAATGACATAATATTTCTGTACCCATGACTCCAAGAATATTTATCTGTACCATGCTGAAGAAAAAAATTCCCGTGAATGGACCAAAGCAATAAGGGACAAACTAAAGTGTGAAACTAACATAGTGATGACTGAAATATTTCCACCTTCATGAGATAGGCCGACATTTTCTCTTTTTTATCGTCGACCAGATACACTGACTATGTCATGTTTCTTTCCCCTGAAGGACGCGTTATCTGCCAATTATTTACCAGGCATTATGAAATCATAAGTTACAAAATTCTTGTTTTGAAAGGAAATGGAAAATATAGCTCCTATCATTGTAGGCGATAGCATGTATCTCAACGGGTCAACAAAGACATTACCTCCGCGGATACATTAGCCTCATTTCCGCAAGAAGTAATTAGTCTCACGAAAATTAGCGCTCCCCAATTTTTTATCAGAGAATTTCTCAATTACCCTCGTAATATCCCCTTTTCCCACAGTGGTTTGCAATTACGAAGCTTATCAACGCAACTCGCTGGGCTAGAATGGTTTTAAAAAATTGCCAAGAGAACTTAGGCTAGTTTCGCCACATTGTCGTTAAAATAATTTGGCGCACTTCTTTGAAATGAAAAGATTTTACGCCGAAGTCACCGATTTGATCACTCAAACTAGAGCGAGAAACTAAACATTCAAAAAAGCTAATGAGTCCAACAGAAAAATAAAATGCAAATCTTGAATTGACTTTTCCACGTTTTTTCCATGTCTATTGTATATTTTGAACTCAGCCAAGGTCAAGCAGCTCTCCACATCATCATCATTCACGTCTCTCAACTGTATGCTTTAAAAATAATAGCTTTAATATTATATCCCGCAAACGTACTCAAAATAAATACACGCATGAAAACATCAATAGTAAATTCCAGCATGTAAACTTTCACAGAAACTAAATTCTTACAAATGGGAAAGGTGATGCAAGAAGTGAAAAATAAGCAAATAAAAGTGTTAAACCTTAATCAACACTAAACATTCACATAAAAGTGAGTCATGGATCCATTTATTCAATGAACGAGGAATAATTCGAGACTAGCTGACCCGTGCGAATATTTCGCACAGTATGCAGCTTCTTCCTTCTTTCTTCCTGTTCTTCTACCTGTCGAATATTTCGCACAGTATGCAAGTTCTTCCTCTTTCTTCCTTCTTTCTTCCTCTTCTTCTACCTGTTTCTTCCCATGGACAATTAAATGTTAGTTATGTTTGTGTTAAAGATACATAACGTAAGCGTACTGATTGCATGTTGAATGTAAACAATCTAATTAAACGATGTGTTAATAGATGGCGCCTCCTACAGTCTTTTAAGCACGTATCCATAGACAAAATATTAGTTGATTATACTGTCAGCATATGGTACTGTATCATTTATGATAACAACTTTGATTTTAAATTTTTTAACAAAAACTTTAATTTGAAACCATTTGTCTATTTTTCGTCAATAGCGGGGAAACTAAGTTTTAAAAAGATGTTTGAATCATTAATTCTGATGAAGAATTATGGGAGTTACGGCGTTGCGACAAAAAAACACCTTTGTGAAATAAAATATATGATTAAGGTGGTGGGACGTTCAAAAAAGCCGATATTTTATGACTTTGTTTACCGGTTTAGGTTTGACGTGAGATTGGTTATGATTAATCCATTAAACCTCCTGCGCCATTAATCAATAAGAGATAGATAAAAATATCCTGAGAGCTTGACGAATCAATCCCACTGCGACAAGCTTCTGAGAATTAAGAGACGAGACCACTACAAGGATTCAAATGACTGACAGACGTCAACACATTTCAAGAGACCTCACCCGAACGCGTCAATGGCCCTCGGGAATAGAAGACGGAAGAACTCGGGAAATAAGTCGACTCGAGTGTAAAGAAAGACACACACTGGCTAACCAAATGGTGTTTTAGCGCAACTAGAAACACGAGTCAACCTAAAAAACTTGGCAAACAAATTATAGTATATTCTCGATGATCAACCTAAAAATTACTTTCAAGCAATAATCAGCATTGATTCCATATAATTCCACGGGTAATGGCATTTACGTTTTGCTTCAGAATCATCAACCTATCAGATTGAGGTGACCATTGAAATCCAATGCAATATTCAAGAAAAATTTGGGAAATTTTAAATATTAGATGATATTATAGCAGAAATCGAAGTAATTAACAAATATGAAACATATTGCAACGTCATATAGTTGTATCTCATTAAGTAAACCTTTGGTTACAACTTAAAAAATTACCTATATCTTCGGATGATAGTGATTGCTCCTTTACCACTCAGGATTATAACGAAACAACTTTCTGCTTTCAGAGATAAGACTGATATAATTGCTTTAGTGCTGAATTTGAACACTATTAACTCAGAAATATTTAAGCGGACTGAGGAAAAGAACAGCAGAGGAAAAAGACCCAAGTATATGTAGATTCCAGAATCTTTCTTCACTGAAGGAGTTTATGGGCCTATTCCATTGCTTTCTGATCTAAAAATCCGTACGAAAAACTATACGCCTGACGAATAGTTAATTTATTTCACAGTTATGTTTAATGGAGAATTTAGTCGATTGATTTCAGTATAAAAATATTTTGAGGAAATAACTAGAAATCTATAAAGTAACCCGGGGAATGTATCAGCAAAAACGTTTTATCTACAAGTAAGCGGACTGATTATTTTCTGAATGAAAAACAGGAACTATTAATAGTCTGAAATTAAGGGCAAATAAGGTCCACTGATTTTGAGGAAAAAAAAGGTAAAACTTTTCCTTTTAGTTCAGATGTCTTCATTTATCAAATTATTAAAACTTTCGCGGTCCATGTTCAGCAAGCAGTGATGTTTTTTTGGGATAACCCGCGTCAAGATTTAAAAAAGCCAACGTTTCTTCTCCTTTGCCGGAGACCTCATCAGGGCTGAATGACCTAATTGCCTTTATTTTGCATCAATTTATATCGTCACGGTGGTGCAAGAGGGGGAGAGGGTGGGTGTTGGTGGAGAGTCTTCTGGGCGTCGCTCTTCTTTCTAGAAATTACCAGAAGCCATGATTTACTTATTTTTTGTCCCTGGTCTCTATTGAAATTCTTGTTATGCTTTTTAATTTCTAATGCCTCCCGGAAGATTCTCGTCTTGAAATGTTTTTCTCTAGCGAGAATTGTTGGGTTCGTGACGTCAATGGTGTGCCCTAGGGCGGCATGTTCTGCAACTGCTGATTTATCGGCGTAGCCCAGTCGAATTGCCGCACTGTGCTCTTTTACTCTTGTCTTTATTGTCCGACCAGTTTCACCGACGTACACTTGATCTCTTGACGCGGGGTTGACGCGACGAAATCTGATCTTGACGCGGGTTATCCCAAAAAAAACTGCTTGTCTTCATTAATGTTTTGAAGAAGCATATTGGAATAATTCTAGCAAAGGAACTCGATGGATGTAAAAAATTAATGGAGGTCAAAATTATTTAAATTTTATACCTTCAATTCGTCTCTGAAATTAGAAATAAGAAAATACTGATTACGACTGGTTCATCCATTAAACTTAGTCTCTCAAAAGGAAAAATAAATATCAAAAACGCGTTAATTAATTTAATTCTCACATAAAATGTGCGATGGTGATAATTATATGAGGTTTAAAGGATTAGACCAAAACATCGGGATGACAAATCGATAGAGGTAAGGTCAAGAGTATCCACAAACTTGGAATAACTTGATTTGTTTTGCGAGGTTATTTCGTCAGGAAGAAAGTGTGAAACGCAGATTCGTAAATACTTTTACTACACGAGCATTTGCTCACAGGATGTCTGAATATCTGAGCTTTCAATCGATCGAAATAATTGACGTACTAAGACAGAATAATTAAAATAAATGAAATGTAAGCACGCTATATTTGGCCAGCAAATATTCAATAAGGATCGTCACTGGATGCCGACGTGTATTCACCCACTGGATTAACAACAACGCATCGTCGAAGCACGAATGTTTAAGTTTCACGAAAACTGTAGCCATCAGATAGGGTTGACCGTAATTTGCGCTTAATGTATATTTTTGTAATGAATAAGTTACATTCCTCGAAAAGGCCGGAGTGTAAGAGAGCATAAAGAGCTGCGTATAAACTTCCCTTAAATTAAAAAAATATTCACGCAAATTCTTGAAAAGCACAGCGAGCAATATTTGATGATGCAACGCATAATCTCATTGAATGAAAAAGTTGGCATATAAATTGGGTCAAAAGTAAATTAAATTCAGTGTTCTTATTACAAATGTGTAGAGAAAATTAAAATTTGGAGACCAATTTAAAAAGATTTTTCTCTAAAGCTAAAAAATTGATTATTAAAACCATATCATCGTTAATTGATGGGATGAAAATGAAAGCATCACTTAATTGGGTTCAATTACAAGCGTAATTTACTTATTTCGAGAGTTTGGACGATTGGACCGAAACGGTGCCCACTCATCGACCGTTTCCCCGACGCTTCGAAATAACACGATTATTTCATTGCGTTTCCATCTCATAGCGGCTCATCGATTCTCCTCACAGCAGAAAAAAAACAGTCCAGTTCATTTACTTTTCCTAACAGAGAAATGATATTATTGCCTCAGGATGAACATCGATGGTGCGGAAAAATCGCGATCCCCAATTTAGCTCCAAAAACAACTTTTTTGACATTCAAATCACGGCGTTGGGTCAAGGATGTGCAAATTAAAGAAGATCCGTCTATCGGCTGGAGAAAAACACAAACAGATAGCCATGAGATGGAATAAACTTTCTCCATAGTTATAACTCCTTTTGGCCAAAATTACTTTCGGTAAAAATAGGTAAATATAAAATTTGGGAGCCAGAACATAGAAGTTAATTATTACTCATTAGAAAATGTCAAATATTGGAATACACTTTCTCAACAAGTTATGTAGGGGCAGCACAAGGAGATCTATACTTCATACTTCCCAATTTGAAAGCATTAATCTACCACTTTCCCATAGTTTACGTTTACAATTCTTAATTTATATGAATTAATCTATCCATATTCTTGCTATGATTCTTCATGCGCTCACTATTTGTATTTCCCTTTCAAATAAACCCAGTTACTTTTTCTGCGTGTGGGGGTGTGATTACTAATTCGGGTGGAGCGTAGCATTCTATGGATCGGAAGCATGGAGAATTGGAAAAGCTGACCAAAAAAGACTAGAAACCTTCGAAACCTGGTGTTGGAGGAGGATGCTGAAGATAAAATGGACGGGCAAAATAAGAAATGATGAAGTGTGCAAAAGAGTAGAAGAGGAAAGGACCATATGGAACACCATGCAGAAAAGAAGAACAATATAGATTAAACACACCCTGGGACACAATGGGCTGGTGAAGATCATAGATGAAGGCAAAATAGATGGAAAAATCCGCAGAGGAAGGCCTAGGAATAAGTTCATGGACCAAATAAAGAGGAAGGTACATAGTAAGAGATACCAAGAGGTAAGGGAACTAGCATTAAATAGGGAAGGGTGGAGGGCTGCAGTCAACCAATCTTAGGATTGAACAAGCAATAAATGAAATTTTTCCACCCTCCGTTTTTTTCTTCACAAGCGGAAAACTTTTTAGCACCTAACTCACCAAATAGAGATTCATTCCAGGTACATCCTCTTTATCCATGATTGTCAGGTTTACATCCCTGTGCACACAATGCTTTCGTGCAGGAGCGAAGAGTTATTGGGATAGCTTAACTAGACTCAAAATCCCCATTGTCTGCTCATCTACATAGCCGTTATCCATTAGCAAATATCTATTACAGTGAAACGCGAAAGTGATCAGAGAGATGGACTCCCTCACCCGTTAATCATTGATATTGACCACCAAACTGACCAGTTTTTAATGCTTTTAAAGAAGCGTAAGATTGAAAGTTCGAGTGGCGCCATAAATATTTTACGGAGGGGAAGCTGATGAATGGAGAGTCGTTCAACACATATACCAATTCGGGTGTAAAGACCGGTAATCACTATTTATAAGCAAATTAATTAACGGCAAAGTTTAGATAGTTAAAGTTTTAGGAAGAACTAATATTTGCATCGAGAGAAAAAACTACTCCAACTCGAGATTTCACACGAGCCAAATTTTTCCACTAATTGAATTTACCAGAATATAGTGAGAAATATTACGGACATCAGACTGTCAGAAAAACTAAAAAAATTCGTCACTTCCTGTGAAAAGGGTCAGATGAGACCTAGTAGTTTTAGAGCCTAACAAGAAAAATGTATGTGAGTCGAAATTGCCGTCAACTCTTTCAATAATGGAGGACTGAAATATTGGTTAAAAATGAAATATAAAGACAAACATTGATAGGAAACAGACATCATAAGGAAAATACTTACCAAATGCATTCCCATCACGCAGTTTCTTATTAGGATTGGCACGGTCACTGAAGGTCATTTCTCCATGTTAGGCCAAGAAAAGAGGTTGTTCTTATTAATATTACTGACTGATTATAATTCTTCCATACTGCCCTAATAAGGAAATGAGAGGTTTTCAAAAAGTTTTGACGAGTGCCCTCTGCAGGACAGATCCTGAGAGTAAACAGCATTCTAAAAACAAAAGTAAAGATTATTTTTATGGAGACTTTATGAGGAAGTGGGAGAGATAAAACGAAGTAGATTACAAAGGATGTCGGCGAAGAGTATTAGCAAAATTATCTCTAGGCTGATAAAACTGCTAGATCCCCTAGCGGATCGATAGTTTTAACCATTTTTTCCTGAAATTTCATAATTGATCTTTCATGTCTTCGAGTCAGCCTCACCATCGCCTCTCCCAATGACAAATCTCATTTCTCTAACTTTCCTTTTCCCTCACTAAATCCCTCGTACCCCCTTCCCTTGTCCGACAATCCCTTCCGCCGGATTGGGAACATCCTCAGAGATGCTAAGAGGTGTGCAAATTCGTCCCCACATCAGTCTGGACTGAATGGCGAGCTCGTTGAGGAAGAAGTTGGGACGGAAGAAGGAAGGAGAGCCCTTTCCCTTTTCAAACGAGTTCAACATCGACTTGGCCTGTCCTTTCCACTCCTAGCGATTTCTCCGTTGTCGTTCCACAGTCCTCCTTTCCAAGGATCGAGGAGTGTTCAACGACACACTTCACCACCTTCGCTTCGTAGGTGAGTTTTTTTTAGAAGGCGAACGATAACCGAAGTCATTTCCGCTGTTTGGAATTGTGATGCGTCAGTTGATTTGGTGACGATTGTTTGCAAAAGGAAGGAAGGGTAGATTGGAACAGTTATCAGTTCCATCCCCGCTTTGAGACCAGTGATGTGAATAGCAATACCTACTCCTATTTCACGGTAGACAAAAGTAGTTCATGTTTGTAGAGTCATGAAGAAGTCAACAAATGCTAAAAGCTAAAATATGACTGCAAAGACATCTACGAAAAGAGCACAGAAGTGGTCCTTCTTCCTAACAGTAGGTACGTTTAATACGATATAATATTAAAAAAAACTTATTTATTATCATAATTTATGAGTTTGAAGCAACAGAATGATATTGGCAGTTCATATATGTAGTATGATTAATCCATAATATTTCAAATTCAACAAATGAGGTTTATGCCTATTTAGTAAAAATAATATCTGACTTCAAATCTACAGGGCCGATATTAATTAGAATATCGTATTCAATATACTGACTACAATAGCCGACTTTCTTCCTGTATAATTGGTAGCTTGTTTTCCTGTCATCGTCATCCATTCCGAGTTTTTCCAGCAGTTTGAACATTTTGTTCCACTCAACATTGTCGAAGACTTTTTCCAGGTCCACGAATATAGCATTGTAACATACAATGGCTTGGTCACATGGATTATTTTCTCTACCATTACTCTCAGGCAGAGTAGAATCTCCCGGGTTTTTCGTTTCTTCTAACACTCAAACTGGTTTTCTGAGCGGTTGTCTTCAATTATCATTTCCATTCTTGGGCTTAGTATTTGTGTATTTATAATGGATGTGATACTATACTCAAGTTTGGTACTCCTCAAGCATCTCAGTCATCGTACCTTCGGTATCGCAATCATTACGCTCCTTTGAAAGCCCTCTGGAAGTACAGGCATCCTGCATTCCGCTAGCTACTATAAGATCATGGACTAAATACCAAATAAGACAGTACATCGGGAAAGATACAAGGAGGTAAGGGAACAAGCATTAAATAGGGAAGGGTGGAGGGCTGCAGTCAACAAATCTTGGAATTGAACGACCAATGATGAATAGCAATGGCCCAATAAATAGCAAATACTTTAATCCTAAAAAATACGTCCCTTTCGTCAAACATGTCAATTATCGTTCGAGAAAAAAGAGCTTCATTCAAATGTAGATTATATCTCTTTCGGATAGATTATTTAGCACAATTACCTGTACAATGTCGCACGAATTGGAAGAATGGAATGGGAATACTTTCAAATGGAAGAATTCGTGGGTTAATAATCACTGAAATGTCCTAATACATTAACCGTGTCGCCCAGTCAATTTCAGCTTCGCAAGAGAAGTAAGCACTTAATCCACATCGATCATCAGATCCCTTCAGTTCCCTCACCTCTCACCATCTTGCGACTCTACTTCCAGTCGGGTGAGCGCGTTAATTACTTTCTTGTAAGGAGTGATGTCTTCAAAGGAGGTGAACATTCGGAGTGAAGGATGATAAAAGCAAAGGAGGAACTGGGCACGTTTTTCTCAGAGAGATTGAGGATGTTTGGTTAAAAGAATTGAGAAGATAACGCATCATAAAAGGATTGAATGCGAAGAATGCGAAATGAAAGGGATTTTTGGCTCAAAAAAAGGAAAAACAAAATTGAGACATAAAGAGTAAAATATAAATATGAGCACGTAGGGGTATACAACTTCCTTAAAAATCTTTTAATTACATTTAATTCTACTAAAAAAATCATGAACTACGTATCCATAGTAGTTAGTTAATAAGGCGCCTTAGAACTGAGTTTATTTATGCCATCAATACTTGGATACAACAAAGGACAAAAACGTATTCAAAAGAGAAAACAAGGCGTTTCATATGCATTCCATAAACATTTACAAACATTATTGGCTTCGTGAGTGGTCTCATAACTGGCTGAACCCTGACTGAATGGTAAATTAGTAATTAGTCTCATAATTACCAGATAATGGATGTTTAAGTAATCGCTTGGAGACGAAGTAACTTGATAAAAGAGTAATTACGTGGAAGAATGACAGACTTATTTAATCGCATTAGTAATTTTAGGCATAGGATAAACATGAATAAATTCTTGTTAATATTGCTGTTTTCAGGTATTCTCGTCGCGTGTTTAGTTTTTTTGACTACAGTTTCTCCCCTCTTCCTGGGGGCGTCTTCAGGTCCGTTGGACATTTTGTAATTATTAAAACTAAACACGCGACGAGAATACCTGAAAACAGCAATATTAACAAGTATATAAGTCGCGGAAGCCTTCAAAGAAATGAATAAATTCTATTCATCGGCAAGAGAGTGGGCCTTACACTCGAAGCAACAACTATTAGACCACCACACCCATCCGGACACATTCTACTCCAGTCTCTCGTCCATTCACCGAGACCAAAATTGCATTCACCACTAAACCCTGGGAGACATAACCCCACATTTTCCATGCAGAATATTCCTTCAGTGCTCACGGGGTAGGGCTATGGGAAAAGTGGCAACTGCAACCTCTACATCTACTAGTACATGCTATCCAGCGAGCCACCACATGTGCGTGTGGTTGGTGAAGTTGGTACACCAGCCGTGTAAAGATGTAAGCGATAGGGTTTTGGGAGGTGAAAGTGTGAAAAATATTAGGGGAGTGTATTTAGTGGAGCTCAGTTTTCATTGTGGTCGCTTATTGTGTGCGGAAAGAACGAGTTTTTGTACCTATCTGCTGGGCAACGTATCTCTCTTATTTCTCGCTTCTGTCAGACCTACAGATGTGTGAGGCGTCATGGCAATATTCTCTGTGTCGCTCTGTAACACATCAGTTCTGAATTTCTCAAGCTACATAAGCTAAGCAAGTTTAGCCTCCGAGTCTCTAGGGGCTTCCACCTTAATCCCTCTAAAAGTTGTGAAACAATATATGTTCTCTCGCAGCAGATTCCAACGAAGTGTGTAGCTTTTCTATTTTATTAATATTTTTTGTTAAATCTTTATGACCAGGGTGCCAAATTCTCGCGGCGTTTTCGAGGTGTGGCCTAATCAGAGCGATATAGCGTCTTTCATTTACTTGTTCATCCGAGAACCTTCCTATTGTACGCTTTACAAAACCTAGTTTCTTTAATGCTGTTCCACGTATGTTTTGCATGTGTGTTCCCCACGATATATCAGACGTTAAGGTAAGTCCAAGATATTGAACTGTATCTGAATAGTTTATGTTTACTCCACCCTCTCAAGTCTCAAGACACTTCCATAATCAAACTTGGAAAGGATATGTGGAGAATCATTTATTTCTGAATAATTTCATCAACTTGTAGTACGCGTGGTTAGTGGTACGACTAGCTGTCCAGTGGAAGACAAAATCGTAACCTGGATCAGAGAACTCACGAAAAATACCCAAGCAGAAGCACCTTTCCGCCGCCACAACTGTTCCCTCCGTCTTTCGGGAGCTGCCCCTCCCAAGTTCAGATCCAGAACGCACCCCCGGGAGAAGAAGTAAGAGGAGTCACTGCCTCCCTGCACGTTATCCCCCACCGAACCCTGGTTTCCACCTCCTGCTCTCCTTTTCCCGCTAATTGCGGTTGCCGTCTCCCCTTTCCCTTATCTCTCTTCTCACACCGCATAGGCGGGTTGGAGAGGGCGCTCCTCACCAAAACCAAGACCACTCTCCCCTTCTCCTCCCTCAACAGAATTCCTCCCACACCGCTCCGGTAGCCGGCTCGGCTAACGCTCTCTTCCTTCTCTCTCTCTCTCTCCTGCACTTAAAAGCCTAAACCCGACTCCCGATTGATAAAGTGCTCTTCCCTATCTTCCCATTTCTACCACCGTTTTCCTTTATTTTCCACCGCGACTCTTCCACACAGAAACAGGCGGTTCCTTGCCGACGTGGTTTCCGGAGGTTCCGTCACAAAAGAATTATTGCCCGGAATGCTCATGAAAAAAATGTCCATCTTCTAAAAAAAGAGATAAAAATATCTAATCCTTATCACGGGGTACATCAAGAGAAGCTAAAATCGGCAAAAGCTGCATAAGGTTCGGCGCAATACACCATGTCCTAAGCAAGTTCCATCCTGGATATTCACTCGCAAATAAAGTGATTTTTCATCAAAAAAGATTAATCATTAGCAATATCGAATCTGATCACTACGTCTCAGTTGGAAGTTTAAGAACCTAATCAAATTGTTAAGAACTCCAACAGCACGAAAGCAAAGAAAAATGCTATAGACCGAGTAAACTCAATTGTCTCCTGACCGGCGCAAATTTATACAACTTCATCATCACTTACAAGCTATAAAAACTATTATGTTCTGTATCCATATTTTTACGTGGGTACAGAAAGGTGATCGTTGCTTTTTCACAATACGCGTCGTGTTTGAATTCGGGCCTTTGAATTAATCATAGCAATACTTGTGTATTTTTTCCGTCACCTTGCCCTCACGTGAGCAAAATATAGACTGGTAATTTAAGCACCGGGTTTAATTTAATTTGCTGGGTTTCCTTTTATTCCAGATTTTTCTTTAAAACGGAATTACCCCATCTTTTAGCCATAGAGTAATCCTTAAATTCAGCTGGGACTGAGCAATGTACCCAATTTTCCGAACCAAATCCAAAATCATTGAGCACAAGGCGATGATTTAATGAGCATTGCACTTAAGGTACCAGAGCATGCAGGCTGCGCGCACCAATTATTGCATAAAATAACAAACAGAGTGACCAATTTGGCTTCTTTATACATAATACGTGCAATTCCATTCTTTTTCCAACGCAATTTAAAACGGAAAGTTCATAGAGATAACGGGTGAAATATTAGAAAAATGAAATTTTTACCGCCATGACAACACCTCGACTGAGAATTCGGGCAATCATTATTAACCGATTCCTGCCTGTACGCAAAGAACGGAATTCCTCCGCGCTTTCATGGACACGACTTACTTTTATTGGTAAAGCATGGATCAAAATAATTCAAAAAGTTCGCGGCCCGACGTTAGGAGTGGAATATTGGCGAACGGTTGGCAGTGAATCTATGCGACAACCGCGACCCAATGTTGATGTTGGACGATTGCCTAATACTAAATATATAAGCATTGTGGACATAAGTACGTACGAACCTCCCCTTATTGCGGTTAATTTTCTCTTTACTGAAGGGCTGGTTTGTATCACTTATGCAATTCATTAATGACCAGTTTAATTTCCTCATGGACCAAATAAAAATACCTTTGGTTTATTAGCGCGATCCGGGTTTCGACACTTCTTGCCACGAAGTGTCGAAACCCGGATCGTGCGAATAAATTCAAGTTGAGGGAACAAAGTCATTTTTATTTATTTATTTATTTTCTCTATCCCGAATAAAGCCCAATGTGCCAATGTACGTCGGGTGAATAACAGTAACAACGGACGCGACACAAACACCCATGTCCTGGGCAGATAATATTCTACCCAGGCGGGACTTGAACCCGCGACCCTCGGGTTAGCAGGCGAGGCCTTTATCCCACTGCCACCGGGGCCGACAATTTGGTCCATATTTTGTTCCATATATTTGGTCCATAATGGATAACTTCCACAAAGTAAAGCGTGCAACCATTGCCTTCGTTAATTTCCTCAATTAGAGAAGTAATGGACATTCAACGGGGGAAAAATTACCCCGGTGTCGACGCGCCATTTTACTTCAAACACTAATCTCCACCAACGAAAACGCGGTACGCATCATTTGATTTGACAAACGTGTTTGCTATGGAACTTCCTTTTGGCGGTCAAAATTTTTCGCGAGACGTTAAATCACTGGGAGAAATTATATCAAGGCCTCACCATTGCGTTACTCGGAAATCCTCTCCAAGGAGCGCTTCACTTTCTCCTTATCCGACACCAACATTAACGCAGCCGCACCACACCATCAGCCACGTCACCTTTCCCCCGACCTCTTGAAACTTCGCCGCACAGCCCTCGCTAAAAAAAAAATAAAAAGGTAGCTCGAACACTACCCAGTCTTTTACCTTTTTTCCGCTCAATTTTTTTTTCTGCCAGACATGTTTTCCTTTTGATATCTCCTCCTCCATCAGCGGCCATCTGTTCCGCCGTCGCCCACACTCTGTTACCCCACAAATCGCTTCATCGGAATCAATGGGCGCGATACGGTCAAGTTTTGTTTCATTTTTTTTCTATTCGTTTCCTTTTTTTGCGCGCGCTTTAAGTTGTCACGTGGGCGCGGAACAGATACGACCGTGAGATGACGTCGGAAAACATAGAGGAATTGTTGGAGAGGGATGGGAGGAAAGTGATGCGATGGCCCACGCATAAATACACGCTTAGCGTGATGGGAGATGGGGGAAATCTGATTTTATAATGCACACCGTGTGACGTGCGGTCTGTTTGGGGAGAGCGCTTTCATATCTCGCCAACGCTAATGGGAGCCGCCGAATGGAAATAAAAAAAACCAGCGAGAAATTCAATCGCGTTGACGCAAACGGCTTGGCGCCACTGCCAATGCTGCCAACAGTCCCGAGAGAGTGTAGTTGATTCGGAGGGACTCGACTGACACCCGTGAAAAAGAAGTACGGCATCGACGGCAAAATGGTCCAGAAAAAGTAAAACAAAATCACTGATTTTTTTATCACCGATACCCTTGTTAATTGGAGGAAGGTCCAAAGGCGTTAAGAATGGAACTGATTTCCATTTAAGTACATCCGATATCGACCACTGATTTTTTTTGCATAATTTCACATTTCCGGTGGCAAAGAGACTTCACCAAGGTACATAAAAATCGTGATCAAGCAAACAAGACAACAGGAAAAATAAATCACGTAATCAGTAATTGAAGTAAATTATTACATATAACTGGTTTCATGTCTTCATATGGCACAACTCCTCTTTTGAAGCACACCAAGATTTATAGGACACTTGCTGTGCCCGGGATTCGTTGCAATGCCTCTTTTTCTTTATAAGTAGGCACATATATACTCTATCCTGAAGTTTCCATCGATTTAAATACTTTTCATGGTTTGACTCACAACTCTTATCTGGGTTCAAAATCGGTCCCTAAACGAATTTGAGACCTTGTCCAGTAAATTTCTCGTATCTACACAGTGATTCGTAACGCATAATTGATGGCAAGAGTTTTCATTCCATGCTTATGCTGCAGTTTTCAGCTAAATAAATTATTCTATTGTTCGAGTAGGGCAAAAATTTAATTTTCGCGCTTGAAAATCCAATTTAAGGAAAAAGTGAAGCGTGTACGAAAACCGAATGCAAGAATTAAAAAAAAAGCAAACAAAGATACCACTGTACTAAATCTTATTTTATTCACGAATAAATTACGCATCTCTAAACACAAATTATGTGTCACTGATACGTATCTGATGCACGCGATATTCTGTCTCACAGATACAATTCCGTTGCACGTGATTGAGCAACTCGTAAACGATCTGGTTAGTCGCTTGCTTGTCGTTCCTTATTTTTCTGAGAAGGTCGCGTGCCAACACTCATTTGTTACAACGACTCGCGCTCCGCCAATTGTACAATGGATTTAACAATTCAGAAACCTTTGCGGGCGCGCGCACAACAACTCACCAAAGTTTCATCGCAATCTGATGAATGGTATTGGAACGCATAAAAAGACGAATAAACAAGCATTCGTTTTTACATGTTAGATTGATTCAGTGAATACTTCACTAGGCAAATTGTTCCAGTCACAAATAGTCCTCGCCATAAAGGAATTTCTTGCGCAGATGGAGGCAGAGAAGATTGCTCTTACCTTGTCCTGATGGTCATGACGACAGAAATAGTTTGGCTTCTTTAACTGGACGCTTAGACTATCGTATGCTACAACACCACAGAACACTTTTTAAAAGGCAGCCAACTCTTGCCCTCCCTCTTCTGCGGATACTGAGATCCTCTCATCCTAAGTCACTCCAAACCAAACTCACACTTTCCCACATGCTGAGCTTATTTTTAACGTTCCGCACGGCTTTCCGTTGAACAGCCTCAATTTGATCTATGAAATAACATTGATAAGGATCCCATAAAAGTAATAGGAAAATAGGTATTACAAAGAATATTTTTCGATATAATTCCCAACCTCAACGTGCACAATACCTGAAAATGCACCAGTTCGATATTGCAAATGACAAAGTGGCTTAAATATTCGTTACACCATATCTTCACAGATTACAGAGAGACCTGGGCACGTGTTTGCCTTGTTAATGGAATGAGTATCACAATAATGGCTCGCCAAGTCCCATTTCACGAAAATATTAAGTTCAGAGCTTGTGAACAGAAGTCGTCACTGGAAACCTGATAGGGCCCATTTCGAAGAAAAAAGTGGTCTTCTTTTAACGATTTCTACATTCTCCCCACGTTTAATGCCCTTCCAAGCTAATGACAGTTGACTCACGGCATCCGGTGTCCTCTCAACATTAAGAGCACCTCGACAAAAAATAAATTAACTTCACATCGCCTTCCTAATTCTTCCACTTTAGTTTTATCAATCGCCCCTCATTATGGGCTACATGGCACATCAGTTTCAGTTAGGTACAAGCAAATAAACTCGAGGTTTTTTCCTTAGTTTTATGTGATTCTTTTAGTGAATACTTGGGCCCATTTGCTGTACGGTCAAGACTTTGACAATGAATGTTCCATTATTTTCAGAATGGAATTTTTTCATGCCCCTTCCATCGACCCATTTTTGTTAGCATTTAACCATTTCATCATTATTAATGCTTCCCTCAACGACCTACTCAACACCTTAAATGCACAAATTACCATAAGAGCTGGTTGCCCCAAAAAATCAACCAAAAATATATTTTTCCCTATTTTTACGATCGTGTGTCTTTACATATCATCTCAGCGAAACTTATTTGAGTTCTTTCTATAATATAATAATAATAATGATGTTTATTTGCCAAGGGATCAGTTACAGACGGAAGTAACTCTAACAGATAACTAACAGATACAGAGTCTCACTCGTCAATATAACAATACACAAGATGAACAGGTACCAAGTAAACGCAAGAAGTTCATACATACCCGTGCAGCATATCATGGACAATAATATCTAACAAAAAAAGTTTCAAAATTTTATGAAAGCTTCATAAAAAAAGAAACAATCAAGTTTCTTGGTGGCATTTTCACTCATGTATTCTATAACAGAATAATATTGTTTTTGCAATAATAACTCTTTTAGTTTAGCCTTGAGGATATTTGTACTTCTTAGGTTTTTAATTCGGCTGGCAACTTATTATAAACTCTTATTTCCATCTCCTGGAGGCCATATTTTCCCTCAGTTCTAACGGATGATCAATGAAGATCAGTTTTAATTTCCAAGAACTCTTTTTTGCAGATTTGAACAGAAGATTTTCATCTGGGTAAACGAATTCCAGGCATCTGAGGTCCATTACATATATAATTGCACCAAAGCTCATAGAGCACGCCTATAAGCCTAAGTTTTTTATGTGTGTGGTCATGTGTTATGTTTTTTACAAAAAAAATTCACACAAGCTTTAGTCAACCAGTTTTAAAAGTCCCAAAAGCATATTTTATCAAATACAGTTCCCATAACTCTTCAGGAGATAATTTTGGTAGATTACAGCTACTACTACATTGTACTAATGTAACTCTCAACGAAAACACCAGTCTTGCTTGCCTCTGAATGGTCTTTGGATGCAATAATAAGGTGTAAATTTAGCATCGCACTCATTTCTGCTTTCAGCCCTGATACTCGGAACCAATTCTTTCGTTGCATATGATACAACCTCACCTGTACGGTAAGTAACATTACGGCGGTAAGATGTAAAGCATTGTACTGAATTCAGCTCCATTTTTAACTGATATATTCAACGATTCATTTGGAGAGATATTGTGGAACATCATCGTGAATTTTAAAATAAAAAAATTGTAATTTTCACTCGGCTACATATCTGTACAACGCGTTTCGACGCTTAAAAGTGTCATTATCAGGTACAATGATACAGCTATAAAGAATGAAAAGCGCTGTACGAGTAAATATCCGAGTGGATATCACAAAGTTTAATTTAATCCATTTTTAACGTTGAGAATTTCATAAAATGGCCTTTACACAGTAACGTATAAGTAACTTACGACTGTCACCATGTTTTCCTCCCCCTGTACGTAGATGGAGCCTCCTTACAGAGCGAATAGGAGAATCAGACGGGCAGGTAAAAACCGTTTCGTGACCCGCAGCTCGGAGCGTACGCAGCCATGCAAGATTAGAATACTAGCTGTTCCACCTGCGAGATAAGCGGATCGGGACATGAGACCGATGTCATTATTTCTACTTTACTGGGACTAGTTTCACAGGTGGCCTCGGCCTTTTCCTCCCCCCTCCCCTACACCCTCTCCTCCTACGCCCCCCATTCTTCCAGCTGATACGAAATGAATGGTTTCCACTCGGAAAATGGACTGGATGCGTAACTTAGATAAACGGAAACAAATGCCTCCAGCCAACAATTACACGCGGTCGGCTCTTTGACTTAACTGTACATGCAAGCATCCAGGGTTGTTTTGGTTACGCCCCACTCTTTGGAAGGAGAAAAGACCCGCAGTGCATGCCGTGCCGTTCAATAAGACGACAGGAAAGCATACAGATAGCGTCCAAAAGACACGAGCCACTCAGGGATCGCCAATTTGTAACTCCTTTGAGCATCAAAATATTTCTTCAAAAGCCTAGAAAAGGCGGTACCTTTGCCTTTAATTCCGGATAGTAGATTATTCAATTCACAAATTTCTAGCTTCATTACATTTTTTTTTCAAAACTTTCACCGCATGCTGACATTGATCACTCTTGAATGAAATAGGGGAGGTATAAAAGGAAAACCTTACGGGAACCTCATTAAATTCATGCTACAAAAAACCTGCGCTCCTTCATCATTGCAATTCACTATTTCAATCGCATCAGTCTTCGTTCAATTGCATAGATACCTATAAGACAGTTAAGAGGCTCCTCAAAAATCGACCGGCGGAAGAAAGGTAGTCATTATATTTCTCATGGATTTACGATAGAGCATAGATTATTCAACGAAATAATTTTTTGTTTCATGACTATTTTTGAAAATGTTCACTGCGCGCTGATATTTGTCACTCTTGAATGAAATATTGGACATCTAAAAGAATAAACCTTACGGAAATGTCATTATATTCATATTACAAAAATATCTGCGTTCCTTCATCATTGACATTAGTATGTATGTATGTATGCATTTCCACCGCGTCTATCTTCATTCAATTGCCTAGATTACTATACAACAGTTATAAGACTCCTAAAAAATCGACCAGCAACAAGGCAGTCATTATATGCATACATACAAGCATACATACCCATCACGTCGTTCCCTTCCGGGTTAGGCACAGTCAAAATGTTTCACTCATTAATACATGATTGTACACCTAACTCTGCTTCAATAATTTCCTCCATACTGACCTATCCTTGCAAACCTCATTTGCTTCATTTACCCCCATACACTGTTACATACATGCCCTCCATTTTTTAAAACTCCTCATATTCCTCCTCCTAAGAATTCCCTCAACCACATTTAACCACAACTTTCTCGGCCTACCTCTACCTCTCACACCATTCATTCTACTCTCATATATCTGTTTCGTTATTCTACTCTCATCCATTCTCTCAGTATGGCCAAACCAACGAAGCACACTCCTTTCATACACGTCCATTACTGAAGCATTTAACCCACATTCATTCATGACCCACTCATTCCTGACCCTATCCATCCTACTTTTGCCACAAATACTCCTCAGATAACTCATAACCACGGCGTTTAATCTACTCTTACGTCTATCCTGACATACCCATGTTTCACTACCATATAACAAAGTGGAAAGAAGTACACTTTTGTACACGGCAATTTTCGCTTCCTTAGACAAGCACTCATTCCTTGATATGCTCCACATGCTACCTACCACTTTCCTTCCAGGATTCGTATGTCTCTTTATCTCCTCATTTATTCTTCCAGCTTTCGCATACATCTTACCTAAGTACACAAAATCATCCACCTGTTCAATTACTTCACCATTTGCCCTCATCACACAGTTATTCTCCACATTCTCCTTATCAAAAACTACTACTTTAGTCTTGCACGCATTTACCTTCAATTCCATACTCTCCGTTGATTCACAAAACTTATCTAGGAGCTTCTGCAATCCCTGTTGACTGTCTGAGATCATAATAGTTTCATCCGCATATAGAAGAAGTTTACATTTCCAATCAAAACACCGTCATTTTCACTACATGCATCTCTGACACATTTATCCATAAATACATTGAACAGCCATGGAGACATTACGCATTCTTGCCTTACATTTATTACAAACCAATCACTCAGAGCCCCGTTAACTCTTACACTTGCCTTACTATTGTCATACATCGCCATCATAACATTCAATAACTGCCCATTCACTTCATAGTCTCTCAAAACCTACCATAACTTCTTTCTATTTACTCTGTCATATGCCTTCTCTAAATCGACAAACGCACTGTACACTTTCTTTCGGAGACTCATACATTTTTCCATCACTTGCTGAAGTGCAAAAAGCTGGTCACTACATCCTCTCTCAGGCATAAACCCGCACTGCACACCCCATATTTTGTCGGAAGTAATATTCCTCACTCTTCGATTAATAGTTTACTGAACACTTTTCCCGGGATACACAATAAACTAATGGCCCGATAATTATTACATTCGGTCTTTTCTCCCTTCCCTTTGTACAACGGAACAATGATAGTATTCTTTCAATTCGCTGGAGCAACAAAAACTTGTAAGCATAAATTGTATAGTTCACGCAGTCTACATTATATCTCTCATGGATTTATGGCAGAGCAAACTGTTGAAATAGGAAAACGTAGTTTTATAGGTCTACACTTAAAGGTAGGGCCTTATGGTTAGTTGCGTGAAGCAATACAGTTATCTTGTCAATTCCTTATCTTATCCCAAATTTGCCACCATAGAGTGAAATTAATCCATCCCAACACATATTAAAATCCCAAATTCCTTTTCCCTATCCTTCGTTCATATAGGATAACTTGTGTCTTGATATCTCCCAACAGATACCTTTGAAACGGCTCGTAAAAAGTACTCAGATGTAAATTTACTCAGATGTTTTATTTAAATACATATATGACGAGAGATTGGGTTAGAGAACGCAAAATATTACTGACAGCTGCACAGTGGTCCTCGGCCCATGTATTTCTGAGACATGAAAGGATTTTCTCAGATCATGAAGAAATTTGGTGTACATAGGTTTTCGGGGTCGCTGAATACGAATATGATGCCAAGACAATTGAATTTTTCCATTAAATGTGAAAACTTGCGGATTTCATTTTTTGCAATATTTCTGCGAATAGATTTGATTTAGTGCGAATAGGACAAAATAAACAAATAAAATTTACATAGGCAAATGTCGGATGACACTTATGAGTTTGTTGTATACTTAGTGATGTTAGTTACACTTTCCAATAGATTTTTCAATGGAATCTCATGGAATGAGTGAACTTTTCACTAATTTTAATTATATTTCGCGGATTGAAGTTCTCTAAATTTCATGGTTTTCAATTTAAAATCGCATATAATGACAACTTTACAACAAATTTTTACTTTAATAAATAAATAGAACTTACTTTCCGGAGATTAATCTAGTTCTTTGAATTACAATCGATGCAACAGTCTTCTATGTTAGCGACTCCGAAGTTAACGCGTATTTGACTTTCGATTATTAATAGAATGCATACCTTACCTGAGCGTTCTCTTATATTACCTCTAACAGTAAAGGTGCGTGATACCGGTTCAGCATCTTCGAATCCTGATGCGTCATCACTTACTCTATCCAAACGTACTGCACAAAAGATTTACCTGAATGCTTTATTTTTCTTACCATGTCCCATTTTTCCATACACTGGGACCACTGTGAGCTGGGTTAAGTACCAATGAGAAGATAATGAAGCAGTGTGATGTTCAAAAACCGAAGTTAATGTAGGATTAATGACAGAGTAATTTTGAATTGTACTCGTATTGACTGACGTAATGAGTGAAATATAATACTTGCCATGGTTACACGTGTAGAATGGAATAATTAAAACGGCAGTTGTATCCGCAAATTAATAACGGTTTCTTTTCCTTTATTGGCATTATACCAACAATTAGTATACCTTTGTATGGCTCAGCCTCATGAATATCCCTTCCAGTTTGGATATTGCCAATCAATTATAGCTCTAAAATAAATCATGCAAATACGGCATACACTACTACAAAAAGTTTAAGATAAAAATATGTTATACGTGATGGGATCTGCAAATGGTGCCTTCAGCCATCCACTGATCGATAGCGATGTGAAGTAAACCATCATTTAAGAATACTGAATCTTCATCTTTAACCCCGCACACGATTCCACTTTATATGCCGAAGTGGACTCAATATTAACCAGTACATCCGGATAAACCCATCAACCTATGAAATATATGATTCTTATACATCCGAAAATAAAATGGCATTTGATTCCACTGAGTGGAATTTCACGAAGTAACATTTAAAAAATTTCAATAGTTTTCACATTTTTTTTTAATTTCTGATCAGGTTCCGTCAGATATGCGACATCATCACATGATGATGTCAACTATAAGACGTGCGTTGGGCGTTCACAAAGTTTTTTCTTAGATTTTTATGCCATAGAAAACCGAAGAAATATGTATTTATAATAAGCTCAAGGCGTTCCGGCTGTGATGCATGTAACAAAAAAATACTCAAAAAACTATGAAAAGGACAGTGTTTTGGAAATGCATCACAGTATTTACAAAGGAACTCGAGACGGCGCGCAAAAAAAACAATAGCAAAAGTTAAAAACTCGTCATGAGCGAGGAACTAGGACACTTTTAGCGTAATGAGTAGCGCCAATGAATGGAGGGACTCAGAGGAAGAGCGTTTAAAGGTACTTGCAGAGAAATTAAGAAAAGCCAAGGAATATTGCGGCCAACAGCAGTGTTATGAGAATTCAAGTCACTTCAACCAAAAGGTTACGCGCCCATATACTGCGGACGTTGACTTTCCGTGTTCCGTGAAATGTGAACATTTCTGAGATAGGAGAATAATAATTTTCACCAGAGCAAAAGAAGTAAGAAAAGTTGGCGGCCGCGTATTTCTGATTCACGACTAAACACCCGCAGCACTGCCTCTAACACGCTCACTCTGCGATCAACTACACGACCCAAATTTTTATCACCCTGAAATGTTCACACGCCATGAAATTTTCGACGAAAAAATTACGAAGTCGGGAAAGTTTTGTGAGCGTCTTTATTTTTCATCATAATGTAAACTCTACAAAATTCTTCCGAAATTTCGCGTACCATTCCCGTAATTTCATTAGATTACCTAATTTATTTTGAATGCTCAATCTAGCAGGAAACCTCTGAAGTTATTATTTTTGTTTTTGGATATTTGTGTTCTTTTGTGACAAATTTTTCTCACTTTTAATATAGGTAAGAGATAAAATACTGGAAATTATATAGCTTAACGGTGCCTTGAAATAAAGAACTTCATGGCAACTCCATCATAAGGAGGGTAGGGAATAAAAAATAGTAAATGTATTTCGCTTAAGTATAGATGAACTTTCTTTTCAAATAAAATTGCAGATATGTAACAGGAATTCACTTCAGATATAAGATTTATAAAAAATACTGCGAAGCCAATGAAATGTAGCTATATTCAAAGGTATTAGAATATTTTCGGCTCTGGCGATGGCATATCGTTCTACTCGAATAAAAAATAAGATTCATTTCTACGACATCTCGTTTCAACTATGCTAAACAATCTTTAGCTGGAACAGGGGAAGAGAAATTGTTACCACTGCGGTTGACTGGGCAAAAATTACAACAAAAAAGTGGAAAATTTTTATGGAAAATATTTTTTAAAGATGCAGTCTAAGCCTGATAAACAATAGCAACAAGCGCTTACAAACATAGAGGTTTTTGGCAAACGGACATAAGGTAGGCTAACTTTGTGATAGTACCTTAATTATTTTTTCGATGAAGGGAGAGAATTGTTTCTTATTAGACTATAAGACTTATCGTCATTCAAACGAATGAAATCGCATTTATAATTACTATGCCCTCTGTATACATTAGCACACGTTTATCACAGCATAACCTTGAAAAAAACGCTACTGAAAGCATGACCCGAATGATTACTCAAGCTCATCGTTGCACTTCGGCACATATCTGTGAGGCCACAATCACTTTCCATACTGGACAATGTAATTTCCGCACTGAGTAACTAATGATAGTTCAGAACAGATACAATTGACTTACTTAGAATATCAAATGGAGCGCACGTGCTCGATTTCAGCGGCGTTCTTAGCGACGATAGCAGGCAATACTACAGAAACATTTTCCGTGATATACTCCACCATTCCTAGTTGGCATCAGATGAGATGCAAACGTTGCACTGGGTTGGTTTTAGAAACAAACACAGAATTCAAGAGAATGAAGTTCATTACATGAATATAAATTTATGAAATGCTATTATGCAGTTAAATACAATCCTATGTTATTCAGCATGTTTTGTTGATCATATCGCCCACTTTATTCTTTAAAAAATCATTCATGATTCATAGAGAAATTATTTTTGAAGAATAAAACAAAGTAGGACAAGTTAACATTTATCAGCCAAGAAGAACTCGTTTGTCACTTAAAATCTGCCTTGACTTACGTTCCTCTGCTTCACATAATAAAAGATAATCCACCAGATATGCTACATAAATCTGAAAAAACTTTCGATTTCCCTTTGTTTTAATTTCCTGCGTAAGAAGCTGATTTGTACGCTATCCTACCACCTCGCCGAAGGGTTGATTGCAACCCTTTTCATTTTTTTCGTCAAATTGGATAGTCGTAAAGTGTGTTGAATCCCTTGCGGCTGAAGAGTATTATTTATCCGTCAACAGATTTGTTTTATTAGCGACGTGCGATCTCAGGTTCCAGGGTGAAACATTGCGCCGCGAATGGAAGAATCGCTCGCCCAACTCTGATGAATCTTGAGTTGTGACGGAGAATATTCATGAAGTTAGGTCAGGAGGCTAGCGTTTAAGATATGGCTTCGTTATCTTGACGTCAAGGAATTGATAAAGGCACGTGGAGGAAGCAGGTTCAGAATGGAGTTCGAGGATCGTACTTATAAATAAAAAGTCGTTTTTCGAGACGGAGAAAGGCGACAGTGATCGAGTGAATGCATGATCAGAGCTCACCGAGAGACTCGACAAACACTAGGGGACAGTTTTCGTTACGGAATCACTTACTGAGGTTGACTGAGAGAAAAATACGGCTGAGGCATACGAGCGATATATTGACATGGCAGTAAAGATTTTTCGGAAGTTCCGTTTCACTGATACTGACAACATTCAAGGTAAGGTAAAATTCAACTTTGATTATTTTAAATTTTTTTCTTAGTGAAGCCTTATTTTTAAAAATTTCTCTAAATTGAACTATGACACTTTGACACCTTTGGCTGCCTGACATCATGAATAAAATCAAGTCTGCTCTAAGTCTACATTTTATCATACACACATTGTCCGCTAAAAGTCAACTTAAAACTTGGACAAAAAATCTGCTGCTTACAATATCCCTGGAAACTTTTACCGTGAATAAAATATAAAGCAACTCTCCGAAAAAACTGGGTAATTTTTGACTCCCACCATTATACGGACCCAAGCTTGTTGCAAGCAAAGAACTAAATATATCTTCAAATATACAAGGATTTTCCAAAAGAATATTTGTCCTTATTGTGCAAAGAACTGACAACATAAGATAGGAATACAAATAGAAATTCCGCATTTTAAGTACATGAATAAGTCGTTACGTATGTGGATAAAACATAGGAACACTTAACTTCCCTTGATAGATGAAACGAAATGACTTGATTCATCTGACGCACGTATTGATCAAAAGGAGATGGCTCGAAATTGGTTTCTTCCCTTTAGCATCAATTTTGCCCTTGAAATAGGGACAAAATCTTGACCTTATGCATATCCACAAAGGCCGCTCCCTTAAATGTCAGCTCCCCACTTAAAGGTACCCTCTGGAAATGTATCTAGGTGGAGCGCACATGAGGGTATCTGGGGCGAAAGGTAACAAACGGGATTCTGACCACAGAATTCATACACCGATAATAATATCTACATATAGCCAACGATGACAATGAAGTAAAAGTTAGTTCTAGACATAAAAAGATTAGGAGATGGGCATAGCCTAATGATTTTAATTATATTAAATAAAATCATTAAGTAAATTACATTCACAATATCATTATTTTTGAAGTAATCGTAACTAAGGAAATATGTCCCTGAGAAATAAGGTGTACAGAAATGGTGATAATACTTTCAAAGGTAAAACCACATGTGCCACGAAGTAATGGCATTCCCAAAATGCAAAGAGTAATACGTTTCCTAGCAGCAAATTGCGTAATTTCTTTTTTTTTCAAAATAAGCACTCACGTATTACCAGCGGAAGCTATAGAGAATTCCTTCACATGAGTTGCATACTTCCTATGCGACATCTCTAAATAAAATATTTCAGTATTTCTATAAATTAATTCATGATAAAAAAACTAATTCCCGTAAAGAAAGATGACCAAAATTTCACATGAAATAGCCACAACCTCATATTTTTGGAGAGATCTCTTAGAAATAAATCTAAAACTCCACCTTAAAATACAAAAATAAACAACTGAGAAAAAAACATAATGAACTTTTAAGTTGTTTTGAACCCATCTGGTAGGTTTCACCTCAGCTGTGAGTTATAATGGAATTGTTATGTAGGAAAGACTGCTATAAGAAAAATCATACATCCATAAAAAGCTTTGTACTAAAAGACAAAAATTTACACGGGGCCCTCAGGTATGTAAGATAAAAATGAGAAGGTGGAAGTCGATAAATGAAACATTTTTTCCAAGAAATACTAGATGTAAGCAATAGAAGTTGGGTTACAGGCCATAAAAATGAACAAAGCGGCATTAAAGAATTTGGAGTGCGGATACTTCACGCAAGGAGAATGAGGTCACAGATGAAAGAGAGGAGAACATTAGCCTCGAGGGTAGGGGATAAATAATTGAGCAGATAATCTAAGCAAATGATCCTTATGATAGTGCTTTGAATATTTTCCGGGTCAATGTGCGATCATTTCAGCCCCGGTAGGTTACGGAAGCTGGGAAAGAAATATCGAAAAACTCCAACTCTTGAAGTGGAATGCAGCCCGGAAGACAAGCGGGCGTGAAACTTCCCAAAGGAAATCATGGGCTCCAGTGTTCATAATTCCGTTACTTTTCTATCTAGACTGCCGGTAGATAAGCTATCTTCATCTTCAGGGAGGGGCCAGGGATGCCCATAGGAAATGAACAAGGAAAGTCGGAGGATTATAAGTAAAAGACAGATGGAATACAATATCTCAAAGATATTGACCGGGAGGAACGGGAATTATCATTTTGAACTAAACCTGTTTCCTTCACTGAATAATGAGCATCAAAAAAGTAACTTAGAAGCTATGAGATCTAAGGCCCGTACCTTCAGATCCTTCTTGAAGGTGAGCTTCACCTCCTAACTCTCCTTAAGGAGAGATTTCAGTTCGAAAGACGAACTCTCCTCCAATTAGGAGGCGAAGGAGAGCTATTAATCGAAGGTTACCAGGGGAAATGCTTTTATTAGGAGGTCTGATCCTAATTGTTTACAAATGGCTGCGGACTGGAAGTACCAGACGACCATATAGATGAATTATTGCAATATATATGTGCAACAGTTTCCATGATTTTATACCTTTGCGGCTCTTGAGAGATGGGAGGATGCGATGGAATCATCTTTAGATACATTTTTTAGGACTGGGGCTAGGTTTTACAAGTGAAAATTACTGATATGCGTATTCCAATGTTGTCGCACAAGGCTTCCAGCCTATTATTGGTGTCAAACTGTACCGGCGTTTCGATGATGTGGTTTGCCAACTTCGTATTATACATATTTATACCATCGCATTATACTCACAGTTTCAGTGATGGGCCAACCTGAATATTCTGTAAGAAGCTGTTGCAATCGGGCCGGAAAACAATAATAACATCTACCGGGACAAAGGTTTCCATTTTAGAAACGTGGGAAACCAGCTCCTAGAATGCTTAGAAAAACGCGGGAAAGTGCAGACCAATTAAAGCAAACTTGACCCAACAATGAAAGTTTACGCATGGTGCACACTATAGAAAAAAAATTCACTGTAGACGATGGCACACTGAGTCATCGAAACGTCAGTTTAATGCAATCTTCTGCAACATAATCGTGAGAAATTATCCTTGGAAGAATTTCGTCATCATTACGCTATTCTGTCAAGCGGTAAATAGCGCAAGATAAGAGGGCAAAAGTTTGTGGGAAAAAGGCAACTGCTGTGCTCAAAGAAAATGGGACTACAATCCAGGAAACAGTATCTGAAAACATTTGTGTGGAGAGTAGCAATCAATGGATCGGAAGCATGGACCATTGGAAAAGCTGACGAGAAAAGACTAGAAGCCTTCGAAACCTGGTGCTGGAGGAGAATGTTGAAGATAAAGTGAAAGGACAACATAAGAAATGATGAACTCTACAGAAGGGTAGAAGAGGAAAGGACCATATTGAACAATATATAGCAAATAGGAACCAAATAAATTGGACATACCCTGAGGCACAATGGGATTGTGAAGAATATAATTGAAGGTAGAGTAGAGATAAAAGTCCCTAGAGGAAGACCCTGAAATAATTTCATGGAGCAAATAAGCAAATAAAGAAGACAGTACAGGGGGAAAGATGCCAGGAGGTAAAGGAACTAGCATTGGATGGGGAAGGTGGGAGGGCTGTAGTCAACCAATCTTAGGATTGAACAAACAATGAAAAAACACTATTCAATAAATACTGATCGTATTGTCTAATATAGAGTGATGAACACGTCAGCTTTTATTTTGGCTATTTATATAAATTTCTCTTATTAACTTTCACTCAATTTCCATCCTTAAGCGGGAGAATTTTTTCGGTAACGAGCAATGGGCATCATGGACACGGAGGAAATTATTGCGCACTACCGTATAAAAACAATCCCCTAAGTAGTTAGTCACTTCATAGTGTTCTCCGCGTACTCAAGGAGAGATGTCGCTTCACATTAACTTTTCGAAAGTTTGTAAGAGGGAGCGGAAAGACGACAGGTGTAGAGGTAAACGAACTGTATATTTTATGATTCACTATATTCCTTTTCACTCATAAAATAACGTACTATTCCTTTAATGATAATTCATGTTTTATATTACACGTTTCCTTCAATGACATAAACGCAGTTCATAGGCATTCTCCCGACAAGAATTTGGACATACACTAGTGACATTTGAAAAAAGGGCAGTACCATTTACTAGATCAGTTATACAAGACTAATAAGGCAACAAAATTTAATAGGCAATATTATTGAAAAATAGCTCGTAAGGCTTCCAGACTTGTAAGATATAGCTTCCGTTCTATCTTTATTTTAAGAATATTTTAAGCGAGAGCCGTGAGATCAATTCCGTCTCCGTGGCATGGCATTCGAGCAATCTCTTTGACATAGAAGTAAAAAATGACCCTGCAAAGCCAAGCTGCTTGAAGAAGTATTGATCAAGCTTCAGAGAATTATAATTGATAATTATCCAAGTTAAGTTTATGAAAATAATTGTCACTGCATCAATGTAACGGTATAAATGAGAGATGGGCTGAAAAAAGTGTTTGTATAAATTATTAAGCAAAAATTGTTATAACGATAGGTTTTACTTCGTTTTTCAATAATTTCAAATAATTATGGTTTCGATAAGCCGTGAATCGTGGTAGAATCTATCTCGAAGATATAGGTGATGAAATCAGATCGTCCTATGTAGGAAAGAGCCTAAATGAGAGTGAAATCAATTACCAATCATTCAAGAACAGAACACGAAAAATATTCCGTGCGTTGAAATTAAGAAGCAGCATTAATTTCAAAGTCTGTAAATTAGATACAAACATGTTCTTCCACGAAGTGAAGCGTGAAGTCCAAGTATGAAATATTTAATCACTTCTGACTCGGATTTACCTTCCCGTTATTCGCTCACATGGCAACTCACGTTCCGTTGAGCATCGTTAAATCTCCCAAAAAAATTGATAGTAGTTTCGGCCTTTTTGGGATACTTGAATGACAAAAGTTTATACATTTAAATTACACTACCTATTTCAATGTCCAGGAAAAAGGTTCCATAAAATTACTCATAAAAACCAAGACGAAACGGTTTCTATTTTTGGAATCGACGTTTTCTGACCTCATAAAACAATGGCTATGGTAACGACGAACTAAAACACCGCCGGCTCGTAACCCTTTTCCGCAAACATCTTGAAAGTTTCCTTCTGGTATCATTTAACATTCTCCGTGTGTGGCCCGAGCTGATAAAACTGGGAATCTGTATTTTTTTAGAGCCTTTCACCGAAAAAAGTGTTCGCCACAGTTAACAGATTAACTTCATAAAATTTTGCAGAAACACAGCGCGATAAAAAAGGATTTCATTAATTGGAACATAACCTTCTTTTAAGCACACTAGAAGAGGTAAACGATAAGAGAGTCCATTAAGTCAAAGAAATGAAAATGGCTATATCAATATGGAATACGTTAGTCCCAATAACTTACATTATAACATTTAATTCTGTCTTCCTAGAGTAAGTACTGTCGGCTTGTTCGTTGGACGACTCGAAATATTCTTCCTTCGATAAAGAAACTTCAATTGCATGGAATAAATATAATGGGTGGACTTCATGCACGCTTTAATAGACGGTGTGATTTTACTGAGCAATTTACCGTGATATATGGTAGCACTGCATCAACCTGGCAACTCTGATGCAAGGAAGATTCCAATAATGTACCTTGCGCCTTTCGCCTGTATATTATTCAAGCGTTTTAAATCAAACATTGCAATTTTTTCAAAAAAGAGAACGAGAACTGTTATAGCTTACGTGCTTGATCAGATTCCGAGGGTGGCGTGAAGCTTCACATGAACCAAAAAAACACTACCAACGTGAGACCTTTTCAATTTAAAAATTCAACAAGGGATGGCACAAATCATTTTTTCATAGAAAATTTTACGGAATAAATCATAGCTTTAACTTCTTTTCACTCAATGAGTTATTCACAATTAAAGAGGAATCAGGGCATTAAGCACGACTGCTAGGGATATAGTTAACTAAAAACACCAGAAGTGAAAATGGGGCGCAGATGAGGTCAAAATTAAGGTTTGCAAATACAGTGACACCTCTCTTAACGACCACTCATATCGAGTGACCACCCCTTTCGACGGCAGTGTTTCGGCGGAACCGTTGGTGGTCAATTGATTCAGGTTCCACTGTAGGTTCACATCAAATTAATATGCAATAAAATTCCGCAGATGCAACTACATCATGAAGAAATAAACGCCATCTGTATCGGTTTTAGTAAAACCGTCGCTTTAAGAGTCTTCCACTTTTTCAAATCAGCCACCAGTTCATCTGCATAATGCATTATAATAATACCTATAGGTGAGACGTAGACTCAAGAATTGTTGTGAAACTGAGAACAAGTATACAGTGGCACTTCGTTGATTAACTGATACATAACCAGCCCATTATTTAGGGCAACGACCTTTATTGTGATAATCCCCAATTTTCGCTCGCCTCGCCTCATCAACTGTCGATTTCAACTACCCGAATTGTATTCAAAGTATGTTACTATGAGAATGCCTGAGAGCGATTTAAATCGATCAATGCTCAATAGTAATACAAGGTGCACTGAACATCAGTAAGTTTTGTTTACTGCACTTAAAGGTATTCCAAAGAGTACTGAGGAAATCAAAGACTAAGGGTCTGCATTTAACCTACGTTTATGAAGTCAAAACTAACGTATACGAACAAAGCTGCATCAAGCTCAAAATAAAGATTTTTACATGCATGCGTACGTGCATGTAAAGTTTGATTTCGCATGCATATAAACTATTGTCATTGATTAATAACCTAAAATACTACACAGAAAACATTTTAATGAAAGGCAATAAAATTCCCCTATATTATGGCAAAAATACTAGTAAACAGGGAGGAAGTATTCAAACTGACCTCTCTGGTACTACAAGTATAAGGTAATATACATTTAAAACTATCACGGCTATGAAGTTATTACTTTCGCATTACATTCTTCCGCTCAACAAAAAGTCAACGGGAGGCCAGGGTTCAAATCCCTGCTGGAAACCTGATCTCCACTTGAATGTCTTGTGGAGGGCACTTCAAGTACAGTACTCCGTCTGTCGGATGAGAGGTTAAACCGTGGTCCACTAGATGTCTTTCGTTAAGACCTGGCTAATGACGACGCCGGGTTTCTATCCACCCTTCCTCCCTTACCTCTCCTATATGGCGCAAATGACCTTGCTGTCAATCGCCTCCCCAAAATCCAACCAAATAAAACAAATATGAAAGATCTGGAACGATTCAATCAGAAAAAATGGATTGTCAAAAATATAAGGAGTCAAAATGACCCCATTGGTTCTTTAAATGCTAATTTTACCAGCTTCATAGGTAATCATTTATAGCAAATACTGATTCTTATAAGACTCCTCTCCAAAATCATGTTTAATTTTTTTTTTTTAATTCGAGCTTACCGAAAGGTGCCAAAGTACCTGATGTGGTCATTGTAACGGTAGGTTTGGACACCCCTGATGTACGAGAACAAAGCAACAGAGAGCAGTGCCTGGCTTCCCTTTACAACTTTCCACTAAAAAAAAATTCCCACTCCGCGGCGATGCGATACCTCTCGCCGAAAAATTTTGATATTCCGCCTGCGTCTAGGGAGAAGTGAGCGAGGGAACCAAGGAGTCTTTTTCACACCCGCCGGAACTAGAGCATTCCCCTCGCCTGAATTTCGCTGGCGGCGCGGGGCGGGACCGATTTTCGTGGGTCCTCCTCGAAAGGAGCAATTTATGGCGGCACGAGGGAGAAGAGGTTTTGGAGGAGATAGGCAGTGGAGAGGAGAATAAAAGAATGTCTAAAAGGGTTGAATAGGGGACTACGGGGGATAAGGCAGATAGGCTACGCCTGAAAATAAATGAGGAAAAGAAGTAGGAAAGAGTAAAAACGAGAGAATAGAAAATTCAAACCGAGGAAGGCGAAAAATTTTAATAAATTGAAAATACAAGGTGGGATAAATTTGGAGAATGCATACTGTATATGAATTGGAACGTGTAGGTATTTTTACATTCCGACTCTGAATCCATTGCCAAACATGAAGCCATTTTTTTCCAATAAAATATATCGATTTAAAACTAAAAAGTCAAGCCCTTTGATGACTAAAAACAAATTTGTTCCCCTTTTATAGGTGATGGTAGTATCACCATCGTGGACAGAAAATAAACCACCTTTGTCAAAGAGGTAATGCCATTGATAAATGTGCCATTTGTTTCCACCCACACGACAGCACGCTAGAAAATTGCGATGGAAGATTTTTTTCTTATCTCAGGAGGCAAGCACGGAATGAAGGTAAATATCGGTAACACTAAAGTGATGAAGGCAGGAAAAGAGGAAGGAGTTATAAATGTGATCATGAATGGAAAAGTTAGAACAAATACCACCCTTTGATACCTAGAAAGTGTATAACATGGAATGGAAGCTGTACTGAGGATATAAGAAGTAGAATATCACAGAAAAAGGCAGCCTTCAGTGAAGTCAACCAACTAATTTCAGTAAAATCAATCTACGTAGGCTTAAGGAAAAAAATATTAAATTAAGAATTTTTTTATTTGTAATGTTGTGATTTATGGAGCAGAAACATGGACAGTCAGGAGAAATATCAGGAGGGATTTGAAAAGTGGCTATGTAGGAGAATGGAAATAATAAAATAGAGTGATAAAGTGAGGAACGAGGAAGTCCTGGCAAGGATGAATGAGAAAAGAAAGATCAGCTAGAAAGAGGAAAGCAAACTAGATGAGACACGTCCTGAAGAACAGAGAAGAAATAATAGTAGAACGAAAGATCGAGCGAAAGAGAGAGAGAGAGGAAGACGAAGAAATAATATTTTGACAGATATTATGAATAGGAGATACGAGGAGCTGATGGAGGCAGCACAGGATAGACGAGCATGGAGGGAGCAGTTCTGACGAAACTTGTCTGAGGATAGATTCACCCACGAAGAGAAGGAGACAAGAAATCGGGATCAAAATAAAAAGTCACCCCCTCTGAAGCCTTGCCGTGAATAAGTTTCTCGTTTCACATATAATTGAAATTTCAGCAACACTTAGAGCAGGTATAACAGATATTTCAGAGGTAAATACTCCATTCCTTTCCATCAGTTTGCTCCCGCATCAGCACATGGCCAAGATGAAAACCTAAATTTTAAATTATGGAAATATTAAAACTATAAGAGGTTCGCTAGAGAAATACAATTGTTATTTGTAGGTGTTGACGAAATACGTCGGCAACACATTCCTGGAAAAGAATGAGCGCTGAGAAGAAAACCTGCCGCACTCAGGGTCAAACTACACGGAAAATTTAAATCAAACCAGAGTTTAAAAAACAAAGATTCATTTGCTAATCGCTTGAAAGTCATCACTCTATTTATTTGGTCAAAGAAAAAGCGGGCCCATTCTTTACTGCACAATCACAATCTGATGAACACAGTATAGTTACAACATTTGACTTTTCTAAATTTCCGGAAAAAGGTTATTATCGTGCCTTAAAATCTAAACAGGAGCAATTTCTGAAGGAAAATTGAAAGAAAATAGGTAAAACCATGAATCGGACAAAGAAAAATTATTTTTAGACACCCAATAACTGGGTTCGAAGTTATACCAAATTTTAGCATACGGTTAAAGGATTCTATCGGCAGGAGGCTATCAAAATCAATAGATAAAGAATCAAAAGGTTGGGAGACACCATGTAATTTGACAATTCTTTTTCAACCTCCACCTAACTGATACGAGTTCATATTATTAATTTAAATTACCTAAAGAGCAGTAAATTAGGCACAATAAGATAGTATACCATGAGAAACAACATATCTTTAAGCGCAGAGCGACATGCCATCTATACATATCATAGGAATGAGTTCCTCGATTCTTTTTCTGCATTACGAATATGGCTATCATTTCTGTTGTCCTCTGTTCAACTTTGCACATCAATTTATGATCCAATAATTGAACTTCTATCACGCAAGATGGGCGAGGGAGACAAAGCAATGAAGAAACAAAAAAGTAAACGTATGAGATATCTTGGTAAGTATATTACTTTAAGTAACCCTAATTGAATGCAGAAGAGAACTTGTCTGAACAGCTGTTTACCCCTCCCAAAATAGTTTCGACATGCTGCAGTTCCATCACATATTTCATATGAATTGATACGTTAATTATGTGTCGAGACACAATTTAATGAGGCATCGCCAGCAGCCAACAAGAAAAATACTAATGAAATCATGAGCCAGCATTAAGTTTTAAGGGAGCATTAGGCTCACGTGCGTCTAAACTTATTTTAAGCCAACAAATACGCTCACTTAAACGGTATGGTGAAAACAATTGGACGGGAAAATTTCCACTGCAAGGATGGCAATTTCATTGAACCAACAGGTATTTAAGAAATTCTTCTCGACTTACAAAATCTGAAACTACATTAAACTTATTGTCAAGTAATCAAGCAAATTAATAGGAGTCATTCAATATTAAAGGGCGCACGCAAAATTGCTGCGTAATTATCGTAGTCGAACGGATTTTAATTTAAAATTTTATCATAAAATTGATAAGTATATCATTCTTATATACAAATTTTTAGTTAGCTTTCATGATAAAATATTTTACCATTCACTCCAAAAAATAAAGCACTGAGCGGATAAATCAGAAGTATTAACCACAAGATATCCATTTGTGGTGAAATAAAATTGACGGCAGCGAAATAGAAATAGGGCATTCGTACATAAATATCCTCTCTTCAATATCTTTTCCTAATGATCTCCAAGAATTTGAGCTGATTCAATACATGGTTCGCCGGAAATGCGTTTTTTTTACCATATCACAGGTCTTCTTGCAGATAAGCATGCCAACGCACCTAAATTTAACCTAGAAGCTCGATTATAATTTATGACCTTTTTTTGAGTGATTCAGCTCCCAAGGGGGATGGGCAATTACAGTGAATGTAGGGGGTGAGCGAAAATACCACGTTGCTACGTCCCTCCCATATCTTTAGCTGCAAACCATTTTGCAGCCAACAAATTTCTGCCAATTTTCCCGAAACTATAGGCAGAGGAACCACGGAGAAAATTCCTAGGTACAGAGCACGGTTTGTTTATTTAATGAGTGGTCCTATAGATTTTTCCCGAGATTTCAGTCCGTGAATATCTTTCTCCTTTCAGTCCTTCCATTATGTCGTTAGCATTGATTTAAAGGAAGCGAAGAAAGTGATTTTTTGTGACAAAACCGAGGAAACGACCTTGCATATTTAATGTAGCTACGGGGTGGGGAAGATTCAAGGCCAGGCAACTTAGATCAGCATCTGGACGTCAAACTTCCGAAATAAAAAAATTAATCTGCCCGGAAAGGGCCTCTTGCGTGGGCCGGGCCCGTTTCACATAAAAAATTTCTCAGTACTTATTTCGGCATTCCTCTCACTAAAAAAATGTTCAATCCTGAATGATACTCGGTAAATTACGGGGACGAGTGCTCAAGCAGGCACAGTTTCATCACCAAAGACCAATACGAGAGTAGAAATATAACGAGATAATGCTCACAAAATGGCTTTTTTCAATCCAAGAATAAAATTTTTGTTACCAGAATTTTCATGGAGAAATAATGAAAAGAACTATGTTCGCTTTGCATTATTTCGTTCAACAAGGTACCTGATACTCCAGAATAGTGGTCAGTTGGCATGCACGCAATGCAGGTCTTGAATGCCACAGAAAACACGTAGGTTTTATAACTAATGAAGTCAGGCTTCACTTTGTGGAACCTCTCCATATCGGAAATTAAAACATTCAAGTAATAGTGGAAGAATATTTGTACCTGAAGATGTCATTACGTGACGAAACCCGGGTCGTAAATAATGAAAAATATTAGTGGACCATTACTTGAATGTTTTAATTTCCGATACGCAGGTTTTAATTTATGAAAAAGTTGCAGACAACAGGAGATGAAACAGTTCTCTTACCATTTAAACAGGGAATCATCAAATAAATATAGTGACAGCATTTTTTTATTTATTTAAACGAAGCTCATGTGATGTCAGAAGAAAATTTACTATAAGTTTGAATAATTACTCCCCATGCTACACGTAACTAAAGCAATTTTCGCAGTAAAAGAGTTAATGCTGTATCTTAGAAATAAACTATAATTAAAACTTAAATAAACCATCTTAAAAACAGTTATCTGAATGTTTTTCGACTGGTATTACAGTAAGGGTATTTTTTCGAACAATAAATTGTTTACTTAAATCCATTGGTTTTCAAATGTAATAATATTGGGTTAGAAGGCGAGAAAAACTTTCCACAGATTTAAAGGGGAGATGTACCTCTCCATTGTTCAATTTCGCAACCCATACGGAGCTTAAAGTAAGACGAAGACTAAAATCCTAGCAAGCGGAAGAAAGGAAATGAATTTAGAAGTCATCTTGAGACAAGAGATATTAAAGAGCAAGTAAGCTACTTCACCTATCTCGGAAGAGCCATCATGAGGCACGTGAGAAGTACAACTGGCACTAAGCGGCAAATAGCCAAAGTTAAGAAGGTGTTCATGGGAAAAAGACAACTGCTGTGCTAAAGAGAAAATAGGACTACAAACCAGGAAACAGTATGTGAAAACATTCCTATTATGCGTGGCACTATGGAGCAGAAGTATGGATCGATGGAAATGCTGAGCAGAAAAGACTAGAAGCCTTCGAAACCTGGTGCTGGAGGAGGATGCTGAAGATAAAATGAACACAAAAGAGAAGAAGAGGAAAGGACCAAAAAGAACACCGCACAGAAAAGAAGAACCAGATGGATTGGACACACTCTGAGACACAATGAAGAGCATAATTGAAGTCAAAATAGAGGGAAAAGTCCTTGCAGTAAGACCCAGGAATAAGTTCAAGGACCAAATAAAGAAAACAGTACATAGGACGAGATACCAGTAGGTAAAGGAACTAACATCAGGTAGGGAAGGGAGGAGGGCTGCATTCAACCAATCTTAGGATTGAACGACCAATGATGTAATGGAACTTAAGCATTCAATATATACAAGATATTGAGCCAACAGGGAATCATAAAAGAAAGTTATTAAAGAATAAACAACTTTTTTCTCCTGGCACAGCCTTTCCATTCAACATATTCTTGGCTGAAAAAAGCAATCAAAGGTCTTTCTAAAATTTAAAGAGTACTTCAATAACTGTTTCAAAATGAGGTATGATGGAAGGAAACACGCCAAAGGATTCAGAGTGGTACCAAACTTGTCTTTACTTCCATCGATAGCGATCAGATTAACAGGGTGCCAAAAAACTTCAGCCGGGAGTTGTAACTTCGAAGATCCGAGCGGCAACAAGAAATTTCGGCGAGAGAAGAAGTTTCGCGGGTGATATAGAACAAGAAGTCCCCGAAGGGGGCTTTGCCAGATCATACGTTTGTGTCCCCTAAATGGTATCTTCGAATACTCACCCAGGGAAGAGAAGTTTGCCGTTTTTGTCGCTGCAAGACTTGATGCTCGCTTCAAAACCTAACTCAACTCATTCCATCCGACGCCGAACACAACTTCCACTCACAGGGAAACATTTTTCTATAAAAGAGGGCCATGCAGTCCCAAGCTCATCGTATATTTCGTATATATATTTTACCTTATACTATATATATTTTTTACAGAATCTTTGATAACGTTCTGCACTTCTATAAATTGCTTCTCCAATAAATTACCTACACAATTCACTTATAAACGTAAATGGATATTTGCGAAGTACACAGCAATTACTTTTAAGTACAATAAGATTTTTTTGCAGTGTCAAAGAAAAAGAAAAAGGATTACAAAGCAGGAAACACTATGTGAAAACATTCGCGGGTAGCGTATAACTCTATGGATCGGCAGCATGGATCATTGAAAAAGCTGACCAGAAAAGACTAGAAGCATTCGAAACCTGGTGCTGGAGGAGGACGTTGAAGATAAAATGGACGGACAAAATAAGAAATGATGAAGTGTACAGAAGAGCAGAAGAGGAAAGGACCATATGGAACATACATACAGAAAATAATAACCAGATTGATTGGACACACCATGAGACACAACGGGGCTGTGAGGAATATAATTGAAGGCAAAATAGAGGGAGAAGTCCCCAGAGGAAGGCCCAGGAATGAGTTCAAGGGCCATATAAAGAGGAAAGTACATAGGAAGAGATACTAGGGGGCAATAGAACTAGCATTAGATGGGGAAGGGTGGAGGGCTGCAGCCAACCAATCTTAGGGTTGAACAACCAATGAACGAAATATTTCGTTATCCTACGATGGTTGTGATTAACAATAGGAAGGCAGGATGAGGATTCGACAAATAAACAGTTACTTTTGAGGATAGTGAAATTGGAAACCCAAGTATACTCTCACTGCAAAACTGAGTCCCTTGAAGAATTTGTTATCACAACAATTGATTTGATTACGCAGCCATTACTAAATTTCAACTAAAGGAACACTAGCCTCATATGATTCAAAGTACGAAAATCGGTATGATTATAGCAGGAATAGTCCTTCATTTTGACTTGCTTCCTCGTATGGAGCCATTTTCATTCAAATCGCCTCAAAATTTCCAAACGGGGGATCTCCACAGTAATTCCATCTGATTCTTTAGATGTTTAGCTAATTCAAATTTCCAAAAAAAATTTCCCTTGCCGTGGAATACTGGATTCCTTTTCACTGATATCCACTCATCATTCTGAGCTAAACTGATTTTTTTAATCGAGAGTATAATTTACTCATTACTCTTAACAAATATCAATTCCTCGTTATTTCCTTTAATTATGGATAGTTATGAATCCGTTTAATTTCCGGTGGTAACAAAACTTTCTTGATTGTCCTTATTACTAAAGAATATCCATGGCTCCTTCAAATTTTCCAATCATATCAAGGGTGTATTTTCAACAATTTCATTTCATTTTTCGATGAAACGTTAAATATCTTGATTTGCGAAATATTTATGTAGAAGGCTAGAGTACTTTTAATACTTTTTCTTAGAAAATAATTATTTCCTTTTTCTAATCATGGAGCCTTCTGATGATAGAATATGCTATAATTTGCAGTGAGAAATAATTTTGCACCTTCACTTCTCAATGGATGAAAAAAAAGTACTCGGGTATGATTTCACACTCCCTAGATTTTGGCATATCATGCCATAAGTTAAAGCAACACTCCCTGGGTTTTGGCATATCATGCCATTGTCAAGGTAAGATGGCATGGTATGCCAAAACCTAGGTCGTGTTGCTTCAAATAAAGTTTGGAATCATAACCCAGTACTTGTTTTTCATTCATTATGAAGGAGTTCCACCGAGAAACGTCAGACACAGTGTCTTATATTCGCTTCTCAAGGAGATTTAGGATTGTTGAATGCTGTAAATAGCATTGTGCACACCCCGAAATTTTCCGGGAAGAGAATCACTTTTATCCAAGGATGTTAAGATAGGCAAACGACCGGGAAATCAGAAACCCTATTCCTCGGCATCCCCACAGAAAAGTATATTCGGCATTGTACGTGATCCTGACTAAAAAGATGGACATGGAACTACAAGGGCTACTTCTGCTTTGATGACATCATTATCATTATCAATTACGGTATCCAGCCACTGGTCTGGTCTGCTTTGTATACAAGCCTTTCCACTTTTTTTCTATCCTCCCACTATTTCCTCTTCTCTCACTGCTTTCCAATCCTTCTTCCGTTTCTCTACGCTCTCTTCCGCCCCTTCCACCACCTCTACTTAGTGGTCATCCTCGAGGACGTTTCCCTTGAATTAATATTTCATTAATCTTCCTCGAAATTCTGTCAGTTTCCATCCTCTTCATATGCCCAAAATATTTCAGATGGCTTGGTGGTGTAACTGACTAATATAACTGAAAGGCAATTGGGAGATTCGCGTTCGAATCCCAGTCAAGTCAAATGATTTTTTCAAGGCAAATTTCTACCCTTGATGTATATGCACCCTTGCAAGTGACTTCGTACCACATAATTTGTACGTGCAATATTTTAAAATTCTTTACTCTCTCCACTTCGGTTTTTTCGGCTATTGTTCTGTGGAATTTCATTTCACATGCTGGTCATCTACTCAAATCATTTCTCTACAGAGTCCATGTTTCCGAATCATACATCAGGATGGGGACTTGAATCCATATTAAAACAATCCTTATACTTTTCCACTACTATTTATGTATGCTGCTATCCAAGCACAAGAAATGCTCATTCCAGGAAAGATCGAGAGGCAAAAACAGAGGTTCAGAGAAATAACAAAGGTCAAAGAGGCCAGGAGTCCCGATTTCTTCAGTCTATCCCCCGGGGACGGTTCGAACTGGAGAAGCCCACCCACGCCAGTGCTAATTATTATTTCCTTCAAACAAGGATACCTTTCGCTGGAAAATAATTAAAATAATTCATCAGGGAAAATAATTAAAATAATTCATCAGGTAAAGAGAAAGGGAATACACAATGCAAAGAAATTAAATAAAAATGCTACACAAATTTCTGCGACTGCGAGCTCTTGATTCCCGGGCAAAACTCTCTCGGAAATAATGGACAGAGAATTTTAATTATCTCAAGGAAAGATTCCGTATTCTTTAAGCTTATATTTTTAAAGAATTGAGCGTACAACGCAATGCATCTGGAGACTCCGAGAACCAACAGCATCATTTTTAATGCCAAAAACATTTTGTAACTTTTTATTTTAAGAAATAACGAGTAAACTTTTTAGCCACGTTTTTAAGCCATAATCTTTGCATATTAACCGCCGCCTATCTCTCTATTATGAATTCTATCTTCTTCTACCTCACATTTATTGCAAAACTTATACCGGCTGTTGCAGCTTTTGGGGTCATATTAGGACCATTCGTGCAGAACAGAAAGTTGATATTATCATTAGCATTAAATAGTAGATTGTTATATACTGTTTACCGTATTTTCATATCCTTTTTTTTACTTCTCTTATCGATTTTTCCGCCCCACCGATCACTAATTACCTCGCTCATTTTCTCTGCCCACCCACACAATTTCTGCAAGTTGTGTGGGGTTGGCAGAGAAATTGTCAGATTCGCTCATTTGGAGAATTTTTTTATTTTAGTTTTCCGTATTTAACAATTAATTAAGTTAATTATTACAAAACAATATTATCAAAAACTATTTGTTTGAGTTTGTTATTTTCATTGCTAAATAACGGTTAATACGCATTAAAGGAATATTTTAAGCTCGGTCTCTACTCAGGGATTTTGTTGTTTAGCTAATTTTCATCCATTAAATTTGAGCAATGCCATGATGCCCTTACATATGCTAAAAGGTGCTCTCAAAAATGAGAAAAAACTGAGATTAAATACCAAAACTTCACTCACCACCCATTTACTCACATCGCTACATTGTATCCATAAAATAAAAATCCGTGAAAGGCAAAACCTTAACTAGTAGGGCAGCTAGTTAAGGTTTTGCCTTTCACGGATTTTTATTTTATGGATACAATGTAGCGATGTGAGTAAATGGGTGGTGAGTGAAGTTTTGGTATTTAATCTCAGTTTTTTCTCTCAAACCTAGGCAAAATTTATTACGGGTAGGCATTTTTTTGACGCTACGGAGTTTTACCGACAAAATCAGTTAAAAATTACAATTGATTTGAATTAAGCTATTTATAAAATATTATCTTTGATATCAATAGAACATTAATTATCGAGCAAAATACATAACTAATGCATCTTAAATGATTGATAAAATGCCCGTAAAAAAGAATAAATATGCACCTGTTATTTCAATGGCTATTTCAATCTTTAAACATCTGAAAGAAGTAAATTAATTGTTGATAAAATTTAATTTTATTCAAGTAGGTTTGACTGGCAGCTAGTAGTTCCCAAAGAATGGGAGCAGGCAATAGACTCAGGGCGGGCGAAACTGTAGCTACTCCAATGACCGCATCATAAATTCGTAGACGTCAGGGGGAAAGGACATTTACACTGACTCATTACCAGCTATAAGTGGAGCCTTTCCATGCTTCCTAAACATGAGGGAACCATGCATTTCGGTCAAACTAGATTACAGGAGAAAGCTTTAACCGTTTATGAGATAGCGCTGAAAATGAGAAAGATCGTAGGAAGAGGTCGGTCGTTTTTTATTTCCGAGAATTCCCGCAGTAAAATCGCAAGGGATGGAAATGTCGAGTACTTGAATGCCAGATTACAACCGTCGTTAAAGTCCCCGACGAAGAGAGACAGGATGGAGTGGATTCACATTTATGCGGAGGGCGGTCACTTAGCAGGCAGCACTAAACTGCTTTCATCTCCCGTGTACAGTGAGCTGGACGACAGAAGAATGAATAGCAGAAATAAAGAGTTAATAGAGTGGAAGAGGGAAGCCCATGTAAATAATCTTAAATATTCGAGAAGAGCTAGTGGAACGTTTCGAACTTGGAGATGAACGTAGAATCAGAGAATGAAACTGAATATATGGCTCAATACTCAGTGGGTACAATCGTGAATCCAATAAAAATACTGTTCGACGAATAAATTTGGTCAACTTTGAGCAAAGGATTACCAACAATCAAATTTTCTCCAGCCTTCTCTTTTCATCATCGGTCGTTCAAACCTAAGATTGGTTGGCTGCAGCCCTCCACACTTTCCCATCTAATGCTAGTTCCCTTACCTCCTGGTATCTCTTCCTATGTACTTTCCTCTTTATTTGGTCCATGAATTTATTCCTGGGTCTTCCTCTGGGGACCTTTCCCTCTATTTTACCTTCAATCACGTTCTTCACGAACATATTGTATCTCACGGTGTGTCCAATCCATCTGGTTCTTCTTTTCAGTATGGTGTTCCATATGGTCCATTTCTCTAAGACTTTTCTGTACACTTCATCTTTTCTTATTTTGTCCGTCCATTTTTTCTTTAGCATCCTCCTCCAGCACCAGGTTTCGAAGGCTTGCAGTCTTATCTGTTCAGCTTCCAGACTGACCAGAACTGGTCAGTTTCTAAGCTGACCGGAACTTCGTCTATAGAAATATCAAATAATTAAATATTCAATATTGGAATACATATTTCTGCCCAGAGGGAGATAAAGGAGGAAAATAGACGTCTATTACTGAACTTTACTCGATTACACAACAGTAATAAACTTCCAGTCTTGTCTCTTGCCTTACGCTAATTGCAACCAATCCTCTTCAAATAGCCGTCGTATACTTAAGTTATTTATAATTATCAAGTGAAGAAAGATCAAGGTAAACGTTAATGCATTTCTTGACTTTATGGTATGTATGCAATTTTTCGAACCTCTTTTGTTTACCTGTGGGAGAAAATTTCAAACGGTATCCACAGGGCTGATTCCGTGGAATTGATGAATAGCAATAATGGAAGCATGAATTAGAGTGACGTCGTTCCATTGCCAAAACAAGATAGAACGCAGTAAAATATTTTTGGTATCACAATGGATGATATAAAGACGCTTCTTACTCGAGAGAATTTCTAAAACCGTGTCCATTTCATTACTTAAACTGTATACCACTGTTATAAGATATCTTTAGATATGGATTATAATGCATCTCCATAAGAGTTCAAGCGTGTACCTGAGTGAAACGGTAAGGATAGCAGATTATCATTTTAGTTAAGACATAGAACCACAAAAGATGTGCCGAGCTTACCTACTGATTTTAATTATCATGTTCTATCGCCCACAACAGCTTTTATTTATCATATCAATCAAATACTAATATCGCATACAAAGTACAGAGGTGGCAAATAGGGCCACATTAGTCCGTTGTATATATGTCAAGTATGGCGCCATTTGACATATGAATATGTTCTTACCTTGGATATATTATTTTCACCGGGCAAAATCCCGGTGTATTTTCCGTACAACAAAAATGAAATCAATCAAATACCTTTAGGGTAACAAATAAATTTGGCGACCAATAACCTGCAGAGAATCACACTAAATGACACACTTAACATCTGAAAAGGTATTAACGCGAAATCATTTAATATTTACTCCCATCAAAATATTCATCGCATCGATTTTACACCACGCCCACAATTATGTAAATTCTCGCCTTTAAACACGAGATAATCCATTCATACGCGAGGCTGCTGTAATGATGTATGGCTTTCGACCGTCAATTTTTTCCCCGAAAAATTCCAAAGTCTTACCGGCCAGAACTCGTAGAGATTTGAATGAAAATTGAGTTCATCCCAATAATTCCGGACCATTCAATGGAGGAAAAAGGCGCTCCGCCACAATGGCTAAGAAAGGTATTGGTGCAAAATATTTTTTTTTCACGTGCTAATCGGATTCTCAGACTAAGAAAGTGGACGGAGAGAAAGAGTGGGAAGTTTTCACGAGGTGGACCGCCGGGGCAGAGCACTAAATTCGGCCATAAAACATCCGAAGGCGCTGGAGTGCAGACAGTCACAAAGAAGGTCTCCTTTAAAAAGATACATTTGCCTTATATGGAGGGCGAACCCAGACGGAGGAGAGAGAGAGATAAAGAGAGAGACTGGGGTTGCCAAATGCGTCGTGTGTCACTTTCTTCACGTCTTGCCGCGCAAATATTATCACGGCATTAGGCGCACGTTTCCTTGTTTCAACGATGTAGATAAATTTGCTCACTCAGGTTAGGAGTCACGGCTCAGCCTTTGTGACTATTTCAATTTTCAATGTGATCTCTATTAAGATAATTTAGCAAACGAAAGATTTCAGGAGAACAGAAATGCAGCAACTTTCATCACCTTGGGAAAATTTCGAGAGAAAGTGTGGACTTGGCCAGAGTTCCAATCCAATTATCCCATAGTTTCTCCGGCTCGAGCTAGCTGAATTACTATCAGCCGAGCTCGGACCTACGTTTCGGAGCAGGCCTAAGTTAGTGGTCGCCTCACATGAAGCGGCATAATACACTCCTGAGAACAGATCCCCAATGTATAGTGAGCAGTGCCTTTTATTTACATTAGAAGAGTAATAAACTATCTTTAATTTAAGGAAATAACGAAGAAATTGGCATCCAGAAAATAATAAGTTTAGTAAACTCTCAATTAAAAAAATATCAGTTGAGCCCTGAGAGTTGAGCGCAAATATTATCACGGTATTAGACAAACAATTCCTTGTTTCCACGATGTAGATAAATATTCCAACTCCGACTAGGAGTCACGGCTCAGCCTTTGTGACTATTTCAATGTTCAACGTGATCTCTAAATGTAATTTAGTCAAGGGAGGATCTCAGGAGAACATAAATGCAGCATCTTCCAGCACCTTTCTAAAACTTGGAGTGGAAGTGTGGACTTGGTCAGAGTTTCAATCCAAATGTTGGAAATAAATTGCCAAAAGCTTTCATAATATGTCTTTAACTTCTTAATTTAAAGTTTAAACAATGTTTCGTCCAGAATGCCAAAAAGCGTTTTGGCTTTTTTTTATCTTTGCGTTACGCATTAATTTATTTTTTAATTTTACCTTCACTACCCCGAATACAGCACATTTGGCCAATTTATATCGTGTGAATAAGCACCCATGCCCTGAGTTGAGATAATTCAACCTAAGTTGGATTCGAACTCGCGACCCTCGGATTAGTAGGCGAGGGCTTAACCCCGTTGCCTTCGGGGCCGCCATCAAAGTTTAAACTAAACATCACAAATAAATTTATGACATGCTGCGATGTTTGAAAACCTCGATGGATTTCTTTCTAAGTGCTTTGTTTTGCTTCTATGGTAACAAAAGCAGTTTCCTACACCTCGTGGCTACCACCACCACTCCATCCTAGACTCTCCGTCAACAAATCCATATCCTGGTCACCATACAGTGGATCCAACTCTCAAACGCGACCTAAATAGCCAAAGTTCACTCGAAAATGATGATTTACCGACATCAAAAACACGTAGCGGATAATAAAAGATTTTTTTCCACGGAACTACAATATTGCTTTCTAAATGTCACTGAATATGGTACGCTGTAATATATGACTCAAAATACATTTATAGAGCGCTCAATTCTGACGCATCATCTTCATCTTTATAAGTTTTCACGAAATAAATGGTATGTCCAACCTGTCATAAGCTAATATCGAGGAAATTTCTCAAACGTTCCTGGTACAAAATACTGATATGAACAAAATTCATACAAAAAATACCTTTCAAATCATACATGTCAACTACTATTAAAAATATTGACCATACGTGATGAATCTGATAGCCATTAGCATGAATAAAATCTAAATTCACAATCGATACTGAATTAAAAGTCCATAAAAAAATGTCTAAAATAGTTCTAGTTGCTGAGGTATGTAGGATTGGTAGCAGAGACTCACTTGCGTAAGGCCTTTGTAGTTCTTCTGGCAGATCTTCATTGAAGAATCAGCCAAAACACTAGATAATTTTCAATTTTTAAAATATACCCGACCACTAAAGAGCTTTATCGCTGAGCATTTCAACGAAGACGGATGGTTGCCAAGGAAGAATTAGCTTTCCACCCATAGATCTGTACTGATCACGTGAAAGTTTTTGGATAAAGATTATTATTAAGAAGTTATAATGTATTGCAGATACGCATAAACATAAGCAATGTAGTGATTTTATTCTCCTTGACCGAAAGTATAGAACTTTCTTGGATAGAATTCTCTACAATAGATTTCTAAGACCTTTTTAAAGACTTGAGTTATTGCTGATGTTAGATTATATCCTATACGCGAAATGCTTACGAAAGGGTGTAAAAATAAGCCCATTTAAAAGTTTTTCTTCCTCCTTAAATTTTATGGAAGCGAATTTTATTTAGGCCAGCATCATCATCATTTATGCAGTATTTATGACGAAAAGTGGTTAGAATTAGTTTTTTGTGAATAGTACTACGTAATTACAAGGGTGAAATTCCAATATCCGTGAACGAAAATCGATTCCAATAAAATAGCCGTAAACAAAACATCGAACAAAATTCAATTTTTAGATTTCGGCAATTGGATTTTCACCCTTATTATTGTATACAAGCCGTAACAGCTCGCTTCTTTATTAGTACCAGGTAAGTATAAAGCAAGGCTATGGCCTTTCTTTGTACTTTGTTAACCGTTTGCCAAAACGCAAATATGGTAAAAATGCTGCCAGCTTCAACATATCGGGATCATGCCTGGAGGAAAAATAGTCAGTTTATATAAACAGCATGAGAAGAAATGAACAATTTGGATTATCTAGCCATTAACAAATGTCGACAAAGAAGTTCCCGAAAATAGGACCGTCAGGAGTCTTCAGAGATAAAAGATATTGTAATATGATAAAGAAAATGAAAATATGGCATGGGTAGCGTAGTCGTGAATAGAGTAGGAAAATGTGGCGATAACATTTTGCTGCAAAAAATACTGTTATCAGCACAAAAAGAAACAAAATTAAAGGCAACGGGTTTCTGAAAATGCTTAAAGAAATAATATTCATTAAAAATTTAAAAGTTTAAATACCTAAAAAAGATTTTCCCGTCTTTAACATAGCCAAGAAGCTCGCATCTCCAAAATACACCTCTGGCTAGTAGGAGCTCGAGTGCCTGGAGGCACTCGCTTCCAAATTCCAGCTTTGTTATCGAACGGCTCTGACGAATAGGTCAACAGAAGTGTTATTCCCTAGTTCGAGCTCCAACCGACTGCAGCGTCGTCACTGCATCATCAAAATTTAATACCAACCCATCCCGAGGGACGCGTAAAAGGTGACGGTCGACTGAATGGCGACGATTCCAAGGTAGTGACCACCGAAGAGGTAGAGGAACTATCAGATTTGTGACTACTTCACCCTGGAAAGCCTCGTCAAACAGGAGCGCATGATCGCGAAGAAATTGGTTCGCGTGAGCAAAATGTTCCCATGAACTGCAGGGATAGGTAAAGGGCCTTAAAAAGGCTGGTACTGACGGTAAAATTTTCGTAAAAACTGTTTTCTTTGCAAAATTTGTGACCAAACTAAAGCCACCAGTCATAGTGCACTTAGCTCATTAACAAATAAACCTTTCCTTTAAAAAAGGCTCAATAAAAATGCTTACGGAATGGAGCCCGTTCTATTAGCATTTTTTATATAAATTTTATATAAATTTTAACATTAATTTTTAAAAGTTCTATTTTTTATTTTAATTATACACTTTAAGCAACTATATTATGTCACCACAAATCACGAGCAATATGCTTTAGTTACCGGATTTAAATCAAAATAACTGGAATCCCTTTCTGAGCTCTAACATTTCCCGTACTTGTGTCCACGACAAACTTAGCAATTGAGATGTATGTATTTGATCGAAAGCACACTCATTTTTAAGAATTCACAAAATATTTAGACACATGAAAATCAATATTAAAAACATATGCCGTCAAATTCTATAAATACTGACCCCCAACTGGTTTCTAAACCACACTTACAATAAAATACATACGTCAGGCCGATTTACACGGTACATTAATATATATAAAGCTACAGAACTGACTGACAGACTGACTGACTGACTCATCAAAACTCCTGGGCATTTCTAAACGAGTTAGGTAGGTGAAATTTTCAGGGTAGAGTAAGAATCATGTGTGAGCTCTTATTAAGTATGCTGTACTGAAATGAAATATCTAACGTAGAAGAGCGTCTTATATGCCGTCACATGAGGTTATGATGATCTTCCAGTGGTTCCACGTTCGTTTCCGTATACTGAGTATAGCATTTTGAAAAGTATCGTAAATAACCGGATATAAATATATACATACAATATAAGTTTGTACCAGAACTGTCTGGTATCCATACCTCATGGGGGGCGTATTTCATTTTCGAGAATTATACTTTTCTTTGCTTGCATGTAGCACGCAGACTTGAGAGCTTTCATCGTTTTTTTCCTTATTTAAAGAGTGTCATCATATAACACTTCCCCCCCTGCTTGTAAATTGCAAGCACCCATTTACTCGTTTTATTATACAAATGATTGTATCATAGAATTCACAAGAAAATGAATAGCATTAGAACAAGTTCTACATCCCGTTCAGTCATTCAGGCAATCACACAATATGCAGCTTTACAATGTACAATTTTCCTAATGCAGGAGTCCATACATCCTTTTGTAGAATAATATTTATCGAGTAAAGCGTCCTTTATAGATCCTCGCAAAGTCTCTTCAGCTTGAAGCCAGTTCGCCGAAACTCGCTTATTCGAGGTTTAGCTCATCCATAATGATATACCCAATAGTATATTCCGTCACATGTTACATTTTTTTATTTTATAATGCTTTTTAACTCAGGCTGGGAATGTGATCTGTAAATTCCACATCAGCTAGAGATGATTTTAACGAAAGAATAAAAAGTAATACTAGTTCAGCCAAAAGGAAAATGCGCAGATTAAGCAAAGGACAAGAACGTGAACGAATAAGTCGTGCCTCACTATTTGAATCATCAATCCACGACGGTTGACAGAATAAATTAAGCTGTTCCTTTGAAAAACCCGGCCTCCTGAGAAATATTCTCAGCGAATTTCTCCAAGGTTTTAGAGAAAAATAAGCAGTCAAAAGTCGCGTATCTCATTTCAGCGCGTCAAATATAGTGCTAATACATCAAAAAGAATGAATTTATTCCTCATGACCGAAGTTAAGACAAAATGAAGATTTTTAATGATTCAATGTGCAGTAGATATTCAGCAAAACTCACTAAAGAGCAAACTATTGCTTCCGCCGATAATACGGAGATGGAACACATCGAAATCGTCAAGGTAAAAATAAACCTACCTCCTGTAAAAATTAGCATAAAAAACATTAACCATAAATGACACAGTAGTATGGGCACTGGACCGTCAAGCCAGAGGGGCTAAGTTCGACACCTGGCGCTGGTGGATTTTTTTACTCCGGATAATTTTTACATTACAGCGTGCATCTACGAAGAATCCACAAATTCCCAGGGAAGTTCTGGATTCTTCTTATCCATATGAGTCAAAATGACTGTTTGCTCATTTTAATGATCTGGGTTAATTCATTCTCGATTGGATCTTTCTTTTCTTAAACATGGTTTCATGTCTTTCCGCGGACTGGCTGTAAATCTACCATCCTATGTTTTTCATTCAGCATATGCTCTTAACTATAAACTTAATTACTGGCAACATAAACCCCAATAAGTTGCTAAGTAGAATGAAAGCATACCCTTTAATAAATTTATACAGTGTTAAACTTCGCAGCATAGATGTGTGAATTGATCTTGAGTTACGAAGGTATTACTAAGGGAACACCTTCACTCTTTTAATGGAAGTTCTGATCAATAGATTAGAATGATAATTTTTATTGAAGGTTATTGGGAGGTATTCCAAATATGCTACTGCTCATTTGAGCTAACCTATTGAGACATCTGAAGCTGAGAACCTAATGTCGCAAGTCATCACTATTCGCTTCGTAATTTACCAAGCTCTATTTATATAAGACATTTGAGAATCATGAAATAAAAAAATTACAAAAATTTTCATCCTCGCGCTTCGTACACCACAATGACACCCCTAATTTACCATCTTCTGTCCCAGAGCAAAACTTAACGCAGAAAAGCGACATTTTTATAAATGAATAAAGATGTTGAGGGAGTAACATTTCTTCTTGATTTAACATTCTATAGTATCATAATACGAGACAAACAAGCACTTTTATAAGGCATTGCGTTGCGCATGAATGCAACGCATATTTTTAGCCCGGTTAAAGTAACTGCGTGAATTCCTCAAGGCCGTCCATCATTTTGAAAAAAATAGTTCGACGAACAATACCCTGGGATGATGAATAACGCCGTTGTTCCTGACAGAGGGTTATATGAATCACTGCATGCACCTTGAGCTGACTTCCATACAAAACAACTCGGTAAAGCTTATGGAAGCGCCATTAATCCCGATAAAGCCAGGCTTGATGCAACTAAAACTGGATATAGCCGTCCACTCCGGGCGTCTCCTCTTTCAAAAGATCGCAGATAAAGGTGAGAAATGCGATCTGGATTCAATAGGATAGGCAGTGATTGTATTATCAAACTCCGGTTAGAATATATTAAATTAAAATTCATTTTTTTAGAATTCTGCTACCTAATAGACTATGATTTTGAGTCTTTCGGATAGAAAATGAATTTGATGAATTGAAAAAGTGTAATCGATCTGTTTTTATTCAATTCGTTGCCTTCCTAGTGGGCGAATACATGGTATTTCGAGCAATTTGGCATTTCTTCAGCATGACTATGCGCCCAAGCATCCCCGAAATTTTTCAGTAAACGAAATCTTTCGTTGGTGAGACACTCGCCCAATTCACCTGACTTTTAGTCCCCCAAGGAGACTGATCACTCATCATCAGTTTTTTAAAACTTTCACGACATAAATGAAAAACATTCGGATATTTGAGATGCCCAGCAGCCAGAAAATAGAATGGTAAACAGAATTATTTTCTAGATTTTGTGGAGAGATGGCCGATAAATGAGACTATTCTCAGAGTTAAAGATCAGTTTGTAGATTGACAGGGGAAGAACTACTTGCAAAAAGAAATAAAATGCCCATAGTCATCCATAGTCATTCTACGTAGTTGATTCTACGTAGTTGATATGACTTCCACAATACACCAACCTTAGAACCGGGTTTTTCCTGAAAAACTTCTTCCATTGCCGGACAGATCGGTAAGCCAGAGCTAACACACCAGCCTGAAGTCTCGAGAACATTACATAGAAGGAGAATTTTTGGTCACATTGAGGGCTGTATGAGACAATCATTACGCATATGAACTGAGGCTGGATTAGATATAGAAATCCAATGAGAAGAAATATCTTCCATTTCCTACTATTTTATAAAATGAGTCTCAGCCCCGTTTGCACAAACTTTATGTAGATTACTCATAACCTGAGTCCCATTAGTAACTAAGGAGCATGCTAAACAGGCGAAGTAAGCTAGCAAGCACTTCTTTGACGACCAGAATTTCGCGTTCCAAGCTCATGCTCCTCAGTCACTAGACTGCCCCGGGACGACTCTCAAACACCCACCTTCCGAAAACGAAGTCCCAGTGATGGAGCCGAAAAAGTTTGCCAAGTCCCTCTTAAAGGAGAAATCGCGCCCAGCTGTCAGCTATAATTCTTTAAAGGAAATCGCGACGCTTGAAATTCCTCTCCGAGATGCCAAAACAGCCGCATTCCGAAACCTACCGTAAAATAATGCTTTGGAATTTTCATGGGGTTAAAGATTTTCGAGGAGAGTCCACTTTATCTGCTGAAAAGATATCAAAGAGAATCAATATTTTACACAAATATTCGAATTATGCACAACTCATAATTTCCGGGTCTTTCGAAATGGAGCTTAGCCGGAGCTTTACCACTTGATCTAATAAAATAATTTATACATTAGGTAATTAATCTAAAAAAGATACAAAAACCTCCGAAAGGATAATACCAACTAAGTAAAGCATCAAACATCAAGTTTGAAACATATTTTACGAATGAGCGGTAGGCTTGATACCGTGCTTCAATTACTCAAGCGACTGGTAAAGGGAAGTAAAAGGTAAGCTAAACCTTTTGCCTTATAGCCAGAGAGGCTAGGGAGGTCAAGTTAGGAGACAACGGGTTATACTAAGCACTGAAATAGAGGGCATCAAGGATTTTTCTTTTCATGGAACTACACATGAAATTTACTTTTCATGGAAGACAAGTCCATGAAACACCAATTTACTCAGGTAATCTTACTCTCACTCCTGTGGCCACACAAACCAAAGATGGTCTTTGGCCTCGCCAACCATTCGCCTCCACTCCTGTCAATCTTTGGCAGTCTCCTTCCCTGCTCCTAGTCTTCTCAGGTCCTTTCCCACCTTGTCTCCCCATCGGAGTCCGGGTCTTCCCAAAGGCCTTCTCCCGTCAGGTTAGCCATTCCAGACAAATTTAACCATACTGTTATTGTCCCTTCTTCATACGTGGCCCAGCAATCTTAAACTTTTGGTTTTAATAATGGCTATTATATCAGGATAGGTAAAACTTTTTCTCAGTTCTCTGTTTTTTTCTTACTCTCCAACCCTCTTCTTCACGAATTGATCCAAAACTCTTCCCTGGAACTTTATCTTAGAAAGTTATGAGTTTTCTTTCTGAGAACTTTGTTAGGGACCACACTCCAGATCCGCAGAGTATTATGGGCCGTAATAGGGTCTTCTAGATCCTTATTTTTTGTTTTTTTTTTTGCTTCTTAATTTGCCACTTAATAGTTTGTTTAGGCTACAATAACATCTATTAGCAGCTTATAGTCCATATTGAATTTCTATCTCTGCTCTATTTTTGTTCACCATCACACCTAAATATTTAAATTCCTTAGTTCTAAACTATAGTTCGTTACTTTAAATGGTGGTTACTCAGGCAATACCTCAGGTTTTTAATGTAAATCCCAAAGTTCTATGCTATGCTAGTCGACACAAATTCACTGTGGCTCATTGAAGGAATGGTTAAAGTTGACCGTAAAATTTAGCGATACACAAATTTCTTTCTAGAGTTTACCACAAAATTCAGGTGTACACAAGTTTCTTTCAAGAAATAGGTCAACGTAAATAGAAACAAATTTCCAAACAATGCATTTAACAAATGATGTGGTTCGAAGTCACTCGCACGGGTGCATATACACCAGGGTTGAAATTCGCTATGAAAAAATCATTTGACTTGACCGGGATTCGAACCCGGATCTCCCAATTTCCGGTCAGTGTTAGCCAGTTACACTACCAAGCCATCTTCCTTCCCACACCTGACCGGCAATTGGGAGATCCGGGTTCGAATCCCGGTGAAGTCAAATGATTTTTTCATAGCGAATTTCAACCCTGGAGTATATGCACCCGTACGAGTGACTTCGAACCACATCATTTGTTAAATGCAATGTTTGGAAATTTGTCAATTTCGTCGTTTTAATAACGACAATGTTGGGTTTATCCACCGCGACAGTGGCTTTGTAAGCACGACTTCGTCTCATGTGCTACAACGTAGACTTGAGGCCTGAACATCTAGTTCGCATAAACCCCCGTAGAAATTCCCCTTGAAGGAAGATGGTTTGGTAGTGTAACTGGCTTAAATATGTAAAATATATTCATGTATGTGTCAAAAAAATACTTTAAACAAAAATATATTATAAATGTATGTGTCCTTGGAGCAGATCTTTTTTTGCCCTGTATGCTAATGAATATGATATTGTTATAAATTATATGCTAATGAATATGATATTGTAATATGATATTGTTATAAAATAAAATCATTGGAACAACACACCTGACCGGCAATTGGGAGATCCGGGTTTGAATTCCGGTCAAGTCAAATGATTTTTTTATAGCGAATTTCAACCCTGGTGTAAATATAACCATTGTTTAAAATTGTTTCCTAAATAAAACCGCCCAAGTAATTCATTCCGATTTCTGTTTTTTCCACTTTCAAAATTAAAATGTTTTCAAAACATGACTTTTTGTCATAAAATGGCTTGGAGGCAAATATGGAAACAGTTATTCTGGCAAAAATTTTATGGTCGATCATCATATGGGTTAAAGGAGAAAAAGCATCACTAAAAAAGCTTTCTTTTCCATCAAAATATTCATAAGGGAACTCACAAGTGCATCAACTTCAGGCGTATAAATATCTCATGTCTAACGTAACGCAAAGAGGAGATTCAAATGCACTTCTTCTGTTTCACTATGTTAGAGGGCTCTTAAAGAATTTCAGGACAAATTTTAAACACCGATGATACATTTCTAGGAGGCCTATGACCAGGTGGCAAAAAATTATAAGAAATGTGAAAAAAATACTAGAGAGCAGGCTATTGCAACACAGCTTTGGAATTTTAAAATGATTTTCAACACTCTTTGAAACTTACCATCTTCAATAAATCTATTGGAAATATTCTCTAAACTTAGGCTAAATATCTTCTCTGTCTTAGGCAAAGATTTAATTTGATCTTCCGGCAGAGCGTTCTGTTCTCATTATCCCTTATTTGCAAAGGAGAATTTATTCATACACCTTCGACTACTTATTTCAATCTTCCTCGAACTAAAATGCTTTGTTATAATGCTGTGGGGTAATCTCCCATCATGTCCTGTAAATCACTCAATGCAACCCAATGGGATTTTTTTATTTAATACGCAGCCGCTAAACATTTTACTTTCGGTGTAATCAAATACAATAATTTTTTTTATAAAAATAAAACCCTGGATCTTCACTTTGAAACCAAGACGAATCATTCTTCTTGGCTTGGTACATAGTAATCCCCCGTCTTAAAACCCAGTCGACAGGCGGGAGTCCCTCAATTTTCGGGATAATTTGCCTCACCTATGAACCAGAGCAGGAGAATACAACGCTTCACATAAGATTTTTTTTTGCAAAGGAGAATTTATTCAGCACATTTTTTGGTTTCTCAGTTAGATTTCCAAAGTAGGCCATTCATTTCTACCCGGATGCGTAACGAATTTGTAATGGCTACCAAACATCTTCTCTAAATGGTCGAAAGAGCTGTTATTACGTTTTTTTTTTCTTAAACGGGTTCCGGATCATCAAAGAAGGCGATGGATCGTTTCCAATAGGCTACCGCATGGAGTCCTCAAATCCAAATACGGCTTTTGTAAGGGCCCTGAAAAAGGACCTAGGATTTTCCACGGTGACAGGAACAATAGAGATATCCTCAAAACCTCACGAAGGAATAGATTAGAAGTTCAGGATCAAAAATTAGATGTAAAAAAGAGGTAATGGACAAATCGAAATGCCCATAATCCTCTATATCAAATGGAAAAGCATTTAAGACATTAAATAAAATGTAATATGTATAGTGAGATCTACCTCCTCGGCCACCTCCATTAAGCGGTCACCACTCTATGCAGAAGATTTTTTCGGGAACGGAAAGAAGTTTCATAATATGCAGGAGACGGTAAGAAGTTTCCTAATAATAAGCAAGCAATGCATATTTTCCCTCCCAACGGCGGTCACCGCCTTAAGCGGTCATTATCTAATGGGTCGCATAATACAGGTTGTACTGAACGTAATTCCATTTACTCTTAATTTTGGTTCAATTTACAATCAAGTTTGGTTAGTTTTAAGGCGAATTCTGAAGAGAGCCACTCAAAAACACTACATTTATAAACGATCAACAAGGAGGACAACAATCAGTTACGAGGAGAAACCGAGGCATTCATAAATTCTTCTGCTACAACAGGTAGTTGATTTAATAAAGGCAACTCGAGACTACAAGCATATACAACAATTTTGCAGATTTTTCATGCAATTAACACACACTTTCTTCTCTACCACATTTTGTATTGGAGTAAAACTACATCATAACCGATATGACTCTAGCCTTCGATGCACCCCAAAAGCCAACCAAATATATCATAACATCAATGAACAGTGCAAATTGCTCTTATGGATTGCAGGATTTTGCAGCTTTTGATTGGAAGATGAGCAGTTTTCGAGGCATGCTGCGTCTCGAGCATTTTTAAACCAGCTTTTCATCCGCGGTGGGACGAGCGTCTTCAGGGGTGAAGTGAAGATTTATTTATTTCACCCATGAAGACGCTCGCGGCAACGCGGGTGAAATGCTCAAGACTCAGCAGACATAGAAAACTACTAATCTTTCAGGTTATATTGCCAAGTTGTCACAAAAAAATTACGACAGAAATTAAACACCACGCACAGATGACGTTTGTACCCTAATCCGTCTCCCATTCAATCCACAACGTATTGCATTCATTCAATACGCACGATTTATGTGCAAGACCATCAATGATTTCACGGAGAGTTATACGACCTCCTCTGCGTCCTTAAGGCTGATAAAGAGTAAGCCCAGAAATTTAACGCCGCCCACAGAAGGTGCCTTTTATATATAATTCCGTCTACCATTCAAACCACAACATTTCCGCTCCGTTAAGTGTTTACGACTCGAAAAATAAAATACGCACTTTTTCACGCAAATCCGTGCGTCGAGCACGCTTCGTGGCTTTTCGCGAGGTGATGTCAGCGATGGTAATTTTGTCACAACACTCAACGCGCAATAAAAAAAATTAATGATAAAAAAATTCTCGAAACTCCTTCCATGAAGAGGGTTACCCGGGATGAGAGAGAAAATAAAAAATAAAAATGCCGGCCTCTCGGCTCGTGACCCATGACCTCATGGCGCCTCTATTAACCTCACGGGCTCTTAGCATATTACGCGCCCACGGCTCATTTTAATCCCCTCCCTTCCCGGAGCCTTGGCTAGCCTGTTTCTCCCTATTTCTACTTGCCTCGCCACTCCCCTAAAACAAGCTTCTCACGATTATATCCACACGCAGACGCGCTCTCTAGCACAAAACAGACAGGGAGTATTCATAACCACCCACATCAACACCCTAAACCAAAACTTTTCTCACTATCCAATGCCACCCCTGCAAAACTGCCTTCCCATCATTATTTTTTCATATTCCACTGCCGCTCATCACAAGGGCTAGCCGCCTACACGCGAAAGGCCGAGTAATTAGTCTTTAATAACGAAAATTAGATCCACCTGCCTCTCATGATGAATCAAACCGCTTCGGCCAGAATGTAAAAGCTCTATCAATGCGACCTTACCAATAACCGCATGGTTTGAAGCCACTGAAATCACACAAATTAGTAAAATACTGCGACGCGCCTTTCCCAAACTCAACACTCGACTAATAAGACCACACTGGTCTTCATCGGTGATTACTTGAACGTTAGTCGCGTGACTCCTTGAAACTTGGGCTACGATTGATGCAAATATAATTTTGATTTATTTTCTCAATTTTACACACAAATATGTAGACGGGGTGGGAACAATATTCCGACGAAAGCGAAAATAAACGTTAAGATCCTGATCGTATATTGAAAATCCTGGAAGGAAACACTTTTGGATAAGCAACATTTGAGTTAGATACATATAGCTGAAAAGCGCAATTATCTATTGGTCTGACCTGTACCAAACTCACAGAGATTTTATGCAAAAGGTTCAATGGTACGGATTATAATTAATATAAAACGGTCTTTAAAATAATTAGCACACGTAAAAATTTTGACTAGTGCCTTCACATTGCACTTGACCAAAGAGTTATTTGTTTCCTCGCTCAGCTTACCATTAAAATTAGTCATTAGATGCTATTAAAAAGAAGCATGACCTTATGTAAGAGTAATTAAAATAAATAAAAGAGCAGCAAAAGAATGGAGCATAAAAAATGCGGGAGATGAAAAAGAAAGCAAACGACAAACGCCGACATTTTTTACACAGATTGAGAGAGGTGTTGCCTTCAGGATGGGAGAAGAGAACTTCTAAATGGACAAACGCTACTGCGTAATGTTAAAGTATCCTCTACAGTAGCATGCTCACCTTTTCATGGTATGAGTCTCATCAGAAAAGAATAAACGTAAAAGGAGATCCAGTAACGCACTTTGCAGGAGAGAATGCCACGGCGAGATCTCCAAAGCTCCACACGACGAGATACGTTTATGAAAGGGAAGAAGTTTTAATACGCCGCAGTGTGAAAAAATCATAAAAGCATAATAAGGAAAAATGGCCTACTAAAAAAATACACCTATGAGAGAGGAGGCAGTAAAAAGTTGAAAAGCGAAAACGCGAGGATGAAAACGGCCCCGACTTGAATTGGCTACAGCGCTGCCTAAAATGGACAGTTGAAAGCCGTGGTAAAAAAATCTCCTCCCTTCTGTTCGCCGCTGAGAGACGGAGAAAGAGAAATTCAACCCTTGTGCGTCCACCGCTTCCTCACTTGAGCTTACCTCTTTCCGTCTTCAAGAGCCCTCCTCCTCCTAATGTGACGGAAAGTTTTTGCGGAAGAAGTGGCGGAGCCTTAGGCTAAAGAGGCTAAAAAAAAGAATGACGCGCCGACTCGGGGGAATTGGGTGAATCTTTCTCCCGCCCCTCTTCAATGCGTCCTTATTGAACAAGGGTTTTCACTCAATGCCTCTTGTGTTTTAATCACTCCCTCTCTGATCTCAGACGGAAAGGGGACTAAATGCTCCCAATGAGTCGTGATCTCAACAACCATGGACCGCATTTTTTTCCCCACGATACTGGAGAAAGATCGAATTACAAACGGTGGCTTGTTATCGAAGTGGGTCAAACTTTTGACGCGCGACAAACTTTTTAATTGCCCAGCCTCTGTATGGTGGCCGTTTCCAATTTTCGAGGAGATCTTCCAAAGAGTAAGGGCGAATCACTTCCTACTGAGCCCAACGGCGTTCAACGGGAAAGAATTGGCAATCGGACTGCTGTAAAGATTCATGCAGTGACTTCCCACGGAAATTTACCGCTTACCCAACATCCTTCCCCCCATCACGACCTTAACTAACACTAAGCCCCTAATTACCCTCCTACGTAGCCTCCAATTGATATGAGGAACTCTCGTTCGTTGGCGACTTTTCAATCTAAATTTTACGGAATTTTATTTTTTTAATGTTTTCCTGAATACTTTAGCCTTTCAGTTTGACATTCTCATTAAAAATTTTTTCTAGATAAAAATTGTATTTTTTTTTCATGCTCCATTCACGTTTTTTGTTTTAACTGTTTTTTCAAATCGTATACGTCTTGTAGCCTTAGGGACTTTTACCCTTCGATTATCTTGTATTTTAACTATACCTATCCTTGAATTCAATTGTAACCGCCGGTCTTGTAATTGTAATTGCCGGCCTCGGTGGTGGCGGGGTAAAGTACTCACCTGCCAAACCGAAGGTCACAGGTTCGAGTCCCGCATGGGTAGCACATTTACACCTCCCTGGGCATGGTTGTTTGTGCTCGTCCCTATATTACGTATCTAGTAATTGGCTTCGGCAGTTAGATATAAAGAAATTATTATTATGTAACATATGTACAGCAATTATCCCTATATTACGTATCTATTATATAACATATGTACAGTAATTATCTTTCACTGAGGGTAGTTGCTTTTGTCTTTCTTTATCATTGTTATTAAGCTACAAATACTTTCTTTCCTTGAACACAATCATTAAATAATTTGTTAATAATCTCGCTGCTATTTCGTTGTAACTTATTGTTGCTCTAGGTGGTCTGTCCCAGAGTGTTATAAAGGTTTAATAATTTTATTTTATTCTAGCCTCTTCCTACTCTTACCCAGAGATTACTTTTTCTTAGTCGCCACACCTAAATTAAAGTCTAGAATAAAAAATAATTAAAAATCAAGGCTGAAGTTGTCACAATGATTCCTAATTGAAGTCACAAGTAAAAATATTTGATTTACTTCACAGCATTGACGGAGAGGCTTTAATGCAGGAAACCATCGCAATCGTCCCCAAATAAAAGCATGTTCATGCAACAGAATCATCTCGATAAAAATAAAACGTATAAGAGTTTATTTTCCCGGGAGTTCTCCAAAAATGGGATGTGGAGAGGGACTGCTGGGTCAACAAAAAACGTCATTGGATGAGGATGGCAAAAACAACTTTGGAATGGAAAACTCCCGAGATAACACAAACGTTCACCTTTCCTCGATTAAGACGATAAATATGGAATTCAAGTTTTTTTTCATTTTCTGAGCAGCCAGGCAGCTTCTCTCCGAGTCAGGCCTCAAATCTCTAACCGCCTCACGTGCCAGATCAATCTTAACTTTTAACGTGCGGCAAAGAAGAAGAAGACATCCACGGCTCCTGGTACATGAGAGGAGTATAAATAGACGATAGCGAGTGAAAGGCGGTCGGAAACGTCACTCGAGTCTAGGTGATTAATTCAGCTTTATAGGCGTAAAAATAAAATAATCAATATCATTAATAATGGCGCAAACCGAAATTCAAGAAGGCAATTCACATCAATTTACAACAAACAGTTTGCACAAATATGCATCATTAAACTTCATCTTAAATCAGAGATGAAAAAACCCCACTCCAGTTAGGTCCACACATGAGTCAAGTACATCCATGATGAAGTTTAATGCTAAAATACATTTCCTCGATTGCAGAGCGAAGGCATATCTTCACGTAACATTTTTATCTCAATTTCCGCCCGAATATTATTGTTCAAAAAGTTGTATAACTTGCACTACATATTGAGAGACATTATGTACTTAATAAATGATTTTGTACTTTTGTACTTGTTATTTCTTTCCGTTATTATTTTTTAAATTAACGATGGAAAACAACAATGGTGAGTCAGATGTAACCGTCAAAGACCCTTTATAAGGGAGAACACAGGCGGCCCGGGCATGATTACCCTGATGACGATGGAAGTGTTATCCATCGAAACGTTGGCAGCAGCCAAAAATTTAACCCGGTGTGAATCCCGAGAGAATTTCACACATTTCATACTTTTTTCAGCTTTGGTCATCGATAATATTTCACGATTATTTAGGTTTAAATAATAGACTTCCAGTTTTCGTCGGAAAGCATAGCCGACATATTGGGATGTGTGGCAACGATGCCAAGGGAAATTCTGCAGTTTACCTTGCTTACCAAATCTATTGTACAATCTTTATCACAATTAGGTATTCATATGCTCTGTTAAATGTTTCAAACCTGAAGATAATTACGCCCTTCCCTCAGTTCGTAAAATATTCCATTCCTACCGAATCAAATGCTACCGAAATCCAAATTCAAATCCTACCGAAGTAGCAATGGAGGCTGGAGTCAGTAAAATTACTGGTTTACGTGATGTAGTGAAAACTTCGGATTGACGCCTTGTCCTATAAGATTTTACCCGAAGCAGTATTCACATAAAATTTATATAATATATAAGTCAGAACTTAACCTATATTTACTACAACCAACAAATTTTCTATATGTTAAGGAAATAGTACTTCGAAGCACAGGTTCCTCCATAACCTTTGTTTTGACTAACGCAGTCACTATGGTACTTTTCGAATGAAAGAGCCTGAATTTATTGTTATAGCGGAAAAATAAGAGAGAATCGACCTCTGAGATAGTTCTTACCATGCCAGAGAGAGATAGAAAGGGACGTCAGAAGGAGAGGGGAAAGTGAGCATTTTTTTAAATGCTGGGTAGAACATCGGTTGAGTGGAAAGGAGGAAAGGATAGGATGAGTCTGAAATTGGAGGAGGAAGAATGGCAGGAACAGATTGGCCGACCTCCGCTCGAGGGCGCTTCGTCGGCGGAATCTCTCTCGAGTCTACGAGGTTCCGGCACGCGCAGTCTGTCTCAAGGCAGCCCGGTCGGAAAATTCTCCCCAAGGGATTTCTTCGTCGGCTTTCTGTTTTCGCGGCAACTTAGCCCAACGATGCGACAACAGCTGCCCTGAGCGCATTAGCGGAGACGGACAGGACTGGGTTGGGTCGGGTGAAGGCGTTTGAGCCGGATTTACTACGAAGGAGAATGATATCCCATTCTTTCTTCCGCCAACGAAAACGGACCTCGACCATTTGTCACTTTCGGCTGGGCGGACAAAGACGTAGTTCTTCTTTAAGCCACTAGAGGTTGAATCATAAAATATCCTTCTCGAGTTGGCTGCGTAAATTTTTTTGCTGCTTTAATGTTTCTATTTATGCATGAAAATAATTATGAGATATTCTAATTGTTTTTATGACATTTTAAAGTTTATTCCTATTTTATTCTGGATAATAGCCATCTATGACGTTGAGATGTTGCGTTCGGTGATGATGCAGGTCGAGTGTGTTGTAGCTAGAGCCCCGAGATAGAGTATCCTTTTACAGGATAGCGCAGAATAAAAGCACTAGAATATTCGTCCTACATTGGTCATTACCAATTTACAGAAAGTCAGGAATAAATAACATTGTTTTAAATCCATTAAAGCCATACTTACACAAACACCCATGATTAGTGTGTTTAGGATTTCGCTATATGAATGTCATCACTGCAAAAACAGGTGAGAGTTGCTCAAATAAAACCATAATTTATGCTAATGATGAGATTATATCCCGAATAAGAACACAAATTTCAAGGGAAATGTTACCCTTGAGTTGACACACCACCATAGTAAATAAATTTTACATGTCACTAATTAATTAACACAGTATTAAGCTTAACGTACCTACATACATGCTTTCATTCATTAAATATGGACTAATTCATCTCTGAGATTGGTTAATAATAACTTTGTTCACTTGAATTTACAAGAGATACTTATTTTCATCAATTCTAATCACAAACTCCCCTGAGTATAAATGAACAGAATAGATCCTAAAATACAGTAAAACATTTCCGGTGATTTATTTGTATTTACATTTCCTATTCATTACTACACTTTATCCATGTATTCCGTCGTCTTTGAAGAGACTGAAGAATGGAAGTATAAATCGGCATTGCTTTCCACCTATCAGTGTTGTCGTCTTGTAAGAAGCTCACACAGATATCGTCAAAATTCAATTTTTCATAGAAAATACAACGTATAATATATAAGTTATAAGTTTCGTTTATAAAGTTTGTATAAGTTATAAGTTTCGTTTCAGACTTCAGGGCAGGATAAAATCGACAATGCGTTCATTGCAGTAGGTATTTAGTAAACCGCGCGTATAGTGAAGCAGCAAAAATTAATTGAGGTGATCAGCCATAGCAGCACATCACATTAAACTGGCGTAAAGCATATGTATGTAATTGGCCTGTGACACTCCTCTCGCATAGCCATACGCCCAGTAAAATCCAGGGGAAGAAGCAGCAAGACTGAAATGTCTGAAACATGTATTTGCTTCTCGACTGACACCTGACTACGACCTCGACTAATGAAGTTGATAAAGCGGTGTAGCACAAATTTGCATACAAATGTCGTTAGCAACTTCCGATAACGATATATTTAAGCCACCCCCAGAGACTCCAAAAATTAAGGAAAAAAAGTTATCTTTTTTTTAGTCTATTATTTTCCGACTAAAATTAGCCACACGTACATGGATGTTGGTGAAAGGACTCATTTTGATAGTTTTATTCATTTGATGATGATCAAGTTAACAATTATTTCATGACCGCCTAAGATAAGATAAATAAGGAGGAAAGAAAGAAGGGAAAAAGTGAGAAGTCCTTTCACTTTTGCGATGTCGTACATCCAGTTGCTGAATATATATCTACATCTACGAAATAGGATGTGTGGCATAGGATGATCCCACGTTGGGCATGAAGCCCTCATCCCAGCTGAAATCCGAACCGCGCACGTTTCCTCGGAATGCCAGGCGAAGGCCGATAGCAGTCAGGACAACAGTGCGCGGTCAGACCAGATACGAGAAGAGTGCTACGTGGACGAACATGCTACCATGCAGTACACTACTTGAGATATAGCTACTGGTTATAATGACTGCGATAGATAAATAGCAGTACAAGGTACTACATCAAGCAACAGCTATATCATGCCGGAAATTGCATGCGAGGTTAGTAACTAATAATGATGTTATGATATTTAGCACAAGTGCAAAAACCTATTTTACCTATTCAGTATCCTAGAACTGATCTATTGCAACTATTATAGTCCCATATAGTTTGTCCCTAAATATGGTTCCTATAAACTCGGTTAGAAAAATGGTTTTCGTCATTACCGTCCATGATGGGTGAAGAGGACGATCCTCATTGTATTTACCCAACAATTTTTATATCTGCTTCCCGAAAAACGTTCTCGCCTCAAGCGAGTAATCCACCTTCGACATAACAAGGTAAAAGAATGCGGAAAAACTCACCGGGTAGGCTGAACAAAAACGGCCAGTTAACAGGATTAAAACCTTTCCGCTGTTGCGCTACCCGATGAAAGGTCGAGAGTTCGAGCACCGCTCGGAGCGTGATGCTTAACCTATCAGTTTAAGACTTCCGAGGCATTCATTTGAAAGGTCATCAGAGGCTTCAGAGAAGCCGAGATAAAGAGTAAAATACTTGAATCGTAAAATGAATAGTGCTGCAAACCATTAGAGGTACCAGGGTACATGTCCGTGGACAGAAATTAAAAAAAAGAAAACAAGTTAAACAAACTATACTCTCACGAACACTTGAAAAATTATAAAGATTTATAACTTATCATGGAAATACTATTAAATCACCAAAATAATAACAGACATTCCGAATACGTAGGATTAGGATAGATACCCTGAGGAAGTAAAATAGCATCATTTATTCGCGAATAACTACGACCGGGCTTAAGTTTCAAATTCGAAACTTTTTCTTCCACTACTTTTGGCCCTGAAAAAAATAGCCTCCGTATTTGGAGATGGCTACGGACTTTAAAAAAACAGACAAACGGATACTCCATCCCGTGAGGAGAGCATTAAATTAACAGGAAATACCAACGGGGATTATGATAATGAACCGAGTACGCCTACTCTATGTCTAGGCTACCTCAATAGTATCACGGAGATGGTATTGCAAGTTAACTTATCAAAAACTGAGCTAGTTGAAAGTTCTAATTATATCGTAACTACGTTTGAAATTCTTCGAAGTATTCACACTCTACGTGTTATGATAAGGTAACAGAATGAGAAGCAACGACTCACATTGCACGAAAAACATAATAATAACAGTCGATTCTTCATCTGGGATGGTCGCTCGAGGGATGTAGAAATACAAGACACTTCTGAACTTGGGTCTCAACGCGGGTGCTCAACGTGGCGCCTCACACCTTTTCATTAGTTAATCCCTAGGGTCGAAAAGTAAATATACTCTATGATGGTATTTTATGAACGAGAATACTGCTTGAGGCGTCAACATTTCCTCAAAAGATCTGTTTAACATTTTGAGTCATTGCAACCTACGGAAAAATATAGACGAATTTCCAAAGAAAAACGGTTAGATAGCATTACAAATGGGATTATACATTAGCTCTCACGTAAAGAGCAATGGAAGCCAAGACGAGAGCCGTAAAGAAATATTTCTATGAAGTACTTTTAGCAAATCAATGGAATAAACATATTTTTAAGGAGTCACTTGATTCAAAATCTGGTAAGAGCCAAAACGACAACACATATCCTTGGATCGGCAGAATCCAAAGTGTTTTTAGTGCAGGAGACATATTTATAGCTAAAAATATAGCTTTGATATTTCCGAAAAAAAGACTTAGCAGAGAAAACCACTATAAATAATGTATACGTAATATTAAATACGAATATTATGCGATACATTTTAGTTAATGCGACGCCTTAGTGGCATTATCATAAGGTTATCATGCCTCATGAATTTAAATAAATTCAAAGTAGCTGGAGAAGGCTATAGTTGAGGACATATAAGCTTTGTTGTCATAGGTTACTTCACCCATTAAAAAATCAAGAACATAGTTACAGCTCCAGGACGCACTGTGGGACTACATAAGAAACAGCAGGGTTGGAACAGCCTCCAATCTTGAGCCAAATATTATTTTCCGATCGTGACATAATGGCTTTCAAAAACATCCTTACCCAAGGAGACACTTTGTACGGCCCGCTTAAACACATACGACGGCCATTACAACAAGCCGATGTATATATGCTTAGGGGTTTTTCCTATGCCAAGGCAATAAACAATATTATAATCAGAAACAAATAAATGTCAACGCAATATAACCAAAACCTCCCGAGTCGGTAGGCCATGAATCGCAAAGCTTTGGATCACTGCCCACAGTGCGGAAGTTCCAAAGCTGATATTCAACTGATAAAAGACACATTTTAAAAAATAACCCACAGTATATCTGGATATTTTATTAACTCCTGTGTGTCTGTAAGGTGTGTCTGTAAGCCTTAAAAAAAAACAAAATACATTTCAAATAGCCTGTGTCAAGCATAAACTCCGGCTAAAAGATAGTGGGGAAGAATGATATGTGAAATGAACAAGCTAATTCCTCCGGTGAATTCAGGTTCCCCGGTGAGGAAAGAGAGGGAGATAAAGGTAAATAAAACGTGAATAATGAGAGAGAGGAAGATGAGAAGAGAGATCGGAGGAAGATTTGAAGGGATATGTTGAGTAGCGATGAAGAAAATACATTTTTTTCCCACCTGAGTTGTATAAACGTAGAAAAATACGATTTCCTCGCATTGCTATCTCCTTTAAAACGTATTTGACAGCGAAATGATAATTTCCCCGCCTTTATCAGTTCATTTAGAGTCAGACTTACCGAAATTCAGATGATTCTCCGCATCTATACTAATATTAATTTTAAATAAAATACCGTGGAGTTAAATATGGAATGTAGCGTAGTATGCTGTAAACCTGCACCCAGAGGAAAGAAGACGAGCATAGGCTGCAGGAGTTGATGAGATGTGGGTGTAGAGGAGAACGGAGGCAGAGCAAAGGTCGGAAAATATGAGACAGACGAGGAAGCTCTTGGTATGCTGGGTGAGGAAATGACAGGTAATGAGAATCACGGGGATGCTGAATACTGTGGTAGTAGGGTGTTCGGTAAGTGGGGAAAAAAGAAATCGCTAAAAAAAATTTTGAGCCATCGCCTGTATACTATTTGAGTATATTTACTCTTAACCTTTATAAACTTACTTTGGTCAATATATAAGTAATTATAATAATTAGCTAGCTTTAGTTATAATGAGTTACTTGAGTAAATTAACATAAAAAATTATGATGCAGGAGACTGTCATATCAAGAAAAATACCACTGCCGAGATTTTTATAACTTGTTTCATTTGTTTTCAGGCTTTCAGCCTGCTTTTTTTTCCCATTCTATTCGAAGTCGCCCCATAGGCATTCTTTTCGAACACTTCTTAGGCCATCAAACATTTCTTTTTCTTTTATGGATTCAGAGAGATGATACGAGAGACCGGCCTCACAAATGATGTTCTGGATGTAGAAATTACAATGTCGTTTCTACTCAATGGACAAATTAACAGATGATGATAGAAATTGGGGATAGAGATAGAAGAAATCAAATATATAAAAATGAATGTTTGTTTGTCCGTCTTCCATGCGTTCCAATACCATTCATCAGATTGCGATGAAACTTTGGTGAGTTGTGCGCGCGCCCGCAAAGGTTCCTGAGTTATTAAATCCATTGCACAATAGGAGGAGCGAAAGTTGTTTCAGCAAATAAATGTTGGCACGCGAGCTTCTCGAACAAGCGAGGAACGACAAGCAAGCAACAAAGGGGGCAGATCGTTTACGAGTTGCTCAATCGCGTGCATCAGAATCGTATCAGTGAGACATAATTGGTATTAAAAGGTACGTAATTTATTTGCACGTAAAATAAGATTTGGTGCAGAGGTCTCTTTGTTTCAATTTTTTTAATCATTGCCTCCAATTTTCGTAAACGCTTCGCTATTTCCTAAATTTGGATTTTTAAGCACAAGAATCTTACACGTTTTCATTACTTCAACAATAGATCATTTTATTTACTTGGAAACTGCAGCATAAGCATGGAATGGAAAGTAATGCCATCATTTGCGAAGTCCTGTGAAGGTACGAAGAATGTGCGTCTGCTTTGCACACATGTGCCTACGAAGGAAAAAGAGGTGTTGCAATGCAAGCCGGGCACAGCAAGTATCCCATGAAAACCCGTAGAAAAATTTTGCTCTCTTCGTTTTAAACTCTCTTCGTAAATTCTTTAGTATTCTTTATATACAGTATTTAGTGCTAATTTTTTGCTAGTGTTAAATAAAAACACAAGTAAAAAAATTATAAAAGGCACCTTTTGATAAGCCACGAATGGCTTAGCAGGTCCAAAATGTTGATTAAATAGTATTGTATTTGTACATTTTTTGTAAATTCCATGTAATTAACAAAAAATTGTGCTTGAATTAAGAAACTTATTATTTTAAGAAATCCTACATCAACGGGTAGGTTATTACAATTATTATACCAATCAACGGTGTTGGCAACCAGTTTCTCTATAATTTTTAGTCTCTGTATGGGGAATAAGCCAGAATTATCGAAACTACACGGCCGAGCGACGGGCGGAGCAGTGAAAGAAGCAAGGCCGGACTTCTAAAATAGGCGGAGGAGGCGGTGGGCGTGTATATCCCGCGTGGCACCGGGCGCAAATTCTTCCGGAGCCTGGGCGGGAATCGGGTTTTTTTCCCCCTCCATTTGAGCGCGGAGGAGAAGCAGCGATAAAAGACGCCCATAAAGCGGCGGATAAAGGAGACGAAGGTGGTGCGTGGAAACATAATTTTCCCATGATTTTGGCCCGAGGAATTTTTCATTACTCTCGAACGAAGAAAAAAAAATAAAACATTTCACCGGCACGCTTCCCGGCGCTTCAAATGAGCGAGCGATGCGCTGTTTAACTTTCACGGATGCCGTCATGAAATGGCTATTTCCGACTCACCTCTTCCTCTATCTCGAGAACCTCACATCGACCCATCGGGCAGCCTAAAAATATTAGTTCCAGTCAGGATAATTATCCACGAATGACGCAGACGAGTATATCAGGGAAATAGGACGACAAATGAGTTGTCTTGCGTTTTGAACTTTCCATCATCAAAAAACACCTCTCACTAGAAGGCAATGAGGATACATCTGAATCTATTGCTCAAAATATAGGTATTTCTTTCAGTTATCAAGCTCATTACAACTGCTAGGTTGAGTACACATTCACATAAGAACGAGGACAAGGTTAAAAGTTCTCGTCCTAGCAAAAAGATGGCATTGCTACAAGGGATTTTATATTTTCGTTTCGAAAGTATACTAGTCACAAAAAAGTTAGTTAAGTTTCGAATATATCAGTAAAGAATTATTCTTTCTACAGTATATAAGAATTGACATGTTGCGTCTTGTAGAAATGGAAAAAATGGTTTACCGTTACGTCATAAAATTCTTTGATATGGACAGTTTATAACCAATGGACGAATTTTCGGAGTTGGGAACGTTTTATGAAGTCTCTCCCCCTCCTTCTTTTAGCAGTGAGGGAATGAGTAGCTAAATGTGAACGTGGTCGTAAATATTTTGAACAAGATTCAGACGAATGACGGCCAAAAACCGCAACCACAGATGAAAAAAATCGAGAAATATGATATTCGGCCGATCGAAGTATTGAAGGTTTTGAGATACCTGAGGCCGAAGGCATCTCAGAAGAAAGAGCGAGTTTCATTATACATCCATAATAAAACACACAAAATATTTCATGGTATAATAATTGCCAATGTCAGATAGCCAAACCATTGTCGGTGCACTGTGCACTTCATTGAAAATTCAAGAGATCACCAGATTGAGGGCCATACTTTGTAAAGGTTAAAAATATGGGAGGAAAAAGTTAAAATTTAAAAAGTTAAAACCAGACTTAAGGTTTCTGATGAAAATCGAAATTAGGGCAAACTAGCACCAGAAGAAAAATGTGAAATTTCAAATTACCTTAGGGAGATCTTTTGATATGAGACGTCTAAAAAATACTAGGTGAAAGGATGCTCTACAAGACACTTGACATTTATAGCAATGCAGTATTGGAAGACCTTACTGAAAACAACCTAAAAATCGCGGGGTATGTTTAATTAGTACACAAACTGAATTGTGAATATACGCCATATCTATCAACAATTATACAGTAAAAACCTGTGGGAGATTGCCGCACATTTTAACGCCACTTACTCCGCAAACCGTTCCTCAGGTTCTGACATACCATATATATAAATATAAGAAACCCTTGCCCTTATCGTTTAGTCATACGCTTGGTACGCTTAATACGTGGTTTTGGTAAATACGCTACGCGTTTACATAAATGCGCTAATACCCGTAATACAAATTGAGATGGATGGCATGGTTTCAGTTTTAAATTTCTGCCTAGTGATTAAATGTTCAACTGATAAAACCTTTACTTGAACCTAAGTGTGAATTCTTGTCTTCAGAAACTAACTCCCAGAATTTTCACACTTCCGTGAACAAAATAGAGCTTAGTTAAATTTTGCTTATTTTTATGTTGTGCTGCTACCATATGAATGATACAATGAATCATTCCAACTGCACATTATTTCATCTTGCTTGTATAAAAGTAAAGCTTAAACGGTGGTATTTTCACACATTTCCAAGTAAATCTCAAATTAAGATTGGCATCAAGTTCTACGCATTCTAGCCCACATTTTCAAATTGCATGCAATTGTCGCCAAGAATTCGTTTCTATATTTCGGAGAGGGACTTTTTCAAATTTCATTGTTACTTTTTATGCCTGGTGATACAACAATTTCAACGAATTTCAGACAATTCAAACAATCCGGCAAAGTAATTTCCACACATTTTGCCAAATAATTGCATTTTATTTCACGCCATGAATCGTACAATATAATCTATTAAATAATAATATTAGTGAAATTAAGCACTCCTAAAGAGACCTGTATAGGGGTTGCCATTCATTGATTACGCCGTGTCAAGCAGCAATCTACTTGACAAAATATAAATATATTTATAGGCATTTCAATTGACACTAAAGTAAGCACAATATCACTTAAATTTATGTGCATAGACTTTATGCATTTAACAACAGAACATCACAAAACAAGTAAAAATTGAGGAAATAATGAATAAATCTTACATAGTGCTAACAATGATGCTGAAGATAAAATGAACGGACAATATAAGAAATGATGAAGTGTACAGCTGAATAGAAGAGGAAAGGACCATATGGAATACGATGGAGAAAAGAAAAACCAGATGGATTGGACACACCCTGAGACACAATGAGTTTGTGTAGAACATAATGCGTATGACTAAACGATAAGGGCAAGGATTTCTTATATTTATACATATGGATGGTATGTCAGAACCTGAGGAACGGTTTGCGGAGTAAGAGGCGTTAAAATGTGCGGCAATCTCCCATAGGTTTTTACCGTATAATTTTTGATAGATATGGCGTATTTTCACAATTCAGTTTGTGTACTAATTAAATTAAATAAAGGCAAAATAGAGGGAAAAGTCCCCAGAGGAATATTAAGAAATAAGTTCATCGACAAAATTAAGAGGAAAGTGCATAGGAAGAGACACCAGGAGGTGAGGGAAATAGCATTAGATAGGGAAGGGTGGAGGGCCGCATTCACCCAATCCTAGGATTGAACGACCAATAATGATGAGGGATATGTGTCATGACATGTTATGTTGATAGGTACTTTAACATTAAAGATTTTCACCTATATCTATTTGCGGAAATGACCATTTTCTTAGAAGTATGAGAAATCTGGCTTCACTTTCTACAGAAGATATTTCTGTAGGCAAGTTAATAAAAAATTTGGGTGCAATACAGAGATATAAATATTTGTATGCTATGACATTGGTCCTCGGAACTCTAATATTGGTATTATTCCTGCACTCCTCATCCTTTATAAATATTTCTAAGTACTGATAACTGACATCGACGTCGCTTACATATAATATTACCTTTAATTTAAAATTTTCAGCTTCAAATACCTCTTAGCTGCATTCCACTCTTTGAATGAACATGCATATAACAAACCAACGACATAAATTCATCCAATGTTTTGATCGCATGATTTGTTTCACTAGCACGACCTTCCTCTGATTTTCTGAATCTTCTCTTCTTCTGTAATCACTATCCAACAGGTACTCGTTGAATCCTCTTTATACAAATACTACGCAAAGACAAAGGTATCGATTATTGTAAAGTCTAGCAAGATTTTTTGTTAGCTTCCCTTGATATTTTCCCAATACCCAATAACTTTCCATTTATGCCCAGCGGTGAAAGTAAAGAATGAAAATACAGCTTATAATGAAAATATCGGCGTTGTATAGAGCTCTGCATCTATAAAAAGATATATATAGGTCAGATTGGGGATCCTTAAAAAAAAGCAGGTACCCAAAGGACCATAAATTCAAGCAGAAGAAAGGTTATACCTACTTAAACATGAATTGGAAAAAGGATTTGCTGGGGAGGCTTTGGATGAATCCCAAAAACATTGTCTCGAAAAAAATGCTAAAAAGAAGAACGAGAGAAAGTAAAACTCGGGGGAACAGGCCAGAATAATCTCAAAGAAGTCCGGGGGAAAGACAAGGAAAATGAAAAAAATAAAGACGCACGACCATAAAAATCGAGGATTTGAGGAAGAGCGGCCAAAATATTAACCCGCCAGCAGGTGCGTAAAACTGAATCAACATGGACTGCTACGGGGAAGTTTTAAAGAAGAGGAGGAGAAGGAATGAATAAGGAACGAGAAAAGGAGGACGCGGGGGATTACTACTACTTAGATCACCTACCTATTAAGGAAGGATTTAATAGAAGGAGCTGAAAATCCTCCCGATTTTTACAGGCAAAAGATACCACCCACCTACACAAATACATAAAAAATACAGCAAAACTGAGACGGTGACGTTGGGAACTTTAAAATCGCAAAAGTTATAAGACAACGAGAGATTTCGACACCCTAAATACTACATACATACATACCAATCACGCCGTTTCCTTCCGGGGATGGCACAGTCACTATGTTTCGCTCATAAATACATAATTGTACACCTAACTCTCCTTCAATAATTTCCTCCATTCTGACCTATCCTTGCAAACCTCTTTTGCCTCATTCGCCCCAATACACTGTTACATACACGCCCTCCTGTTTTTAAGAATCCTAATATTCCTCCACTTAAGAATTTTCTCAACCACATTCAACCACAACTTTCTCGGCCTACCTCTACCTCTCGCACCATTCATTTTACTCTTATATATCTGTTTTGTTATTCGACTCTCATACATTCTCTCAACATGGACAAACTAACGAAGCACTCTCCTTCTGTATGCGTCCTTTACTGGAGCATCTAACTCACAGTAATTTATTACCCACTCATTTCAGACCCTATCTATCCTACTTTTGCCGAAAACACTCCTCAGATAACTCATACCCACGGCGTTTAGTCCACTCTTATGTCTATCCTGACATACCCATGTTTCACAACCATACAACAAAGTGGGGAGAAGTACACTTTTGTACACGGCGATTTTAGCTTCCTTATTAATTCTATTCTCTCATATCCCCTCATACCCCGGCTCCATTGTTGAAATGCAGCTGTCTCCAGACAGGGCACTGATGGCGCAGACAAACAAGATATGTCCGGGTCTTCAGGCGGGAGTGAATTTCACAGAATCGGCTGGGGCGCTGCGATGTGGAAGACAACGGGACAATCACCGCATTAATCTCCCCAAGAGATGCATTCTCCAATACGCATATGACGTGGAGGCATTCCTCCCGGTAAAATATTTAGGAGGTAATAACAGTTCCACAATCGGGAGTGGGCTACTGAGGGGAAGGGAAATGAGAGTAGTCAGGTTCACGGCATGTTAAAGACTTTCTCAAAAAGAAACGTCAGGTCAACTTTCCTATTTCAACCGTCCATTTGCTTCTTGATTATTTTATACACAGCTGTTCGACGGTGACGAGTTTCAGCTACTTATGGCATATGTATTATTTATACATTCTAACTGTTATAATTATTAGAGTAATCCACCCATTGAGGTATGTTGTTATTAATGCCAATTGAAATCTTCTAGACCAGTGGTCGGCAAACTCATTAGTCAACGGAGCCAAATATCAACAGTGCAACGATTGACATTTCTTTTGGAAGCCAATTTTTCTAACTTAAACTGCATAGGTAGGTACATTGTTATTAATTTAATTAGGGTTTTCCTAAACTGGCCTTTGCTATAAAGGTCCTCAATCTGGCTGAGGAACGATCGCAGAGGTCAACCCCTTCCAACTTTTCCATCCGCAATCGTCTTATATACTTGTTTCCTCAACCTCCTTTCGTTCATCCTCTCTTAATGTCCAAATTATCTCAACGTACCTTTCTCAATCCTTGACACTACATTTTCTTCCACTCCACAACGCTCCCTAAAATTAACTTAATAAGCTTTAACTAATAAATTCACGCTTCACTTTGTGGAACCTCTCCATATCGGAAATCAAAAAATTCAAGTAATGGTCCACTAATATTTTTATTATTTACGACCCGGGTTTCGTCACGTAATGAGATCTTGAAGATATAATATATAAGATTAATAAGCTTTACAAAAACTTTTAAGTCTTAGTTCAACTATAGGTACATACGTTGAATGAAACTTGAAATAATACTTAATAACGATATTACTAATTGATAACATTAAGTAGGTGAGCACCCGCACGTCGTATTTTGTGGAAGAGCCACGCTCAAGGGGCCAAAAAGCCGCATGCGGCCGACCACTGCCGTAGACCTTTCAAACGCAGACTTACATTTACATCTACATCTAAGAAATGCCATTGCAAGCCATATCTAGGGTGTGTGGCTCGGGGTGATTCCACACCAGGTATGCAGCATTCATCCCAGTTTAAATCAGTACCGCGCACGTTTCCCCGGACTCGAGGCGCAGGCCAAAAGCAGTCAGGACAACAGTGCACAGTCAGACCAGAAAATAGGAGAGTGGCACGTAGAAGAACATGCTTCCATGCAGTACACTACTCGAGATACAAGTACTGGTTAGTATTATTAATGCGACAACAAGGTACTAAATCATGCAAGATTATGTCATGCCGGAGATTGCATGCGAGGTTAGTAGATGATAATCACGTTAAAATATTGCGCACTACTGAAAAAACCTAATTATCTTAGTTATTATCCCAGAACTGGTCTATTGCAACTATTTTGGTCCCTTATTGAACGTGGAGAAAATGATATTTTAAATCTATCGGTTCTGATGTCTATGTCCTTAATCTTATGCCTGTGGTCGTTTCAACCATAATAGTTTGGCTCTAGCAAAATATGTTGAACGTCCGACAAAAAATGTTCTGCATCAAATTTTCGTAAACTGTTTAACCTATATTTTCCCCTTCGATCGGATAGAGGTTCCCACCCTAATTCCCACAGCAATCTATCAGCATAACTGATTTCGTAATTTCAGCATACGGACAACCTATCTTAATTCCGTCCATGGAACCTTTTCTCCTGCATCCTCTTCCTCTCATACCCAAAAATCTTCCCCGCTAAAATGGACTTCAGCAACCCTTCGTCCCTCATTACATGCTCCAACCACCTACTCTACCACCTCCTAATCTCCTTCAGAATTCTCCTATCCTAAACCGCCCTACCAAGCCCTCCATCGTTTGTCTCTTTCTTTCCCGCCAACCGCACATTCTACATCTACTCCACACCCACATCTCATCAACGCCTGCAGCCTATTCTCGTCTTCCTTTCTCAAGAGTGTGTGGGGGGGAGGATGGGACAGGGAAATAAAAGGGATGCCAGTTGCCAAGGTGAACGGGAGAAGTGAACTCTAAGGGTGGGGGAGAAAGAAACGGGGAAGGGGGTACTAAAAAGCTGTGGGGAGGTTGGGCCGAACTGAGAATGAGGCAAAAAGGAGGATTAAAAAAGAGGAGACGACTACACCGAGAAGGAGTGGCTGGAACAAAATCCCTTAGCATCCTTCTCTCTTGTTTTTTCATCGCTTTATTCCCGCGCGGCCGGTCCTCCCCACTTATTCTTCTCCTCCCTGAATCCTCCGAGACATCCCCGCCCGCCCCAGGGAGAACGGGGAAGGAAAGCGGGCGGATTGGTTGGCGGCGTGGTGGGCGAGCACTTTGAGTGAGGACGCAAGGAGAGACTCGGTGGAATATGGAATGTAACTGTAAACACCCGATTGGAGGCTCTCGCAAACAGACAATCCTTTATCCAGAAAGCTCCTTGCAACAGGGTAAGTCTTCATCAATAATTACGCGAAACTTTCGCGTTTCAAAATCCAAAGGAGGAGAGTGCAAGGTGTGGCGGTAATTAATAACTAGGTTTCTACATCTAGATCTACATCTACATACTGCCCTGCGAGCCACCACATGGGCGTGTGACAGGGGATGTTAAGACACCAGCCGTGAAAAGATGTAAGGGATAAGGTTTTGGGAGGAGAAATGGTTACGCGTATTATGAGAGTTTATAGAGTGGAGCTTGGTTTTTATTGTGGTCACTAATTGTGCACGGAAAGAACGAGTTTTTGCACCTATCATTTCTATTATACATCTCTCTTATTTCATCGCTTCTGTCAGACCAATAGATGAAGTAAGGCATCATAACAATATTCTCTGTGATACTATGAAACACACCAGTTCTGAATTTCTCAAGCAAGCTAAGCCTATAGTTAAGCTTCCGAGTCTCTAGGGGCTCCCACCGCAATCCCTCAAAAAGTTGTGAACCACTATATGATCTCTCGACGCAGTTTTTAACGAAGCGTGCAGCTTTTCATTTAATAATTCATAGGCTGAACATTCGTAAATTTTATCCGGCGGTAGAAGATTTAATCAAACTTTCGAAGCTATTAACTACTAATAAAGTAGTTACGTTAATATTCAATGTGTTCCTGCGACCCGAATATTTGAATGAAGTCTATAACTTCATGGATCTCATACCTATTGATTCCGTAACTAAATTTTCTTGCAACCGTTCAATAATCCAACTAAAAGCAACATTTTTTAGATGTAAAAATATTTGTGCGATAATCCACGCATTCAGATAGGTCAATTAGAGCTGAAAGAGGAAAATACGATTCTCTCTTTGCCTATTTTCAAACCTAGGGCATCAAAAAGAAGAGGGACACAGGGCGGGGAAGTTACAACTGAACAAAAGAAAAAACGAAACAGTCTGATTTGGAGGGTTCGCGAAACTTCCTGATACTGAAATGGCATCTTCGACTCTAATTCCGCAACGCTCCTATGGCGGAATGTTTTCCTTCGGTCTCATTTCGGGAGTGTTTTGTTTTTTCTGCGTGCAGACCTTTTTTTTGCATAAAGAAAGCGCTTTCGTTTGTTTTTTTATCGCGAGGGAGGGATGAACCAGCACTCGGACGAAACGAAACGGGGGGTTGAGGGGGGAAGCGACGCTGCTCCTCGCCCGAAACCGCCCAATTTTCTCCGGCGCCCAAATTATCCCTCCTCATGCACCAAGATAGCGCGCGTTACGCGTGTACCGGCATAGAGGACTTATCCAAACTTTGAAGTGGGGAGGAGAGGGAAGGCAACAGGCATTCGGCCCCCCCTCCCCCCCACCGCACTAAAACCTCCTCCTCTCCCGCACTTTCGCACATTTAATCCCCCACCCCCGTTCTCCCACATCTAAAACGCCATATGCCTCACTCATACCAGAATGCTCGCGTAAAAACACCCTTTGCCTCTTGCGTCAGAACACTCACTTGTTCCTCGTGGACAGGAGCTAGGCAGATAAGGAGGCCAATGACTCGCGACAAGAAGCAATGACAATAATTATCCACGCAAGGCTTACCTGTTACTAGTTACTCAATGTGTGCACTTAACATTTTTTTAAATGGTCTCAAATAGCTCAGGGGTTCGATCACGGTTCACCGTTTACCGTTGATTTTCAATTATGCATTTGAGAGGAAAAACGTGATCGCCTTCATTCAAATATGGTCAGGTGCCGTAAATCACTATTTTTTAATTGATGGAGTGTGATCTTAAGGGCAGTATCTCCGAACATTGCTCCCCTAGAGCGCTTTGTACAACAATCACTATAAATTAGGAATCGTGATCCCACCTGAGGCTAGGCATCACTGAATGACGCAAAGGAATAGGAAGAACACGACATTCAATGCCCCAATTGCCCCCACAATCACATCATTCATTAAACTTTACAGATATGTCACCTATCGAACTAGATTATCAAAGTGATGAACGGTCTCCTCCCAGAGAGCTATACTTGCACAAATGAACGACAAAGAGTGATTTCGACAACAGCGAAATAATCGGCCAGAATACGCTTGTTAAGGAATACCTCACTCAACTCACCGTGGGTTAATCCCAATCGGAGTCTCGACTGTATCCCATGATGTTCGTGATTTGACCGAGAAATCTTTCATGGGCCCAGTTTCAGACCCTTGACACATTCTGGGGTGAAGGCTATTGCAGCTGTTGATAATAATAATAAACTCGTTTATTGTTCTAGGAGTGAACTCCTTTGGAACATAGAAATGATATACGGTGGTGTGCAAGACAATTAATATGGGAATAAGCCAATCATGAAACAAAAAAGGGAAGTTGTCATATGAATTGCTAACAATGGACATATACAACATTATCATTTAGCAACGTGGAAAAAGAACTGAATTTCTTCTTATAACAGAAAAACGAACATTAAATATATCAATAAACAAATAACACAACTTTTAAAAAGGAGATTTAGCTTAACAATGAAAAGGAAGAAAAATCACATCAATGAACTGATGAAATCATCAATGGACATTAATCACATCAATGAACTGATAAATGAGTTACATGGTCAGTATTCATGGTCAGCATTCCGGAAAGTAAGTGTGTGATAATCTTTCTCTTAAATATTACCAGTGATGCACTGCAAGTCATTCCACAGCTTTGAGGCAACAAATGTAAACGATTTCTGGACTGTAGCTGTCCGGAACTGGGGGGGATACAAAAAACAGGGGTCTTGTCTAGTAACAACATTAGTGTATTTACTACTTGGGAGAAAAAGATCCATTATATACCGAGGGCTCCCATATTTGAGGAGATTGAATATGAAGCCTGCATTCCAGAATATCGCGTATCTACGAGGAGGATACTTGGACATTTTTTTCCAAAGTTCGGACCTAGCCATATGGGTTTCTTGTACCTGAAATTCTTAAGATATGGTATCTTATCGAAATCTTAAAATTCACTGTGGAGATAAATTTAACATAAATGCACAAGATTATTGCTCTTTAAAGAGAATGAGATTTTCATAACCTCCCACTCTTAATACTTTAATTTTCCGCATTTGGTATACTGCTGCCTTTATGTCGAGCATGAAAGTCCCAAAACTTCAGGAATAGAGAAAAAAAGGAAGCCAGGTCCTATCTTAGATTATGCCAAAAAAAAAGGGCAAATAATCATTTCCGCAATGGTCCCTGTTGCCACTTTAACATAACGACAGAGTACCTACTCTTGTGATTTGCAACGATACGCGATGTCAACGAGGCCGCCTGTTTATATTGCCAGCCATGTTTGCGCTTGAACTTTGAGAAGTCGAGGGCAGAAGGGAATGAGAGTCTCACGTTTCACTCTTTGCCATTGCTGTTTTCACGCGTGAATTTCTACGGTGTTTTCATAGCACCGGTCATTTTGCATCCCTACGCAGCAACGGCAACATCTTAAATCTACCAAAGCTAGGAGTCGGAATACGAAAGCGGTAATTCTAAATTCAAACGATGACGCCGGGCTGGCAGGTCAACAGGGCTGGCCGGCAGGCAGGTATGGTCAACTGCACAAGTTACCCGAGTGACTAAGCAATTGCTGAAATACTATGCGGATGATAGTTTCCTTACACGTTTTTTCAGATAGTGTCACGCATCCTGAGGTCAGAGACTATAATCTATATACATACAATCTTCTATATATATAAAATCTTCTATATATATATATAAACGAATGTATGTCTGTATGTCTGCCCTGTATGCATTACTACACTGTTGATCCGATCGCCAAGAAACTTTAAGAAGTTGTTGAGTACACTCTTGCGAAGGTTTCGAAGGTTTTAGGTATAAATTTTTTTTAAATTTCGCCCCCACACCCCAAGGCCCTCTTAATCTTTCGAATACTTTTCGCGCAACAACGCCCGACGGGTAAGCTAATAATCCTAACCTCAGTTTTGAACCCATCGTGCTGAAATTTTGCCAAGTAATAGTTCAAGGCAGGAGAAAAGTTGTAGGCTACTTTAAAATGATCTCAGGGCCCATAAAAGTCCCAAAAAGGGGCCCTTATGTGGTTCGCGGTACGTATCGGGTTTTGTGCAGTGGTTTCATTTTTTACTTTGTTAAATTATTTCCGCTCAAGATAGAGAGTTGGAATTTTTTTATTAAATGTCTGAAAGAATGAAGTTTTTAATTCTTTCAATTTATTATCCTTTTCACTTCGTAATTGACTGAAAATTGCGTTTTTAGCTGCAGAAACACATTTTTCTGTGAAATCAATAATACCATATTCGCTTGACAACCAGATTTCGGTCATTGCTGTTGGAATTCATATTGCTTAGTTGAGCCGATTAGGAATGCTAAGCATTGGGATTTGTGCAGCGGTTAATTATTTCGCTTTTTAAAACAACTTTAACTAAAGATAGAGAGTTGAAATTCATTTTATCGCATACCCGAAAGCATGATACTACTAAAATTAGTGGTATCTTGCCCGAAAGAATGAAGTTTCTCTCTTTTTCAATCGATTTTCTTTTACGCATTTTCCTTGACAACCGAATAAACAAACAAGAATAAACAAACAAAAATAAACATTAAATCAAATCTTAATTAACGAAAATGAAATTCTGAATAGCTACTCAACAAGTAAGTACTCGAATTATGTACTTAACTATAATGTTCTTTTAGCCTGGCTGTGCAGGAAGTATGATTACAGTAAAGGGTTTCAAAAAATTGTCTCTCTACTCTATATTAAACAAGTTTTACAAATTTCATTGTTTTTATTTTACCATGTTATTTTTTATCATTCTGTCAATTTTTCAGTCATTTGACTTATAATTATTATTGTTCATGGGAGATAATGTCACATTGTTTACTTACTATTGTCTCACAATTGTATAGATGCTCTGCAGAAGAAAATATTAATTTAATAAAACAATTACTTGAAATGTAGTCTGTCATCACATCTACTTACTAACTCCTCACCTCATATAAAGAGTTTTGAAGGAAGTATGATTCCGAGCAACGCCGGGTAATTAAGCTAGTCTAATATATAAAAATGAATTTTTTGTTTGTTCGTCTTCTATGCGTTCCAATACCATTCATCAGATTACGATGAAACTTTGGTGAGTAGTTGTGTGCGCGCCCGCGAAGGTTTCTGAATTATTAAATCCGTTTTATAATAGGTGGAGCGCGAGTCGTTTCAACAAATGAGTGTTAGCACGCGAACTTTTGAAGCAAGCAAGTAACTACAAGCAAGCAACGAAGCAGATCGATTATTATTTGCTAAATCACGGGCATCAGAATCGTATCAGTGAGACATAATATCGTGTGCATCAGAATCATATCAGTGAGACATAATTTGTGTTAAAAGGTACAAAATTTATTCGTGCGTACAATAAAATTTGGTGCAGAGGTCTCATTGTTTGCTTTTTTTTAAATTCCTGTATTCGATTTTCGCATACACTTCTCTTCTTCCAAACATTGGATTTTTAAGCTCCAAAATGTTTGCGCTACTTCAACAATAGAATATTTTATTTACTTGGAAACCGCAGCAAAGGGAATAAATGGAAACTCATGCCACCATTTGTGCATTGCAAATTCCTATGTTAGTAAGAGGAATTGATTGGACTGAGCCTCAAACTCGTAGTTGTATGCTTTATATATGTGTGCCTACTTAGAAAGAAAAAAGAGACACTGCAACGCATGCCGGGCACAGCGATTACAAAATATTCCCGTCTTCAAAAGTCATACGGAGGTACTCAGCGATGAATGTTGAAATGAGGTACACAGTACAGTCGACAACAACTTGCGTAGAAGAATGCGTTTTGCGTGAACCGTTTTTTCTGCGTTACTTTCCTGCGCATAAAAAATTTACGCATTACTGCTTCTTGCTCGAGGCAGCAAAACTTGCTGACAGTCCCTTAGTGACGTCCAGGGGGAGAGAGGTAGACTCGTGTAAGCAATGTTAGAAAATAAACGGATGCGACACTCCATTTGATTTGTGTCGCCGATACTGCAATCACAGACATGGCACAGCTTAGTCCTTACTCTGGCATAAGATAGTTTGAGCGAAATGTCATTTCACCTAGAAATCAAAGGATTTAGTCTCATTTTAATGAAAAATATCTCACCCTCCCTAAAATACCAAAAAATCAGTCCCTTACCACAAAAATTTCCGAGACATTTGCCAAAAAATACCGCCAATTTTACAAGGGAAATGGTACGTGTATGCACTTTAGAGAGACATTTTTTTAAATGAGCATTTTAAAAACCTATATGTCGTCAAATACTAAAAGCGTGTAGTTCGTATGTTTCCCCAACCTTTTCTTTGAAAATAAAGCATGTTGTCACCGGAGTATTTTTTCCAGAATCACAAAAAGCCTTCTGTTGTGAATTAGTTTTAAACGTAACGCGCGAAATAAATGAGGCAAGTTAAAGAACTATAAAGATATTTTTATTTTACTTCTGAGAGCTTTAGTCAAGTAGCAGTATAATATTGCTCCATTAAAAATGGAATATTTTATTCATGTTTCCAGCAGCTGCTGAGATTAAAACGTATAATTCGAATACAATCTCCATTATGGCTAGGGAACTATCTCGCGCAGACTACCCTAAGTCATGCCCGCGCTAAATTTTCATCGAATCGGAGCTAAAAACTGCAGATAATACGATGTTGCCGACTAGAAGATCAAGTTTTCTTGACATAAAATCCTGCCCACACACACACACCTGTGTATGCTTCACCTTTGACCGCCAAACCTCCCCTGCCATGCCCCCTCCATGTCATTTTAACCTCCTTGGTGTGAAAGAGGCCAGCAACCGAGAGAAGGGCAGAGGATGGCAAATATTAGTTACCGCTGCCGAAATAACTGCAATTTCCCGAGAGGGAAGAAAGGTGTCGGCAGCGAGTTCCACGATACAAACGACGTGCACAAAAATTTGCACGATGCAAATGAAGCGACACCAAATTAAGATATTAGCATTCGCAATTCATCAGCTGAACCAATTTACCTTTATTCGCTCACATATACCCCTGAAGGTTTGCGTACTTGGGAACCTCGTCGGTCAAACGAGAAATCCAGCTTAACTTTCCCGAGCGGAGCTTCTTATCTCGAAGGTTCGCTTCAGAAGGGTCTGATGCACAATTGACCTCACTTTTCGCTACGCGGGCAACCTTTATGAAAAATGTACCTTAAAACGTAATGACGAATCGAAATAGTTAGGAATAAAACTGCATTCCGTCATGATTATTTACATCTACATACTACCCTGCGAGCCGCCGCATGGGCGTGCGGCAGGTGTGTTAGGTCACCAACCGTGTAAAATGTAAGGTTTTGGTAGGTGAAATGATAACGTGAATTATTGGTGTGTATTTAGTGAAGCTCAGTTTTTACTGTGGTCTCGTATTGTGCGCGGAAAAAACGAATTTTTGCACCTATCTGTTCGGCGTAATGTATCCCTCTTATTTTATTGCTTCTGACGGACCTAGAGATGTAGTGAGGTGTCATGGTAATATTATCTGTGTCGCTCTGAAACACAACAGTTCTGAATTTCACAAGCAAACTAAGCCTAGAGTGTAGACTACGAGACTCTTGCGACTCCCACCTTAATCATTCTAAAAGTTGTGAAACACTATATGTTTGTTCGTAGTTGTTTTGCAGTTTTTAACGAATACATACGGGTTAATTTATCGCATAGCGAGGCCTAAAGAATTCGAAAATCATGAAAACGTTTTAAAAACCCTGCAATCATCTCCGTTGGAAAAAAAGAATATGCAATTGCATCAATCACTCCGTCAAGTATACCTATGAATTAATCCCTTATACACCAAGGACCCTAAGACCGAAAATACCGTTGCGACCTTGCGTGGCCTTGACCTTGCAAAAAACCGACAGGTTGCAGCCGCGCGTAAATTTGGGGCCTCTCCAGGAGCGAGAGCCTCTTCGGATGATTCGCAGAACTGCCCTGAAGGTGGTCCAGTCATCACGCCGTTCATCTCTCTCTCTCTCTGCCGGTTATTCCGAACGAAGGCCATTGGGCATTGCCTTTTCAATTCTTTCCTCTCCCCTTTCCCCATCCCCCCGCTGGCAAAAGGAAGTGGATCGGGAGGGCGTCAGTAACACAAAGGGACGGATAGAGCGATTAAAATTCCATCGGATAAAGTCAGCCGTCCCTCTATCCTCCTAATTGTATCACGATCATTGAGAACAGATCTCCTCTCGCCTTCAGAGGCGATTGCTCTCGAAAACCGGTATAAGGCCAATGGGGTTCGTTAAAACAGGAAGAAGATATACCATGTGAATAAGATACACAGCTGTGAAGAATATATTCCATCGTCAAGAGCCATCCTGGTTTTTCAACTTTTTCCCTACATTAACATGCAGTCCAGTCCATCCTCTACATCTACATTTACACACTACCCTGCGTGGCATTTCATGGTCGTATGGCAGGGAGTGTTAGGACACCAGACGTGTAAAGGATGGGGTTAAGGTATTTGGAGGAGAAACGGTAAAGTGTATCATGGGTGTGCTTTAAGTGGAGCTAAGGTTGTACTACAGTAACTTGTTGCGCGTGGAAAGTTTGAATTCATGTACCTTTCTGTTCGGTATAATGAGTCACTGTAAATTAAGGTATTTTCAGCGAAATATCACTTTACCTATAAATCAATGAATTTGGTCTAATTTTAAAGAAAAATACATCACCCTTCCATTGATATCAAAAATTCAACCCATTGCCTCATACCTTTCCGAGATATTTACCAAAAAATACCGCCCCTTAAATGTGGGAAATGGTACGTGTAGGTATGCATTCCAGGGATACCTTATATTACAAAAATGAAGTATTTCCTACAATTAGATCTCGTCAAAAAAATCAACAGAGTATAGATTGTGTGTTTTCTCAACTATTTTTGTAAATTAATCACATTTTCACCGCAGTATATTCTTCGGGATCACACCTTCACCTTCCGTTTTTTAGGAGTTTCAAACGTACCGCGTGAAAAAAATTAGTCAAGTTAAAGACCTATTTAGATATTTTCATTTGATTACTTACAATTTCTGTCGCGTATAACGATTTAATTGCACCATTAATAATGCAATATTATAGGAACGTGTCTCTAAGTTGGTGAAATTAAAATGTGTTTATCGAATATGGTCTCTATTATGATTAGGGAAGTATCTCCCTCGCGCTACCTTAATCGCTTCTGTCGGGCCTAAATATTTTGTATGGCGTCAAAATGATTCTCTTAGTCGCTCTGAAACATCTGGTCTGAATTCCTCCTTCAAAGCCTGGCGTGTAGCCTCCCGAGTCTCTACGGGCTCCCAACCTAATCCCTCTAAAAGCTAAGGAACACTACATGTATGCTCGTAGCAGTTTTTAGCGAAGCGCGCAGCTTTCCTTTATATTTTCTTTATTCTTTGCGTTCAATATTCTGTCCAGGGTTCCAATTGCCCATGGCGTATACAAGATGTTGCCTGACCAGAGCGAAGCAGCACCTCTCTTTATTATCTCATACAAGGACCTTCCTATTACATGCATGACAAATCCTAGTTTCTTCATTACTGTGCGGCATATGTTTTGCATGTTTGTTCCCCACGATGTGTCTGAAGTTAAGGTAATTCTAAGGTATTTGACTTTATCTGAGGGTTTTACGTTTTGTAACTCGTTTATAATGTATTGAGCAACGTTTTCTTTACCCGAGTCACATATAATTCAAATGTGTACACATCAATAATGTTATTGTTTATATTGATCAACGTTTCCTATTACCCATGTCACATGAATACAAAATTTTACACATCAACCATGTTACTGCTGATATTGAACAACCTTTTCTATTTCCCGTAACACATGCAATACAATATTTACACACCAACCTTCCTCATTCCTCACCTCCGTCCAAATCATGTCACAATTCTGTATCCTTCTGGGTATAGTCATGGTCCTCCTTGAATTGTCCACTTTCTCCACTTTCCGACATTCGTACGTATTTTCTTGATTTGTCCACACTCATTCTCCACACCACTTGCACATACACTTTCTACTCTCTCTCTCTCAACACGTTCTGACCCTCTCCCAGCTAAACTCTCCTCTTACCCCCCATAATTTCCCTCAACAATCCTCAACCCCAACAATATCCTCCCTTTGCTGACATTCCGCGGGAGGCAGAACTGCCTACCTGTAAAATCATAACCATGGTGGCGAGCTGTTACGCCACAGTTTACTCCACTCGCAGTGTAATATGGCGTTGGTGCTATGATTTCCGCGAGAGGTGTACTGCGGTGTATTTACTAAGATTTAGTTCTAGCCCCCACTCTTGACACCACAAAGGATCGCTATTCTCACAAAGCATCGGACGTCCTTTCTTCAAACATAATTACAACCATAAAATCCTAAACTTGACCAGCGCAAGACATTATTACGTGCTTTTACCCTGGTGCGAAAGCATCCCCTGCCATACACCCTTTGGGTGGCTTGTAGGGTATGACGTAGACGTAGATGTAGATGTAATAGAGCGAAACAAAAATGGAGACATGGCGTGATCCGGAAAGTCGTCTCGCTTATGTTTGCACACACCTAATGATAAGATTCGGATCACTTCAACTGTAACAAATTTTCGATTAAAATACTATTACTGAATTTACTGCGGTCATTCACTGGAAACAACGATTCTCTTGAAATAATATACTTAAACACATAATGATTAAGTAAAGTTTGCGCCTATTTCAACACTGAGTTTTCGGAATACAGATGTTCGGCACAGCATCACCGAAAGCCAATTTCTGGCGGTCTTAAGCCAAAATCTTACCTTGACTTTGGCCACGTAGCATGCAGAGGAGTAGTCCATTTTATTCGACGGGAAAAAAATTAGCCGAATAATATGGTGGACGTCCTCAACTGACTTCCCGATGCAATAAATCCTCATTAAAATACCATGAAATAAACCATTTTCCTCCTGGTTTTGCGACGGAAGGCAACATTCTAAGGATTTGGGTGAGTTATCACGTAATATAAAAAATAAAAGTTAATACTTACTTAACAGTAAATTTTAAGTACCGGCTACTATTCCAATTCCGGAATAGAGTAATTGCAACTACTTTTAAACCAATAAAGATTTCAATGTTTTAGGCAAAATGACTGTGGCCATTGTATCCAGAACACATTTATCCCTACGACGCTGCCAGCTGTGAGTTTCTCTGTGCTATTCACTCTCATTGGGAATACACGGCCAGTTGCTAGGGAAAAGTTGCTAACCCATGGCCTGGCAAAAGCTTCGTATTCCGCCGCGGACGTAAACATTATGTCCGTCTTAGGACTTAAGTTTTCAGCTTGACTATACTATTTAGAATATGCCGCTAGTATATGGGATCCGTACGAGGAAGGTATGATAAAAGAATTAGAGCGCGTGCAAAGGAGATCTGCTAGGTTTGTTAAAGGCCGCTATGATAATTGTATAAGTGTTACGAGCTTAATAGAAGAACTAGGATGGGAATTACTATCAGAACGCAGGTTAAAATTTAGGTTAAACCTTTTAAATAAATTTCAAACCGATTTGTTCACAGATGACGTTAGATATATATTGAGAACCCCTGCGTATTATGCTAGGTTTGATCATATTAACAAGATTAGAGAGATAGATTGTCGTACCGATAGATTTAAAATGTCATTTTTCCCTCGTACCATAAGAGAGAACAATAGGCAGCGTAGCAAAGGAATAGATAGGTGAAATATAGTTAGAGTAGTCTGTAGTGCATGATGCATGTAATAACAACCAATAGTCCCTTCCTTATTATGTAGATACTAACCATCTAGCTCCATGTGACCCTATTATCTAGCATATCTCCCTTAAATATCCTACTTGTATGTCAATAGTGCATGTTTGGTGATCTTCACCCCCTGCCACACACCCTCGTGGTGACTCGCAGGGTATCACGTAGATGTAGATGTACTAAGCGAACGGTGCACCCAAAATTTCCAGTCTGATTAGGATAACTGATAAATGATGCTGGGTACATCTACATCTACATCTACATCTACGTAATACCCTGCGAGCCACCACGAGGGTGTGTGGCAGGGGGTGAAGATCACCAAACATGCACTATTGCCATGTAAGTAGGATATATAATGTAGACATGCTAGAAAATAGGGTCATAGTTTATTAGTTACTACAGTAGATTATTAGTTATTGCAAGTAATTGCAGTAGTTATTACAATAGAATATTAGTTACTACGGTATAGTACAGGTTAAAATCTACATAATAAGGAAGGGATTATTGGTAGTTATTACATGCATCATGCACTACAGACTATTCTAACTATGTTTCACCTACCTATCCCTTTTGCTACGTTGCCTATTGTTCTCTCTTATGGTACGCGGGAAAAATGACATTTTATATCTATCGGTACGACAATCTATCTCTCTAATTTTGTTAATATGGTCAAACCTAGCATAATACGCAGGGGTTCTTAATATATATCTAACGTCATCTGTGAACAAATCGGTTTCGAATTTACTTAAAAGGTTTAACCTAAATTTTAACCTGCGTTCTGATAATAATTCCCATCCTAGTTCTTCTATTAAACTCGTAACACTAATACAATTATCATAACGACATTTAACAAACCTAGCAGATCTCCTTTGCACGCGCTCTAATTCTTTTATCATACCTTCCTCGTACGGATCCCATATACTAGCGGCATATTCTAAATGAGGCCTGACAAGTGTAAAATAGCTTCTTTGTCGGACTCTCTCATCGCATTTGCCTAGAACCCTTTTTACGAATCCTAATCTACGGTTTGCTACACTAGTTATTTCCCTGATGTGTTTCCCCCATGACATGTCTTCACTGATGGTGACGCCTAAGTATTTAATTGAATCTACGTTACATATTTTGTTTTCTTTGATGCTATAATTATTCCGGGGAAGGCCATTCTTTTTCCAAAAATTCATAATCGCGCATTTCTTCAAATTTAATTCTAGCTGCCATCTATCACACCAATCATCAATCGCATCTAAATCCTTAGCTAAACACTGTCTGTCCTCCTCATTTCTAATTTCTTTATACACTACTGCATCATCGGCAAAAAGACGGAGCTTGCTATTTTTTACTACACTATTCAAGTCGTTTACGTACAGAAGAAATAAAATTGGGCCTATCACGCTTCCCTGGGGAACACCCGATGTAACTTTTACTTCGCCTGAGCTGACACCATCTAATACCACCCTTTGAACGCGTTCATGTAAGAAATCTCCTACCCAGCCTACTATATTACTGTCTATTCCGTATGATGCTAACTTCGCGAGTAACTTACAGTGGGGAACCTTGTCAAAAGCTTTTCTAAAGTCAAGAAACGCTGCATCTACCTGTACGTTACCTTCTCCGGAAACTAAAATATCGTGAACAAAAAGACCTAATTGAGTTTCGCAAGACCGTCCTTTTCTGAACCCATGCTGGTTTGTTATTAATAAATCCTGGCTGTCGAGGTGTCCCATTATTGATGTAACTATTATATGTTCTATAATTTTACATGATAGTGACGTTAATGATATTGGTCTATAATTACATGGCTGTTCCCTATCTCCGCTTTTATAAATTGGGGTCACGTTTGCTATCTTCCAGTCTTTGGGAACCGCGTGTTCTTCGAGGGATTTGTTAAATATTACTTTAAGATACGGAGCCATTTCGAGAGCTAATTCTTTATAAACACGAGCTGGAATTTCATCAGGACCTGAGGACTTGTTCGGGCTAATGTTACTTAGTAAGGATACGATTCCGCTACAAGATATATCGATTGGGGGCATTGGTTGTTGAAATCGGTCTGGTATGGTTTCGCGGAAACTATGCATAGGTTGATTAAAAACACTCTGAAAAAAGTAATTCAAACAATTTGCCTTATCTAAACTGGAAGTTACTATTTCGCCTCTATCGTTTTTCAAGGAATTAACCGTTGACTTTTTAGTTCCCTGTACTTCCCTAACATATGACCAAAATGCTTTCGGATTTCCCTCTAGTTGTTCTCCAAGTACTTTTCTCTTGAATTCGCTAAACGCTTTTCTAAGGGCTGTTTTTGCGGCTGATTTACAAATTTTATAATGCTCGATGGTATTTTTTAGGTCGCTATTAGCTACATTTTTCTTCATTTTTCTTAGTTTCGCATGGCTAACTCGTTGGCGTTTTAAACATTTTCTAACCTCCGCGTTGTACCACCTTGGTTCCCTATTCTCGCTCTTATACTTATGAGGTATATATCTGTTGACAAGTGACCGTGTAATTTGGAGGAACTCTTTCCATGTATTGTCTGTATTGCTGTTTTTGCTAATGTTCTCGAATTTTTCAAAAGATGTCTTTAAGTCAAGCCTAAATCCGTTAAAATCTGCTTTACTAAAAAGGTAAATCTTTCTTTTTAATTTAAAATTTTTTTCAGTGTTGAGGGAAAATTTTACGTATACTACCTTGTGGTCACTTATTCCATCGACATTTTCAACTTTAATTACTTTTTCAGGGATGTTTGTGGCAAGTAAATCGAGAACATTTTCCCCTCTATTAGGCAAATTTACTATTTGATGTAGTGCGTGTGATGCGAACAGGTTAAGCAATGACTCGCAGATTTCTTTGTCCCTACCTCCAGACTTATGACTGCATGTTTTCCAATCTATCGATGGTGTATTGAAATCTCCACCTACAATTATCTGTCGTTCGTTACTATGGGAATTAATGGACCTGATCTGTTTCTCGAGTTCTAATACTGAGTGTACATCGGAATGGGGTGGTCTATAGTAGGCACAAACATATATTACTTTCGAATTAGCACATTGAATGGAACACCATACACTTTCTATTATATTATGGGGAATCACTTCTAATATGGGTAATCGTAGCCAGTCGTCATTTATCATAGGATTCAAAACAAATGACCATCTTAGTAGGACCGTCTGAAGAAATTGCAACTTGGCTGTTTCCACATGAGGTTTTATTGTTACCGACCATTGTTTCGTTAAAGAGTAACATTATCAAGGTAAAACATTCGGTCAAAAAATGAGCCGTATATATAGGAAAGTCAAGTGGTGGGGGAGGTGGTGGGAGGGTGTTGAGGACTGGGAGAGTTCAGATGCTGAGGGGGAGGTTAAGGGGAGGTTAAGGGGAGGTAAGGGTAAGGTGGGGGTTGGGCTCGGTGCTCGGGTATGCGTCACTCCGGGCGGGGAGGGGGAAGGATTGGATGAGCAAGAAGGAAAGTGGAGGAGGGGGGAGCGAGAGGGATAGAGGTGGTCATTGACGAGGTTTGAGTCAGCGTGGCTTAAGATTTCCAACTCCTCCAGGGCGTCTAATCTGCGTCCTTTCTTCAGACGCTCCTACTATGAAGGATTTCCACGAAGTCACGCCCGCTACCATTACTTAAATAACCATCTTGTTTGCTCCATTGCACCTGATTCCATATCTCACGTTAAATTCACTTATTCACATTCACCTTATTTCTTCAACGAATCCTTTTGCCAAGTAATTCACTGAGGTATAACGGAGCATCCAATACTTAGACACATATGGCAGAGGGGATATGACCTCATAGAGATAGGAGGTATAACAAGTGACTTCCCTTCAATTTAAAACGACCTCAAGGACTATAACTTTACAATTCTCCTTGGAATAAGTTCGTTAACGTAACATCAAAGCAAAAAAAAAGTGTGGGACACAAAGTAGGTAGACCTGAAACTTATCATGAACTTCCAGACATTAATAAAAAGGTTTTGCTCGCCTGTTTCAGATTTCAGAATATAAATGGCGACGTACGATTAGATCTACATAGCTGACTGAATGGCATGATGACAATTACGTTTCCCGTAGACGCAAAACTCGACATGAATAAACAACAGCAATAAGCTACTCCGTAATTTCCTCAACTTATATGAGATAAGTTGAGAAATAAAGCACACATGAGGAGTTATTCCTGCCTTCAGAAAAGAAATACTAATCTCGTTGCCACAATGAACTGAGCCGGCTTTTAAAGTGCGTCTCGTCATCTTAAATCTTCAATAGAGTTTCTGGCAAAAACAATAACAGAAAAACGTGAAACGTAGCATTATAAGGTCTTCAGATTAAGAGAACAAAATCAAGCAGACTTAATATTTTCCACTTCGCGGATAAAATTTACGAACAAAATTAATGTTTAATTTGTACAAATAACAAGTGTTCCAAGTTCAGAGCCTCAAAATGGGCATAATTATAAGCGTTTTATTTTTAAGAAAATTGCTTTGATGATATATGTGAAAAAAAACACTGGTGCAATTCCCATAATTTAATTTCCCGTCACTGAACATGATTTCAGCACTTATACCATCATAAAGGTTAGTGCCAATACGCTCTCGTTTACTTTGATGATAATTTAATTTGTGATAGACCACTTGTTTTAAATTGTTTTAGGTTGAAAATCTCGGGTATGGTTTAATGATGGCCATTGTTATTCCAATAAATGAATCGATTTAAAATTTGCGACATATTAGGGACTATATTCTGACTTAAATGGTAGAAGTACTCTGATCGTGGGACCCAATTGATACCCAAGTCATAAATTTTTAACAAAAAAAAATTAACAAAATACCAAGAATAGCTGCACGCTTCGTTAAAAACTGCTAATGGCAAACACAAAGTGTTTCAAAACTTTTAGAGGGATTAAGGTGGGAGCTCCTAGAGACTTGGAGACTACACGCTAAGCTTAGCTTACTGGAGAAATTCATAAATGGTGTGCTTCAGAGCGAAACACAGAATATTATCATGATACCTCACTACATCTCAAGGTCTAACAGTAGCGCTAAAATAAGAGATACATTGCTGAACAGATAGGTAAAATAATTCGTTATTTCCGCGTACAATAAGCACGTACATACTATACCATAATACACGTCACCATTTCGCCTCCCAAAACCTTATCCCTTACATCTGTACACGACTGGTGTCATGACACCTCCTGCCACGCATCCATGCTGTGGCTCGCAGGATAGTAAGTAGATAAAGATGTAGAAGTAATTTCTCAAAGCTCTAAAAATGTATTTTTCCCAAATTATTTTCGTTCATTTATATTTAGATGACTTAAGAGTTTTTTAGTAAAACTTGACTCAAGCATTTTTTAAGCGAAGTTACGCGTACAAAAATACCACTAGCAAGGAAAATAATAGCTTGGTATTGGAGGCGATGGGCAGTTCCTCAGCTTACGCTACTGACGGAGACTCAAGTGAAGAGAGTTGAGTTCATATAATCTCTTTGCCATTGAGTAGATGCCCTCGAATTTTGCGACTGCTAGTAAGTAAGCACTCGCTTAGTGAATCTTCCTATCGATTGAATGTTTCGTAGATGTACGCGGCAAAGAAAGAGCATATTTTCCTGTACATTCGCGAGCTCATGGCATTCCGTTTCTTGCCCGGTGGATAGAAGACAAGCCTTAACAACTCGTACACTAATACCAATTCGAAAAATGTCACAAATCTTGTGTAACTGATTCTTAAAAACACGATTGCGAGGCAAGGCAATAGTACTAAACGACTGCATAAGTAGAAAGTAAACAAGAACCAACGGCAGTAGAATAAAATTTGTTTGCGTGGATTGAACTTTATTTCAGAATATGCTTATACCACAACAAACTCCGCTCAATCACTCCCGTAACACACTTCACCATTTTACCTCCTAATACTTAATTCTTTACACGTTTACACGGCTGGCGTCCTAACACCCTCTGCCACACACCCATCCGGTGGCTCGCAGGGTAGTAAGTTGACATAAATCCAAGCAAAAATGGGGTAACTAGGAGATGGATTCAACTGGAAAAGATGTGTCGAAGCCGTTTCTCACGAACCACTTAAACTTCGCCATTTTATCTACAGAAATTGCAAGAACACGTGCGCAGAATTAGTACAGCAGCTATTTCTCCATCTCTCATCAATGCATTCACGCATGCATTTCAGCATTCATCGCTTAACATGACGCGATTTTCAATGCAAATCCACACATACAGCGGACTGTGCAATAAGAAGCTTCAAGCAAGGCAGCCTTTAAAAAAGAGAAAAGAGTTAGAAATTTCAAACGAAAAGGCTGAGTTTGGATTCGCTAATTAAAGCTTTGATGAAATACTGCGGGTATACTCCAATGAAAAGGAATACTGGAGATTGCGATGTTAAGTTAAAAAAAATCAAAAAAGTTCCTAAATGGAATGAAAGAGAAAAAAACTAATTCACAGATAGCTTAAAGGAGAAAAGAAAATAAGAAATAGTGATAGGAAAATGGTGAAATCCTAGTTCATTAAGACAAATCCCAATAATTTCGCTCCGCTAGGAGGATAGGCGGCTACGTGGGTAATTTAAAACTGCACTTCAATATCTTACTAACATGGAAAAAGAAAAATAAATCCCCGCTCGATTAATCAGTGATGTCTCTTACTCTGGAATTACGCCGAAGACCATCTAAAGGTTAAAAGTCTTTCATTTTATCGCGCAGAAATAATTCTAATGCCTGCTAATTTACCTTTTAATTACGCTTCATGTACTCTCCGAGAGGCTGAGCCAGAGGAAGAGAGAGATCTCCTTTCCATAAAACAGGAAAAAAACAGGCATAAATGCCGTCTTCAACCTCATAAACCCTATCAGCACCTGTAACGATTCAACTTAATGAAATTCCGGATCCCTCCCTGCGGAATTACAACGTTTGAGTCCTTCGGCCCCTCTCAAACACACCACTCCTCCACTCTTTAATGAAAAAGAAAAAGGAAAAACCTTTTTGAAGTCCTCTCCGTCACCCTTTTAATGGATCCTGAACGGGATGATAAATAACCCTGGGGCTCCTTTGAACGCTTTACCCTCGATGTAACGGTTTCAAGATCTATTCATGACCCCTTTCAAACCAAACCTCCGCCTTTTTCTTCGCTCTTACTTCAAAAGGCATTGAAGATTGCTTATTTTTCTCGCTACTTCACTCGATTTCTCGGATGCAAAATACTGAGGAACGAGGCTGGGTGGGATAATGAATAAAAGCCTGTTGAGCGAATCGGGGCATGATTGAGGCCGAGGAGAGACAAGCATGTTTGGCGCCAGTATCATTTCAACAAACCTGGCGCCGTTTCCAGGCATACAGCTCCTAATCCCTACAGCTCTCATTTTAAAATCGTCTATGCGAATTACACAACATTCAGCCAAAATGATATCAGATATATAGACCAATACGCCGCGAGGATTTGGGACCCAGGTAATAATGATTTAACCAAACAATTTAATTAATTACAAGGAAAAGCTGGAAGCTTCGTAAACAACTGCTACAAACGAACATATAGTGTTTTCCGACATCTAGAGGGATAAAGGTGGGAGCCACTAGAGACTAGGAGGCTAAACCCTTGGCTAAGATTGCTTGTGAAATTCAGAACTGGTGTGCTTCAGAGCGACACAGAGAATTTTATCATGACGCCACGTTGCATCGCTAGGTCTGACAGAAACGATAAAATAAGAGAGATCCATTGCCGAACAGATAGGTACAACAAACTCGTTCTTGCCGGGCACAATAAGCAACCACAATAAAAACTGAGCTCAACTAAATACACACCCAAAATTCACGTCACCATTTAATCTACCAAGACCTTATCTCTGTACATCTTACATCTCTTACATCTATACACGGCTGGTGTCCTAACCCCTCCTTCCACACGCCCATCCGGTGGCTTGCAGGGTAGTATATAGATGTAGATATTCCTGGTACAGTTTCAAATGAGACATAAAACAGCAGGTAGGAAATTACAGATAAATCTTGGCATAAAATTCCATGTGATTTAAGTCAAGGAAACCCTCGTACAGATACATATACAAGAGGCAAGGGCCTAAAGTTTCAAAACCAAAAAAAGCTCAGGTTTGATGGAATAAATAGGTATGATGGACAATTACCGGTGGAACTTTCTTTGATCATTGAGATTGAATACCTTCTTCCAGGAAAATCAATGTAATGGGAGATTGCATTCAATTTTTTTACTTCATAATTACATTTTAAAAATTGAAAGATCCGCAGAAGGGAATAAATTGTTGATCTAATCGTTTTTATGACCAAATGCTAACTTCAATCGTTTATAGAAAAACATGATGAGGAATGGACCAAATAAAAATGACTTTGTTTACTCCACTTGAGGTTAATTAGCATGAACTGGGTTTCGACACTTCCTGTCATCTCCAGGTGCAAATACCTGGAGATGATATGAAGATGGACAACAACAACCTGAGGATAACACGAAATGTCGAAACCCGGGTCGTGATAAAAAAACCGCAAATGGAGTTACCAAAGTCATTTCTATTTGGTCCATAATGAATAACTTCCAAAAAGTAGATAAAGCATGCAACCATTTTCCTAGTATAATAAGGAATCTTATTAGTCGCCTTTGGTAGGAAGAAAAACGTCCATCAGTGGGAGATAATACATAATGACACCAGATTCAAGCAAGGCTAAACCACTGCCCAAAAAGCAGCAGCAGACGCTAAAATTCAAAATCGGGATTCTTACAAAATTACATAGTGTAATCCAAACAATAGAGCCTTCGTTCCTATACATTCGATACCTTAAAAAGCTTCCCATTTCCAGCCCTAAAGAGGGATGCATTTTCACTGACCGTTTAACATCCCAAACCAATATCCAAACCCAAGGAAACTGGCGTAAACCCCTTGAATTAAAGAGACTGTGTAGGCGTTTAGTATCCACACTAGTAGAGCTTAGTAGAATCAAGATGGAGGCTCTGTTATATTCCAAAATAAGCTAAATTTTATTTCCTTTTTTCCGTTTAAGGATGGAAATTTGGAATGAATACATACATACATACCCAACACGCCGTTCCTTGTCGAGGTAGGCAAAGTCAAAATGTTTCACTCATTAATACATAATTGTACACCTAACTCTCCTTCAATAATTTCCTCCATACTGACCTATCCTTGCAAACCTCTTTTGCCTCTTTTACTCCCATACACTGTTTCATACACGCACTCCTGTTTTTAAGAATTCTAATATTGCTCCTCCTAACAATTTCCTCAACCACATTCAGCCACAACTTTCTCGGCCTACCTCTACCTCTGACACCATTCATTCTACTCTCATATATCTGTTTCGTTATTCGACTCATCCATTCCCTCAACATGTTCAAACCAACAAAGCACACTCCTTTCATACACGTCCATTACTGGAGCATTTAACCCACATTCATTCATGACCCACTCATTGCTGACCCTATCCATCCTACTTTTGCCGCAAATACTCCTCAGATAACTCATACCCACGGAGTTTAGTCTACTCTTATGTCTATCCTGACATACCCATGTTTCACTTACATATAGCAAAATGGGAACAAGTACACTTTTGTACACGGCAATTTTCGCTTCCTCAGACAAGCACTCATTCCTTGATATGCTCCACATGCTACCTACCACTTTCCTTCCAGCATTCGCACGTCTCTTTATCTCCTCATCTATTCCTCCATCTTTCGCATACATCTTACCTAAGTACAAAAAATCATCCACCTGTTCAATTACTTCACCATTCACCCTCATCATACAGTTATTCTCCCCATTCTCCTTATCAAAAACTACTATTTTAGTCTTGCACGCATTTACCTTTAATTCCATTCTCTCCGTTGATTCACAAAATTTATCTAGGAGCTTCTGTAATCCCTGTTGACTGTCTGAGATCAAAACAGCATCATCTGCATTCAGAAGAACTCGCAAGTTTACATTTCCAATCAAAACACCGTCGTTTCCACTACATGCATCTCTAACACATTTATCCATAAAAACATTTGTACAGCCAGGGAGACATTACGCGTCCTTTCTTTACACCACGATTTATTACAAACCAATCACTTAGAGCCCCGTTAACTCTTACACTTGCCTTACTATTGTCATACATCGCCATCATAACATTCAATAACTGCCCATTTACTCCATAGTCTCTCTAAACCTACCACAACTTCTTTCTATTCACTCTGTCATATGCCTTCTCTAAATTGACAAACGCACACTACACTTTCTTTCGGACACTCATATATTTTTCCATCACTTGCTGAAGTGCAAAAAGCTAGTCACTACATCATCTCTCAGGCATAAACCCACACTGCACACCCCATATTCTGTTGGAAGTAATATTCCTCACTCTTTCGATTAATATTTTACTGTACACTTTTCCCGGGATACTCAATAAACTAATGGCCCGATAATTATTACATTCGGTCTTTCCTCCCTTCCCTTTGTACAACGGAACGATGATAGCATTCTTCCAATCCGCTGGAACAACAGAAACCTGTAAGTATAGATTGTATAGTTCACGCAGCCTAAAAATTATTAATTTATACCCACACTTCAACATTTCACTGGATATCCCATCTATGCCTGCAGCCTTCCCATTTTCAAAATTCTCACAGCCGTTGTGACCTCCTCCTCACTGATATCCTTTTCCATCATCATATTCTCACATACCACTTCACAAGGCTCATCCTCAACGCCTGCAATATTATTGTACAATTCTTCGAAATACTCCCTCCAGCAGTCCCTGATATTGCTCTCGTCCCACATGATCTCTCCACTTTTGTTCTTTACCGCACTCATTAACTTACCTTCACCAATCTTAGCCCTTTTTACCCACTTCCAAAACAGCTTTTTATTACCTTCAAAATCACTATGCATTTTGTTAGTTTCATCCGCACGCATTCCTTCTTTGATCTCTTTTACAACGATTTTGCATCCGTTCTTCTTCTTTCTGTAAATCTCACATGCCTTAGTACGCTCTTCCTCAGATTTGGCAGCAATCATATCCTTGTATGCCTCTTTCTTTTCTCTTACTGCAATTTTCACTTCTTCATTCCACCAAGCATCACCTTTCATTCTTCCTACTACTCCTTTTCCACATACACTTTCAGCTCATTCCACAATCACTCCTTTTAAACACTCCCACGCATCATTTACGTTCTCGTTTCCGATATGCTCGTCCCTCGTCTCTCTGCTTCAAAGATAGAGCATCCTCAAGCATGCAACCATACCGTTTTCTTACCTCGCTGTCTAGCAACCTCTCCACTTTTACTCTCAACTGCTTACGCGAAAAATTCTTCCTTGGCAACCACTTTCTGCCCAGATTCACTTTGGAGAGTACCAAATAGTGGTCCGTTCCACATTCAGCACCCCTCATCACTCGCGTGTCCCACACTAACTCTCTCAATCTCTCATCATACACAATAAAAGCAATCATGCTTTTACAATCGCCCCTTTGCCAAGTATACATATGTATTCTCTTATGTTTAAACCATGTATTCGACACAAACAATCCTTTTTCCAAGCACACACTCACCAAGTTTTCACCACTATCATTCACTCGAGGGTCACCAAATGGCCCAACCACTCTCTCAGATGCATCCCGCCTCACACCAACCCACCCATTCATGTCACCTAGTAAAATTATTCTCTCACCAGGATCACAATCATTCAAAACCTCTCTCAGTTTTTCCCAAAACTCATCATTCACACAGTCACTCTCTCCATCCACTGGTGCATAGCACGCCACAATCACATCTCTCCTACTACCTACTTTCATGCGAAATCAGAGCAATCTAGAGGATACTAACTCGTACTTCCTTACTAGCAACTTAGCTCTCTCAGTAAGAATGAGTCCTACACCTTGACTGCCATGTACGTCATCTTCAACTCCTGACCACATGCCAGACTACCGCCATATAATGTAACAGCATCCCGCCCCTTACGCTTAGTTTCACATACACACAAAACATCCATTCGTCTCACTTTCATTTCATTCAGCAACTCATGCTCCTTTCCATACACTCCTCTCACATTCCAAGTACCGAGAGTCCAGTTCGTTACCAGTCCGTATCTTGATGGGCCAACCTTATTCAGCTTCCACCGTCCATCGTGGCTTCGGCTGTCCGAGGCAACCTTTTGACGTTTAGCTGTAAGTTGTAATAGAGTATGCAAGGTACTACAAGGTCTATGCCTTCGAAGTACCCGCACCACGTGCAGCTTTCCCTGCTAACGGTTACGGCGCTCTACCGGTCAGTTTTGGCACATTTTCGCCAGTATGCCACATGAGAAACCAAAGCATAGTAATACCCTAGGCCCGTTTTCCCTATTCTGCTCAAGCTAGGATCCCTTCTGAAAGGACTACCTTGAGAGCCAGCATACTGTTGCCCACGACCCACCACTAGGAGGTATATGCGGTGTACTGACACACCGGGTCACAAATGGAATGGAAAGGAATTGGAATGAATTGATGTTTTTAAATGACGAATAGTCTTCAAAGAAAGTTTTAAACGGCCTTCCATGACGCATCATAGGAAATAATCCTAGTGAACATTCATGAGCAGAAAATCCAGATACGACGCTCTTAAGAAGAACAAACTATGCGCTGGCAAAGACATCCCTGTTTCATAGATACCCTACTCTCAGCGTTCAGCCAACAGCAGATTCGTATCTGTTGAAATGTCAAAAACTACTTCGCAACCACTTGAAGATAAAGATTATCATCCGTTTCATCTCTCTTGCCTGCGGGTATGGAACGGCCCAGTGCCTCACGCTACGTTAGGTTTCGAAATATTGGACTAATTCCACCATGGATGAAGCTTCCACCGACGTATGAGGCCAGAAAAATAGTGCATTATTTGTTGTCAGTGTGATTGTAATGATTACTACTGTTGCAGCCTTAGGATTTGATGAGGGTGAAGTTGCCAAATGGTTTCCTTTGTGTTTACTTTTAAATTTACCTCTAACCTGTTTCAACACTCTCCAGCAAAATATAATACTTCTCATTCAAATGATCATCTGTCACTTTCTAAGCACTTAATTCGTAGTCATTCAGAACTTATGCATTGTGCTTTGCAGTTTAATATTATCAAATCATTACAAAATTTTGATCGTGAGAGGTGATCTGCTGTTTAATGTAGGTTTAGGGGTGAAAACAGCTTCTGCTTCTGATTTTATGTGATCAAAGACCCTTGTGCTACAAATTATAATGTATCAGCTTGGTACATTCCCTTCCTCTCCTCATTGTACCTACTTACTACCCTCCAAGCCGCCGCATGAGCGTGTGGCAGGGGGTGTTAGGACACCAGCCGTGTAAATATGTAAAAGATAAGGTTTTAGGAGGTGAAATGGTGACGTGAATTATGGGAGTATAGTTAGTGGAGCTCAGTTTTCATTGTGGTCGCTTATTGTGCGTGAAAAGAACGAGATTTTGTTCCTATCTGTTCGGCTATCTATCTCTCTTATTTTATCGTTTCTCTCAGACATAGAGATGTAGTTAGGCGTCGTGATAATGTTCTCTGTGTCGCTCTGAAATAAACCAGTTCTGAATTTCTCAAGCAGGCAAAGCCTATCGTGTAGCCTCCGAGTCTCTAGGGGCTCCCACCTTATAACTCGAAAAGTTGTGAAACTCTATATGTTCGCTCGCAGCAGTTTTTAACGAAGAACGCAGCTTATCTTTGTATTCTGCTAATTTTTAGGTAAAAATGTTCATGCTCACGGTCCCAAATGCTCGAGGCGTACTCGAGCTGCAGCCTAACCAGAGTTAAATGTCAAATGAGATTGAAATTCAAAGATAACAGCTATAAAAACTGTAAATGCATGTAATTTTAATATCTTCAGCTTCATTCAATTTTAAGAGTGCGCTCATTACAGATTGTTGCGTCCACCTCATCCAGCCATGACCAATTGAATTTATTCCGACGAAATACGACAGTCACCAGAATATGAATCGATTTAATGCGCGTCCCACTCGTGACAGATTCCAAGCATCAAAAGAGCACCAGCAGAGAAATAAAGAAGCGAACTTACGCGAGATGTCAGGACAGCTCTCTGAGCTCCATAAAAATAAAATACATCCCTTCCAGATGGAATGATGAGGTGAGCTCTGATCCTCCGGTGCTCGTTCGTGACTACCACGGCTAAATATGGACGCTTCATCAGAAGTCTCTCGATTGAAAACTCAAATAAGAATCCAGCTGAGGCATAAGTTCATAAAGTTTCGTGGGTCATCATTATCATCCTTTACCAGTCGTTCGGTGAATCGCTCCTTTTTTATAGAGCAGCTGAACAGTATCGAACGCGAGCCGATAGAGGTAAACCAACCATAAAGATGACAAATGCCTTATCTGCAGGTTTATCCCAAACGTCGGCATAAATGTTCCATGTGAAAAATTATGGAAGCGCGGCAAGAGTTAGCAACGACTCGTATATTTTCAAAAAGAAGGTAGATGACACTCCCCACATAAATGTTCCTACCGCATAAATAAGTAGATTTGGTAACAGTTAGTGGTAGTAGATACCTCGACGGATTCCGTAGCAGGAAATAAAGAGTATTTTTATTTTAGTATCAAGAGTACTTTAGCCGGAAAACATTATTTTTAATTCATTCAGCAATATTTCACGATAAGTTGCAGTTAGCTAGACTGATGAACTTAAATTGCATTCATTGTTTCTCATCAAATCAAAATTTTTGAAGGATCCAATGAGTTTTAAAACTGAAATAGGCGAAGGAAGAATAGTCGGTTGCACATATATCTTTTATAATTATATTCATGAGTTTTTAAAAATAAAATGCCCGCTTAAAATTCGACAGCGATACATGATTGCTGTCTTCTTAATGATAGACTGCTGTAAAAATATGATCCCAAATCCGTGGATAATATTAATCTCTTTACTTAAGATGTTAAGCAAGAGAAAGAGCAATGCGCCAAACAGCACAACATAGAAAAGAAGATAGCACTGCTACTTTGCAGTGTTGACGTGACTATTTATTTATAATATTTATATATTTTTAAATTATGATTGATTAATTACTTTAGTAACAATTTCAATATTACCCTGTCTGCAATTAGGGGTAGGTATCATCGGAACCCAAAACGTCAAAATAAAAATTAGCAAAATATTACGACCGATCAGTACGCAAGAACTCCAAAGTCCTCAGATCCTACATTCTATTTAAGTCATTCTAGCCAGGTGGGGAATTGGAATAAATATTATCATTTCCACTCGGGAATATATTTTTTTCTCAGCAGAGTTGAAGTATTCATAATTATAATAATAGTGCATGGTGGAAAAATTACCTGGACAAAAATATGATGCTGGATGCAAAATATGCCATCAGTTAGAAGCAGTTCAGTTCGCAAAATAAAAGCAAAAGAACGAGCATCAGTACAGCCGTTAATTACCCTGAGTGGATTCCCAGCCAATTACTTAACGCGTGATAATCATCACTTATTGCATAAAACAATTTTCCATGAAGCACATCAGTATCTGAATTTACTAGTGCATTTTCCCGATTTATTTCTAGGCCTCATTATGCGAAATAACAAGTTGATTTGGACAAAGAGGCAAACAAATATTTAGCATATGGAATAAGTATTTAATATATAATCAAGTTTTTAACTGCTGAATTATCACCTTTGCGAAAAAATTACAGCCTTACTCGGCATGAATATCAAGGTTTGACGAGGCTATTTTTAATTAGATAAAACTTCGGTTAAACATGTTGACTGAATCAAAATGAATACAAAATCAGTTTTATACAATGGAAGAAAGGAAAAAAACAAGAGAGAAATGAGAAAAGGCCAAATGGAGCACAGGGCAGGCAGCAGAGACCCAATGGATGAGAGACACGTCATGGAATAAAAGATTTTTCGAAAAGAAAACATTACGACGGGTTACAAGGAATGGTCACTTAGGTCAGCATTTACGTCGAATAAATAAGAGCCAACAGAAGATCAGGCTACACGACAAGGGAACGGATGAGGTATTAAGAATGGACCGTGCATGCATCATCCGGAGAAAAACAATAAATGCGCGCTAATGAAAATGTTTGCACATATTTAACTCTTGAATTCGCAAGGCGAACAAACAACGCAGGCCAATTACAAGAGTGGAGTTGTTGGTATGGGGCTGAAAGAATTCGTTCAGTCTCGAACCTTGTTGGGCACGTGAGAGATGAATGAATGCAGCAACCCCAATTAGTTACACGGGGAACGCATCCACTCGGGCGATCCTGGCACCGTCGAAGGAATTTCCAGCCGTGGGATGAAACGATCCAAAGAGTGACAGAATCGTGAACTAATGGCGTCCTTCCATTCACTTTGGCAGTGCACGAAATGCCTTGCGAACGGGAGATTCCGAGGGAAGATTTTTGCATACACAGTCATACATTTATTAAAACAAACATCCCTATTCAACAAGAAAATTAATAATTACCTTCATTCTGGCCAAGATAGATTTATTCTTTTTTTAAATATCAATCATTACCACGATTCATCTATATTACATCCCTCCTCTCACAGTGAAAACAGGTCGGAAATTACTGCTGAACAATCAAAAGTATTTCACTATCTGGACACATATCTAATCTTCTGTCGCCAAAAAAACCCAAGGTAATGTTAGTCACTATGAAAACTTTCTGTTTAGCTCTCCGGACGTTTTCCTGAACATGCAAAAACACTCGGATGGGAATCTTGGGAAACTTGGATTGAATAGGAGGGGATAGGAAACTTTTATGGGAATCGCTTTCAGACTGTCAACTGTAAATTCATATAATTTTTCTGTAAATAAAAAACCAATTTATTTTCCGACAAAGTTATCAATGTCTTACAAACTGTAACATACTACGGTAGATCAGTTTATGAGAATAAAATAAGGGAAATATATTATAGAACAGAAAAGTTTAAAATGTCATTTTTCCCGTGATTGGCAAGAGACTGTATTGGCTTCGTAAAGGCTTTCAAGTAATATGTTAATTGAGAGGTAGTGTACCTGATTAATTCAAATGCCCCCAATGCATGTTTCTAAATCTGCCGAGTAGTGCTAACACCATGTTTTACACGTTCCCTGCATGATTATTGCGCCACATTTACAGTGTTACACTATAAATTATTTTAGTAGTTTCTGTAAGATTTGTAGCATACCCATAGCGTGGTACATGTTGGTGAAAGTTAATTTGTTCACTCTAGTTCATGTTGGTGATAAGACACCTCCTCCCAAACACCCTTGAGGTGGCTTTCAGGGCAATGAGTAGATTTAGGTGTAATCCGACTACATAACTCAAATAATTATTCAGGCTTCCAAATTCCTAAACTGAGGAATATATCCGATTAAATGACTTGAGGGCTTGCCTGGGGAAATGTTAACGAATGATAGACTTCTCCTCTAACACGAAATGGCTCCGTCGATACATTTGTTCATAAAATCTTAAATGTTCATTTATCAAGCCATCATACATATTTTTAAGGGAAGTTACATGTGAGAGGGGCATAACCGAAGCGATGCCGCAAAATATATAGGGAAAATTTTTTTTTATTTTTTATTTGTTTATACTCACAACCCCGAAAACAGCACAACAAAGGCCTTTTACATCGGGTGTTTTAACAGTAACAATAGATGAACACACACACCCATGTCCTGGGCATGATAGTATTCTACCTAGGCGGGACTCGAACCCGCGACCCTCGGGTTAGCAGGCGAGGACTTAAACCCACCGCCACCGGAGCCGACAAATTCTTGGGCTTAGTGCAGATCTCGGTGGTTAATACCAGAAATAGAACAAATGAGTCCAGAACTGTGTCATACATACTGTTCGCTAAAGTCCTATGAGAGTATTTTCCACTCGGTTGACTATTATATGTTGAACTTCCAAGAATCAAGGCGGTTAAGAATCTAGAAAAGAAAAATCTCAAAGTAGAGGAAGTTGCTCGAAGCCGTGCATTTTCAACTTTAACTTTAGGATTTCATTATGTTTCACGAAGCTAAACCGTTATGCCCACCATGTATCACAGTCAACGCATTTATGACCCCAATAATGATTTTCATTTCCCCTCCCTTAGCTAATGATTTCTTATACATAGCCAATCAATGATAAGGATTAGGACCCAGGAACTTTGACAGAGGAGGCCAAAAATCACCCAATGTTTCGGTGAGTCCCCTCGTTAAATATTTCATTATTCTACGATGATGACACTTAAAAGTTACAATATCATCCATCTTCACAGAAGGATATTGCTTTTGGTTATCCATTTCGCCAACATCACTGCGATAATTTACAAACTAAAGCATAAAATACAATCATATCCCGATTGATGATATATGCACGTCGGTATAAATTTACTATCGATCTGAAAGCCTATAAATCGAACACTTCCCGTCGATAGTAATGCGAAGGCTCTTCATTAGCATTTACGACTAAAATAAAGGTGAGATAGCATCGGCGAGATTGCTCGAACATCAACGTGAGACGCGTAAATCGGCAAGAATATCAAAACATTACCGCGTCCTCGAAAGTACATAAATCAACATCAAATGCTCCGTTAACATAAACCTCAGCTACAGAGCTAGGAAACGATCGTGCTCTATGCAATTACGCAAGGGAAATGATTTGAGTGCGAAGTAAAGTATAGGAAAGAAAAGTTTTTGATTTAAGAGTACAAAAGAGAGGGTATTAACAGTGTTTACTGTCAAGCTCTTTGTCAACACAGAAATTGCAAAAAACAATCAGGAGACGCCAAAAAGACAGATTTTCTCGCCATGACGGAGAGGCAATAATCAGAACAAATGAAGAGCAATCCCTTGAGATATAAGCACGCTTTTTTATCAAACATTTAGTAGACATAATTAAGGAACTCAGAAATACAATACACACCACAGTAATAACACGAAGGATTAACCCATAGTCATACAATGTATGAGTAAAGTGTATCCTGAAACCAAATTTCAAATTATTACAGATACGAGAGAATTAACGTATGGTCCCAGAGGGTTTGCAGTAACATTACTTGCTAAAAAGAACGGATCGAATAGCGGGCGAAAGACAGACTGCTTGCCCTCTAACGATGCAGAGGACGTAATAGCGAGGTATACTTCCATTGAATGAACATTTACTTTTGTCGTAATTGAGAAGGGTTACGGCGAGGAATTCATGGTGGCATTATAAATTCATCAGAATTCACATTAATGACGATGCGAAATAAGTTGCACAAATGATCAGGGAACAATTAATCAGACTCACCTCAGGTGAAGTGCACGGTGACAAGGTGTCCTGCCAGCCACCGTAAAGACAGTTGCGACAATTTCGACATCTACTTATGAAGTTTAACAACGACCAACATATAGGTCAGATTTTCTGACACGAGGTTGATGGGGTGGCTCGGGTACTAGCTTATCATACTGAGGGCCCGAGTTTGAATCTTGATAGCGGCGGTGATTTTTCCGTGGAGCCCTAATCCTTACTGGAGTAAAATTTAATCCATACATCTGTCGGACAGGATGCTAAACTGTGGATCCCTAGGCGCCTCCCATTAATAGCTGGCCACTGATGGCGCCAGGTTTCTCACTACCCTCTTCTCTCCATTCCACAACCCCTTTCTCCACCAATCCTAACGGCGCCAACGACGAAAGTTGTCGGTCGCCACCCCGAAGAGCAAACCAACTTACTTCTTCAAGTGCTGCATTCCCTCTTTCAAACATGCATCGACTGCCATTACGTTAGACTATCTGCACTTCTTGGATTCGCGTCGTACGTAAAACGTTACAAATTCAGGGTAGGGACTGCCCCCAGATGCTAATAATCCCCCCCCCCCTCTAGTCCACACTTTCAAGACCTGCACTTTTCTTCGCTACGTTGAACCTCAAATTCCTCAAGGGAGTTTTCGATCTTCCGAACACGACGGTGGCGCCTACCAAGAGATCGCGTAGGAACAAAAAAAATACCCGTTCCTCCAAGACCCACGCCTCCCCGACTCCCTAGGCCTCTCCTTCCGCGACTAAACCGAAACTATGGACGACGATAAAGTTGGAGAGGAGTTTGGAACACTTCGTTTGGTTCAAAGAGAGAGAGAGAGAGAGAGAGAACACAGTTTAGAGAGAGACAGCTAGTAGAGTTCTCAAAGCCAGTATGTCTTATCTCGACCTAGGGCGATAGGTCTCCTCCGGAAGATGGTTGTGAGGCAGGAAGAGGGCAGGGCCCTCATCATATGTTTGGGCTGAGATCAGGCGAAGAGGAAAATCCACCCAAAATAATTTCAACACTTTAATTCCACAGGGGACCACGAGCCAAACTCGAGAGACTCTCGATTGAGCTTCTGTCAAGTGTAACAAGGGGACAAAAATTATTTTTTCTTTTCAAAACCATGAGGTATTTCTGGTTTTCCAGGAGAAAAAAACACGTTTTTCAAGGAGATTTTAATGCATAGTGGAGTTGGTCGATAGCCATCATTAGTAGCATTAGCCCGATGATTGGTTAGCAGCAGCCATTGGTATTTTATAGCTATCTGAGGTAAATTTGGCGATTTAAATTTATTCACACGCGGCTAAGATGTTTCCATGCAAGCACAGCATGAAAAAGTGCACTCGAGATGAAATTAAAAATAAATTGGTACTAACATCGGCCACAATCACGATTATGTCTAGAAGAGAAAAATTCGGTTGCTTTCAAGAATTTTGATCGGTACCAAGTTCGCAATTTCAAGGATTTTTGCTGAAGAAAAAACACGAAGAGCTCAAGAAATAATCTCCAAAACAACGTCAAAATCTAAGAGGATTGCCAAACTTTTAAAGAAGATATTAATGATAATGAGTTTTCCCAAATTCATGCATTTTGTTGAGTATGGCCTCCTTGGATAAATTTCCGTTCCAAGAGTGGAAAAGAATGCCGGAACTCGGCAAGACAATGTGCCACCTATAAAAATAACAGCACCTGACCACAGCAATAGAGAGTTTCGACAAAAGACATTTCAAGTCATAATGTGGAGTGGTAATTCTTCTCTTAACAAAGAGGCAAATGAAGATGACAGATGGTAATACAATTAGTTGCGACAATCATTCGGACAGCAGAAGGCTTTTAGAAAGGGATTAATTTATAGAGCGGTCAAGAATAAGAATAATGAAAGGAATTATTGAAGGAAAAGAAACGCGTAGTACGAATAAAAAACTAAGTGGGCATTACAAAAATTCCTTTCATTATTCAGAAATTATGTTCCACAAACTCTCGCCAGATACCGTTGAGAAAATCTGTGACGCCAGTAAGGATAAGAATTGGATTGGATATTTAGGGAGGCGACCGACGGATACGGTCAATTGCGCCATAGGGGATAGGTAAGGGAGGAAGGGTGGATGGAAACCCGGCGTCGGCATTAGCCTGCTCTAAACGAAAGGCGCCAAGGGGACCACGGTTTAACGTCTCATCCGACAGACGGAGTACTGTACTTGAAGTGTCCTCCACGAGACGCTCAAGTAGGGATCGGGTTCCCTATGAAAAACATCCACCTCTGCAGGGATTTGAACCCTGGCCACCCGTGAGGTAGGCGAGTACTTTAGCCACCACACCAACCCGATCCCCGTAAGGATAAGAATTTGATTAAATATTTTCAAGGGAAAATGATTGCAAAAGGGAATTTGTTTGATACCTTAAGCGGTAATAACTATTTCATAGCTATGAAAAAACGACAAAATGACGAATGATGTGAGATATTACTCTTTTTGAACTGCCGCTAATTAAGTTTCGCAGCAAGGACACTGCATAAGGACGAGACTCTTGATGCGCTTTCGACCGTCTTTTGCTAAAATTACTGTCGCAGGTTAATAGCGTTCCAGAACCCTCCGATAGGTGGCTCAGTACCAAATGGATCCTTGTTGGCGAGTAGTGCATTTTAGTGAAGGGAGACCGAAGTGTATACGTGCGGAAAAACGACGATAATTTGGTTAAAAATGGGTTTGCGGTGTTGTTTTGTGCCGGAGTGCTCTACAGGGTACGGGAATACAAGGAGGAGGAACAAGATTCTCGGCGTAAAGAACAAAAGCTTGTTGAAGGCTAATGTAAGTTGACTTGGGTGGCGATTGTTGTCCTTATCGCATAGTAGCCATTACGGTCACATGGAATTGTGAATTTATAGCGCTATTAATCTCATGAACGTATTTCAATCGTGATATTTTTCTATTTATTAGAAATTATTCATCAGTCGGAGTCTCAGCTTCAAAAATGGAGGAAGGCTATTCCTCGAAAGGACAAAGTCCTAGGGAAGGAGGATCGGGTGTGTGAGCTACATTTTCCTCCCGATGACATACAATAACCTTGTTTTCATATCTATCCCGCCGGAAGCACAAACTTGCGAAGATTCTATTCGCAAGTTTGACCAACCACATCAGCTGATTTCGCTAGCGGAGGTTTCGAAATACGTAAATTGGCATCGAATAACCGGAAATGAACTAGCTTTCGTATTAATTGCATTAATTATTATTTCAATACACTCCGTTCCCTTATCTTACACCATAAATTAGAAATTTTAGGGTAGAATTCGGTATACGAATCCATCGATCACATCACCTAATGCTGTCCACCTTCGGTGTCATTTATTTATTTCGCGACGCTCTCGAGAGTTTTCCCGTCGATGGCTCGGTACCTTAGGTACATAAATCTACTATCCAATGCCTTAAAGTATCACTTGCAGTATAAATCATCGTACTGGCGTAGAAAAAGGAGACGTAAAAACACGTATAGTTAGTCCAGAGACGTCTGCTATAAGGAGCAACTACTCAAACAGCGCAGCCTGTGGCCAAAAGTGGAACTTCAATTCTTTCGCTTCCATTGGCAACAGAGTCGAGATGGGAGTTTTCCGTCCTTATGCACTGTTCTTGTTTCGCAGTTTTCTTGATCGAGATATTTTCTCGCACGGAAGACGCTGATTAATTTTAAAGCTCCATTCCTTCCTTAGAAAAAAATCAAAATTTCAGCTAAAACAACTCACGCTCAAATAGTTCATTGAAATATTGTATCAAATGCCAAGAATTGTCCTGCGATTGTGGTTTCTTGAGCATTACTCGGGATTGCCGAAGCTAGATTCGGAAAAGCCCATTACACATCGAAAAGTACTTCAAGTAGTTGTATTTCCTGATTTTCTCAATGAAGTACACTTACTTCTTTCGCAAATTTAAGGAATCTAAACTGGTCATGTCATTTTATTCAAAAGAGAGAGGGAGGGAGGCCGTAACTTTACTTCTCCAGTTGTATCTGCAGCAAATAAATTTACACGGCCTGGGGCTGCTTATGACTGCCGGTGACATTACCTCAATAAGGGCGCAAGGATTTATTTGGCAGAGATGGGTATTCACGCTCTAAGGTGCATAGAGCGAGGCAAAAAAGACAAAGGACGAAGTAGGATGCTTCCGTGCCTTTTGGGCAATACTTACTCATTGTTTTGCAAGTGGTTAGGAATAAAAATGTTGATAGGAACCAAAGAGCATTTGAACTTAAAGCGGAGAAGATACTTACGTTGCACAGTACATATTTGCACAGAAATGGAAGAGTGTAATGCTTTCACTAAAATTTCACATAGTTAATAGTAATAAATCTAATATTTAAAAAATTAATGTTTGTTTTTTTGTCTGAAATGCGTCCCAATACCATTCATCAGATTACGATGAAACTTTGGCGAGTTGTTGTACACATGCCCGGGAAGGTCTTTAAATTATTAAATCCGTTGTAGAACAGATGGAGCGCGAGTCGTTCCAGCAAATGTGTGTTGGCACGCGAACTTCTCAAACAAGTGAAGAACGACAAGCAAGCAACAAAGCAGATCGTTTACGAGTTGCTCGATCTCCTGCATCAGAATCGTATCAGCGAGACATAATATCGCGTGCATTAGAATCACAACAATGAGACATAATTTTTGTCATAAGGTATGTGTTTTCTTGTGCATAGAATAATATTTTGTGCATTGGTCTCTTTATTTGCTTTTTTAATTCTTGAATTCGATTTTCGCAGATGCTTTGTTTTTTTCTCAAATTGGATTTTTAAGCTCGAAAATCTTACATTTTTGTACTACTTCAACAATAGAATATTTTATTTCTTGGAAACAGCAGCATACTCAAGGCACTGGGTCAATCGCTTCGAGTGTGTGGATTAAATCTGGAAAATTCATGCTTTTCAAATGGTCAATTATATTCTGCATTCTCTCGAGTGGACAGCCGAATATATCATTTCTTTTTGCAGAGGGCGGTAACACCAAAAATATTGTACATGTATCCCAAAGCACTTGGATACTTTTTTTCAAATTCAATTTAGTACACAATAAATAATTGTCTTTCATTTATTTTGTACAAGTAAATGTGTTTGCTTTGTACAAGTGTGCATACTAAGAAAGAAAAAGGAGGATTGCAACGCATGCCGGGCAAGGCTAGTTAACAATAAAACAATAAATACTTAGTTTATACTGAACTGAAAATACTTAACAATAAAATAATAACTCAATCCATACGGACTGCATTGCATTATTTTGTGTGAATTATCGAATGCCTAAAAATTCAAGTTTAAGGATTGTTGGCCACGTAATGGAGAAACGCTATAACTACACATGCCGACTAAAACACGCAATGCGCGGAGGGTAATAACAATGCAAGCGATTAGGAAACTTACGCTTCTCGGTATTAATCTCTGCTCTAATGACCACTAACGCCCGACCATCTCCCCAAACATAATCATGCATTACACTTAATGGCCCATTAAAGCTAAAACAAATTCCAAATGCCTCAAATTAACTGCTCAACGGGGAACTGAGGGCATTAAAAACCTATAGAATGGACGTTAAATTAGACTTTCAATCGAACTTTAGAAATCTTTTATTATTTGGTACACAGTTAACAGCGAATATGGAGGTAAAAATTTATCGGATGAGAAAAAATCAAAGACTCAAGAAAGCAATGGCAAAATTTCTGAGAAACCAAAAATCCCATCGAAAACCATCACGGAGCAACGCTCTGGAAAGAACATCCCTATCAACCTTACTCCAACTTACTCCAACGATTTCGGGGAAATGTAGAGTCAGATAGTTTGAGTGAAATATCATTTCACCTAGAAATCAATTAATTTGGTCTCATTTAAACGAAAAATACCTTTTCCTTCCAAATATACCAAAATATCAGCCCCTCACCATACTACTTTCCGTGATATTTGCCAAAAAATTCCAGCAATTTTACAAGGGAAATGGTACGTGTATGCACTCCAAGGAGAGCTTATTTTAAAGACTGAGGAATTTATAACACCAAGATGTCGTCAAATAACTAACAGTGTTTAGCTTGCATGTTTTTTCAACGATTTTTGAAAATAAATCATACCGTCACCGCGGTTATTTTCTTCAGAATCACAAAAAACCCTCCGTTGTGAAGGTGATCCGTTTTAAATGTACCGCGCGACAAAAATGAGTCAAATTAAAGACTTATACAGATATTTTTATTTGATTTATTAGAACTTCATTCGTGTAGAAGTACAACATTGTACCATTACTTATGAAATATTTATGTCACTCTTCCAATAGCTGCTGAAATTAAAACTAACAATGCGAATACAGTCTCCAATATGACTAAGGAACTATCTCGCTCAAACTACCTTAAAAAATCACAGAAAAAATCTATCGAGGAGCAAGCAAACCAAGTTAACCTCAAGTTATCTCTACAGGAACTCAAAGGGAGAGGACAAAAATGAAAAAAGTATTAATAAAGCAAAACTGAAAGTAATTTTTTTAAGGCGTTAACGACCTCAATAAACACCACGTACACAACAAGGGAGCGGAGAGGGGGAGGGAGAAAGGATTGACAGTACTTTACGATCCCGAAGGAAGTGGTAGGCCGAACGTAAGAAAGAAGGGAAGATACACGGGAAATACGTGGAAACACATCCCACATAAAGGAATGCAACCTCTCTCTTTCTCTGTCTCTCTCTCCGATCCAGTGTCGTTAAATAAATCACGCACGGTTGGGGGGGAGGAGATCTGGAAAGAGGGAGGAAGGGGTGGGAGAAGAAAGGGATCGTGGGTGGATGGGAGAGAGAGAGAAAGAAGGGGTGGGAATGGCTATTTTTAAAAGGGCGAGAGCATTCATATATACAGCTCGCACGAGGGCTGTAGATCCAGAGAGCAGCAGGGCAGGAGCGGGATCCCCACGAGGCGATCGACCCAGAGACAGACAGACGAAGCGCGCAACAACAGGTCGCCCCCCTCCCTGTCTGAGCTAAAGTCTCGATGATTCACGATACGTAGGACCTCAACTCCATCCTTTCCCTTTAGGCACGCTCCCATGCATTCGTAGCACGCGCGAGACCATGTGAGCGGCCAATCGAGCGGAAAATCGCCTTCACGTGTACTTCGTGACAAGTGAGGCGGGGAGCAGACTTCTCGTGTTCCAACTGCACAGAGGCACTCGTAGGGTTTATATAGTCAAACTGATGGCGACAAAGGCAGTGGGGAATAGATAAGTTAGAAATAGATAAATTTATAATGTCGATGTTATCGACATTATAAATTTGTTCAGAATTTTGAATGAAAAATTTCAGCCAGCCTAGACTGTTTTTGTTAATTATTTGTACTATTATTGTATTAAGTTCTTTTGTATTATTTTTGTTATTATGATTAATTGTGAAAGTAGTTTACCCTGTTATTGTGTTTTCATGTTGGGTGAACTTAAAATTAAATAAATAAATAAATAAATAAGATTCAAACAGAACCACTACAGTGCCTATCAAAGGATAGAAATTAAGGGTCATCATTGGTCGTTCAATCCTAAGATTGGTTGACTGCAGCCTTAAACCCTTCCCTATCTAATTCTAGTTCCTTTACCTCCTGGTATCTCTTCCTTTGTACTTTCTTCTTTATTTGGTCCATGAACTAACTCCTGGGTCTTCCTTTAACATGCACGAGATATATTGAAAAATAAACAATAGGCACTAGTCATTAAAGTAGGATTAAAATTTGTGTATATTTCTCAAATGTTATTCGCCGGGAAAGTGTAAAATCATACATAGGATTAAAATACTGAACACTATCACTGTAAAATTAACTCGCAAAACCAGCATCACATTAACGATAAGCTTTGACTGATTTGGTTGCCTTGGAATAAGTTTACTTTTTCTGTGCCAATCCTGTACCTTTAAACAAATAAAAAAACTCCCAATTTATTTATTACCTCCTGTCACAGTAAATTTCACAATTGTAAATTCATAGGAAAGTTTTCCGTGCGTAAATTCCGAGGCTTGGATGTGTGACAAGCAGCTAGTGAGGGACTTAAATCACATAAAACTATCATTAACGTTTAATAAAAATCTGCAGTCAATATCAATAAAAAATAAGTCGTGAGATGCGAGTGATTGGTACGAACAGTTATGATGAAAAAAGTGAAGAAACGACAAAACCGTATTCTTGAATAACGGGACGAGTGAGGTGAATAACTGGTGTCCTACTTTCACTACGAAAAGTTGGTAGTACAATTTTTTAGACCATCAGGTAAAAGGGAAGTACACAGAATAAAACGATAAATCAGGCAGAAATGCGAAGAAACCAATGAAAAGATAAAGATTAATTTTTAGCAGCTAATTTACGCATACCTCCGCGACATATCGAAAGTAGTCATCGACGCCATTTGTTGAAAGAAAGGGAGTAAAAAAGAACAAAATCAATTTTTAGTAGAAATAGAAAATTTTAGGAAATTCGACTGACATTTGAGGTCAAGATTTTTCGATAAGACAGAAGGTGGTTCAATTTCGCCAATCCCGGTATTCGAAACCGGACCTCTAGGATAAGAGGTCACAAGGCCAGTCACTAAAGCAACACCATCCAACCAAGTACATTTTCCTTACAAGAAATGACTTAACAAAAACTCTACTTAAGTGGCAACAACGGTATCCAATCAACCCAGGCAATTCGTTTCCTCCGTCAAGGAATACTCCGATAAATCCATTGCAAGATTCCTCAGTATTGATACTGAGGAATGATACTACTGATATATCGTGGGAATTACACATACAAAACATGTGTGGCACAGTATTAAAGAATCTAGGTTTTGTTAAATGTATGATAGGAAGGATCTCGGACGAAAAAGTGAAGGAGAGATGCTACTACGCTCTGGTTAGGCCACACCTCGAATATGCCGTGAAAACTTGGGACCCTGGTCATAACGTATTAACCACAAAAATTAATAAAAATCCAAAGGAAAGCAACGCGCTTCGTAAAAAACTGCTACGAGAGAATATATGCAACTTTTAGAGGGATTAGGGTGGAAGCCCCTAGAGACTCGGAGGCTACACGCTAGGCTTAGGTTGCTTGAGAAATTCAGAACTAATAAAATTTCAGAGCGACACAGAGAATATTATCATGACTCCTCACTACATCTCTAGGTCTGTCAGATGCGAAAAAATAAGAGAGATACACTGCCGAGTAGATAGGTACAAAAATTCGTTCTTTCCGCTCACAATAAGCGACTATAATAAAAATTGAGCTACACTAATTACTTGTCAGCATTTCATCTCCCAAAAACTTACATCTTTACATGGCTGATGAACTAACACCCCCTGCGACACGCTCAAGCGGTAGCTCGTAGGGTATTATGTAGATGAGTATAATACTCCGGTAACGTTAAATCAAAGAATGAGTCCAAATAATGATGATGGAAGGAAATTAAACTATTATTAATAAAACAAAAAGAATAGTCTTTGCAACAAGCTTGCAAGAACAATATCAACGGGAAGTCGAAAAAGGTGAGATGCAAGGACCAGGGGTAGTAGACATTCCAGGGAAAAAATAGTAAACTAAACATTCTAATTTGAACGTTCCTTTAAAATGTATGAATGAAGTTCTCTTCCCGGTGCCAAACGTTCGAGGGGAAATGACTTAGGGAAATGAAGTATATGTGGTGTCTCCAAAGAGTGATGAAAATTAAGCAGACAGAGGGAGTGACAAATGAGCAAGTCTCTCAAAGAAGGAGCCGGAAAAGTGACAAGTCTATGGAAGACAGTGACAGTAAGAATATGGACACTAATTAGGCACATCCTGAGTCACAATAGTTCACAAAATACCGTAATGGATGGTGCTATGGAACTGAAGGGAGAAGGATAAAGTACAAGCGGAGAGCGACGGGAGACGTCAACGCAGGGAACTACGGGTAGGGGAAGTGACTTCAGGACAAAGATTAAAGATGAACGCGGATTGAACCCTACGGTGAGGGAGCACAAGAAAAAATTCAACGCACTTGAACTCCACTGTATTATGCAGATATGAAGCGCAGTTTAGATGCCGAGAGCAATGTATTTTACTGCAAGAATTATTGTGATCCATCGGTAACTAAATACCTGAGACTTTAGTTGTTATTTTGTTATTTTTGCTGATATTGTTGCTCATATGTGTCTCTTTTTGTGTTTATTACAACATTTGTTATTATTACACTTTAAATTTGCAATTTTTGTGTATTTGGACAATTTTTCTTTAAATAAAATAAATTTTAAAAACATAAAACTTTACACTAGAGGATCGAAAACGTATCACTGACTACGTAGCATTTAATACAATATCGGTGCACAACTTTTTTGTGATAAGCTTGAGGGATTATTAGCCATCATAAAAAGACGAGCTTTACTTTATGCGGCTAAAAAACAAATATGTATTCCAATATGTCTCAAGGCCAATTTATTTTCCGAAGAATATATCTCACGAACTCCAACATACTACGGTAGATCAGATCATGAGATTAAAATAAGGAAAATAGATAATAGAACGGACAGGTTTAAAATGTCATTTTTCCCGCGATCGATAGGAGATTATAGTGGCTGCGTTGAGACTTTGAAGTAAGTTAGCTGAGAGGTAGTGTAGAAGATAATTTCATATGCCCTCTAATGTATGTTTCTAAATCTGCCGAGTAGTGCTAACACCATGTTTTTCACGTTCCCTGCACTATTCTTGTGCCATACTTACATGCTTACATAATAGATTATTTTTGTAGTTTCTGTAGTGATTGTAGCACACCCATAGTGCGGTGCATGTTGGTGAAAGTTAATTTCTACGCTGTAGTGCATATTTTTGATTAGTCACCCCCTGTCAAATACCCTTGCGGTGGCTTGCAGGGTAATAAGTTGAAGTCGATGTAGATATGTAGACTCCACAAAGCTCTCGGAGAATTTATTATCTTAATGGACGTCTATTGATGAATTCTATAACTTTATGCCAAAGACAGTGACGATTTTATCAGATCGAAGCATCTGGATTATTTCCACTGTTTTCACTTTTGAAGGCTTTACTTATCTGACCCAAATTATTATTTAAAATGCCTTCTCACCCGATTTCCATTGGCACCATACTACTCAGTTTCTACCATATTCAACAACTTCATTCCGCAACTGTTAGATGGGTCACAGTTACCGAATTACCGAATGAATCCAAACCAAATATTCTTTAAGATGAATGGAGCGGTCAGTAATCACGGGTCATCTATAACGCATTGTAACAATTCTTTAAGCCAAAAAAAAACATTTTTCGACCAAACATAATTTAATATTATCTGTTAATGCAGTGAAGCTCACAATATATCACGGAATGAAAATAATTCAATGATTATATTATAACTTTTGCCGTGATTTCATCTCGTTATGTCTTAATTCTAGGTGCGGTATTCCAAGTTCGGCGAAAATTATATTTGATTACCTATATGTATTTCAAATCTCTGGTTCGGCATTACACCATAGTATAGTAAGTTTCTATAGCTTTCGGATGACTGCTTCACCATTTCTCGGGTTTCCTGCCTGTCTACAAAATTAATTTTGACGAGGCCAAATTGATATCCAAGGAGAGAAGATATTATCCTACGCTGATTAGGGTATCCATTGAAATAACTAAAGCGGTGCACCGGACTAAAATCAAATTTTCAAAAGAATCTTCATCCAAGTTGGGCGTTACGTGGAGAAAATTCACGAATCTTGACCAGTCATCGATTATGTTCATGACCATATACTATTCAATTTGAACAGTGTAAATTCGGCGAATAGCAGGGAATATGTACAAATGTAACCGAATTATTACGAAGTATGACTCATTAAGTTACTAGTTAAGAAAGACTGACTTGCGAAAAATCAAATCGGTAGTATATAGTTTTAACCAATTTTATTAAATGACATCACGAGTAAGAGTATATTCACAAGTTTCACACTCAACTGCTTGTGGACAACATCGCCACGGGCACTTCTAGCGGCCTCTGCTCCGAGCATACGCCGTACATCGTACCCGTTGCGCCCTTCATATCTTCTACGAGCCAAAATCAATAAATCTAAGAAATTACCCAGTCAGTGGGCCGAATATCCTCGGGGTAGTCAGATATCAATCGAGCACATATCTTGCTTCCGTTCCGCAGTTCTGCGCTAAGAAATCCTTGAGGCGTGAAGAGTCTACAGCAACTCTTAAAATCGAAGGTGGCATTTTCTTCGACGGCCTCTTCCATTATGATTCAATATTATCGAACTTAAAGAAATTTCAAGGAAAAGATTCCCTTACACCTCCGTCACGGGTCCTATTTTGGATGCTCAGTTTGGCATATGATTGGGCAATTTTCGATCTCACTAGATTCCGAGACTACATCATCTAACATGGCAATGTTTCCGGTGATTAAATAAAGGCCTTTTTGGCGTGACTTTTAGAGAAATGAAGTTATCTATGGTCTAGAAGGATTGATCAGGACAAAATTTTCGGACGACAAAGCAATATTTATATTGCACTGGCTGCCAGGCTGGTGATGGCCCGATTGATTGCATTTCATCAGTTGGTCCTCGGTTCGATTTCCGGAGATAAAGAAGATATTTTCAGAAGAATCTTTGTCTAAGCGAGGATGTTACATGCATACAGATTACGCCGCTTCCTTTCGGGGGAGGCACAGTCACAAAGTTTCACTCATAAATACATATTTTACGCCTAACTCTGCTTCCAAATTTTCTCCTTACTGACCTATCCTTGCAAACCTCTTTCACCTCATTTACCCCCATTCACTGCTTCATACACGCCCTTCTGTTTTTAAGACTCCTAATATTCCTCCTCCTAAGAATTTCCTCAACCACATTCAACCACAACTTTCTCGGCCTACCTCTACCTCTCGCACCATTCATTTCACTCTTATGTATCTGTTTTGTCATTCCACTCTCCTCCATTCTCTCAACTTGGCCAAATCAACGAATGAGGATGCTATGTGGACAAAATGCACTCACTATGGCCAGTCACCGATATTGTTCATGACCGTCCACTATTAAATTAGAACAGTAACGACAATTTATGAGGAAGTGAGTGCAAGAGTGATTAGCGCTCATTAGTCGACTTTTTTGAATGTATTTTTTATTTTTCTAGCATGACTTAGAAACGATGGTTTCTTAATTATGCATACAATGTTCGATATGCTTAGCAAAAAATAATTTTGTGACTTGGATATTTGTAATTGTGGAACTACCTAAAATGCTTATCAGTGTATCAGTCAAATGACGACGGTAAAAGAGCCATAACACACCATGTACGAGTAGTGGAGAAGTTCCCATTTTCTTCATATATTAAGGAGGCCTTCGCTATATCGCATCTTTGCCTCAAAATCATTTGTCTACTACAAAGTTCTTTTGCATTAAAGAATTAGCTAATTTTTTAAATCGTATACTTAGGTAGTTATTTATAAAAAAATAATCACGCCCCTAAAGATGTTTCACATCGTCAATTCGTACCAAGCGCTAAGGAATAAGATGCAAAATGTTATTTTCCTGGCGAAAAAGTTCGGTTCACCTACGCTAAGCTCGAGCGTGTTCCCCCAACTTCCCCTTCGCCCTTTCATCTCGCCCGTTCTGCTTCCCCTTCCCCTCTACGCCTCGCAGGACTGCGCCAGGATATTTTGCTACTGCTATCCTCCGTCCGGAGGACGAGAAGCAAATCTGTAGCCTCCAGGTGTGATCCGTATAGGGTTGGATAGCAATGTCGGCAGATTTCTTACCACTCTTCCTCCAACGATTTCATTGCCCAACCCATTTACAAAACCACATCCATAGAAATAAAATCGACAGCCGGCCGCTTTTCCTCTCAGTTAGTGCGCTATCACCACTAATATGTCCTAAACAATATTTCAAGCAGAAAGCTTCAAGCAAGAAAATATTCTTGAAAAACACACGAACGCAAAATTCATCGCGTGAGATAAAAAGGGCAATAAACACTTTTTATACAAATACCCATGCAGGGACTTTAGGCTCGACCTTGAGATCCATTTTTTTAACTACAGCGGATAGGAATAAAATAACGAAAGAGAAATATTTAAGACTACGGGACAATGCAAAAACTAAAGTACCATGAAATGCATTCTAAAAATAACAGCCGAAGTTCTTCGGTAATGTTTCTTGAGCTCGTGAAAATCATTCGACGCGAGAAATACGCAAGTAGCGAATGAACAATACTATGCCTGAAGCGATAATACATTGCAAATAACGTCCCGCCATGGGAGTCCTATAAAAAGATTTTTATCTCTTCTTCTTTAAGGAAACTTTTCACCGGAAAATAAATGTTTCTCAACCCAACTAACTCAATGCCTAAGTTATAGCGTGATTAACCGCAGACAGAGACCCAGAGATACCTCGAATTAAAGTCCACAGGAAGTGCTCAACCACAGAGTTCCACATGAGGCTGAACGTTCATCGCGGATGGAGTATATTTTTCTCATATCAGGAATTAATCCGCAGGCTCGACAACATTTTATAAAAGATGAGCATAAACGGCCACGACAAGATTCCGAAAATGGCTCCACTTTATTTAATAGAGTTTGTACTCATTGAAAGACACCATTTAAAGTCTGTGCCAGCGTTCTTTTGGCAGTGAATGCTCGAGCATTACGAACTGAAATATAAAACCTAATTATCTGATTTAGCTATCGAATATAACACCGATATTTCTGATCTATGCCAGCGAGCGTTACACTGTACATATTCTATGCGGAAGTATGGAAATGTACAAATGTATGCAAGTTAATACAGGCTTAACTCCCTAGGAAACTAAAGAGAGGTGGTTCATTAAAAAGCTGATGAGTTTATTTGATATATAGCATCGTAATTTGGACCTGGAATAACCTGGTCGACCTGATAAATTCCCCATTTTTAAGTGATGAAGCACAAAGTGATTCATTCTCTCGATCAATTATATCAAAAGTATACTTGAGTGAATCCCATTTCCACGGCTGGTTGGTCCGATACCTTCATTTAAAAAAATAGCATCCTTGAAAGCCTTATATAATCGTTTTACGCACCATTCCAAGCATGAAAAGGATAATGCAATGTTTTGTTGGTTCAGCTGAGTGGAATTTTCTACACACCCAACAAATATGAGTGATTTTGAAACCACCGACATTTACCTCTATTTATTTTAGAAATATTATTTATTATTTTCCTGGAGATTAACTTGGGATTTGGAAAAAATATTTCAGCCAAATAAATGTCATTAAAAGGGGGTGCGATGGAAAAAGCAACTAATACAGGTGTGGCTGAATGAACATTGGAATCTTCGCACAGCTTAAAAGTTTAAAGGCCAAACGTTTATCATTTGACTATGGTAAAGAGCAATATATATATAAACTTCTATGATCTCTTGCATAATTTGTGTCATTTCGATAAAGTTTTCGGCTTTTTAGCTTCCTTCAGGTAATTAGTACAGCATTAGAGTATTAAAACACCAGATATAAAACACATTGGATTATATTTATTAAGAGAACCGAAAGTAAGCCATTATTTGCATGCAAAAAATTAATATCAAAATTGAGTGTTCTTTAACGTCGCCACGGGATACTAAAATACTTCACGTCTACTTTAGCATGACCATATAACAGAGATATACTCTAATACTGAGGTATACATACCATACTTTTGATATAAATGAACAACAGTGTCAATTAATTTCACACGACTTAGTTAACAATAATTCATGGTGCTTATGTGGAAACAACAGGAATGTCTGAGAACTCTCCAAAATTAATACGGACTGAGCGGGGAAAATTGGAATTACACGTAAATGCAGCTTGTATTGGGTATAGGCTTATTTATGGTCTGGTCTGGTTAAAAATTCAAACTGTGCCACGATTATTTTTTCCTCAAATGATAACGAAGATAATGCGTGCGGGACGAGATTTATATCCGGCGGAACTCATCCGAGTCGTGCTCCGTTGCCACTATTCAAAGCAGAAAAAAAAACCTCGAATGTTTTCCTTCGTCAACAAATGACTGAGTATATTGCTCCCTGATTGAATTGTAGGCACATATATTCACGCTTTAATTTTTAAAACATTTACCACACTTTTGGAGGCAAAACAATTGTAAAAAAAAAAGACGGCAAAAATGTGAATAAATGTTCATGAGTTGATAGTCAACAATTAGTCGATCAGCATCAGCGGAAAAATGATAGGGCGAGGTTATTTCAATATAAAAGAAATTTATGGTAAATCAATTAATTAGTGAGGAAACGGCTAATGAAGTCTTCTCGGAATTTTCCGCCCGGTAAGGCATTGGTTGGTCGAGTTTTCGAGAGCATTGCCCTACCCGTGGTCCGTAAGACGACTGCGTAGACAGTCATCGAAACACCGACCAACCATTACTTGACCTGGTGAAAAACCCGAGAATCATTAACATTATGCGGCGGGAAAGAACCAAATCATTCATCGAGTGAGGTAACAATTTTTTTAACATGCCATCTGCGTAGTAGCAATACGCGTATCATTCTATTTGAGAACTCTTGTTTGTTGTTAGGACCGATGCTCTTTAACACATTACCAATTGAAATAAAGAAATGCAGGTCAATTAAGTCGCTTAATTATACGATTAAAAATTGGTCAGCTCAAATAAGTTTGTAAATACTTAAATACCGAATAGGTAATGTTTCAGACGAAATAATCAAATAAATGTAACCTTTTGGCTAGTAATATTGTTTATTAACCCATTTTTGTACAATTTTGTCATAATTATAGTAAAATTTATAATGGTAAGTTTTAAAATGCTACAGGAAGCGACATGAGTATTATAAAGAAGACTGAACTAATTTGTATTTTTACTTTTCATTGATTCCTAGATGACTGTATGATTTTTCTGTAGTAGGCTGAATGATCTTTCTGTTATAACCTTGATTTTGTACGCTGAAAATTTTCTATTGTACAATGGCCACACAACTGGAAAACGTGGTGAGTAAATTTGCAAGCCTATTTTATATTGTAGCCATATTTATCGCTGGAAATGAATTCATCGATTCCTATTTTAATCTCCAACCCTACGTCCCATAGAGTTATGGAATAAATTCGCTTGGTATTCAGTTTTCCAATTCTAGATCACCATTTATTTCACATAGATGCAACACTTTCCTTGGGTCGTAAACTTCATCTCCGCCATGGGCAGTCGGTTATAGGTTTGTTTGACATTTTCCATTTTCGACGAGCGATAAGGCAAGAAACCAGAGTGATATAAATAAAATTTCAAAATAATCCCATCATGGCACGTGAAGTTCAAATATAAAGTGCTGTAATAAAAAACTTAAAGAAGTTTTTATAGGTATTTTATATCTACTTACTGAATTGGTTAGCACAGTAATAAATCCTCTGATAAAAGTTCCTTCGTGACTTTCTTGATTCGAACTCGTAGGACCTCCAACTTTTTAAGTGAAAGGTACCTCATCATCGATCGAAGAGAATCCTTTGCGCAAGTTATATATCGCACAAGTACGTAAGCGACATTCATGAATTATGGGTATCATGCTTATAGAGGAATAATTCAATAAACGCACAAGATTTATTTACACTGCATATTCAATTTTCATGAAACCGCATTATTCTCGAAGGATAGGCATCTCCTCTAAAATTCGTATTAATTCCCAGTTTGGTCAATTAATTAAGCGGCACCAGAGAACAACTTACCACATATAGAACTTTCAATACATAGCTGCAGTTCAACGAAAATATATTGGGAAAACCAAAGGTAAATATTCATCCTCAACGAACGAACAAAGTAAAAACCTGATATCAAATTTAAACACCAGAAGACACGAATATTTTCTGACGAACGTCTTCCTATTTCTAAATAAGCACCAATAGCCTACCACTTCAGAGGCAGCGCACAGTGGGCTGAAATCGAAAAAAAACTGGCCAAAATTCAAAAAATTGTTTTTTCAGTCTGGAAGTTGAAATTTGGTAGAGTAACTCTCCTGCTATTGGCGCATATGATGTGTCATGTCATTTTTTCATAGTTTTTGCGCATTCGCAATATGCAAGGGCTATGCATATGATGCGTCATGTCATTTTTTTTATAGTTTTTGCGCATTCGCAATATGCAAGGGCTAAAAGTTGAACAAAAGTGAAAAAAGCCTGAGTTCAGTTTTAGCTGAAAATCTCTAAAATGAAGAGGTTGCAGAAGCTATTGTAGTCGTTTAATGCAATAGTAAGCTATATGATTTCAAATAACAAACACATGTCTTCAACACGTCATGATTTTAAAAGATAAAAAGAGATATTTGCTCTTTTAACAAGGCAAAATGAGGGTAGACCGCTGTGGCGGCTATTACAGCCTATAATACATAAGCGCCTAAAATGAAGAGGTTGCAGAAGCTATTGTAGTCGTTTAATGCAATAGTAAGCTATATAATTTCAAATAACAAACACATGTCTTCAACACGTCATGATTTTAAAAGATAAAGAGGGATATTTGCTCTTTTAATTGACTAGTTAAAAGGCGCCCGATACTCAGTATTCATGGGTATTCAAGTAAAATTAATAACTTTTGATTTAGTTTATTGAAAGAGAGATGAGATTAATAAGAGAGCGATAAAGGAGACAACAATTTATATATTAAACGTCCTGGCTGTGACGTGTATAGTGACACTAACGTAGACATCAATTTGTTCCTATCTTTGTTTATTGACATTATCAGGAATAAATAAAACGATAAATTGCTGTCATATTCACTCCTTGAAATTCCGATATATTTTGAGCAACGGTGCAAACTCCTTCACCGCGGATGGAGAGCGAGTCAGCAGGCAGACATAAATAAACTCGCCTGCCCATTGTGAACTGACAATGATATCGCCGGTGGCGAACGCCTTGTCTACGTCCCAAAGAACAGGTTATACACTGAATCGTTGGAGGGGAAAATTCAAAATTAAATAATTAAATGCATGAGTTCTTCACATGGCCTAATGGCATTTCTCTACGAACCCAAACACCTATATGACTCATGCGCGTATGCGTCAACCGCAGACATGAATAGTTTTTCTTTAAAAAGCGCATGAAAATATCAACAAGGCTTACGCAATCAAAAACGATAACTCCGAGGTTTGACGTCACTACAAGGCATTGCTCCTCTGCTCGAAATATATGTCAATGGGCTCAACGGGATCTCAATGACCTAGTGTTGTTTTGAAGCCAAAAAGAGAGCATTATTTGAAAGCATTATTGTAGTTTTTCGTCGATTTTTTCTTTTATATGTAGGAAAATCATTTTTTTAATTTGAGGACATGAGCAAGATCCCATTGCACGTTAAGGTGACTTCGTTGACAAATGAGATATTTTATTCCTTTGAATATAATACACTGTCTCTGGCGTTACTCGGAGTTACTCCTTCATAGTGAATGAAAAAACACCTGGTTATCATTCCACACTTTATTTGAAGCAGCACGACCTATGTTTCAGTATATCACGCCATCATCTCTGAAGTCTGAAGTTTAATATCAGATGATGGTATGATATACTGAAACTTCGGTCGTGTTGCTTGAAATAAAGAGTGGAATCACAAACAGGTGTTTTTACATTCATAGTTTAATCATTCTGTATTCATTTATCTGCCAGGTAAAAAAAATTAAGATTTACATTTGAAACGCTCTCGTACATAAATACAACATGCCATCCCCGGTATAAGTAACTGCATCTTTAAACAAATGTCAACTACATAGGAGGTAGAAAAGATAGAGGGAAAGACAAACGATAGAATTTTACTCACACATGTGCGGTCCCAGAACCCACACTTCCGGCCGCGAGTGGACCTCCACGAGCAGCGTCGGCGTGCAGAGGAGGAGAACTAGGAGATCGGCCACGGAGAGGTTGACGAGGAAGACGTTGGTGGAGTTCCTCATGTCCCGGGAGCGGAGGATGACCAGTGGGACCATCACGTTGCCGGCCACACCCACACCGAGGATGATGGCACACAGGAGCGTCGACGTGGTCTTGATGTAAGCCGGGAATGAGGCCCAAATGTGCTGCTCGGGCACGTGTCCTTCCACCACCGCATCGCCACCGGCGATCCCCCCGTCGATCGCCGGTATCCCGAACCCGCCGCCCGCCGCTGAGCCTTCCTCCGAGGCCACCGTGTACTGCCGAGGGGGCGTCGCCTCCGCTGGCGCCGGCGTCGCGGGAGCGAAGGCCGCCGCGGCCGCCGAACCGAATGAAAGGGCTGCCCCCGGACATCCCCCCGAACACTCCGTCTCCGCTCCCTCACCGCCGCCTCCGCCATCGCCGCCCCCGGTGGCGGATGGTGGCCCTCTGGGCCTGGGGGCGGCGTCCGCCTCACCGTAAGCGCAGCACCTGGCCGTCTCAGAGGTTGCTATGGAGATGGTGACCAGGGCAGAGATCATGACAGGTAGGAAAGGAGATGGCCACGGCGGCGTCGTCGCGAGGCGGGGTTCTAGGACCCACCGGGGGGCGCGAGCCCCCTCGAAGACTTGGGAAATGAGGGCGGCCGGGCGGTCGAGGGACTGTGAACACACGGTGACTCCTGTCTCACTTTCGTATCCGAATCGTTTGGGGAGAACGATGGAATCACTTCAAACTTTTCCTCTTGAAGTTATCGATTATCCTAAACTCAAACCATAATACTGTGAAACTGGAAGTCCTTGGATTATATTCAGGGAAAATTTTCTAGACCTCCTCGCAAAGAAGGTTTAGCTTGATTCATAAGCACTTGATAAGAATATCATGCACACGACCTGAGATATTACATGTGTTCTTCAGTCTTCTTCAAGCAGCGAATACGCCCCCCTGTAAGGCAAAAGAAGTTCTATCTAATAAACACTGACGCACGAGGAAATTATAATTCACTCTTCCTGAGAATCTACATCAGTATTTCAGTCTTCCTCAAAGATGCATTCACACCCCCCAAGGGTGTCAAATGAAGACCACTAGACTTATTTCTAAAACTCATCTCAGGGTTTATATTGGTGTCTCACTTCTCTTATTGTCAATGCCCCTTTGGTATCAATTCAAGTCATCCCGTCAATAAACAACAACCTCACTTCCGCACAAAAACTTCCCCACCTGCATGCCCACTCTTTAAGTGTTCTTGAAGTCGCCAAAACACGAGACAGAATGAAAACACGGGGGAAAAAAATGTGAGAATATCAGGCCCGAATTTATGTTTCCTCCTCCCAACCTTCCTAGTCGTCCTTCGACACCACAAGTCTAAGAGCAACACGACGTAAACGATCCGGTGAAAAGTGTAAACAAGCGTTCCCCGCCCTTTATTTACTTTCCTCTCAGAGAAAACCCAACGCGAAGGGATTGATCCAGAAAACCGTGTCACTTGTGCGACACGCCGAAGACGACTGAATCGGGTGGAAGAACGGGATTCTCCGGGCGCGAAAGGCTGCGGAGGGACAATCCTCCAGGGGATGATGGTTCCCGCTTCCCTCTTAGGGAGGAGCAGGGAGGCGACGACCGTCCGTCCGATTGGTACCCCACTGCCGCGCGGCAACGTCTGACATCACCTAGTCGTCGTCCTCGCGACGTGGGCCGTTCATCCTCCGGCGCGGGACGCGGGGGGGGGGGGGCAGGAGGGATTGGAAGTGAGGGCGTCCTCCCAACCGCGCCGCTTGGGGAAGGAATGGCGTAAAGGGGGGCGTGGAGGGGGTGTGTGGTGGGTGTTGGCGGTTCGCAAAAGGGGGATGATTGTCGTCGTCGGCGGCGGCAGGAGACGAACCGGCGGGGGAGGCCGGAGACAGACCGCCTTGGATAGGGTGGGAGAATATGAGAGGGAGGATGGCTCCTTCCCTCACGCCGGGAGAGTGGGAAGACTCCGCATGCGCACCCTCTTACGAGAAGCGGGAAAAGACAGGAACAGACAGGGGTGGGGTCTGGGTCGCAAAAAAATGGGGGAAGAGAAATTAAGGTTCGATTTCGATATGGGCCCGATTCCAGTTGTGTCCCGATCCGATTCCGGTTTGATTCCTTTTCACTTCCGATTCAGTTCCGATTCCGACTCCAGGTGTGTTCTGGAACGGCTTTGGTGTATTTTTGTTTCCTTGACAGATCCGACCCAGTTCGGTAAAACTGTAGCTCCGATCTCCTACCAGTTCTGATCCCAGATGAGTTCCGGTACGGTTCCACGAGGATTCCACCACTTACCGTTTCAAGAAGAGCTCTCTTACGGTTTCCTTCTGTAATCCTTTGGGCAAAGTTTCCTACTGAAATCCTTCAGGCAATGTTTCAGAAAGCAAAAGACCGGAACTTTAGCGATACCTTGGGGAGTAGTCAGGAAGACTAAGAAAGTGGTAAGGATAGTGACGAGTTCGTATCCGATTCCATATTCATTCCACTTCCGACCCGGTCACAAAGATCCTGGATTCAGAATAATATCTCAACTGCTAACACTTATTAAACTGTGAGACAAGCTATGCGTCAAGGGAGAGTGCCAAAGATGCGTCCGAGACGACGGCAATGAGCCACAAAACTGCTCCCACCGTCGGGACGCGAGAGAGAGAAGAATAAAACAAAAAAACGCGAGAATGCCCTCCTACTCCTCCCTTTTCTTCCACAAACATAACACATAAGCACACACACACACACAGAAAAAAACACCCACAAGCGCGAAAACGCACAATTTTATTTCCCTCTCCCGACACCTCCCTCTTCCTTCAACGTCAAGAGAGTCCCGCGCGGAGTCGTCGGCGCGCGCAATTCCGCCTTCCGCGAAAACTATTCTCGCGGAGAGGACGGAAGAAGGAGGGTGTGCGCGAGCAAGGAGTATGGGGGGATGGGCAGGGGGGGAGGGGTTGACGGGATGAGGTGAAGGGAAGAAAGAAGTGGGCGTCGAGGAGAGGGATTGAGGTGGGGGATATTCACGGTGTAGTGGGTAATAAGCCACGCAAAGAGAGGAGGTAGGATGAGGAGGAAGGTTTGGAAGGATAAGAGGAGAGTCTTTCTCATGAGAGGAGGAATGAGATGCAAGGAAGTAGTTGTAGTGGTGTCCGGGAGAAAAAAAAATATATGGGGAAGGAGGATATGGGCTTGTCTCTCTCGGAAAACAGAAGACGAGAGAAACGCGCGCACTTGTGTCCGAGTCGGAGATGGAGGCAGAAACACGCACACACGGCTCCCGCCCCTTGTTGTCGAGTTCTCCTCTGGAGAGCTCTTCTTCGTCCGGGTCACTGGGGTTACAGGAGGCGGTCGGCGACGCTGGAGGAACGACTGATGTCACAAACACGGCTGCTGAGGGGGCGTGTCATTAGGGACTCAAGTCGTTTAAGAGATGGGAAGAAAAAAAATTTAACAACACGGGACACCGAAAAATCTGGCACACGGTGAGTGTTTGCAGGATTTTCAGAAGGGCTCGCGACCATTTAATGAGCACTCGGAGAGGTTTCCTTCAATTCAAGAGGAACGCAAAACAACTGCGTCCAGGATTGGATGAGGTGGCCGAACCACAGGAGAATGGGATCGCATCATAAAAAAACCTCTCCCGCAGGTAAACAAACACACGTTATGCCACCCTCACCAAATTATTCGACGCCCCCTTTTTGTTTTAATCGATCACTGACATCACTTCATCACTGCGATGCTCATTTGAATTCGTCCCCTTCAGGAACGCAACAGGAGGCATTTCACGACTCCGCTATTTCAACACGTTCGGGAAGGGAGAGAGATTTTTCATGCCGATATTTTTTTGGCGACGCGGGAAAGAAGGTTTTTTTAGAAGTCTTCCTCGTCGAGGAGATCGTATCCCGCGCCGGTCTCCTAGTCGGTCTGGCAGCCGGCGAATAATCGTGCGTCGGCCGCGGCGGAGGCCCACGAGCCCCCCGGTCGTCCGATAACCTTCTCTCGCCGCGTCTTGGCCCGCAATAGCCGGCGAGCGAAGAAGCAACTTTGCCCGCTCACTCCTCTCTTCCCTCCCTCCCCTTTACGTTTCCAACTCCCTCCCCTCCCCGGTCGGCAACCCCTTCCCCGCCAAGGCTGCTGCCTCTACCACTGCCGCCGGCTCCTTTTGCTCCGGTGAAACTTTGGTTAAGCGTCATCCGACAGAATGCACGGCTAACTACTGAATAACCGAATTTATACACTATTTTGGTAGAGCTGAAAAGCCTCGTTAATAACTATCTAGCAATACTCATCCCATATGAGCATTAAAATGCTGATGAGGGCGGTAAAAATGAGATATGAGCAACTTTTAGGTTTCCAAAAATATAAAATACCTACTTAAAAAATTAGCAATCAATTATTTCGCTCGTAATACGCATGACGATAATTCATCAATGAGTCAATGCTTTAAGTGTAAGGGCCTCCAAAATATAACTTCATCACACGAACCTCCACATGGATGATTTGATTAAGTTGCTTAGGAACGTTTATTGCCTCAATCATAGTGCGTGTCGCTGAGTATAAAATACAACCGAAAGACGTATTTTTCATTTCAATCGATTTCTGACATCACTTCGAAACTCAATTGACAACGTTCCATTCAGGAATGCCACAGGACGTGTGATTTTGACGAAAAAAACTTTTTTGTTCTTTAAGGTATTGTAATAGATGTTGGCTAAGTCAACGAGAATGTAACTTATAATTGAAAGTGACGCATAGTCAAAGTTTCACGGAGCACCTGTTCCGTCTTCTAATCTTCACCCTCGTTTACGTTAACACGGAAACAATAATGTTCTTCCACTCCACATCCTTCCAGCACTCCTCAGACTTTACCAACATTTCTTCCTTTTATTTGAGCAAGAGCCCTCCTACACCTTGTCCAATTGTCTCACCACGGTCCTCTCCTAACCCTCTTAGAACAATCGTCCCCATTTGCTTAGGGTGGAGATTGAGCGCTTGTAGCTGGGGGAGGGAGGGCTTCATACAAGCGCCGCCGACTTGTCTTAGTTTGTACTTCTCCTCCCCACTTACCGGTTCGGCCTCCATCCTACCGGCTTCCCTCGAGTCGGTCAGTTCTTCGGATCTGGATGGTAAGCTGCTCGGCAATCAGGGAAGGCAACCCAGAAATAAAGTCATCAGAGCGACTGATGGGAGGTGGGAATTGTAAGGGGAGTATGGTTATAAGGAATGAAGAGGGATGACGGAGAAAAACCCGGCGTGGGCATCAGCCTTCCCTAATTGATAAGTGCTACAAGGAGTCCACAAGGGTTTTTTTTAACTCTTCATTACTATCGTGGTTTTTGGCCACGTACACACTGTCTTCGGGTCTTTTTTGATCCGATTTTTCGAATTGCTCGTAAACAACAATCGTCATCCGCACTGTCTCAAGTTCAACTGGCACGCTCCCCCCTCCCCTAGGATGATATTGTTGCCAAGGTTGATGCGAGCGGCCGTTTGACCACTACAGCAAAAACATCAAAATTACGTCAGGTCAAAAAAGACCCGACAATTGCAGTTGAGGGTTAACGGCCCATTAGATGAACTGAGCACTACATATAGCAGTGCCCTTCACATAGCACCGGAGTAGGGGTTTAGGGATGTCTGATTGCAAGAGAAAATTATTCCGGCAGCTTCCGGGATTCAAAGCCAGGACCCTCAGGTTGGATGCTCGATATTTTAGCCACCACACAACAATGGATCCTCTCAGAACACTCCTCCGGCCGATTGGCAGAGCGCAATGATCAAAAGCGCTCTGAATGCCACCGACCTCCCAGCGTCCTTGTGGTAGCCAAACCCCCCACCCCTCCCGTTTATCTCTTGCCCGACCTCCCCCCCCCCCGAACGCCCCCGCATCGGAACCGGACGGATGAACCCCCCTCTCTCCTCCCCCGCACTACCCCACCCTCTCAACCTCTCCTTCCGACCGGACTCTGGGATTCCCCTCACCACTCGTATTGCCCCCTCTCCCCCGGCCTTCCTCTCCTCCACTCTCTGCCACTCCCCCTCCGACAGTCCCAGCGCGTAGAGCGGAGGGAGTCCTCTTCGTTTTTCTCCGTCGCCCTCTCTATCTCCCTATCCTCTCCTATCTCCCCATCTCTGTCTCTCCGCAAAACCGCGAAACTTTTATGCGCATGCTCGCGGCGCGCGCGTCGCCGTTCCATTTTTTTTCGCCCACGACGTGAGCGGATGAGGCAGGGAGACTGCGGAGAAATCAGATCGCTCTCGGTAGCCCTCGGAGGCGGTCACAGTCGGGCGTCGGTCTCCGCGCATTTATTCCGTTTCCTGGAACGAGAAGCGAGAGGTGGAAATTTAAACGATTGTCCAGTCTTTCTTCGATTAATATTTTTAACAAATAAATACTGGAAGCATCAAGGGAAGTTCCTGCGAAATCCAAAATGCTCAGATATATCGGTCCTTTCAAAAACAAAACCGAACCAAACAAAAAAACTAATAGAATTAATGGTCTTGTCAGAAACTTGGTGGAATTACTTCATAAAGGCCGCATTACACGGTGCATTTTATTGTACAAATTCCTTCATGAAGGAAATTTCACTGTGTAAAGCAGCATTTTGTATGACTGTCTGAATGACTTATCGGGAAATAGCTTCCTGCTATAATTCCATTCAGTTTCTTGTACATTCCATGATGCATTCGTTTGTACAATAAAATGTACCGTGCAAAGCGGACTTAATGAAATGACGAATATGATTATGTCGAGTAGCGATGAAATCCGGATCGTAAATAAGCAATAAATATTTTGTGGAAAACTAAGTTATTCATCATTTCATTAAAAGAAATCATTGAGGCGAGCCAAACATTTTTTCTTTTCAATTCCGCAACCCTCTATGTGTTTCTACCCCGCATTTAAAACCAGTTCATGCAATTGAAAGCGTATGAATCAACCTACCGTAAACTTATTTGACTTTGAAAAACTTATGACTCGCCCAAATAAACATTCATACCAGTCCAACAAGTTGCCTTTTCTTGCCACATTTGACAATTTTCACTAATGTTTAAACGCCAGTTTTAAGAATAAACCTCAGGAGGATAACCAATAAATCTCATCACATTGAATTTATGATAAGCTTTCTAAAGGCCGCTTTACACGGTACATTTTATTGAACAAGCGAATGTATAATAGAATGTACAAGAAGCTGAATGTAAATAGAGCAGGTTCCCGTAATGTCATTCAGACAATCACACAATTTTCTGCTTTACATGCTACAATTTTCCTCTTGCAAGAGTTCATACATTCGTTTGTACAATAAAATGTACAGTGTGAAGCGGCCTTAAAAGCCGTTAAATTGTTTGAAAAAATCATGGCATATCTCTTAACCCGTCAATTCTTTTGATGGGAGATACTTATATTTGTAAATAAAAAAAAATTCCGGGATCTTCAAAGTCAGAGTAAATACCTTTCGTTACACTCGACGTAATATATCTATAAAATAGCACGATCAGGCTTTCTAAGAACTAACGAAATTTTTTCTCAAACAGCTAACGGCGTCTTAAACCTTAACATTCTCCAATAGCATCCTGTGCGACGCAGTGCGACAATGACTGTCAAAAAGAGATTCAAACTCACAGAGCCTGTTTTTTTTGTATTATGGGTAACTGAGCTCTTCGTAAGAAGTAATCCGGAGATAATAGAGTTTAAAATAAACAAGTCTCGAGAGTCAATAAATAATCAATAATAAGGTTTAACAAAATCTAGTTAAATTACAACACTCAGTTTGTAATTATATATTTGGAACCAATGGGATTCTAGTTAGAGTGGTGGCTAGAGTACTGGCTAACCATACGTACGGCCAGGGTTCAAAACCCAACCGAGAAGGATATTTTTTAGAGAAAACCCGATCCCTACTTGAGTGCCTTGTGGAGGGCACTTCAAGTGCAGTACTCCGTCTGTCGGATGAGACGTTAAACCGTGGTCCCCTTGGCACCATTCGCTAAGAGCAGGCTAATTCGTACGCCGGGTTTCTATCCACCCTTTCCTCTCTTACCTGTCCCCTATGGCGCAAAAGACCTTAGCTGTCGGTCGCCTCCCCAAATATCCAATGCATTACTTGGAACCGGTGATTTAAGGGCAAACAAATGATTCAAGTAGAGATGAAAAATAAGCTGGTGAGAGCAATGCTTCTTTATCTTTGAAGATCCTACTAAAACCGAAAATTCATGAGCGAAAAGGGACGGTTTGTGCGTTTGACTTTCCAAAGACTTGGGTTTCCCAAGCACCCAGAGTCTCCCCAACGTGTGTTAAGACACGGAATGGATTTGAGGCGATAAAGAAAACACCACAGCGGACCATCGTCAGATTTCCAATAGCTTACGGGTGGTAAAGGAAGAAGAGGAATTGATAAGCTGAGGAATTCGATTGAAAGGAAAGATAGCAGTTTAACGATAGCGTGGCGGTAAGAGGGGAGGGGTATCCCCGAGGGGGAGAGGAAGCGATGAGGGGAGGGGGATGAGGAATAGGAGGTCCGGTTGGTGTTAGAAAAAGTTCGAAGAAAACGAAACAGCCCGGCCGGTGCCTTGACCGCCAGCGACCCACGCGATCCCTCGACAACACCTGTGATTAAGGAGCGAAATTGGCGCCGACATAACCGTTCTCTCTCGGACGAAAAGGAGCGGCCCCGCCACCACGGGGAGGCCATTGAGGCCGTGGCATTGACCATGCTAGCTCCATTCAATTCGATGACATAATTTTTTCTTTTCTTTTATTTTTATCGCCACGGAATGACTGCTCTCGAAATAATAACATGCGTTTAAGTACAGCGATTGCGACCTCCACAAGCCCCAAATGTTCTCGTTCGGTTGCTCGTGTTGAAAAATAAGGAAGAGAAAGGTCGAAGGGTAGCATATGAATAGAGAGAGGTGATGACTAAAAGAGGGAAAGGAACCGAGGAAAATATCTTTCTCAATCCCAGGCATATTTCTGCACGATAGGAGGCGTGAGAGGGTTCGCGACCTTCGGCAAGGTCTCGACGATGGGTCAGCGCTTTCGGAGCCGGAGCTCATTTCGTTTAAGTAATGGAGTCTTATTACCTGGGCTGTCTTTTAAAAATTCACCAGCATCGATCAGCGAATTTTAAAGGGTGTTATGTTGAAGGACCGGGCCTAAATTATTCATCGGAAATTCCTGCTTGAGAAATCTCCGGCACTCCGCGAACATCTCCCATTTGTCTCTTCCTGTTAAGGCATTTCATCGACGCTTCCTTCGCTAAATTTTACGCTTTACGCAAGCGACAAGATTTTAAAACGATTTTTCCAATATTTTACTCTCTCGCGATATTTATTCGCGCGTTTTTTGCGACTACCAATAATTAAAGAACACATTCCTACTTACGCGTCCCCTGTGAATACATACCAAATCCTCACCAGTTTTATCCCAATACTCACTCGCTTGAATTTCGTGTATTCAATTGTTTCATTTAAAGATGAACTTTCCGTTTTTTGAAACATTAACGCAACCGTTGGAATGTACTGCAAAATTACATAAAGTGTTAAGGTGCTTTCAAAAATACATTCCACATTAAACAAGAACTATACTATGAGAGCATTAGAGAATAATGTAATTTCAGAATGAAGAGTAAAAAATATTTAACATGTTATTTATTTTTCAATCTGAAATGCATAGCTATACTGTGGAAGAAACCATCAATTAACGATTCTATTATCTCTAGAAACTCCTAAAAAATTAAAGACAATTATAAATAATTCAAACTGTGCCTCTTAAAACAATAATATACCTTCCTTAATATAAAACTATGCCTTCAAGTGAGCAAGGAATGCATTTAGCATAGAAATGAAGTTAAAGGCGTACGTGCATCATAACGCTTGACATTCAATCAAGAAAAAATATCATAAAACTTACGTACACTGAAATATTTGGAATAGAAAAAGATGGAATTATTATTCTAAGTACTAATTCAATACTTATTAAATATGATCTAGCAGTAAATTCCCTTGAAATTTTATTAATCTGGACAAAAAATTGAAGATTAAGCTAAGAAGAATAAATTTGTTTGGTAGATATAAAAGAATATAAATGCATCAATGACTCTTTCAGTATGAAGCAATAACCATATTATCATTCATTGCACATTCAACAAGGCTCTAATTTTTCGCCACAAATTTTCCACGTCCAAAAATTAGAAATACTTGAGCTTGCTTGAGATGCTTGAAATAATCACAGAATAATTATTGCTTTAATGATTATCAAAACGAGCCGTTTAAGGACTGGGGGTCTGCTGTTGTTTTTATGAGAAACCATTAAAAACAACACGACATAAAACAGAATAGAAGAACATAAAATAGAATAAAACCGGTGAGCTGTCGCATATTATTAGTTTTAACATGAAACAAGCATAAAAATCATAGGGATCCTCGGCCTATTTCACCCCTCCCGCACCTTTTTTTCAAGCAGAAAATTTTTCGACACATTTGGGGAGGAAAAAATAGTAATGATACAACTCGCCTGGTCCTAACGCCACCGAATTACTCCTATAGAACTTTCCTTATGCCTTGATTTTAGTAATAACTTATCATTATACATTTCTGGCCCGTAATCATCGTTTTGCATTGAGGGCCCATTATGCTCTCTCAATAAAATTTAAATGGTGAACGTAAACCAAATGTTAGAGAGCCTAGCAAACTTAAATTAAAAAAGTCAATGGCATGACATCTGGCAATAAGGAAATAAGTGGAGCATTTCTCGAAATACTAATCTGGTAAGAAAAATTTTATCAGAAAATGTTCTTTATCGATAGTAGTTGCTCCTTTACCTTTAATCCCGAAGGCTACTCAGTGGTATATAACTACTCATAAACTACTATACATATTCCTTTGGAAAAAAATATATATTAACAAACAGAATTCAACTCTTTTTAAATACATCCCGCTTTTTCAACAGGAAAAATCATTAAGATTAAATGGAATTAGTAGCCCCTCTTGAGAGAGAAAATGAACATAAAAGTTAAGCCTTGTTGACTATTTAACATTACACATGGTGCCCAGCGTAGGTCGTAGACACACAGGGTACCAATAACAGAAGTTTGGATGTGTATGACAGCTGAACTAGTGCATTAAAAAAATTATTAGTTGAATGAATAAGTTGGTAGACAGCGACAAGTCGTGCATTTCCATTAGTGGAGCAAAGAGAGTAGTTTACGTCTTTAAAATGAAGATAACATAACTTTTAATATGCGCAAACGTATGTCAAAAGCTGATTATTAAATATAGAAAACGCCACTAATTTTAAGAGAGCCGAACGCAAAGTAATTGAAGACAAGGCAAGCGAAGCTAAAATTGCTTCAATAATTTTCCTCAATTAGTTAGTTTCCTCAATTTGGCAAGTTAACCGTATCAGTTCACCTTACCGATGCTTTTCTAGAGAAAAGCAAAGCTTGAGCCAAAATCACGCGAAAAGCATTATTCAAGCGGTTTCATGGAAGTTTCACGCCATTAAATTCGATGATGCTTGAATTTCGGAGAGAATTTCACTCAAATGTGGGCGTCCGACGAAAACACGCGCCATTTCTGCAAATCCTTTAAGTGGGTCAGCGCCATTTTTCTGAAAGAGAAATCCAAATGGAACCTATAGAGAATGAAATGGTACATACCGCGAGATAAACCACAGTGGAATACTCTATTGGAGTTGATTCTTCGTTTAAAAATATTTTCATCTATTTTTATTGTAATAACACCAACAGTGATCAATGCTAACAAAATAACTGTGCGTCGGAATGTATACAGTAAGTCCTGGGAATGCGTCGTTTCGATTTACGTCTGATTCGATATTACGCCCATGCTGACAAGGGTCGTCGGAAAATTGTCCCTGTTTAATGCTAATAAAATAGACCATGTGTGCATATGCTTGCGTTTTTTGATAACTGAGACATAGTTATCATCCTATCTGAAATAGCTATTTTTTTCTTGATGAAGGTAAAAAACGAAATTTGAAATTAACGCCTTGATTTATTGCGGGATGAAAGAGGTCACGAACATTTGGATCCGTTTCACGTTGTTGCGACTTACGTCGCTCTTTTTCAACGAGCATCTTCGACGTAAATCGAGGACTTACTGTAATTTCAACACTTTTCAATTGCATGGTCTGTATCGCGGTGCTTGCACCACGTCGATAGCTAAATTTATGATTCTCTGTCGACCAAAATACCATATCAGTATTAGTATGAGTGTAGTAATTAATATAGTTACTATTCTAATTCGGAACGGACAGATATCCTATACCACAAAGGTATAAGCACTACTGCCATGCCGAGGTAAGCAAAATTAAATTTTCTTTGAAGGCTTCCGTGACTCATATACTTGCTAATATTGCTGTTTTCAGATATTCTCGTCGCGTGTTTAGTTGTTCTGACTACAGTTTCTCCCCTCTTCCCGGGGGCGTCTTCAAGTCCGTGGGACATTTTTACAATTTTTTGTTTTTACAAAATGTCCAACGGACCTGAAGACGCCCCCGGGAAGAGGGGAGAAACTGTAGTCAGAAAAACTAAACACGCGACGAGAATACCTGAAAACAGCAATATTAAAATTAAATTTTCATTGGGAAACTTGATAAGTAAAATGTAACGTTTAAGGTTATCTCAGTATTTGATTAGAATTTAAAGCTCTCGGGTTTTCAACAGAGTAATTCGAGTTAGTGATGTCGTCGCAGCGTTTCCAAGGAGCTTCTGCCATCGTTCTCGGGGTAAATTTTCACCGCGAAGACGATGGCATACGACGCCTCCGTCGTCTTGTTTATGCCACTCACCAACATCACCCAGTCGGAAACCCTATAAAATTGAATTCGAATAACTAAAAATAATGTTCACTAAATGGAGACAAATAGCAAATTTACATTGCCGTTTTGCATGAAACAAATTATTAAGAGTATTCACTTCCTCTGATGAAAATTTCATAATTTTAAAACGGATTTAGGATTCAAGCTCCCAAAAAACTCTATCGATGACTGCAATTTGTGAATACCTTTACATACTACCCATCTCTGAAAACTTCCTCATTCAAATACTTCATTTTCTAAATAAAGGTTAACGTAGCATTTAAGTCTATTAGACTCTACAGAATCATCATGAAATTCCAACTTCAAAAAGGGAAGAGAGTGTAACATAACGCTGGCCTCGCCATTTTCTTTTACCACCTCATGGCTTATTATAACAATAAGGGACCCACCATATTGTGAATTGAGAATAAACAATAGACCGAGGGAGTGGAAGCGTCGGCAACAAAAGGAGCTAGGAGTGTAGAGGAAACCGTCGGAGTGTACGGTCGTGCCAGGACAGCACGCAGGGATTTTTATAGATAAAACCGTCGGAGTGTACGGTCGTGCCAGGACAGCACGCAAGTTTTGGTAGGAAAAAGTTCCAGAGTGTGGCATCGTGCGAGACATAGCCCACGTAGAAAAGGAAAATTGACCAAGGAGCTGGAATTAAGGAGAGGAACGGGAGATCTTACAACAGGACGAGACCCAAGAGCTGAGGGCCCGCCAAGGACGAACACAACGCAGGCTGAGAGGATTTTCCAGACCACAGAGGGACAAGCCAACCTGTGTCGTCGAATAATTGGGTTGTAACTATAAACTTTTATTTTCATACAAGATACAAGAAGCCATAAGGCAAGAGGTTTTTAATTGGCCAAGAATTAAGTTTGTGACTGGATATTGTGAAAAGTTTAAGTGGAGAAGTGTGGCAAATAATTGGACAATATACTTAAAAGAAGGAATAATTATTCATGTGCCAAATTTGTGTGTAAATTAGAATATACAGCTGGTCATGACCTTAGGATATAAGTAATTTTTTCATAATTTAAATTTTCTGTAAATTGAATATTTCATTTTGTTAAGTAAATTGCAAGCGTATCTCTAAACCTACTACGTTTCATGTATTTTCTTTTCCGACGAGCAAGCTGGGGCAAAATACAAAGTAGAACTATAACGAAGGAATTACGTGTTACAAGAGGAATACAAATATGTACCCTTCACATTTTAAAGATCTAAGCGACGTTAACAACTAGTCATTGAAAAACGTGTAACTCCGAAACATGAGACTCGAAGCTCAATCAACTCGAAAACCTTAAGACTGTCTCTCCAATCCATTAGCTTACATTTCAATTTGCGCAAGAGTGTTCCTCACTCTGAGCCCTTCCCCTTCTCTCGCCTCCAAACCATTTCTCAAGCACGGAAAAACTCACAAACTAACAGCTCGGATGAGACTGCGCCTGTACTTCGACCCTGCGTGCACCCAGCTCACGCTAATGATCCCAAAATGCACTGGGGCAGACAGCTCCGATGATGAAGTCTGTCCGACTCCCTCGTGATGAGCACTCCCGACCTGCCAATTACGCCGTCACATTTCTATCAACGCTCAGTCATTATCTTCGCGCCAGAGAGGAAACTTGAGGCGGGATCTTCTCCATTTTCCCTCCTTCGATTGCTATGAATGCCAGCATTGTTAACTCGAGGAAATGGTGGCCTGGCGGTCTTTTGAAATCCCAACCAGTTGTGATCAAGTCTCCCAATAAACATCACACAATTACAAACATACAACTCAGAATTGCTCCATTCCTTCGGTCTGAGAGTAAAAGAAATTAACGGTTCATCGATGAACAGCCGACTATCAAAAATAATATGCGTCGATCGACAACATCAGACCTGTCAGAGATAACCTAATAACGTGCGAAATTCGATCATAAAAAAGCGCTGCGAACGCAAGCTGAATGGTATCTGAACACGACGAGGGTTGAAGTATATAACTTCCAGCGATTCATTTTAATCCATCGTTACACGAACTCGAATATCCATTTGCCGTTGAGGGGTGCGACTATCCAATTATGACAAACCAGTCATCATTCCTTCGAGGTGTAAACTCAACGCCATTTAAGGGAAATACCTACGTACTCCCTGCAGATTCCTAAACGAGTTTCGCGAAGTCAGGTTAAAAGGACAAATATGGATTTAAAAAAAAGATTGAATTTCTCTGAACATCCTCCTGCAAGCCAGGCGTTTGATAATTTTATTTTGAACAGAATATTGCGTAGACTGCGTCTTCAATATCGTAGCTCAGGAAAAATCTAATCACTCGTAAATTGATCTTAACTGGCGAGGATTCATTTATCTTTGCACATACATACGCTACATAAGTATCCTGGCTCTACAGAACCACAGCAACTTAATTACTCAGATTAGAAGAAGGAGAAAAAAGAAATGTCCGATAATTTTGAGCCTCAAAACGCAAAAACACACCTTAATAAACATAAATTTAAGATAGGAAGTTAATTATAGGAATAAAGATGCCAGTTGAGTTGTTAGGGTTAAAAAAAACATCCTTTCAACTTTTTTTCGAAACTGGCAAAAACGATTTATAAACAAATTGAACGAAGCAAAGTGATTATACGTTCACGTTTCATTGCGTTAAGATGTCGCCATAATTATAAAATGTTGAAATTAAACCTCAAGGACAAACAATACACGCAGTAATCATGGGATGTAGGAGTGACTAATAGTTTCATTTTAAATGAGAGGTTTCCAGTTGACGTTTAATATCATTCTACCTAGATGTACACAATTATTCAGTTATTAATGAATAATAGGTAATTAAAAGAAATTTTATAAATGAGCGATTTTTTTATTTTCGAAACAAAACTTTATCGCTATTTTTAACTGGCCTTGTTGGAAAGTTACCTCGGGATGACAACGAAATTTCCTCCAAATTATATGGTAACACCCGATTTATCCATAGAGAATTAGAATTCGAGTAAGAGTGAGATGACCAGAGTGTGGGTGGCGGAGTGGTTACTGTGATTGCGCTGGAGCTTGTGCATCGGGGGTTTGATCCCCGGCCGATTGCTTTTGACTCTCAAGATTTAGGATATGGCTTTAGCTTGCTTTTTTAGTGTTTCAAAGCTAAAGGTTATGCATTGTGAGTATAATTAGAAGTCTTAATGTGTTCGATTTTTGGGCATTAAATCAATGAAATTCGACTTTTTACAAACTATTTATTTAAAGTACAAAGCTTAAAAATAAAAACGCGGGCTTAACTGCCACCAAAGATGGCAGCTTAAGTTGAAGCTCCTTTCGATATGCGCATCGAAAAATTGCTCACCTTCTAATTATCTCAAATGTTGTTAATATTACCTCAGAAAGTAGTGGAAAAATTAATCAAAAATAGATCACCGCAAAAGCAATTTATTGGGGGAGAAAAAGTTTCACTCTAACGTAAAGGCAGAAATAACGAAGCAATAACTTCAATATTCCATGAGAGATAAGTTTTTACGCGAAAGGAAAAAAATTACCTTTGCTTTGTGTATATTATTAGATTATGATTGATAATCATTGAATCTCGCCCAAGAATTTAGTAAACTATGGTAAAAAAAATATTAAACACTATTCAGATACCAGGTGAGCTATCAGGCGTAACAGAATATTTCAATCAATATTTTTTTAGTCAATATTTTCCACTATTCATTCAGGGTGTAAAAAAAAATTTGAATCAATTTTTTTAAAAATCAATAATGTTGTACAGCATCATAAATAACAATAATATGCAAAAAATATTAAAAATTAGGACAGATACTAGGTGACCTATCAGGCGTGGCTGAATCTATAATTTTTTTAAATCAATCTTTTACACTATTCAATAAAATTTCGAATCAATTTTTAAAAATAATTATCAGTTGTTGCAGAGCATTATAAATAGCAATATTATTGAATTCGGAATACGAGGGCTCACTTGATAATACTCACGTAAAAAAACTAGAATCTATATTTAAAAGAACTAGCATTTTTTCGGTGCATTACTTCGGTGGCGGTCTACGAAAATAGTCCTGAGGGAAATGACCACCGCATAGCTACCGCGAAAAATATATCACTCTGCCGTAATTCACATGCTCTCTCCTCGTCCAAGAGAAAGCTTCCTCTATTCTGTTCATTGGTTCGTCCATCAGGTGTGATTGAGCATCGCCCCATTAGAGAAGTAATGCGAGGCATCTGATGACGTAGGCCTCGTCTTCTGGGACTCTCGTGGACCAGCCAAGAAGAGACAGGGCAGCCTCCCAAGGAATCTCAGGGAATATCTCCAATTCCACGGACTCGCGTTCTTTCTCTCTTCCTCCTACCTCCCCTCCCCCTGTACCTCGTTCAAGAAAGACGCCTCCAACCATTGGTCTCCATCCAAGCCGCTCATCCGGTCGCGCGAACAAAAAAGTGGCAGTTGGCATCTTCCTGAGAGTCCAACAAAAAGAAACTTAACACCTTCGGTCGTACTCCGGACGGATACTAAAGATCTTGGCCGGGATTATTGAAAGGAAGGAAAGAGGTTTCAGATAAGTGCGCGAGGAAATGAAATAGCGCATTAGGAAAATTATAACGAGATGCACTCGGTATCAACACCGAATTACACATTTTTAAGTCTCCCGGAATTCCTCTGGGCGATGTTCACTATTTCCTCTTCCCCTGGGGAGGTACCATTCCTCTCGTCAGCTCTCGTCGGAGAGGGACTTGACTACCAACACGCATGCATCTCAGATGTGCTTCTTCTGCCCAGGAGCTCTCGTTCATAATTCTCCAGGAAGGTGCGCCGCAGTTAATTTTTCGTGGAATACGATTGCAATCGAGGCTGTAAAATAAGTATCGCGTCGACTATCAACTAATGAATTGTTAATTTCCCCCGTAAAAATAATAATGTTAATATATATATTCCCCCGTGTTAATATATGTTTTAAAAAATTCACATTCGGAGGTTTAAGCGTGAGGTATTTGATCTTTGCAGTTTAAAACCACTATAGTAAACCCGGAAGGACATAAGTTCACAAAGGCACGGGACAAGCATTTTACTCATTACGAAAATCATTCTAAAAAATATATTTCATCATAGGTATATCAGGAAAATCGTAAAATCCAGGTTTAAGTCTTCAAGTCTATTGACAACATCACGGTGATGACGTTCATCATTCTGTTATCAATTTAGCATCCCAGCCGTTAGGTCGATCCAAAAATCTTGAGGCATAATAATCCAAATTCAACTCTGAAGCTAATTAAAAGTGCACCAAGCTAATTTTAGTCACATTGAGATGTGATATCATAGAAATACTGCAACATATTTTCCGGAGTGTTCAAGGATATACATTAGCAAGAATAAACTGGGAGAGTATTGCTGGACAAAATATGTTTAACTGAAAGAATTAACCTCAGAACTGAGGACAACTATTATTGTATATGCGTGAACTTAAATAGAATGGCTCTCTCTTTAATGGCTATGAAAGCTACTAAAGCCTGGTTGTCTTAAGACACCACGTTGTAAGAAACAAAGAGAAAAAAACGGTAGGAAAAAGATACGAGAACGTAAACAGCGCTCCAAATCCGTCACCTGTTTTTTAACATGTATCCACATAAAAAAGAATGGAATATTCATCATTGTCATTTGAGTAACATAAATAAAATTAGAGCAATGAAAATTGCTATGACCATTTGAAAATATTTTCGTGAAATAACGTTTCAGATTGATTTAAAGATCCGTTATTTCAACTGCGAGCAACCTGGCCGTTTGAACGCCGAGCGAAAAAAACACAGCTCACTAAGAAAAATTATTTCCCCAAATTGACCACATCCAGAAACCGATATGAGTTTAAAGAGAAACTCGCAAGAAAGAATTACGTTGTATTAAGACAAGCATGTATTCAGCGAGGCTAATCTCAGAACATAGACAATAACGTTGAGAGAACATTTGGAAGTGGCCGTGTCTCTCATTTGTCATTTTCATTCAATATATGAGCCTTATAAAGAAGCCTTGGAGCATTTTCAAAGAAGCCACGATAGTTTTAGGAGGATCAAATGACATGCTTCTATTAGACTTTGACTTTTATTTCATTCAACCTGGGTCAGACGAGGCTACGTGTCCCCGTCTTTCTCTTTCCGGGTGGGCGCTGATGACATTTCCGTCGGCAGCGGCAGCGAACGCATTTTCCCCTTCAGCTTATATTTCTAATACGGTGTCATTAACGTCCGACTGGTTAGTTACATAATACAAGTTCAATGCTTTAAAAAGCAAAACGATATCAATAATTTTTTGCTTCAATATAATAAAGTCATCTAAGGAGACTAACTAGTAACATATTTGGCAACACCATAACCATATCTTTTGACGCACTTTGTATCATAATAAATAGTGACATTAAATCCCTCCTCAACGACATAGTACCCAGCAAGTCACCTCAAGGCTGAGTGACGGTGGAGTTTTCGAAATAACCAATAAACTTGATTTTACTTGAGTTACTTAAACGAGAAAGTTAATGAAGAAAAAACCTGTAAAATCCTGCAAATACCTATCAGCCTGGAAAATTTCACAGACACGCAATACGCAACTGGCATGCCATGGAAACTATGAGTACTAGAGCACGCGATAACCACAGAAATGCATACAGATGGAAGAGTATTACAGCGAGCTAGCGAGTTGTCCTGTTTGTACTGCGAGGCAGATTATGAAATGTGCGCATTCACAAATCATACCTTAAGGGAGAAGAGGAAAATAAGTTCAACGATATACTACCAGTCAAAAAGACGCACATCCCTTCACTACCAGAGTATCTACATGCCGCCAAGACAACTATCATGTAAAAAACAATTCGTTTTCCAAAACGTCGGCGGATTTTGAAAACATTACCCAGTGCGAAGCCCGAGAAAGATATTTAAACTATCATGTAATGTGGCGACATGTAGTTGACTCTGTTCACGACTAAAAAGCGACGTTTCAGGCCGTTAAAAGTAAACAAAACACCCGTGGCGAAAGCTCAAGTCATAATCACCAGCCGATGCCCCGAATCAAACTGGCGTGCGTGCTGAAATTTTAAATCAACAAAAACGAACCCTGAATGACATGATGTTTTTGCTTGCCTAAATTCTGTACCCAAAATAATCTTAAGGCAGGTATTTTAAAATGGACTCAGGAGGTAAATTTGGAGAAATGACTGCTATGGATTAAATATTTTCACTGAAGATACAATTAAGCAGTACATCAGGTAAGAGCGCGGTGATTATTTCAATATTCATTGCTGAAATTCATAGGAAACGAATTCTACGAAGAGACAGGAAATATGAGTTTGTATGATTTATTGGGAAACAACGAGACAAAATACAGTGCAGGTATGACGAGTAGCATCATAGGAGGCCTGATTACGTGTACGGCCAGTAAGTACCGCATAAAACATGGCACATACCACTGACTGTGACTCATTCAACAAACGCAAAATCGAAATGAACAAATTATCGCGTTGTCATGCAGCACAAGGTGACCGAATTTATCTGAACATTGAAAACTAATGCAAGAATAAATATTGCAGCATCAATTACTCATATCATAAAAATAGTCCAAGACGAGGATAAATTAGAAAAACTCGCTTTATAAATAAAAGCAACCGCTCCTCCGGTCTCCATGGACTCACTTGTACCACATCTAGAAAAAATGAACAAACGAGACCTGAGCAAGTCAATTCTTTTTCTGAACTTCGTCAACTGAGGTGAAAGGCAGATCGCGCAGAGAATATTTTTGGCGTAAGTTTCCTGTCACATCCCTTTTTCCTCACCTTCTCAATGGAAGTATCTTCTCTTTTCCATTCACAACATCGTTTTGTCATCCTTTTTTTCCCTCGAGCGCCTAAAAGAGTACAAAAAAAATTACACAGACACACGCGGGTATACACTCGGCGCATTATTAATAGAAACGCGAAACGCCCGGTCGAGCCAGGAAATATCTTTAAGTCTTTTTCCCGACCGTCACTTTCAGCTCCTGCCTACACTTCAGCCTTATTCAATTCGTATTCTTATCCTCCAATCCGAACGAGAAGAGGAGGACACGCTCCATCTCCAAAGCTGCCGGCCAACGAACGACGGAGGAATGATGACGACGTACAAGCCAAGACGATGCACCGATTCCCTTTCCTTTTTCCTCGGGAGCTGCGATATAATAAGACACAGGGTTTTACGACTATTCACCGGGGAGATATAGTAAAATTCCAATTTTGATGTCAAAATACGTATACCTGCAGCAGCCTGCTTCGCTAGTTGGTTGATTAGTTATCCGGGAAGGAGCCCGACCCTTGATGTCATTGGCGCCACTAGGTAGCCGAAGCGCTTTTAAGATGAAAATAGATTTGCGTGAAAATTTGTATACGTCATCCCATTAGAGATATCAATAGTTATTAGTGAAAAACTTGCACTTTAGGCATTTTTTATGGTCTTACTCGATAACACCTTGCTCGGGCCCGGATCATTAGACAATAATAGGACAGCTATTAAGTATTATTTTCTGCTAATGTCCTTTGGAGCACAAATAACGGAATAAGAGGGTTAATAATAAATTTTAGTTTATCACACGTCACGATTAATATCAAAAGATAAACTCATCTTTTCCAGCGGATATTTGTTCGAGCAAAAATCATTATTTAAGGACGAATATAGAGAGCCACAAAAAAGTGGATTTAGATCATTTCAATGCTGTTTAAAGATACGTCAAGAGTTGTTGCTGTTGATGTTGAGAGTTAGTGGAAAGAAGTAATGATTGAATCGAGAGTAACAAGTGAGCCATGCTGTGAGATACATTGGCTAAATTCCTTGTTACAATGTGAGCCACAGCATTAAGTTAATGTCAAAATCCAGAGATATCATTCCAAAACATTATAGTAGGAAAAAGAATGTTTAAACTGTGGGCAGTAAAAAAATAACGGGCATATTTCATACGAGTTTACACCCGAAATATTTACAGGGTTTCCACAGGAGTTTTGGCTTGATGGAAGTTTTTTAATACTTTGGCAATTTCTTCTGTGATTTACTTCTTTACATCAAGAAAAGTGAAATCTTACCTGAAGCTGCAGTAAACTATGATGCACTATGATAACCGTTATAGACGCGTCTATCTTTGACAAAATTCTTATGCCACTCACTGAGTTAATGCTCCACGTTATAGACTGCGGAGTAGTATAAATTTAGTTTTTATTATAAATGACACAATTTCTGGAAACGTCAGCTTATGGAAAAGTCAGAAATAGATCGCGCGTATGACATCACAATTATTGCTGCTACGTCAATTCTCTGTCTACAATCATTTTTCTTTCTCAGCCATTCGTTGAACTCTAGCATGAGGTACTGATTGTGTTCCGGTCTTATACTGATGCCTTCTAATCGAACTTTGCTGTCATAAAATGCACAGAGGATAAAAGCTGTTTCGGATGAGATACATTGAAAAAATTCAGTCAGCCACATGAAAGTTAGTTACAAAATTACAAAAAAATGAAATGCATGCATTACTTTCCTCGCGCCATTCGGCTAATTTTCAAAAAGTGATAGAGATGTAATAATACCAAGATGATCTCCATGGTTTCAGGCCCAACTTTGCGGAAGGTCATTATGAATAATGAAAAAGACTATTTGCTCGATTCCACCAATTTATTTTTACGGTGCGACCAACTTCGACGTAATGGCGTCATCTTCAGGTATCTGAAAGTATTGGTACCTGAAGATGACGCCGCTGTGCGGAAACTAGTCGCTATGTAAAAATAAGTTAATGGAATCGAACAAAGCTTTCTTTTTCATGATTCATAATGCCAAGACCATAAATAGCGTCCACAAATTGCAACACTCCCTTTAAAAGCGAGAAAGAAGGTGATGAAGAAATGATATACTGTATCACTACACTCTTTGCATGAACAATAGCGCAAATTTTCAACAGACTTATCGGAAATTCACTCTAGAATTCCAATAAACTGCAAATCAATTATTTCAGATTAAGAAGTGCGGCAAAATGAGCCGGTACATACTTTATGCTAACACACTTGCATTTGCCTAAATGCATTCTCTATAATAGAGAAGTTGAGTCAAATTGGACAGCCAAATGATAACTTTCACACAAAGTAAACTCCGAATTAAGATTTAAAAGAGGAAAAGAGGTTTTCCTCTTTTTAAAAGTTACATTTTAAAAACTTCAGATCCACTGCTAGCAAGGTTTTATGACCCAGGAATCTATTTCTGGATTAATAACTAGTCCACTGTTGCAAAAGTCTTTCGTGAAAACGTTACTCTCAATCTAGAGTTTCCTATTTCAAGCCCCAAAACCACATTTTATGTTCCCCAAGAGGAGAGTGCATCTGCGCGATGGCTTTTATGAACCTTTCACGAAATGAAATCAAAGGGAAAGAAGCCACCACCACGAAAGAGCCAGCCCTCTTCATTTTACTATTCTAAAACAGTTAAAGGCAACTGCCTGTCTTCTGTCTCTCATGAAAGCATTAAATAAAGTAAATTATTTAAATCTATTTTTAATTCTTAACCAGGAAGAGACTCCAAGAGGCCACGGAAGATGCTGTTCGAGCATCGCTCACTTGAATTCAACAGGAGTATTTTTGGCTACAGGCAAAGATAATGCATCGAAATAACAGTGATATTAGCAACTAGAAGCAGATTTTTCTTAGGATTGGAGATACAGGCCATGTGAATATAGATGCCATGTCCGTAATATACGAAAAAATGTTGCAAAATTGAAGAAACCAACATGAAAGTAGTGCTACACTAACGATAGTTCAGCCACCACTAACTTATCAATTACTACTGAATATGAATCTTTGCCATCATGACCCTTTCTTTTACTGACGTATCCTCCACAATTAAGAAGATATTTCATCAAATCTCAAAAATCTAAACAGAAAAGTCTATGCTAACTCTTGGCAGGATTAGTAGAACTTCAGCAAAAACTATTGCAATCGCATTAGAGCGGTTTTCTTCGCATGCCGATAGTTAAGTCTATAAAGCACTAAACATCTACATCTACATACTACCCTGCGAGCAGCCACATGGGCGTGTGGCAGGGGGTGTTAGGACACCTGCTGTGTAAATATGTAAGGGACAAGATTTTTGTAGGTGAAATGGTGACGTGTATTTTGGGAGGAATTTAGAGGAGCTCAGTTTTTATCGTGGTCAATTACTGTGCGCGGAAAGAACAATTTTTTGTCTCTATCTGTTCGACAGTGTATCTCTCTTATTTTATCGCTTCTGTCAGACCTAGAGACATAGTGAGGCGTCATGATTATATTCTCTGTGTTGCTCTGAAACACATCAGTTCTGAATTTATTAAGCAAGCTAAGCCTAGCGTGTAGCCTCCGAGTCTCTAGGGGCTCCCACCTTAATCCCTCTAAAAGTACATAACATAACAATATATAGAACCTTTCAACAATTACAGTGATATATTACACTTAAAGAGAAACCGCGTGACACAGAAAAAAAGAAAACCCCAAATACATCAGGTAGAAATTGACCGGTGCAATTATGTGTCCACTCGGATGCACTGAGGTGAGGGTGAGTTTTTTTTAAAGACGGTATATATTTTGTGAAGAAGTTAAGGAATTGTAGACTAAAAGTAGGGGTATTATTAAGAGTTGAAGAGATTAGGTCGGAAGCGTAAAGACGAACCCTAAATAAATTGTGTTAAAAAGACTGTATCATTGGAAAATAAAGAATTGAGTCAACAAAGGTTTGACGTTACACTCCCTATAGAAAGCTTCATTATTTCTACCGATTTTCGGAGGACGGCGGACAGCCACTAAGAGGCAGAAAAGGGAGAGATTCAGAGATAAGAATACGATAACAGTCCTTTTTTCCCAGCAGACATTTTTCCCAGGTTACAAGAAGGTGTTCGGAAGATGGTGACTGCAATCAGGGTCTCCGGACAACCCCTCAAAGATTTCTGCAGACTCATTGGTTGTTCAATCCTAACATTGGTTGAATGCAGCCCTCTTCCCTTCCCTATCTAGTTCTAGTTCCTTTACTTCCTGGTATCTCTTCCTATGTGCTTTTTTCTTCATTTAGTCAATGAATATATTCCTGGGTCGTCCTCTGGGGACTATTCCCTCTGTTTGCCTTCATTTATGTTCTTCACAAACCCATTGTGTCTCTTGGTGTGTCCAATCCAGCTTGTTCTCCTTTCCAGTATGGTGTTCCATATTTCTTTTTTTTGTTTTCCGGACGATTTATGTTGGCCCGTATATCCCTGGAATCCCGATAGGTTGCTAAGCCTGCTAATAGGTTTTCCAGGGACCGAACCGAACAGGGAACGAAGGGACAACAGAACTTGACATACATTCATGCCCTGGGTCGTGAAGAACCCACCCAGGCGGGACTCGAACCCGCGACCCTCAGTTTAGCTGGCGAGGAGTTTACCCCGCCGCCACCGGGGCCGGCTTCGTCTGCTATGGTCCTTTCGTCTGCTACTCTTCTGCACACTTAATCATTTCTTATTTCACCGGTCCATTTTATCTTCAGCATCCTCCTCCAGCACCAGGTTTTGAAGGCTTCCAACCTTTTCTGGTCAGCTTTTCCAATGGTCCATGCTCCCGATCCATAGGGAGTCACGCTCCACACGAATTTTTTTTCACAGACTATAAAATACGAAATAAGACGGCCTCTCGAGGCTTTCTTCCAGCTATCCAGGGATCTCCTCCCGCCGGCCCGATGAATTAGCCGCCATAAGTCTGATCTCGAACCGGGTGAGGTTTCTCATTTTGGCCAACGTTTCGGCAGGAGAATTCAACCCCAGATGTTGAGAGGAAAGTCTCCTTCCGATATGCCGACTTTGATGAGGAATATCACCCAGAGAGATGCCCAAGAGGAATTCACCTGTTAATTTGCCAGAAAACATGAATCCATCCAACTCCGGCCTCAAAACGTCCAGCACCTCTTCCCAGCATACATCACAGACCCTAGCACCCAGTCCCTCTAACTCGGGCTCATTCATCCCAACAAATCGTAGACAACCATACACTGCTAAATGACACATTTCGAGCTTTACCAAACAGCTACCCCAGGAATTCTCTTATCGACACAATGTTTTTACATTCCCTTCGAAGCACCTCGGCGATGTATACGTCTTCCCAACAGAGAAAGCCACATTGACGTAGGTGTATTCCGGCCGCACGGAGCAGGTTCTCAACAACTGCCGGGCCTGCGAGTAATATACGATACACAATAAACTTTTTTGGCACCAATTCAATATCAAGTTTAAGAGAATGACTCAATTTCTTTAATTTTTAAACTGATAAACCGAATTTACTGAGCAGGTACTTGGCCTTTGTAGAGCGAAATCGATTTCATATGTTAGCCAAGATTCGACAGAAAATTTTAAAAATTTTCACTAATCGTATTCATCAATAATTGCGGTTGTTAAATCTCGTCATAAATACCTAAGAGTTTTTACTCTTCATACTATTAAAACGCGTATAGAAATCTTTTTTAATACCAAAAAAGCCGCCAGGGGTGGCGGACAGCGACCTCCCAATAACTAGTTACGCAGTTTTGGTCTCTGTACGCAGGCTTGCCCCTAAGGAAAGAACCAATTCCATCATTGATCGTTCAATCCTAAGAATGCTTGACTGCAGCCCTCTACCCTTCCCTATTTATTTCTAGTTGCTTTACCTCCTGGTACTTCCTATGTACTTTACTCTTTATTTGGTCCATAAACTTATTCCTGGGTCTTCCTCTGGGGACTTATCCCTCTATTTTGCCTTCAATTATGTTCTTCACGAAACTCATTGTGCCTCAGGATGTGTCCAATCCTTTTGGTTCTTCTTTTCTGTATGGTGACACATGTAGTCCCTTCATCTTCTAATCTTCGGAAAACTTCATCATTTCTCATTTTGTCCGTGGATTTTATCTTCAGCTTTCTCCTCCAATACCAGGTTTCGAAGGCTTCCAGTCTTTCCTGATCAGCTTTTCCAACGGTCCATGATTCCGATTCATAGAGTGCTACGTTCTACATGAATGCTTTCACATATTGTTTCCTGGTTTGTAGTCCTATCTTCTTTCAGCACAGCAGTTCTTTTTCCCATGAACATCTTGTTAGCTTGGGCTATTCTCCGCTTAATATCCGTTGCACTTCTTCCGTCCCACGTGATGGTACTTTCGAGAGAGAGTACTTCAACGAGAACCAAAGAGAAACATTTTTCGTCTTTTTTTAAAAAGGTGGGTGGACATAGTAGCATCGTAGAGGAACATTTTGAAAGGACGGAAGACTGCTCATAGCCACCTCCGTAAAGGCATCGTTTCTAAAAGGAAACGATATCGTTAGGATTCCTGCCTGATCACTTCGATCCGAGCATGCCATGTGCCGCAAATGTGAGAGATTCAATCAACTTTCACGCGAGTGCGAGAGATGATTCCTCTACACACGACGTGGAACGAGTCACCGTGAAGCGGAGTAAAGCGCAGGTAATGCGCCAACTGCGGCAGCAGGCAGCACACGGGAGACCTGCGGTGCCCTCAGCGCCCAATGATACGGGCGGAGATTGGCGAGGTGACCACGGTAGCAGTCTCTCCACCCATCGGCACAGAGGCGGCCGCCCCGGAGGAGGCACTCACCTGGAAGGACTTTCTTTGCCAACTCAGACAACTGACAGCCTATCTCCACCAGGCAGAGGAGACATTGGCAGCGGAGATCTTAGACGCAGCGGCGCCCGAAGTTCTGGGTTTTTCCATCCAAGTGGTCATCTCCTGGAACCAAACGTTTGCGGCCGTAGGAAACCTGGTACCTGATAGATGGAATGAGCATTAAAGCTTTACTCAATCGCAGTCCTTACAATGCCTTTCATGCTAACAATAACTTACAAGCTAAAATACGCCATCTGTAAATGATGGTTAAATATTAAAAATAAAAACATTTTTATTGGTGCTATCCTGAACTCTATTTAAAACTGACATCTCGTTAATATACATAATTCCTTTCTCAAATGCGAATTTATAAATGCTGGTATTAAGGATATGCTCTTCATAGACTGGAATGTACGTGGAAAATGGGAAGAGGAAAGATATTATGGTGTTAATAATTTACATGACGACAATTCCTGATTAGTTTCAAACCACTTAGCTAATAAATGTGTAAGCCAACCCTGCCTTCAAAACGATAGGCACTTAACAGCCTGAACTTGTACGTAGAAAATGGGCATAGAAGTAATGTTATGATTGTAAATGGTGACATAACGATAATATCTGGTTAGCTTAGAAGTCAATGGGATGTAAAAATGCATAGTAATCTTACCTAAATTTGCACTACAACCCTAAAAAACAAAACATCGTCTTGTGCGCGACGGAACCTCCAGTTAGAGCACATATTGAAAGCGCACTAGATTCACAATTATCGAGATCAACGCGAAACCACAACCGAAGTCCAGCACTCCTGCCATCGACATCCGATTCTCAATCTTCACGGCGCGGCGGACTGAGAAGGGTAACCAGAAAATACTCTCAGGTTAAATCTAAGTCATTAATCTGCGATATCATTATGTTCAAATTTCAAACAAACCCAGAGGAATAGTATATCTAATAGCAGAGGCTATCTTTGGACATATTTAATTAATGAACAGTTACATACTGCCCTGCGAGCCGCCGCATGGGCGTGAGGCAGGAGGTGTTAGGACATCAGACGGGTAAAGGTGCAAAAAAGATGTTTCAGGAGGTGAAATGGGGAAGTGTTTTATGTGTGTGTTTAAGTGGAGCTCGGATTTCATTATTATCACTTATTGCTCGTGGAAAGAACAAATTTTCGTTCATATCTGTACGGCAGTGTATCTCTCTTATTTTATCGCATCTGTCGAACCTAGAGATGTAGTACGGCATCATGGCATGCTGCAAAAATGTAGGTTTATGTGCAACCTTGAAAATGGCAATTAGCCTTATTGATCTGATGCAAACGCCACCTGGACCAGATGACACTTCCTATCAAGGTAAGAAAAGCTTTATACGAAACACTGACCTGTGCAGCTAAACCGGAAAATGATACGTTTAGGGATATGTTTATCGCAGCTTAAGATTCAACGCAAAAAAAATTGAAAATCGCAGGTGATGTAGAGGTAAAATATAATAAAAGGTAAGACCCTGGGTCACAGATCGGAGACTCTAGATTTAAGAAGGGCGAGGAAAAATTAGAGAAATAATTGTAGGAAATAGGAAATTCACCCCCTCTAATGATTTTTATCATAGGAATACCCTAACAGAAAGATATGCAGGAAAAATAATCTATCGTTGAGCAAAACGAATCTTACTTTCCATTGCCAGATAAGAAAAAGACTTCAGGACGCAGATTAATGGCTACTTTCCAAAACTCTTGAAGTGTGGACCTAACGATGGTTTTGGCTAGATTTTAGAGGCTGGCAAGGACTCTTTTCAAGCATTTAGCGTGCAGCATCACTCATCAATTCTTGGCAGACCTATTTTTAATAGATTTAAGAACATAAAAAATTCTTCGCTGATAAAAAAATTATAAGGGTGTTCTCAGAATTGTACAATATGTGATGGTGAATGCGGAGGAGAAGAGAGGCCAACGTTTTTGGATATAAGGCTTCTAACATAAACCAATCAATAATTTCTCAAATACATCATGAGCGGTTTCCGCATACTCATGATAAACATACATTTCTAGTTCAAAATGGTGCAGATTTTAAAAGGTAATAGAATGAAGGCAGACTAATGATAGGATAGAATTTTGAAAAACGTTAAATTACCATCGTGAAATAATTTTTGCGATTGATTTCGTATTTCTTCAGGCTATTTAAATTGAAACATTGCTCCTTTCTTTTCCTCTTTGTGTTTTGTATTATAACCGTTATATCTATGTTCGTTTTCATGTATTGCTCTTTTTGTTGCTGAGCCAAGTTATTTTTTGTGATTGTTTTTGCTCCAAGGGTGACGCCCAGAGCATAATAAATATATATTCTATTCTATTATATTTATTCATAGAAAAATCGTTTCTGTTTTTCTGTGGAAACAACAGCCGAGTCATTATTAAAATTAAAAGGCAATAAAATGAAGAATGACTAATCGCAGGATGAAATTTTGAAAATATTTATCTGCCATCCTGAAATAATTCTTGCAATTGATTTCTCATCTTTTCAGTCTATTTATTCATGGAAAAACCGTTTCTGTTTTTCAATGGAAACAACAGTTGAATCGTTATTATTGCTCAAGAATTGATTACTTATAAAATATAATAATAAATTAAAGAGAAATATGGTTTCCGTCGATATACTTTACTGAAGAGTTAAAATATTTTGAATGTTGACGCTACCTTACTAATCCGCATTCAAGAAACAGATTTATACAGCAACGGAAGTATTAATGAATTCTTCTATAGGAATGACTGAGGGAGACGGTTTGCGATTCGAGCACCTATCTTAGCAACCACCAGTTTTTTTTCAATACTTTTTACAGGAACGTAAATTTAAACGAAATTGATGACGAAAAAGGTATCAAATACCAATTTTGAGAAAATAGTTCCCATTACGCAGTCATATCGGCACCAATATACATTGGTTTATCACATTAATACTAATGTATCTTATCTCATCAGTATATTTATTCATAGAAAAATCGTTTCTTTTTTCGGTAGAAACAATAACAAAGTCATTAATATTGCTCAAGCATTTATTTCTTCGAAAATATTAATGAAAGAGAAATACGGTAAGGGGAAATCATTGTTATTGAGAAAAGGAGCATATTGCGTCCCTTGATGCGGGCGAATACGCGGGAACCACCAGAAATAATTACGCCCACATTTGTCGAGTGATAAAAACGGGAGCGAGTCAATTATTATCCCGTGTGTCAGACGGCAGTCATTCGTCGGATGAAAGAAGGAATTTCCCACGAGACAGTCGGCTTTCTAAATGCTCATAAGACGCCTCGACGATTCAGCGGGAGACGGTGGAAGGCATTAAAACGACTAATCCCCTTTTTAAGTCCACCCTTTCCACTTCGTCTCAAATCCTCCCCGCGGACCCATTTTGACGACGTTCACTGAGCTGTCTCCTAACGACTTCCTAAAGAGGTCCTTGCATGAAGCGAAATAAACACTCCAATCCAGAAGCAGAACGTCGTTTAAATTGCTTACCTCATTAAAAGTTACATGTGACTATTAATTCAAGTGCAAAATTATAAGCGTCGTAAGACTCTGGGATTAGAAGACCTTAAAATTATGTCACACACCAATTGATCGAACGTTAACCGATGCATAATTATACATAAACCTTTTCGTAGTCATGGTTTCCGGTAAAACGGTGTATAAATACGACTGGCGTTATAAAATAGCATAGGTGAAAAATATAATCTAACAGTAAAGTATTAAATACTAAAAAAAATGAGATACTATAAATAAATAAAAAACTGCATCAATGTTGGTTGTGAGACTAGCTTGCCAGGGATGATCAATAATACAAAGCGAAAACGCTGAAAATGCTTCGCCATAGTGTTCAGGACTTGCATAAAGTAAAAATCGAAACAGTAATTTTCCATTCTCCAAAGAATGTAATGAGTGAAAAAGTGGGATCCACGCTAACGACTGTAACATTTATGCGTTTAGTAGCGGATATGGAATAGGAATTCATGCTGAAGAAGTCCACTTATACGTCCGTTATATGGAAAATACGCTCTGGAAGTACATCAAATGTGTTTTTAATCCTTTGACCTCTTTTCGATGGGCAAAACAAAATGAAGTAAGTATTAAATTGTGAGCTTTAAGCTGGTCAACATTATTGGTTCATCAGAAACATTAACGGTCACGAAAGCAACTCCTCGCTTTCATTGGTACAGAGCATTAATAACTTCTGTGTCACACTTTCAAACGACTACAGATGATTTACAGAGCAAAGAAAGTTGAAACAAAGTCCGCATTTAAATGCACAGCCCTTGAAACGCAAGGTCGAGATTCTTCTCTCCTGGCCTTTCTTCAATTAAAGTTCGCGAGCAACAAAACTTTCCTTTTCATCAATTGCCAGAGAGATGTTTTTTTTTCAATTTTCTTCGTCGTTGCCATGTCTCTGAAGTTAAAGCGTGAACACAATGCGTCCTCGCTTTACATGGCACTGAACATTAATAACTTCTGTCACACTTTGAAACGGCCACAGATGTCTAATAGAACTAGGAAAGTTGAAACAAATTCCACGTTGAGACGTAGATCAAGTTTATTCTTTCCCGACCTTTCTGCAATTAAAGTTCACGAGTAACTAAAATTTCCTTTTAATCAATTGTTAGAGAGGTTTTTTCCAATTTTTTTCCTCGTCATCATGTCTCGGAGGTTAAAGCGTGAACACAGCTACCAAAGGCATTATAATCAGGAAGCCAGGGACAAAAAAGTGCGGGCCGCAATTAAATATGCAGGCGCATCGTTGGGGAGGGCGTGCGAGAAGCAACGACGGGAGTCCCGGGCGACAACGCCGTCACGTACGTGTTGGTAGAGAGGGGAGCGGTCTCCATTCTTGGGAGCTCCATTCATGAGGGCCGAAGATAAGCATTGTTTTTTTCTTATTTTCATCCATCATGACGAAGGGAGAAAGACGCTTTGGCCCGAGAGGAGGTCAAGAGAGGGGAAAGAGAGTAGAGGGGGGAGGGAGGGATCGAGAACGCATGAATGGATGAGGGTGTGGGTCACAAGAGCCAGGATAGAGGAGAGATATATGGGGGATACGAGGTTGAACCCACAGTGACGTCAGAGCGGAGACCTTAGTTTCTTCCAGGGCTTGCGCAAGAGAGAGGTGGTGGTGTTTGTTCTGAGAAAAGAGTCATCAAATATGACGCTACAATATCTATCAAACGTTATGGAAGCATATAATTACTCGGGAATGAATAATGCTGAGATAAAAGACGGAAGGTTCATTATAATGTATCCATGAATTGGAATCAGACATATTATTATAGGAAGATAAAATTAGATGACTAGGTAAATAGGTTTTTCACTTGCGCAAAACATCCTAACATCATCATTAGTTACAAACCTCGCATGCAATTTCCGGCATCAAATAGCTCTTGCACGATTAAGTACCTTGTAGATCTATATATCTGTCGCAGTAATTATAGCCATAAGACTTATCTTAAGTAGTTCACTGCATGGTAGCATGGTCGTTTACATAGCACTCTCCTAGTTTCTGGTGCGAACGCGTATTGTGGTCCTGACTGCCTTTGGCCTGCGCCTGGCATTCCGGGGGAACGTGTTTGGTTAGGATCTCAGCTGGGATGAGGGCTTCATGCCTGGTGGAATCACCCCGTGCCACACACCCTAGTGGTGGCTTGCACGGTATTTCGTAGATGTAATTTTTTCGATCAAATTTTATGGAATCATATACTGACTCAGGAATTCATAATGCTGGAATTAAAGACGGAAAATTAACAATCATGTATCGGTAAATTGGAATCGCACATATTTACAAGTACCTTTCTTTCCGATGGGCATTTATGCTAATCCGTCGATATACTTTACTGAGCAGAGAAATAACTTTGAATGCCGATGGTCCCTTACTAATCTGCTTTCAAGAAATAGTTTGTTACAGCAACGTAAGTGTGAACGATTCTTCCATTGGAATGGAGGAGGGGAAATTTATATAGGAATGCAAAGTTAGACAAAATTGATGATGAAAAAGGTAACAATTACCAATCTTGAGAAAATAGTTCCCATTACTCAGTTATATTGGCACCAATATGAATTGATCATCATTGATCGTTCAATCCTAAGATTAATTGACTGCAGCCCTCCACCCTTCCCTATCTAATGCTAGTTCTCTCACCTCCTGGTATCTCTTCCTATGTACTTGCCTCTTTATTTGGTCCATGAACTTATTACATTGTCTTCCTCTGGGGACTCTTCCCTATATTTTACCTTCAATTACGTTCTTAATGTATTAATGTATCACAAAAATACTAATGTACTGGTATATTGATAAATATTCTCCCAACCCTGATAGGCCGAAATGCCATAGATAGGCCGATTACCAATTCAGATTTATAGTTCAAGCAAGAATTTTATGATTTTCGACGAATTGTACGATTTTTCCCATACCAACGAGTCGAATGGAATATTACCACTTGTGTTCATACGTGCTTCAAGACGATTTTACAAAAAAATTAGCAACCTCCGCAGTCCACCAAGAAGACTTACCCGTTTAAACGTGGAGAGCAGCAACTTTAAGAGCCGAAGAGTAGTTTTATTTTTAGAAAATGCAAGAAAATTTTCCCTCTTCTCCTCTTTCCACTTCGTTCACGTTCAGACGTCTCTCCACCCGGTCGTTTCGCCTTCGAAAAACATACATCTCAATAAACGTATCGGACGCTGTCTGAGATTTAATAGCCAAATAAAATTTTATGTAGGAAAGTAACGAAAGAGCAGAATTAATGAGAAAGCCTAAGGAATGAATCCACTCCATTTAAAATTTAGAGGAGTTATAATGAACACTTATTAAGGATTAAAAAATATTTCGCATAGGAGATGGAGAGTGAAGAGATACAGCATACCAGTCTTCGGGTTGATGACGGAGAAGAATATTTTGAAAAATTCCGAAGCTCAAACCTAGCTGGATAATTAGCACATTAATTTAAATCGATGACTACGTTTTGCGAGAGAATTCGCAGGAAGTTTAAAACTCAACAAACTCTCCAAAATTTTTCGGAATTCAATCATTCCATCATCTCCAGGGTTAATCGATATACATAAGGGTGATTCCATTCCAAGCGATCAAATGATGGATTCAAGACCATATTTGAAAAAAATCATCTTGTTTTTGCACGAGCGTACCACAATGTTTCGACAGATAATGTGACTACTTTAAAAAATTTCTATCCTCTCTTTCTCTTGAGACAGTTATTTTATCAGAATGGCGCACATAATTTTTTTAATTATTTGATACTTAGTGTATCCTTCGTTGATCAAAACCTATTTTTGAACTGTTTTTGATCCTTAATTGATGACAGTGATAACGGATTAAGAGTTTTCAAAATAGTAAATTTATCATAGAGGTCCATGATATGAATATTCGAATCCTCAATCATTCACGATCCTTGCTTCATTACGAATCGATAGGACAAATGGGTATACAGTCAAACCTCCAAATAGCGAACACCTCCTAAAAACGGACAGTTTTTCAACCCCCGGAAGTAGAACCTGGAAGATTTATGGAAATTATTTATTTATACTCACACTCCCGAAAACAGCACAACATAGGCCTTTTACATCGGGTGACTAACAATTAACAACAGACGAACACCAACATCCATGTCCTGAGTGGTGAAAAACCACCCAGGCTGAACTCGAACCCGCGAACCTCGGACTGACAGGCGAGGACTTAACCCCGCCACCACCGGGGCCGACCATAATACCTCCAAATAGCGGACACACTCAATAAGAGACGGGGACAACATAAAGTAACATTTTTTTCTTCAATTAATGGACAGTCGCGATGAGCTATTCTATAAAAATGTCTCCTCTCCTGAACAATAAACCTCATTTCTTGAAGGAACTTGGGAACTTTTCCAGGCTAAAGCTTATCTCGAAAATTCCGGTGCAATCTATTGTCCGTCAACAAATCAGTAATCCCTAGTGGCGAACCATGATGCACAGTTTTGGTGCAGGATAATCCTCATGGAATGGTGATGTGCTACTTGCTGCTCTATGGATAAAAAATGGTTAATGATTTCATCCCATATTTTTTTTAATGTGCATTTTTTCAATATTAAGACATGAAAGAAAAATTAAATATATTAATTCTTATATATTTTAATGTACCGACGTAGTTACTGCATAGAGAAGCGTGTCGTAATTTCGGTCCCATCTGAATATCGAACAATTTTTCCGAGCCCAAAAGTGTCCGCTATTAGGAGTTTTGACTTTAGTCAGAGAGTCAGCCATGTCTTACACTAACTTGCATGAATCACTTATCGCTGGTCGTAAAGACAGTTCAGTGACTCGGCTCGTGATGTCACTTCCTGAATTTGAGGTAAAATTACGGACGGCTAGTAGTTTACGCCCCTTGTATGGACTGGAAAGCACCCATTGATAAATATCCTCTCGTTAATTTATCATAGAGGTCGATAAAAAGAATATTCGAATCCGAAATAACCCACACGATAATTATAACTCTAAATATTAAACTGCAAGCCACCACTAGGGTGTTTGACAAGGGGATGGATCATTCACGACCCTTACTTCAATACGAATCGATAGGACGAATGGGTATTGTCGGAGAGTAAGCCAAGTCTCACACTAGCCTGCACCGGTCACCTAGCGCTGGCCGTAAAGCCAGCTCAGTGACTTAGCTCATGACGTCACTTCCTGAATTTGAGGTGACATTACGAACGGCTAGTAGTTTACGCCTCTTGCGTGGACTGGAACCCACCCATTGATAAATATTTTCTCGTTAATTTATCATCGAGGTCGATAAAAAGAATATTCGAATCCAAAATAACCCTCACGATCATTCTACATCTACTTCATGGAAAAAGAACAAACTTTGCGAAATTCACTTGCAGCTTTTTTATTCACGACCCAGGTTTCGACAGTTTATGTCACCTTCAGGTTATGATGACATACACTGTCTAAAATGTCGAAACCCGGGTCGTGAATAAAAAACTTACAAGTCAAATTCGCAAAGTTTGTTCTTTTCCCGTCATGAAGAAATTTCACAAAGTTACCTCTGACACTGATCGTTTTGCTACTTCTACCTATTACCCTGCAAGCCACCACAAAGGTGGTTGGCAGGGAGATGGATGATTCATACTAACCTGCACCGTTCACCGAGCGCTGGTCGTAAAGTCAGTTCAGTGACTTGGCCCGTGACGTCACTTCCTGAATTTGAGGCAAAATTACGGACGGCTAATAGTTTACGCCTCCTGCGTGGACTGGAACATAGACGTGGCCAGGAGTGAGGTGAGTTTTGGGGGGGGGGGGGGGGAAGGATGATTTAAGACGGTTGGGAGGGTGGGAAGGAGCGAATGAAAGAGCTTTCCAGGGGTCAATTTGAATCCAAGAAGATGGCCGAACAGGATCGATCCGGCGGACACGTTACGGAGAGAGAGGGTTTATGACGGAAAAGGAGAGCAACACCCTCGGTCCACAACAAACAGACGCGTGAGGCTGATCCCAGAATAACCACTGACGTCTGGACGGAGACAATGGACTGAATGGAAGAGCTCCTTCCCTCTCTAGACTCCCTCCCTTCAGCAAAGAGAGTAGAAAATAAACCAGATAGAATTCTTACGTCCGAGTGTTCGAAAAGATGGAACAAAAAAATGAAGAAAACTTGCGCGATTCAAGAGACATTGGCGGAGGGAGGGGGAATTGTGAGTATCCGGTTAGGAGAGAATGCGAAAAAAACTGGTAATTTCGTTCTATTTTTGCCTTCTCGAGGTTCTCAATGGTAATGACCGACTTTTTCCCCAAGTAGCCGCCGAGTACTCGGGACATTTTTTGGTCTTATTCCACGAGTGACAGTCAAATTTTTACTGGCAAGAAGTTTGGAGTAGAGGACCAGGTTTTTTGTCATATTATAGATCTGGTGACCCCAAAATTTTTGACCATCTTCAAGGATTTCTCGATATTCAATGAAACCCTCATTTTTATTATTGCCTAGATATATTATGGCAAGAAAACAGACACTGGCGTGATTATTAGACATTATCGCAATATTTATTACCAAGTAAAAAGCGTCCTGTTGGCAGTATTTTAAAATAAAACAAGAGTAGTGAGCGAGATATCTGACCTCAATTGAAAAGAGTAGCTTAAATATATTTATTAAATAAATAATCACGTTAACTGATACTTGACACCCATTAATGTGATGTATGAGGAGAAAACATGTAGCTATTAATAATTTAAAAGATTTTTACAACCTTATTATCACTTTACCACAAATTGACCCCAGAGCCCGTATTGCATATTGACCATTTGCGGTCTACACCACCACTTTACGAACCCCTTCGTAAGATTTTTTACGCAGGAGTGAAATTAATGCCTACTTAATAAGTACATAAAAAAGAACTCTTAAATAACTAAGCTGCAATATAAGAATACTTTTTCACCTGAATCTTTGGAGGTGCAATTAAGAAGTACTTTTAGCAAAACAAATTATTGAGACCATATCAAAATTCAGTGATATTTTAATTTATGATTAAAATGATCAATATTTATTTTTTGAGACAAATCTACAAGCGAGTCCAAGTCCAAGTCCATTTATACCAAGAACACTATTATGATAACTCGAGTCCCGATTTGCCGACGCTGCATGGTAGGGGAATTACACATGAAGTAAATTCTTCTCGGGTTTCAGTCCAGTCTATTTCTACGTAATCTCAAGGCCATTGTTGACAAAGAAAAAGTCTTTCATCGAAACGTCGGCAGAGATGAAGATGGAACACCTTACCCGGACGGAAACCCGAGAATAATTCACTCCAATCGTTCCCCGGGAGAAAATTAAATCCTACGATTTACACATGCTTAGCTTGTAGCTGAAACAGGCAAGTTCAGAACATGTAAACGTATGCCAAGCTTTATCAACCAATTTGATCATGACAGTGCTTTTTTTATTCTTCATCTCAAAACCTGAAATGAGGCAAAAATTTTTCTTCTTATTTTTGAAGCAACCATCTTTCGCAAACCTACCTAACATTTTGGTAAATAAACCGTCCGTGTTTTCCAATTTTTTCATAGACCGAAATGGGCCAAGTCTAAATTACTTAGCACTGCACTATTCAACGCTCCTATTTAGATAATTGAAAATCGAGCCGCACTAAACAATCATTAGGCAAGCCGTGGGCCTGCTGGACTGCTGGGTAGCGAGCCCACTGCTGGTCAGCTGCCAAATAGAACGCATTTACGTATTTGGACCAGAAACTGCGCGCAAGATTTATGACTCACCGAGAAAAGAAGAGTAATGAAGAGTAAAAATTAATAGAGAAATAGAATTCATTCTCAAAGGCGAAGATGCTGTAGGATGTGTGAAGTTCCGGAGGTTTGCTTCGTAAGGCCACGCTGACTGGATGAATGATGAAAGGATAAAAAAAGAAGTCGCTGAATGGGAGGATGAGGTGTGAGAAAAATGGACAGGAAGACAAAAAAAGAGACAACTACAGAACGTAGAAGGAGATCAACACATAACGCGAGTGGTAGGATTGTGAGATAAGGTGAAGAATAGAGATGAATGGAGAGGTGTCTTGAAGTAGTCCATTGTCCACCCAAGACTGTGGAGCCAGAAAAGAGAATGAGAACTGAACAGCCATATTATATGAGCATACAATCAAAAATAACATTTGTAAAGCTCGAATGCAACTGGGCTTTTAATGGCATGCTATACCTGAATTGTCTCAAGGCTATATATTTACTTTTTAATCTGCTAAGCCAATAGACAGTTACTGACAAAATTACACATTTTGAAATTAGAGTTGATTGTGATATTTTCAACCAAGAGGATTTCAAAAAAAATAAACAAAAAAACCATAATTGTAGCGGTTTGTCAGATATCACGTTATGCTTTCACCGTATCTACAGTGTAAATGTCAGTTTTCTGGGCCAGATAACAGCAACCACAAATCTTTCTCCCAGAGAATCTCAATACTTTTGTTCCCTTATGATTTATTTTCATTCCGTATTTCTCGCACTGACAATCTAAGAATCAACTAAGGCTCGTGATCTCTACTAGGTAAAGAATCTAAGACTCGAAGATAAAAACTTTAGCATGCAATAACTCAGAACCGACAATGATGCAGTAGCTGAAATTTAGCTTAGCAGAGCAGCACGTTTAACGGCGATATGTAAATGTACATAGCGTGTATACAGTGAAACATATATCGTATTAATAAAAACAATACCAACTATGTTTCAATCCACAAGTTTTTTTGGTACAACTGTTTTTGTAGTAGTTGTAACGCTGAAACTAGTTGTACCAATAAAAAACTCTATGGATTTAAACATAGTTGGTATAGTCTTTATAAATTCAATAATGAACTTCCACAAGGTAACGCCTATGAGGACTGAATTAAAAAAATATATCGTTTGATTATCCAGGAATTTTTATTTCTGCTTATTAAATATATGCATACTATCTGCGTGAGGTCTGCCAGCCATTAGACAAAGCGTAAGGCATCCCGCGTCGATGAGGGATGAATGTTAAACAGATACATAAACAGGGAACCAGCAATTTGAATAAAACAAATAAATCATCAGCTATTATCAGTCATCACCTCCCAGGGTGAATCTGTCCGGTGAAAAGTTTCATCTGAACTGCTCCCTTCACTAAACTCATCAAAAGATTAGGCGATGCTAAAATTTCACGTAAGACAAAAAAATAGAGGCTATGTACTTCATAGGCCACTTAAGACGGTCCCACCGCAACTAATTGAGTCTAAACAAACACGGAAACTGATATTTTTATTTTATGGGTTTAATAAAATCCTACCACTCTGGTGAAATGCGTAACCGAGAGAAAACCAAAGTCAAGGTAGATCTATGCAGGTTATTCCAAGAATATATTTTTAAAGAACAATTTTCCGGCCATATTAGGCAACTCCAGCGATTTTTGTATGGAATTAACACATTTAGACTTAAGTTTCGAAATTAATTAAAAACAAATAGTTGATAAGAACCCCTAATTGTATTTTCATTCGATTTCCCGGGAGTATGCACTTATAAAAAGCAGTTTTCTGCGTAAAAGGTATTGCTTTCCTTTGGAAAAATGTAATTTATCCCGCGTTTTCTCTAGTCTTCCATTTAACACAATTTAATTTCAAGTTCATTTTGTAGGAAAAAAAGTGTGAGCGAGTATAATTTTTTCTGTCCATATCAGATAGTAGACACGTAGCCAGAAAATGAATGAAATGACATTGAAGTTGTAGGATGAAGATCTCATTTTGTGGAATACTTCCATAGTAGAAATAAAAACACACCTTCGCGTTTTCCACTGATTTATTGTATTGAAAAATACCGATTCCGGCTGTTATGCCATCATCACGTGTACAGCACAATATAAAAACTGTATACTTAACAGTACACAAACTGTATACTGTATGGGAATTCTATAATGTACACCTAATAATGGCATCACAGCCGAAACCAGTGGCTTTTACTATTTTATATGAGAGGAAAACACTTAGTTGCAGTCTATTTCAATATTTCAGTAACTTTACATTGGCACAACCTTAAGACTGACTATTTCTTACCAACACAAGAGTGAGAAATTTATATTATTACGCTCAGCATTGCGTTAAAGTCTAACTAAGACTAAAATTGACATAAAATGTACAATTATGCTAATTTTTCCATATCGTTTCCCTGCCTTGACCTTGTTATCCCTCACGAATAAATCCTCGGGCTTCATTTCGCCCAAGACGAATAAAATTCAAAGCAGCAAGACAAAGACTGTGGGACAGAGTGGCCCATGGTTTCGAGACCCTTACCTTGGGCAGAGGGAAATGGCCGAGCCGAAGTGAGAGGGCAATCAACATGGAATATCTAACGAATAGGGGTAAAAGAGGAAGAAATGTCTGAGAAGGGACAAAGGTAAAGGGAGAGGCAGGAAAGCGAAATGTAAATTCAGTAGAGAAGGGTTCTGATGCCGACGGAAATTTTGCGACATGGTGACAGGTACTACAGGCTTCCTTACCTATGATGGCTAAAAAAATAGATAAATTCTGCTTGCAACACGAATTTTTGCTGCTATAGCAGAGCGCAATAAGTCGCAAGCAGGTAAAACTCGATGTGTTAATATGTTTTTTTGTTCAGCCGCGAGGGTCGTAAAGGTCAAAGGTCGTTATTGTTACATAATATACTGTAACGCCTTCGAGTTTTCTTTGGTAGCGCTTTATTTTCTTATCTTTTCATACACCTCTTTCTGCTCCTCTCTCAACTACAACAATCCATCCCCCCCAAATTAAACAACTCCTTCCCAACCAACAATGACCATGCAGAATAAATAAAGTAATCATTAAAACACAAAAACAAGAAATAAGATAAAACAAAGCACACAAAATAAACAATAAACTTATTAATTATTTAGAGCCCACAAAACAAACAATAACTTATAGAAAGGTAGCGCGGTTACAATACGGCTCGATATTATAATGAAGTAGTCAGCTTATATATTTTGCTTTAAAGGTGCCCTTCGATCAAGATATATCGCGTCACATGAGGTAAAATCCGGATCGCATGACTACGAGCGGAGAAAAACAATGGATGATGAATTTTTGTACGAAATATAATTATCATTACCACGTGATGTGAGATTTCACGGTTTCCCGGCGAATGAAACTGATGAATTCTTCTAGGGCTTCCCACAGGGTTGTATGCTCCATAATGGCCGACATTTCGACGGGAGACTTTTCTGCCATCTTCAGGGCTGTGGATGACCCACATCATCATATCATAGCCATCGATAAATCGAATATTCGATTAAACATCCCGAATTACTGCGTGATATTTATAGTAATGATTACAGAAAAATTTCTGGAGGCAACTCCTATTTAAGGTAATAATAAATAAAATAGTTTTTCAAACTTAATACTCTGCTCGGATGCATAGTGATGTTTAATTCGAAATCTTACTGATGTTAACATGCTAGGATTGTCAGCGGAACGGAGGTAGTGAGGTGAAAAAAAATGCATTGACCGTAGAAAATCGTTAGTGTTTGTAATTACCACATCCGTCATTTTTCTTTAGCAATTGTTTGCAGTAGATCCGGTAGACAGAAGCTTCAAGTGGCAATATCTAATGTCAAGTCAAGTACCTATCGAGATAATTTGACACTTCTACCAGAGTTCTAATGAGAAAGGGCTCAAAAGAATGACAAAGGAAAGAAGCCCCCGGAAATATATCGTACACAGCAAGGCTTCAAGTTAAAGGAAATATTTTACACATCAAGGACCCCTGAAGACAATACAACAATACAAGTGGAACGAGTAAACAGAAAAAGATCAAAGGAAACATCACGACCGCAATTTGTGGGGCAGATCATGAAGGATGAGGGATGCAAGAATTATGAAGCAATATAAGGCAGAAAGACGCGAAGATTGGAGATATTCTTTCAACCAAACCGCAGCCGTTCAAACTTTAGATCGACTGCCAAAGGCAGGAATACACTCGACATTTTCATGCAAGTCAACGTCCATGAGCAAGCTATTAGCTCATTTCCCGCGACGGGAGAAGTACACAGAGAGGTTGCGATAACTTTGCATTACGACGGTAAACTACAGAAATACAAGAGAATGGTGTACGAGTACGCAAACCTCTATTTAAAATATAATCACTCATTTTATTGCAATATTCGATGACCATGTGTCTATTACGAGTAACCTACGTGAAAAAGAAACGGGTAGACCGCATAATTCTTTATTTCGCAGGTCCAAGAAGATTAGGATATAGAGCATTATAAGTAATTACTCAGGGTTAGAGTCTATTTTCTGGTAAATAGACAGCGTTAATACACAATTCTTCAAGACAGATCTTCAGGTGGATTTTAAAACTTCTTCACACGTTATCATGATTATATCACACGTGCTGAGATAATTAATTTTTTAAACGTTGAAATCACGTTGTTGCAAGCCCATTGATTAGTCATTACTCTGGCCCTTGGTCTACGACTCCTTGTTATCTCTCTTCCGGTAGCAAACCTAAATGCAGCGTACGACCTTAAATACCGTAATTAATGTACCCTAAAGTGAAATTCCAATACCAATAAAAATAAATGTTTAACTTTGTCATAGAATTATGTCCAAGTCTCACTGCCAGTGCATCTTATCATATTTTAGAATCGTAAAATGTTATACTCAATTACAAAATCCCCATCGGTTCCCACAATTTTAATCCAAAAAAGCAGACAATTGTTTATTAGGCGTTAACTCAGGCCCAAAGGCGGGAGAATATAAGTTACAGGCTTCAAAAACCAATCAGAAAGGGGGAAGATCATAATTTTAAAATTCGACCTTTAAAGGAAAGAACAGATACAGCCAAGTACAATTATGAGTAAGGGTGACTTGTATTTACTCCCTGAATAAATCTAAAATCCTGTCTAAAACCCTACAAAGAATTTAAAAGGATATTACTTTTTTAATATTTTAAAGCAAAAAAATAAACATAATAAAGAAAATGAGCCACACCCGTCACGCATCCGAGCAATAACACTGCATTGGCAATCTACAAAGGAATCGTTCCTGGTATATTTTAATTTTTTATTTTTCGTTGAATTAGAACATAATTTTCTCAGATTTTAAATTTTTTATCACTTGTTCTTATGTAATTTTCAAATTAAACAAGGTAACAATTACCACCAGGTGAATGCCATACATAATGTTTCGTTCGAAATAATGCACCGGGCAAGAACACTAAACAAATGTCCCTGAAGGTCAGACCTAAAATTCTCCAACAATGGTGTCGTATTAATGTCCTTTGAGCCGTTTTCAAGTAAAAAAAATTACGCGCAAGCAGTAATACTCTCTTTGAAAAGTACTCGTAAAGGTATTTTAAAAAATTACGTGTGAAAGATGTTCATGCTGCCTTAATGACTATAATTGACTGTGAATATGAAAGCCTGTATAACCTGAGCCAAAATATGAAGCCGATTCATTCAAAATATATATATACTTATTACCCTGAGTTTGCTAGCGTGTTTGACAGGAGTAACTTATCACCAACATGAACTACAGGGAAGAAATATACACTCACCAACAAACACAATACTGCTGATATGCTATAAATGCTACAGAAGTTACTAAAATAATCTATATTGTAACTATGTAAACGTGGCAGAAGAGCCATCCAGGGAACGTACAAAACATAGCGTTTGCACTACGCTGCAGATTTTGATGCATGCATTAGGGTTCATGTGAATTTCTCACCTACACTTCCTGTCAACTAACCTACTTCGAAGTCTACATACAGCCATTACGGTCTCTTATCGATCGCGGGACAAACGACATTTTTAACTTGGCCCTTCATAAATTTATTTTCCTTATTATAATCGCATGATCTGGTCTACAAAACCATTTTTTTTAATAATTCGCAAAGTGTGAAGCAACAAATCAGTACCTGCAGATGGTATTACACGGCATATATTCGTTTCGTTCCACGCTGGCCGAAACTCACAGCGACTTGGGGAGAAGGCGGCGAAGGGGTAGTGTGACTGGATGTCAAAATGTGAATCCAGAGGAGAAGGGTCCAGACGACTGTCAAGGCAGGATAACAGGGAAGAACCTTCGATTTCTCACACAATTTCCGCACTCCTATTTTCACGGAGACGGAAATATTCCATTCCCCCATGACAACGCGACACAGCGATGGGGTCCGAGGTTAAGTCCAATGCTGCCAGCTTGCCACCCCTCGCTTTGCTTCCATGCCATTCGTTTCCGTCACTTGACAATTCTAAGGCACGCATCGGAAGCAATAAAAGGCCTAAAGTTGCGAAGCTCGGCATTCAAAGTGAACTAAAATGAAAGCCGTCAAAACACACGAACGAAAATGCGTGAGGTCTCTGCCAGGAATATCCGACGAGGGAACACAGTCGCAATTGAACCGTGCTGTCTCATTTAAAGCCGATGTTTCATGATTGCCCGGCGCGTTTGACCGCGGTATACTGCGCGTTTGTCAGGGTCATGGTATTTAGGTGACCAGTAATATTTATCATTCTAATATAGCAGGATATAAAATTTACATATAACTACGCTAGACTAAATCAGAAGTAAAAAGGATTAATGAGATGGTTATTACAGCTGGGAGTTTCCGGTGTGACTTAATGGAAACTACAATCCATTTTGAATAAATAGGTAATACGAGGGAAAGCCAATAAAACACTCGCAAAACTGTATTGAGGCAATAATGATCAAAGTGACTTCCTGAGATTAACTTCACTTTTTCTACATATTCACCCTGTACATTCACACACTTATCCCATCTCTTTACAAGTCCTTGATAGCTGACAGCAAAGAAGTCTTTTGTTTTCTTTCGCAGCCAACTAGTAAACTCTTGGACTACGGCATCATTATTTTCAAAACGTTCGCCGCCCAAATGATTTTATAAGGTTCACGAATAGATGAAAATCACTGGGGGCTAGGTCGGGACTTTACGGTGAATATTCCTAGCATCCCAATTAAATGTTTAAAACTGACACTGATGATGAAATGCTGCCATTTGTGACTCACATAATGACGTACCCTCGTACATTTTACATTTCGTAGTCTTTCCACAGTAAATTTTAATTTCACGCAATCATGATTACGATGATAAATAGCATCATCAGTCGACGATACTGATGATGACGTTAACCATCGATAGCATGGTCGCGTGAAATTAAAATTTATTGTGGAAAAACTAAGTATAACCTTTTTATTCAAAATAAACAAATATAGTTATCACATAAAACGACCGACAACAGCGGTCATTTGCGCCGAAATGATGGTACCACCGAGAAAGAACATAAGTATTATTTTATTCATTTTATGGAACTTTGAGAGAAATATTTACTCTCTTAATTATGAACAATAAAACGTTACCTTTACATTCTATTTTCTTGCAAAGTGAACTTAAAATTACATTCTAGGTCAATGGGAGATAAAAAAAACACGCGGAAATAGTAGTTTTACATCTAATTTTAATGCCATTCTCATTGACAACTGTTTTAAAAAGGAAAAAGTCCGTAAAATTTATTAATAGTAAATTATACTCCAATTACCGACTAATTTTTTGAGCAACTAGCTAATTACTGCGATTATTATATCACAATGTGGTAATTACTTTGATATGGCGTGGCAGTCGGCCTCCATGGCAGTTAAAACGTATGCTTTCAAAATATATCGGTAGAATAATCAGCACGTTTTGCACATAAATGATGGTTTTCCAATGTCTACCGCATATTATCAGCGAAAACGATAATTTTTCCAACCAATTAAACAAAAAGTAGGATTTTTGCATTTGTCTCAACTTGTCTGTCGCAGTGGAGCCTTAAGGCAGTGCGAGCGAGATAGTCCCCTATTCATAATAAAGACCATGTTCGAATTACATGTTTTAAATTCACCAGCTGTGAGACACGAATTAAATATTGCATTATTAATGGTGCAATAATAAACTTTTACATGACAGAAATTGTAAGTAATCAAGTTACGTTAGAAACTCCATCAAAGCGGAAGGTTTATTGTGACCCCGAAGAATTTACTGAGGTTACAATATGATTAATTTTCAATAATAGATGAGAAAATACACAAACTTCACAATTTTGATTATTTTACGAGATCTAAGTGTAGGAAATGCCTCATTTTTTATTTAATGTAAGGTCTCTCTGGAGTGTATACACGTACCATTTCCCATATAAAAGGGCTGGTATTTTCTGGCAAATATCTCGGAAAGTAATGTGGTAAGGGGTTAATTTTTTTTGTCAATGCAAGGGTGATAAATTGTTATTTAGAATGAGATCAAATTCATTCATTTATAGGTAAAATGATATTTCGCTCAAACTACCTTAAGAATAAATGGGTAGATATTTTGGGCAGGACAATTAGGGAACAGAAAAATAGACGGATAGAAACTCGGGTGTGGGCGATTTCAGGTCTACTCTTACCGTAAAGGCAATTGGTCCGCAGTTTAGCGACCTATCTAACGGAGTACTTCACTCAGTTCTCTCCGCATGTGACACCCAAGTATGGATCGGGATCATTGAGGTATATGAAGAGGGCACTACGTCATCAAACTGAAGCCTGATGACATAAATAAGAACCATTTTGTTTAATACTGCTCTTTTATTACTTCCCTACGGATAGCACGACAGAATGGACAAATTGGCGGATTTATCGCAAGAATACCATCATTTGAGTGGCTGGTAATAAAGATTTAACCAAAAACATTAATAGTAAAATACACAGGAAAGCAGCGCACTTCATTAAAAACTGCTACGATCAAACATATAGTGTCCCTCAACTTTTAGAGGGATTAACGTGGGAGCCCCTAGAGACTCGGAGGCTACACGCCAGGCTTAGATTGCTTGAGAAATTCAGAACTGATATTTTTCTGAGCGACACAGAGAATATTATCATGACTCCTCACTACATCTCTAGGTCTGACGGATGCGATAAAATAAGAGGGATACCTTGCCGAACAGTTGGGTACAAAAACTCGTTCTTTCCGCGCACAATAAGTGACCACAATAAAACTGAGCTCCACTAAATACACTCCAATAATACAAGTTATCATTTCAACTCCCAAAAACTTACATCTTTACACGGCTGGTGACCTAACACACCTGCCACACGACCATGCGGTGGCCCGCAGGGTATTATGTAGATGTAGAGGTAGAAATAACCTCAATCTGTCGGCTGCCATCTCCGAATACTGTCTCTAGTACAGTAACATTTACTTTCCACAAAAAGGAAAAATTAAATTGACATCGCGTCGGACTCCATTAAATTCACTCCTATAATACATGTCAACATTTCATCTCCCAAACACATCTTTACACGGCTGGTGACCTAACACCCCCTGCCACATGCCCATGCGGCAGCTCGCAGGGTTTTAGGTAGATGTAGATGAATATCAACCATCTGTTTTAAATTTAGGGCAAGTAACTCTTGAAGCATGCATTTGTTACTTACCGCTATGGATTCCATTCGATTTTACGCTAGTTTTCACCGGGAATGTGGATTATTATCAATATCAATAAATAAACAATTTACGGAGAATGTATATGAAAGAAGTTAGTACATGCTGGTTTCTAGTAAGTTATCTATGGAAAACATTGTAGCATTACAAAATTAGTGCATTATCCCGCAACTGCTATAGGAAAATGAGGGTAAACGAAGATGGTGGACTGGCTTTTGCTTCTAGCATTGGCCTGCATAGCCCACTCCATATATCTCAGTGATTGTGAACCACTAAAAAAACTCTCCGCCTACGCTAGAGTGCAAATCCGGGTCTCCATGATAGGAATTCTGGTACTCTAGCCACCAAAAAACGAGGAAAGACGGTCCTATGAAAGTATGACTATGTCCATTAATGGAAACTATATGGAAATATAACAACTATATGGAAAGACTATGTCCATTAATTCGGTTTGTACCAAGGAATGGTTTCACGCCTCATTGCGTGTACATATTTCTCTCCTTTCGAGAAGGGTTGGGGAAAGAACACTACAATTCCTAGCAAGTTTTCAATTTGCACGCCCGGTATCGCCGAAGACAAGCATCCTTTGGTGCAAAATGAAAAATGTGGAGTTATTGTGTACTTTTTCCAACCCTTCTTCGTTTGAAAGGGTTAAAAAATTTACAGGAATCGATATCACCGTGATTATAACCTATCCTATCGATATAAAATTTGAAATTCTCGCGTAATTGTGTGGAATTTTTGCATCGCGCATAAATAAGATGCGCAATTTTTTGCGAGAAAAAATTTTATATCGTTTTATTTATTTTAGTGGAAAATGCCCATCTTATTTCTTCACCATTCTATCGACTATATCCACACGTTTTGGCACATAAACAGCGTTAGAATCGAACAAAATTTTACACTGTGGTTACAAGCTAACGTATTTATTACCACATACGCGCAAGGTCCGTGCTAAAATTTAAAAGTATGGCCTTTAAACCTAATCAAGACCTTGTGCATTTCGAGACGTTAAACGTGTATTTTGAAGACTTCAAAAGAACACTTCTCATTGAAACCTACTGAAAAAAGAGCGGAGAATGACAACAGAAAAACACTTGATGTCTGCTTATATTTAACATGACCCTTGTTCAGAAGTTATCTGGCACACAGGACTTGGCACAGATACATACGATTAGAGAGGAAACGAGCCGATTACTTGAGGGCAATGGAAAGAGTTATAAACAAAATCTTCATTCGGAATGGGGACTTTAATTGACCTCAATATATAAATCTTGTCGTAAAAAAAGAGAGCTACTAGAGAATTATCTAAGCAATAAACAATTAATCTTCACAAACCATCTCTTTTTGCACATAACTCTCAATTCAGAATGTAAGAAATGAAACTCGGAGGCCGAGACGCATGAGATAACTTAATGAATTGGCGAGAAAAATGGATTAAAAAGCCTAACATAGTTTTATATCGAAATTAACATTCTTTGAGACAACCCAAGAGGGGAAAACAAGACGAGATTCCTGTAATCAAATATAACTTATTGGACATTCAGGTGAGTTTAAGTGCCAGCGAAAGTAAAACTAAGTGGCGCGTACTGACAGAAATCCTTAGAAGCATTGGGAAACAAAAGCCATAGCTTCGTAATAACCAGTGGTCTAATCTTGAAATACATATAAATTAACACAAAACCATTGATTTGAAAATTTTATATGAAAAAACCCCTATGTTTTGCTCATCTCAGATAAAAATATGCACATCGGAGATGCTTGATTCAAGTTTTCACAAAATCTTGAACATAAGTGACCCTGAGACCAGTGCCACTTTAATATCCACCTGAACAGTGTCGGGGGAGAAAAGTTTATAAATTCAATTTCTGGCTTCACGCATGTTTCTAGGCGCTTCATTAGGGGTGACAACAATTCTTCCAGTCAACTAGGAAAAGCATTTAGCAGTTAGTATTAAACGAAGAGAGAAGACAATTGACGAGTAGCGAGCGCCAAGGAAGAGGAGCTCAAGACGAAAGGACTCGTCAAAGAGGTGAAAGGAAGGAATATTTGTACGAAGCACGAGGATACCACGAGGGGCGTGAAGGCGACCGAGGGGCTCCGAGCTATAAAAGACGAGGCTTTCTAAGTCTCCACCGAATTAGGCAGGTAAATGTCGTCATTCCCACTCCCCTCCACCGCCCACCGCCTTATTCCCTTCCGTTCCCCCGATTATCCCCGTTCTCAGTCATCACCGTCACCCGCCATCCGAGTCAATGCGGAAAGATGACTTTATGGATCATAACAACGCCTCATTAAAAGCGATCTCTAACCCCCCGACTGCCAAATTGGATGGGCCATTGTGCTCGGCTGAAGGATGCCATGCCGACAATTAATGGAATGCCTCCTTAATTGAAACCCGGAGAGGTCAATGAGGACAGTTGCATTTTTTTGAGTTTGAGGCGAAAAATGACGGAACTCCATGATTACTGAAAAAAAATTTCCCGGCATTCAGGTATTTTTTCAAAAACCAGATGATGCACTTCAATGAGTTCTCGATTCGAACGTACCAACTCCAAACCTTCGAGATAAACTGAGTACAAATCAACATTCAGACCACCCTCAACACTTAAAAAATGAAATTTAAGCTGATCTTCGCCACGTAGAGCCGAAAAAAATATAAAGTATCCTTTTCTACCATTCTGAATATCGCATTTTCGTCTCTTTAAGGCTTTCTTTTATCTTAAAACTCTCCTCCGTGATAGGAATTCCCTAAGCCACCATTTGTATCGGCTCGGGAAAAGAACTGGCAATTCATTCGCCTCGACAAGACTATAAATTTTTGTCTTCGCAGGTTAACCGTAATGGAGTTTCTTCGCAGAACGTTGATATAAATCCTCCCTAATACCCCCCTCTTTTTCTGGCGCATTTCTCGTAATACCACTCGGCAGTTTTCCGGCCGTTTGTTTCCAGGGATACAATATTGCATCGGGCATGGTCATTTGTCTGCTAAATGAGCACAGACCACAACGTTCCCTTTGGTGATTAAAATCTTACATATCGAATTTATTACAGGAAGATCGAAAAATTGTTAAGATGTTCCCTTGACACAATCACTAAGAAACAGAATTGCTTGATGACAGAATTTTTTATTCATTCAATTCCCCATTGCTTCACGGGAAGAAGTTTCCTCGGCCCCAAAGAGCACGAACATCTCTCCTACTTTTTCAAAGAAGTAAACATCTTTGTGTTTAAAGTTGGGCTTTACTCCGTGGACCGTAGCGCTAAGCGCTTGCATACGAGTACCTCTGGCATTATATGCACGGTACCTGTGAGGAAAACTTGCTCCTTAAAGCCCCCATGAGATTCATAGTGAAAAAGGACGCCTTGGTATCTTAATTGGTTATAGAACTCGGCGCGAAATCGAGGGATCTGGGTTCGATACCCAGTCCAGGTGAACGACTTTTTCACTGTGAATGTCACGCAATTGTATTTCTCCTACTGTTTATGCAATTAGACTGCTATCACGCCAATAGGAATAACAATGTGCAATAATGTAAATATGAGCATTATTCCAAAATTATAGTCAATTAATTCATCCAGTGATGTATTGCAATAGTGCAAAAAAGCCTTTGCTCATTCCATGGGAGATTTTTAATGAGGCACAACATGTTCCAAACTCCACGCCATCATTTGGTAAGTAATCGTCATTATTTCTCATCCTAATCATATTGCCTGCAATGTTCCTGATTGGTTGTTTCTAACTGACGATTAATAATAATTACATTGCCACCGCAATAAATTCAAAATTGCTCCAACGATTCATGACGTCGCCAAAAAGGTGCTTATCCTGTCAATAAATGGAGCTCCCTCTCCTGATATTAACCTTCGCTGAAGACACCCGGGCACTAAGAGCTGATTCAGTGCCTCATTAACTCCTGAATCAGTCGATGCGAATTTTGAAAGGCATCATTTCCGAGCAGACTAGGGGCGCCTAATAGGTTTGCTGGTGCCGAACATTACACTACGGAAGCGATTAGTTTCGCGGGTATAGACCTAGGACTTAAACTTCTCAGCAATACAACCAAACGCGATATTCGCTTAAGGGCGAGTGGAGGCGAAAACCTAGACGGGATGAGTTACTGCCAAAAAACACAAGGGCGCCATCCATCCTGTCTCCCTCCCATCAATAATCGCAACCGAGGGACTAGGATGGGTTTTAATTGCGCCCGCACGCGGTGCGGAGAGGTAGGCGTGCACCGTTGATTCATTTATTACTCGGATTCCACGTCGCTTCATGCGGAATTGCTGAAATGAATGGGCGTCAGAGTCGCAGGGCCGCCATCGTCTTTGGCGACTGGGACGTTAAAGCATTCCACACCTACAAAAGCGGCGCATTCGCAGAAGGAACGCAAGGAAGCATGCGGACTCTGTGGAGGCCATAAACGATCCACGGGGTGTAAGAACCGTAATACTGGTTTCCCACCGCGCCGCGCCTAAAGGGCTAAACTCTGCTCCGGCGATATCGTCACCTCGAGGAAGACGCTTGAGAAGGATGCACAGCGCAAATATCTTCACTCAGGTGGTTCGTAGTACTTACTTGCGGGAATGTATTCATTGCAACACTATGCCTGGCCTATTCCGTGCGTGGCGTATGCTCACCTGGATCGAATATTCACGTTGAAATTTTGGACTATTCTTTCATTGGTCGTTCAATCTTAAAATTGGTTGACTGCAGCCCTCCCTTTCCTATCTAATGCTAGTTCCCTTACCTCCTGGTATCTCTTCCTATGTACTTTCCTCTTTATTTGGGCCATGAACTTATTCCTGGGTCTTCCTCTGGGGACTATTCCCTCTATTTCTTTGGCCAAATTACCGAGCAACCGATAGGAATTGGTTTGTACACGCCTAACTATGCCGATGAAATCAATATGAAGTCCATTACATAACTATCTCAAATTTCCCCGGGCGGCGAAAATTACCATGGGGAAAAAACCCAAGACATCAAATAAACACAAATTTTTGGGCAGGCCAAACTATGTCAACGAAGTCAATTGTTTTATAAATGAATTCATTGATCAATTATTTATTTTTTGTTTCATCCATTAGACAGCAACATTATTATTCGTTCAAACCTAAGATTGATTGACTGCAGCCCTCTACCCTTCCCTATCTAATGCTAGTTCCCTTACCTCGTGGTATCTCTTCCCATGTACTTTCCTCTTAATTTGGTCCATGTTCTTACTTTCAAACTTATTCCTGGGTCTTCCTCTGGGGACTTTTCCCTCTATTTTACCTTGATTTACGTTCTTCACAAACTCATTGTTCCTAAGGGGGGGACCAATCTATGTGGTTCTTCTTTTCTGTATGGTGTTACATATGGTCCTTTCCTCTTCCAATCTTCGGCACACTTAATCATTTCTATTTTTTCCGTCCATTTTATCCTCAGCATCCTACTTCAGCACCAGGTATCGAAGGCTTCTATTCTTTTCTGGTCATCGTGATTTAGCGGATGATTTTTCAACAGTGTCATCATCACTGTTCGTTCAATCCTAAGATAGGTTGACTGCAGTTATCCACCCTCCAATAACTAATACTAGTTCCCTTACATCCTCCTATCATTCCCTATGTACTTTCCTTTTTATTTGGTCTATGAACGTATTTCTGGGTCTTTCTCTGGGGACTTTTCCATCTATATTAAATTCAGTTATGCTCTTCACTAATCCATTGTGTCTCAGGGTGTGTCCAATCAATCTGGTTCTTCTTTTCTCTATGGTGTACCATATGGTCCTATCCTCTTCTACTCCGCTGTACACTTGATTACTACATATTTTTCCCGTCCGAGTATAATTCTTATTTGGACAATTGTCGCTGTCAGAATAGTATATACCTGGACTTTGATGTGTTCCACATGAAAACTGAGCATGATTGGTAGGACATATTTTACATCATTGGAAAGAAAATTTTTTTACCTTTAGAATGATATTTTATAACGATTTCATTTGCCTGCTTACTGTAAGTCATAAGAAAACGAATAAAAGCACGGTAAAATCGTCCAACTTCACGGCTTGGTCACGTTTGCAAAACTGTGGAACACCAATGATTAATCAGAGAAGAAGCCAAACTTTTATCACAAATAGAGAATATAATCATGAAGCCGTAAACATCTTTTCAACGAGCGTCCATTGCTGCTCAACTGTTTGTACGCGATCACCTTATTAATCGATTGGAGTAAAATCTTTTTGTACGAGAGATTTGTAATTTGACCAATATCTCAATAATAAAATTTAAAAACATTAGCAGGACAATGTTTTCTAAAAGCAATGAAACGGGAGATATGAAGGGGACACTTCTGATGACGTCACGCCGGCAAAATGATTCTTAATAGTGGTACCCTACCTGTGGCATGCATAAACCCAGGAGATAAGTGCTTGGCGGTTTAAGGGTACCTACACGAAAAAAACTGGAAACTGGCAGTCAGGTATGATGCTGTGGAACCGTTTCATAATAATGGAAAGATAACACATGCAGTTTTCGGCTATTAAAAGATTTAATACTACTAGCTCCGATAGATGATGTAGTAATATCGAAACTAGTCGCACTAAATATTTTTATCACCGGAAAACTGCAAGTGTTCTGCTTCTGTCATTGAGGATGATATAGTATTAATAATACGAGAGACAAATCTTTTCTTATGTAAGGTGCTATAAATACGTTGAAATTGGCACGAGAAAAATTCGGCCTGGACCGGGAATCGAACCACGGTACTTTGGTTTGCAGGACCAATGCGCAGGGAAAATATAAAAACAGGCATATTAAGAGTGTTTGTAATTAAACTCACTAAGTAATATTCCACAATGGTTTTTGTTATTCCGACCTAGGTTTCGACTCAAGTTAAGTCATTATCATTAACTTGAGTGGAAACCTAGGTCGGAATAATAAAAACCATTGTGGAATATTACTGAGTTTCATTAAAAACCATTGCAATGTTGTTCCACCAAGTGAAGCCTGAGAATTTATTATTTGATAGTAAGAGGGTTCTATCAGAGGGATGGCTATGTTCCCGGGCCCGCCCAATTTTCAATTTAAGGGACCGCATTTTCAATGCTATGCATTGGTCCAGCAATCCGAAGGTCCGTGGCCTGATTCCAGGTTCTGGCCAAATATTTCTCGAGGCGATTCGAACGTACTTCTCCTGCTATGCCACCATATCAACCCGATCGCTAGTATTCCCAAAAGAGGTGGAAAAAAAGCACACGTGAGAGATTATAATGTGGTATAGCCAATAGAAGATTACGAAAGAAGCAAGATTTCTGAGACAACTAGGGAGAGAGAGAAAGAGAGGAAACTAATGAATTTTTGAAATCTCCATGCAGAGACAAGAATTACGTGGCCCTACCAGAGTTACTTTTAAGGTATGAGGCACCTTCTTCTATTAATACCTAGAATGAATTGTTTAAGTACTTTTAAGATGCTGGAATTGAGTAAATTTGGGGACCAAAAGGAACAAAAATCAAGTAAAAGAAATCGCTGTTTAGACCATTTCTACATATGCATAGACATCAACTCGTGTCATTAACTTGATCGCAATCACGAAGATGAAACAATCTTTTAGAAAATGAAAGTACCTATGTTAACAATTCTACGTAATACCCTGCGAGCCACCACGAGGGTGTGTGGCAGGGGGTGAAGATCACCAAACATGCACTATTGCCATGTAAGTAGGATATATAATGTAGACATGCTAGAAAATAGGGTCATAGTTTATTAGTTACTACAGTAGATTATTAGTAATTGCAAGTAATTGCAGTAGTTATTACAATAGAATATTAGTTACTACGGTATAGTACAGGTTAAAATCTACATAATAAGGAAGGATTATTGGTAGTTATTACATGCATCATGCACTACAGACTATTCTAACTATGTTTCACCTACCTATCCCTTTTGCTACGTTGCCTATTGTTCTCTCTTATGGTACGCGGGAAAAATGACATTTTAAATCTATCGGTACGGCAATCTATCTCTCTAATTTTGTTAATACGGTCAAACCTAGCATAATACGCAGGGGTTCTTAATATATATCTAACGTCATCTGTGAACAAATCGGTTTCAAATTTACTTAAAAGGTTTAACCTAAATTTTAACCTGCGTTCTGATAGTAATTCCCATCCTAGTTCTTCTATTAAACCCGTAACACTAATACAATTATCATAACGACATTTAACAAACCTAGCAGATCTCCTTTGCACGCGCTCTAATTCTTTTATCATACCTTCCTCGTACGGATCCCATATACTAGCGGCATATTCTAAATGAGGCCTGACAAGTGTAAAATAGCTTCTTTCTCGGACTCTCTCATCGCATTTGCCTAGAACCCTTTTTACGAATCCTAATCTACGGTTTGCTACACTAGTTATTTCCCTGATGTGTTTCCCCCATGACATGTCTTCACTGATGGTGACGCCTAAGTATTTAATAGATTCTACGTTACATATTTTGTTTTCTTTGATGTTATAATTATTCCGAGGAAGGCCATTCTTTTTCCAAAAATTCATAATCGCGCATTTCTTCAAATTTAATTCTAGCTGCCATCTATCACACCAATCATCAATCGCATCTAAATCCTTAGCTAAACACTGTCTGTCCTCTTCATTTCTAATTTCTTTATACAATACTACATCATCGGCAAAAAGACGGAGCTTGCTATTTTTTACTACACTATTCAAGTCGTTTACGTACAGAAGAAATAAAATTGGGCCTATCACGCTTCCCTGGGGAACACCCGATGTAACTTTTACTTCGCCTGAGCTGACACCATCTAATACCACCCTTTGAACGCGTTCATGTAAGATTCTGCATTCTGCAATTTCTGCAATTCTGCATTATATCACAATAGCAAGCATAGTTTCTAATTTTAAAACTTAATAATAAATAACGGGATATAAATTTTACCGCCATTAAAATAGAGCGAAATATTTTACGAGCCTATTTGGTAAGTAAAACTTAACCCAATATCTGGGATGAAAACCGAAAGAAATAAGGTAAATCTTTTACAGACCACGGGGGGATAAAAAAGTGAAAGACCCGGGATTTGATGCTTCATAAGCAATATCAGGTATTATTTCAACATTAACCGGTCACTTCATACAAGGTGAAGAAAGATAAGGTAATAAGGAGAGATAAGGTGATGAAAAATGGCGGGAGGGCATATACTTAGTCTGCAACACCTAAGAGGAGGGGGGAGATGTGCGGGAATCGGGTTGGTATAGTAGCTAGAGTACTGGCTAACCACACGGGCGATCAGGGTTCAAATCCCTGCAGAGGAGGATGTTTTTCAGAGGAAACCCGATCCCAACTTGAGTGTCTCGTGGAGGTTCTTCAAGTACAGTCCTCCGTCTGTCGGGTGAGACGAACCGTGGTCCTTGGCGGCTTTGGTTAAGAGCAGGCTAATTCCGACGCCGGGTTTCTATCCACTCTTCCTTCATTACCTGTCCTCTATGGCGCAAATGACCTTAGCTGTCGGTCGCCCCCCCCCCCAAAATCCAATCAATCCGGGGAGGTGTGCAGGGAACAAGCGCTCAGTGATGAGATAGACTTCTGGGTCAATTCTTTTTTAAATTTCAAAATTTCCAGCTCTTCTAAGCCGATGGGAGATTCATTATATGAAACAGCAGGAAATTTAAAACTTTAGCCGAGACCATGACGTTAATTCCCTTTCCACCGTGGTTGATTCTTACGAAAGCGGTAATTCATATTCAGCTCATATTTGGGCATATGCACATAATGATTCATCAGAGTATTACATTGGGCGATAGTGATAGTTAATTATAGGCATACAATTACTCCGTGATCAACGGAAATGGAATGAGAGCCAGCGGTGTGGAAGAAAGTGGGGGAAATATGAATGGCAGGGCAGCACTGGACAATGGGAGGTATTCCAAAGGTTGGTTATTTTGGAAGGCGACCGAAAACTTTACCATTTGCGCCATTGAGGTCAGGTGGGTAGGTCGGTAAGGGAAGGTTTATAGGTGAATGGAGGGAGGGTGGAGAGAAACCCGGCGTCGGAATCAGCTGGCCATTAACGATGGAAGCCAAGGGGACAACGGTTTGGCGTCTCATTAGACAGAAAGTTGCGCGAGAAATCTCTGACGGCTGGAGGAAATGATGCAACAGTTTACGTCGAGATGTAAAGGTGAAAGATGCCGCAATTCTGTCATTAATCTACGTACACATGTTTCTCTGTACCATGCATCGAAAAATTTGTCGAGTGAAAAAACGCATTTTCACGTCATATACAGCCGATTCATCCTAATTTGACGATGAGAATTTGATTTTATTTGTACCTGGAAGGCAAATGGGTGTCATAATACAAAAGCAATATCGTGCAGCAGCGTAAATCCGTAGTAAATCTCTTCGGGTGCCGTGAGTTTTGAGATATTTTTCACTTTTAAAAGGCAGTCATAAATATTTATGGTTGCATATCGAAATGAATTAAACTACGACTGAGTCCTGTAATTTAATTTTCAGTGCGTTGCATTTAGTACATCAAATTCTTGCTCTCGGTAAACACTACTATCACTATCAATAGCGCTCTAATTGTTTTATTGTAGTTTACTACAAAATATGATACCAGTGTTAAATACCTAAGCCAGGAATGTGACTGTTCAAGTTCGTTAAAAAGCATGCTGTTGTATACATTTCTCAAACTTGACGAATAAAGTTTATGCTCGTTCCCCATTCGTTGGAGCTATTCTTTGAAAGTAATTAAATTACTGGGTTTCAACAAGTTTTCCTAGGTTGCCAGTAACTGAATTTTAACAGGTTTCCCTGAATTTTATTTAGCACGTAAATACTCGCGTCCTCTATCGTTTGGCAGCGTTGCTCTGTCATATTTCAACGCTGTCATGTGAATCACGGTTTACCTTAAGCAATTTTTTATAAGCGCGACGTTATTTTTTCAGGGAGCATCATCACATTAGAGAAACTAGGACAATGATATCACGCCCCATGATTTACTAGCGTCTTCGCAATCCTTTTACGCCTTCTTCGAGTGGCATCATGGGAAGGATACTGCGAGTCCGCATGCGCATAAGTAGTTTTAATCTCGGCTCGCACGCCTCGTTTGTCAGTACAAGAAAATCCCTCCGCGTGAGTTACGAAGTAATCCGAGCAACGAGCATGACAGGCGAAGAAGAAGATAAGAGACCCGTGCGGTAACGTATCTTTATGGTGGAGAGGGTGGGGCGGAGGGAGAGCCTGCACTCTTTAAGAATTAGCCGCGGTAAGAGGTGGAAGAGTGGTGAATTTGCGTTTTATACGACCCCTCCTCGGAGGAGCCGAGGAGGAAAATGGTAATGCAGGAGGAGGAGAAGGATGGGGAGAAAGGGGGAAGAGGAATCGTGAGTACGTACGGAGAAGATTTTCCGGACAAGAGAGCGTGTTTCATTAGTGCGTGGGACGCATGGGAAAGGTCCTCAGGGCCCCCTTCCGGAGTTTATCGACGACCTTAACACGGGTGTACCAAACCATCCTCGTCATTCCCGCCCGACCGCCCAGTTATGTTCGCGTGTGGCGGGTCGGGACTGGTCCGCGTAGGCCTGGGAAAGACATTCGCAATATTGTCTTCTTTTTATTTCGAAATCCCAGGGAGGGGGAGGAGGAGGAGGGTGCGTGTCAATTCTTTCCACTGGATTAGCGCCGACCAGATTTTATTTCCAGCCTCGCTGGCTCCAAAAAGGTGGAGGGTCGCACCACCTTTACAACTTTGACCGCGCTCCACGATACCGTTCGGCGAGACTTAGGAACACTGTGAAGGTTACTGACCGTAAGGTTTTCTCGAGGGACATGATTGTTTTAGTTTATATTCTGTAATGTATTTACCCCAAAAAATTCAAATTTTCGTCATTATTTTTTATGTAATTTAGACAATTCTGATTTCTTCTTTAAAAAACATAAAACAGACGATTGTTCAAATAACAAAAAGTAAATTTTTCGCAATGATAGAGTCCAGTTAGCATTACTTGAACGTAACACCACATTTTAGCGCTCCACGAAGCCGTTTGGCGGGACTTCGGAACTCTGCGAAGGTTCTTGACCGTAAGGTATGCTAGAGAGATATGATGGTTTTGTTCATATTGTAAAATGCATTTTCACCATCAAATTCATTTTCGTCATTATCTTTTTGGTGTAATTTACACAATTCTACCTAAAAATTTTCACAGAAAACTTTTAACGGAGGACAGACAAATAACCCACGATATAACGCAGGATACTACGATAGACAGAGGAATTACTCATATGAAATTTGCAGTTTTGCAACTCATATGAAATTTGCAAGCTTTACAAAGGTGACCGCTCCCCAAGACACCGTTTGGCGAGAGAGACAATACTGCGGAGGTTTTTGACGGTTAGGTTTTCTCGAGGGACATGATGGTTTTAGTTCATATTCTATAATGTATTTCCTCCAGCAAATTAAAATTTTTTCATAATTTTTTATGTGTAATTTTCACAATTTTACTTAGACATTGTAACATAAAACAGAGGTCAGTACAAATAACACGCGATATGATGATACGTGACTCTTCCACAATTAACACGACACGAAAAATTTGTACTGCACAAAAATTCTCGATTCACTATTGCGATTCAGCCGTCTGTCCAATTAGTATAAACTGAGCTTAGCACCTCATTAAAGCGCTCAACGACCCCGTTTGGCGGAAATTGGAAATACTGCGTTGGTTCTTGACCGTAGACTTTTCTCGAGGAAAATGAAAGTTTTATTAATATTTTTAAAAAATATTTTCCCCGAAAATTTCAAATAAAATTTTTTTCGTTATATTTCATGTAATCAACTACTTCGACAAAACAGAAGAAAGCACAAGTAATACTCGGTATAACCCTATGTAACTCTTCCACAAAGAACAAGCCACGGAAAAATTTGTACAGCACAAAAATTCTCGAATTGCTTTTGTAGTTCATCCTATTATCCAAAATTAGATTCGTAAAACTAATTGGGAGCAACTAGGTAACTTTTTTCACCTATAACAGAGTCCAGTGAGTATAAATTGAGCATAAGAGCTGATTTCATTCGCAGGATACTATAATAGAAATGAGTTGAGCAATTATTCATATGACATTTGCAGCGATCCACTCATGAAGAGCGCCAAATTAAATATTTTACAAGGTATCGAAGGTTGTGCGAAGTATACGCAAATGCGAATATATATATGTTTCTCCCATCGATGAACTAACTTCATGGCAACGCTTATCATTCCCTGTGAACTAGGACTGTTAGAAAGAACAGTCAGGGTGTTTCATTTTCTAAACCCAGAGTTAAAATCTCTCGTCGATTAAAACCACGGCTGGAAAATTCTCACATTCGTTAACAATTATTCGCGGAACAATGAGCTATTAAGTAATTAACTCCATCTATTAGTTAATTAAAAATTAGAAGTTAAGTTGTTTTGCAACGCACACAGTCAAAATAATAATTGTCTCAGTATAAAGTTTGAAATGGTTACATATTGCTGAGGATTATTTTTTACGGCGTTCTGTTGCACACTGACGTGGCTTGCTTGGTTACTGCGGAAGTTGATTCACCCACGATGAATATTGCTTGGTTACTGCGGAAGTTGATTCACCCACGATGAATACTGCGCTAAAGTTGACAGATTTGTGGCAAGAGATCGTAACATTAAAAATTTTATATATATTCTGTGGGCGTAAGTGAAGATAAATCATCATGGTACAGTGAATATACTAAAAAAATTAATTTGTTTCACGCAACATGACCGGTAGCCAAATTTTAGCTGCTATCATATTTACCTGTGACTTTTATCCTAATGATTCCATCCATTCTCTTTTATAATGATTTACGGACAAGGAAGTTGCAAAAAAATCCAAAATTTTTATTTAAACCACGACCTTAGGGTAGCAGATTCCGCCTGGGTCCCGAAAACATGCAAAAGGAACGATTAAGCCACGAAAAGTCCAATGGATGTTTTTCATGTCCATAAATTTTTTAAATTAGTTGATTCTTAAAGTCACCTTTCCGAGGATTAATATTTACTCGTAAATAATTTTGGCAACTACTGCGCAGTTGAGGATAAAAACATAGTAAAACCGGTCACAGAAACCGGTTTTCCCTAACCAAAAAAGTGGTGACTTTAAATAATACACTCACTGGATCGTTCGTTCGCGGGAAAATAAAAGCATCAAACTAATATGGATTGTAATCTCGGAAAGCATAAATCGTAAAAGACAGTATTTCCGTCTTTGTAGAACATATTGGTGGAATTCAAACGGAGTTTGACGGAATCCATGGGTTCCACGAAAAGTTTTAATTTACCTTTGTATTACTTGCTGTTTACTCGTAAAAACATGAATAATGAAATTTAAATACTTTTTCATTCGTAGGTTTCCCAGGAAACATTAAAATATTTTACTTTTTGATTAGGGCTCCGTGAAAATATTTTCAACTCTCAGGAAGTATCAATGAACAGAAAAAGACCCAAGAGGGGTAAGTCTGTATTACTTTTGTCTACCGTCGAAAAATGTAAAATGTCTCTTTTTTCTCGTGGTAGAAACTTGCCTTTAGTGTATGAGAGAAACTATCAAACATTTCATAAACCTCAAAAGAAGACTTGTGCAGGTAGAGACATAAGTCTTGTAGATCCTCATGCGTACTTCTACGCCAATTTTTATCTACAGAGAAACATTTTGGTGATTTCGACTAGCATACGAGCGACTTTGGTAGACTAATTTAAGTAAAACAGCTTACCCAGGTCGTAAACTGTCGACCGTCAATATAACTCAATGTAAAAAGCACATATGATTCAAACAGACTTCTTACTTTAGTGGCGCATGGTTTCGCTCAAAGTTCGCCATATTTTTATGGTCGCCTACTCATACAAGTCGCGCATGTCCATGGAAAGACAAAATACGTCATCACCAAGAACGCAAAAAAAGTTAGCTGTAAGATGAGCAGAGCGGAGGACTTCATGTGAACGAAGTATGTTTTCATATTCCACATTACTAAATCCATTTAGGCCGCATAGGAGACCATTGGTGTAGGACCAAAAATGGTACAGACATACCCACAGGAATAGAACATACTTATTTAAATATGACGAGGTGACCTTTGAAATAGAAATTTTGCACGAATGCAGGTCGTGGCTTAAAACTGAACGGAATATGCTCAAGATCTCAAGCATCAATTTTAGGGGTTATTTTCCCCCATATTATCGACCTTTTGCCCCGCAAGAAAATGTGTAATCGCGACGCATCTTTTTGACTATTTAAATGACGTGTAAGTTAGCAATACGATTGTAACTTCCACCATTTTATGGCGGAAAGAAAGACAAGAAAAAATTAAACCGCGAACTACAACTTAAATGGGTTGTTTTCTATCTCGTACTTGTAGCACCATAGGAAATTCGTAAGACACCACTCGATTTTCCATTACGCTTCTTTATTAATCAAAATTGCGTTATTACACCAAATCCGTCAATTTTCAAGACGAATTTTGCAATATAAATTTTAATTCACTTAGCAACAGCAGAATGGGCTTGAATTCCTTGAGGTCTTTATGGCTTAGGCTGAGTGATCAATATTAGAATTTAAGTGTGATTTAACTAGGGGTATTTTTCAGTCCACCCTCTCCATGGGATTTAATTTCCAATTTAATTTTTTCTCTTTCATCTTTGATTTCAACTTCAATTTAATGCAAAGAACACCTTCTCCAAGCACGAAAATATCAAATGAACACATGTCTACACAATTATCAGAGGATATCAACGAATATGATTATTCTCAGAAACTCACTACATAGAGGCGTTTTCAAGGAAAATAGTCTCGCCGAAGTGGTTAAGATGGTATAAAATGAGAAAAGGTAAAGGGAAGTAAAATAGGGAAGGATAGTCGAATAACGCTTGAATTATTATGACCCTTTTCATGAAAGGAGTATGCTCACCTCATAGTTCACCATCCCTCCTTGTGGATTCGAGTAGCATAGAATTAACGTCCAAATTAGGGCCGAAGTAACATCCTAAGGTCCGCGCGACTACGGAATTTGACTCAGACAGAAATGAGGCCTCTGAAATTAGCAAGTTAACAAATTCAATCTCCCTAATGCACACACTCATGTAAACATCCTAATTTCAGTCGCCTCTTAGGGACTTTGCGCGCAGAATTCACAGGTGTCGTGCAATTAGGCCAACGAGGACATTAGGAAGAGATGGTACAAAACCTAGCAAGACTAGCCGAGACCGCAGCATTAGCGGAGTCACTCCTGAAGAGGCGCAGAAAAATGCGAAATGTATCACTAAAAATAACCACACTCCTGGACTCGTATTCATACCCCAATCCCCCATTACCGCCGAGAGTCTTAAAGGGCAATGTCAAGCAAAATGATTATAAGGTCATTTGACTCACATTCTAGCAACTTCGGAAAAAATATCTATTTAAGACATTATCAACAAGCAAGAAATCCGAACATTGCACGCTATTTTTTCGGAAATCGAACTTGAAATAATACATATATGCGATATCGATTTATGCGAGAATGGTTGAAGAATGAAGTAACTAATTATTCAGTCAATATAAATGTCTTTTTAGCGAGAAAAAACGCTGAAAAGAAGATAATTATCCAAAAAAATCCGATAATTACAATACTTAGGCACTTGACCATAATATTTTTGAGTTGTTACAAAAGTACATCTACATCTACGCATTACCCTGCAAACCGACTTTAAAGGCGTTTCGGGAGTTGTGTGGGATGAATTATCACCAACGAGCGCTATAACATACAATTATCTTTCACAAACATGCATTATAATACAGGGATGCTACAAATGCAACAGAAAACACTGAATTAATGTTCATTTCAACTGCGTTAACGAGATATAAGAACCATGCAGAGATTATGCGATACGCAATGTTAGTACTACGTGGTAAACCAAGAAACAAGCATCAGGGAGCGAATCAACTAATCATCTATATTACCTATTGGCTAACCTACTTCAAAATCTCATTGACAGTCACTATTGTCTCTCATGGATTTCGGAAAAAACGATATTTTAAACCTGTCTATTCCGCAGCCTATTTCCCTAATTTTCTTCTCATGGCTTATTCTACTGTAGTATGATGTAGTTTGCAAGTAATTAATAACCTCGTTAGAAATAAATTGATTTCGAATTCTTATAAAATATTACGTCTAACTTGCAATCAAAAATCATAAAGCAATTCCCATCCCAATGGTTGTAAGAGGTCAGCTACAATCATGAGGTTATCACAACTCACTTCTACGTGTCTTGTTGATCTTCTCTGCACGCGGTCTAACTCTGTTTTTAGCCTACCTCATGAGGATCCCAAACACTGGTTGCGTATTCTAAGTGGGGTCTAGAAAGGGAAAAGTAGCTGTTTTCTCTAACATTATCGTCGCACTTTCCAAGTACTGATTTAACAAATCCCAAGATACGATTAGCTTATCCCAGGAGTGTGCCCCATCAGAAATCATGCGTTAAACTCCGAGGTATTTCACTAATTTTAAAGTCTCTAATTGGGTATAAGTTATGTAATAGCTGCATTGAGAATTTTTTTCTTTTCTAATAGTCCAAAGCAACACTTTTTCAAATTTAATTCAAGTTGTCATACATTGCACCACGTGTGAATTGCCCTGAGGTCCTCCGTTAGCGCTTCCTGGTCATTATTGCGGAGGCTTTCTCTATACACTACTACTGCGTCGTTTGTAAATAGTCGAATCTTACGGTCAAATATTTCTCCAATATCGTTAATGTGCAAGAGGAACAGAATTGGACCAATGACACTCCCCTGTGGGACACTCGAAATGACTTAAACCTCATTATAAATGACACCGTCTAATAAAACCCTCTCGACGCGATCGCATAGGAATTGTATGATCAAGGAAATTGCACCATCTAAGTCGTAATCACTGCCATGATTAAAGTAAAAATAGCCTAATAAATAGAAATGTCGCTTAAGTCGGCCCTAATGGCAGGGAAACATGATCAATTAAAATGAAATCATCGATCAAGGTTGAATCTTAATTTTTGTATTCTAAGAGAAAAGACATACCATCAATGAAAGAAGTGCGTATTCAACAATTTTGACATGATGGAGAATAAAGTATTTGTATTTAAGTGTTTGACTCACACAATCGCAGTGGTCTCTTAAATTTAATCACTGAAATTACGAGGGCTTGATCATGGTTGAGATCCAGTCGCGGAAAAAGGCAGTTTTTCACTATTAAACTAAGCACATTTTGAAATAACGTAGAGGTTGGAATGGGAAAGGATATTTTGCCGTAGCTATTAGCCTGTAATCTGGATTATTCAGATGCATTGGTTTCTCTACTAAGCACCTAATGTTCTTACCTCATTCAGCCAATCACCTACCATAATTTCTGTCGTTAACACGTAAATGTTAATCTCCTAGGAAAATGTAGTGTACTCCACCGCATGTACAGAAGATAGTGGGAGAACAAACAATAATATGATAGAAAAATTTTAATCTGGCAAGAAATATTTCCACTCATGGTATTCATTAAATATCCTTCCTCCTTTCCTTTCGTTGATTCTTCTGCGTAAGCAAAACTAAAATTACTTTCGAAGTTTCGAAATTAGAAGTAGTTTCATTTCGGAAAAAGATAATTACTTCTAATTATGTCTCTGATGGTTTGTAAATCTTTCCTTTCCACCATAGAAAGAATCCGTGATCCGATACTTATCACGGGTTTCAAGCATTTTTGTGAATAATATTACGTTACTGCTTCCATTCCGTTTGAGATTTTTTTTCAAGGAAATGTGCATTTAACAGGAAGGAAAAATTACAATTCTACCTCCCATCCAGCCCACACGTTTCGAAAACATCCAGAAACTTTTCAAAGCATTTCCAAAAGTACTTTCCCAAAAAAAATTGTCGCCTTATTTCCAAGGACTCGCCCTCTTTTCAGTATTTCTAGGAAATGGACCCATGAGAACGATACTTCTGGGAATATGCATTTACATTCCACTCTACAAACGTTTAGCCAGAAATACGATTCTAGATATCCGACGAAATATCCCGAAATCAAAGATAAAATATTGTATAGCTTAACACGAAATATTTCACACCACCCGAAGAAGTAATTTGCGATGCAATGAAAATTTTATATTCACGCTGGTAATGGCGAAATTTGTTTTATCGAAACTTCAGATACTGATTCAACATTAAAATATCCAACTGAACCAGAATTTCAGTGACAGATGAAGTGATATTTTGAACATTCAGCAGGAAAAGCAAAAACATTCCCAGAATCCAGCCAGTAACTAGGCCAGCAGGTGATGACGTCAACATCTGACGCGTCGATCATTTTTAGCGAAGGAAAGTAGCAGATAAGGAAAAACTATTTTCTTTTTCAAAAGAAAAGGGGGGGATTAGATGTGGCGTCCATCACAAGGATTATCACGCACTTAAACCGGGAGAACTCGTGGCGGAAATAGGGTCTTCCTCGCGAAAAGACCTTGACACAGTTTCTTTCTCGTCCGCCAAACAATCCTCCACGTCTACCACCTTCTTCTCCCACCACGCGGCGCTCCATCTCTCGCGTAAACCCTTTTTGCGAACTAGCCTCTCATCGCTGTCTCTCTACACTCCTCCTCTCACTCCCACCCTACGGGAGGGATTTGTATCCATTTTATCTCCGGGATAGCGGACTTCCAACCCCCTTCCCTCCCCCACCTCTCTCAAATACTCCCCACGACGACGGCAGTCGGATGTTTTTCGCGCGCGCACGCCCCATTTCGATGGTAGAGCGGAGAAGAGGCCAAATGCCAAGGCACACTCCCGATCCGTCCGGTCGGCTCAGCTTTAGACGGGATAATGCTAATGAAAATTCGCGGAAGCAGGACTCAGCATGTATACGGGTTTCGCGATGCTCGAAAGATATTACCTTTTCAGCAGAGCGAAACCTAGGGCAAAAGCGCAGTAAAAGACGGAATTCTAAGGCAGACCTGAAGGAACGCCATGGAAACCACATCTTGAAGATATCATCGGCATCATCATTAGTTTCGTGTTACGGAATGATCATTAACTATTAATACCTAGCCCTAAGATGAAACTGTTTAGACAATACTGCCAATACACGAGACGAAATATTTTCTTCTCTACCTGATATTTCAAAGACAAATAGCGTATTAAGGTTTAAAAGATTGTAATGGAATTGAAGATTAATAATGAAAATGTAGAATTTTTACTAAACATAGATATATAAAATTTTAAAAATCTTATGTCCGTCGTAGTGAACTTTTTCCCTCAACTAATATAAACAAAACATTATTCACCGGTTAAATTCAGTTATGTCTCATTCCTATGATCAGCCAGATCGGGTGTTTAATATTTTGTTTTGTAGCAGAACGACTGAGATGAGTTTTCTTAGCCTTACCGTGGGTTTTTCAAAGAAATAATATATATTGAAATAGCCAGCAGCCCAAGCACGCGAATATTTATTCTCAGAGGTGCCTATATTCTTGGCATGTATGCTGATAAATCTATTTACATCCTGTAATGACATATTTATTAAGGAATAATTTTATTATTGTTATCGATTCCATGTGTGGTTAACTGCAGTCCTCCATTCTGACACCATTTTCGATTCTTTTGTTTTCACTTTAGATCTTCCGTTTCATTCAGTGTTCTGCATGAGTTCTTCGAAGGAATAACATTCCAATTTTCTTAACTTAAATGTTACCCGCTGGTATATGGGATTCCAATAGCATATGGATACCTAACGAAGCAGGACTTGTTTCAGATATAGATCGAATACAGCAGAGGGCAGCTGTATTTGTTAAAAATTGTTACGATAAACATAGCATTGTTACTTTTTAGGTAGTATGGGTGGGAACCTCTATTCGATTGAAGGGATAAACATAGATTCAATCTTTTGAGAAAGTTTGATGTAGACTATTTTTATATAGAGCCAAAATATTATGGTAGAAACAATCACAGGCATAAGATTGACTCTGACTGCGTAAAATAGGTTTTTGCACTTGTGCTAAATATGCAATTTCCGGCATGATATAGCTCTTGCATAATTTATTTACTTGTAGTACTATTTATCTGTCGCAGTAATTATAACCAGTAGTCGTATATAAAGTAGTGTACAGCATGATAGCATGTTACTCTACGTAGCACTCTCCTAGTTTCTGGTCTGACCGCGCGCTGTTACCCTTACTCCATTTGGCTAGCGCCTGGAATCCGGAAAAACGTGCCCGGTTCGAATTTCAGCCGGGATGAGGGCTTCAGGCCTGGGGTGGAATCACCCCGTGCCTAACACCCTTGAGGTGGCTTGTACGGTCTCTCGTAGATGTAGATAAATTATTTTTTAAGTAAAAATACTTGGTTATTAAACTTTTCTGGTAGTGGAATTTTAGCCAAAGATATTGTTAACAAAAACTTATAAAACGATTGACCACTCAATGTCATACGATGATACTTCCATGAGTAAGGTGAACAAATCCATGAAATAACGCGTAAAAAACTGAAAACCAGTTACCGTTACCCGTTCTGTCTAGATTACGTCTAAATTCCTATTTCTGCAACGAAAATTCGTTTGATTACATCTACATCTACTTACTACCCTGCAAGCCGCCACAAGAGTGTTTAGCAGAGGGTGATTTATCACCAACAAGAACTAGAGTAAAGAAATTAACTTTCACCAACATGCACCACACAATGGGTATGCTACAAGTGCTACAAAAACTACAAAAAATAATCTTTAATGTAACTGCACTAACTGTACAGAGGGAAATTTTCCCTTTTCCAGAATTTACAACACATTCTTTTAAATTATATTCTAGCTGCCACGCGTCGCACCACCCTTGAATTGCCTTGAAGTCCTTTGTTTACGTTTTCATATCATTTTTGCTACGGATTTCCCTGTCTATTACAAATTACATGTGCTAAGTAAGGAAAACATTCGAAATACAAATCGATTGATTCTTGAATCATTTTCATTACTGTCTGTGAGGTGAGTTCAAACGCAAAAAGAGATCCACTAAAATGAAATGAAGTACACATTTACTATTTCGACTTACTTAAAAACTTAGAAATTAATTAAACTTAACGACCCAAGATCTATGTGTTCCATCAACCCTAAAGGTACATATACATCTACTCATTACCCTGAAAGCCACCACAAGGATTTTTGGCAGGGGGTGACTTATCACCAACATGCACTACAGCATAGAAATTAACTTTCAACAAAATGAGTCACACTATAGGTATGTTACAAATACTACATAAACTACTACACTGATCTATAATATAAACTATTTACACCATTTACTATTAAAACCTGACAACAAGGGTCATGCAGGGATCATGCAAAACATGGTGTTAGCACTAGGTAGGTGCTTTCGTTTCTCAGGTGAGGCTTGTCACACCGCAAACACACCGTGCAAATGGACAAGGCGAAATAAACTGTTCACCGTTGGTGCTCAAAATAGCAACCCTCGCCTCTGGGTTTCGCCACCCACAGAAGTCACTCTAGTGAAAGAGACGGCGGAAGTAGCTATTATGTAGTTAGTTAGCCGAAGTAAAAATTATAAAATAACACGTCCTTTTAAAAATATTGAATTTTTCCGAATTTTAAGAAATTACATTGTACCTCTGTAATACACAAGGTATGGTAATGATACATTTAAAGCAGTCGCACCGAAAGAATTTGATCAGATACCACATGGTATGAGTGCCTCAACTACAAGAAATGAAGTTGACATAAAAATCAAAAAATGGTTGTTAGAATAATGAAAATGATAGGTAAAAGGAGCCGTGTACTCTTTTACTGCATTGTTTACTATAAATTGGAAAAATATACTGTAGATATGTGTTTGTATGTACATATTTATGTGTGTGTACAAACATGAAATTGAGTTTGCATGTGTATATATGCAAATAGGGTATTTAATCTTGGTGAAAATGTAGTTGCCATATTCTTAGGTTGTCGTGAAACTCGCTGACAAGTCCTTGGGACTTAGCGGGGCCGAAATGGATCATCATCATCTGGTGTTCTGCCTGCTGGCAGGTCTTGTACACCACTGCTGTCTCCACCCGCTTCTCTTCCGAGCTTCCTTCTTTGCTACTGACATATAAATTCAAAATACATATCCGAAATGGATATGTATTATGAATTTATATGTAAATAGTAAATAAGTAAATGCTGACTCTAAAAAATAAGCAATTATTCATTTATGAAATAGTCCAGAATCCTTGATTTTTCTGTTAATAATTATTGAAGTAGCACAGGGTATTTTTCATCAACGTTTATCCTCACTCCAAGAAGGAAAGGAGACGTTTAGAAGAGTGACCTACCTGAGTCATTCGCAACTGAGCGGAAGACAAAAATGATGAATGTTTTCCAAGAAACATCTCGCGGAGAGATACTGTTTAAGCGTCCCATTTTGTCAAAAGAGGACGACGCGTTGCTAGAGGGCGAGTCTCTTAATAACCGGGATCCCCATTTAAGCGAGAGACTTTAAATGAATTCCAACAGTAATGGAGCGAGTCCTTGACACATTTTCGAATCGCATAAGCTCCCTCAACGTTGATTACTCACGTTAAATGAGATTCCGGATTCCGAGATGAAATTGCGCAGTCTTTGTTACCCGGGGCACAAAGCATCGGCCGCGTCATCTGGCGGGAATGCTGACAGGAATTTAGCAGTGATTCTAGTTTCAAGCTCCGGGATAGCAGTTCTATCGTACGTGCATTAATGATTTGTGTACTTACACTACATCTACATCTACGAGATACCCTGCGAGCCACCACGGGGGTGTGTGGCAGGGGGTGAAGATCACCAAACGTGCACTATTGACATGCAAGTAGGATATTTAAGGGAGATATGATAGATAATAGGGTCACACTCTAGTTGAAGAGCACAAAATGTCCACTAATATTGTGAGGATTTGGAAAAACCACAACGTGAAGTTGAAAACCAGAAAAGTTTCAAGGAGAAAAAAACTCGGCCTTTTTTGGATACCGTACACATGAACGAGTATGTCGGTATTCACAGAAAGAACGTTGGCGTTAAGTATACTGTACCAATCTCAATGAAAAATCTATTTTATCACCAGTAGTTTAAGCACTCATACCTTACTAGATGTAAAATGTGAATGCGATATCAACTTCATTATAAATTTACTGTGCAAATTCTACTTGTTATGCAATAAGACTCTAATAACCATTGTAAAACGTACGTTGCGCGAAAAAAATTTCACGGGGGATCGTTTTTTTTCTATTATATACAAAGAGCAGAGATATAGAAATCGCACTGAATGTTCGAGGATTGTCTCAAGAATTTAAACCTCCACTTTTTTAATGCATGAAGCCTTATGGTTAAAGACGCATTCCTAAGCATCATCACAAGATGGTTATACTTCAACACAGCTTAAATCATATTTTCTCAGCCAACATTTACCAATATCTAGCTTATTCTATCTATCGAGTTGCGATTGTGATCTGCATCGTGTAATTTTGCTTTTCAATTTTCAGAAGTATACGTTGCAGGTCTTATAATTCCAGTAAATGAATGTCCTAATTGGTTTATTCGTTATAACAAGAATATGAAAAGTAAAAGTTGGCTCAGCACGGACATATTTCATCAGGCTAAGCCAAAGTTTGAAAGCGGCACTTGATGTATTAGTTAACTAGAGCTCTCAGACAGATATGGTCATTTTGCATCATGCATTATCCTTTTTATTAATATTATAATTTAATAAACTAATATAAAACATCTTACACCTAATTTCAGTGTTAAAATGGCATCAAAAGACAGACAGTCACAGACACATATTGATGAAATAACGTGTCGGCACTCAATACGGTTGTGACAGAAAAATGTAAAAAGATTATTCGAATTAGAAGTGCTGGCTGTTTTTTCTAAGTTTTCAAGTATCACTTTCAAAACTTAGAAAATACAAACCTTCATATTCGTGTTGTTGAATTTATCATCAGTCCCATCATAAGAAACTCCAGCAACATGCCCGGTAGAATAAAGCCTCACTCTTTGGATAGGAGCAACTCAATGTACTACGGTAAGGTGTGCAATACATTTTTTTTCGCTTTAACATTATATTTCTGTGGAAGCAACTATGCCAACGAATCGAATTGATATGTCCAGACAATCGTTACCAAATTATTAAAATATCGTCACAATTAATAAATACTAAATAGAGAGTAAAAAGGATATAAATTTGTTTGACCACATTTTCTATGATTTTTGCAGTGAAACAAAATTGAAATCAATTAGTGAAAATAACTTTTACACTCCAGTGGTCCGTTTGAAGAGCAATTTACTTCTCCCTTCTACGATTCCTTCCAAAAACTCTCCAATCCCTTTTCCCCCCTTCCTTCACTATGTAAACCTTCGCAATACCTTATTTACTTGTCAGTTAGCACCTGAATATGATGCCAGGTATCGAAATCCGGATTGTGCAATAAATGAATGTATGAATAGACCAGTGGAGTGTTAATTTTTTTTACTAATCAACATGGAACTGCATAAAGTTGTACCGAGTTTTATTTTATCTCTAATTAAGTACGAAATTATATTCTCTAAAAGTGGATATTTTATTTATTTCAAATTGAAATTGTTTTCAAAAAGTCCATTTAACACATAAAGTATGGAAGCTCACGTTTTACGTTAAGTCCACAGGTGGCGAAATATTATGACTAGTGGATTTTTAGCCTATTTATAGAGGTGAGAAGATTTCGTAAATATTTTTGAATAGCTGATATAGCATTCCTCAAGTTTGATTAGAAGTTCACATTACTGCAAAAATATAAATTCTTCACCTCTCACATCTCGTCCATAATTGCTTCCGGAGGAAGGACCCACAGCGGAATTTCAAAAGAATTATCTTTTTTTCTCCATTACCCCGAAAACAGCACACTTGGCCTCTTAAATCGGGTGTATTAACAAGTGACGAACATGAGAACCCATGTTCTGAGTGGTGGAAATCCCACCCAGGCGGGACTCGAACCCGCGACCCTCGGATCGGATGGCAGATGAGGGCTTTTACCCGTCACCACCGGGGCCGACACTATCAACCGACGTATCCAACACTTTGAACTCATTAGCTAATTAGGGGGCATATTTCTAATTCATTTTTTCAAAGAATCACCAACATATATTGCAAACATATTTGCTTTTAAACATTTGTTAAGGTCCAAAACTGAGTGGATCGGTCATTCTATGTTTACAACAGGACGACAGGACGCGCGGTTACTTCCAGGAAGCAACGAGAGACGTGTGGAAATGCCTCCTTTTTTTGGGATAAGATTATCACGAACGCTAGCGCATGATGATGAAACGATTTCCTGGGAAAACAGTCACTGAACACACTTTGAGCATTGCGAGTCGAAGAGATGAGCGGAATTAGGTGAGTGAGGACGGAGCTCTTGTCCGCGTCAGCAGCCATGCGGCTCCGTTTCGCCCGCAGCCCTCACCTGCTGACGAGCGACACCCGCTTCGACGTCGTGCCTGATAAGCCGCGAGGCCGAAACATAAGGCGTCCGCCAGATACCACCACCACCACGTGGTATCATCCGAAGCCACCCGCCCCTCCCCCCCACGTCGACAACCTCTCCGTCGCTCTTGCGCCAAACTCGTCACAAATTGCGTCATTTTCGTCACCCTCCTCTCTTCCGCCATTCTTCCATTCTCTTGAAATTTGCCGACCGCAGTATCCATTCAATGCTTCCACACAGACAAATGGGAAAAACCAGACGAGCAGCCTGCCTGCCTGTCACTCCATCGCTTAACGGTTCTACCTTACTCTCATGACTGTTTGCATAAGGAGAAATTTCCGTATAAAGGCCGCTTTACACGGTACATTTTATTGCACAAACGTATGTATCATCGATCGTACAAGAAAATGAAGGGAATTAGAGTAGGCTCTATTTCCCGTTCAGGCATTCAGAGAATCATACAATTCCCACTTTACACGGCACAAATTTCCTCATAAAAGAATTCATGCATTCGTCTGTACAATAAAATGTACCATGCGAAGCAACCTTAACAGACGCGTTAAGTGCTTACGGGAAATTTTTCGTCAAATTATCGCAGTAAGCCACTGCCCCCGCAGTCAAATTTCGATGTAATATTTGCATGCAAATTTTTCATCAAAACCCTATTCTTCCAGATGCCTGTTTTAAAAAAATCCGCAATTCCATGCGTGTGTTGTCAGCCATTAACTGACTCTTCATCTGGTAGAATGTATTGCGCAATGCGCAAGTCTAGGCTCGTGCCGCTCGCAGTTAGCGCGCGGCACGTTTGGACGTTTGTTGCCCAAGTCTAGTGGTGTCTTTGTCTGTATTTTCTTCCACCCACCAGTTATCATGAGAATAAAATAAGGGAAATAGATTGTAGAACAGAAAGGTTTATGATATCATTTTTCTCGCGATCGATAATAGACCATAATGGCTCCATTAAGACTTTGAAGTAGGTTAGTTGACAGCTAGTGTAGCAGATTAATTTATATGCGCCCTAATGCATGTTTCTGAATCTACTGAGTAGTGAAAACACCATGTTCTGCATGCTCCCTGCATGACGCTTGTGTCACGTTTACATAGTTACATTGCGTAGTATTTTAGTAGTTTTTGCAGCATTTGTAGCATACCCATAGTGTGGTACTTGTAGGTGGAAGTAAATATCTTCACTCTAGTTCATGTTGGAGACAAGTCACCCCGTGCTAAACACCCCTGTGGTAGCTTGCAAGGTAATATGTAGATGTAGATTTATAGCATTCAAAACTCGAACGAATCACTTATTGCAAACTGCCTCTACCGTCACGGAATACTTTGAGTTCTATTATCATTGAATGAGGTCATCATGTTCTTCTAGGGGTACCGTATCTTCCTTCTTCGTCTATACATTTCCCTGAGTATTGGACGTTTCTGAGGAATCCTACAAGATATTACATATCCTCGTAGTCGAATGGAATTAACCTCGAACAAAGGGCGAAATAGCTGCTCCCGTACGTCGTTATGAGAGGGATGAAGCCCGGCAAGATAATGGAAGGATAATATGCTCAAAGGCTTAACGGGATCACGGACGCACCTCATGGGCCGTCCCACAGTGACGTCATGTTGTCCGCAAACTAAGACTAGAGGACACCTTGAAGTGCATATTCTAGGGTGCGACCCACCTTCTACTCAAATTAGGTGAGGTCAATTATGGAAGGTTGTGCATGACACCTCTCCTGTTTCCTACTTACCAAGCGGAAAGTTGCCGATTACAAAATAAACCTTGTGGACCATATGCAACGAAAATAACCCATTTTCTATGGTGGGCATTTTCTGAAACCTTACTGCCTTACCTACCACCTAGCCATAATCGTTTTTAAGAACTGGGAAGGGCCTCTACAACTGGCCGTGAGCAAGTGCTAATAAGAACACAAATTCACTCAAAATACATCCCTACTCCAGAGATCTCCTCCATTCCACAGACACATTGGTAAAGGAATACGAAAAACAAAGTTTACTGTTGGAATGATACTCTCGGAAATTTAAAAAAATGGGTAAATTTTTCGAATATGAACAAGGAGTAGTTTACAGTTCATAAGGATAAACAAATTCTAATAGAAAACATTGTAATAAGGAGAGGTACAGTTAAAAAATTGGTAGTCCAAGAATATCATGGGTGGATTCGGTGTTGAAGACTCCAGAAAAAAAATTCTAAGAGATTTATGAACATGAAAACACTCACTGAAGAATACATGAAAGTAATAGAGATGAAATGACGTAAAAGGTTACGGCAATGCGGAACACATCGACAGAATAAGTCCAACTTGCAAGTACTACCGCAGCTAAATGTGCCCAAATTATAATGTAACTACTCTGGAAGAGCTAAGTAACATATTCGTTTTAAAAAATCTCCAGGAGGCAATGAGGAAACGAAGAAACGAAAAGAATAGATATGTGGAGTGACAACAATCTCAACACGGCCCACGTGGGTTATTCTGCGAAAGAGACCGCATTCCGCCATATGCGTGACGGAAACTGAAACATCGATTAGGTCAAAATGTGGATTTAGAGCCAAGGATATTGTTAAAAGCAGACGTGGGCAGCAGAAACGGAATATTTACATTGTCTCAGGACGTTATTTCACACGCATTTACAGAACGAGAGGGCCAATAAAAAAAACTAATTGAACGAATCTCGGTTCCAAATCAAACAGTAGCTTCGTTTAAAATTTCAGGTTTTTACAAATTACAGGTTCTACCCAGTTATTTCAAAAATTTTAAAATAACATATTAAACATATAATTTTCTACTTTAAAAGCATTAATAACTATACCTATAATCATAAAACATGAAAAAATATTTAGCTGTGCAAACTTGTGTTAACGACTACTAAAACTCCAAACTAACAGATTTCTAACCAAGAAACTGCAACAGCGTACAAATGGAATCACAGGTAAAGTGGGCGATTAATTATAGTTAATGGCTGATTAATTTCTTTATGCCATTCCATTCATCATTGGTCGCTCAATCCTAAGATTGGTTGACTGCAGCTTCCTACTCTTCCGTATCTAATGCTAGTGTTCTTATCTCCTGTTGTATTTTCTTAAGTACTTTCCTCTTTAATTGCTCCATGAGCTTATTCCCGGGTCTTCCTCCGGGTATATTTCCCTCTATTTTACCTTATGATATCTTTATCAAAAAAAAACCTTCAGCCACAGCCAAAACATGCTACGAGCTTAAGTATTACAACACAGTACATAACAGTCTAGGATTTCGATCGCTTAACCTCTCAAACAAAACATGTCTTGAATGTCAGAAAGTATGGTTCGGGTACAAAGCGGAGATACCAGCCTTAAATTATCACTACCATTAGTCAGACGTCAATGAACGAGTGATAAGAGGAAACAGTCATTGACATAATACGTAAAAGAAATGTTTAAAATATTACATATAGAAAGTAATATAATATCAAATAATGTCAAGAAATATTTTAGCTAAGTCATCTGTAACCCATTTGCAAAATAAATTCTTCTCATCCATGGGATCATCTCCCGATCTCCCACGCTATTGTGTACTTTCACTTTGCATTTCAAAAACAAATATTATTTCTAAGTTATTCAAATAAGTCAAAATCGCGGACTGAAAATCACAACCTCCATTTCAAATTAACCTTTTCCAACGCAAACTTCACACTGGGCACACCAATTCAGTCCACGGGCCGATCTCTTATCTACCGTGAAAAACAAATTCATAATTTGAGCTAGTATGCCCACGATCCTCTGGCTATTGTAAGTGCAACAGAGAGATGATTAAAGTTTGTAAAAATGCAAAGAAAGCTCGAAACATCAAGCATAAGAAACTTGAAGTCACAGTCAGTCTAATTTATAGCTTCATGTAATATTTCGCTTTATATTCGCCAACGTCATTTGAATCGAGTGAAATTATTACTGCTCTACCGACCCCAGGTTTCTCTCCAAATTCCTTCATTCCTTCGTCTCCTTCTGCGCATACTTCTTTCAATAAGTCAATTTCGTAAATATATCAACTCCTCGTTTTTTCATGTTCTATTCAAGCTTCCTCTATAACAACAGAATTCTCTATACACCAGCCCAATCAGATATTTACAATGCGCTAATGACCTCATTTGTCGGTAGCATACCGACCGTAATTAATATGTCTTCCGTTACATTTTTTGACACATCATGACTCGCGACGTTCTTGATTACGTTTTAAATCCTTAGCAGAGGACGGACATCCATGAAGAACCAAGGAGCAGTCACTAGACGTTTCTACTTTTATATGCTAAATCTGCGCTTTTTACATACCATAGAATTCCCTTCTTATGACAGCCCTCCAGCGTATCCTATACTGCGAAAATAAGAATGATATAAAATATCGCTTAGTACTTCCCACACTGGTTTATTAATACCGACCATGTTTCCGACAAATTTTGTCATTATGAAGGATTGACTCATTTACATACAAGGATTGACCATCCAAATCCTCTCATAATGGAGGGCTACCTAGACAATGACATAATGTGTCGAAACCATGGTCGGTATTACTCATTGAGGTAAAAGGAGAGGGCACTTGCAATGCTGGCCAATGATAGAAGCTAAAGCCAGTCCGCCATCTTCGTTGACCCTCGTTTTCCTGTTGCGTTTGCGGGCTAACGCAATAATTTTCTAATTATATTATGTTTTCCATCGATAAATTACTAGAAATTTGCATGCACTTACTTCTTTGATGTGTATTCCCTTTGCGTTTACTTGTTTATTTATTTTTTAAATAAAATCCAACCCGCATTCCCACTGAAAACTATGTTAAAATCGAGCTGAATCCATAGCACTAAGCAACAAGTGCTTGATGAGATACTTGCCTCATTTTTCGAACAGATAGTGGTTATCATCGTCAGGCTACAATTTGATGACGTAGTGCCCTCTCCATACACCTCAATGTTATCAAAACACCAGTGAGGAAAGCACAAGGCGAGATTTTATTTCATCTGCATTCCAATTTTAACATATAAAAGTAAACAAATCTAATGACTTCTCCTTGGTTCTTCATGGAGGTCCGTCCACTGCTAAGGATTTAAATCGTAATCAAGAACGTCGGGAGTCATGATGTGTCAAAAAATGTACCGGAAGACAGTAATTACGGTCGGTATGCTACCGACAAATGAGGTCATTAGCGCATTGTATAATATGTGATTGGGCTGGTTTATAGAGGACACTCTTGTTATAGAAGAAACTTAAATAGATCATGGAAAAACGAAAAGTTGTTATATTTACGATATTGGCATATTAAAAGAAGTATGCGCAGAAGGAGAGGAAGGAATGAAGGAAATTGGAGAGGAACCTAAAGGTCGGTATAGCAGTAATGATTTCACTCGATTCTAATGATATTGGCTTTTCCACATTGGATGAGTACAAAGGAACACAGTGCTAGAAAATGGACAGGAAATACAATACTGCCTAGAATACAAATACTTGGGTATTAAAATAACTCTAGATGGAACTCTGGAGGAGGCAATTAAAGAAATTTACTAGGAAAAAGGTCAAGATTCACGTTAAATAGCATTTTATGGGACCAAAGTACATACAAAATTAATGAAAAAAGAAGATATATTTCAAATGTACAAGGCATCATCACATATGGGAGTGAGATATGGCAGATGAAGGAGAAAATAAAACAAATGCTACGGAGATGGATTACTGGAGATGATCATCGGGTATATCCAGACGGGAAAGAATCATGAATGGGAGAATTAGAAATAGAGTCACCCACATAATAGTCGACGAGTAACAGTAAATAGAAGTAAAGAGGATAGTAAAAAGAAAGAGCTTGTGTGATATGGCCACATACAGCGTATGACGAACGAGAGGTCACCGAAGCAAATTTTAACGCACATGATTATGCCACAGTGTGGAGAAACGCGTCGGCCCAGCTAATAAATCTGTGGAAGATTACCAAGTGTTTTTATTCAACATGAATACAAACAACATCCACCAAGTACAGCCTGATACAGTTCAATTTATTTTAATGTGGAATCCATAAGGTAGAAAAGAAAGGAAGGCCCAGAATTAGTTGGAGAGAACGCATGGAATAGGCAGTAATAGAAAAGCAGTTGCCAGAAGGCCTGTGGATGAATAGAGAGCAATGGCGGTTGAGCGTCGAATAGTGTCGAAGAACGCTAAAACAGCGAATATATACAACACTTTTCCACAAGATTAAGCCTGAAACTTTAACTTTTAGCGCTCAGTTGTCAGTAGCATTTCCTCATTACTACTACTAATTACACCGTAGAACTGTGCATGATATCCTGACAAGCGTAGCTACCATTATTATTAATCCTTATCAGTGGACGGATATCCATGACAAAATAGGGAGCAAGCACTGAATGGATTGCGAAATTACGAAATAAATCCGATGTCGCTTCGATATTTTATTTCATGTATGACTTTTCCACAAGTTTCAGCGTGAAAATTTAAATTGTGATGAAAATTAGCTAAGTTGTCCGTAGCACTCCCTAATTACTGCAACTAATATCACCATAAAACTGTGCATGACACCTCGACATGCGTAGTTACCTACATTATTAATCCTTAGCAGTGGAAGGATATCAATGGCAAAATAGGGAGCAAGCACTAGATGGATTGGGAAATTAGGTAATTAATCCGATGTCGTCTTGAAGGAGGCGAGTTCATCGAGGAAACTTATTTGCCGAACTCCTCCGCCAATCATAACGTCATCAGCTCGTCTCTCCCGCACTCAAAAGCCTCCCTAAGGCGCACGGAGCGAACTGACCCATTTTCCACACCCTCCATCCTCCCCTTTAGCAAGCCACCCCTTCTTTCCACCCCCGTTCCGACCGAAATAAATTCCGGCCATCTCGCCCGAAAAACTCTCCTCAGTCTCTTTCTACCTCTTTCTCCTCCTCCGCCTCCTCTTCCATCTTCAATCCATTCCTCTCCGTCTTTTGCCGCCAACTCTCCACTTTCTTTTTCCCGCAAAACCCTTCTTCATCCGCATCTTTCTCCCCCTTTTCCTTGATATCCCTTAAAAACAGACCGATGCCCACCCCCCCCCCCCATCCGCCCCCCCCCCCAACCAACCGCACTGTCACTCTCCGCTCCCCCGTGGCGCCGCCTCCCGCAGGGCGCCTGAATTGCTTCCAGGACGTGGGCGACATCTCTTATGAGGAAAGCCAATTACTCGACTCCCGCGTCTCTTCTACCTCTTTCCCTCTCTTTCTTTCTCTTACTCCGTTCTTCGCTCTCTCCGGCTCGTGGGATTTGAAAATTAGGATTGGATTAGTGCAGGAGGAGGGGGAAAGAAGGAAAGCGAGGAAAAGACGAGGAGCTTGATGGAAGTTAAGGAGGTAATAGAGAGGGAGAAAAAGAAGGGAGAATCGCGAAGGAATGGTGGGAAAGGACAGAGAATAGATTAAGAGTGAAAGAAAAACCCATTCTCCACCAGTGGTGATGAAATCAAAAGCTAACTGAAAAAGATTCGAAAGAAAACACGCAATTGTACCTTGATCCTTCTCTAACGGACATATTTTTAAGCTTTAAGGTCTTCTCCAATCGTGTATACCTATGCATGAATGAGTGAATTGAATTTGATTTAAACATGTAAGTAAATACAAAAATGTCATGCCTGATTAACATAAGGTTAGCTTGCTTTTGGGGCATCATCATTTTTAGGACGTCCAACAGTCTATATAATTTCATTAGATGAATAATACTCGCAATAAAAACGTCAGAAAACAATAGCAATAATAAAGAGCAAATTTACATGTTTTGAATACATGAATAACAATCGCATTAAAAGTATCATACATACAGAATACCAACAATAAACAGGGAAATTTACAGAGGATCAGTTGTCCTTAATTACAAATACGAACAAGATCATATGGGTATACAATATGAGCAAATCAACTTGCTATATAACAAATTTCAAAACATTGCATTTAACAAATGATGTGGTACGAAGTCACTTGCACGGGTGCATATACACCAGGGTTGAAATTCGCTATGAAAAAATCATTTGACTTGACCGAGATTCGAACCCGGATCTCCCAATTGCCGGTCAGGTGTGTTAGCCAGTTACACCAACAAGCCATCTTCCTCCAGGGCGAAGGAAGGAAGGAAGATGGCTTGGTGGTGTAACTGTCTAACACACCTGATCGGCAAATGGGAGATCCGGGTTCGAATCCCGGTCAAGTCAAATGATTTTTTCATAGCGAATTTCAACCCTGGTTGCTATATAACCTTTAATATTGAGGTTCGTAAACGGTGTAACAATCCAACGCCAGGAATCTAGAAATGGTTTTCCACCCTTTCGTATTGTGATAACCAAGTTTTTAGATTCTTCGAGAATAACTTTATATTATTTGTGATCTGGATATTTTATATTATTAGTGTTCTGGTAATGTATTGAACATTTATGGGCCCGTGTAAATATAACTGCGTTTAAATACCGTTAAGGTTGGCTTAGGATTAGAATAAACATTTTTGTGCAGAGTCTAGGGATGTGTCTTATCCCTTACGTGGCTTTTCTCTGCTTTACATAAAATAACTTAATTATTTTATAAAAATATAAGTACCTTAGAGGGAGTATTTTATACTTTTGAAACAGCCAGAAGGAGGGATCATATCTATTTTTACAATTAATACTTCTTCAAATTCCCTTTTGAGATACAACTGCAGGTATTATTGCTCTGTTATGAGGCTCTAGAGGATGTGCACCACTTACTTCGCCCGCATGAATTAAAATCCATTTATGGAGTCATGAAAGTTAAGGGGAAAAACAGCTATTTAAGCGAAGGAATTTTCTATTACAAAACTAAACACAAATTGAAGGTTTTTGGACGATGAATGACGACATCTTTTTTTCCTAATCAAATATCTCGTTATTTAAGCCCAGTCGCTCATATTTTACAAAATAACGAGGTCTGAATTCAATAATTAACACAAAGGGAAATCATCGGAATTAATAGGATGGACGAACTTGCTTGATATAACTGAGCATATCTGGAGATTTAGGGTAAAAAAACCGGCTAATTTATGCAAGGCTAGCACTTCTGATTTAAAATCTCTTGTGAGATACGTATCTGCCTGAAAATATACGGCTCTGGATAACATCCGGCTACGCAACTCTTTTAGAAGGCCCTGAAATTATTGCATGGCGCCGCTGACCGCTGAAACGATCCAGAACGATATATTATCCGCAAGGCGCATTTTATTTTAATCCTATTCGTTTCTCCTCTCTCTAATACCGTCAAGAATGCCTATTATTTTCCTTCTACTCAAAACTTCTCATGCAATTCTTTATTGATACCTCAGAGCATCGCAAACTCTCTATGCTTCCAGCATCTATTTCTACAACTTTTGCAACCGCAAACTCTTCACTTAAAAGTCCTTCGGTTGCGTCCCTCAGAGACCGACTAATATCTTTAGGTGCTTCGCATTGTTTACTTTGCAGTGTTTACATTGTTCACGGTTGCAGAAACAATACGTATGCCACCAATAGACTTACGAGATCCATAAAGCAAACCTTCCCCCAGTATGCGTTTCAGAAACATTTGATTAATGCATTGATTTCCTAAAATGTCTCATTACTTATTTAGCTGGATAAAAAGGAGTTTAATGCTTAAGAGGCCCTTTAGTAATCAAGAAGGTGGGTGTGTATTCCATGGATATTTATTACCTTATCATAGAGTTATAAGCGGTTAACGACGAGGTTATTTACTCTGACTAAAAATTACTGATGCGTAGTAATAATTTATATACATATGTTGAACATACGTAAGTTTTATTCAGCAATATGACAGTACACCAAGCATCCGATCCAATAACTATTGGGACAAAGGATGTGAAAGTTCCTGCAACTCAAATCTAGTAATTAGATCCATCACTTCAAGGATTTAATAGCTATGGAACCCACAGACAAATATTCGTGCAACAGACCATTAGTAGAGACAGTCATTAAGGTATGTTTACACATACCTTGGGGGATTTTAAAAACTCATTATGAGAGGTCTTTTCGAGGTTTTAGGGTTAGCAATCCGTTCCCTCATAAAGGAAGAATGCAAAGAAAAAACAGAAGAGAAGTCTGGTATGGAGGAATGCATTTCAGGGAATGAAAACCATTGGACTTAGATGAAAGAGGATGAGAACAGGCAGCGGTCAATTAAGATATCGGATGGAGACAGGAGAGGAAGTAAAATGGACAGAATGTAAGACAAACTAGGAACTGCTCTGCACGATGGGTGAATAGAGGATACTCCTTGAGAAGATTAAGAGGAGGTAAAGTTTGGTGACTGGACGTGGTAATGTAGTGAAAAGAGGTGCTGAAGGCCGTGATAGAGGGGAAGAAGTTGAGAAATTGGGGAGAGGGGAAATATTAGAATAGGCTATATGGACTGAATTGGAAAAGGTAAGAAGAATGCCGACCTGAAGGATTAAATGGTGTAAGAAGACAAAAGCCAGAGGCGACTAAAGATTGATAAAGCTATCCCTACTTCCATCTAAACCTCTTTATACCAAATTTCCAAACATTGCATTTAACAAATGATGTGGTACGAAGTCACTCGCACGGGTACATATACACCAGGGTTGAAATTCGCTATGAAAAATCATTTTACTTGACCGGGATTCGAACCTGGATCTCCCAATTCCCGGTCAGGTGTGTCTCTTTATACCATGGGTCTCTTTATACCAGTTTATCATTTCCAATAATGATACCTAATGTTTTTTCCAAGGAGATTGTGCATCTGGAGTATAATTGTTAGGAAGGATACCGCGATTTTCTTATGTGTAGGAATTTTTTGGGTTCTCGGGTTCGGGTTTCGGTAACTCGAAAAATTACATCGGGAATATACCACCTTTAACTTCATACAATTCCTGAAACATCACATATGAACATTTAACCCACAGTATGATAATCATTATATTCAGAAAGGTATTACAATTCATGCTTCTGGGATTTCTTCTACAATTTATGCTCCTTAGTTCTCTAAAACGAATTTCCTGAGAATACTTTCGAAATATATAAAGAGTTCCTCCTCAGTTTACTCTTTTCCCTTGAATTTTATTAGAATTACCTTCCTGTTAGAATTACCTTGAACATCCACCTTCCTAAAAAGCTTTATTCTTTAATTGTTTTGTATAAGCACCTTCAATATTTTCTGCAAAAGATGTCGTAAAATTTACCTGGGGGTTGTCGGGAAAAATTAGTTCGCTTCCTAAGCCAGCAACACTTAAGCTTTAAGGGGAGGTTTTTACACGTTATGCGACAGACATACGTTTCCCACCCACATATGTGCTCGCCTTCTGCCGTTCTGGTGGATTTCCTTGAGGAAGAGCTCTGGGGACAAATTCCGTGGGAGAAAGGGAAGGAAGATGGCCCTCTCTCCCTAAGAGGCGATTTGGGGAACAACTTCGTTTCCGGCAGAGGGTTAATCCCGCCACGCAAGGAAGGAAGGAGATACGCGTCTATTCGGCCGATACTCATTCCTCTTTTTATGCTCCCCACGCACCACGAGTTCACGAAATGACTCGCAAGGGTAGAACGTGCAGCATTTTGTTGAGAAGACGGTTTCTGCAGCGGAGTGATGACTTGGGTACATATTTTTTCCTTGCCTTCAGTCGACCATTGCCAGAAGACACATAAAAATAGGATGATGCAAGAAAGCTGTCACTTGGTATAGTATGCCTTTTTTTTAATGTATCCTAAAGTCCATTTTCTCACACCCTTAACCTACATATCCGCAAGATAATTGCAGAAAACTGACCACAGTTTCTGCTAACATACCCATATCAAAGTATCGTAATAATGCCAATTTAAAAATTACCAAGTGCTACGGATGGAATAAGAAAATTAATTGTTTTATCATATTGAAAGAACCCTCACAATGAAAAAATCAAAATCCATCATGTTCAGCGTATTGGTCATTTACAGCAAATGGAAAGGTTGGGGTGAGTAAACCAACTGATACCATACTTTTACTCTCCTACAAAGATCATTCACTACATTAACTACATCATTAACTCCAGGTACTATTTATAACAGTACGTTATCCATTAATTTAAGCTAGTATTACTTCTTGGATATAAGTTACATGAAAAGTCAAATCTGCAGTTGCCATGTAAATAAAACTCAATGGTTAAAATAGAGCAAACATTGACGATTTGGAGCCAAAAGCTAAAATTTTATACGGAATACAAAAATTTAACTTACGAATAGAAATTAAATTTTTCATTCATCCAACACTGAGATTACCAAGCAATTATCAAGCATTACGAAAAGGTAAAAGTAATTTTTAAAAGCAAAATCATAATCTACTGAACTAAATCCGATGCTTTTCATGTGGAAGTCAAAGTTTATTGAATCAGGTTCTATGATGTGGGGACTATGGAACCCATTGAATCTAAGTAATACGTTCTATTAATCCATCTAAGTCCAGAGGATCATTTGGGCCAGATTTTGCTCGCATCAGTTATGAATTTGGAAGTCTAAAGTGCTCTGACAAATAGAATGGAAGTTACATTTACATAGAATGCCGGCTGTGATCGCTACGAGTTGTGATTCATATGTGCCTGGATGATGCCAAATAAGTATGTGGTAGATTGTAGAGTAGCATGCTTGTAAAACGGAATATTTTACAGTGAGATAGCTAACTTCTAAAGCTCATTTTTCTAATACCATAATCGTATCAATGGAATTGACGCATGGGAATGACGCGCATGCGTGTTAGATGTCACAGCACTAGCACTACCGACTACCAACCAAAGTTTCCAACGTATTTCTGAATTAGAAATAAAATCAGGCCGTTTAGACTATAAAAGCCTGGTGTGATCTCCTACGGTTGAGAGTCGAGAAAAATTATATTTTTCCACAACCAGTCCAATTCATTTTCCTCACCAACGTCCAATTATTTCAATCACACATGCGTGCGCCATATTAGGAAGAACAAAAAAGTCAATTCAATCCTTCAAATGAGTGTAAAACATCAGTGATGAATTTTTCGAAGTTCACAATACAACCACGCTCATCAAATAAGAACTCTTTTAAAATGCAATGCTAGCACTACGTGGTCGACCAAGATACAAGCATTATGGAGGAAGTCATCTACTCAGCTATACCAACTGTCGACTAACCTACGTCAAAGTCTCAGTGGCCGCCATATCTCTTATCGATCACGGGAGGAAATAAATTTTAAACCTGTCCACACTCGAGAACGTCATATACTCGAGATTTGACGCATAAAAGAAACAAACGGGAAATTTGTCATTATTCTTTTAGGAAAGAGTATTAACACTAAAAATCTTATCGGCCAATGTAGAAATGTGGCTGTAAGAATTTGTTAATTTTTGGGTGAGTCCCGTTTTCTGGGAATTTGTGGTTAGATAGGAATTCGACTATGATTATTGATTGAAACACTTCGTAATTTCCACATGAGAATTCTATTTTTACGACCTATGTATCGTTGTTGTGGGACATCACTAAATAAATGTTTGTATCCACCGTCATACGCGCCATGGATGATGATGTCGCACAGCGACGAAGTCTAGGTCGTTAATATAAAATTCTCATTCGGAAATTAAAATCTATATTTATGAAGTTTCAATCTATACTCATGAATTTATTCCACAAATTTACGCCTGAAACCATAGCTTTTAGGAATATGACTTACAGAGGATTACTAATCATGATTTAAGTAAGCCTATGAACCGCATCTAATTTTCTCCTCATATCACTCTATATAATCTACTAGGTATTTTTGCTCAAAGCAAAAGTAGTAAAGAACAAAAGACCTAAGGCAGATCGAGAGAGATACAACTCCGCATAAAAATTCCAACAAAAATGGCCTCATTTTAAATAAAAATGTCTCCCCTCTCAATTTTCGTGAAAATGTCAGAAAATTAAACCCGTTGCCCATCGAGATATTTCCCGCAAAAATACCAGCCGTTTTCCATTGGATACGAAGCATATATACGCTTCGGAGTGTCTTTTTGTAAAGAAACGAGGAATTATAAAAGCCTCAATGTCAAATCACAATTTAACACTGAGTATTTTATGTGCTTTCTCAGCTATTAAAAACAAATAATCATTTTATGATATATAATCATATAATCATAAAATCATTTTAATCATATAATATAATAATATTTATGATTTATTCACCGCAGTAAAGTTACAGAATTACAATAAAAATCTTCTGTAATGAAGGCGTTTATGTTGGAATGTTGCTTTAAAAAATCATAATCTTACGTATTGTAACGGGTTGTTGACCTTAACTTGAGAGGTTATTATTGGTGTATTCTTGAAGAATACAGACTTGTATCAAAAGCATTGAGACGTGTTTTTTCATTACTCGCTCCAAAATCGCACCATATTTTCACAGCTTACAACATGCGGCGTGATGAAAATGCATCAAGATACAATCTTATAAAAATATAGTTATCTTTTGCAAATTACTGAGACTCTCCATAATTGAAAACGTACATTTTTGCGACGCTAATTCTAAAATATAAACTTTTTATGTTGTTTACGTATTTTTTACAGAGCATAAATTTAAAAATCTAATTTAATAATGATTTCTATTGTAATCTCACTCAACCTCTCCTAATTATATTAACTTTCTCGTAGAGGCTGACCTCCTTGACCTCTACTTGACTTGACTACTAAAGACAATAATTACCTCAGATTAGTAATCCGTAAAATTAAAAATCTTATCCCATCACTCATGAATCTAAGTGAATGATGTTCTCAATTATTCTTTGCAGCTGTAGTTCATGATTGCCTTCAATGATTCAATTCATTGACTCAATGATTGCATTAACGAACCACAATTGCAATGAAAAATTATAGCGAATTTATAGGAGCCAGAATGTTAAATGGAAGCGCTGCAAAGCAAGGATAAACTAATTGCGCATCCACTGAGACAATGACTACAGAATTCTATTAATTATCACGGCATGAAGTGAAAACATTACTAAGAAGTAATTTTCGTGGACGACCAGGTATAATTTACTTCGAGCAAATTATTTGAGATGTGAAGTTAAAATTTACAAAGTAAAGACGTGGTTAGTGGACAAAAGAGCTGCGCATTACTATAGTTCGGCTCGATGCCTTGTAATGGTTATGAACCCTAAACTATAACTGAACGGGCAGAACGCCGTATTGCCGTACTCTAATGATAGAGATCAACCATTTCTCTTGAAAAAAAGTGCATTAAACAATCATCGTTGAACATGTACACACCTACGATCTTATGAAACTTGGTGCGAAGGTACATGACTGAGGCTATCTCCCAATCCTGGAGTGAAGTGGAGTGGTGTAGTAGCTATACCGAAGTCTCTGATGAGCATAAATTGTCGTTCTTTAGCCAGCATTCTGCAAATCTTGGTTGGGCACTAATGGACAAGTAAAGAACTTCAACAAAGCCTCACTGAACTTATACCCATTAAAAAAAAAGCAACAGGTGGTAGTCTGTGACTCAGAGGAGAGCGGTGAATCATAATGTTAAAGAGAGATATAATTTAAAATAGTAAAATTATGTTCACTGCTGTCATGGCAGCGGTTGCGTAAAGAAATGCGGATAGATACTGGTGAAATCATGTAAGTACACTTATGACTGGATAAATCGAGTAAAAAAGAAATAAAGAGGCCAGGGAATAAAAGCGTATTTGTAAGTAGATCTAATAGAAATAAAAATTAATGTAATAAAAATCCTTACTAAACATCTTTTCCATGATATTTTGAAATCAATTGTAAGAGATTGAATCTAAGGGAGCCGAAAAAATGGGTCATCATAAAATATTCCGCAGCACAAACCACTAAGGTAATTTATGAACTGCAAAGAAAGTAAAATCGCTCCAACTAACGGGGAAACGAACGATAAAACAAAGCAAACACCGGGGAAATTACATTTCCATCATTGATACATTCAAAGACTAACATTGGCAACCATGGAGATGGGTACATCCTATATTCAAATATCGCACTTCATTACGAGTGCAAGTCCAAGTGAAAATCAAATGTTAATTTGTTACAGTTAAATTCTAAACTATGACAAGGTACAGCAAATGACGTGTTTTAGAAGAATAGGAAACGCTGTGTAGAGTCACGGAATATCTACTGCGACCGAGGAAAAATTACCTCATCACTATATACCACCACTGCAGGAATTTTAGCAGATAAGGTCAGTAAAAACAAGGCTAATCATTGGTCATATGAAAAACCAGTGGCTGGCGGGTAATTTTAATTACAGACAGTGAGCTTGGAATAATTATCCGTTTACAGTGCAAGAGATGAAGATGAGCCTTGCAAATTAGTAAGTAAGAATTTCAATACGTAACAAGAGCATATATATGAGGTTATAACGGGCGGTAATATTGAAAAATGGGAATACTGCAGGCGCAGAACGGACATCTAGTGCAATACTGTACACGATAACTTGTAAATTTGTTATTCCAAATATTTATATTTGAAACGACCCGGGTTTCGACGCTCAACGTCACCTTCACGTCCGAAAACTTCACTTCCGTTGAACATCTAAACCCGGGTCGTTTCAAATAAAATATGGAATAACAAATGTACTATACTTCCAAGAATACAATTACTTGGGTGCTAAAATAACTCAAAATTAAACCCTGGATGATGCAATTAAAGGAAGCAATTTGGAAGGGAAAAGGCCAATAAACATGCTGAATAGCATTTTTTTGTGGGACCCAAGTATAGAGTCAAGGGAGAATGTTGCGGGAGGAACTCAAAAGAGAAGGAATATAAGGGGTTTTAAGAACAGGAGAGCAAGTATGAGGAAATGCATGAGTGTAAGAGAAGCAATATGGGTAAGCAAGGATTGGGAATTTCGGAGGAAGCTAGTTACAGAAAATAAAAATTTTCCGGAGGCCTAACAGTCATAGCTAGGTACTTCACTTAACCAATTTCAAAAAGGAATGGCGAGATGGGTCTGTAAGTATGCATGCGCGTCGTAAATAATAAATTTATGCTATATCATCGAATGTTGTAGGCATCAAAAGTCTACGACTACAATGGTAAAAGGCCAGAATGTACGTTACAGAAAATAAATTCAAGGGGAAAGTTATCACGTGCACTGTCTTATTATCAAATATCATTAGAAAATATCCTGGAAATGATTTGAAAAATTTTACAGTTTCTCGCAAATTTCGCGATTTCCTCCAAATTCATTATAAACTTCACACAATTGGCAAGGTGATATAGAGGTTAAACCGGGGAAGGGCGCCTCTTCTAAGTACAGATGAGGAAGTGAATTCATCACAGACTGTTTCCGAGTATTCATGTGCTCAAACGCCAAGCCATTCTCATAAGACGAGTTTATCCGCCCTTGTTCTAAATTAGATAATAATTAAGAGAAAGTGGGCAAAACTGCAGACCAGAGGATGGACTCAACCGGAGTGAGACCAGAAAAATTTCGGGACCGGCTTTATAACAGCCTTCCCAGAAAATTCATAACTCCCATGTTTTTGCATAATTAAATCCTTATATCCTCGGGAACTTGGCCACATGGTCGCGCCTAGGGCGCTCTTTACCCACGAGAGAGAGTTGAAAGGTGAGCACATCAAGGTCAACTCACGAAATCACAGTCTCAGTGTGAGAAGGGAAGTCCCAGGTGGAACGTGAGATTGTCGATGCTAGTCGTGAGTTTGAAGCGATGCAAAATTCTACAATTTCGCGGGGGAAAATATCGATGATACAGTATGGTTATCAAGCAAAAATTTAAAATGAATCAACCGCAGTGTTACGGTTTCAGAATATCGGCTTTTTTTGTTTTCTTGGGACTGGTCCTTTTACTATGGCTTCAGCTCATACATCGTCCAGTGAAGTTATTAAGATAGCATCTGCACCTATCACATCAAATGCAATTAATTTGATAGTATGCTTACGTATAACCCTAATTTATAAATAAATATCACCCGCCGCACTGCTTTCACCTTAAGCTCATTCAATTTCTCAGTCAATACGAGGGCGAGTCAAATGAAAACCGGAAAACTGCTAAAGAAAATGTAAAACCTCTCTTATTAAGAACAGACCCGGTACGCATGCGGGTGGACTCTCCCGCCATCAATTGCGATTGGTTCCGCGACCCCACGTGACCCAGCAGCGCGATACGGAAATTTCCAATATGGCGGTCCCTCTGTTGGAGTGTACCAAAGACGAGAAGCGCGGAGTGATCCATTGCCTACACAGCGAAGGCATTAAACCAACAGAAATCCATCGTCGCATGTTGGCAAAGTATGGGGCTGCATATTTATCGCAGACTCAGGTGTACGAATGGTGCAAGAAATTCAGCAGCGGTACAAAAAGTTTGGCGGACGCGCCGAGGCCAGGCACATCGTGTTGTGACAGCTGAGGCGATTGCAGCGGCGGAGGAGATGATTCTGCAGGATAGACGGGTCACTTACATTGCACACCATCGATGACATTGCATCGCAATTACAGGTCAGTCATGGTTCTGCTCAGCATATTGTCCATGACGGGTTGAAGTACCGGAAAGTGGTCGCAAGAAGGGTACCTCGTCGGCTGACTCCCGAAATGAAGGAGAGGCGAGTCGATGCCTGCCAGGAGCTGCTGCGGCGCTACGAACTTAAAGGTGACACAATTTTGGAGCGGATTGTGACTAGAGATGACTCCTGGGTCCATCACTATCAACCAGAGACCGAGCGCTCCAGTATGGAATGGCGGCACCCGTCATCGCCAAAGCCGAAAAAGTTCCGACCGACACGGAGGTGAAACAGGCGGTGCATGAGTGGCTACATGCACAGCCAAAAGATTTTATTTCCCGAGATATCCATGCCCCCCCGACTCGGTGGTGGACATGTATCGAAAAGCAGGGGGACTTCATTGAAAAATAGTGTACTTGTTCCAAGTCTGTCTGTAATAAAGGAGCTGTAAAAAAATATTTCCGGTTTTCATTTGACTCACCCTTGTATATATGCTGTGCGGTGATGCATGGTAAATGGGCAAGGAAACATACCTAATTAATTTACTTGTGGTCAATTAGTTCGTGCCTCTTTCAATACCTTCTGGTTCCTCATTGATGATTACGAAAAGCAAAAATTCTCTAAACCTTTTACCATAAGATTTTATTTTGACCCTTTCATTCATGTGTTCACCTTAAACGGTTTGCACGTATATACCTACCATCGAAATACAAGACTATGGTGACTGCGTATTATCACAGTCTATGGACTGTGGTATTATCTCCGATAGCCGTTGAAAGAGATGGTCATTGTTTTAGCAGGTAACTTTCCTTTTCATGGCGCAGGTCAAGCAGTGAGGATATCTTCCTGCATAATGGCAGCTATTGAGCAGAACAGTTCGTCTCCGAAGGCCGAAGACTCAGGCGGTCGAACAAAAGATTAAATATGTATGTAAAGCTGGCGGAAACTCTTTCCCAAGATTCTTTCTAATTCTTAGGCGGAAGGATGAGTAGGTATTGAAAACTATTAAGGGGATCACGGAATAAGTAACTACATGTTCATGCTGAAGTAAAAATATGTTGAGGATAGCAAAAATATGCACGCACTAAGTCATTCATACATCATCACTGCCAACAAAATTGGCGCACAACACAGGTCCTCAGATGATTTGGGCTACAGCATCGACCTCTCGTGATATTTTTTTCATTACAGAAGGTGTCCAACATTATAGAAAAAACGAAAAGATATATGTAAGCAGAAAGGTTCTCTACAAGTAGGAATATACGTCAAGAGATGTTTCACTCACCGCTTTCACTGAAGTCAACTTCCCAAGTGTAAAGCTGCCATCACAAAGACGCATATTCTCTAGCTGATAACGTCAATCTCATACATCCTTCCTCCATTACATTTCTAACCAATTGAATTTGACTTTCAACGAACTGAAAGGTGATTATGGGCTTAACAAAGAAAGCAATCAGTATTTTATATACCTCCCGCCAATATCTATTTTAAGATTTATTTTAAATAGACGGGCAGACTATAAAAATTAAAATAATGAAATAAACTTTACCACGGACAGACTATAAAAATTAAAATTATGAAAAAAACTTTACCGAAATGTAATAGACAAGACCCAACTACACCTCTATGTCAACTATGTTCTACATTAATACACAACGTTAACAACAACACCTCTATGTCAACTATGTTCTACATTAATACACAAGGTTAAAATGCGAGGTGACGAACATCATTCTCTGAACGGATATCTTCACATTCATCCACATTAAGTTTTTATCATCCTCGTCTGTTTATCTCAATAAGTACTTTTTCGTTCCTTAGCCCTTAGAGGTCGTGCATAAACTACGTTACCAACTTAGGGGGGAAAGGGGTTACTTACAAACCTACGGCGGGTAACGAGAGGGAGGTGGGGGATTTCACTATAAGCAAGGTAGCTGTTACAATGCGCCTGTTAACGTGTCTTAATAGTCAACATCGCGTCGATAATACTACAGAGTTAAACGTGAGGAAGGTCGCGTCTTATTTATTCTTTTTTTTGTCTCATTTCAAACTATCCCAAAAAATGAATTCACTCTATAATTGAGAAATTTTTTTTTAATTGAAAGTTTCATTTGTAGAAACAGCGTCACATTTCAGAGGGGGTAAAAAAAATTACCGAAAACGGTAACGTAGTTAATGCAAGAACCCTTATGTGGAAGGAGCCTCGGCTCCTGCCAAGTTTGCTTTCGCAGGAATTCGCCTTCGAACGAGACGCCAACCGAACAGGAGAGCGAGTGGAGAAAGCTGCCGTAAACCAATCTCCGGATCGCTGACGGCTAATGACGAAGTACAAAAAAAAGTACGAGTTCTACCCTGTTTCGACTCAAGTAGTCACGAGGAAGCCTCTTCCAGACTTCCCAATCACAAGCCTGTGGCCCCCGAGCAAGTCATCACCGGGTCTAAATATTCGTAAACACAAGCTTTGAACGCTTGAGTCCGGGCCGCCGACAGTTCTCCTCTCTCCATCGTAAACACACGAGACGCGGCGTCAAAAGAAGAGAATGGGAAAAAATATGTGAAGAATGGCGTGGTAGCGGATGGAGAGAGCAGAGCACAAAGAGAAGTGTGACTGCCCAGCCGGCTGGAGCTGCAGGAAATCACTTCGTTGCTTCCGCTACCGAAAGAAAAAAATCAAAGGAAACGAAGAAAAGATTAGAAGAATATTCCCTCGTGGAAGAATAAAGGCACAGCCGCGAGCCACGGCGTGCGTCTTGCCACTTACGTTTTTGGGTTAAGTGCTCTGGTGCGATTCCGGTTTTATAGATCTACTTTATGGACACAGAAAATCCTATTTATAATTTCTAATCCACCACAGCAAGGGGATCATGCAGTCAAAACTTCAAGAGGTGCCAAAAAGGGAGCTCTTCGACAAATTTTCACATTCGGGGCCAAAGTGGTGCGTAGGGAGTCCATGCGTCACGTCACTTACCCACTTCTTGGAGGATCACGTCGGAGCCAAGACATTCTGACATGATTAAGTCGAGGATAAGGTAACAGTTAATTCGAAGTCATGATGAACCCATTTAAAGACAACCTCTCGGAAAATCAATTTGGATTTGGGAAGAAAAGAGGTACCATGGAGGCCATACTCTGCCTGTGACTATTGATGTAGAAAACAATTCATGTTAACAAGCCATTATATGCCACATTCGTGAACCTAAAGAAAGCCTTCGAAAATGCTGAGGGGAACAAGATGTTCGGACTGCTGCAAAACTCGGAATGGATTATAACAACAAAAGAATAATCTACCAACTGTACAGGAAGCAAGTCGTCACATTGCATATGAGAGACGGAAGACAAATATAAGTTAAAATTAACAAAGAAGTAAGACATGGACGAAACTTCCCTCCTGCACTGTTTAACATGTACTTTGAGAAGGCCAAAAGAGAAACACAAGAAATTTGTATAAACAGATAGAGACAAACTAGCAGAATAAAGATAAACGGAGAAGAAACAAACCTGCTCCGCATCGCAGACGATACTGACCTTTGAAGACCATCGCAGATGGAAATCGCGATGGTCTTCAAAGGTCACTAAACGCGATTGACCAAATCCCCCAAGAATACAACATGAAGATAAGTAAGACGAAGACTAGAATCCTAGTATGTGGAAGAGAGAAGCTGAGTGCAGAAGTCACCCTGAGATGAGAGAAATTAGAGCACGTGGGTTCCTTCACATATCTCGGAAGTGCCATCAAGTACGACGGGAGAAGTACAACGGATATCAAGCGGAGAATTGCCCAAGCTAAGAAGGCGTTCATGGGAAAAATACAACTGCTGTGCTAAAAGAAGGTAACACCACAAACCAGGAAAGAGTATGTGAAAACATTCCTGTGGAGCGTGGTATTTATGGATCGGAGGCATGGACCATTGGAAAAGCTGACTAGAGCACATTAGAAGCCTTCGAAACCTGGTGCAGGCGGAGGATGCTGAAGATGAAATGGATAGACAAAATAAGAAATGGACAAGTTTAAAAAAAGAGTAGAAGAGGAAAGGACCATATGGAGAACAAAACAAAAAAGGAGAACTAGATGGATTGGACACACCCTGAGACACAATGGGTTTGCGAAGAACGTAATTAAAGGAAAAATTGAGGGAGAAGTCCCCAGTGGAAGACCCAGGAATGAGTTTATGGACTAAATAAAGAAGAAATAAGATTAGGAGGAGCTACCAGGAAGTAAGACATCTAGCATTAGATGGGGATGGATGGAGGGCTGCATTCAATTAATCTTAGGATTGCAAGACCAATGAATAAAAAAGTAACTATCCAACTAAACCAAACATGCTGCATCAATTTAATATTTACAGACATTCAGAATATTTTAACTACGTAATTCTCCCTTCGTGAAAATCAAGAGCCGCTTGTTTTACGTGATTCATAGGATTTCATTTTCAGGTGTTTTAAAATTTTCAGCCCTGAAGAATTACAGAAATATATCTCGGGATCGACGCAAAATAATTTATTTCCAACTTATTGTCCCCATAAAGAACCAGTAAGTATTAATACATGTTTAATTTTTCCGACGACTTGCTAACTTTTAAATCTTACATCATTTTGCAATACCTGCAGCGTTGAATTACTTATCTAAAAGCTTGATTCGTTCCATATTTTAGCATGTAAATTATTTATGACCAATCCGGGCGTCACCTCGTAAAAGCTCCAACTGCGCCCAGAATAATATCTTTATTCAATTCAACTAATGCCTTGTTCCATTTTTCAAATTAGAACAAAGCACAAAGCAATCTTAATCAAATGACTGCCCTGAGTAACAGAAAAATAGTATTCGGCCTAATTACTGACCGCATTCAAAGAGGTTGTTGGTCATCACTTTCACCGAATTTTAAAGCCTTGCTCCCACTGATCAAGAATAATATGAAAGATCGTACCATGTCCATTTAGGGACCTTAAAACGTTGATTGAGAAGTTTCTCCTATTTCTCGGTGGCGTCTCCACCAAACATTAAAACAGCGTCCCCTTTTAAGTGGTGTAATAAACTTCCTTAATAGGAAAGAGATGAATTGGACCACCAGTGATTTCGATCACTCGGATAAACCTTTTTAAAATCGATGGCTGAGCTGAAGACTCCACCCGATTTATGATAGAAACATCACGATCAACTGGAGTGTAAGATCAGTTATATCAAGATGAAAATCTTGAAGCATTGAGGATTGTTGAATGAATGTGCCGGGGGACCGAGCTACGCTCGGTACACAGTAAACACATCTCTTAATTTATGAAGAAATGACGAGGAAATTCTCCACGCGAGTAAGATATATAAGAAAGACTACTTTCATCATTTCGTTATAAACGCTGTTAACATTATTAAAGTTGTTTATACAATAGCCATTATAACCTCGTTGTGATACATAGAAACTGTTGTCAGAAAAACTAAACACGCGACGAGAATACCTGAAAAGAGCAATATTTACAGTAAAAGAAATCAGGAGCCATTTTTTATAGTAGAAATGTCGTTAGTGTCGGTTTCAATGGCTGGAAAAAGTGTTTCTCAACATCAGTGATAGCAGTACCTTTTAAACAATATAAGCGAAAAGGAGTATATTTTTTCGCGAGTAGCAAAACAATGGAGCATCGTCTTGAAATACCGCCATCGTCATCTAAGGCCGGCATGGCGAAAGCCGCAAACGATGACATTCACCTTACCCTCGCCGTCGAAGTGCAGATTTATGTAAAAATGGCGGGGTTTGGAGAGCGACGGATGGGAACGACTGATTACAATAATCAATCGACGCGGCCCCACAATAACGGCGCTGATTACGAGGCGGCCGACGCCATCGATCAACCGCGGTGACAGACCGTGACGTTGCCACGGCTACGGACAACGGCTTCATTCATCATCCACTCGGCGGACCAGTCTCCCGTTTTCGTCCAAGTTGTGGTCCCCATACTGGTCATCAACGTCCAACGCCTCGCACCGATCACCGTCAAAACCAATAACTCACACCAACTCACTTTCCGCGACCTCCCTTGTTACCACGTCCATGACTAACCAGTCTAACATTCCAATCAGGACTCCATGGCTTTCCCCCCCCCCCCCGCCCCACACTGGATATTTTGCCGAAAATCGGAACTGGTACCAGTCTGTTCACGCTCCAGTTCCGAAAATTCTCATGGAGCCCTCAAATTATGCTTGAATCTTGCATTTTGGCGAAAAAGAAAGAATAAATCTGTTTATTATTACGGAAAAAATACCCCTTAGGAACACAGATGTTTACGCACATTTCATAACCAGAATATAATCGATATAATAGAAAGTATCGCATATCAGATACAGTTGGGAACCGTTATACACTGGGAAGCTAAATCTACATCTACTTATTACCCTGCAAGCCACCACAGGTGTGATTGGTAGGGGGCGGTTTATCATAAACATGAACCACAGTGAAGAAGTTTACTTTCACCAACAAGCACCACACTATCGGTATAATACAAATGCTGCAGAAACCACTAAGGTGATCTATAATATAAATATGAAAACGTGATACGAATGCGAGGAACATGCATAATGTGGTGGGAACAAGCTACACGCTAGGCTTATATTATTTGAAAAACATGGGTAAGGTGAGTCTAGTTACGACACGGAGGATATAATCTAAACCCCGTGCCATACTTCTCCTTCTATATTTACGAAAAACTGTGCGAGCCACCACGAGGGTGTGTGGCACGGGGTGATTCTACACCAGGCATTCCACAGTCCGCCCTGATGCCAGGCGCAGGCCAAAAGCAGTCAGGATAACAATGCGCGGTCAGACCAGGAACTAGAAGAGTGCTACGTGGATGAATATACTACCATGCAGCACACCAGATTCGTTCTAGTCGGCCCCGGTGGCGGCGGGGTAAGTCCTCGCCTGCTACCCCCGAGGGTCGCGGGTTCGAGTCCCGCCGGGGTAGATTATTCACTGCCCAGGACATGTGTCTTTGTGTTCGTCATAGATATATTAAAACACTTGTAATAGGGGAAAACCCGTAAGTGTTAAAGAAATTATCAATATTATATATCCGTAGTCATATCGCTGGTTCAAAATGTAGAAAGAGATTCCTTGAAAAGGAATTTCTATGAACGGCCACTCGCTTTTGGATATTTATATTTGTGCGTACCTACCTAGGAAGCCAAAATACCCTTTTGACTAGAAATTGCGTCAATATAATGCTATTTTTTTCCAATAAATAACAACTACCTACAGCATAACTTACAAGATTTTGGATGGTTAAATGCAGATTAGACGGCATTCTGTGTTACTTTTAATATCATCCCCACCAAATTTACTTTATCAAATTAAAAATGCGATAAAAATACAGATTTAATTTCCCAATAAAACGCCACTACTGATAACCCCTTAAATTAACAATATCACCACCATTTTTCGTTTTTATGAAGTTACCTTGCATATGGAATCAAAGTTGAGGTCGAAACGAATTCAATATTATCCATTTAAAAACCTCAATTGGGTAAATTCCATATTTTATCGATGGTTGACAGTTATTAGACATTTTCGATGCATTTTAAGTTCCATTCTCGCTAAATATAATTAATTCAATAAAATGAAACCGAAGGAAGTCGGCTTTCTTTTCACAACAATATGCGAGTTCTGAAAATGCCCGTCGTAAACAGTAGTGTTTCCCTTTATCGATACTGCAGTTTGGATCATGACCGTGGGCGGCGAAACTAGCAATCATTACATGTTTTTTTCCTCGATGTTTTGGAAGCGGAGGACCCACATCATCCCCGCAACCGCCATCCAATGCGAATCCAAAATCATGCGTTTATTTACCTTCGGTAGTCCTCGCTCTCTTTTCGCTCACCGTCACGTCCGCATCGTGGCTTCCCATCATGATCTTCGTTTCCGCTCATCCCGTTCCCAAAAACCCACTCTTCAACCCCCCCGAACCACATCTACTCCTCCAGTCAGGGATACTGGCTCCGTGATTTTTTCCACGCAGCCAGTCATGTGCGATTCCCATCCCGAAAAATGAGTGGGCCCCCCTTAAAAAGATACAATTGGAGGTCGGTAAAAAGGCTTCGAAGCTCTGTGATCACTGCAAATCTCCCTCTCTCTCCCTCCTCGTCGTGATTTGTGGTCTTTCGGGAGAGAGATAGAGAGGCATTGGATGCGATTACCAGCACGGAGAAAAGAGCTTAGGAAGACTGACTGAGAAGGTTTTGTGATGAGGGTGGGGAAAGACTATCATCTCCACCGTATCCCAACGCCCCCCTATGTCTCCCACCCCGTCGAAGGCCCTCCCCTCCCCCCGACCAATCACCTCCTTCCATTCACCCCCCCCCCTCTTCCCCACAATCCATCACCTCATCCCGCGTAGAATCACCGTTCAAGTCCCAAGGTCATGTTTTCAATCTCACCGCTATTTTACTCCCGAGGGCTTAAGGTTCCGAGGGAATTTTGTCCGAGACCCAGCGCGCAGAAGGAGAGAGAGGGAGAAAAGACCATGTCCCGCGAGGTGAATTATAGTGATTCATTCCTGCAAATGGGAGAATAATGACTGACATGTCCCTACTCATCTTAACCCGTCGTTTAAAGAGTCCGGGTTCCCCGCGATTCCAAGATCTATCGCTTTATGTTCAGGATACAGCGATGATATCTTTGTCAAAAATAAAATACAAAAGAGTATCCTTGAGTAAAAAGGTAGATGATGCTACGTAGAGTTCAGAGAGAACTGTGTTGACAATACGCTAAGATGGACACCACAATCTTTTGAATTAGGAACGAAAGAATTAATGCGTTAAAAGCTAAAATTTAAATAGTGTGTGAAATTTTGTTTTGTTTGAAGACTCTCGCAGATTTTCATGTATATGAAATTTGATTTTTTCGGGATACGCTATGTTTTGTACATTTTTTAAAACTCGACATTTTGCTCCTCGTACTGGAAGCGTCATCAAGAGAATAAGTGTTTACCAGCCTCAGCTTGGTCTTAAATAGAAGAATCGATATCCATTGCTCCATTGTTAGGCCAATTTGAATACTGTGTGGAAGACGTTAGCCGTTGGATGACCAAAACGCAGCATTGCCCCAAAAAATCCATCCTACATAGTGTGTGCGAAGTTGTATTTTTAGGGTATAGTCGTCTAGAAACATAGTGGCAGTCGCCCGCGTTAAGCAGGACGTCAAGGAGGGAAAAAAGTGCGTAGGGGTGGTTTACAAAGGAGCGTAAGAGAGGAAAATACATGGATGGCAACGCTATCAACATAAATGAACAACCTGGGATGGTAGGGAAATGTCCGCATTAAGTTTCAACGACATGTTCATGATTCATTTACGCTAGGTTAAAATACGCTTTAAACTCATCAAAAAATTGGACTGAGATGAATAGAGAGCATTTAAGTTCATAAAAATATCAGTATGGGATTTTTGAAGTTGGCAACAAAAGTTTCCAACCTTGAAAACTATGATATTCGAACGCAGAGGCTGCTTTACTACCCCGTGCAGAGGCAGGTTGCAGGAAATGGACCCTTCCTAAAAAAAACCAACAATGCCACAGTCGCTGAAGTTAGCCAACAATTTAAGTCTTATATTACATGACCGTAAACACTTAAACAAGGAATATGGTCGGTGATGAATCGGTTGAATCAGAAACCTTGGAAAGCTCAGCCAGAATCACCTCATGCTCTGGGACAGAAAACCAAGAGTGGCTAAGTAATTACGGTTCATTCCAGCTAAAACCCAGTGGCGTACATCAACAAAATATATTCTTCTTCTTTCTCTTCAGTTTTATCCCTAGAGACTAGGGGTTCCTCACTCGTCTTCTCCATTCTGTCCGGTCCTTCGTGTCCTCCAATGTAAACTCTTTCTCCCTAAGGTCTTCTATGATGCAATCAATCCATCTCCTCCTATGTCTTCTTCTGGGTCGCTTGCCGTTCACCTACAGTTCCATCATTCACCTTAAGACACGTCCATCTTCCCCTCTCATCACATGCCCATACCAGCCCATGTAATCTTCGCTCTTGTACATTCTTCGAAGCCTCAACTAACCCTCCCTGCTCTCTATATTACTCGTTCCTTACCATGTTTCACCTTGCCTTTCCCATAGTCCATCGAAACATCCCCATTTCCATTAGTAATTAATACTGTCTTTTAGTTTACCGATGCTAATATGATCGCACAAAATATAATGGAAATCTCTCCTAGGGTTCATCCATGTGACTTAGAACACAGTTCTATTAAAGATATTCCCAATACACGTGCTGCAAAAATGTGTCATTAATTGCTGATTACGGTTATACGCGCATTCTCTTAAGTTACAAATCGACACGATACCAAAATTGATATACATCAATATAATGAGGGAGCGTGCATTTCGCCAATGACAATGGTATAATAACGGAGTTGATGAGCGGGTCTTTTCTGAGCTCAATACCACCCTATCGCCAAAAATTATTTTGTTAACCCCTCCATCACGCCAAAGCACAGATCAAATAAAAATTCATACTTACATAAAAGCTTTAATTGATGCGCTAAGTAGATATAACCTTCGATTGGTTCCATGTGCGTTTGTAGATGAGGATAAATTTTCCCGCTCGATCCAACACAATGACCTTACCTATTTAAGGTAGTTTGAGCGAAATCCCTAGAATAACAATAACAAATATCATTTCACCTAGAATAAAATTACTATAGCCTCATTTACAAGAAAAATATCTTACTCTCCCAAAGATACCAGAATATTATCCCCTTACCGAACTACTATCTGAGAGTTGACGAGAAATACCTGTCCCTTTACATGGGAAATGGTGCGTATATGCACTCCAGAGAGACCTAATTTAAAAAATAAGGAATTTCTAACTCCTAGATCTCGCCAAAAAATTAGCAGTGAATACTTTGTCTGTTTTATCAACTATTTTTGAAAATTAATTATATTGTCACCGGGGTAATTTTATCGTAATCGGAAAAAACCTTCCATTTTTAAGGAGCTTTAAACGTACCGCGCGAAAAAATAAGTCAAGATAAGGACTTATACAGATAGTTGTTCTTTAATTACATAGAATTTTAAAAATATAAAAAAGTATATTATTGCATCTTTAATAATGCGATATTTAATTCATTCTCCCTACAGATGCTGAAATTTTAACTTATAATTCGAATATGGTCTCCATAATGACTAAGTAACTATCTCGCTTAAACTACCTGTAAGTTATTGACATGTTTTTCAGCGAAATTTAAATAAATAAAGACAATAACGATGTGCGACATAAGTAGTTTTACTTCTTTGGTTTTCCTTTCCCAAAAGCCATGTAGATAGGATTTCAAACACTGAACAAGAACATATGACCAAAGGGAGCATGTTCTTCAAAAAGCCAAGCAATTTTCATACTGAGGCCACCTGAGCCCTTGAACAATTTTACGTTGCTTAAAAAGAAAACATTAAACAATATCTCGAGTTGGTATGGATTAAGTGATGGATATACTCAGATGAAGGTTACGTTTTGCGGCTTTGATACGGACTACCATTTTCCTTTTTAAGCTCTGCCGCTCTCTCATTATTACCGACATGAAATCATTTTTAAATGCATGGTGATTCAAAATCAAATCAGTCGTGTCACGATACTGTTTGGATTATCATGTTTAAAGCAGAGAAAAGTACATATTACAATGCTGACTCATTCATTAATTTCGTTCTGCTTTCCAATGCCTCATATTCATCATGAAGTATGAATATATTTAGTCACATAATGACGAAACCGTATGGAGGTCTTGAGATATGAGAGGGAAGTAAAATGACGTTTCCGATGATTCACTCTAAAGGTACGCATCGCATGGAGGAATATTTAGCGCGAACGATAATTGCGATGTTGACAGAGATGCGATCAACCAGAGCCAATCGATATCATTTCGATACACAACGAAATATGGAACAGATGACAACGAATTACATTTGGCCACTTGTTTGGACCATCAAGTTGATTTTAAAGAAGTAGTACTCATAGGCTATTACCATGGAACAATAATTGACGGCTATAAAAATTCAAATAAACGTCGTGATGATATGCAAAAACCAAACGAATCATCAATTACGGTTGAAAGTCTTTAAAAAACCGATGTTCACGCACATACGAAGACGATAAAAGCAAAGAGGAGACATGGAACTAAGAGAAGCACGAGTAAAGAATATTCATGCGACAAAAAGAAAAGTAGATTTTTATGGCCACTCCATTGCTTGAAAGTCGAATTTCATTTCCTTCTTGTCCTTTTTAGGTATTCGTCGCCCCTTTTTTGTTTCTTCGAGCCGCCGCATTGACAGGTTAACTTTTCCATCAATCAATGAACCCCTAATAACCGCACAAGTTTGGGACCCAGCATTTGAAATTGTCCCATCGCCACTCGTCCACTAATCATTTTTCGCTTTCGCAACGCCCTTCTCTCTTTCGCCAAAGCCATTGAAAAGTCATCGGCGCCATTATGACGAAACGCGTGTAAAATCATGGGGCTTAACGCGTCGTAAAAGCGTAACGTCGATATTTCTTCATCGTTTGATCTCTTTTGACACAATAAAGTCATTTAGAGACGGCGCTCGTAAAACAATTTCAAGTATAAAAGGGATCAATCACTAATCGATGAGCTCCGAGCATAATTAACGGACTATAAGTTTCACTAAATGGTTGGACATCTATTATGTCGATCAGGCGTGTGGATACTTCTGCGTCCGCGAATTATCATCAAAGTAATCTCTAATGTGTAGCTAATGACTTGATATACACATGTTAAGGCCAATGACGTACTAGAACGAGGTTTCGAATAGAAAAATGTATGGTAGAATTCCGTCACTCAAACACTTTCCATCGACGAGCTTTTTTGGGGAACTTAGCTCATCATTACCGTGCAGGAGTTAAGAATAAATGTAAAACATAAGGTGAATAAGAGATTCTAAAACTTTTTTCATGCAAAAGAAATCAGTTACACCAAATCAAAAATAAATTGTTATAACTAAGAATTTCGTCATACTACTAAAGGTATTTAGGCAAGGAAAACACCACATAGAATAGATGGCACATCTCTCCTCTCAAGGTTACACGATGTCAAACTGATACGTCCCACAACCGCAATGTAGTATAACATTATATTCCAGATCAACTTTTCAAACATCCGTAAAAAATATAATTTTCCTTGTTATAGATAAATAAGACCAATATGCGCAATATGTTCACTTATTATAACGGAAATGGTTTAATCCTAAGCAGTATGACTTATCTTAACAGAAAATATTCCACGCTATTCTAACCGATAAACTACGACCCCAGAAATTGTAAAACCAACAAACGTTTACTTTAACACCAGCCCATGTAGGTAATACACACAAAATGGGATATGTATCCTTAAATGTATTATGTATCCTTAAAAACATTTTCCATCTAAGACCCCATTGATGAACGAAAATTTTCATAATATAGGTCGATTTTAGTCTAAGACCGGGTTATTAAATAATAATTAAAAGCTATTTCATAAAGGAAATTTACACTATTTCCTGCGTATGTTTGCACTATTTCACTGGTTACCTGCTTACTATTCTGCAGATGAGCTTCTGAGCCAATGATTGTTGCTGTGATGTGATTTTCCAATATTTTGTTTAATTTGACTTTTGCGTTGTATCACTGACGTCCAGAGCTCGATAAAAATTTATTAATGTAATACAGCTCTGAGAGTTGAGATGAAAGTAAACGCAAGATCTACTCGTGAAAAAATATGCGATTCCACCTTTTTCTTGAAACAATTGGAACTGCATTTTTGGAACTATGGGTTACTTCCATGACAAAGTACGATTTCGCACACGCTGCCTGCCTCTTCCAGAAAGGGGCGAATTGAACGGACAACAATTCGCAATAGAGCCGATGCCAAAATGGATTTACTTCAGTGAACGAGCGGGAACCGACACTCACATCGTAGTAGACCTTTGTAAGCCTAGAAAACACCCCTTTCTCAGTACCTTTTAATGCATTTTGTTAATACGCGCTTTATTGATCAATTTTGAGTGCAGGAAAAACCAATATCTAGTTGAGTTCCTCAATTCTTTAGTAGATAAAACGTCCTCGCATGTGGCATCTGCCGGAGAGGGTGAACGAAAATTCGTTGTCGCACGTATTTGGATTAATAAAACCCCACTTGACACCGGGAAAGGATTAAGATGTCTACGATTGTATCGTGAAGTAATAACAAAAGATCCCCTAATTCCGAAATCAGACTACTACCGCTCTAATGCTGTCAGCAACGATTTATAGGCAGAGAAAGGGGTTCCTAAACTGATGCACCAATTCAGTCGGAAGGTCACGTCATTCTTGAAGCTCCCTTTCCATACTTGACAATGAGAGAGGACTTCGCCGAGATAAACGAAAAAATTGAATTTTTTATGAACATGCATTTTGTATGAAATTTTAATGAAAAAATGAATTTTTAAGTCCTTTCATCTTGATGTTAAAAATAAAAAATATACGACAAAATAAGGAAAAAGACCTTTGAATTTCCTCATTTTCTGGGTTTTCTCCCACATCTGCGCTGTAGAGTGACAACAGGTTTGCTCAGAAAACTAGAGTGGAACTGCTAGCGAAACTTTTATTATTAGACAATGCATACGCGGGAGGAAGACCTAAAGGTTATGCGATTCGAGAAAAACGTACATCTATAACAACAAAATGCCGTGCAAACCACCACTAGGGTGTGTGGCACGGGGTGATTCCACACTAGGCATGCAACACTCATCCCAGCTGAAATGAGAACCGTGTACGTTCCCCGCATGCTAGGCGCAGACCAAAAGCAGTCAGGATAAAAATGCGCGGTCAGACCAGAAACTAGGAGAGTTATGTGTGGAAGAACAGGCTACCAAGCTGCGCACAACTTAAGATACGACTATTGGTCGAAGTCTTTTCCGGTGTTCCTCAAGGTGTGATCAGCCCTCTTTTATTCAATATTTATATTAATGACCTAAGCTCCTGAGTTAGCATTAAATTGAGGTTATTTGCAGACGATACAGTTATCTACTGTAAAAATGAGCGAAGACGCAGACTTTGAAGCTCTGTCATCCGACCTTAACAACGTTCATTCGTAGTGTCTGGAGTGGGGGTTAGAATTAAATATCAGCAAATGCACCACAATCACTTCCTGCGAAAGTCATCACATAAATGACATACATATACTGTGGGAGGAGTAAACATAAAATCTTCAGATACCGTAAAATATCGTGGAATTGTCTTAACTTCTGATATATCGAGGGGAACACACATACAAAACATAAGCGGCACAGAATTAAAGAAATTAGGTTTTGTTAAGCGTATAAAAGGAGGTCCTCGGATGAAAAAGTCAAAGAGAGATGCTATTTCGCTCTAGTTAGGCGACATCTTGAATACGACGTGAGCATTTGGGACCCTGGTCATAAAGATTTAACCAAAATTTATAAAATACAAAGTAAAGCAGCACGTTTCTTTAAAAACTGCTACGAGCGTACATATAGTGTCTCACAACTTTTAGAGGGATTAAGGTGGGAGCCCCTAGAGACTCGAAGGCTACAAGCTAGGCTTAGGCTGCTTGATAAATTCATAACTGATATTTTTCAGAGCGACAAAGAGAATATTATTATGACTCCTCACTCTAGGACTGACAGGTACGATTAAATAAGAGAGATACTCTGCCGAATAGATAGGTAAAAAAACTCGTTCTTTCCGCGAAAAATAAGCAACCACAATAAAAATTGTTGAACTCCACCAAATACACTCCTATAATACATGTCACCATTTCATCTCCAAAAAACTTACACCTTTACACGGCTGGTGACCTAACACCCCCTACCACACGCCCATGCGGCAGCTCGCGGGGTATTATGTAGATGTACTGGTTAGTATTATTAATGCGACAAATAAATAGTTCTACAAGGTACCAAGTCATGCTAGAGCTATAGCATGCCGGAAATTGTGTGCGGGGTGAGGAGTTAAGAATGATGTTAAGGTATTTAGCGCAGGTGCTAAACCTATTTAAACTAGTGAGGGCCAAAGTATCCTAGACCTGATCTATCGCAACTATTATGGTCCCTTATCGTGAGTGGAAAAAATGACATTTTAAATCTATTGGTTCAGTAGTCAATTTCCTAAATCTCATGCCTGTGATAGTAACAGCCGAGTATATAACCGTACGTCACTGTCCATCCCTAGAATCATGATAGTTTTTCCATAGTTTTTTAAAGGGTATTTTAATAAAGGTTAAATCATCATCAGAAGTACTCTTAGTAATTCCAGAGCCATACATATGTATATTTCTCTTTCCTTCTACTCTCAAGCCTACACATCTTTATATACGTAACCTCCATTCTTAAAATTAATGCTCCGATGCTTCAAAATTTGTTTTTTTTCTTGGAAATTGGTTTATTTCTTCCCGGTTAATTTTCAACGCTTTTTCGATCTAGCGTTTCTCACGCCATTGAAATTTTTCGGGGACGGGATGGAGAGGATAAATTTCATTTTAAATCCATCGGTTCTGTAGTCTATTTCCTTAATCTTATTCTTATGAACGTTTCTACCATAATAGTTTGGCTCTAGCAAAATAAGTTGAACGTCCGACAAAAAAGTCTACATCACACTTTCGTAAAATATTTAACCTATATTTTTCCCTTCAAATGGATAGAGGTTTCCACCCCGATTCTCTCAACAACTCAGTAACACTGCTATGATTATCATAAAAATTTTTAACAAATCTAGTTGCTCTCCGCTGAAGTCGACCCATATCTGAAACAAGTCCTACTTCGAATACATTGCCATGAGAAAAATTCACCCGCCATGTTCGGATATTTTCAAATGGCTAATCACGGCAAATGTGCTGGTGAAGGATACTGTGTATTGGTTCTCCCTTGCGTTGCCATCTTTGATGGACCGCAAGGGCCTAAGATCTAGTTACCTAGTATCCACCAAAAATTGCCATGGAAATTAGGAAGCCTGGATAGTGTAGTGGTCTGCGCATTGGTCTGGCAAACCAAAGGTCTGTGGTTCGTTTCCCGGCCGAGGCCGAATTTTTCTCATGGCAATTTATTTAAAAACTTCACCCGCCACCCGTTTGGATACTTTCAAATAGTCCTACTTCGTTAGGGTCCCATGTACAAACTCCACGGAAGCATTCATTCTTAAAGCAATAATATCTTTCTCTAAATTCTTTTCTTTAAATAAGTGCATCCTAATACGGTTATTCAAACTACGACTATCGATGCATTTATTTCTGCTAGCTTCAGTAAAGATGAAAACGTATCATAAATGATCATGAAACATATTTGTGACTTGGAAGTACACCATCATATGAATTATTTGATAGGTAAATTTAAATATACCACAAAATAATAAAAACACATGATCCGAGTTTTACACCAAAGTGTAATCTTCGAGAAATTATAACATAATTTGATAACATTTAACACCAGGAAATGACGATAAAGCATTGAACACGGGACGTTAGTTCTTAGTAGATACTTTCTAAAAAATAACTTTTCTGTGTAAAAATTGTATAGAAATGTATTTTTATGAAAGAAGATTCCCAATTTCGTTTAAACTACTCCATACCGTACAGTATTTCTATCTATTGGAATACGATTCAATTAACGACGATTTTGCATGCAACTATGTATTTGCAAATGTATGATTTCAAAATTAATTACGCTCTCTAATACGAGTTTTAGCCCCTTCGTGTCCACTACCTCAAAAGGAAGAGAAATTGATACATTTTACTCCTTTACTTTAGCTAAGATTTCAGTGCTTCAATCCAATTATTGAGATAGCTGCGCAGGAATTGAAAGAGTTCCCAGCAATTCATCGTTCCTCATTCAATTGACGGCATGATTTTTTTCATAACTTCATTTTTTTAAATTCCATTTTTTTACATGCACAAATTTAATCGAGAAGACGCCAGCACACTTAAAATACTTCGTTTTAATCTCTAATAACTCTGCCTGCAAGGGGTCCGATTCGGGCTCACCCCGGTGTTCTTAATGGACCCTAATGCCTCCCATGATGAAACGCTCGATAAAATCTCTGGGGAGGATAAAGGAGCGGGAAATGGAAATAAGAAACCCAAGGGAGGGCGAAGCTTTGCAAAAAAATGCAAAATGAAAACGCCACTTCTGAGCCACCGCATGAAGAGAGCAAAGGGTTAATTTTTGAGTAGATAAGGAATCGCGCGGGAAAGATTTCCACTTCAAAGCGCCTCTGAAACGTTAATTTACCGATTAGGGCGCATGAACATTCCTTCTCTTCGTAATTGCCGAATTTACTCAAAAAGAAATGGTCTCTGAAGTTCATGAGGATGATTTCAGAAAACGAGGTATTGGAGCGATTTGTCACTGCTTCCATGTTCACTGGACCATAAATGACCTCCTCGGGATTAGCCTTGCTCGTGCCAAAGGTCCGAAACTGCGGCGCGCAAGAGAAGAAAAAAAAGAGGAAGATTTGAGCTTTCTTTTTTAGATTAGCGAGGCTTAGAGGAATAGTCTCCTCTAACCAGTAACCGAGCGGTCTGCTCGGCGACTAATATTTCACCCGAAGGATATAAGTCCAATAGTGAGACTCTTCGGTTAGTTATTTTGGCTATTAGTTTACGTGTATATAATTTTGTTACGTAATTCTACTCGGCCAATCACTGAGGGAATGGACTCCTGTCTCTTTTCTCTCTACAGGGTGTTAGATATGGTCCAGTCTTTGTCCAAGATTGTTTTTTTCTTTTGAGACTCCCCTATGTATTGTGGCTTGGGAGGCAACTAATCCTCCCGGTGTGGATTACCTTCCGGAGTCATCCAGATTCCTGCAACGGTCCGGCGACGCGGCTGGGGAAAATGCCACCCGCGTAATCCACGCCACATCTTAGTCTCATTGTATAAGTATATCTCTGGTCCGGGAAAAGTGCTATTGCCCATGAGGTCTGCCGGTTAATTCGGCTAGTCATGACGTCAAATATCCTAAGGACTTAATTGTGTCAGAATCGACGCTTTTGGACAGCTGTGTTTGTGACTGTTGACTTGGGTGGAATCTGACTGCCACCCTCATTTCTTGTTGAATGTCAAGAGAGAGATTGTCTATGTCCTATTGTCTTGTCTCTCCTTGTAACTTATCCTGGTAACTGGTATCGCGAGTGTATTTATGTCATTCTGTATTTTTAAAGAGGAAATTACGATATCCATTCCTTGAAAATCAATTGTAAACAAAGTTCAGTGAGAAGCGGCCTGTTTCAAAGTCAATTAGTTACGAATTTTATGCCTTTTGTTTGTTTTTTTTTGTTTTGCCTTTTTCAGTTAGTTTATTATTTTCAAACGTTAAGAAGGAACTGTTTTTTACTAGATGTTTATTTATTTGTAGAGAATTTGTCATTAAGTACATTTTGTTCTTAATTTGAATAAACGAGTGTTTTATAGATAACGGTCTTTAAGAAGTTTACAGACTCATTCCTCTCTGGACTCCAACTGGCCTTTCCAAATAACAGTGCTACTTGTAGGACGACAACCATTTAGTTTTCTGGCGCCCATTAAAAATAATCCTATGAGGTAAGCACTCATGACCCGTTGTGGAACCTACCGTGAGCTGCTGGGGCACATCAATTGAGGGTAGGCAGTCCATCCAGGATCATAGGCCTTAGGATTGCGCGACATATTGCTGTTCTTCATTTTCCCAACGATAAAGAATTTAACAGACAAAGAACTAATAAGAACTTCAAATTATACTGAAACTGAGATAAAATCACTGAAAATCTAATATTCATTAAGCCTCTAAACAATGAAGGTGAAAGCTCATGAAATATTTTTTTTCATGTATTAATTTTTTATTCTTTTGTATATTCTTATATAACACTTCCAAGGTTATTGTTTTCTTCACTAGTTCGTAAGTCAGGGTTTTAGGGTTTATTTCTTTGACCAATCTATATTTTTAGTTTTCCTCTTTTCGAGAGCAACGTGTGTTTTTGCTTGTTTAATAAGGTAATCTTTAAACAGGTAATAACCTTTTAAGGTTACCTATGCATCCCAATTCATTTTGTTGCCAATATTTTTGTACCAATGTTGGATGCAATAAATATCTTTCTATATCTGCTTTCAGTATCTATGTCATCGGTTACCTGGCATCAATAATATCAAAATCAAAGAGTATCTTCACGGGTCCAGGTATCCGAAAACTTCTTTCTGGTGCTAACTTTGAAGATGTTCACTGCAGAGCAATCGACTTGGAAAACATTCCGGGATGTGATATAGAACTTTCTTGGTAATACAAAGGATTCAGTCTATACAAACAAATAATGGATTGATAGAATGCTTGTTTCTTTCCAAGATTTAGGCTGAAAAATGAGCTTAAAAGTGCACATGTTACATTCACATCTGGAATATTTCTCTGAGAACCTAGGAATGCTGAACGAAGAGCAGGGAGAAAGATTCCACCAGGATCTAAAGGAAATGGAACGCAGATACCAAGGGAAATGGAACAAAAACACGCTGGCAGATCACTGCTGGTTGATAAAGAGAGATGATCCAACTGCACCTCACACGCAAATAGCAAGGCAAATAAGTTTCTTTAACTAAGTCAAGACATTATAAAATTGAAATCGTAGGCTTACCATTCTCAATATGTTATGAGGCTTAATTTATGATAAATTTTGGCTCATTTGAATGTGTTTTTCTTCAAATCTGTTTATGCAATACGTTACTAATCTTGATATTATGTTTATAAGTATAACAGTGTAATATAAAAGTGTTCATATGAGTGAATATAATAAGAAAGAAGCATTCCTTGCATGTGGAAATAGTAATCTTGTATTTGCGCGTGCCTCATAATTCTCATACTATCATTTGGATTTTGCAAATAAACGTGATGTGATAGAGAGAAACTTTCTTCACTTCCGGAATTAGTAGGCCAGGAATATAAAATGTCACTATTAAAACACTATGCAATAATCGGGAAGTTTGAATTCACAGGTCAGTGAAATTTATCTGGGAGATCTATAAAAATGGATATTCAGGGATTATTCCGCAAGAATGTGATGATATACTACAAAAAAGTAAACAAGAACAGGACTTAAACTGTTAAAGAAATTATTAGAAATTTCACCCTTCGATGAAAACGTATATGCGCAAGTCCAATTAACTATTGAGGTGGAAGAAAATACAAATGAAGTAATTTCACCTCCTACTTAAAGATAAGATTTAAATTAAAAGATTACTTTAAAATTCTTATTAAGAACACTAGACGCAGACATTAACAGATTCTCTCACCAAAGAGTTCTATAAGAAGGATTGATCGTGGAGTTAGGCAAAGAAGGAGAAAAGGAAGCGATATGAAAATAAGAGTTAAGGGAACTGTTTTTGCCTTCCACTGCGAATTATATCACACGCAGTAGCGCTAGAAATTTCACGACTGACAGAGGCATTCTGACACAGCCGAGTGAAGCAAATAAACTTGAAATTCAGCACCCTGCTTATAGATATAAGCCTATATTTACAAATTCTGAAGATATTCTGTGGAACCAAAACATAGCTGACAAATCACAAAACGAGCAAATTCCACAAGTGCAAATTTATAACGGCTTATCTTAATACCTTCTTTATCACGGCATCATCAGGTGATGATTCTGTAACAAGCGAAGTCTAAGTCGTAATTAATTTGTACGTGTGGAATTTACTCCTTTAGTGACTTGTCAGTTAAGCCTGAATTTAATAGGAAGAAAATACTGATTTAAAGATTAGAGTTACATTAGAACTGCATGATGATGACGTCTAAATAGACGAGTACAATACCCAGTCACGGAAATCTTATTTTAATAGATTTTATTCATGCAAGTTTGCAGTCTATTCTTTCCGTGTTAATTGTCTAATACCTGTCGGCAGTTGGTGGTGTACACAAAATAAAAACATCAGCGCTAAATTTCAATCTTGTTGGCGTCAACTACGTGGTTGCTAAGCAAATTTACATGAGACTTGTCAATTTGAATTCACGCGCGTTTATTTCATTTTACAATATTTACCTGGGAGACCTATAAGAAAGGGTACTCAGAGATTTTTCCGAAAGAATGTGATGATATTCGACCAAAAAAGTAACCAAAACCAAATAAATCGGTGTCGTAATTTCTCTCCATCAATATTATCACTTGGGGGTGGAAAAAAGTTCAAACTTTTATGAAAGAAAAAGCAGCCTGAAAAGTCCCAACAATTTGAAAAAAAAAAGTCTGAAAAAAGTTCCAGGTATTTTCGTGTACATGTAGCAAAATTTTATCTATGTATACTAGAAATGTTGGTCAATAAATACAGTTTCATGGATTAGAGAGTTGTCACGAGGTTATTCCCCGTAATATTTTCAAAAAATTTCATGGACATTTTGAATTACAATCCCGTTCATGTCTAGCACCTAAGAAAAGGTAAATATTTTTTATTCAAATCATTTTCATTCTTGTCGCAACAGTGACATTTTTAAAATTCTTTTATTAATAAAACATGAAACAAATATATCAAGTTTAGACAAAAAAATTTTACATCTCTGGAAATCCTCTGGCGCAAAAACGTGAAAACATTGAATATTGCTAAAATCCTTCACATTGTTTTCAGTTTTGCACGACAGAAATGAATCCCCCCTGAAAGCATGAGAAGGTACAAGTTTCTCCATTAAGCTTTACGTTTGCAAAAGTCACCAGTATAGCGTTCGCGATATATGATTTAATCAATAGAAGTGCTAATTTCCCTTAGGTATTTGGCGAAAGGCCTTTGGCAAATCGGCAAAAAAATAAGCAAAAATCAATTTTATATTCCAAAATCTCTTATTGCGGACAAAAAATTTTAATTTAATATACTAATGACCTTACTCTTATTTTAGAACTTGAATTTTATTTCATGTGTGAAGTGCGATTGAATAATAATCGAGAAAATGCCACGCGATTATTTATTTGCGTGAATTGGATATTGTTGTCATAGTAAATTCTTTCCTATCAGCAAACTAAAATGAAAGGATGACGAGTTTAAACAAATAAAAAACACGCATCTCGATTCTCTAGTACCGGAAGAAAAAAACAAATTCTTCATTTTCCTCTGCAATCCTTTACATTTAATGGCGACTGAAATGTCTAATATCGAACATGTAATAAGGTTTTTTACCCCCAAAAAGAAAAAAGTACGAAGCCTAAGGTCGGATATAAACAGGCGGTTCCCCACGGTAAAACACACTGCCTTTTTATGGATGTTTCCATCGCAATGCAATTTTCTCATAGAGGTCACTTCTGTAACCCCATTAATGTGCTTTGTCATGATGCGCTGCCATATCGAGAAGACCAGGAAATTCGAAATGCAGTGTAATATGGTCTGGTAATTCAGGTAATGGTCACGACAAAATGATGACTGGCGATGGGAGAGGGATTCTATCAAGCAATCCACCATAGGTCCGAGCTAAAATGGAGATTTCCATTTCAATCGCTGACATTTTACATTTAAAAGAAAACGCCAACTCATCTAACTACGCGAGATCTCCAAGTAACCTACCTGGTTACCAGTTGCCATTTTCCATGCCATTGGATAGGATATAAGAGGAGGCGACCGACATCTAATGTCATTTGTGCCATACGTTACAGATAAGAAGGAAAGGGTGGAGAGAAACCTGGCGTCAGCATTATCCTGCTCTTGACGAGAGACGCCTAGGAGACCACAGTTCAACGTCTCCGAGAGATAAATTACTGGGCTTCAGGTGCCCTCCACAAGAAACTCAAGTAGGGATAAGGTTTCATCTGAAAAATATCCTCCTCAGGAGGGATTTGAACTCTGACTGTCCGTATAGTTAGCCAGCACTCTAGCCACCACACCAACCGGAACTACCTTTTCTATTGCATGCGTGAAGGTACGAATCTGAATGAATGAATGAATCAAATCCAGATCTAACGTATTTTCAAGGTTTTATTTAAAATAACACTTCAGAGCTACAAACAGGTTTTATTTAGAAATGAACCTGGTACACCGCATCCACACGGGCGCCACGCACATATTTTTTCAACCGATTATTAGAATAAAAAATTCAATTCCCGGCATACACGATGATAGATCTGAAAGGCCGTGCCCGTTCTGCCGGAAGACTGGCTCCCTGCCACAATACTGCGTATTGCACAACAGCGGTTCCCAAACTATTTTTGGCTATCGTATTCATTAACTACCAGCCTCCAAAAATCGCACCCCTGAAATTATTTTGTATAAAAATGTAAATGCAACCAAAGTGTTTATTATGTATATACTATCTGTGCACGGCATGCGCTGAAATGGCTCTTTCTGGGTTCCAAATCGGTCCCTAAACGAAATTGATACCTATTCCATTGAATTCCTAGTACCTACACAGGAAGTCGTCACGCACAAATGATGGCATGAGTTTCCATACCTTTCCTAAGGTGCGGTTCCCAAGTAAATAAAATAGTTGAAGTGGTGTGAAAATGTAAGATTTTCGAGCTAAAAAATCCGATTTTAGGAAAATTCGAAGCGTATACGAAAATCGAATGCAAGAATAAAAAAAAGCACACAAAGAAACCACTGCACCAAATTTTATTCGGCATAAAAATAAATTGCGTACCTTTTAACAAATTATGTCTCACTGATATGATTTTGATGCACGCGATATTATGTCTCACTGATACGATTCTGATGCACGTGATTGAGCAACTCGTAAACGATCTGCCCCCTTCGTTGCTTGCTTGTCGTTCCTCGCTTGTTTGAGAACCTCGTGTGCCAACACTCATTTGTTGAAACAACTCTCCCCACCTATTGTGCAATGGATTTAATAATTTTGAAACCTCCTCCGGCGCTGGCACATCAACTCACCCAAGTTACATCGTAGTCTGATAAATGGTGTAGGAACGCATAGAAGACGAACAAACGAATGTTCATTTTTATACATTAGATTTTTATATATTATTATAAATATATATATATATATATATATATATATATATATATATATATATATATATATATATATATATATATATATATATATATATATATATATATATATATATATATATATACATATATATATATACACGATGTGGATAGGATGGAGGAGATAGACACACAAAAAAAGAGACGATCACACTTACATAGCTAGCTTTCGGAACTAGTCCGTCTTCAAGGCGTATCACGGAACAAATGTCACATTTGTTCCGTGATACGCCTTGAAGACGGACTAGTTCCGAAAGCTAGCGATGTAAGTGTGATCGTCTCTTTTTTTGTGTGTCTATCTCCTCCATCCTATCCACATCGTGTGTTCATCGCCGCATGGCTGACTCCAATCCATCAACGTATTTTTATATATATATATATAATTATAATAATTATATATAATAATAATATATATTATATATTATTATAAAATATATATTATATTTAATAATATATATTTTATTTCAATCTTCAAATTATCTTAGCCAAAAATTCTCCTCCTTAAAATTTTATACCAAGTAGTGCTCAACAACCAAACTCATGCACTTTAATTGTTCGAAAATGACAGTTTGGGAACTATGAAATGTGTTACATCTGAAAGAAACATGTTCTTCGACATGGTATAGTCACGTCTATGTTCTTTTCTAACCTCTCCCGCTTCCTTTAACATCAGTGAAATAGAATGTTAACGTGATTTTAGTCGATAATATATGGTCCCCAACTCCGCCTACACCCGGTACTTGATTAAATAATATACATTTGCACACTTATAAAAACTACACACATCTCAAACACATCGTGAAATCACCTAATTCAGTTAAAGCTCAAAGAAAAATAAAGATAAGAGATGATTACGGAAAACTTCAACATAAATTGTAGTAAGATTAACATTGGTGTATTTACTTAAATACTTGAGCTGACATTTTGCATTAAAGAAAAAATACGATTCGATGTCCTCTGAAGGTCAACGTACCTTGGGTGTCGGAAACTGCAAACACCATTATATACTGTTTCAACAGATGAATCAGAATACTGCGTGCAAATGATTCTACATTTAATTAAAATCGCATATCCATCTGGATGACTTGTTCGATAGTATTAAGACGCATGGTCCACGGGATGAACTTATGGGGGCTTCACCTTTGTATTATCACATCTTCATAATTTTAAAAATATTGTTACTGAAGTTTTAACGTAAAGTTACTCACTGCAAGAGATACTGTGCATCACTATAAAAATGACCTTGAAATTTATGAACAAATTTTCACTAAAAATTTTAGAGGGATGTAAAAAAGCGGTTGGCGATGAGTTAAAATGGAGTGCACCGTTGTGTGGTGCAGAAACATGGATTTGGAGCAAAGAAGACAAAAACTGACAAGATGCTGGTGCAGGGGAGGAGGGAGAAGGTGCGGAGAACGACACGCAAGGAATTGCTTGGTAGTGGATGAGAAACTGATCAGAAAAGACTTAGAGGCCTTAGAAACCCGGTGATGGAGGAGGATGCTGAAGATAAAATGGACGGACAAAATAAGAAATGATGAAGTTTACATAAGAGCAAAGAGAAAAGGATCTTATGGAACACCATACAGAAAATTAGAACAAGGTGGATAGGACACACACTGAGAAACGAAAGGTTTGTGAAAAACACAACTGAAGGTGATCTAGAGGGAGAAGTCCCCAGAGGAAGACCCAGGAAAAAGTTCATGGACCAATTAAAGAAGAAGGTACAAATGGGTGAGAAAAGGACACTTCAGGGTGAGATTTGTGGGAGACAAAGTAGGAGACTAGAATAGGTAATGACAAACAAAGGGCTGCCATGCTGGAAAAAAAACTGTTGAGTATGCGAGGAAGGGAAAAATGGAGAACAGATTTTATGGATGGGATGGAGAGGGGTAAGCTTTGGGGTAAGAAGAAATGTTAGAGATGGATAGGTCCCTTAGCAAGTAAAAATCTAGAGGATTTTTTATTGCTTTTTTACAATTCTACCTTAATCGGCAGACTACCGCATTGATATTAGTAATAAAAAATAAGTTTTCATAAAGGTTAACAATTTCCATGAATAAATTTTATTCTTAAGTTAAGGCCCATGAACTAATTAGGTATTTTCTAAAAATATTTCGAAAAAAAATTCGTAGATCCCCCACTTTACGGTGAGTTTGTGGGATATGTTGGCACACAAATGAAAAAATAACTTGGTTTTCTTCTACTGATTTGTTTTCTTGGTACAACATGTTTCGACTCAACGGTGTCATCATAATGTACACCGTTGTGTCAAAGAAATAAATCTGTGGAAGAAAACCAAGCTATTTATTTCTTTGTGAGAATTAACTTCCACATAGTTGAGCCAGAAATAATGGAACGTACGTTGGCACACTTTCAATTCTCATGGAAACTAACAACAAAGACCTTTTGATTTTATGCACAAAAAAAATCAGCACTCTTTCCAACGAAACGACGGGTCATCAGGTTACGCAAACTCCTATAAAACCATCCGATACACAAGCGTTCCCCGCAATAAAAAGGATTATAATCCATCCGATCCCTTCTGTGAATCGTTTTTCTGGATTCACCAAACCTGCCTCCTGAAATCCCACCTTTCTGCCTAACCCCATCCCTTTTATCTCCCCACCACAACCTTCTAATTTTCCAAACCCCTCCTCCCTCTTTTTATCTCAATATTCTTTCCTCAGCCATTCCCATCCTCCCTCCCTCCCACGCATACTAACACAGAAGCAACCTGCGTGACCTTCCAATAATCTCTCGCAATCCTTTTTGATTTCCCTCCCCCCTCTCACCTCCCACTCGACGCATCAACCTCTCTTCGTTCCGAAAAGCCGCGTGCTTCGAGCATACCGATTCCATCTTTTCCGACGCGGGTGGCGCAACGGATCGCCTGGGAACCCTGACGAATTCACAAACACTCCGGGCAGCTTTGGTTTTTAAAACCCTTAACGAATTCATGGCCGCATGGCGGAGGCTTGATGGGTAGAGTTGGGGAGAGGAATTTTGGGGATGGGAGAAGGGGATACAGGAGGATGAGGAGTGGTGTGATAAGGAAATCCCCGACGTTTCAGTACTTTCTCCGGGAACCGGGACCGTGAAAAAAATATTTCCCGAGAATTCACCAAATTATGATATCAGAAGATATTACCAGATTCGCATCACAGGGTTTTTTTTAAGGAATAACGAGATTACGCCAAAATTGACAACTCTCCACGAATTTTACAAGGGTAAATCTTCAAAAATGGTCGGGAATTTATAGAACAATTACGATAAAATCAGCTAAAATTAAAGTGTTGGGGAGAGAAATTTTGGGGATGGGAGATGGTGATACAGGAGTAGTGACAAGAAAATCCCGTACATTTTGGTACCTTCCCAGGGGAACGGGACCGGGAAAAATAATTTCCCGAGAGTTCACCAAATTATGATATCAGAAGAAATTACCAGACTCATATTACAGGGTTTTTTTTCCAAGGAATTACGAGATGACGTTGAAATTTACTACTCTTCACGAATTTTTGAAGAAAAAAATCTTCAAAAATATTCGGAAAATTATAGAAAATTTTGGTGAAACTCAGCTTCAACTTCATGCATCATAACCTACATCAACACGCTACCCTGCGAGCTGCATGGGCGTGTGGCAGGGGGTGTTAGGGAAACCAGCCGAGTAAAGATGTAAGGTTTTAGTAGGCGAAACGGTGACGTGTATTATGGGAGTGTGTTCAGTGGAGCTCAGATTTAATGTGGTCGCGTATTGTGCGCGGAAAGAACGAGTTTTTGTAACTAACTGATCGACAATATACCTCTCTTATTTCATCACTTCTGCCAGACCTAGAGATGTAGTAAGGCGACATGATAAAATTCTCTGTGTCGCTCTGAAACAGACCACATCTGAACTTCTCAAGCAAGCAAAGCACAGCGTGTAGCCTCCGAATCTCAAGGGGCTCCCATCTTAATCCCTCTAAAAGTTGTGAGACACTATACGTTATATAATAGATATCTTTGCCAAACTCTCGACGTTTTGAAACTTTCATGAAACGGGGGTACCTAGATACAAAAGTTGATGGTTTCACTTGTTGGAAGGTTGACATCGTAATAAATCAAACAATGCGTCTATCACAGTTTTATGTACTAGAGTACAACCTACAGTCAGGTACAACCTACAATCAGGTACACTAACCTACACTAAATATTTTTCCGGCCCCGGTTCCCGGAGAAAGTACCAAAATCGGGGATTTTCTTACCATTACTCCTCATCTCCCGTATAACCTTCTCCCATCCCCAAGTGTAATTGATGATGGCGTAACTGCCTAAACCGGTGGTACCCGGATTAATAAAACTGTGGAAGACAAAAAGTTTGATTTGCTACAATTTGTGAAACTGGATGAATAAATTTTATTTCCTGGGAATTCCCAAAAATATTCTCTTTCTTTGATACTCATATAACTTCAACGGAGATATCTAGAGCTGTCGAGACAACTTTCCACTATGTCGATCGGAATAAGATGTTCAGACTGCTCGGAAAACTCGGAATGGATTACTATAGCAGAAGCACCTACCGACTATATACAAAGCAATGTGTCACAATGCGATTGAGACACGGAAGTCAGATAGAAGCTAAAATTAACAAAGGAGTAAGACAAGGATGTAACCTCTCACCAGCACTGTTCAACACGTACTTGGAGGAGGCCATAAGAGAAGCACAAGAAATTGGACTGAGCAGAATAAAGACGAACGGAGAAGAAACAAGCATGCTACGCTTCGCAGATGATATCGCAGTCATAGCTGGAATCTTCAATGGTCTCTAAACAACATGGATCAACTTCTCCAAGAATATGACTTAAAAATAAATAAGACAAAGACTAAAATCCTAGTAAGCGGAAGACAAGATGAATGCAGAATTTACCCTGAGAAGAGAAAAATTAGGGCTAGTGGATTCCTTTACCTATCTCGGAGGTACCATTACGTGGGACGGAAGAAGTACAACGGACATCAAGCGAAGAATAGCCCAAGCTAAGAAGGCGTTCATGGGAAAAAGACAACTGCTATGCTCAATGAGGATAGGGCTGTAAACCAGAAAACAGTATGTTCGTGTGGAGCGTAGCACTCCATGGGTCGGAAGCATGGACCTTTCGAAAAGCTGACCAGAAAAGACTAAAAGTCTTTGTAACCTTGTGCTGGAAGAGGATGCTGAAGATAAAATGGACAGAGAAAATAAGAAATGATTATGTATACTGAAGAGTAGACGAAAGGAACATATGGAATACCATACAGAAAAGAATAACCAGATGGATTAAACGCTCCCTGAGGCACAATGGATTGGCGAAGAACATAATTGAAGGCAAAATAGATGGGAAAAGTCGCCACAGAAAGACTCAGGAATAAGTTCAATGCCCAAATAAAGAGGAAATTACATGGTACGAGATACCAGGAGGAAAGGGAACTAGTATTAGATAGGGAAGGTTGGAGGGCTGCAGTTATCCAATCTTAGGATTGAACAACCAATGAATAAATGAAGTTTCGCTCAGTTGAGACCCAAAATAAAAACCATTAGTTTCATTGACAAGCGAAGTTTCTAAAATGGAAGTCAAACAAAATATTCACGAATATTTAGTATAGATATTTTGCCCCGGAACATTCAGGGTCACTTCAATTTCCCAAAAACCTGAGTAATTTTAGCTTTTTTCTGCATTATTCAAGGAGTTCGTTTAATATAACTGAAAGCATCTTTTTTATTTGGGGGTATTATGAAACAATTTTCAGGATTTCACGACCTAAAATCTTTCGGGAATTTGGAAAGGAAAACTGTAGAATCTCCCTGGAACGGGAGCGGGAACAGTTTTCCCGCGCAGGAAACGACGATGAGCAGAGAGGATTTGTGGTGAGAGGCTACTCATGTGGGTTTGGTTTGGAGGAGGCAGAGGCGGAATCGATTAATCAGGGGCGTGTGGGGGGGGGGAGGAAAGAGGGGAAAGTGATCGGCCAATTTCGAGCGCTGAAGGAAGAGAGAAGAAGAAGGAGAGAGGGAGGGAATGAAAATTCAATCACCGCCGGGATCCATCTTTCAGCCGGGAGACAGCTGTGTGGCCATTAACCCGCTCATCCTCCGCCCGCCCTTTGCTCCTGCCTACTCTCCACACACAGTCACGCCTCCTCCCAAACCTCCCCCGCGACCTCCCCTTCCTCCCTCCCCGCCACCTCCCTCAACCTTTCCCTCGAGTCCTCAACGGATCCGTCGTTGTCTCATCCCACCCTAGAATCGCCCCTCCCCTTCCCCTCCATTACGATCACACCGCTACCACAACACCTTCACCTAATGAAGTAGAGATGGGCTAACCCGTTCCTTCTTAGGAACACGCTACTTTTTGGGACCCGTTCCTTTTCACTCGTTCACCGTTCCTGTTTGTTGGAGGTCATGCATTTTTATTTTTGATACTAGCTGAATTACTCGGCGTTGCTCGGGATCATATTTCCTTCAAAACTCTTTATATAAGAGGTGAGGGGTTAGAACGTAACGGTCCTGCTGTAGTCGAATTTCTCGTTGTTCAGGCGTTTCAGATGCACGGATGGCTTTTTTTTGTTGGCAGCAGGCGTTATCTGACCAATACATTTTCTTTTCTTTGATGGCATTTCAAAGAAGATGAAATTCTAAAAATAAAAAGCTTAAATTAAGAATAGAGATAGTATCTCTGGAACTCTTTTATGTATTGAATGGCGAGAAATCGTTCCAGTACATATAATGCAGATAAATCCCGAGGAATCGCCACGAAAAGCACAGCCAAGCTAAAAGAACATTATAGTTTAGTACATAATTGGAGTACTTGCTTGTTGAATAGTTATTCAGAATTTCATTTTCGTTAATAAAAATTTGATTTAATGATAATCACAATCAAAATGAACTTGTAGCCCGGAGTGGATTTGTATATGACCAAGAATTATTATGTTTATTCCATTTAGGAGTCCTCAATAATGATAACGATGTTTATTTTTGTTAGTTTATTTGGTTTGCAAGGAAAATGCGTAAAAGAATATCAATTGAAAACGTGAGAAATTTCATTCTTTCGGGCATGATACTACTAAATTTAGTAGCATCATGCTTTCGGGTATCTGATAAAATGAATTTCAACTCTCTATCTTTAGTTAAAGTTGTTTTAAAAAGCGAAATAATTAACCGCTGCTCAAATCCCAATGCTAAGGATTCCTAATCGGCTTAACTAAGCAATATGAATTCCAACAGAAATTAAGACAGAAATCTGGTTGTCAAGCGAACATGGTATTGTTGATTTCACAGAAAAATATGCGTTTTTCACCTAAAAACGTAATTTTCAGTCAATTGTGAAGTGAAAAGGATGATTGATTGAAAGATTTAAAAATTTCATTCTTTCAGACATTATTAAATAAAAATATTAATGAAAAAATTCCAACCTCTCTATCTTGAGCGGGAGTAATTTAAAAAAGTAAAAATGAAACTTCTTCAAAAACCCAATACGTACCGTGAACCACCAAAGGGCCCCTTTTTGGGACCTTTATGGGCCCTGAGATCTTTTTTAAGTAGACTACAATTTTCCTCCCGCCTTGAACTATTACTCTGCAAAATTTCAGCACGATAGGATTTAAACTGTAGATTTGTATTAAAGACATACAGACAAACATTAACAGGCAAACATACAAACATTCTACTTTATATATATATATATATATAGATGTTCTTGGTGTTTAAAGATACGTAAAAGGTTTGTAAAAAAAAGCTAGAAATACTTGGTAATGCAAAGCAAACATTCCACGAGCCGCGGGGTATCTTGCCTGGATTTGTTGGGTTCTTAGACTCCCCCATGTTCTTGGTAAACCATGTGTTCAAGAGAGACAACGAATGGTGGCTAGTGTTGCTAGAATCAGAAATCTTCAATAAAACGGTACCATAGACTACAGCTTCGGAGCCCATTGAAGTGTTCACCGACGCGACACCGACACGAGGTGTTGTTATGCCATTGTGGAACTTGTCGCAATCCTTCGAAATACAGGAGTTGTCATCCATTAACGCTGCGGAAGTGTACGCTGACTTATGGGATTAGATAAGGTTATGGAACTGTTAATCAAGTTCAAATTAATTAATGTATGTATCAATATGGTAACAGATTCACTGGTAGCCATTAGGAAAGGGCCAATGCCAAGTTTTCCATCCTAACCCTATGACAATAAAAATGGAAATGGAAATCTTAATAAAGTATGAACAGTCGCATTCAGTGACCTGGTCCTGGACGCCGCCGCCAATCCGGTCGACGAGCCCTCACGGGCCGTGCGCTGACGCCTAATTATGTGTGCTCCGACCATCTTGGCTTTACACCTATATAGACGGAGGCGTGCGTTCCAGAGGGGATGTTCGAAATTCTGGATTGAGTGAGCGAGTGGTGTCCCGGATCAGCGGCAGAAATACCGTGATGACCGCGTTTGAGAATGTTGGATGAATTAAAAAATGGAAGGTAGATGGTATTACCAATTTTTTTACGTGGTTTCGTAATTAAGGTATAATTCATACAAAGAAAAACAGTACTGCTAATTACTCCACCAGCATCAGTAGATGAATTTTGGAGTGTCATAAAGAACATTCTATCACTTAAACACAAGGAGCGAAAGTAATGACGGACCTAAAGGGACGACCGAATGAAAGGAACGAAGGAACGAAAGACCGAACGGACCGACAGACCGACGGACCGAAAGGAACGGTCATTCCACGGAAGTCGGTCCTCGGTCCTCCCGTTCAATTAATGGACCCGATCTTTCGCTAACGACTCACCCCTATAACGAAGGGTCGTCCTCCAGTTTTTCGGTGGTGAAGCGACTTCTAAACCCACAGGCCACCCGTACCTCCCGGGAGCTCGATCGGCGTGCATATAAATTAGAGTCCACAATTTCCATGAATCGTTCATTCCTTAGGCTCGACGCAAGAGTACTTTGCTTTGTTTTTAGGTAGTTTGAGCGAAATATCACTTAAGCCATAAATAAATGTATTTGGTCTCACTCTAAATAAAAATATGATAGATAAATAGACAAGTGATGATATCCTGCAACAGATAAACAAGAACAAGAATTTGACTGATGAAGAAATTATCAGAATTTCACCCTTTTGACGGAAACGTAAATGCGCAAGTCGAATTAACTATAGATGTGGGAGAAAAACAAGATGAAGTAATTTCACCTCTTGCTTAAAGTTAAGGTCCCTACTTTAAAATTCGTATTAAGAACACTAGACACAGATATTAACAGATTCTCTCTCCAAAGAGTTCAATATGATAGATTAATCGAGGGGTTCGGCAAAGAAAGAGAAAAGGAAGCGGTATGAGGATAAAATTTAAGGGAACCGTCTTTGTCTTCCATAGCGAATTTTATCAAACCCAATAGCGCTTGAAATTTCTCCCCTAGCTGAGACCCTCCGACACAGCAAAGTGAAGTAAATAAACTTAATTTCTGGTGGTAGAGATAAGCCTGAATTTAATCAATACCTACACATCCAAGGGAAGAAATTTTTATAGAAAATATTAGCGTCCCATTAGCATTACATTATGATGACGGCAAAAATGATAGGCGCAATATCCAGTAATGGAAATATTATTAAATAAATAAATTTGGTCTCATTTTACAGAAATATATCTCACCCTTCCAAAGATAACAAAATAAGAGCCCCTTTCCGACCTACTTTCCTAGATTTTTGCTAAAACATACCAGCCTTTTTACATTGGAAATGGTAAGTGTATGCATTCCAGAGATACCTTATTAAAAAAACGGAATTTCTAACACATATCTCGTAAAAAAAATTAATAGTGTGTGGTTCGTATGTTTAATTGACTCTTTTTTAAAAGAAATCATATTGTCACCATAGTAATTGTTTTCTGAATCACAAAATAACCTTCCACTCTGAAGGGGTTTTAAATGTGCCTCGTGAAAAAATTAGTCAAATTAAAGAAATCTGCAGATATTTTTATTTAGTTTCTTAAAATGTTAGTCACATCGAAGGACATGATTGTACCGTCAAAAATGCAATGTTCAATTCATGCTTCCAACATCTGCTGAAGTGAAAACGTAAAATTCCCCTATGGTCTCCATTATGACTAGGGAACTATCTCGCTCAAACTACCCTAAGGAAAATTTACGCGATACATTTTATTGTACCCACGATTGTACCATAGAATATACAAGAAAACGAATGAAATCAGAGCAGGTTCTACTTCCCGTACAGTCACTCGTTCATACAATTTTCTGCGCTACACGATACAATTTTCTTTATGAAAGAGTTCATGCATTCGTTTGTACTATAAAAAGTACCGTGTAAAGTGGCCTTTAGGGGGTTTCTGCTTCAACAAACTCGAAAGCTCGTTTTTCAAGACACTTATTTAAGTTATCAAAATGTAATTCAATGCAGATGACTTAAAATTGATTGACGAAAGCCTCCAATGAACTATTTCATAACATTCGAGTCGAAGTCTCACTGCATTCTCAGTGCGTGCGAAGGACTACTGTTTGTTGACATTGTTCATGAATACAGAAGGAGCTCATTTTTTACTGCAGAAAACCTCATACTTTCATCCTCAAACACAAGTCTAAGGTAATTTACCAACAGGAGCACAAGTACCTACTGTAATGCACCACACATGATACGTGACACACATTGTTAATGACAAAAGCAGTGTCCCAATTTTATTTCTCGTCTGTCGAGCGAATACACAATGACCAAATTGCACGGGGTTCATTCTCAGGATTTCAATATTTTGGCAGGCAAAGGGAAATATCATTTAACTAGGAAAGGGATCGCTCCGAGGAGTCATGTCTTGCAAAATAGCCCAAGAACTGACTCCGTCCTTATAACAGAGTATTAGAAGCTCCTGAGAATATAACCAGGGTACACTTTGTCTCCCATATCCAGCCCAGATCATTACATACGTTAAAATCACGCAAAACTGTAATTTAAATGGGCATTAATTCTTCCGATTTGACAAGCACTACGAGGCAGAATGGAAAAAACTTATCGAACAAACTCTTTACGCTTAAAAACCTCGTAAAAACATTGAGGGCTCATTAAGTCGGAATATTGACAGAAGAAGACCAAGGATGGAATACAATGAGCAGATCGTGAGGGACGTTAAAATGAATGTGAGGGAAATAAACGGTATTCTAATATAGTTAGTAATAGCTTAGAAGGAATCAAACACGCTGTAGATCCGGTAAAACACGAATTATGCCGATTTCAAAGGGAAACTTCACCGGCACTAAAATTCAAGTGTCTCATACTATTGAAGTAATTTACATCTACATACCACCCTGGGAGCCGCCGCATGGGCGTGCGGCAGGGGGTCTTGGGACACCAGCCGCGTAAAGATGTAAGGCATTATGTTCTGGGAGGTGACATGGTGATGTGTAGTATGGAAGTGTGTTAAGTGGAGCTCAGTTTTCATTGTGGTTGCCTATTGTGCGCGGAAAGAACGAGTTTTCGTACCTATCTATTCGGCTCTCTCTTATATCTCTCTTATTTTATCGCTTGTCAGACCTAGAGATGTTGTAAGGCGTCATGATAATATTCTCTTTATCGCTCTAAAACAAACCAGTTCTGAATTTCTCTAGCAACCTAATCCTAGAGAGTAGCCTCCGAGTGTCTCGTCCTTAACCCCCCTAAAAGCTGTGAAACGCTTTATGCTCTGTTGTAGCAGTTTTTAACGACGCGCGCAGCTTTTCTTTGTATTTTATTAATTTTTATGGCTACATCATTATGATCAGGGTCCCAAATGTGTTCGCGGCGTATTCGAGACGTGGCCTAACCACAACGAAGTAGCATCTATCATTTAGTTTTTTATCTGAAGACCTTCCTCTTATACGCTTAACAAATCCTAATTTCTTTAATGCTGAACCGCATATGTTTTGTATGTGTGTTCCTCAGGATACCACAGAACTTCTAAGTCCGCGTCTTCGATTATTTCACGGTAGATGACGGTATCGTCTGCTAACTCGAGAACTTTGGTCATTTATATAAATAATGAATAGGAGAGGGCCGATCATGCTTCCTTGAGGAACACCGGAGGTGACTCTTAATGTGAATGTCATGAGGAATTAGTGTGAAAAATATTATTCAAGTGGAAAAAGTAGGTTAATATTATTAAATCTACTAAACGTCAATCTTACTTTATATCCTCCAAAGTAATAATAGCTGGTTATTTATCAGCTATGAAAACGGTGACACCAATTACATAGCTTCGGCTCAATGCCATTGGTTGCAGACTAAGGATTATCCTCCATAGGGTTATAATGATCAAGCTTATGTCAGTGAATGGTGATGGCTATGATGCCGAGCATTGCCAGCAATATTACGAACTAATCCTATTTATATTCTTGGACAGTTAATGGCAGTGAATTTGTTGCTGATACTTCGAGAAAGACTGTAGATAGAGCTTAACAATGCTTCTTTATTATATTAGACATTTTCATCAGTTCGAGTTAGCCGTATGAGGCAAGTACTAATGACCAATTTTGTATTGTGGACATGAAAGAGGGAGGAGAATGTTCTAAAACCAAACAAACGTGAGAAATGGAATAAGATACCAATAGATAAAAAACATGTGTCGATGGAACAATGACGTTTACCAAGTAATTTCTTTAAAAGTCGTAACCACATATCAACTGTTCCCACGATGTAGTTTAAAAATTTAACTAAGGATAAATATCACACTCTGTTACCAGTATTTAAGATGAAGCATAATGCAAAACGTTTTCACAAGCTGCATATATTACAAAAAGCGGTTACGAGAATTGGCGCATCGAAAATCAAGCGTTATTCACATCTCTAAAAGATGTTGACGTAAAAAGCGACTGGCAAGGATGTGCCAGTCAATTTACATATGCTAATTAATCTGTATTTTATTCACGGCGTCATCCCGCGCATTTTAGTCAATGAGAAAGAAGAAAAGTCCTCTGAATAACCGAATACATTTCAATGATTTATTTACAACTATAAAAAAAACAATGTGGTCATTTTTTTTATTAACTTACGGCGACAAAAACCAGCAGGTTATTTATCGGGTTTTACAGTCGCAGGAACCGAAATACTACATACAATGATTTATTTGCAACTATAAATTACAATTTTTTCATTATTTTATATTAACTTACAGCGACATAAATCAGCAAGTTATTTATCGGGATTCAAAGTCGCAGGAACTAAGATACTACGAACACTACATGCAATGATTTGTTTGCTACTATAAAAATATGTTCTCTATATTTTTATATTTTATGGCGACAAAAATCAGCAAGGTCTTTATATGGTTTTAAAGTCACAGGAAAAAAAATACTAGACCACTTTATTGGCCCGAAAAATGCAACCACACTGGCAACGAACTACTTTACTATCTTCCAGTACCACTTTCTTATTGGACTATCCAATCTCCTTTCGGCTCTTTAACTTTTACAACCGTCGCGTTTTCTCCTCTCCGTTGATTCTTCCGCCATCTCTACGATAAAAATAAGAGTAATATTCACCCATCCCTCGCCCCAATTTTTCTCACTCGTTCGGCATATCCTTCTCATCCAGGGAGCGTTCCGTTCAACGCCCCGCAGCCCGTTATCCTTTGACCATGGGGCGGAATGAGAAAGAGAGATGATTGGATTATGGGACGGGTTTCGCGTGGAAGGATGATGCTCACGGGTGAGGAGAGTCGGAGGGGATATTGGGGGAGGGGGTGGCTGGGAAGGTTAAGGAGAGCTCTAATCCGAATATCCTCTCCAACCTCTCGTCTTACTCACAAGCCTCCTCCTCCTTCCACGACCTCCCTCACAAACCCCTTTTCATTCCATTCGCCAACTGGTTCAGTTCCCCCCCTTGCCCCCGACCCTCGCACAGTCCTAACGAGAATTTTATGCATTGATTGCCAGGCACCACGTTGTTGCCTCTTACTCTCTTCCTCATAGGCCACACCCCCCCATGTATGTGAGAACGAAAGGAATCATTTTCAGTTTCCCTTCTGTTTCGCACCCTTTTTACCCTCCCCCTGGAGGAGACCCTACGAACGTCCTCCCCCACGACACCCCGCCCATGCTCTCTCATTGCCCACCACCTCCGCGCAGCCTTCGTCTCTCGACCGAAAGCGAAGAACGCAGCGAGACGAGAAGAGAGTTATCTTCCATTAATCTCGCATCGATTAAATATTTATGCGACATGCGTATGAATGACTTATCGCCCCAGTTAGTTGAAATGCCTTTGGGTTACCTGTGGCGTGAGAGGTTTCCGATTCTTAATTATTCGGTAATTATTGTAATCCGGGGAATTCGATTAATTTTTACCGTTAGATCCGTTGGAAATCTCGACAGGCGTTAACCGATGAAATATATCAGTCCATCCATCAACGAGACTTTGTAAAACTAACACGAGGCATTCAGCTCGCTTTTGAACCAATCGTTTCAGATGAGTTTTAATCAGGGAATACAGAACCGTCGACGACGCCATTATATTTGGTGTCCATTTTTTCAGAATATTATTTCCCTAACGAATTTGAAATCCCAAATGAATGCCTTTCGAGAAAGTTTTACACATGGATTTGATGCCATTTTATGTATCGATTTACTTATAATGAACTCCACCTTACCTATTTGCAAAATCATTTTGCATTACATACATACACGATGCATCCCTCAGATGGAAAATTTTACATGATGCAAAGAACACTTGGAATATTTCTACAGTTTATTTTCAATGGTACAACTCATTACGGCGCAAAGGCGTCATCTTCAGGTACCTGAAATTGAAATGGTCTCCAGGTACATTGAATATAAATTGCGGAAAAATACCAAGTGTTCTTTGATGATTAATTTCCACGAAGTCGCTCCTAACATCACCGAGTTTATAGAAAATTTTACACGTTATAAACACTTTATTTCGTATATCTAGACAGCACCACGAAAATTTTCAGGCAGAAAGTTATCTAAAGGTGACGATTTTTTAAAGCCTGAAAAATAATAACGATTACCCTTGTCATTACCACCAGTCCAAATGCAGTCATTAGAAAAGACAAAATTCTCATTTTTATAAAACAAAACTTTGATTTCCGTCGATCTGTAAAAAAATATGGGTTCATTACGGTGATATAAAGAGATTCAGAGATAATACATGATTTCGGGCAAAATTCTTGCGTAATAAATTTGTCCTAAGGATGACAAATATTTTCAAAATAGGGAAAAGTAGGTTGGAGGAGAAGGTTGTAGACTTATGTGACGATTAGTGATTTAACTTCCTAGAAAGTAGACTCATTTGAAAGAAGAACAATCAATTTTACAAACCAAAAATAAGTAAAACATTTGAAAGAAGTAACATACATTTTAAATTATAACAAAAAGTAAACAAAAATATTGGTAACAGCGAAGTTACAGAACCCCAATTTTGTTTCCACGCGAGCGTGCTGAATCGTCGAACCGTTGAACACACCACTGACAAGAGATTAAAGATTCCACCACTAATTCGAAGCGTTCGCGTTAAATTTTCAGTCAAAGGAGTGGAATCCTCGAGACTCCATCCCAGCAGCACGCCGACCGTGGAAATTCCGCGACCTCCTGTAGTTTTCCTTAAACCCTGCACAAACCGCCGAATGAGAACGCTCAACTGACCGCAATGGACACTGGACCTCCGGCCTCCGTCGGATTCCTGTTCGTGGGACGGCAACAACACACGCGCTCGGAACTGCCCTCGTCCCAGTTTCAATTAAGTTCTCGAGGCATTTCGTACGCCCCCTCGTGCTCCCGCTGGAGTAAGCACGAGCATGTATACGTGTTCTCCGACAGACTCGTCTTATTCCCCCCTGCATTTCATTTACCTATATGGTCGGCAGCCTCCTTGATACAAATGCGAGATCTGGGAATCAAGACGAAGACGGCCACGGCTTCACCAAGTCTTCCAAGACGATTTCCGTCAACGAACCTTTACATTTACATAAAATATATACGGAAGACAATTGGCTCATCCAAAATTAAGATAGAAAGAATTAAGAGTTAATCAGCAAAATGCAATCCGCAATTTCACCTCTGGAAATCATACAGCACATGTTACTTCTAAGGACCATTTTTTTAGTAAAAGTTTCCCCAGGATAAATTATCGCTTATCTTCAGATTTCCGTCGTATCAACAATGATAAAAATTTGGTCCCATGCTAGGCCCTTTTAGTAAACTGTACAAGGGAATTTCTGGCTACTTAAAAATCTCACCTAGAAACCTTAGATAAAGATCTAGGAAATTTGAATGAACTAGGGTTATATTGTTAAGGATGCCTATTATTAAGGATAAGCCATTGCTATCAAAGCAAGTTACTTAATGTGCTTTACAAAGAATATTGATCAATCAATAGTCAAAGAAATGTACGAGGAAGTCGAATGACATTTTAATGATTGTAGGGCTGTCATCATTTTCCAAATGCCAGATGAACGACTTCGAGGAATCATTTAGATGTGCTCATTTGCTAAAGAATGGGTTGACTTATTGCTATCACGTACTCAAGCACAAAAAGTCAAAGAGATCAAGTAAAAACTTAAAGCAAGAATTCTCTCAATTCTCAAAATTTAAATGAAGAGTTAAAAACTAAGGATATAATGAACTCATAACTATGATCCTAGGATTGGTCTTTTGGCAGCCTCCGAAGCTACTCCATCCTCAGCCTATTCCACTCCGTAGTTCACGACGGGGTCCCAATGACTTTTTTCTCATGACTTAAAATAATAATACCTTTGGTAATTTTTGCTAAAAATCCCTTTCCTAGACTGCCTCAAGCAAGTTGTTTTCTACGTCATGACTCACCGAATTATGTACCCTGGAATCATGTATAAAGTTATACATTCAGGCGCACATTTGTAAAATCCACCAGGCGGCGGAAGAAGCAAAATATTACTGAGCTGTTATTCACATTCCTGAAAATATTTCCAAGCCATCAAGGTTTTCAAAAACCATGGTGTGTTTTTGGTATTCACGATTCATTGGCTTGTAAGATCTACGAGTCCCTGTTATTTCAGTAAACAGAGGGGTTCAAGAAGAAACTCCAGATAAGAAATTCTCGACAGTTTATTAGAACGACGTATAAAATTATTCTGCTAGAATTGAATAAGTTCATTCTCGTTTAATGATAGTGATATGATGAATTTGTCACAAAGATAATGGAACATGCTTATTTTTAAGGTTCTAAAATTATTTTATTTGTAGATTGCCATTTTCCCCGCGGTTTCTAGAAGCGACCATACGTATAACTTAAGAAGGAAGCTAAATACGTGGCTTCCAAAACCAAATCTCACGTTGTTTAAGAGATCCTTCATATATTTGAGCCCTAAAGTATTTAACGCCTTACCTGAATCCATTAGAAGTTTAAAAGAAAACAAGAAGAAATTTTTGAAATTTTCAAAGGAATGGATATTGGTACATAGCAATATTGATGTTTAATACTATATCTGTAATGTATGTACATGTACCCTATGTTGTTACTAGAAATAATTAGTCTTTACACGAATGTAAGCAAGATCAATTATTATTATTGTCTCTGCTTTTCTTGTTCACAGTTGGCATAAATAAAATCCTCTATGTTACTGTAATAAATTCTTTTGAAAGAATTTTTGTTTAATTCCAGCAATGAATTTCATTTATGGAAGACGGTCTACACAGAGCTCTGCGACATTTGAGGCTGCCTAAAACTCATAGATATTTGCATACAACATTGAACCAAAACTGTTGAGTATTTAATTATTCTTATTCTAATAATGATACATAAGAGAATTTGCCGACACTTATATGTAGTATCACTATAGACACTCTTTATCTTAAGGTACTTGACCCAATCAACGAGGAGTTAAACCCGAAATGACGATTTTCAGATCAGGGGTCTAAACATATTCAGGGTCAAAAGGTGAGCGCTTAGAGTTCTGCTAAACTTAAACTACCATCTCTGATAAATTAGGAAAACCACCCAATTAATATCGAATTTAAAATGGCTGATGCGTATTTATTCCATAGCTAATGGATAATGTAAAGTCTATAGCTCAGTATAATAAAAAAATATTTGCTCCCAGACTGAAAATATAAAGTATGAGTAAAGTTGAGTGGCTGGTAAGATAAAACGCGTTTGGTTTAATAAAATTTTACGACACTTCACGTATTTACTTTTGATAGCAAATATCACTACGTTTACCAATCGTACTCAGATCGATTTGGCTAGTTCTGCACGATATGGTAAACGCAACGGTCTAGTGGGATCGATATAAGAAGCGGGCTAACTCGGCCCTCTTTTTCTGCCAGTCTGTGATTTCAAATCGATATGAACCGACTCTAATCAATATTTCAATCAATTTCGCATTGGTAAACTAGGCAATCCCAGGCGGCTAGCTTAGAATTCTCAGATCGATCCAAGCTCATATCGATCTGAGTTTGATTGGTAATCGTAGTGTATAAAATTCAAAAAGACTGCGGAGTGCCTGATTGTTGTGTTTTTCTAAATCTGTATACAAACCAGAGGAAGTCCTGAGGTCACAAGCTGGTATGCATGCTATACACTTTCCCTGAAGCAAAACCACACCTCCAAAAATAATCAACGGAAGCGTTCCCTAAAGAGAGCGGATGGCTTTCCCCATTAATCACGATTAATGGAAACAATCTGCGAGGCCGATATTGCCAGGCGCTGTCGTATAAATCGTACCGTACCAACGGGGGCAATTTTGATGCTCATCGAATTCCCACAACCGACTGAATAACGACGATCCATCCAAGGACACGTCACGTATCTCAGGGCCACCAGCACCACATAATTGAGTATCGCAAATCTCCGGACGCAGCGGGGACAACAGAAACACGCGTGACTTCCACGCGTTAACAACGAGCCGGCTGGCACTGGTGAGACCGGCCTGGGCTCCTGGAACGTCGACATTATTGCGGATTGCAATCGCTCCCGAGCGAACGCTTCACCAAACAAGTCCAAAAACTAAGGAATAACGTGCCACTAAGCCAACCGCTCATGGAAGGAGTGAAACAAAGCGGATTACAGCGCCGCATTTGCAAACCAACCCATAAAACAAGCACGCTTGTAATACGAAAGAAGCTAAATGATGTAAAAAAATTTTTTTCATTTATACCAGAGGGGATATAGCTCACAAATAGATCCACAGATACTTCAGTAATTTACCCTATTTCTCAAGTACATTTCAAAACATATAACTGAACATATGTTTATACATATCTATAAAGCAATTCCCTCTTGGGGCGAGCAAAGCCAAGAAGTCAGTAATTGCTGCAAGAAGTAAGAAACTGGCTATCTTTAAAGAATTCCCTATCTTGCGTCTGATTCCGATATATTTCACTCGCTTACGTTGGATTCACACAGTATCCTTTCCTAAAGACTTCAAGTACTTCTCCTTTAAAAGTTGGTCATTCTATGTGAGATCATCTTACCAATGCCACTACAATGATTCTCTTCAATTTTTTTCCTACATTAGCACGCATTGGCCAAGTTCAAATTAACTTTTCCAGATTTATCCGAGCAAAAAGGGTCTCAGTAAAAATTTTTGGAAGAATAGCTTTTCTTAAAAAACACGTTCCTCCAATATCAAGAGCGATTGTCAAAATATGTACTTCATGTATTTCCTATTTCTTCACTAATTATCTTTCATCTATTTACAAAAAAAAATGTAATTCTTATCTTAAATGAAAAATTCAAATTATTTGCAAATTATATTACAAAAACCTCTAAAAATTGCACTAAATTACAAGATTTCACTTTATTTGCTGTTTAAGTAAACTGTTTATTGCTTAACAAATGCTAATTTTGTTTCCTTCATAATTTTTGTTCACAAAAAGCTATTATCCTAAGAAAAACAACCGTTTTTAATTAAAACGTCAGTTTAGTTCGACAAATCTCTCAATCGTCCGAATACGTCCCTATAGTTTCATTATAGAAAAGATTATTGTTTTTATCATTTAATAACGAGAAATTAGGCTTTAAGCAAATAATGTCCTTGAAACACCTTGCCAAAATTATTGTATTACTCAGGATAATACAACCCGCAAAAAAAACCATCATTACCTTCCCCAGTTTTCACTACGTTACGATAATTTCGAGAAAAGGACGATTTTGGATAGCATATGTAAGTGTAAAATTCAATAAAAACCCAGTGGTGAGTTGATATCACCCATGGATTGCCTGTGGAAAAATTAAGTTCACACTGCAGGCATTGGAGGAGGAAGTGTTCTCACTCAAGGGTGCAAATATTGCGGAAAAAAATTTCATCAAGTCAGATACAATGTTGAGAGTTGGGCTTAACTCTCAGGTTTACTAACCTAAATGAAACGCGAAGGCCAATACTACATGAGTGCTGCAATGGCAGGAATCGATAGATGCTGTACTTTCATCTCCTGTACATTTACAAAATAACATAAATATCATTTATGGATACTATCATGTAAAAAACTTTAACTGTCGGAACATAATAGTGCGAATTTGGTAAATCTAAAAATCGCTGAAGTCTCCTGAGACTTGCTTTCCTGAGACACTTGTTATCTACATCTACATTCTACCGAGCGATCCGCCGCATGGGCTTGTGGTAGGGGGAGTTAGGATACCAGCCAAGTAAACGTGTAAAGTTTATGTGAGGTGAAATGGTGAAGTGTATGATGGGAGAGTTTTAAGTGCAGCTAAGTTTTTATTATGATAACTTATTGAGAGTTATAATCAGAGTGACGGCAGCACCATTTGGCATTGTTAAAGAGAGGCTGGTTACCGCCACAAAACAATTAGGCTACGATTATCAGTGATGAAATCGACGAAACTGAATTTAAAAAATCTCACAACACATGGCCAGACAGAGTGTTAGCAAATAAAATTTACTAATCAAAATAAAAAAGAAAAATTCTATCAAAAGGTATAGGTTAATTTTTTTCCTTTCTCGCATTTATTCATTGGATTAAACTTGCTGCAATAATATTCACACAGAATTTTCATCGTTATGGTCTCCTTTTTAGGCGCTCAGATAATTAGGTTTCTGACGTCAAAATACAGAAGTTTTCATTTTAAAGACAAATGCTGTTGGATGGTTATTTCAATGGAATTCTCGAAAGCATAAGCTGATTCAAAATTACAAGACCCTCAGAGAGGGTATGTATGTCCTCGGCAGCTATTTGAATTGCCAACCAATATGCTGATAAAACGCAGAGATTTCTCGCGTGAAATATAACGTATTTACACCCAAAGTACTCCCTTATTTCCACGATGCATTAATGAACATTAATTTAGGCTCTTCAAATTACTTCTTCCAATTTAATTCACTTTGATTCTTCAACTTCTCGCCTGTTCTTCAATTGAAGTAATCATTAGCAACGTACAAAAATGCCGGTCTTAATAACCAAAAGTTGAGAACATAAAATAATTGAGTTAATATATTTTACCGGTGTATTCCCACGAATATTCTTTTTCGGCATCTTCTTCAAATAAAAACAGGGCCAACATGACTTTGCGCCATAGAGGGGTGGCTATTAATTCTAAAAAGAAAAGGCTTCGATTAGATGTTTCCACGTGAAGTATCCGCTAACCATATTTCTGACCTTACTCCACACCCATCTTGAATCAAAGTTTCCATCATTTCCTCTAGCCAATGCCTTAATTATTCGATCTTTGTGTACTTTGTGGTACTCCATCTAAATATTTTTAACTTCGAAGCTTTTGCAGACCACAGAATATTTCACACTTCAACACGACCCGGGTTTTGATGGCTAAGAATCATCTAAAAGAGGTTATATAAGCATCTCATTCCCTTATATATACTACCAGTAGAGGGAAAGGAGAGGGGGAGCATTTGTGTGAGAGGACAAATTTGGAAGGAGGGGAAGGTATTACAGTGGTTTATAGGATAAGGGAATTGGCAGGATAGGGGAATTCCTGATGCTTAGCCATCGAAACTAGAGTCGTGTTGAAGTATGAAATATTCTGCAGTCTGTAAAAGTTACAAAGCTATCAAATTTGCCTTCAATTACGCAGCGAATGAGATATGAGCATCAACGTAAGAGCAAATGCCACATCTGTGATGTGAGACAGCTAATGCTACCGGCTGAAACCTACAAGTTTTGCTGTCGTTTGCAATCCGTAACAGCAGAGTTCTCAAGTAAAAATGACTAAGGTTGGGTGTCCTATAAAACATTAATACAAGGATGAGTCTTGGAAATCCTCTGCCGAATGGCGATGAGTAGAAAACCATATCCTCGGCATCTATTGTCGCCGGATGATGTACCCATGGGATACGCGAGATGTAATACCCTAAAAAGACAGAAATCCGATCCGAAGACACATATGACAGCTTTTTGGGGAAAGGAAACGAAAAACAGCGCGGCAGAGAGGGAAAATAAAAGAAAAATATTCGTAAAAATTAACCTATATTTCGAAAAGCCGAGGAAGAGGAGAAGAGAGGGCTGATACAATAGTGGGTATCCATTTTGAGGGAGAAAGAGAGAGACAAAGAATATGACGCAAGACGACGAACAGAGGAAGGAATATGAAGAGTGGATGTGTCAATGGACCTGCGGGCTCCAGAGAATGGGACACGGAGGATGAGGCACAGCGGGAAGACAGCCGCGGAGAGTAGGAATGACCAAGACAGCCGCTAAGTGACTGGGTAACTTGAGATTCGCCACAGTGCCTCCCTCTCTAACCGGTGGACATGAGCACACACACGCACTCACATAACTTGTCGCAAAGAGAAGTCTAAGGGTTACCAAAAAAAATGGGGAGAACGAGAAGAAAATGAACGGGTGGACCGAGGAAATCGGACACTCTCCCAACGGTCGACACATCGACGAGGAAATACTAACGAAGCGTCGCGATGGAGTAAAGGATTCTCGAGAAGAATTCCCTCGAGGGCTACAAGCGGCGACCGCGGATCTCTCTCTCAGAGAATCGTCGCCGTCGCTTTGAAGAAAAATCAACACTTTAAGATTCACGCACCTTACACCACGAGGCCAAAACCGCGAGAAAAATGTTGAAATATTTGTGAAGATGTGCACTGCTCGATAATAAGGTAAATAATGAAGCTTCTGCTGGCTGAGACAGAAACACACACAGGTGCTGCACTCGTGATGTTGTTACCACGTTTTTATTAACTCTCTTTCTTGTGTCTGTTTCTCTGTTCGGTAGAAATTTTTCAATTGATTTTAAACTAGACTTTAAACTTCAAACGAGGCTAATAACTGGTTGACAATGCAATCAACGGAATAATAATATGCATATAATATAATTCTAAATAATAATAATATATAATGATAAAAGTTTGCACCAGGGGAAAAGGGGTGGACAAAAAGTTAGCACCAGGGAAAAAAGCGGAGCACAAAATGGAAAAGCCTGTGTCATCGAATGCGATGCTGTTGACGAATTCATTCGTATTATCCGCTGAACTATGCATTATTTTTGGTAAACAGGTATAACAATTTTTCATTTCAGACATGGACGCATAAGACTAAAACGCTGATAATAATTACTTAAATAAAAAAATTTAAACAACCACGTTTTAAAAACGGACAAAGAAGTATAAATAATTTCTCCTAGCCCCATACAGGTTTATTATCCCTTACAGATTTCAAACCCCATGAGGACTGTCCTGAAAATTTGTGACTGTGACTTTTAAAATCTTATATCACCACAGAGTTATTAAAAAGTATTCACACATCATCCATATCTGAAGCCTTTATAGAAAATTAGTATTGCTGGTTACGAATGCCGTTGTCGACGTTTTTAGATTGTTTATCGAGCATACACTCTGATTCCTACAATGTCTCGTCTATAATGATTTGATGGCAGAACAGAATCCTAAGCCAAAGCGTCTTCTAAATTCAAGCGTTCGGTATATTTTTAATCTTCGCAAACATGAACGCCTCACTCCCTACTATGAAAAACTTGGTTGGTTGAATACCACCTCACGTCGTAAATACCTACTTGAAACATTGCTTTTTTTGTATTTTTTCCAGTAATGAACCTTCTTACCTGATTGATATGTTCCTACTAAAGAACTACTAAACATGCAAGGGTTACTAGAACAGAACCTAGTTACCTTCTACTTTCGACCCAACGAACACCTTTCAAATGTCGTTTGTCGTGGCTGCCTCACAACTCTGGAATTCAATTCCAATTGATTTGAGAAAATCTCGTTCGTTGGCTACTTTTCAATCTAAATCGCATAGAATTTAATTTAAAGAACATATTCCTGAATAGTTTAGCCTTATCAGTATTAAATTTTCGTTACAATTTCTTCCTAGATAAAAATTGTTTTCCTTCTTTTTCATGGTCCATTCATGTCTTTTGTTTTAACTGTTTAAAATTTTTTTTTCAACTCTCATACGTTTAGTGACCTTAAGGATTTTTACCCTTCGATTATCTTGCATTATATCTATACCTACCATTGAATTCAATTGTAACACATGTACATTTGTTGTCTTTCACCAAAGGTAGTACCTTTTTGTCATTATTATTCTTTGTAATTATGTTCCATTTATTTTCTGAATTGAACACAATCATTTGTAATTTGCTAACTACCTCACTGCAATTTTACTGCATATTGTTGTTGCTCTAAGGGGCAAGTTCCAGAGCATAATAAAGGTTTATTCTATTCTATCCCTATCGGTTGTGAAGGGCGCTGCCCAGTGCGCTTGAACGTAAACGAATGGAAAGGAATTGTACATGTTTTGTGAAGTAAGAAGCACATTAAAGCAAATGGAAAGCTCAATTTATAATCCAGAACAAGCGGGTGGTTCACGAATCGGAGAAGTTGCTGTGTCTGCCCGGAATCGTACAAATTCCCTTTAGACTCGTTCACAACAACTTACTCGGCGCAACGCCGGAGATGAGCCCAAGACACGCACTAAGGTTTGAAGAATTGAGAATAGCACCTGCAAGTTCGAAACTACTTAAAGGAGCGTAACTCGACTAGGTGTAGGCTTGCATTGAACTCAGCTGAACTTTCTCTTAATTCCAGCAATTAGCGTGGCCTGCCTCGTTATCAATATTCGGGCAGTAGTCGATTGTTACACTATACATCTCCTCAAGCCACCATATTGAAAACGGTTTTGTCGTGAAGTCACCTGCGAGTACGTCAAATCGAAAATGCATCCGGAGAACTTCATCAAGTTAATGATAACCAAGTTAATGAAAAAATAGCCCTTACATGTCAAACCTACCATTTTAATTCTGCGATAGTTCAACGCAACATTGACAAGCACCTTCCACACTTCAACTTAACTGTTTCGGGATAGGAGTTTCGAGGGTGTTTGACGGCGACTCTTTCAACTCACGCTATCGATAGGTCTCATCGATCGATTTTAAGATCGACTTTGGCAGAGGTGCCTTGTGACTTTTTTTTTAGAAATTTCGCTCACTGGCTTGCGTTCGAAGCGATAATGAGACAAGTTACGCTGATTTGTTGCGAAAAGCCTTACAGCATCGCAACGACGCGTTAATACAGGCTTATAATTTGTATTGAGGTTTCAAAAATGCTACGAAAGTAATTTGCATGGAATCAAAATGGCTGGTAAGGATATAATTTTCTCCCGGCGATTTGCTCTCCAAGGGATCTTACAAGTGATTCTTAGATTTTATATATCATGTTCCCTCACACACAGAAGTGCTCTTTTCTCTAAATATTAAAGTGCGCCTTTTTTACCACCAGTTGAAATAAGGTAACGAGGTTAGTATTCAGTACATTGTATAGTGGAGCGAATTGGAGAAGTTACATAAGTGTAGGACAGATGCAAAATTATTCCGCACAGATGTCTGTTGTTAAATCTACTACTTTAATATTATCAATGAATTACAAATTATCACTATTAGGGAACTGCTATTGTGGTATTGCCATGTCCATATTCGTGAGCTAATAAGTTAGTTTGGCAATTCATTCAGTCAATACCTCATAATATGATTAATTCCTCGTAACTTCTATGTTTATGCTCATAGATTGTGGCAAATTTTACACTTTCCATTCTTTTCGCACCGATTATGCGCCATAGATGTCTTGAATGATGTATGAATTAGTTTTTTTCTGCTCGGATGACATCGAGGTATGCAATTAAATGAAACAAATTTCATGAATATTGATTCATTAAAAAAATTGACGAAAAAATTTACCGGGAGACACCAGTTGGTCAATAATATTTTGCTGTGAATCTCCGCGCCAGAAAACAAAGGAATCAATTGCCAGATTTTGGCGTTCGTAAGCTTAAGTGGAATTGGTATGGTGCAGCCAAAACATATCAGTGCTACGGATAACGCGAAGCATCGGGACTGGCTTGTTTAATCAGGATTTATCGTGAAAACTATGGAGCAGAGGTGTTTAAGTTTTCTCTCAGTACACCACGCTTAGGACATCACCAGACAAAATGATGGCTTAAATCCGTTTGCAGGGGCCGCACAAAATTTTACCTGCTCTCGAGGCCCAGTGGAAGGGTCGACTCTCATTTAGTTGGACCCCAACTCCAAATCTGAGCCTCGGCATCGACCCCTCACTGCGGGTGGGTAAAGGCACCTACTGACCAGCCGCGCCATAGTTTATAACTTTTGAAAGTTAACAATTAATCCAAACATTATTTTCTTATTTGCATTGCAATAGTCACGCTGACGAAAATGGTTTTTTAACCGCTGTTGTACGATAAAAATTAACCATTTTACGTGCTCTAAAAACACCAAGCCGCATATAAGTAACTTAACGAGTGTTCCAAAGTCCTTGGGGAAAAACTATCAACAATTTTATGTGATTTTACGTAAAATGGTAAACCCGAAGTTAGTACGCGCTTTGCATAAAAAATGTCGAAACATCAGAATCGCCACCTACTCATCATTTACCAATTCCAATGCATCTTTATGAAATGATTTAATCTTCTAGTTTTAAATGCATTTTCGGTTCAAAACGGATGAAAAAGTCGAAAGAATGCGTAAAATATGAACAGACGAAAGTGAGAAAAATTAGGAAACTGAGACATTTGTTCACTCATTTACTTAAATGCACGAAAAGTTTCGTGACATAGGTGACATAATCAATCTGATGGAGTCGCTAATGTGACCGGTAGTCCACCACATTAAATGTATAAAAATAACCATATTTTCTTCATAAACGACAGTCAATTTTCACGAATAAAGTTAAAATCAACATATGTATATGATTCCCAAATAGCCATTCAAGAATAAATTATGGCCTTTCGAGGAAATAAATATGGAGAAGCAATTTTTATTGGCGGAGTACCCAAAATGATCTCACCCAGCACCCTCCACTCCCAAACTCAATACTATTGCACATAAATATGTGAAAATTCCAATTACCGACTGCATTGCAAGCAATTGGAGTGCTGCAATCCAGAACTCAGTAATGAATAAATGGAGGCAGCCCAATAACTTTTCGAGAACTCTAGCTACGCCCCTTCAAGGAAATAAATACGAATAGACAAAATTTATCCGTAGGGTACTTTAAGTGTCTTCACCCATTACTTAAACCTAGAGTCTCTACTCGGTAGTCCAATACAACAGCGCATAAATACGCCAAGGTCCAATTACCAATTCATCCTACCAAACGCACGACGAAAAACTAGGTGATTTCAGTCTGGTGAATTTTAAAAGATAAATTATTCGCCAATTTCCTCCCTCGAAATATTTCCCAAAAATCTCCACTTCTTCGCAGTCCTCCTTTCTCATCGCCCGGCGAGCCGGAGAAGATTAACTGACCCCACGCTCGCAACTGTGGGCCATCAATTAAATCACCACCAAAGATTCTCGCGGGCAGAAATTAAGCACCCGTAACCGCTTTGAGCGAAGTCGCCATTAAATATCATCCGAGAAACGAATGTGTATTTTCTCTCGATCCTTCTCTTTCGTTTCATCACTTTTTCTTCATAATTTTTTTATTTTATAAATTCTTTCATTTAATCGACGAATATTTTCCATCACTCTCCCTCCTCAGGCTATTCATAGCAGGAATAATCTTCTCACGGCGAGAAGCGCGGTCGATTTTGTCACCGCGACTAAAACCGCCAAGCGACGAATCGAAAGAACGATGGAAGAGAGGGGAGCGACTCTAAAGATTTATTTCTTATCCCTCTAGACTGCGAGAGAAATGAGCCAATGAAAATATAAGTATTTTATTAAATTGATCAAAGCATATCTTGACATTTTTATAATAATTTAAGGTGATACACAGCTGGTTCAAAGGTTGACAGCATCACTAAGCATTTCATTACTTACTTGATGGTACATAGTGATAACTGACGGTCGCTATCATTGCACGAATAATATAATGTGTATTACGACTCTTCAAATAGCGTAACTGTCTGGTCAAGATAATACATAGTTAGACGTGCTTAAATTCCATAAATCCGTGCGATGACATACTTCCCTTTGACTTAGCTTTATGGAAACTTTTTTCGGCGAAATAACCAATTCACAATGATCGTCATATTATAATCCTATAACCAATTCATTGCATAAATATAATTTCAAGTAATAAGTTGAAAAATACATAGGTATATTCATACAATACATCATTTCTAGTTTATAGCATCAAATTCCATTAAAAATAGCAAATAAAAGATTATTTTAGATAAATTGGCCACATTTAAATGGGGATGATTATAAAAAACAAAGTTTTAATGAATAGCTCTGAGAACGATAAGATAATTAAGGTAGTTTGAGCGAAATATCATTTAACCAAGAAATCAATGAATTTGGTTTCATTTGAAAGACAAATATATCACCCTTCTATTGACATCAAAAATTCAAACCCTTACCGCATTACTTTCCGAGCTTTTTTTCAGAAAATACCATCCCTTTTAAATGGTAAATGGTACGTTTATGCACTCCAGAGAGACCTTATATTAAAAATGAGGCATTTCCTACTCTTAGATCTCGTCAAAAAATCAACAGTGCGTAGTTTGTGTTTTCTCAACTATTTTTAAAAAATAATCAAATTGTTACCGCAGTAAATTCTTCGGAATTACAATAAATCTTCCGTTTTGATGGAGTTTCAAACGTATCGCGTGAAAAAATTAGTCAACTTAAAGACTTATTGAGATATTTTCATTTGATTACTTACAATTTCTGTCATGTAAAACTATTATATTGCACCATTAATAAAGCAATATTTAATTCGATTTCGTTGGGATTCGTCGAATTGGATTTGCAAATTATTTTGCTCACAAAAAGGAAATTATTTTAAAGTAGAATCAGAGATTGAATTCTGGAATCATTAAAATACCGAAACATTTATTTTACTCAGAGTAATCAGCGCATAGGTCATCGAATTATTTCCATGCCATATAGCAAATTTTGAATATTGAGATATCATGCCGAATAAGATCTTGATATTTAAATACCAAGTATCCAAGACTAGCTGCCTAAGTAGGACCAAGTATCCACATTCGAATTTCGCTACAACTTCGTATTCCGCGCCGAAAATAAAATTCATGTTATTGTTATCTTGGTGAGTTCAGGCTTGACTTCGTGGAAATTCATCATGGTGCAAAGAACACTTTGTATTTTCTACAATTTATTTTCGTTCCTGAGGACGAAGCCTTTGTGTCTAAACTATTTTTATCTTTAAAAATAAATTGTAGAAAAATACCAAGTGTTCTTTGCATCACTTCATGTAATTGCGTTGATTGAGACGAAAATTTTTAAAAATATAATTCTCACATCATTCATATTGCAACACACATAGTGTTTTCTAGCGTATAGATATTAGTACCCAAGTTAAGAGTGGTCAAAGAATTTTTTTTCGTCCTGCTTAAAAAATTATAAACTTGCGCGTAGAACGACTCACAAGAGGCGCTCCAATCACTTCAAGATCCTCACTACAACGCGAAACCGTCTTCCAGTTAGGTCAATGCCCGGGCAACGCGAAAACTTTGGTGTTACTAGAGCGAATTTTCAATGAATGTTTTTTTCCTCTGTGGAATCTGGCACTAATGTGGGGTTGCGAATTCGTGATTAATTTGTAATTTGTATGCCAATACTCTGGTAGAAATTGGACTGCTGAACATATAAAATATAACAGCTACAACCTAAATATAGGAGGTACGTATTATCGATGATCTAAGCTGAAAAAATACATATTATGAGTCCTAATATCTAGTTCAGGTTAAACAAATTTTTGAACAATATTATTAGGGTGGAAATTGAGATAAAAAAGATACGAGAATAGATGCAATAGCACTACCATTAAACCGTTGTATTTCAGCGTTAAAATTCAATCTTTTCAAACCGATGTATCTTTGTTCAATGACCGATGACCTAACAATATTTTACATAATTGTATAGTATAAGTCTTACTTTATAATAACTTTATAACGTTAAAATCAAGATCGGTTATCGGTCATGCTAAAAAGAAAGGCTCATCCATAAATAATGCTCGCTGGTTCAAATTGTATCGGCGGCACCATGCTGAAGAGTGGTCACCACTCATTTTTACGCTGCGGATGATGGTTCCATTGACACATTCATACTCGCTTATCCCTTTACTTATCGTCTCGGTGTTGACACGGTTGTTCATCGTTGAATGAAAATCAGAACTCATGCAGAATGAATTTCAACCGTTTAGTCCTTATGCAAATTTGGAAGGCCCCTGCTTGAAGTAGAAGTCGCCAATTCCTGCCTTCGCAGTATTTCCTGAACTTTTCTGACCATTACCTATACGTTAAATAAGGAGTTCTTACAGTAACTCTGATTAACAAGCACTAAATGTTTGCTCGTCAGTAAGTAGTATTTTAGTCATAATTCTTTTCCTCTGTGGAATGCATAATCCAATACTCTTTAGTGCGATTATATATTTCGATGTGGTACCTCCTTCATGTGGCCATGTTGAGTATATGGTCACCATGTATACATACGTATGCTTGAAGCCTTCCTTACAGTTAGTGTGACAGGAGATGAGGCCGCAAGCTACATTTTGTTTCCTTTGATGATTTTCATTCTCACCAAATGTTAACTCTCCTTTCTAGAGTATATTTATTAATGCTATTGACGCTTTATTAGCGAGACCCCGAAATGTCTTTCGATAGAAGTGAAGAGATTATTATACACACAATCTTGAGGAAAGAATAACTCCTAACTAAAACGGAGCACAGTCCCACTATTTCTCAATGCTGTCCACCGGCTTCGACGTCTATAGCGTCATTCTCAAGAAGGAAAATTACGAATGCGAACCTTTTTTATATTGACTCAAGTAAGAGGGAGTGGGGGAAAGGGAAACATGGGAGAGGAGGGAGTGATCAATGAAAGTTTACGGATTTGGAGAAGGACAATGAGGGAAGCGGAAGGAAGGTCAGTTGATGATGACATCAAGAGGATGAGAGGGAGGGATGATAAGAAAAGAGTCAAATTTTAAACCTGTGGTCAAAATTTGAGAAAATTCAAACTCCCTCATATCATTTTAAATAGTAAACTCAGGTGAAAGAGAAACTTTAGTGACTTCTAGTACTCCTAAAACATCCAGTTTATAACCTTTTTCAAATACAGGCAAAAATATAATATTATTAAAATCACACTTTTGTCCCGTTTCTATCAGGTGCTTTGCGATATACGGCTTAAAGCCTTTGAGTTTCGCACTCTTTTTATGTTCTTTAATTCGAGATCTAAATTTTCGGCCTGTTTGACCCACATACAAACCGTAACACTCACAGTTATGTGGTGTGCTCTTACATGGTGGTAAATAGTGGAACTGTACACCGTTTTTATTATGAGTTATTCCTCCTCGTCGCTCCACAACGTAACGCCACAATCAATTGATTTGACTCTCGAGGAACTGGAATAGCTACGTGTTATTTGCCTTGAATATCTCAACTCCTTCAATATTACCTTTCTCCTACGACAGCAACTTCCGGAACCGGAAAAACCTGGCTCGTAGTTCCAAGAAGCGAAAATTGCTTTGCATTTTTGAAATGTTCTTAGTTCTTTATCGCCCAATCCTCTTTTTGTCCACGCGTTACAGAATTTACGCTCCGTTTGCCTACTATCTCGCTGCACAAACTGTCTCTCCATTTTAAAACCTCTCTGCGGTATTTCTACTGCTTTCTTATAAGACCTCTTACTCTAAAAAAATGACAGAAAAAAATATAAATGGAATTGGCTGAGTAAGGGGTAGTTTACGTTGCTCACGGAGTTGTTTTATTTTCCAAACACTTTTTCCCATCTCCGCCACAAGATGCCCCTAATCCATATTTTTTTCCCCAACCGGCCGGCCCTCCTTCCCCCTTTTGCCATTTTCTTAACCTACCCTCCGCTCCACACCAGTCCCCCTACATTTATCTCCAACCGCTTGAGTGTGTATCATCCACAGGAGACTGTCCTAGGGCCCCATCAATCCTTTCACCGCAAACCCTTCCACCCTTGGCGCCTATGTCGATAGACAAACGTTTCTCTTCTGTTTACCCTTTTACGGGAGATGAGACTTCCGCGTGGCTCCTTCGGAAGGCGAGGACCAATATTTTGACTGACTTCCCTTAATCATTACCACTATGCCTCTTCTACAAAACCCACTTTGCTCTCTCGCCGTGTTATCCTCCCCCATTTCCCGGCGAATATTTTCTTTCCTCCTCTTATTCCTACGCGCGATTTTTATCGCAGTTCAACCCTATTCAAAATTCTCTTCTCTCCTTCTCAGTCTTCACTCTTTCAAGCATGAATACGGCATGGGGACTTAAGCGTCCCCATGTTGTATCCACGGTTAATAGTTGCTATTGATCAGTTCTAGGATACTGACTAGGTTAAACAGGTTTGTTCAGTAGTGCTAAATATCTTAACATGATTATTAGCTACTAACCTCGCATGTAATCTCCGGCATGTTATACTCTTGCTTGATTAAGTAACTCGTAGTGCTATTTATCTGTCGCATTTGCATTACTAACCGGTAGTTGTATCTTTAGTATTGTACTACATGGTAGCATCCTCTCTTCCCTCTTCTACGTATCTCTCCTAGCTTCTGGTCTGACAGCGCACTGTTGTCCTGACTGCTTTCGGCCTGCACCTGGCATCCGGGGGAACGTGCACAGATCTGATTTAAATTGGGATGAGTGCTTCATGCCTGGCATAGAATCACCCTGAGTCACACCCCTAGAGGTGGATGGCACGGTATTTCGTACATGCAGATTTAGATGAAGCTTTTCTTGCAAATCATTGTTAGTCGGAATGGAGCAATTGGTTCTGTAAAGTCAGGCATGGCAACCAATCGAGTAGCTTATTCATTGGAGTCTGGACGCCGTGTTATTTTTTTATGGTGGTTTTAGCCTCAAATATTATCACATATACCTATAGGATGAGTGACAGTAGATTCATTCGATGATGTTATCTCTGCGTGCTGGGCTATAAATTGAATGTTCTCTCAGAGAAACTAAGGATTTTACACACTTACGGGGATTGTAAAATAAGACTCTATATAATCTAGGTTAATTAAATTTTAATGAATGATTAAATTTATGTTAATGAAAATATGTTGTGATAAAAAAATGAAAATAATAAGTTAATGAAAAAATGAATTTACAATTGAACTTTATTTGGCACGTTGTGGTCATATATGTGTCTATCAGAAATACTGCAGCCATACCATTACGTCCAGCCACCGTTCAACATTGATATTATATGGACATCCCAGTACGTCCATCGTACTTCTTAGAAAATATAGGAGCACGTACCAATACGTCCATAGCATTCAAATTGCTAAATGGGCGAAGAATTCTGTTTATAATTCTATCATTTTCCGGTGAAGTAAGTCCATTCGTCGATTCATATAACAAGCATAATTAAATATGCCTTCCCCGATTAGTAATCATATTCTTAAAAACTCAGGCATTTAATTGAAATTTCAAATCGCCGTTAACAACGCCACAGACGGTACGTATTTTAAATATGCTTCTTTAATGTACACTTTCAAGTTATCAACGGGAGACTTTCGAAATATGTCGTCATACGCTTGGGGATTGCACTAGAGACAACTTTCCTCGCCACCAGTGTCACTATCGTGCTCAAAGCTACATTCTCCACGCGCTCGGCCCAGTATCCTTTTCTCCTCTTTATTCTCATCTCAGGGGCCAAGACTTTCAAAGTTAGGCAATTTGAATAGTAAATGGTTCTGTCGTGTGCCCTCAGGCATTCCAGAGACGCAAAAATATTCCTTTGCTTGATTTTGAAGATGAAAATCTCCGTAGATTTTTTTCTCGCCTGCGTATTGACAAATATTCATCCAGAACGAACTTCATGCCAATAATTCCTTTCTCTACCTTACCTACCTTTCCCTACCTTTCTTCTACCTCGACTGATTCAATTCAGTGCTATAGTAACCGGTAAGTAAGTAAACGGTTAAGTTTATAACGCATCTCAGTTTTCCAGAATTTCCTTGTATTACATTGGAAAATGGCCTTTCTGATTTCCAGCTTAAACCCGTAGAGGTCAACCGGGGTCCAAAAGATCCCAGGCCAAGTTCACGGCTTCATTTGCTTTGAAGCTACGCCCTAAAATCGAATTAGTGCTCCCATCTGTATTCAGTAGTGAACGCTACAAAATTGTCTCTAAAATAATCCCACTATTGTTTTCAAATTTTGCTTAAAATTCAGTGCCTCAAATCTTCAGAATGAATATGTGTTTTTCAGCATCCGAATTTGAATTCATATCATTTAAAAGGGTAGGAACTTGGGAGTGTTAGTATTTCATAGAAAAATATTGAAATTTTTGGATTTTATGATGATTTGAACTAAAAAGTGGATATTAGCGTTTTCACTTTATGTTTCAAATTTTTAATATTAAAAGAAAAACAAATTTTGCATAACTGCACAACAATATCTTAGAAAATACATACTTTAGTATATTCAGTTAAATATTCAAGGTTTTAGCAAATTCATAAAGAAATAACAACTATTAGTCTCTGTGGGGTCCAAAAGACCCCGAGTGACATTTATGCTTTGGCTGGAAGAAGTGACCACAACGGATTAATAGGTGGCGTTTAAAAATGACTCGATGACGTTGATTCCGATGTTTAAACCTGAAACATGAATTATATTTGTCTTGTTATGTAATCATTTTCATCCGAAGATTTAAACGTTTCATTAGTGAGGTACAGCTCACAAAGCTAGAATGTGTGATTAATATATATTAGATTTATTTTTTAAGCAATTTATTGTTTTCCAATTAGGTGTAGTTCGCAGCATAGGCTCTGTGTGGTTGATTCTTCGTGGAGTCTAATCGGCTTATGACCAAGGACTCAGCGGTTGAAAGGCGATTGCTACACTATTGTCGTTGAAAATTTTGGTTCTTAAGGGGTCTTAATTTTTTTCATTATTTTTAGTTGATCCATCATCATAAAATACGTCGATTTAATTACATATGTGTTGCTCACATTACATAATCGATTGTTGATTTGCATTACGTACCCCTTCAAGAAGTCTATTCTATTCTGAGAGGACTAATTTATTCTCATTTTTACACTAAGTTAAATGATAAGAAAGTTTTTACTGTGATTTACTTCCATTCCGTCATGAGTAAAGATTGCAACTCAGAGCTTACACAAATGGAACTTTACCAAAGTTCCGTAGAATAGGGAGGTAATGATTTTATTACTCTTCAGGTGTCAAGGTGAATTATCACGTAGTGATATTTATTTCGAGTAGTATTGTCCCTTTGTGTAAAATACACAGCGATAGAAAAAATGATTCCGAAAGAATTACTCAATTCCCGTCTACACAGCCCTCATCTCTTTCTTCAGTACTTCCTACACCTACATCTACTTATTGCTCCGAGAGCCACCAAACGGGAGTTTGGCAGGGGGGTGACTTATCACTAACATAAACTACAGTGAAGTAATTTACTTTCACCAAGAAGCACCACATTATCGGTATGCTACAAATGCTACAGAAACTACTAAAATAATCTTTAATGTAACTATGTGACACAAGAGTCATGCAGGGAACATGAAAAACATGGTGTTAGCACTACTGGACAGATTTAGAAACATGCATTAGGGGGCATATGAATCAATCAGCTACACTATCTGCCAACTAACCTACATCCAAATCATAACTTTGGTCTTACATTATGGTCTCTTATCAATCACCGGAAAAACGACATTTTAAACCTTTCTGTTCTACAATCTGTTTCCCTTATTTTATTCTCATGATCAGATCTACCGTAGTATGTTTGAGTTCGTTAAATATTGATATCTTCGTCTGAAAATAAATCGGTTTTGAATTTACATAGACGATTTAGTCTAATTTCCAATCGACGGTCTGAAAGCGACTCCCATCCAAGTTGTTACAAGAGGATAGTAACACTAACGAGGCAATCGTAACGGTCTTTCGGGTATCTTGCTGATCTTCCTTGCATGCGTTCTAATTCAGTCATTAAGCCTACCTCATGAGGATCCCAAACACTGGCAGCATATTCTAAGTGAGGTCAAACATGGGAGAAGTAGCTGATTTCTCTAACATTATCGTCGGACTTTCCAAGTACTCTTTTAACAAATCCCAATTTACAATTAGCTTGACCAGTTATTTCTCGAATATGTTTGCTCCACGAGAGATGATTTGTTAAACTACGAGGTATTTTACAGATACTACAGTCTCTAATTGGGTATTTTGTACGTAATTTATGTAATGAGGGGAGTTTCTCCTTTTTCAGAAGTTCATCTCCACACATTTTTTTTCAAATTTAATTCTAGCTGCTACGCTTCGCACCACGCTTGATTGCCTTCGCTCCGACCCTTGAAGGTCCTTCGCTTACGCCTCCACATCACTACAGACCTCCCTGTACACTACGGTTTCGTCTGCAAATAGTCGGAGTTTACTGTCTACTACTTCACCAATACCGTTATTATACAGAAGGAATAGAAGTGGACCTACGACATTCCCCTGTGGGACACCCGAAGTAACTTTAGCCTCATTGGAGATGGCACCGTCTAATACTACTCTCTGCACGCGATCGGTAAGTAATTCTGTAATCCAGGAAATTACATCGTCGTCCAAGCCATAAGATTTTAGTCTAATTAATAATTTTTTGTGGGACTCTTTATTAAATGCTTGTTAAAAGTCAAGAGAAATCGCGGCTAATGGAACTTTATCTTCACCGGAGTCAAAAATATCGTGGGCAAACAGTACTAAATGAGTTTCGCAGGATCTTCCTTTCCTGAATCTCTGTTGATCTTTTATCAGCAAGTTCAACGTATCGTGTTTCATTACTGAGCTTACAATTATATATTTAAGGACTTTGATTCGAGTAGTATTGTCCATCTGCCCAAAATACACAACGATAGAAAAAATTATTCCAAATGAATACCTCCATTCCTATCTACTCAGCCCTACTTTCTTTCTTTAGTACTTCCTAGTTTTTCGGAATGGGCCAGATGCGACAGTTTTTCCTTCCCAACATTCTCATACTAGGTTGACAGTTCTCTAGCCTCATTTCTTCCGTCTTTCAGAATCCCATCGCAAGCGGGCGGGCTTTCGTTAATCCAGCTTCCTCCTTCTTCCAATCTTATCCAAGCTCGCGCATACGTTTTTCCGTACCCCACCACACGATTGTTAGACCCAGCGGAGTAATTGGTTCAGTATTTTCGCCGCCAACGCTTATCTTGCAGGGAACATTTCTGCTTGATATCCTCTTTGAAAAGGGGGACTCTTGTCAAAATCAGCGCGAGCGAAAATAAAGATGAGGAGAACTTTTCTCTTTTTTTTAGAAGTAGATGGCGTTTTATCTCGAACGAGAGCTAGGGGAGATTCTTAATGTAACGTGAGAGCGCGGGAAGTTTTGCTTACAGGCGGCATTTCGTGGCGATGCGCGTCTTCTTTTCTACAATGCTTTTAAGAAATAAAGTATGAATGCAGCCCGTGGTTATGGGAAATGAACGCCGTTCCGGCTTCTTTTTACATCAGTGTAACTTAAAATTCACTATTACTCTAACTTGAAGAAAACTTCATCACAATTTTGAAAAATCGGACCACACAGAGTTTATCACAGGAATGTAGACACGGAGACTAGAAGGAATTATGTCACATGAACGGAGAATCCTAAGAATTAGGGTATTTAGAGAAAGCCAATGTTAAAATTGCCTCTATGTTACAATGTTACTCTAGAATCAAAACTAGGAGTTGTAAACAATATTCCTCGAATTTTATGAACTATTCGTCACATGTGTATTTTTCAGCCATACTTCTCGAATCATTCATCATGTCTGTCGAACAATCAATGCAAAATATACCCATAAAAGCAAGTTTTCACGTTTACGTTATTTTCGTGCGCTGAAAAAAATATGTACTCCAATGTAGCTATTCTTTCTATACAACGAAACGTGAATGATTTAGCCATCGGGTTTAAATTATGTAAATCCAGTATTCTGCGTAATATCCAAGATTTTGTACTTGCATAGTCTCCTAAGCAAATATATCCTCAGAATGCGTGTCTATAATGCCCTCCGTCTAAGATGAATAAAAAAACAAGTAGGGAATATTTTAGTTTTAAAAGCTGGGAGGTCGTGTTAGGTTGTGATCATTGTTCGGTAGAGACTTCGAATTAATCCATTGTATCATCACTAAGTTATATCAGCTATATAACTCTTAATTAGCTATCAATGAAACCTAGAAAATACAATTTTTCAATTGGAAGACAACCATGAGCACAAGCATAATTATCCGTAGCTATATAACGGGTGACTGCATCCATCGACCTGAGAGGTGTTAAGAGAGGTGTCGCTGATATATATATTTATAATAACACATAGTATCATCCATGATGGGTAGCGAGGTGCTTCAATCGTAAATTAATGTTGATATAATAATAATTAATTTCAAATGGCACTATTCAACTTTAAACTTATTAATTATGCTAAAAATGTTATTATGCTAGTTTGAAAGAAATTACTTGCGGTAAGTCACGTATTACATACCACTAAATGTTAATTAAAAATGACGTGATGATTTGCACATAATTTTCGATTGTACTGAAATCTACTTATCCTAGCTTATAGAAATATCATAGAAATACCATGCTAATTATGTCATATTTACGTCAATTTGCTACAAATAAAAATACATAGTCAATAAACCGGTTATTCGATTATAGTGAGTCGGTACTACCAGTCCGATACACGTAGTTCTAAAAAAAATACTCGACAGTTAAAATCCGGAACTTTTTAGGAAGTGTCCATTCCTACGCTACAGGTCTTCCTTATCTCTTGATTTGTCCCCCTAAGTGTCAAGTCAAAAATACATTTTGCTTGTGCTTGACAATATTAGGCCTGGGTTGGAGCATCTGTGTAGCTCGCCTGAACCTCATAAAATGGAACATAAACAAGGTTACTCCAGAGCAGTTAATTATATTCCCTTGAAAAATTGTCAGGTACATGAATACATAATTTTCATGAGCATCTAACACTTTATATTGATGGCTAAAACTTCTTTGAGTAAAGGTTGAGAAATACCGGAAGTTGACAACTCTTAGTTACTCTTGAGCCTAAGTTTTTAATGAATCTCGTTTTATCTCAGCTGCAAATATGCATTCACAGCCATGCCTCGTGGAGATTAAAGGCTAGAGAGTGTAGTGTGAATGAAAAGTCCCAGCAAAGTCCTTTTTTTTTAATAAGTCTCAGGGGATCAAAAAAAACGCCAAAAAGGTGATTAAAAATGCCTATACTTTAAAAAATTTGTAAAGATATGTTGCTACAACCACAAGAGACCCAACTTTAAAATAGACTTTTTCGCGCTCTGGCCATTAGACTACCAGTTACGGTAGTATTGAATTGCCAAAAAACGAAATGAGTACCATGCAATTTTTTTCGCTTTTATTCCTACATGCTACTGATAAGTACACGGATACAATGTTTCACGCTATTCTGTTGATAAACGTAAATCGCTGCAGCCTCCTTAAGGTCCTCTGACAGCAGCGCTCCCTCGCGACGGGGCGTCGTGTCGTCCATCCAGGTGAAGCTAGCCGATAGCAACCCGAAAACTTAGGCGTCATCTGTGCATGGAAGCCTTCGCTCATAGCACCTAAGCAAAGTCTACCGCTCAATTTTCTCGAATTCGGTCAGCAAAGTTAACTTGATATAATCTTTCCGCATAACCATTCACATAAGAGGTTGACCGTTCAAAAAAAAGGGAAAATACGATGCCATCGCCATTTGACGCAGTCGGTATTGAAATTATGGATAATTTTTTCAGAATAATCCAATAACTACACTAGAATCGGATCATCTAAATGCAAGAAAGGTAAATTTTTTACTTAACTTTCTCTTTGATACGAATGGAAAGAAGAGATACACCAGTTGAAAATCTATGAATAAAACAACTTATCATAGGCATAAAATCTTACCTATGAGATTATTTTAATGGCTTCACCCTTCGTAGAACATGATAACATGCAAAATCGAGCTCAATACGCTCACAGTTTACAGGACAAATTTCTATCGCAAAAATTCATTGCAGGAACTTGCTGATGGGCCTGAAATAAACTTAAAATTCCATGTGCTCACGTCCGAGGCAAAGGAATAGTTGCCGCAGCCGCGACGTCACCAAGACTATAGATTACATGCTTGCAATATTGATTTCTTAGCTATTTATCATTTGAGAAAAATAAAAAGGCTACATATCACACCCTTGTAATCTGTATTCTTGTAGTTCTATCTCATTCACATTAAAAATCACAGTTAAATACACACAAATTTTTCTCAAATGGAAAAAAAAACTAAGAAACCAATATTGCAAAGCTATTTTCTTCATAATTTGATCGTATAAACGAAGAATTATCGCTAACTAGACTCAGTAAAATATAACAGACTTCAAAGGTTAATTTTTTCTACCAAACTTTCTTATTGATACGATACGGGAGAGATTTACCACGCAAAAATCTATGAATACAATCACTTCTTATAGGTATACAATAGCTATGATGAGTGATGTTTTGCTGAAAATCAAAATTAACTAGGGAAATTGCAATTCCTTTCTTTATTTTTATTTGCTGCAATTTTTTTATTAAACAATATCAATAAAACATCCATCATATCGAAATATATTGTTTTATATCCTAATTCGCATGCATTCTGAAATCAATTGAGAAACTTCAGCACAAAGTACAACGCAATGCAATAATAAATACGCACAAAAAGCGACGCAAAATATTTTCGCTGCGTTTACTCAAATCTCTTCAACCACTTGAGGTCGACATGACAGTTAAGAGCACTGAAGAATTTAAGCCTAAAAAGAAGGAATATGTGGGAGGGGAGAACCCTTTAGTGCACCAAAAATTGTAAACTTACCTTTGAGAAATCATATATCAATAATATAGAAAGGAGATACAAGATATATTATTAGAAAAAATGTTTTTTTTTGTTATGCAGGTTTATAACAAAAAACATCTCATTCGTTACGGAAGACAATGATTTTACTGATGACACAAGCAAAATCTAAGATAGACTTGTGATATGAGATATGCTTTCGATTTGAATTACAATGAAAATAAATTCAGTAGGTATTCAAAGGTATTTGGAAGTTTTACATTATCTATGATATTCTTTCAATTCCTTCTTTCGGGTCCACCACGGGGTCCGTTCCTACCTTTGCTGCGGTGATCCTCCGACGAGCTGTGCACCCACGTCGGAAGCAAACGATGACGTGCGCCCAAATGGGGACCGCAACAGGAACTGGGACACAAAATCACCAGCAACAGATTCACCACTATAACCACAAAACTGCACTTAATTGACTGAAGCACACACAAAAATAATACTTTAGGCGTTAAAAACAAGGGTTGGAAGGATCGAGAAACAAATGACCCCATTCAACAAACTGCTTCAACACATCACTTATCAAGGAGGCTTCTCTTCAATTCGATAGAAACAATACACTCTTCCACGACAAGGGATGTCTTTGAAAATATATGAAAATAAACTTGAAGTCACTTGTTCATTCACTGGCCGTTCAATCCTAAGATTGGTTGACTGCAGCCCTCCAATCCTTCCCTATCAAATGCTAGTTCCCTTACCTCCTCTTCCTATATACTTTCCTCTTTATTTGGTCCATGAACTTGTTCCTGGGTCTCCCTTTGGGGGCATTCCCCACTCTTTTACCTTCATTTATGTTCTTCACAAACCCATTGTGTATCAGGGCTATGCAATCCATCTGGTTCTTCGTTTCTGTATTGGAACGATATGCAAGTATTAAAAGATTTTCGTCCTCCGACATTCTGTTGATTTTCGATTAAGTTCACCAACTTATTCATTTTAACAGTGTTGACAGTTATCCGGGGCTATCGGTTCATGATCAAGTTTATCCAAACATCGGCTTTCTAAACGGAGAACACAGTTCCAATTTGCATTTTATTCGCAAACTAACTCACACTTGTCTAAAGAGAAAGGTTCACTGGTGAAAATAAAACCCGGGCAGTTGTCGTATTATACGTACTGTTCAAGAAGGCTGTTTGGTACTATTTATTTTCAGGTCACAAAAACTAATAGCGGTGACAATTCAGCTGCAATAGTTCATAGATCTGCGGGTAGAAAGAGAAAAAATGTAAGTGGAACCCAATGAAAGCACTAGGCATATGAATGCAAACATTAGAGAAAGAATAGAGTAAAATGTTGAAATTATAATGATAAAAATTGCATTATATTTCTGGTTTTACAATGAAGTACAAAATTGGTAACTCCTAAGGATGAGCCTTTAATGGGGCTATTATTAGAGGGTCCATGCAAAAGCAATAGTAACAAACGACAAATGATTAAAATTTTGCAATAAAATGTTTAACAATTCAGTGAAGACTTAGAATTAACTCAGAGATATACACAGTGATAAACAGTGGTTTCAAAAAAGGAGACACAAAATACATGGTAATTAAAGGTGCACAAATATCTGGTAACCATTAATACAACCAAGAGTGTTCACTTTAAAAAAGTTACAAATTTTTGACGATAAAAATAATTTTTCTCTATTGATATCCAAGACAGGAACTTGGTTAGACAAATAAAAAAAATGGACTAAATCCTACCGAAAATACGGTATTTTAGCTCGATTTACAACTTAGTATTTATGTCTTCGTCATAAGGGTTCTACATAAGTTTAACAATGGAAGCGACAAAAATATAAGGTCATATTACGAGGGCTGTTCAAAAAGTAATGATAATAGAGACCTTGAGGGAAAATGTGCTGCGAAGAGTAGCAATGCTGAATACCATCGTGTAGCCCATTCTGTTTGCTATCTATAACGACCAGTTTCAAGTCGATCTGTCCAGTGAATGGACGCATGTGACGATTCGTGTAACATGTGTTAGATATTCGCCTACCATGTTCAGCATGGATGAAAAGTTAGAGCAACGTTGTACCGTGAAATTTTTCGTGAAACTCGGAAAGAACCGAAAATACGAGTGTGAATTATCAACTACGGTGTCTGGTGAAGATGTTGCGAACCAGATGACCTTTTACAAGTGGTATTAAGCGTTTGAGAATGGTAGAGAAAGCATTCCCGACGAGCTAAGAGAGGGACGCCCTTCAACGTCTCGAACAGAGTTTGCAATGAATATACAGCTGCCAATATAGTCCACGAAGAACGACGAATTACCATTAGGGAGCTCGCCACATATCTAGGCATTTCAGTAAGCAGCGCATTTTCGATTCTGCAATATGATTTGGCCATGCGACAGGTCTTGCAGATGGCACGGAGCAAATTCCAAATTGTGTCTCGGCGTGCGTGCGCGGCCCCACGTCGCTCACACAGTAGCATCTGTACCCCACCTACCGCTCAGTCCAGATTTGGTCCTTTGCGACTTTTGGCACCTTCCCGAAGTCAAGTTTCCGCTCAGGGGACGGAAATACAAGACCAATCATGAGGTTATCAAAGCTGTGGAGGCGCGGTGCCTGGAGCTCGAGAAAGATGATCTGGCGTTCGTGTTAAAAAGTGGCAGGAACGGTGGCAGAAGTGCATTAGAACAGAGGGGGGTTACTCCGAAAAAGAGCATGTAGATTTGGAAGACTGAATAAATATTTTTACCTCTGGAGCTTTTTTATCATTACTTTTTGAACAGCCCTCATACCTACCATGCAGTAACACTAATATGCTTCCCATATAAAGACAGATCGCTGGAAAAGTGCAGTTGAACGGTGAATATCACGCGCCGGTCTCTTACTTGCCAATGAAACCGGCCAAAACGCTGACCACGGTGGTTGGTTTATTAAATTCGTCCAACTGTTACGCTGGATTGTAACTGAGACGGACAGGTAGCAGTCGAGCTCTTTAATGTCAATTGACTAGATGAAACTTGTCCGTATTTAGGTTGTAAATTCAATTTCCACGGGAGTATTCTGGGTTTAAAAATAGATTCCATATCCTAACCGATATCTCCATTTATAATAGCTAAATATTACTCAGAGATTCGCATTCGAACGTGCAAGGCCAGCACCCTCACCTACAACTAATTCCCGAAGGCAATTATCTTCTTCTGCTCTCGATCACTCTTCCCTGATATAACTTATTTAAACTTTCCGAACTGTAATAAAAGTAAGTCGATCGTGAATTATGATTTACTTTAGAACAGACCACACAACAATAACTACCTTTTTAGTCGTAAAGAATCGGCAGCAGCGGCAGGAGCTTTCCCTTCCTTGTCAGTGAGAAAGAAAGGAGAGATATCTCAGCAGGAAAGATGGCAAAGGGAAAGGAGGCATTGCGGGAAGAAATCCGATAGCTTCTGCTGCGAGAGAACTGATGACGGGCGTGGGAAGCAAGGGGTGAGGGGGGGGGGAGGAAGAAAAGGAATAAAAATTGAAGATGAGCCTTTTTCGGAGCGAGGTTTATGTGTCTACCGAGGGCTGAGAGGAGAGAATCCAGAAAAGGCGAAGGTCATTGAGCAACTTGGCGCGGGCAAAAGGGGAGCCGTGTGTGCGTGAAAAGGGGAGCGGAGAGGGAGAGAATCGGGCGACGACATTGGAGATGCGGAGAGTAGGATCGCAAGAGTGAGGGAAGAGATGAAAGGTAAATATCTGCGAACGGTCATATTCCCGTCATCACCGTCTAGAAAGGATAGTGGCGTCGCCGACGAGGCAGTGGCTCAGTCCAGCGGCGTGCAGGGAGGGAGGAGAAGAACTTCCGCATGCGTCGGGAGAGAGAAGTTTGCATCGGAGGATGTTTGCGATATATAAGAGGCCCATGAAAAAGGAGAGGAAAAAAGTAAGGAAGATGGGCAAAAATGATAAGTGAGAAAAATACAATTTGTGGCTGGGTAAGAGGAGTGACGGAAAGCTTACTGAAAGCTCCCTAAAACTTAGTTATTCCATGCCGACGCACGAGAGAGATATGCCAAATAAAGAAACACCGTCGAAGTATATATATACATAAGAAGGACTTCTTTGAACAAAGGGTTCACCCTTCGAAAATATTATGCCTCTCCACAGTTCCATCTCAATGAATAATGAAATACCCTACACTTCTTTGTTTACGGGCAAATGTTCCGATGATAAATGGTGTTTCCTTAAATCATTGCACATTCCTCGGGCATACGGAAATATCCTACGACCCTGTGAGATGAGAAAATCAAATAACTGAGGCAGAAAAATATTACATTACGACTTATTACCGTGACTTTAACCTAGAAAATAAGGTATTTATTCTGCAGTCAGTCAAGGTTTTGAACAAAAGCTTCGATAATGAGGACTCAATTAATTTTCGGACATAATTTCTATAATAATTTTTTAATAATATTATTGCAGATGTTGCAACGAATTGAAATGCAAGATTTGTAGATTAGGCGTATCTTGTACAAAATTGCAAGCCCGTTAGAGACTTTTCTAACAGGAATCAATCAATTGAAAATATATATTTTAAATCTTTTAATTTAATTTTAATATTTTTTCAAGATCTTATGTTCTGGTGGATTCGGAGAGAGAACCATGGGGTAAAGGAGAGTCCATTGTGATGGGTCTTCACAATAGTTGAGCTATTCCTTTTATTTATTCGGAGTTAAGTAAACAATTTTTGACGGTGATCAGTTTCTTGTTTGATCCTCATCGCTGGACAAAGTTTATTCATGGCTTGCAAATCCAATGTCCGCTGTAAGCCCATTAATCAAAAATTGCCAATTGATGAGCGGGTTAGCAAGCTAGCGCCTGACATGACATGATATGACATGACATGACATGACATGACATGACATGACATGATATATGATATATGATATGGTATGAGATATGATATGATATGATATGATATGATATGATATGATATGATATGATATGATACGATATGATACGATACGATACGATACAATACAGTACAATACAGTACAATACAATATAATATAATATTACAACTTAACATAATCTAATATAATACACAGCATTCTTCCTTAAAATATTGATATAGAAATAAACAAACGCTAAAATGAAACAGTACAACTAAACGATCGCAAATAATGACAAATTTAAACACGAAGCGAAGCATACTATATCAGGACGTATGAAATATGCAGGGATATTGGCAAAAACCCGGATATATTCAAGGAAGTCTCGGAGAATAAATATAGGAGAAACGGGAATATAGGTCCAGATAAAGATACAGCCGGAAGAAAGAGGTTCGGCTCTTCGAAGAAGAAGAAGATGAGATGGAGGAAGGGGGAGGGAGGGGGTGTAGAAGGTAGGGGGGGGGACGATGAGCGGAGGGGAAGGGAGCATGAGGTGGGGGAGGGAGGGGAGAGAGTCGGAGGGAAGGGGTTTGCTTTCCGCTTGTCGATCTTCTTTTATTTCCACTCATCCCCCGCACTAAAACCACTCTCACTCTATCTCACTTCAACAGCCACGCTCCAAATACTTGGGAAGCTATATCGCACGGGAGAGGGTGGAGAGTGGATCGTCCGGGAAAACCCCTCCCATCGCTACAACACACACCCTTTAGTCTCGACCACCCCTTCCCACCCTCCCGAAACATTCTCTCGCCCACGCCCACGTCTTCCTACCTCCTCCTTCATTTCTCCTCTCCTCTCTTCGATACTTCTTTCTTATGTCTTCCCTCACCTCCTTCCTCTTCCCGCTAACTCCAACCGAGCCCGGAACCACTTTCCAAACTTCTCAATTCATCGGTTGTCCCTCTTTTCTTTTACCCCCGATCCACTCTTGATCTCGCCATCGGACTTTCGACAACAACTTCTCCCACTTCCTCCGCCTTTTCTCCTCGTTTCCTAACTTCTAGTCCCGCATCATGCACGTTTCACCACTACCAACACTTCTCTCATCTCTTGATTTGATTCGGCGATTGGTCTTCTTCTTCTTCATCTACATCTACATAATACCCTCCGAGCCGCCTCATGGGCGTGTGGCAGGAGGAGCTAGGTCACCAGCAATGTAAAGATGTAAGTTTTTTGGAGATGAAATGGTGACATGTATTATAGGAGTGTATTTAGTGGAGCTCAATTTTTATTGTGGTCACTTATTGTGCGCGGAAAGAACGAGTTTTTGTACCTATCTGTTCGGCAGTGTATCTCTCTCATTTTGCCGCATCTGTCAGGCCTAGAGATGTAGTGAGGAGTCATGATAATATTCTCTGATACTATTCTGTCGCTCTGAGCAATTCTTCATAACAATACTCATCGTCTCATGTGCCAAAATGAATACGAGGCGTAAACATCTAGTTCACATAAACGCCCATCTAAATTCACCTTGAAGGAGGATGGATTGGTGGAGTAACTGGATGCACACCTGACCACCACTTGGAGATCCGAGTTCGAATACCGAGTCCGTAAAGTCAAATGATTTTTTCATGGCGAATTTCAACCCTTGGCGTTATTGCACCACTGCGAGTAACTTCTTAACACATCATTTGTAAATGTAATGACTGGAAATTCATAAATATTCATAACAGGAAACATAGCAAAAGTCTGCTGCTCGATATTTGTTTTCTTAGAAAATTCAAAGTAAAAACGAAAACATTATAGCGAAGCGTGCATTATTTTGTTTAACCTCTAAGAAAGTAGGTGGATTTTTTACTATTTGATCGCTAGAATGAGTTTCTCAGATAAACAACCAATGCGCCCATGTCCGCAAGGAATATACACCTTCTTCACATCATTAATTTCGCGAATATTTTGCGCAATATTTACGTGTTATTCCATTCAACGCGTAGAACGGCACGCGTCAGTAGCTAACTTGGGTGAGCTCATTCGGAGTGGCGTTAGGGCACAACCTTCTTTTTTTCAGTTTTCTTTCAATAATAAGTTCCTTCGTAAGTTCTGGTCACAATGTGAGCTTCCATGGCAACCCTCACGAATGTCCAGACAAGATAGGCGGCAAGATTCAGGTAAACACGATGAAATATTGCCATAAAATTTTAGCTGTGCTCCTAATTTACATTTCTTCAATTTCCGTATTTCCGCAAAGGCATGCATTCCAATGAACAAAGCTTCATCTGGTGGTATTAAATCATTAATTTTTTGCTATCCGTCGTATCTTGTTGATAATCACGTCGGTCACCAGCTTTGTACAAGTCAGAGCCCAATAACAGACCCAAAGCTTGCGAATTATAGTATTGCCCAAATGTTTCCTCAATTTCATTATGCGTAAAGTATTTTTCCATATGCAACTAACTACCTTCAGTAATATAGCCAGAGCTAACAGATTACTGCTCAAATTATATCTTTAATGATAATAATTAAATCCTGGGCCCAGTAACGCATACCCGTCTTCAAGACGATTCCCTGATACGGGCAATTTCTTAACTGCAACTCTGATTTCCTGATACCCGATTCAAATACTTATTTCAACATAAGTCAATATATTGCGGCGTCTTAAAAAGTCATTTCGCCGTTCGAAGCTTATTTATCGCTGGTTATATTAAGAATTCATCAAGATCCTCACTGACGGTGTCATTTCCCCTGCAACGGCACGTCACTGCGGGTAAAGTGCTTTTCCCATTTCCGATAGAAAACTCGTTCGCACAAATTTCATTTGGTCTGGTGCTTTTCTCCTTGACCTCGATGCACACTCCACTCTCGTCTCAGAGCACCGGGAATGCTTTTCCAAACCAGATGACGGAGGCTGAATAGGGAGAAATGGTGGTGCTGTTCCAATCGCTATAGCCAGGACTAAGGTAAATTTGACCCCCCTTTGATTTGCATGAACGCCAAGATCATCAGAATTCCATAAACGTTATATCATTCGTACACCAGAGAAATAATTGAGTTTCGATTGATTAAACCCACCATTCTTCAAAAATCCGCAACCGTTTATTAAATAAAAATAATTCGAGCATATTCATATTCATAGTTTCACATATAGATCGAATACAGCGGAGATCGGATACATTTGTTAAAAATGGTTGCGATAAACATAGCAGTGTTACTAAATTGCCTAAGGAATTAGTGTGGGAACCTCCATCTGATCGAAGGGAAAAATATAGCTTAAATCTTTTACGAAAGTTTGATGTAGACTACTTTTATCCGGACGTTCAACATATTTTGCTAGTGCTAAACTATTATGGTAGAAACGATTAAAGGCATTAGATTAAGGAAATAGACTGCCAAACCGATATATTTAAAATTTCATTATTTCCACGCACATTAAGGGACCATAATAATTGCGATAGATCACTTGTACATGTTCACAGATGACGTTAGATATATATTGAGAACCCCAGCGCATTATGCTAGGTTTGATCATATTAACAAGATTAGAGAGATAGATTGTCGTACCGATAGATTTAAAATGTCATTTTTCCCGCGTACTATAAGAGAGAACAATAGGCAGCGTAGCAAAGGGATAGGTAGGTGAAATATAGTTAGAGTAGTATGTAGTGCATGATGCATGTAATAACAACCAATAATCCCTTTCTTATTATGTAGATACTAACAATGTGACCCTATTATCTAGCATACCTTCATTATATATCCTAGTTGCATGTCAATAGTGCATGTTTGGTGATCTTCACTCCCTGCCACACACCCTCGTGGTGGCTCGCAGGGTAGTACGTAGATGTAGATGTAGGTTATTTCGACCCTGAAGAGGTAAAATAGGCTTTTGCACGTGTGCTAAATATTTTAACGTAATTATCATTAACAAACCTCGCATCTAATTTCCGACACGATTGCGCTCTTGCCTGACTTAAAACCTTGTAGGACTATTTATCTGCCGCAGTAATTATAACCAGTAGTCGCATCTTAAATAGTGTACTGCATGGTAGCAAGTTCGTCCACGTTTCACTCTCCAAGTTTCTGGTCTGACCGCGCACTGCTATCCTGAATGATTTTGGCCAGCGCCTGGCATCTGGGGGAATGTGCGCGGTTCTGATTTCAGGTGGAATGAGTGCTGCATGCCTGGTGTGGAATCCCCCGTGCCACACACCCCAGAGGTGGATTTCACGGTATTTTGTAGATGTAGATATATTTTTTTCAAACTGATTGTCACAAGAATCACTAGTGTTTCCGCGAGACTCGAGACGAGACCGTAGTGGAGAATTCGAGACGAGCCTCGAGGCGAGATCGCATTTTGACGAGACGAGACGACACCACTTCCACGAGACAGTCGAAAGTCTCGAAATATAGGTATATGCGATTAATTGGTATTTAGTGTCATATAATCCCTAAAACTGCGTATTTCTGCTAATACGAAATAAATGTCACTTTTTCCTATAGTGTTAAATTTGCAACACAATTCAATCATAACTCTGACATTAATTACCTAAATATTAAAAATTATTTTTCCGATACTACTTTTTCTGATGTCATAAGAGTGACTTCTGGAGCCAAGTAAGGGAGTGTAATTGGCTTGTTACTTTTCCTTATTATCTGCTACAAATACCCTAGACTTTTTGCGTGGTAATTTGAACGTGGTAACTTTTTTACGTGGTAACTTTTTACGTGGTAATTTTAAGTTCCCACTCATTAACTCACTCACCAATCCAATCTGTACAATGGCAATTAACATACAAAAGGAATAATAAAGGACCATTGGCCAATAATATACAAAAGGAATAATAAGGGGCCAAATGAACAGTCTCATCTGCATCCATAGTCGACTTATGATATCTACCTCAAATACACTCACCAGGCGAGAAATTGGCCGACTGACCTCGAACATCAACAAGTTACGTTGGCAGAAAAATGACTTCTCCTACCGAGTCATTATTTTTTTATTATTTTACTCGGAAAATTAAGGAGTCAAAGACGGATTTCGAATGTTAGCATCCAGCCCGTCCTCCCAATATCTTGTGTTTTGCGCGAGGTTTGTTATGAACTTTGTCGCCATACTGTAATCCCTCCCTCTAGGAAGTCCAGAATTAAGTGTTAAGCCAAAAGGGCCGCAAAACTTAAAGAGTTCACTCAGAAACTATTCTCTTCCTCTACGTTGCCGACACCCAGTCTAATGGATGAAATATAACGTCCCCCCTGGCTTGAAAGAAGATTTTTTTCTCGATGAAAAAGCTCACTTATACTTGAGCAATGATTCTCCTGAGTGCGGAATGCCGTCATCCTAGCATGACTTTTCTCACTAACTGCATGGATCATACAAGAGAAAAGAATATCGAAATATAATTCAATTCCCGATTTATGGCGTAATAGCGCTCCTCCGTGGGCTACTTTCACCACGTTTACCAATCGATTTCAGATCGATCTAAACTCGCACCGATCTGAAATTTCCAAGCAAGCCAACTCAGGTCTCCCGGTTTACCATACCATGGACTGAAAATATCGAGAGTGAACAATCGAATCTATCAGTTGAAGCACGATTGGGCCGATCTGTAAACGAGTGCAGAGTTGGAAATTTCAGTTGCATCCCAGGTGAAAAAAACTGCTCAATGGACGTAGAATTGCGATGTGCTAGGATAACATCAGTATCATAACTTCAATCTAATAAATAACACCGAGCTGATCGGTGATAGTAAATTAATTATAAACTAATGTAAATTATAAATAATACTTCACTCTTCTTACAGTACACGCCTTGAGTAATAACGATTATACTTTTTTCCCCACTTTGTTGTATGGTAGTGAAACATGGGTATGTCAGGATAGACATAAGAGTAGATTAAACGCCGTGGGTATGAGTTATCTGAGGAGTGTGTGCGGAAAAAGTAGGATGGATAGGGTCAGGAATGAGTGAGTAATGAATGAATGTGGGTTAGATGCTCGAGTAATGGACATATATGAAAGAAGTGTGCTTCTTTGGTTTGGCCATGTTTAGAGAATGGATGAGAGTCGAAAAACGAAACAGATATATAAGAGGAAATGAATAGTGCGAGAGGTAGAGGTAGTCCGAAAACATTCTGGTTGAATGTGGTTGAGGAAATTCTTAGGAGGAATATTAGGAGTCTTAAATATAGGAGGGCGTCTATGATGCAGTGTGTGGGGGTAAATGAGGCAAAAGAGGTTTGCAAGGATAGGTCAGTATGGAGGAAATTATTGAAGCAGAGTTAGGTGAAAAAATATGTATTCTTGAGTGAAACTCTGTGACTGTGCCTACCCTAGAAGGGAACGGTATTGGTATGTATGTATGTATGTATTTTTTTCCCCAATGACGGCCAAAAGAATAACGAGGAGCGCCACAGACCTGCTGGTTCAGATCGATCTGAAATCTCAGACTGGCAGAGCAAGCGGGCTGAGCCATCCCCTTTTCAGATCGATCCCACTAGCGCGATGCGTTTACCACACCGAGCTGATCCGATCAGATCGATCTGAGATTATTGGTAAACGTAGTGAATGTAAAACGAAAAATTAAGTGCAATTCTGAAAACGAAACATCTAGTTCCCGTTGTGCAGGTAATTTCCCGAGGTGATTTTGATTCTGTCGCTAAAAATTAACAGTTATATTTATCAGTATTCACGTCTCACCATGGCTCAGGGAAGGAAGGGCCTCAGATTCAATTACTATATTAGGTTTCTGGGATTATAGGCTGATAATTAGAAATCTAAGATGGAATGATGCCTTCATAATGCTACTCCATTATTTCTAGGAAAATATCAATCGTGTGTTACTTAAGTTTTGCAAATAATCAACATGATTATGAGTGTATTTATTCAATGCTATTGGTCTTCTTTTATCCGTTGCAATTTTAGGATAACGTCAAGTCAAAAACATGTGAATTTCCAAATTCACAATTTTTTTACTTAGTGTTATCCAGTTCATTCAATAAAAGGAAGAAGGAATATGACTGGTAAAATAGTTTTACTCCAGTGTTTCAGCTGTTTTCGCCTTTAAGACCATTAAACACAAGATTTATTTACACTAAAAGCACGGAACTCTGCTGATACGACCAATTGAATGGAACTTCCTTAAACTGAAACTATTTTTACTGTAGGTCTATGGGTTATGCCCACACTAAATATGTTTGCTTAGAGAATATTAAAATCTATACCATGAACTACACACGACACGACAGGGAAAAACGACAGATAGATCGCTATTATACAAATACCTGAGCATATCTAATCTATCTGGAGGATTGAAATTTTCAGGGAAGGTTTCGACCACCTATTGGGTCAGCAAAAATGGAAAACTCAGAGAAATTCTCCATGCATCGAGCAGAGGTAGTTGCTGTTTCAATAGGATTTTCAATTTCAAAGGGAGAAAGGAAAAATTTCCTTACAGATCAACTTTATTTCCAGTAGTCTGAGCATCTTGTTCCACTCAACATTTCTCCAGGTCCACGAAAGCGACGTAAAACGGCTCGTTCACATGTATTGCTTTCTCCACGATTGCTCTCAGGCAGAGTATGGCCTCCCTGGTGCCCATGTTATTCCTAAATCCAAACTGGTTTCTTCAGAGGTCAATTTTGCGTATTGATATGTAAATTGCGAAATTAAAAGTTGAAGCAAATAGTAATAGCATTTTTCCTCATTTCCATGATTTAAAGTAGACCAATGGCCATTATTGGACTTCAATACTAATATTTGTTAAAAATTTAAGATTATGATGATCAATTTGTTGAAGGGACTGATACCAGAGTTATCTCACGAACAAATTGAAGATAAATTATTTCATTGAGTATTTTAAGCAATTGTAGTTCTATTAACCTAAGATCCTGGACTGGTGCAGTGTTACTTTAAATAAATAAAAATTTGCTTGTCTTTGATTTTTGTGATTGCCAAAAATAACTTGAAAGAAATTTATCGAGGAAACCATATTGATCGGAATTCTGGAGAGAGATATTTGGAGTTAAACTTTGCATTTCATTATACTTCAGTATGCATAAGTTGGAATATTACAGGGTTTATCTTTGTATGGATTGTTTTATAAAAGTTAAGAACGTAAACTTCTGCACAGACAACGTAGTCCAGAAGTTACACTACGGTCGTGCGTCTATGAACCAACATATTCATTTTTTTAAGTAACATTAAAATTTAAAAAATATTAGTATATGTTTACATCTACCTACTACCCAGCGTGCCGCCGCATGGGCGTGTGGCACGGGGGTGTTAGGACACTAGCGGTGCAAAGATGAAAGGGATATGGTTTTGGGAGGAGATACGGTGACGTGTATAACGGGAGAGTATTTAGAGGAGCTCAGATTTTATTGATGTCACTTATTGTGCGCGGAAAGAACGAGTTTTTGTACCTATCTGATCGTAAATGTATCTATCTAATTTTATCACTTCTGTCAGACCTAGAGATGTAGTGAGGCGTCATGATAACATTCTCCGTGTCACTCTGAAACGCTCCAGTTCTGGATTTCTCGAGCAAGCTAAGCCTAGCGTGCAGCCTCCGGATCTCCGGGGGTTATTTCCTTCTTTAGGCGATGGAACATTTTTAACTTTTACCCACCCGCCCGCTCTTTCGGCACCTCCCGACTCCTTCATCCTCCTTACGTCCGTCACTTCTCCCTCCCCCACCTCCCTTCAACCCTTTTCCCACCCCCACCGCACCAACCATCTCCTCGCTGCCACGTCCACGTCACTCCACAACTCGCCCCTCGTCCCGCTCCCCGGGGGTGCGGCTATCTGGGCAAGAATGTGTGGAGGCACACTGACGTGACGTCCTAAGGGCAATGGATATGGAGTTCCTTTCTTATTTTTTTCCTCCTCCTCCTCGTGATGGAAAGAAAGCGGGGAGCAGTGGCTTGTGGGCTTTATTTCCACCTCCTCTTTCACCATCCTAGATTCCTCATCCCGCCCATTTTTATTTTGCGCGAGATGAGTGGATGGGGGAGAGAGAAGTTTGGTCCCAGTGAGATAGTCCCGTCTCCGGTCCGCCTCCCAATATACCACCACCTCACAATATGGCTCGTCCACCAACCGGTCAGCCGAAGGGAGTTTTGGTGTGGGGATGGTCAGCCAGGGGGGATTTTTACGACGATATCCATCCGTTCACACCAGTTCACAGTGGAATCAATCGCTACAACTTGCGAGACAAAACTCATTTTTGTAACTTTTGGAAAAACGGTCGCTCCAAATGTTGCTATATCGTCAAATAATTGCTTTTACATCTGCCGCTATGATAGTCTCGTTAGTGTTACTGACCTCTTGCAACAACTTGAATGGGAATCTGTTTCAGAACATCGATTGAAAATTAGACTCAATCCTTTACGTGTATTCAAAACCTATTTATTTTCAGACGAAGTTATCCTTATTTTACGAACCCCAACATACTACGGTAGATCGGATCATGAGAATAACATTAGATAAATGCATTGTAGGGCAGAAAGGTTTACAATGTCTTTTTTCCGCGATCGATTTGAGACCATAATGGCGGCCTTAAGACTTTGAAGTAAGTTGGTTTACAGGTAGTATAGGTCATAAATTTTTATGCCCCCTATTGTATGTTTGTAAATCTACCGAGTAGTGCTAACACCATGTTTTGCATGTTCCCGGCATGACTATTGTGCTACGTTTCCATAGTTACATTATAGATTATTTTAGTAGTTTCTGTAGCGTTTGTAGCGTACTGATATCGTGGTGCTTGTTGGTGCATTCTTCACTGTAGTTCATGCTGGTGATAACTCACCCCCTGCCCAACGCCTTGTGTGTTGTGTGGTGCCTTGCAGGGTAATAAGTAGATGTAGATGATGATCGAAACTACTGTGCAGTTGGTCGGTTGGATATTTGAGAAGGCGACCCAAAGCGGAGGTCCGAATTATCCGGTGAGTGGAGGAAGGGTGGTGAGAAACTCGGCGCGGTCATTATCCTACTCATGACGAAAGGGGCCAAAGGGGCCACATCTTAGCGTCCCATCTACAGGACGGTTTATAGGTCTTGAACCGCTCTTCTCATAGTAGCCAATTTGGGATCGGGATTTCCTGAAAAATCTCCACCACTGCCAGGTTCCGTACCAGGGCGAAAAATATCTATGCACGGCCCTTATTCGTAATACGAAAACCACCGTTTTGGAATTATTTTGCCAATCGGCGTGGAGTTTTGTTTACATACAATGATGTAGTCCTCGATGAGACACCATGAAAACTTGGTGCTGTATAGGTAAACATCGGAGCCGGCAACATTCTGCTCTGTTACGAAAAAATTAACACTTAAAAAATCCGTAGAATCCGTAGAGCAACAGCAAAAATATTGTACTCTCAAAGAGCGAGTAAAAGATTCATCAATGATTTTTAAATTTTACGAAAGAGACGTGGTAAGGGAGGGCAGAGAATTGATGAATTAAAGATAGAACGGTAAGAGTAGGCTTCTCTCGATTCATATTCGCGCGAATTTTTAATGCGACTTTGCGAAATATATACGGATTTATCAGTGGAGATATTGAAAAAATATATTGTCCATTTTTTATGTTTTATCCAGTATGATTTATGAAGAGTGACCAATGATGTCGGTACCTCAAATAATAATGCATTATTATAGATACGTGAGTTTACTGATTTCGTTTATATGCATGAATTTTTTCCATGATTCGAGTTTATCACAAAATAAATTGTAGATTAAATAAAACGTTTCTCCGTGCAGATTACTGGGGATTAGAAAAATGTATGATAAAATTTTCCAATGTGCAAAACAATGCAAAATCATTGGGCTGCATGTTCCAAATAAGTTTAAAAAATACGTCAATCGAATCGTAAGTGAAGTGCTTTCATCAAATAATAATGATATAGCGTGGTATATTAGAATTTCCGCCTACAAAAAACAGAAATTGCATTTTTCACCTGGTAAAATAGATTTATTCGGGCCAAGGTCACATTACTATCGGGTCAAAAGGTAACGAGAAGAAAAAGTATAGGAATCGAAACCTAGGTCGCGGTAAATCAATTTTACCAGCGGAAAATTAAAATTTCTATCCTTATGTAATAATTTGATCGTAAAAATGATCAAAATGTACATTTTTGTGCCTTATTTACGTATTTAGTTGGCTAAGAATGTCAACAGTGAAAGCTTTATTTTTTTATTCGACATACAAAAGGTGGAAATTAGAATTTATTTTGACTTACTGAGTCGCGATGTAACCTCCTTAATGCATTTTTCAATAAAATTACAATTTTTATCTTTTTTAAATAATTTAATCGTGACAAAGATCAAAACATGCATTTTTGTGCCTAATTTACGTTTTTAATTGCCGAAGAATGTCAGCAGTGAAAGCATTCCTTTGAATTCGACAGACAAAAAGGTGAAATTTAGTATTTATTTGAATTACTATAATCTCAACATAATGATGCTGACAGCTTATACAGTCCACTAGTGCTTCTTACATCAGCATCCTGGAATGGGTTCCGTTTCCTATCGTTTATGTCTCTATCCACGAGTTCTTTATCCATTAACTGTGGGTAAATTAGAGGTTCATGTTTTCTATCTTGCTTGAGACTAATTTAAATCAAAATTCATAACAGAATTTCCAAATGCCTGTAAACTTTGTTTCATGGAGTAAACGTCCTGGACTGAGTTGTATGGTGGACGACGGTTTTATATTGGTTCTTCATTTCTTTTTCTTCTATGTTTTTGGTTACTATGTTGTGAATCCTCTACTTATTTTTTTTTCTCAATGAGGTCGGTGAACATTCAGCTGAGAAGTCTCGATTCGTTTCCCAAGGGACGCGATCATTCCAGCGGACGAAGCGCCGGAAGATTTCGCGGAGTGTCCCCACATCGCCAATCTCTCACTCTATCCTTCCACAACCCCTTCCACGCACCCTGACAACCTGAGAGATTGGATATCCCGCCCACACCTCTACCTATACATTTCCTTGCTTCCCGCATCCTCCCTTGGAGCGTTATTTTTGAATGGCTCGGACTACCCTCAACCTTCCATTCCTTGCCCTCCAGTAACCGATGCCATAAATCTCGGGCCCATCCGTGACCCGGGTGCAGAACACAATGCATAAAAAATGTCGCCGATACACTTCATTCAAAGGCCTCCGAATGCCTTCCGGGGAACGTTGGGGAGTGAGGGGAAGAAAAGCGTCATGGTCGAGCTTATTTATTCTCCTTACGCGATGTTGAAATCCCGAAGGCGGTGGACCTGGACCTCCCCTGGACGATCGGATTGGAAGCGCGGTACACTATTCGAACGAGTTGTGGATGAGATGCGGTATTTATTTTACATTCAATACTGAAATCATGCATGGGCTAGATACGCCCCAAGCGGAGAAAGTTGTCTCCATATCGTCCTCTATCGTCGCTCGTGACGTGTGGCACGGAGAGTAAGCCGAGTTAGCCCGGAAATCCTCTTCTTAATGCGTCATCTTTTTGGGCAAAGTGACTTGCATTTCCGGATGAGTTTAAGCAACTACGTACGGCTTCCGGATTTTACAGTTTCATCTTCGTGGGTATTACCACACTCATACTAAGCAGTGTGACACAGTTGGTTTGGGAAGAATATAATTGACGGTAAAATAGAGGGAAAAGTCCCTAGAGGAAGTGCCAGGAATATATTCATGGACCAAATAAAGAGGAAAGTACATATGAAGAGATATCGGGAGGTAAGGGAACTAGAATTAAATAAGGAAGGGTAGAGGGCAACAGTCAGCCAATCTTAGGATTATACAACTAATGATGAATGACGTGGCAGTGACACGAAACATCGACTATTTTCCCAATCTACAAGCAATAAAATGCTAAACAGTGATGTGGAATGTTATAATAGCCTCACCACCACTACCCCTGTACAATGTAGGTAATTTTATTAGGACATTACGTGAGCCAAAACGGCTCCGCCATGCAAAAATCACGAATCTTCCCGTGTGAGATACACAAAAATCAGACAGCTTGGGTCCGCTACTCGTGGAATCAAGTCCTCCCCCAAAATTATCTGCCGTCCTCACTCCCCTCTTGTCCTAACACCGCCATTCCTTCAATTCCATCCATCCAACTCGAAGCATTTACGTATTCATTTATTGGTTGTTCAACCCTAAGATATGTTGACTGCAGCCCTCTACCCTTCCCTATCCAATGCTAGTTCCCTTACTTCCTGGTATCTCTTCGTATGTACTTTCCTCGTTATTTGATCCATGAATTTATTCCTGCTTTTTCCTATGGGAACTTTTCCCTATATTTTGTCTTAAATTTCGATCTTCAAAAACACATTGTGTCTCAGGGTGTGTCGAATCCATCTCATTCTTCTTTTCTGTATGGTATTCCATATTATCCATTCATCTTCTATTTTTCTGTACACTTCATCATTTCTTATTTTGTCCGTCCATTTTATCTTCAGAATCCTCCTCCCGCACCAGGTTTCGAAGGTTTCTTTTTCTGGCCAGTTTTTCCAATGGCCCATGCTTCCGATCCATACATTGCTGCGCTCCACAGGAAGGCTTTCACATACTATTTACTGGTTTGTAGTCTTATCTTCATTGAGCACAGCAGTTCTCTTTCCCCATGAACGCCTTCTTAGCTTGGGCTATTCTTCGCTGGCTTTTGCCTTTTATTACAGATATTAGACACACAGATTCACAGATAAAGATATAAATATCACAATACCGGCTGTGAACGTTTATTTTTATTAAAGAGTGACCAGTAGGGGTCACAAAATGTCGGACTGAGACCGAACTACGAGTGGCATTCACCTGATCAGGTTTATACCTCAATGCAGTAACTATCCTTGATCCGGTGTCTACGGGTCACACAAAAGCGGGAAATGTGAAGTAAAGAAAAATCATTATACCGTAGCTGAATTTTAAAGCCGTACAATTTTTATAATTGGCTCAATTTTCTCCAACATCCTAACCCAAGACTGTCAAATAAAATTAAGAATAATTAATTTTCCACCCATTATAATCCTGGTAACATCCTTTATAATCATGGCCTCAATACGTGCCAAATTAAAAAAGTTTTCATAACGCTTACTTGTTATCTCCTGCGAAAAATAAAAAACTTCAGCTTTAGGCTTAAAAAATGAATAACTTTCAAGATTTCCCATTCCAATACCAATACCAATCAAATAAATAAAATGAAATTACTAAAAAAATAATTTAAAAGCGGTCACCTATTAGAATGCTTGTGCTAAGAAATAAAATAAATATTTCTCAACAATTTCTCTTCATACTGCAAGACGACTGTACCAATTAGCCTGATGCAATTGAAAATAAAGCCTTTGCATTACTCATGTTAACAACTGGGGAATATCTGCAGTTCTTCGCAATGCTCTAAGTCATATGCTGCCACATGGCGCACTGAGGCTCAGCCTACTATCGGCGTCAAAATGACGTGCCGCCGTACTACACAATTTATGTCTGAGTCCGTGCACATGCAAGTGCAATGCCACATACACCATTTTAAAGAAGATTTTATCAAAATTTCAGTCATATTATTAATATACGATAAAATTGAAATTTTAAACACACCAATACAATAATCGACTCCTCACACCCTAAATTTCGCAGTTTTGTCAACTTCATGAATTTTGTAACTCAACCTAAGGAAAACTACGTGATTTAGAGCATTTATTTTCAACCCAAAGTTGAAATAATTAAAAGAGATACATAAAAAGACAAGCACAAATTTTTATAACGCATATATTGTTGTTAACGAACGAAAATGTTGCACGGAATCAAAAAAATTAAAGCAAGGTTATACTCTTCAATTTATTTGAAATTTTTCTGCGATCCGAAAATACATAATTTATGCGTAGTATAAATTATATTAGGGAATTCTGAAAATATTCAGGAGTGGACGATTGCTGCGTTGCCACTTCTTGTGCGCGCGACTCAAAACGGATATTTGGACGAGCGGGGTGCACTGCGACTGATCATTTTTTCCAGTGAGCTTTAGAGAATCGATGGTATGTTCGATAAATCGTAGTAGTGGCGATATTCTCAGATTCATAGACGCCTAGTAGACCAGAGGTGTACTGAAAATAGGAACTGGGTTCCGTGATTTGATTATGCGATTTTTAGCTTCGAAGAACTCTATACGATGGCGGGTTTCAACGCAAGTTTCAGTGTTGTGACTATCAATATTTCGCTGTAGGCAATCTAGCCATGATACGTATTGCGGTTAAGGATGAGACAGATCGGAGAACACCAATTATAATAAAAAATATATAAAAGAGCGTTCGCCTCATATGTTGCCCTACATAATTGGCTGGAGTATGTGTGTATGCATATATATATATATATATATATATATATAATATTTTTTTTTTTTTTTTTATTTCATTGCCCATATAGTCCAATGCCCTTGGCTGAAGGCCAAGATATCTCCTATGGAGTTTTCTTCAACTCCCTTGGGGTCCATACTTGAAGACCCAAGTTATCTCACGCATTATATTGAAATGGTATGGAATCAAGAGGACGTAAATATTTGCGGTCCACTCTCTAATATTGTAAGCTTCTTCAAGAAAGGACTGAAATGAGGAACAACTGCGGTATTTGCTTTTGCTAAGTACAAGAATGGGTATGTTTTATTGCACAAAAATTCAATTTATTAATGTATGTTACCACCTGACCACGTGGTCAACTTGTCTAATATACATAAAAATGAATGTTTGTTTCTTCGTCTTTTATGCGTTCCAATATCATTTTTCAGATTGAGATGAAACTTTGGTGACTTGTTGTGCGCGCGCGCGAAGGTTTCTGAATCATTAAATCCATTGTACAAAATGTGGAGCGCGAGTCGTTTCAACAAATGAGTGTTGGCAAGAGAGCTTCTCAAACAGACAAGGAACTACCAGCAAGCAACGGAGCAGATCGTTTACGAGTTGCTCAATCACGTTCATCAGCTTCGTATCAGTGAGACACAATATGTGTTAAAAGTTACGTAATTTATTTAGTACGTAGTATAAGATTTGGTGCAGTGGTCTCTTTGTTTGCTTTTTTAATTATTGCATTCAATTTTTGTGAACGCTTCGCTTTTTCCTAAAATTCGATATTTAAGCTTGAAAATCTTAAATTATTGCTCTACTTCAATAACATCATATTTTATTTACTTGGAAACCCGAAGCATAGGCATGGAATGGAAACACATTGATGTAAAATTTGTTTAGGGACCGATTTTTAACCCAGAAAAAGGCATGGAAACATGTGCCGGGTACAGCTAGTAACTTATATTTTCTAAAAAACACAGAAGACACCCGTCAGCTGCTGAAAGTGCAACAGAAATTAATCAACTTCAGAGAAAACTCTTAGGATAGCGACTTTAACTTTGTCCCATTCAGTCTCACATCGCGCCAAATACTTCATTGAAACGACTCCAGTAGGCGGGAAAAAAAGCTAAAAAAAAACAATTAACAGCCAACGTACTCCGAAATCTGATCTCTTAAGGGCATCAGTTTCTACGGCTGTATTCGAGAAGTTCCCAATTCCTTTCGAGATAGAACTGGAGGTTATGGGGGCGGGAGAGGTGTGAAAAGAAACAAGTACGGAGACGGAGGAGAGAGAGAGGGAGGGAAAAAAAGCGCATCCAGTCCAATTGGCAAAATGCACCTCCATTGACGTCCGAGGCGATTTACAGACATTGGCGGAATGCGCTCATGTAAGCACGAGGGGGGTTGGGTTAGGAAAAAAAGGAAATGGGAAGAGGAACGAACGGGGCTCTGTACCCTTACGGGTTACGGCAATGCTTCTCTCTCTCTCTCTCTCTCTCTCTGAAAGGGTAAGGGGAAATGGAAAAGAGCGGGGGGGGGAGATGGAAAAGCAAGAACGGACTCCCGGAACGCGCGAGTGGCCACAAAGGAACGCTGCTATGGAGGTCGGTCGGCGTCGGTAATGCAGCGAGAAGGCGTAATCCTTATGAAGTGGCGTTAGGGCGAGCCAGCGCAGGAGGCAAAAAAAAACACTTTAAAAATAGGTAAAAGAAGGCTGGAAAACAAAGGAAGAAGACCCAGTAATGGAATAATGGAGGGACATGTGGTAATGCGGGCGAGTCTCGGATGGGCGTGTGTTTGGAAAGCCTCTTGTAAAGGATACCTACTCCTCCTCTCCGGAAACTCTCGGCTGTATCCACTTCTTAAGAAGGGGAGGAGAAAATGAGGACCGGCTTCTGAGAGTGGAACGGTTTGTTTTCATTGATTTTTTTTAAGTCCTCGCCTAAGCCAAGCCCCGAGCAAAAGCCCGTTCCCACTTCCCTTCTCTTGAAAGTTTTTGTCGAGGACTGAGGGGACTAAAACCAGGGGGACGATTGTCGCAGACTGAGCGCGGTGATAAAATAATAGCATTTCCTTGCTGGGACGGAAATTAGGAAACTACTCGTGGGCAACAAATTCAATGCTCTCGAGATGCTCTGCTTAACGAGGATAAACGATCGCGAAAGACGCTAGCTTGTAGAACCAGGAAAAAGAGGGTAAAGGCCTGAAGTGCACTTCTGACGCACTGCATTCGCAAGTTTTTTTTTAATCTTTTTATTTCTTCGTACCTAGAACTAAAGTGTCAACATATGCCACTTAGTACATACAATAGTATAACATTCGCGAGATGAATTCTGAGTAGAAGGCGAATAAAATACGAATAAAGTAAATTTGAAATTTTGCAAAAAATTTTAAGAACGCTATGGTCAACCACGGCGCACAAATGAAGTACTTGAGCGATTCAAATTGCTTGAGGCAAAGAGTACACACTCACACGAAATACAGAAGGCTTTGATACGAACAAAAACCATAATATGTTCAAACTAGATTAAAATAGACCTAAGCATAACGATCGCTAAAATTACTTCAGTAAAGAGTACAACGTTTTAATATTGATGTGTTGATTTTTACAACCCCTGATGTATTTTATTAGGCTTTTCTAACTTCTATGCTCCAATTTACCTCCAAATCCTTTTATTCCGTCGGATCACCTTTATTTACCGAGAAATATGAATATTAAATCCGATTATCAGACATTGGTAGATCAAGTAAAACTCGGATGTCTAATGATTACACGAGGTATTTTCACTCCGTTAGCCATTGAAAAATGAACTTAATGCAATACAGGTGGAGGCCAGGGACTATCTGCGGAATTCCGCTATCGTGCAATCAGCATGCATTATCTCCAACGGAGATTTTGAGCTTTTTAGTCAACGATGTCAGCCATTTAATGTAGTTTTCGCGATATAATATTTCCCCAAGAAATCAATGAGTATGGTCTCGTTTTAAATAAAAATATCTCACCCTTCCAATAACATAAAAAATTCAACCCCTTATCACACTACTTTCCGAAAATTTGCCAATTCCGAATATTTGCCAAAAAATACCAGCCCTCTTACATTAGAAATGGTACGTATATGCACTCCATAGAGAGCTTATTTAAAAAATTAGGTATTTCTAACACCTAAATCTCGTAAAAAAAATTAGGAGTGTTTAGATTATATGTTTTCTCAACTATTTTTGAAAATTAATCATACTGTCACCGCGGTAAATTCTTCGGGATCACAACGATCCCTCCGTTTTGAAGGAGTTTCAAACGTACCGCGCGAAAAAAATGAGTCAAGTTAAAGACTTATTTAGATATTTTCATTTAATTACTTACAATATCTGTCACATAAAACTATTTTATTGCACTATTAATAATGCGTGCGATTTAATTCATGTGTCCTACAGCTGGTGAAATAAAAACTTATAATTCGAATATGGTCTCTTTTATGACTAGGGAACTATCTCGTTTAAACTACCTTAAATTAAAAACTGACGCTTACTAAAGACTGTTAAAAGTCACTACTAATAGAGAGAATGAATATGTATTAAAATTAAACATATATTAGCGTTGTAAAGAAAAAGGTAAATGTCTTGTACTCATTCCACCGCGCATTTCCATTTAAGGTATCTATACACTATATCAAGGAGTTCCAGAGCTCCAATAAAGTTAGCTCAGCATCCGCGGTCTAACCATTACTCCTGTTGTTTGGTTGGTAACCTAACAAGAATGAAGCGATACATAAAACCTTGCCATCGGTGACTCTAAAACTCCGAGTGACTTCCGAAACTGGCTATTAACTTAAGAAATAAATGGGTAAGAAGCAAAATTAACGACTTGTCCACCAAACAACTCAGTCCAGGATGTTTACTCCATGAAACGAAGTTTACAGGCTTTTAAAAATTCTTTTAAATGAATTTCGATTTTAATTAGTCCCAAACAAGGTAGAAAACATGAACCACTAATTTACCGCAGAAATTCGTGAATATGTTACTGTTACCTACAGTTAATGAATAAAAAAACGCGTACATGGCGACTGAAACGACAGGAAAGGGAACCCTTTCCCGGATGTTGATGTAAAAAGCACCAAGTGAACGATATAAGTTATCAGAATTTAGTAGAAAATTTACAAATATTTTAATTGAACATCGATGCCATATTTATTCTGCACACAAAACAGAAGTAATACTGTGCTAAATGGCTGAAGAACCGGCTTCTTCAGGACTGAGTTACTGGAAGTCGTGTTGCATTTTATTCAGGAGCAGGAAAAAAATCAAGGATTGCAACATTTCTAAGACTGAAAATGAATTATAAAAAATCTTAAATATATACTGAAATACGGAGTGGAAGATGTTTTAAGCTTCAAATATGCATAAAAACGGCAATACAGTCCTTGACTTCATCTTGTCGATAGGTTATGGCTATATATTTGAAAGCCTTGGGCTCCGACAATGCGAAGTAGAAGGAAATCATAATATTTACACGTGATCGTCAAATATTTTAGGCACATAATGGCTTAACTAGCACAAAGGCGCAGTAAATTCACAAGAATAGTGGAAAAGCGCGACTCGGTATGATCTACTAGAAAACATATGAGAGTTTCTCTATACAGAAATAAAAATATATCGCAATCTCAAATCTATTACACTCCACGCCTATTATATAAAGTAAATATAGTCGCAGAAAATCTTAGGGTGTTTGTTCAACAGATACCATCCTGCGATAAAAATTTCGCTTTCTCTCACCGACGTGGAAGACGTTGTCGGAAAACAAGAATCTCATAAAAACACATCTGAGAAGTCGACAGATTTGACAGATGAAGGGCACTAAAGAAAATGTTGATGCTACGAGTGGTATCTTTCCTCTTGGGACGTGATGAGAACCTTCAGAAGGGCCTCCCTTCCCACTTCCATGTAGTCTTTCCCTCGTCTATGACCTCTCCAATCTCCTCCGCCATTTTCCCGCCTCTCGTAGCATCACACTTTCACTCCTCCGACTTTTTATCATATTTTGTATTCTTTGCCCTCTTTCACTCCTTATCTGACGCAGGAGTCTTTCTGCGCTTGCACGCGGAAGTCATCAACCAAAACATCCATTGAATTCCTCTCCAGAGGAAATCAAAGATACACACATTACATCTACATCTACTTATTACACTGCAAACCACCACGATGGTGTTTGACATAGGGTGACTTATCACCAACATGAACCACAGTGAAGAAATGTACTTTTACCAACAAGCACCACACTATCAGTATGCTACAAATGCTACAGAAACTACTAAAATAATCTATAATGTAACTATATAAACAAAACACAAGGGACATTCATAGCGCATTCAAAAAATGATAACAATACTCGACAGATTTAGAAAAAATTAATATTGGGGCATATGAATTAACCAACTACACTACCTGTCAACCAACCAACCTCGAGGTCTTTACGCAGCCATTATGGTCGCTTATCAATCGCAGGAAAAACGACATAATAAACCTTTCAGTTATACAATTTATTTGCCTTATTTTATTCTCATTATCTGATCTACCGTAGTACGTTGGCCAGAGATAGACGTAGATACATTAGACAGATAGATACAGATAGAGACATTAGGTAGAGATAGATATAGATACGTAATGCTGTTGTTTAAATCTGCATCAACGTTACAGCGTGCTCAGCATGATCATTTACCACGCACAAAACCTTCACTCATTTCTGATTGCATGCGTATCCGCTGTTTGTGGGCCATGCCAAATGATTCTCTCCCAAGAAATCTTTTGGAATACTAAGTGTTTGAAAGAAAGACCAAGTATTAGTCATGATATTGCCTGCCCGCGCAAACTATTGAGCTTCGCACTTCTGCGGAAGTGGTATGGGAATGCCTGGTATGCACTCTTTGTTTTTTTAAGCAGCAAACAAGTATCTCACTTTTCAAGCGGACTGACAATTTTCATAAAAAATGACAGTGCACACAATTGCTTGCATGGATAAAATAAGTGCCCACTCAATTTCTTTAGGTGAACGAATGCGGTTGCTATGTCAAGGCTCCTACACTCTTCTAATAGAGCAATTAGCGCCAAAACATCAGAGAACGTGAAATCAGGTTTACTAGAAATTTAAAAAAATCGTAGCTAGAGCCCTTGCTCTTTCTTTCTGTTAAAATAAACTGGTTTCTAAACATCCATATTTTTAATGAGAGCATCGCTTCGGCCGTTCAGAGGGACTGGTTTCTAAAAATCCCTATTTTTAATGAGAGAATTGCTTCGGCCATTTATCGATACATCTACGTAATACCCTGCGAGCCACCACGAGGGTGTGTGGCACGGGGTGAAGATCACTTAACATGCACTATAGACATGCAACTAGGATATTTAAGGGAGATATGCTAGAGAACAGGGCCACATGGAGCTAGATGGTTAGTATCTACATAATAAGAAAGGGATTATTGGTTGTTATTACATGCACCTTGCACTACAGACTACTCTAACTATATTTCACCTACCTATCCCATTACTACGCTGCCTATTGTTCTCTCTTATGGACGGCGAGAAAAATGGCATTTTAAATCTATCGGTACGACAATCTATCTCTCTAATCTTGTTAATCTGATCAAACCCTGATCTGGTAGGATAGACCCGGGAGCCCTAAACTTTAATGCCTTGGGTGGGACATCCCCGAATTATAACGACAGTAAAGCTCAGTATTTTCAGATTATTATCTATCGATATACCAGCTCGCGAATGCCTTTGAAAATTAGGAAATGAAATATGTCAGATATTAAAATGACAAAATAGAATAATTTTATAGTCATACTCAAAGATGATAATTACCTCTATTTTCTTGCAAACAAAATGAATAATCTTATTACAACATTTATATCTACGAAATACTGTGCAAGCCACCACAAGAGTGTGTGGCACGGGGTGATTCCACACCAGGCATGAAGATCCCCTCATCCCAGCTGAAATCCGAACCGTACACGTTCCCCCGGTATTCCAGGCGCAGGCCATAAGCAGTCAGGATAACAGTGTGCGGAAAGACCAGAAACTAGAAGAGTGATACGTAGAAGAATATGCTACCATACTGCTTAAGGTCCAACTACTGGTTAGTATTATTAATGCAACAGATAAATAGTTATACAAGGTACTAAATAATTACTGGAGCTATATCTCGCCGGATATTTCATGCGGGGTTGGTAGCTAATGATGATGTCCAGACACTTAGCTCAAGTGCAAAGCCTACTTTGCCCAGTGAGGGTCGAAGTTTCCCAGAACTGATCTGTCGCAACTATTATGGTCCCTTATTGTACGTGGAAAATATGACATTCTTAAATCTATTGCTTCTACAATTCATTCCCTTGATTTTATACCAGTGTTCATTTCTGCAAGAAACCGCCTACATTATACTTAAGTAAAATATTTAATCTACATTTTTCCCTTTCATCGAATAGGAGCTCCCAATCTCATTCCCTCAACAACTCTCCGCTGTATTCGATCATTATCTGAAACACGACCTACTTCGTTAGTCCCGTATACTAGCGGCGTACTCCGCGCTGATAAAGATGCACACAGTAATTTTCTAAAATTTTCATGCCAAAAGACGTCAACATTAGGAAATACTGTGAAAGCCACCAGAAGGGTGATAGGCACGGGGTGAGTCCACACGGTCCACACTAGGCACGTCACCCTCAACCTGAAGTCTCACTTTGCTCGCACCCCTGGCCTCTGGGCGCGGACCAAGAAGCAGTCAGGAGAGCAACGCACAGCCAAACCAGAATCCATGAGACTACGCTGACGAAAATCCTAACTTGAATTCCCTTGAGGTCCTCCGTTAACGCTTCCTAATCATTATTGCTACGGATTTCCCTGCACACTACAGCATTGTCTGCAAATACTCGGATCTACAATCAACCACTTCACATATATCGTTAATATACAGAAGGAATAGAAGTGAACCTATGACACTCCCCTGTGGGACTGACCATTATTACTGGCAATGCTACCTACTCTAAGATATAACGAGAAACTAATTCTGGCGGAGAACAAAACCAAGCGGGAATTCCAAAGCGGGGAGTGGTGCCTGCCATAATGATAAGTTAACAAAATACTTTAACCTCAGGTCGAAGAGAGAAGTGTTTTACGCATGGTATTAACAGTCTCACAACCTTCCCAAAGAATGTACGAGCGTCCGCAACTTTGATTTTAGATACATTCGAAAAATACTCGAAGGAAAGCATTGAAACCGAAAACCATACCTTCCACAATCTTGCTCTCAATATTGGACCTCAATTGCGAAATTCTCTGGATTCAGATTTCCAATTCATAAAATTACCAATCGCAGAGAGATGGAGGGATTCATTGATACGATAGCTCTCTGAATATATATTGATCAATAGTTTGTAAAAATATTCAAAAAAACACCCACTAGAATAAGATTGAATATCTTCATCAACATTAAGAACTTGGTTCTTTAAAATGTTCTTGAACAAACAAAAAGCGCCTTAAAGTTGGTAAGAATCCCAATACCAGAGCCATATGATAATCGACGACTGCATGAAAGGCATAATACTTACATCAGTTCTCAAATAGTACGGGGTTAACCTCAGCAACAAAAGAACCATACCTACCCACATAGCACAAAATATCTACTAGATATCTACAGCATGTCTTCAATGTCTTGGATATTTAAAATATCTACTAGATGTCTAGAAGATGTCTATTTTGAGCGACGACTCTTATTATATGTCTAGTGCAATTAGCCAAAAAACACCGGAATCTAAAAATAATGTAACTGCTATGCTTTTTGTTGGATGGATAGATGAAGTCTTTGTACACATGTGCACCAAAAAAGCAAGGGAAATTCTTCTGGCAAATGTTTATAAAAGCGATTTAAAGTTAAGAAAATTCGTTTTTTAAATGATACAATGAAAAATACGAAGTTAAGGCAATAACTTTTCCAACAAAAGTTGTAGAAGATAAAAAAATTCTACGAAAAGGTAGTAACCCGATCAAAATCCAACTATTAGTTAACCCAGAAGGTCGATTTAAACAAAGAAATCGCTCATTTTTCATTATTTAATTATTCAGCAGGTTTAAACCTCAGCATCTTGAAACAATTAAAAATGATAGACCTACGTAATAGCAATGAGATCCCAAAATTCTGGATATCAAAGTTGAATAGTTTGAACAAAATAATGGGTTAAAGGATAAATGTTTAAGCACCTCTATCGATGGCCATAGAACAGCTGCTTTGTTTTAATAGATATTAAAATGAAGGTAAAGGTTTAAAATTATAGATTCATTTTTAAAAGTTTCTTAATTTTTAAAATAATCGGAGATATTTAAATTGTTTATTAGTATGTATTTGTGATAATTTTGCAACTCTGTATAAACTACATGTTGCTACTAGCAACTATTACTTCTACTGTTATATATGTTCGTTCATGAACTTGTACATGAACACGTAAGGGTTAATGTATCGTGTAACCAGGCCTTAAGTCATTTATCCTGAATTTTCCCAGTGGGTCCAATTTGAATATGAATGTTTAGAAAATATCTTCTCAAGATATCTTGTAGATATAGGAAAAGCGGACATTCAGATATCTACAATATGTCTAGAAGATGTCTACAAGTTATTACAAGATGATTTCCAGATATTAGCAAAAGACGTATTAGATATTTTATAGACATTTTGTAGATATTTTGTGCTATGTGGGTACCCCTCGCAATAAATAAGAAACTTATTCGATATCATTAAAAATATTTTTGAAAATAACAAAATTTTAGGGCGAAATTATATCGAGTGAAAACATAATCATGAAATGATATTCATAGACGAAGGAGAAAATTACTAGAATGTAAAGCTCTTGGGTTTCCAACCGGGAGATGGCAGTTTGTGGTACCGAAGTTTCGATGGCGCAGTCTGTCGTCGTCCTCAGGATGAATGGATAGCAGAATGGACGAATGGAACGATAGCAGACTACGCTATCGAAACGTCAGCACCACAAACTGCCATCACCCGGTTGGAAACCAGAGAGTTTTGCATTCTAAGCATTCGTCGGGAAAGCCTGAAATCTTGCCGAGAAAATTACTGTTCTGTCAAAAAAACCCTAAAAATTTAACAGTAAACTATGATAGTCATGAATAAAAAATTCTCGGGCTTCTAGCCGAGTAAGATTTTTTGTTGCTGACGTTTCGACGGATAACACTTCCATTACTGCTCTGAGGACGATGGAAGTGTTATCCGTCGAAACGTCAGCAACAAAAAATTTTACTCGGCTAGAAGCACGAGAATTTTTTATTCATATTATTTGCCGAGAAAGAACAAGATCGTACATATGATAGTCATGTTTTTATTTTTAATACAACCCCAGTACTGAGCCGACGATCCGCATGAAATTAATTTGAATTCCTTCCATAAAATAAGAGCGCGCATGACAACTCCTCCATGGCCCACCTCGCCAAATAAAACACTGTCGCAGATAAATCCAAGCCATCATTTAAGAACATCACGGAGTGGCCCTTAAAGAGGAGGAAGTCAAAAGAAAACAAGACACATCGGGGACAAGAGCATTCGAATGAGATCGGGCACAATTAACTTTCGGAAGAGGGTTGGGATTAGAGGAAACGCAAATGAAGTGCCCCGCATGGGAACAAATCCTCCCAAGAGCTTTTTCTCCTCTCTCGACCGCACTTATGTCCCGCAATTTCCATACAACCCTCGTTCCGTTGCCTTTCTCTACCTACTTCCTCACAGTGTAAAACATTTGGTCATCGATTAGAGTGCGAACTAGACCCCGTGATATCTCGTGGGTGGCATAATCGATTGCATATTACAACACAATAATTATTAATTAAGTTAATTAAGTCAAATATCACCATATTAGAGAGCCTCATAGTAATCATTTTTACACCATTCTAACTAATATTCTCATTTACCAAGAAATTTATTGATCCCCTGTACCCTACTTGACAGGTAGTGTAGCTTATTAATTCATATGCCTCCTAATGTATGTTTCTAAATCTGCCGAGTAGTGCTAACATCATGTTTTGCATGTTTCATGCACGACTCTTGTGTCACGTTTACATTATTACATTATAGATTAGTAGTTTCTGTAGCATTTGTAGCATATCCATAGTGTGGAACATGTTGGTTAATGTCAATTTCTTCACTCTATCTCATGCTGGTGATAAGTCATCCCCTGTCAAACACTATTGCGGTGGCTTGCAGGGTAATAAGTAGATGTAGAAGAATTGCAGCGAAAACTAACACTATCAGTCTAGATTTAGGTACCCACCTTATCTAATTCCAATTCAATTATGACAGTCATTCATAGACCGATTGTCCATTGAAGATTGAGGTAAAATTGATCATGGCGGCGAAACTTCATTAGATAATGAATGATGACCCTTTCAGGTCAAAACGACAACAATATTACCCTTAAGAGTTGCCAGCGAAAGCATTTATCAAAACTTTCGGTAAAATTTCAACTTTAAAAAGTCTTTTTTTAAGTTCCACTAGCGACTTGGGAGGACCACGCGAGTTTCAGAGTAACACGGAGAGTGTTATTGCGCTTTATCTCATGAACAGAAATAGGCGATATGAGAAAAAAATTTCCAAATAAAACTTACAAAACCAAAAAACTGGTAATAAACTGATACGCGCTTCTACACACACGACAGCTGTGACTACCATAAATATAAACTGAGAGATTAAGACTTTACATCAACATAAAATCCATATTTGTCATTTTCCTCCTCCAATAACTTACTTCCTTTTTCTTCCATTAACACGGCTAAAGCAATTCCTTACTCTTTCACTCCTTCGAAGAGCAAATTTGGTTATTCGATAGCTTTAAATATGTCTGAACTCAGACGAAATGGAAGTGTCTATTATTTTATGTATTTAATTTAATGTTTTTAATAATAAATTAAATAGAAGTCAACACATACTTTCTTAGCCACCATGAACACCCATATTTAGGAGATAATTAGCAAAATATCTCTTAAGAAAGGATCTCACGAGAAAGAATATTTGTTTTCATAACTTGCGATCAAGGAATAGCCTTGAAATGTTTAGCAACAGATAATTAGTGGTAAGAAGTTTTAAATTTACATTAATTTCTGTGTTTGAGTTTCATATACGTTTCGTTTTTTCTACTAACATTTGACTTCTTGAATCCGAAATAGTAAATCTCAGCACTACTTCAATAACTGAGGTGAAAGAAATTATTAATTTCTAGGAGATCGCAAGGTAAAGATGGCGTAGGTTTAGGATGGGAACTTATTCCCGGCCTAATTGTGTCTCTGGTTAAATCGCCATTTAAAGCGAGATTTAAGGCAGGGAATTTTTCACCCCACCCTATTGTGCGGTTAATGACTACTGCACACAGTATGTTGTTCTGATTTTCCCCGGAATAATTATTGCATCAAAGAAAATAAAATTGTAACGTAGAATTAATTAAATACTTAGGCGTCACCATCACTGAAGACATGTCATGGGGGAAACACATCAGGGAAATAACTAGTGTAGCAAACCGTAGATTAGGATTCGTAAAAAGGGTTCTAGGCAAATGCGATGAGAGAGTACGAGAAAGAAGCTAATTTACACTTGTCAGGCCTCATCTAGAATATGCCGCTAGTATATGGGATCAGTACGAGGAAGGTTTGATAAAAGAATTAGAGCGTCTGCAAAGGAGATCCGCTAGATCTGTTAAAGGCCGTTATGATACTTGTACAAGTGTTACGAATTTAATAGAAGAACTAGGATGGGAATGACTATCAGAACGCAGGTTAAAATTTAGGTTAAACCTTTTAAGTAAATTCCAAACCGATTTGTTCACAGATGACGTTAGATATATATTAAGAACCCCTGCGTGTTATGCTAGGTTTGATCAGATTAACAAGATTAGAGAGAAGGATTGTCGTACCGATGGATTTAAAATGTCATTTTTCCCGCGTACCATAAGAGAGAACAATAGGCAGCGTAGCAAAGGGATAGGTAGGTGAAATATAGTTATAGTAGTCTGTAGTGCATGATGCATGTAATAACAACCAATAATCCCTTTCTTATTATGTAGATACTAACCATCTAGCTGCATGTGGCCCTGTTCTCTTAAATATCCTAGCTGCATGTCAATAGTGCATGTTTGGTGATCTTCACCCCCTGCCACACACCCTCGTGGTGGCTCGCAGGGTATTACGTAGATGTAGATGTATGATAGTCAAATTGGAAGGAATATTTAAATCCAAAGCATTAAATTGATTTCTTCTTCTTGTTGAAGTTCAACAACCACCATTTTCAAGCAAAATATATAACCCAAATCGACAGTAAAAACACCCAGTCAATCGGATTTTTCACGGACAGACAAACATAAAATCAAATAGCTTCATGCGTCGCATAAAAGTCAAATAGTCACATCCGTTACGGATGGAATGCTAGACCCAGAACCATCGTAGCTGCTCAGAGAGAATTTCCATGCCGAGGCGGAAGCAATGGCGTCATTCCAAATCCTCAAACCATCTACCCTAATCTAATCGAATCCAACTAGAGAACACGCATTTCAATCAGGCCCCACTAATCCCGACCCGAAGTTACCGGAAGCTCATTCGTGCGTCTTCGACATTCTGAGATAATAGAGCGATTCTCCCCATTTCAATTGTCAAAGTTATATATAAAAGCGTATCAGGCTCAACTTTGTGGAAGCGATATATATCCCTTTCAAAATGAAAAAAAATGTAACTTTCCACACAGAATTTTTTATATCTTTGCCAACCATGGTTTCAGCACCTAGTGCCATTATAAAGGAAATGCCTTGATAATGGCACGAGGTGCTGAAACCATGGTTGGCAAGGATTAAAAAAATTTTGTGTGGAAAGTTACAATTGTTTTTCATTTTGAAATGTCAAAGTTATCCCCCGAATCACTTCCATTAATTTTAAAAATGCCCTCTCACCCGCAGAACTACATGTGAAATTTTACACGCTCGACCAGGAAATACGTTAAAATTTACTTTGTAGCCCAATTCCAAAAACTAATTCAATATTTTCTCTCTTTTTAGGGCTGTGTAAATGGTAGAAGTTATTTTAAAACAGGATTATTACCACGCGAAAACATAGTTCCAGTTAAAGACTACAGTAGAGCAAGCATTCTTCGGATATCCAATACCTGTTTCAATACAAGTGCAAAACAAACTTTTTCCACCAAATAATTCATTGATTATGAATACCGTTATTGTTTTTTAAGAATGCATACCAGGTACTAGAGGTATTTCGGAATATAGTATTTAACGATGTAACGTTTCAAAAAACCGAGGTATATTTTAATCTGCCATCTATTTATAGTTTGTAATCAACATGACAAGTTTGTCGTCACTTTGTCCTTTGGTGAATGGCCTGATTTCAGAGGCAATGACCATATTTTAGCACAACTTATATAATTAATAGAATAAAAATCATTCAATCGCAAATAAGCCATGGCCTTCAAGGGAATGCTTCGATACCCATTTCAATACAGAAATATATCAGCAGAAAGAAAACCGATAGCGTCCCACACACAGATGAAATCAAAAACACAAGATGGGTAAGAAGAGAATATGCTATACTTTTCATGAAATGTTTACTCATTTTTGCATTTGTTTCATCTAAATTCAATGTGTTCCATTTCTGATATGGATTTTAGGATTTCATGAGTCAGAACTTGGAAACGACTACGAAGAACATAGAAGGGGACTACTTACCAGCATCGCAATTATGCGCATCGACCTACTTGTACTGGGTTAGACATCGAGAAAACATATTTCATCCATTTTCATCTCCTCTTGACGTATTTCACACATGCGATTTTTTTCTCTTTTTCCCTCTCAGGCTCCACTCCAGCCCAGGCACCGTCTCCCTCTTATTTTGTTTCCATGCGTCCTCCGTATACCTATTTCCTCGGGCCCGGATTTATTGCCCCCGTTGTTTACGAGAAGCGAGAGTAACCGTAAATTTCCGTCGCGATCAGATAAAAGGGGGGGCTCGCAATCCCTCTCCACCGCGGCAGATGCTGGTTCCAGGCCGCGCGCCCAGAGATGCATAGGGTGGATCGCAAGAACGGAGTTTAAACCGCGTTTTCAACCATGGCCACGGAAAAAGTCGCGATTTTTGGCCAGCAAGAAAGAGGATCCTACCTATCCGCTGATTATATTGCGGTTCTAAGGCCGACAATTTGCGAACCTTCATGTGGGTTTGTTAAAACTGCGGCCGCTATCGCCCACTAGCTCACTTGTTTTCAGTAAACAAACATGCATTAGACGTTGCCAGGTCTAAGGAGGGCCAAAGCAGAGCGCAGCCGTTGTTTGCTTAGACCACGATAAAACATTTTTCTTTCAAGTGGAATATATTTCAAGGCCGTACCGAGGCTCAAAAAGACCCCATCAAATCGCGATTTAAACTCTGTTCTTGCAATCCATCCTTTAAGTTTCCATCGCGCCGGAGCGGACTGGGCCAAGAACACGAGGATACACGAGGCCTCACCACGGATCAGTGACGTCGCGCTCTCAGGGCATATACGTCGAGACAGATGGCAGCGTAATGGGATACATTGAGAGGATGGATGAGAGTCGAATAACGAAACATATTTCAATAAAAGTGAAATGAATGGTGCGAGAGGTAGAGGTTGGCCGAGAAAGTTGTGGTTGAATGTGGTTGAGGAAATTCTAAGGAGGAGGAATATTATGAGTCTTAAAAACAGGAGGGCGTGTATGAAGCAGTGTATGGGGATAAATGAGGCAAAAGAGGTTTGCAAGGATAGGTCAGTATGGAGGAAATTATCGAAGCAGAGTTAGGTGTACCAATATGTATTTATGAGTGAAACTTTTGACTGTGCCTACTCCGGAAGGGAACGGTGTGATTGGTATGTATATATGTAATTAAATTAATGGCAAATATTGAATTGAACTGTAACAAATTGAACATATATTGCATTGCACTGAATAAAATTTATGACAAAAACATGAATGGTCTACTACACTCCTGTTTAAAAGAACTGGCTATCTAAAAGTTTCTGTGGATTATCAGAAATCGTTTGTCGAGCGGATTCACTTTGGCGTAATGGTATACACGTAAAAGTATGCAAACATGTAGGGATTGGCAGAAGGAAAAATGTCTCGTAAGAAGTAGCATTGATTAATGTTGACCGGTTAAAACAAAACAAATAGGGGCAGCTTCTTCGTGCGGATTAAACGAATGCGAATTCAAGCATCCTGGCGTGTTTCAACTTTTATAGAAGAATGAATTCCGGATTATTGCAATATTTGAAAAATCCGCAGCGAGTGATATACAAAAATAATAGGCCAGAGGGGAGATAAGGAATCTAATCTTCATATTACCCTGCAAGCCACCTGAAGGGTGTTTGGCAGAGAGTGAGTTACTCCAACATGCACTATAATATACATGTAACTTTCATCCACACGCACTACGCTATAGGTATGCTACCAACGTTACAGAAACTATTGGATTAATGAGTAATACAACTACGTGAACGAGATACAGGAGTCGTGCAGGGAACAATGGGAAAATATGGTGTAAGCACAACTTGGCATATTTAGAAACATAATAAAGGGGCACATGAATTAATCAGATAAACTACCATTCAACAACCCTAATTCAAAGTCTCATTGGCAGCCATTACGATCTCTTAACGATCGCGAAAAAATCTAATTGAATGATCAAAACATCGCGAATTTCTCATATTCAAGCAGGTTTAAGGTAGTTTGAGCGAGATAGTTCCCTAGCCACAATGAATACCATATTCGAATTATACGTTTCAATTTCTGCAGCTGTAGGAAGCATAAATAAAATATTGAATTATATTATACATACATACATACATAAACACATACCAATCACGCCGTTCTCTTCCGGGGTAGGCGCAGTCACAGAGTTTGACTCAAAAACACACATTTGTACACCTAACTCTGCTACAATAATTTCCTCCATACTGACCGATCCTTGCGAACCTCTTTTGCCTCATTTACCCCCATACACTGCTTCATACACGCCCTCCTGTTTTTAAGACTCCTAATATTCCTCCTCCTTAGAATTTCTTCAACCACATTCAACCACAACTTTCTCGGCCAACCTCTACCTCTCGCACCATTCATTTCACTTTTATTGAATTGTTTCGTTATTCGACTCTCATCCAACCTATCAACATGGCCAAACCAACGAAGCACACTTCTTTCATATACTATGTCCAGTACTGGAGCATCTAACCCACATTCATTTATTGCCCTCTCATTTCTGACCCTATCCATCCTACTTTTTCCGCAAACGCTCCTCAGATAACTCATACCCATGGCGTTTAGTCGACTCTTATGTCTATAATTGAGTCTTGAATAATAGCAATGGCGCTATAATATACTTTAACATGACTGAATTTCTTAGTAATTAAATAAAACTAACTGCATAAATACAAGGATAGTGTCGACACTCTTGTTATTGTAGGATATATGGCTTGCCAAATGACAAAAACAAAGTGGATGACTTAATGCAGAGTTTCAAACGTGGACTTAACACAATGGCGGTCTCTCGCATAGACTCTGCGCAAAAGGTCAGACCCTAAACACGCACACAATCAGTCGTCATTAATCCAGAGATCAACAAATTTTATCCACCAAATTTTACCATATCACGTATTACATAAAAAAGGCACGATCCGGGTTTCGAAGAACGATCATCATCATCAGGTGCAAAAGGTACCTGACGATGACGATCATTCTTCGAAACAGATGCAGAAACTAAAGTCACCCTTTGTGAGTCGTTCATCACCGTCATTCATCAATCCGTGAATTGGCTCGCTGCAGCTCTCCACTCCAATGTTCTTCCAGGAAACCACCTCGTTCCTTCATGATACACAATTTTATTAACTCCATAATATCGTTCAAATTATACATCATTGGTTATCTTGAGTACTTTTCACGTTTATTGATCCCATCATAATTTATTCCAAGATGATTAAACTGCGCGAACTTTCTATCTGATATACTTTCTCCTCATCGGATCATTTTCGGAATTTCTTCATGGGCCTTCTCTCAACCTACTCAATCTTTATCAATTTCAAATAATACAAAACTTCTATAGCTTTTAATTTTCTCTCCTCTGCTACACAGTACAGTTTTATATTTCATAAAAAGGTATGCTCCATGCATTACTTAATGAAGTACTTCCGTTAAAGATTTTCTATACTACTCATTCTGGATTTTTCCTGGCCGCTCCAATCTCTTCGTGTAATCTAACTCGCCTTCCTTCTACCCGCAATACACGACCGGAGCGTGCAAATAGTGTGCCAACTCTGTGGATGTTATGAGGTATGTTGGTTATTGGGTGTGAATTAAAAACGTTGACAACTACTTCTATTCCAGATACAGGAAATGAGGTTTGTAGGTTATTGGGTGTCAATTAAAAAAGTTGATGAATACTGCTATTCCAGATATAGGAAATACACAGGACGGAGGAAGGATAAATTTTCGAGAGGCAAAAACTTATTCCTTCAGTGGCACTATGTTTATAATGGACTGAAAATTCTTAAGTCTGCATTAAGAAAGAACACACGATACTAAAAAAATTTTAAAGGTATTTATCGCACTCTAAATGGAAATTATGTTTCAATAAATGGAGGGCTCAGCATTTAAGGGGGCCAAGTACATTTTTTTTAATTTCCTAACCAGAAATAGAATGAGATATTTTTGGTGAATATTTTTCAGCAAGGCTGAATGAGTTCATAGATCGAATATATTTCTCTACATGAAATTAGTTCTCCAGGGTACGGAGAGTGTACATCCGTTATACGGGAGAAATGAACTTTGAAAATGTTTGCTTCAAAACTGACATCGATGGACAAAGCCCACTGATTTCTAGAGACGTTAAGTGGGAGAGAAACCTAAATCCATGTCATGTAAAGGCATGTTTCCATGTTAAGTATGTTCTGATCCATGCTATGTAAAGGCAAGGAATCTATTTTTGAAGCCTCACTTCAAACCTGATACCAAAATATATGTGATATGCCAAAATGTAGTACATATACATATAAGAAATAATGTGCAAGCCATCACTAGAGTTTAAATAGTTGAATTATAGATGTATTTAGCAGTTTCCGTAGCATATATAGCATACCCTTAGTGTTGTGCATGTTGGTGAAAGTTAACTTCTACAAAGTGTTGCACGTTGGTGATAAGTCACCCCCTGCCAAATATCACTGAGTTGGCCTCAGGATAATATGTAGATGTAATTTAAGCGAATCAGGGGAATACAAAGCTTGAACTTTCCAGCCATGAATGCGCACAGCATGACCAGCTTCCCGCGCCAGAAGCTTAAGATGACTGTTCTACCGGTAGGAAAAAAATATAAAAAGGTCTGATTGTTAGCGCCTCTCCACTGAGTACACCCAAGACACTGTGAATTGCAAAAACCGTATCGTCAACAATACACGACTACTGAACTCGCGCGAATTCCGTAATACACTCCGCTGCAGATTCCTTGCAGCATTAAACTGGTTCCTATTTCCGGGGCCTCATCCTCTCGCGCCTGATTTATCGCGTGGACCCATAGATTTTTTTCTCCTGATATTGACTCACATTCCACCGAGCCTCTATCTTTTTTCGCAAGGTTTTCACAAACGCGTAAATTTTATACGCGTCTCCGAGAGTGACACAGGATGGCGAAAATACGCGAGTGAGGGAAACGAAACGCGCTAAAAAAATCGACCGCGACCCATTTTTACCAGGAAGTTTGTGTTTCAGGGGAGCTTTAAAGTTCGTATAAATATAAAAAGATCTAAAGCTCTCAAGTAATTACCGATTCTGAAATAAGTATTTGTCGCGGAAATATGCTTTTATATCACGATGGGGCGATCAATTGGCGAGATCCACCAAATTCCTGCCCTGAGTCATCGTTTTCAAGCCTCCAACTGTTCCATCAATTTCGCTAAAAAATAATGACTCTTTAAGCCTGATATGCCGCGGCTTATCTCAAAATTAGCACCACTTTTACAGCACAAATATTTTTTCACGGAGAGCATCTGAATCATTACAAGCATCACAATATTGGCAATAATCTGTTGAAAATCTGATAAAAATCCATACATTTTCACATATTGGAAAAACACGATAAGTAAATTATTGCACAAAGTGATATTTTCACAATTAGTTCTGCAAATGAAATTTGTCCTTCACATTAGAAATCTATAGTAAGATAATATCCAAAAGCAATTATATGCATCTACAAACTACCCTGCGAGCCGCCTCATGGATGTGTGCCAGGGTCCCAAACACCCCCTGCCAAGGACCCAAATTCTCGCAACGATTTCGTGGTGTGGCCAAAGCATAGCGAAGTAGCATCACTCTTTGATTTTTTCATCCGATTACCTAACTTTTATATGGGATAAGGATTTGGGAAGAGAAATGGTGACGTGTATTATGGAAGTGTTTTAAGTGATTATTTTTATTTTTTATTTATTTATGTTTTTAGAGAGGAGTTTTTATTGTGAACGCTTATTGTACGCGGAAAGAACGAGTTTTTGTACCTCTCTGTTCGGCATTGTATCTCTCTTATTTTATCGCTTCTGACAGGCCTAGAGATGTTGTGGGGCATTATGATAATATTCTCTGTGTCGCTCTTAACAACATCAGTTCTGAATTTCTCAAGCTACCTAGGCCTAGCGTGTAGCCTCCGAGTCTCTAGGGACTCCCATCTAAATCCCTCTAACAGTTGTGAAAAAATATATGTTCTCTCGTAGCATATTTTAACGAAGTGTGTAGCTTTTCCATTCTATTGATATTTTGGGATAAATCTTTACGACCAGGGTCCCAAATACTCGCGGCGTTTTCGAGGTGTGGCCTGACCAGAGATGAAATAGCATCTTTCTTTTACTTTTTTCATCCCAGGCCCTTCCTATTATATACTTAACAAAAAAGATAATGTAATACATCGTAGAAAGAACAAACTTTCAGTTGCTTAGCGTTCTTCAAGTTTAGCGAGACCCTTAGAGCGGCTTCACGTCGTAGTTTATTTTATATAAACACCTTCTCACTGATCCAATGACGAATTTTTCCAGATCCATTTACCTACGATTACGTTCTCTTCCATTCTCCCGACTCACTCTAGGATATTTTAAATGTTTAAAACACGGGACAATAGTGCCACTCTTACCAATTCTACATACTCAACGCGGAAGGTACTATGAGACATAACGAATAAATCTACGAAATAAATAAATATAGGCGTGAAAAATATTTATACCATCCATGTTCCTATTTGCACTTGTCCTCACTGACTGGTATACCCTTCCTAGTAGTCCCCACTCAAAGTTCCGATTGGAGGACTACATCTACATCTACGTAATACCCTGCTAGCCACCACGAGGGTGTGTGGCAGGGGGTGAAGATCACCAAACATGCACTATTGACATGCAACTAGGACATTTAATGAAGACATCGTAGGTAATAGGGTCACATTGTTAGTATCTACATAATTATAAAGGGATAAATGGTTGTTATTACATGCATCATGCACTACAGACTACTCTAACTATATTTCACCTACCTATCCCTTTGCTACGCTGCCTATTGTTCTCTCTTATAGTACGCGGGAAAAATGACATTTTAAATCTATTGGTACGGCAATATATCTCTCTAATCTTGTTAATCTGATCAAACCTAGCATAATACGCAGGGGTTCTCAATATATATCTAACATCATCTGTGAACAAATCGGTTTGAAATTTATTTAAAAGGTTTAACCTAAATATTAACCTGCGTTCTGATAGTAATTCCCATCCTAGTTCTTCTATTAAACTCGCAACACTTATGCAATTATCATAACGGCCTTTAACAAACCTAGCGGATCTCCTTTGCACGCGCTCTAATTCTTTTATCATACCTTCCTCGGACTATTTTATCTCCGGAATATATTACTGGGAGGAGTGCCATCACGTCGTATATATATAATTATAATGCACGGCTGCATCTTCTAGGGAGACTACTGTGGTGGTTTCCCCGTTAACTTCCACATCGCATTCCCCGGCCGATTCAGTGAACTTCCACTCTCGCCCGAAGCTGTGGCTGTTGATACTGGTCGGACCTCCTTGATCAATGCCTTCTGCTGAGATGGCTGCCTCTAAGTAGTGTGGTCAAATTTGAGTAACGTGCAAAAGGTGGTTGGCAAGCCACGAAAATTTTTTTTTGGTCACGAACCTGCAACCACCGGAACGGGAGTCAAACGGCTACCACTGGTCTAAACCGGACCCCCTTTTATACTATATTTTCACAGAAATTTTCTCCTTTCTTTCTCCAATAGGTTCTCCATTAGATTCTTCGTCTCATTGGCTATTATTGGATTGAAATGTCTAATATTCAATAGCTTCCTTTAAAGCTCTTAGACAAAATACGAGGTAGGTACATTCAGAAAGTAAGTCCCGTTGGTATTTCGTGCCACAGCGGGGCTGAGATCGCAGTTTCGCGCATGCGCAGTGCTTGTCCTGACATAAAGCTAGCTGACTGTTGTGAACGCTTCGTGGTTCTTGTTTGAAATGGCGGATGAAATTAAAAATCCCGCCGCCGAGGTGTGCTCACCAACGTTATTCTTTTGATTCATGTCAATGCCCGCCCTCATGCTGCGCATGTGCCTCAACAGCTCTTACAGAACTTAGGCTGGGTACATTTCAACCCCGCTCCTTACAGCCCGGACGTCGCTCCTAGTGAATTTCATCTTATTTTACACCTGAAATCGAGCATTCGTGGCAAGAGGTTCAACAATGACGACGATATCAAAGAACATGTTACTTGGTTGACATCACGAGTGGCCCCGCCCCTCGCCCAACCTCCCTCCCGCCCAACTCCACACCCGCTGATAACCCACCACCACCTTAACGACCCTTTCCAAGTTAACCCACCCCTCCCTCTACCTTCCATCCCCCGCCCCCACCTTTCTCACCAACACGGTCCTCCTAAGGGTTTTTTTCTCACCATAACCGCCACCCCTCACCTCTCTCCGGGTTCCCCCTTCCCCCCCCCTCCTAGCACCCATTCTTCCACCCCTCTCTAACCTCCCCCAAGACCCTTCCAGGTATATATTTGCTTGAATTTTAAAATTTTTTGTACTTGAAAATGACCTCTAAGTGTCGAAACATGTCGTACCAAGAAAATAAATCAGTGGAAGGAAACGAATTCGTTTTTTCATTTGTGGATCACGAGTGGTACCATTCTATGAAGACGGAATGTAAAAGGCCGCGTGTGCCGCGCTGTGACAAGTGTCTATGAAGTGATGAGAGTTGCGTGAAAAAATAGTTAAAGGTCCAAAAATGTTTTCGCAATGAATTATTTTTTCTGACCATATAGTTGTTTTCTTTGACATGTCAAACGAAACTTACTTTCTGGATGTACCTCGTACATCCAGGCTACGCAACTGAATGGCATTGACAAAGATGGATTATTTTCTGAATTCATCTAAAGGCATGTGAATTTAATCGCAACTACTAAATATTTTGAACACTGAGTGGTCTTCACGCGTGCAGTGTGCGAAATCCAACATAAGCTGCTTCCCCCATCTACTACCTCTCCCCCTCAGGCCATGATCCCCCCTTCATAAAAAGTTTCCCATCTAAACCATCACGCCTTTCGTCACAGCGTCTTTGATGTCAACTTCAGAAACTTTATTATTAACATCCCTTAAAACTTGTAATTTATTTCCTCACAAATCTCTTGAAAAAGTTTTAGGAAACCCCTTTTGAGGTTTATGAACTTCGTTTTAATTAACTTTTTTGGTTTTCAGTCACCTGTTCAAATCCATTTTTGCAGGTTAAGATGTAGACTATATAACATTCCGAAAATATGGAAATGAAAGAGACGAGCGGATATACCCCCAAGTTACGCATTCCAGCGAGCGCTAATGAGAATTAAAGCCGCACCAAAATAACTTAAGATTTAGAGACGTGTTCTTCAAGCAAAATATAATTAGGGACGTTGAGTGGATTGGTTAAGTGATTTGAGTTAGCGCTCTGATTTATTTCATCTCTGTAAGCGTTAATTCGTGAAAAAAATTAATATGGATGATAACTATTGGTAATATTCAAAACTTAATTACAGCTCTAACACACTGTAGAGGAACATCATTGGACGCTTTGCTGAAAAAAACACGCGGTAACATTATCTTTGATAGTGACTTCACTCAAAATATAATTATAAAAGATTTGATCCAAAAACCTAAACTCGTCAAGTTGCCAGTTTTCCGTTTATACTTTTTACAGAGCATATTGGGACTACATAGGATAGTAACAGGTTTAGCAAAATACTATACTTATAATGAGGAATATAAAACAAATATTGTTACATTAATTGCCAGATTGAGATGCATTGACAAATATTGCAACAACGTTTTGTTTGGATGATATTAATTTGAGCTAATAGGTTCCCGACAGTCTTGAATAATCTACATCTATATCTACAAAATACCGTGCTAGCCACCACTGGGGTGTGTGGCACTGGGTGATTCCATACCATGCATGAAGCCCTCATCCCAGCGGAAATCAGAACCGCACACGCTCCCCCGGAGCAGGCCAAAAACAGTCCACCTATTGAATAGGAATATTTCCACCTATTTCAGAAACACCTCTAGCGTGTCATCAATAATTCAGTTTTCAGATATATGGGCATGTGCCGCGCACGTCATTTTGACGGAAAATTGAAAACGGTGGGAACTCTCCCAGAGGGTTGAAACCTCATTCTCACTGATTAGGTAAGTAGAACAACATCTGAATCCGTCATAAAAGTAATCCCGAGGAGCGAAATGATGAACGAACCGCCTCCCAATGGGAAGAGGGGAGGGTCTTTTTTTAGAAATGTGGAAGGAATCGAGCAATCCAACCCGTCGAAATACTCTCGGACGAAGTAAAACATTCGAACTGACAGATACGGTGGACGTCATCGCGAGAAGTGAGGCGCCAGCGGCAGCGATGCGTTTGAAAAATTCAGCCCCCCTTCGCCCCCCAAACGCTACCCTCCACCCCCAGGCTTCATTGGATTGCAACAGGGAATTCCTCGACTATCTGTCTGTCCGAAGAGATGCACTCTCGAGGAAAACTGTGGGGACAACAAGGGTGTGAAAATTGAAGGGTGAAAGACAGGCAGGGCAGGGAACGATATTTGATGAAAAAAAATCCCGCGAAACCTATTTGAGAGGAGAGGGAAAGAAGGGGATGAAGCGTCTATCTAGTTTACTTTTTCAAATGCGATGACAGACGTGACCCGATTTTCGCACCACCCGTTTCACTTAATTCAGTCCGGTGTACCATCACCTCGTGGGCATTCCCAGTAGGGAAGGAGATGGGGGACGGAGAGACCCCAATTCCGACCAGCGAGAGCAATTTTGTGCCGGCCCTCCACTTCGCCCCTCACGGAGACCCTCTCCCACTTCCGCATCATTCCTCCCATCCCATCAACGTCCTATCGCGACTTCTCTTCATGTCTACCGCCCAGTCGATTCCATTTGTGTTAACTCCAGGGCGACCATCAATGCATGCAGTATTCATTAACATCATTTAAATTGAAGTCATTCCCATTACTCCGGAAATGTTCACAAAGAGGAATGGAGTGGAGGAATAAAAACCACTAAGATGATTTTGCTAGCAGAGATAACCATTCACGAGGAAATGTTTCAACTTCAAGATTTTCTTATGACCAAACAAATTTTCTGTCATTAATTAATGACTTAGGTTTAAAGCCTCGACATCAACTCACATTATAGTATTTGTGCTTTGGTATCTGTGCGCTGACTTGAGATGTAGCGAATGAGTCAATGTTTATAGTGATTTTTTTAGATGTATTAGTTTTGAGCCGTTGGGTGGACGGTTTTTGGAATTTCACATACAAAGTGGCAGGTGACCGAGATCTAGCAACATCTGATATATGTATAGAGAATTAGAAGTCGAGCAAGAGTGAGATGGCCAGAGCGTGGGTGGAAAGAGACCCTTAATTTGAGAGTAAAATACAAACGCGGGCTTAACTACCACCCAACGTGGCAGCTTAAGCTAGTGAAACTATATAAACTCAACAAGACTATGAGGAAAAAAATCAAATAAATGTCCAAGTAGCACACAGCCGTCACGAGTCACCACCTTTCTTGGTGTTTTATTTTTGGTGCTTCCGTTCATCCTTTTGGTGTGTTCTCCCTATTACTCCTCCCCTCCTCCCTCCCTTAACCTTCCTTTGCTATCCTTCTCCATTTCACTCCCGCTCCCTTTCTTCACTTTGCCCTTCTCCTCCTCCCCTACCACCTCCAACCTCACACATACGAAAAAGAATGGCTTTCCCGGAATAGTTATTGCATCAAAGAAAAGAAAATATCTAACGTAGAATCAATTAAATACTTAGGCGTCACCATCAATGAAGACATGTCATGAGGGAAACACATCAGGGAAATAACTAGTGTAGCAAACCGTAGATTAGGATTCGTAAAAAGGGTTCTAGGCAAATGCGATGAGAGACTACGAGAAAGAAGCTATTTTACACTTGTCAGGCCTCATTTAGAATATGCCGCTAGTATATGGGATCCGTACGAGGAAGGTATGATTAAATAATTAGAGCGCGTGCAAAGGAGATCTGCTAGGTTTGTTAAAGGCCGTTATGATAATTGTAAAAGTGTTACAAGTTTAATAGAAGAACTAGGATGGGAATTACTATCAGAATGCAGGTTAAAATTTAGGTTAAACCTATTAAGTAAATTCGAAACCGATTTGTTCACAGATGACGTTAGATATATATTGAGAACCCCTGCGTATTTCCCCTCGTATAATTCATGCATGCATTCGTAACCCCTCGTATAATTCATGCATGCCTGGTGCGAAAGCACCCCCTGCCACACACCCTTTGGGTGGCTTGCAGGGTATGACGTAGATGTAGATGTAGATGTAGATTATGCTAGGTTTGATCATATTAACAAGATTAGAGAGATAGATTGTCGTACCGATAGATTTAAAATGTCATTTTTCCCATATAGTATAAGAGAGAACAATAGACAGCGTAGCAAAGGGATAGGTAGGTGAAATATAGTTAGAGTAGTCTGTAGTCCATGATGCATGTAATAACAACCAATAATCCCTTTCTTATTATGTAGATACTAACCATCTAGCTCCATGTAACCCTATTTTCTAGCATATATCCCTTAAATATCCTAGTTGCATGTCAATAGTGCATGTTTGGTGAACTTCACCCCCTGCCACACACCCTCGTGGTGGCTCGCAGGGCATTACGTAGATGTAGATGTAAATACCCTCTCCCCCCCTTCTCCTCCCTACCCCACCTCCTCCTCTGCGAAATTTTGTATACATACCTGATCTGTTTTTGTGTATGTACCTGATGATGATGCAGTGCATCGAAACCATGGCCGTATTAAACCTTATCTAGTGGAAAATTGCCATTTCCCTGATTCATTATGCTGAACTTCCACCATATCGCGTCTGATACTTCTCTTTTTGGTTGCGTTTCGGTTTTCATGGTGTTTTGGCAGATGTGGTGGTTGGAAAGGGCCAACTTCATCATAAAATGTAATCAAATGAGTGAGCAAGTACTAGAATGTTCTCAAATGTACTAGAAAGCCCTCGAATGTACAGGGAGGATCGGAGTGAGTGTGTACTAGAATACTCTCGAATGTACTAGAATGTTCTCGAATCTGCTAGAACGTTCTTGAATGTGCCAGAATGAACTGAACCGGAAGGTACCGAGAGAGAATGGATCCGAATGCTCTCGAATGCACTACAATTAGCTGGACCGTAAGTATCGGCGTGAGAATGTACTAGAATGTTCTCGAATGTACTAGAATGAATCGGTAGGGTCGAGAATATTCTGGAATGTTCAAGGACCATTATGTGTGGGTGATGTGTATGGCTTCTGACGCCATATGCCGCGAATCCATCAGTTGACTTTTTACAAATAAAATTGTACGGATAAAATGTGCCAAAATTTCCCCCCTCCCACTCTGCTAGAAAAACTACCCATCGTCAAAAAACTTGCGAACGCCAAAAACTCGCAAACCCCGTTCGTGACTATCCCTCGCGCATTGTGTCCTCGCGATTCGCTGTCTCGCGTTCGCCGTCCGCGATGGAACAATGAACTCACTTTTTCACTGAAAGTGATAGTGGTGCACTCTTTTCTGACCGACTCAACGCTAGCGCCATTTTCTCCTCCAATCAACAGCCCGACAAGGATTCCCCTACACCCCCCACTCCTGCGTTGGTCAGCTGACCCCCCTCAATCGCCAGCCGCGTCGTCTCTACCCTGGGCCCGGCCTCTTTTGAAACTGACCGCAGACGAGAAAGGACTTGCTGGAGTGATGACTTGTGATCGTCTTCTATAGATCAAGTTTACGGTATTTAACCTGCGGGCTTGTTTTCAATTGTAATACTGCAATTTGTTATATAAATGTTCTTGCTTGAAGTTAATCAAACTGGCTAAGCTTGTTGTTGTCTCCTGTCTCCGCCCACCATTCGCAGTCAATTCACTCGCGACGTCAAGTTTTGGTAATTTGCGTTGCAAAAAGTAAAACGTGAAAATTTTGAAATTAGAAAGTGAAAAGTAGACGTCCACATTACGGTCTCCTATATAATATAGAGAAAACCGCACAAATGTTCCAAAAAGGAATCCAGCGAAGCGGGTTGTCTTCAGCTGGTTATTAAATAAGTAGCGGGGTTCACTTTATTTTCATAAATCAATCCCGCAGATAATTATTTGGATGAACTGCATGAAATGCAATGCATACATCCTCCTCATGAATGCATCCATCGGGAAAAAAATGTTAAGTTGACATAAACCACACACGTTGATAACACCTTCAAGGAAAGAGCGTGTACAGCCTAAAAGGAAAAAACATGCGCCACGTTACGTAAATGAAGAAGTAAGTCCATACTGGAAAGAAAAAAAACTCGATAGTAAATTTCCACACTGTTTTAATAAACACCGACCATGGTTTCAACACTTTATACCATTATTAAGGTACAAAATTAACTTTCCGATTCTATATAAATACCCCTAAGAAAAACACAGGAGGGAGTTTAGGTTCTGCCGGTGGAGAGGATAAGGGAGGGAACATACATCTACATCTACGTAATACCCTGAGAGCCACCACGAGGGTGTGTGGAAGGGGGTGAAGATCATCAAACATGCACTATTGACAACTAGGATATTTTAGGGGAGACATGCTAGAGAAGAGGGTCACATGCAGCTAGATGGTTAGTATCTACATAATAAGAAAAGGATTTTTGGTTGTTATTACATGCATCATACACTACAGACTACTCTAACTATATTTCACCTACCTATCCCTTTGCTACGCTGCCTGCGTTCTGATAGTAATTTCCATCCTAGTTCTTCTATTAAATTCGTAACACTTATACAATTATCATAACGGTATTTAACAATTCTAGCGGATCTCTTCTTTTATCAAACCTTCTTCGTACGGATCCCATATACTAGCGACATATTCTAAATGAGGGCTGACAAGTGTAAAATAGCTTCTTTCTCGTACTCTCTCATCGCATTTGCCTAGAACCCTTTTTACGAATCCTAATCTACGGTTTGCTACGCTAGTTATTTCCCTGATGTGTTTCCCCCATGACATGTCTTCAGTGATGGTGACGCCTAAGTATTTAATAGATTCTACGTTAGATATTTTCTTTTCTTTTATGCAATAATTATTCCTGGGAATTCCACAATTACAGGGGTGGGGGAGTTCAACGTGACGTAATAACAAGTAAACAATAAAAGAAGTAAGTGCAATTGAACTCCCTCGTCACCGAGTCTACCAACAAAGGTCATGGCTCCCAACCACCAAATAATCCGTTATCCTAAAATACCCTGGCGTGATTCAGACTCAGTGTCATCTCGTTTAAGTAAGGCAAATTGTTCCGAAAACAGAGTTAAAATCGGGGAGTTGAACCATATGGGTACCGCGTAATGGAAGGCCTTATCGCAAAGAGTAGTCCGCCGCGCACCCAGCAGGTGGCGTGCATTATGCTCCATTATCTTCCCTCACTTTCGTCACGCGTAACTCGCGCCCGCTTCTCTTCACCTTTCCGACCAGCAAACATGCTCACTATCTCCACAACGGATTACTGGAGCGAGAATGATGAGCAAGCGTTTTTAATATTCCAGACGATACACAGCCTGCACTTTTTGAAATCCTGCTTAATTCAACGGTGGATTTTTTTTAACTGGAACACGAGACGATGACGCATAAACTTTTCCAAGTATAGAATGGGAGAGCTCCTTCCTTCTCATCTGACGATGACATTAGACACCGCCAGGTCTGTAATACCAACTTGTTAATTATCAGACCGCTGGTTCGTATCTCTTTTTAGAGCTTGGTCGCTGTGTTTCCGTAATCGTGAGGTCATTTGGAGTATTTTGAGTGAGAATTTTCTTTAGTTGTAAAGGTGACATAATTTGACTTTACTTTGTAATTTAAGCATCTACAACACGCATAAATTAAATAGTGTACTTATTATTATGGACAAGGAAAACTTCGTTTTAATGACTGAACTTCCCAGTAGTTACACTAAAAAGTATAATACTCACTTGAGCCTCTTACTTGACTTATTCTTTCAACGCCAAACGCCGAAAACGCAGCATCCTATACGATCCATTGAGTAGGTTTTTAATCTGCATTACAATGGTTATTTTCCCCTTTTGACCTCCTTTTAAGTTTATATGCTCTCAAAAACAAACATTTTCGGTTAATAACCCAAGATTTCCCAGCTCACAACGAGTAAGTTTTAAAAGATGTGTACATTTAACATTATTGCAACGGCAATAATAACTAGTAAAGAAATTATATTCGGCCTTGCCGAAGCTTAAATACCCTACACCAATTTCAATTTTGAGGAAGTCTGGCTGTGTGGCCAGACTTACTAAGAACAATATGCATAATATTATATTACAAATTTCAGATCGATTATTTGAAAACTTTTGAGGTTATGAAGGACTCCCACTTCGTATGGGAGGAGGCCGCGGTTTTGGTCCGATCCAAGCCATTCGAGAACTGTGCAGTCTGTGGACTACTAGAGGCTTATGACCCAAATTTCACCTCCATATATATCAATGTTTACGGCAGTGTTCTTGCAAAGAGACAGACAGACAGACATGGTTAGTTGAACTCGTATGGTGATGCTGATCATTTCTATATATACTTTTCTGTATATACCAGCCACGCCTCCTTCAATGCCTTACATTTCTGCTGTGACAAAATCAATATACTCTACCCACGTAGTGGTTTAGGGTATAAAAATACCAAGGAATACCAAGAATGGAGTGCCTGAAAGAGGTTATGCAGGATGTCTAATTGGAGAATGAAGGGGTTAGCGAGAATGGAGTGCAGAGATCCAGAAAATTAGCCTCTAGGTTGATGTCTTGTTATTCAGTCTAAGAATGCAGCCGGTTAAGGCAGGTTTTGTTGAATGCCAGAGAATCTCCTTCCGGTTCTGTACATACTCTCAGGGGCCTACCTCGCTCTAGTAAATTTTCGCCTCCGCGTACGATCTACCCTTCTTCATCCCGTTCATGAAACCTATTTTCTTCCTTCCTCTTCCCCGCTTCCTTCCCATCATCACATTCTTGAGCAACCCATCGCCCCTTATTATTTCCTCCAGCCACCTACTCTGCCGATCTCGAATTTCACCTAGCAATTTCCTTTCCTCGTCCATCATCTCAAGCACTTCCTCGTTAGTCGTCCTCTCCGTCCATTTCACCTTCTCCATTGTGGTCATTTGATTTTTTTATTTGTCGTGCCCTGCGAATGCATCTATTCCAACCCATTTGAGAACTGTGCCGTCTGTGGACTACTGGAGGCTTATGGCCCACATTTCAGCTTCATATCTCAATATTTACGGCAGTTATCGTGCGAAGAGAGACAGACAGACGGATATAGCTACATTGACTCGTATGGTGATGCTGATCATTTCTACATGTATACTTTCCCATATCAGCCATGCCTTTTTCAATGCGTTACATTTATGCTGTGACAAAATCAATATACCCTACCCACGTAGTGGTGTGGGGTGTAATTAGTGATATTAACTCGGTTCAGCTAAACGTGGACGTATGTTTGCGGAAGCATAAAAAGATAGAACAGTGTAGCAAACCGTACACTTGTCAGGCCTCATTTAGAATATGCCGCTAGTATATGGGATCCGTACGAGGAAGGTTTGACAAAAGAATTAGAGCGTGTGCAAAGGAGATCCGCTAGGCTTGTTAAAGGGGGTTATGATAATTGTGCAAGTGTTACGAATTTGATAGAAGAACTAGGATGGGAATTACTATCAGAACGCAGGTTAAAATTTAGGTTATATATTTTAAGTAAATTCTAAACCGATTTGTTCACAGATGACGTTAGATATATATTAAGAACCCCTGCGTATTATGCTAGGTTTGATCATATTAACAAGATTAGAGAGATAGATTGTCGTACCGATAGATTTAAAATGTCATCTTTCCCGCGTACCATAAGAGAGAACAATAGGCAGCGTAGCAAAGGGATAGGTAGGTGAAATATGGTTAGAGTAGTCAGTAGTGCATGATGCATGTAATAACAACCAATAATCCCTTCCTTATTATGTAGATACTAACCATCTAGCTCCATGTAACCCTATTTTCTAGCATATATCCCTTAAATATCCTAGTTGCATGTCAATAGTGCATGTTTGGTGAACTTCACCCCCTGCCACACACCCACGTGGTGGCTCGCAGGGTAGTACGTCAAGTACAGTACAAGTACGTAGAAGTCAAAGCGTCATAAGACCGTTTAACAGTTTGTGACGCTCAGTGGAATTCCTCAAGAGCAACGGAGAAAAAGTATTGTTACTTCTCCTCTTTATGTTGCCTTAAAATTACGGCTTTATAATCAAAACCAAAGTTGGTTTGTGAAACTAAAGAGAAGAATTTTAAAAAATTTAATCAGGTACATTTTTACGTTACCCGTCATACTTTTTCTCGAGAACCACAATTTTACAACAACTTCTTTTGATGTTGACGTCGCACGCGGTAAAAAAGGTATCCAAGCTGTACAAAGTTTTACGCAATACACATAATACCCGCATAATGTCAACTTTCTAATCACCTTTCTCATATTCCGCCAGCAGTCTACCCGCATTAATTTTGATGGAAAATTTCTCTCATTATACATTCTCTGTGGGAACTAATAAGATTTTATTACCTTCATAGTGAGAATCACACTGAAGGGAGAAAAACTTTATGGTGGTGCCCACAACTTAGGCATGTCCAGCACACGCCGCATACAACTTCTTTCATAATTGGTATACTTAGAGCTCAATTCCAGAAGATACACCAGAGAATAAGGAGTAAAATAATGATGATATGCAGCATTTCCTCATTGGATTCAATTTGGCAAGGCTTTCGACATTATTCATCATCTCATTCCTTCATAACATACGATAACCGTCCCACATTCCCTGTCAATGTAAGTGTTATTTAAGTATTTTTATAAATCACCACTCGCTTTCTGAAAGATAAAACAATACGTTAAGCGTAGGGTATTACAGATAACTTTATGGACTTAAATCGGGGCCCAATTGGAACCATCTGCAATTGGAAAATTGTAAAATTAATGAGCGTCTAGCAAGATTTCCACTGATCCACTGACCCCTATGATGAAGCGTGACGAAAAATCCAACTAACTGGTCTCTCTCTATTCCCTAGCGAAATCCTCCCAGTCTCAGCGCTGTTCCGGTCAGGGCAAGCTGCGCCACCAGTCGGAATCTCTCCGAACTAGTTGAATTGCACCCCATGACTTGTCACGGGCGGTAAGACTTTTTTTTCATTATTCTTGAAGTCCATTCCAAAAGAATGGACTTGAATATACTTCTAGTTTAGGCGAAATTTTAAATTAAATCAAGAGCTTAAGCAACCTGTAGCCTCCCGAAGGCAGATAAATTGAACAGGACACACCATCTCATCTGATACTCGCATATAAGATAAAGAAAAGTCGATAACATTTTCTACCTTAAGGTAGTTTGAGCGAAATATCATTTTACTTAGAAATCAATGAATTTGGTCTCATTTCAACGAAAAATATCTCATGCTTCTAATGACACCAAAATTACAACCCCTTACCATATTACTTTCGGAGATATTCGACAAAAAATACCAGCCCTTTTACGAGGGAAATGGTACGTGTATGCACTCCAGAGAGACATAATTTACAAAATGAGGTATTTCTAACTCTTAAATGTCGTAAAAAAAACTAACAGCGTGAAGTTTGTATGTTTTCACAGCTATATTTGAAAATTAATCATATTGTCACCGCAGTAGTTTCTTGGGTATCACAAAAAAACCCGTTTTGAGGGAGTTTCAAACGCACCGCGCGAAAAAAAATTAGTCAAGTTAAAGACTTATTTAGATATTTTCATTTAATTAATTACAATTTCTGAAATATAACACTATGTTGTTGCACCCTTAATAATGCAATATTTAATTGATGTGTCCTACAGCTGGTGAAATTAAAACGTATAAATCGAATAGTCTCTATTATAACTGGGGAACCATCTCGCTCAGTCTACCTTAAACTCAAAAAAGCACTTACATGTTCTCTGGATGTTGGAATATAATTCATCAACGGCTAATGTGCATGGGACAGCAAAGAAAGAATCTAAATGCTTGACGGTTGTTTATTTCAGTATTCTTTGCGGTGAATACTGGGTAACAGAAAAAAACTGTATTTAGTTAAACCTTTGATATTAGGAATCAAGGGGATACGGTTAGCGTGACGGTCTGTGTCGTCTTCTAATTCTAAAGGTCCGCATCGAAACTCAGTGCTGACGGGTAATGTTCAGTGGAATACCGACCCCTACTGAGAAGCTTAATAGTCAGCAGTTAAAGCGTAATTTCCCTCCGACGGGTGGGACTATGGACCCCCTTGATGCATTTCGCTAAAGGTGCGGACGCCGGGTTTTTCTCCATCCTTCTTCCATTATAACCTCCTTCCTATTCGACCCAACTGTCCCGAATGGCGCCAATAAGCTCAGTTGACTGGTGCCCCGAAAAAAATAACTCGGGGGTCAATGTTTCCATGTTTTTCGAATGGTCGAATCTTACGGTGCAAAGCGAGCTCCTAATCCCCATTATTTAATCTGAAAATTGTTCACTTGCCGCAGGGATATCAATTTAAAATTGTACATATTACTCAGATAAATACATCTACATCCACTTATTGCCCAGAAAACCACCTGAAGGGTGTATGGCAATGGGTGACTCATCACCAACACGAACTACAATGAAATTTACTTTCACCAACAAGCGCCACACTATCGGTGGACTACAAATGCTACAGAAACTACTAAAATTATCCATAATGTGACTATGAAAACGTGACACAAGAGTCATGCAGGGAGCATGCAGAGTATGGTGTAAGCTCTCCTCGGCAGATTTCGAAACATGCATTAGGGGGCATATGAATTAATCAGCTAAACTTTCTGCCAACTAACCTACTTCAGAATCTTAACTTTGGTCTCTTATCGATCGCGGGAAAAACGACGTTTTAATACTTTCTGTTCTACACTCTATTTCCCTTATTTCATTCTCATGATCTGATCTACCATGGTATGATCAAATAGGGAACTCATGTACATAAACACCAGCAAGGAAACATAATTAAATCAAGGGAGATGAGCTCTACGGCCTCTTAGAATAACAAAATAAAAAGAGCATATCCGACGCTCACCTTCGTTCGTTCCTGAGTGTGTTTTTTGACTACGCTCTTTTTGAGTGAGTTTCTCCCAGAAGTTGGGCCCATTTGTTTGTGTGAGTGAGTGATTTTGAGTGGTTGTGGGTGTGATTGTGTCCATAACCAGGCATCCTCAGTGGGGTCCTATTAGTCCTGTGAAGGATACCAGGTTAAACCCGGGCATCCTTAGCGGGGTCCCATTAACCCTTGCAAAGGATCCCAACTGGGTTGAGTGTGTGTGTGTGTGTCTTAGGTGGTCACTGGCGAGGAAGTAACATTCCCGTAAACCACCACAGGGGGTATTCTGGCTGAGAAGTTGTGGATGGTCTCTGCTGTGGAATTCCCATTCCCGCAAACCAACACAGCAATTGTTGTGTTTTATTGACAAGTGGTGCCAATTTTTACGGCCATTGGAGACTCTTTTCATTATGTAAAGGTAACATACTATCAACAAGCATGGAAAGTGGGTCGAGAGTTGGAAAACTTTTTTAGAGAGCGAGATTTAGTTTTTCCGACTAAGATATAATATGATAGAATGGAAGGATCGATGTAATTTAGAAGGGAATTCAGTAGTATAGATAGTGTGCGGAATATTGGGCGTTTGATGCGTTGCAGTCTATGAATCGGAAAATAGAGCAATGGCAGTGCTCTAGTAGGTCGAGTACATTCTTTGAAATTGATGAGGGAAAGTAGTTCGGGATAGTCGAAGATCGAGTTAGGAGTGTTATTTCCGTTAAGATTGTTGTTACAGTGTGTACTTCAAATGATTCGAGACTTTGGTTACACATATTACAAATAGAAGACAGAATGGAATCGGGGGGCATTTGGAACGATTGACGACAGAATGTCTCTTGGTCAGCAGACTTTTAAATGGCGCATTGCATGAGTGGTAGGCTGGTTTCAATGTAGTTCCGGTGTTCTGTCACACGGCAGAATTCATGCATGCCTGGTGTGGAAGCACCCCCTGGCACACACCCTTTGGGTGGCTTACAGGGTATGACGTAGATGTAGATTGCAAAGATGAGGACACTTTTTTTCAATTTTTTAACCAGTAAGTCCTTCAAAGGAACAATAAGTAGACAGACCCGAGTTCCAACCACACTTTTTAAGTATTTCCAGACGAAGAGTGGTTCTCGCACTTACCAAATTCGTTAACCCCATTTACACCGATTTTTTCGTCCCCCATGTGCAGTCATTTCACGTGTTACCCCACTCGTGGGAGAGTCAGGAACTAAAAGTTGCGAATGAGAGACATTTTCGTGGCCAAGCTGTAAAGTTGACGTAACTACATCTACATCTACGTGATACCCTGCGAGCCACCACGAGGGTGTGTGGCAGGGGGTGAAGATCACCAAACATGCACTATTGACATGCAAGTAGGATATTTAAGGGAGATATGCTAGATAATAGGGTCACATGGGGCTAGATGGTTAGTATCTACATAATAAGGAAGGGATTATTGGTTGTTATTACATGCATCATGCACTACAGACTACTCTAACTATATTTCACCTACCTATCCCTTTGCTACGCTGCCTATTGTTCTCTCTTCTAGTACGAGGGAAAAATGACATTTTAAATCTATCGGTACGACAATCTATCTCTCTAATCTTGTTAATCTGATCAACCAAGCATAATACGCAGGGGTTCTCAATATATATCTAACGTCATCTGTGAACAACTCTGTTTCGAATTTACTTAAATGGTTTAACCTAAATTTTAACCTGCGTTCTGATAGTAATTCCCATCCTAGTTCTTCTATTAAGCTCGTAACGCTTATACAATTATCATAACGGCCTTTAACAAACCTAGCAGATCTCCTTTGCACGCGCTCTAATTATTTAATCATACCTTCCTCGTACGGATCCCATATACTAGCGGCATATTCTAAATGAGGCCTGACAAGTGTAAAATAGCTTCTTTCTCGTAGTCTCTCATCGCATTTGCCTAGAACCCTTTTTACGAATCCTAATCTACGGTTTGCTACACTATTTATTTCCCTGATGTGTTTCCCCCATGACATGTCTTCAGTGATGGTGATGCCAAAGTATTTAATTCATTCTACATTAGATATTTTCTTTTCTTTGATGCAATAATTATTCCGGGGAAAGCCATTCTTTTTCCAAAAATTCATAGTCGCGCATTTCTTAAAAATTTAATTCTAGTTGCCACCTATCACACCAATCATCAATCAATCAATCAACTAAGGCATATAGACGTAAAAAAAACTCATCAGAGAGAAAAAGAGAACTCTTCAACATGTAACCTCTACGTCACTCAGCGTTATAGAGAGTTAACTAGCCATTTCATCGAATTACCCCAAATGAACTTAAAACAATTTCTCTTTCTCTTTTAATACATTCTCTAAATGAACTTTCGTACAATCCGTCCACTCTGCGTGTGGATTAAAATACGCGGAAATAACATATCTACTTTAACGTTTCAGAGAATTTAGTCCAACATAAGCCAATTGAGGCCAAGGTGCCTCAACGCACAGGGAGAATTCGCCCGAAAAAACACAAACACGCGCATAGGGAGGATTTCTCGCATTTTAGCTTGACGCTCATCGCGTGAAAACTCTACTGAAGTTGTCCTTCACCACGAGTATCGCCTCTTTAGGTTTCCCGCGTCCCCCTCATCAACTTAGGGACTTTTGTAGTGACCCTAACCGCATGCCCAAATGACACTTTTCTGTCCTCATGTTTACATTTCCCGAAAGAGTGCCTAATCAACCATTATAGATATTGATGATTTTGTGCACCATGAGAAGAGTATGTGTAAAATGTAGTTAGCAATGATCCAAATCCGTAATTCTAATTCATCATACTTTCTTTTATGTAGCACTAAATACTTACTATTAGTAAGCTAAATGCAGTATAAATAGATGCATAGCGTATCTAAAACATTAGCACCGAGCACAAACCGTATTCAAACTTCAAAAAGTATAGTCAACTGCTTTCAAATTGCACTTCCGAAGATATCGTACGACAAAAACCTTTTCTTCCACTGCATATTCTTACAACCTTGCAGGCCACCACCAGGGTTGAGATCGAGAGGGTCGACCGGGAGGGGGGAGTATTTATCGCAGTTAAGAACACAATAGTCAGCAAAATAGAAGTGATTCCCGATAATATAATATAAAGTGTATGCTGTTCCATTCAATGTGCTAATTCAAAAGTAATATATGTTTGTGCCTACTATAGACCACCCCATTCCGATGTACACTCAGTATTAGAACTCGAGAAACAGATCAGGTCCATTAATTCCCATAGTAACGAACGACAGATAATTGTAGGTGGAGATTTCAATACACCATCCATAGATTGGAAAACATGTAGTCATAAGTCTGGGGGTAGGGACAAAGAAATCTGCGAGTCACTGCTTAACCTGTTCGCATTATACGCACTATATCAAATAGTAAATTTGCCTAATAGAGGGGAGGATGTTCTCAATTTACTTGCCACGAACATCCATGAAAAAGTTATTCAAGTTGAAAATGTCGATGGAATAAGCGACCACAAGGTAGTATACGAGCGCGTGCAAAGGAGATCCGCTAGGTTTGTTAAAGGCCGTTATGATAAATGTGTGTGTTACGAGCTTAATAGAAGAACTCGGATGGGAATTACTATCAGAACGCGGGTTAAAATTTAGGTTAAACCTTTTAAGTAAATTCGAAACCGTTTTGTTCTCAGATGACGTTAGACATATATTAAGAACCCCTGCGTATTATGCTAGGTTTGATCATATTAACAAGATTAGAGAGATAGATTGTCGACCGATAGATTTAAAATGTCATTTTTCCCGCGTACTATAAGAGAAAACAATAGGCAGCGTAGCAAAGGGATAGGTAGGTGAAATATAGTTAGAGTAGTCTGTAGTGCATGATGCATGTAATAACAACCAATAATCCCTTTCTTATTATGTAGATACTAACCACCTAGCTGCATGTGACCCTGTTCTCTAGCATGCCTCTCTTAAATATCCTAGTTGCTTGTCAATAGTGCATGTTTGGTGATCTTCACCCCCTGCCACACACCCTTGTGGTGGCTCGCAGTGTATTACGTAGATTACATAGATGAAGGGTGTTTGGCAGGTGGTGACTTATCACCAACATGAACTAGAGTGAAGAACTTTACTTTCACCAATATTCATCACACCATCGGTGTACTACAAATGCTACAGAAACCACTAAAATAATCCATAATGTACTTTATATACATGGCACAAGAGTCATGCAGGGAACATGCAAACCATGGCCATTACGGATGTAACTTCTGCCCCGCCAACCGCACCTCGACGAACTTCGCGTCGAAATAAAATCTTTCAGTCGAAAGATAGATTCTAATCACGATAACGAGCGGAGGGGGTTTTAAGAGAGAGAATGTCACCCCAAGGAGAAAATAAGAGGTAGGAAAGAAGTTGAAGGAAAAGGAGAGTTTTGAAAGCGTTCACTAAATTCAGTCGGGTGCTCCCGCGGGTGTTGTGTGCAAGGGGTCGGGGGAAATGGCACCAGGCCCCAGGGTCGTTTACCAGAGCGCATTCTAGATTTCCACCGATTGCCAGCGAGATTCGCAGTTCCCGGTATTTGATACGCTCCGTCAGGTGTCTCATGGTTAGAGGCACCTGTTTTCGGTGAAAAGATATTTCGATTTATTCTTCGCTATTTTTATCTCATTTCGCCAGTAATTTCGCTAAATTTTATTTCCACTTTTCAGCCATAAAAGCTAAAGCAAAGGATCATTGAAAGCATATTTGCAGTGAAACAACATCTTTTATTTTTACTCAAGAACAAGAAACATTCTTCTGTATCGATTTTTGCTCGTTTTGCCGCTGAACTGGCGTATGTACGAGTAACTTGTCTTTTGATGCCTGTCGTCGTTAGCACCTTCTCCTTGTTCTTCTTATGGGAAGCACTGCTATTAATGTTACAGGCACATGTACTTTCTATGTGACTCAATTTGCACATTGCCATATTTGCACATAAGTATCTCTCTAGTTTTATCAAGCATATAAAACCCTTCTGATGAAAGTTCTTTTTCTCGATTAACAACTATCAATACCATATTAATAAATCAGCAAATAAATAAGCACAAAAATAAATCGCAAAATATAAGACAGAATTCACCGATTAGTAAAAATTACAAACACGCAATACACCGGGTCACATTGATATATATCGAAGTGGTGTAGAAGTAGTCGATTGTCATCGATTATCAGATTTTATTGCCAGAACTCAAATCGAAATTCCGCCGTTAACTTCAAATGATGTGATTCCACAAAAGATCGTCGATTATTTCGCGATTTTGCAAATAGTTTCGCGTTTTCAGCCAATTTATTAAAATTCCGCAAATACTTCGCGATTTCCCGCTCAGCGAAAAACAGGTGCCTCCACTCATGATGCGAGAAAATCGTGGTATCTCCTCCTCTGAGAATATGAATTTGTGGCTCATGGTACAGCGTGCAGGAGCGAAGAATGCCCACATTCGCGTCGACAGTGTATTTTATTTTCCCATTAAAGGTCAACCAATTTTGAAATGTAAGTCACACCGCATAATAAAGTGGAATTATTTTATATTGAAAATAAGTTGAAATGGAAATGACCTCGTCAAATTTTGCAAAACTTATTGGCATTAGGCAAATATGGATCAAATTCACTCGCTATAAGGAATCATCACGTACGATGTTGTACCAAACGACGAAATAACGGATTAAAAAGGTAGTATACGATAAAAACACTATTAAGGACTTTGACAACGTTAAATGCATTACTTTCTTTCAACCATCCTATTTAGAAACGCAAATCTGGAGTTCGAAGTGATTCAATAATGAAAATTGTCAATTTTATTTTGTCTGCAACAAGACTGCGACTTCTCGGGAGTTTAAGACTGACTCAACCTACGAATAAATGATTTCAAAAAACTGTAGGTAAGCCAAAGGAAGAAAAAGAGGACATAAGCAAATTTTTCATGCGACTAAAAACCAATCGTTTTGGTAAAACATAAAAAATAAGGTATAAGAATTTTTTCAGGAATGGTTCCGAGCGGCAGAAAATGATTAGAGCTTGATAAAGTGAACATAAAATTAACCGTAGTGTACGAAGGGACGATAAGAATTTTGAGCGAATACGCGATATACACAGTTACGGAGGAAATTATTCAGACGTCTTTCGCGTCAGATTTCCCGTTGCGCGCAACTTTATTTTGGCTATTTGGAACGCAGAGAGTAGAGGTAATGCGTTCGCCACATCTGGAATTCAAATGGAAATTTCATCCCATCAACTGGAAATTGCTTTCTACAGTATTTACCGAGCGAAAGAAGCAAAACTAGTGATAAGATCCCGCTGATGTCTGAGTTGTGGCTGCGTCGCCATCCGCGAACGTTCTCGGGCCTTGTTGTGCATAATTGTGCGCGCAGAAACGGAGAGAAGGAGGTTGATGAAGCGCGGGGAGGTGCGGCCTTCTGCTACGGCGGCGGCGGCGGGTAAGATCTGATATAAATGTCCGCGACTCGGCGGAGGGAGAGAAAGATAGAAAGAGAAACCCTTATGCCTTGGCTTGGAAGAGCGAGCACGTGGAACACATTTCAGACGCTCAATTGACATTTTGGGAGGGAGGGGTATCTTCGTTTTACCATGGAGGGGTGAGCTAACACTAAACGACTCCTTGGTTTTTCCTCTCGCATCTTCTCGAAGTTTGCCAACTTCTCGTTATCTTCACCTTCCCTAACTCTTTACTTTCACCCCACACCCCTCCTTGAACACTCTCTCATACACACCCGTGAGAGGAGCGTCCCTCGACATAATTTAAGCAAAGTTTACTAAGCATTCCTCCTAATTTCCTCTCAAATATTTTCAAACTGAAATACCTTCTTCACGTTTTACGATAGATTTCACTGAAAAGCAGTCAAGGGGAAATAGGTAGCGATAAATTTGAAAAAGCTAATGCCATTAACACTAGAGCCGCGGATGGGACGCTTTTGTCCAATTTCAACATTTTATGAGCTGTATCTCTCCTAATATTTTTCGTAAAAATTTCGGAGTTTTTTACTTTTAATCATTTATGGAGTTATTTACTTTGGAAAATAATATTTATCCTTTCGCCTTGTAGTTTCCGAGAAACAAACTAGAAATACCTAACACCGCGGATGAGACATTTTCTTCCCGTCTAGGAATATAGATATTTTTGTCGTATTACATAATTGGTGGTTTTGGATTTTTTAAATAATTATATACATGCGTACAAACCAATCACGCCGCTCCCTTCCGGCGTAGGCACAGTCACAAGTTTCACTCATAAATACATATTCGTACACCTAACTCTGCTTCAATAATTTCCTCCATACTGACCTATCCTTGCAAACCTCTTTTGTCTCATTTACCCCCATACACTGCTTCATACACGCCCTCCTGTTTTTAAGACTCCTAATATTCCTCCTCCTAAGAATTTCCTCAACCACAACTTTCTCGGCCTACCTCTACCTCTCGCATCATTCATTTCACTCTTATATATCTGTTTCGTTATTCAACTGTCATCCATTCTCTCAACATTGCCAAACTAACAGAGCACATCCTTTCAAATATATCAATTGCTGGAGCATCTAACCAACATTCATTTATTACCCACTCATTTCTGACCCTATCCATCCTACTTTTGTCGCAAACATTCCTCAGATAACTCGTACCCATGGCGTTTAGTCTACTCCTGTCTATCTTGACACACCCATGTTTCACTACCATACAACGAAGTGGGGAGAAGTAGACTTTTGTACATGGCGATTTTCGCTTCCTTAGAGAGGCGCACATTCCTTAATATGCTCCACATGCTATCTACCACTTTCCTTTCAGCATTCGCACGTCTCTTAATCTCCTCATCTATCCGTCTGTCTTTCGTAAATATTTTACCAAAGTACACAAAATCATCCACTTGTTCAATTAATTCGCTATTCGCCCTCATCATGCAGTTATTCTCCCCATTCTTCTTATCAAAAACTACAACTTTAGTCTTACTCGCATTTACCTTCAATTCCATTCCCTCTGTTGATTCACAAAACTTATCTAGGAGCTTCTGTAATCCCTGTTGGCTCTCTGAGATCAAAGCAGCATCATCCACGTATAGTAGATTAGCAGATTAGATCGCGCCAATAAATTTAGAGAGCTAGATTGTAGGACCGATAGGTATAAAATGTCATTTTTTCCGCGTACCATTCGGGACCATAACCGCTGTGATCGTCGTCATGAATAGTTCGAATTGTGACAATAGGCAGACAGTAAATCTTTCTCATTATATTCTCTACTTTCTTTTTTATGCATAATGTAAATATTGATGTTCTTATTTATGCATGATATTTTGAATATGTAGTAGTAGTCTTTGTATCCCTTGCATGTTGGAACGATTGACGATAGAATGTTTCTTGGTTAGTAGATTTTTAATTGGCGCTTTGCATGTGTCGTACGCGGGTTTCAATGTAATTTCGGTGTTCTACCGTATCATTTATGCATGCCTGGTGTGGAAGCACCCCCTGCCACACACCCTTTGGGTGGCTTGCAGGGTATGACGTAGATGTAGATTTAGTAGAACTCGCACGTTTACATTTCCAATCTAAACACCGTCGTTTTCACTACACGCATCTCTAACACATTTATCGATAAATACATTTAACAGCCATGGTGACATTGCGCATCCTTGCTTTACGCCCCGTTTTATTACAAACCAATCACTCAGATCCTCGTTAACTCTCACACTTGCCTTACTTTTATCATATATCGCCATCATAGCATTCAATAACTGCCCATTCACTCCATAGTCCTTGAAAACATTCCACAACTTCTTTCTTTTTACGCTGTCATATGCCTTCTCTAAATCAACAAACGCACAATATACTTTCCTGCGGACGCCCATACAATTTTCCATCACTTGCTGAAGCGCGAAAAGCTGGTCACTACATCCCCTCCATTCAGAAATATTGTTTATCGGATTAAAGATTTAATTTACTCAATGTTTGCCCACTTTTTTAATTTTACGAGCATTTTCTGATAAAAAAGCCACAAAAACGTTATTTCCATAAGTTTTTCCACGTTATAAAGCTTCATCCGCTCAAATTCTTTCATTGACAATACTTTGGAGAACCTTCAATTTTTATTTGTAACAATATGTCATTCTAGCGTTTAATAACTGCACCTTGTCAGTGAGGCAGACGACAAAAATCGCTATATGATCTCAAAGTGTTCATTTGGTCTCTTTCTTCCACCCCACTCGTTTGGTTACACATTCTGTCCACGATGTGCGTCTGCACAGGCCGATGCGGTCTCTAGATGATATGGAAACATAAGGGAAGGAACTTCCGAACTAGTGGAGTACTGATCATCGTCGCGTCCCAAAATCAAAGCAATTGTGGCATATCAGAAAGCGAAGATGTAAACAGTATGCCGGTAGTCATATACGTGTCGAGATTCTAGCGGCAATGCTGACGACAGTCCCCACAAAAGAGACTTAGCAGTACACCCGGTGGCGTTCTGTTAGACCATGATACAGATGATGTCGAGGCTAGCGATGTTCATGCCAATGGTCAGGTTTTAAGTGACCCACAAACAAATCGCTCGCCGAAAAAGACTGCAAGGATCCGGTAAGCGAGAATATCTTCTGGGGCCGTTCAAGTATTACGTAAGACGATTTATGCCATTTTTGACCTCCCCTCTCCTCCTATGTAAGACAATGTAACATTTGCAATTGATGCATGCAAGACATGCAAGCAAGCAAGGAAATTAAGGTCATCATAAACTAATACATGCCATTGTGAAAGTCTCTGGAGCTTATTTTTACAACAATGGCTAGTTAATTCCATTTCAATCATTGCTCCTAAAATTGTATGAAGCTGAAGGGCTTGAGTGTGTGGCATCACTGGAATTAAAATTACAATACCACAATAGCTAGACTTACAGTCCATTAGATTTATTTCTACTGAACGTTATTCTCCCAACACTTAGCAAACTGATCATTAATACTTTTTGTAGTATTTCATGAGTTTCCTAATTTAGGAAACAAAATTAGTAAATTAAGTACGCCAACAGAGGACGCCGGTCAATTAGCACTGTGTAATTAAAACACCCGCAGAAGTTTCCATCTCAGAACTTGGGAAGGCTTTCTCGCCTGAGCCACTCATAACTCCCCAAGGAATGACAGATTCGTCCGAGCTGGGATGAACACTACTGCCCCGAGAGTTCAAAACACCGCCTGACAGGGTGTGATAAATAGCGGGCTCCGCACTGCAGGCTCAGTGGTGCGCTTAGCTGTGTCTCAGGATATATGTCTTAAATACAACCCCAAATCCCGCAAATTGGCTAATCACATGAAGGAAGCATCTTCAACCTATCATGATTATAGGTACATTTTAAGACCTATATAATAAATAAGTAACGTATTAATTGCCTTAGGACATTTTAATTTTAAATCAATCCAACAACAAAAAATATTTCAGGATTATATATATTATAGGATATATATTATTATATATATTATAGGATAAATCGTACGGTAATGGAGACAAAACTTTGATATTTACAAATTCTAATATAAAAGTTACAATACTGAATTTTTCAAAGAAAAATGTATTTGATTAGATACACGCTGCAGAAACTGCTTTTGGATCGTACACACATTTTCCACCCCTCTCAGAATTTTATAGGTCATACTTCATTTTATCAGTTTTTCACGACTTCATTTCATACAGATATGTGCGGACTGGTAAATCTAAATTTAGGATTTTTTTAAAGATGACTGGGAAAATGTAACGAAAAAGTAATGGAGCAATGTTATTTTTTTCTCCTGAGACCTCACCTGGAGCACGCCGCTAGTATATGGGAGCCTTATGAGGTAGGATTAGTTTCAAATATAAATGGACTACAACGGAGGGCAGCAAGATTAATAGAAAGTTGGAATGGTAAGCATAGCAGCATTTCTGAATTGCTGAAGGAAATAGACTGGGAGCCTCTATCTATTCGAACGGAAAAATATAGGCTAAATTTGTTACGCAAGTTTGATGGTGACTATTTATTGCCACATCTTCAGTACATGTTGCTCGAGCTGAACTATTATGGTAAAAACGATCACAGGCATTGGATTGAGGAAATAGATTACAGAACCAATAGATTAAGAATGTCATTTTTTCCACGTACGATAAGGTGCCATAATAGTCGGATTTGCACTTGTGCAAAACATTTAAACATCATTATTAGCCACTAACCCCACATGAGATTTCCGCCATGATATAGCTCTTACAAAATTTAGTGCCTTGCAGTACTATTTATAATAAATAATACTAACCAGTACATATATCTTAAGTAATGTACAGCTTGGTAGCATTTTCGTCTACGTAGCGCTTTCCTAGTTCCTGGTCTGACCGCTCACAGTTATCCTGACTGCTTTTGGCCTGAGCCTGGCATACAGGCAAACGTGCGCGGTTCTGATTTCAGCGGGGATGAGTGCTTCGTGGCTGGTGTTGAATCACCCACTGCAACACACCCTAGTGGTGGCGTGAACGGTCTCGGACATCAACCAATTCTTGACGCGGAATGTACCTGATTTAGGATCATACTGAAAATTGGAATTTATTTATTCAAAGTGAATGTTTTCCGCGAATTGTCCCCTAAAACAAAGAAGTTTCATACAGATCCACATACACAAAATATCGCCTTCTTCTGTGCAAGTGGCACGGGGTGATTCCAAAACGGTATCAGATCATTACGGTCCACATGGATTGTAATATGACCGAGGGGAGCAAGAATTATTGGACTCATTCTCCTTTTTTTTAAGTTTTCTAAATTCATAAGGGAAAGAAAACAGAGGGGAGTATTTGAGGCAAAGTTCATGGGTCAAATGGAAGGAGAGAAATAAGAAGTGCAATTTGGTTGCAAACGTGGAGTGGGAGTAAACAAATCGTTCGCAAACACTTCCACCGAAGACACATTCGATGATGATTTGATTTCGGGCGATAGGCTTCGTTGAATAAGGAATTCCGTAAGCTTCCAAAACTTTAAAGGTGTTGCCTCTACGCATGAGAGCGTTGGAAAGTGATTTATTTTTACTGAGCCAAGACTAGAATCACACATTCATTATTTAACCCAGAGGGATCAGATTTATGACGTGAGAAATAAATACACTGGCAGTACTAATTACAACTTTATTACTATACTATACTGGTATCGGCATATTAAATCGCGTCAATAAAATTAGAGAGATAGAATGTAGAACCGATAGGTATAAAATTTCATTTTTTACGCGTACCACTTGGGACCGCGACAGCTGTGATCGTCGTCATGAATAGTGCGAATAGTGAGATTAGCTAGATTGTAGATCTTTCTCTTTATATTATCTACGTTCTTGTTTACGCATGATGTAAATACTGATGTTCTTATTTATGCATGATATTTTGAATCGGTAGTAGCAGTCTTTGTATCCTTTGCATGTTGGAACGATTGACGATCTAATGTTTCTTGGTCAGTAGATTTTTAATTGGCACGTTGCACGTGTGGTACGCTGGTTTCAATGTAGTTTCGGCGTTCTACCGTATTGCCTGGTGTAGAAGCACCCCCTGACTCACTTGCTTGCAGGATATGGCGTAGATGTAGATGTGCTATACTAGTATTACTGGCCGTAAAAGTGCAAACGTTGCTCCATCAAAGGGTATATTTTAAAACAGTGTGTGTCACTTTGTTTTGTCATGTTGAGAGAATCGATGAGAAACAATTGACGGGACATAAACAGCATAGCGGAGTGAATGGTGTGAAATGAAGAATATCTCTGTGCTATGCTATGGAAAATGTAGATAGCAGAGGTTCAGTAAGGTGATTCCCATATGCACCGAATTTGCATATGTCCGAGCATGAAACTATGGGATGAAGATGGAACGGGAGCCATTGACTGCGAATTTTCAACCAAAAAACGTTGGTGTACCATCTTCACCCAATTTCGCGGTGTGAAGGTTAAACAAATTTGACTATTTTTGTCCAGAGCATAAAGTGATGAATTGCAACTATCCAAAGTTGAAATGGTTAGTTGATAGATTGATTTTACTCAATTAAAAGTTCATTTTAACGAAAGATAAGTATAGGAGACCTAAACAACCTCAAAAACTTCGCTTCACCCTGGTACACAGTATCAAAAAAGCCAGTTACCTAGGTCTAAGAGCAATAACTATGTTCCTTGACTTTACCAACCCCGAAAGGCAACAGAATGATGGAATAGTAAGGTAATGTTAAATAATTGGACAAACAGACATGTTCAAAATGCCTTTTACGCGAAAAGTACTAGACCGTATTTACCTAAACGACGGATGTGTATGAAAACTGAATAAAAGATTAACGGTTTCCCAAAAATAAAGAGAAATCAAATTAAATGCAAGTCTCCAATGTAATTAGGTACATCTTGATTAAAGTAAATATTATTTGAAGAGATTTGTGCACCTTTAATCCATGCATCAAGTTCGCAATAAACGCTATTAGGTCTGGATCTTTCAAACATAATATATATATTTTTTTGGCGGTAGAACGAGAATTCCATTACTGAGCCAAGATTTAAAATGTGCCCACATTTATTCTTTAAGCCAGCGAAATCAAGATTCTGACGAAAGGAAGAAATGCACTGATTGTGAGCCAGTTTTCTGCAACAGTTTGGAGACTATATATCGTTGAAAATTTTTAATGCAATCCAGGACTTACTTTACTTTCTAAGAATAAAACACCTAACAAGTATTTGAGTAATCATCTCATTAACAAACCGTAGCATGTTCGCGTACTTTTAGTCCGGCATGACGGAATCAGTCATTTCAATGACTACCATGCTTCTACACTACACCAACCAGGCTCATTTTTAACATAATGAGTATGAATTAGTTAACTGCCGAAACTAACACTTAGCCTTGATAAACTTCGCTAGGAACTTCCTGAATCCTAGTGAAAACTTTCCTGAGGAAATTTATTAATCGCACCTCTCAATTATAATTTCATTGTGTCGATGTCAGCTCTATCAAACAAAGAAATGTCGTTTTACAGCAAACGTTTTTCATCCACGTGCTGGGAAAATTTGGCTGTCACTACATTATGGCGACCAATTCTGCCATTGGTCCCTAAAATCTGTTTGGGTAAAATACTCGCTAGTCAAGAGTATTATTTCCCCCGATTGATTCTGTAACAGATACCCGAAGTGGTAACCCTATATAATAAATATCCACATTGGGCCTAATCTTTCCTTTCATAGATAATAATTCATGAGTATCATAACAATGATTAAATTTTAGGTTAACGACAACTCCAATCAAACCCAGAATTTCTCCGTGATATTGGTAAAATATCTCAATAATTTCACCCTCTGGAATAACCCACACACTCTGGGGGTGGCTTGCAAGGTATCGCAGAGATGTGGGTGGCCGCCGGAACAAAAAACAAAGATATTCTAATGAAACATGGAACCAACAATACCAACATGGGAGTGTAAATATGCGACCCTGATGGCAGCTACGGAAGCTATCAGACAGTGAAGGACCGAATAACCTGTACATGGAAGGACGCAACTGCTATAGGAGGCTACGCATGTCCTGTCGACCAACTGTCTACAGCCAACTGCAACTGTGCGAGGGATACAAAATTATTTGAAGCAAGTGATCTTCCTTACTCCATGAGCTGGAAATGGCAATTAATTACAACCCAAAACATGTCTCTGCAAAAATATCGTTTTGTGGTGACCCCGACGTGAGCTTAGAACGCGCCATTTCTTACCTTCGGAATAAATCGTTTTCATCGGACTTCGTTTTTTTATTCACTCTCGCTCACCAAATGTGCATGAAGTTTCATAAAACTTCCGAAGCACCGCACGTAAGGCAAGCTTGGTATAAATTCGCTCCTCATCTCCTTCTGTCAAGTTGAGCTGAGGTCCGAGGTGACTTTCAAGGAGGACGTGGCAAGGCACTGTGCAGATGTAGATGAAATTTCGCCATCGACGGAGATAAATGGGTTTTTTCGGGAAGCGGATGGGGACGAGCTCGGCGAGAAGTATGATGCGAATGGTACAGGAAAGAAAGATGAAAAAGGCGAGTAAAGACGTCTGCTGGAGAGCGGGGGAGGAGAGGAGACGGAGACGCGAACTTGGGTAACACTCAACGAGACTCCCTTCCGCCCCCCCGAGGGGCACCATGCTGTGCCATTCGCTCACGTATCCACGCCCCCGCCAGCCCCATCCTCCCCCCTCCCCCACTGACCACTGCCCTCTTTCTCCACATCTCTCTTTAACGCGTCCACCCCCCTCCCCATTATCCCCCCACTTCCTCCGAATTCTCAGACCATTGTAACCACACCACCGACTCCTTCAGCTCACGAGTCGACCACTTCTTCTCCTCGCCGAGCACAAGTGGGATCTCGTGAATGAGGACGCTCCACTTTCTTCACTTCCTCCTCTCATCGCAACATTTCACAGCTTGTCAAGAGTGTTTGCAAACCTTCGGGGAACCTCGCCGTTGTGTTGCGAGGTCTTGTGTCCGGCTTCTGGAAATAAATCGATGAGCGTTCAAGCGAGCGGTATGACAGCACTCGCCAGCTCAAATTCTGCCTTTCATCGGCTATCGATACATCATCAGAACGGGATGGGCGAAAAATTAAACTCGCATTTTCCAGAGTCAACGGGGTTGACTTCAGCAACCTATCTCTAGATTCTAAATTCCGATATTACACGCATTTTTCGTATTAAAATAATTTTTGCCTGTCAGTTTTTCATTCGAGATAGATCATAAAACTACAAGATTTTATATCGCTTGGCAGACCTTGTATTTACGTTCAATAACATATCATTACTACTAACACCTCACCTCGTGATTTTGTATTTCTCTTAGTATCTATGAATTAAGAGAAATGGAGATCGGGTTGGTGTGGTGGCAAGAGCACTGGTCAACCATACGGGAGGATGTTTTTCAGAGGAAACCCTATCCCTACTTCAGTGTCTTGTGGAAGGAACTTCAAGTACAGTACTCCGTCTGCCGAATGAGACGTTAATCCGTGATCCCCTTGGTTCCTTTCGTTAAGAGGACGCATCATACCCTTCGGTAAGGAAAAGTTCTGTCGAAAATCCACAAGATCGCACCCGATCCACTCGCACCCGATCGAGACGTTTTAGCGTCAGGAGTCTCCTACTCCAGGATAACTCTCGCACAAGGCGACAGTCATCGGTAAGTTTTTGCCAAGTCTCCGGCGCGTAAGTACAGGCAGCGCTTATATAATATCTGTGAAAGAAGACTGAACTAATTGCATCACCGTCCGAGCACATCATGGCCGGAAACCATTCAGGTAGCTTGTAGGGACAGAAGGAGGGGGGGGGAAGAAAACCAATGACCAATGGGTGTTGAAGAGATGAAGGAACTCTTCAACACCCATTGGTCATTGGTTTTCTTCCCCCCCCCTCCTTCTGTCCCTTCAGTATTTAATCCTGGCTGTCCTCCCCTTTCGTTCACTTACAACCTCGTGTTGCAAGTGCTTTCCCTTCAGCTCGCTGAAGAGGGCCACCTTGTGGCCGAAATACGCGTATCCGACGCTCACCCTCGTTTGTTTCTGTGTGTTTTTCTTTTGACCACGCTCTTTTTGAGCGATTTCTCCCAGAAGTTGGGCCCGTCTGTGTGTGTTTGTGGTAATAACCAGGCATCCTTAGTAGGGTCCCATTAGCCCTATGAAGGATATCAGGTTATAACCCAGGCATCCTTATGAGGGTCCCATTAGCCCTCGAAAAGGATCCCAAACTGGGTTGAGTGTGTGTGTGTCGGTTACTGGCAGGAGGGTATTCTGGTGGAGAGGCTGTGGTTGGTCCCTGCTGTGGAATCCCCTTTCCCGCAAACCAACACAGTAAGTGTATTTTTGTGGTACATGTTTGACGAGTGGTGCCATTTTTACGGCTATTGGAGAATTTTATTTTTATCTATCTAGAGAGGCCGTAGAGCTCAATTTCCTTTGATTTAGTTTTCCCGATGGTTTAATTACGCTGCGGGATAAAATTTTCATATGTCAGATACGAGCCTCCCTTGGCAAAGGTCTATTATTTATACTATAAAAATTTCAAGTTGGTGACGTAAGGCTTAAACAAAAAATCTGGGGTCAAAAAACCTTCTCAATTCCGACCTGTCGAGCGGGTGTGATGCGTCCCCTTAAGAGTAGTCGTGCCGACGTCAGGTTTCCATCCACCCTCCCTCCCTTACCTGGCCCCAATGGCCCAAATGATCTCAGCTGTCGGTCGCCTCCCCAAAATCCAATCCAATCCAATCTAATTAAGAGTAAAAACGATATCAATCATTAGTATTAGTGCTTGTATCTAGCATGTTTGTTAAGGTGGCATTCCCTTGGTTTCTAGTTTGTCCTTGCATTTTTCTCCTAACGGCTTCCTCATTTTCGAAAAATGACAGGGGAGTTTTCGACGTTCTAATTTTAACTGTGACAAGTACTACATGTCTGGCGTGGATTCACGCAGCGCCACTGCTCACGACTTCCATTTCTGACTAAATGGAAGTTATGAAAAAAAGGCTCTAGCACGTCAGAGAATATCAAATCATACATCCACATCTTATGGCTCCTCTAGCCAGGCTAAAATAACTAGAAACACGCAACGATGCTAAGTTTTCTCCTTCTGTAGTAGGCTTTTCCAATTGCTCACAAAATTATTCATTTTAAAAATCCCTTATTCTTTAATAATTTACTAACTATTACATGAAATATTGCTACTGCACTATGAAAAATTGAGCAGCTTCCACTGTGTAATACATATTTATTACGAACGGTTTCGCTTATTACAGCATCTTCAGGTACGGCATCTTTGCTTTTCACAGCATCTTTAGGACCTGTAGATGCTGTAAAAAGCGAAACCGGTCGTAATAAATATGTATTACACAGTGGAAGTTGCTCATTTTTTCGTAGGCAGTTATGTTCCGTGTCCACTCTTTAGACCTGAAATCACAGATTATGTATGAAATATTGCATATTAAAAACTTTTATTTCACATTTGAGTTTAGCGTATCAAGCAATATTTTGCGTAAATGAAGTACAGATGCCATGATGTCACAATAAAAGATAGTCAGATAAGATAGATACTATATACTCCACTAAATTTTCAAACAAATAACTTTGACAATAAATTTAAGTTGGTTGGAATATAGGCACCCCTGTGGTAAACAGCCAGTGTTGGAGTTGCCATCACATAAAGTTATCTTAACGAAAAAAAAATACAGCTGGCTGGTGCGGCCAAAAACAGAACATTGATTGAACAACATTGACTTTTATAAAGTCAATAAACAGTTTTTTAATCATGTGTTCATTACAAGAACAAGGCAAGGGGAAGGCAAACAGCAAAAGAAAAAAAATATTAATTACCAAATGGTCATGAACCAGAGTATTAACACAAAAAATTTACAAATTATTATTATTCACTTCACTTAGTTGTTCAATATTTAGAAATATTTTTCAATATTGTCTTTAGAAAATAACCGTGTTTTCAAGTCTCACAGAAACAATTTAACATACTTTGCAGAGGCAACGTGGAATGGTAGGCGATTAAACATTGTAGTTGCACAATACAAGTTAGACCTTCAAAAAGACCTTAAAAACTTCATTGTTAGGTTTTGGAACAAGTACTCTATTTCGTGGAAGTTGTTGTTCACTTTCCACAGAATTTTATTCAACGACCAAGGCTAAGCTTTAAGCAAAGTCATGCATAAGCTATGTCGAAACCTTGGTCGGTGAATAAAATTCTGTGGAAAGTCATCAAAAACTTTTATTGCGAGATCACTGAATCTTTTATTTCATCAATCGCTTCAACAATTGGGGTCAGAATGAGATCAGACGCGTTCATTGTGACGATATCCCCGAAAAACTTGGACGAACCGCGCCCCTATATAAAACTTACTGAGAGCATTCTCTCAGTTGCAACATGTTTCGCCTTTCTAGAGAGAAGCTGCGAAGGCAGAAGATCGTAGGGACTCAGAAGGTAGGAGACTAAGAATGAGAAGAAGAGCGTTCGGAAAAGCGCGAACAAGACCAGCCCATGCCTCCCAAGTCATTTTTCTCGCACCCACTCCACAACACTCCAAATTCCAACCGCTCCATTCATCCCCCGCCAAGTCCTCTCAAAGCAACCGGGCGCGCCCCATATGGCCGTCACCGAGAGGGCGTTATTGAGGGGTAGTATCGTTCCGCCACCGTTAACTATAGTCGTTTCGTAGACGATCCCCGCGTGGAAACGGGCGTGGACTCTACGAAAGCTTTCGCCCGCACTGGTGCCTGGCTCCCGAGGCACCGTCACGCTACGTCGAGCACTCGTGAGATCACTGCTCACAATGCGCACAATGTCGACGACGATGGGCGATGAAGTGGCCAAATGGTCCATTTGCGACTTCATTTTAACGTCCGCCACAATGGCGACCGGACCGATAATGGTTCTATGAAATGCACGTGGCTCGTGGATATTTGGATCGTGATAAATCGGTGCACATAGGTCTGACTATTGAGTCACGCTTGGGAAAATTTTCTAAAAACTCGCGAGACATACATTCCTCACGTGCTAACGGCAGCTCGGGCTCCATGTATCGTCCTGGTGTGGAAGTTTCAATTTTGGATAAACTTCTTATTTTTCAGCCCATCAGAATAGCAGTAACCATACATAGTTCCATGGAAAAATTAACGCGAGAGAAAAAATACTTAAGAATTGACGGGCACGGTCACGATTTCACCAATCACTAAGATATCATCATTGCTGTCACGGATATGTAATACTTAATCGTCTCCGTGAGAACTATTCGATACGGCACGTTGTGGATGCTTTCTGTATAACTCATGTAGCTCAGTGCACTTGAGTAGACACAGACTGTCTCAATATCCACAGCTTCTATAACAAGAGCGGCATAACTTGTGGGACATGAAGGTAGAAATTCACTTCCGGAGAAGTGTTCGATGTTTCATTAGAGCATCAATATTAGCAATGTCCATAGAGTTTGTTGAACATAGGAGTTATGCATGCTGGTGAAAAATCATTCCATATTTAAACCCTTCATCTACATCTACATATTACCCTGCAAGCCACCGAAACTCTCGAGTTAGCAGTAAATTAAGAGATTTGCAGACGATACAGCTATCTACCGTGAAAAACACGAAGGCGCGGACTTTGAAGTTCTGTCGTCTGGCCTTAACAACGTTCATTCGTGGTGCCAGGAGTGGGTGTTAGAATTGAATATTAGTAAATGCACCACAGTTCACATCCTGCGAAAGTCATCACACACATGGCGTACCAATACTGAGGGTGGAGTACACATAATATATTCTAATACAGTAAAATATCTTGGAATTGTCTTAACTTCTGATATATCGTGGGGAACGCACATACAAAACATAAGCGGCACAGCATTAAAGGAACTAGGTTTTTTTAAGCTTATAATAGGAAGGTCCTCGGAAGAAAAAGTAAAAGAGAGATGCTACTTCGCTCTGGTTAGGCCACAACTCAAATATGCCGCGAGTATTTGGGACCCTGGTCATAAAGATTTAACCAGAAAACTTTTTAAAAAATAAAAAGAAAAGCAGCACGCTTCGTTAAAAACTACTACGAACGAATATTTAATAGTGTTTCACAACCACTGGTGACTTTGCCCCTCAATATAACATATAGTGTCTCACAACTGTAAGATGGATTAAGGTGGGAGCCCCTAGAGACTCGGAGGCTGCACGCAAGGCTTAGGCTGCTTGAGAAATTCAGAACTGGTGTGTTTCATAGTGACACAGAGAGTATTATCATGACGCCTCACTACATTTCTAGGCCTGATAGATGCGATAAAATAAGAGAGATACATTGTCGAGCAGATGGGTACAAAAACTCGTTCTTTTCGCTCACAATAAGCGACCACAACATGCACTGAGCTCCACTCAATACACTCCCATAATACACGTCACCATTTCACCTCCCAAAACCGTATCCCTTACGTCTCCACAAGGCTGGTATCCTAACAACCCCTGCCACACGACCATGCGGTGGCTCGCATGGTAGTATGTAGATGTAGTGTAGATAATATAAGTTCTAACATTCAAGCTCTTATAAATATCGCCCCTACGACGAGAGATGAAAAACTTCGCAATAGCAAAGATAAGACGTGATTCAGCACCTACCAAGGCCGACTCGGGATGAAAAATCGAAAACAAGAATTCCAAAATACAGACGTGATTTAATGCACACGGAGAATCAATTCGTCTTCATATGTATTTGTCACCAACATTTCCCTTTCAAAGTCCTCTTGATTCATTGTTGGGTCCAGCCATAGAACTCGTGATAGGTAAAAAAGAAACCGTCTGGGGATGGGGGGGAATAGGCGAGACCCAAAAAACCGAGGTGGAGAAGGAAAATAGAAAAAAACGACAAAAAAACTTGAGTACTTTTTTTTTGCACACACTTTTTCCTACACCCGTGAAAAGAATCCCACAACAAGGCCAGCCGCCGAGCCGCTTACCTGCCTTCGGTGAGGGATTACAAATGTTTTGCGGGGACGAGGAGGTGGAGATGTTTTTTATACCTCACACCGGAGTCAGGGACGTAATAAAAAAAAGAGAGAGAGGACTTTGACCGAACGAACCACGCGTTTCACTTTCCCCGAAAATTTCTTGTCCACACGGGATATAGAGATTGCTTCCCTCTCTTCTGTGGGCATGAATGGAAAGGGAGAGGAGGGAAATTTCCTCGGGCATGGCGTGCGCTAAGTGCCAGCCATTAAAGCCCGGCTGCATAAAAGGGTCGCCTTACGTATAAATATCCCGTTGGCTCAAAAAAAACCACAAAACCGCCTGCTCGTTCATAGTCATCCGCGGCATGCACAAGCCACGTCATCCGAGCGAAACACTAGAATGCCAACAAAGAGAATAACACGCGGAAAAATAAGAAAACACCCAAATACAACTTAAGCCACCCTCAGTGTTTTAAAAATGAGGAATTTCTAACACCTAGATGGCGTCAAAAAACTAACAGCGTGTAGTTTGTATTCGTTTTTGCAACAATTTTTTTTAAATTAATCATACTGTCACCGCAGTATTTTTTTCAGAACCACAAAAACCCTTCTGTTTTGAAATAGTTTTAAACGTACCGCGCGAAAATATGAGTCAAGTTAAAGACTTATATAGATATTTTGATTTAATTCATTGGAACATCAGCCGTGTAGAAGTATATTATTTCACCATCAATCATGCAATATTTATTTCATGCCTCCTAGAGCTGCTGAAATTAAAAAGTACGATTGGAAGACGGTCTCCATTATGACTAGGGAACTATCTCGCTCAGACTACCTTAAGAACGCAACTTATGACGAATGAATCTGAACATTTCACAAGGGAAATGGTTACAGTCTTTACTTTGTGGGAGCTATAAATTACGGAGAAATAAAATGGCTTAGTAAACTGCACCTGAGGTTAATTAACACGACTCGGTTTTCGACACTCCATCCTGAAGATGACTTGAAGGGACTTGAAGGGGTCCGAAGATGACATAAATGGTCAAAACCCGGGTCGTGTTAATAAACCTAAAATGGAGTTAACAAAGTCATTTTATTTTTCCGTAATGAACATTTCAATGTTCCTGAGAGAGTTAACAAATGTCCGGAGAACTTCAAACCAAAAGAAGTATCTCGTTCCTCTACTAATTTAAATTACGGCGTAAAGTTGGTTAGTCACAAAAAGGGTGACTTCTAAATTTGATAAATATTGGTTTAAATTTTTATTGTAACAGTAAATAAATGCAACTATCGCATCACTCTTCCGCAATAACTAAAACTTATATCTCAGTCGAATATCTGACATCTGCTACTTTATGGTACAGTTTTGTTGATCATATAACTGAGACGGGATTCGTTTTTTTTCCAAAAGTAGACAGACGCTGAATAAAATGACATTAAAGTCCTTTACCGATGACACCACCCTGTGACACTCCAAGAGAGACGGAGACTTTGTCGGAGACGCGTTGTGGACACCTTAAACTTGCCTCGACTGCTCAGATACAAATTTCAAACACATAAATACCCTTTTACACATACGTTTATTTCAGAAACACACGCATAAAACACTCTTGCCCTTGGTTACACATTAGATCGGTGTCCAAAAATAAATACCTTGATGATCTCATAAGTAAAATAAATTACTCTCAATAATGTTCGTTAGCAAGTTATCGGTATCTATATTAGAATATCTCTTGCACGTGTAATTATCTTTCAAATATTATAAGTTTTTCAGGTCATACATACTATCCCCTTGATATTTGGTTAAATTAAAATGTTAAAAGACAGACATGCACCAGGCCACTTTTCTCATGTCGATGTGGTGGGTACCGCTCACCTGATGAATGGTCTCGTGTTGCATTCATGTTGCCTAATGCTGACGTACTGGGCGCCGCACTCGTCACGAATAATCCCGGTCCATGACTGCTCAGCCTCTAACCGCGATCTCTCAATTCTTATTCTCCCGCTTTCAATGATGACTCAATAATATATTCTGTACATGCATTTCCCTTGGCCGTCGACCCCAATGACCTTGGTGGAGCTCATGTTTCTAAATAGTTGTTACCACCCTAAAATGTGTAGAGGAGCTAAGTTACAACCCTAAAAAAAAGATAATTATTCCCATGGGTTGGTGCATGAACACACGAACGATTGCAATCGGAGCTCTAGTTACATCAAACGCTTTAAGTTATGTTCTGATGCTCTATGTAAAACCGTCATTTATTTCAGAGGATAAAAAGTCTCCCCGACTGGACTCTCTCCGCAACCTCCAATTCCACCTCCAACTCCTCCTCGACCTTTCGCACGGGACGACTGATATATATCGCGTGCCCAGGGGTCGATGACAAATGCCCCCGACGGGAGACGCGGGGTGGACCGTGGTTCATGGAATTGGTGGCGGCGTTCGGAGGGCGAGAGGGTGACAGATGGAAAGGCCGGTGGTCCAGGAGGGTCAGGTAGAGCGTGGAGGGGGAGGTTGGAGGCGCAGAGGTGAAAGGACTTCTTTGGGAAGGAAGAAGGAAAAGAGAGAGTGGATGAGGGAGGGAGACGTTTCCCCCGGAGTTCGCTCAGGGGGCGTTCAGAAAGAGGGATATGGCGGGAGGAAGATGAGAGGGAAAAGGAGGAAGTAGAGCACAACAATGATGGAGATGACGGGGGACTGGAGGAAGATCAGGAAAAGAAATCGTCATCCGCAACCTTCTGGTCATGTTGACTGAGGTTATCTACATCTACGTCTACATCTACGTGATACCCTGCGAGCCACCACGAGGGTGTGTGGCAGGGGGTGAAGATCACCAAACATGCACTATTGCCATGCAAGTAGGATATTTAAGATAACAGGGTCACATGCAGCTAGATGGTTAGTATCTACATAATAAGAAAGGGATTATTGGTTGTTATTACATGCATCATGCACTTCAGACTACTCTAACTATATTTCACCTACCTATCCCTTTGCTACGCTGCCTATTGTTCTCTCTTATGGTACGCGGGAAAAATGACATTTTAAATCTATCGGTACGACAATCTATCCCTCTAATCTTGTTAATATGATCAAACCTAGCATAATACGCAGGGGTTCTCAATATATATCTAACGTCATCTGTGAACAAATCGGTTTCGAATTTACTTAAAAGGTTTAACCTAAACTTTAGCCTGCGTTCTGATAGTAATTCCCATCCTAGTTCTTCTATTAAATTCGTAACACTTATACAATTATCATAACGGCCTTTAACAAACCTAGCGGATCTCCTTTGCACGCGCTCTAATTCTTTTATCATACCTTCCTCGTACAGATCCCATATACTAGCGGCATATTCTAAATGAGGCCTGACAAGTGTAGAGGATATGGATGTCATACAAGACATATGAGTCATACAAGAGGATATGGTGTCATCAAGCGTTCAATTGGTATTAAGGCAATCTTCTCATTTCTGGAATGTTGGTAAGCGGTTAGATAATTTAGGGTCGATTGCCATTGAATCTAATGTCGACCACATAGCCGGCAATACGTACACAGTATTTAATTTGCGAGATTCGTTATTACAAGGGTACATCGGCGGGATTACTTTCGAAGTATAATTACATTATCTTAACTATTCGGGTGCAGCTACGCTTCTGCTCCCATATGACACTGGTACATTACAACTATATTAGTGTATGAATACTTTTCTTAGTTAAACTCACAGCTTGAAGGTATTATAGAGAAAAAAATTAAATTTTTTTGCTGTAATTGAAACTATAAATTTAAGAGGATCGCTCTGAAACCCAAGGTGTCCCTCAAATTGACGTTCGATCACAGACATCGATAAATAAGTAAAATAGCTTGGACCGGCATTGAGGTATCAACGTTACTTAATAGCACCACATTAATGTCTAAATCGGGAGAACAGAAATGTTTTTTCAACGCTTAAATTTAAAGTCTTTCCTTATTATTCGCATTCACTTCCGATAAGTCTTCAACCTACACATAATCCCTTCCCGCAAAGATTGGGACGGCGAAAACTTAATGTCATTCTCCAAGTTGAAGTTTCAGCAAATATAATGTACATACATTGGCTCCTAAAACATACACACTACATCAGCAAATATACTTTGCATACACTGGTCTGCAAAAGTTTTAACAGAATTACAGACACGTAAGGCCAATTAGCATTCCGTGCAGGCATAGAAAGCTGAAAATACAAATTAAACCTATGTGAACCGATAAAGCTAGGCATCCTTAAAGTTGGTGGTTTCCGGCGATACTTTGTAGAATTTGCTAAACATTTTGAATGAATAGGGTAAACTTTGTTTTTCCACAATGAATTTAATGACTTACGGCCATGTTTTCGACGATTAACGTCACCATCAGGTGAAGAAATATTTGGTGCAACAACTTATATTATTATTAATTATTACTTAAATTATTCCAAATTCAAAGAACAAATACTTGAACAACCAGAAGGGTTGGCAATGGGTTCACCCTAATCCCCATTACTTGCTGACATTTACATGGACAACTTAGAAAATGAACTGTTCTCATCTGTGAACCCTTTGTTAAAAAATGTCTGTGCTTGGTACCGCTACGTGGACGATATTTTGTGGGTGTGGTCAGGATCCGCGAGGCAACTCGACATATTCTTGCACCTTTTTAATTCCTTGGACAACTGTATTCAATTCACAATGGAAAGAGAAAGTAATGGGTACCCTAATTTTCTCTACCTAACTATTTCCAAGGAATTTGATGAATTCGACTATTCCATTTTTAGAAAGGACATTTATACAGACCAAATCATCCATGCTACATCCAGGCATCATTTTGCACAAAAACTATCTGCCTTCCATTCTATGCTCCACCGTTTGCTCACAATTCCCATGCCCCAAGCCAATATTCAAAAAGAGCTAAATATTATTAAACAAATAGCTCTCAGAAATGGCTACCAAACTCAAATTATTGATAGACTGTATAGGAAAAAAGTGTAAAAAAATGGCCATCCAAACCATTTACCGAACTCCCCTAAGTGACAGTCCAGATAAATGGAGGAAAACCCTATACTTAGGGAATTTATCCCTCCTAGCCACCAAGTTCCTCCCGAGACACCATATTAGAACTGCCTTTTACAATAACTTTAACCTACAGGAATTTTTCTCCAAATCCAAGGACATCATCCCGAGTTGGAAAGGAGTGGTGTGCACAGGCTTAAGTGCCAATGCTCAGCAGCCTATATCGGGAAAATTGGTCGGAAGTTTAAGGAGAGACTGAAATAACACATTTTTTATTATAAACATGGTCATTCAAATTCAAACTTCGCAAAACACCTGTTGGACAAGGGTCACGGGAGTGATTTCTCCTTGGGAATATTACATTTTGAAAGTAAAGGCCCCCGGCTACACGCTCTCGAGCAAGTTGAAATTTTTAAATCTGTGAATGTTAATAGTGACATTGTAAATGATTTATTGTATACTTCCCGCTCTCCCTCTCCCAATAACCCCCCTATCTTCGCACACCCTCGGCTTACCCTCTACTCAACCCTACTCAACCCTACTCAACCCTACTCAACCCTACTCAACCACTCCCCTCCACCCTCCACCATCCTCCCCCTAACCGACAGTCCCCTCCCCACTCTCTCTAGTATATAAGTTGTTGCACCAAATGTTTCCTCACCCGATGATGACGTTAATCGTCGAAACCACGGTCGTAAGTCATTAAATTCATTGTGGAAAAACAATGTTCATTCAAAATGTCTAGGCATCCTTAGCACTAACGTTATTAATTACTGTGGCTCTCTCTCAACGACAATCGGAATGTGTAATGACATTTTGGACCTGTCGGTCCAGCAGGCATTCTCTAAAGTTAAACATGAAACCGAACTTACAGCAATAGGACGGAGTTATTTTTATGTTTTTTTTACCATTTCATAGAAGTAAACGGCCCTTTTGCCTTCGTCAAGAAACCAGAGTCCCCCAAATCCACCATCATTCCTTCCCCTTTGCTAACTTCCCACTTTCCGTCCGCGGATTCTCCCTAAAGAAGAGACACAGAATCCCCAAAATTATGTTGACCCTGAGTGGGTTAGGTCGTTGCTCTTAAAAAAAATCGCGAAACGCAAACTCGCTGTTCCGCATACCAAGGTCTCTCTCGAAGGATAAACAGATGGATTATAGCTTTTCATATTAAAGAAGAGAAAGAGCGACCTTATATGTGACCTTTTCACAGAAGAAAAAAAATTAAACATCTCCCCAAATTTCTGTCGATGTCAAAACCACGTGGGACCCTCTGGCCAGCTCCGATGTTCGCGAGTAAATTTACGATCTTCGGACGCGTAAGATGGGTGGGAAGTGCTAACTACCGCTGCGCGTGGGCATAGGTCCTTCCCCTTCACCCTTTGAAAAAAAAACTTCCGCAACTCCTCCGTGAGACCTGTCGGGACGCTGAAAACCAGCGTAGGTGGCCTTCAGGGCTGCAGCCATGAATGCCCCCTCTGCCGCAGACTTTTTTCTTTGATGACCACGACTCGAAACGCAACTCATTTCTCAAGTCAAATGGAAAGCGTAAATTACAAAAGTAGAGATAAATTTGATGGTGACAGGCTTCACTTGGTGAAAATCCATTCTGAATATATTTCAAAATTACTTGTCAACTGGTGATGTCGCCTATGCGACGAAACCGGTCGACTAAGAAAAAATCACTGCGAAAAAGTACCGAGTAATTTTGAAATTCATTTCAAAAGTAGAGAACAGACGAAAAAACCTGCTATGCAGCAGATACAACAACGAACAAAAAATTATCTTCACACAGGTTATTTCAGCATTGGTGATCTTTGAAGTGATTCACAAGTGGCTTTTCAATGCGTGCTTTGACAGAGGTTGCGAGATTGTGCACGGCATTAGAACAAGGGCTTTTGATATATATCTCTTCCATGCATTCGCACATGCATCCTATAAATGCACGACGACGCAATTTTCACAGCGCATTCATCCATGCATCCGACAAAGCAATAAAATACCGCGTGTAAAACGGTCCTAACGCTTTCCTTCGGCTGTTCCTTAGTCAAACATCTTTGTGTCGTGCATGAAATATAGATTAAAGGAGAGAATCGACGGAACCAGACGGTAATATTATGTAGAGGGACACATAAACGTGTCATCATTTTTTCCAGGTTCAATAAGGGACCATAAAAATTACCATAGATCAGTTCTTGGATACTGATTAGGTTAAATAGGTTTTTTCAGTAGTGCTAAATATCATAACATGATTATTAGCTACTAACTTTGATGCAATCTCTGGCATGATGTACTCTTCCATGTTTTAGTACCTTGTAGTGCTATTTATCTGTCGCATTAATAATAATAACCAGTATTTGTGTCTTGAGTAGTGTTCTGCATGGCAGCATGCCGGGAATACGCTCACTGATAAATCCTTTTCTGTCGTGGTAGTAAATTGCCGTAGCTTAAGGAATAAAGTAGCTGACTTCTACCATCTAATTGAAACTACTGACGCAGACTTAATTATAGGGACGGAAAGTTGGTTGTGTAACGAAATCGCAGATAATGAAGTATTCCCAAAAAATTTCACAGTTTATAGAAAAGATAGAGTGGAAAGGACCGGGGGAGGAGTTTTTATTGCAGTGAAGGATTGTTATATTAGTAGGAGGGAGTCATTTTCCGACGACCAGGTAGAAAGCGTATGGTGCTCCATTCAAAATCCTAAAGCAAAAACAATCTATGTGTGCGCATATTACAGACCACCAGATACCCATATAACCTCAATATTAGAACTAGAAAGTCAACTCAGTAAATTAACCACTCAAAAAAACGACTGTCATATTATAATCGGTGGGGATTTCAATCTTCCGTCCATAGACTGGGACACGTACAGTTTTATCACTGGGGGGAAAGACAAAGACCTTTGTGAGTCACTCCTGTATACATTCACATCTCACTCACTACATCAATTAGTCACTGCTCCAACTAGAGGGAAAAATACACTTGATCTTTTAGCGACAAATATTCCACACATGGTTGTAAACATAGGTACGGATAAGGGAATAAGCGACCACAAGATAGTTAAAGCTAATTTTTCCGTGAGCATGATCAAGAAACATAATCCACAAAGAAAAATCTACTTATATAATAAGGCTGACTACGAAGGTATGAAACGAGAGTTACAAAAGTCATTTACTAATTTTCAAAAAATAAGTATCAACAGTAATACTGAGGTTTTGTGGAATACTTTCCTCAACGTTACACGATCAGTAGTTAGCAAATACATACCAAGTAAATGGAAAAGAGCCAATGCAGAGCCTAGGTGGTATAACGCGGAGGTTAGAAAAACATTAAAGCACCAAAGAACATGTCATGCTAGGTTAAAAAGGGCAAAAATTAACAAATCCTCTGAAGAACTATACACAGTCACCGAAAATTACAAAATATCTAAACTCTTAGCAAAAAAAGCGTGCCGAAGGGCGTTAGCTGATTTCAAAAGTAAATTACTGGGAGAACAATTGAACGATAATCCCAAGGCATTTTGGTCGTATGTTAGGGACACTCAAGGAAATAAATCAACAGTACACACGCTTAAGAATATCAAAGGGGAAAAGATAACCAACAGTCTACAAAAAGCCAATTCGTTAAACTCATTCTTCAAAAGCATTTTCAGTACTTATACACCACATCTTTTCGATCCGCAGCCAGTTCGTTCCCAAACATGTATGCCTGAAATTATTATAAATTGTCGCGGCATAGAACAGCAGCTAAAAAATATTAACCCCAACAAATCCCCCGGTCCAGATCAAATACCTGCTCGCGTATATAAAACAATGGCATCAGACATAGCGCCCTACTTAGAATTAATATTTACCAAATCTTTAGTAGATCATGTAGTGCCTAAGGACTGGAGAGTAGCAAATGTCACACCTATATTCAAAAGCGGCGACAGGGAAGACCCTAGTAACTATAGGCCTATTTCTCTCACATCCATTTCCTGTAAGGTATTTGAACACATAATCGTAAGCTCCATTATGAGTCATTTAGATAGGGAGGAATTGTTAATAAATAACCAACACGGATTTCGAAAGGGTAGATCTTGCGAAACCCAATTGGCCCTCTTCGTTCATGACATCTTGCTCTCGGGTGAAAATAATGTCCAAGTTGACGCGATATTCCTCGATTTTAGGAAAGCTTTTGATAAGGTACCTCACGTTAAGTTGCTCTCAAAACTAGAAGCATATGGAATAGATAAAAACATTATTAGTTGGATTAATCAATTCTTACATGGGCGGGAACAAAGGGTTGTCATAGACGGTATCATGTCAAACACAGTTAGCGTTACATCGGGTGTTCCTCAGGGAAGTGTAATTGGTCCACTTTTATTTCTCTTGTACATTAATGATATTAGTAACGTCGTTAAAAGTAAGCTTAGACTCTTCGCAGACGACGCGGTTGTGTATAGGGATATTAACAATTCCGAAGATAGCGACTCGTTAACAATCGACCTACTTGCTATTCATGCTTGGTGCGAAAAGTGGCAGATGGAACTAAACATAAAAAAGTGCGTAGCAGTCAGCTTTTGGAAAAAGAAAAATTGGCCAGTTAGGGCTTAAAGAATTAAAAATACAGAAAATATTCACGCCGAGTCTGTTAAGTACTTAGGAGTCACAATTAGTCACGACCTATCTTGGGGAAAACATATTAGGGAAATATGCGGTCAAGCATATAGGAAGCTAGGCTTTATCAAGAGAGTACTCGGAAAATGTGATGAGAAAGTGAAAGAACGTTGTTATTTTTCAATCGTTAGGCCTCATCTGGAATATGCTGTTAGTGTATGGGATCCATACGAAACGGGCTTGATATCAGAGTTAGATCGCGTACAGCGAAGAGGAGCTAGGTTTGTGAAACGATGCTACGATAAGTTGGCTAGTGTGTCTGGACTGTTAGAAGAATTAGGATGGGAATCGCTATCACAGCGTAGATTAAATTATAGGCTTAACCTCCTAAATAAATTTCAGGAAAATCATTTTACTGACGACGTAAAAAACATACTATTAACCCCTTCGTACTACGGCAGATTAGATCGCGCCAATAAAATTAGAGAGCTAGATTGTAGAACCGATAGGTATAAAATGTCATTTTTTCCGCGTACCATTCGGGACCATAACAGCTGTGATCGTCGTCATGAATAGTTCGAGTATTGACAATAGGCAGGCAGTTAATCTTTCTCATTATATTCTCCTCTTTCTTATTTATGCATGATGTAAATAATGATGTTCTTATTTATGCATGATATTTTGAATCTGTAGTAGTAGTCTTTGTATCCCTTGCATGTTAGAACGATTGGAGATACAATGTTTCTTGGGTATTAGATTTGTAATTGGCGCTTTGCATGTGTGGTACGCGGGTTTTTAATGTAATGTCGGTGTTCTACCATATCATTCATGCATGCCTGGTGCGAAAGCACCCCCTGCCACACACCCTTTGGGTGGCTTGCAGGGTATGACGTAGATGTAGATGTAGATGTAGATGTTCTTCTACGTATCACTGTCCTAGTTTCTGGTCTGACTGCGCACTGATGTCCTGACTGCTTTTGACCTGCGCCTGGCATACAAGGGAACATGCGCGGTTCTGATTTGAACTGGGATGAGTGCATGTGGAATCAACCCGTGCCACACACCATAGTGGTGGCTTGAACGGTATTTCGTAGATTTAGATAAACACCGAAGCCATTCAACTGCGCAATCGCCCATATTTAATGAATCAGGTTTTAATTGATAAGCCGAAACACACTTACTACGACACTAGCGACATTATCCCATTACCAAACTGATTTATCTTGAACAATGCAAAATGGGAGCACAGCATTTTTAATAAAATTCATGAACGTGCTGTGCCTCATAGCCATGTTAAGAGATAAAAGTCCTCATTCTCGTACGTCAAGACGCCACTAATCCATTATTTTTATATATGGTTTTATGACTCAACGCATGAAAGGGACAAAATCCAATCTTCAGATCCTGCATCACAGTCAGAACATTTATCCTATTGAGAACATTTATTTCACTACTCTGAAGTGATCGCAAAATTCTTTTCGCGAACAATGCACATTATTTGAAATAAATCTCGAGTAGAGAGGGCTTACAAATTTACCTAAGAACCCCAAAGATCGCAGCTTTATACAATTGGCAAGATCAACTAATCAACACCTCTCATTCGATCACATTTTACTCATTATTACTAGTATTTTTCTTTGGCGTCGGCCAGTACAATCTTCAAGTAATTACGAGCATTTAATAGCTGATTAGATTAATTACATCACACTAACATTGACGATGTGGAAGACAACGGGGAAACTACCATATTAATCCCTCTGGAAGATGCAGCCCTGCATTCCAACTATAAACGATATGATGGCATTCCTCCCAGTAAAATATTCGAGAGGTAAAATAGTCCCTTTTTAGATTTCCGGGTGGAGACTACAGGGAGGGGTACATCAGACAGGTAAGACAAGTGCAGGAAAGGGATATGGAATGTAAGGGAACTAGCATTAGATAGTTAGATAGGGAAGGGTGGAGGACTGCAGTCAATTAATCACTCTAAGGATTGAACAACCAATGATGAAGATCGAAGAGTCTCATTAGGCAATGGATGGAACCAGTATAGCGATAAAAAAAGACATCGCCCATATATCTGATGAGACATGGAATTCTACCATGATAACAACGCGGGCAGAGAAGATAAGCAAGATATGTGAAAGGCCATTATGATAGTCTCCTTAGTGTAACTGACCTCATGGAAAAACAAGGATGGGAATCGCTATCAGACCGTCGATTGAAAATTAGACTCATTCTTCTATTAAATCAAGGGAAATTGAGCTCTACGGCATCTCAAGATAGCAAAAATAAATGAGTTTCCAATGGCCGTAAAAGATGTTTTACGGCCATTGGAGACATTTATTTTTGCTATCAATCTTCTATGTAAACTCAAAACCGAGTTATTTGCAGAAGAAGTTTTCAATATCATACGAACTCCAACTACTACGGTACATCAGACTGTGAAAATAAAATAAGGGAAATAAAATGTAGAACAGAAATGCTTAAAATGTTGTTTTTCCCGCGAGCGATAAGAGACTATAAATGCTGCGTTAAGAGTTTGAAGTAGGTTAGTTGTCAGGTAGTGTAGCTGATTAATTCGTATACCCCCTAATGCATGTTTCTAAATCTGCCGAGTAGTGAAAAACACCATGCGTTGCATGTTCCCTGCATGATTCTTGTTTCACGTTTACGTAGTCACATTATTAAATAATTTTGTGGTTTCTGTAGCATTTTTGGCATACCTACTACGTGGTGCATGTTGGTGAAAGTTAATTTCTTCACTGTAGTTCCTGTTGGTGATATGCCACTCCCTGCCAAACACCCCTGTGGTGGCTAGCAGGGTAATAAGTAGATGTAGATTTAGATACAAAATGACGTTATTGATGACAATAAACTCTATCTTTAAAGTAAACATGCGTCAGTAGCTGAGGAATGCCGGGAATGCAGATTTCATCCTAGGCAACTATCACCATAGCTAAAATTTAAAGGACAACATGTTAATAAATCGAAAATGCAATTCGTTAAGAGAATCAATATGAGTGTTTTCCTAAAAATAAATAGCCACTTTCAACTATGCTAAGGGAATTAATCCAAGAAGACCAGAAGTTAATGAGCCTGAAAGCAAAAATTTACGCAAAATATCGGAGATGAGATGATCAATGCACAAAGTAATGTCGTATTACGATTAGAACAAATAGCCATCTACTGCGACACATAACCCAGCAGTGCCGCCTCAACGGTGTTTAGCAGGAAGTGGCTTATCACCATCATGCACTACAGTGAAGAAATTTACTTTCACCAACATGCACCACATGATAGATATACTACAAATGCTACAGAAACCACAAAATTATTTTATAATGCAACTACGTAAACGTGAAAGTAGTTTCCTGCAGGGAACATGCAAAACATAGTGTTAGCACTACTCGGCAGATTTAGAAACGTGCATTAGGGGGTATACGAATTAATCAACTACACTACGCATCAACTAACCTACTTCTAAGTGTCAACGCAGCCATTATGTTCTATTATCAATCACGGGAAAAACGACATTTTTTAACCTGTCCTTTCTGCTAACTATTTACCTTATTTTATTCTCATGATCTGATCTAACGTGGTATGTTGGAGTTTGTAAAATATTGATAACTTTGTCGGAAAATAAATTGGCTTTGAGTTTACATAGACGATCGAGTCTAATTTTCAATCGACGGTCTGAAAGTGATTCCCACCCTTACATAGGTAAAAAACGATCACAAGGATGTCTATTCATCAACTTATTACCCTGCAAGCCACCACAAGGGTGTTTGGCAGGGGGCGACTTCTCACCAACATGAACTAAAGTGAAGAAATTTACTTTCACTAGCAAGCACCACACTATCAGTATACTACAAATGCGACAAAAACTACTAAAATAATCCAAAATGAAGCTATGAAAACGTGACATTGAGTAATTCGTAAAACAAACTTAACTATGAATGTATGCGACGGTCTGAAAGCAATTCCCATTCTCATATAGCCATAATACGAACACCAAGATATCTATTGAGCACCTCGTAATACACGGTTATCTATGAGATGAAATAAACCAACATGTAACCACACTTATAGCAACTAATAAATTTCAGTTTTTCCAATAATCTCGCTTCAAAGTCTGATAAACCTAAATTTTGGGCGATCACAGCAGCATGAGCCGCGAACGCTTGGAGCAGCGAAGCCTCCACATTGCCTTCGTGTGTCATTCGCTCACATCTGGACATTCTTTTGTATCTAACTGCCATATTTAGATTGGGTCAAGCTCAACGAAGGTATCTAAATTGTTGGCTTTGAGGTACATTCAGCCTCACCATGAAAACAACAGCAAAGGGAATCATGCTCGAATGAGACAATTTATTGATAAAACATACTCTCTCGGAATATTAATTTATCACCAGATTATCTTCATCAATAACTTCAAGGAAAGCAATACCCTTCGCTGAAACGTCCTAAAAAGTTATCTTGCGAATTCATGGAACATTCCGAGACCTACCCATCATTTTCAAGTAGCATAAAATAATTTGTACATAAATAATAAAGTGAAAAGTTATGCTTACGTACTTGGATGTGATCAGCAGCCTTTCGATGTCAGAGTATTATGACCAATCCGATTAATGTTTTGTAACGCAGCAACGAACCAGACAGTTATTCAACTAGCAGTCAAAATTCTATTACTTATTGATCACTGGCGAAACGCCCTTTGAAGTGTCTAGCAGGATGCAATGCAGGCACGCAACATTAAACAGTCCTTTCCAACTTTCAAAAACCTTGAGACTAACATAGAGGTGGTGTATAGGGAAAATGGCATCTGCGCATGTGTGCAGTCATTGTTTTCCCTGATCACGTGGCTCTTGGCAAGAAGCAGTTTCCGCGCCATAAGTTTAGATGGGCAATGGAGGTAAACAATTCATATTCTATATTATTTTTAGCAATCTCAGCGTTTTATTCCACTTCACGGAAACAGAGTATACAGTTTAAGTGTAAGATAGCATATACTCTTAAAATTTTGAGAAATTTGTGCCTGATTACAACATTTTACCATCTCATTGTCCCATGGTCGCTAGTTGCAGTACATAAGGAGCGATATAAGAAAGGAGAGGGAATTGCATTTCATTCATAAGTTTTTCTCGTTTTTGCTATTTCTTTAAGTGCTGCCTTCTAATTAGTCGTGAATTATAGGCTGGAATTTTGCTAACGCTCACCGACTTAATTTTCAATGGTTAAAAAAATAGTTTCTGCATTTTGTGGCATCACGTTGCGATTCTGATGTAATGACATTTAACATTTTGGGTTCCTAACTTCCCAATAAATGAATAAAATAGGAAGATGGGGTTAATAAGAATATGAATATAAAATATTTTCACCGCTTAGCACTCAAAACTTAGCTGTGAGTATTTCAGAAAGATTTTTATATGGAAAATTTCAGAGGGAATTGTTGAAGACAACTGCAATGCCAACCATTTTTCAATTTCCTCAAAGCATTTTCCCAATGAAAATGAAGAGGAAAAAGCTGGTCAATAGGAAAATAGAACCAATAGAGGGCTCTTCTACTTCAGGTCTGTTATCATAATTCATATTCCGTGTAGTTAATAACTAAGGATTTTTAAAGTCATCATCTGACGCAATTTTACACCGTTGCCTCAGTTTGAAAATTGGTAGTATATTTTGATTTTGTTCATAGATATTTCTGCCGTATAAGGAATCTTGGATGTAAGGCCAGAAACTGAAACGCGTGTCTGCAATCACTACCAATTCTGATATTTCAAATAGAATTATCGGTAGGCCAAAATCCAAAACACAATTAACAGCAGTATTCCATTTAAAATTATGGGACGTTAGTGCCAAAGGTCAGAAGAAATAAGTTTTAGCATACGCCGGTAGTTTTTTTACGGTGGAAGGATTTATTTTGCACTTAATGAGCATAATTCCCCATGCATAAAGTAGCGAGAAAGGGTTAGGAACAATGAATCCCCCTAGAAGCTGTTATCTAAGTCAAAAGGAATGTTTTGTGACGAATGGGACATAAAAATTTCTTTCTTAGTGAACATGGTTGCCTTAAAATATACATTTCTGCGAATTATAACTTAAAAATACCACCTTTTTTTCTGCTAGTTCTGCAATTACTTTTTTATATTCATATTAAAGGTGTGTAAATTTTACTAAAATTTCAGTTTAAAAGATTTTTCTCAGAACATGCGTGGGATTTTCGCTGCAGCACATGGGATATTTTCTGCCCCACCATATGACTTACTACCTTAGAATTAACAAACGTGAATATTTATGGATGATAATATATTTGTCATCAACCAAAACTTCGTCAGAGCATCAAAATTTGAATTTAATGGTTTAATTTTCCGTTGAAGCAATTACGAAAATTATACATTAACCAGTGATTTCAGCCACAGTTGTTGGGCCGATTTTTCTGCACTGCAATTTGTTTCCATTGGCGTAGTACATACCAATCACCTAATTCTATTCAACAACCTTCCTATGTGGGCTAGTGAACCCTCAAGTTCCCCTGCAAATCATGATTTTTTTAAAAGAATATAGCTATTCGAGGATTTCCGAATCTACCCTATTGTATGAGTGCAGTGAATATGTGGTTGAGGTACATTTCAGGGTTTGAAATGGAACGGAAATGGAAGAAGGATAAATCAACTGCGACGTTTGCTTGAGAGAGATAGGGTGAGTTCCAGGGGAAGGGGCACGCAAATTTCCCGCGGAAAAAAATAGGGGACCTCCTAATCCACTGAAGGATATCATCAGTGTATGCCAAAAGGCAGCAAACTCTTTAAGGTGTCTGCAAACAGCTGGGGGATTAGGATCAGTAAATTTACTTGGTTTGTAAGAAGACCTAAACAAAAGAGAAATATGTGAGAGGCTGTAAAAATTGTTCTGGATGTTCTTATCGTGAGCCAAATGCCCCGGGAAAACCATTTACCCTTCTCATAAAATCTGTAATTTCCCATTACTGAACAATTAGAGTATTTTACCACAGGAAAGCTATCACCCTTTATCTACAGAAGAACAAATGTACATGTTCAAAGGTGAAAACTAACATTTGCAGAGGGTATTTGGGAACAAACTCGTGCTTTTTTAAGCCAAACTTCATAAGGTATAAATGGGTTTTTGTCTCTCGTGATTATGATTAAACGGACCATGCAGAAATTCTACATACAAATTTAATTATGGCCATGTAAATTTACCATTTGAAAGCCAAAAATTGCAAAACATTGTACCAATGCCACTATAAAAGAGCTTATGTTTCATGCATATTGTTGTCATTATTTATTTTTCCCCTTATCCTCTATGTTACAAGTCACTCTAAAGGAAAAAAATATGATAGTTTGTGTATTAACTCATTGAATTCTTAGTCCTAAGTAATTTATTTTTTCTACCATATGAATTTTCATCTCTCTGGGATACCCTCTACGGATTTTTACTGGTAAGCATTTCCCTTCATTTTCTCCAAAATAAGTAAAACTCAAACTGAGCCTAACATATCCTAATTGCAGTTCCCTAAATGTATGCTTTCTGAATGATGATACGTTAACTTTTCAATTTCGAATAAATAAGTCTCGGCTGCGTCGTCTTGTTTAAAGCTTTAGTCTAAATATTTAACGGGGATTCTATTGATGCAGGTAATGACATTTTGATTTATGTTTTCTTGATTTCATTTTTTGAAACAAGCAGATGTTACTAGGATATATGGTCCGTTATCCGTCGGTTCCAGTTTCGCGTTCAAACGTACCGCGCGCCCAACGGAAAAATCACGTGGTTTAATGTTGGAACCACTCACTCCTCCCTGGGCTACTTTCTTGCCCCATCTTCCTATTTATACCTCTATGATCGCTCAGTCAGTGGCGCCAGAAGCAGATCATGGCGGGAACAAAAGCCAATCTCATAGCGTTGACACCGCTGACATGCTGATAAGATTATGATTTCAATGGTAGCTGTAATTCGTGACAACAGATGTCGTGTGGGAGGTGATTGTGACCGTGAACCTGCCAGGCTGAGAGAAGGGGAATGATGGGGGTTTTGAGGCCTTCCGTGGCTGACGTGAATTATGTGATGATTGTGAAGTGATGGTGGATTCCGTCTTATGATTGCTATGTTAACCAAGCTCAGTATTATGTAGTCTGTGTGGTAACGCTTCGATGAGAGTAGGAACTCTTTTTTTGAGTTAATGTTCGTTTTGATGGACTTTTCCTGTGATTATTGTCAGTTAGCAGTTATCCGCATTGTGCACCTACCGGAGGAGGGAGCATTTGTTCTACAATCAGAACATATTCTATCAAAAATACGAGTATGCTGTATGTACAAGTATGCACCTGAGAGAAGATCAACGAGGAAGTTTATCAGGTGAGCTTTCGAGAAAGAAGCCATTCGATGTGTGCAGCTCTGGGGTTTAAAAAAATTCAGATTCCCTCTTATCAGCTGCCTTTCTCTTCGGTTCCCTGTTCGTTTCCAGTAAAATAGGTTGTGTCGAGTCCAATGATTTTATAATTTTTTGCCTTCCAGTCATGATAGTCCTTCTTATTTGACGTGACCTAACTATTTTGAGAAATATCCCAGCAGAAGTTGTACCCGCAAGGCTGCCAACTATTAGTATTAATACGTATCTGAAAAAAAAACGGTTCCCTATTGCAGTTTGATACAATTAAGGCCGCTTTGCACGGTACATTATATAGTATTAATAAATGTATCACTACATGTACAAGAAAATGAGCGGAATTAGTGCAGGTTCTATTTTCCATTCAGTCATTCAGACAATCATACAATTTTTGCATATGCCGCTTTTGACGCTTTACCAGGTACAAATTTCTTCTTGAAAGAGTTCATTGATTCGTTTGTACAATAAAATGCACCTTGTAAAGCGGCCTTTAGGACAAGGTAAAGGTTAAATGTTGTTGTTGTGACTATTACCTTAATTATCTCATCACAGTCGCAATTATATTGCCAAATGTATACCGCTACCTGTGATGATTACCAGAAATAATTTTTCAAGCTATTTAATCACTTACAGCAAATAACAATATTCATCTCGCCGAAATGTTAATATTTTCCGTAAATAACAATGCTCTACGATCTACCATAGAGTCTGGCTGATGTCACCCACGATTCTAGACTGCCAATGTTCAATGAAACCCAATTGGACTAATGTGGGCATGGCACAACTGTGATGGCTGAATTATTTCTCTCTACATCTTTTGAATGTAACTTTGACATATCACTATCAAAGGGCAAATTCGTGCATCAAATATAAAGTGCTCCACACGAGCCATCTTCCTGTTATAAGTCACCTTGTTACAAAGCTATAGTTGCTTCTCTTATGTCTGACAATTGTATTGCATAGGTTACTATTAATCCCGTGGAACGTTCTCTGCCCTCTTGCAACGCTTAATCCTCTCTGTGATCTTTTCACGTATAGGATTTTAATTGGCTCCAATCTATTATTTGCTGCCTGGTCATGTTTTTCAGTCCCTCTAATCACCTTTAGGCTGTACCTGTAAACGAAAGCAATAGCCTCTCTCACATGCTAAGAACGAAACCATTATGGATGTAATTAGTGAAATGTGTAAGATCCCGTTTTCAAGGAAGGATTTTATGTTTTCATTTGAAGTGTGCTTCCCTCAATGATCGATCAAAAAAGATTAATTTTCTTTGCTTTTTCTCCATTCAAATTCAATGCAATGATATCTTTTTTATTAGTCATCTTTGTAATTTATTTATTGTCCGGAAATTATGACGGACAAATTTCAATTTCATTAGCTGGTGTTGGATGTTTATTGCATGGATCTACATCGGCTCATGTGCATTTCATTTTTTTCTAATTTTTCTTGCTTTATCAATCAAGTGCTGTTAACCTTTTTGGCAAAATGTGGTGAATATATTTCTTTGAGTGAGGAGAGCCGAGCTTTCTCAGGGTATCCAAGCCCTCACCGTGAACAGTGGCTTCAAATTTTGGAGTAACTGTGCACGATTCAAGCATTAATTACACTTTTCTGGCTTCTCTTCTCTTGATTGTAGAGTAGATTGATAGCAGTCATAATGCGTAATTGGTTTTATTTTAATGAATCGCCTTGCAGCTTGAATATATGAAATAATTTATGGTAAGAAATCCGACTAAATGTTAAAATAACATTGATAATATGTAATTATCATCATTTGTCATTCAAAGATATCTTGCAATAGCCAACTTAACTCAAACAATTAATTTTTGACAGTGGGAGAACAAAATGTGTACTTCTACACTGAAAAAGTAACAAATATATAACAGCACTCCATGCTTAAACACCCAACTCTTATATTGTTTTTATGGGCAAATTATAAAAATTCATCAAAAATTAACAGCAAAAATACTGTCCTTTCTCTTTGCTTATGCCTAATGCTCCATAATAGTTGATAATTTTAGTTATTTTTCATATTTTTAATTGGATTTTCTGGATAATCGCTCTTTTTTACTCAAAAATGGGATTTTGCATATTTTGAAAGAATATATAATTAAATAAAAAATTTGTTGGAGATAACGAAAAACGCTTTATAACTATTGTGTGTGAGCTCTACATTTTGTTACTGATTTTTAACTTCACATTTTTGCGCCAAAAAATGGTCAACGTGGGCACTGTTTTATGATCTTTAAACAATTTGGAAATAAATGAACGATGTTCTTTTTATCTTTCTCTTTTTTACAAAATAGTATTAATAAACTGGATAATTACTTCATAACAAAGAAAACTTCAAGGCTTTAGCCTACTTATTGACCAAATTAATGGCATTTGGAAATTAATAATTTTTCTGTTGCTCTCTGAAAAGGCCATTTAATGAGTTTTTGTAAGTGGCAATGAGTTCACCAGAGAAATAATTTAGAATAAAAATGGTTATTCTTTATATGTTTCTCATAGAAATCTAAAACATATTTATTGTACTACTATTGAAATCTCCACCTACAATAATCTGTCGTTCGTTACTATGGGAATTAATGGACCTGATCTGTTTCTCGAGTTCTAATACTGAGTGTGCAATGGAATGAGGTGATCTATAGTAGGCACAAACGTATATTACTTTCAAATTAGCACATTGAATGGATAACTATACAATTTCTATTATATATTATCGGGAATCACTTCTATTAGCTGACTAATGTGTCCTTAACTGCGATAAATACTCCGCCTCCCGGTCGACCCTCTCGATCTCTCCTGTATACTCTAAAATTTACTGGAAAAATTTTACTATCAGCAATATCGCTTGTTAACCAACTTTCCGTTCCTATAATTATGTCAGAATTAGTACTCTCTATAAGGTGGTGGAATTCAGGTATCTTGCTTCTTCAACTATTACAATTAACTACCACTACTGAAAATTCCTCTATTTTATTATGTCTGCTTATTGTATTTGTGGGATTTCTGTTTTCTAAATTATTGGGAAAGTTACCGTTTGGAGATTCATGGGTGTTGTTTTGATTTATGTGTTTTTCCTTTTTCTGTACTTTCTTCCGTCCCGCTAAACCTATACTGTGTTGTATGATTAACTCGTTATTCTTTGCTATCCTGGTGAATGGCAAGTTATTTAATGGCCCACTATTTGACCTACTCACTACTCTACTCTCCGTCCTAAAAAAGGCCTACGAGTATGCTCCAATATCCTGCTCGCTACCTCCTGCGGTAGTTCCCTAGTCGGTGGCAGCGGGGTAAAGTCCTGCCTGCTGACCCGAGGGTCGCGGGTTCGAGTCCCATCTGGGTCCGTCGAGTATCATCTGCCAAGGACATGGGTGTCTGTGTGTGTAAACTGGGTTGGGGGAGGAGGGGACGGTTCTGTCCCATCCAACCCAGGTTAAATAAAGTACAAAATTATACAAATCGTCAGAGTAGTGACCATATTAGAATTATTCGTCTTAATTTCACCAGCTAGAGGAAACATCAATTAAATATTGCATTATTAATGGGTCAATGATATAGTTATATATGGCTGAAATTGTAAGGAATTAAATGAAAATATCTTAGCGAGTAGCATACTCGATCACTGTAGACCTTTTTTAGGATAGAGGGTAGGGCAGAGAGTAGGTCAGCTAATGGGTCGAATCAGGTACCATCGCGAAAAATATTTAATAGAAAAAATATCCAAGAAAGTGTTAAGTCTAAAGAGAACAGTAAGAGGCCAGTTTCAAAAAATAGCAGTAATGTAACTTTGAATATACCTAAGAAAGCGAGTTGTAATGAGAATACACATTCCGGGAATACGCTCACTGATAAATCCTTTTCTGTCGGAAATAAATGTAAACACGGAAAGTGATGACTGACAGAGACGATGACTAAATAATAATTAGGCTCTAAAAGAGAAGGAAATGTTTAGCGAGGATATTTTGTGGCACTTCAGAAATTTTTAAGGAGGTAAAGTATACGCTTTACGAGCGGTATTAAGGCCACGAAGGTGCCTGTGAAGTGCCGAATAACGTAATATTTCTAATTACACATTTCTGTAGCCAACGCTGTAATATTTGTAATTTACGTAAGCGCTAAATAACGTATTATTTGTAATAACGCTTTTGTAATTAACGCTTTAATTTTTTGGTGATTAAGGTAAGCGCTGAATTACAAAATATTTGTAATTACCAATTTTGTAATGAACGCTGTAATTGTTTTAATTAATGTAAGCGCTGAAAAATAAAATCTTTGTAATTACGAATTCTTCAAAATCATTTTCAAAAATAATATGCATGCTGATTCCAAGTAAGTTATGCGTGGGAAACATCATAAAATTGCACAATTTGTAACCCTGCCCGTAAGTAAAAAATGATATTAATCAAATAGAAAGGAAAGCTGCACGCTTTGTTACAAAGGGCTACGAGCAAACATATAGTGTTTCACAACTTAAAGAGGGATTAAGGTGAGAGCTTCTAGAGACTCCAAGGCTACGCGCTAGGCTTAGCTTGATCGGGAAATTAAGCCCTGGCGTATTTCAGACCGACACAATATGACGCCTCACTACATCTCTACGTGTGAAATACTCGATAAAATAAGATAAAAATACATTGTCGGACAGATCTGTACAAAAAAATCGTTCTTTCCGCGCACAATAAGCGACCACAATAAAAACTGAGCTCCACGAAATACACGTCACCATTTCACCTCCAGAAATCTTATCTCTTACACATTTACTCGGCTGGTGTATTAACACCCCCTGCCACAATACCATGCGGCTGCTCCCATGGTAGTATGTATATGTAGATGTAACCGCCAGGGTAAATAGAGGGAAACAAAGTTGGCGTTACCGGCCAGGCACATGTGTGGAAGAGTCATTTAGACATGGAGGAATTATTAATAAGTAACCAACACGGATTTTGAAAGGGTAGATCTTGCGAAACCCAATTGGGCCTCTTCGTTCATGACATCGTACTCTCGGGTGAAAATAATGTTCAAGTTGACGCGATATTCCTCGATTTTAAGAAAGCTTTCGATAACGTACCTCACGTTAAGTTGCTCTCAAAACTAGAAGCATATGGAATAGATAAAAACATTATTAGTTGCTTTAATCAATTCTTACATGGGCGGGAACAAATGGTTGTCATTGACGGTATCATGTCAAACACAGCGTTACATCGGATGTTCCTCAGGGAAGTGTCATTGGTCCACTTTTACTTCTCTTATACATAAATGATATTAGCAACGTCGTAAAAAGTAAGCTTAGACTCTTCGCAGACGACGCGGTTGTGTATAGGGATAATAACAATTCCGAAGATAGCGACTCGTTAACAATCGACCTACTTGCTATTCATGCTTGGTGTGAAAAGTGGCAGATGGAACTAAACATAAAAAAGTGCATAGCAGTCAGCTTTTGGAAAAAGAAAAATTGGCCAGGTTGGGCTTACAGAATTAATAATACGGAAATTATTCACGCCGAGTCAGTTAAGTACTTAGGGGTCACAATTACTCACGACTTATCTTGGTGGAAACACATTCGGGAAATATGCGGTCAAGCATATAGGAAGCTAGGCTTTACCAAGAGAATACTCGGAAAATGTGATAAGAAAGTGAAAGAACGTTATTATTTTTCAATCGTTAGGCCTCTATGGAATATGCTGTTAGTGTATGGGATCCATACGAAGCGGGATTGGTATCAGAGTTAGATCGCGTGCAGCGAAGAGGAGCTAGGTTTGTGAAACGATTCTACTATAAGTTGGCTAGTGTGTCTGGACTGTTAGAAGAATTGGGATAAGAATCCCTATCACAGCGTAGATTAAATTATAGGCTTAAATTACTAACTAATTTTCAGGAAAAACACTTTTCTGACGACGCGAAAAACATACTATTAACCCCCTCGTACTACGGCAGATAAGATCGCGCCAATAAAATTAGAGTGCTAGATTGTAGAACCGATAGGTATAAGATGTCATTTTTTCCGCGTACCATTCGGGACCACAACAGCTGTGATCGTCGTCATGAATAGTTCGAATTGTGACAATAGGCAGACAGTAAATTTTTCTCTTTATATTCTCTACGTTCTTATTTATGCATGATGTAAAAATTGATGTTCTTATTTATGCATGATATTTTGAATCTGTAGTAGTAGTCCTTGTACCCCTTGCATGTTGGAACGATTGACGATAGAATGTTTCTTGGTTAGTAGATTTTAATGGGCGCGTTTCATGTGTAGTACGCTGGCTTCAATGTAGTTTCGGTGTTCTGCCGTAAAATTAATGCAAACCTGGTGTGGAAGCACCCCCTGCCACACACCCTTTGGGTGGCTTGCAGGATATGACGTAGATGTAGATGTAGATGCATGCGACAGCTTCAAGTATGGGCACCATAGCTAGCTCCCTCTTCCATTACCTCAATGGGCGGAACAGAATACCCTTACTGTCGCTTTTCAATGCCTGTGGACTGTAAAGGAACAAATTGAGACGGAAAAAGGCACAAGTTTCTACTTCCGCTCAACCGAAGCAGCCGCGCGCTTGCAAGCAACACGTCTTGCTCGACTCTCCTCCTTCCTCCCTACACCTTCCTTAGCTGGACGTCTAGTCATTGATGCCGTGAACTACTTGTGACTAGTTATTCTCCCCCGTGTTCGCCTTCTCGGAAGCAGGCCCGCGTCTCGAGGCGTGAGAAAAAGTGAGGGAATTCCCCAGTTCGAACCCCGCTGCGAACTCTTTGACATATCCCTTCCGTCTGACGTTTCGAGGGAGGAATGGAAAGTGTTCAATGAGGAAAAACGTATCAACGCGACAAAATGAAGGCTTTTTTCCCCCTTCCCTTCTTTTCCGATGGCCACTCTGGAATCGATCAATCAATCAAGTGCGTATCCGTACAGCTCGCAGCAGGATCAGGGGACAGGTCGAAGCTCGGCTCGGAGGTGAGAGAAAAGATTCGGGGCGAACGGAAGAAAGGAATCGGACGAGATTTGTGGCGTTTTTGGAAGGAAGTTCGTGGGGAAGGTTGGGGAACGGTCACGTATACGTCGTGTCGGGTTCGGGTTGTGCAGTGCGCGGGAATCCAGCGCGAGCGACAACACCTTAGAGGTGGGGGTCGCGAGAACTAAAAATTACGCCATTGCAAGGGGCGGATGGCCTCCCGTGGAGTTGTTTGCAGGCACGAGCAGACGGGTGTTCTCCACACTTCTTCACCCTTAAAAGTCCTCCCTTCCCCTTTCGCGCAGTCGCAGTGAGCCTCCCGCGGAGTCTCCGGAAGGGCACAATGGTCTTTTGCCCACCCCCCACTCCCTCACACACAAGGTTCAAACCTCCCCTATAGTTCTCTTTCTCCTCACTGCAATCTCCCCTCCTCTACACTTTCCTATTCCATTCCTGCGCTCCCTTACGTGCCTATACGGGGTAGCCCCGGCCTCCGGAGCTCCAAAAAGCCTGCGAAGAGCAGAGAAATGTGCGTTTGTCACGACAGCTTCCTCATGGGAGGGAGGGAGGAGGAAATCCATTCATTCCTCGCTCAACAAGGTGCTCCTCCCTCTTCTTTATTTTCTCTTACTTACCTCCCCTCTCTTTCTCCTCGTATTTCCTCCCCCTTTCCTCTAATATTACATCCTTAAGAAGTTCACCCCTCACCCCACCCAATATCCACCCTTCCCTCAAAATGTGCCAATTTTGCCCGCTTTCAAGCCTAGTTTACGATTGGCGTCAACTTGAAACATAAAACCATGCCAGTATGATCGAACAGCCTAAGGAATTCCTAACTCGATTCAAAATCAGGCAAATTGGTGGCAGTCAGCAATTGGCAAGCGTGGTGCGACGCGTGGCAGCTAGAATTAAATTTGAAAAAAATGTGTTGTGATGAACTTATGGAATAGGAAAAGCTCCCCTCAGTGCAGTTATTACGTACAAAATACCCAAATAGAGACTGTAGAATCTCTAAGTTACCTTGAAGTAAAACTAACTAATGATCTCTCGTGGAGCAAACGTGTTCGGGAAATAACTGGTCAAGCTAATCGTAAATTGGGATTTGTTAAAAGGGTACTTTGAAAAAGCGACGACATAGTCAGAGAAACCGCCTACTTCTTCCTTGTTAGACCCCTCTAGGAATACGCTGCCAGTGTTTGGGATCCACATGAGGTAGGCTTAAAAACAGAAAACGCGTGCAGAGAAGATCAGCAAGATACGTTGATGGTCGTTATGATAGTCTCGTCAGTGTTACTGACCTCTTACAACATCTTGGATGGGAATCGCTTTCAGATCGGTTTTACATTGAAATAAAAAATTAAATGTGACTCAATCTTTTATGTAAATTTGAAACCGATTTATTTTTAGACGAAGTATTCAATACAGCAACATGCACAACAATAATATGCTCATGTCCACGTTAGTTTCACCAACATGTCCTACACAATAGGTAGAAACAATTATAATTTATATATATTGCAGCTATTTCAACGAGATACGAGAATATTGCAGGGACCATGCGAAACGTGATGTCAATACGGCGTAACAGATTAAAAAACAAGCATTAGGGAGTAAATCAGCTACACGACTCGTCAACTAATTTACTTCACAGTCTCTTCCGGCAATACGGCTTCTATCCATCAATTTATGCTGGATATAATGTTCCCCATTGTGTACGAATACATAATGGGGACAATTTCTTTGAGCTTTGTCATGCAACAAAATTAGAGACTATTATTAGGGCCTAGAATAGCCGCTAAAATAGCTGAGAATATATCCTTTGTAGCAACCTTACCGACTCGTTTACCTTTAAGCCTAAAATTTCCATGTTGGCTGAATCACACCGGTTGCGAAAACAATCTCATTTTCATTCAATGTGCTCCAATGCTTTCGTGGCAAATTTATTCCTCTAATTAATTCATATGCCTCGTGACTGACTCACATCCGGGATAAAAATATTTTTACTGTTATTGTAATGGTCCGAAACTTAATATGCACTTTCGAAAAACATGTAAATCGCGGAAATTTTTGGAATACCTCACACCCGAGTTAAGAATATTATTGCTATCCATTCACTGGTTCCGAAAGAAATATTTAAAAAACCAAAAAAATCAAAATCAAAAAACCTGGTCAATTGTTTTCTGCGAGAACATCTTTGAACACTCAGCTTAAACAAAAGGTACTCGCTGCGTTATATTCATTAAAATTCTTCTTTCCGCTCTCTGAATGGCTTTTTTATTTTATGCATACGCAACCCTTCTGTTTGACCTTCTCCCCATTCCCTTCCCCCCGCTAGTCCTTTCTCTTCTTTCCGCTTCGCGCTTCCCCCCTCACCTCATTCGTAAAAACAAGCAGACCGCTCCTTTTTTGTTTCGTCCGAGCGATGTTCTTTTGTTGTGATGCGTCATCCTCCTGCTTTCCATTCGCTACCCCAATTTTTTAAAGCGTGGGGTGGGTTTCAATTACCTTTTTTGTCAGACTACCGGGAAGTGACTCCCACACACTCTCCCTGATATCGGCCGATCGTTTTCGGCATGGACGGGGGCATTTTTTTTGAAGTCGCACGTCCACGAAATGTCGCACAGAGAAATTACCGTAGCAACTGTTTGGGGCTGCCCATAAATATTCGTCGCCCTCGTGTTTTTTTGTTCACTCTAACCACTAGACTCCCCCGTCCTTCCCCCTGCGTGTAAGTAATAATTTCTTTGCGTAATCATCATTGGTCGCTCAATCCTAAGATTGGTTGACTTCAGCCCTCTACCCTTCCCTATCTAATTCTAGTTTCCTTATCTCCTGGTATCACTTCCTATGTACTCTCCTCTTTATTTATGCATAGTGTATGTACTCCCCTCCTTACCTACTCTCCAGCATAGTACGGTAAATCAGATCATGAGAATAAAATAAGGGATATAGATTGTAGAACAGAAAGGTTTAAAATGTCGTTTTTCCCGCGATCGATAAGAGACCACAATGGCTGCGTTCAGACTTCAAGTAAGTTAGTTGACTAGTAGTGTAGCTGATTATCCATATAAACCGTAATGCATGTGCCTAAATCTGCCTAGTAGTGCTAACACCATGTTTTCTAAGTTACCTGCGTGACTTTTGTGTCACTTTTACGTACATCTACATCTACATCTACATACTACCCTGCAAGCCGCCTCATGGGCGTGTGGCAGGGGGTCTTGGGATACCAGCCGTGTAAAGATGAAAGGGATAAGGTTTTGGGAGAAGAAATGGTGACATGTATTATGGGAGTGTATTTAGTGGAGTTCAGTTTTTATTGTGGTCGCTTATGGCATACGGAAAGAAGGAGTTTTTGTACCTATATGCTCGGCAGTGTATTTTTCTTAATTTATCGCTTATATCAGACCTAGAGATGTAGTGAGGCGTCATGGTAATATTCTGCGTCGCTGTGAAACACACTAGGGGAGGATGTTTTTCAGAGGAACTCGATCCATACTTGAGTGTCTTGTACGTAGTTACATTATAGATATTAATTTTATGATTTCTGTAGTATTTTTAGTAAATTTCTTCACCGTAGGACTTTTTGGTGATAAGTCACCCCCTTCCAAGCACCCTTGTGGTGGCTGGCAGGGTAATAAGTAGCTATATTTTTATCGGATCGTTCTTGCAATTTCTTCGGTTAATATTATTGGATTTAAACCTCGTGAATTGCGTCCCTTCCTAACCAATTTCTGTCCTTTATATAAGTCTTTTTTCAAAGTTACGGCATTTTTTTGTTGTCTCTCGCCATGGTGTTTATGTCATTCGATTGTAATTAAGTTAGTTTGAGCGAGATAGTTTCCTAGTCTTAATGGACACCGTATTCGAATTATACGTTTTAATTTAAGGTGCAGTAGAAAGCATGAATAAAATAGTGCATTATTAATAGTGCAATAATATGCTTTTATATGACTGAAATTCTAGTTAATCAAATAAAAATACACTTATATAAGTCTTTGATTTGACTCTTTTTTTTCACGCGGCACGTTCAAAACTACTTCGAAACAGAAGTTTTTCTGCGATTATGTAATATTATTGTGGTGACAAAATGATTCATTTTCAAAAATTGTCGAGAAAACATACAAACGAAGCATTGTTAATTTTTTTAACGATATCTAGGTTTAAGAATGCCTCATTTTCTTAAATATGGTCTCTCTTGAGTGCGTACACCCATTTTACAGCCAGCCGTTTTACATTTCCCATGTTAAATGGCTGGTGTTTTTCGTCAAAAATCTCGGAAAGTAGTCCGGTAAGGGGCTGATATTTTCGTATTTTTGGAGGAGTGTGATTTCTTCGTTAAAATGAAGCCAAAATTATGGATTTCTAGGAGAGATGATATTTTCCTCAAATTACCTCAAGTGATTTGTCAAATTTATATGAAATTATCACATGTACTTAATCACTCCTTCATCATACTTATTAACTACTTACCTCGCATACAATCTTCGGCATGATATACTCTTGCATGTTTCAGTACCTTGTTGTGCTATTTATCTGTCGCATTGATAATACTAACCAGTAGGTGCATCTTGAGTAGCTACTGTATGGTAGTATGTTCTTTCATGTATCACTCTCCGACGTCTACATCTACGTGATACACTGCGAGCCACCACGATGGTGTGTGGCAGGGGGTGAAGATCACCAAACATGCACTATTGCCTTGCAAGTAGGATATTTAAGGGAGATATGCTAGAAAATAGGGTCACATGGAGCTAGATGGTTAGTATCTACATATTAAGAAAGGGATTATTGGTTGTTATTACATGCATCATGCACTACAGACTACTCTAACTATATTTCACCTACCTATCCCTTTGCTACGCTGCCTATTGTTCTCTCTTATGGTACGCGGGAAAAATGACATTTTAAATCTATCGGTACGACAATCTATCTCTCTAATCTTGTTAATATGATCCAACCTAGCATAATACGCAGGGGTTCTCAGTATATATCTAACGTCATCTGTGAACAAATCGGTTTCGAATTTACTTAAAAGGTTTAACCTAAATTTTAACCTACGTTCTGATAGTAATTCCCATCCTAGTTCTTCTATTAAACTCGTAACACTTATACAATTATCATAACGGCCTTTCAAGTTTCCTCCTTTCAAGTTAACTCCTAGTTTCTAGTCTGACTGCGCACTGATGTCCTGACTACTTTTGGCCTGCGTCTGGCATCCGGGGGAACGTGTGCGGTTGTGATCTAATATGGGATTACTGCTGCATGCCTGGTGTGGAATCACCCCGTGTCACACCCCCTAGTGGTGGCTTGCACGGTATTTCGTTGATGTAGATGTTCGCTAGATTGTCATTGGCTGTTTCTTGCGATTTCTCCTGAAAATATATTTTGCACGATTTAAACCTCGTGTAGTACAACCTTTCATTAAGCAGTTTGTGCTCTTTATTTGTCTTTTTTTCGGCATTTAGGCATAGATATTGGCATTTTCATCGGTTGTATCTTGCCACGGAATTCACATCATTAGGTTGTACTTAAGAGATTCGTCAAATTTATATGAAATTGTCAGATGTACTAAACCATTCCGTGCTCGAAAGACCTTGCCACCGTATTTTTAATTATGAGCTATACCTATCCGGTGTTAAGAAAGTGAGTGTTGCTTGTTTGCGAGGTGGCTGTATGAATTTCTTTTTGTCTTTGGGATTTTTTTGTAGGTGAACGTTGTTCCAAGAACAAAAGGCTCCCATTCTGTTTCATTTTATTATTCGCTATCCTTTTCCCCTGTGCGTATGTGTGTGTGTAAGTGCTACCGGTAGAATTGGCGTTTTAAACTGTTCCGCCCACCCTCGTTCCCCTTCCCCTATGCCCTCCCCTCTCTCGCCTAAATTGCCTCTGAAGTCTAAAGCCTCTGTCGCCACGACGACCTGCGGGACATGGAATCAATGTTCTATGCCCACGCCATTGTTCTCTCCCCTTTGTCGCATAACCTCGTCCCTACGGATTCCCCCGCTGAGATCCCATCTTTCTCTCTCTCTCTCTCTCTGCTGGGACTTTCACACTCTCTCTCCTTACTCTGTTTCTTTCCTCCCTTCCCCCCTTTTGTCTCCTCTCTCCTCCCATTACCTTCCTTTGACGTCATTCTTCCTCGCTCCCTGTCACGCACGACCGCAAGGCCTTCCTCGCCGGACTCTCCCACGCTCATCACACTGGACCTTCTCCCACTGCGTCGTCGACAGGTTAAGGTAGGCACCCGCAGAGTCTTTAGGACGTATTTCTCCCTTCATTCAGTGTATTTCTTCCTCTCTTTTTCTTCCCTCTGTCCGTCGGACATCCTCATCCATCCCCAATTAGGACGTTCCAGCTAACGTCCTCTTCGCGTTGTCCATGGTAGTATATCGGTAAGGATTATGACTTTGCTTCCCAATGACCTGGGTTCTACTTTAGAGTGATTTTCCTTCGCGGTCTCTATCCCAATTTGGGTGCCAAGCCAATATGGCACTTATTATGTAAAAACAACAGTTATATTCAAAGGATGTGTGATTACTAAAATAGGATGCATCACTCATTAAACATTTGATATGTTAAAAATTGTTACGATAAATAGAGCAAAGTCACCAAATTTTTGAGGGAATTAGGAAAGGAACCTCTATCCGATCGAAGTAGAAAATGTAGAAAAATCTTTTACGAAAGTTTGATGTAAGCTATTTTTTGCCGGGTGTTCAGAATATCTTGCTAGAACATAACTATAATGGTAGAAACGATCACAGGTATAAGATAAAGGAAACATACTGCATAATCGATATATTAATAATGTCATTTCACGTACAATACGGGACAACAATAGTTTCAATTGATCCTAACGTATTATTATTAGTTGCTAACTTCGCGTGCCATTTCTGGCATGATATAGCTCTTGAATGATCTAGTATCTTGTAGACCTATTTATCTGTCGCAGTCGTAATAACCAGTAGCCGTTACTTAAGTAGTACACAGCATGGTAGTGTGTTCTTCTACGTATCACTCAGCTAGTTTCTGGTCTTACTGCGCACTGTTGTCCTGACTGCTTTTCGCTTGCGCCTGGCATCCGGGAGAGCCTGCGCGGTACGGATTTCAGCTGGGATGAGGGCGCCATGCCTGGTGTTGAATCACCCCGTGCCACTCATCCTAGTGGTGGCTTGCACAGTCTTTCGTAGATGTAGATTTGCAGCACTCGTCTCAGTCCAAATCAGGATCTCGCACGTGTATACCTCCTGCCGCTAACCGCAACCAAAAAGCAGACAGGGGAACAATTAACGGTCAATCCAGAAATTTAGCATGTGATTCCTAGACGAATATGCCAACATATGGAACAATCGTTAAGATACAAGTTAGTATTATCACTTAGCCATGTAGAGTAGTATTATTACTTCGAGGAGATTAAAGACTCTGTGAGAGATCTATGCTAGTATAGAGATGGAGATATGCCGCTATTATATGGGATCCGTACGAGGAAGGTATGATAAAAGAATTAGTGCGCGTGCAAAGGAGATCCGCTAGGTTTGTTAAAGGCCGTCATGATAAATGTGTAAGTGTTACGAGCTTAATAGAAGAACTCGGATGGGAATTACTATCAGAACGCAGATTAAAATTTAGGTTAAACCTTTTAAGTAAATTCGAAACCGTTTTGTTCACAGATGACGTTAGATATATATTAAGAGCCCCTGCGTATTATGCAAATGCGCTTGTGCATAGGGATATTAACAATTCCGAAGATAGTGACTCGTTAACAATCGACCTACTTGCTATTCATGCTTGGTGCGAAAAGTGGCAGATGGAAATAAACATAAAAAAGTGCGTAGCAGTCAGCTTTTGGCAAAAGAAAAATAGGCCAGGTAGGGCTTACAGAATTAATAATACGGAAATCACGCCGAATCTGTTAAGTACTTAGGGGTCACAATTACTCACGACATATCTTGGGGAAAACATATTCGGGAAATATGCGGTCAAGCATACAGGAAGCTAGGCTTTATCAAGAGAGTACTCGGAAAATGTGATGAGAAAGTGAAAGAACGTTGTTATTTTTCAATCGTTAGGCCTCATCTGGAATATGCTGTTAGTGTATGGGATACATACGAAGCGGGGTTGATATCAGAGTTAGATCGCGTGCAGCGAGAGGAGCTAGGTTTGTGAAACGATGCTACGATAAGTTTGCTAGTGTGTCTGGACTGACAGAAGAAGGATGGGAATCGCTATCATAGCGTAGATTAAATTATAGGCTTAGCGTCCAAACTAAATTTCAGGAAAATCATTTCTCTGACGACGTAAAAAACATACTATTAACCCACTCGTGCGGCAGATTAGGTCGCGCCAATAAAATTAGAGAGCTCGATTGTAGAACCGATAGGTATAAAATGTCATTTTTTCCGCGTACCATTCGGGACCATAACAGCTGTGATCGTCGTCATGAATAGTTCGAATTGTGACAATAGGAATACAGTAAATATTTCTCATTATATTCTCTACTCTCTTATTTATGCATGATGTAAATATTGATGTTCTTATTTATGCATGATATTTTGAATATGTAGTAGTAGTCTTTGTATCCCTTGCATGTTGGAACGATTGACGATAGAATGTTTCTTGGTTAGTTTATTTTAATGGCATGTAGCATGTGTAATACGCTGGTTTCAATGTAGTTTTGGTGTTCTGCCGTAAAATTAATGCAAACCTGGTGTGGAAGCACCCCCTGCCACACACCCTTTGGGTAGCTTGCAGGGTAAGACGTAGATGTACATGTGGACCACCCCATACCGATGTACACTCAGCATTAGAACTCGAGAAACAGATCAGGTCCATTAATTCCCATTGTAACGAACGACAGATTATTGTTGGTGGAGATTTCAATACACCATCGATAGATTGGAAAATATTCAGTCATAAGTCTGGGGGTAGGGACAAAGAAATCTGCGAGTCATTGCTTAACCTGTTCGCATCGTATGCACTACATCAAATAGTAAATTTTCCTAATAGAGGGGAGGATGTTCTCGATTTACTTGCCACAAACATGCATGAAAAAGTTATTCAAGTTGAAAATCTCGATGGAATAAGCAACCACAAGGTAGTACACGTAAAATTTTCCCTCAATACTGAAAAAAATTTGAAATTAAAAAGATAGATTTACCTTTTTAGCAAAGCAAATTTTAAAGGATTCAGTCGTGACTGAAAGACTTCTTTTGAAAATTTCGTGAACATTAGCAAAAATAGTGATACAGATAATACATGGATAGAGTTCCTCCAAATTACTCGGTCACTTGTCAACAGATATATACCTCATAAGTACAAAAGTGAGAATAGAGAACCAAGGTGGTACAACGCGGATGATAGAAAATGTTTAAAACGAGTTTGCAACGAGAAACTAAGAAAAATGAAGAAAACTGTATCTAATAGCGATCTAAAAAATACTATCGAACATTATAAAATTTGTAAAGCATCCGAAAAAACAGCCCTTAGAAAAGCGTTTAGTGAATTCAAGAGAAAAGTACTGGGAGAACAACTAGAGGGAAATTCAAAAGCATTTTGGTCATATGCTTAGGAAGTACAGTGAACTAAAAAGTCAATGTTTAATTCCTTGAAAAACGATAGAGGCAAAAGAGCAACTTCCAGTTTAGATAAGCTTATTTGTTGAATTATTTTTTTCAGAGCGTTTTAAATCAATTTATTAATTCCAGCTCGTGTTTATAAAGAATTAGCTCTCGAAATGGCTCCGTATCTTAAAGTAATATTTAACAAATCCCTCGAAGAACACGCGGTTCCCAAAGACTGGAAGATAGCAAACGTGACCCCAATTTATAAAAGCGGAGATAGGGAACAGCCATGTAATTATAGACCAATATCATTAACGTCACTATCATGTAAAATTATAGAGCATATAATAGTTACATCAATAATGGGACACCTCGACAGCCAGGATTTATTAATAACAAACCAGCATGGGTTCAGAAAAGGACGGTCTTGCGAAACTCAATTAGGTCTTTTTGTTCACGATATTTTAGTTTCCGGAGAAGGTAACGTACAGGAAGATGCAGCGTTTCTTGACTTAAGAAAAGCTTTTGACAAGGTTCCCCACTGTAAGTTACTCGCGAAGTTAGCATCATACGGAATAGACAGTAATATAGTAGGCTGGATAGGAGATTTCTTACATGAACGCGTTCAAAGGGTGGTATTAGATGGTGTCAGCTCAGGCGAAGTAAAAGTTACATCGGGTGTTCCCCAGGGAAGCGTGATAGGCCCAATTTTATTTCTTCTGTACGTAAACGACTTGAATACAGTAGTAAAAAATAGCAAGCTCCGTCTTTTTGCCGATGATGCAGTAGTGTATAAAGAAATTAGAAATGAAGAGGACAGACAGTGTTTAGCTAAGGATTTAGATGCGATTGATGATTGGTGTGATAGATGGCAGCTAGAATTAAATTTGAAGAAATGCGCGATTATGAATTTTTGGAAAAAGAATGGCCTTCCTCGGAATAATTATAGCATCAAAGAAAACAAAATATGTAACGTAGAATCTATTAAATACTTAGGCGTCACCATCAGTGAAGACGTGTCATGGGGGAAACACAGCAGGGAAATAACTAGTGTAGCAAACCGTAGATTAGGATTCGTAAAAAGGGTTCTAGGCAAATGCGATGAGAGAGTCCGAGAAAGAAGCTATTTTACACTTGTCAGGCCTCATTTAGAATATGCCGCTAGTATATGGGATCCCTACGAGGAAGGTATGATAAAAGAATTAGAGCGCGTGCAAAGGAGATCTGCTAGGTTTGTTAAATGCCGTTATGATAATTGTATTAGTGTTACGGGTTTAATAGAAGAACTAGGATGGGAATTACTATCAGAACGCAGGTTAAAATTTAGGTTAAACCTTTTAAGTAAATTCGAAACCGATTTGTTCACAGATGACGTTAGATATATATTAAGAACCCCTGCGTATTATGCTAGGTTTGACCGTATTAACAAAATTAGAGAGATAGATTGCCGTACCGATAGATTTAAAATGTCATTTTTCCCGCGTACCATAAGAGAGAACAATAGGCAACGTAGCAAAAGGGATAGGTAGGTGAAACATAGTTAGAATAGTCTGTAGTGCATGATGCATGTAATAACTACCAATATCCCCTTCCTTATTATGTAGATTTTAACCTGTACTATACCGTAGTAACTAATATTCTATTGTAATAACTACTGCAATTACTTGCAATTACTAATAATCTACTGTAGTAACTAATAAACTATGACCCTATTTTCTAGCATGTATACATTATATATCCTACTTACATGGCAATAGTGCATGTTTGGTGATCTTCACCCCCTGCCACACACCCTCGTGGTGGCTCGCAGGGTATTACGTAGATGTAGATGTAGATGTAGATGTAGATGAAATCAATCTAAGCGTAGTTTGCACGAAACCATACCAGAACGATTTCAGCAACAATGCTCCCGATCGATATATCTTGTAGCGGAATCATATCCTCACTAAATTACATTAGCCCGAACAAGTCCTCAGGTCCTGATGAAATTCCAGCTCGTGTGTATAAAGAATCAGATCTCGAAATTGCTCCGTATCTTAAAGTAATATTTAAAAAATCCCTCGAAGAACACGCGGTTTCCAATGACTGAACGATAGCAAACGTGACCCCAATTTTTAAATGCGGCGATAGGGAACAGCCATATATTTATTGACCAATATTATTGTCAATATCATGTAAAATTATAGAGCATATAATAGATACATCAATAATGGGACACCTCGACAGCCAGGATTTGATTATAAACCAGCATGGGTTCAGAAAAGGACGGTCTTGCGAAACTCAATTAGGTCTTTTTGTTCACGATATTTTAGTTTCCGGAGAAGGTAACGTACAGGTAGACGCAGCGTTTCTTGACTTTAGAAAAGTGTTTGACAAGGTAGCATTCAGTAAGTTATTGGCGAAGTTAGCATCGTACGGGTTAGACAATAATATAGTAGGCTGGATAGCAGACTTCTTACATGAACGCGTTCAAAGTGTGGTATGACATCTACATCTACGTGATACCCTGCGAACCACCACGAGGGAGTGTGGCAGGGGGTGAAGATCACCAAACATGCACTATTGACATGCAAGTAGGATATTTAAGGGAGATATGCTAGATAATAGGGTCACATGGAGCTAGATGGTTAGTATCTACATAATAAGGAAGGGATTATTGGTTGTTATTACATGCATCATGCACGCTTCCCTGGGGAACACCTCATGTAACTTTTACTTAGCCTGAGCTGACACCCAAGGCCCAATTTTATGAGTGATAGGCCCAATTTTATTTCTTCTGTACGTAAACGACTACAATACCTACAGTTGTAAAAAATAGCAAGCTCCGTCTTTTTGCCGAAGATGCAGTAGTGTATAAGGAAATTAGAAATGAAGAGGACAGACAGATCTTAGCTAAGGATTTAGATGCGATTGATGATTGGTATGATAGATGGCAAGTAGAATTAAATTTAAAGAGATGCGCGATTATTAATTTTTGGAAAAAGAATGGCTTTCCCCGGAATAATTATTGCATTAAAGAAAACAAAATATATAACGTAGATTCAATTAAACACTTAGGCGTCTATATCACTGAAGACATGTCATGGGGGAAACACATCCCAGGGAAATAACTAGCGTAGCAAACCGTAGATTAGAATTCGTAAAAAGGGTTCTAGGCGAATGCGATGAGAGAGTACGAGAAAGAAGCTATTTTACACTTGTCAGGCCTCATTTAGAATATGCCGCTAGTATATGGGATCCCTACGAGGAAGGTATGATAAAAGAATTAGAGCGCGTGCAAAGGAGATCTGCTAGGTTTGTTAAATGCCGTTATGATAATTGTATTAGTGTTACGGGTTTAATAGAAGAACTAGGATGGGAATTACTATCAGAACGCAGGTTAAAATTTAGGTTAAACCTTTTAAGTAAATTCGAAACCGATTTGTTCACAGATGACGTTAGATATATATTAAGAACCCCTGCGTATTATGCTAGGTTTGACCGTATTAACAAAATTAGAGAGATAGATTGCCGAACCGATAGATTTAAAATGTCATTTTTCCCGCGTACCATAAGAGAGAACAATAGGCAGCGTAGCAAAGGAATAGGTAGGTGAAATATAGTTACATCTACATCATCTACGTAATACCCTGCGAGCCACCACTTTGGTGTGTGGCAGGGGGTGAAGATCACCAAACATGCCATATTGCCAGTTAGAGTTATCTGTAGTGCATGATGCTTGTAATAACTACCAATAATCCCGTTCTTAGTATTAGATAATAACCACGAAGCTGCATGTGACCCTATCATCTAGCATGTCTCCATTAAATATCCTAGTTGCATATCAGTAGTGCATATTTGGTGATCTTCACCCCCTGCCACACACCCTCGTGGTGGCTTGCATGGTATTACATGTGAGTCTCTGATAAGGGGAGGAAAAGTATGAATAAGTTACGTGTAAAAATGCAAAAAAAAGTCTAGTCGGAAACGCACTTTAAATAATTTGAGTAATTTTGAATCACACAGACTCGCTTTGCTAAACAACATATTATAAGGAAAACATAGGCTCTCCGTGTTTAATCGACCATGGATGAAACCTCTTCGTCCTTCATTCCCTGTTTACTCATGAGACATATATCCTCTTCATTCTCACTTCCTTATCCTCTTTTTCCTCAACGTTGCCTCTCCTTATAAGGATTCTAGACAGTTACCTTGTGTCCACCATCCCTGATATCTCTAGCCCATCCTTGAAAGCATTCTATCCCTCCTTCGCTATTTCGCTGGGCTATTATAATTTTATTCGCCCATTGCCCATGCAGTGACTCACTCGTCATTCGTTTGTTTGCAAATGCTTCGTCACGACTTTTATCCAAAAAAGGGGCGGGTTAAAGATTTATCGTCGTTATCTATCTTCTCCTTCGCGACACCTTTCCGTGTTTCTCCTGTTTCCCCAATTAAGTGGCTCCACCAGGTATGCGTTGTGTGAAATAGATGGAGAGCTGTTTGTTTCCCTTCTCGCTTCGGTTCGAGAGGTGAGTGAGTGGGTGGATACCTGGATCTCATGCGTGGGAGAGAGAACTCATAAGGGCACACCCGTTATAGAAATTAATCCGAGAAACAAAAGACGACGCTGGACCGCCTCATCGCTCGCGTAGGAATTGTCTCGAGGTCCAGCGAGTCAGGTTGCGTTGAATGGGAAACTTGCGTGGCGTTTATTCCTCTTACTTAAGTACGCGATAGCAAGAAAAGAACCCAAAACCTCAACCTCATGATGAATATGTGTATACGTCTAATGCAGACAAATAATTTCCGTCAGAAACTTAAAAAAACCGCATAAAGATGGCTTGACGTCATCGCGCGGTATCTCTCCTCAAATACCCGTGTATTTCAATGAGAAGATTCGGCTAAATCAAGATCATCCGAAAAGCAAATTAAAATGATTATTTCATCAAATTACGAAAAAACAAACTTGTCAAGGAAATGCTGCGTATTGCTGTTAGCGATTATGTTCCGGAACGTCATCCCCTGTATCCCCGATGGTGTAGCGTTTCAACGCCGCCAAGCTTGCGTAATTTTTAAGAAGAAATATTTCAATGATAGAGTATTGTATTCCTATTATTTTAAAGGCCTTTATTTTTATAAATTATTTGATTAATTGAAATAGTTTTTAAAAATGATGGAAGTTCCCCGTTTTGATATTTTTTCTCAAACTTTGCGAGAGTGATTTGCTTGTCAGGCCTCATTTAGAATATGCCGCTAGTACATCTACATCTACGTCATACCCTGCAAGCCACCCAAAGGGTGTGTGGCAGGGGGTGCTTTCGCACCAGGCATGCATGAATGATATGGTAGAACACCGACATTACATTAAAAACCCGCGTACCACACATGCAAAGCGCCAATTACAAATCTAATACCCAAGAAACATTCTATCTCCAATCGTTCTAACATGCAAGGGATACAAAGACTACTACTACAGATTCAAAATATCATGCATAAATAAGAACATCATTATTTACATCATGCATAAATAAGAAAGAGGAGAATATAATGAGAAAGATTTACTGCCTGCCTATTGTCAATACTCGAACTATTCATGACGACGATCACAGCTGTTATGGTCCCGAATGGTACGCGGAAAAAATGACATTTTATACCTATCGGTTCTACAATCTAGCTCTCTAATTTTATTGGCGCGATCTAATCTGCCGTAGTACGAAGGGGTTAATAGTATGTTTTTTACGTCGTCAGTAAAATGATTTTCCTGAAATTTATTTAGGAGGTTAAGCCTATAATTTAATCTACGCTGTGATAGCGATTCCCATCCTAATTCTTCTAACAGTCCAGACACACTAGCCAACTTATCGTAGCATCGTTTCACAAACCTAGCTCCTCTTCGCTGTACGCGATCTAACTCTGATATCAAGCCCGTTTCGTATGGATCCCATACACTAACAGCATATTCCAGATGAGGCCTAACGATTGAAAAATAACAACGTTCTTTCACTTTCTCATCACATTTTCCGAGTACTCTCTTGATAAAGCCTAGCTTCCTATATGCTTGACCGCATATTTCCCTAATATGTTTTCCCCAAGATAGGTCGTGACTAATTGTGACTCCTAAGTACTTAACAGACTCGGCGTGAATATTTTCTGTATTTTTAATTCTTTAAGCCCTAACTGGCCAATTTTTCTTTTTCCAAAAGCTGACTGCTACGCACTTTTTTATGTTTAGTTCCATCTGCCACTTTTCGCACCAAGCATGAATAGCAAGTAGGTCGATTGTTAACGAGTCGCTATCTTCGGAATTGTTAATATCCCTATACACAACCGCGTCGTCTGCGAAGAGTCTAAGCTTACTTTTAACGACGTTACTAATATCATTAATGTACAAGAGAAATAAAAGTGGACCAATTACACTTCCCTGAGGAACACCCGATGTAACGCTGTGTTTGACATGATACCGTCTATGACAACCCTTTGTTCCCGCCCATGTAAGAATTGATTAATCCAACTAATAATGTTTTTATCTATTCCATATGCTTCTAGTTTTGAGAGCAACTTAACGTGAGGTACCTTATCAAAAGCTTTCCTAAAATCGAGGAATATCGCGTCAACTTGGACATTATTTTCACCCGAGAGCAAGATGTCATGAACGAAGAGGGCCAATTGGGTTTCGCAAGATCTACCCTTTCGAAATCCGTGTTGGTTATTTATTAATAATTCCTCCCTATCTAAATGACTCATAATGGAGCTTACGATTATGTGTTCAAATACCTTACAGGAAATGGATGTGAGAGAAATAGGCCTATAGTTACTAGGGTCTTCCCTGTCGCCGCTTTTGAATATAGGTGTGACATTTGCTACTCTCCAGTCCTTAGGTACTACATGATCTACTAAAGATTTGGTAAATATTAATTCTAAGTAAGGCGCTATGTCTGATGCCATTGTTTTATATACGCGAGCAGGTATTTGATCTGGACCGGGGGATATGTTGGGGTTAATATTTTTTAGCTGCTGTTCTATGCCGCGACAATTTATAATAATTTCAGGCATACATGTTTGGGAACGAACTGGCTGCGGATCGAAAATATGTGGTGTATAAGTACTGAAAATGCTTTTGAAGAATGAGTTTAACGAAATGGATTTTTTTAGACTGTTGGTTATCTTTTCCCCTTTGATATTCTTAAGCGTGTGTACTGTTGATTTATTTCCTTGAGTGTCCCTAACATACGACCAAAATGCCTTGGGATTATCGTTCAATTTTTCTCCCAGTAATTTACTTTTGAAATCAGCTAACGCCCTTCGGCACGCTTTTTTTGCTAAGAGTTTAGATATTTTGTAATTTTCGGTGACTGTGTATAGTCTGTGTATAGTCTATAGTATATGGGATCCGTACGAGGAAGGTATGATAAAAGAATTTGAGCGGGTGCAAAGGAGATCCCGTAGATTTGTTGAAGGCCGTTATGATAATTGTACAAGCCACTTTTCGCACCAAGCATGAATAGCAAGTAGGTCGATTGTTAACGAGTCGCTATCTTCGGAATTGTTAATATCCCTATACACAACCGCGTCGTCTGCGAAGAGTCTAAGCTTACTTTTAACGACGTTACTAATATCATTAATGTACAAGAGAAATAAAAGTGGACCAATTACACTTCCCTGAGGAACACCCGATGTAACGCTGTGTTTGACATGATACCGTCTATGACAACCCTTTGTTCCCGCCCATGTAAGAATTGATTAATCCAACTAATAATGTTTTTATCTATTCCATATGCTTCTAGTTTTGAGAGCAACTTAACGTGAGGTACCTTATCAAAAGCTTTCCTAAAATCGAGGAATATCGCGTCAACTTGGACATTATTTTCACCCGAGAGCAAGATGTCATGAACGAAGAGGGCCAATTGGGTTTCGCAAGATCTACCCTTTCGAAATCCGTGTTGGTTATTTATTAATAATTCCTCCCTATCTAAATGACTCATAATGGAGCTTACGATTATGTGTTCAAATACCTTACAGGAAATGGATGTGAGAGAAATAGGCCTATAGTTACTAGGGTCTTCCCTGTCGCCGCTTTTGAATATAGGTGTGACATTTGCTACTCTCCAGTCCTTAGGTACTACATGATCTACTAAAGATTTGGTAAATATTAATTCTAAGTAAGGCGCTATGTCTGATGCCATTGTTTTATATACGCGAGCAGGTATTTGATCTGGACCGGGGGATATGTTGGGGTTAATATTTTTTAGCTGCTGTTCTATGCCGCGACAATTTATAATAATTTCAGGCATACATGTTTGGGAACGAACTGGCTGCGGATCGAAAATATGTGGTGTATAAGTACTGAAAATGCTTTTGAAGAATGAGTTTAACGAAATGGATTTTTTTAGACTGTTGGTTATCTTTTCCCCTTTGATATTCTTAAGCGTGTGTACTGTTGATTTATTTCCTTGAGTGTCCCTAACATACGACCAAAATGCCTTGGGATTATCGTTCAATTTTTCTCCCAGTAATTTACTTTTGAAATCAGCTAACGCCCTTCGGCACGCTTTTTTTGCTAAGAGTTTAGATATTTTGTAATTTTCGGTGACTGTGTATAGTCTGTGTATAGTCTATAGTATATGGGATCCGTACGAGGAAGGTATGATAAAAGAATTTGAGCGGGTGCAAAGGAGATCCCGTAGATTTGTTGAAGGCCGTTATGATAATTGTACAAGTGTTACAAATTTAATAGAAGAACTAGGATGGGAATTACTATCAGAACGCAGGTTAAAATTTATGTTAAACCTTTTAAGTAAATTCGAAACCGATTTGTTCACAGATGACGTTAGATATATATTGAGAACCCCTGCGTATTGTGCTAGGTTTGATCATATTAACAAGATTAGAGAGATATATTGTCGTATCGATAGATTTAAAATGTAATTTTTCCTGCGTACCATAAGAGAGAACAATAGGCAGCGTAGCAAAGGGATAGTACTGTGAAATATGGTTAAGAGTAGTCTGTAGTGCATGATGCATGTAATAACAACCAATAATCCCTTTCTTATTATGTAGATACTAACCATCTAGCTGCATGTGACCCTGTTCTCTAGCATGTCTCCCTTAAATCTTAAATATCCTAGTTGCATGGCAATAGGGCATGTTTGGTGATCTTCACCCCCTGCCACACACCCTCGTGGTGGCTCGCAGGGTATTACGTAGATGTAGATGTAGCTCTGCAGAACGAAAGTGATTTAATGGGCTTTTGTGAGAGTTTTTATGAGGTCACCGAGGATATAATGATTCGTCGAGAGGTATTAATTCCTCCACAAACCTGTGTTGTTTGACTTTTCAATACGTATCCTTCGCGGAGTCCTCGACAAACTTTGGTTAATTACTTTTTTGAATTTACATAAAAGATTGAGTCTAGTTTTCAATCGACTATCTACATCTACGAAATACCGTGCAAACCGCCACTAGGGTGTGTGGCACGGGGTGATTCCACACCAGGCATGGAGCACTCATCCCAGTTCAAATCAGAACCGTGCACGTTCCCCCGAATGCCAGGCGCAGGCAAAAATCAGCGATCTACATACATCGGGTATATCTAAAAGTGACTCCCATCCAAGTTCTTGTAAGAGGTCAGTGACTCTAATAAAACAATCTTAACGGCCTTTCACGTATGTCGATGATCTTCTCTGCACTCGTTTAAACTCTGTTTTTAAGCCTTCCTCAAAATAATTCCATATATTTGGATTTGGCTGAATCTTGTTGCATGTTGATCCGCAGAAATTCATTCGTAACTCCAAGCACATCGCGTTTTTAGTGGTAATTCCGGAAGAAATTATTCTCTGGCCTGAAAAATGCCAAACCGTGATAAAGATTCCATTTCAGGGCTGTAAGTCATCATCAGTATCGTCATAAGTGTCCAAATTTGGAATGATACGCCAATGGATATTTTCTTGACATGCTGGAAGTGGGAGAACCAAATAATATTCACTAATATTAAAATTATCTAATATTCCATACTATGTCGAAGAAAAATAGAATCTCTCATAAATTCAAGAAAGTTTGGTGTATGCGGTGATGCATTTACTGAGGAGAAATATCAAATCATGTAATTGTGTTGAGGATGTTATGTGGAGTGTGTTTTTTTTGTTTTCAATCAACCTCACTTTCAATCGAAGACCATAAGATTATTTTGAAATTGATTTCAAATTTACATTTGAAATTTGAATTTTGAAACAGATAATTTCCCAATGCGAGCATAGAAAATAATTATTATGCAGTAAAATCTCTGCTGTATGAAACGAGAGAATAACAAATTTACGTCTTCCAATATAAAGTTTTGGTGTCGAGAAGTATTAGACTCGCTACCATTCTCGGCGAAACTGTTTATTTGTTTTAAAAATTAAATTGGCGGGAGTTTACATCTTCATCTACGAAATACTGTGCAAGCCACCACTAGGGTGTGTGGCACGGGTTGATTCCACACCAGGCATGAAGCACTCATCCCAGCTGAAATGAGTACCGCACTCGTTCTTCCGGATGACAGGCGCTGACAAAAAGCATTCGGGACAACAACTCGCGGTCATGCCAGAAACCATAATAGTGCTCCGTGGACGAATATCCTAATATGCAGTACACTAAACATAGCGACTTGTGTTTTTACTCTAATAAAGAAAAAGCAGACACTACCCCGAAGTCATGGAGGCAGTAGCGAAAAATATTAGAATTCGGAGATGTTATAATTAAAAGTGAATTTATTTAGAAAATTTTCAACCAGTATCTTCTTGCGTAAAAAATATTTTTTTAATATAAATAAATAATCATGTTGATTTGGGATCGATTCGGTCTCTTTTTCACGATGAAATTGGAACTCCGAACTGTTTTCCACAGTAATAAATATTTAATACGACCGGTTTTTATGTATAGTGTGCCAAAATACGTTCAGAAAAGAATCGTGCCTGCCCCATAAGTTACAGAATAGATTACAAAAACTCACTCAGATATTGTTGACTTTGCGACGCGTAGCAAGAGAAATTAGCCATGCATTGAGCAGCTGTCTCAAAGTGTTACACCTATTTGGTAGAGAGGAAATTTTGAATTGGAATTTGAATTAGGTACAAAGCTGTTATGGAATGTTAAGAACATCGCATTTTGTTGTAATTATTCTGCTGTCAACGATGATTGTTTCTCCAATTAGTGAATAATAATATTTGCGGGTGTTCTTCCATTCACAAATTTCATTAGGTGAAACATTAATACTTTATGCCGCAATAAGCAAACTTTTCCAGTGTAAGAGGAAATTTAGGAATTTCTTTTGAGAGAATATCTTAATCCTCCGAAATCGTATTATAAATCATATCAAATAAGCATCAGAGTATTCTCTTACTAAATATTTTTGATCAACAAATGCATTTTATTGTTAATTAGGCCAAATAGTTAATCTGAAACAAATGCGAGCTTTTTGTTAGTTCAATTATTTGAATTAGTTATGATGCAATACCTATTATAAACTTAATAGAGAAATGGAATGTCATTCTTTCCTACACCGCGGAGAACATTCTTAAATTTCAAGTACTTAACCCTAACATTAATAATTTTAATACATCCGTTGAGTGATGGCAGAAGCTGAAACTTAGTGGTATTCAATTGAAACTTTTAAAAAAATTATGCAAAAAATATTTGATTCCGCGGGCTAAATTTTTTGCTTCAACTTGTTTCTATATACTCTATTCACACTATTTAGCGAAAATTAGTTAAGCAATAGAAACATATTCAATGGTAAAGTTTTTTACTTGAAGTTTCTCTATAAATGGAAAAAAATCACTTTGTGGCATGATTACAATGGAAAAGATGAGCGCAATGGGTGATAGGCTGTGAAATAAAAATAGCTGATACGTGTTATCCAACCTCGTGTATTCGTTCTCTTTTGTTTAATAACATGCATAAAATTTTCCCTCATAAAACACATAAATAAAATACAAAAATATATACACATCTTTCATTGCTACAATGTCGAAGTGTAGCATATCACTGTAATTTCAACCCAATCACGTCCATTGGAGTTTCACATTAATGGACTGGTTTCACAAAAATACCTCTCTTCCGGGGGAGAGTGGGCCGAAATGACCAGGTAACGAATAATTGAAACTTGTACACAACCCATAAAATAGCTTACTCTATTGTAAATTAAGCATACAGCGTTTTATCTAGATATACTGTGTTTAACTGAAAGAATCATAAGTTCCGTCGAAATAATTTTTGGCGAGTTCTTTTCTTTCTCGCCTCCCAACCACCGACCTCTGCGCGAATATTTTGTTGGACGTGACTCTCAAAATAGCGGTGGCCCTTACCCCCAGGAAGCAGTGCGATGAAGACAACACAACACTCATTTTCCGAGAAAGAATGTTGCAGTAATAAATATTCGTAAAATATTCATTATTTACTCTTTACAATATTTCGACTCTTATATGTGAACAGCTTCCCAGTTTCCTATTCGTGTAACTAATTATTTGACATGTCTCATAAGTTGACAATCACTGAAATAGAACTTTATCGTGGTTTTGCACTTATCGAAATGAATTCGCTTCGAAAATTTGCTTGCTAAACGACCCGCACAAAGTCGATGATCTGCCCTCTCTATATTATGAGAATCTCGAAATTGAGTGGTCGAGGAACGGTAGCCTTTGGAAAATCGACTTCCAGAAGTACCCTGTTCAATCTTTTATGAGATACATTTATCTATTTCCGAGACGTGAGATATATGGTTGCCCAAACGAGGGTAATATTTCACGGTGAGCAAAATCGTGACTCATTCCCACAGAATCAAAGGAAGGCCTTCTATCACACCATTAATCAAAGATCAGTTGGAATGGGCGCGACCTCATCCCGCTTCGAGATATAATTTCCTTTGATTTCTTTTTCAGCGAAAAAAACAACTGAACCCAAATTTTTAGTCAACCAAATGTCTTCACAAACACCGCTGCAGAACTGTACTGTTTCATTATCTTCCCGAAGAAACATTTGAGTCAACATTCGTGTTTCATTCGTCAATTTTCGGAGAAGCTGTCAATTCGGTGTTAATGTTAGCTCAACGTGAAAGAACGCAAAACCCTGTCAAGAATATTTGTGCCGGCATCAGTTCTATCACTAGATATCCCCGAGAGCTGTTTTCAAACCATCAGTGTTCATTTTTAATAACCAATCGATTAATTTATAACTTCGATTCAACTGATTATGAGTTGTCTTTCACTGCCAGGACCTAGTTAATCAATTCGATTCTTGCATTACACCGTACACTTTTAATGTAAACGAATGAATGTTTACGCTCAAACATCACCGGCTCCACTCTTCTGTTACAACAATGACGAACAGACGGAATGTAGGAAGGAAGGAACAGATTTCCTTCCATAGTTCTGCAGCCATTCCAGCTGGATTCTCCAATTCGGCATCACCTCCAGCTTCATCCCGTGAGTCGGACGCGGGTGGAATAACTGGCTTTGGCGTCCTGATGATATGAACTAGCTCCCGGGCAGCCATTTTTCTCGCGCCGAATCCTCTGAGCCTATCCGCAGTTCAGATCAATGCGAGACGCGTCTTCTCAGGGACCGGTCGCGGTGTAAAGATCTAGTGAATCAGATGGACATCATCAGCATATTGCAGTCTGTCGCTCCTCTCAATATCCGTAGAGGTACGGGAACCCAGCCAGGGCCGCCATGTCTGCAATCCTCTGCCCTTGCTGGGACGAGAGTGCATCGGCGGAGGATGCAGGACCGGTAGCCGTCGCGCCGACTAGGAGCCCGTGGTGCGGGGAAAAGGCGAGGTGCGGCGGGAGCAGGAGTCGCGGGTCCGCCGTGCCGTGGGCCGCCAGCAAGTAGGGGTGCGGCGAGGGCGGCGGCGGTGCGTGGGTGCGGGCGTGTTTCTTGAGGTGGTCCTTGCGGCCGAAGCGTTTGTCGCACAGTGGGCAAGCGAAAGGGCGCTGTCCGGAGTGGATCCTCCGGTGGCGGGTAAGCTCCTCGTTGCGGGTGAAGGCCTTTCCACAGCCCTCGTATTCGCAACAGAAGGGGCGCTCTCCTGTTGTAATAAAGAAAAAAAACTGTTAAGTAGTCGGTCAATTTGTACGTCGAAATGTTAACCTTAAGATTTGACCGCATGTTTCGGGGACTGCTGCTCTAAACCATAACCCAATGCGTTACTCTTTAATTCTACAATTCTTCTATTTGCACTTAAAATAAATTCATTGTATAAGAACCTTGTTAAATGATTGTGAAAAGTGTAAAACAAATGCGACTTTAAACCATAACCCAAAGCGTTACACTTTAATTCATTAAAAAATAAATCTATTATATAAGAACTTCGTAAAATGATCGTAAAATGCGTAAAATAACTCCCTTGTGGTGCATGTCGGTGAAAGTTAATTTCTACCATATAGTGCATGTTGGTGATAAGTCACCTCCTGCCAATCACCTTTGAGATCGCTCGCAGAAAAATATGTAGTCGTAAAGAATCTCATGCTGAATTAAGCAATTTGATGCCCCTATGTGAGTCCCAGGTGACCACCAGAGACAATTGGTTTGTGAGGAACATAGTTGAAGGTAAAATAGAGGGAAAAATCCCCGGAGAAGGACCCAGGAAATTAGTATATGGACCAAATTAAGAGTAAAGTACATAGGGAGAGATACCAGGAGGTAAGGGAATTAGCATTAGATAGGGAAGGATTGGAGGGCTGCAGTCAACCAATCTTAGAATTGAAAGACCAATGATGATAACGTGAGTCCTTGATTTATTCCCAATTCTGGCCGTGACGTTTAATGATAGCAATCTTGTTGCTAATTTATAAGGCCGTAGGCTAAAGACTGTAAAATTAATCAAGCGTAATTTTCATTTCAATATCTCTAATTTCTGTTCTGATTGTTAAAGAGGAATTAAAAAATTGAAAAATTGACTGAAATCCGGAGTATTACCATCAAAAATGATTATTTTCATTGAGATGAAAAGTTATCTGGTTCCATGAAGTAAACTGGTTATCGATGTTAACCCGATACATAAAAATACTATATCAATCTAATTACAAATGCGCATTCTACTCTGAAATTGAATATTTACCTCGGCTCTGCGATCAGAGATATTTTCTAGAATCTAATGACCAAGTAAGGTCATTTCTTTGATTGAGAGATTTGAAGTTACTACCATTCGATCTTTACAATAACTGCCAATCTTAACTATGACTCATGTCTGAAGAACACTGAAGTCACATGTAAATCTACAGGGAAATGTTCCATAAATAATTTCGAGAAAGGAAAATAATAAGAAAATCCAAAGCAAAACTGCCTTGTCAAATTCTGATTCTAGATTAAAGGAACTATTTGGTTGTATTTTCATTGTCACGGTGGAAAAATATTTTTGAAGTTTTTTTAAAGTACTAAAGTAGACGTAGTGTTCAAAAGCTGTTTTCAAATATCGGTATCAATAATTTGTTTAAGATATGGATGTTTATAGTACTTTCGGAAAATATTGAACTGTGAATACCGTTTCACACTGGACACGAACTTGCACAATTTAAAATTCCTCAAATTGGCGTGCAATGACAATTGAAGACAGACTAGCGGCTATATTGCCATCTCGCGTTCATGCATTCCCGCATGCATTCCTGCAATTCACCGCTGTACTCGATGCAATTTTAAATAAACTTTCGTACATACATCAGCTTGTGCAATTACGTGCCCCGCGAAAAACGGGCCTAATGACGATAGATAGTTATCTGCACCTTTCCTTTTGAGATATAGATGCGTTGTTCCAAAGGGTGGCAGTTAGCTTAAAAGGAACCACGCCTTAATTTTGTCAGTTTTCTTATGTACGATACAGATGTTGGCTCGTTGGATTATTTATTGTTGGTTATTTCGTGAAAAGGTGCCACAGATCTTTAGCCGCGATTTTACGAATTACATATAAAGTATCAGAGATAGCCATGTAAATGCCACGGAATTATGACGATATTATAATATGGCTTCAAAATAATGTGAAAACGATTCAGAAGTTATTTCCATATTATGAATGGACCGTAATGCTGTGGTCCTTAACGAGACAACAAAGGCGCCTACTGCTCATTATTTTTAACCAAGAGTCACGCAGTTGAAGGAGTTGAGAAAAATAAATATTCCAATGCACGTAAGTAATAAGAACATTGAAGTTTACCAACCTGTATGTATCCGGACGTGTCCTCTCAGCTGACCGTTATTACTGAAGGCAACCTGGCAGTGGGGGCATCGGTATTTCTTAGGCCTCTGCTTCTTCCCGGCCGCGCCCGTTGGGAGGGACAGTCCTCTGGGGTCGTGCGGCGACCCCCCGCAGGCAGCCAGGCCAGAGTCGACGGCGGCACTGTACCCGCCGATGAGCCCTAAGCGCTCCAGTTCCGCGTCTGTCATCTCTGCGAGTAGGACGGGATCGAGGTGCGGCGGAAGGTGCGAGAATGGGTGCGGCATTGGCTGGAAGAATGGATGCAGGCCGGGCGGGAGAAGGCTAGGGTCATGGGGGAGGTGGTGGCGCCCGTAACCTTGCGGCGGCGCCGGAATTGACGGGGAGGATAAGGTGGAAGGTTGGTGACTATCCCCGCTGTCTATCCTGGGATTCTGCAGGGGATTCACTGGGACATCCAGAGTGGGCGCCGTACACGGCACGCTCTGTCCTTCGGCCTTGCGTTCCTCGGCCCTCTTCTTGCTCCTCCTGGCTTCGCGTTCCTCCTTCTTACGCCTCCTGCGCGTGGATTCCTCCTGCACTTTTGGCTTCTCTTTAACTTTCCGTTCTTCCTCCGCGTCCACGAGTCCTTCCGCGGGCCTCCACGGCCGGAAGAGCTTCGAAGCGCTCCCCGAAGATGATGGAGAAGGGCTTGGTTGGTGCTGAGGATATTTCGGGGAAGGCGGCGGGGACACTTGCGAGGCACTGACGGTAGTCATGGTCGCCAGACTATCCTGGACCAAGGGCGTCATCTCCTCCGAAGACGGAGACTTCAACGCTGGACAACACTTGAAACAGTTCCAAAGTTTTTTCCCAAGCTCAACCTACCGGCTTCTCACAAAAGAGTTCCCACTTCCGAAAAGGAATGTCCACTCCGCGAGGAAAGCCTATTCACACTCGAACTTGACGTTTTTTTCTTCTCACGTCCCCTTTCCCGTGTGCACCTGAGAACTTCCAGAGACGAAGTATTCGCCCCCGCGGTCAGGACCTCCCCTATATATGCACGCGCACCCCCACCCTCCTAGGAAAGCAGAAGACTTCTTGACCTGCAACCCAGTAGTCCGCCCCCACTCCAACCCCTCCGCCGAATAGTTTGCCTTTTTCCTTGTGTATACGTTTTTCTTCTGGTGCACTGCTAATAATGAGAGGGTGAGTTCTGAAGGGGGATGGGAAAGAGCAAGAATGGTGTGATGGGGGGCGAGGAAGGCTGGGAGAGCTAGAGGGGCGGGAATAGGGGCGGTTGGGGGGCTGCCCCGCATTGTGTCGCGGGGCCCGAGAGGGGCGGGGGCCGAACAGAGAGGGCCCCGGTCGCGGCTAGTGTTACATTGAGGGTCGCCTCCCCTCTTCGCTAGAGTGGTTTGGGGTTAGGGAGGGGCCATTTTGTGAAGGAGGGCGGGGAACGTAGAGTGGAGGGGGCTAGAAGTGGGAGGAGCCAAAGTGTTGTGGGGTTGACGGGGTGGGTTGGTTTAGGGGAGGGATTGTTCGAGATGGGGTGGTTTATAGTCTGCTAGCTAAGGGGTTGTTGGGGAAGCTGCATATTATAAAGGGTCGTGACTAATACTTTCCGGACCTCTCGTCGATATCGACTTCGTGAAATTTGGTAACCGTTGGATATATTTCTCCGCTTTAATAAATCCTGAAGTCCGACGATCAATAGCAAAAAAAATAAAAGTGAAGAATGTAACCCCTAGGTATACTGAAAATCAGGAATATGCGAGTGCTTAAGTTTTCTTATTTGACATATACTAAGTCTGAGAGGAAAAGTTGTGCATTGTCTCAAGAGTTCAATAATTATTATACTCCAATGCCATCAAAATCACTCAAAGAGAAAACTGTTGTAGGTGTGACTTTGTGGAAGTTATACATTACGGAAGCATAGAATAACTTTGTTAACGCCACTTGTGGTAATCACATTGTGTGATTTATTATCGCACAAATTGATAATAACTCCTCCGAAGTAGTTAACAAAGTTATATTATTCTTCCTCACTCATAGGGGTTTATTACATTTTTCTCTAGGTAAGTTTTACCGAAATGAAATAAGAGGATCAACCAGACATAAAGACCCAGCATGGTAATGTTGTCTCAGCTAGGTATCCCAAGGAATAACTCTTAATACAAACGATGTATTTTTCCACTGTGTTTTTTGCTGTCTACCGATTTTGACGTCTGTAGCGTCTTTTTCAGACAAACTATTTGTCTTGAGAATGACTCTAAAGAGCATTAAAAGAGTAGAACTGTATATCGTTTCTATTTGGAGTTATTTTTTCTCGTCATTCCACAACGGAACGCCACAGTCAACTGATTTGATTAGTACCCTAAGTTCCAATAGTTATAATTTTTAGTTATATCGTCCTGGGCAATAATCTTTTCAACGCTCTGAATTTTTTAAATGAATTTATTCTAATTTATGATGCAGCAGTCCTAAGTAGTTAATGAATTGCAAATATCTCCAGAACCGCAGGAAGTATAATTCCGGTGTATAAGTATTATGTCAACGAAATTATCCTTTTCTGTTGCATAAATATTGCTTGATCTTTAATACAGCTGCATAGGCAATAAAATGCTAGCTTGAAAATTCCTTGGCACAAGTCACAGTGGTTTCTTATTATGGGATAATAAGAATGGAGGATAGGTATCTCTCACTTTGGGAAGCAGGCTGTTCTTCTTGAACATGTCATTATTTCACAACCTAACATAAAAACGACTGTTGAATCGCTTAAGTACCCAAGAGACTATGATAATTACTAATAAATAAACGAATTTTCGATGGAGATAATTGGATATTACAAAATATTATTATATGCAGCTAATAAATGTAGTTATAAAATAACTTTGAAGGAATTTATCATAATCATATGAAAAATATTAGCATATCCATAAGTTCCAAGCTATTAGTCCTGGCCCCTTTAGCAGTAACACCAGTAATTCATCATTTAAATGAAAGTAAAGAATTGATGAGTGAATAGGGTTTCCCGTTTAATTTTCCCTGCGAGGTGAACAGTAGATTCCACGGCTGGCACTGTACTTAAATGTGTAGCCGAATTCCTGTAATCTTCCCTGGAAAAGTTAGTGAGATTACTTAATTAGCATTATTCCTTATGATAATCACCAAATATCACATTTTTACGGCTTTTGGACGTATCGTGTATATCAGCAATACTTGTTATCTTTTGCTTTCGATTTTCAGGGTAGGTTTGTCTCTAAATTTCAAATGGAGCTTCACATAATCATATCTGTTGATTAAATTGTTTTAAAACTTTCCCTGCGAATTACATCAAATACCTATATTTTTTTCACAGTAATGAAGTGAGTTCTCTCGGATATTTTACTCGTTCTAGGGGTTTACTCTTCTACCGGCGTTTCGAAGGACGAATCTCTCTTAATCGTAAATAAGCCTGAAGCAAAATTTCTGAAGGTTCTGTGTCAAAATACAGCATAAGAAGTATTGAGTATGGAAAGCGATTCGTTTTTAGAAAGGTTGACGGTGATGATGCCCAAGATCCAGTAGGATACCCGAAAAATATTCTTTTAGTTGATACGCAGGTATCGGTATACGGATAGATAGGTGAAATATAGTTAGAGTAGTCTGTAGTGCATGATGCATGTAATAACAACCAATAATCCCTTTCTTATTATGTAGATACTAACCATCTAGCTGCATGTGACCCTGTTCTGTAGTATGTCTCCCTTAAATATCCAACTTGCATGTCAATAGTGCATGTTTGGTGATCTTCACCCCCTGCCACACACCCTCGTGGTGGCTCTCAGGGTATCACGTAGATGTAGATGCAGATTATTACACGGGACTACACTTAAGTCACGCTCGAGTAATTGACAACTATTGAATACCATAATCATAATTTATTTAAAAAACACAGTTAAGTGCATACTAAATGTTGCACTTACGGATCTGAATGTAAATTGAATCTTAACGAACATGATTTATTGTCAGTTGCCAAAACTGATTCTGTTAACTTCTTATCCTTTCACTCATTCCTTATCTTCAGACTACACAGTTGTATTAGTGATTTTAGAATAATTGAATATTGATCTGTGTGAGCCACCACCAATTGTAGCATTATAAGCATAAAACACAGGAGACCTATTTGAATTTACATCTGTTGAATCTTGTACGTATAATCCAACATCTGGATTTTTAAAAACTGGTAATCTTCGTTCCGGGATTATAACTCTTACAATATCATAGGATTTTAATTAAGTTTTGACGATGGAATTCCTAGTAATAGCAATATTCTTATTTAATTCATGTGATTGGACTCGATGAAGTGGGCTTGATCAAATGTAGATTAAGTTGACACTGGGTTAACGTTATCTTCTACCACGTCATAAACAGCATTTGTAAGTTTGGCTTGTTTATTAAAAACAATTCTGAAACTTGTTGGAAGTTTGTCTTACTATAGACAGCTCAAATGCTCACTTCAAGATATTCATTTTTTATGGCGGATGGTTTGATTCCTTCATCTTTTCAGCAAATTTAGTCCCCGGCCCTAATGGTAAATAGTCCCTGCTACAAAATTCTGCATAATTTCCTTATTAATACTTCTACAGAATTTCTTTAAAAGTTCTGTAGATATTCCTAAAAGTATTGAAACGCTATTTTACGGAATTCCCTACGACGTTCTGCAGAATACCTTGGGATGTTCTGCAGAATACGTTAGGACGTTCTGCAGAATTCCATAGGACGTTCTGTGGAATTTCCTACGACTTTCTGCAGAATTCCCCACGACGTTCTGCGGAATTCCCAACGACTTTCTGTAGAGTTTCCGTATTTCCGTATATTTCCTTAGAGTTGCTGAAGTTCTACAGAATAGCTTGTAAGGAGTTATTTTGCTCAGCAGAAAATAACTCTACAGAACAATGTTCTGTAGAGACAGTCTCTCATGTTCCGTACAGATCCTTAGAAAAGGAACTAGTTCTGAGGAAAAAGAGTCAATTTCTGTAGAATTCCTTACGTTCTGCAGAACAGCTTCTAAGAAATTTTTTAGCAAGGGTGTTTCAAAGTTCTTTCCCTTCGGGAGATTTCGCAGAAGCTTTAGGGTCAGTTTTTCGAGATGCGAAGAGAACTGCTCAGACCCTGGTGGACTGCTCATAAGCATTTAGTGGAGAATTTTTTTGTAACCTCGCTATGAGTGATATTGATGAGCAATTACGAATACTCAGTTCGGAAGCTGGACTGATCTAATGATAATGGTGATCTTCACCCCCTGCCACACACCCTCGTGGTGGCTCGCAGGGTATTACGTAGATGTAGATGTAGATCTATAAAATAATACTCATAAAGCTCTCGAAAAACCTAAAAATGACGAGTAAACAACGGTAACAATGTATAGCCGATTGAAAATTTTGATTTATAATACTCATACTCATGACATTCTTATACCGCAGAGGACGGTGAGTTTGAGTCACGCGAGCTATAAAGTAGTATACTCGTGACTTAAAGTGGCTCTCATTACACGGCATATTATGCTAACTTCACGCCGTGTAATAATGAGCCACTTTGAGTCACGAGTATCGTAATGTACTAATATAAAAAGCTAAAATTTTTCATGATATGCAGAGAGAAAATTGAATCACGAATTTCACGAAAGTGATGGTTTCAGGCGTAACTTTGCGGAACGTCTTAATGGTTGAAGATTGAAACGTTTTGTGATTTCCACATGAGAATTTTATTTTAACGACCTAGGTTTCGTCACGTAGTTTCGTTTCGTCAGGAAATTTACATTTTTGTGCGTACAAATATGCATATTTGTGTGCATAAAAATGTAAATTACGTAATCATGTTGCACAGCGACGAAACCTAGGTCATTAAAATTATATTCTAGTAGGGAAATTACAAAGTTTTCAATCCATAACCACGAATTTCCTCTTATAATCCTGTAATAATAAACGCACCGCGCGAAAAAAATGAGTCAAGTTAAAGACTTATTTAGATATTTTCTTTTAATTACTTACCATTTTTGTGATATAAAACTATATTATGCCACCATTGATGATACAATATTTAATCGATGTGCTCTACAGCTGGTGAAATTAAAACGTATAATTCGAATATGGCCTCTAATATGACTAGGGAACTATCTCGCTCGGACTAACTTAAGTGTATAATGTGTGGCTGAATTCCTGTAACCTTCCCTGGAAATGTAGGTGAGTAGTTAATAAACTTTGATCTACCGATTTTGGTTATTATGCTAGGCCAATTTGTGTGGATTTTTGTGAAATTATTGGTTTATGATTAAGATCATATCGCTGAGGCGAACCCGACGATGTACAACTCAGCAAAACTTTCCGAATTCAACTGACGGGCATTCCCATTGTTCCTCACTCCGCCTTTTGACCTTGAATAGGCCCGAAACGTTTGTGTGCGTATGTCCGCCACCTCCTCAAAACGCCGAAAAGGCGGCGTGAAAGGAATCTGCTAAAGAAAAGAGAGGCTTCCTCAGAAAAATCTTCCCCGCCGCCCCTGCGGCTGCTGCCGCCTCCATATTCTTCCGCGCGCTTCCATTCTTACCAGCCGAGGACTCCACCCCTCTCATTTCCACCCTCCCCTTGATCTCTCCCCTGGCTATACCCCTAGCAGGACCCTCTCCCTACCGTCCTCTCCTCCCCTAGATATGCCTCTCCTTCCACTAGCGCAAGGACCCTCCCCCCCTCTCTCTCCAGGGTGACGCGCTAGGGAGACCCTGAAAAACCACCGCCACCCTACCCCACGCCTCCCTATCTCTTTTTCAATGAAAGATTGATAGTCCGGGTTGAGTGGAGTGGAAGAGGGGGGAGGTGGGGAGAGAATGGTCGCGAAGGGGGTTGGATCCCTGGGAGAGAAGGGGAATGCAGAACGGGGAAATGGCGCGCGAGGAGTTGGGGGGGAGGGCGCGCTGGGGGCTGGGGAGGGCGGGAGGGAAATGGGGGGCAGGGGAGTGAAGGAGGCTCGCCAGACCCGAATGCATTTGTAGATACATGTACGGGGTTGAATCTCCTCGAACTCTGTGGTCGAATTTTCGATTGATCGAAATAAATTCGAATTGTGATCTGATGCTTTACCGGCGTACGAGTTTCTTAAAATTTTCTCGGGCTTCCGTCCGGGTTAGTGGGTCCATATGGATATGGATATTTATAGCATTATTATTGCAGTTAGACATTGTCTGGTCGCAATACAACATTAGTTCAGCTGTACATAACATTGACAATGTTAAAAAAAAATACATATCTACTACTACTACATAAAATCCATGATAAAAAAACTTAGTTTCAATCAATTTCAAATTGTGTGGATTGAAACTAAGTTGTTTTTATCATGATTATAACGCACTTCCACGTTAAGCCGGAAACGATTACTTATACTACATAAAACATTAAACTCTCCTCTCGTTTTTTATGAGTGACATTTTTTTAAATATTTACATGGATCCACTCAGACGGAAGCCCGAGAAAATTTTGAGAAATTCGAATTACGTTCGTGGTCTATGCGTTCAAATATGGCTGTACTCATGGAAGACAACAATTCTGTGGCCGGCATATGCAACTGAACCTCCTTAATCCGGACATAGAATCGAAACCCGAATACGCGATAGATCGAAGTGGATTCGACTCGACGTTTGTGATCACTTCGTCTAAGTTGGCTTTACTCTTGGAAGGTACTTCTATCTCGCGACACCTGGGCGCGAGTCACCTCAAGGCAATAGCTGTAGTCTCTGCGATATGTTCTCGTCGTGTAAACTAAGAACGCCCCGGTCATATATATTTATAACGGACGTGTTAGATTAACGGGTCTTCCTTTGGCAATAGTTTGACAAAAACTGTTTTAGAATTTTTATGGTCATTCTCTTGGTAGGATACTGTAGCTTCGCTCTTCCTGGGGAGAGAAAGGAAATTGCCAAACATGTTCTGCATGCGTGTGCTTAAAAAGTGAATGGAAATTCATCCTTTGAATTATTGATATTGACTCAGTAGTTCTGAGATCCAAGCGGCTGACATTCATCATTATTGCATTTTATAAGATATTGTTGATTGGAATAAGAAAGTGCTAAAAAATCCAAAGTAACTGTTGTCGAGACAGCGTTGTTTAAATCCCTACTGAAGAGCAGCCATATTTTTCGACGAAAATTTTTCCAGGCTTCATGATTCTTAGGGTTGTTCTAATGTTACGACAATCGTCTCTTTACTCCTAGTGGTACCAGCTCGAAACGAATGGAGAATAATTGGCTATATTTATCCAACCATACTTACACTTGTCAGGCCTCATTTAGAATATGCCGCTAGTATATGGGATCCGTACGAGGAAGGTATGATAAAAGAATTAGAGCGCGTGCAAAGGAGATCCGCTAGGTTTTTAAAGGCCGTTATGATAATTGTATAAGTGTTACGAGTTTAATAGAAGAACTAGGATGGGAATTACTATCAGAACGCAGGTTAAAATTTAGGTTAAACCTTTTAAGTAAATTCCAAACCGATTTGTTCACAGATGACGTTAGATATATATTGAGAACCCCTGCGTATTATGCTAGGTTTGATCAGATCAACAAGATTAGAGAGATAGATTGTCGTACCGATAGATTTAAAATGTCATTTTTCCCTCGTACCATAAGAGAGAACAATAGGCAGCGTAGCAAAGGGATAGGTAGGTGAAATATAGGAAGAGTAGTCTGTAGTGCATGATGCATGTAATAACAACCAATAATGCCTTTCTTATTGTGTAGATACTAACCATCTACCATGTGACCCTGTTCTCTAGCATATCTCCCTTAAATCTCAAATATCCTAGTTGCATGGCAATAGTGCATGTTTGGTGATCTTCACCCCCTGCCACACACCGTCGTGGTGGCTCGCAGGGTATTACGTAAATGTAGATGTAGATGAACCACTTTAACAATAACTGGAAGATATAATTCCAAGCAGCGTCGCATGCGTCGGCCAGCGAGTTGATCACATCGGTTTTTATTAAATAAAGAGGTCGCGGTAAGCAATGGTAGCAAAGGGTTCTCTTTTAAAAATTAGAATAGCTTTGTATCCGGACCATATAGAAACCGCGGCTCAGGTACATCCAAGCGACTTACATTAATGTCCTAAGCTACTCCAAATAAGGGAATAGTGAGTTGTATCCTAGGGAATCAATTTCCTTAGTGGTCGCCAATTGCCATAGTGTATTCGAAAATTTTCACCATCTCATTTTAAGTACGGACGCTGATGTAGTGATAGGAACAGACATTTGGTTGTCGGGTGAAATTGCAGATACCGAGATCTTTCCAGAATCATATTCAATGTATAGAAAAGACCGAGAAGCGAGAACATGAGGTGTGTTTATTGCTGTAAAATATGAGATCGTTAGCGGAGCCGAGATATTTCCAGACAATGACGAGGAAAGTGTGTGGTTTTCCATTAAGTGCCCGTCAAAAGAATTTCTATATGCGCATATTACAGAACACCCGATTGAGGTATATGCACAGTTTTGCTGTAAGAAAGATAGGTGAAGCATTTCATACATCAAAAAAACGAATGTAATATTATTATCGGTGGTGATTTTAACGTTCCCTCGATAGACTGGAAGACATATAGTTTCATAAATGGAGGTGGCGGTTTCATTTATGGATGTCAAAGTTAAAATATTAGGTGAGTTTTATAAAAGATAATCAAAAGGCATTTTGATCTTAAGTGAGGGAAGTTCAAGGGAATATAACTACGGTAACTTCACTGAAAAATGGCCTAGGAGAAAGAGCTGGCGACAAATGGGAAAAAACGAATATCCTTAACACCTATTTTCAAAGCGTTGATACTTCATGTCCTCAGAAAAACACCGCTACACTGCCTGGCCTTTATAAAAATCCTATGCAGTCATTAAATGTTTCTTGTAGTGGAATAGAAAGCTACTTGAAAAACATTTAACTCCTAGAAAGCACATGGTCCCGATCAAATTCCCTCCTGAGTTTAACAAGAATTAACGTCAGGAATAACACCGTGCTACAAAATAATATTTAAAAAATTTCTTGCACAACATCGTGTCCTTGGTTGGAGAATCGCGAACGTTACATCTATCTTCAAGAGCGGTGATAAAGAAGAGCTCATTAACTATAGGCCTTTCTCCCTCACGTATATCTCGTGCAAAATATTGGCTATAATATCTCGTAGTCAGTTCACCCATGCAGTATTTAGATAGATATCTAGTCAAAACTTGTAAATTCAAAACCACCTTGGATTCCGAGAGTGCACCCTTCAGGTGGCTAGCAGGGTAACACGTAGATTTGGATGTAAGAATGTACAACTTGGGAAGCGGAGAGGAAGGCGAAAGGTGCGGGTGAAAGTAAAGGATATATGGAAAACCGAAAAGTTGTGGGGGGGTGAGGAGAGGGAAGTCGTGGAGGCGGAGGAGTGTGGGGAAGGAAAGGGGGCGGAGGAACTGAAAGTGGACTTACGACGGGGGGTGAGGGGGTGATTCAGGAAGGGTTTTTTTACAGTGCGAAGTTTTGGACATGGGTTTCGGTTAGACAGAGTGGGACATTCAAGAGCGGGGAATAGTTTTCGAAGATATTTTCTTTCCTTATCTCTCTATCTGTTCTAATGAGTCCATCTTCCGACGTTTTTCCCCCGGGTGGATTTTATCTACAATCGCTCGGAATGAATCAAATGCATGAATGAAAATGTATGAATATGAAGTATGTATCCAAGGTGTAACGTCGTTCAAAAACGAAGGGTTGGAGATTTTAGCGAGTTTTACCCTCACAAATAGATAACTTTCATATTTTATATATTGTTTATGGTGTACAAGTCTTTTAGGGAAGTTTGATGTAGACTATTTTTTGTCGGACGTTCAAAATATTTTACTAGAGTCAAAATATTATGGTAGGAACGATCACAGGAATAAGATTAAGGAAATAGACTGCAAAACCGATAGGTTCAAAAAGTCATTTTTTCCACGTACAATAAGTGACCATAATATTTGTGATAGATCACTTCTAGGAACTGACTAGGTTAAATAGATTTTTTCAGTAGTGCTAAATATCTTAACATGAATTGTAGATACTGACCTCGCATGCAATCTCCGGCATGATATACTCCTGCATGCCTTAGCACCTTGCAGTGCTATTTATACGTCGCATTAATAATACTAACCAGTAGTTATATCTTGAGTAGTGTACTGCATGGTAGCATGTTCTTCTACGTATCACTTTCCTGGTTTCTGGTCTGACTGCGTACCGTTGTCCTGACTGCTTTTGGCCTGCGAGTGGCATTCGGAGGAACGTGCGCGGTTCTGATTTAAACTGGGATGAGTGATGCATGCCTGGTGTGGAATCAACCCGTGCCACACACCCTAGTAGTGGCTTGCTCGGTATTTCGTAGATGTGGATGTAGCATTTTCTTATATCGTTATATTTGGCTCCGTCAACTATTTTACCGCGTGAAACACTCGATTGAAAGGGCTACGTGAAATTTTTACGAGCGGTTTGTTGACATAAAAATCTCGAACCCTTCGTTAACATGTCACGTGACTCTTTTGTAACGTGCTACGTATTATTCCGAGTAGTTCAAACATAAGGTGGAGAAACTCAGGGTCAAAATCACTGTTCTGATGGCGTTTTGCGAAATGGGATTTGTCAATTTGCCCATTCTGATAATGTCTCTCTTGCTCTTCAGCTCTCATTCAGGTCATTCTCTCTCTCTCTCTGTTCAAATATTTATTCATTCGCCTCTCAATCGCCACATTTAAGGTAGTCCGAGCGAGATAGTTCCCGAGTCATTATGGAGACCATATTCGAATATATACGTTTTATTATCACCAGCTGTATACGTTTTATATTCACGTTTATACGTTTTAATTTCACCAGCTGTATGACACATCAATCAAATATTGTATTATTAATGGTGCAATAATATAGTTTTATATGACAGAAATTGTAAGTAATTAAATGAAAACATCTAAATAAGACTTTGGCTTGACTCATTTATTTTCGCGCGGTGCGTTTGAAACTCGGTTTTTTTTGTGATACCCAAGAACCTACTGTGGTGACAATATGATTAATTTTCAAAAATAGTTGAAAAAACGTGCAAACTACTCAATGTTAGTTTTTTTACGACATCTAAGTGTTATAAATGCCTCATTTTGTAAATAATGTCTCTCTGGAGTGCATACACGTATCATTTCCCATGTAAAAGGACTAGTACCTTTGGAAAATATCTCCAAAAGTAATGTAGTAAGGGGTAATAATTTTGGTGTCATTGAATAGGAGAGATATTTTTCTTTACGATGAGACCGAATTCATTGATTTCTAAGTTAAATGATTTTTTGCTCGGACTACCTGAAGATTCAATACATCACTTTTTTCTTTATTGTCTATTTTTTCCTTGGTTTAATTTAGTACTTTCCTTAAGGCGACGCATCACACCCGCTCGACCGGTTGAATTTCTCATGATTTCCGACCCCAAATTTTTTGTCAAAGACTTAACGTCATCAACTTCCAATTTTAGAATATAAATAAGCGACCTTTTCCAAGGGAGACGTTTCTCAACTATAACTATTTCATCTAGGGGCATAAATAATCCCCCGGGAAAACGGCAACGTATATAGTATATTTAAAAAAAAGTATTATCTGTATTGAAAAGCATAAACGAATGAAGATGCATCAATCCTTCTCATATCAGAATACTAAGTAACAATATCAGGTTGGTGTGGTGGCTAGAGTACTGGCTAATCATACGAACGACCAGGGTTCAAATCCCTGCAGATGAGTATGTTTTTCAGAGGAAACCCGATCCCCACTTGCGTGTCTTGTGGAAGGCACTTCAAGTGCAGTACTCCGTCTGTCGGATGAAACGTTAAACCATGGTCCCCTTAGCGCCTTTCGTTAAGAGCAGGCTAATGCCGACGCCGGGTTTCTATCCACCCTTCCTCCCTTACCTATCCCCTATGGCGCAAATGACCTTAGCTGTCGGTCGCCTCCCCAAATATCCAATCCAATCCAACAGCCGTCATGGTTGAAAGATAAAATCTATGATTGGTTCATTTCGACAAGCTACTTGAGTGGTATTTCACCATGATATGCTCAGATGGTGGCACAAGTAGTTCAGACTTTCCTCACAGATCTTCAGTCATGGCTGTGTACACCTGCGCGCTGGAGACCTAGTAACAACTTACAGACGATTGTTACCATGAGCGAGAATTATTCTGAATTGAAAGACTCCTGACGTCAAAGTGCCTCAATCGGATGCGAGTGTTGCCATCTGGAGGATTTTCTACGGGACTATTCCTTACCGGAGGATAAGATAACTCTTAAGTTACACTAATTGTAGTTAGCAACTTTGAGTTATTTTTTCAAAAAAGATTGGCAATAGTACGGGAAAAATGTCTGACGTAATTCAGTTTGCAACACGTTTTTCTCTACTATGTATTCCGGTGATTTTTAAACTAGCTCTGGTGCTCTAAAGTAGCGTTTTTTCTCGAACATATTCCGGATGACTTTTACCTTGTAACCATTTTCCACTGCAATATTTTGATTATTCCGAGATCCTTGGCGAAATTGTTTGCGGACTGGGGGATGTTTAGCGATATGTTCGACGTGGAATGGAATGCGATCACCTTTTGAGAGGGATGGTGGCGAGAGTCGAAAGGGATGACATAGGTAATATAATTATTGGTGGTGGTTTCCTGTGGATTGCAAATTCCTAGGGTTCTTGAGTGGTTGTAATCGTGACGTCTTGTTAGATAACAATTTTGTCACTTTCTTTTTTCTTCGGTGAATCATATATTTAGTCATTTGGTATTTAACTTAATCAAAAGTAAGCCCAAATGTCTAACTGTACGGTCCATACAGTGGAAATGTCATCAACATATCTCTGCTTACCAGTCATAAAACTAGTGATCACTGAACTCTCACTGAATAAGACCATGGCCACGTCTGATCACAAGGGGGGATGGTGGGGGGTCGAAAAAAGGCCTAACATTGGCCACTTGGTTGTTGAATGGCCCCTAAGCGGATGGTGCGACACTTGTCAATTAGAATTAAATTTTTATAAGTGCGTTTTTATGAATTTTTGGAGGAAGAGTAGCTTAACCAACGAGACGTACACAATTAATCTAGCCCAACTAATAAATGTAGAGTCAGTAAAGTACTTAGGAATGATCCTTAATCAAGACTTGTAGTGGGGGAAGCATGTACGAGAAATTGTTTGGACAGGCAAGTCGTAAATTAGAATTTATTAAAAGAGTACTTGGAAAAATGTGACGAGAAGGTAAGGGAGCGATGTTATTTTTCTCTTGTTAGACCCCACTTGGAGTACACCGCTAGTATAAGGGACCCTTATGAAGTAGGACTAGTTTCAGATATAGATCGAATACAGCGGAGGCCACCTAGATTTTTTAAAAATTTTTATGATAAACATAGTAGTGTTACAAAATTATTGAGGGAATTAGGGTGGGAACCACTAACCAATCGAAGTGAGAAATATAGGTTAAATCTTTTGAGAAATTTTGATGTAGACTATTTTTTGCTCGACGTTGAAAATATTTTGCTAGAGCCAAACTATTATGGTAGAACGATCACAGGAATAAGATTAAGGAAATAGACTGCAGAACCGATAGATTTAGAATGTAATTTTTTCCACGTACAATAAGGGGCCATAGTAGTTGTGATAGATCAGTTCTAGGATACTGAGTAGGTTAAATAGGATCTTTTCAGTAGTGCTAAATATCTTAACATGAATTGCAGATACTAACCTCTCATGCAATCTCCGGCATGATATACTCCTGCATGTCTTAGCACCTTGTAGTGCTATTTATGTCACATTAATAATACTAACCAGTAGTTATATCTTGAGTAGTGTACTGCATGGTTGCATGTTCCTCTACGTATCACTCTCCTGATTGTGGTCTGACTGCGTACCGTTGTCCTGACTGCTTTTGGTCTGCGCCTGGCATTCAGAGGAACGTGCACGGTTCTGAATTGAACTGGGATGAGTGCTGCATGTCTGGTGTGGAATCACCCCGTGCCACACACCCTAGTGGTGGCTTGCACGGTATTTCGTAGATGTAGATGCATAACATTCATACAAATTCGTTCGAATAATGGTCCTCCAAGAGTGGCGATTGGGGTGAACCCATTGCTAGACCGTTTTTTTGTTGAAAATACTGAACGTGTATTGACCTTCCGAACAGTGTAGCAATGGGTTCACCTCTATCGCCACTTTTGGTGGACCAGTGTAACAAAGAATTTGAAGAAAGTTTCCCATTGAGAGGAGCAAACTGAATTACTACGGGCATATTTTTTCCCCGGACAATGCCAATCTTTTTCCAAAAAAGTGTTCAAAATTACTTACTACCATAAGTGTAACTCAAGGACATTACTAAATGAAACTAGTGAAGCTGATTAATTCATATGCCCCCTAATGCTTGTTTCTAAATCTGACGAGTAGTGCCAACACCGTGATTTCTACCCTACTTGCATGGCATTAGTGTATGTTTTTTGATCTTCACCCCCTGCCACACACCCTCGTGGTGGCTCGCAGAGTATTACGTAGATGTAGATTTGCATGTTTCCTGCATAACTCTAGTCTCACGTTTACGTAGTTACATTATATATTAGTTCAGTAGTTTCTGTAGCATTTGTAGAATAGCCATTGTGTGGTGCGTGTTAGTGATGGTTAATTTCTTCTCTCTAGTTCATGTTAGTGATAAGTCATCCCCGGCCAAACTCCCGTGCGGTGGCTTGCAGAGTAATAAGTTGATGCAGATGAAAACCAAGGACTAGCTAGACAATTGAGAAAAAATTGTGACTATAAAATTATACGTAGTGATTGTGAGGCCATGTAAATTATACAGACTTGACGATCGTTCAACCTCAGTGCTGAAGAGCGCGATAGATATTTTCGACCTTTGCAAACTGTGAAATCCCATTTCGCAAAAAACATACGAGAATGTGATCATAATAGTGACTTTTTTCCGTGTGATTTTGCACCTGGAGAAAAAATGATGGAGGATGGACTCATTAGAACAGTTAGAGAAATGGAAGCACCAGGAAAAGGGATATTTATTGAACGAAAATGTCTTTGAGAACTATTCCACACTCTTGGATTTCCCACTGTTTCTACGTGGACACCTTCCCCGAGCTTTCAATTGTTGAAATACCCTTCCTGAATCACTCCTTCCCCTCCCCCCCCTACTCTGCCGTAAGTCCCCATTCCCGGCTCAGCGTCCACCGTAAGTTCCCCCCATCCCCACCTCGTCCTCCCCCGTGCGACCCTACGACTTCCCACCCCTCACACCTCTTTGGTTTTCCCCGCCTCCTTCACTCCCTACCCCCACCTTTCGCCGTTCTTCCCATTCCCAAACTGTAAACATTCAGTACCGGACTGAAAATATGTATACCTGATGATGTCGCCTGTTAGCGATGCTACCAGTCGTTCGAAATAAAACTGCTTAAAAAAAATTACCTGGTCAATTTGATTTTTTGGAATTGGGTGTGATTGGCAAATAATGTGAAAAATTTTTGTTGATATTCCGAATGTTAAATATTGTGCTCTGGTAAACATGCTATTGCAGAAATAAAGATGTGCAATTTACTACAAGGATAAAATTTACTTCGACCCGGGGTTCACTGTATATACATCACCCCACCCGGGGTTCATTATTTATGTAAATTCAAAACTCATTTATTTTCTTACGACTTTATGAATACCTTAAAAACTCCAACATACTATGGTAGATCAGATCGTGAGAGTAAAATAAGGGAAATAGATTTTAGAACAGAAAGGTTTAAAATATCGTTTATTTTTCACGAACGACAAGAAACCATAATGTCTGCGTTAAGAATTAGAAGTTTTCAATGTCCACAGCCACTTAGGCCATTTTCCTGACAATTTTAGAGACACCAGTGAGGAAAAAGGTGAAAGATTTCACCAGGATATTAAAACTATGGAGGACCGCTTCCATGTAATATGGGATACGCATGGGATGATGGCAGATTACTACTGAAGTTTAAAAGGGACTGTTCCAAATACATTCAATAATGTCACGGAAAAGAAGTTTCCGAAGTGTTCAGTGACTAGTTGGGTTCATCAATGACTTTTTCTTCTTTTTTTGCTCTTAGTAAATTGATAAATAATACTGCAATATTCTCTATGATTTTAATGTTTGTTTAACATTTTTAAAAATATAGTAATAAAAAATTACGTGATTAGGTCTTTTATTTGATCCATGGATTTTACTTAAAATCGTGTAACGCCTATTTCTTCAAAACGTTATATCTTTGAAATTTGAGCTCCTAGGCAATTAGTAATGCCATATTCAAATGCAGGGCATCAAAGTCATATGAAATCAGCCCCAAATACCCCGGTACCAAAACCACTGTTGGCCTGTGTTATTTGTTGAGCAATTCCTCGAAAAATGTATACTATTATGGATGATTTTATACCCTTACCTCCCGATGAACCTCACGTGTAATTTAAATGAGTCCATTATCTGCGACAATTCACTATCATGTAATTTCTGTGGTTCGGCGAAATATATATTTGGTTTGTCATAATTGGAGAATGACAAATTAAATGAAAACAATACCAAATAATATTCTGAATGAGACAAATTTCTATTAAATTATCATTTTTACTGCTTCTTCTTTCTACGTTGATTTTGCCTCGCTTTGAAAGGACCCTCTGCCGCTAAAGTTGAATTGAAAATGTTACGTTTCCAGCTCTACTTTTCTTTTTCATCTACGAAATACCGTGCATGCAACCTCTAGGGTGTGTTGCACTGGGTGATACCACACCAGGCATGAAGCCTTCATGCCAGCTGATATCAGAACCGCATGTTTCCTCGGATGCCAGGCGCAGGCCATAAGCAGTCAGGGCAACAGTGCGCGGTCAGACCAGAAACTAGGTGAATGCTACGTTGACGAGCATACCACCATGTGGTATACTATTAACAACTACTGGTTAGTTAATTAATAATGCGACTAATGAATTTTAATACAAGGTACTAAATTATACAAGACCTATATCATATCGGAAATTGTATGCAATGCTAGTAGCTTATAATAATATTTAGATAATTAGCACAAGTCAAAGACCTATGTCACCTAGTCAGAGTCAAAGTATACTACACCTGATCTATCGTGACTATCATGGTCCCTTATTGTACGCGTAAAAAATGACATTTTAAATCCATCGGTTCGACAGTCTATTTCCTTAATCTCACGCCTGTGATCGTTTCTACCGTAATAGTTTGGCACTAGTAAAATATTTTGAACATCCGGCAAAAAAATTCTGCAACAAACTTCGGTGAAAGATTTAAACTCTATTTTTCCCTTCGATCGGGTAGAGTTTGTTTTGGTACGAGATGACACGTAACGAAAATACGCCTGCCAAAAGACACCAAAACGTGCTGTGTTACCCTCTTGTGATCGATCTATTGTTTTCTCCTATTCATTACCCTTCTCTTTGTCACTCCCCCATCTTCAACCTCCGCCTTCCTAAGGCTCCAGTTTTCCCGCACTGAATCCGTGTGTACCGGAAGTCTTACGCTAGCGTTATATCACCCCGACGGCAGTCCCTTGAGCGACGGAATGCCTACTCCAAAAGCCGTTAAATATTGTATCATGGGTACAGCGCGAAAGCTTACAGCGACGTAAGACGCCGGGCCTCGTAAATGTTTACGCCCCAAAAAAAGTGTCGTGTCGCCTGCCATGCATCTCGGCCCCTTTAATAAACCTTTGATCCATCCACCAGGGTCGAGGTGATCTTTCCTAAATTACTTCTCCTTAGGGCCCTTCGCCCGCGTCCTGTATCTGAAGAAAACTTTGCAGAATGAGAGCGTGCTTATTCATTTATGTGTCTTTTGTGGCAAGGTTTAGGGTCGGACGAAATACGTGTCGTAAGGAAAAAATTCGCTTGTGCCGTGAGGTGTCACGAGCATGCTGGATTCCGGAGGGGCCCATCTGCACGGCCGCCGGCGGAAATGGCGAATGCGGACGGACCTTGCAACTGCCATGAATTTCCGTCGACGTCCTGACGTTAAATCCTTACCAACGATGACATTTTGATATAAAATGATGAAGACGATGAAGGCAGCGCGTAGTGTATAAGTCGTCTTCGAAGAGTCCCCTCGTATCACACCTACCAAACATGGCGAAAATTCAAGCTGCACGGCGTATCCTGTGAAGGGAAAGAACTGCACAAACTGACTTAAAAAACAATTTGATACAACTTCCACCAGAAAGTTATTTTTTGAGCTAAAATATTACTACTCATACAACGATGTAATTTTCTGGATTAGGACGTTCCTAAGCGATCGCGTACAGAGGGTAACAATGGACGGTGCCATCTTCATTGAGGTTAAAGTTATTTCGAGTGTCCAACAGGGGAGTGTCATAGGACCACTTCTATTCCTTATGTGTATAAACGGTATTGGTGAAGTCGTAGACAGTAAACTTCGACAATTTGAAGACGATGCCGTTAGTGTACAGGGAAATCTGTAACGATAATGATAAGGAAGCGTTAACGAAGGACCTCAAGTCAAGTCAAGCGTGGTGCGATACGTGGTAACTAGAATTAAATTTTAATAAATGTGTTGTAATTAACTGCTGAAAATGAAAATACTCCACTCAGTACAGTTATTACGTACAAAATACCCAATTAAAGACTGTAGAATCTGTAAAATACCTCGGAGCGATTTCTCGTGGAGTAAATATATTCGGGAAATAATTGGCCAAGCAAATCGTAAATTGGGATATGTTAAATGAGTTCATGGAATGTTTAGTAATGAAAAGTTTAAGAAATCAGCTATCTCTACCTTATTTGACACCATTTAGAATACGCAGTCAGAGTTTGGGAACCTCATTATTAAAAACAGACTTAAAACGCGAGCAGAGAAGATCGGAAAGATATGTGAAATGCCGTTATGATAGTCTCGTCAGTGTTACCGACATCTTGCTACAACTCGAATGGGAATCGCTTGCAGACTGTCGATTGAAAATTCTCAATCTTTTGTGTAAATTCAAAACCGAATTATTTTCCGACGATTTTATCAATATCTTACGAACTCCAACATACTGCGGTAGATTAGATCATAAAAATAAAATAAGGAAAATAAATTGCAGAAAATAACGATTTAAAATGTCATTTTTCCCGCGATCGTTAAGAGACCATATTGGGTGCTTTAGGACTTAATAAGTAGGTTAGTTGAGGCAGTGCAGCTAATTCATTCATATGTCCTCTAATCTGTTTCTAAATCTGTAGTAAAGTAGTTCTAACGTCATTTTTTGTATTTTCCCTGCATGATTCTTGTGTCAAGTTTGCATAGTTACAGTATAGATTATTTTAGTAGTTTCTGTAGAATTTGTAGCCTACCGATAGTTTGGTGGTTGTTGGTAGGAGTAAATGTCTTCACTATAGTTCATGTTGGTGATAAGTTAACCCCTGCCAAACAGGCTTTGTGGTGGCTTGCAGGGTTACTAGTAGATGTAGATGTACCCTTCCCCAGCGATAATATTTTTTTCATAGAGCGCCGCTTGGCCGTGTGGCAGGTGGATTTAGGACATGAACCATGTGAAGGTATGAAGGATGAGGTTTTGGTAGGTGAAATTATTACGTGTGTTATGGTTGTGTTATTTAAGTGTATTAAGTCTTTTAAATTTCCAAACATTGCATTTAATAAATGATGTGGTACGAAGTCACTCGCGCGGGTGCATATACACCAGGGTTGAAATTCGCTATGAAAAAATCATTTTACTTGACCGGGATTCGAACCCGGATCTCCCAATTGCCGGTCAGGTGTGTTATCCATTTACACTACCAAGCCATCTTCCTTACACCTGACCGGCAATTGGGAGATCCGGGTTCGAATCCCGGTCAAGTCAAATGATTTTTTCATAGCGAATTTCAACCCTGGTGTATAAGTCTTTTAAGTTTAAGTTAGACCTCCGGCTTTTAAATGGTTGCTTATTGTACGGGGAAAGAGCCAATTTCTGTGCTTATCTGTTTAGCAATGTATTTTTGTTAATTTATCGCTTCTGTCGGACCTAGAAATGTAGTATGGCGTCAAAATGATATTTTCTATGTCACTCTGAAACACGCCTGCTCTGAATTTCTCAAGCAAAATTTTTTGTGATTATCGGTAACGAGAATGGCTCCAATGAAGTTTGAATTCACTCGTCTAAATCTGCATATTACCTCGCAAGCCGTCACAAGGGTGTTTGTCAGGAGGTGACTTATCACCAACATGAACTGCGGAGAAGAAATTTACTTCCACCTACTAGCACCACACTATCGGATGGCTACACATGCTAGAGAAACTGCTAGATTTATCTCTAATGTAACTATGTATACGTGACACAAGAGCCATGCAAGGAACATGCAAAGCATGGTGTCAGCACTACTCGGCAGATTTCGAAACGTGCATTGGAGGCATATAAATAATCAGCTACAGTACTTGTCAACTTACTTCATAGACTTAATGCAGCCATTATGGTCTCTCATCGATCTCGGGAAAAACAATATTTTAAACGCAAATATTGTACAATCTTTTTCCCTTATTTTATTCTCATGATCTGATCTACCGTAGTATGTTGGAGTTCGTAAGTAACTCTAAATGATAGATGTTTAATTATCTTGAATATTTTTTCGAAGTACCCGAGGATAGTATTCAATCAACTAGGCTTCTTTGCCTCAACACTATCACCGGGCAAAATCTCTTGTTCTCTTCTCGCGCCACTCCTCGGACCTTCCTTTCGCTACCCTCGCTGTACCTGTGTGGTGGCGGTCAGGAATTCCACTCACCCTCCTGCCCATCCCCGTGGCCGGACTCTCTTTCAGGTCCACCGCAATTTCCCCATTCTACCACCAGAGGACTACGGTTTCGCGACCTCCCCTCGCCTCGCAGAAGGAGATGGGGAGAGGTCAGAGGCCGAAGTGGGCTTGGAGGTGAATGAAAAAGGCGACTCTTAAAAAAAATAAATTTCAACAAAAAACCCGGTCCATAGAAAAGAGCCAGCGTGTGGGTGTGCTCGCTTGTCACGGAGCCGTGAATGGGAGAGAAAAATGAGGGGAAGGGTCGTTCTCTCGGACTCTTTGGCGTGGACACTGCGGGGAAGGGAATTTTGGCGCTTGTGCGAGATTCTAGTCATTGTCAGCGCTATGTCTAACTTTCCATCATATAATACAATAAAATTTTGTAACAATTCTGCTAATTAATATACGAATTAGAACCGATAGATTTAAAATGTCATCTTTTCCACGTACAATAAGGGACCGTAATAGTTGCGATAGATCAGTTCTAGGATACTGACTAAACTTAATAGGTTTTGTCAATACTGCTAAATATCTTAACATGATTATTAACTACTAACCTCGCATGCAATCTCCTGCATGATGTACTCTTGCATGTTTTTGTGCATCGTAGTGCTATTTATTGGTCGCATTAATAAATACTAACCAGTACCTGTGTCTTGAGTAGTGTACTGCATGGCAGCATGTTCTTCTACGTATCACTGTCCTAGTTTCTGGTCTGTCTGCTCACTGATGTCCTGACTGCTTTTGGCCTGCGCCTGGTATTCGGGGGAACGTGCGAGGTTCTTATCTAATCTGGGATGAGTGCTTCATGCCTGGAATGGAGTCACGCCGTGGCATTACGCATAATGGCTTGAACGGTATTTAGTAGACGTAGATATAGATGTACCTGTCACGAATAAGAATCAAAACAGTCGAATGGATGGCAACAGCACTGCATACTGTCCAGTCCGTTGAAATCGTCCCTATTATTATTAGGAAGGTATGATAAAAGAATTAGAGCGCGTTCAAAGGAGATCCGCTTGGTTTGTTAAAGGCCGTTATGATAATTGTATAAGTGTTACGAGTTTAATAGAAGAACTAGGATGGGAATTACTATCAGAACGCGGGTTAAAATTTAGGTTAAACCTTTTAAGTAAATTCGAAACCGATTTGTTCACAGATGACGTTAGATATATATCGAGAACCCCTGCGTATTATGCTAGGTTTGATCATATTAACAAGATTAGAGAGATAGATTGTCGTACCGATGGATTTAAAATGTCATTTTTACCGCGTACTATAAGAGAGAACAATAGGCAGCGTAGCAAAGGGATAGGTAGGTGAAATATAGTAAGAGTAGTCTGTAGTGCATGATGCATGTAATAGCAACCAATAATCACTTTCTTATTATGTAGATACTAACCATGTGACCCTATTGTATATCATACCTTTATTAAATATCCTACTTGCATGTCAATAGTGCATGTTTTGTGATCTTCACCCCCTGCCACACACCCTCGTGGTGGCTCGCAGGGTATTACGTAGATGTAGATGTATTGTCGAAGTCATCCCATGCTATCGAAGTAGATATGTTGTTATTGTTTATCAATTTTTTATACTGTACCATATTTTATTGTTTTTGTATTAAAACACTCAACTGGTTCGTTGGATTGAATTATCAAGTAACGGAGAAACCGATTTCCACACCTTCCTCGAGAACTTCCCGAAAAATGTTACACGAAAACAGCCGTGAAATGATACCAATGAATAGTAAAGCATGACGTTACGAACGTATGATTGCCCAGGGATTCTTTTGCCAACAAACATGTGAAGGTAGTGCAAGATTTATTGGAAAATATTGCTTTGAAACTGACTTGACGTTATGACTTAACCATTTTATCACACATGCCATCACATTCACTCTGAGGGGGCAAAAGTAGGAAAACAGAACCGAAATTGGAATTACAATTGACAAGAGGTTTCATGGATCAAAAAAATCATCTCGTAAATGCATTATCTTTATTTGTGCATGGTCCAAAATAACGTATAGAGTGAGGATTTATAAGAATGCAAGAGTTTTAACGCGCTTTAATCGGTCCCAGTCCCTACCAGAAAGTCTAAGAAGCCGGAATTTTCTATGAAATATTTATGCGTACTTTCTAAATCAGCTTCCTGAGAGCGAAAAGTGGCCCAGGTTTTAGTTTTAATAATATATGGTTAAACAATCGTGCTTATAAGTCAGGTCTTTCATAACCTAATATTAAAATTTAATTCGTGCTACTCTGCGATTATATGATATTAGCGATTGTAAAATCACCAACACACTCGATTCTTTGGTGATGAATGTATCTACATCTACGTCATACCCTGCAAGCCACCCAAAGGGTGTGTGGCAGGGGGTGCTTTCGCACCAGGCATGCATGCATGCATTATGTAGATTTTAACCTGTACTATACCGTAGTAACTAATATTCTATTGTAATAACTACTGCAATTACTTGCAATAACTAATAATCTACTGTAGTAACTAATAAACTATGACCCTATTTTCTAGCATGTCTACATTATATATCCTACTTACATGGCAATAGTGCATGTTTGGTTATATTTACCCCCTGCCACACACCCTCGTGGTGGCTCGCAGGGTATTACGTAGATGTAGATGTAGATGCATGAATGATATGGTAGAACACCGACATTACATTAAAACCCGCGTACCACACATGCAAAGCGCCAATTACAAATCTAATACCCAAGAAACATTCTATCTCCAATCGTTCTAACATGCAAGGGATACAAAGACTACTACTACAGATTCAAAATATCATGCATAAATAAGAACATCATTATTTACATCATGCATAAATAAGAAAGAGGAGAATATAATGAGAAAGATTAACTGCCTGCCTATTGTCAATACTCGAACTATTCATGACGACGATCACAGCTGTTATGGTCCCGAATGGTACGCGGAAAAAATGACATTTTATACCTATCGGTTCTACAATCTAGCTCTCTAATTTTATTGGCGCGATCTAATCTGCCGTAGTACGAAGGGGTTAATAGTATGTTTTTTACGTCGTCAGTAAAATGATTTTCCTGAAATTTATTTAGGAGGTTAAGCCTATAATTTAATCTACGCTGTGATAGCGATTCCCATCCTAATTCTTCTAACAGTCCAGACACACTAGCAAACTTATCGTAGCATCGTTTCACAAACCTAGCTCCTCTTCGCTGTGCGCGATCTAACTCTGTTATCAACCCCGTTTCGTATGGATAAGGAGAATGGGGAGAATAACTGTTTGATGAGGGCGAATGGTGAAGTTATTGAACAATTGGATGATTTTGTGTACTTAGATAAGATGATTGCGAAAGATGGTCGGATAGATGAGGTGATATAGAGGCGTGCGAATACTGGAGGGAAAGTGGTAGGTAGCATGTGGAGCATATCAAAGAATGAGTGCCTGTCTTCTAAGGAAGGGAAAATCGCCATGTACAAAAGTGTAACTCTCCCCACATTGTTGTATGGTAATGAAACATGGGTATGTCAGGATAGACATAAGAGTAGACTAAACGCCGTGGGTATGAGTTATCTGAGGATTGTTTGCGGCCAAAGTAGGATGGATAGGGTCAGGAATTAGTGGGTAATAAATGAATGTGGGGTTAAATGCTCCAGTAATTGACGTGTATGAAAGGAGTGTGCTTCGTTGGTTTGGGCATGTTGAGAGAATGGATGAGAGTCAAATAACGAAACAGGTATATAAGAGTGAAATGAATGGTGCCAGAGGTAGATGTAGGCCGAGAAAGTTGTGGTTGAATGTGATTGAGGAAATTCTTAGGAGAAGGAATATTAGGAGTCTAAAGAACAGGAGGGTGTGAATGAAGCAGGTTAAGGGGGTAAATTAGACAAAAGAGGTTTTTCAAGGATAGATCAGTATGGAGGAAATTACTGAAACAGAGTTAGGTGCACAAATGTGTGTTTTTGAGTCAAACTCTGTGACTGTGCCTACCCCGGAAGGGAACGGCGTGATTGGTAGGTATGTATATATGTATAAATCCTACCTATCTGATAAAAGCCAGTGCTTAGGTAAATTGGAGGCATAATCATTCCGCGATAACTTTAATTTACGAAGTTAGTGGTAAGAAGAAGTAAACCTTGTAGTTTTACTCCATGAAACCTAATTGAATATGGCGTGTGAAAGTTTAAACTGGTAGAGGCCAAATAAAGGGCAATTAAAATTATAAACTGAGGACTTTTTAATTTAATGGACTTAGATGTAGATGAGATCAGCATGGTACGTGAAAGGCCGTTATGATAGTCTCGTTAGTGTTACTGACCTCTTGCAACTCTTTGGATGGGAATCACTTTCAGACCGTCGATTGAAAATTAGACTCAATCTTTTATGTAAATTTAAAATAGACTTATTTTCAGACGAAGTTTCTTATATCTCACCAACTCCAACACACTACGGTAGATCATATCATGAGGATAAAATAAGGAAAATAGATTGTAATCACTTATAAATGTAATACTTTGATTATTCCAAGATCCTGAGAATAAAATAAGGGAATAGATTGCGGAACAGAAAGTCTTAAAATGTCGTTTTCTAAGTGTGGTTTAACAAGGGAGAAGGAGCTGATTTCTCTACCTTTATCGTCGCTCTTTCCTAGTACTCTTTTAACAAATCCCAATTTACGATTAGCTCGACGAGTTATTTCCTAATACTTCCCAACAGTTACTTCACGCGAGGTACAAGAAAAAAAACCCTCAAGAAAGCCGTCATAATTTCATATGATCGAACCCGGATAGCCGCGGGGAAGGCCACTTATCTAACAGCCCAATTCTCTCAATCCCGGATGCCATGATATTTAAATTTATACTTGGATGGGTGCAATGGCCTCTCTAAGACCTTTCTCTTCGTTGTTCGCGTAGCATAAAAAGCGATGTTCTCAGTGCCTTTTATCTTGTTTCTCATTCCCTACCTCCAAAAATTCTTGTAATCCTTTCTTTCCTTTTCACGGTTCCCAATCCCTCGTCTCTCTCTGTCCCTCTTCACCTTTGACATCAGCGAATCCCTCTCATCCTAACCGCCCTCACCCTCCACAAAATTTTCACGATGCTCTTTAAAGTCTTTCCTACCCTACTCTCAACGTGTCTTTTCTTATTCACAGCAGTGCAGCAGTTTCATTAAAAAACTTGCATAGTATACTTCTTGAAGATATGTACCGCTTTTTAAAGTTGGTTAATTATTTGGGGAGGTGACCGAAAACCGAGTCAAATTCTTCATTGAGGAAAGTTAGGTGGACGGATTGTAGAGGTGCGGCATGGAAAGTGAAGAGTGAAGTAAAAACCCAACGTGAACCCTTACCTGCTCTTAGCAAAAGGCTCCAAAGGGATCACAGTTGGACGTCCCATCTGACGGACAGAGTACTGCTCTTGAGACGCTCCCCTTAGTACCTAAAATAGTTATCCGGATACAACTTAAAATATCTGAATCGCCGCCGGAATACGAGCCTGGGCCTGCGGTAGAAAAAGCCAGTATTTAACTACCGCAATAAGCCTATTCCGCAAACCATAGCAGCAGAACTGGGCAGTATTTCAAATACAAGAATTTTTAAATACGTATTTGAAATACATTTCGTGTCGTGCATTTGTATTTCAAATACGCGACCTAATGCATCTTGCATTTTGCATTTCAAATACATTTGGAGCAGTATTATGTATTTCAAATACCCCACGGCCTGTATTTGGCGCAGCCCTTGATAGAAGAACATAGTAATCTACCTAAGAAACATGTACTATGAATGTCCTTAGAAGTGTGTGGCATATTTATTTAATCCCTAATGCTTGTTTCTTAATATTCAACGCTGAGCTAACCGCATGTCTTTCATATACCCTGCATGTGTCCAGTACGGTAATTCGGAATACCGGAATTCCTCTACGCGACAGAGACAATAATCAGAAAGGACTATCGGAAAAAGAAAAAAATAAAGAAAGTTACAAAGTAAGGTTCTTGGATCAAAAAAGTACCAGCAATCGAGTTTACATTCGACTTGAAATAAAACCAAGAGTTGTATGAAAAGTTGGAGAAAAAGTCGACAAGGTTTAAAAAAAAAGGCGATTGGATTTCTGTAGACACCGTAAAATAATGGAACGAGATGCAGCTGTTGGCATGATGTCAGGATGGCCGAGCGGTCTAAGGCGCCAGACTCAAGGGTATCCTTGCTCGTTATCAACGAGTAGAAATGAGCGTTCTGGTCCTCGTATGAGGGCGTGGGTTCGAATCCCACTTCTGACAAATTTTTTATTCGTGCTTTGGGACTTATTTGTAAGAGTCTTTGGAAAGTGCAGCGATAAATTCTCCACTTCTCCCTTGTTAAGGCCGCTTTACACGTTACATTTTTATTGTAAAAAAAGGTATCATAGAATGTACAAGAAACTGAATGGAATTAGAGCAGGTTCTATTTTCCGTTAAGTCGTTCAGACAATCATACAATTCGCCGCTTTACACGGTTCAATTTCCTTCATGTAGGAATTTGTACATTCGTTTGTACAATAAAATGTACCGTGTGAAGCGGCCTTTAGACCCCACTTAGAATGCGTTGCCAGTGTTTGGAATCCTCGTGAGGTGGGCTTAAAAATAGAGTCAGAACGCGTGCAGAGAAAGATACGTGAAAGGCCGTTATGATAGTCTCGTCAGAGTTACTGATCTCTTGCAACGACTTGGATGAGAATCGCTTTCAGATCGTCCAATGAAAATTAGACTCAATGTTTTATGTAAATTCAAAACCATTATATTTTCAGGCGAATTTATCCATGTATTACGAACTCTAACATACAACGGTAGATAAGATCATAATAATAAAATAAGGGAAGTAGATTGTAGAACAGAAAGGTTAAAATGTTGTTTTTCCCGCGGTCGATGAGAGACAATAGTGGTCTTTAATACTTTAGTAGGACTTAAGTGTTAAGTGCGTTAAGACTTTAGTAGGTTCGTTGGCAGGTAATGTAGCTGCCTAATGCATGCTTATTCATATGCAACCTAATGCATGTTTCTAAATCTGCCTAGTAGTGCTAACACCATGTGTTGCATGTTCCGTGCATGACTCTCGTGTCACGTTTGCAAGGTCATATTATAGATTATTTTAGTAGTTTCTGTAGCATTTCTAGTATACAGATAGTATGGTGTGTGTCGATGAAAGTAAACTTCTTCATTGTAGTTCATGTTGGTGATGAGTCCCTCCGTGCCAAACACCCTTTTGGCAGTTTGCGGGACAAAGAGTAGATGTAGATTCAGAATAAAGATATTGACGAAATGAAGGAAATAGAGTAATCGCACCCCGCGGATGGCTGAGACGAAAATTAAAAAAAAAAAGTGGCGCTATTTCCACTTTAATTAACGAAGTACTGGCTTTTTCTCGATCGTTTCGTTATCAGAATCAGAATGATTGGCGGAAACTGATAGGGAATAGGCCGCCGCACAATTCTCGGAAAAGTAATCCACATCTACGTCATACCCTGCAAGTCACCCTAAGGGTGTGTGGCAGGGGGTGCTTCCACGCCAGGCATGCCTGAATTTTACGGTAGAACACCGAAATTACATTGAAACCAGCGTACCACACATGCAACGCGCCCATTAAAATCTACTAACCACGGGACATTCTATCTTCAATCGTTCGAACATGCAAGGGGTACAAGGACTACTACTACAGATTCAAAATATCATGCATAAATAAGAACATCAATATTTACATCATGGGTCAATAAGAACGTAGACAATATAAAGAAAAAGATCTACAGTCTAGCTAATGTCATTATTTGTACTATTCATGACGACGATCACAGCTGTTATGGTCCCGAATGGTACGCGGAAAAAATAAAATTTTATACCTATCGGTTCTACAATCTATCTCTATAATTTTATTGGTGCGATCTAATCTGCCGTAGTACGAGGGTGTTAATAGCAAGTTTTTGACGTCTTAAACGTTGAACGTAATGAAGTTGGTTAGAATAAAATTAGAATCCTACAACCCGGACTCCTGATTTCGTGATAGTATTCCAAAGGAATATGCGGATATATATCGTTCATTTATAATAAAAAAAAGGATATGTTGTGACTTTCAGTCGTAAAATGTGTCTTTCGTTGTCCGCGTTAGTCTTTTAGTGCTTTACATACTGCTTTGGACCGGGAACGAGATGAATGTAGATTTTCGGAGGGATAAGTACATATTATATTTGCTGCGTGAGGACAATACTTTTCAAACTCAACCCTCCGAAGATAACTGGGCCTGGTAGCCTGTGGAATTGCAGAGACTTCCTCCCTATTCCCTTATGCTTTCACCGTCACACAGCCACTGCTCGCGTGTATCGATTTCAACTTAGGTACTACTATGCATACGCCATTAATGAAGAGTATAAGCCCTGCTCACGTGGATTAGTCATGAATTAACCTTTAAATGCATATTTTTTCATTTCATAGCAGTTGTAACATACTGGAAAAAGTTCAAAGGAAGACCGCGAGGTATGTTCTGAATAGGCATAAGAGGACTGAAAGCGTCACAGAGATGATGAGAGTCTTAAGACGGGAGAGTCGACTGAGCAGGCGGAAAAGAAGTTGAATTTGCAGGTTGTATAGAATTATTAAGAACGAAACAGCAAGAATGATCATATGTTCAAAGTGAAACAGAGATCCCAAAAAACAAATTTTAAAAAATACTCCTTCCTCAACAGGACAATTCTGCATCTACACCTACATCTACGTAATACCCTGCGAGCCACCACGAGGGTGTGTGGCAGGGGGTGAAGATCACCAAACGTGCACTATTGACATGCAACTAGGATATTTAAGGGAGATACGCTATAAAATAGGGTCACATGGAGCTAGATGATTAGTATCTACATAATAAGGAAGGGATTATTGGTTGTTATTACATGCATCATGCACTACAGACTACTCTAACTATATTTCACCTACCTATCCCTTTGCTACGCTGCCTATTGTTCTCTCTTATAGTACGCGATGCGGTTCGTATAGAGGTGCACCATTTTTGCAAGTTGATCGGTGATATTAATATCTACGATATACCGGACAAGCTACCCCTGGGGTGAGTGGCACGGGGTTATTCCACACCAGACATGCAGTACCCATCCTACTTCAAAGCAGAACCGCGTACGTTCATCCGAATGCCAGGCGCAGGCCAAAAGCAGTCAGGACAACGGTATGCAGTCAGGCCTGAAACCAGGAGAGTGATACGTAGAAGAACATGCTACCATGCAGTACAATACTCAAGATACAGCTACTGGTTAGTATTATTAATGCGACAAATGAATAGCGCTACAAGGTAGAAAAACATGCAAGAGTATATCACGCCGGAGATTGCGTGCTAGGTTATTATCTAAAATTCATGTTAAGACATTTAGCGCTACTGAAAAAACCTATTTAACTTTGTCAGTAACCTAGAACTGATCAATCACAGATATTATGGTCCCATATTGTGCGTGGAAAAATAACATTTTGAATCTATCGGTTCTGCAGTCTATTTCCTTAATCTTATTCCTGTGATCCTTCCTATCATAATAGTTTGGCTCTAGCAAAGCATTTTAAACCTCCAGCAAAAAAAAGTGTACATCAAATTTTTGTAAAAGATTTAACCTATATTTCTCCTTTCGATCGGATCGTTCCCACCCCAATTCCCTCAAAAATTTTGTAATACTACTGTATTTATCATAACAAATTTTAACAAAAGAGTCTTATTGTCTGCCATTATGGTCTCTTATCGATCGCGGAAAAATGACATCTTACACCTGTCTGTTCTGCAGTCTATTTTCCTTATTTTAGAGTCGTGATCTAATCTATCGTTCTATGATGGAGTTTGTAAGGTATCAGTAACTTCGTCTATAAATGAATTTACTATTTTACATCACAAATCAACGAATCAAATAGATTTTCCTATCACGAGAAAAAGGGGTATTAAACATTTTCGTCGACACATTCGAAAAGCCAAAGTACAATCTTATGATAAAAGATTTAAGTTTCTCCTGGTGAATAGTATTAATAAACTCTTCTCGGGCTCTGCACCAGGTAATTGGCTTCATGCTTGCCGACGTTTCGGAAAACGACTTGCTTTCCATTATCAAGGCGTGTTACTCTGTCCGTGTCAGAGTTTACATTATTAATGGTTAATATTGAAATAACAGAGTTAATATTGAAATTGCATCATGAGCTATACCGAGGCTAAGGGTTTGTTTTTACTACAGCCCTTTGCCCAATTCCAACTTTGTCGATGACTTCCGAACGCTTGTTATAGTTGTTTACCTAGCCTCTTAACTTCAGCATTACGCTAATGTTTCAAAGAGTTTTCCTTCGTGGGAATAGTTTCCTGTTTAATTTTTGTTTCCCGATTAATTTTTTTATCAGTACCCATTTTCTCGGAGGACCGGAGTACAGTGATTCGAGCAATGCAAAGTAACCTTACGGACAGAATTTCTCCTCTCCATCCCGCCCTCGAAAACTTTCAAGTGCGGGAGAGATGCGAGAGTAAAATACCAGGGCAAACAAACTGGATGGAAATTAACCGGTTGGCATGGTATAAACAGTGAGTAATTATCAAGCATCAAAGCCTAAATTTTAAGAATGTTGATTGCGCATACAAAGATAAAATTTACAGGCTTTAGAGTAGAAGGAAAGAGAAACGTACACATACATGGTGTATGTGTATACACATATACACGTACACCAACAGAAACACAAGGGTGTTTCTGTTGGTGATTTACCCCTTATTAGAATACCCTGTGAAAAAATGTAGTAAAAGCTATCATGATTCTGGGGATGAACGGTTCAATACTCGGCCATTACTATCACAGGCAAAAGATTAAGGAAAAAGACTGCAGAACCGATTGACAATGTCATTTTTTCCACGCACAATAAGGGACCATATTAGATTCGACAGATCAGTTCTAGGATATTTTGATACCAAGTAAAATAGGTTTTTGCACTTGAGCTCAATATCTTAACATCATTATTACTTACATCTACATCTACGTGATACCCTGCGAGCCACCACGAGGGTGTGTGGCAGGGGGTGAAGATCACCAAACATGCACTATTGACATGCAAGTAGGATATTTAAGGGAGATATGCTAGATAATAGGGTCACATGGAGCTAGATGGTTAGTATCTACATAATAAGAAAGGGATTATTGGTTGTTATTACACGCATCATGCACTACAGACTACTCTAACTATAATTCACCTACCTATCCCTTTGCTACGACGCCTATTGTTCTCTCTCTGATGATACGCGGAAAAATGACATTTTAAATCTATCGGTACGACAATCTATCTCTCTAATCTAGTTAATATGATCAAACGTAGCATAATACGCAGGGGTTCTCAATATATATCTAACGTCATCTGTGAACAACTCTGTTTCGAATTTACTTAAAAGGTTTAACCTGCGTTCTGATAGTAATTCCCATCCTAGTTCTTCTATTAAACTCGTATCACTTATACAATTATCATAACGGCCTTTAACAAACCTAGCAGATCTCCTTTGCACGCGTTCTAATTCTTTTATCATACCTTCCTCGTACAATCCCTTATACTAGCAGCGATCCCATATACTTACTAACCTCGCATGCAGTTTCAGGTATGATATAGCTCTTGCATGATTTAGTACCTTGGTGTACTATTTGTCTGGCACAGTATTTATCACCAGTAGTCGTATCATAAGTAGTGTACTGCATGGTAGCATGTTTGTCCATGTAGCTTTCTCCTAGTTTCTGGTCTGACCGCGCCCTGTTGTCCCGACTGCTTTTGGCCTGCGCCTGTTATTTTGCTTAGCCTCTGCGGTTAATGAATCTTTTTTGTGTAGTTAATGATCAGAGAGATTCAGTGTACCCCGACGGTAGAGTTCAGTGGAAGAGAATATTTTTGAAGAGTAAGTTTTATTTTGGATATCCCTTTCTTCCGCGAGAGCGGCTAAATCACAGGAGTGAGGAATTACATGAGTGAGGCCTTTTATAGTCACGCCGAAGCATAAGAAATCATGAATTCCCCGAGTGTCGTCCAAATGGTAAGTCGGTCTCACGAGCCTGACTCCCAGGATGTTCCAAGGTTTCCTTCAAGACGTTGAAATTTATCAAATATGTGCGGTGAATGACAATATCAAGGTACGGATTGTATTAAAGCTGGGGGATATCATAAATATGGAATATTTGCATGGGTTACAGGGTTTCGTGACGTGAATAACTCCTGCCAATTCATTGCGCTTCCATTCAATTCGAAAGGCGGGTCGCTAAAGCTAGACTTTGTCACGTTCTATCCGACTAGGGTGAGTGGAAATCTACATTAGTAATATTTGTGCGGTTCTTAGCCGAAAAACAATGTGATCAATCCTAAACAATTATCTGAATCTACGAAATACCGTGCAAGCCACGATTAGTGTGAATGGTACGGGGTGATTCCCACCAGGCATGAAACCCTCATCCCAGCTGAAATTCGAACCGCGCACGTTCCCCCGGAATACAATCACGACGTCGGTGCGCGGACAGACCAGAAACTAGTGGAGTGATACGTAGAAAAACTTGCTACCATGCAGTACACTACTTAAGATAAGACTTACTCCTTAAGACGACTACTGGCTAAAATTAATGCGACAGATAAATAGTTCTACAAGGTAGGTACTAAATCATGCAAGAGCTACATCATGCGGGAAATTAACCTATTTTACACAGTCAGGGTCAAAGTATCCTAGAAATGATATATTGCAACTATTATGGTCCATTATTGTACTTGGAAAAATGGCATTTAAAATCTATAGTTTTTGCTATGTATTTCCTTAATGTTATGCCTGTGATCGTTTCTACCATGATTGTTTTGCTCTAGCAAAATATCTTGAACGTCCGGCAAAAAATAATCTACATCAAACTTTCGTAAAAGATTTAATCTCTATCTTTCCCTTCGATCGGATAGAGGTTCCCACCCTAATTCCCTCAGCAATTTTGTAACACTGCTATGTTTACCGTAACAATTTTTAACAAATCTAGCTATTCTCCGCTGAATTCGATCTTTATCTGAAGCTAATCCTACCTCGTAAGGACCTCATTTACTAACGGCGTAATTCGTGTTAATTTAGAATGAGGAATATTCCTTGTTCGATGCGCAGTTAAGATTTGCCTGGTATTCCTTATATCTTTATATCTTTGAAATCATAATTTCCCCACTCTGAGCTAGATAAGCAGTGGCGTGGGTATGGAGGAGAATGGGGAAGGTGCAATGGACGGAAAGGAAGACAAACGAGGAAGTGCTTGGCACAAGGACGAGGAGAGAAGATCGTGTGAAATTAGGTAAATGCAGATTAAGTGGTTGAAACTGGTAATTTGTGGTGACAAGATGCGGATGGCCGTGACAGAGGGGAGGATGCTTGGTAAATTAGGGAAATCGAAGAGAGAGAATAGGTTTTATATTGACGGTGAAGAGAATTAGAACGAATGCGGAGATGAAGGCAGATATTCTGTGCGAGGGAATTAGGGCATGCGCATTTGAAAATGAAGACGATTTTTTCCCTATTCCTTTTAAATAAGAGGTTCTCAACCAGTGCGTTTGTACCCCGAATAAATAATTTAGGAGGGCTTAGTGAGAATTGGGACCACTGTTTAGCATACTGTGACGTTCTTTAGATTATGTAAAATGTGCAGGAGTGCGGTTCCTCTTAGTTTAATTCGTGGCTTTCTGTAAAGTTTATTCTGAATTGTATTGAACGCCACATTTATGCTAAACAAAAGGATTTTTCAAACGTGAGCACTGAACAGAACGATTAATTCAAAAAATAAATTAAATGTAAAGAAAAGCTGCGCGCTTCGTTAAAAAACTGCTACGAGCAAACATGAAGTGTTTCTCAGCTTTTAGAGAGATTAGGTTGGGAGTCCCTTGAATCTCGGAGGCTGCGCGCTAGACTTAGTTTGCTTGAGAATTTCTGGACAGGTAAGATTCAGAGCGACACAGAGATTATCATTTTGACGCCACACTTCATCTCTAGATCCGACAGGAACGATAAAATAAGAGAGATGCATTGCCGAAGAGATAGGTAAAAAATTCAATCTTTCCACGTACAATAAGTGACCGTAATAAAATCGGAGCTCCACATAAAATAATCCCATAATACACTTCACCATTTCACCTCCCAAAATATCTTTTTTTTACTCTTTTACACGGCTGATATCCTAACACCCATTGCCATACGTCCATGTGGAGTCTCGCAGGGTAGTATGTAGATATAGAGCATCATTTTCGTTTTCATAATTAAAATATTAATAATGTTCATTGGAAAGAGGTTATCATAATGTGAACGATAGTGAAAGATGGAAAGGAGCCAAAAAGGTTGAGTACGACTATTTAAAGCAAACCTTAACCCTTTGAGTGCGACATGACGTGATACCACGTCATGGTTGTCTATACGCTGGAGCTGATTGACGTGATATCACGTCATACTGCACTTAAAGGGTTAAACAGTAGATTACCCTAATAAGAAAATATTTTGCTTGAGATATAATTGTATAAGTGTTACGAGTTTAATAGAACTAGGATGGGAATTATTATCGGAACGCAGGTTAAAATTTAGGTTAAACCTTTTAAGTAAATTCGAAACCGATTTGTTCACAGATGACGTTAGATATATATTGAGATCCCCTGTGCATTATGCTAGGTTTAATCATATTAACAAGATTAGAGAGATTGATTGTCGTACCGATAGATAAAATGTCATTTTTCCCGCGTACTATAAGAGAGAACAATAGGCAGCGTAGCAAAGGGATAGGTAGGTGAAATATAGTTAGAGTAGTCTGTAGTGCATGATGCATGTAATAACAACCAATAATCCCTTTCTTATTATGTAGATACTAACCATGTGACCCTATTATCTAGTATGCCTTCATTAAATATACTAGTTGCATGTCAATAGTGCATGTTTGGTGATCTTCACCCCCTGCCACACACCCTCGTGGTGGTTCGCAGGGTATTACGTAGATGTAGATGTATAGTTTGCGTTTCCCATCTTGCGAAGTTTAAAATTCGCCCGTAGAGCGGCGCGGTTCTCCTCTTCATGGGCCGTCCCCCACCTAAGCTCTCCTGTCCCCTCCGCTCAAACGGCTACCGGTACGTCTCGCCTCCCTCCTACCAGTCCTACCTCACCCCTCGGTGACTCGAACCCACACTTCTCATCCCCCGTGTCATTTACTACCTCCTCCTCAACCTCCTCCCCTTCCCACACCTTCCTTTGACCTTTCGGGACGCCCCCGGTCACTGGTTGAGAGGAGTGACTTCTCCTTACCTGCCTCCAACCCAGCACACGCATCCCTCCTCTAAAAAGCCTCTCATAATACCTTTTTCCCACTCGAGCGGAGATTTTTGGCGGCCAGCAGTCTCCCTCATTCCCCGGTCTCCATTGATGCGGCCTGAGCTCCTTTTTTTCTTCTCCTTCTTCTTCATTCTCCGAGCGTCTTCTTTTTCCCTCTCCTTCAGCCCTCAGCCATATAGCCCTCCTCACCCTCTTTCCCTCCCTGTGGTGGAGTCGTAAGGAGGGCCGGCACGGTCTGTTCGCGAGGAAAAGAGGTCGGATTATAGGCCACTTCAAAGGCGGGCCGCGTGTATTATTGCACGCGTTTCCACTCTGTTCTCCTTCTCCCCCTCCTTGCCCACACCTTTTTTTAAGTGACTATCACGTCCTTTCTTCTCCTCCGTCTTTCAAAACCAGCACAAACTCCAGTAAGAGATCGGCTCATGGAGGACGGGGAGAAGTTGCTTTTAGGATTAAGGAGAAGTGTGGGTACAGGTTTGAGGGGACTTGGATTGTTGCAGCGGGGAGGAGAGGAGGGAGCGCACAGACTTAAATCCTTTGACAACACGCTCCTCTTCTTCTTCTTGACTTTTCCCATCTCAATGGATCCTCCTTTAAAAAGCCTCTCCAGCAACCTTGCCTCTCTCTCTCCTCTCATACTCTCTTGAGCGTCCGCTCTCTTGCTTGAGAGAGATGGGGGGCGATGCTTGTTAAGTTTGTGTGTGCCTTTCTCCGTACGGGGCGTTGCAAATCGTTTAGCGTGATGGAGTGCGGCTCGAGGCGATGTCTCACTCGGCCGAAGGAGGAGGAGGAGGTTAAGTGCGAATTTGGAGTGGTGGACTGCAGGAGAGGTGGAAGTGAGGTTTTTAACAGTGGCGGACGACTCATTTTTTCCTCTCATTGACCCCGCAGAGAGAGATGAGTATACATGCAGAGAGAGTCCTTCGCTTGGACTTGTTGTTAGCGCGGGTACAAATTATTGGGACGTAAAATACCCGAGCATTCCGTTGAGTGCAGCAAATGTTTATGGGGTCTTTAAGTTTTCTAATTTTTTTTATCTTTACTGGGCAAGCCGCCCTTTGGCCGTGTCAAAGCTTAAGTAATTTTTCCTGTATGGAAAAACCACATGGATGTTTTTCATATTATAACTTTCAGAAATATTGACCGTATTTTTACTCACGTTCCCTTGGAGAGGATTTTTATTACCGTATTGTGGATTTATCTCTGTAAGGTGAGATATGTAAACAGAGGATTTTTAAACCCCTGAAAGCCCTAGTCAATGTGCTATTTTTCGGGTTAGTGTGAAATTTCTTTCCTCGCGGCACTAGTGATCATAACAAAAACAGCGTGTCTCTAGAATATGTGTAGTATGTTGATGTAGATGAAGCTAAATAGTTATCGATGTGTCTGATATAGCCTCGAATTAACTTTTGATTAGTATTACTTATTTTATGATGAGATAGTTGCATTATAGTAAGTGACGCCATCCGCACCTGACAAGCTGTGTCAAACGGAGGGAAAAATATAGATGGTATCTATTACGATAGTTTGATTCAGACTATTTTTGCCGGGCGTTCAACATATTGTTCTAGAGCTAAACTAATATGGTAGAAACGATCACTGGCATGAGATTATGGAAATAGACTGCCGAACCGATATAGTTAAAAATGTAATTTTTCCACGTACAATAAGGGACCATAAAAGTTGCGATGGATCAGTTCTACGATATTCTGACCCTGACTACGTAAAATAGATTTCTGAACTTGTGCTAAATATCTTAATATCATTATTAGCTATTTACCTCGCGTGCAATCTCCTCCATTATATAGCTCTTTCATGATTCAGTACGTGTATGTTGTAGTACTATTTATCTGGTACAGTCGGCACAGTGTAACCAGTAGTCGTATCTTTAGTAGTGTACGGTATGGTAGTTTTGTTTACGTAGCACTCTGCTAGTTTCTGGTCTGACCGCGTATTGTCTTCCTGACTGCTTTTGGCCTGCTTCTGGCTTCCGGGAGAACATGCACGGATCTGATTTCAGCTAGGATGAGGGCTTTATGCCTGGTGTGGAATAACCCCGTGTCACATAGCCTAGTTGTGGCTTTCTCGGAATTTCGTAGATGTAGATGAAACCTTTCGACGCTGGCTCAGCATGATTTTCAACTGACTCGCCCTGGCCCCCGCAAAAGGAGCTGGGGATTGTTAGTGTAATCTCCTATCGTCTATTATCTGCCGCCGATTATTGTCATCGATATCTCGATTTTAAATGGCAGAGATCTCTCTCACACACGACCGAAATTAATCGCCACCTTATGCCGTACTTTCAAAAAACGAATGCATACCAATATAAGTTTCTTAAATTGCTGGACGGGCAGGTTAAACATACAATATTTGCCTCGAACGATAAGGGACCTCAAACGAAACGATCAACAGTTCCAATATTGTTGGTATTGACTATAGTGACTTATTTTATCCTTTAATTATTATTATTGTTTTCAGTTTTAAATTCTTTTATGGGGTTCACAGTAATTTCACGTATATTTAATATTGTAAAAAGATATCCGTGTCAGAATGACTGCCGAGGTATGAGGTCTAGACATTGTCGATGGGTTTATTGAACACTTCACACGTGTTTATGAGCTCATTGTTATTACTTACCCACCTCCTCGCTGGGGAAGCCCCTCGCATTTTTATTTTAGGCATGAATTATTTCCTCTTAGTATCCAGGATTTAGTGGTATAAGTAATACTTATCAGTTTTTGTGTCTTAATTCGTGTACTGTATGTTAACTTGTTCGAGCACGTTACTCTCCCTACTACGTTCGTTTGAACATTTTCGTGCCTAAACAACAAAATATGGGTTGTAAAAATTTGTGCTTGCCATTTTTTGTAACTTTGTTAATTCTCGCAACTTTTGGAGGGAAACCTATGATGTAGATCACGTAGTTTTCCCGAGGCTGAGTTACAAAGTTCATGAAATTGATAAAACTGCTAAGTTTAGGGTATGCGGTGTCGGATATTGTATAGATGTGTCTACATTTTTTGTTTTATCATATAATAAAAATTTGGCTGAAATTGCAATAATATTTTCTATAAAGTGATGTATATAATACTGTACTAGAATTCACACGGACCCAGATATAAATTTTCAAAGTAGGGCGGCTCATAATTTTGTCGCGAAGTTTAATTGTTTCTGGTCTGGCCGTGAATTTTTCTCCCAAATGCCTTTTAGTTCGTGACTAGTAGCTAGGCGAGCGTGCTGGGTTCAACCTTGAACTGAGACTAGCGTTGGGTGCCTGATTTGGAGTCATCCCGTGCCAATCACCCTAGAGGTGGCTTGCACGGATATTTCGATGATGTAGATGTAAAAAAAAAGAAAGGGAAAAACCTTTTCCGCGCCTATCTACTTCGTCAAGAGGGAGGGAAAGTTGGCCAGAGCGCGACCACAGTAGATGTCATCAATCTGGACAAACCGCCCGACGTTTACGTCTCACACTATGAGGTTTAACAGTTTCAATCCGATTCGGTCGGTTCCCCTCCTCTCCCCCACCCTCCCTTTCACCATCTCAGCACCCCCTGTCCCTTCCTTGTACGCACCTCCTCCTCCCGGGCACCCCTGAGGGTAGTTCCGCCTCCCTTCTCCTCCCCTCCAATTTCCCTTTTCCCCTGCTATGTGCGGGGATCAACCCTCCCCGCTACGCAGCCTCCTATCCCCGTCCCAGTCGTAGTCACGCATCTGTGGTCTGGCGAGAACGAATGGGATAAAGAGAGTTTGAGGGAGATGTATGTAAGGTTCTTGGGGCGTTACGGATGTGGAAAGGTTGACGTCAACGCCGTGAGGAACCTATCCTCCCCACCGCGCTGAATTCGTCCTCACCGAACCGCGGCCCTTAAACAGATGAAGTGCTACTCGGCCGCTTCCGCACTAAATGTGCGAATGTAAAACTGGGGTTGGAATATGAGTTGGCCATTAGAGTAGAATAATTTACCGGGAGATTTTAAGGAAAACACGTTCCGTATACCTGCGTCTCCACTTGAATGGGAGAGGCAAGTGTATGAAGTCTGGTTGCAGTATTTGACCTGGTTTCTATGTAGTTTCATTCCTCATATCTCCGTAACTATTATCCTGCAAGTCGCCTCAGGGACGTGTGGCTAGGAGTGTTAGGACACCAGTTATGGAAAAGGGGGAAAAAGAAATAGAAGATGGATTGGACGAACAATTCTCTAAGAGAAATCAGCTACATCTCACTTGTTTGACTCCGCTTAGAATACGCTGTCATTGCTTGGGACCCTCGTGAGGTAGGCTTAAAAACAGAGTTAGAACGTGTGCAGAGAAGATCAGCAAGATACGTGAAAGGCCGTTATGATAGTCTCCGTATTGTTATTGACATCATGCAACAACTTGGATGGGAATCGCTTTTAGATCGTCGATTGAAAATTAGACTCAATCTTGTATGTAAATTTCGAAACCAATTTATTTTCCGACGTAGTTATCAATATCTTACGAACTCCAACATACTACGATAGATCAGATCATGAGAATAAAATAAGGGAAATGGATTGTAGAACAGAAAGGTTTAAAATGCCGTTTTTTTCGGGATCGATAAGAGACCATAATGGCTGCATTAAGACTTTGAAGTAGGTTAGTTGACAAGTAGTGGAGCTGATTAATTCAAATACACCCTAATGCATGTTTCTAAATCTGCCGAGTATTGCCAACACCATGTTTTGCATGTTCCCTGCATGTCTCTTGTGTCACGTTTACATAGTTACATTATAGATTATTTTAGTAATTTCTGTAGCATACTCATAGTGTGGTGGTTTTTGGTGAGAGTACATTTTTTCACTGTAGTTCATGTTGGTGATAAGTCATCCCCTGCCGAACAGACTTTGTGGTAGCTTGCAGGGTAATAAGTACATGTAGATAATACTACTTTGAAGGGGAGTCTTTCGCTCAGTTTTCTTTTGCTGCGTGGAAAGAAGGAACGTTTTAAACCTCGTGTAAGTGTTTTTATGAAGTGTGCTTAAAATTTGACGTTAAATATTATGGAATAGGATACCTCCAAGATACATAAGAAATTTTTCCATTTGTTCCTACAATTTGCCCATCTCTTCCCCTCTTTTTCGAATCAAGGCCTTATAGTGTATTAATTTCTCCTCAATTTTTTCTGGAATAGATTTTCGAAGATCTCATCTGTCCTAAAAATTTTCTATAGCCTTCAGTAAAACCGCTACTGGCCATCTTTACTATGATGTTCCTATTGTCTAAGTAGCGGAGCGATACGTCAAAAAACGTCACACGTAAAACACACCATTTTCTCCTGAGGCTTGGACTGATATCTTTTCCTCCAACTGCCTGTTTTTTTGTTGAATACTACTCTTTCCATATTTATCCTGTTAACTATTTCTCGTTTTCTACTCTCTTCAGCTTCGATCTCATTGCCAAGATTCAGGAAAGGACGATATCATAGGTTATAAAACCTGGCCGTCATTCATCCACAGCTAAAGCATCGCGATGAAAAGTGCGAAATGGCACTTTGAAAGATTTGTCTATCAAAATTCGACGCAGAGTATGCGAGCTATCGAGTTTCCTCATTACCGAATTCAAGGCTCAATGACCTTGCTCGAGACTGATATGAGGAAGTAGGTCCACAAAAAGTGGGTGTGTGTGCGTATGACGTGATCCGTGATCGGTCGGTCCAAAGGGTGAGACGCCGAAGGGGGTTGGACAGGGAGTCGCGGCCCACTCAATCTTAACAACGCCATCGGAGACGATCGCATCGTCTCTCAGCCCCCCCAATCTATCCTTCCCCCACTAAAAGGACACGCTTCCGACCATGCCCTCGACCATTACACCCCGATTCCAATCCACTCTCCCTAAAACCACACCCTTATATCACTCCTCTCCCTCCGTCCTCCTATCCCTGAAGGCCCGCCATTTTCCAACCCTCGACCCGGTCGTCCAAACCAATCCCCCAAAAAAACCACCCCTTCCGCACTCTTTCCCCATGCGAGATCGACGGACGCGGAAATGAAAACGAAAGAAAAGGCCTTAAGCGGCCGGGAGAAGATTAGGTACGACTCGCATTCTGTCTCCTTGAATGGAAGGCGATAAATTGTCTCGTTAACTCAAGTCCGTCCCGGCACGAACTTCATCGGAAGGTTAAAGGCTTCTGGTGATTACATTTAAGGTAGCGGTTGGTGATGAAGGCGGGATTGCACGGGATATCCAAATGCGTACTTTAGTGAAAGGAAGGAAAAAAAGGGGGGAAATTACACAAGATGGATCGCTTGATGGGCTTGGAGAATCTTGCTGTACAAAAAAAGTATTCCAAAGCATTTGGAAATCGCCATTCTTATATTTTTTCCTTCGCAAATCCGATCCATCATTTCATTTGTCCAGCCGCACCCTTTGCTGAATGAAGGGTTAAATCGCGACGGCTTCCCAAACTTCCAGGCAAAACGCGACCGTTGCATGTGCCAAGGCAAAACCTTTTGAAGCCACGCCTTTTTGGCGAATCCAAAACGAATGATTTTAGAGTGAATCAAAACAGTTTCTCTCCCAATTTGTCCTTCGCCTTGGCTGGGAGGAAAGATGAAGTGGGTTGATGCTAACACGATAGACTTCAATCTTTCAAAATGGAAAATGGCGTAAGTAGACATCCTTCATTGTGCGCGACACAAAGCAAGAGGGGAACTTCAACGATTTAATCATGGGAATCAGGCCTTTTAAATCCAACGATACACTTTCAACAGCATTTCAGTCCTATCACTCCTTTACCTAGCTCAATCTCGTTGATAAATTGCTTCAGAAGGCGTCATGCATTCCTTCGTACACGATCCCAGTTCTTCAGACTTCTTACATCCCACCTCTGTCGAGTATCATCTTTAGCTCCTCTGTCAAAAATAGGAAAGTTGGGAAATAAATTATTCGTTTTTTAGGTGCAATTGGAAAGAAGCTGAGCGAAAAAATTAGTCATTCAGAAAACAACGACAACTCTTATAAATGAATTTTATTTATTGTCCTGTGTTATTTTGGGAACCATTCCAAAACATTAGTAATAAAATGCTCTGGTTTGTTCTCTTCTACTTTTATAACCAATCTTGCTTTCTTTGTCCCTAAAATATTATATTTTTGTTTTCTTATGCTTTATCTTCATTTCGTATAGATTTTTTAAACAACTACAACCGTCTTCTCCTTCATATATTGTTTTGTTAAATAATAAACATTGGTTGCTATGCTATTGGATAGAGTATATAAATCCGAGAAAAATATCCGTCGGAAGATTTTGTGTGCAGGAGTTAGTTTCTCCGCAGTTGAGTTATGAAAATTGATAAACAGAACCCATCAGCCAGGAGTACTCACGAAGAAGCCGCAACAGAAATTAATTCAACTTTATGATCTTGCTAAAAAAATGCTTCATGGATAAGAATGAATTGCCTCTCAAGCGAATTGTGAATAGTTACAAGCAGAAGCACGGCAGTGAAATGGCCCAAACTACATGATGAACGTGACGTGAGACGGAAGAAGTACAGCGGACCTCAAGCGGAGAATAGCCCAAGCTAAGAAGTCGCTCAGGGGAAAAAGACAATCGCTGTGCTCGAAGAAGATAGGACTACAAACCAGGAAACAGTATGTGAAAACCTTCGTGTGGAGCGTAGCACTCTATGGATTGGAAGCATGGCCTATTGGGAAAGCTGACCAGAAAAGACTTGAAGCCTTTGAAACCTGGTGGCGGAGGAGCTTGCTGAAGATGAAATGGACGGACAAAATAAGAAATTATGAGTCTAACGTAAGAAAGGAAGATGAATGAACCATAAGAAACGTCATGCAGAAAATAAGAACAAGATGGACTGGACGCACCCAGAAGCACAATGAGTTTGTGGAGAACATAATTGAAGATAAAAGAGGGATAAAGGTCCCCAGAGGAAGACCAAGGAATAAGTCCATGGACCAAATAAATAGGAAAGTACATAGAAAGAGATACCAGGAGGTGAGGGAACTAGCATTACTTCGGGAAGGGTGGAGGGCTGCAGTCAACCAATCTTAGGATTGAACGACCGATGAACATGATGAAGTTCAGCGGAGAATTTCGGCGACCGTCTTAACAAACTACGTGGTCGCCTCTCGTCGGCGAAATTACCGCCTCCGGTGCATTTGGGAGAATCCCTGCGGTCAGAGCACAGTGAGTAGCAATATCGTGAGAGACAAATAGCGCTGGCGAAAGCGTCGGGGAGTCGGAATGGGTCGCAGCGGGACACCGGTGAGGAATACGGGAAGGATGAAACTGCGGGAGGCTTGGGGGTTTGAAAAAAAGGTCCCCTAACGAGTGTTGGAAGGTTTGGCGATCCGAAGGTAAGGGGATGGATGCTGTGTGGAGGCGATAGAGTGTCGTCGGCTCCCAACGTATTTGACAGGCGGGCTAAAGAAGCGCGTGATCGACTGCTCAGCGGGAAGCCCCGAGTCTCAAGGTGGTCAGGTGTCGCCGTGCCTTCCGTGAGTCCGAGCGGGGCCGGGAAGATGACTCGGGAAAGCCAGGGGGGTTGTCCCGCCAGGAAAGTCACCTCCCGTCACCCGGTCGGTCCGTGGGCGGTTACGCATTCTTTACCGTCCATTTCATCTCATTCCGCTCCATTCAAAGAGTCGAGAGACTGATGGAAGGGGTCCAAGTCGTATATATTCCTGGAGATATATGTGCAGAATTCTCCACGCTCGTTCAGACTCTCATGCCCTTGCGTATCGAGGGTCTATTATTAAGTTTCTTCGAGAGCCATCTCTATTCCATTCGATGCGCAAATCGAAGTTTTACTGAGATGTCTTAATTTCTGTTGCGAGTGCTACAGAGTAGAGAGTGGGATTTTCGCTGTGAGCTGCGTGTATCTGCTGGATTGATTCATTGCTGTGCGTAACAATGTTTTATGCTCTCGAGTAAAATTATTTTTTTTTTTTTACGCCCGGAGAACATTTTCATGAAAATGTGTTACTCTGGGCTCTCATCTTTCTTGGTGGTCCATTGTGGTTTGCACTTTTCACAATAAGTTCTTTTTATGAGGGTAATAAACGTCTTAACTCCAAAATAGGATTATGACTGCGTGTTTTTTTTCACACTCCTTTGAATCACTTCTGCTGGCTATATATTTATGCTCAGTCGTTAAATTTGCGTGTTTAAATCCCGTACACTGGAGTACAACAGTTCATAAAACTTCCTAAGGTCTTGACGGGCCAAAATTTGTGTGATTCTATATCCTTACTAAGTTTCGCATATTGTGGCTTCAAGGTTACTATTTTTTTTTAATGGGGCTACAAATCATGCCGGAACTACTTGCTTTCCTTATTTTCTCCATTATAAAAGTTTGTATTTTTCATTTAATTGTACAACACTATATTTATTAAATTTTTGAGCCATAATTGCTGGCTAGTGTGCGCATTAATTCTGATATTTGGTTAAAAGATGGGTGAGATTTGAGATACCCGAGAGATAGTGTTATAAACCTATACCTCGTCGTTGAAAGTTGAGGAATTACGCGTTGTCGTGTGTTAATAAGGAAACGGAGGTAGTTTTGTCATGTGGAATAAATGCGTGCTCATCTTATACTTTTTGTAGCGTGATAATGTCACAAGAATGGGTTGAATAGCCAATAAAAGTGTTTGAATTCCTTCCTTGTCGCGTGAATCCACACATTTTCGTAATGTAGGCAATTAAGATGCAGCCCAGGCAACAGTGCGCTTGAAGTGAAACAGCCGCAAATTTGCTTAAGGTTCTCGTTATCCTTTGCGTGAATTGGGCTCATTTTATAGCAGCTAGTTTATTTTTTCTCATTTCTACTTCAATTGCATACTTTCGACTTTTGTTTCACCCCTAAGTACCCTACCAGCGGTGGACCTTGGTATTTTTAACGTGGATTCTGGCCAAATTGCGGGAGAAAATTCATATACTTAGCATGCTGAAGGTTGCGGACGATAGCCTTCTATTTTTTCCCGGATCTCTCAGTCATTAGCCTTTTTTTCGGGTTAATGTCCGGAGCCATCGGGAGGACGGAGGAGCCATCAGGAATACGTCCTTTACAATTAGCTGTAGGGTGGCACGCGTGCCCTCGTCCGACCTTCCGCTAGGGTTTTCGGGATATTCTCATTAGATACGGCCGGCTGAGGTCTTTGATGAAAAGAGGTCGCTGCGTAGTATTGAGGACACGTGGACGACCCTATCCCCACTGAAGGCAAGATGGTACTAAGTGGGGAATGGCAAAGTGGCCCTTTTATTCCTACATCTCCCATAATCCTTCCTCCGCCGATTTAGACTATTAGCGGCGTTTACCATTATTGATCCTTAAAAATCCACATGGAAGAATCCGTCCACTACCAAGTATTAGCTTGTATGTCTTATTTTTAATAATAATGAATTTTTTCCTCAACATATTTTGCTATAATTTATATTTAATTAGTTAAATATTGCGCGGGTAACATAGATAGATTCTCCACGGGGAATACTCCAGATTATGTGGTTACCGACTCGATAATTTACGTCAGAGAATACGATTGTCTGCTGTCACATAATTTGCACTTATTGATGCCGGAATAGTAGCGTAAAATTTCAAGTTTTACAATCAACGAAAGGTCGTCATTTTTTACGTGTACCTTTATTTACTTTTTAAAAAAATAAGAAAGACAGAAACTGGTATCGAGGATACAATTTCTTAATTTTTTTATAAATTAATTTGATACAATGTCGACACTATAAAATTACTATTATTTCTTTTGCTTTTTAATATTCCATAATTTGTCTTGTGAAGTATTCAATGAATTTCCTGTAAATATTAATGTGTTTCAAGAGAGGATTTGCGCCATATGGAGAAAAAATTAGTTATATGTTATTATTCATTTCAATTTCTGATTAGATGATATATTTTCCTGTTCTCGTTTGTTCGTTTACGATTTTCATGTCCCTTGATCAACTGTCTTTGCCTCCGGAAATATGAAATTTTTATTGCAAATGTCCGATAAAATTCTATCCTATTCACCCTAACTCTTACATTCGATAGTTGACTTGGTTGGGAAATAATATAATTGGGCTCCAGGTACTCTGATAATATCTTTGGTTTGCTTATTTTTAGTATATTTAGTTTTTTATACCCACTTCAATTCCCAAATGTCGTGCCTTTCTTTCCCGGCTTTGGGACCATTGAAAAAGTGCGTATTCTCTAGACCAAGAAAGACTATTGCGTCGAAAAACTAAATGTACTTACCGAAAACATTTTAGGCTGTAAAAGGTTAAGGTAGAAAATAATTTCAGGTATGCGAGATACATTTTCAGCGCACAACAATATCCTAATTTCGTCATGTGCTCATATGGAACTAAATACCGAGCTCGGACTTCGGCTGGTATCCATAGACGACATATATAATCAATGATTGGTGTATCGACGATTATTCGTCAATGATTGATTATTTGGATCGAGTATTTGTAGACAGTAAACAATCTCCAATTCATTTATAATTAATTAATTAGGCTAATTCGTAATTGGTGGATTACAGATTGTATATTTCCATATTTTAGGGTGGTATGAGAAATTGAAGCGGCAACACATCTTGTGGGTAGCGATCAATTTTTATCTAAGTCGAGAATATATTTTTATTCGCTCCAAATCGAAAAAGAAAACCAAAAACTGATTGGCAATATTGCTTTGATAAAAATCAATTAACTGTTCCATCATTAGCATCATTCCTTATGATCATTCAATGTTAATGAAGGCGTTATTAGGGAAAAATCAACGAACAATGATCTCGTATTTTGGCCAGCGTTGATGATGTGGTGTTTATAGTTTAACGTTAGGGAATGTCCAGTCATCACTATGATATTCTCTATTTTCTTGCTCCACAAAGAGACACACATTCGTCGCCAGATTGAGATCGAGATACCGGTCTACATCCACATCTACGAAATACCGTGCAAGCCACCACTAGGGTGTGTGGTACGGGGTGATTCATCACCAGGCATGCAGAACTCATCCCAGTTCAAATCAGAATCGCGCACGTTCCCCCGAATGCTAGGCGCAGGCCAAAAGCAGTCAAGGCAACGGTACGCAGTCAGACCACAAACAAGGAGAACGATACGGTAGTAGATTGAGATACCGAGACAGGGACGATGTGCTGAATGGTGACGTGATTTATCTCCCAGCTGAATTGTTTCCTTTCCTAGTAATTTGAAAGCCATCGTTTGATTTTATCCCGGGGGAATTCCTGTCTGTCACTCACAATCTTCGCCCGTGCACCATCTAAATCTAAGAAAGAGAAATGAAATGGTAATATGGTCGTATATAAGCAGCATTAATTTCAATAATTGCATCCTATGATAATCAAGTTTTGGAATAAAAGTATTGCTTGGAAAAAATTATGTTTGATCGCGAACTTCTGACTGAGGCCAAAACGTTGTACCCTCGGATACTAGGAAGTGATACGGTGGGATGCAAACGGTTAACTATGCGTCCAGTTATCATTCGAGCCATTGTGGTCCATTAATGTTCACTGGGAGAAAGACTTCTTAAGCCAGTCCTTCCCTTATCCTTATTCTTCGACTCAAGCTAATTTTCCTTTCTAATACATCGTAGTGTCTCTCAATCCGCTAAATTTTTATTGTTTTGCCTTCAACTCTATCTGATCATAAAATTCTGTGGCGACATACATATTTCAAAATATACGAAAAATACTTTGCGTGCATCACGCTGAATTTCAACCTTCCGTCTATTTGTGATTCCAATGGGATTTATTGTAAAGTCGTATCAGGATGTGAAAAATGATCGTAACGTCCTTTTGAATGTGTAACTAATCACCTCTCAATTGTGAAGCTATTTCTTAAGAATCCGATGCGCTGGATCTCTGTTCTTGAATGAGCTCATCAGCCGTAGTCCTTTGTCGCTGGTAGGTTACCCTACGCAAATTCGTGGGACATCTATCTACTTTTGTAATATTACTACAATGGATTTGTTCCACGAAAATATTGATATGTAGTATTAAAATATTTTTGCCTTTCAATGAATCGGCAGCTATGCTATCTTATGGTGTATTACAGTAATGCTGTATTATAACCCTGCACGCAATTGCAATGTAAGCTCGATGAGAAAATTGGTAAATGATTTTTTATTTTTTTGCGGCGCAATTGATATTATTATGCTGTTAGATATATTTGCTTTACTAGGTTTTTCTTAATTTAGCATACGGAAATGCATGCAATTATCGGATGGCAGCATCCCCCTAGGTCTGTGACCTTTGAGGCCGTCTAAAGCTCCTGAAAATTAAAAAAAAAATTTTTGTACTTAAAATTGTGGAGTAATAAATGCATCATTACTATTATCATTTTCTGTATTTTGCTGAGAACATCTATCGGAATGTAGTACAATGTTTTTTCTGGAGGCTATAACATCTCTTTCTTTATCGTCTTTGGAAAATAGTCTTCTTCTACAAGATGCTTTCTCATATTCCGTATATTTTGCTTCATTTTTTCTCACTTTTTAATGTAATTCTAGAGTAAGTCACTATTATGTCGGATAGTCTTAGCCAACTTTTGAGAGGTAATTACTGTGCATAGAGATGCTTTTGGAAAGGTCTCATTAATGTTTAAAGCAGTGGAAGTTTATTGGGATGTTTTGTAAGGTTTGTGGGACGATAAAAGCGCCTCTGAGCGGGCAGGAGCGAAACTAATGAGGGAAAGATTCCCATTCAGCTTTGTGGTGTGCGAGGGATAAAAGTGCGAAAGAATTTTCCGAGGAATTTCTCGAAGAGGAAAAAAAAAGAATGCCATCCCCGACCACGTAGCCATTTCCCTCTTTGGCACGCAACCTTGCCGACCTTCTTGTATCATTCTATTCTTCCTTCTTCCCCATCCTTGTCATTCCCAAGATGTTTTTCCCTTTCAAGTTATTTTTTTCCCTCCCCATTCAGCTTTTCATTCATTTTTCCTGGCTCGGTCCCCCAAAAAAAAGTGTCCCCTCCGCTTTCCTTTCCTAGGCCGCACGGGTTGCAGTTCGTTCGTCCGACCTCCGTCTGCCATCTCGAGAAATGAATTTCTTCTTGTCGCGCGAAATAAAAGCAAAGAGGCTGCCCGATTTTTTTTTGTTACGAGCATCTTTTCATTCGAGACGTTTACGCTTCGGACAATGCTACCACGACACATCTGTGCGTGGAAATGATCTCAAGAATCGGATTTCTTACACGAAGCTCACTTCTTGAATTTTCACGGAATTTTTTTCACACTGCTTTTACTGCCTTTTCACCGGGTGGATTTATTGGACGTTGTCGCGTGGATGCGTCGCCGTACAATTTTTTCATGCCTTTTCGATGCCGAAATGGCTGCCATCCGAACATGAGTCCTCGTGTCATACGCCGATTCCCATAAGTTTCATTTTTCTCCGTCATGATAATTGTAGCTTTTCTTGCCAATTGCTACGGTGCCAGTGGAGTAAGATGAATTGATGTAAGATGGGTGATCATTTCTCTCCGATTATTGGACAGCAATAGTTTGAGTCTCACGGCTCGTGTATCTGCCAAGCTAGCATAAATAGCAAAGTGTTATTGCGTATAGCAATGGCACTTCACAAAGCAATAGCAAAGATTTATATCACTTTCAGTGAAATTATAACGTAAAAATCGTCGGGTTAAGTAACGTTGATACTTTAATCAGATGCCTTATACCTATTGTTTGGGGTGAATCATGATAGTGGGTTAATAACCTGTTGTTTTGTGTTGAAATCTCTGGTGGAAGTAATGAAGCTACAGGATGCAATTGCCTGATAAAGATTACAATTTTTAGGTGCGGCATTTTTTCCCAGTACCTACTCTAAAAGAAAATGTAATTTTACGAGTTACTGCCGCATGCTCCGTATTCTCCATAAATGGCCCCGTACGACTTCTTTTCGTTCCCAAACATGAAGACTTGGCTCGGGGGCAAGCGCTTTAAGTTGGATGAGGAGATCATAGCGGTCACAGATGAGTATGTTGCAGAGTTCCCGAAATCATATTTTTCTGAGAGCTTGAAGAAGTTGGAAACCCATTGGGAAAAGCGTATCGCCATAGAAGGGAACTATGTTGAAAAATAAAAGAATAAAAATAATAAAAAACAATGCTTTCATTGGTAGGCTCATTAATTATCTTACCACCCTCGTAGTATTTTTCATTTGCAATATGATAAATATAAAATTAAAAATGAAGCCCAATTGATTTTTGATTTGGGAAAAACCCAACTGGTTTCCAAGCAAATGAAACATTTATTGATCAAAGAAGTTCAAAATCAATCACGTCAGTCGTATTTTTAAGTTAACAAATCGTGTGTGAACAATAATAATTAATATACGGTCAAAGTTTTACAGAAAAGAGTCCGTATCAAGAACAAAAGTTGTCTTTCTGAAGACTATTGATTTTCACTTAAATCCTAGCTATTTAGTTTTGTCTATTTGGATGGTAGATAACATAAAAATCTTGTTCTGGTTCACCGAAATGTATCTGCGACTATGCGGGGGTAGAAAATAATAGTCTTTAAAAAGTAACTGCATTTAAAATGCACACATTCACTCCCAGAACATAATGGTGCTAGTTGGGTGCGCAGACATAATTATTTATATTATCGCATCATTCACTGTATAAATAGGCTAAAAAATAGTATCAAATGCAATTCATATTATTATGTATTTATAAATTTTGACTTTTAAAAAGGTGAAGAAACAGCCATAGCCAATGAGTGACTTTCCCAGGCAAATCTGTTCAAATAGAAAATGGCCAGAAATAATTTAGGTTTTAGGATATTTCCGGCAGGCAGAATTGAGGATAGTGTTTAAAAAAAATGATATTTTTTTCCAAAGACCACAGATCTACTTGCCTAGTAATGGAATATGGTATCTGCAGTTGGTGAATAGACTAGGAATGTCATCGCGAAATGATATTCAATACTAAGATCGTTGCTCTTGAAAGAATATAATCAAAGAATATCGTAATAAATCTATATCCTCTTCATGTAGCGGGTGCTTACTTTTGGTAGTACTCTTTCAAGAAGTACAGATAAGGATAGAAGGAAAAAATGAGAAAAAAGTGGGATTTACGGGACGGGTCTAGACGGGAGCCTGGGGATGAAATGGAGCATTTTTCTCTTGGAGAGCAAGCCCACTTCGAGCACGACGGTTACTGCAACGGATCTCACGGGTCATAGCTCCGCCCTCCTTAAGAGATATAAAGGTGTACATTTTCGGAAGCACCCTCTCCTATTCCGAACCAACCTTCGATCCGCTGTCACTTCTACAAACCCATTTGTTTCTGCATATCTACCCTTATCGAATCGACGCGGAAGAAGGTCCCGATGTCGTCAGCTCTTTCATCAATTTATTCGATGCGGTCCCAATATTTTTGAGCCGAGAATGTCATATTTATACGATTTTTCCATGCCCGTAAAATTTTAGGATTTGCTTAAGGTTTGAATATGAGAAAGTTCACCTAAGCCATTATTTCTCTCCTTTATCTTTGTATCTTTTTCATCTTTATCATTTTCCCTTTAAAAATCCCTTCTGTTGCATCTTCTTCCTCCGTGTTATACCTTTCCTAATTTTTTAAATTTATAAATGGGCTTATTTTCCCAAATATATTCAAAGATCTTATTTGCTAACCAATTGTCATCTATCCTTTATTATTGGCCAAAAAAATAATGTGCTCTTTGTACTGTTTCCTTTATACCATCAGTATTTTGATATATTTCATCATTGCTTATTAATTTCTACCTTCTTTATTTATACAAGGACGTTGTATATTCCATGTAACTCCCCTTTTCGATGTATCTGACTTGAGTAAATTGACAATCAATTCTAGGCTTCGCTTGAATTTTGGTATTCTGGCCTCAGTACTGCATTTTATAGCCTTAATCATGGGTTCTTTGGTACGCAGTTTTTAGTCAATATCCTTTATATCGTAAGTTATTCTTCTATCACTCTCACATTTTTAATGCTAATCTTATTCAGGTAAATCTGATAAATTTCATTGATATTAATTACCTATTGGCGTTTCTTTTGTATTTTCGTGAAGCAAATGAGTGATTCAAATGATTGGTTTCTTTCCTACATAATCACTTTTGTATCTTTTCAAAGAAATGCGGAACTAAAAATGTCTTTGAAAATATCCCAAGTAAACACCTTTGTGTTTTTAAAGTTGGGCTTTACCCCGCGGACTGTAGCGCTTAGCGCTCGCATACGGGTATCTCTGGCATTGTATGCACGGCATCTGTGAAGACAACTTGCTCCTTAAAGCCCCCATGAGATTCACAGCGGAAAGTTATGCCTGATTGGCTTAATCGGTTAGAGCACTCGGCACGAAATCGAGGGATCTGGGTTTGATTCCCAGTCCAGGCGAATGACTTTTCCGCTGTAAATTTCACGCAGTTGCGCTCTCGCATCCGAGAAGAATTATAATCTCTTCAGCTGTAGGTAATCTTAGTCATACGTAATGTGTGGTTTTTTCCTCCACGAATCAATGCCTGTGCCAAGTTCGTAGATAGATTTTTAGTCATATTTAATGGCAACTTTAACTACACCAGAGAATTAAAGACACAAAATCACGACCCGGGTTTCAATGGATTAGTATCGTCATCAGGTGCAGTCAAAGGTCGGGGACTCTTATATATTGGGGAAAAAGGAGGGGGGCGGAATAAAGGAGAAGAGGGGGGAGGAAGAGGGAACAAGCGTTCATTAACAACACACACATCAGGGTCATGCAGTTGCAGTCATAGTTGCTCGAGGACATTGAGCTCACTTGGATAGCTGTTACTATGTAGAATTTTGGTTACAAATCCACTGCCATGACCGTTGCAAAAATAGGTGTTTGGCGAAGTTACTTCTCTTTTCACAATCGTATTTAAAAGCACTGCAATGTTCCTTGGTCCTAATGCTAATATTTCTTTGAGTTTGCCCAATGTATGTACACATATTGCAGTCATTACAATTTAGCGCATACACCCCACTTTTCTTGTTTGAGTCCATGCGGTCCTTACACTTAACAGGCATGTGCTTTAAATTACAAAGGGTCTTAAAACCCGGGTCGTGTTTTTATGTATTTATTTCTGTGGTGTAGATAAAATTACCATTGAATATGACTATGGAAATTTACCACAAAGTAAATAAAGATACTGTTTTTACAAGTTGGTAGATTTCTGGGATCTCCCTCCTCCTCCTCTTCCTGACCTTCGACACGTCACGATTGCGCTTTCGTATCGGAGAAGGATTCTATTTGTTTACTATGCGTGGTTCTTTTCTCCACAAATCGATTCCTGTGCCAAGTATGAAGTATAGAAAGTAACAAGTAATGATGGAAAATACCAAAATATTGATAATATAACGGAAATAGTAGCAAGAGCACTTTGGTATTAATTATTAACTTTAGTATTTAGTATGAAGTATAGAAAGTAGTACGTAATGATGGAAAATATCAAAATATTGATAATATAACGGAAATAGTAGCAAGAGCACTTTAGTATTAATAAAGGATTGATGACAATAGGTAAGCAAATAGGATCTTTAAATATCTTTGAGGAAATCAGTGACCGCACGACACCGTTCCCCCCACGCTCCCTCGCTCGGCGCTCTTCTTCTGTCCGTCGTTGACCTCGCCTTCCTCATTCCGAAACTACACACCTCCCTCCCGTCTTGTATATTTTTGGGCAATTTTCCTCCCCCGTCTCCCTCATTCCGCTCGATCGCCCATTCTCCCATTCAGCAAATTTGCGTGGGAGGGATAGTAATAAAAAAAGAGGAGAAAATCGCAGGGAGAGACGTGCTCTTTTCGCTGCGACACCGTAACTTTTGCCTACTCGGAATATTTGACCAGATTCCAGGCAGGTCCCGAGTCCCGTCCCGGCGATCCATCATCCCATATGGGGGAAGAACGCAAGGATACTATATAACGTGTCCTCCCCGCCGCTATCCTTCCATAGCCTGCGTCTTCGCCCCCCTTCTACCCCCTTCCCGATGGGGGGTCCTATCCACCTCTCCCTCGCCCCCACCCTCCCCTTACCCTGTAACACTGGAGCCCCTCCCGCCTCCACTCCACCCATTTTTCTGCCGTCCATAGTCGGATAGTCAAGCTCCAGACCACCCGGTAGGAATCGCTTGACCATGCTCGTTGAGCGCGATTCAAGAATAGCAAGTTGTGTCCCCCCTCCACCTCCTTTTCCCTCCTCCCTCCACCCGCCACTCCTTCCCCCGCGAGCCTGTACGCACTCGGTATTCATGGATACACTTATTACCGTCGGCTAAAAATTTCTTCTCCCAAAACCTTTAGCCGCGTTTTTATATGTCGCTTTAAATAATAGAACCTCGAAAGATGATTTACACGTGAAGAGTTTGGTTTGTTCTTTGCCAAATTACATCCTTAAATGCTGTTGAGTCACCTTTTGGATGTAACTGACTTTTTTGTCAATACAGTAGGGTGTAAAAATTCCGTGAAAATGTGGACCGAGGCCTAGGAATTGATAGACAGTTTGTATTTCACGGAAGTGTCGTCATGCTTACTTAAACCGTAAAATTAAGGAGATATTGCCATACTTTGCAGTAGTACAATGCACCTCATAAAAAAATCACTTTATAGAAATACATATACAACTCCATATCACCCTGCAAGCCACCGCAAAGGTGTTAGCAGGGGATGACTTATCACCAACATGAACTACAGTGAAGAAAATTACTTTCACCAACAAGCGCCACGCTATCGGTATGCTGCAAATACCTCAGAAACTACCAAAATTATCTACAATCTATCTATTAAGTGGCGAAGGAAACATTCAAACCCTGGTACTAGCACTACTTGGCAGATTAAGAAACATGCATTTGGGAGCATATGAATAAATCAGCTACACTACCTGTCGACTATCCTAGATCAAAGTCAAAACACAGCCATAATGGTCTCTCATCGATCGCGGGAAAAACGACATTTTAAACTTTTTTTTCGCAATCTATTTCCCTTATTTTATTTTTAACGAAATATATTTCTCTTCTCCTCCATTAAAACATGTCAATTTCCCTGGTTTAGTTCAAACTTCTTATCTCTGATTTTCTATGAGAATCTTAGCTGAAAAATATTTGCATGTATCGTATCCTCCAACCTACTGATGAACCTAATTAAACGTGTATTTGAAAATTTGATAAAGCATTCAAAAATAAAATCTAAAAAGCAGAAATGACTGGCTTGGTATAATCGGTGATCTAACTGCATACGTTTACCTAAATATATTATTATGGTAGAAACGATCGCTGGCATCAGATGAAGGAAATAGACTGCAGAACCGATAGATTTTAAATGCCATTTTTTCCACGTACAATAAGGGACTTTAATAGTTGCGATTGATCAGTTCTAGGATACTTGGACCCTTACAGGGTAAAATAGGTTTTTGCACTTGGGCCAAATAATTTAACTGCATTATTATTTACTTAACCTCGGTTACAATTTCCGACATGATATAGCTCTTGCATGATTTAGTACCTATAGAGCTACTGTGGTAGCATATTCTCGTATGTAGCACTCTCATAGTATTTTGGTCTGACCGCGCAAGGTTATCCCGACTGCTTTTGGCCTGCCTAGCAGTTCGGATTTCAGTTGAGATGAGGGCTTCATGCCTGCTGTGGAATCACCCCGTATCACACATCCATGTGGTGGCTTGCACGGTATTTAGTAGATGTAGATATATGTAAATGCACACGTAACTCGTGTAATAGGGAAACTCGATAAATAGAGTACCGGATAATCGAGACTCCTTTGCGGTCAGAAAACCAACTGAATAGACGCGATGGGAGGCTCCAAAATTCTTTTCCCGAGATGATCATCGGTGTTCTACCAATACTTGGAGGGTCCCAGGTCATTTTGCTGTGATAGTGGATTTTAATGCTACCTTCTCATGGGACAGAAGAAGTGCAACAGACATCAAGCGTAGTAATTCCCGAGTTAAAAAGTGTTCACGATGAAAAGGCAACTTCAGTTCTCAAAGACTATTGGACATCAAACGAGGAAATAGTTGTAATGAGTATCATATCCAATGACTTCCCGAATGCCAGTCGTTTCTGATAGGCTGGAAGGTTATGGGTTGGTAGCCCTTCATCTACATCTACATCTGCATCTAAATCTACGTCATACCATGCAAGCCACCCAAAGGGTGTGTGGCAGGGGGTGCTTCCACACCAGGCATGCATGAATGATACGGTAGAACACCGAAATTACATTGAAACCCGCGTACCACACATGCAAAGCGCCAATTAAAAATCTAATACCCATGAAACATTCTATCGTCAATCGTTCCAACATGTAAGGGATACAGAGAGTACTACTACAGATTCTAAATATCATGCATAAATTAGAACATCAATATTTTCATCATGCATAAATAAGAACGTAAAAAAAATGAAGAAAGATATCTACAATCTAGCTAATCTCACTATTTGCACTATTCATGACGACGATCACAGCCGTTATGGTCCCGAATGGTACGCGGAAAAAATGACAATTTATACCTATCGGTTCTACAATCTAGCTCTCTAATTTTATTGGCGCGATCTTATCTGCCGTAGTACGAGGGGGTTAATAGTATGTTTTTTACGTCGTCAGAGAAATGATTTTCTTGAAATTTAGTTAGAAGGTTAAGCCTATAATTTAATATACGCTGTGATAGCGATTCCCATCCTAATTCCTAACAGTCCAGACACACTAGCAAACTTATCGTAGCATCCTTATCGTAGCCCTTGGAGTGGTTCGATCGGTTGGCGGCTCTGTAGAAAAGGTTGAACTGAAAGTATTGTTGAGATTTAAGCATGGACTGGTGGGGGAGAAAATGGGGGAATATCAACTATGAGGTGGCAACGATGAGGCTGTTGGAAAAGGAGGGGAACGCGGGGAGAGAGTGTCGAGCCAGGATGTAAAAGGAGTGGTTGTGAAATTGCATGTAAGGGAAAAGAAGTGAGAAAATGCGTGTGTGAGGGAGGTGGCGTACCTGCATATGTTATTCAGTGTAATAGGCGAGGCCTTGGTGTTGCAAGGGGTCTCTCTGATGGATGCTGGCTTTGTGTGTGGGGCTCCAGAGGGTCCACAGTCAGCGGGGCCACGTATTTTTGTATTTCCGAATGTGTGATTGATTTGTAACTTGCATGCCAATACCGGGGTGGAAGTTGGAGTGCTGAACGTATAAATTACAATAGTTACATTGTGGAGGAAACATTCATGTGCAGTGTGACATCCTTTGGATCGAAAACTTGGGCCCTTGGAAAAGTGGATCAGAATAGATTGGGAACGTTATTAACCTGGTGTTCATCTACATCTACATCTACTTAATACCCTGCGAGCCACCACGAAGGTGTGTGACAGGGGGTGAAGATCACCAAACATGCACTATTGCCATGCAACTAGGATATTTAAGATTTAAGGGAGACATGCTAGAGAACAGGGTCACATGCAGCTAGATGGTTAGTATCTACATAATAAGAAAGGGATTATTGGTTGTTATTACATGCATCATGCACTACAGACTACTCTATATTTCACCTACCTATCCCTTTGCTACGCTGCCTATTGTTCTCTTTTATGGTACGCGGGAAAAATGACATTTTAAATCTATCGGTACGACAATCTATCTCTATAATCTTGTTAATATGATCAAACCTAGCATAATTCGCAGGGATTCTTAATATATATCTAACGTCATCTGTGAACAAATCGGTTTCGAATTTACTTAAAAGGTTTAACCTAAATTTTAACCTGCGTTCTGATAGTAATTCCCATCCTAGTTCCTCTATGAAATTCGTAACACTTATACAACATCATAACGGCCTTTAACAATTCTAGCTGATCTCCTTTGCACGCGCTCTAATTCTTTTATCTTCCTCGTACGGATCTCATATACTAGAGGCATATTCTAAATGAGGCCTGACAAGTGTAAAATAGCTTCTTTCTCGTACTCTCTCATTGCATTTGCCTAGAACCCTTTTTACGAATCCTAACCTACTGTTTGCTACACTAGTTATTTACCTGGGTGTTGGAGGGGGAGGCTGAAGATCAATTGGACGGAGAGATAAATTAAGAAATGTAATGTATATAGAAAAGTAGAAGAGGAAAGGACCTTGTGGAACTCTACAGAGAAGAGAACCAGATGAATCGGGTACGCCCTGTGGCACAAGGGGTTTGTGAAGAACATAATTGAAGGCAAAATGGATGGAACGGTCCCTGGAGGAAGGACAAGGGATAAATTCATTGACCAAATTATATAGGTAACTTAAACAGTAGTGCTACCATGAATCAAGGGAAATAGCATTCGATAGGGAAGGATGGAAGGCTGCAGTGAACCAGTCTTAGGACTGAGCGACCAATGTTGTCGTAAATTAATATACGTTTGAGTATTCCACTAACTGATCGGTAGCTTTTGCTCTGATCTTATCTGAACATCCCTGTCTCAACGCCATCATCTCACTTTCCCTCCTCTAGATTGCTCGTCATTAGGTCTCTCTAAAATTCCTCATTACGAAAACTCATGACGAAAGTAAGGAAAATAGCCAAAGTTTCTAATTCCGGGACCACTTCTCGCAACTCTGTGCACCAAATTGCGCAGTTTAAAGCCTCGTTGAAAACTCCCCTAAGACCGTTAGATTACTCTTCGCGGCTCCACTATACCCCAGGGTTCGTGTGCTTCAATTCTGTTTCGTGCTCGGGTGCGCCGTTTTGTCCTTGGATTTTAGTCTTAGCTTTTGGCAATACTAAATGATCTTTTCAGTCGAAGAATCTGAATCTCTTACTCTTTAAAATTCGAAGTTTCATTCCGTGGAGTATATAATTTTTAAGCCAACAATGGGCTGCCAGTGCGGGAATTTGCCCGGATGACTTCGCGAATGCACGAACGAAAGTAAGGAAAATAGCCCCTGCTCTAACTCCGGGACCACATCTCGCAATCTCTGCGCATCAAATTGCGCAGTTTAAAGCCTTGCGTAAAGCTGCTCTAAGGCCGTTTGATTACGCGCCGCGGCCGGACTACCCGAAGGGTCGTGTATTTCAATTCTGTTTCAACTTAGGGTGCCGTTTTTGTCCTCGGATTTTCATCTTAGCTTTTGGCAATACTCTCTGGTAATACACTTTTGACAACTATCTCTGTAAATCAAATTTCGCAGTTTAAAGCCTCGTGTAAAACTGCCCCTAGACCGTTTAATTACGCGCCGCGGCCCGACTACCCGAAGGGTTGTGTGGTTGAATTCTGTTTCGAGCTCTGGTGCCGTTTTTGTCCTTGGAGTTAGCTTTTGGCAATACTAAATCACCTTGTCAGTGGGAGAACCTGAAACTCATACTCTTTAAAAATGCGAAGTTTCCTTCCGTAGAGTATATAATTTTCAAGCCAACAATGGGCTGCCAGTGCGTTTATCAAGTGCCTTTATGTATCCCTCTTCTCCTAAAGCTGCCTCATTCTCATTTTCGTCTCTTTTCAGTTCTCGAGGCGAGGAATATAACATGGCATGTTGTCTGCGTGCAAGGTCCGGAGTGGAGTGAGTTTTCTCGAGGTGAGAGGGTTCAAGCGAAGTCCGAGCCATGCGAAGAATCGCCCAACATTCTGCGGATTCCCTTCAATTCCCCCCCACCATTGCGGTTTGTCCGAATGAATGGACTTCGGGGAGTCAAATGCTCGCTGTAAAAACGGGAGGAATTCATTGAAAGGTGATGCGTGTGGGGAGGGAGATGGGTAGGAGGGGGGAAGGACTTTAAGAAGCCAGCGTGCTAAAGATGTCGCGGTTGTCCAAATACGAGGCCACACACAGACACATCGAAGTGGAAGAAGGGAAAAATTCCCTTCACGCGGGCTCTCTCCGCTCAACGGTTCGGCCTCTAGGGAATACCCCAGCCCTTCCGAAAACCCTTAAAAACCTTGACCGTGCCCTAACTGGCCCTCCCACGCTGACGCTCCCCCCCTACCATCGCCCGCCACGCCCACTGGACACAAGTCCCTTCATGAATACCATTGACTCCTGGAGTCCATTCTCGCTCCATTCTTGAACGTTCTCAAACTACTGCGTGGTAGGTGTGCGTGTAAACCTATACATATTCCCATAGATGGAACGATACATAGTCGTGCGCTTGTGCGGCTTCGCTCGCGTGGGGAATGGGAGGGAGGCATCAAGAGTCTCAAGGCATTCAGGGAGTGAAGTCGATTCCCGTTTTCCGAAGAGAGTTCTTTCCACTTTCGAAGATTCTGCCAGCCGGAGCCAATTTTCGAGCAGTATTTCATCCACGGTCTTTCTCCCATCTCCCTCTCTCTGTTCCATGAGTGCCCACACAGCGATAACGCAGACTGCATTCGATTTTCTCCCCGATATATCTTTGCTTAGGCGTTGCGTCTGTTTCTTCGCGAGGATGCCCTCTTCATTCCTATTCACGTCCTCTCGTACTCGGAGGACCACCCCAGCTCGTCTTTAGCGTCTTTCACCATCCCTTTCTCCCCTCCCACCCCGAAGCGCTTTCTTCTTTCGTCCTTGATCGAGATTCATTTCCACTCGACCCTGCGCGACACGATGCTGTTTTCTTTTCATCTCGCATCCCGCTGCACGATTGGATTTTATGGATATCCGGCGGCTGGATCCTCGTTCACCTCTAATGCTTCTTTTATCGGTATACTCTTCATCATGGCAGCTGCACATTTTCAATCGGTTCTCGTGGGCACTTGCCGTGTGTTAATGTCACTCTATCTGCTACTATTCATTGAAGATGTGTCGTGAAAAATGTTGCTAAAAGTTGATTGTGCCGTGCAATATTTATTTCTTTAAGAAATTGTCCACTTATGGAATAAATGCCAATTTACAGCGGAACAATATTACAACACATGAAAGGCAAGACAGATACATTCAAACATAAATAACAGCGATCACAGTATCGAAAAAAAAGGAGAAAAAAATTAAAAGACTCATGGAGAAGTGTGCTTAGGTATTGCCTGTTAGGTGAGAAAGAGCGCGGCGGATGAACGTGTCGGAGGAAAGCGAAAACGGATCAACGTTGTCTGGAAGAACCCTCTATGGACGAGGGAGTCAAAGTTGTTACGTTTCAAAATCATTGAATTATCTGCTTTCTAAGAGGCTTTTCCATTAAGTTGCTGCGCTAAACATAATTGTAACGCTTCGGATTAAGCGCATGGAAAGCTTCGTTTCTTTTGGCGGTTTGTCCAACAATTTGAACAGATGCATGTGTGACGCTATTCACTGACGATGGCGTGCCTGGTGGAGCTCTGAAATAAATAATTTCAGCTGTTATATGAGGAAAAAATTGGGAAAGTGTAAAAAAGTTACGTAATGAAGGTAATGTTGAATATACCATGGATATGTGAATATTATTATGTAAAGTATTATTAATATATATTAATATAGATAAAGCTACAGAACTGACTGACTCATTAAATTCCTGGGCATTTCTAAACGAGATAGGTGGGTGAAATTTTCAGGGTGAGTTAGAATCATGTGTCAAGTTGGGAAAAAATCGATTAGGCTTCGATTTATTGCAATCAATAGCTTTACATGGGATTATATGGGCAAAATGAAAAATTTTAGTGTGGACCTTTTTTCTTTCGCTCATTAAAATATGATAATTGAGCTACAAGATTGATTCTTTCATAAACAAGAGGATGAATGTTTGAAGAATCTTGTTCTTGCAATAGATTTTTCCCTACCTACCGATAAACTGATATTTTTAAACTTTTATCTGGGGTTTTAGACATTTTTTTCACTTTCGTTGCTATGGATATATTTCTCCAAAATCGCCGGGCCGAGTGTCGATTCGAGGTTTGGAACTCAGCGAGGCGGGCCAGTTTTAGGGGAGGGTTAGATTTATGTGTCGTTTTGGGGTAAAATCGGAAAAGTTAAAAAAGTCGATTAGGCTTCGAGAAATTGCAATCGATAGCTTTACATATATGAGTTAGGTATCCTAAGTACATGTTATATAGTCTTCTTTATACCATTTTTCGCACTGCTAAGTACGGGGTATAATTTCTTCAACTTTTTCCTGGCCTCTACCGTAGCTTTGATGACCAATTTCAACCAACCTAGCTTCATCATATTGTAGTTTTCATTAAAAAAACATGCAAAAGTCCATGTAAAAGATTGGAAGAGATAAATTGAATATGAAAATTAGTATATTAAAAATCTCGAATCCGATCGAATTTATATAGTAAAATTCTTCAAAATAGATAATTTCTTCAACTTTTTCCTGGCCTCTACCGTAGCTTTGATGACCAATTTCAACCAACCTAGCTTCATCATATTGTAGTTTTCATTAAAAAACATGCAAAAGTCCATGTAAAAGATTGGAAGAGATAAATTGAATATGAAAATTAGTATATTAAAAATCTCGAATCCGATCGAATTTATATAGTAAAATTCTTCATGTGAGCTCTTATTAGTATGCTGTACTGAAATGAAATATATGTAACGTAGAAGAGCGTCTTATATGCCGTCAAATGAGGTTACGATGCTCTTCCAGTTGTTCCACGTTCGTTTCGGTATACTGATTGTAGTATTTTGTACTAGAAATCTCTGATATCCATACCTCATGAAACGCGAATTTCATTTTCGAGAATTATACTTTTCTTTGCTTGCATGTAGCACCCAGACTTGAGAGCTTTCATTGTTTTTTTTCCTTATTTAAAGAGTCTCATCATATAACACTCCCCCCACCTACTTATACTAGCAGTATTTTTTCATGCTGATGTTTCATAGTTCTACCCATAGTAGATTCAATTAAATACTTAGGCGTCACCATCAGTGAAGACATGTCATGGGGGAAACACATCAGGGAAATAACTAGTGTAGCAAACCGTAGATTAGGATTCGTAAAAAGGGTTCTAGGCAAATGCGATGAGAGAGTCCGAGAAAGAAGCTATTTTACACTTGTCAGGCCTCATTTAGAATATGCCGCTAGTATATGGGATCCGTACGAGGAAGGTATGATAAAAGAATTAGAGCGCGTGCAAAGGAGATCTGCTAGGTTTGTTAAATGTCGTTATGATAATTGTATTAGTGTTACGAGTTTAATAGAAGAACTAGGATGGGAATTATTATCAGAACGCAGGTTAAAATTTAGGTTAAACCTTTTAAGTAAATTCGAAACCGATTTGTTCACAGATAACGTTAGATATATATTAAGAACCCCTGCGTATTATGCTAGGTTTGACCATATTAACAAAATTAGAGAGATAGATTGTCGTACCGATAGATTTAAAATGTCATTTTTCCCGCGTACCATAAGAGAGAACAATAGGCAACGTAGCAAAAGGGATAGGTAGGTGAAACATAGTTAGAATAGTCTGTAGTGCATGATGCATGTAATAACTACCAATAATCCCTTCCTTATTATGTAGATTTTAACCTGTACTATACCGTAGTAACTAATATTCTATTGTAATAACTACTGCAATTACTTGCAATAACTAATAATCTACTGTAGTAACTAATAAACTATGACCCTATTTTCTAGCATGTCTACATTATATATCCTACTTACATGGCAATAGTGCATGTTTGGTGATCTTCACCCCCTGCCACACACCCTCGTGGTGGCTCGCAGGGTATTACGTAGATGTAGATGTAGATGTACTTGCAAATTGCAAGCACCCATTTACTCGTTTTAATATAAATACATACAATACAAATACGTCACATTTTCAAATAAATGTTTATGTAAAATCAGTTGAAATTTTTATTTGAAAAATGCTTAAATTGCACCTTTAAAAAACTAATATACTAGCAGTATTTTTTCATGCTGATGTTTCATAGTTCTACCCATAGAGGGTTAACTATAGTGAGTCATTTAACGTGAATATAGCTGTAATCTATTCTTCCCCGCTCCCGATCGTGACATCTGCTAGTGACATTTTCGATCACATTCGTGGCCCAGGTTGATTGTACTTCAAGTTATGGCGATTCGAGGGAAAGTTGTTTCTACTAGCCATTCCGCTAGGTGTCAGCCCTTCTCAATGTGCAAGTTTTCTTCGATAGTTCACAACAGTGATATTAATATGGTACTTGGTTCCACCTCTTTCGCGGCCTGCATATTACTTTTTGAGGGTTAGTTTGGTTTGCTGCTGTATAAATCACTCAAAAGTGCGTTAAATTCCCGTTACAAGTTCCTCTTTCAATGAATTATCTCCGTCTTCTTTTGAAACCGTCTGGTTGTAAAAATTTAGCCTTCCGTAATCATTTCACATACATTTACATCACATATTACCCTGCTATCATAACCCCACAGATTGCTAATAAGGCTGCAGACATTAATTTAACTTTGATATTTTGTGAGTGTATATTCAAGTGAATATTAACTCAAAACAAACAATCCTCTCCCAATAGGAGGTGGATCGCACGCATTATGGCAGCCTTTATAATTTTGTATGTTCAATTGCATTTTTCAAAATTTAAAATTAAAAGGTGGTGTCTGCTCAGGGAAGATATAGGAAATTTATAATGACCAGACAGACTTAACTAGAGATAAGGGAATATATTTCATTCCCATTGAAAAGAGTTACTAAAGTCTAACGGTATCAGTAAGAGGACTCCACAGTACCAAATAGTAGATGAAAAAGAACATTCGGTATTTTCTTCAGGTCCATATTTTGTATTACGAGTATTCCTAGTTTCAACGCTTAGGCGTCTTCTTCAAGTATAAAATTATCCAGGTAAAAACCATGGTATATGGAGTCAAAAGGGATATAAAAACCTGTGGAAAAGTATCTAGTTTTCTTTTTCAGAATTATGAATTTCTACGAGGTCACGCCTGAACTCACCAAGTATATAGCAGATGAATAAATTCACTATTTCATGACGGATTCGGCTGAGGGATACCATTTATATCTACACATTACCCTGCAAAGCACGTCAAGGGTGTCTGGCAGTGGGTGGATTATCACCAACATGCACTAGAGTGTAGGAATTAAATTTAATTTAATCAAATATGCTACAAGTGCTACAGAAACTATTAAATTGATCTGTAATTCTGCTACGGAAGCGTGACATAATAGTCATGCAGGGAACATGCAAAACATGGCATTAGCACTACTCGGCATATTCTGATTCCTATCAGGCTGCAAACTTCTACAACGGTGGGGCGCGGGTGTTTTTTAAAGGCGGAAAAATGTCTGCCCACGCGCCCATCGCTGGCAGTTTAAGTTCAATATTGATGTAATTTTGTCTTGTGATATCGATAGGAACGAAGCGATAAATATTTTGCCAAAGATGTTTCCCCGATTGACGCTTGTCCTTTGCTTGGTTTAACGCTCGGTGCAGATTATTGAGTACTAGCAGTGCCCAGAATGCGTTGCAATGCCTGTTTTTCTTTCTAAGTAGGCAGGCATATACAAAGCAGACACATTAACAAGTATAAAATAATAAAAGACAATGATTTTTTGTATATAAAATTCAAATGCTTTTGGATATACAATATTTTTGGTCCTACCGCCCTCAAATTCCTCGTACGTACACTAGAATTTGCAACGCACAAATGATGTCATGAGTTTCCATTCCACGCCTATGCTGCGGTTTCCAAGTAAATAAAATATTCTATTGTTGAAATAGTGCAAAAATTTAAGATTTTCGAGCTTAAATATCCATTTTTGTTTTGGAAAAAGCGAAGCGTATACGAAAATCGAATGCAAGAATTAAAAAAATAATGCGCACAGAGACACCACTTCACCAAATCTTATTCTGCGAATAATTAATTACGTACCTTTTAATACAAATTATGTCTCACTGTTATGATTCCGATGCACGTGATTGAGCAACTGTTAAACAATCTGCTGGTTGGTTGTTTTGTTGTTGGTTGTTTCTCGCTTGTTTGAGAAGCTCGTGAGCCAACACTCATTTGTTGAAACTACACGCGCTCTACCTATTGTACAATGGATTTAATAATTCAGAAACCTTCGCGGGCGCGCGCACTACAACTCACCAAAGTTTCATCGTAATCTAATGAATGGTATTGGTACGCATAGAAGACGAACAAACAAACATTCATTTTTATATGTTAGATATTCGATTTGGGGTATACGCCTCTGTCCTGCTCCCTGCAAGACACTTTCAGGGACCCTCCGATACCTCTCCATTGAACCTTTCTGGCGGTCCATCCCGCCTTCTCCAGATTTCACTCCTCTCCACCGATCGTGTGCCCTCCCACGTTGTTGAATTCTGCCCCATCCGTGGACCTAGGGACTCTGGACCGAAAGAGACTTGACTGTTCGACACCTTTCCGCTATGCGGTTGCCGAGAAATTTCCCCCCAAAATGAGTGCGTCCCGTTTTGTGAGCATCTGGCTGGGGATTTTTTTTTCTGGAAGCGTGCGAAGATTTATCTATTTTCCCCCTCGCGCGAACCCTGACCCTTGGAGACGATGGGTCACGCGGTCTATCTATTTGTGGGAAATATGGACATCCTTCCCTCGCTCACTCGTAGGTAGGTGTGTGTGTGTGTGTGAGTATGCATTCTCCTCCTTCGACGCGCATTCCGCGATTATCCGCGATCCGCGCCGGTTCTCAGGTGTGCGGGTGACGTCTTCTCTTCTTCGAATCCCTTTTTCTCCTTTTAAAATCCGTCTGTTGCCAACTCGCTCCCCAGCAAGTGATTATCTAGGATGGGAATCGCTTTCAGACCGTCGATTGAAAATTAGACTCAAAATTTTATGCAAATTCAAAACCGATTTAATTTCGCAAGAAGTTATCAATATCTTACGACCTCTAACATATTGCGGCAGATAATTTATTAGTGAATGTATCAATATATTTGTTTGTGATAAAATTTATTATTATTATTATTATCACTACTACAGCCTCGATGGAGCATAAGGGTTTGAGCGTTCCAAAAACCCTTAAAGTTTTGCTCGACCTGTGGTGAGGGGAGGTAATGGACGAATTGATGATGATGGCCGTTACTATAGGGAGGCAGTTTGTTAAGCAGGGAAGGAAAATATAAATGAAGTTGGTTTAATGAACGAGATGAATAGAGGCAGCACGAATGTACGTACGCTGAGATGAAGAAAGAAATCGTGAGAGGAGAGAGAAAGCATAGAATGAAAAATCTGCTGGATCTCTACTCTTTACACTCTACCTTTTAAACATTCCTTAAGGTAGTTTGAGCGAAATATCATTACCTAAAAATCAATGAATTTGGTCTCCTTTTAAAGAAAAATCTCTCACCCTTCTAATGACGCCAAAAATTCAACCCCTTACCAAATTACTTTCGGATTAATTCGCCGAAAATACCACTCCTTTCATATGGGAAATGGTACGTTCATGCACTCCAGGGCGACATTATTTACAAAATGAGGAATTTCTAACACTTAGATGCCGTAAAAACTAACAGCGAGTAGTTTGTATGTTTTCTCAACTATTTTTAAAAATTAATCATATAGTCACCGCAATAGGTTCTTGGATATCACATAAAAACCTTCCATTTGAAGGAGTTTCAAACGCACCGCGCGAAAAAAATGAGTCAACTTAAAGACTTATTTAGATATTTCCATTTAACTACTTACCATTTCTGTCATATAGAACTATATTATTTCACCATTGATAATGCAATATTTAATTCATGTGTCCTACAGCAGGTGAAATTAAATCGTATTACTTGAATATGGTCTCTATTATGACTAGGGTCTCTATTATCTCGCTCGGACTACATTAACCGATTAATGTCCATGATTATAATGATACTACCATGCTCCTAAGAGTTGTGCCGGAAACTTTACAATCCATGCTTACCTAAAAACAGTAGGAACGCGTGCAGAGAATAACTGCAAGGTGCGTGAAAGGGGAAAGATTGTGATAGTCTCGTTAGTGTTACCGACATATTGCAACAGCTTGGATAGGAATCGCTTTCAGCCCGTCGATAGAAAATTAGACTCAATATTTTAAGTAATTTCAAAACAATTTTCTTTTCAGGCCAAGTCATCAATATTATACGAACTCCAATACCCTACGGTAGATCAGATCAGGAGAATAAAATAAGAGAAATAGATTGCAGAACAGAAAGGTTTAAAATGTCGTTTTCCCCGCGATCGATAAGAGACTATAATGGCTGCTTTAAGACTTTGAATTACGTTAATTGACAGGTATTGTAGCTGATTAATTCACATGCACAATTATAAATCCGCCAAGTAGTGCTGACACCATATTTTGCATGTTCCCTGCATGACTCTTGTGTCACGTACACGTAGTTATATTAGACATGAGTTTAGCAGTTTCTGTAGCAGTTCTCATTAATCATTATAGGTGATTTGGTTCCATAAATTTAAGCCTGAATCATTGTCTTAAAGAAGAAAATTTCCGAAGGTAGACGTAAGTCAATGGAATCGTTAGGTATCTCGTGAGGATTTTTTTGCTTCTATTTTCCGGCAATATGGGCAGAGAAGAAAGGAGCAAGAGACAAATAAATGGCGCGGGTTTCCTGTGTCTGTGGTCTCGTGCCTTCCATCGATTTCGTTCGACTAAATCCTCCCGCAGCCTTCGCCTTCCTACCACCCGACCGTGGCTCGGTTATGAATACGATCGGTTCATATGTCATCATTATTTCTTTCTTTCTAGGAAGTAAGGAAATGGAGATAAGGGATTGGGGGCGGTCGAATCTCCGACGTGAGAGTAATCGAGCAGTTTCATCACCTTAAGGTTGCAGCCTTCTTGGGGCCAACGATCTGATTTCTTCCTAATAGATTCTTCGTTCTCTCTATAATGTGTCGGTGTATTTTCGAAAACATATCTACATCTACGAAATACAATGCAAGCCATCACTAGGGTGCGTGGCACGGAGTGATACCACGCCAGACGTGAAGCCCTCATCCGCTGAAATCCGAACCGCGCAAGAACCCCCGGAGTGCTAGACGCAGGCCAAAAGAAGTCAGGATATCAGTGTGCGGTCAGTCAGTTATATCCTCTGTAAGCCATTTTACCCATAGGTTGAATAGGTTGAATAGGTACCAAGGTTGAATAAATATCAAACATTATTTTTATTAAACTTATTGGTCCTCACAGTCGGTCAAAATTCGTTTAAAAGTCGAAAAATCATGCGAAAAATTTCTGCGTGATTTTAGCCGTCACCTGGCTTCGAACCGACGAACTGCTTTCTGTCAAAGTCATGTAACAATAAAAACAATAAATGTCTCTCAAGTGCAATGGTGTAGCACAGTATTATGTTGAAAAAAGGAGGGGTCGCGGTAATCTTTAGATTATTACCCATGGACGTAGGTTTGGCCAGGCGAGGGCTTCTCCACCTTGCCGCCTCCCTCCCCTCCCTCCATCGCGACCACTCTCAGCCCAGCGCTCCAGTATCCGCGGCCACGGACCCCTCCGATAATACGCGGCGTTATTAAGGCTTTTAACTCGCTGCACACATTTTATATAAGTGCGGAAGGTTAAAATGAACTACTTCGATGCCATTTAAATTCCCATTAAATTTTGGGAGAGTTGAATTGGATATTACCGAAAGCATTTAACATTTCTACATCGTCGTCGAAAAATCGGGTGTCGGATTGATTATTATGCGCGCTACTTCTGTTTCGGGAGCCATTTAAAATCATGTTGACGCAGAAGAGATTATTTCATAGCTTTAAACTTTATGTTATATTTTTTTTGGGCCCGTCAAATCACTGTGAGAACACATCCATTACACTTCATTCCCTATTAACTGACTTATTTCCCGCGTTCATTCTTTCTGGTTGCGGTCGTCATGGATGTCACTCATTGTTGACGCCCTCCCTTTATAAGCGGTATTGACGTGGCTTATTGAGTTGTAAGGCATTAACAGTATCCAGGTTGTATCGTTTCCGGTTAATAAAGCTATCGTTATTTCAACAATATAAATCCTTTTCTGTTATAGTATAATGTGCACTAATCGTTTAAACTAGCCTTAAATAGGATTCTCACGAGCGCGACTCAACTACAGGTCCGGAATCTCCGTCAATATTGGTTAATGTTTTTATTCACGCCAAGCTAAGAATTTACCATGGTCCCTTCTGTAAAATTCCATTTTATTGATGAATTGGCATGGAGTGTAGCGTTAAATGGATAGAAACGTAGACCGAAATCCGAACCCTGCACGTTCCCCGGAATGCCTGGCGCAGGCCAAAAGCAGTCAGGACTGCAGTGCGCAGTCGGACTAGAAATTAGCGAAGTACTACGTACGAGATCACGCTGCCATGATGCTCACTACTCGAGATACGACTACTGGTTATGATTACTGTGACAGATAATTAGTTCTGCAGGGTACTAAGTCATTCAAGATGTGTATCATGTCGGAAATTGCTTGCGAGGTCAGTAGCTAGTAATGATGTTAAGATATTTAGCGCAAGTGCAAAAACCTATTTTACCTATTCAGGATCAAAGTTCCCTAGAACTGGGCAACTGAGATCATACAGAGCAAAGGAACTCAGTATTTTCTTTATTTTCCAAATACATGCAGTCTTCATTACCTTTGCAAGTAATATATTTTATTGACGTTTTATGGGTGGATACAGGTCTAGATATATTTGTCAACTGCCCTCATAATACCACATGTTAAAGAAAGCTGTATTGCGTCAATTTCGTTTGGTTTATGACATAGGTATAGCAAATACTGTGACAGGTAAAGAGTTCTACAACGTACTAAATCATGCAATAGTTATATTGCATGCGTGGTCAGTAGCTAACCTCGCATGCCGGAAATTGCATGCGAGGTTAGTAACAAACAATTATGTTTGGATATTTAGCGCAGGTGCAAAAACCTATTTTCCTTGTCAGGGTCAAAGTATCCTAGAACTGATCTATCATAACTATTATGGTCCCTTATTGTGTGTGGAAAAAAAGACATTTATAATCTATAGGTTTTACTTAATCTTATGCCGGTGATCGTTTCTACCGCAATAGTTTGGCTCTATGGTCTCTTATCGCTCGCGGGATAAACGAAATTTAAAACCTTTCTGTTCTACAATCAATTTCCCTTATTTTATTCTCATGATGTGATCTACAACGCTCGATAAGAGACTGTAATGCCTGTGTTAAGACTTTTAATTAGCTTTGTTGACAGCTATTGTTGCTGATTATTTTTATATACCCCCTAATGCATGTTTCTAAATCTGCCGAGCAGTGCTAACACCATGATTTGCATGTTCCCAGCGTGACTCTCATGTCACGTTTTCATAGTACATCATGGATTATTTTGGTAGTTCCTTTAGCTTTTGTAGTAATCCGATAGTGTGGTGCTTGTTGGTGAAAGTAAATTTTGTTCACTGTAGTTCATGTTGGTGATAGGTCACCCCCTGCCAAACACCCTCGTGGTGGCTTGCAGAGTAATAAGTAGATACAGATGTATGTACATTCTTCCTGCCTCTCTTCGTCGCATTCATAAAACCTACTTCATATATTCCCCCTCTTTGCTTACCTTACTACCTTCCTTCAGTGAAGGCCTTAATCATAAAATCGTTCATTACTTCATTTGACCGCAAGTGTTACGAGCAACTCTTTAAAGGTTATTGGAGCACTCAAGCCTCTCCATTTCGTCTAGGCAGTAGTCCAAGGGAAGACTTCATGGTATGAGAAAGAGTCAAAAATATCCATATTGGAAAAAAAGACGCTAAAGATTTAGGACCCGAAGTTTTGCAAAAAAATATTTGATTTTATTATTCCCCCATGCATTTCAATGTTCCGTAGTCCTTCCACGGAGGAGATGGCACCGTCTCGAGCTAGTCTTCAGCTCCTCCCATCGTCTACCCTACTTAGCGTGCAATCTGTAAGGCCGGAAAAAACCGTTTCCTCCCTCACTCTTCTTATGCAACGCTTCCACTCAACCATCAATCATCTCCCACGGTGGTCGTCGAGTTTTCATTGGAGACAACCATTCCGCAGGGGGAGGAGGAGGAAGAGGAATCGGCGACTGGCCGTCTACTCAACGGTGGGGACGATATGGTCGGGAGGAGTGCGGGTTTGAATGCGAAGGGAACAAAATACCGGGGGGTATCGGATGGCACATGGGATCGTGGATTTTTGGGGCACCCCGACGAGGAAATGAAAGCGAATTAGCCTCGACCGGCGCTCTCCATTTTTGCGAGCGGAGACGGAGAATACGAGGGAGGATGAGGGAGGCTGTTCGTCTGTCCTGTCTGTTTGATGCATCGGTCCTAGCTGTCTCACTTGCGCGCGCGCGCCCAAACGGTCTTCTTCCCCCCCCCGGGAAGAGACAAATGGCTGCGAAAAAGCGAGCGCGGTCCATGACGCCATCGACACGGCTCCTCGGGTTCGCCGCCTTCTGGTTGGGGAGTGAGAGTGGTAGTGTCCATATATTCCATTCTCCCTTCCCGATTTCCCGATGACGGATAGGTGTGGCTATATAAATGAATCGGGCGCCCACGTGAAGTCGAGCCCCCTTTTTCTTTTTTACTTTCGGGAGACCACGAGGAGAAAGTCAATTCTTTTCCGTTTTTCGCATTCCCTCTGGTCGTTCCATCATTCGTGATTAACCCGGAAGTCTACAGAATTTTCCTACATGGACCGCGCGCTCTGTCTTTCTCCGTTTCTTCCCTGATCAAGTCCTTGTTATTCATGACATCTGAGCTGGGCTAAGGCAAGTTCTGTCACTAAAGAAGGATTCACTTCTTCTTTTCTGCTCTTTCCTCTTCGAACGGGACTAACGAATGCGATGTGAGCTGATTCCTGGTGTATCCCGATTATCTTTTCCTGATCTATGGGAGGCAATTTTCTTTGAGATTTGTAGCTTCAAATGTCACTTTGAATGTAACAAGATATCGTTAACTGGCATTGCCTGGTAGTTTGAACTGGTTCAGTTTCATTTTCTATTAGAGTTAAATTATATCGATAAAAATGTGGTAGGTATCCACTTTTTAGCGCAAACTTTGACAGCAATCATTTAATAGGGTAATATAGCGACTGAGACTTAATGTATATTGAAGAACTCGCAAACGCTTTCGCGTTTATGCGAGACTCGCCTTTATTTGTAAGTATTCATCTATAATATTTTATGACTTGTATGATGAAGGCAAATGGTGAAGTAATTGAAAAAGTGGATGATTTCGTGTACATAGGTAATATGTATGCGAAAGATGGAAGAATAGATGAGGAGATAAAGAGACGTGCGAATGCTGGAAGGAAAGTGGTAGGTAGCATGTGGAGCATATCAAGGAATGAGTGCTTGTCTAAGGAAGCGAAAATTGCCGTGTACAAAAGTGTACTTCTTCCCACTTTGCTATATGGTAGTAAAACATTGGTATGTCAGGATAGACATAAGAGTAGACCAAACGCCGTGGGTATGAGTTATCTGAGGAGTATTTGCAGCAAAAGTAGGATGGATAGGGTCAGAAATGAGTGGATCATGAATGAATGTGGGTTAAATGCTCCAGTAATTGACGTGTATGAAAGGAGTGTGCTCAGTTGGTTTGGCCATGTTGAGAGAATGGATGAGAGTCGAATAACGAAACAGATATATGAGAGTAGAATGAATGGTGTGAGAGGTAGAGGTAGGCCGAGAAAGTTGTGGTTGAATGTGGTTGAGGAAATTCTTAGGAGGAGGCATATTAGGAGTCTTAAAAACAGGAGGGCGTGTATGAAACAGTGTATGGGGGTAAATGAGGCAAAAGAGGTTTGCAAGGATAGGTCAGAATGGAGAAAATTATTGAAGCAGAGTTAGGTGTACAATTATGTATTAACGAGTGAAATATTTTGACTGCGCCTACCTCGGAAGGGAACGGCTTGATGGGTATGTACGTATATTTTCTGACTTAAAGGTTCTGATCAAAATCGGTGATTTAATTTAAGTTGGAGTGAGTGGTGAGGAAGTTGCGTCAAAAATATCGGAAAGTAGTTCGGTAAGGGGTTCATTTATTGATATTTTTGGAAGAGTGTGATGTCTTTCTTTAAAATTGGTCCAAATTCATTGATTTCTCGGTGAAATGATATTTCGCCCAAACTCCCTTGAATGAACAATGATTGTTCGATCAATTCGTTGAGAACTATTCAACTCAGGAAAAACTGCTTGCGACATAAGTTGGAGTTGTTCATCAAATATTACCGCAGTATTTACGTTTACCATGACTAAAAGTTGAAATATTTGTCCACGCTACTGTATCTTGTCATCTCATTTCTGAATTAGGTATTTTGACCATGTACTAACCAATCCTATTTGACAATTTTTAGTAATCCTGTATTTGATTTACACAATTTTTTGCATGACGTTCAAAATATTTTTTTCTAGAGCCAAACTATTATGTTAGAAACGATCACAGGCATAAGATTAAGGAAATAGACCTCAGAACTGATAGATTTAAAACGTCATTTTGGCCACACACAATGAGGGACCGTTAAACTTGCGATAGATCAGTTCTAGGATACTTTAACCCTGACTAGGTATAATAGTTTTTTTCACTTGCGCTAAACATCCCAACATCATTATTAGTTACTACTAACCTCGGATGCAATTTCCAGAATGATCCAGTCATTGCATGATTTAGTAACATTTAGAGCTATTTATCCGTTGCAGTAATTATAACCAGTAGTCGTGTCTTAAATAGTGTACCACTCGGTAGCATGTTCGTCCACGTGGCACTCTCCTACTCGTAGTTTCTGGTCTGACTGCGCACTATTGTCCTGACTGCTTTTGGCCTGCGCCTTGCATTCCGGGGTAACGTGCGCGGTTCTGATTTCAGCTGGAATGAGTGTTTCATGCCTGGTGTGGAATCATCCCTTGCCACACATCGTATTGGTGGCTTGCACGGTAGTTTGTATATGTAGATCCGTTGTTTTTGCGATTCTTTCCGAAATCGATTTCTTACATTGAAGACATCTATGAACATTGGTCTGCCTCACCATTGTCTTTATTTCTAATGTAGTGAGCTTATATTTCCATCCTCCTAGGTACTTGGGACGTGCTACGTATCCAAACTATTCCGAACGTATATCAAAATTGAACTCGAAACAATTTTTATATTCACAAATTTCATATTGTACACATGCTGTTCATTTTTAATCTTTCTGAGGCGTGTAGTACTGCTTGGTACTCATGGTATTGTTTCAGACTGTTATTCTTTTGATACCTCTACAACCTTCGTATTTCTGTGGTAGTATGATTTAAATCTTATGCTGACGGCCGTAATATTTATGCATTTATGCTTTCATTATATTCTCCGGTTGAATCTAAATGAAACCATTCCATTCCCTGAAACACTTCGTATTGAGGAGTTGTTATGGTTGTTATGGGGAAGGTAATTTTTTCTATTCTTCTATTTTTTCCTTTGTGTGTTCTGCAGGTGATATATCTTTTGCCCGTTTTAAATAACTATTTGTGTCTTCTCAGCCTCGAAAGTCTCTAATTTACATAGATATACTGGAAATTCACATTGAACGATCATTAAATATTTCTCCATTTTCTCATTACCTTGAAGGCTTCTACTGTTACTGTTGCACCTTTCTTTCCCATTCGCATTCAGCATATGATCTTTCATCCTTGCTCTCTCTTTCTCCGCGCGCCATCTATATATAATTTGATATTTAGCCTCCCCGACAAATCCCCTCCTTCAGAATCGGTCTTCTACGTCTTCATTTGTAGCCTCAACCTTCTCCAAATCGGACCTAACTTGAGTCCACCATCTCTTTCGTGGTATTCCCCGGGGTCGTCTTCCTCCTGGATTCCTTTTCTACTCCTCCTATAGCACACATACCTCCTATTTATTTCATTTGTGTGAAACCCATCTGATTTGTCTGCTCTTAATCTCTATCTTATATGGTGTTTCATGGCAATCAGAATTATATTCCAGACGTTTTTTTTCACGTAACGCCTCTTTTTCCCCAGATTCGTCTTCAAATAATAAATGGAATCTTTGAATTTTTCATTCAGATGATTTATCCTTAAGGGGGCTCACTACTTCTCAGATTCTCCTCGACTGGCTTCTCCCCTCCGAGACCTGAGTGGAATGGGAAAGTCCTAATCTTCTTGTCGAGGGGGGGAGTAGATAGAGGAGGGGATGACGGCAGAGGAGGTGGGGGCAGTCGGCCATATGCCGTGACTAGATCGCGAAAAAACACGAAACATGCGTTAGCATTTTAAAGTCTGAGGCCTTATATTGACAAGCATAATAAAGTAGATGACACCAAATTAAATACCAAAGACCATTATGTGATCTTACTACGTGACATGTTTCTTTTAGTGAATAAAAAGGGCAATGAAGAGGTCTGAAAAATGACTGAAAAAGGTCACTGAAAACACTAATTATCATTAATATGTCTAGTGATGTGAACAATGTATCTCAATGAAAGCTCAGATACATTCTTTCCTAACAAAAATGTGAAAACTTAAACTTCCTACACAAAAAATAATAGGGTGACAATTAAAATAAAAGTGGTCTGCAGAGGCGATTTTAACTGAGGTAGTGAGCCCCCTTAAGTCTTTAAGTGTGAAATGAGCGTAGTAATAGCCTTTAGTAAAAATGACAGCTTATCATTTTCCGTCCTATAATTCATTACCGACCACCAGCTATATATTGCCGTTATCAAGGCCAATGATCAAGTCTTTGATAAAAGCAATGAGATCTATAAACTTTGGTCACCAATGAAATATAGTGCAGAAACCACTATGATATAGTTTATATCATTTGTGGCATGTTTTCACAACGCTAGGCCTGAATTAGCGTCTTTGTAATTTCTGTTTGTATTGGTAAAGTCACATATTCAATTGAATCCTGCAAGTATAACGATTCAGAAATATCCATCAAACCAATTTTGGCAGATAATGGTTTTAGCAGGTCAAGTCCCATAGAAATCTCCCAGCTCCCTTCCTTTGGAATAGCTAATCACGTCGAAATCAGTTTGCACCCTGCGGTTTGAATTATCGGTGCTTTCCCGGGAAAAATCTCCCTTGACCCACGGCTCGACAAAGGAGAGCTAGCTGTAAATTCGTCCTCTTTCGCCCGCGTCCTATTCTCGGCTGCGAAAAGGTCGCGTTTGGTCGCCCCCCGCTCTTCGTCCGTGTGGGTAGAATCCCTCACAGCGTGGTGGCGAATTTCAAGCGATCTTCCTCCCCCCGGACCCCTTTGACCGCCTCGGCGGGCCGTGATGGAATATGGGCGAATGGAATAATTTGCGGCGTGTCACTGGGAAACACATCGTGATGGGGAAGAGAAGTAGTAACGACGGCCCTCCTCTCGTCCCGATTCGCGTTCCGTTGTTCTTTGCGGGTGGCGCGTCGAGAAACAGATTTATGGCAGACCTGCGCCGCCCCGCACAAAGCTTGAATTGGAAGGCCCGGGCGGATTTGAACTTGGGCCGCGCGATTCCTGCGAGAGAGGCGTGCGAACTGCGGTTTAGTGCGTGGGTCTGGATATATATGTATGTCGCCATCGCAGGTTGTAGTCTTTATTGATCAACGTTGAGTTCCGGGGTGGTCCCTGAAAAGTATTACCTGGTGTGGCGAACCTTCCGAGGCGTCCTAAATTCAGTTTGTCACATTGAATGTCCTTCTACAGCTCCTCGTACTTCCTTCCACTCCCTCATCACTCCGAGGGTTATAAGGGGATGCGACAGAGAGTTGAGGTCATTAACGCTATTGAGGACAGGTTAATGGAGGAAGGGTGAGAAGAAACACTGTGTCGGCTGGGGTGTGGCTTATTTTTTATATTTTCTCGGATTTTCTATTTCAACCTCTCAAATTATTGTGTGAAATTCACTGTGGAAAAATCACTCACCTGTAGTGGGAATCGAACTTAGATCTCTCGATTTCACGCCGAGTGCTCTAACCTGTTAAGCTACCGAGGCGTCCTCTTCCACAATGAATCTCATGGGGGCTTTAAGGAGCAAGTTGTCTTCACAGGTACCGTGAATGGAATGCCAGAGGTGTCCGTATGGGTTCGATTCCCAGTCCAGGCGAATGATTTTTCCGCTGTGAATTTCACACAATTGTGTGATCACTATCGGGTAACTCCGTGGAAGTAACTGCGCGGCTAGTTCCGTAGTTCTTTGAAAAATCTCTTACTTTGTTATGCGGTAAAGAAAGAAAGTGTTTTTTTTAATCGGTCCGATTAGTTAACATTTTGAGGTCCCTCAAGAGGCATAAATGCAATACCATCCGTTTTCCCCAATCAGAGAAAAAATAGTAGGTACATTATGTAACGAGTGCGGTATGGTCGCGAACAGCGCACGCCCAGCAGCCCAAGTAGGGATACTCGCAACTATACCGTACAAGTTGCCCCCCTCAATTTTTATCGATAAGTGCTGCGTCATTCTTTCTGCTATCCAATAGTGACAATTTGATTCCTCAATCGAGATTGCAAGTAATTTTTAAAAAGAAACCTCTACACTTTTATAATGGGCATTAAAATTGGGGCCCATTTTTGGGGCGTTAGGGCCCTTGGAACTCTGAGACGTTTGCTCCAATGGATTCCTCGTACTCTACATACCGTGAATACCGAATGTCAGGGAAAATGATTTCGACAAAATAACAGTCTACAGAGGTAAACACTCATTTATGCAAGGGTACGTGGTCATTTATTGAGATAAAGATTCTTACTTGCGATGCTTCCGGCATTATTCGCTGGTGTATCAAACATGAGAGATTTACGGAAAAACTTTAATAATTTTACTCTGTCATAAATTCAGATGGTTGCATAGATGTCACGCACTACAAATTGGCATTTAGAAGGTTGTGTCAAGGCTACGACTGCTATGAGGATCTGCAGTTTGAAGATTCGTTTCCCATCAAATTCTCAAATTAACCGCGCGCCGTCTGGAGAATACCTGAAGAATCGCCCGCAAGAATCTTTTCCCAAAAAATGATCACGAACTCCGGCATAATTAGAGCTAAAATATTAAGGATTGTGTCATTATGCATGTCACTAGCAAACTATAAGCGTTACCCAAGGGTAGTGACTCATCCGGCTCCAGCTGGTGTAGGTCTGTGAAGGGCGCAGGAGGGATCAGCTGACCGGGAATGCGACCTGCGCGCACCCGGCACGTCGTTGTGTAGATGGCGCGCGGCTGTAGCACCCGCAAACAGATTCTATTTTTGTAAAACAGTTGCATTTACGCAAAATTAAAAAAAATTCCCGCCATGCAAGAGTTTTAACTTATCGCGTTAACTCAAGAGACATTTTTTTAAAATCTCCAATTGGAGAAAACGAATGTCATTGAATTTCTTTCTCTTGAGTGACATCCAAATATTAACTAATTAAGCCGATTTTTATGTATACCCTTTATTTGTACCGTAGCCTGATTTGAAAGGTTGCAATAAAAATATCTCATTAAAAAAATAAAAAACCAAGCCACACCTAGTGTCGACCTGAGCATAATTCTGGGAATGGGGTCCAAAGTTGAACCTTCCATCCAATGGGCACATACTGAACTGGAAACTTTTTCAATATAGCACTTGAATTGGGATCCCAGTTTAGTCTCTACCACTTTTTGGATTTGAACCCGGGACAACAGATAGGGAAATCATTACTACAGTTATCTTCGTATAGCCATTCGCTTAAAAAAAGCTGGTTTCAGGCCGGCAAGGACCTGTGTTTTATCCCAGTTTGGTCCGATTTATAAATCCTTAAGTTCGAGCCATCAAATCCTTTCTCATTGGCGTCCATTTTTCTTCTGAAATGTCCTTCATTTTCTTTCTCCACACCCTAATTTTATTTCCAAATTCTTTATCTGCATTAATAATGTTTGAATAGGAAAGGGGTGTCAGTACCTTTGTCTGTGAATGGACTTCCAAACAAGGTGGGCACCTAGTGTGAGAATGAAAGAAGGTTGGAATCTGCTTTAGTAGACGATAAGCGGAAAAAGGATTATTGAGGGAGACCGTTGAACCGTGTGTACGAGAAAGACTTCCGAAACGGATTGGATAGAGTAAGCAATCCACATATGCATTTTCAGTTTGCATTCACTGTTTATAAATTCTATACCCTTATTCTCTGGTATTAGATTTCGTTTATCAATGAGTTCCATGTCGGCAATGCTAGCTTTTGTTTTCATCTGTGTATGCAGTGTATACAAGTTGATACTGGGGCAAATGGCGGGGAGAGGTGTGGCACTAGTGAGTAGCAGTGCTGAAAGTAAAAGATTTTAACTGATTATCTCTTAAGTAATGGCATTTAGAAAAATCAATTCTGTGACACTCTGGAACTGTAGTGAATGAGGTAACCTTACCGGTGGTCGCTTCAATGAGACAGTGCCTCAGCATATGAATTCAATGGAGGACGTCTTTTGCACCATTGCAAAGATTTGAGTTTCATTATCACCCTGTAAAAAATATTATTTAAAAAATTTAAATGTAATTACATGCATTAATTTTTTTATGAAAGATTCTTTACGTTATCTCTTTCTTAACAACACAATCCTAACTTCATGAGCAGTTAAAACCTGCCAACGAAATAGATAACCGTAAACCATCAGAAATGGAAATCCTAAAAGACATGTATAAGAATGCATCAACGAACGAATGCATCTGGGAACTTATTATTTGAATATATACTATACTATATTAAACTGAGATCCGCTAGGTTTGTTAAAGGCCGTTTTGATAATTGTATAAGTGTTACGAGCTTAATAGAAGAACTGGGATGGGAATTACTATCAGAACGCAGGTTAAAATTCAGGTTTAACCTTTTAAGTAAATTCGAAACCGTTTTGTTCACAGATGACGTTAGATATATATTAAGAACCCCTGAGTATTAATCTAGGTTTGATCAGATTAACAAGATTAGAGAGATAGATTGTCGTACCGATAGATTTAAAATGTCATTTTTCCCGCGTACTGTAAGAGAGAACAATGGGCAGCGTAGCAAAGGGATAGGTAGGTGAAATATAGTTAGAGTAGTCGGTAGTGCATGATGCATGTAATAACAACCAATAATCCCTTCCATATTATGTAGATACTAACCATCTAGCTTCATGTGACCCTATTTTCTAGCATGTCTCCCTTAAATATCCTAGTTGCATGTCAATAGTGCATGTTTGGTGATATTCACCCCCTGCCTCACACCCTCGTGGTGGCTCGCAGGGTATTACGTAGATGTAGATTATCCGAAAAACGTAATCACAATCCCCAAAAGTCAATAATACAGTCGAAACATCAAAGCTGTGCAAATTCTCCAAAACAAATAGTACAAAAGTAATAAAAATCTCTCAAAATCATAAGTTTTGTGTAGTTTCGCCTTTCATTTCCTGTTAGTGCTTTTTTGTTTCCGTCACCCGCCAGAGGACGATGTGGTTCGTGACCTTGTAAGAGATGCGTGCCCCTCCTGTATTCCGGAGAAGCGAGACGGTGAAGATGGTCGAGGATTGATGAGTGGTTGATTGCAGCGACCGAACCCACCGTTAAGTCTTGGAAGATAGCTGGATAGAGGATATATGTGCCTATGTAAGGTGCCTTTTCAGCAACTGCAGGTTTCTGCTCATTGCTGTCCCAGGTAGTCCTATAAATGAATCGATAAGACTTTTCTTGAGTTACCCTAGTATGTCAATCACCATAGAGACTGCGAATGCCATAAACAAACAGTAACTTGTTGGGGTGATTTTTTTGTTAATTTTAAGTTTTTCTCAACCTTACGTGAAAGCCAGAGCCCTATCTCAGATATAGTATAGGCAGAATTTATCTCTGAAACAATGCGTTCCCCTTTAAAAGAAGTGATTATATTTGTTTGGAAAGGCGACCGATTACTGGGGCCATTTAGGCCATATAGGAGAGGTAGGAAGAGCGATTGATAAGACAAGTATCGTTTGAAAGTCGAGAGAAACTCAGCGTCGTCGTTCATATCACCCATACAAAAGGCACCAACCACTGTTTAACGTCCCTCCAACGGACAGAGGACCTTAGCTGAAGTGTCTCCCTAATGACACCCAATTGGAAATCAGAATTCCTCTAAAAACATCTTCGCCAACGCCGGTATTCGAATCCTAGCCATGGGAAGGGAATGCCAGTCTATCCGCCACACCAACCTGATTCCCAAGAAAACTCAGTCATGCGCCGTAAAAGTATTAGAGTTAGCCATTCTCATTGATTTCAGGATCTGCTTTTACTAAAACCATAATCAACAGGCAAATTAGAAGACTTGTATTCTGTTCCCTCCCAATTGTCCCGTCAGGAGTTCCACAAGGGTTGAATTACAATTAGGTCCTAAGCATTCGAGTCAGTATTTTATTATGCGTATGCTTTCACTCCGGAAAACCATGCACTCACTACTTGATTACATTTTGGTGCGAAGAGTTAAACTTAGCATATCGCTAGGGTTAAACGTTGGCACTGTAGTCCAAAAGGTCCTCTTGCAAAGATAGCAATCGCTTGCTGACCGTCGATTGAAAAGTAGACTCAATCTTTTATGTGAATTTAAATCCGACTTAAATTTTGTGAATTTAAGTTTTCAGGCGAAGTTTTCAATATCCTACGAACTCCAACATACTACGGTAGATCAGCAGATCATGAGAATAAAATGAGGGAGGTAGATTGTAGAACAGAAAGGTTATAAATGCTGTTTTTCCCGCAATCGATAAGAGACCATAATGACTACGTTATGACTTTGAAATAGGTAAGTTGGCTGGTAGTGTAGCTCATTGATTCATATACACCCTAATACATGTTTCGAAATCTGCCGAGTAGTACTAACACCATGTTTTGCATGTTCCCTGCATGTGTCATGTTTACATATGTAGTTACATTATATATGGTTTTGGTAGTTTCTGTAGCATACCCATAGTATAATAGTTGTTGGCGACAGTAAATTTCTTCGCTGTAGTCCATGTTGGTGATAAGTCACTCTCTGCTACACGCTCTTTTAGTGGCTTGCAGGGTAATTTGTAGATGTAGGTAGATATGGGAAATACACTGATGATACGAAAATACTCTGATGATTTGGCATGCTGTAATGCGCAGGGTTGCAAAGATATCTTCATATCCAGGATACCATGCGAGCCACCTCAAGAGTGAGGGAAAGGGGATGAGTTATCACAAACATGGAATGATAAACCAAAGATTAATTTCACAACGAAAAATAATTCTGTGACTAAATTTTTTCGGGGCGAATCACATCCCTTTGAATTATTCCGAAAGCTGCTTCGGATATCGAGAAAAGCGTACGGAAAAACTTTAAAAGCCAAAACATCGCCCAGGTCTTTGCCATCACCGGCAAACACCCTTGTGGCGGCTTGCTGGGTAATAAGTAGATGTAGATGAAGATGTGGCTAAATATCCTTCGTGGATGCTCAAGATCCGAACGCGAGGATGTTATGAGCGTGGCTGTTTGGGGATTCGACCATGAAGAGGGTTCCGGCAGGAGGGTGGTTGAAATGAAATGAGGAGGGACTTTGGATGGGTGGGTGCGAGGGGAGGCTTGGGGTTGTTGGTTGATTTGACGTCGGGGGGGGGGGAGGGAAATAAGAGTGGGAGAGAGGGCGGGGTGCATGGGGGGAGGTGAGGCGAAGGTGAGGGGAAAGAAGGCGGAAGAGGGGAATCTGTAGACACGCTTCCTCTTATCAATTTCAACGGGGCCGCACACTCTTCATTCTTCCCCACCCTGCCCTCTTGGGGGTCCACAAAAGCCTTTACCACGCTCGGGCGCCTCCATGGTCCAGCGGAGTGCACCCCCTCTCCCCCACACGACTCCGTCGACCAATGGCCTTCCTCCGTTTCGGTCGCGCTTCCGTGGTCTTCTTGGGGGCGGGTGGGTGCGGGAGGAAAGAGTGGGGGAGGGTGGATGTGTGGCCGGGTGAAAAGGAAATGGGGGATGGAATGGGGTGTGTGTGGTGGGCCAGATGCACCCGGCACCCTCCAAGTCGCTCGGGGATGTCCCGCACGAGGCTCGTGCGATGGCGGAGGCCTCTCACAGGCGGGCGATGGGATTTTTTTTCCTTCCGTCATGCGGGAATTTTCAAACGCAGCCCTGACAAGAAGGAGACAAGGTCTCCGCATCCTAATGAATGAATCGGATTCTCATGTTCAGTAACTTGGAGGTATTCCATCACCGGTAAAATTTATCTGTACGACTAAATTTTACAGTTCATCATAATGAAAAGATAACTTGGTCCGCGTCCACACTTAATTTTCTCACCCCGACCCAGGTTTCCACATTTTACCCCACTTTGAATACGCTGCCAGTGATGTCTTCTCGGGTTTTCGTCGGGCGCGAAGCGTACGCTGCCAGTGAATTCTTCTCGGGCGTGAACGTCGTCATGAAATGATGGCGATGTGTACTCGTCGAAATGCGGGTCGTGAGTTAAAATTTCACCCACGGTATTACTCTTAAAGTTTGTCGGACAATGTCTTTTCCCCACACATCCGTACTGAAATAAAAACTGGCTCTAGCAGTTGCTAGACTTGGATTTCCTCTCATTAGTGTAGGAGTCGGAAACTTGGTCATCGCGCAGAGAGGATGTACGTTGACAGGAAACATTTGAGATATGAATTTGAAGAGGGCAATCTGAAGATAAAAGGACGGTTGGTAATTGAGAGTGTGAGATGGATGGCGAGGACGATGAATGAGAGGGTATACGTATATGGTGAGTGTGAGTGGTATATGAGGAATATACGTATATGGTGAGTGAGGAAAAGAAGTTAGCGGCGGAAGATTTGGAGAAGGCATAAAAATGAATGTAGGACGTGTTGAAAAGTGATTTGTAAAGGGGAGAGCGCCTGGAAAACTCAGAAGAGGATAGGAATTCTATTTTAAATGAATAATTAGTGAGATTTGAGGAATTTTAAAGAAACCTGGCTGTTTGCTCTTTCTACGACGGCAAGTGAGATGAACGAATTAGGATGAAGACAGTGCAAAAATCTACTAATCATCAGATGGAACATGAGGTAGTTGATCAGTTGGTTATTTGGGAAGGCGACTGACAACTGAGATCAATTGCACTTGCAAGGGTCGGTGGTTAGTTTGCAAAGTAAGGTTTAAAATGTCTCTTTTCTCGCGATCAATGTAAGTCCACAATGGCGGTCATTGAGACTTCGAACTTCGAAGTAAGTTAGTCGACAGGCAGTGTAGACGAATTTGCCACCTTGTGCTTTTTTTAATCTGTCACGTAGTACTAATACTACGTTTCGTATGATCCTGGCAGTTCTTCTGCATATGCTATTACTTTCAATTTATAGCCCGCATCATATGAATACCTTCTATTTGTTTCCATTGCGAAACTACCTACTAACAAAAATATTGTACTGTTACCGCAGTATCTTGTATCTCGTTTACGTAGGTACATAATACATTAATTCAGTAGTTTCTGTAGCATTGGTAGCTAACCAATTGTGTAGTGCAGTTGGTGAAAGTTTCATGTATGTTATAGTACATGTTGACCTATAATTTAACAGAGAGTGGAATCGACCTGACGGAAGGACAATTTTACAGCCGCTACAGACTCAGACGTTAACCCTTGAAAAGTTCATGTTTCAGGATCACGCAGAGAATATTAATTGCACCCACGCTCTGTCTATAGAACTGATAGGCGCGAAAAAATAAGAGAGATACACTGCTCAGCTTACTGAAACGAGAATTCATTGTTTCGGAATGAGACACAAGGGTACGTCGACGTTCATTTCACGTTTCGTACTTCATCTTCTTATTGTTTACGGCCTACTGTATTTTATTGTAAATTGATGACGGAAATTGTAAGTGAGTTATTCCGACAAATTTATAAAAAATAATGTTAAATCTTTTATTTAATAAAAATAGCTCCTGGAAAGTGTTCACATACCTCTCCAAAATGCTTCAGGAAAATCCTCATTTTTGTTTGTCTAACGACCCCTTCATCATTGGTCGTTTAATCCTAAGATTGGTTGACTGCAGCCCTCCACCCTTCTTTATCTAATAGTAGTTTCCTTACCTCCTGGTATCTCTTCCTATATATTTTCCTCTTTATTTGGTCCATGAACTTATTCCTGGGTCTTCCTCCGGGGTATTTTCCCTCTATTTTGCGTGCAATCACGTTCTTCATAAGCTCATCGTACCTCAGGGTGTGTCCCATCCATCTGGTTCATCTTTTTCCTATAGTGTTCCCTATGGTCCTTTCCTCTTCTGCTCTTCTCTACCCTTCATCATTTTTAATTTTGTCCGTCCATTTTATCTTCATCATTCTCCTCCAGTACCAGGTTTCGAAAGCTTATAGTCTAAACGATCTCTTATGGCATAAAATTGGCTTGCTCTCTCACATACATGATATTGTGGAGGTTCTTGATGATCTTCTATCGGTTTCCTTTTATTATAACGCGGCAGTACTTTTTTCGGTTCGAATTTATTATTATTTCGCATCGTGCATTGCATTCTGTATAGGCGGCGTCAATTATATGTTTGTTAGTTACTCAAATGGGCGAACAAATACAATCGTGTATTTCTGTCTATTCTCTGAAAATACAATACGTTCGATTTTAAGAGAAACAAATTCCCTGCAGACCAAAAATGACATGAGTACTCAGATGCATGTGGCGTGCACCGATGGCCTCCGGGTCGATGCCAATAAACCAACCTACCCGACTTTTTTTTACCATCCTTACCCGTATATTTTAAGTTGACGACTGATCGACCTCACCGTGGGAGAGAAATGAATTCATTTTTTCAGAAGGGATATACATTAACGTTATAGCATTCGAGTTTGGTGAGCGGTTGGTGGCGTTAATCAATTACCAGGGGAGCCGGGCGGGATCATCCCGGCGATGGCGTGGCGGCCGAGCCCCCTCTCAAACCCTCGGATAAGGGGTGAGTCACCGGTGGAGGCGATTCAAAAAGCCGCTCCAGAGAACAGATTTATTTAAGGGTGCAACTTATTCCGCATGATGTCACCCAAGGTTGGAGGGTAGGGGGTGTGGGGAGGTAGTGGGGGGGTCGCGTATTGGGGAGGAAGTGGAGGGGGTGAGAGCATATAATCCTCTTTTGTGGCTCTATGCGTGTGGATGTTGGGGGAGGGAATCGAAGTAAAGGGGCCGTTCCCACACGAGAGGCATCGAAACGGGATGGGGACATCTACTCACGGGATCGCGGGAGGCTCACCCTTCGGCTCCGTGGCTCACGCTCCCTCCCCTTCGTTTGTTCTCGCCCCACTGTTCGTTTATGGGGAGGAGTGGAAGTGCTCCCAAGGGTAAGAAGATGGAATGGTATCCGAAGGGATTGAGAAAAATCCACGGACACCGATTGGGGATTACTCACCAAATTAGGCTAGAGATTCAGAAGTTGCCTTTTTCATGAGGAATTTAATGGTACTGTTTTATGATCAAAGAGATTTAGGCGATTGGTAGATATTTACGTGTTCGTGATCTACCATCTTTGGTTAGATAACTATAGTTAAGTTGGCTTTCTACCTCCGAAGTAAATAGCAACATGCTATGATTACAGTTACACTACCATCATGCGAGAACTCCGAAAATGAGCGACCTTCTTGTACATACGCCATCATAGCTGCCGACCTCTTAAAATAACACCTATGGGGTCAGAAACCTTCATTATCGGTTTGCAAAAGAACGGAGCACCCTGTGGGGTTTTCTGAGCCATCAAGCCACCTTATAATAATTATAAATTGTTTATGCTAAGTTGCTAAAATATAATTTCCAGCTAATATTTCACTCGAAATTCAGTATTCAAATGGCGTATAAATCCTTTGCGATTTCATTTTTTTGGTAGACTTAGGATTTGCCTTCCTATCATAAGCACTAATATTGTTACCGCTCTTCCAGTTTGATGCGTGGGACCAGCATCGTCCACTCAAATGTATTCCAACCTCCTTGTTTGAGATTGTAAAACTTGGAGTAGAATTTTATAGTAGGGAGATTTCTATGGGGTATTGATGCATAAGCGAAACCTTTCGAATACATTCCAGGAATGTGTCTCGACTTGCGTTGCAAACAAATGCATTAGAAAATCTAGGTTATTACATGCTACAAATATTATAAAAACCAGGAATGTTAATTCATTTTTCCAAGTTTTATCTTTTTATTATGAATTCATTTTTCTACTACGTACTTGGGCAAATAGACTGGAGATGGAGAAACGAGAAGCATGTGAGACCTGGCGCAGCTTCAATCCCAGTCGTGGTGGTAAGTAACTGCATCATCCGTATCTACTACGTGCCCTGCTAGCCACCTCAAGGAAATCCAGCGGTGTGCGAGATTACTCCGACATGCACCGCGGTAGGAATATCCTACAGATGTCATTGCAATTAAAACTATCCATACAACAGCGAAGAAAAGCATAGACCTATATGGCAGTGGGAAAAATGTCATTGCACTGCTCTGTTCGCTGAGAAACTTATAGAAACTATGTTCATGTTGCATCAGCATAAACGCAAAGAGACTCCGGAGATTCATTGGAAACATGCGAGGACGTGCGTTTAGTGCAACTGCGTAAATAATACAGAGGGATTTGAAGGAAAATCAACTAATGAGCTACACCACCTATATACACCTACGAAATACCGTGAAAGATATCACTACTAATAGGGAGTGTGGCACGGGGTGATATAGTGTATATAGCCCAAAATTATGTGGGGGCAATAAGGTGGTTAATTTTCGCAGGCGTTTCTGTGTCCCTATGCCTAACCGAATTTAACGCTGTTCAAAAGGAGTTTCTTCTATATGGGACCAAAATTGTACAACATCCTGCTTAATACAATCAAAGAAACTGCTTGTTTTAATAAATACAAAAGGTTGATTCGTAAATGGACAGTAACTTTTGATAATATTGAAAAATTATTGTAAAAGGTCTGTGTATCGTGTACATTATGCTTCAAGTCATATTTGTTGTACATTCAATGTTGTAATGCCTATTTTCCAGCCCCTACAGTAGAAATTTACTCTACGCACTAAAATTCCTGTCAATGTTTTCTTGATGTACTAAGTAAATTTTGGTTCTATGTATGTTCATTTCCGCTATTCGAATTTTAAAGTTAGCTTAATTACAGGCTTATTGCTTCACAGGCTACCTTACCTCCTTGAATGGAAATAATAAATGTATCAATATATGCAAGGAAGAATAAATATATTATATTATTCCACACCCGGCATGAGTCCCTCATCCCAGCTTATGTCAGAACCGCGCACGTTCCACCGGATGCCAAGCAGTTACAATGGTATCTTAATCTTTCTACTAAAAAACGCATTAAAAATATAATAACACACTTATAACCCACCCGTTGAGCCTTGCATTTCCTTACATCTACATCTACGAAATACCGTGCAAGCCAAAGCCTAAGGATATACCTAAAACCAAAATGAATTCCTATCGTATAAGCTACATAATTATGAAGCCGAAAAGCAGTTACAATGGTATCTTAATCTTTCTACTAAAAAACGTATTAAAAATATAATAACACACTTATAACCCACCCGTTGAGCCTTGCATTTCCTTACATCTACATCTACGAAATACCGTGCAAGCCAAAGCCTAAGGATATACCTAAAACCAAAATGAATTCCTATCGTATAAGCTACATAATTATGAAGCCGAAAAGCAGTTACAATGGTATCTTAATCTTTCTACTAAAAAACGTATTAAAAATATAATAACACACTTATAACCCACCCGTTGAGCCTTGCATTTCCTTACATCTACATCTACGAAATACCGTGCAAGCCAAAGCCTAAGGATATACCTAAAACCAAAATGAATTCCTATCGTATAAGCTACATAATTATGAAGCCGAAAAGCAGTTACAATGGTATCTTAATCTTTCTACTAAAAAACGTATTAAAAATATAATAACACACTTATAACCCACCCGTTGAGCCTTGCATTTCCTTACATCTACGAAATACCATCCGCGCCCTACGGGCTGCACGAGTTCGCTCGATTGCTAACAGTGGCTGGACGATCGAGAGTTTGCCTGAAGGTCCGTCTTCCGATGAAGGGGCAGTACAACTCCGTAAACAGGAGGTCTGGAGGGTCGTGTCTCGGAGGAGTGGAGGTAAGGTTACTCTGAAGCGTGGTTCAGGAGATGCTTTGGCACCTCCCATTCCCGTTTCGAACAGGTACCAGTTGCTTTCGGATGGAAATTCCGAGGTGCCTGACGTGCCTACTCCTACTCCGAGACCGGCACCTAGGAAGAGTCGTCAGAGTGGGAAGGGGGGGATTGTAGTGATAGGTAGTAGTAACGTCCGCCGTGTTATGGTCCCTTTGCGGGAAAGGGCAGGCCATGAGGGTATAAGCCACCGTGTAACGTCATGGTGCATTCCAAGTGGCGGTGTTCCGCAGGTGACGCAGGCGGTTGGTGCGGCGGTCCGGGGCACGAAGTGCTCAAGTCTGCAGATTGTGGCCCATGTCGGCGTTAACGACGCCATGGACCGTGGATCCGAGGAGATCCTGCGTTCCTTCAGGGAACTGGACTCCGAAGTGAAGCGGGTAAGTCGCGACGAAGGGGTTGACATGACGCTTGCAATTTGTACTCTTGTCCCGAGGATCGATCGTGGACCCCTGGTTTGGAGCCGAGTGGAGGGCATAAACCAGAGGTTGCGTCGCTTCTGCACGGACATTGGAGCCTCCTTCGTCGACCTTCGGCCGGCAATCCGATCGTGTCGGACCCCTCTGAACCGTTCTGGTGTCCATTACACGGCCGAGGCAGCTAGCTGTGTAGCGAGTAGCATACTCGATCACTGTAGACCTTTTTTAGGATAGAGGGTAGGGCAGAGAGTAGGTCAGCTAATGGGTCGAATCAGGTACCATCGCGAACAATATTTAATAGAAAAAATATCCAAGAAAGTGTTAAGTCTAAAGAGAACAGTAAGAGGCCAGTTTCAAAAAATAGCAGTAATGTAACTTTGAATATACCTAAGAAAGCGAGTTGTAATGAGAATACACATTCCGGGAATACGCTCACTGATAAATCCTTTTCTGTCGTGGTAGTAAATTGCCGTAGCTTAAGGAATAAAGTAGCTGACTTCTACCATCTAATTGAAACTACTGACGCAGACTTAATTATAGGGACGGAAAGTTGGTTGTGTAACGAAATCGCAGATAATGAAGTATTCCCAAAAAAATTCACAGTTTATAGAAAAGATAGAGTGGAAAGGACCGGGGGAGGAGTTTTTATTGCAGTGAAGGATTGTTATATTAGTAGGAGGGAGTCATTTTCCGACGACCAGGTAGAAAGCGTATGGTGCTCCATTCAAAATCCTAAAGCAAAAACAATCTATGTGTGCGCATATTACAGACCACCAGATACCCATATAACCTCAATATTAGGACTAGAAAGTCAACTCAGTAAATTAACCACTCAAAAAAACGACTGTCATATTATAATCGGTGGGGATTTCAATCTTCCGTCCATAGACTGGGACACGTACAGTTTTATCACTGGGGGAAAGACAAAGACCTTTGTGAGTCACTCCTGTATACATTCACATCTCACTCACTACATCAATTAGTCACTGCTCCAACTAGAGGGAAAAATACACTTGATCTTTTAGCGACAAATATTCCACACATGGTTGTAAACATAGGTACGGATAAGGGAATAAGCGACCACAAGATAGTTAAAGCTAATTTTTCCGTGAGCATGATCAAGAAACATAATCCACAAAGAAAAATCTACTTATATAATAAGGCTGACTACGAAGGTATGAAACGAGAGTTCCAAAAGTCATTTACTAATTTTCAAAAAATAAGTATCAACAGTAATACTGAGGTTTTGTGGAATACTTTCCTCAACGTTACACGATCAGTAGTTAGCAAATACATACCAAGTAAATGGAAAAGAGCCAATGCAGAGCCTAGGTGGTATAACGCGGAGGTTAGAAAAACATTAAAGCACCAAAGAACATGTCATGCTAGGTTAAAAACGGCAAAAAGTAACAAATCCTCCGAAGAACTATACACAGTCACCGAAAATTACAAAATATCTAAACTCTTAGCAAAAAAAGCGTGCCGAAGGGAACAAATCCCCCGGTCCAGATCAAATACCTGCTCGCGTATATAAAACAATGGCATCATACATAGCGCCTTACTTAGAATTAATATTTACCAAATCTTTAGTAGATCATGTAGTGCCTAAGGACTGGAGAGTAGCAAATGTCACACCTATATTCAAAAGCGGTGACAGGGAAGACCCTAGTAACTATAGGCCTATTTCTCTCACATCCATTTCCTGTAAGGTATTTGAACACATAATCGTAAGCTCCATTATGAGTCATTTAGATAGGGAGGAATTGTTAATAAATAACCAACACGGATTTCGAAAGGGTAGATCTTGCGAAACCCAATTGGCCCTCTTCGTTCATGACATCTTGCTCTCGGGTGAAAATAATGTCCAAGTTGACGCGATATTCCTCGATTTTAGGAAAGCTTTTGATAAGGTACCTCACGTTAAGTTGCTCTCAAAACTAGAAGCATATGGAATAGATAAAAACATTATTAGTTGGATTAATCAATTCTTACATGGGCGGGAACAAAGGGTTGTCATAGACGGTATCATGTCAAACACAGTTAGCGTTACATCGGGTGTTCCTCAGGGAAGTGTAATTGGTCCACTTTTATTTCTCTTGTACATTAATGATATTAGTAACGTCGTTAAAAGTAAGCTTAGACTCTTCGCAGACGACGCGGTTGTGTATAGGGATATTAACAATTCCGAAGATAGCGACTCGTTAACAAACGACCTACTTGCTATTCATGCTTGGTGCGAAAAGTGGCAGATGGAACTAAACATAAAAAAGTGCGTAGCAGTCAGCTTTTGGAAAAAGAAAAATTGGCCATTTAGGGCATACAGAATTAAAAATACAGAAATTATTCACGCCGAGTCTGTTAAGTACTTAGGAGTCACAATTAGTCACGACCTATCTTGGGGAAAACATATTAGGGAAATATGCGGTCAAGCATATAGGAAGCTAGGCTTTATCAAGAGAGTACTCGGAAAATGTGATGAGAAAGTGAAAGAACGTTGTTATTTTTCAATCGTTAGGCCTCATCTGGAATATGCTGTTAGTGTATGGGATCCATACGAAACGGGCTTGATATCAGAGTTAGATCGCGTACAGCGAAGAGGAGCTAGGTTTGTGAAACGATGCTACGATAAGTTGGCTAGTGTGTCTGGGCTGTTAGAAGAATTAGGATGGGAATCGCTATCACAGCGTAGATTAAATTATAGGCTTAACCTCCTAAATAAATTTCAGGAAAATCATTTTACTGACGACGTAAAAAACATACTATTAACCCCTTCGTACTACGGCAGATTAGATCGCGCCAATAAAATTAGAGAGCTAGATTGTAGAACCGATAGGTATAAAATGTCATTTTTTCCGCGTACCATTCGGGACCATAACAGCTGTGATCGTCGTCATGAATAGTTCGAGTATTGGCAATAGTCAGGCAGTTAATCTTTCTCATTATATTCTCCTCTTTCTTATTTATGCATGATGTAAATAATGATGTTCTTATTTATGCATGATATTTTGAATCTGTAGTAGTAGTCTTTGTATCCCTTGCATGTTAGAACGATTGGAGATACAATGTTTCTTGGGTATTAGATTTGTAATTGGCGCTTTGCATGTGTGGTACGCGGGTTTTTAATGTAATGTCGGTGTTCTACCATATCATTCATGCATGCCTGGTGCGAAAGCACCCCCTGCCACACACCCTTTGGGTGGCTTGCAGGGTATGACGTAGATGTAGATGATGTAGAAATACCGTGCAATCCACCACTAGGGTGTGGTGTTGCCCTAGATCTTGCTCAGGATCCAATCAAACGTAGTGTACCGAGGTTCGTAAATGTTCTTAAGTTCAGGAAATTCATCGGCTTGAAACTTGCATAAAGGAAAAATCGAAATGTTCACTGACGTGACTGTATCATCCCATGAAGTTTCATTTTTTAAATTTCACATTATTTATGGCTTCACTTCCTATAATATACGGTATAAATGCGCGAGAAACGACTTGCGAAGTAATTTTAGATGTCATATGATGAGCATAAAATACTGGAGATCAAAGGTGCGAAGAGAATGCATATATTGAAAAGAATGAAATGTGAACCGCGTAGTGGGATGAACCAGGAAAAAACACGTACTCATTATGTATGCATAATCTTGGAGGCGATAAATCATGTTTTGAACGTTAAAGCAAGTCAAATCCATTTTGCACATGGGTCTGAAAGCGTGATAAAAAATCGTATGTTATAAAGATGTAAAATACCTTCATAGACGTTCATTTATTATACAAACTCGCGGTATTAGTGACAGAAAAGCATCATTATGAGTTCTTGAGTGAAACATGGCTCTTGACCTGCCTCTGGTTGACTGACCTTGGGGAAGAACGGCGCAGGATGAGATACACGCGAGGAAGGGACAAGAAACGGGAAGGGCTCACGATTCAATCGAAAATTTTCTAGAATAAATTTAAAAACGCCCAGCACTTTGAAAACTATGATAGGTACATACATAAATATTATATATTACATTCATTACTCCAAAATGAGTGTCCATTAATTTTTTTAGAAATTATTAACTGCCTCAAAGGTCACAAACCGTTGGGGTGGCTGCCCTCCATGCAGTCAATGCGTTGCTGCTATTAAGGCCGCTTTACACGGCACATTTTATTGTACAAACGAATGCATGAACTCTTGCATGAAAAAAATTTCACCGTGTAAAGCGGCAAATTTAATGATTGTCTGAATGAGTTAACAATAATTGAGCCTGCTCTTATTACCTTCATTTTCCTGTACATTTTATAATACACTCGTTTGCACAACCAAATGTACCGCATAATGAGTGTTTAGCAGCCTTTAAAGCTGAAAATTTTTATAAAGAGCATGTAAAACAAGCAACTTAATACCATATTCTTTTGAGCCAATTTTGAACAATTATATGTATAACAAATCCAATTTTACTTTTAGAGCTTACATCTACATCTACGTCATACCCTGCAAGCCACCCAAAGGGTGTGTGGCAGGGGGTGCTTTCGCACCAGGCATGCATGAATGATATGGTAGAACACCGACATTACATTAAAACCCGCGTACCACACATGCAAAGCGCCAATTAAAAATCTAATACCCAAGAAACATTCTAAAGGAAAGCTTACATTAATATCTACATATTACCCTGCAAGCCACCTCAAGGGATTTGCCTGGGGGTGACTTATCACCCTCATGCACTACAGTGTACCAATTAACTTTTACCAACATTCACCACACTAAGGGTATGCTAAAAATGCCACAGAAACTACTAAATTAATGTATAACGCAACTATGTAAACGTGATATATGAGCCATGCCGGGGACATGAAAAACATGGTGTCAGCACTACTCGGCAGATTTAGAACCATGCATTATGGAGCACATCAATAAATCAGCTACTCTACCAGTCAACTAACCTACTTCTAAGTCTCAACGCAGTCATTAAGGTCTCTTATCCGGTGCCGAAATATTACTTTTTTTAGACTAACTGCCATAAATTGGGGGAAATTCACAATATTCTGCTTGAAAATTAAGAAGAAAAGAAGATGCAGGAAATTTGCACACAAGAATATTGAAAGAAAATCACAAAAAATAACGACAAAAACAAGTTCCTTCAATTGCAGCTTGGAAATGTTGTTTTTTTGACAATTATGTTTTTTTGTTTTTGAGCACGAGCGATTCAGGAACTTTTGATTTAACATCTCGCGGCTCGTGCGCAATGAGTCAGAATCTACAAGGTTAAGGCCAATTTCCAACTCAAGGGCGTTGACCAAGAAAACAATGGGAAGGGGAGGATGACGTAGACGACCGAAATAAATAGATAAAACGTGCTGGTGAAGCTAGGAACAACATTTGATATTTATGGTGATAAACGCAGGACTATTAAGTTTCTCGAGGAAAATGTTTATCAAAGTAAACGAGTTAATATCTCAGTCAAGGCGAATAATGTTTTCACCCATTCGTAAGTCCCCTTTCGGCACAGTTCCTCAGACGTTTAGCTGTAACGCCACACGGACAGTCGTAATAAGTTAGTAGCTGTAAGACACCCCTGCAACACACCCTTTGGGAGGCTTGCAGCGTTTGACGTAGATGTATCACGACTATCATGGTATCTTATTGTGTTAGGAAATAATTACATTTTAAGTCTATCGGCTCGGCAATCTATTTCCTGAATTTCCTTCTCTATTTAACTAGTGTTATCTTGTAAGTATTACTAAAATTTTCAAGGTGACACAGTAAATTTTTTCATGGTGCTTTTATAAAATGGACGAACATAAATATTCATAAAGGGAGGTTGTAATTTTTCTAGGTGATGTGCACCAATCGACGAATGTAACACAATCTTTTGGTTTATTTTGCACATTTTTAGCCCAGCTGAAATTAATTTTAAGTTAACGAAACCTCGGCAACTGGCTTTAAAATATTTTATTTCAAAGGAGACAATGCTCAATAACTGTTTTATTATTAAATTCGTCATAAAAACAAGGTTTTTTTATAATATCAGCTTTAACTGGCGGCGAAATATGCATATTTTTAATACCAATACATCATTACTAATTCTCTTGATAAGAATAATGTGGAGTAAAACTAATTCGTCACACTGTGAGACGAAAATAATGAGCAACATCCACAAGTTGAAATAGAGTAATATACCAATTAACCTTAACCTATTGTTAGTATTGATATATTATACTAAAAATCTGTATCTATGTAATAACCTTGTATCTCAAGTTGTAAGCTTGGTGCGAAAAATGGCAGATGGAACTAAACATAAAAAAGTGCGCAGCAGTCAGCTTTTGGAAAAAGAAAAATAGGCCAGGTAGGGCTTACAGAATTAAAAATACGGAAATTATTCACGCCGAGTCTGTTAAGTACTTAGGGGTCACAATTACTCACGACCTATCTTGGGGAAAACATATTAGGGAAATATGCCGTCAAGCATATAGGAAGCTAGGCTTTATCAAGAGAGTACTCGGAAAATGTGATGAGAAAGTGAAAGTGAACGTTGTTATTTTTCAATCGTTAGGCCTCATCTGGAATATGCTGTTAGTGTATGGGATCCATACGAAACGGGGTTGATATCAGAGTTTGATCGCGTACAGCGAAGAGGAGCTAGGTTTGTGAAACGATGCTACGATAAGTTGGCTAGTGTGTCTGGACTGTTAGAAGAATTATGATGGGAATCGCTATCACAGCGTAGATTAAATTATAGGCTTAACCTCCTAAATAAATTTCAGGAAAATCATTTTACTGAAGACGTAAAAAATATACTATTAACCCCTTCGTACTACGGCAGATTAGATCGCGCCAATAAAATTAGAGAGCTAGATTGTAGAACCGATAGGTATAAAATGTCATTTTTTCCGCGTACCATTCGGGACCATAACAGCTGTGATCGTCGTCATGAATAGTTCGAGTATTGACAATAGGCAGGCAGTTAATCTTTCTCATTATATTCTCCTCTTTCTTATTTATGCATGATGTAAATGTTGATGTTCTTATTTATGCATGATATTTTGAATCTGTAGTAGTAGTCTTTGTATCCCTTGCATGTTGGAACGATTGAAGATAGAATGTTTCTTGGGTATTAGATTTTTAATTGGCGCTTTGCATGTGTGGTACGCGGGTTTTAATGTAATGTCGGTGTTCTACCATATCATTCATGCATGCCTAGTGCGAAAGCACCCCCTGCCACACACCCTATGGGTGGCTTGCAGGGTATGACGTAGATGTAGATGTAACTGTCAGTAATTATTAAATAGTAACTATTGTTGTAATTTGTAACTTATTGGTTGTATAATTGGTTAGAACTTTTTAGTATTTAGTGACATTTTCATCTTTGTTTCATGTATCTAAGTTGAAAAATATAAAAGTTCTCATTCTCCGTAATCATAACAAGATTTTAAAATCACCTTGTATTTCAGTGTTATTTTTTCCAGGAAATGTTTTTTCGACGCCAGCTGTATCTTAAGAAGTTTCCAAAGTAATTTTAAAACGCTGATGTTTGTGGCAGTAGGTCCCCCTCAATCCAATTATTTTGCTGTTCGTATTTTCTACGTTTCGCTCGCAGTTATTTGATCGGGATTTCATAGGGTACAAAGTAATTTGATCGCAGAATCGAAAAGCTGCCCGCATGTGATGTAGAAGCCGGTGTATCTTTTGTGTAAGTGAAAACCGTACGCCTTTTTGCCGGGTCTCATACTAAATAAACTTTACTGATATAACACGTGGAATGTAGTTTATGAAAAATGAATAATCCACAAATGTCTAAGGAAATCGAAGAGTGCGTCACAAAACTAGTGGGTACTCTAGCATGTCTCCCTTAAATATCCTACTTGCGTGGCAATAGTGCATGTTTGGTGATCTTCACCCCCTGCCACACACCCTCGCGGTCGCTCGCAGGGTATTACGTAGATGTAGATGTGAAAAGCGAATTTTTGGCCATAATTATTGGTCATTTTCAAAATTAGTGAATTCATTACTTATTTCTGTCGTACTATTTTTTTAGAAAAAACTTAAGTTACGTGATAGCGGAAATATAACGACACTTGTCGTGACATCGGGTGTTATCTAAATTTCAGGAAAATCATTTCTCTGACGACGTAAAAAACATACTATTAACCCCCTCGGACTACGGCAGATTAGATCGCGCCAATAAAATAAGAGAGCTAGATTGTAGAACCGATAGGTATAAAATGTCATTTTTTCCGCATACCATTCGCGACCATAACAGCTGTGATCGTCGTCATGAATAGTTCGAGTATTGACAATAGGGAGGCAGTAAATCTTTCTCATTATATTCTTTACTCTCTTATTTATGCATGATGTAAATGTTGATGTTCTTATTTATGCATGATATTTTGAATATGTAGTAGTAGTTTGTTTCTTGGTTATTAGATTTTTAATTGGCGGTTTGCATGTGTGGTACGCGGGTTTCAATGTAATTTCGGTTCTACCGTATCATTCATGCATGCCTGGTGTGGAAGCACTCCCTTCCAGGGAGTGCTTCAATGACAATAGTGCATGGCAATAGTGCATGTTTGGTGATCTTCACCCCCTGCCACACACCCTCGTGGTGGCTCGCAGGGTATTACGTAGATGTAGATGTAGATGAATAAAAACGTGGATCTTGCGGCCCTTGTGTGGAAAGTGAATACGTTGTATAATAATTCTCCTACTTAATAAGCTTTATAGGTCTACATACCTACCTATTGAATGTAGTTTATAAAATATCAATAACGTACTAGGTAATGATATTCCGGTTTCAATTAATACGTATTTCTACATGTACACCTGCTTATTACCGTGCAAGCCACCACAAAGGTGTTTGGCATTTTCCTCGTCGTCGTAAGTTTCGTCACTCAGTTTACATGCAAAAATAGGCGAACAACAGGGAAGATGCATCTCAATCTGCTTAGCGCAAAAGACGTCACAAATGTCATTGGAACGCGCTGTGCGCTATACAGATTAAAACAACTTAGCGTGGGTACGTGATTGGGAAGCACCCTCCGCTACACTTGCCATTTTTCATGGAAGTGTAATGCCTCCTTTTCTGAAACATTGCTGTATTTCGAGGTATGGAGTCCGGTATTCGGGTCGGCCATGCTAACGCTCTCCGGAATCAAGTTTGGTTAGCCCACCCCATCGGAGGCGCACATGGGATTCACCCGAGACCAATGAAGGGGAGGTTCTATATCCAGGGGCGAGACTGCAACTACTAGTTGGGGATTTCCTCTCCCCCACCTCATCCTTACACCGAACTAACCACCCCTCAATGTACAAAACCCCCTGAACGCAGAGGAGAAAGTCCGACAGCAGGAGGAGGGAGGGAAGGAGGTTATGGGAAGTGGGTTCGCATCTTCGAGCCTCCCCCTCTAACCCACTCCCCTCTGACTTCCTTCCCCCCTTCCAGCCGAATGAGCAATGAGCCCTGCGGGGTCGTGCCCCACGGCGTGAGGGGGGCGCGGGGAAGGGGTGAGTCCACGGCGTTCTGGGGGAAAAAAGGGCGGGAAACCCCATCCCCCCCTCTTATATCTCGAACCCTCATTCGACACCCCACTACTTCCTCCCCTTCCCCCCCCCCTCAATTCCTCTCCCCAACCGTCCGCAAGACCTCTCCGCACCATGGTCACAACAATGGGCGGGAAAATGCAAATGTGTATTGTGGAGGAGGGGGGTGAAGGAGGATCCTGTTATGGTGGGGTCCGTTCTTGCATTAGAGGGGGGGGGGGCTGAATTTTATTTATAACGGGTGGTGGGGAGTTGGTGGGGCGGATGGAGAATTGAGGGGGCCCGTGGGGTTGGTCGCCGGCACTGCTTCCAGCCCCCCTACCCCGCTCCATACTCTCTGTCTTTCTTTCTCCTGCGGCTTATCTTCTGGTGGTTATCCTCGTGGGCAGCCCACCGAGGCTCGGCAGGGGATGGCAGGTCTTTCCCCGCGGGGAAATGTTGCTCACGCCCATTGGTGGGTGATACGCCATTCGGATGCCGGGAATCGAAATCTCCGGACCAGTAGGGTTCGCACCCCTAAAGCCGGGGCGTCGGATTGGAGCGGTGGAGTGAAAGTGTCCCCTTAGAAGGAGACAGGGGTTTGAATCCCAATGGTTGTGGAAACTTTTCATGCACACGCACCGTACCCTGTAAACCACGCGGATGGTGTGTTGCAAGGTTGGAAATTTCACCTGCATGTCCTGAACTATGTACCACAAATCTAATTGAATCGACGAGTATCGATGCATTAGCATCCGTTCTGTGATACTACATCTTCTGAGGTATTTACATATACTTATTACCCTGCAAGCCACCACAAGGGTGTTTGGCAGGGGCGCACTTATCACCAAAATGAACTACAGTGACGAAATTTTCTTTCACCAACGTACACCACACTAAGGGTATGCTACAATTACTACATGAACTACTAAACTACTGTAAAATGTACCTCTGTAAACAGATTCATGCAGGGAACGTGCAAACCATAGTGTTAGCACTACTCGGCAGATTTAGAAACATGCATTAGGGTGCATATGAATTAATCAGCTACACTACCTGTCAACTAACCTACTTCAAAGTCTTAACATAGCCATTACGGGGTCCATTACCTATATTTTACCCCTGTAGTTATATCCATCTCTGCATGTTGAGTTTCGTACAATGTTTGTGACGTCGTTATAAAATATACCTTATATATCACACCTTACATATCCCTTTCTTATTATGTATATACTAACCATCTAGCTACATGTGACCCTGTTCTCTAGCATGTCTCCCTTAAATATCCTACTTGCATGGCAATAGTGCATGTTTGGTGATCTTCACCGCCTGCCACACACCCTCGTGGTGGCTCGCAGGGTATTACGTAGATGTAGATGTATACCGGCGTGTGACTTGCTGAAAAGATTCTTTCATTTTGTTCACATATCTATATACGGAGTCGGTTGACGATACTCTACGACGCCTTCAGATTTCAAACCTCCCTGCTGCTTGGTCATTCCAGAATCCTCCCTCTAATCCTATCTCCCTCATTTCCTACGGTATTTAACTGCAAATTTTCTTAAGTCTACATCTTCTTCGTCCTCCTTGAGGGTACAACACCTAATAGTGTCTTTGAAGCCTCTCATTTCCCATACACATTATCTAACTGACTGCGTTTTATATGACCTACTATAGTGTTTGAAACCATGTTAAGTTTATTCTACTATTGTGTTATTTACATCCAAGATGTCTCCAACGATGTTTCTTAACTTGATTTTCCCGATTTCCTCCTTCAAAAGTTCATGTCGAATGTCAATAGTAATCTTTCGGAATTTTCTGTAAGTGGCTATATTTCAAGTTAAGTTACATAGCTATGATACTTTAAGTTATAATACTGTAAATTCTATGTATTTTCTTTGGAGGTACAAAGGTTCCATGTTAAACTTTTCAAATGAGCTATGGCATTTTTACCTTGAGTACACCGTTTTCCAGGGACTATACCCTGTGTTTTATTTTCCTATTGTTAGACTAAATTTTAACCTCTGAAGAAAATTCAGTCTAAAAGTTTGAGAATTACGGTTTGATAAGGCTATTGTAAGATTGGCTTGGAATGAGAATAATGTAGTGATAAAAGTGGCACAGCGGAAGGAAGCGTTTAGTTTCATGAATGAACGTGGTTCAGTTACACTGCCAAGCAAAGGATTGCAGCGATCTATTTATGCATTTCAAATCATGATATATACGATAAGTGATATTAAGGAGGTTCCACCGAAAAACGAAGTAAATGTCATTTTCATGAAAGTTTCAAAATAAGCCCTTCTTATTGCAATCTATCGATTGCCGTTGAAAAAAATTATGCTTTCCACGCTATATTTTTCAGAAATTGCATTTAAAACTGAGAGAATTTCTATAGGATCTTATGGCAATGCTTGCCTATGAGTAGAAGAAATGCAGATTACTATTCGAATATAAATGTCGTTTTGACAAAAAACTGATATAAGGTGCGCCACAGTATAAGAATCATGATAGTATTAAAAAAAATATACCCTTACCACGTTGGTTTAAATGATATTAACATATTTTTGCAACAAAAATAGCAGAAATCACGTAGTTACTAACATGTGGCGCTGCAGGTTGATTCCACATCGGCAACGCTGTGCTGCTGTGCCGTGACGAAACGAGTGATTTTCGAGCAGAAGGGAATTTGCAATGAACTTTGTGGAGCTGGATTTTTTGTGCATTGACGCTAAATTTAATGCATTGACAAAAAAGTATTAGAAATTGTCGTTGTTCCGGTAATGTTGTCCGGGTTCCCTCGGCATGGCAGGAAATTGATAGCTAATTGGAAACGAAAGTTATCTGAAGATATGTTATAATACTCACGGGTATTTATATAAATGAATACATAAATACAGTAATGTATTATACTAATATATATGTATAATATTAACGATTTCCTGGAAAGAGGTCACTAACAAACTCAAGCACACGCCAACACGAGAGCAGGAAAACAAGTGAACGCAGTAATTGAGCAATGTTGCACTTACAACCTTTGCCAAGTCGTTCTAACACATGATTTTTACCCATTATATTTAAATAAGTAGTTACATTTCCATGTAAATATTTTGAAACTTATTTTTAAATTATGGAACACTTTTCAGATCAAGAAATAGCGGTGATGAGCTCAAATTTATTGTCAGAGCAATTAAACGTGGCAACGAGTTGCCAGCCAGAAACCGAGATCAAAATAAGCTACTGATGAGTTTTAAAAATTGTTTCCCACTTTTAAGTGCTTCGATACAACTTATTCACAAAGTTTTTAAGTACTTGTTTGAATACTATAGGTGACTACGTAAGGTAATGTTTTTTTAATCGACTTCTTAAAACACTTAAGAAGATGGATTTTTTACCGGCTTTTGACGCACCGAGCGGCAGAGGAACCTCCTTAATCTGAGTTAATCGCTAATTATGAGATTTTCTTTCGCACAGCAAGCGAGATTGATCGCCAACTTGGGGGGGGAGAGGTTGGAATAAACAGATAGGCAACGCAATTCTGTTACCTGAATATCAGTTTTTCTTGGTCTGGAGTTTGGTTTCAAAGGAGTATACTTCACCCTTTTAATGATAACTGAATATAATACTCTGACCAAACTACTTTTCGATATCTTGGCCAAAACGTACAAGGCGTTTATTTAAAAACTTAGTATGTATAGCGCATGAATCGCGTCAGAACGGAATTTCACTGTGTGTGATTTTACGCTTTATTGACTATTATTTCGAATAAATTAATTTCTCTCAGCTAAATTTTTATGAAATAAATAAACATTTTCAGTTTTGAAGGCATATTCAGCGTACGGGGTGAGAAAAAAGTACCAAGAGGAAACTTTTTAAAATGTATATTGAGTTTAATCCTGAGAATCGAAGTCATATAAAACTGAGTTTGTAACCCGCTAATTTTTCAAAATTTTCTTAATACTTATTGCGTTTACTTAAACTTAAAAAAATAGAAAATTGACTTCTTATGACTAGGGAAAAATCTTTCTTTAACTAACATAATTCGAGAAATTAGACGGTAATTTTCAATGTAATCTATTTGATTAACTTTGAATACTTGGAAAGTGTTGAATGATTAAATAATGTGGGTTGGGTGCTCCAATAATGGATATTCATGAAAGAATAATGCTTTGTTATGGTTTGGTTATGTCTCTAGAATGGGAGAGAGTCGAATAATGAAACGAAGATATGATAGTAGAGTGCATGGTGGAACAGAAGATGTACAACGGACACATCAAACGCAGAAGAGCTCATGCTAAGAAGGCGTTCATGGGAAAAAGACAACTGCTGTACTCAAATAAGATAGGACTACAAACCACAAAAAGGACGAGAAAGCATTCGTGTGGGGCGTGGATTCATGGATCACCCTATGGATCGGAAGCATGGACCATTAGAATCTGACCGGAAAAGACTAGAAGGCTGCGAAACCTTGTGCTGGAGAAAAATGCTGAAGATAAAATGGACGGACAAAATAAGAAATTATGAAGTATACAGGAGAGTAGAGGAGGGAAGGACAATATATAACACCGTCCAGAAAATAAGAACCAGATGGATTGGACACACCCTGAGACACAATGGGTTTTTAAAGAACATAATGGAAGATAAAATAGAGAAAAGTCCCCAGAGGAAGAGCCAGGAATAAGATCATGGACCAAGTAAAGAGGAAAGTGCATAGGATGAGATACCATGAGGCAAGGGAATAGGCATTAGATAGTGAAGGGTGGAGGGCTGCAGTCAACCAATCTTAAGATTGAACGAACGATGATGAGGGTGAATGGTGTGAGAAGAAGAGAGAGACTGCCAAAGTCACGAGTGAATGTGGTAGAAGAGACTCGTAAGAAGAGGAACTCTAAGAATTTTAAGAAAAGGAGAACGTGTATGAAGCAATGCCAGGGTGTAAGGCAAGCGAAAGAGGTCTGTAATTACCTTCCCTGAAAGTGAATGGCGTGATTCCAATATTTGTGTGCTTGATGCCCTCCGCCCTTCCTTGTCTAATGCTAGTTCTCTTACCTCATGGTATCTCTTCCTATGTACTTTCCTCTTTCTTTGGTCCATGAACTTATTCCTGGGTCTTCCTCTGGGGACTTTTCTCTATTTTTGCCTTCAGTAATGTTCTTCACTAACTCATTGTATCTCAGGGTGTGTCCATTCCATCTTGTTCTTCTTTTCTGAATGGTGTTCCATATTCCTTGTTGCAAACCTTGAATGGCTACGGAAAGTCTACTTGTTTACGATGGGTGATGTCGTCCAAATTTAAAGCGGTAGGGGAGGACGTCAACTAAGGACGAAAGAGTAATCTCTCTCCCGATTCGGGGAAAAATAACGCCTTTACCCTCATTCATGGATTCCAAATTTTACCCGAATTTGCCAGGACTTAAAGAGGACGCATCATACCCTGCGGTAAGGATTAGTTCTGTCAAAAATCCACAAGATGGCGTTACTCGCACCCAATCGAGGCGTTTTGGTGTCAGGAATCTCTCACTACAGGATAACTCTCGCACAAGGCAACAGTTGCCGGTAAGTTGTAGCCAAGTGTCCGGCACGTAAGTAGAGTCAGCACTGACATAAGATCTCTGAGAGAAGACTGAACTACTTGCGTCACCGTTCGAGCACATCATGGCCGAAAAACATTCAGTTAGCTTGTCGAAATATACCAATTACAGATTTCATCTTACAACCGTGATGACTGCTACTTAGCATTCTGACAGAAGATGGATTGATACATCTCCATTAGTTTAAGATATGTCAATAATAATAATAGTTTTTGTAAAAATATACCCTACATCTTGCCGTTTTCCCGATGGTTTAATTATGCTCCGGGATACGTTTTTCATATTTCAGATACGAGTCTCCCTTGGCAAAGGTCTATTATTTATACAATAAAAATTTCAACTTGAAGACGTAAGACTTTAACAAAAAATCTGGGGTCAGAAATCATCACAAATTCAACCGGTCGAGCGGGTGTGATGCGTCGCCTTAACTAGTCTGACTTAAAGCGAGGATTTTTGTGGGACCATGACAATGTGATATTTGGCTCGCCACGATTTTTAATTCACCACCATCCCATGGCTTTAACTTTCTCCTTTAACTTTGATATCCGGGATTAAGACAATTTGCACCAAAACGACAACGCGGAAACCCGTTAAAATAGAAGCGACGGATTAACTTTGTTAGGATTCCTTATACCCGATTTATTAAAATTATGAATCCAATCACCGATAGCTTACGCCTGGGACAAATGTACGTTTTCCCTCGCCTTCCAGGACAAAAATATTTTTCGCCCACAATCGGATGAATCGATTTGTCCCACCGCTGGTGTTATGGTCGAAGTATCTTAACAATCCTACCCAAGATGCGCCGTTACCGAAGATTCTTCCCGCCTAAGAAGCTGGTTATCATCTCAGAGAATAAAGAATTCAAATGCGATATGGTACTTTTTTCACAGTTTTTATTTCAGGTCGACCGGTTTCCTCACATAGGCGACATCATCAGGTCTGATGACCTGATGATGTCGCCTATGTGACGAAACCGGTCTGATGACCTGATGATGTCGCCTATGTGACAAAACCGGTCTGATGACCTGATGATGTCGCCTATGTGACGAAACCGGTCGACCTGAAATAAAACGACCTGATGATGTCGCCTATGTGACGAAACCGGTCGACCTGAAATAAAAACTGTGAAAAAAGTACCATATCGCATTTGAATTGTTTAGAATGGATTTTCACAAAGTTAAGCCAGAATTAATCGAGTTTATCTCAGAGAATGTTTTCTTCATTTTATGCCCAATGCAAAAAAGCCGAACTCCAGTTTTTATGTATTTTTTTACTGACATTGGAAGGTGGAAATCATAAGAGCACGGCGAGACCACTAAAAAAGAGAGTCCGAGAATTTATTGGAAAACTTTGAGCATAAAACATATCCACCCAAGGGTTAAGCACCGTCAAAAGTTTGTATTGTTAAGGTGTTGGAGAATTTTTTCCTGGAAGACAGGAAAGGAAAATTACGGGAAAGAGTGAGGAAAGATGTTTAAAAGAAGTTAGCTCGAGAATCTGTTGACGGTGCCGCACGAGAGTTTCAAGGACTTTCTCTTTCATAGCCAGTTCCCGACTGAATACATGGGTCCCATCTAGGGAGCGGAGATCAATTTAAAGATTTAAAAAATGGTGAATCGGACTTTATCTAAAATCTCCGAGAGCTATAACCACGTCCGTCAAACACGATTCATCACGTTTAAGTGTGAGATTCAAGTCAAACATCTCTAAAACGGCGGCAGAGAAGACCTCAAGAGTGCACTAAAATTTGTAACGACTTTGTTCCAGCAAGCTCCATGAGTTTGAATAAACGTGACCGTCGAATGTTTCGCGGTTCTTCGAAAAAAAAAAACAAGACAAGCAATAATAATACCTATAAATGCCCAGTGGACGCGTGTGGAACGCTATCCAGAAACTCGTCTTTTCAGTTTAACGGCGCTTAATGCCTCAGTTGGGACGTTCACAATGGGTGGAGAGGTGAATCTTGGCAGTAATGAATAGATAAAAGACACGCCTCAGAACTCAAGTTGGCATTTTTCATCGCCTCCTCCAGAAGATTTCTTACAGCATAATCGTGCAATTTCCGCGAAAATTCCGCGGTACTAAAAGCTACCTTAAAAGAATGAGGGGACAAAATTAAACTGTTCAGCTCTCTGGCGAATAAAATAAATTCGATTTTTTTTAATCTTTAAACGATAGCCAAGGGAATATGTGAAGCTAAGCTTACTTAAAAAGTCCGGGTCTTCATCCACAGCAATTTCCACACAACGCTATGACGCAACAGTGAGTTTTTTAGATATATATCAACAAAGTGTCTTGAGTTTCGGGCAATTTGCTTTACGGTTCAATGCCAACGCTTCGTCAAATTCATGGCATCTTCAGGGCTTTGAATTTTGCTGAGATCAACATAAACAGATCAAATGTGAATACGAGGCGTAGAGTTCAATTTTTTTTACAGTCTGGCCCTCTTAGTGTTCAATGGTTATTCCAGGGTTTGGGATCGTATATGATGTAACTGTAATCTACTTGTAATTGGAATCAATTCTTTTAAAAAGTATTTTAGTAGTATTTCTTTCGTTATTATATCAAACAATGATGATGATCCTCTCACCGCCTCGTTCTACTTTGCGAGTGTGAGGGTATCAGAGGGCAGTTGAACAGTCGACATCCGAGAGAGAGGCCATTCTCTGGGAGGATCGCCGTTAGTTAGACTGTTGGCCTAGTGAGCACCCCCCAGGGACGCATACAAATCCGCACCAATATTTTTTTGCCAAGGATCACATAATGGGCGCACAAACCGCGGAAAAATCCACTTTCAAACCCTCCAACACGTCAAAAAAAAACATTCGAGAAAATGACTCACAGGTTCATTCTCGGGTCGATATAAATTGTTTCAGGGATCAGGAGAAGGGAGGAATTACGATGCCTCAACAAGAACAGAGAGAAGAGGGTGAAGCCAAGCCTTAAATAAAAGTGAAACGGGGGTTTACCATGCACCCTCTGCCCCGGAAGGATCAAAGTAACGGGAAGGGGATAGGGGTTCACACGTAACTCACTTCGGTGCTTCACGAATTCGGAGGCTCAGGCAGGAGGAGAGGCATTCGGATTCTACATCTACATCTACATACTACCCCGCAAGCCACCTCAAAAGGCGTGTGGCGGGGGGTGTTAGAACACCAGCCGTAAAAAAAAAATTAAAAAAATTAAAAAAAAATAAATAAAAATAAAAATTTAAATTTAAAAAATAATAATAATAATAATAAATTACGCCTAGCATTTATTAAAGTCCTTAATTGTTCGGGGGAAAAACGTATTCCCATACCTATCCGTTCGGCAAAATATCTCTCTTAATTTATCGATTCTGTCGGACCTGGAAATATAATGTGGTTCTAATATGATGTTCTCCGTGTCGCTCTGAAAGATATCCATTCTCAATTGCTCAAGCAATCTAAGCCTAGCGCGTAGCCTCCGAGTCTCTAGCGGCTCCCACCCTAAATCGTTCAAAATCTGTGTAACGTTTCTGTACGGCCGTAGCAGTTTTTGACGAATCGCGCAGCTTTCCTTTGTATTTTATTAAGTTCATGGACTAGGTCTTTCTCCGCCGGATCCCATATGCTCGCTGAATATTCAAGGTGTGGCCGGACGAGTGCGAAATAGCACCTCTCTTTCACTTTATCATCCGAAAATCTTCCCACAACACGCTTGACAAATCCTAGCTTCTACAGGGCTCTGCCACAAATATTTCTTATATGTGTCCCCCACGATAGGTTCGAAGTTATCGTAACTCCCAGGTATTTAACTTCATCTGTCGCATTTATGCTAACGCCATCCACAACATATACATGGGGATAGTTGGACGACCTACGCAAGAAATGAACCGCGGTGCATTTCCTCAGATTAAGTTCTAGTCCCCACTCTTTGCTCCACGCATGAACGTTGTTTAAGTCCAATGATAGAATTTCAAAGTCAGAGTGATTACTAATTTCGCGGTATATGACAGCGTCGTCGGCAAATAAACGTATTTTACTGCTAATTCGGGAGCAAAGGTCGTTTATATATATAATGAACAAGAGTGGGCCAATAACGCTTCCTTGCGGGACACCTGATGTCACTTTAACTATATCAGAGCTAATTCCGTCAAGAACTACTTTTTGCTTTCGATCACTCAGAAAGTCACGTATCCAGTTTACTGCTTGTTCGTTTAACCCGCATGACTGTAATTTGTATAATAGTTTTCTGCGAGGTACTGTGTTGAAAGCTTTCTTAAAGTCTAGAAATAGTGCATCAACTTGTCTTTTCGATTCAACAGATTTGAGTCGGCAAGTTGAGCGGGAGTGGAGAGATGAAGCGTCGGTAGTAGTCTCGTCAAAAAACAGCGGGATGATTACGGCATGTCCCTTTCATGGTACGAATACTTGAATCGCCCTCCTCACACCACTGAAAAAGATAATTATCTAATCCTTAAATTTGGCTACCTTCCTACACGCATATACCGCAAATACCAACACGAATTTCCACTGCTATGGCGTGGCAGCTGTTAACTCAGCAATGCCCTCTGAACAGGAACTGCGGTGAAAAAGAGAAAAGCAAGCAATCGATCTTAAACGAAATCAGGAAACTCTTAATCGCGATACCTTCTTCAGCATTTCGCATAGTGCCAAAATCAGATGACATTTTTCTATGTTTAGTAAATAGAGTTACATTTCTCCTTTTGTTTTCCATTTTTGACTATCGTGGTTCATTCTTCCGGTTACTCCTCAGCGACGCAAGCGCCAACTGTTGCTTAAGTTGGCAACGTTAGTGCTGTTGTACATAAGGCACTTATTTGCTAAGTGCCTTATGTACAACATAAGGTCGGCCTTGGTCGGCCCCGGTGTCGGCGGGGTAAAGTCCTCGCCTTCTAACCCGAGGGTCGCGGGTTCGAGTCCCGCCTGGGTAAGGTTATTCAATGCCCAGGACATGGGTGTTTGTGTTCGTCTAATGATATATTAAAACACTTGTAATTGGGGAAACCTGTAAGTGTTAAAGAAATTATTATTATTATTATTATTATTGAAACAAAATTCGCGAGAATGCGGGCACGGTATTAGAGCATGGGTACATTTTCTTGTCCTATGCTAATGCATTCTCGCAGCCATTCTAGAAGTCTCCGGCTTGCCACAACGCAATTTTCACTGCCTATCCATCCATATTTCATAATGTGTGTACAATAAGCTTCTTCGTGTAAAACGGTCTTTACACCAGGGCTGACCTGTGTCCCTGCGACAATCACGGTGTTGAGATATATGGGCTCATAGTAATTATTAGTACCTATAGAAAAAGGGATGATCAGATTCTTTAAAATTAATCATTTATAATTACTCTTTTGGAGGCTAATACTCGATTTCTTGCCCGCAGAATCTTTAAAAATGCAAGCATTAATATCGGTTGGAAGCACGTTCGCAGAGAGGGGTTGAAAGCATAATGAATCGCCTAAACATCAAAGTTGCAATGCTGGAAAGTCCTGGAATAGTTGTTTTTTTTGGTAAGTATTAGCAGCCAGTTTGTAGAAGCGTTGCGTATTTATTTCTGTTGACGCTTATGATTAAAATACCATACCTTAGAGCCATATATTTTGTTCCAGCAATATAACAATAATGGTTATGTTAGCGTTAATGAACTAGTTTTAAACTCTCATCAAGTTATTGACGTTCGAGTTTCTTCGTATGCTCCTCATATTTGACTTATTTTCAATATCGGCGCCGTGCGCAGTTCCCAATGCAAGAACCACACACAATGGTGCAAGGTCGTTCGATATCGATTGTATTCTTCCTTCGATACAGGTCTTCGCGACCATTTCTACCACATGTCCGCCATTAATATGCTCTCGGAGCATTTACTGCCATGGCGCACCGAAGAAAATCAACTAAAACACGGCGCAAGTCGTCATTTCGAATACAATATCACTACCAAATAAACAAAACGTTGACAAAACTAAGATATGCTTTTGAAGAATACGCTAAAATTAGCACATTAATGGCGGCATTGTTTACGTTGCGAAGACCTATATCGAAGGAAGAGTTCAATCGGTATTGAAGGACCTTGACAATGGCGCAGCTTCGGTCGCCATCTTGTGTCTATCCCACCACATCGTCGAGTACCTCCCTGTCCCACGCTCACTGTCACCGTGTTTTGGGAGTCCATTATATTAATGATTTCCGCAACCCTTTTGGTGTCTAAAGCGTGGTTTCATACGAAGAAGAGGACCTCTCTCTGCTCTCCCACGCGTCTCTCAGCTGGCCCAGCCCTTTTGCTTGTTGGCGTTCGAAATGCTTTATGGGATACGCCGTCTCGCTCCGCTTCCAGCGACGAGGGGTAAAGTGAAGAAAAAAAACTGAGATGTCATAAATGTCATAAATAACGCCCCTAGCGCGTCATTTCTTGGTGCGGTCGCACGGACATCAATCAATTTAAAATGTGACGGTGAAACCACCAACATTTATTTGACAGTGGAAACGAGTTCGACACCATAAGGCGTCCTGGCCCGCGGTCCCCATGTCATGGAACGAAACGTTTCTGTATATGGCGGGTCGCGGGTGATGAAGACTTCAGGAACTAACCTGTTTTACATGCAGGATATTTCTCAAAAGATTTGCATTATTTCAGGATACCTTAAGTTTAATTTTAACTCCCAACAATAAAACACATTCTTTTGTAACTTGGTGGTATTCCATTATGTGCACAATTTAATGATTAACTTTTACGCCATGCACCATGTTTTGCATGTTCCCTGCCTGACTCTTGTGTCACGTTATTTTAGTTACATTGTGGATAATTTTATTATTTTCTGTAGCATTTGTAGTATACCGAGAGTGTGATGTTTAATGGCGAAAGTTTATTTCGTCACTGTAGTTCATGTTGGTGATGAGCCACCTCCTGCCAGGCACTCTTGTGGTGGCTTGCAGGGAAGTAAGTACACGTAGATATTTACTAAAGCAAAAAATTCTTAAAATCACACGACCCGGATTCCAATGCATTAGCGTTTTCTTCAGGTCCCAATAATACGTGATCGGAATCATGCCCATCCGAAGGGAAATCCTTATTTACTGAGCTGTGGTAACGCCATGATTTTTTAGAAACTATTTGGAGTTAAATTGAAATCGCCAAAAAAGCAGTGAATTTCACTAATGGTTATGAAGTTAAACTTGTATAAGTTGTGTCTAGATTCGTATAATTCTTTTCCTGCAATGACTCATGCTTATTGCCTCTAATTTTTAAGATATAAACCGAAAATTACAAACTTTTCATCTTTGAAAAATAATTTTTTAGATTTTTTTGTGTTCAAGGGTACTATTTCAACCATTTAACAACGTACTTTACTTTCTGTTTTTGCCAAAAGTATTTTTCTTTCTTTATAGCTATTGGGGAAATAGAATCTTGCGTAATGCCATTTATTTTTTATGAATCACTCTGTTTTAATATTCTTAAATAATTTAAATGCCCGAATAGTTCAATAACAACAAACGTTTACCTTAAACTACGGGCAATTTCATTTGTCTAAAATTACCTGAGCAAAAAAAATTTTATTGAAACAAAAGTTAAAAGGTAAATTTTTAAAGGATAATAAAGTCACTAGAGTAAATGTTCCTGAGAAATTGTTCTACTCGACTTCCATATCTTAATAAATTGCTCTCTTAGATATTAATTCCCGTGAGTTTTGAACAACAGCCTTCCAAATTGTTAATCTTCTCTAACTTTCACGAAATTTTCCCCTGGCTCCTTGCGTTAGTGTTAACGTCTGTCTTGCTTTCTGTTTTTATCTTTGGGTTTTCTCTTATGGAATTCAATCTTACGTCCATCCTTCTTTTCAGTTTAAATCATAACACTATATACGCATAATTATTTGTATTCCCTTCGAAGACGCAGTCCATTGACTAATATTGTTCCATAACTCTTTTGACAAAATTCACTCTCATTTTTCTTCATAGTGCCCGTAATAATGTACCCGGATACTGAAGTGTGAAGTGAGTACCTACTTCGACCCGAAGACAACCCCTGCAACAGAGGAGAAACTGTTGCCGTCCAAACGTTGACATAAGCAGCCTCACCGGAAGGTAGGATTTAACGTGACTTATTTCTTTCACGCCACGTGCAGAAAATGCCTTCGCAGCTGACGATTTTTTTTGCGATTTAATAAGATGCATTGCAGTGGGTAATACATTGGAAAAACTAATGGGGAGACATCTGGATAAGAAGACTTGAGAACAATTAGAAGCAATCGAAACGTGTGGCGTTGGAGGAGGGTGGTAAATATTATGCGGGCGGATAAAATAAGGAATGAAGTGGTAAACTGGAGAGTAGAAGAGGAAAGGGCCCTACGGAACACTATTTACAGAAGAACCAGATGGATTAGGTACGCGTAAGATACTATGGGTTTGCAAATTGTTGTGCTGAAGGGAAAAAAGAGAGGAAAGCCCCAAGGGGGGAAGGCCAAAAGATAAATTCTTAATCCTAATAAATAGGAAAATAATTAAGAAGTACCTGGGAGTAACGAACTAGCATTAAACAGGGAAGGAGAGAAATCAGCCTCTTCTCCCATAACCTCTACCCTTTGGCCATCTCCACGTTTCCTCCCTCCTAAATCCTATCCCTATCTTTTCCTCTCCCGCGTCCTCTTTCTGTTTCCATTTATGCCCCTCCTTCAGCTCGCCAGTGTCTCCGCTGAGAGTCGTAACAAACGGCCAAAGGCGCGCCGAAAGCCATTGAGTCCGGAACTCGATATTGAAAGCCTGCTTCCGCAGTGGTCGTCATCCATTCGAGCTCATTCCGTAACGGTCGCACGAGGGGGGGGGGGGTAACTCCCAGTCGTCTCTCTAAGCTGCTAACCTTTCTCCTCTCTTGCCAAATGCTTCCTCTTAAGGTTGTTCCAGCGACACATCACCAGATACTTATAAAATTCCAAGAATTTGGCCTCGTCACATAAAAGTAATCACATTTCTAGTTACAAAAAATTATCAGCCACTAATTGCATTACTCCATGAGATATTTTCCAAAAACATGGAGCTTTCTTCCGTAATTTTTGGTACGTCTGTGTGCTCCAGAAGGACATAATTAATAAATGGTGAAATTATAAGGCAGGGGTCACGTCAAGAAGTTATCTGGGTTTCATGCTATGTATTTCATGTTTTTAAGAATAAAAAATTAATGTATTACTCATTCGTCGGTCGTTAAATACTAAGATTAGTTGACTGCAGCCCTAAATCTACATCTACTTATTAACCTGCAAACTACCACGAGGGTGTTTGGTAGGGGGTGACTCATCACCAACATGAGCCACAGTGGAGAAATTTACCTTCACCAAAATACGCTACACTATGGGTATACTACAAATTCTACAGAAGCTAAGAAAAAAATCTATAATGTAACTGTGTAAACGTGACGCAAGAGTCATGCAGGGAGCATGTAAAACATGGTGTTAGTACTACTCGGCAGATTTAGAAACATGCATTAGGGTGCATATGAATTAATCAGCTACACTACCTGTCAGATAACCTAATTCAAAGTCTTAAAGCAGCCATTACGGTCTCTTATCGATCGCGGAAAATACGATCTTTTAAACCTTGCTGTTTTACAATATCTTTCCCTTATATTATTCTCATGACCTGATCGACCGTAGTATGTTGGAGTTCGTAAGATATTGATAGCTTCGTCGGAAAATAAATTGGTTTTGAATTTACACAAAAGATTGTGTTTAATTTTCAATCGACGGTCTGAAAGCGATTCCCATCCAAATTGTTGCAAGAGGTCAGTAACGCTGACGAGACTATCATAACGGCCTTTCATGTATCTTGCTGATCTTCTCTTCACGCGTTCTAACTCTGTTTCTAAGCCTACCTCATGAGGATTCCAGACACTGGCAGCGTATTCCAAGAGGAGTCTAACAAGGGAGAAATAGTTGATTTTCTGACTTCATCGTCGCACTTTCCAAGTTCTTTTTTAACAAATCCCATTTTAGATACATGTATTTAAAGTGAGAGAAAAACACGACCGGAGTAGTGGGGTGAAGAGAGATTTAAGAGTCTCCTCTGTGCATTTTTAGTAAGGGGAGAAGAGTGGTTTAGAACGATGTTGGCCAAGGCTGGGTCGCGGAAGAGAAAATCGGCACGGGACTATAAAATTTTAGACGGCCGGCATCTGGTAGGTGGGGTAGAGGTATGGTTGGAGTGACAGGGGAGGGCAGAGAGGTGGAGAATAACTCCTAGGAGCCTGGCGAGGATGATGACAAAGGAGAAGGAACCCTAGGGTTTTGGAAAGGAGAAGGCAGCCCAGTCACCGCAGTATAGTCGTCTCCGGCACAGTCTTTAGACTGTCTCTCTCCGGTCGACGACGCACACATCACAGACGCCCTCTGCTGGTCGGCTGCCGCCTTCGGAATCCTACTCAAGTGGCTGTCCTCTTTTGATCCATTGTCCAAGCGTTCATCTTGACCTCTACCTGCACGTGCGACTCCCCACACACCCCAGTCAGCACGGAATTTCTTCCGAGCGACAATATGAATTTGTTTCGTCCCATCGTTTCAAATTCGATTTATTTTCGGACGACGTTCTCTATATATTACGAACTCTAACATACTGCGGAAGATCAGATCATGAGAATAAAATGAGTGAAGTAGATTGTAGATCAGTATGGTTAAAAATGTCGTTTTTCCCGAACGATATGAGACCATAACGGTTGCGTTATGACTTTGAATTAGGTTAGTTGCAGGTAGTGTAGCTGATTCATTCATATGCACCCTAATGCATGTTTATAAATCTGCCGAGTTGTGCTAACACCATGTCTTACATGTTTCCTGTGTGACTCTGGTATTACGTTTACGTATTTGCAATATAGATTAATTTAACAGGTTCTGTAGCATTGTTTGCATACCTATAGTGGAGTGTATGTTGGTGAAAGTATATTTCTTCACTGTTGATCAGGTTGGTGGCAAGTCACCCCCTGTCAGATACCCTTGTGGTTGCTTGTAGGGTAATAAGTACATGTAGATGTAGAATATTTTAGAGAACGGGCATATGGGTTTGAATTTCTCTTGCTTAACTCCATTTTGTGTTTTGGGTAGGTTTTGATAAATCATTGCTGCTCTTCTATCACTTTCTTTCGGGTATAAATGATGATAAGTCTGCTTAATTGGTGGGAAGTCTCCTCAGCCCTCTAATCCCTCTTTCAATGCACTTGCAAAGATTAAAACAAAAAAAGCAAAATAATTTTTTCTGGAAATAAACAGGTTCGGAGTAATAGTTCTACAATCACTATGTTACTCCCAAGTTTCACTATCAGAGAAAATCACCGAAAAATGTGGAAAAAATAGGTATGAATATTGGGAAGACAGAGATTTCAAGGTAATATACTTGTGGAAAAAACCCACTTCAGGAAAACACCCACGCAAGATGCGGAGTATGCAAACCTGCAAAACCTATCTTGCATAAGGGATAACGGAAATCGTTGTGGACGATGTATTGACCAAATTTTAATCCAGGATAAGCTAGTTCAGATGGATTTCATCGTTTAATATGACTCATTTATTACTTGTTGCTTGCTAAAGCACTTGAAACCTTACGACAGACACACGGTAAATTTTCTCGTAATGATCTACGTGATTATGTTTAGAATGCTTTGGTTAGCCAACTCTCAGATTTTCTCAAAAACTCAAAGAAAAATGTTGACCGACGATTATCTCAAACTTCAAATTGGTGGAATTTTGAATCTAACGGAATTATAAAGTGCAGCTGAATGCATAATTCTTGCAATACTTCCTAAGAAAGTTCGGCCTATAAAGTTTATTAGAAGATTTGGGTGTGTTGTGAAACTTTTCTTGGTTAAAGTTGCTCATGAAATCAATAGAAACATTTGGCGAGCCGGATATAAAAGTGAAGTACCTGAAATAGTTAGCTATAGCAATACATTTTTGTTCTAAGCGTACTGTTTTTCAACTACATTTAAATGCTCAATTTGATGGCATAATGCTAGAAATGAGCTTCGCGGTTCATTTTCAGCCCATTTTGATATTCGTAGGAGTGATTGAAGCCACCTAAATGCTCAAGTTCCCGGTTTCACGACCTCATTTTAAATGCGTCCTAATCCTATTCCCTGCGCAATAATTTGCAGCTAATTAAACGCTGTATTTCTCGAGCCGCTACGAGAGCGCATGGTCGGAGGTGCTAGAACACTACCCGTGTTTTGCGAATGCTGTGAATAACAAAACTTAGTGAACCGCAAGTTGAAGATACTTTGCATGTAATTAAAGATTTTTTTCTGCCGTCTGTGGGTCAGATGTGGAATTGTATGCATAATAGTAAGCCATGTTTCATTGTATGGAGCAATATAGTTGTGCATACTATGGAAGCCGTTTTTCTTCGTTTGCCTGTGTTTGTGCCTCCGCGTGCCTGTTTTTCTCCGTTAAACTGCAGCCTGAGACCGGCGGAAAGAAATGTAGAAGATAATGCCAGGCCATGTTCGCATCTCCTTACCCTCTCCACATAATATCACAGGGAATGAAATTTTTATGCAAATTTACCCACTTCAAGGGGTATTTTACATTACTTCAATTAATCAGAATGTATTTTCAATGCAAAAAGAATATATCGGCCATGCTCGCCGGGAAGCAATCAAATCCTTCATTTTACGTTGGTGTTTAAATGAGGGAACCTCATGACGCAATCTTCATCGAAAAAGAGGTAATAATTATGTTACGTGATCTCAGTGGTTTCAGGCTAAATTGTGGAAGATCATTATGAATAATGGAAAAGAAAAATTTGTTTCATAGCACCAATTTATTTTTACTACTAAGCATTTCGACGCAGCGTTTCAGGGTACCTGATGATACCTGAAGATGACTCCGCTGTGTCGAAACGAGTAGTACCGAAAAATTAAATTGGTGGGATAAAAGGTTTGAAATATCATTTTTCCTACGATCGACAAGGGACCATATTGGCTGCGTTTAAACTTTGAATTAGGTTAGTTGGCAGGTAGTTAGCTGATTTATTCCTATTCCGCCTAATGCATGTTTCTAAATCTGTCAAGTAGTGCTATCGACATGTACTGCATGTTCCCTGCATGACTATTGTGTCACGTTTGCATTGTTGTATTATACATAAATTTAGTAGTTTCTGTAGCATTTGTAGGATTCCCATAGTGTGGTGCATTTTGGTGAAAGTTAATTTCTTCTATCTAGTTCATGTTGGTGATAAATCACCCCCTGCCTAAAACCATTGTAGTGTCTTGCTGGGTAATAAGTGGACGTAGATGTATATCATACTATGAGTGCCTATCCGTCAGTTTCGTTCGAGCGATTGAGTCCAGCGAGGCAGTGAGGAAGCTTAATAACTTCGCTTACTCGGATTTCGAATACGCTTCGAATACGTTGGAATTGAAAGTTGTGCGGGTTTCCCACCGGGCCAAACTCTTTATTTCTTCCGACGTTTCAATGTACGATGTTTCGATGTTCATCCATCGTCTTCAGGGCATCGTCATGCCCTAGTGAATAATCACCACACGTCGGGAAAGCCTTAGATCTTTCTTCAAGTTTTTGGAAGACCCCAGTCTCGACAGTTCGTTTCGTTTCGAGAGAAAGCCACGCTTTTCGTGGAGGGCTTGCTCTCCTTGACCTGCCCTTCGCTCGCACGTGCTGAGGAAGCCGTGTCTTCCAAGAGGAGGTAAGAAAAGTGTCTCAAGAAAACAACCGACCTCCGAAACATAACTTATGTTTCTGCTCACTGGAAATTCATTCTGGAAAATCCCTCTAAATTTTATTGTTTCGTTTCGAACGATACCTGACTGCCGGGCTGTCCCACCTCCCCCTCCCATCTATTCCTCCTCTCCTCCTACCTTCGCCCCCTCCCCTGCCTCCTCCCGTTGGGCCACGCTTCCACTTAGGCCATCATCCCCGCCAGCGCCCCAAGGGAGAGGGTGGTAGGTAGGGGAATCGTACATCCAGGGTTATTCACACCCCCCCCCCCTCTGAGGGAAACTCCCTCTTTCTCCCCTTTAGCATTCGCCACCACTATACCCGACCCCGCAGCATCCCCTTGTATATACATATATTACCGTTCCCTCTCCCGGGGCCCGCTCCGAGACCCCGAAAGCCAACCTTGCGGTTAATTTAACTTCAATGCAAGGAGCCGACAAACCACTTCCACCAGCCTAACCCTCTTCATGGGAGAGAAAACCTCACCCTGTTTGGCTCCTCCTCTCCTCTTGACTGTTCCCCGAACCTCCTCAACCACCCTCCTCCACCCCTTGACCGCCAAAACCCTCCCCAAAGCCGGCCCTGCCCGCGGTATCAACCCACCCCACAAGTCTCAGCGGCCTTCCCCCATTAACCATTACCAGAATCGCGCACATCCAGTTGGTGGCGGAGAACCAACCGCAGGCTTTGCTACTGAGACCAACCGCCTCCCCCCGAAACTGCAGATGGTTCCCCCGCCTCCTCCCTCCGCCGAAAGCCTCCCGTATCATATTTCCTCAGACGTCATCCGCGCCTATTTGTATCGCACGTGGTTTGCCGCCCGCTCATAAATATTCAACTTCTCCTCTCTCCTTCCCCTACCCCCTTCGGAAGCTCAAAACCCTCTCCCTCTCCACGCTCTAACCCTCCAGTGGCCCACCCCTCACGATCCACTCCCTCCCGATGGGCTGCCCATCGAAGGAGAGAGAGGTCCTTTTGCCCACCCTCTTCGATTTCCTTCCCATTCAATTCCGGGCGAATCCGCCATTTCATGAAGTATCCGACGTCCCGCAGCGCGATATGGCCTTTTACAGCTTCCCGAGTCCCCGTGAAGTTTCATCTTTTCTTCAAACTGACTCGAACAATTAATGGCGAGGCCACACAGCTTTCTAAAAACCGCCAGGGTATTTCTTTCCGCCCGGCAAGCATACAGCGTCATTACTCAGCATATTTTGCTGGAGCCAAACTATTATGGTAGAAACGATCACAGGAATAAGATTAAGGAAATAGACTGCGGAACCGATAGATTTAAAATGTCTTTTTTCCACGAACAATAAGGAACCATAATTGTTGAGTTAGATGAGTACTAAGATACTGACTATGTTAATTAGGTTTTTTCAGGGGTGCTTATTATCTTAACATGATTATTAGCTACTAACCTCGATTGCAATCTCCGGCGTGATATACTCTTGCACGTTTTAGTTGTAATGCTATTATTTGTCGCATTAATAATACCAGCCAGTAGTTGTATCTTGAGTAGTGTACTGCATGATAGCATGTTCTTCTACGTATCACTCTCCTGGTTTCTGATCTGACTGCGCACTCATGTCCTGACTGCTTTTGGCCTGCGCCTGGCATTCGGGGGAACGTGAGCGGTTCTGATTAGGTATGACTGGGATGAGTGCTGTATGCCTGGTGTGGAATCACCCCGTGCCACACACCCTAGTGATGGCTTACTCGGTATTTCGTAGATGTAGGTAGCCGAAAGCCGAAAATAAAGCAGTCAGGATAACGCCGAAAGCAGTCAGGATAACAGTCCGCGGTCAGACTAGAAACTAGGAGTGTGCAGCAGTCCCAATTCAGCCGTCAATTCTAACGTAATCGTTCCCTTTCCAAACGTCCCAAAACTACTGATACGATTGGCAAATATTTGTATTTTTAGGGCTAATTCTGAGGAAGAAGATCTTGCGTTTTTTTTTGCGTTTGCGATCTTGCGAAGATCTTGAGGAAGAAGAAATTGCGTTGATATTATTAAGGTCGACTCTTGTAAAATGTCAATAGTGCATGCTTGGTGATCTTCACCCCCTGCCACACACCCTCGTGGTGGCTTGAAGGGTATCACGTAGATGTAGTTGTAGATGTACTCTGATCAGTCATGTCCTCTCACAGCTCATTGTGTAGTTGATCTTAGCTAGTGAGTGCTGCAATTGGCAAAAATGTGTAAGCGATGCATACAGTGGCAATTCAAAAGCGTGTCGTCTTTAAGGTAGTTTGAGCGAAGTATCATTTCACCTAGAATCAATAAATTCAGTCTCGAAGTCTTTTAACGAAAATATCTCACCTTTCCGAAGAAATCAAAATATCAACCCCTTTACCGTACCACTTTCCGAGATATTTTCCAAAAAATACCAGCCCTTTTACATGGAAAATGGCACATGTAAGCACTACAGAGAGTCATTATTTAAAGAATGAGGAATTTCTACCACCAGGATCTCATAAAAAATTGACAGTGTGTAATTAGTATATTTCCTTAACTATTTTTGAAAATAAATCATATTGCCACCGCCGCACAGTGGTCAATATGCCCCGAAAGTTGGTCACCATGAGAAATAGTATTCCAATTTTGATAAAAGTTTGCATACTTATGTATTTGAGTGTGCTAAAACCAAATCCGCAGTCAGAATTGCAAAAAATATATTTTTGCAAACTTTTCGCAAATTTTTCTCAATTGAAAAAAGAATGGCTTGATGCAATTAGTTGTGCATGTGGTTTTGAGGTTAAAAACCGGTCTAGTCAGAGTACGCCAAAATATTATGGGCAAATTATTCGCAATTCCTTTAATTATTACCTGCAATTGTAATTGAGCTGCAATAAAAAATGGTGCATGTGTTCAATAATATATAACGAATGAATGTTATGGGAAGTTCACAAAATCATTCATACAGTCGAGTGCAGCATGCTCCAAGCCAAGCTCGTTTTTCGGGACAAAAATCGAACTTTATTTTATTAATAACTATCGAATTAGAGGATTTTAGATGCTATTCTTCGAGCTACTGTTAATTTTATTAAATTCTTAGCAATGTGATGTATCGTTTATATCAGAATTATCCGGAATTCATTAACTTTTGGTTAGTTGAAGCGCGGATTTTCGCTCAAAAACACCATTATTTTAAACGGCCTTGTTTAAAAAATATATTTGAAAATTGAAAAATTAAATAATATCAACTTGTAGTGCTAACTTTCTACTGGAGACTCCATCTTCCAGAAATTTATTCTCTTCACCAAGAACGAATTGGCAGCACTTCAAAAATAAGTTTGCTCTTATGGACGCACGCTCGATGCACTTGTTACCCGTAGGGCGCTCGTTGTCCATGTGAATAGTGTGCGCAAGTGGGTAAATGTTTACCCAACTGCTGTGACTTTCGACTTTATAACCTTTCCTCTCACCGATCCAGCAATCAAAATCCTAAAGCAAAAAATGTAGATACTTTATTTTTCTTACCTTGGCCAGGTTTTGGGGACTTGTAGATACTTTATTTTTCTTACCTTGGCCAGGTTTTGGGGACTTTGGACGACTGTGCGCCGTAATGCTTTGAGGATCACAAGAAACCTTCCGTTGCGACGAAGTTTCAAATATACCGCAACCAAATAATGAGTCACGTTAAAGACGTATGTGATTATTTTTATTCGATTACTTAGAATTTGAATCATATTAAAGTATATTATTGCGCCATTAATAATTCAATATTTTATTCATACTTCCCACGGCTGCTGAAATTAAAATATATAATTCGAATATTGTCTCCATTATAATTAGGGTTCTGTCTCGATCAAACCACCTAAAGCCGCTGGTGTGGTTAGATTTCGCTGTTGTTGGAGTGTCTGTTTTGTGTCAAGTTGTTGTTGGGCCGCTTATGCTCCTTCCGAGGTGTGCCAATAGGGAAAGTTTAATTTTATCAGGGTAAAACCTATCTTCTCTTGTGATTGCGTGATTCTTATACTTAGACCTGAGTCGTTACATGTTGACGACCCAACTTACCCTCGCACGAGGTCTGGAACCTTGCCCCAACAAGACTGTTCATGATAAAGTTCTAATCGCAGCAGGAAATGAAAGTAAAGAATGTCGTCATTGCTTACGCTCACGGAGAGGAGGAACTTAATGGCGGACTCTGCAAGTAACAGTGCATGATGAATAGTGAGATATGAAGATGTTGTCTTCTACTTGTACTCACTACCCCGCAAGCCACCACTAGGGTGTTTGGCAGGGGGTGACTTATCATCAACATGAACTTGAGTGATGAAATTTACTTTCACAAACAAGCACCACACTATCGGTATGCTATAAATGCTACAGAAACTACTGTAAAATATATATTGTAACTATGTAAACGTGGCACAAGAGCCATGCAGGGAACATGTAAAACATGGTGTAAGAACTACTCGGCGGATTTAGAAGCATGCATTATGAGGCATATGAATTAATCAGCTACACTACCTGTCAACTAACCTACTCTTATGTCTTAACGCAGCCATATAGGTCACTTATCGATCACGGGAAAAACACCATTTTCAACCTTTCTGTTCTACAACCTATTCCCTTATTATAGGGAAATCATATGGCAATTAAAGGGAAATTTATTTGGGAGTAATAACATACGGAAAATGTATGGAAAATATATAGGGATAAATTACATTGGAAAATTATAGTGAATACATATTATAGTGTCGTAGGTATTGATGTACCATAAAAGTTGGACGTACTTTCTTGGAGGGACTATAATAATGAGTGGGCTACCTGCTCCAGCGCCACTTTATTTGATGAGAAATAAATTGAAACAGAAAGAAAGATTCTTCGGAGATGAGATGAATATATGTTCACCTGAAAATTTTCCGGTATCAATGTGTAATCTTTTATTTATACTCGAATTTTATGTCTCCGTAGCTATGTGTGAGACACATTTTACTACCACTAAGAGCTACAATAACTGTAAATAGCATGCGTAAAATGTACTTCTCATCGGCCATTGAATGAAACAGTGAATGTGCAACCAACCGATCAGAGGTTGTTTTTGGATGTTCTCGATGAGTTTCTGAGGCTTATAACAGCGTGATTGAATTTTGGTTTCCTCTTTTTCCTTAACACTTGTGATTCAGTACCCCGTCCTTTTCGTCTTTTAGCAAGACTTGGCCTCTTCTCACTTCATACCGCATGTTGGCCATTCATTGGGCTAAACTGTGCTTATTACAAGGTGATAACAAAGCTGTAAACAAAGAAAATTTAAGTTTTATCCACCTTTAAAAACTTGAAAGCTTTTACTAGTTTTAAATATTTTAAGTATTTTGGGGCATATATAATTGATTAACTTTATGTTAGGGGATTCCATGGAAAGAAATCTCGTACTGTCCAAAGTTGTGATGGATCTCTGGCCTCTTCGCTACTTGAAGTCAGATGCTCCTTATCTTGTGAATCAATATCTTGTTCATCGATCGAGAGGAACTTAATATTGGCGCAGATCGTTTAGAAATGTGTGTGGAAATAAAATTTTTTAATACAAGATCTGAAGATATCAAAGCGTGGGTATATTTAGAGGCAGAAGAACTAGAATGGGAATTACTATCAGAACGCAGGTTAAAACTTAGGTTAAATCTTTTAAGTAAATTCGAAACCGATTTGTTCACTGATGACGTTAGATATGTTTTAAGAACCCCTGCGTATTATGCTAGTTTTGATCAGATTAACAAGATAAGAGAGATAGATTGTCGTACCGATAGATTTAAAATGTCATTTTTCCCGCGTACTCTAAGAGAGAGCAATAGGCAGCGTAGCAAAGGGATAGGTAGGTGAAATATAGTTAGTCTGTAGTGCATGATGCATGTAATAACAACCAATAATCCCTTCCTTATTATGTAGATACTAACCATCTAGCTCCATGTGACCCTATTATCTAGAATGCCTCCCTTAAATATCCTACTTGCATGGCAATAGTGCATGTTTGGTGATCTTCACCCCCTGCCACACACCCTCGTGGTGGCTCGCAGGGTATCACGTAGACGTAGACGTAGTATAAGCGAGTATTAGAGGATTTTAACCTGTATGTCTGTTGCTTCATGTTCCATCTCCTTTAACGTAACACTAATCTCAATTTATCCTCTTATCGCCTATCACTTGCGTCTTCGCGTTTCCACGAAAACTTCGTGTACAACCAACGCTCATTTATGCTAATACAATTTTCTTCACACTATCCCGCACTCATTCCTCAAATGCTCCTCAATTTCCCACGTCGAATACCGCGTGTAGCTTTTTCACAGTTGCAATCCACGAAATCCACGGTGAACAATAATTCTCCCGGAATGGGGAGTAGTCACCATCCCCATAATCTCACCGAGTGCTTTAACCGAATAAACAACAAAAGCTTCCGTTCCTAATGTGAACTTTTTATTAACTTAATAGGAATTAGGTGTCCTCTCGAGATACCTTCCGCAAAATGCTACGCATTACGTCCTGTGCTATGCGCCAAAATCTTCAAATTCTATGTTATTTATATATAGATATTTATCGTTAGTAAATTCATAACAATAGCTTGAGTAAGTAGTAATAATAGTGAAGTTTCATTCCTCCAAAATAATGCAGTAACACAAATAAAGGGCAGTGCAACTAAATAGGGACCTTTGGGTAACTTCGAAGCAGAGACATCTATAGAGGTGGCCATAAAATAAATTAACCCACACTAGGTGGCCTAATAAATAAAATAAAGCAAAAAATAGTTAAATACATGTTAGCTAAGTATGTTTAGGAAACATGTGGACAGTCAGTTTTATAACCGTTTTTAAGAAATGAGTAAGTCTCAATGCCTTGTCACTCACAGTGAATAGAATGTTAACACTTTCGGCCAGGCAAACTAGAAACATAGCCTCAAGCTAGAATAACGCAGCTTCATGTTAGGCTTGGGCCAAGGTACCAATTCCCTTCGATTAAGTATACAGAGTATTGAATAGGTCTCATTTTATTAATTTTATCAGTCCATCCTTTGTGCAGCCGTCTTCAAGCATCTCTTTTTCGCAAGTTTTCGAATTAGTGACCTAGTGTATTCCGCCTGTCGGAGAAGGCGCGGTCGGAACCCCTTACGATGCGTGAACGTGATGGGTCCCATGCCCATACTTCAGGGCGCGCGCCTCCGGAGCCGAGGATTTCCTTTCGGAGAGCGACGAATGAACGAAGGGGGAAAGCTTTGTGTGAAACGTTGAACTGCTACCAAAATTCAGCCAATCTCAATATGAGAATAGAATATTCACGTGCAATGGAATGGAATGTTGAGCATTTTCTGAAAAAGTGATTCCGGCACAGCAAAGGAAAGGAATTGTCTATCAAATGTTTCATCCTCTAGAGCGAAATACTTCGTCGAGTAGTGGTGGGAAAGCTTTGTGTGAAACGTTGGGCTGTTACCAAAATTAAGCAACCTCAAAAGTGAGAAAGGAATATTCACGTGCAATGAAATCTTGAGAATTTTCTCATAAAGTGGTCCCGGTATAGTGCCGGAAAGAGTTGCCTCTCAGATGTTTCGTCTAGTAGAGCTGAATACTTCCTCGAGGGGTAGTGATAATCCTTCTTTGTCTCTCTGCGTTTATGTCTGTTGACCATGGCAGTGTAATGCTGGCAACGAAATATGTGGTCTGATGAAATGTCGCAATAGGATTTACGGATGACGAACTGTTAGATTAGGTTTTTTTATTTATTTTTATATTTTTTTAATATTTAGTCTATAAAAATTCTGGTGCCACCTCCCAGGCTTGTCTGGAGGTGCTTTTTTAGATAATTACTTGTATAAACCAGACAATACATGCAATACACTTACAATTAAAATTTATTAAATGATTAAAATCATTAATGGTTACACTTAAAATGATCAAAATATGTACCCTTATTATGTACGAAGATATTTACATTAATGGTATGAAAAATTTTACAACAGTTATTTATGGATGTACAGATCATATACTACTAATTAAGATAGTTTTTGTGGATCAATTGTTGTTATCTACCAATGTTTAATTTATTTTCAACCTTTTATATTGTTTTAAAATTATTATGGTGTGCTGGAAGACTACTTAGAACCTTTGAAACCTTTAAATTGAGCTGTCTAACGCCTTATGTACTAAAAACAAAATGGTACATTGTAAAGTTTCGGCTTTCTTTTTTCCAAAATGTGCTTGTCTTCATTTTTTGTTCTGAAATTTTGGCAAAAATAAAAGTCACCAGTCAGCAAGTATATTCACATCTTATCCACAGGTAGGTTCGTGTTGTGACAAGTAATTCACAGTTTACTTAAAGCAACAAATACCGCTTGCAAATAGTATGTCATACCAAAGCAGACAATTTATGACGTGTATTATGGTTGAAACAGAGGGGCAATGACCGTCTTACTCTGAAACTTGTGTGTAGGAGGCTTAAGGAAACGAGGAGAGGCCATCCATGGCCAATTTAGAAGTTAAATTTCTCTTTCTTCTATCTCTAAACTAACGAAAATTATTTTAAATCGACCTTAATTAATTACTTGAATATTACGACCTTAATTCAAAACTAACAAGGATATTTGAGAATGCGAAGTATCGCTGAAATGAGCGTCTTGTACAAAAATTTGCTTTCGTAAATGCCCGATTCGAGTTCTTATTCAGAACGCAATTGCCCCTCTGGTCTTGAAACAATATCGATCAAAGCAACCGGTTCAAAATCTGATCTCTCGACAGTCAGTTCATTCCAATAATTTGTATTATCTTTTACTTATATAAATATTAACTTACTTTGATTGCTGTTATAGGTCATTTTTGCTCCTCAAGTGACACCCAAATTCGCTGGGGAAAATGTGCCTCAGTCAGTACTGTCATGTTTTTTTATCACTGTCACATGTTTCTGAAGATGATAACTTTAGGAACAGACCAAATTCCGAATTCCTTGTGGTAATCACTTATTTTCCGAAGAAGTTTTCAATATCTTACACACACCAGCAGACTACGGCAGATCATATCATAAATGTAAAACAAGGGAAATGGATTGTAGAACAGAAAGGTTTAAAATGGCGTTTTTCCCACGATCGATGAGAGACCATATTGGCTGCGTTAAGACTTAGAATTAGATTTCCAAAAATTGCATTTAGCAAATTATGTGGTACGAAGTCACTCGCCAGGGTGCATATACACCAGGGTTGAAATTCGCTATGAAAAAACCATTTGACTTGACCGGGATTCGGACCCGGATCTCCCAATTGCCGGTCAGGTGTGTTAGCCAGTTACACCACCAAGCCGTCTTCATTCAAGGCGAATTTCGAGGGGGGTTTATGTGAACTAGATGTTCAGGCCTCAAGTCTACATTGTAGCACATGAGACGAAGTCGTGCTTACAAAGCCACTGTCGCGATGGATAAACCCAACATTGTCGTTATTAAAACGACGTCGCCTTGAAGGAAGATAGCTTGGTGATGTAACTGGCTAACACACCTGACCGGCAATTGGGAGATCCGGGTTCGAATCCCGGTCAAATCAAATGATTTTTTCATAGCGAATTTCAACCCTGGTGTACATAGAATTAGGTTAGTTTACTGGTAGCATAGCTGAGTTATTCATATGCCCCCTAATGCGTGTTACAAAATCTGCCGAGTTGTGCAAACGCCATGTTTTGCATATTCCCTGAATGACTCTTGTGTCAAGTTTTCATAGTTACATGATAGATAATTTTGGTAGTTTCTGTAGCATTTATAAGATACCCATAGTGTGGTGCATGTCGTGTGGTACATGTCGTATGGTGCATGTCTTAACGCAGACACATTGGTCACTTATCGATCGCGGGAAAAACGACATTTTAAACCTTTCTGTTCTACAATCTATTTCCCTTATTATGGGGAAATTATCGGGAAATATATTTCAAATAATAATATACGGAAAATAAATAGGGATAAATTTCGTTGGGAAATTATAGTGACTATATATTTTAGTGTCGTAGGTATTGATGTGCCAGAAAAATTGGGTGTACATTCTTGGAGCGACTGTAGCAATGTGTGGCCGACCTGCTCCAGCGTCACTTTATTTGAAGAGTAATTAATTGGAACAGAAAGAAAGATTCTTCGGAGAATGGATGAATAATGTTTACCTGTAAGTTTTCCGGCATCAATGTGTAATCTTTCATTTGTACTCGAATTTTACGTCTCCGTAGCTATGTGTAAGGCTTATTTTAGTAACATTGAGGCCTACAATTACTGTAAATAGCATGCGTTAAACATAACTTTCTCCCTGCATGACTCTTGTGTCTCGTTTACAAAGTTACATCATAGATTACTAGTTTATGTGCCGTGCGAGATTTGCGAGGTTATTAGTAGATGGAGATGTAGACGAATCTCAATCACATAAGGTTATCGCAGTTTCCTTCAGAGCTCCCTGAGATTGTATTTTACCCGTGGCAATCTTAAGCTGACAGCGAAATATGTGGTCTGGTGAAATGTCGCAAAAGAATTTATGGACGACGAACTGTGGCCAACAAAGCAAGCGAAAATTATCGCAGTAATGGCTTTTATGCCGCATTCTAATCGCACGCTAAAGAATTTAAAAGGAAAACTTCTGATTGAAATACCTTATCCAGTCAGAGAATGGTTATTAATCATCGAATAACTTAACACTCAAGAACTTTTACGATGAAGAGGAGTGTTCATATTTTGCAGTCGCAGTTCGGAGGGAATAAATCTCTTGAAATAAAACGATATTTTCCTGCGGTCTGACGATCACGAACACTCACTTCAGCAGTTACATGCCTCATAATTTCGTGAAAAATATCTTCCCTCGTCGCAGGCTCGCTTTGATGCGGATTTTAAGTTTTTCCGGGCGCGGGGATGAAAGACCCTGTTATATTTGTTGGACGCGAATCAAAGCCGCCGTTGACCTATGAATGCGTCATTCTGAATACTCAGGGATAATTGGTTAAAATAAAGCGAACGAAATATACATGTTGCGGGGATGTTGGACCGAGGAATGCGTAGGGAATGTATGCAGTGGAAGGTGAAACATCGCTATAATTTTCCCCAGTGTCGCTCATTATCCGAATATTGGAGAGTTTTATTTTTTGAGTTCTACCACAGAGTATGAGTTGCTGAGCACAGAGTTACTCTATGGTTCTACCTACCCTTTGTAAATATGTGCGAGGCTCCTCATTACATTGTGAAATATTGGATTGCGTTGTGTTATCATTCTTGGTTTTATCTGATGTGTATTGTGACGAAGCTATTTAGACATTTCTACCTGCAGGCTAAATAAAATATTATTATTATTAGTATATATATATATATATATATATATATATATATATATATATATATATATATATATATATATATATATATATATATATATATATATATATATATATATATATATATATATCCCACGAGATTAAGGAAGACGATTGAAATATTGAACTATCCTGTGCAGTGATACTAACGATCTTGTAGTAGGTGTTCTTAACAATCACTCGATAGGCCTAATATATCTGTAGTAGAGTGATAACGGGAGGGTACTTAAATAGTGCTTATAGTGTTGCGATGCATTGTTTAGTTTCCTTTCCACTGGTTCCAATTTGTTTGTGGTGTGTGATACCTAAATAGCATAATAAGACAATTTGTGCGTAAATATCTAAAAATCTAATGTCATAAACCCAGTACCTAGTAAGTGTTTTTGTCGGTGGATAATGCTGTTAAGTTTTAATGTGGTTGATCTATGGCTTAGTATTAGGGTAATTCATGACATATAACTGGAATACTGCAATTCTTTTTAGCTATGTTTGCACGTAATTGAAAATTTGTGCTTTGAACATGATGTCAGCATTATACAGAGAGAATTCTATGCATACCTCGAAATTCACTGTCAACACGCAATGCATCATTTTCATCCAGTTTAATTTTTCCCTTGAATATTTTTATTTAAACTTTTAGACACATTATTGGTCGACTTATGGGCAAGTACAGGAATGACACGTACAAACATATGAATAAAACAGTGAGGAGAGAAAGTTAAGGATTTGTCGACTTTATCAAATTGAGGTCGTGTTTGCCTACAAGTATGAGTTATGGCCAGCTGCAGGAACGGCAAATATATAGTCCATAAACTTATAGGACAATTAAGCCAAGGCAACCATTCAATAAGTGTTGCGGAAACATTCGATAAATATATTGGTTTCACAAATCATGGCACGGAGTTATGAGTTACATAAGTAGCCTAGATGGCGGATGTGCAATAAAACGTTTTGAGACTTAATTACTTGTTACAATAGTTTTTTTACACAAATGACCTGTTTGTTTACTCTTTGTGAATTATTATATGCATTAGAAATATTTCATAGGCTGAAATTTCATGAATTTTATCCGGCGGAGGAAGATTACATCTAATATTCGAAGCTATAAAAAATAAGTAATTAAGTTATGTCGGTAGTAGATGTGTTCCTGCAACCCGAACATATTTATGAGGTCTATAACTTCATGGATCTCATAACTATTGATTCCATGACTAAATTATCTTGCAACCGGCCATTAGTGGTACAAAATGGAAAATCTTATGCCTCAATTCCATCCAAATCGTGGTCGGAAGTTTGCGAAGAGGGAGATTTGGAAATTTTTACTTTTTCAAGGCTCATTTCGACGTACATGCGTGGGCATTTCTCACGCAGAAAACTTCCGATTCCTGTTAGTGACGGACGAGCGAACGCAGAGGAGAAATGGATGACGAGTCATTTAAGGCGTTCCACCTTTATCAACTTATCCCTCGGATCCCGAGAGAGGTGGGAAGAGTGAAGAATTCGACCCGGATCAACTTATGGATCGCATTTTGAGTTTCGCAATTCATATCTCCGGAAATGGGAGAAGTCTTTTTATGGGCAGTGACGCGAAACCTACGGCTCTGCGTAAAGCGGTTAGTTTTATGACTCCTGTGTCTCCGGTTTACGATGATGCGCTATTGCTAAAAGTGTTCATCCAATTCATTGGCGCGGGCGTCGATTGCATTTAGCGCATGCGCGCTGAGGCAACGTTGGAACCTTGAAGTTGAGTACTTCAGAGTTTAAAGACGGGTCTTCTCTTGCTAATTAGCAAAATGGAGGAACTCCGCAAAAGCGCTGTGTGCATGGAAAGTATCATGGGTTTTGTTGAAGAGCCATGTGCCCGTCTCTGCTCTGCTCCTGGGCTAATGATTGGGGACATTTTATTCCGTAACTTTTTAAAGCATCTTTTATTGGTCTGTCTCAATTGAACACGTGAAAGTCGTTTCATTTTCGTCACTTTTTTCGTTATTTCAATGCTTTGACTTGAAAGAAAGAAACAGTGTTCATATCTACGTCTACGAAATACCGTGCAAGTACCCACTATGGTGTGTGGCAAGGGATGATTCCACACCAGGCTTGAAGCCCTCATCCCAGCTGAAATCAGAACCGGGCACGTTGCCCCGGAATGTCAGGCGCAGGCCAAAAGCAGTCAGGATAACAGTGAACGGTCAGACCGGAAACTAGGAGAGTGATACGTGGACGAACATGCTACCATGCAGTAAGCAACTTATGATACAACCGCTGGTTATGATTGCTGCGACAGATAAATAGTTCTACAAGGTACTAAGTCATTCAAGATGTATATCATGCTGGAAATTTCATTCGAAGTTGTAGCTAATAATGATGTTAAAATACTTAGCGCAAGTGCAAAAACCTATTTTACCTAGTCAGGAACAAATTCCTTCGAACTGATCATATAGAGAAAAGGAACTCAGTATTTTTTTTGTTTTCCAAATTCATGCAGAGTCTTCATGATCTTCGCAAGGAATATTGACATTGTATGGGTGGATACAGGCCTATCACCGCCCGTAAGTAGATAAATTGATCTATTGCCCTCAGAATACTGCATGTTAAAGAAATCTATATTGCATCAATTTCGTTTGGTTGACTATTAAGTATCAACTCAGTAATACCTGGCAAAATACGTACTAATATTCGATGGATTTTAGGGGTTCACGCTTTATTCAAATAAAGCACGCAGGTCTTCTGTATTTGGAAGGAATACATAGTTCTCAATTGTCTATGTTATATTTTATTGGGATTTTTAAAACTTTTATCTGTAGGAATCAATTTCGTTTGAGATTTTACCGAGACGTGATGAAAACAATGAGAATCCGATGTTTAAAAATATGCAGAACTGCTAGCCGTAAGGGAGAGTGCTAGTACATCTAAGAAATGATTAGGAATTCAAAGAATCTTAACATGGTGTCCCCTAATCTAAAGAAATAAAATTTAAGGAATTTTCCCAAGTTTTTTTGAAGGTTTTTTCTGGATTTTCAAGGTTTTTGTATTTATATTTCAAATAACTTTCAAACATTGAGGTGGAAGGAGAGGGCGCTTGCCATGATGGTCGATGATAAGAGCTGTAAAGTGGGCGTGACCTGTCCAACTTTGTTAACGCCGATTTCCCTTCATATATTTCCCGCTACATTCCATATAAATTCATTATAGAATGTGATTTTTTACAGCAGGAACCATTGAAAATAAATAGCTTTGGGAGGATAGTAACGTTAACCATTATTTAGGGAAATTTCGGATCTGCATTTGAGCGGCGCTCGTAGAATTCCTATTTGAGTCTAGTTAGACGATTTGTGTACCTTGAATTATGATGAATAAAGTATTTATTTTGTTGTAATGAGGATAGCTGAATTAATTGGAAACAATACCACAATGGCTACTGTTAATGCCTCATTATTCCATGAAACCTCGTCAATAGTGCTTCTAAAGGGAAGGCGTTAACAATGAGTGACTTCCATGACAACCGCCACCCGAAAAATGAACGCGAGAAATGTGTAAGTGAAATGTGAGTGAAGCGTAATGGATATATTCTTACAGTGAATTTTACTGGCAAAAAAAAATAGATTATAAAATTTAAAAGTTATGAAATAATCTTTTCAGTGTTAGCATGAATTTTAAATGGCTGCCGAAAAAGAAGTAGCGTGCTTAATAATTCATCCGTCACCCGATTATTAGGCGGTGATGTAGAAATGTTAAATGCTTTCGGTAATATCCATTTTAGCTCTCTAAAAATTAAATAGAAATTAACATGACACTAAAGGAGTTAAGTTCACCCTTTCTTACTTATTGAATACATACGCAGCGAGTTAAAAGCCTTAATAACGCGGTGTATTGTCGGAGGGGTCCGTGGCCGCGGATACTGGAGCGCTAGGCTGAGAGTGGTCGCGATGGAGGGAGGGGAGGGAGGCGGCAAGGTGGAGAAGCCCTCGCCAGGCCTACCTACGTCCAATGGGTAATAATCTAAAGATTACCGCGACCTCTCCTTTTTTTCAACATAGTACTGTGCAACACCATTGCACTTGAGAGACAATTATTGTTTTTATTGTTACATGACTTTGACAGAAAGCAGTTCGTCGGTTCGAGGCCAGGTGATGGCTAAAATCACGCAGAAATTTTTCACATGATTTTTCGCCTTTTAAACGAATTTTGACCGACTATGAGGACCTATAAGTTTAATAAAAATAATGTTTGATTTTTATTCAACCTTGGTATTATGGGGAAAACGGTTTACAGAGGATATAACTGACTGACCGCGCACTGTTATCCTGACTGCTTTTGGCCTACGCCTGGGGTTCCGGTGGTACGTTCGGATTTCAGTCAGGATGAGGGTTTCATGCCTGGTGTGGAATCACCCCGTGCCACACACCCTAGTTGTGACTTGCCCGGTATTTCTTAGATGTACATGTAGAAATTAAACGTTGAAAAACAATAATCGATGAAAATTGGACAACTACTGATCATGGTTGTGCGGATATGGGGATAGTTGTGCTTTTACGTTTATTCATATTTACGTTTAAGCAATGTTAAAACGTCGCGATTATAGTTCTCCACAACGCGCACGCTCTCGTTATTGTTGTTTTTTCAGTTACGTTCATGAGAGTGAAAACTTGATCGCCATTCTCCAAATTTTGTCTAGTTCTTTAAATCGCCAGATTTAATCGATAGAATGCGTCCATGTCAACTACAAGCTGTCAATTTTTGGACGAGATCTAGGTGTCATAAATTCTTCATATTTTAATAATTTCTCTCTCGAGTGCAGTCACGTACCATTTCCAACGTAAAAGGGCTCATATTTTTCGTCAAAAATCTCGCGAAGTAGTACGGTAAGGGGCTGATTGTTTGGTATCTTAGGATGGGTGAGATATTTTCCTTCAAAAAGAGACCAAATTCATAAATTTCTAGGTAAAATAATAGTTTGCTCAAACTACCTTAAAACTGGACAAATATGGTTATTAAATGTATATACGTGGAGTATTCTGAATAGTTTGTACCTTAATTTTGGTTTTCAATAGGGAACTCATTACCTCAATGGGAGCAGGATTTTTTTAACTGAATATAAAATTTGTGTTGCTTAATATTTATCATGAGTTACATAGTCAAGTCAGAGCCCAATTAAGGTTATCTTCCACCCGATTCTCCTTTGACTGTCTTAGCCTACCTCTTTTCCTCACTGCATTCTCATCTCCTTCGCAAATCTGTTAAGTTATTCTATACTCATCCATTCTGTTGACATGGGTGAAGCCAATAGCACATGTTTCTCTCGTAAAATCCCATTACCGGAGAATTCTTTCCTCATGATTTCCTTGCCCACTCATTTCTAATCTTATAATTAATGATTTTACCGCAGGCACAACTCAGATGTCCCCTCTTAAAAAAAATTAAAGAGAAACTACTTTTTAAAAAGCTGTGGGTGTCTTGGTATTTTTTTGCGATTATGTTTGTGGAATGGTGATCTGTCTCTCAACTATCGTCCCTAAGGTGACGCATCACACGCGATCGACCGGTCGCATTTCGCCATGATCCACCGACCCATGATTTCTTGTTAACGACTGGTGTCTTTAACTGGAAAATTTCAGAATATAAAGTTTTTATAAACCTTTGCCAATGAGTACCTGCACCTCAAATATGGCAATTTTATTTCGGTGATTATATGACTATAAAACTAATATCTGTATTAAAAGTCGTACACACAGGAGTATATGTCAATCCTTCTTCTGTCAGAATGCTAAGTAATAGCTGTCATGGTTGTAAGTAAAAATCTTACGTATAGCTTCCCCATGTCATTATTTCAGCGACATGCCGATGTCTGTTTCCACTGAAATGGGCTATGGAAATTTTCTCCCAAGTATGGCTGTCTATCGCATCACTTCAATGGCATGCCTATGACTGTTCTCAACAAAATATAATGGAAAATTTTGGCCATTTATCTACGTCTTCAATGTGTTCTCTCGGCATTTCTTAAAATGCGGCGTGATGAGTCATCATAGATAGCCATTTGAATATATTTAAAATATTATGCTTGGATCGCTTTGTTTGGAGACCATATCTGAGGCTCCTGTTGCTGAATTTCCTATCCTCATTTAAACCCCAATGTTTGTGAATCTTGTGGCTGTTGAAAACAATTTTTTCTTCAATTCTTTTAATATCATAAATCATTCCTTACACATCAAGTTTATTAAGCCAGTTGAAAAATACCGGAATGAGTAAAACAAGTATCTTGTTAATGTATAATTGAGGATTTTCGACAGCATTAATTTTCAACTAAAGACTCTTTGTCTCCCAAACTGTCTTTAGATGTGTAGGCGGTATAGAGTGTATAGTTGAAAAAAATGTACACCAAAAATTACAATAACATACTAGCCAGAATGATCGATAAGGAGTCGAGAAGCAAAAGAAAATATGATTCATAGTTATGAGTTGCGAGTGCTATTGCGAAGCAAATTTTTACAATGAGCGTCATGACTTCATCAATCTCATATCTATCGATTCTCTTGTTGAATGATTTGGTACCAGCATTGAAACGCGACTGAGTACATTTACCGACAGCAAAGAGTGAAGCCACAGTTGAGCTACATTCATTCATTGGTTGTTCAATTCTAATATTGTTTGACTGCAGCCCTCCACCCTTCCCTATCTAATGCTAGTTCCCATACCTCCTGGTATCTCTCCCTATGTTCTTTCCTATTTATTTGGTCCATGAACTTATTCCTGGGTCTTCCTCTGGGGACTTTTCCCTCTATTTTACCTTCGATTATGTTCCTCACAAACCCATTTCGTCTCAGGGTGTGTCCAATCCATCTGGTTCTTCTGTTCTCTTAGGTTTTCCATATGGTCCTTTCCTCTCTAATTCTTCTGTACATTTTAGCATTTCTTATTTTGTCCGTCCATTTTATCTTCACCATCCTCCTCCAGCCCCAGATTTTGAAGGCTTCTAATCTGTTCTGGTCAGCTTTTCTAATGGTCCATGCTTCTGATCCGTAGAGTGTCACACTCCACACGATGTTTTCACATACTGTTTCCGGGTTTTCTAGCTCTATCTTCTTCGAGCACAGCAGTTATATATTCCCATGAACGCCTTCTTAGCTTGGACTGTTCTCCGCTTGATGTCCGTTATACTTCTTCCGTCCCACGTGATGGTGTTCCTGAGATAGGTGAAGGTCGTTCAATTCTAAGATAGGTTGACTGCAGCCCTTCACCCTTCCCTATCTAAAGCTAGTTCCCTTACCTCCTGGTAGCTCTTCCTATGCACTCTCTTCTTTATTTGGTCCATGAACTTCTTCCTGGGTCTTCCTCTGGGTATTTTCTCTACATTTTACCTTCTGAAATATTCTTCACAAACCAATTGTGTCTCATGGTTTGTCCAAACCATCTTGTTCTTCCTTTCTGTATAGTGTCCCATATGGTGCTTTCCTCTTCTGTACACTTCATCATTTCTTGTTTTACCCATTCATTTTATCTTCAGCATCCTCCTTCAGCACCATGTTTTGAAGAATCCTAGTCGTTTCTGGTCAGCTTTTCCAATGCTCCATGCTTCCGATCCGTAGAGTGAGATTCATGAGCTACGAGAGAAGATAAAAATCTTTTGATTCCCTCTCGCCACCCCGCTCCAATAGAAGCAAGCATCGAGGGAGGACACTGTTTCTGCGTGAGAGAGCGGAAGGGATGGCGGAAGATGAAGAGGTGTTTAAAATAAAATCGCCGCCCTGGAAAGTAAAAGTAGCCGGGACATTTTCGCCTCCTTTTCTTTCCCTCCACTCATATAAAAATCCTTTCCTTCAGGGATTTTTTGCGAGTGCTTCAGGAAGGGGTTTTTCGGCGGGGGAATGATCGTGCCCATACCGCGCAAGAGGAATTTTTTCGCTTAAGGTCTCTTTCTTGTCTCCTTCAGGCATTCTTTCGTGGCGGGTCCATGACTAGGGAGGGAAGGGACTATATTCTACCCTCTCTCTCTCTCCTCCTCTTGAGGTCTATTCACATGAACTCAAAGAGCATAACTTAACCCTCAATGGACAGAACTATGATACATCAGCATGAAAAAAATACTGCTTTTATATTATTTAAGCGCAATTCAAGCATTAAAAATGCAATTTATTTGATGATAACATTTATTTTGAATTGTGATATATTTTTATTGTATATATTTTTTGCCGTTGCCATACTAGTATTAATTTTTATTACATTGATTGTTTTGAATATCCTTATATAACACTTCGAAGATTATTGTTTTCTTCACTAGTTTGTAAGTCGGGGTTTCAGGGTTAATTTCTTTGACCAATGTTCATTTTTAGTTTTGCCCTTTTCGAGAGCACTGTGTGCTTTTGTTTGTTTGAGAAGGTAATCTTTAAATAGGCAATAACCTTTTAAGATTACCTAAGCATCCCAATTCATGTTGTTGTCAATATTTTTATGCATCTATACATTTAAAAAAATTAATCTAATTTAATTAAAAAATAATATTTTACATAATAATATTTTCAAAAGGTATACTTCAACATTACCTTCATGATGAACATTTTTTAAACTTTACCATTTTTTTCTTCATATGACAGCTGCAACTATTTATTTCAAAGCTCCACCAGGCATGCCACCCTCAATGAATAGCGTCACACGTTCATCTGTTCAAAGTCTTTGACAAACCTCCGAAAGTGACACAACTTTCCACACTCTTAATCCGAAGCGTTACAATTCAGTCTTGCGCAGCAACTAAATGGAAAAGCCTTAGAAAGCAGATATTTCAACGATTTTGAAACGTAACAAATTTGACTCGCTTGTCCATAGAGGGTGAAGAACGCAACGCATGAAATCTCCCCCGTCTTCACACCAATAATAATAATTCGCTCTTTTCCTTTTGTAGCATTCTTTATTTTTTCATTGGCTAAATATAAAAAATAATGTTGGCTAATAAATAGTTCTGAAAGGTACTAAGTCATTCAATATGTATATCATACCGGAGATTACATGCGAGGTTAGTAGCTAATAATCATGTTGGCTAATAAATAGTTCTGAAAGGTACTAAGTCATTCAATATGTATATCATACCGGAGATTACATGCGAGGTTAGTAGCTAATAATCATGTTAAGATATTTAGTACAAGTGCAAAAACGTAAGTAGTCAGCATCCTATAGCTGATATATCGCAACTATTATAGTCCCTTATTGTACGTGGAAAAAATGACATTTTCAATCTATCGGTTTTGCTGTCTTTTTCCCTAATCTGATGCATGTGATCGTTTCTACCATAATTGTTTGGCTCTAGCAAAGTTTGTTGAATGTCCGGCAAAAAATAATCAACATCAAACTTTCGCTAAAGATTTAACCTATATTTTCCCCTTCGATCGGATAGAGGTTCCCTATCTAATTCCCTCAACAATTTAGTAACACCACTATGTTTATCGTTACAATTTTCAACAAATCTAGCTGCCCTCCGCTGTATTCGATCTCTATCTGAAACTAGTCCTACTTCGTAATGGTCCCATGTACTAACGGCGTACTCGAATACATCTGCCCTATATGATGGGTTCTAATAGCAAAAATCAAGAAATATTTCTCATTCGTGACTGGCTAACTTTAGCACGCATCTTAAAAGATGAACAAGAGTCAACTTTGTCTTCAAGTTACCAAAGCAATTTGTGAGGGTTTTCTATCATAGTATTATTTCATTCAACCGTCTTCACCCTAAGCTCTCAAGTTGTTCCTATACTCAATGTGATCCAGCCTTGACCCTTGCCCCTTGTCTTCCTTCCATTTCCCTTAGTTGCTTCAGCTGACCCTTTCCCTGTTTAATACGATGCTTGCCTCAGCTGTCTTCCACCCTTCTCTTCGCTCCCTCTTCCGAGAATGGCCGATGCAAATGTCCGTATAATGAAAGCACGTGATTTTTGGTTACATGGAGAATTTCCTCTCCTTCCGAGAAAGCGCCTCTCACGCCTCTCCAAACTTTAATGGGACGCGTTCCTCGTTTCTTAGTGCAAGGAATTTTTGGTTCTCGTCTTTCCTCTCTCCATCTTATTCTAGTAGTCTCTCAGCTCTTAATTCTCTCGTTAACGTCCGGCGTGATGGCAATTTAATTTATCCTTACTGTGGAAAGTAAATGTTACAGTACTAGAGGCAGTATTCGGAGATGGTCGCCGACAGGTTGAGGTTATTTCGACCTCTACATCTAATTAATTAGCCACCGCATGGGCGTGTGGTAGGGGGTGTTAGGTCACCAGCCGTGTAAAGATGTAAGTTTTTGGGAGTTGAAATGGTGACATGTATTATAGGAGTGTATTTAGTGGAGCTCAGTTTTATTTTTGTCGCTTATTGTGCGCGGAAAGAACGAATTTTTGTAGCCAACTTTTCGGCAGTGAATCCCTCTTATTTTTTCGCATCCGTCAGACCTAGAGATGTAGTGAGGAGTCATGATAATATTTTCTGTGTCCTTCTGAAAAATATCAGTGCTGAATTTGTCAAGCAACCTAAGCCTAGCGTGTAGCCTCCGAGTCTCTAGGGGCTCCCACCTTAATCCCTCTAAAAGTTGTGAGACACTATGTGTACACTCGTAGAAGTTTTTAATGAAGCGTGCTGCTTTTATCTGAATTGTTTTGGTAAAATCTTTATGACCAGGGTCCCAAATCTCGCGGCGTATTCGAGGTGTGGCCTAACCAGAGTGAAGTAGCATCTCTCTTTGACTTTTTCATCCGAGGACCTTCCTATTTTACGTTTAACAAAACCAAGTTTCATTAATGCTGTGCCACATATGTTTTGTATGTGTGTACCTCTAGCACCCTATGTCACATGATCTCTCGTCGGCTCGCAGGGTAGAAAGTGTGGGACTATTCAAGTATTATGTATTAAATGTTTTCGGTAGGGCAGGGGGATTCATCCCATCTTGCGCTTTCTTGCTTAGGGGGCGCGAGCGCCTGAGATCATCGCACGTGACATTTTATTCACGTGCAATATCGAATTTGAATCACTCTTTTATAATCAACGAACAAATCTCCGACAAGATCACTGACTAAAGGGTTTTTTACAAGGCTATAAATACATATCTAGGCCCATGGCCTAGGCCTATTTTAGGCCCATGCCATGGCATGGGCCTTTAATTCCCACACTACCATTCTTTATAATGGAAAATTTTTCTTCAAACTTAATGATTAAGGATTGCTCCCCTTGAAAAAAGGGTGCCCTGTCATGTAAGTAGAATTTAAAAAGAGACAAAGTCGGAATACTTACTGAGAGACCAATCCACCAAATTTCAGATTCATACCACAGTTATTGACTTGATATTTCTTGATATTTCTCGGTGAGGAAAACAAACATGAATTCTCAGTCTCATCCCGGAAAAAAAGCATGATACTAATTCAACTAACAGACAGACAAAGCATGAGGTCAAATATTCTACAATGTTGTTGTTGCTTAAGAAAGTAGAGAAATTTTGCAAAATTCCTACGGTTTCCCACTTCTCGCGAGTCTTTTATGTAAATTTCTTGTCCATCGCGGGTAGTGAAGAACAGAATGAGTTGAACAGCTTGTCTTTCTACGTCCCTGAGCAAGTTTCTTTTTAGTCCCCTCGAGAATTCATAACCCCTACTGACTGACTTTGGAAGTGAAATCAGGAGTTGTGGAAGACAGTTTCTGTCAGCTGAATTCATTCTGTGAGACGGTTTGTGGGGCGGTGGTGGGGAAAGGGAGGTGGGTTGGGAAAACACTGCGGATAGGAGAGGAATGTTTGACCTAAGGAGAAGTGAGAGGAGCGTTGCCTTATAGGAAGATACATTATCACGCATTCGGCATTTAAGGTAGTTGAGCGAAATATCATTTTACCTAGAAATCAATGAATTTGGTCTAATTTTAAAGAATAATATATCACTCTTCCGTTGACCCCAAATACTCAACCCCTTACCTCATTACTTTCCGAGATATTTTCCAGAAAATACCAGCCCTTTTCCATGGGAAATGGTGCGTGTATGAGCTCCAGAAAGACCTTATACCACAACACGTAGACCTCGTCAAAAAATCAACAGTGTGTAGTTTTCGTATTTTCTCAACTGTTTTTGAAAATTAATCTCATTGTCACCAGAGTAAATTCTTCGGAATCACAATAAACCTTCCGTTTTGATGGAGTTTCAGCCGTACCACGTGAAAAAATGAGTCAAGTTAAAGACTTATTTAGATATTTTCATTTGATTACTTACAATCTCTGTTATGTAAAACTATATTATTGGACCACTAATAATGCAATATTTAAATCGTGCATCTCACAGCTGGTGAAATTAAAACGTATAATTCGAATATGGTCTCTAGTATGATTAGGGAACTGTCTCGCTCGCACTATCCAAAACCAGAGTAGATATCTCTTGCAATTAGCTGCTTACTAGTTGCGTCTAAAATGGTTGAAATAGCACGATCGTTGATCAAATGGAAGAACCACCCGAAATTATTTGATTAGCTGTCAGTGTATGAGGACGGTAAGTTGCTGCGGGAGTTGTTTTTTGTACAGCAAATTATTTTTCTCGCTGTGATGTGAGTTCTTTTTAGGTATTCGCAAATCTTGGGGTCTCTACTATGGTCGTTCAAACTACGGATCATATTAGTGACAAAATAAAGAGAGAAAAATTAATTTACTCTTGAAATAAATAAATCAGAATGGTTATATTAAAATATATTTACTGGTGGTTTTCGTGACGAAATGGTTTTCTTTATGAAAAAAAGGGAAGCATCAATACTGAGAAAATAAAAATATAATATCTTTCTGCAAATTATACCATTTGGCATATTGTATAAAATGAGAAGTATCAGGTATGATGTGGTTTAATTTCAACATGATGAAGACAGACATAGCAGTTTGCTGGTGGTAAAGTAGATTTATTGCGACCTAGGTTTCGATGAATGCATCGGACCTCGGTAGTGATATCGCATTATACATTATTGCCCTATCATATTGACATAGCATCCAGCATACTACGTTAGTTTAGATCATAAATATAAAATAAGGGAAATTTATTCTGGAACACAAAGGTTTAAAATGCCGTTTTTCCTGGTTGTCGTAGGTTAGTTGACAGGTAGTGTAGCTGATTTATTGGCTCAAAAGCCGAATCCGGTCGAGTGAATAAAATTTGTGTCAACTAGGGTATTTTATTCCAATCAGATTGATTAAACTGAAAGGGTGCGGTTATTGGCACCAACAATTTTCATTATTTTGTCTGAAAACAATCGACTGTGACAATTGTATTTATTCCAATATAACTGATATGGCGCTTTACAGCCAACCAAATGAAATTGACGCGATACAGCTTTCTTTAGCATGCGGTATTACGAGAGTAGTAGACCGATACATCTCCTTACGAGGGAATCTAAGTCTGTATTCGACCATAAAATGTCAATAACAATTTTTATAGAGATAGCAACGAAGACTTTCGACGTGAATTTGGAAAATAAAAATAATCAGAGTTCCTAGGCTCCATATGAATGGTGTAGAGTTTTTTTTCAAATCGATCCCATTAAATAAAGAAAGAAAATCAATGAGAGCAAAAATGTTTTCAGTATTAATTGAGATGGACCTAGTTAAAAAACTTACGGAAAATGAAAATGCCCATTTATTAACCTAGGAGCAGATCAGCGACGGACAATTGACACTTCAGTAAAACCCATTAAGCCTTCCCGGCAGACAGAGCTTTCGTGGAGCATCTACATTGCAAGCGTGTGACTTCTAAGCATGCGCGCGGTGCTGACTCTCATCACCAACTATAGCGGTAGAAAAACATGGTGGCAGTGGCATTGGTCAAGCCTGACGTTACGGATCGGAAGGTTCCAGTGGAAGGGGTCGACTGGTAAGAGAATGGAAGAAGATAGCTGGCAATGGTACCAACATGTCTGACTTTGACTAGAGATGGCGGGAAAATGTCAACAGCGCGTTTCACGACTACGTGTACGAAGCAAAGAAAGATGTATCAAAATATGCTGACAGCCTATGCAACCCATCGGAGATGCCCATTCTGAACAATTACGTCTAGGTTTTGTAAAGTGTATAATAGGAAGGTCCTCCGTTGAAAAAGTAAAAGAGAGATACTACTTCGCTCTGGTTAGGCGACGCCTCGAATACGCCGCGAACATTTGGGACCCTGGTTATAAAAATGTAACAAAAAAAATATAAAAACACAAAGAAAAGCAGCAAGCTTCGTTAAAAACTGCTACGAGCGAGCATATAGTGTCTCACAGCTTTTAGAGGGATTAAGGTGGGAGCCCCTTGGGACTCGGAGGCTACACGCTAGACTTAGGTTGCTTGAGAAATTCAGAACTGGTGTGTTTCAGAGCGACCCTGAAAATATTATCATGACGTCTCACTAAATCTTTATGTTTGACAGAAGCGATAAAATAAGAGAGATATATTTCCGAACAGATTGGTAAAAAAACCCGTTCTTTCCGCGCACAATAAGCGACCACAATAAAAACTGAGCTCCACTAAATACACTCCCATAATAGACGTAACCATTTCACCTCCCAAACTCCTACATCCTTGCACGGCTGGTGTCTTCACACCCTATGCCACACGCCAATGCGGCGTCCTGCAGGGTATTATGTAGATGTTGATAATACCAAGAGTCACAGAGAGTGAGAAAGTTGAGGGGCAGACTGAATATTTTCAGATTGATGAAGGTTTCTTACCTTGGGAACCGTGGTTGTCCAGTTCTAAGAATACCTTGCCCTCCCGTGCGCAGACTGCAGACAGGCGTGCGCAGTGTACATACTTTATCACTGGCGAGGGCCTTCTGCAAATCTGCCTCCGTGTTTCGCTGCCGCTATACTTTCTCCTCTCCTCACATTCCGCACACCTTCCCTTTTCTTTCGTTCGCTACATTCCAACCGAAGGTGGCGTTTACTGCGCACGGAATTCCGCAAAATTCCATCGCAGAAAAAAAAAATTCCCTTGGAATGGACTTCCGAGAGGTACCTAAGAGCAAGGAGATGGATAAAAAGGAGAGGATGAGGGAGGATCGTGTTATGGCTTTGCTCTCTGAGGGAAAATTTTTTGCGAAGAAAGGAAAAGCGCAGAATCGCCGATCTACGAGGGGGAAAGGGGCCGAGTAAGGGTTCCGGACAAGGACTAGGGTTTTGAGAGTGAAAGTGGAGACAAGATTCTTGAGACGTGTTAAAAACGACGCGTGCACTGGTGTGAATATGTGCGTGCGTCGTGTAAACAGGGAGAATAAAGGGAAGGGAAATTGACTGACGGAGAAAGGAGCGATTCTCTAAGAATCGGAGAGATGAAATGCTTCGCCGATGCTACATCTACATCTATCTACATCTCCCTATTACACCGCAAGCCACCACAAGGGTGTTTGGCGGGGGGTGACTTATCACCAACATGAACTATATACAGTGAAGAAATTTACTTTTACCAACAATCACCATAGTGACTTACGTGTGTAGGTACTCCACCTCGGTTTCCAGTTAAATTTAATTCTACTACTAGGGAATGTAATATCTTGTAGAATTCCTCGGAAATGTTCAAAACTCAGGGAAATGTATAGACGGAGAAGGATGATATAGTAACCCTAGAAGAACATACTGACCTCATCGTATGATAAGAGAAATCAAATAATTCCGTGACGGATGTCACAGTTTGCAATTTGTTATTCGTTAGAGTTTTGAATGCTATAAATCCTTATCTGCATCCACTTATTACCCTGCTAGCCACCACATGGGTGATTAGAAGGGGGTGACTTCAGAGTGGATGAAGACGGCTTAAGAGCCGTAAACGGTCGAGCGAATATAATTTGCAGAGGTCATCTATTTTATCCATTATGACATCCTCCCACCAATTAAAAGCTTCAACACTTGATTTGATTAGTCTATCCGCATAAAAAATGGGTCCTATTTGTAAAAAACCTGGTCAAATATTTTCCGGTCTCTGGTTAAATGTATTCACGTACATCCTGTTTCAACTCTTAAAGCACCATCATCAGGTACATTTCAAAGTTTCATTCTTTTAAATTAATGATGATGTTCCACAATGTCTTGACGAATACCGTTGAATAGAAATGTTTTCCCGTTATGAAAACTACAACAATATGTTCTATTTAGGTGGCATTCTCGTAAAATAACTGACAGTCTGATATTTTTTACGCGCCCAAATCTTTCATATAACGTCAAGTTAAAGAATAAGACAATATCATCTTGCTATTAGGGTGATCCATGTATTACAAAATCGGGTCTTGGTTTGAGGAGAGAAAGGCTTCAACTACAGCTTAGGACCACTTAATAACCACTTTGGAAGGTGCACTATATGTAAATCTTTAACCGCGCTGATAATTCTGTATCTTCTCCTTTAAGGCGGCTCTGGCTTGACTGTGGGAGTCCAGACAAATATAAAGTGAAGCCTTATTTTAATTATAAATTTTTTAAATCCTGATTTCGCTGAACGATGGGTTAGCTATTGAAAACAAAAATTATGGGACAAAGTTTAGCGATTGTAATAATAATTCCACGAAAATATTTTTAATGACCACACGCGTCTTTTAACTTGGCGTTATCTGGTATATCACGTCTCTAATAAGATGAGCGCGATATTATACCAAATAAAAAGTTACAGTAAGGGGCGTCCATTAATTACGTGAGGCGTTTTAGGGGGGGAGGAGGTCGAGCTGAATCTCACCCAATCTCACGTGGGGGAGAGGAGGGGTCTCGGCAAATATCACGTAATTTTTTTCCCGCAAGAAACAGTGTCAAATTGCGAGAAAACTGGTTTAAATTGAGTAAAACATGTTTCTCCACTTCAATATGGCTAAATCCTACACAATAATATTTATCGCGGTTATGCAAACGCCACAAAGTCGCACAGTAGCCCCTCGATTGTCTAGCCGCCACCGGCCAGACAAACGCGCGGCTAGACGAACGCTGCGGCGTTCGAGCCGTTCTTAGTAGTCTTTAATACTAGTATTGACTAGTCTTAAATAAAAATAATGAAGCAAATTATGTTTTTTTGTAAATTAATCCAACGCAATCAAGCACAGATTAACGTATTTACACTAAAAATACGCATTTTGAAAAATCTCACGTGAGATTAGGGGGGAGGGGGTCGAACCAAATCTCACGACATCTCACGAAGGGGGGAGGGGGGGGGGTCGAAAAATCGTCAAAATCGCCTCACGTAATTAATGGACGCTCCTAATGTTCTTCCAATCGCAATTTTAAAAATATTAAATTTTTTAATAATAAATAAAAATATCTTTCCCCATTTCGATTACTGCTCTTTAGTCATTAATGATATGTCTGATGTATTGAACACATAATTGCAACGGCTGCAAAACTCTTGCATTATATTTGCATTTTCTTTGCGATGTGATGACCATATTTCTCCTTATAGGAATAAACTACGATGGTAAAAGATAAAAGATAGACGCAGATACCTTTTGGGTAGCTTCATGTTTAAGAAGTTTCAATGTAAAGAACCTCTTTATTTTTTTGATGCTTTTAAGATGTTACCTGTACACAGACACATAAGTACAAGGAGAATCGATCACTGTTGTACTGCCCAGCTCATCGCTCTACGACCTACAACAAATCTTTTGTAGTCCAATCGAATTTTTTTGCGGAATTCATTACTGCCATAAATGAATACAATGTAAACTCTCCTCAGAACTTCAAGGATATTTTTTTAAATTTATTATCGCAATGTTAATGCTATATTCCTTTTTTTGTTGTTTCCTCAAGTTTTATATAATTTTTTTTCTGCTACACTGTAACATATAATATGTGTTGTTCATACGCCATTGAAGGAAATTTATTCCTTCTTTGTTGCTCCAAAGATATCATACCCTGTGCAATTTAATAAATTTGTTTCTATTTCAATACGTTCAGCCATCATATACGACTGCAGCGCCATTTGCATGGAGCTTCTGCATTTCAACTTTAATTATGACAGTAATTCACTTATAGCCTTAAAATAAAAATGGTGGTAACGTTATTCTTTAAAACTTTATTCTATTTTTATTCAAGTTCCCATGATTTTTTCATTGCTTGCAAACATTTTTAATAAAAACTTGAACGTGCTTTCTCGTCCAAATTGACGTTTATCTGCTGTAATGTGAGTAATCTCCATTAGAACCCGTGTTTAAATACCCACTTTCAAGGCAGAGTTTCAGTAAAACCAGCCCGGAGATGCTATTTCATTTTCATCTCACTTCATAAAACGTCCTTCAAATATTTTGTTTTCAAGTTTTCTGAAAACCTGGGATAAGTGGACACAGAGATCAAAATGATAGGAATAAAAGGACCTGGATAGTGACATATATTGTCGAAACCATGATCTGTTATCATTACCCCTTTGAGTAGTGAGGTTTTTTCAGTTGCTTCGACTCCAGGAGTGAGTTTTAAAAAAATGAAATTACTTCCGATTACAATTTTATCGCCTTGAGCTCAAGTTTGTTTGATAAACAGTCAATGACACAAGAAGACCATGTATTACACAAGCACAAGAAAATAAATGCTACAATTTTACTGAGTAAGTTCCTAAATATTGTGGTATGAGAACAAAAATATTAACTTAGGATAGGACTATTTCCATCTTAGAATGCAATAACTTCAGTCGATGGAACCAACTATATGTGATATGCACGTACTCAAGGCTGAACGTGGTTAGTAGAACAAAGGAATAGGTGGCAGGATTCTTCAGAGACACTTTATAGTGATAATTGGGCTCACCAGCCACCAGGAGAGATAGATGGAACAGCTTGTTACAATGAATCTGAATGGGAGGCTTTAACATAAGCCTTTACTGCTCCACGTAAAACTGAAAGACGTAACTGACTACTGTGTTTTTAAAATTTGTATGATTTTCTTGGGTTAAAACCTGTTGCTGTATCGGTGGGCGGGGATTACCGAGAAGAAGGGTCTTAGAATTGACCAGGATTGGTCCGAATAGACCATACACGAGTACGTAAATGAACTTTTGTACTTCTCAACAATAAAATAGTGTGGAAATTACTATTGTTATTTTGTTCTTACCATCATGGATGTAGAATATGTCCACAAAGTTTCGCCTTAAACTCTTTCATGCCCAAAGTCCAAATCCACCTTAAGATTTGACGCATATCGCGCGCATAATAATGCGAATAAAACTTTGAAAAAAAGGGCCTAAAATCTTGCAATCATCCTCGACCGTGGTGTGCATCCTCCAGTTACTTGATTCCTTGGTGAAGAGATTCGCCCCTTCTCCCCAAACACTCACAGTTAAATACCTTGGAATTACATTAACTTCTGATATATCGTGGGGAACACACGTACAAAACATATTCGGCACAACATTACAGAAACTAGGTTTTGTTACGCGTATAATAGGAAGGTCCTCTGATGAAAAAGGAAAAGAGAGATGCCCCTTCGCTCTATTTAGGCCTCACCTCGAATACGCCGCGAGCATTTGGGACCCGGGTATTAAAGATTTAACCAAAAAAGTTAATAAAATACAAAGAAAAGCCGTGCGCTTCGTAAAAAAGACTGCTACGAGCGAACATATAACTTTTAGACAACTTTTACTTTCTCACAACTTTTAGAGGGATTAAGGTGGGAGCCCCTAGAGACTCGGAGGCTACACCGTAGGCTTAGTTTGCTTGAGAAATTCAGAACTGGTTTGTATCAGAGCGACACAGGGAATATTATCATGACGCCCTTCCTCATCACTTGGTCTGACAGAAGCGATAAAATAAGAGAGATACATTTTCGAACAAATAGGTGCAAAAACTTGTTCTTTCCACGCACAATTAGCTACCGCAATGAAAACTGAGCTCCACTAAATATAACCCCTTAATGAAAGTCACGGTTTCATCTTCCCAAAACCCTAACTCATACATGCTGATTTCCTAGCACTCCCTTCCACACGCCCATGCGGCGGCACGCAGGGTAGTATGTAGATGTAGACACAATTCGTCTCCATTTGTGACCTATCGGGACGACTACCCCAATTCGACTTCTCCGCTCGCGGTCTTTTACCTACCCATAAATCCAGCTCCGGTCCATTTCTCTCATTCCGTATTCCCCGAATATTTCCAATTGGAGTCGCGTCAGGAGAAAATGGAGGACTGGGAAGATAGAAATCTTCCTGGATCTGGAGCCTCCGCCTCGAATACTAAATGCGCTGAGAGGGGGAGACGAGCCGAGAGCGAGCGGAATAAACTGTATTTGGATTCCCGTGGTCTTTTTTCTCTCTCTCTCTCTCTACCGGTGGCCCGACCGCGGCGAAAAGGACAGGTTATTTCTTCGCTTATCGAAGTGAAAGGAATGCGAAATTTGTGGGAGGAATGCTCTTCGCTTCGTGGAGTGATACTGTGTTGAGCTAAGGATGTGTGGGTAAATTGATTTTGCGTTATCGATGTTGCCCCGGAGAAGAGAAAATGTGCTATTTTCCTATCTGTAACATACTTAAGTGGTGAATTTATGGCAGTGCAAGCATGGGAAAACTGAATGATGCCCGCGTGACAGAAATACTTGATACTACCGTTTCCACTGCGGAAAAATATCGATACTGGCAGTTATTTTTATGCGGACGCTGTAGCGAAGAGAAAGTTGGAGACAAAGGAGTAAATTTATGTACTAATTCTTGAATAAATTTGTTTTCATGAGCATTGTCACGGAAGTTATATCACCGAAATGAATATTTCATTGTCATTAAAGATTGAAGATCAGTGAGAAAGTTCGATCATAAATTTTTGGAACTCTCTCCTTGTATCCTTGAAAGCAAGTCCATCAGTTAAATCATTTTAAACCAAATTATACGAATATCTTATTGGATTGGATATTTGGGGAGGCGACCGACGGCTAAGGTCATTTACGCCGTAGGGGATAGGTAAGGGAGGAAGGATGGATGGAAACCCGGCGTCGGCATTAGCCTGCTCTTTACGAAAGGCACCAAGGGGACCACGGTTTAACGTCTCATCCGACAGACGGAGTACTGTATTTGAAGTGCCCTCCACAAGACACTCGAGTAGGGATCGGGTTTCCCCTGGAAAACATCTTCCACTGCAGGGGTTTGAACCCTGGCTGTCCGTATGGCTGTGACCTACTTGGACGTTCTTAAGCCCTCATGGAGAATGAAATATAAGTAGACAAGTCCACGCCAGACAGTGGTCAATGTGCCCTGAAAGCTGGTCACAATGATGTATTTGTGTACCAATTTGAACGGAAATTTGCATGCATATTTTCCTGTGTATGCTGAAAACAAATCCGAAGCCAGAATTGCGAAAAAATATTTTTTTACAAAATTATTCGCAAATGATTTTTTTATTCAATAAATAGAATGACTGGGATGCAACTAGTTGTGCTTGTGCTTTAGAGGTTTAACAAAGGAAAAACAATCTCACGCGGAACTTTTTTGCAATTTCTTTAATTGTTATCCGGAGTCATCATTTAGTTGCTATAAAAATAATAATGTATACATTCAGGATGTATCACAAATGAATGTAATGAAAAATTCGCAAAATTATTAACCATTTTAACTTTTTGACAATATAATTTATTACTTATATACCTCACTAGTTTTAAAAAATGCTCATATTTTTAAATCATCAAAATAATCGCATTTTAAACAGAAGTACAACCAAAGATCTCATTCGTAGCACATGAATTTTCGTAATTATAACATTTGAATTTATATTTTCCTAGCTCATTTTGAAAATTTTGAAACCTTGATAATGACAAAACTTTGTCGAAATCATGGTCGGAGAGAATAAAACAGTGTGAAAAGTACAAATCGAGTTCTCTTTTCATGTGTCGCTTTTCCAAAAAGTAAAGCCTGAAACTTTAACTTGCATTGGAAATTTTATTTATTTAACTCTTCAGGCGCGCCGCTTGCTCGTGAGGCAGCGAGGAACGGAGGCGACGATTGTGGAAGACGTGTGCTCGCCCGGAAAACCCATTCGAATTTCTTTTTAAAGAACCGCCCCGTCACGTCAATAAAGGGTGGTCCCCATGCCCTTTCTCTTTTCGCGCCGACCCCTTCTCCTCCCCAACATCCTCCCCTTTTCGCCTCTACACCTTTAGCATCCCTGTCGGCTCCTTCCTTCGAACCCTCACGCTCTCTTTCTCTCTCATCCCACTCCTACACTTTGCGCTCCCCGTCTCAACCCTTTCTGTCTCATGCTCGCCGAGCGGGAAGGCCGAAAATTTCATTTTGCGGGGGAGGATGCATGCGCTCGTGTCCCAAGTGTCAGTTGCCTCTCCCCTCTCATCCCTTTTCCCCGAAAAAGATCTTGGTTTCTGAAGTGGCAGCTTGACCACCTCCTCACAATCCTCCTGATCCTCTTCATTAAATTTCGGACAGGATGTTGAAGCGGCGAAAGGTTTGGCACTACCGTCGAGGAAGTTCGTCTCTCGAACGTCAACGAAGTTCCGAACAAGTTTTCGTGGAGAGCTGAGTGGCCTTATGACAGTTGAAGGAACTTAATTAAAGCGTCCCCATTCTCATTCACGCGGGGAAAACTCTACCGGAAAGGTCAGGGTTCATTTCCGGGGAAAGTCTTTGTTGATCCTTTTTCTAACAAATATTACCGTTCTCATGCGCTCTCATTCGATCCGAGGAATTCACTTGTACGGAACAGTTTGCTGTGGCTCTATTAGTCTTCTGATCACTTACCGGATAATGGTTAGTATAGCGTAATGCGGTATTTTCCAATTTATTTCGAGCCACCAATTTTTTCCACAAACCTTTACCCAGCGCCCCCAACCATGAGCATTAAGGCGACGCATCACACCCGCTCGACAGGTCGGATTTGTGATAATTTCCGACCCCAGATTTTTTGTTTAAGTCTTACGTCATCAACTTGAAATTTTTATAGTATAAATAATAGACCTTTGCCAAGGGAGGCTCGTATCTGAAACATGAAAATTTTGTCCCGGAGCATAATTAAACCATCGGGAAAACGGCAAGATGTAGGGTATATTTTTATAAAAACTATTTTTATTATTGACGTATCTAAAACTAATGAAGATGTATCAATCCCTCCTCTATCGGAATGCTAAGTAACAGCCGTCACGGTTGTAAGATAGAATCTGTAATTGGTATATTTCCACAAGCTACCTGAATGGTTTTCGGCCATGATGTGCTCGGACGGTGATGCAAATAGTTCAGTCTTCTTTCACAGATCTTATATAAGCGCTGCCTGTACTTACGCGCCGGAGACTTGGCTAAAACTTACCGACGACTGTTGCCTTGACCGAGAGTTATCCTGGAGTAAGAGACTCCTGACGTCAAAACGCCTCGATCGGGTGCGAGTGACGCCATCTTGTGGATCTTCGACAGAACTTTTCCTTACCGATGGGTGTGATGCGTCCTCTAAAGTCATGGACTACATGACCACAGCAAGATGTTTATAATAATAAAGCTAAAACAATTGTGATTAGACTATTGTTAGGATCAAATCCAATAGAGAGATAGGTTACTCATCCCTGGAGATGTACATATATTAGGTAAGGGCCCAGCCTCCACCGCCCCCATAGCAGTCCCCTCAGATGAAAGCACCGCTCTCCAGGGGGCGGTAGCGCCCACTTTGGGAACCACTTTAGCTATGAATTATACCACTATGAATTTAATGACTTAAGACCTTGGTTTCGACGATTAACGTCATCATCAGGTTAATCGTCAAAAGATAAAGACGTTAATCGTCGAAACCATGGTCGTAAGTCATTAAATTCATTGTGGAAAAACAACGTTTACCCTATTCATTCAAAATGTTTAGCAAATTCCACAAAGTATCGCCGGAAACCGCCAACTTTATTAAAATTTGTATTAGCTTTTTGTGGTAATATGTTTGTTCACCACAAAGACGGCAGCCATGTCATTACGTCCGCTGGCCGCTCAATTATGGTATTCCATGGAGGTCCTAGAACGTCCATCGTCCTTCTCAGAAAATATAGGAGGACGTACCATTACGCCCATAGCACTCAAAGTGTTCAAAAAATTATGTATCAAGTATGTCGCCTTGGCGTTCTAACACTACGGGAGCTTTCCATTCGCTCTAGTGAGCTGCTAACGTCGCATTACAACAGTTCACTTACTTAACATTCGTTTCAGTGCATCATTAAAGAAGAAAAACTTGGTAATATTATACAATTTTTTATTACTTATATGCGACTGACCGGTTTCGATGCTTATAACATCATCATCAGAGATATACAAGCCGACAGAAACAATTACCCGGATGTAATTTCTTCTCTGTCGGATTTACGTACATAGCACTCAAAGTGTTAAAATGAATTACCCGGATATAATTGCTTCTATTTCGGTCAAACTGACCGGAAATTCAACACTTGAAAGGCTGAATATTTGAGAAGTTTTATTAATCACGGCTATAATTCTGTGTTTGCAAAATCTAGGACGTCCCATTACGTCCATAGCACTCAAAGTGTTAAAACTAGTGATTTAAGGCACTAAATTTTTAGAATGACAATTTGACAATCAAGTGTTTTTGCTCTCGTGAGCGCAACTGATAAGTAACAATGACGCGAGTGCATGTGTTTTGGAGTACCGTGATCGTCCCCATGGCTATCAACTTCCTGTTTGTCATTAGGTTAGGCCCGTCCAAGCTTCCCCCTCCCAATATCAACCATGCCTCCCGTTCGGTTGAAATCAATAGCCGCGCTTTATCGTGTTGGCATTCATGTCGGCTTCGGGGTCGTCAGACCCCTTGAGGTCCGCGCGGTAACCATGAGTGAGCGACGGGGAGAGAGGGAGGCTGAAGGTGAGGGGGACACGAGGATGAAAAAGAGAGGTCTCCGGAGGTGCCAAAGCTTTTATCTCTTCGAAGTCGGCTCCCTTTGACGACTGCCGCCGCTGGCTCCTTGATGGAGCCGCCGCCAAAGATTTTCAAGAAAAGAGGAAGGTGACAAGATGAGAGCATCTTGAGGGTGCCGTGGCGGTACTGGCCTGACTGAGATGTCACCCGACCAATTCTCCCGATTCACTCGACTGTATGGAGCGTGGAGAGCTTTTCTTTATCTTCTCCTTCGCCGCTAAGGAGGGTGGGAAGAGCCACGAGGCTTGCTCCCGTATCCACCCGAGTCAGATGCTTACACCACTTCACTTAAATGGAGTGGGAGAGGCTTGGGGGAACGCCCCCTTTCACGCTTTCCCTCAAACCACTGAAGATACTGCGGGAAACGCCCCTTTGCCGCCCCCCCTCCCCTCCAACCTTCTCCCCTCCCAGAGGAGATACCTACCTCTCTTCACAAAAAAATCTTTCCCTCGCCTTTTCTCTCTCCTCCAGGACCAGAGTCGCAAACCCTTCTTTTTTCCCATCTCCTTTCCTCCCTCAACATTCTGTCTGTACCATCTCCAGGGGTGTTTTATGTAATTGGAACAAAAGTATCAAATTTCGTTCCGGAACGAAACTGTAAGCTTTCTTTTTCATACAGTTTCGGCTCGGGACGAAACTATGCGTTTAGCTAGACTTTTCGTCCTCGGAACGAAAGTGGAAAATGGACGAAATACAACGACCGCGTAAATTTCCTAGTTTTGGTTCAAGAGAAGGCGTAATGGACCTTCTATTCGCACTCATAGTTCCGGACACGGTTGGAGTGACGTTAAATTTTTATTACATGGGCACCAGCCCATAATGCAGCCAAATATTATGATTTCCTCTGTAAAATATTGCAGGTAAAGGTATTAGGGAAAAACACTAAAGGACGACGGAGAGCGTCCTTGCTTAAGAGATGATGTCAATCATGAAGTGTAGCGCTTATAAAGCGATGAAAATAAGGGCTGCAACAAGAGACGAATGGATACAACGCCAGCGACAAGGCTTGGCCTTTTGAGCAACAACTCTTTAACCAGGTTAATGACCAGATACCGAAGTACACTTACAGTTTCGGTACAAAAATATCCTTCACCGTTTACTTAGTTATTTATTTTTATTTATTTATTTATTCTTCACCACATTTTCATGAAATAAAAAGTATAAAAATTAAATACATGATGATTAAAAATAAATAAAAGAAAAAAATCATTATTTTAAAATGGTTTTACCTTCCGAATTTCAAATCCGAAGGTAAACTTTTTAAAATCCGAAGGTCAAACTTTTATGCAATAAAAGTTTAACTTCGGATCCTATTAATAAATTCATTTTTCGTACCATTTCCGATGACTCTAGGTGACTTATACGAACTTACTATTTACAATAAAACATATGTAGTGCTCAAGAGGCTTTTTCTACAATGAGTCGAGAAAGCCTTTCGAGATGTCATTTTGTCTTGCCAGGATACAAAAGATTTCGAGAAACTCTCAATAGATAGGTGTCCCGTCCACCTCTTATCTTCCCTTATCGTCTCCTTTCGCCGCACCTGTTGTTACCAAGGAATCCTGTTCTCGCGATTACGACCCGTGTTCCATCGACCCTAATGTTATTTTGACCTCCCGCCAAGGATCGAGGTTGGAAATCTTTGCTCGTTTGCTCCACAATGACGGTCGAAAAGTATCAGTGATACAATCTTTTCTTTATCTCAGGCGACTGCAGCTCCTTGTATTCTACACATCTTTTTTTCCACGTGTGCATTTTTAGTCATGAATGTTTCCTATTTATATTCTTTATATGCACAAATGAAAAAACGACTTCGTTTTCTTCCACTGATTTATTTCTGGAAGAAAACGTGGAAGAAAACGAAGTCGTTTTTTCATTTGTGAATATCAACTTCCACATAGTTGAGCCTGATACCATTGAACGTATTCTTTATATGCTTTATATTCTATAATGAATTCCGGGATTTTTGTTTAATCATTGCAATTCACCTATTTGGAAGAAAAAAGGGAATTTGAAAGTCTCAAAAAAGGTTTCGTCGATAAAATTCATCAGCATTTTTAAAAAAATTCGCTACCAATAAAAGCATCGGAAAAAGTCAAGAAAACAGGAATTGAATGAAAGTCGGCGTTTTTGTGGCAATGAGGATAAAAGGCTGAACATATTAAGTCAGCATATTTCATATTCTTGTCGATTATTCACATCACCTTAGGGATGACATTATAATCTAAAATATCACCAAAAAACTGTTATCAAAACACGAAAACCACTCCAAAAAATGAAATCCCAATTGCTTTGAGAGCAGCGATCATTGGATGCGTACTTTTCATTCCGAAATAGTTTCCTATTTATATTCTTTAGATGATGCTCATGATGTTCTTTGGTGAACAACAAGTGTTACATATTCGCTGTTTCTGTCAAAATTTTACCTCTTGGCAAGTATGATAACAAAGTATGTAGCATCCTCCAATGTATATTTTAGTATTGTTGGAGTCTTTTTTAATTTTGTTTGTCATTTTTCAATTTTAATAAAGTTTACCACAAAACAAGTGTTCGGCCTATTAAATTGGACTTATTCAAATAAATAATTTAATCCTTGCCAATTACAAAATGAGAGGTGGATATAACGAAAAAACAATTATGAAATGATGAATTACTTAGTTTTCCACAGAAGAGTTATTACTTTCTTACGACCCGGGTTTCATCACAGCGCGACATCATCAGGTACAGACAAAGTAAAACACATTGATTAGATAGATGATAGTTTCAATAGATTAAATTGATGATGTCGCGCAGCGATGAAACCCGGGTCGTAGGAACGTAATAATCTTTTGTGGAAAACTAAGTAATTCATCATTTCATTATGAAGGAATTCCACCAAGTTACTGCCAATACCATTAATTCTTTTTAAAAAAACAATGAAGTGAACTACACACAGTTTGTTATTCATGGGATGAATTTAGTTGTGAAAGGTAGCGTTTTAGTGTGGGGTGAAAAGATGTTGCTTGGAGGGAAGAAGTCAAGGGAAATAACCTTGCTGGAGAGGGAATCAAAAAATGGATGGTATTCCGTAGAAAAGGGATCTTTTGGAAATGGATAGGCGGAACTGGAGTGTGTGCAGAAGTTTCTGGTTTCCAGTGGTTAGTGATGGGACACTTAGAGAGGAGGATATGAGGAGTTCAGGAGATCGGAAGGAACCATATAAGATATGCTGGAGGAACTTACAAGTCCGAAATCAGTCTGCGGGGAGTAGGATGCGAAATACAATGGGAGGCCAGTATTTTGTCACGCGAGCAAGGAGCGGGAACGCGATGACGGACAATTACTAAAAACAAACTAAGGGACCGGTCGAGCTGATATAGCAAATTAGAGCAGGCAGTGGATCATAGGGGCGAACTGCACTTTTAACTCGTTTATTATGCATTGAGCAACGTTTTCTGTACCCGAGTCACATAGAATACTAATGTGTACACATCAACCACGGTATTGTTTATATTGAACAACGTTTTCTATTACCCGTGTCACATGTAATACAATATTTAAACATCAACCTTCCTCATTTCTCACCTCCGTCCAAATCATGTCCCACTTCTGTATCCTTCTGGGTGTAGTCCTGGTCCTTCTTGAACTGTCTACTTTCAGTACCTCTCGACACTCGTCCTTATTTTCTGGATTTGTCCACACTCCTCCACATACTACTGGCACATACACTTTCCACTCCCTCTTCACAGGTTCTGACCCTCTCCCAACAAACCTCTCCTCTTGCTCCCCGCAATTTCCCTCAACAATCCTATCCCCCAACAATATCCTCCCTGTTCGGACATTCCGTGCGAGGCAGAACTGCCAACTTGTAAAATCATTACAATGGTGGCGAGTTGTTACGCCACACACTTTAGAATGAAAAGGGCGCATCCAAAGAACGTTTCCCTCAAGGCAGCAGGAATTAAGTTTATTTTGTGTGGTTATATTGTAAACAAAAATGTGTTTGCCACATTTCATATTATATTTCAATCCCTAAGGTGATGTTATTAATCGATAAAAGTTGGAAATTTGCGGAGTAAAATAATTCAGTCTATTATCCTTACTGCCGAAAATACGCGTACTCCCCTTCAATTTCTGTTTCGGTGTCTATTTCCGATTCTTTTATCGGCGGCTAATTTTTTTAATGTTGATGAATTTTATCGGCGAAACGTTTTTTGAGACTTTAATATTCCCTTTTGTCGCCAAAAATAGGTGTTATTATTGCAATAATAAAACAAACATCCATGAATTCATTGACGCTAACGCGACGTAGAATTTGAAAAAGTTGTTTTATTTTTTCATTTACTTATTTTCATGAGACCTTCGTAACGCTAAACCGAAGAACTAGTCTAGGTCGATGAACACCATATTTACCTATTTCAATTCAAATTTACAGATACGGCTCATGCCATGCTTAGTACTTACTGAAACGGGATTCTATTTGCCGCTACTGCGCCCCAAAGGGTCAATGTATGCACTTGAAGAGTTTCAGTACTGGACTTGTGCTTTGCGAAATTGGTAAAGCTGGCTTCTCGATGAAAAATCGAAGGTTTTTCATTGGCATTAGTATCGCAATGCATTTCCATGAGTGGTAATAGACTCAGAGATGTAATTTTCCGTATTAAACCTGAATAAATGCCTTATGCTTGGTGTGTTTTTAATGCTATATTCCAGGGGTGGCCGCTACCCTTACTTTTGGGAGTTGCATTGTTTAGAGACTGATTGTTAACATCAATAAAGAAACATATTTTTTTAATTAATGAAGAAAAATATTTTATTATAAAAAAATCAGTGAAACATATTTTATCTCACCAAAAAAATAAGAAGTTACTTTTGTGATGAGATTAGATTGAAGCAAGAGATGCATGAGGCTCGCGAGCCGTACTGTGGCCACCCCCGCTATCTTCTAAAACCTTTGGTAATATTTACCTTACTTAAGGCTGAAAAAAATTGCCTGTAAAAATCGTCTAAGGATTGCCTGTAATTTTAGGAACTGCTCTTTGTTTGTCAGAGACGCAAGATGCAGCACCTGAAGACATTTTTAAAGCTACGATCTGCAAGCAAAAACTGAGAATTACCCGAACATGCCATTAGGCTATTTCCAACGTACCATTCTTAGAATTGGGCAAACTTCAGCAAGCCTGACAACTATGGAAAATAACATTTATATGGATACATACCTGATAAACTCCATTGTCTCAGGCGTAACTTGGTAGAATTTACTTGACCTCCTTCAAATGATCCATACTTGCGTAAAAGTTTCATTTTCTTTCATCAGCGCCATTTTTTTAAGATAGAGGGTAGTCCATGTTGGTTGCAAGTTGTTAGTTGCTTAGCATAGTGAAGACTCCAGGGCGATTAATGATAGAGTTATCGCATTAGACTAAGCATTCTTTGCATCGCACAATCTACTGTCCATTAAAAAAGTCGAGTCCGTTGAGTTTAGGACGCTGTATCTTCAGGCAGGGTCAATCGATTTTAACGATAAACAATGAATTCGATAGAATAATCATTTCTACGTTTACCGATGTATTTTTTAAAAATTCCCCATCCTTATCTACACTTTTACGATATTTTAAAGGCCCTATTTTCGGCGCTGAAAACCTGATGTCCCGACTTTATCTTGTCGCCATTCTCTTAATATTTATTGTAGAGATGAGAGATTTTGATATAAGTTAGCAAAAACATGTTTCTAATATACCAAAGAAAAACGTTGGTTCTATGTTGAGTTTTACATGAGCTGTTGTAAAATTTGTAAACCTCGGATAATTCCGAGTATGTAAGCTACTCACGATCTCTCTTCACTATGAGAAATTCAGCTCAGAGAAAATGTTTTGAAAAATTAACTTCAGAGATTCCGAAGATAGGATGAGTACTTTAAGTCCCCAACCCAGTTGGTCTTGAACATCTTGAAAGGATTTCTCCCGCTCAATATCTCCTCTCCTTCGTTCAGCATGACCTGCGTGCTTCGTTTTCCTGTAAGGGTCAAAACCACGCAATTTTCTCCAAACCGCAGCTTGCTCTTTCCCTGCAACAATTTCTTAACCGAGGTCTCCGACGGCGCAGGCGGAAAATTCTTCGGCCCGCAATGAATTTTTCCTTCGAGGAGCGCCCAGAGATTAATGACCGGCGGAGTTTAAGGAGGCAGGAGAAGAATGCCTCCTTGTGGTGACAGACGATTTGCTCTCCTTATTCGTGCCTTCTTTTCCTCTCCATCAGCTGGCGATCCGTTCCCTCACTTTCAAGGACCGCGCGAGATGTTATTGCAAAACAGGGTCCAGCGACCCCCACCTTCTCCCCCTTTCCTTTCCCTCCGATAGCACCGGGTGTCGTGTGGGGGTGTGTAAAAGTCAGCCGCTCACCCCCGTCCTCCCCATCTCCCCCTCCCCGCCCCCTCCAGCAGGGGAGCTGTCTTCCCCACCGGCACCCTGTAGGCGGACTGTGAAAACTAAAAACCGAAGGGGGGGAAGACCCTTTTGACGTCTTCACGGTGGTTTGCCCCGAGATAAAAGAGGTCCTTCCTCTCGAGCCAGTGGCGGGAGGCGACCGAAAAATAAGGAAACGCGTCGTAAACCACTTTCCTCATTACCGTCCGTCCTCCCTCTCTCCTCCGTCTGATAGTTCCCTAGTCATTACAGAGACCATATTCGAATTATACGTTTTAATTTCACCAGCTGTAGGACACATCAATAAAATATTGCATCATTAATGGTGCAAAAATATAGTTTTATATGACAGAAATTGTAAGTAATTTAAAAAGTAAGTCTCTAACTTGACTCATTTTGTTCGCGCGGTGCGTTTGAAACTCCAAAATGGGAGGTTTTTTGTGATACCCAAGAACCTACTGTGGTGACAATATGATTAATTTTCAAAAATAGTTGAGAAAACATACAAACTACACACTTTTGGTTTTTTTTACGACAAGTGTTAGAAATACATCATTTTGTAAATACTGTCTCTCTGGAGTGCATACACGTACCATTTCCCATGTAAAAGGGCTGGTATTTTTTGGCAAATATCTCCGAAAGTAAAGTGGTAAGGGGTTGAATTTTTGGTGTCATTGGATAGGTGAGATATTTTTCTTTAAAGTGAGATCAAATTCATTGATTTCTAAGTTAAATGAGCTTCGCTCGGACTACCTTAAGGTAGTTTGAGCGAGAAAATTGCCTAGTCATAATGGAGACCATATTCGATTTATACGTTTTAATTTCAGTAGCTCTAAGAAGCATGAAATAACTATTGTATCATTAATGGTGCAATATTATACTTCTACACGAGTGAATTTCCAATAAATTAAATTAAAATATATCTATAAGTCTTTAACTTGACTAATTTTTTTTAGCAGTACCTTTAAAACTCCTTCACAACGTAGGGTTTTTTGCGCTTCTAAAAAATTACTGCGTTGAAAACATGATTTATTTTCAACAATGGTTGAGAAAACATACAAGCTAATGCCTGTTAACTTTTTTGACGAGATATAGGTATAAGAAATGCCTCGTTTTTAATTGAGGTCACTCTGGAGAGCGTAACCCAACATTTCCCAGTAAAAGGGCTGATATTGTTTGCCAAAAATCTCGGAAAGTAGTTCGATAAGGAGCTGATATTTAGGTATATTTGGGAGGGTAAAATATTTTTCATTAAATCGAGACTGAATTCATTGATTTATAGGAGAAATGATTTTTCGCTCAAACTACCTTAATGTGGGTCTTGCTTGACTTTATGAGCCAAGAGAGATCCTAAGATACACATTTTAATAAATTCATTTTTTGCAAAATCTCACTTTATATGGTGAAGTGGGTTACAAATTTAAAACTAAAACTAAGGTAAAAAATATGTAGATATGTCAGATATGTGCGAAAATGTGGTTGAGTGCACATTTTTAAACTTTCCATGAAAATCGAAAAAAATCTTGGTCCGCACGTCACGTGAGTGCATTAACTTATGCCTTGGAAATAACCACATTCGTTTTAATATTAAAGATTCAATAATTGTTTTATTATAATTATTTTTATATTTAATGTATGTTAAAGTTTCGACTCAAACTAAGTAATTGTTATTATTGACTTGTGCTTGCGGCGCAAAATTTGAAATTTTAAATATTTTTAGAAATCCCTTTTTTTTATTCGGCGTGATACCTTGATACTTAATAAGAACCGTAATAATAGTATGAAACGTATATTTTCGCGGTTAGGAGAAAATCTGCGCATATGCCATCGAATAATTTCGAAATATATGCCAAGTGCCACAAGGATTCGTGTTAAAATAGAATTAAGTACAAAGAGACCAAATCAGTTACACGTAATTTTTTCTCTTTTATATTTTCATATAAATAATGTGTACGCATATGAAAAGTTTCACACAGATCTTTGCATGGAAGAAAATCGCTCCAAGTATCTGGGAACATCTCCTTCTATTTTTCCATCGCCTCCGTCTCTCGTCCTCCGCGTTTCTGTCCCATGCGATTACGAGTTTTTTCTACCCAACAGAATCAGGAATATTACGCTCTCTTCTTCAAGAGTAAGGCGATGTAACATTCAATTTTAGTTTCTTCCACAAAGTTGTGGAATAATATGCCAAAAGATTTCATCAAAAATGAAAGTTTGTCATTGTGCAGAATGAGCTGTCATAACTACTTACTTAAAGACACCTAATGTAAATTGTTTATTTTATAAATATCATTGTAATGGATTGTTAAATGTCTTGCTTGTCAATGGTTCCACAGATTTGACTTCCATCTCGAGACCACAATGCTACGTTTTGCATCAACTTGACCGCATATAATTTCATAGAATACCGCACAGAATAGATTCAGGCAGGTGAGTGCGATGAATACAGGCATTACTAGACGACAACAAATTTACACTCTCATTGGGTCGAATTTTGAAAATCCGTGAAAACTTTCACATACAAAAGTCGTACTCTATTCCAACTGATTTGTGGAAGTCTCAATCACTGGTTACTTAGTAACCTTAAATTGTATAACGTCATTTCATCAAAAGTTTGCCACCTTGAATAATGAATTCTGTTTAAACATTTTATTCTCGTTACTATAGAATTTATAAAAATTAAATTTTCATTTTATGGGCAATTTATTTTTCTATTGAAATTGTTCCGATATCTTAAGTTGCTATTTTGATATACATTTCATCCTCTGAATTACAACTTTTTTCATCCATCCCAAGAGCAGTTTTGCAAGAATGGGGAGCATTTATGTCATTATGTTTCATTTCTTTTCGGACTTGAATATTATCATGTTTACATTTGTAAATTACCTCGCTACTATTGCATTGTATTTTTTTGTACACTCTATGGGACTTTTCTCTCAGTATAAATGTTTATTTTATTCTAACATTCGAATGCTACACAACTTATCGGCACATTCCGATCAATAATTACCACACGCGGACAAGGAGCAGAGGACCCGAGAATGCTGAATTGATGAACCCATGCGATGAATTTAGCATTTTCGCATGCGATAAGTATCGCAGTATTTCACAATAAACCCCTGAGTCTTCAACGATTGGGGGTAACAATCCAGTTAATACGTTGTCATTGTTCTTGACCATTTTTCCAAGCAATGCCTCTCATTTTATCCAGAAGGTGAGAACTAAAAGGATAACTTGCGAGAGATAAGGAGCACTTTCGCTCGTCAATCACAATGCCGTGAGCAATCCTCCGTGAAGGAGGAGGATGAGGCGAGACGGTGTTTTGAAGGCTCGCGGTGAAAGGCGTTTCGAGTGAGGATCAAAGCATCGAAGGAGCGAAAGCCATCGAGGAAGAGACGGACAGGTTGACGTTTTTGCGGAGGAGAGAATGGATGCGAAAGGGAGAAGAGATTGTGGGGCATAATGGGATGGATCTTGGAAAAAGGGGAATTGGCCGAGTGAAGAGAGCTACGGTGGGAGTCGTGGGAATGGGTCCCACTCGCGTGGGACGTCAGCCACTTGCGCATGAGTGGACCGCAAGCAGAAGGGGTTTGGAATGGCGTATCATTTGTGCGGGTGTCAGACCTTGGGAAAAATTCCCCAGGAGACGAAGAAAAGTTTCGCTGGATTGATTCTCTTCATAAAATGAATGACATGGAAACGGAAAGAACGTTACGCCATGCCGAGATCAGCTGTTTTCGGCAGGATTAAGGAAATCTCCACTGCTATGATTCGAGGAGAGTACTTCCAGAATTTTGTCATCCTTGTGGAAGGCACAATTGTGAACATTGTCCACTGGGCGGAAAGATAATGCCCATACCTGGGTTATCAACTTACTTCCACCATTATGCATATATTCTTCCCGTGGATCTAAGAGAGTAGACGACGTGGTGGGAAAAAAAGTTAGGAAAAGTTATACCTTGAAGCGATAAAAATTGTCCATTTTTTATATACCTTTATGCATTTTTTCAGATAAATCACTGAAGTGTCGCAACAACTTCGCCACTTACACCTACGCTCTGGACGTATTAACCGCATAACTAATCCATTTCATGAGGCCGACTGTGCGTTTTGACGACTTCGATATTCCCCTGTGCTATCATACGTAATGGGTACACCCAATGTCTTCTCTAAACTATGAATATTACCTTAAAAATCAAAATTTTAGGGGCAAATAAGACAAGTTATTTATTGTTTCCCCTCCAACAACTACTGGGTGAGTTTATTTGCAACATGGGTTAAAAGATTTTTGGGTAGCGCAAATCGTGCTGAACCAATTTTCAACCTTTGCCACCACCTTGAAATTGGTAAAGGGAACAGAATGGTAACTTAAGGACTAATATACATAACTTGGTAGTGAATACGACTATGATAAAAATACTTTTTTCCCAAAACTCATCATCGTAGATTTTCTTAAATAGTGGAAGATCCGTGGATAGTAACTACCCATCAATTTCTTGATAATGTTCAATCTTTTCATCACGTATTTATGCCTGGTCCTAAACCTATTGCGCTCCTCGTATCCTCTTTAACCTTCTGCCTAATTTAATGCCACATAGAATTACTATGTTTTCAATTCTACCCAAATCACTACCCTGTATTATTCCTCTCGCCACCATATTCAAACTACACGTCCACCTTTCAGTTTCCCATGCTCCTTCATATCTCCACCATCAAATTCCTTCCCTGAATCAAACAAAACAACGAACAAGAATAACTGATGTCTCGACGGACTTTCCATTGATAAAATAACTTTACATAAAATGATAACGCGTTCGGACAAATCCATCTATTATGACTCAACGACACTAACAACTAATATTGACAGCTTCTACTGCAATGAGCCATAAAACTGTACGATTCTGGTGAACAATTAGGAGCCCACAATAATCAAGCTTCCTCAATCTGTTGAAAATATAACAAGACAAAATATTTCTTGCCATTTGAAATTTTTTTACCGGGAATTCAAAATGTTGATATCTGCAATAGCCACGTTGGTAACGCATTCCAGAGTCTGGCATTCCAAAAGTCAAGAGTTCGAATTCCGTTTCGAGCATGGATGTTGTGATCCTCTTAAAAACCCTTTTAGGAATTTGCAATTCTCAAAGGATCCTCTACGGATGTCTCTTAGGTAATTCTAAGGATCAGAAAAGGAGTAGTGGCAACATCTCTTGGGATCCCCTTAGAATCAGGAAAGGATACTTTCCTTGCCGCTCTCGGCGATTCCCTCTCTTGCAACAGAATATGTTATAACATCTATGGCATGATGTACGCTTTACCTCAGTATTGAAGACCATTTGAGATGTCCATTAGCGTAGCACGTGAATAACCCTTCTTTCTTTGACTCCAATGGTAGTGGCCAGGTTGATGACATGCTAAGCTGGAAACGCAAAGGTAGAAGATTCAAGATACAGACCCTATATTGAGTCAAAAAGTTGCATTGTTTTTAGGGTTTAGCATTAGATAAGACTAGGGGTTAATAAACTTTTGAGACGGATGTGCCTTACTTGTCACTACAATCCATAAAGCATTTGGTAGTCACAGATGTATTTTTACGTTTCGTGAACATTGAAAGCAATATTTCAAAAACCTTAACTACTCTATATTACTATTAACTTGTATCACAAAAACGGAAAGTTTAATTTTATTTGACATGCGTAGGCGGAAAAAAGAGAGAAGCCCATTGTAGAAGTCAACCTGACAGGAGAGAAATTGGAACAAGTGGATTCCTTCACCTATCTCGGGAATACCATCACGTGGGACGGAAGAAGTACAACGGACATCAAGCGGAGAACAGCCCAAGCTCAGAAGACGTTCATGGGAATAAGACAACTGCTGTGCTCGAAGAAAATAGAACCAGGAAATAGTATGTGAAAACATCGTGTGGAGTGTGACACTCTACAGATGGGAAGTATGGACCATTAGAAAAGATGACCAGAACAGATTAGAAGCCTTCGAAATCTGGGGCCGGAGGAGGATGCTGAAGATAAAATGGACGGAGTAAATAAGAAATGATGAAATGTACAGAAGAATAGGAGAGGAAAGGACCATATGGAAAACCTAAGAGAACAGAAGAACCAGATGGGTTGGACACACCCTGAGACACTATGAGTTTGTAAATAACGCAATTGACGGTAAAATAGGGGGGAAAGTCCCCAGAGGAAGACCCAGGAATTAGTTCATGGACCAAATAAAGAGGAAAGGACATAGGGAGAGATACCAGGAGGTAAGGGAACTAGCATTAGATAGGGAAGGGTGCAGGGCTGCAGTCAACCAATCATAGAATTTAACGACCAATGATGAGGATAAAAGCGGGCATAGTAGCAGGGATATTCAGAGAAAACTTTCTCTATCCAAGGAGGCGTTTAGCAATAGAATGGATATGATGACTGGGGCCTAGAGTAGGAATGCAAAGAAAAGTTTTGCGAAACCTTAAAATGAGTTCACTGCGAAAATGACACATAATATATAGTGCAAATTCATAAGCAAGGATGCAAAAAAAAAGAAGAACCAGAAGGATTTGGCATACCCTAAGGCTCAATGGGTTAAGAAGAATGTGATTGAAGGAAAAAGGAAGGGAAAAAACCGAGGAGGAAAGTCATCGGATAAATAAATAAGACAAATAAAAAAGAAAGTGTGCGCATAAGAAGAACAACCAAGGAGAAAAGGAACAGACACTAGAAAGGGAAGGATGTAGAGCTTCAGTCAACCAATCTTAGGTTCTAACGACCGATGAATGAACTAGTGGGAGCATAAAGTGGAGCGCATTGGACGTGAGGAAATCCTTCCTAAGGCGGCAGGAGTGATATTCGTTTATGGACAGATCTGCATGAAACTTTTCAAACTTGTTCTTACTAGTAATATGTAAAGATAAATGCGAAAAAAAATGCGTATCACCGATTTGGTTTCTGGGCAATTTCAATCTTTTTTAATACGTGCCCTATGCCATAACAAATATATTTCGAAATAATTCGATGACACATGTACTGATTTTATCTTAAACGCGACAATATACCTTTCATACTATAAAAATAAAACCTTTTTAAGCAACTACCGACGGTATCACTGAAAAATGGCCGTTTAGAGGGGTGGTCGTTTGACAGGAGTTCAGTTTCTAGGAATAAATAATATGCAAATGAACGGGTGGCTGGTTTGAAGAATGGAAAAACTCCTGAAGCGTCGGTTTTGTTAAAACCTATACAGATGGCGTTTATTTTGTCGTAATTTAGATGCTCCTGGGAAATTTCTATTTATATGTATTTGATGTACACTGCAGTGAAACCCGCATTGAGCGATCACCCATGGTTCCGCTGAAAAATGGTCGTTAGAGGGGTGCTCGCTTGTTAGTGGTCGTTAAGAGGGGCTTCACTCTATAATGATTCCCATTAAATATCAAGGCTTCCTACTGAATGAAAAATTCGTATTTACATACGATTTTAGGTTTACTTTCAAATTCCGTACCGTAAACCCAAGTCAAAACAATGCTTCCATTAAGACGAAAATTTTAAACCTTAATTCTTGCATCATTTTTATTGCATCATAAATGGTCATGGCCTCAACGTATAAGCAGCTGTATTTCAGTGTATGGTGATCCAAGAATGTTTTTTCAACTTACATGTAAAGTAATTAAAATGTGCACTCAATCACTACGTTTACCAATCGATCTCAGATCGATTTGAACTCGGACCGATCGGAAAATTCAAAGTGAGGCGACTCAGATCGCCTGGTTTACCAACACCCAACACGATCTGAAAATATCGGTGGTGAACAGTCGAATCCATCTGTTGAAGCACGATTGACACAGCGTGTAAACAAGGGCAGAGTTTAAAATTTTCTGTCGTATCCAAAATGAACAAAATTACCCAATGGAGGTAGATAGCGATGTGCCGCAGCATGCGATATCATCAATGTCACTCACTGCAATCTTCTTACAAGTTGTTGCAAGCACGCCGTCACTAAAAACAATTATACTTAGTTTCCCAAAGGCAACCAAAAGAAGAGGAGCGCCACAGACCTGCTGGTTCAGATCGATCTGAAATCTCAGACCGGCTGAGAAAGCGGTCCGAGTCGACCCGTTTCTCAGATCGATCCCACTAGCCCGTTGTGCTTACCATAGCGAGCTGATTCGGTCAGATCGATCTGAGGTCGATTGTTAAACGTAGTGAATGACTCACAATTCGCGCTCTAACCACCTTAACAGCTGAAATGGGGCAAAAGATAGGGATAAGGAGGGATGTGGACGGATTAACCCTAGGATGCAGGAGAGACAGGAGAGAATCCTCGATATACATAGAGCCGAGAGAGGAATGGGGGGCACATACAGTAGATCCGGCATGGCAGGTTAGAAAATTGGAAGGATAAAGGCAATTAAGTTGGGATAGAACGTTGATAGGACGAGGTGAGGGATTTCTGAGGTCACATCCAAGAAGAAGCAAAAGAAGAATCCTTGGGCACGATAGATGAAGTGGAAGGGGACGAAATATGGAAAAATAAAACCGTTTCCACCCACCCATCACTCGATTTTTGTTCTGACGAGATGAGCTGCAAGCGTAATCCTAACTTCAAAGATATCAAAGCTCAGGAAGCGGCAAATATTCACGAGAAAGCATATTGAAGACATTGAAAGAATGGTTGGAGGATGATGGAAAGCTTATCAAAAGTGTAGAGACTCCGAGAGAATCGATTTGCTGCTGTAGATGGTTTACTGGGTGGAACTATTAGCAATGCGTCCATTTATATTCAATATGGGCTCACTTTTAAAAGGATCGATCAAAATAAGCAGAAATTACTATAGTTCCTTATGCGGACCTTACGTTATTCATGATTGTAATTGAAATGTTTACGCCCGTACTAACCTTTGATAAATTTATATACGCTAAAGTATCCAAAACAGAACATGAAAATGATAATGACATTTATAAATGTACTGTGGCAAGCCACCTAAGAACAAGTACATAAGTTCACAATAAGAGAAAAGAAAACAGCGGGCACAAAAAAGACACAAGACAAATGTTTTAATTCCATAAATTATGAGCTCTTACAATTTTGCTGCAATCTGCGGACGTGCTCGCTGAGACAATCGTCTTAACTCTCAACTCATCGATTGTCTCGAAAATGTAAGGGAATCAATGAGATTGTTAATCCACGTTGTAGTGTAGCAGACTTTGACATATTATCTATGGGATTTTTATAAGCATTATTTGAATATCATGTTAAAGAATAAACGGATAACAGTTCGAGAAAAGAGCAATAGTTTTCAATTAGTGATCAATCCAAACTGCCAGAAGGACGGCGACAGAAGAATAATCTACCAACTGTACTGGAAGCAAGTCGTCACAATGCGAATGAGAGACAGAAGACAGATAGAAGCCAAAATTAAATTACGAGTAAGACAAGGATGCAACCTCTCACATGCACTGCTCAACATGTACTTTGAGGTGGCCATAGAGAAGCACAAAAAATTGTACTGAGTGAAATAAAGACAAACGGAGTAGAAATAAACATATTCCACTTCTCAGATGATGTCGCAGTCATAGCTAAGAATTCTCGATGATCTTCAAAGGTCAACAAATGTAATGCACCAAGTTTTCGAAGAATACAGCATGAAAATAAGTAAGACAAAGACTAAAATCCAAGTATACAGAAGAGAGAAGCTGAATGTAGAAGTTACCCTGAGAAGAGAGAAATTAGAGCAAGTTGATTCCTTCACCTATCTCGAAAGTACCATCAAGTGAGACGGAAGAAGTACAACGGACATCAAGCGGAGAACAGTCCAAGCTAAGAAGGCGTTCATGGGAATAAGACAACTGCTGCGCCCAAAGAAGACAGGACTACAAACCAGGGAACAGTATGTGAAAACGTTCGTGTGGAGCATAGCACTCTATGGATCGGAAGCATGTATCATTGGAAAAGCTGACCAAAACAGACTAGAATTCTTCAAAATCTAGTGCTGGTGGAGAATGCTGAAGATAAGATGGACGAAAAAAATAAGAAATGATGAAGTTTACAGAGGAATAGAAGAGGAAAGGAACCTAAGAAACACGATATAGACAAGAATAACCAAATAGATTGGACGCACTCTGAGGCAAAATGGGTTTGTGAAGAGCGTAATTGAAGGTAAAATTGGGGGAAAAGTCCCCATAGGAAGACCCAGGAATAACTTCATGGACTAAATAAAAAGGAAAGTACATAGGAAGACATACCAGAAGGTAAGGGAACTAGCATCAAGAATAACCAAATGGATTGGACGCACTCTGAGGCAAAATGGGTTTGTGAATAGCGTAACTGAAGGTAATATTGAGGGAAAAGTCCCCAGAGGAAGACCCAGGAATAACTTCATGGACTAAATAAAAAGGAAAGTACATAGAAAGAGATACCAGGAGGTAAGGGAACTAGCATTAGATAGGGAAGGGTGGAGGGCTACCGTCAACCAATCTTAGGATTGAACGACCAATGATGATGATAGAAGTATTCTAAATTTACAAGTATTAGTCCGTTAAATATCCACGCATTCCAACAAATCAAATTTCTAAAGAATATTTCAATGCTTTCATAAGTATTTACTGTTATGACTGATTTCGTGTCAACCGGGACTAGCTACGGATTAAACCTTATAGGAGTCACCCTCAATGCACATATGTGCGAAATTCCTCAGAGGAAAAATCATTCTCGAAGGTTCCTTGTCAAGACGGATTAGTTAGTCAAGAATTAGTAAGAAAAATTCCTCTGTGGAATTTTGCACAACATACAGTTCTCATTAACTGACAGTAAGATGAAAAATAACATTATAGTTTACTATCTCTGGACATGAATTTATACTTTGGTTCGGTTTCCTAAAATTGACCCCAAGAAAAACATAAGATTAAAATTCAAACATTCAATATTGTGCTAAACTAGAATGAAGCTGTGTTCGAAGAAGATAAAACTAGAAAACCAGGAAACAGTATGAGAAAACATCGTGTGGAATGTGACACTCTATGGATCGGAAGCATGGTCCATTAGAAAAGCTGACCATAACAGATTAGAAGCCTTCGAAATCTGGGGCTGGAGGAGGATGGTGAAGATAAAATGGACGAACAAAATAAGAAATGATAAAATGTACAGAAGAATAGGAGAGGAAAGGACCATATGGAAAACCTAAGAGAAAAGAAGAACCAGATGGATTGGACACACCCTTAGACGAAATGGGTTTGTGAGGAACATAATCGAAGGTAAAATAGAGGGAAAAGTCCCCAGAGGTAGAAGACTCAGGAATAAGTTCATTAACCTAATGAAGAGGAAAGTACATAGGAAGAGATACTAGGAGGTAAGGAAACTAGCATTAGATAGGGAAGGGTGGAGGGCTGCAGTCAACCAATCTTAGGATTGAACAACCAATGAATGAATGAGCTGCCAATGAAAGAAATATTTGGGTCTCTTAACTACTATTACTGCATTTAGGAGGAAGATCAGGAGTCTGAGGATTAGGGCACCGCATTAGTAGTTGTTTATAAATGTATCAAAATCAAATGAGACATGCAAGGATATGGCATTTTGGAGGAAATTATTAAAAGAGAGCCATTTTCACAGGTCCAATACCAATTTGATGATTTGACCAATGATTTGACTCTTGAACTGTAAGAAAATAACTTGATGGGTAGTTATGTATGTCTGGTCATATAGATTTAACCAAGAAAATTAATTATTGAAATGCAAAGAAAAGCTGCTCACTGCGTTAAAAACTACTACGAGCGGACATACAGTGTTTCACTACTTTTAGAGGGATCAATGTGGAAGCCCCTTAGAGACTCGGAGACTACACGCTAAGCTTAGCTTGCTCGAGGAATTCAGAACCGGTGTGTTTCAGAGCGGCACAGAGAATATTATCCTGACTCCTCACTACATCTCTGTCTGTTACAAGCGATAAAATAAGAGAGACACATTGCCGAACGGATAGGTGCAGAACTCTTTCTTTCTGCGCACAATAAATGACCATAATGAACACTGAGCTTCACTAAATACACTCCCTTAATACGCATCACCATTTCACCTCCAAAAACCTTATCCCTTACATCTTTACACGGTGGGTGTCCGAACACCCCCCTCCAAACGCCCATGCGGCGGCTCGGAGGGTAGTATGTAGAGATAGAATGCAACGTCAGCAGGGTAGTATGCAACACAGCGGCTGATTGAAACACGCGAATATGAATTTACATATTGGCATGTGAATGTTCTGGATCAATGAACTCGAGGTGCTGAGTGCCGACCGTAGTTAACATCTGATGAACCTAACTTCACACCTAAGCGGTCCATTCGTAACGCGTCGATTTTCAACGCCTATTACACTCCCCCACCCCTTGCTCCGTCCTGCGATCCCCCGACCCGCCCACTTCCCGCTCCCTAGTCTTTCTCACCCGCCTCCCCCCCCCCCGACACTCACCCCCTCCCTGCTCCTTCCTCTTCTTCTCTCTTCTCTCATATTTCGGCCTGTCATCCTCTACTCTCTCTCGGCATCCTTCCCATCTCTTTAGCTCCCCCCCCCCTCCCTCTCTCCTTTCAGCCTTCCGCCCAACTTCACCAATGATTCACTCGAGTGTGTGCACACAGTGATTAGCGGTCTGCTCTCCGAAAAGGATCTCACGTCGGCAAGAACGGAGAGAGCAGATGGGGAAAAGAGGATATTATTTGGCAGTGCCAAAGGCGCAAGGTGTCGAGAGGCGAGGAAAGGTGGTGCTCTATTGGGGAGGAGGGATGAAGGGAGGGGGAGAAGTGGTCTGTGGCACGAGGCGGGTGCTGGCACGGGACGGGGGTGTTGAGGAGTTTTTGACGGCGGGCAAGTACGGGGAGGCAAAGATGCTTGACGACGCATGAAGAGTTGAATCCCGGAGTTGGCCGTTGCTCGAGTACAGAAAATTCCGGTAGATACGGTGGCTCAATAATTGTTTAATGGCCGGTTGCAAGAGCATTTAGTTATCGAATCAATAGTTGTGAGATTCATGAAGTTATAGATCTCATAAAAATATTCGGGTTGCAGGAACTCTTCTACTAGTTACATAACTTATTTACCTATAGTAAATATTTGATCCATTCTCCTACCACCAGATAAAATTTACGAAAGTGTAGCCTATAAATAATTGCTAATGCACATAATAATCAGTCGGTATTAGTATACAAGCTGGTCATTTGTCTCAAATTAACTCTTTTATTTAGTAATTAAGTCTTCAGGCGGTTCATTGCGCATCGGCCATCTTGGCTACACATGGAACTCGTAACTCCATGCCGTAAGTTATGAAACCAATGAATTTATCAAATGTTTCCGCAACACTTATTGTGGTTGCCATGTGGTACAATGATTTCCATGGCTTATGGGTCCCATAACTTTAGAGAATACGTATGTGTCGTTACTGCAACTGGCCATAACTCATACTTGTAGGCAAGCATGGCCGCAATTTGATATAGACGACAGATCCTTATCCTTCCCTCCTCACTGTTTTATTCAGCAGGTAAACCTAAAATTACATAGTGTTGCGAATGCGAAAACGGGTGAAAAATGTCCAAAAATAGTAATTTCCTATCTTATATAATCGCCATTATCACGGAAAACTGATAATGAGAAGCGAAAACTTCCTGGAGACTGAATAAAAAGAAAACTTAGCCTTGCCATTTTAACGCAAAGGAAACGGTTGTAGGCTTGAGTTTGTGGAAGTGATCCATCGTGGATGAATAATATAACTTTTAACAACAGGTGAAGTTCGCGAAATTATTCTTCCTTGCCATCTTTTTTTTCAGATATTTATACATATATATTTTTGCAGTGATTGAAGTCAAAATACGGTAATTCAGTGGAAATGGCGCTGAAGTCGGCTCTAATGGCTGTAAAAAATGTTCAATAAAGATATGTATTCGTCAGATTATAGTCATACTTAGTATCTTAACGTTGTTTTTTAATAGCTTGGACATGTCATCAATAAAAATATTACATTTTAAACAAAAAGGTGGCCTTAAGTATTTCATTTGACTTACACAGCCGGGATGTTCCATTCAAGAGAAGTTTACGCACAACGGAACACATCGGAACACTTTCCTACTCATTAATACAGTGATGTGAACTGGCGGAACGTTCAGTAACCTGTCGGCAGGAAGCATTTTTTAGGTTTGTTATAATTACCGCCGAATTAATCGTGCATTTTTGTCGAATAAGTTCAAAATACGTTCCTACCTTAATATGAACGTAAGCTCATTGGTAATTATAAACCTCAGCGTAAGTTTATGCTTTATGTAGTCCATGTTTGACGAATTTACTGAATAATAACGCGCAAACATTATTCGATAATGCGATCACAGAAGTCTTTTATGTGTAGCACACGTCAACTCCGCTCTCAATCAGTGTTGAGATTCGCTGCCTGATTTGCAGAAACGAATGGAAATCCAGTACACCGTTTCGCTGGGGAATTAGCAATGGACTAGAGTGAATGGAAAGCTCCAAAAGTTGAAAATATACTCACAATTGCCCCGCGGAATGTATACCCCGCGTTGATGAACAGCCTAAATGTGCAAATTTCTACGAATTTTCAAAGTTAACTACTTATCGAACTTCAAAAATGTACGTAGCAACGAACCGTATGCATAGGGTTGTCATGAACATTATAACATTAGCTAAAATAAATGGAAAAAACCGCGCTCTCATAGCTACTGAAATTATACAAGTTTCATTGCAGTAAATATAAATTGAAGTACCATGTTTTTGCGCATGCATGATGAAAAGTTTATTGAGGTAAAATTATATTTAGTAAAATTAATATAATTTTTAATAATTAATTAATTAAATAATAAAAACTGAGGAAAATAACTTGTACATGAATGCCAACATGAAGTAATGCCGAAGTAGTAATTACACCAATTTTGAGAATGGCAGCACTAGCTACGGCAAATATCCACTACGTAAGAGGACGCCTCGGTAGCTTACCTGGCTAAAGCGCCCAGCGCGATATTGAGGAATCAGCGTTCGAGTCAAAGCGGATGAATTACCCTAAATCTAACCTCTCTAAAGTCAATGCAGAGCTAACCATAATGCGAGTAAATTCAGGACAGCCGTTTTCTGAACGGTGAGTCATGACTTAAGCTCATGATTCCTCTTGAAATTCCGGGGAAATGACTCTTAAGTTGTTTGTATGTTGCTTCCATTTACAGTGGACTATTTTAGTAGTGAAGTATTCCTTGCGACTCTTGCCAAACAGCTGAAAACAAGTGAATTAATAATATTATCTCAACCCAGGGGTGCCTACGCGGAGGTTACATGGCGCAAGTTGCGCCATTGAGTATTTGGGGGATTTGAAAATTATTTCAATAACAAAGGCGAAAAAATAAATTAAACAAAATTGAAAACTCTGGACGATGAAACTGACAAACGTAATCTGAGGCGTTATAAATATTAATTTTGGGCCTGGGGGGGGGGGGAGGGTAAGATTTGGAAAAAAGTTTTTCATGAAAGAAGTAAATAACTAAAATACGATAAACATGCACAACTATTAATACAAAAAAAGATAAACGATGGGATTTTTAGGATAAAAATATAGTTTTTTGTTATAACTTATAATCATTTTATTTTTGAATATTTATTTGTTAAGATACTAATAATAAAATTTATTTATTATGAAAATTCAAAACAAGGAAGACCGAAGGAATAACCGAATTTAAGGGGAGGAAATAGTAATATGAGGGGGGGATTTGCACTGAAGCTTTTGATAGGGATCGGCACCCCTGTCTCAACCTAATGGCGGTTTCACTTAGAGAATATCTCTACTTATTAAGTATTATACTACTAATTAAGGTGGGGGCCCCTAAAGACTCGGGGGCTAAACGCAAGGCTTAAGCAGCTTGAGAAATTCAGAACTGTTTTTCAGAAATGTTTGTCAGAGCGACAGAGAGAATCTTGACGCTATATTACATCTCTAGGTCTGACAGGTCAGTCAGACAGTCTAGACAGACAGAGAATCTTGACGCTATATTGCATCTCTAGGTCTGACAGAAGCGATAAATAAGAGAGATACACTGCCGAACAGATAGGTTGAAAAACTCGTTCTTTCCCCGCATAATAAGCAACGAAAATAAAAACTGAGCTCCATTAAATACACTCCCATTATACATGTCACCATCTCACCTCCCAAAAGCTTACATCTTTACACGGCTGGTGACCTAACACCCCCTTCCACACGCTCATGCGGCGGTTCGCAGGTTATTATGTAGATATAGATGTACTTTGCTAGGTTTATGGTTATTATGTAGATATAGACGTACTATGCTAGGTTTGATCATATTAACAAGATTAGAGAGATAGATTGTCGTACCGGTAGATTTAAAATGTCATTTTTCCCGCGTACTATAAGAGAGAACAATAGGCAGCGTAGCAAAGGGATAGGTAGGTGAAATATAGTTAGAGTAGTCTGTAGTGCATGATGCATGTAATAACAACCAATAATCCCTTTCTTATTATGTAGATACTAACCATCTAGCATGTGACCCTGTTCTCTAGCATATCTCCCTTAAATCTTAAATATCCTAGTTGCATGGCAATAGTGCATGTTTGGTGATCTTCACCCACGGCCATACACCCTCGTGGTAGCTCGCAGGGTATTACGTAGATGTAGATGTACTTAGTACAAGAAAACTTAGTTACTCCATGGATATAAGCATTTGTACCCGTAATTTTTGGCGAGGAAAATGAAGTTCCCACTTGCCTGATCCCGACAACGCCAAGGCGCTAAAACCAGTGATCCTCTCGCCTAAGAAAAACGCACCGAAAAAATGTTTGTGGCCGTGAGATGGGAGTTTTTTTTTGGAGCAAAATCACATGCAAGAATTAACTTAGGGAAAAAATAAATACATACTTTTATACTTGTAATTATTTGGTACCCATTTGGGTGTTGATTAAAATGTTATTTTCATCATGTATGATGGTTATATTTTCTTTAGATTTATTAAATGCATCTTGAACATCAAAGTTCCGCGAAAAAAGCTGTGACAATTTTGTGGCACAAACGATTTTTTTTTATGTCTCGGCAGCATACTCTACAACGGTAAGTGGGATATGAATGAGTGCTAGCTAGCCATCCGACGATGTTTTGGAAGAGTCACTTGAAAGCAGAATGCCAATAATATCCGTGTTGGTAAAAAAGCGTGATTTTTTTACAATTTCCTCACTGACTACTCGAATTTTTAGGCCAAATAAACATAAGTTATTTCTTTCTTTTTTATTCAGACCTTATGTTGGTTGGACTTATGAGAGGGGGCTACAGAAATCACTGGTCATTTAACGCCATTGTGGACGGGTGGATCTAAAGCAGAATGAGGCATAATGGAGGGAGGGCGGAGGGAAACCCGGCGATGACCCTGACCTGTTCTTAACGAAATACGCCACTAGGACTGCAGTATACCACCCCATCCAATGGACGGAGTGATACAGTTATAATGCTCTATACAACGCACTCAAACAGGGATTGAAGCTCCCATGAGCAATCTTCGCCACTGCCAGGATTCGAACCTGGGCCCTCAAGATGTTAATCTTGCCACCACACTAACCCAATCCCCATTCTAGCATTCCGGGCCATGTCCTTCCGGATTTCGGTTTTTACGTCAACACCTGGTGTAATTATTGTTATTTTTATCGAAGTAAGGCGAGATCGGCACGTATAACGCGATTGCAATGGCACAATGTTCAATTAACGAGCCAGAATAAAATCAAATATCCCTTTTTCTAAGGATTCTACATCTACACACCACCCTACTAGCCGCCGCATGGGCGTGTGGAAGGGGATGTTAGGACACCAGCCGTGTAAAGATGTAAGGGATAAGGTTTTTGGAGGTGAAATGGTGACGCCTATTATGAGAGTGTATTTAGTCTCAGTTTTTATCATGGTCGCTTATTGTGCGCGGAAAGAATGAGTTTTTCTATCTATTTTTTCGGCAATGTATCTCTCTCATTTATCGCTTCTGTCAGACCTAGTGAGGCGTCATGATAATTTTCTCTGTGTCGCTCTGAAATACACCATTTCTGAATTTCTCAAGCAAGCTAAGCCTGGTGTGTAGCCTCCGAGTCTCTAGGGGCTCCCACCTTAATCACTTTAAAAGTTGTGAAGCACTATATGCTCGCTCGTAGCAGCTTTTAACGAAGCGTGCTGCTTTTCTTTGCATTCTAATTAATTTTTTTGTTAAATCTTTATGATCAGGGTCCCAAATGCTCGCGGCGTATGCGAGGTGTGGCCTGACCAGAGCTAAGTAGCGTATCCCTTTTACTTTTTCATCCGAGGACCTTCCTAATATAAGCTTAGCAAAACCTAGTTTTTTTATGCTGTGCCGCATATGTTTTGTATTTATGTTCCTCACGATCTATCAGTAGTTTTGGTAATTCCAATATATTTTACTGTATTTGATGATTTTATGATACTCCACCCACAGTATAGATATGGCATTAGAGAAAATGGGGGAAAAAACGCCGGACATCCTTCCAGGAACAAGCACTCTATCAGTCTTCTTTTAGAAAGCGAAATGTTTACGATTTCCGAAAAAATGTAATGTACGTGGAAAAACTCTCCATTACCGTCGAAATAAAATGGGACTTAATCTCGTGAATCGAAAAAGATCAGTGATGAATACCCTATCTCTATGGGATTGTACGCGGGACTTCGACCTTGCTGAGTTTTCTCGGAAAAAAATGATTGATGGAGCCCGTGCGAACTTTCCTCCTCCCACAGCACTTAATCTCTCGAGACTTCGGTCGCGGTCCCACGGTGTCTTAGGGAATGTGTCGCCATTCCGCCTCTTTCAGCGAAAAAAATGATGGTTTTTGCTTGAATTATTCTGCGAGGACGTCGATACAATTATGCAGATGCTGGGTATCTTAGTTCGTGAAATACTTTCCACATCTGAGGTTCCTGCTGTAGTAATCATTTAGAAAAAACCTCTCCCCTCGCTGGGACCTGAGTTATGAATATTTTTTCCAAAAGATTTGAGCGACGATGTTCCCGGCTAGTGTCTTTCATCAAATAACTTTAAGTAGAAGATACATTCCTCAAACTAAGTAATCAAGTTATTTTGCTTATGGCCGGTTGCACGAAAATTTAGTTATGGAATCAATAGTTACGAGATCCATAAAGTTATAGAATTCATAAATATATTCGGGTTTCAGGAACGCATCTACTAGTTACTTAACCTCGTAACTTATTTACCAATAGTTAATAGCTTCGAATATTTGATCTAATCTTCCACCGCCGGATAAAATAAACGAAATTTTTGCCCATGAAAAATTAATAATGCACATTAGAGTTAGTTAGTAAGAGTAAACAAACCGGTCTCGTATCTCAAAACAACTCTTTTATCTAGTAATTAAGTCTCCAAGCGGTTCATTGCGCATCCGCCATCTTGGCTACTTATGGAACTCATAACTTCATGCCATAAGATATGAGACCAATAAATTGACTGAATGTTTCTGCAACACTTATTGAATGGTTGCCATGGCTTATGGGTCCCATAACTCTATGAAATACATATATTAGGTTCCTGCAACTGGCCATAAATCGGTATGCTGTTGAGAGAAGCTTGATGTGGAAGTCATCCTGAGAGGAGAGAAATTAAACCAAGTGGATTCCTTCACCTATCTCAGGAATACCATCACATGGGAGGGAAGAAACACAAATGGACATCAAGCAGAGAACAGCCCAAGTTTAGAAGGCGTTCATGGGAAAAAGACAACTGCTGTGCTCAAGAAGATGGGACTACAAATCGGGAAACAGTATGTGAAAACACTCGTGTGGAGCGTGGCCTCCTATGGATCGGAAGCATGAACTATTCGAAAATATTACCAGAACATACTAGAAGCCTTCGAAACCTGGTGCTAGAGGAGGGTGCTGAAGATAAAATGGACGGAAAAAATAAAAAATGATGAAGTGTACAGAAGAGTAGAAGAGGAAATGACCATATAGAACACCATAGGAAAAATAAGAACAAGATGGATTGGACACACCATGAGACACAACGGGTTTGTAACGAACATAATTGAAGGAAAAATAGAGGGAAAAATCCCAGGAGTAGGACCAAGGAATAAGTTTGTGGACTAAATGAAGAAGAAAGTATATGGGATACCAAGATACCAGGAGGTAAGGGAACTGGCAGTAGATAGAGAAGGGTGGAGGGCTGGAGTCAAACAGTCTTAGGAATGAATGACCAATGATGATGTGGTATTTGTAGTGCATTCCCCTCCCACCCTCACCTCACTAAAATGGCGATCAGCGCAAGAAAACGCCTGGGAGATCTGGGACTTCTGACCTTGGCGAAATGACCAAATATTGCATTCTGTAATTGGAGACAAAAAGCAGTTTCCTGAGCTCCAATTGAAGACACCCACCGCTTATATCTACTCATCCCACTATTTTCTTCCCCCCCAAGGCTATCAATCGCCTCCATTACATACCTCATCCATTCCACCTTCATCCTTGAGGAAACCTACCCTCCTACTGTGGCGATCCTTATCGCTCTTTATTTTTACCCTTTAGCGGCAGCGAGTGCACACCCCTCACTCCCTATTACTCTGAGAGGGTGTGGAGTGAAAATTGCTCAGCTGACTTTGACTGAGAGGGAGCCTGGAATTGGGTACTTGTTTAATCTTTTATTTATTTGGAGTTTTGAAGTCAGAACACAATTTGGCTGGGCCCCAAATGCTTGTTTTGCAATTTGGTTAGCTACAGAAATACGGTAGACTTCCGCCTTGCGATGTTAATTCGTTCCACGAGACCGTACGCAAAGTGATTTCCGTCGTAAAGTGAACCAGCATTTTACCGGCCTCGGGATCAGTTTTCACGTAACAATAAATATAAATACGTTGGAATTGGATTTCAGGGATGAAACCGACAGCTGAGGTCATTGCGCCATAAGGGATAGGTAAAGGAGGAAGGGTGGATAGAAACCCGGCGCCAAGGAAACCACGGTTTAACGTCTCATCCGACAAACGGAGTGCTGTTCTTGAAGCACCCTTCACAAGACACTCAAGTAGGGATCGAGTTTTTTCCTGAAAACATTCTCCTCTGCAGGGATTTGAACCCTGGCCCCCCGTATTGGGTAGCCAGTACTCTATCTGCCACGTGATCGTAAAGTGAACCCATCGTAAAGCGGGGGTCTACTGTATACGTGCTTTATATGCCCTTCATTCAGTACACTCGTTTTGTTCCTGAGTTCTTCATTTTCACCCTCGTACTTTGGAAAGAGTTTGTGTATAGACGGACGTTTTTGGCGAGAAATTTTTACCCTATCCCGTTTACGTTTTAATGGCTGAAGCCGATCCCATCGATTCATGGATGTGTGACTTTTTGCGGAAAAATTAACCGCGGCGACCCCCTCCTCCCTACACCATAGGCAATCATCATGCGTAATCCGCTTGGAAGCCCGTGCGGGCCGAACGCCAAAAATCACTTACCTGTTCAAACACCAGGCGGGACTCGAGGCGTCCGTCAAGAAGCTTTAACCCTACAATTTTTCGAATGCCTTTTCCCTCTCTCCTTTCCAGGGAAGAGGGGGGAAAGCACCAACACTGCATCGAATCGATTACGGCAGACCAAATATTTTTTTTCTTCGGCTTTGGGGAGAGGGGGGGGGGCAGAATGTTATTTTTCCCTCTCCTTCCCTCACTTTCACCCCCTCCTGGAAGACAAACAGAATCGACTCGGGAGCTGGCCCGCCACGGAGACTGACGAGCCTCGGGAAAACTTTCGCCTTCTTCTACGCCAATTTTCCACGCTGGTATGGGCGTGATTAGAGCGAAACTGCCGGCCCTGCTCGCATGATCTGACTGATTTTTGAGCGGGACCCACTGGTTTTGAGGATGCCAGGGTCTAGTTTTCGTGTTGCCGCCTGGAAGAAAAAAAAAACTTCCCACCTCACCTCTTTTTCTTTCAGTCCTTCAGACCCGAAGCGCACACCTCGAGACGCGCTTAAGATCTCTGCGAATTCTAACTCAACCTCCCTACCTGCTGTAGACAACGTCTGCATCACCATAACACTCACATCTCTGCTCCTTTGACTAAGGAGAGAGCGGCGTCCCTTTTACGAAGTCAAGTGGAAAGAAACACTTGAGCGAGAGGTGGTGTTTTTGTGTGTTGCTTCATTGTTGTCCTTGTTCGGGTGGGAGGAGGGTGGTAAAGTCCCATGGACGGGAGTCGTAGATGGCGAGGCAACCTTCTGTCGCTTTCCTTGTATGACGACGGGGGTCTTTTCAACGGGGGCAGCCCGGGGATGGGATAGATGAGAGAGGAGGCCGCCTTTGAGCTCTTCTCTTAAACGCTGCCAATCTCCGCTGCCCACCTCCGCATTCTTGACCGCCCCCATGGGCCGCAAGAAACTGCCCCGTGACCGCCCTCCACTCGTGCATGGAGGAGCACACGCCCCCTTCGGACCCCCTTGGACGTCCGTCAGTAGTCGCAGCCGCATCAATAACGATCTCATCTCCTTCCAAACAAGGAAGGAGTATTCCTTCGCTCCTCGACTCTCTTTAAAAAGGGTCGGGCCCGAGCACCGCCTCCAAAAGACGGCATCGTCTTCATCCTCCACTTTCCCTACGTCGGTATGTGTGAGCCCCATGCAGGATTTTACGGGGCTTGAGATATTTTTTCTCTCGCTCCTTTACAAGTTTCCCCGAGTTCATTTGTCCGGTTCCGGGAATAAAAGGGTGCATTCTTCGAACGACGGTCGGGAAACGGAGAGGCGTATCGAATTCGCTGATTGAACGTGGCCAAAGTTAATTCGTTCTGGTGTATTCATTTTACGCCCAAGCGATTTGGGTTTTTAAGGTGCTCTGCCTTCTTCACTCCTTCATACCGTTATGGCGTTGTTAGCTGCAAATTTCCTCGGTTTGTCGATCGTGTTATTAGAAAAAGGTGTCCTTGAGATGTCTTCATATAGTGCTTTGGGTTTTTAAGGTGCTCTGCCTTCTTCACTCCTTAATACCTTTATGGCGCTGTTGTTGCAAATTTCCTCGGTTTGTCGATCGCGTCATTAGAACGAGGCGTCGTTGAGATATCTTCATCCACAAGCACTGAGTACTCTGCCAGGCAGCTTGAAGGTGAATAGTATATACATTGAGATTCTTTTTTCCCAATTCCTGATAATTAGACGCACCCGTTTGTGGTGAAAATATTTGCCTGATTCCGTCATTTTCAAAAAGTTATTTTGGTATATTTTTTCCTGTTTTCATTCCAATATGTCAATAATGTCGCTAAAATTTATTTCCACTCTTCAGCAATAAAAGCCAAAGCAATAAAGAAACATGAAAAGTATACATCTGATGAAAACACGCGTATCAAAGCATGAATGTTTGGAAAACATTCATCCTGCCACTTTAATATGTAGGGCCTAGCCTATGTACATAATCTACAAATACTACCATGCTAATAATTTCATTGCCATAACCCAAATCGAATTTCCGGCGTTAACTTCAAATGAGGTGATTCCATACGATTTCGTCGATTATTTCACAATTTTGCCGAAAGGTAAATAGTTTCTTGTTTTGAGCCAAATTATTGAAATTTCGCAAAAACTTCGCGGTTTCGCGCTTTACAAAAAACAGGTGCCTCTACTAATAATGCTTCTACAGTTGCACGCAAGAGTGGTTAACGTATGCGCAAAGTCTTAAGGAAATAGTGCGCTTCAAGCTGGTTTAAACGATTAAGCCAACGTTTTCCCCTTCCATCTAGGTGAGATTCCCTGCATAAGTTCTTTAACAATTCGCCACACTGATTTTATCAGGAAATTTTAAAAACCTAGCTAATCAACTCTACATCAACATCTACATACTAACCTGCGGGCCGCCGCATGGGCGTGTGGCAGGGGTTGTTAGGTCATCAGCCGTGTAAAGATGTAAGGTTTTGGGAGGTGAAATGGTGACGTGTATCATGAGTGTGTATTTAGTGGAGCTCAGTTTTTATTGTGATCGCTTATTGTGTGCGGAAATAATTAGTTTATGAACATATCTGTTCGGCAATATATCACTCTTATTTTATCGCTTCTGTCAGGCGCAGAGATGTAGTGAACCGTCATGATAATATTCTCTGTGTCCCTCTGAAACACACCATTTCTGAATTTCTCAAGCAACCTAAGCCTAGCGAGTAGCCTCCGAGTCTCTAAGGGCTCCCACCTTAATCCATCTTAAAGTTGTTAGACACTATATGTTCGCTGGTAGCAGCTTTTAACGAAGCGTGCAGCTTTCTTTGTATTTTATTAATTTTTTTGGTTAAACCTTAAGACGAGGGTCCCAAACGCTCGCGGAGTATTCGAGGTGTGGCAAAACCCGAGTGAAGTAGCATTTCTCTTTTACTTTTTCATTCGAGGACCTTCCTACTATACGCATAGTTACTTATTACTCTAATGAATTCGGTGAATAGGTTTGTTCGACCACAAGGTCGACCGCTTATGAATGTTGCATGAATCGTTTTTAATTGACCCCTGTATCTCATCACAAGGGCAAATGTGCGGAACTTGAAGCATTTAAGTATGAGACAATACAAAAAAGGCTATCTTTAAATTATCTTCGGATTGCGTGGAAAAGTTAGCATTTGAGACATCTGGGAGTGCCATGGAGGTGTTAGAGGTGTGCCATCAATGAGGAAAATAATATGAAAATTAGAATAATGAAAGTTCACGATATTCGTTTGTCAATTCTGGTATTTTTAATTGTATTAATAAAAATTGCTAATTTTTATCTCACCATGCATATTGAGCTCTTATTAAAGAATCGTATAAGTAATCTTTTGCCTCACACGTTGAATCTGTGTCTATTTTCGGGGATTAGCGAGATGAAATCGAATCACTCTAATGAAATCTGTTGTTTTTTCGAGTCGTATTCTTAATTATCACCCTAAAAAAACGGCTATGTACGGATTTGCTTCATTTTCGCGAGAAAATACCTGACTGTTCGCAGAAAAAATGCTGTAATAGTTGGGAAATGCATGTAATTCCTTGGAAATTGACTTTGTTAAAAAATGCGACTAGCGATTCGCGATTATGTAGCGTGAAAGTTTGAAATCAAATGTCAATAAAATGATCACTTTCCGAGAAAAAATGTGTGATTATAATAATCCGTATTTCGTGAACCAGTATGTTTCCCAGTGACTTATTTGAATAGCCCTATGATTGTGCTCTTTTATAATATTTAAAATTTCATGCCTAAATATCAAAAGTTACGTATTTTTATCTGCGTATGCCTTCGACCGGTTCATTTAAACTTTTATTTGTTTTTGGTGACCCGCGCATTTTTTGCGTACATATATCAATATTTACACCTGCGTTCGGATGATCTGAGGCGATGATATTGCCCTACTCTTTATCTACATCTACTAAATACCGTGCAAGCCGCCACCAGGGTGTGTTGCAAGGGAATCATATCTTCGGGTACCAATTTGAATCAGAGTAAAACATGTTTTGTTAAACTTATTGGTCTTCTCACTCGGTCAAAATTCGTTCCAGATGGGAAAAATTGTGTGAAAAATTTTGCCGTACTTTTAGGCATCAACTGGTCTCGAACCGACGACCTGTTTTCTGACAAACTCATATAGCAATAAAAGCTACAAGAACTCTCTAGTCTATGGTGTCTTATGTGGAAGAAAGGGAGGGGTCGCGGTAATCTTTAGATTATTCCCCATTGGACGTAGGTAGGCCAGGCGAGGGCTTCTCCAACTTGCCGCCTCCCTCCCCGCCCTCCATCGCGACCACTCTCAGCCTAGCGCTCCAGTATCCGTCAAGTTAGTTTGAGTGAACTATTATTTTACCTAGAAATTTATGAATTTTGTCTCTTTTTGAAGGAAAATATCTCACCCATCCTAAGATACCAAACAATCAGCCCCTTACCGTACTACTTCCCGAGATTTTTGACGAAAAATATGAGCCCTTTTACATTGGAAATAGTACGTGACTACACTCGAGAGAGAAATTTTTAAATGTGAAGAATTTATAACACCTAGATATCGTCCAAAAATTGACAGCTTGTAGTTGACATGGACGCATTCTATCGATTAAGTCTGGCGATTAAAAGAACTGGACAAGATTTGAAGAATGGCGATCAAGTTTTCACTCCCATGAACGTAACTGAAAAAACAACAATAACGACAGCGTGCGCGTTGTGGAGAACCATAATCGCACCGTTTTAACATTGCTAAACGTAATTATGAATAAACGTAAAAACACAACTATCCCCACGCACAACCATGATTATTAGTCCAATTTTCATCGATTATTGTTTTTCAACGTTTAATTTCTACATGTACATCTAAGAAATACCGCGCAAGCCACAACTAGGGTGTGTGGCACGGGGTGAATCCACACCAGGCATGAAACCCTCAACCTGACTGAAATCCGATCCACGCACGTACCTCCGGAACCCCAGGCGTAGGCCAAAAGCAGTTAGGATAACAGTGCGCGGTCAGTCAGTTATATCCTCTGTAAACCATTTTCCCCATAGTACCAAGGTTGAATAAAAATCAAACATTATTTTTATTAAACTTATTGGTCCTCACAGTCGGTCAAAATTCGTTTAAAAGGCGAAAAATCAGGCGAAAAATTTCTGCGTGATTTTAGCCATCACCTGGCTTCGAACCGACGAACTGCTTTCTGTCAAAGTCATGTAACAATAATAACAATAAATGGCTCTCAAGTGCAATGGTGTTGCACAGTATTATGTTGAAAAAAGGAGGGGTCGCGGTAATCTTTGGATTATTACCCATGGACGTAGGTAGGCCAGGCGAGGGCTTCTCCACCTTGCCGCCTCCCTCCCCTCCCTCCATCGCGACCACTCTCAGCCCAGCGCTCCAGTATCCGCGGCCACGGACCCCTCCGACAATACACGGCGTTATTAAGGCTTTTAACTCGCTAAATATATTCAATAAGTAGGAGAGATCGAACTTAACTCCGTTAGTGTTCTGTTAATTTCTATTTAATTTCCGGAAAGCTGAAATGGATATTACCGAAAGCATTTAACATTTCTACATCACCGCCTAATAATCGGGTGTCGGATTAATTATTAAGCACGCTACTTGTTTTTCGCTAGTCATGTAAAATTAATGTTAACACTGAGGAGATTATTATATAACTTTAAATTTAAAAAATTGTTTGCTCGTAAACTTCAGTGCAAGAATGTATATATTACACTTCACTCACATTTTCACGTTGGTAGGTACTCATTTCCCGCGTTCATTCTTCCGGGCGGAGGTTGTCATGGAAGTCACTCATTGTTAACGCCCTCCCTTTAGAAGCAGTATTGACATGGTGACATTGAATAATGAGGCATTAACAGTATTCATTGTGGTATTGCTTCCGATGATTAAAGCTATCCTTAATTCAACAAAATAAATCTTTTTTTGTCACAGTGTAATGTGCACCAATCGTTTAACTAATCTTAGATAGGAATCTCACGGGCGCAACTCAACCACAGGTCCGGAATCTCCGTCAATATTGGTTAATGTTTTTATCCATCCTAAACTATGTATTTATCATGGTTCCTTCTGTGAAAATAAACATTTTATCATCATTTCAACGGATTTGCTTGGAGTGAAGTGTTGAATGTGAAAAGAGAACTCGCTTTGTACTTTCCGCACAATTTTATTCTCTCCGACCATGGTTTCGACAAAGTTATGTCATTATCCTTGAGTTCTCTTTTCATTTGTCGCTGTTCCACAAAGTGAAGCATGAAACTGTAACTTGTGTTCGAAGTGTTGAATGGGTCAGATACGAGGACCCGGTGGAGAGAAGACGAGCACTCACATCAGTTTTTCGACATGTAGGTGTGGAGGAGGTCGTTGAACGTGCGGTAGACGGAAAGGAAGACAAACGTGGAAGTACTGGGGTCTTTATCAGTAAGACACTATTTACAGGTTCCAGTTTCCTTTCCATTCCTGTCCTATGCCGCGTCCTGCGCATGCGCTCTAATCTATTCCGGGTGGCGAGACCCGGAATAGATTAGAGCGCATGCGCAGGACGCGTCATAGGATAGGAATGGAAAGGAAACTGGAACGTGTGAATAGTGACTAAGGAATCGACGCGGTTGAACCTCGGTAAATCCGTGGATGTGACGTCAAATTCCCCGACAAATCTCAACTTTCGAATGCTCCCTTTTGAATTTCACGTGGCTCTGACGTCAAAATTTCGTCACTGTCGAGACTCGGAAATTCCGAGGATATACAGAATAGACCCCCTGAGTCAGGTGGGCGAGGAAAGGAAACTTCCGGATAAGATTCTTTCATTCATTTCAGTATTTTACCGGCTGATTGTTAGGATTTTGGACAGAATTTATCATAATACGTTTTCACTCCTATGGACGGCCCGCCATTAGATCCCTCTTGACTTACGGTGGAGGAACACTCGAAATGCGCTTCCCATTCAGGTATAGCTGAATAGGTAATTCACGAAGTTTTCACGTGGCGGGAAATTTTAACATTACGAGACTTTTACCTAATAGTTGTCAAAATTTGCACCCTTTGTTCATAATTTTCCCTTTTATTAAACTTGAGGTATTAATGACTTACCATTGAAAAATATTTTATCTAACTTTTCCATTTATAGATAATGTACTCAGGGAAACATTGATGGAAGTTGTGAATAATTTAGTATTATAAACTCTAATTAAATGAAGGTATAGGACTTTTTTAATTCTTGAGTTATCAGCATTTAGTGGGAAACATCTTGAACAGTGCTGCGCCTTAAGTTATTCATTTCAACGACACGTGTCATAACTTGTGCGCGGTGGATGGCCACAGTCGCGCTCATGAAAACTATCGTTAACTTTGTGTGTGATTTTGTAACCCAATTAAAGAAATTTAAATGCTAAATTTCATTGATAATTAAAGGCGAGCAAAAACTTTTGCCGAAATAATACGTATTTATAAAATTTAAAGAATAAAAAAATAAATGAAGGCACGGAATATCTTCGATTTTTGATTATTCAACAATTTGTGGCAATTATTGAAGTTAGAATCTTTTCTTCTCTGGAATTAGCGCTGGATTTTGCTCGACTTCTTGAACAGGAAAAAAAGTTAAAATTATAATCGTCGATTCACGTGAATGTTCAATGTATTGCTTTTGCTTTTTGTGGAATCAGCGAATGAATCATTTAAGTATTATTCCAGTTGATTGGTAGGATTCTGGACAATACATATTCTAATCCGCTTTCACTCCAATGGTTTTCCCGCCAATAGATCCCTCCATCTTATTATTTCGTCCAGAATTCCTATCATCTCTCTTCCTCTGCCACACTTCCCCATTGTTCTCCCCTCTATTGCCCTCTTCAACATTCCCTCTCCTTTCAATGCGTCCACCACCCATCTCTTCTGAGATCCTCTCCTTCGAACCTCCGCTACCTCTTTCCTCTCCTCTCCTACCATCATCATCATCTGGTGTTCTGCCTGCTGGCAGGTCCCGTACACCACTGCTGTCTCCATCCGCTTCTCTCCCGAGCTTCCTTCTTTGCTTCATCATAGCTGATGTTCTTCACCTGATCCACCAATTTAATTCTTCTCCTTTCTCTCTTTTTCTTTCCTTCAATTGAACCCTCAAGTGCCACAGTTATTATACTTTTCCCTCTCATCACATGGCCCAACCAGTTTCCTATCCTTTTCCTTATTTCCTTTAGGAGCGATCTTCCTTCTTTTACTTTGCTCAAAACCTCTTCATTTCTCATCTTATCTACCCATCTTACTTTTTCCATCCTTCTCCACACCCACATTTCATAAGCTTCTATTCTATTCCTTTCCCTCTTACCTAATGGCCACGCTTCACATCCATACATGAAAACGCTCCATGAATAACATTTAGCTAGTCTCTTTCTCAGCTCCAGATCCAGGCTTTTATTGCATAGCAAGTTTTTCTTCTGACTGAAGGCCTCTTTTGCCATTGCTATCCTTGCTTTTATTTCTGCAATACTTCTCCAGTCGTCTGTCACCATCGTTCCTAGGTACCGGTAGCTTTTAACTTTTCCTATTATCTCCTACCATATGCAATACCTATTCATTCGTTCTTCTCGCCACCCAGCTCACCTTCCCCATCCATCTCCACACCCACATCTCAAACGCCTCAAGTCAACGTATACACATCCTCCCTTCGCAATGAACAAGTCTCCAACCCGTAAAGCGCCATGCTGCATATTAGAGTTTTCGCCAGCCTTTTCTTTACGTATCAGCTCAGACCCCCCCCCCAACATCATCAATTCCATCTTCTCTGAGAATGCTTCTTTAGCCAAGGCTATTCTACATACGCACTTCGGCTGCTCCGTGAATACTGAGGAGTATTTTGAAATCTTAGGAAGATGCCGTGAGAGTAATGTTTTTGCCATTGTATGTGCGTTGACCGGTGAATTGGTTTGTAAAAGAAGGATTACATTGGGAATGGGAGAGGGCTGGAAATAAACCTGAGTCTCCCTGGACTTGGCAACCACTGAAAAATCGGGAGTAAAAAAAATGACGGGCAATGATATCGATCTAGTAAAATATAAAAAAATTGCTTGCCTAAATATCGATGTGACGTATTGTTACGCATGTATGCCTTCGACCAGTTCAAATAAACTTCTTTTTTGTTTTTGGTGGACCCGTGTATTTCTTGTGATAAAATCTCAAGATTTACACGTGTTCGGATAATCTGACGTGAGAATTTTGCCCAACTCTTCATCTACATCTACATCTACGAAATATGGTGCAAGCCACCACTAGGGTGTGTGGCAAGGGGTGATTCCACACCAGGCATGAAGCCCTCATCCCAGCTGAAATCCGAGCCGCGCACGTTCCCCTGGAATGCCAGGCGCAGGCCAAAAGCAGTCAGGATAACAGTGCGCGGTCAGTCCAGAAAGTAGGAGAGTGCTACAAGGACGAACACGCTACCATGCAGTATACTACTTAAGATACGACTACTGATTAGTTTTATTAATGCGACAGATAAATAGTCCTACAAGGTAGTAAATCATGCCAGAGCCATATCGTGCCGGATATTGCTTCCGAAGTTAGCAGGCAATAATAATGTTCAGATATTTCGCGCAAGTAAAAAAAATACCTATTTTACTTAGTCAGGGTCAAAGCATCCTTGAATTGATCTACCGCAACTATTATGGTCTCTTATTGTGCGTGGAAAACTGGCATTTTGAATCTATCGGCTCTGCAGTCTCTGTCCTGAATCTTATGCCTATGATCGTTCCTGCCATAGTTAAAATTAAAAAAGTCTTGACCAAATTTTCGAAAAATACTTAATCTTTATTTGTCCCTTCGATCGAATAGAGGTTCCCAACCTAACAATTTAGTAACACTGCTATGTTTATCGTAACAATTTTTTATATTCTAGCTGTCCTCCGCTGTATTCGATGTATATCTATCTCTTGTATATATTACCGACAGTGCTGCGTAAAGGTTATGTGCCGGCGTTTTCATTCGCAGGGGTTTACCCAGTCGCGAGGGTCATTCGCACTCAAGAACCCACCCCACGCCACTCTCATAGCATTCCAGTCACGGGCGAATCCCTCTCGTCTCTCGCTTTGGGCGCCAACTACCGGCCGCATGAAGACGTATCGTGGGGGGGTGGACGAGAGCGTCCGCAGAGATGAGAACGTATGGCCTTCGGGTGTTTCGGTCGCCTATTTCCATTCCAGGCCGAGGATGCTTCCTCCTTCCTGTTTCGGGAATCAATTACTGCGCTAACTTCTCCGGCCCTGGCTCCTTGGGGGATTTACCCGCCTCCTCCGTATCAGATGCCGCGAATTTCCTCGCTCGGATACAATGGAGCTCGGGGCCGAATGGAATTCCATGTGTGACGTCGAGCGGAAGGATACCAATCCCATCATCTGTTGTTGTGTACGTCCGCCTGAGACGCCTTATTTTGAAGGACTACTCGGCGGGTGTTCATGTGTATAGATCTCTTCTTGTCATATCTCCACGGAACGTAGTCCTGCATTGACACGGGAGCCGCGTGACTTGGTAAAAGCCACCCATTCATTGGTCGTTTAATCCTAAGATTGATTGACTGCAGCCCTCCACCCTACCCTATCTAATGCTAGTTCCCTTACTTCCTGGTATCTCTTCCTATGTACTTTCCTCTTAATTTGGCCCATGAACTTGTTCCTGGGTCTTCCTCTAGGGACTTTTTTCTCTATTTTGCCTTCAATCATATTTTTCACAAAGTCATTGTGTCTCAAGGTGTGTCCAATCCATCTGATTCTACTTGTCTGTATGATGTTTCATATGGTCCTTTACTCTTCTGCTCTTCTGTGACTTCATCATTTCTTATCTTTTACCGTCCATTTCATCTTCAGCATACTCCTCCAGCACCAGGTTTCGAAGGCTTCCAGTCTGATCTGGTCTGCTTTTCCAATGGTCCATGCTTCCGATCCATAAGAGTGCTACGCTCCACGCGAATGTTTTCACAGGTCAATCCGCTATCCTCCGGTAATTACGTCAGTTTCTCTGAAATTACTCGAGTTTTATCGACATTAAGGAGATAAAGTTTAACGAATCAGGCGACATCTCGTGGAAATTGATTTCAGATATCACTATCTCAAAATGACAGAACTCTGTTTCATTTCTACACACCGTCCTAGGTTTCGACATTACTATGTCATTTCCTAAGTTCGACTTTCTCAAAATTCTCAAACGGAAGATGGGGAGAGGAAGGGGTAGGACGGACTGATACAAAGAGCGGGAATGGATCCCTCGAAAATGACGCAGCATTGTATAAACCTAGGTTGGTGTGTGGCGATGAAAATTGTTGGAAATTTAACAAGGGTCTGTCATTCTGAGATTATGATTTCACTAGGGAAGTTTCACCTTACTGTGTGAGTCAAAAGAAGCACTAAACTCATCCTTATCGTTTCTTTTGCTAAAAATATATGCCTTTATTCATGACGCCCCTACGTTGTTTTAAAATAAATTAAGGCACTGAACATGCAGATTAATGGACGGACAAATTTTTTCATAACTTCGTTACTTTTCGTAGCAGCCGAATTCCAGAGGCAGAGAAAACTCATCGAAAACCCATTGAAGGAGAAACGTCGTTATTTTCTTAATAATTGTCAATCGAAAAATGTCCCGAAAGTGTTATAATGTGTTTTTTTCTTCTATTAATACAAATCTAGCAAGAGTGAATGGGCAACTTACGGTAGTGACTGTGAGGAGAAGGTAACATCGTTTGCAGATGAGAGTGACACATTAATCAAATTATGCTCTTTTGGAAACGATGGAAGCGTTAAGTAATTGTGAGCTACCTTAAAATTTTCGGCCGTGATTATCGTGCACCTGCTAAGCTCCACCAGTTGGCAGATTATCGAACGTTTCACCGGCGTGCATCGTCCCATTAAACGTCATTTTCGTAGCTTCCTTCCTCCTTCGCGCTGATTTGTTCGGGTCGGCGCTGATTTCGACGCCTTGAGTGGAGAGCACCGTTTATTTTACTAGTATTTTGATTAAATGATGCGTTAATTTATTAACTCTTGTAACTTTTACAGACCACAAGAAAATGTAACTTTGGTAACTTCTCTGTGGTCTGTAAAAGTTACGAGAGTAAATAAATTATTGTGATGGAGAACCACAAAGTTAACGAAGATCGAGCTGTAATCTTAGGTAATACGTCTAAAGCGTGCTATTTTAATGAAAATTCGTTTTCAAACATTGCATGTAACAAATGATGTTGTACGAAGACACTCGCACGGGTGCATATACACCAGGGTTGAAATTCGCTATGAAAAAATCATTTGACTTGACCGGGATTCGAACCCGGATCTCCCAATTGCCGGTCAGGTGTGTTAGCCAGTTACACAACCAAGCCATCTTCCTTCAAGGCGAATTTCGAGGCTGACACTGTGTACCTGGCTAACATACCTGACCGGCAATTGGGAGATCCGGGTTCGAATCCCGGTCAAGTCAAATGATTTTTTCATAGCGAATTTAAACCCTGGTGTATATGCACCCGTGCGAGTGACTACGTACCACATCATTTGTTAAATGCAATGTTTGGAAATTTGTCAATTTCGTCGTTTTAATAACGACAATGTTGGGTTTATCCACCGCGACAGTGGCTTTGTAATCACGACTTCGTCTCATGTGCTACAATGTAGACTTGAGGCCTGAACATCTAGTTCGCATAAACCCCCCTCGAAATTCGCCTTGAAGGAAGATGGCTTGGTAGTGTAACTGGCTAACACACCTGACCGGCAATTGGGAGATCCGGATTCGAATCCCGGTCAAGTCAAATGATTTTTTCATAGCTAATTTCAACCCTGGTGAAAATTCGTTTGTTTATTTAGGAGGTATTTTCAACTTTAAGATGATGTTGAAAAAATTAAAAATTGCCTTTGTCTTACGAAGAGCTAAATACGGCTCTCTACTAAAGAAATTCGTCCCGAATGAGGAGAAGGGAAGAGCATCCGTGGTGAATGGGTAGTTCCCTCAGGTGGCTGGGAAAAGGTTGTCAACTCATGAAGGTTGAATAAAAGTAAAATTTCGTCATGAAGCGTCTATTTTACTTATTTGTTGATTAAACAATACGTATGAAGCATGCTGTTTGAATAATAAGTTCGTTTATTTTGTTAGAAGGTATTGACGATTTAAACACAAACATAATTTTGAAAGAATGAATCACTCGTAATGAAAATGATCAGTCTTGAAAATGTCGCCATATACGTCCAAACCTGTAGACAGCATTAAAAACACAATGGAACTGTACATCGTTTCCATTTTGAGTTATTCCTTCTCGTCGCTCCAAAACGGAACGCCACAATCAATTCATTTGATAATTTTGAAAGACTAAAAAAAAGTGCCTGGGTCTTACGAAAAGCTAATTGCGGCTCACCACGAAAGAAAATTCCGTTATGAATGAGGAAAAGGGAAGAACACCCGAAGTAAATGAGATGGTGATTGATTGGTTGACAACTTTTTTCCAGCCTCCTGGAGGGTGGCTGGAAAAAAGTTGTCAACTCTTGAAGGTTAAATAAAAATAATTTTTCGTCGTGGAGCGAAAAAAATTAAGCGCTTCCGGAAAGTGAATTGTAGGAAAGGGAAGAAAACGGAACGATTAAACGGCCCGTCGTGGCGACGAACAACTTCACCGTCCGCCCCAGTCTCTTCATTTTTTTTTCGGGGAGCTTCTAATTTTCCCCGCGCATTCTCCCAACCCCAGCACAAATCACTTTATTTTGCGTCCAACCCCTTTATTTTTCCGTCCCTCCTTTAAGACTCCAGCTATCCCTCCAGAGGATTTTCTCGGAAAAATCCCACCCCCTTCATCAACCCTCTTCTCCCGTCCCTGCTCCCACCCCCAAATCTCGTCTCCCTGTCCTCCCCGAATCCACAGTTTTCCCAACGTAAGGGACGAGGGTTCAGGATTCCCCTTTAGAGACGAGGTTTCTCAAACGGAAGAGATAGAGAGAGAGAGAAAGGGAGGAGGAGAAGGACGGACAGATATAGAGCGGGAGTGAATCCCGGCATTTACTTTTCCCATCCCTTAATAACCGCGCGAATCACTCACTCCCGCAATCCTCGCTTCCGGGTTACTCCCCCGCCCTCACCCCAATCCCCCAACCCGTTCCTTCCCTCCTCGCACGAGACTCGAATTTCGAAGCGTAAAAGACATGTCCCTTCCTCCCTCCCGTCCTCGTGCTTCTCCTCCCAGCACCCCAAACCACTCGGCCGAAAGAAGACGAAGAGGTCTTGGGAGACAACGCATAAGGAAAGGAGAGTTGGATTCCCTCTTCCCTTTCTTATTTTTTTTGCCTTTGGAATCTCGGCCGCGTTAAATGAGGATTTATGCAGCACGTGGCTGACCCACAAAATGGCGGCCGTCTCCGTCCCCCACGAAAACTCTGGCAAAGCTAACCCATGCTACAGCGAAGCAAGCTTGAAAGAAACTTGTTGGCTTGGCGCAACATGCTTAGTTCAAGCTGTCTCCATCCCCCACTAAAACGATGGCAAACCAACCCGTATTTGCCGCGTCTACACTGACCACTTAAATTGAGCATTTAATTGCACCTTTCACTTAAGTGCACCGTGTAGACTCATCACTTAAGTCACAGGTCCTCTTAGGTGAACATGGGGACCCCTAATTTAGTGGACTTGGGTGATATCGATAGTGTACCAACGAGGTGATCGAGGCCTCGTCTTCAATAGGTCCAAGAGTTTCGATAGCCATACGCATCATACTTGTGTTTATATGATTTATAAGAGGAGTTGAGTTTTTGTGTTCTTGTTATTCATTAGTTTTGTGCTGTTATGCTTGTTTTGAAATCACCAAAATATACTCAAACACTCGTGAGATGCGAAGTTCTTTCCATGAATACCTGCAGGGGCTACGGTAGATTTAATATCTGCGTGTAGACGCTCTATCTGCTTTTAAGTGCTGCTATTAAGTAAACCCTACTTACGTGCTCGGGAGCGTGGACGAGGCAATAGCAAAGTAAGCTGGAATCAAGTTTGTTCATTAAACGCAACAACTTGTTGACTTGGTACCACAAGCTTGTTTCAAACTAACTCCGGCCTCCACTACAAAATCCTCAAAACCAATCCAAATGGCAAAACAATCAACAAACGAGCTTAAAAGAGGTTTTTCCTTGTAAATGAACTTAAATTTGGTCTGACGTATCAAGCGTTTATATTCGATACACGCTTGAATCAAGCCTATTTGTCTCCACCTGTCAAGCTTGCTGCAAGAATGACTAAGAAAACTTGATCCAGGCTTGTCTTTGTTGATTTAGCGGGGATAAAACTTCTCAAAGGCTTTAATCAAGGATCAAGCTATTATATTCGATACAAACTTGAATCAAGCCTAATAGTCTCCACCCGTCAAGCTTGCAGCAAGATTGACTTAGAAAACTTGATCCAGGCTTTTTTTATTGATTGAGCGGGGATTAAACTTGACAATTAAGGATCCAATCGGAAAACTTTCTACGTAATGTACGGTACAAGCTTGTATCAAACTTGTCAAGTGAACACTGCCATGATGGAGTAAAATTAAGCCGACGCACAGTGGGCTGAAATTGAAAAAAGCAAGCCAGAATTAAAAAAATTGATTTTTTTTCAGTCTGGAAGTTGATATTTGGCATAGTGATTCTCCTTTCATTGGTTTATAAGACTTATGATTTCATTTTTTTATATAGTACTCGCCTTTTAACAATATGCAGGGGCTTACAAGATGAACAAAATATGCGAAAAAAGCCGCGAATTCAGTTTTCGCTGAAAATCTCCAAAATGAAGAGGTTGCAGAACTTTTTGTAGAAGGTTAATAGAATACAAAGTGATAAAATTTAAAAAAAAACCAGACATTGGTCTTTGATATGTTGTAATTATTTATGTCGTAGAGGGGTATTTGCTCTTTTAATAGGACAAAATGGCGGACTCTATTTTACACCGATGTTCTGCTTTTGAGTAGAAAAACAGTTAAGAGGGATTCGAAAGAACCGTAAGTAACTTACATCACTGGATTCACTGAAGTTTCTAGAATGCAATAAATGTTGTTTCATCTTTAAAAACAGACTTTAGTCTTTGATAATTCGTAGTTCTAAATGACGTAGAAGGTTATTTGTCTTATAATAGGACAAATTGACGGACCCAATTTTACACCGACTTTCTGCTTTTGGGTAACAAATAATTAAAAGGGTCGCGGAAGGTCGGTAAATAACGTACATCACTAGATTCACTGAAGCTTCTAGAATGCGAATCCGTTGAGAAAGTCTGCGACCGCGAGCGACGCCGAAAATAAACTAAGTTTTTCGATCGCGCGGCGGGGTCCAGCCTTGCCCGCCATGTAATAGGAATATAGTGACGCGGCGAGTATCATCTCGCGATGTATAGCCATGGACTTACTTATGTCGATTTTATAACCGTATATGGTGTAAAGGACGCCAAAGGTGCTATAATATTAGTTTGAATAGAGATTCCATTCTCTTTCTCGTGATCCGATAGCCCTAATCTCTCTCTTCAGATACATTCAAGTGCTAAACCTGGCATATCGCGTTAACATTTCAGTCTGTGGAAAATTAGCTAAGCTTCTGTGGGCAACATGCAGAACCCATGAAACATGCACACTTTTTCGCTATGTCGACGGATGGAAGCTGGTGGTAAAAGTTCTTGGTTTTACCGAAAACTGTTCCTACGCCACCTCTCCCCCGCTCAATCCCTCTGTGTCGCCCAGTGTGAGGATTTGTAACTCGGACATTTCATGACACCGTGGACCTTTAATGTGGCCTATTTCAGTCCGTTACTTTCATCCTTTGCTTCTTAGTACTCATTGAAATGAACCTCAAGTCTACACGTTGAACGATTTTAGTCTAAAATTTAGTTTTTACCTCTCCATAAAATGAAATTTCATCCACTACAACATTTTATACAGCAGCTAAGTGACTTGAAAAATTTAGAGACTTATGTGGGTATTATATTCCTCAATAATTACAGATTCGTTCCAGTCTATGATTACATCTCTCATAAATAATCTTTTCCTATTCATAGTCATTAGAGAATCCATGATTCATCAAGCGTGTGCAAAGGAAATCCGCTAGGTTTGTTAAAGGCCGTTATGATAATTGTATAAGTGTTACAAGTTTAATAGAAGAACTAGTATGGGAATTACTATCAGAACGCAGGTTAAAATATAGGTTAAACCTTTTAAGTAAGTTCGAAACCGATTTCTTCACAGATGACGTTAGATATATATTAAGAACCCCTGCGTATTATGCTAGGTTTGATCATATTAACAAGATTAGAGAGATAGATTGTCGTACCGATAGATTTAAAATGTCATTTTTCCCGCGAACCATAAGAGAGAACAATAGGTAGCGTAGCAAAGGGATAGGTAGGTGAAATATAGTTAGATTAGTCTGTAGTGCATGATGCATGTAATAACAACCAATAATCCCTTTCTCATTATGTAGATACTAACCACCTTGCTGCATGTGACCCTGTTCTCTAGCATGCCTCCCTTAAATATCCTACTTGCATGGCAATAGTGCATGTTTGGTGATCTTCACCCCCTGCCACACACCCTCGTGGTGGCTCGCAGGGTAAGTATTACGTAGATGTAGATGAATCGTTGATTCTTGAATCAGTGAGTCATCAATCTCTGAAAAATATGTATTCACAGTCGCCAAGTAGTCATTTTCTTTATTCCAGTATTCATAGCTAAGTAAATTATAATTATTGGAATAAATAATCATTGATTCGTGGGATTCGTGAATGAAGCTTTCGACTGCATTAAATTTGAGTTTTCATTGTTGCATGCCGGTAGTTGGGTTGTTGTTTACGTTATATTCGTGTGTTTACGTTCAAAAGATTTTAAGTACAATTAAAAGAAAAGTACAATTTTCACTTTTTAGAGGCATACTCAACTAGGCCGTCTTGGTCAAGATTTTCGTGCAATGGAATTTCCTTCGGATTCTTTGGCGTATGTGATTGTCGACGACGATGTACCAGCGGATCTCGAAAAGCTACAGAAAACCTCATTAGAGACCCAAAATATCCACTGAATGATTACTCAGGCGGAGAGTTCAATGGAAGATACAGATTTTCAAAACTCGCAGTGATTGAGTATATTCTTCCTAGAATGGACCCTCTTTAGCGACACCTTCCGCGAAGACTGCAACTTCTGTGCTGCTATGGCTCATTGCTTTGAGATTTTACGCTTTTTTTATTAATTATAAATAAATAAACCTTGTCAATAGAAATTAAATCAACTCCGTTACGAATAAATTAATGTAGCTACAGCTGACGCGAATTCAATTCGGTTTCATCAGAGAAAATAACGGATCAGTATGAAGTAGCACGGGAGCAAGACAATTCAAATAAGCATTTAACTAAAATGTTATTTTACAATGACATTTGGATTAGCATTGAGAATTAGCGTAATTAAAATCACTCATTAATAAATCACTATGCAAGAAAGCCATATTGAATTTCTTGCGGGCAGTAAGCTACTCCCCTCCATTCCGAAACCACAGGCTACTGTAGCAGTGACAGTACTACTGCTTCCCGTTCCGTTTTACGGAATCACTGCCAGTGAATTTCGGCACGCGCTCCTAGAAAGGAAGCTTCCATGGAAATAAGAGTTCTGATTTGCATCACTTCTCTATTTCTCATAGCTCTGATATAATTTGTGACCGTTTCTTTCAGCATTCTGTGTGGACATTTATATTGTTTTTTTGTTAAATGCATTGAAATGATCATCGACAGAGCCTTTTGTTTGTGAAGGCTAAGTATTTTCCCACTTTGTCAGTGATGTCCTAGACCTTGTCGGCGTGGTTGTCGTACATTCATTAATTCCCTTGGAAGCTGCTTAATTTTCCTCCTCTCTCAATTCCATAGATACCGCAAATGAGTGTTTCTGCTGAGTAAAAACATCGAAGACCCTCAGTTTTTTCTCTTAGAGCTCTCGTTGGAGAGATTAAATAGAAGTGCGCGTGCTGCTGAACCCACCAGGATTGATATAATTACTGGGGGAATATCCATACCCTCATTCACGTGGCGTCCTTAATGCACAACAGAAACGACTTTCTAGTTAGAAACGCCAAATTGACTTTTCTCCGCTAATTCTGTGGTGTCCAAAATTGTCTAATTTTTAAAGACGCTGCAGTCACGTTATTTCGTTCGCAGCCATTATTCCACGTAAAACCTAGCGGCAAAATAATCGATCCAGAAAAGTTGAGAACATATTCTTAAAATTGAGAAACTAAGTAACATTTACCTTTATTATTGCTGAAATAGAGGTAAAAAAGCACTTTTGGTATCCGAATAATTAACTTCCGAGGTAAAAAAAACAAAAGTTATTCAACGTAGCTGGATAGGGATGTTAAATATGAAATTATCAAGCGTGCATCATCTACGTAATGCGGTCTCAGAAATTCATATTATGGAAAAAGAGATATTTCCTCGGTGACAAAAAAGGGTAAAGAAAGTTTCAAAAAAGCACTAAAAACGTATTTTCTATTCTAAAGATTTACAACTGTATACCCTCATGCATTACTAACCCGAGGAGTATTCTAAAAGCAACCCTCAGAGGACACAAAAACAGTCCCGAATGTATCACATAACTTGCGTATTTGTAGAAAATAACGAATTAAGTATTGATGAATCATTGATTCTTCAATGACTATGAATAGGAATAAACTATTTATGAGAGATGTAATCATAGACTGGAACGAATCTGTAATTACTGAGGAATATAATACCCGTATAAGTCTCAAAATTTTTCTAGTCACTTAGCTACTGGATTATTGGGATTATTGGTTGTTATTACATGCATCATGCACTACAGACTACTCTACCTATATTTCACCTACCTATCCCTTTGCTACGCTGCCTATTGTTCTCTCTTATGGTACGCGGGAAAAATGACATTTTAAATCGATCGGTACGACAATATATATCTCTAATCTTGTTAATATGATCAAACCTAGCATAATACGCAGGGGTTCTTAATATATATCTAACGTCATCTGTGAAGAAATCGGTTTGGAACTTACTTAAAAGGTTTAACCTATATTTTAACCTGCGTTCTGATAATAATTCCCATCCTAGTTCTTCTATTAAACTCGTAACACTTATACAATTATCATAACGGCCTTTAACAAACCTAGCGGATCTCCTTTGCACACGCTTGATGAATCATGGATTCTCTAATGACTATGAATAGGAAACGATTATTTATGAGAGATGTAATCATAGACTGGAACGAATCTGTAATTATTGAGGAATATAATACCCGCATAATTCTCAAAAATTTTCAAGTCACTTAGCTGCTGTATAAAATGTTGTAGTGGATGAAATTTCATTTTATGGAGAGGTAAAAACTAAATATTTAACTAAAATCGTTCACTGTTCAAGCGCGTTCGAAAAACCGAGTTTATTTTCGGCGTCGCTCACGGTGACAAACTTTCTCAACGTGTACTAGAAGTTTCAGTGAATCTAGTGATGTAAGCACGGAGTCCGATTATTTCCTATTCCGTGGATGTAAGTTACTTACCGTTCTTCCGCGTTCTTCTAACTGTTATTCTACCCAAAAGCAGAAAATCGGTGTAAAATACGGCCCGCCATTTCATCCTATTAAAAGAGCTAATACCGATCTTCCTCATTTATAATTACGACATGTCAAAGAATAATGCCTGTTCTTTAAATTTATTTTACTTTTTATTCCATTTAGCTTCTACAAAAGCTTCTGTAACCTCTTCATTTCGGAGATTTTCAGCGAAAACTGAATGCCGGCTTTTTTGCACATATTGTTCAACTTGTTTTATCTCTTGCATATTGTTAATGTGCGATAACTATGCAAAATGAAGTCACAAATTTTAAGCACCAATAAAAGGAGGGTCATTAGGTGGAATTTCAACTTCCAGGATGAAAAAAGCCATATTTGGAATTTTTTGCCAGCTTTTTTCGTTTTCAGCCCACTGTGCGATGCTGATGTTTGACGTACGCTTTCATGGAATTACATTCAATATAGGAAGGTGTTTGCGATCGAGATGCTTTTTGAGGATTTTCGCGAGCTCAAAGGACCGATACTTTTCTTTGTCAACTTTAGACACTTCTGAGTTGGCTTCCATCCTCCGAACATAATGATATGCGTGAAGTAATATGCTTAATGCAATTAAATTTCAACGAATAATCCAAAAGTATATACCCTTATTATGAGTGACAACGCTGAAAAAAATTTTAAAACGCCGTAAAAGTTAACAGTTTTTCTCCTCGTTTTACCGTTTAAGTGATGTGAGTCACTTGAATTACCAAGCGATACACAATTTATTGTTAGAGTTTACTTATGTTTTATTTGCCATAGAGATGTTGAAATTACCTTGATCAATGCTATGATTTCAATATTTTGGTCCGAGTAAGCGTAGCCTTCCGTTATGCCATCCACGCCCCCATCTGTGGCTGGAGGCAAGGAGCGCCCTTCCAAGTGAATTTCAATTTTCACCCCCCTTGACGCGAACGCCTTCGACCAAATATACATATACAAAGGCCAAAGTCAAGTTTAGGGTGGGATCGTCTGCAGAAGTGGTTTGGGAGGTCGTCTCAGAATACGTGACGTTATTTTAAAAATTTTCATTTGAGCAACTTCTAGATAAAGGTGTCCACTTATAATAACGTCTACAGAATCCAATCTCACCATATTACTTTTTATATTAAACTTGATGGAATAAGGGCTATAAATACGGGAATAGTTATCACGCAATAGGAAAATGATAAATTATTCAACCACCTAGTTCTACTTTTGCGAAATGCGATAGAATACGCTAATATTCGCGGGAAATCAAGAGGTAGTAACCTGAAGGCACCAATTCACCTTAGTTTTTGAATTGTCACCTCATAAATCACTGCATTTATTGAAATTATCGTTCGTCAGATCAATAGCATTTGTGCTTTCCCCGGTCCAGTGGGCTTAAAGGCGTTAATTGGTGAAGTAAGCGAGAACAGACAAATCATCTGCCACATCTGGCTTAGTGACAAATTTGTATTAAAAGAGCATTTTTCCACGAAATTAACAAATGGAAAATGGTGCACAAATCCATCTTACTTTGCAAGTGACTATCAAATCAATAAAGTGTCTAACCATGCAGCTGCTTACCTGATGCGATTTGCGCGGGCTGGAGGTCTGTTTTCCGCGCATACTGCTATAACGGTGAGCCACAGGATATAAATCTTCCCCGCATATTCCCCATCCGGTATTGGTTGACCGCATATTCCCCCATCCGGCCCGATTATACTGTTTGCTAAGTTCTGATCCCGCAATTTCTTCATTATTTCGCGCACAGCTGAAGCAAGTGTTTCATTAAAGAAAATCATTTCTGTATTGGTTGACCGCATATTCCCCCATCCGGCCCGACTATACTGTTTGCTAAGTTCTGATCCCGCAATTTCTCAATTATTTCACGCATAGCTGAAGCAAGTGTTTCATTAAAGAAAATCAGATCTGTATTCATTAAAGAAAATCATTTCCTCTGTCGTAAAAGTTGCTACCATGAGGAAAGTTGTTGGCAGATTGTGGAGCATATGGACTTCCAAGGGAAAGAATAAGTATGAAGACCGTTTTCACGATTTCTTCCGGTCATACCTACTCAGTCCTCGTAGATTCCACGAATATATTCAAGAAAAGTACGTCTTCCCTGATCTCATTGATTCTTCAGTAGCTCCAAAGGAATGTGTCTACATCTTTCCTTGCCTTCATCTCTCGTTATGCCCCTTCTATTTCGCAGTAAAGTAACTCGGGTCCGAGGGTATCCTGGTATCCTTTTCTATTGTTCTCTCATCCTTTATATCTAGGTTCACGGGTCTGTTTTCGCTGTCGAATGGCTCCTCCAGCTATTCTTTCCACCGATCCTGGATATATTCCTGTTCAATTAAAATCTTTCCTGATTTTTCCTTATCTTTTTCAATAATAATCTGCCACATTTTTCCCTAAGCATATGGTGTACGCGCTTCCCCTTTTCCTGTAGGCTTTCCATTTCCTCGCATTGTCCTTTCCGAAAGTTTTACTTCAACCGGTTGGGCGAAGCCTCGCTTGAACGAAGTACCGCAGCGATCGCAACCGTTTTTGCAAAAATTGGTAGGTAAACGTTTGTTTTGCACTTATCGCAAGTGCTCTTAATCACCAACTCAAGTATGAACTTTTACAGATCCTCTCTCTATTTTGACTCAACAAGTTTTTCACTGTCAGAGAGTATCCTTTTTTCCATGGACGACTTTCTAGCCTTTTTTTATTCCAGCGCAGCTTCTAACTCAAGCTTGTAAGGAGAAGACGTTAGAATGGCAGTTTTCCCTACTCTTTGGCCATTGCCTTTAATTCCCTCTCTGTCATATTGTGGTAGTGGAATGATTTCACCAGTGAAACAAACAAAATGGAATATCGGGTGGCTCATGACATAGAGCAGGTTGAGAGGTGTGAACAAAGCTCTCAAAGTAAACTCAGCAGCTTACACAATGACTGTTTAGTTATATTTAAAACAATATAAGTTTTCCTGCACATATTATTTTAGAAAAACAATTTTTTTCAATTTATTTTGCTATCAGTGTGTACTGCTAAATAGGTTGGGTAAAACAAAACATCACCCGGTTTGGTCCCACATGTCATACCTGGTTTCACTCCCCTGGTAGTTGCAAAGAAAAACATGCCATTTTCAATCACAATCAAACTGAAACTAGAACACAATCATACCATCAAGAACCTAAAGGAATATCCTACTCATAGTGCATTTACCTTGACTATGACTGCAGTGGTACTTCAGTAGTAATCCGTGCAGTTTAATGGAAAGTTGAAACAAGAAATCACTAAAATACAAAATCACATGTCATAACTGAAGAAATCCTCACAGAGCAATGATGGATTGTTGCTGCTTCTACTTCCACGTGGGGTCTTCCATCGGCCCTCAGGTAAGTGTATTAACTTGGCCAAAAAGGGGGAAACCAGTTTTGACCCCACCACCTAGTTATACCCTACTCTCCCCTAAGTAATTTTGAAATCAAGAAAAAATTCCTTCCATGATTATTTGCGATCAATAGCTTCATTATAAAATGTGTGGTCACTGAATAAAATGTGTAAAAGATTTTTTTTTCCTCCAGAAATTTCTGATGTTGTGCATATGCATTTTATACTCCAATGAATCACTTGCTCTTCATCAAGTCCCTCCAGAGCAGAAGCAGTGTGATTAAATTTTGCATAAGGTTGCAGGTAAATCACTGAGGGTAGACACAAACCCTTAACCTCAGGATAAGCAGACAAGGAATTTACCTCACCACACGGTGATGCCAGCCGGCCGGTTGATTAAATACCAAAAACTACACCCCATAAACTATATAACAATAGATATGAGAACCTAGATCACTTAAACATTATCAAAAATTCACCTGACTCTCTAACAGCATTTAGAAAATACAGATTTGTATCCTGGTTAAGTAAAAAAAATTGTTCTCTATGTTGAATTTTTTTTTTTTTTTAATTTTGAAACTTTTTTGAAATTTTTGAAAAACTTGAAATTTTTTTGAGTTTTGTTGAATTTTGAAACCGTATCTTGCATTGTTGCACCTGACTGCATTCAATATCATGAGTCATTTTTGCAGTGAACTTTGCTTAAATTTTTATCAATATTCTGGCTTGCAACTAAGCCACATATAGGTATATGGAAATGAATTCTGAAATGCATACACAAAACCAGAAAAATTATAGCACCATCTCATGGCTGCTAGAGAGGATAGGGTTGACTGAAAATTACAGAGTACTGAAACCTCAATACATAATAAGATGTTTCTATTCAATTCTTTATTTAGTGATCAATTTACAGTGGGAGATTTAACAGTCCCAACCTTAATTCCCCCACAAGGTTTTCTCAGTACATATGATAAACTAACTCTTACAGCATGCATTATTAATGGTATTGTCTACATTGAGTAATGTTTTTGTTCATCGATTCATTTATAATTGACTGAATATTAGTATTATTAAACAATACATCATCTCCTAACAGCAATTTTGGTGAATGTGCAAAACGGAGATAGTTATTACCTACAGATGCTTGGTAATAGTACATGACTGATCCCCTCGGAAATATAAGATTATTAAGCATAGATGTTTTCTTCCTTGTAACATTGCTCTTTATAGCATCAAGGGGCTTAAAACCACTTTGAAGGCGTAGTGTACTCATATGGTCCAGTTTGCTGCACTATCACCGTAAGGATTTTGAGTAAAAATGTAGATTTTCATCTGCCGTATAACAATAAATATTGTATAACCATTTTAATTTCAAACATAGTTTGTTGCATTCCTGTTAATAGGGTAACCCACCTGTTGAGTTTGGGTAAAATGGTAGAGAGGGATAAATCCTCTAAAGAGTTTTATAGTTGCAGGCCACTATCCATATACATGATTTCTTTCCTTGAATCAGTCTTATAGTTTCCTTGAATCATTATATGTCCTACCTCTCTACGTCTCGCCCATGAAGCCTATTCACTTTCTTCCTCTTCCCACCCACTCAACCTCCTCCAATCTAAAACAGCCTTCACCATTCCATAGCCCATCATTACCTGTTCCAACCACTTTTCTGCCTCCTTTTAATCTCCTCCATAAGACTCCTCTCCTTGCATGTCATACCAAATCATTCCTTGTTTGTCTTCCTTTCCATCCACTGTTCATTCTTCATTCTCCTCAGGGATGCCTACGTGCAGGTTACATGGTGCAAGTTGAGCCATTGAACTTTTTGAACATTGAACATTGTGTTCCTTGATGTTAAAACATATCCTCTCGCAAGAGCGAATAACCGAGTGCAGCAACGAGGGTACCCTTCCTTGAACCAAAGAGTCGTTGCCTAGGCTCCTTGGAATTATGAGGGGATAAAAAAATCTGCAGAGGATTCTCAGAGGACCACCAATTCCTGATAGGATCTTCAGAGGAGTGAATTATCTATGTTTGGGTGGGAATTTGCACTCATGACATTTGGATTGCCAGGCCACCCCATTACCATTGTGGCCATTGCAACTACATATTAAGATTTATGATTCCAAGGCATAATTTCAAATGACAAAAATTTTGTCTTACTATGGCATTGGATTGGAGAAGCTTAATCATTGTGGGCTCCTAATTGCATTGACCAATGTTCTCCAGAACCCTATACAGTTTCTGGCTTATTGCTGTAGAAGCTGTCGATATTAGTTGCTAGTACCATTGCATCATAATGGCTGGGTTTGTCGGAACATATTAACTTGGTTGAGTTTTTTATCAATGGAAAATCAGCAAAAAATAGCAATGTATGGAACTATACTCCACCCCACTCAATTATATGGCCGTGAAAATTGGATATATGTATCAGAAAAAGCGGTATCGCATGCTAAATACAGAGTAATGAGGTATATGAAAAGTGTTAGCCATACAAGGTGGAGGAATAGGGCTTTGAAGGAATAGGTACTGTAAGAATGTAGAATGGATGCTACTATAATGAACTTCTATGGAAGGAGTGTGCTTTGCTTGGTTTGGACATGTCTTGAGAGTGAATGGGAGAAAAATAACAAAAGTATCTTTTTCTTCTTTTAGCTGTTTTGTGTATGCAGACAATGTACGTGCTTTATATCAGAGATACAAGAGTAATAATGCAAATCCACTTATTTATTTAAATATGCCATTCATTAATCAATGATAAATATAGCTTCAGATATAAAGAGTATATGTCACCAGAAATAACCCTTTTTTCGTTTTATATTTGACCATTTATGCTTAATTGATGCACTATTGTATCTTTCACATTAGTAAACCTTCTTGGGTGAGTAAATACTCAAGGATAAACAGAGGAGTTATGAAGGAATAAAAACTTGAGCAAAAAGGCTAAGAATCTTTGGACTTATGACTTGTCATCACCATAAAGCCAGAGCAACAGAACTCAACATGCTTAATCGATGTATCCATGACATTTCTTCAATTTTTCTTAAAAAATCTAAAGATCTCTACAAGGTTACAGTATTTATGTTCTTACTTATGAGTCACTGTAGTAGGAGATAGTTGATGTTTTCTTATGAATTCTCAGGTAGTCTGTACTTACTGAAGAAATGATCGTGATAGACCGTGATAGATAGTGAAAGACCGTGATATCAAAAGGATCAAGCATGCAGGTAATTATTTTAGCTGTGGTAGAACTGTTATGGTAAAAGTAGCATCATTCTTGTAATTAACTTCCTCCGCAATTTTTGTCCCCAGTACCAAAAATTTCAAAAGCCTCTTCTCAGAGTTCCATTGTCAAACAAACTGCAAATGTGTTTCAGTTTACTCCCAAACTTAGAAATTACTAGAAAGACCAATAAACCTCAGTAAAAGAGAGGTTATATCTCATTCCTGTTTGGCCCCATATGGAGTAAGCTGCAAGTATGTGTAAGTAGTTAGTATTAACTACTTCTAATGATAATTCTCCCCAGCCCTTCATTTAGCTCTTCTTTAAAGATGACTCTCTCTGAGAGTTTTCCTGTATCGTCATTACTTTTCTATAGCATCACACTTCCATTACTGTCCATCCTCTGTTTTTCTGCTGGTCAAAAATATTAGTTCATTGCATCACCAGCTTAAGAATCTAGGATAAAGTCAAGAACAATCTACATCTTAAGAAACAAATCAAGATAAAGAAATAAGACCTATTAGCTTTGAAACTCCTGCTGAAAAAATGGCAGCTGGCCACTTCATGTGGTTTTTAAGAACTTTAGATGGCTTTTGATGAGTAAGCCTGTGCCTAAGTATGTATTTAAACTGCAGCAAGTTGCAGAGGAAATAGTTTGATACTAAAGCTAACCAGATCATTTAAACAGTAGTTGTTGCTATTAATAAATAGGGATAAATAGTGACTAAAATTCCTCCTGTAATTTCATTTTAGTTTTGACCCTTTAATGTTTATCACCAGCTCAGTGCCATGGTAACCTGTTTGTCCAAATTTCAAGGGAATGCAGACTATGCGGTGCACATTGCCATCAGCACTTCCCATACGCCTCGAAAGACTAGATAGGATATGGCAGCTCTTTAGATGCAGCCGACATAAAAAAAGCCAGCACTTACCCCTACCATTTACATTGTAAGAGATTGATTATGCCACAGAATAGATCTGCAGATCCATCTGTGTCTGTATTCTGAGATACTGTCAACCGTCGTTTGCTGTGTACACATGCATTTGTAAATAGTGCTGAAATGCTTAAATAACCAATTTACAATACCTTTCCGATTACTAATCAACCATCACTTCAGGTAATAGTTTATGTAACTTAGATGAAATAGTTTTTATAATTTTCATTTGTGAATATATCCTGTCATAACTACCTAAAAATCTCTTCTACTGAAATTTTGCCTGACAATTCCTCTCCCTTCCCTTCAATGTATTAACATGTTTCAACTAATCTTCTTGTCCCGAGGCCTGGTGTCATGTTCCACCATGTAATGAGATTAGTATTTAATCTTCATTAAAGTGCAAATGATAGGTAACTATGTTTCATGCTCAAGCTAAAGTGGGTGATTTCTAAATCATTTTCCCCTTGGCAATGAACCATATTCTTACTTCAATAGAAACTAGATTTCAAAACTGTTCTTAGATAGAGCAAGTCTGATATTTTCAAACCCACCTGATAAGACTACATGGTAAAAAATTATCCTTGAAAAATAAAAAATTTCACACCCTTGATACACAAGCACTCATGTTTTTACTTTTCTGCTACAAATCTGTACTGACTGACCGCGACTCCACCTCTTGTGTATTACAAACCTCCACTGCAATTATATCTTTTGCCACCTCTCAACCAGCAATGAAATTACGCTCAACACTTCTTCAGTATCTTATTATAAATTGGTAAATCAAAATTACAACTCGCATATGCGAAGAGGAAGATACACTCCTTTTCTGATAGATAACTCACATAGTCTACCTGACTTGACAACGATCATTGTTTAATTAATATGCAAGAAGACCATAGTGTGGGGGCAAGGCATTACCATTATAATAATGAACCACAGAGAAAAGAAGTAGACTGCTATGGTGATAAATTATGGATAGATTCTCTAGATCTCGGGACTATAGCGTGAGCTAATATTTCACCAAAACAAGCTCAGATGGCTTTGTAGTATGAGTGTATCCTTGTTCAAAAGTTCTGGATCATTTGAGGATATACATTTGATAAATAATACATCTTACCTCTGACCTTTTCATTGAGCTATTTGCCACTAAAATCAAAGGATGAAATGAACTTGCTCACTTCATTATAAATAAATATTTTATATCACATGGAAAACAACATAAAACACTAAACAGGCAACAAAAATTTTAAATGCATCACTGCATTTTAGAGAACAGTCATGAAGGTAAAAACTTGAGGAATTCATGCAGGGTCCATGATGTACAACATACAAATACCTAGTGTTCTTTTCTACACCACCTATTTGCGCAAGTACATTTTTGTGCTGAAGTCTTGAATTTTGGAAAAATGCCTATTTAAAGCTATAATTTTTTCCAGGAACCAGGATAATTGTCTCTGGATTGCTGAATGCAAATATCAAACGATATAAATTTCACAAAGTTACGCTCAACCGAAATGTTTGTTTTGCTCTAAAAATTTGTTCCTCAACTCATCATTCACCAGTGTAATCACTGCAGTCTATTTATCATTGCGTGAGCTCTGACATACTTTGATCAAACCATTACAGCAGTCAGTATGTTAAGTAAAGCCCACTAAACGACACTCAGTCTTCTTTTTTATCTTGCAATGGTCTACTGCACGGAGCGACATGCCCACAATTCTGGCAGTTATTCAGGAAACCACAAAATCCTCCATCCCACCCCATAGACTCGACTTGGGATATTAACAGGGCACTGTTACTACTCGAAGAGATTCGACTTCCATCCTCTAGGCTCTCAGCAGCCGAGAGTCCACCCAAATGTTTTTGTTTGACGTCCAACACGCTATCACTGGGTCCTTGGACGTCCACAACCGAACATTTCACGCTGTCTTCCATGTCCCTCAGGCTAATATCTTTGGTGAAAGTTGTGGGATCAACGGCTAGTGCCTGAGAGGCCAGTCCTCTAGAACTTGAAACACTGGTTCTCTCCCACGCATCCGCGTCATCCTTCAGGTACTCTGCTGCTTCGCTTTCGGCGAGGCAATTTGCTGCATCCCTCCTCCAGTTCACTCCTGCAGCAGATGCTGCGAGGATATTGACATCTCCTAGGTCCCCAGGCAGGTTTGTTGTCGGATCAACCCTTCTCATTTTTGTTTGCCTCGTTCTCATCTCTCGCCACTCTCGTTCCTCCCTGAGGAGCCGCCTTTTCTGCAGCACAAGGATCTGAGAGTACAGAAGGGTGAAAAAAAAAGCATTTACTCAGGGCTGAATAGATCTCATCAAGACAGACATTACCTATTAGCTGGTAAATAGGGGAGGCAACTGACCTCTAAGGTCATTGCCACCAATCACGATAAGTGGGCACATAGGCAAGACTGCTTGAGGTAAGGGTGGAGGAAAATCTAGCATCGGCAGAAGCCTACTCTCAAGGAAAGTCACCAATAGAGATGGATAATACACAGAAATTTTCATTTGAGGTAAATTACCATGGTAAAAAACAGTAATTTTTGAGAATTACCTTAATATTCTGGTAATTTTTAATTTTCTGCAACAAATAGCTAATAGAGGATATTTAATAAGAAAGCCAATGGCAACAGCAAGGGGTTAGTGGCATTTAAACTGTTACTACTTCTACATAGCATACAAATAAAGAAAATTTCAAAACAATTACAGCAGCCCACATGCAATTCGGCATTCTTTTGTTTGGTATGAGAAATTTTCATTCAAACCATTGAAAACGATAGCCCAAGTAAAAATATTCCACAAATGAGTTTTACATGCCTTTATCCACAAATAAGCTGGTATTAAATACATATAGACTTGGATTAAAATAATATGTTTGGAGTACATCGATATGAAAAATATCTGAGACAGAGGTGGATATTACTGAAAATTACGGCAACTTTCAAGGACTGCGGTAAATTATGTTAAATACCACGATAATTTACGAAAATTACCATGGTAATTTTCAGAATGGCCCATCTTTAGTCACCACGGGGTCTTCAGTTTAACATCTAATCCAAAAGACAGAGTACTGCACTAGCAATGCTCTAAAAAAACCACTCAAGTAGGCTTAGGGATTGCCACAATCTATATCCACCACTGCTGGGATTAAAACCCAGACCTTTGAGACAGGAAGTCAGCTCTTAAGCTACCACTCAACTGGATCCTAAACACAATATGTTTTTACTTCTCATTTGACTTTATTGATGCCAATTGTAACTCATGAATTATAAGGTAAAACCCTCAAGCAGATGTGCTGGCACACTGACTGTGGCAGTGTGCGAATTATCTTTGTTACTTCTTTCCCTCTGCTTGTAATCATCCTGCCCTCCTGCAAGCTTTTTAAGAAAGAGTCAAATTTTGCATTCATCAGATATAATTTGTGGAATTTAAGGTACTTCTTTGAACTTAGCATACTGAGTGTGCCAAGCGCAACTGCTCCTTTCAGGAAAATGGTCACTTTGCCACTGTGCTTCTTTCTGTTCATTGGCTAGAAGCGTTCGCCCACACAATTTCTGATGGCGCACTGCGCAGATTTCAAAGCAATTGTTTCGGTGAAGACAAAACAATCCTTGATTAATTTATATCAGGTACTAATTTTGAAAAAGTATAATGGCAGTTCTTGGATTTTCTATAGCTAGAAAAAGTGAGATGCTAGATGGAATGAAATAAGACCAGCTTTGAAAGGTCACATTGAATTTATCAAGCCATTTGCAGTTAGAAATTAAAACTCTCCCTGTTTGGCTAATATATTGATTTTTGAGTTAGAAGTCATTACCTTAGCAGAAAATAGTTAGATAAAAGTTAATACATTATGCCGACCACAATACTTAGATATTCAAACTCAAAGCTGATGAACCAGATATCTAATTATCTACATTCTTCACTCATAGCATTATACTCAAAGATAAAATGGTCAAATGCTAAAAGAAAAGGTATAGATAAGAATTTTTTTGTAGTTAAAGTACAATTTCAAAGTCCATTGGAAAAAGAGAAATATCATCCAAGAAATGATGATATAATGAAGATTTCTCAGCATCATAGGATGCAGATTGTATTCTAACGGAAAGCTCTAGCACACCTTCAGGAGATAAGTTGACCTCTTCAGTGAAACGTGATCTAATCATTACATCAGCAGACAACTAGGCTAAAATTAAGGTGGACATTTAAAACTGTTGACAAATTCCTACTCTGTGTTTCATTTTTTTCTCTTCAATGTAAGCTAACCAGCTCTTGATCCACAGAAATATTAAATATTACCATGAATATATATTTTGAGTACTCACTCAGTAGTAGGGACTATCATCTCAGACTGACTTGGCTGACCATGATTCGCTTGTATTTTAGCATGAGTTTTACTTGTACGCCATGGAGAAAGGGACATTATGGAATTATTCAACAAGTTTAGAACATACTAGGATTCTTTTCTACTGCACAATGTCGATATGCAAAATATTTGAGTTATCCTTGGCTACAATGTCAATAATATGGGGAATAATGAGACTGTGAACAACTCACAAAAATAGGAATTAATTTTTCCATCCTCACATATGCATATGCCTAGCTTGAAGTTACATCAGTAAAACTAATAAAGCAAATGTAACAAATGGGGAAGGGTGATACTCTGATTAAGCATGTATTCCCAAAAAAATTATTATTTAAATTGTAAAGGCATTGTTTATACTCGCAATAAAGTCTGTTGAGGAAAAGTCCCATGCAGTTCTACTATTAGAAGTAAAAGACTCATTGCCAATACTTCTTAAACACAGAAGTTTTTCTCTTATCCATGAGATGATTGGTAGAAATGAAGAAGTTATTGTAGAGCCACTGTCCCATCGAATCATAAAGGGAACACATATTCAAAGAGCATTATGTGTGATGTGGAGGAATTTCAAGCTAATGAGGACAGAAATCTCTCACTGGTAAAATAAATTTAATGCAACCTAGGTTTCACTGCACTATATAATCACCATATACATAATTTTGGACAAATCGTGGCATATTACAAGATTACAAAGGGGGTTACCCTGTGAGCCGCCACATTGGCATGTGGCAGGGGGTGTTAGGTCACCAGCCGTGTAAAGATGTAAGTTTTTGGGAGATGAAATGGTGATATGTATTATAGGAGTGTATTTAGTGGAGCTCAATTTTTATTGTGGTCGCTTATTGTTCGCAGAAAGACTGAGTTTTTGTACCTATCTGTTCGGCAGTGTATCTCTCTTATTTTATTGCATCTGTCAGACATAGAGATATAGTGAGGAGTCATGATAATATTCTCTGTGGTAAAGAAAGGTGAGCTATCATATGTCTCAAAAGGGAGGGAGTGTGCATTATGGTACACAAATACACTGTGAAAAATTGAACATAGGAAACATCCAAAAGATCACAATGGAAATGTCTTGCAGCATATTGTCACTGTTGAGATACCTTGGGAAGTCCAAGTCACCCACAATGGCATAGGATAAAGGGAGTGACCTATGCTAGGGGAAAATTAAGCCCTTAGTCACAAGTTTCAGGGGGAAGAGCTTGGTTCTTGGGCACACAACAGTATGGTTCCAAACTTAGAAAAAAATTCAAAAGGTTCAATGTAAAAATGTTCTGTGGTATGTCAACATGCTTTGAGATACCTTGAGGAAGTCCAAGTTACTGACCTAGTCCAAAATTATGAATATGTAATGATGTAGTATGTCAAAATCTATGTTGCATTTTTTACCAGAGGAAAATTGCAATGTCTTCAAAATGGAAGTCATATTAATGGTCACAGAATGTGAAATGATGACTTGTGCACATGATCACATATCCTGACAGCTATGGCGTGGGAAACACTGAAGCAAAGTGTTAATGCTTGCAAATACTCACTAAACAACCATGAAAAAGTAAACATGAGCCCCAGGATCCTAGGAACTTTCTTGAGCCCATATTTGTTTCTGCGATCTCACATATTTTCATGTTGTTATGAATTCTCAAATATTAAGTTCAACTCCTTCTACCATCAAAAATTACATGGCCAAATATTTGAATGTTATAATAACTTTTAAGTGCCAAGCTATCTTGAGGTTAGTTGTCTATGCTATGAGAAGTAGGAAATAATAATGCTAAAGTAATGGCTGAGAGAAAATTTAGAGCTATGTACATTTATGCTACCTGTGTGACATGGCTTTAAATCTTAACAACTTCACAGATACCCATTTCCTGGTTGATGATTAAACCTTGGAGAGGCCCAAACTCAAGAATACCCGACAAAAGACTTAACCCCTCCACCACCAAGGCTAGCATACCAAGATCTATCTATTATAAGTAGAAGCAGAGGCAAGAGACACATATTATTAGGTATGTATTGGAAAGCATTTTACCACATGAACCCAGGGTGAGGTAGGTCATGCAGACTTTTCCTTTATTACTTTTTAGATCAGTGAATGCACTCTGCAAGGGAAATAAAACAATCCATGTAACTCTAGAACTTAAGTTCTGAGTAAAATTTAACAACGAGAGAAAACCTTTTACATAATACCTTATCTGCATGACAGTTGAACTAATTATGTCCATAGTTCTATGTTTAAGCTTAAGTGGGTCAATATCTACACAATTAGCCAAAACCAATGAAAGAAACTATTAAACATCTATTGGCTCCAAATACCATAAAACCTTTAATAACAGTAACAATAGGAACAACAAATATTAGTATGGTGATGAGAGCTGAAAATTTGGAAGGCATAATGCAGGGAAAAGGGTATAGACATGAGTTAGGATTACATGATGTGAAAACTAAGGTCAGTTAGGAGACAGTTGGAGTGAGATGTACAGAATTGCCACAGGATAATTTTTGTCAAAGGGGAAGAAAGTCAGTGTGGGGTAGCAGACGAACTGAAAACAATAGTGGTCAAAATTGGGTCAAGTAAAGAGAAAATTGGGTCAAGATACAGAGAATGGTATTAAACATAGATCAGGGTGCTCGCAGAGCGTAGAGCAGAATTAAAAGCAGATCAGGCCATTTTGGTCATGCATGCCGACAAAAGCCATAGGATAAATGATGTGGTTTGCATGCTTGAACAGTTAGAAGAAATAATTATGGAAGTTTGAGAAAGGGAATGAGAAGAAAAGGATATAGATGAAGTGGGAGAGTGTGGACTAGGGACAAGAAATGACCATGGTGATTTGAGAGTTGAGTTTTGCTGGATTAATTCTTAAGTAATAAAAAATTAAGACATCACACATGGCATAGATATGCCAAGAATACACTGTTGATCAAATCAACTGATGAGTTTAGTTAGGCAGAGATTTAGGAGCAGCATCACAAATTCGCTCCGCTCAAAGGACAAAGATGAGGACCTCGACTCAGAAGCCGTAAAATATGAATCAATATTCAAGTTCTGAGAAAGGGGGTAGGAGAAAAAAAGTGGAGCACAGTAGCTTAAATTGTGACAAAGAGCATCGGATACCAAAAGTTAGATGACACAGGCCTACACTGATATAAAGAGATTGGAATGACAGAGGAGAGACAGGAAAAGACAACAGGAAGAATAGCTAAGCATTAGATAATTGAATATGAGCCATGAATGTGAAAAGAATTAAAAAGCCCGGGATGACAAAAACACTGATTGTTCAGAGGAGTTTCAAAGAAATACAAAGAAAACTGAAGTGGAAATAAGCAGAATAGAGAAAGCTTGGTAAAGACTGTGCAAAGAAACAGATGCATTACATTGCAATGAAGACAATGGTGCAACTTGGGATAATGTAGAATGATGTGTGTTACTAACATAGGCAAAAGGTACTACCAAAGGAAAAGTTGCAGAAATTTATTAACTGAACCAGAAGAAATTCAGAATATGTGGAGGAAATGAGTAAAAAAAATAGGATTGAGATAAGAGGCCAGTGTCCCTTAGGTTGGAAAAGGAATGAACTTTAGGATAGGAAATAAAGTAGGAAAACCAAGGGTAATCAGTCTTAAATGAAGAAAAAATTACAAGATTAATGAGGCAAGAAATGCTTTGGAAATGGATAACTTTCCTGCCGAGTTACTCAGGAATTTAGGATGGAATAGAACGCAAAGATTTTATCAAACAAATTCTTACGATCTAATAGGGGTAGCCAAGCAATAGGGTTTCATATAACAGTTTAGGTATCCACATTCCAAAAATGAAGAAGTAGTCAAAATGTAAATAATACTGTGTTGATGATGTGAGAAGACTACCATGAAGTTTGATTTCTCCAAAAGACAAGGATAAAATAAAAATGGGGAAAATAATAGAGCATTGTACTGTAAATTAAACAATGAGATAACAAGAGAAACACATAAGGCTAAAAAAATGGTTACAAGAAGAAAGTTATGATACAAAGGACACAGAAAGGGAAGGACAATATGATTTGATGCATGAAAAGGAGAGACATTTTATAGGAGTTAGCAAAGGAAGAAGAAAAATGAGTGATTATGGGAAAAAAGAGAAAGTCTTACATGAGGAAAGAGACATAAGAAATAGATTGAAAGAGTACATGAAAGACTTGTATGAAGCAAGTAAGAAATCAAGTGATGATGTCATACAAAATGAGAATCAGGTAGATGAGGGAGAAAGGCCCTAAATACTTGCGTGAAATAGAACAAGCAATGAAAGACATGAAAAATGGGAAAACAGCAGAAATTGATGACCTTCCAATTGAATTCTTTAAATGTTTACAAGAAGAGGGTATGAAGTAGATAAAGGAAATTTGCAATAAAATGTATGACACCAGCTTAATGAACACAGAACACAAAGCATAATATCACATGTTGCTAAAAACATTATTAAGAGTATTAAACCGGAGACAGCTACAAAAAATGATTGAAAATGTGGGGGAAGAGCTGTGTGGATTCAGATGAGGAAGGGGTACCAGAGAAGCTATTGGCTAGATCAGGATAATAGGGAATTGATACAGAGAAAGAGGAGATGCAATGCAGAAATATAAAAAGCATTTGGTGGGAAAAGCTACCAGAAATAATTCAGGAAAAGGGGTAGACTGGAAGGACAGAAGACAAATTAGAGAGTTGTGCATGACACAAAAAGCAGGGGCAAAGGTAAAAAGTAAACTGACAGGATGGATACTATTGGGTAGGAGAAGGAGAGTTAGGCAAGGCTGCTGCCTCTATCCAACCTTATTTAATATCTATCTCTTTATCGAGGGAATGGAGAGTATGGGATGAAAGTAAACCTTGGGGAAAAAAGACATGAAAATATACAATAGAGAAGATATGAGCATAAGGGTAAAAGAAGGAAGAATAGAACAAATCAAAAGGTATAGATACCTATAAATTACACAAACAGAGAATTGGAGGAGTGAACTAGACATTACAAGAATAGTCATGGAAAAAGTACCCTTTAAGAAGTAGAAAAGTTTATTATGCAGCAGTCTGACATTGAAGTTGAGAAAAAACTAGTTAAAAGCTATGTATGGCATGTCATGATATATGGTTATGAAATGTGGACTACAAGGAAGATAGAGCAGGATAGGATTTAGGCACTTGAGATGTAGACATGGAGAAGGTTAGAGGAGATATTCAGAACAGACAGAGTAAGGGATGAGAAGTTGAACAGGGTTAGAGAGGAGAGAGATCTTTGAAGGCCACTTGACAAGGAACATTTTATTTTATTAATGAATGTATCATAGAATGCACAATAACATGAATGGAACTAGATCAGGTTCCATTCAGTCATTCAGACATTCATACAATTTGCCACCTTACATGGTACAATTATCCTCATGAAAGAATTCATGCATTGGTTTGTACAATAAAATGTACTATGTAAAGCTCTAAACACTGTCAAGAAGAGAATTATTTTTTTTCTATACATGGTACATCAGTCCAGAATAGGTCATGCTAAGCTGTTTATAATACATAGCTAGTCAGCAGGTTCCTATTTGAACACAAACATCCATGCCCTGAGTGGAGAAAATTCCACCCAGGTGGGACTCGAACCCGCAACCCTCAGTTTAGCAGGTGAGAACTTTACCCTGCCGCCACCGGGGTTGAAATGAAAAATAGTTGGGGCACATACTCAGAAGGAAGGAGATAAAAAACAGCTCTGGAAGGCAATATAAGAAGAGGAGGATAAAAGGAGACCGAGGAACATGCATGGGATAGAAGAGGATGGAGACAATAATGGTGGATGGGACCTGCTACTTGTCGGAATACCCCATGATGAAAGACAAAGTTGTACTTGGAATTATCAATATAAAATTAGAGAAAAGGGTGAACAACTTATATTAGATTCCATATTGAAAATATAGCCCAAGCTAAGAAGGCATTTGTGGGAAAAAGGCAACTGCTGTGCTCAAATAAGATAGAACTACGAACAAGGAAACAGTATGAGAAAACATCGTGTGGAGTGTGGCACTCTATGGATGGGAAGCATGGACCATTGGAAAAGCTGACCAGAAAAGACGAGATGTCTTCGAAACCTGGTGCTGGAGGATGATGGCAAAGATAAAATGGACAGGCAAAATAAGAAATGTTGAAGCACACAGATAAATAGAAGAGGAAAGGACCATATAGAACACCATACAGAAAAGAAGAACCAGATGGATTGGACACACCCTGAGACACAATGGGTTTGTGAAGAAAAAAATTGACAGTAAAATAGAGGGGAAAAGTCCCCAGAGGAAGACCCAGGAATAAGTGTATGGACCAAATAAAGTGAAAAGTACATAGGAAGAGATACCACGAGGTAAGGGAACTAGCATTAGATAGGGAAGGGTGGAGGACTGCGGTCAACTAATCTTTGGATTGAACAGCCAATGATGACTGAAAAGATGCTTCATAATATTCCACAATTATTTTATCATATTAGTAAAACACATTTCCCAGCTGGCTGCATCTTCAGGTACAATCTTTAATTTAACATTTATTTATTCATTGTTGTGATTGTGATAATAACCTCAAACTAAGTAAAGGAGGCAGAGAAAAAAACTAACTCTTGGGAGGGAAGGCAGGGGAGCAAAGATTAGGGGCTAGTGAGGAGGGAAATTTTGTCTGAAAGGAGCTGAGAGGGGTGCAGAAAAACTAGCTCATTGCAAGCGTTGCTTAACTGTCTAATAATTTCAATCTGCTCCGAGGCATCCATCTTTAAGCCTTTTGGGAGAACTTGCAAAATTTCAGGGATAAATCACTTACATGATTATTTTCAAGCAGATGCCTGACAAATTGAGAAGTGGAATCCACATTAATGAAACTTCTGGAGTGTTCTTTCATGTGTGTCATGAAATTTCATCCAGTTTGACCAATGTACGATATATTGCAACTTTTGTATTCAATGTATTGTGTAATGTAAATACCAGACTCAATTAATCTATCCTGTTTGTCTTTTCCATTTCCTAAAAATTTCGAAAGGGTTAGGGGAGAGTAGAATGTTGCCTTAAGAGAATTTGGAGGGTGGTTTGAAATCCTGCAAGAAATTTTGCCTAGAAAAGGAATAGAGCACCACTTGAAATTCAAGGATCTTTCTGTTTGTGCTGGGGAACATGCAGCTGAGGATTTTTGTTTTGTATGAAGAATTTTGCTGTCTAAATTTGGATTGTATCCATTGTCAGCAGCTATGGACTTGATAGTCGAAAGTTCAGCTTTAAAGTTAGTGAGAGTAAGTGGGATGTGAAGGGAGAGTAAGTGGGATATAATAAATCAATTGAAAATTTACCCACTTTTAAGAATAAACTTAGAAGCTTTCTTCAAGACACCCTATTTTTCTCTATCCACGAGTTCTTGGAGAGTGGTAGGTGTGTATAAAGTGGTATTTTCTTTGTTTGTGTTGGTTTTGATGTCGTTTGAATTGTATTTTTGAACTTGACGTGCCCTCTATTTGTATGATTTACATTATCTCTGGGCTAATAAACAATTATTATTATTGGTTGTTCAATCCTAAGACTGGTTGACTGCAGCCCTCCAACTTTCCCTATCTAATGTTATTTCGCTTATTCCTGGGTCTTCCCCTCTGGACTTTTCCCTCTGTTTTGCCTTCAATTATGTTCTTCACAAACCCATTGTGTCTCAGGGTGTGTGAGGGCACAAAAGAGCAAATGGGAATTATCAAGAGATCGAAGACGCACTCTAACCCAAGTTACCACTCCTCTGCTGTTTGGATTGGATATTTGGGGAGGCAACCAACGGATAAGGTCATTTGCGCCAAAGGGGATAGGTAAGGGAGGATGGGTCAATAGAAACCCGGCATCGGCATTAGCCTGCTCTTAATGAAAGGTGCCAAGGGGACCACGGTTTAACATCTCATCCAACAGACGGAGTACTGTACTTGAAGTGTCCTCCACAAGACACTCAAGTAGGGATCGGGTTTCCTCTGAAAAACATCTTCCTGGGCAGGGATTTGAACCCTGGCTGCCCATATGGTTAGCCAGTACTCTAGCCACCACAGCAGCCAGATCCCCCCTTTGCTGTTTTCTGTTGTTTTTATTTAATCATATCACTGGGAATAGGTTATATGGTATAGGTTAATCATATCACTGGGAGGGAATCAACTACTTATGGCAGGGTAAACAATTCGGCTTCTTGAGTAGAATATAGGTAGAAAAAGGACATGGTAGCCCAGAAGTTTGGTATGTACTTGCATTAGAAAAAAGAGGTGTCAACGAATAGAAGAGAACTGATGCCCGGGATCCAGTGCTTAGAAGTTAAAAGAATACTGAAGAATAGTCAGTAGGAAGTACAGTATGGAAGATAAACTAGTGTGTTGAGAAAAAGGCTATCGAAGATATTTGAAAGGTGGGTGTGGAGGATGAGAAAATGAGTGAGATGGATGGAAAGGGAGACAACAACTGAAGGTCTTGGAATGGTGGGAAAGGAAAGGATACTGCTAGAGAATATTAGGAAAATGCTGAGTAGATGGATGCATCAGGCAGAGCAAAAAGATATTGAAGGTAGAGGAGATTATGTTGCATAAGAAGAAATAAGGGGAATACGGAAAATGGATTTAATGGATAAAAGGATATACACTGAGTCAAAATAAATCATGTAAAGAAGTAAGATCCCATGGTCTTTTGAGACAATAGTGGCAGTAATCTTTTTTCCATCTAAAGCAATATTAATCAGAAGACTACATCTAAATAGCTGAAATACATTGTAGAGGTTTCAAGCAAGCACAAAATATACTATGCTAAGAATTTAATTCTTTTCCAGAAGGGGTATAACTTATTGTCTTACATAATCACAGGTACACAAAAGTTTACAGAGTGTCAAAGCTTTACCTCTTTTTCGAGAACCAACTTTGCTCTTTCTTCTCGAACTCGTCCAGTCTCTTCCCGAAGCTTCTCCATTTCTAGCATTAATTTCTCTACTTCAAGACCAACCATATCATCTGTATTGACACTTCGGTCTTCAACAATCTCCGTTTCTTTGGGCAGCACTTCCTCCGTCTGCACTCGCTTTCTGTGACGTTTTTTAGAAACTTGGGGCTGGACGTCGGGAATGTTACGCACTGGTTCACTCCTGTAGACTAGACCATTTGGTGTACTATGATGTGAATGTATAGCATGATTGGCATCCTCGTCTTCATCAGATGGCATACACTTCCCCAATTCAGCACTGCATACATTCACGGGCAAGCTCGTGGAACTACAAAACGAAAAAAAATCACAATATATTCCTTGAGATATTTACATTACTTTTCTAATCTATACCCACAAGAAGTCAACCGATTCCGGTATAATCAAAAGTCGCCATCAAAAATTAAAGTTTATTTCGCAGAAGGATCAAGAAATATAGCACGTCAAGAATTATACTTCAAGGCTTTTACAGATTATTGATTGGCTTCTACTACAAAGTACTTACTTATCATGTTCTATGGTAGTATTGGAGAAAGATCCTTTCCCAAATATTCTGTCAAGTTCATAAAAGAAGTGGCATGTCTTCCTTCCTCCAGCTTCTGGTTTATTATTGTTATCGATGACTTCTCTGTAATCACGTTTCAGCCTCTTCATCCTGTCTCTAATTTGGGCCGTTGTTCTATGAAATCCGTTGTCTTCTAGCTGCTTGGCAATTTTTAGGTACACTGCAGCATTCCGAGTTGCGCCATCCTGCTCGTTTATCGTATTATTTTCGCTCCACAAATCTATGAGCAGCTGTGTTTCTGCAAGGCACCAGGCTAAACCCCGATTTTTTGTGGCCATTATTCTGGCTCTAAGATGAAAATATTCTAAATGCCTAAGTTGATCAACGCCAAGCAAGGGAAAGGATGATACTCTTGCTGCATATCACACGACCACAAACCGCATATATAATGACTAGCACCATTGATATACAATGTCATACGCCAAATTTCTCTGTAAACATAATGAAAGTGCCCAACAACTGAAATGTGTAGCCATTCTGCTGGGAAATTCCAAATGAAAACAATCTACAGGACTCGTACAAAATGACTGTGTGAATGCGCTTCGTCTCTTTCCGGCCTGCGTCGTCTGCAAGAATGTCTGCTAGTGCGCACATGCGGAGGATGTTGTTACTAAAAAATCTAACCAATCTAACACATTCATTGTGTAGGTATTTTGAGAATCACCTAATGCCTGCGTCTGGCGCAATCACCTGTTTTTTAGGCCTTCATTTCAGATATATTTTAGTTCTAAATTGCTTAACGTAGTTGGGCAATGTGTATTTAGAATGATCAAAGCTTTCTATTATCTCAAAGCAAGTTTGATCCCCGTGTCATTATCTGTTAAAATGGAACGAACTTTTTTTTTCGTTTAACTTGAGAATGCGTGGCATTAAGAAGAAGAAATGCCTTTTAATTTTATACAGATGTCCTTTTATGCTTATTTAGGAAGGTTTAATCCCCGAAACCTTGTGAGAAAATCCCAATTAGAATCACGGAGGACTCGGGGTAACAAAACCTATGTGCTGAAATTTGGCTATCGCTTTTCATGAGTTGTTTACTTTTATGTGCCTCCAGTATTGGTAACTTCCCTTTTGCAGTTCATTTTACCATATTTTCGATATTATTAATCGTGGAGCGAGTGTGAAATGTTTGTTTTTTCTTATTTAAGAATTTACTGAAATCATGTTGATGACAATATTTTATGGGGTAGATAGGTAATATCCGGGACGCTCGTCACACTGTTATTACCGCCAGACTCGCAGCTCAACTGGACCTGAGAAAAACCAGAAATGCCACCCACAACCGGGCCCCCATCACCAATATGTGCCATCGACAAGTTTGGGCGTGGCACTATAGCCTAAAAACATCTTGTAAGAGAGCTTATACAAAGTGGCCGGATGCCATACAGTGCGACCCCCTTGAACGCGATGCAACCAACAAGCTCGATGTTAGGGGATGCATAGGAAGGATGCACTCTTACCCTAGTAGCAGAGGACATTATCACAACGTTGCGTCAATGAGCACAATGTTACATGGCAACGTGAAGGTTGCCAGAACGGTACATCAATGTTCACGCACAATGTTATCATTTTACATTGAGGCAACGTGCACGCAACGTTTATGTTAGCTGCTTTTAAAATATATGTTTTATCTAGCAGCAAGGGATGACAAACTGCAACTCTTTCGATCCATTCTTTAAAAAATATTATGAAATATATTGTTTTTGGGTAGTATGCCATGTAAAAATGTGTAGTCATCGAGTTCAGATGGACGGTAGTATATTAATACGTAATTATGAGAATTTCTTCGATTGCCAAAGCCTGCTACGCCAATTTTTTTTTTTAATGTCGCACTTACAACTTTGCTGCGGCGTTGTTTTTTGGGAAATTCGGATGTCGAGGCAACGTTATCGCAACTAACATCAACGTTGTGTGGACTTGTAACTTTTCCCCTTGTAACGTTGCCTAAACGTTACATTAATGTCCTGTGCTACTAGGGTAGTGTTGTGATATGCATCCGGAATACCCTGCCACCTATCACAGAAGAACCTATATGATTGTGTCGACCACCTGCGACAAAGGGCAGCTCTTTGCTAGCTGCAGAGTCAGCAATAAATACACCACCAGCCAAACCACCCTCTCTCAACCACTCCACCAGCTAACATGGGTGCATCTCACTCATGTAGGAAGTTGGTTGGGCTGACTTTGAATGTGGTTATTCATCATTTTAACCATTAATGAAGGAAAAATGGGCAGAGAGACAACGACCTCCAGATCACACCAGGGAAAACTTATCTGGAAGATCGTCACGAATGAGGAATTCTTATTGACACAATCCTCACAAGCACCTCTGACTTCTGGATAGTCAATTACAAGCTCTATACTACTGTGGAAATGATGCCTCTTTCCCAAAAGAATCCTTACTGGGAGGATAAAGCGAGAAACTTAGAGAAATATCACTCCTACATGACAAGCATCAAGGTTTCACTGTCTGATGGAGAACCTAACATCAGGTTGGACTTTGGAAAGCATATTCCCCACAGCTTTAGTTACCATCATAACACTCAAAGTAAAAACATACTTCAAGTGGCATAAAGGGGAATGAATACAGCCTTGTAATGTGGCCAAGAAAAATCTAATGAAGTGGACTGAGGCTGTGAAGAACAATTTTATTCCTTCTGGGGAGGCTGGAGGTGAAAGGTCCTTATTCTCCTCAAGCATCCCATCTTTTTAGACTGCTTTTGCCTGATTTTGAATCTTAGAAGAACTTCTTGGCTCAAGGATGCTGTGAACAATTTCTGGTGAAGAAATTAGCTATGTACTACCCTGAAGCACATCACTAGAATCTTTGCATTTTTACTGTCTGGTGGTGAATTAATTCCAGCCTTGCTGACTGAGGATCACACTGTTCTCATACCTAATAATGGGGACTTGTCCAATCCAAAGTACATACTACTGTATATCATGCCTCATATCTGAATATAAGGTGTCCACTTCCATCCTGAGTGACCTTTTCCTCCATCGCATCCAACCTTTGTGGGAGGTGGTGTACAAGCTGAGAATGTGTTCAAGGAGGAGATTGCCAGTGAGGAATTGAGGGATGCAAGGTCAATCTATTCATTGCATTGACAAATATATATGTATATGTACTCCTGTCCAAAAAAACTTAACCACCTCGGAGCCGAAAAATTTCAGTCCCGAGTTGGCGTCGATGTGACGACACAGTTGAACCACGCCCCCTGCCAGGGAAAGCAATAAACAAATGGAACGGAAAAAAGGCGGTTGGCGAGGGAAAATTTTGATCTAGGAAAGGATGGGTTGGGGGAGGCTTCTGTTCACTTGAGAGGGCGAGAATGAAAGGGAGACGGCTCGTATTGCTCTGCTCCAAGACCTCTAGTTGATAATAACTGCTGGAAGACGGGGGAAGCACAGCCTTCGTCTTTATTTAAGTGTGGAAAATGCTAAGAGTTCTTTCTTTTTCGTCATGTCTTCGTCTTTATCCCTGTTGCTCGTTCCATTTAAAAAAAACAATTTATTTCATGTGCGTATTTTAAACATTTACAATTTTTGAAGAGTTGACGTGTTTTTGTTGCATGAAATTCCTTTTGGTTTAGAAATCCCCATGGTTACTTACATACCATGATTGATCCAGTGGTAAGCTATTTTTATGTATTAAAAAATTAGTTAAGCTAATTTATTTATACATTTATTTATTTTCACTACCCCGAATACAGCACATTAGGCCATTTTACGTCGGGTGAACAACAGCAACAACGGACGAGACACAGACATCCATGTCCTGGGCAGATAATATTCTACCCAGGCGGGACTCGAACCCGCGACCCTAGGGTTAGCAGACGAGGACTTTACCCCGCCACCACCGGGGCCGACATCAAAATGTTTTGGAGTGGTTGAGAGAGGGTGGTTTGGCTGGTGGTGTATTTATTGCTGACTCTGAGGCTAGCGATGAGCTGCCCTTTATCGCAGGAGGTCGACACAATCACATAGGTTCTTCTATGATAGGTGGCGGGGTATTCTGGATGCATACCTATACCTACCTGCTCACCATCACACTAAGGCACATGCAACCACACCACTACTAGGGTAGTGGTGTGGTTGCATGTGCCTCAGTGTGATGGTGAGCAGCTCATTCAAAGTACAGTAAAATGCCTTTTGGAATGATAGTTTGTGCCTATGCTGGATGGCATTTTGATGAATAAATAAATTAGCTAAACCAATTTATTTATTCATCAAAATCTGTGAGTGGTCCTTTTTCTTCAACAATTTGTGGCATGATAGAACCATTCCATAGTGACAGAAACAAAATACCTCAAGTTTCATATGAATTAAACTTAATATTATCTACCTAATTTCATTGGGAATAGATTATCTTCAAGTGAAACTCACACATTTTTATTTCAAATATGTATCAACATATGTTTTATACATGTTTGGAATATGTGAAATCTTAAGTTAAAGATGATGAATTAAAATTGATAATAGTCAATATTAAATCTTAATCCGTAGAAAACTTCAAGTCTTTCGTTTCTGACAAAATATTTCATTAGGAAGCATTAGTACTGCTTTGATATGTTCCCAGAATGGCACCCAGGTAGAGATTGGGATATTCCGCTCAAAAATAACCACAGCTGGGATTTGAACTTATACTCTCAGTCTAGGAAGCCAGTTCTCTTGCTACCATACCAGTTCACCCATACCAACCCTAGAGCGAGACTTCTCAAACTTCACTTCACTATTCTCCCATCCTTTAAGGCTATTTTAGATACAAACATGATTTTTCTCAATCCTCCCACGAGAACCACAGAGCAGGTTCTCATCAAGAACATACTGCTTTTCATTTACTCTTTATTCAATGGGATCCATGTCCCTGATCCTTCTCAGTAGAGGTTCAATGTCCTATTTAATAAATTGAATTTCAACTGAAATCAAGTGAAATGAATTTAAATGTCAATTGATACTGCATTCATATACCCAGCTTTGAGGGAGCCCTGGTGGTAATTCCATTATTTTTTTTTCATCCCCGATGAGAAACACTGCCCGACACTGATGGCTTCCCATATCGATTGCCAGGGTAATAACATTAGCAGCAGCTAAAACTTTTCAATGAAATACAACCCTGTAGTTTCAATGGACCCTACTTGAATGATGAGTAGAGCCCTTGAAAGGCAGTATTTCATCTGTCAAATGGGACATGGAACTATGAACCCATTGGTGCTTTTCTTAAGTTGGCTAATAACTATTGTCTCTCTCCACACTCCATCCCCTATCAACTGTCCTTCATTGTTTGATGCCTTAATTTCCAGTCACCTTTCACAATAACGACTACCACTGAATTAGGGACCAGTCCACTTGAATGCTCTGAGAATGGCATACATTCCATTTTTCCCAGCACTTTTTTCTCGTCATGACCATCACTTTCCTTAATGATGCCAATGAGCCCAGCTTTTGGAAGCTTCCCTATCAGATCAACTGGTGTTTTAGCTGCACCTGGTAAAAAATAGTCCAGTCAAGCATTATGCTTGCTTCTATGTATACCAAAATCCAACTTCTGATAATGCTACAACTGGAGGCAGTGAGAGTCAAGCCCCTTAACAAACAAATACAGTTTTACTAGCAAAAGGATTTCTGATAGGAGGGGTATATTTCCTGCTCCAGTTATATGACGACACAGCTAGAATGAAAAGGAAATCTGTGAAGTCTGATTATGCCAGGCAATGTCCATGGCAACTGCTAGGAGGCATATACCCTTACTTAGCAATTGGTCACCTTATTTCCACCTACTCTTCAGTGTTTGCTCAATATGTTATGAAAACACTAGTTAATTCACCTGATGACTGCATTAACTTTCCTCAATTGATTTATTTGGGAAGCGATTAGTCTTTCTATGAGATATACTTCATTTACTTCCTCCTATTGGCAAGGCAAGCCAAGGTCCATGTCTTGATTCCTAATCCAAGCCAATTTTTTTCCCTGGCAAGTTCGATGAGAGCATGTCAATACATTATCATCATCATCAGGTGCCTAAAAGTGATACCTTGGCATTGAACAGTTGCTAGTATATATAATCAAATAATGGAAATTTATTTGGTAAGAAAAATTTCCTGGCCTCAGATTCCTACACAGGGCTGGAATCACAGAGTGTAAAAAGTCTACTTTGAAATACAATGAATAATTAAATGAATACAAGTCTTTAGTATCTAAAACCATCTTTTAATTGTTAATATGATAAAGACCACTACAACCAATAGTAATGATGTGAAAAATTAGTAGCAAGAGAAATGTTACATATAAAGCTCATCCAAGTATACTCTCTCCTTCACATAAAAAGTAGTAGTTCAACTAAATAAATATTGACAGGTCATACATAATACAATAAAGTTTCGGAAGAACTGTATAAAAAGAATATGTACTTTAAAGAGAAGTCACTAAAAAAAATATTATTTTAGTAAACTTCTTGATCAAATGTGAGTCGACGTGGTTTTACACCATGCTAAAAAACTTAAAGTTTTTACAAAACTCTAGCTAAACTTGTCCAATCATGGCACATTTATTTTTTGATTTCATGCCATTTTTAGCTATCAAAACATTTTAACATCAGGTACCTTTGCATATATTATTATTACTAAAATGCTTAACAAATAGGCATGTTACAGAGACAGCTATACTACATTTTACAATGGAATCATCTTTTCCTCAGAACCCTTTTTGGGGCTGTTTTCACTACCACATTTTCTTCATTATTGTCACTCAACTTGGCCCTTTTGGCAGGCTTTGCCACCACAGAAATTTCTTTTTCTTTCTCCTCTCGAGAAACTCGTGATTTCTCTTCGGCAGCTGAAGGTGCTTCAAGACTTGCGGATGCAATACGCTTCTTGCTTGGCCTCTTGGTCTCATTCATTTCAGAAGTATCACTGAAATAATAAGCTAGAGTCACTTTATCTGATATACACAACACCTGACAATACTCATTTGCATGAAAATTGGCACAGAAGGCAACATTGCTTTCAGTAGGCTTCATGAAACAAAAATTGTAGATGACATAGCACAAATAGCTATCATTACAAAACTCACCTTGGTTAGCACATGTACCACAGTGATTTATTTCTACGACTAATAACAATGACAAGATGATTGAAATGTAAAGAAAAATTCAACCTCATCTTTTATTAGCTACTTCATATCATTTGGCAGTATTGAACTGTGGGTTAGCACTCCTTGGTTAATGAATAAGACCAGAGGACAATGCAACTTTGGTCACTGTTCATTCCTCTTTCAAATGATCAAGTTTTTCACAGGGCTGATTATTGGACCAAGTGATTTGACAAGAATCATTGAATTTCTTTGATGCCATATTACATGCTAAGCGAGCAGTGATTCATATTGTAACGTTTGTCAAGCGTAGGATCAAACACATTACAGTCAAACCTCCCTTAACGGACACCTCCAAATAGCAGACACCTCCTACAAACAGAATTTTTATATCCCCAGCAGTAGAACATGGAAACTTATGGAATTAGTACCTCCAAATAGCGGACTCTCTCAATAACGGATGCGGACAACAGAAAAGAAACATTTTTCGTTCAATTACCTCCATTAATGGACGCTTGAGACAAGCAATTCCGTATAAATGTAAAAAAAGAAAGAAATTCTCCCTTAACCGATATTATTTGATTTGTTTCATAAGCTATGAGCACATGATTATTTCTGTTACTGTAATTAATCTATTTCATACCCTAAAAGACTTTATGGCTAACTTTAAAAGGCTGAATTGTCTCTTTTCCAGGGACCACGTTTTCCCCTTTGTTTTGATGGTGACGTGCTCATAGCTGCTCGATGGGTAAAAAATGTATGATTTCATTCCATATTTTTGTTAAAATGTGTAATTTTTCAATATTAACACAAAAAAGATAAATGAAATATATTAACGCCTGTATATTATAATGTACCGGCATACTTTACTGCATAGAGAAGTATGTCGCAATTTCGGTCCCCTCTGAATAGCAGACGGTTTTTCCACACCCAAATGTGACCACTATTGGGAGGTTTGACTATATTTTCAAAAATATTCAATTTTTGATCTCTTTCACCTAAAACTTAAGATGATTAACAGAAAAACCTTTTCTCCGGTCAGGTAGTAACAAAGATTACGTTTGCTTTACTACTTGGGAAAATATAAAGGTATACAGTAGAGGCCCTGATATCCACAGTTGAGCAGCACAACTCTTGCTGCTAGAGACAAGTATGAATAGTTTGCATAACCTTCACCATGCACAGGAAAAAATAGGACTGTAGCAAAAGGGTTAAATTATCTATGGATCACTCAGCTTGGAGAATACAAATGAAAATTTCCAGAATTAATGGATCCCAAGATCAAATATGCACCGTTCTGTGAGGTGAAACTGATTCAAACTCATCCTTGATGAAAAAAAGGAAAAAAAAACTCAAGGGAAGTACATCTTTTCTGTAAGTACTCATAATGGTTCCAAGAGAAGCACAAAACTTCTCAGAAGCATAATAAACTTATCGTAATATAGAGTGAGTTTGAATGCTAGCAAGCACTGGCACTTAAACTACGCTTTCAACTCTCTATCACATTTGGAGGCAGTATAATCAAGTCTCCCACTCTACAACAGATACACTGTAACATGTATATTAATTATGTTAGCCTGTATGTAGTATGTAAATTATATTAGCCTGTTGATGCATATTATTCATGTCTTCCACACTAGGAGAGATATACTGTAACATGTACACTATTCGACTAATGAATTTGACAATAGAGTTAAAGATGTAACTTTAAGATGTGACAATTATGTGAAATGTCACTCACAGGGAAAGAAACTAGAGTGCCATTTAGAGTTTCAAAAATTGTGTTCAATGCATTCCCAAAAAAAGGGTAATTCAGAAAACAGTTAACTTATGGAAAAGTAAGATTATTTTCATTATGCTGTTTTGCTTAACTCACTCATTTACTCCCAAAGTTAACCTTAGAGAATCTTCAAAATGTAATCTATCGACGGAAGAGGATGGTTTGACCAGTCATCATTAAATATCAATAACTCTTGTACCTGGTCACCATTGCTTAGTATTTTTTGAAAGATCGTCTTTCCTTGGGTAACTATTTATTTCTTCAAAATTTCGCTTTCAAATTTTATTTTTTATTTCTAAAATTATTTATTCTATGGATTTGAAATTTTTACCCATAAAAGATATCATTATTATGAAATGACACACCATTAATTAATTAGGGGCACCCAAAAATTGTAATGTATGACAACGGCGATTTGCCGTCTCTTTAAGTCAATGGGTTAATTGACTCAGTGAAAGACAAGAAAATCATTCATTGAAGCATTAAGTATACCTTTAATGAATGATGTTAAATATAGCATTATAATTTAAATAAATCCCTCTACCCCTGAGTTGAGATGAAAGATTTTGGAAATACATTGGTGTTCCTATTCCACAGGCCTGATTTGAAGCTCAATATTCTGAGACAGTGGTTTCGAAGCATACCTTTTTGCATTTTTGCTGTTGTGCAGATTTCTCCCTTTAGGTATATTATCTTCTTCATCTTTGTTTTTGTCCACACAGACAGCCTTTGAAGGTTTCTTAATATTCTCTACTTTTGCAGACTGCACCTGAGTTTTAGGCAATGAGCCTTCGACTTCAACTTTCCTGATTAAATAGAATAAAATATAACACATTTTCATCCATGGCTAAATGGTTTTCTTCATTAACAATAGCATTTGATTAGCATTACTCCTACTGACTAAGCATAATCATGATGGTGTCGTTTAAGTGGAACACGTTAATTTCATGTGTTTCAAAGTATTTAATTATTGCTTAATGATGGACATTCCAGCATGAGAAAATTAAAGAGGCTACATCGATTAATATCTTGCCAGTAGCAAAAACATTTTACTCCCTAAGTTTGCACAGAAAAGGAAAAAAACTCAACAGCTGACATCTAGGATGTGCATACCTTAAGTTATGAAGTGACTGAGACAGGATAAAAATTAACACATCTGGGTGGCCACTTAATTACAGAAATAAATTTCCTGGTTAAACCAGGTAATTTTTAGCCCCTCCTTCCCTCCCCCCTAGGCTGTTAGAAATCAGTTTTGAGCAATTGCTATGCATTAAAATATAGAAGAAAGTTGGAAATGAAATAGTACCTAGTTATTACTGGCAGCAATTTATAATTTATATGATGTGCATACATTCTAGCACCTGTGAACTTTGTTGCAGGTAAAAAAACATGTAAGTAAATTCCTGTCTTCCTTTTGCAAAGCACTGAAACACTTATTTGAATTAATGTTGAAACTTATCCCTAAGCTGTTAGATTCATAATCATTAGAGCACATTTTTATGAGGAATCTTTGTCCGTTACTCTTCAGCACATTTTTAATTTCATAAATTAAAGATGTTTCTGCCACATATTGTTTCTCTAGCAAAGAATCAGTTCCCTCAGCACACAGATTAGGACTACCTCTTCCCAACAGTGGCCTTTCTAAATTTAACAACATGGCTTGCAGCTTTAGGAGGCATTTGCGGACTTCATTACAAGTAAACATTTTTGTCCCATCAACAAGGTCTTCTGAGGATACATTAGTTGATACACATAAGATCATATTGCCAAATCCTTCTCCAATAAACTTAGTGGAGGAGATACATCTAACAGGAATTACATAAGTGGGCATTGCTCTACATAATCTCTAAAATTACTCTTGAACTTCTATAAGGAAATTGCCACATTTTCACTCCTGAAAGAGTGACATACAAAAAATAAAATAGTCCAAGAAAAATAACTTCAGAGAGCATACATTTCATCAGCCATTGTAATGGAACAGGAGGTAAAAGCTGAGAAAAGGGCAACTCCAATGGCCATATAGACCATATTTCCAATCTAAATCTAAAATCCTCCCTCTCTCTCCCCCTGAGCCTCCTTTTAAACCGTTGCTTTTCCCTCGGCACTTTTCCTACTCAATGGAAAGTGGCTAACATCATTCCTATACATAAAAACGGTCCAAAAAACGAAGTTTCTAACTACCGCCCGATCTCTTTACTACCGATACTATCATCTGTTTGTGAAAGGATTATTCTCAATAGGCTCTACTACTTTACATCTCCTTTTCTGTCTCAGAATCAACATGGTTTCCTTCCGGGCCACTCCTGCCTCACCAACTTAGCTGTTTTTCAGCACCATGCAGTCAATTCCATTACCGACAAAAGTCAACTTGATGCTATCTTCCTAGATTTCTCTAATGCCTTCGACTCTCTCGATCATACTCTCCTTCTCCACAAACTCTCTCTTCGATTTAACCTGCACGGTAATTTTCTAAACCTAATAAACTCCTTCCTCAGTGATAGAGCCCAACGGGTCATACTTTCTGGCTCCTCATCCCATTGGTCGCCTGTAACTTCTGGGGTTCCTCAGGGAAGTGTCCTCGGACCATATCTTTTTAATCTTTTCATCGATGATTTAGCCTCCCTATTTCCTTCCTCACAAGCTCAAGCCCTTCTTTACGCAGATGATTGTAAGATATTTAAGCAAATCAACAATATCTCGGACTGTTGTGACCTCCAGGATGCCTTACAGATGATTGCTGAATGGTGCAAAGTCTGGAAACTCAAATTAAACTCAAGTAAATGCAATACCATGACAATTTCCCTTAAAAAATTCCCCCAGAACTTCAATTACAGCGTAAACTGCCAGATTATCAATCGTGTTTCATCCGTAAAAGACCTAGGTGTCTTGATGGACCAAAAACTCAACTACTGCGACCATATTCTGGCAGTTAAAAATAAAGCTATGTCTCTCCTTGGCCTCCTCTACCGCTACACAGAAATTACAGATCCACTTGCGTTACGCTCATACTTTTCAACTATTGTCCTTCCACTCATCAATTATTGCTCCCCCATATGGTCCATCTCGGCTACATCAAATATTTTAACTCTCAAGAGTGTTACTAGTTTTTTCTGCAAGATAGTAAAATACAGAGTGCCCCATTTTCACAATATGGCAACTGATACCATTTTGTCTACAGTCTCCTTACCTGATCTCCCGAAACTAATGCTCAAAACTGACCTTAACCTCATTCATAGCATTCTCAACTCAACTATAGACTGCCCTGAACTGATCTCTAGCATCAGTTTTCGAATCCCATCTAGACCCACCCGCACGCACTCTCTACTCCACCTGCCCATTCCCAGGTTATCCTTGACCAAACGCTCCCTCCACTTCCGCCTCTCCTCCCTCATAAATTCTCTTCCTACTAACATTGATCCGTTTTTGCTTTCATCCAACACTTTTACACAACGCGCTCTTTCTCATTTCGCTAGCAATACTTAATCGCTTCTCTCCGCTGGGCCCCTTAAAAACAAAAAAATGTTAATAAATTTGTTATTGATCTTAGTTTTGTTTGAATTGTATGTGTCTATCTTCTGTGTTTGTTATATTGGGCCACTGTAAATTGGCAAGTATGCTGTATGTGGACAAATTAAGTAAATAAATAAATAAATCCTGAAAGGCTAGGAAATTCCCAGTAATTCAAAAATAGATTCCAGACTTTGTAGATGAACTTACATTTTAACACTGACTGCTTATTCTCCCCACATGATAAAGGTTATGCCAATCATGTACCTGGAGTAATTTGAATACTTTTCCTAATTAGAGCTCATAACAGGGTGATTTTGAATTTATTTTGGACATTGTTTAGTTTAAGTTATAGCACTGAGCAAACCATTACTTAAATATCAGAAGGGAGTTAATTTAGTGAACATCCACTGACCAAATAAGTTAAGAGATATGTATGAGTAAATCATTACCATTACACATAACCAAGGTTTCAGTAAAACTAAATAATATTTTTTTATTAATGTACCTTAATGCATTTTTATTTTGCCGTGATGGCCTATCAACTTTAGTGATAGGTTCTTCTGCAGTGACATTTATGTTTTGCTCCCGTACAGTCCGTTTTCCTTTCTGCACCTTCTCAGATGATGACGGGAGGGAATCCTTGGCAGAACTCTCACTACTGCTGAAAATATGGGTATTATATTAATTACGTAGCCACATAAAAAAAGTTATAACACATGATTAACCAAGATGTGCACAACATAAATTGTGAATTTGAGCTTAATTAATCAATTAATGATTGAGATCTGTACTGCTTTTAAAGATAAATATATTTTCAGGATACACCAAATGGGCCTTTGATTACAGAGAAATGTGAGGCTCAGATGTTTTTGTCCTTTATGTAGTAAAAAGGTTTAAAATGTTGTTTCATAAAATTATTGTCTTAAAAATATTAATTTGAGTATACTTTTTTATGCGTACTTTGATACATTTCTCTTGTGTCGTGATGCCCTCTCAACTTTAGTGATAGGTTCTTCTTCAGCGACATTTGGGTTCTGTTCCCGCAATGTCCGTTTCCCTTCCTGCACCTTCTCAGATGACGATGGGAGGGAATCCTTTGTAGAACTCCCACCACTACTGAAAATATGGGCAGTAATTTAATTACTAAACCACATAAAAAGTTTCTTGTTACACATGTTCTACCTAGATGTGCACAACAAATTGTGAATTGGAGCATAAATAATCTATTAATGATTTAAAGCTTTGCTGATTTTTATGGTGAACATTGGATTTTCAGGATACACCAAAAACTGCATTTGTATGCATATGCCTTTGGTTACAGGGAAATGTGAGGCATAAAGTTGCTTTTGTCCTTTAGATAGTAAAAAAGTTCAAAACATGTACCATTTCATCAAAATATTGTATAAGAAAAATTGATTGTGATATGCTATCTTTGTACATACCTTGATACATTTCTCTTGTGTCGTGATGTCCTCTCAACTTTAGTGATAGATTCCTCTTCAGTTACATTTATGCTTTGTTCCTGTACTGTCCGTTTCCCTTTCTGCACCTTCTCAGACGATGATGGGAGGGAATCCTTGGCAGAACTCTCACCACTGCTGAAAATACGGGTAATATATAATGTGATATATTGATGTTCTTTTGTTTGTGTATGTTTTTGATAGTCATTTTTGGGAACAAGCATCACTTCCGGGATGCTATCAGCGGGTGCTAGAAGCCATGCCTGATGTACAAAAATTTATCTTTTTGTATCATTGATATTAAGTCATTAAATTGAGTTTTACAAAAATCTGTAAGTTATTACATGTAAATTACTTATCCACATCAAAAAGTTACTTATAAAACATGTTTTTCCAAGATGCGCACAATATAAATTGTGAATTTGAGCTTTAATAATTTATTAATGATTGAAAGCTTCACTGTTTTTAAAGGTAAATATATTTTCAGGATATACCAAAAATTGCATGATGAGGATTTGATTACGAGGAAATGTGAGGCTCAGTTGTTTTTGTCCTTTAGATAGGAAAAAAAAGTTTAAAATATGTTCCATTTCATTAAATTACTACACGAATATATATTATGGATTCGGATGTTCGGCATTGTTGCCTAGGCTACGTGTTGCCTAAATTTCCACTTTAAGTTCACCCATTCCTTGGCGCTTGTTCGATTAGTCTTTTCTGTTGTAATTGTAAAGAGACCTAGTTAATTGTTGCCAACATGAGACTGTGGTGAATATTCAATAACGATCGAGGAGATATGAATTAACTGATGATTAGAATACATCTTGCTATTTTTGTTACCTATAATATACTTTTTAAATGCTATTGAGTAATTATTTATTACAGGAAATCAGTAAGAGATTATTGAAATGTTCAGCATGTGCCACAACATTGTTCACCAGAATTCGATTTTAATTTGGAATACATTAATCCTGTTTTGCCTACATAAAGAATTCAGAATGCCAGAATGTTTGAACAGAACGTGCTTCGTACCAGGCTACAAAATAGGGTATGCGTCTACGAGGACCCAAAATAAGAGACTTGAATTGAAAAATAAGAATCTGTTAAGGCGGCGGTAGGTACATTCCTTTTTACCTACACTACAATGATGGCCATTGGGAATACTCAATAAGTCAAGTAGGAAATGACTTACAACGAAGGCTAAATTGATACATTGACGCAATCCCTTTTCCATAGATGATATTATCGTTTCTTGGTTTTTCACTCTTGTATCAGACTTCTGATTCATTCCACCTTTTTAATCTCGCATTATTATCAAAATTCCGGATAGCGATATTCACAAAGTACAAAGAAGTTAACTGTGCATTTGTTTTATTGAAGTTTGGAGAGGAATTAAATATATCTGCATACCGAAAGACATTAAAAAAGTGCATAATTACGTCCATCGTGTAGAACTAAATTTTTTATCCACAACATTATGATTACTTGTAAGTAAAAAGCAATACATATTCATGGAAAAACCGGTAAGACGTGTTTATTTACAATCTGTCAACTGTATTTACATTTTAACTTCCATCTTTCATCACTAGGTGGAACCACTTTCCAAAAAGTTGTTTGTTTACTGGAATTCTAGACAATGCTTTTTGGCAACGAGATCCCAATCCATAATATATATTCGTGAATTACTATCTAAAACATATTTTGGACTACTTTTTTATGCGTACCTTGATACATTTCTCTTATGTCTTGATGACCTCTCAACTTTAGTGATAGGTTCTTCTTCAGTGACATTTATGTTTTGCTCCCGTACAGTCCGTTTTCCTTTCTTCACGTTCTCAGACGATGATGGGAAGGAATCCTTGACAGAACTCTCACCACTGCTGAAAATATGGGCAATATATTAAATACTAAGCTATATAAAAAATTACATCGAGCATGTTTCATCACTATGTGCACAACATTAACTGCGAATTTTAGCTTTATTGAATAATCAATGTTTAATAAGACTGCATCAAATTTTAAACAAATTTTTGCAGGAAACCAAAAATTGTTTATAAAGGCTTGGGATCCCAAGATGTGCTAACCTTGAAGTTACTTTAGTCCTTCGGGTACTCAATTTAGGACCAACTGTAACAGCATCTTCAGGCTTATTCACCTCTACCTTTTTCATTTGACTATTCTCATTTTTTTTCTTTCCACATTCCACAGTATCTGCTTTTTCAACACTGCAAATGGAAAACACAGATGTTACTCACTGGGATTCAAGAAAAAAAGAAAATTTTTTACCTATCTTGGGCAAAGCAGGACTTCATTTGGTAGCAGTGAGCTACCTAATATCCCAGTAAAAGTTGACACACACTCAAATTATATCTTTTCACCACGTGAAGCACTATGTAGACCTCACTCAAGGCACATTCACATACCATGAAATCATAATCTAAGCTACAATGGCTCCTTTATAAATGGGGCCAATACCATTTTGGCATTTGTAATACTTAATAAACTTAACAGCAGAGGAATACAAATAGTGCACTGATATCTAAAATAAATACAAATTTTACGGCTCACATGACTCACAGATTTCCCCGCAAAAGCCACAGAAAACCATCTTGAATCTTACATAGACAATGTTAAGGTTTAATTTGGCCTCTGGTTTGACTAATAGTGATGACACTTTGGTAACTACCCACTTGTACAAAGTTCTAAAACGTACCACAAAAATTATCCCAAATTTCCCTCCATTATCTGCTGAAATATTGCTCAAACAATTATCAGTCTATGAAAATTAGATATATAAAAAAAATGCTTTATTTGTAGGATGCTTGTCGAAATCTGTAAGAAACGATTCTAATTTGTAGTTCTCGTGTGTAATTTGTTCATTGAAGATGGACAGTTAGCAGCACTGCAAGACATTCACCCAAAAAAAGAAAGTGGAATAGATGTAACATGCATCATGCAACATGTAACATGCATGCATGATGGTGTGCATGTTGGCCATAAAATGAATGTATGCATATATAAAATGAATCTCAATAAAACTACAAACAAAGGGTGAATTGCAAAAAACCATGAGACTTTAGTTAAAGAGAGCATGACGATGCCCCAGATAAGGCCATGTTACCACATTTGCTTACATCAATTGGTTCAAGATGACATCTCAGTTACACTGTATACAATATTGAAGGATTATTCACTCTGAGCAAAATATTTGGACAAAATTAAGATGAATGTTTTGAACCAGAAAATATGGTATTATAAAGTGCAATGAAATTTGGGCACAAAGATGAAAATTAATCTAAAAAAATGATTTACCTATTTTTGACTCTCCTCAGGCGCTTCTCTGAAGTAGCCTCTCTACTTTCCTCATCATCGCTTACTCTCCTCATGTTTCTCTTAGTCCTTCTGCCTTCGTTATTGACCTCTGACTCCTTGGATAATTGACTAACATTGTCAATTGAACTAAAAATAGATCGACAGATTAACCTTAAAACTAGATGACTCATGAATAATAGTCCTGAATTCATACTGTACTCTATGATAAGAATAATTAATAGACAAGTTAATAAAAAAAACATAAATTAAACTCATGCCAAGAAATTGAATATGGTGCATGAATAAAACATGAGTCACTTTCAGACTAAATGTACCGTGATCAAAAAAAATTTCAAATGAGAATTCACGATACTTACGTTGTGATCACATTCCCTCTTCTAGTTCGTCTTTCAACCGAGATAACTGCAGTGTCTTCAGCACTCATTCTTATCTTTTCTTGGGCAGGATCTACCTTTTCTCCTCCCTTCTTACATTTTACAGACGGATCTTCCTTGTTCTTTCCATTCGTTTTTGGCTTAGCTTCTTGCTTCTTAGCCCTTTGTTTTTCTGGTTCCTGAGCTGTTTCTTCATTTTCCTCTTCTTTGGCAACATCTCCCTTTTCCACTGGCTTACTTGGTTTAAGGCTCGAGTCTTCTGTACTTTGTCCTTTGTTCTCCACCACTGTATCCACTTCATTTACCATTTGCTTTGTTGGTTTGACAGCAACTTTTTTTGCAGTCCTTCCCTTCCTAGCAGGGACTGCTATTTCCTCATTTACGGCTTCTTTTTCTGGGTTTTTATCTTCAGAATTTTCTTTCTCTGAGCCAGATTTACAGTTGGACTTCTTGTGGCTTGGCTCTTCACTTTTATTTAATCCCATGGGGATGGTATCATCAGGTCTAATAAAACAAAAAGAAAAAATGTCAATAATTGAGATTGGAAAAAAATGCAATTTAATTGTCTCGTCAAACATTAACATGTCTAAATACTTCTCAGAACATCACTAAGCAATGGGTGATGCACTGTGAGATTGTCTCATCTAAATTGATACATAAGGATCCCCTAATGTTCTCACTGTATTTTGAATTTATTATTTAATACTAAAACAATTACTTCCAAACCTATAATTTGAAAGCAGTCAATGTTGGCACCTTTCAAGGTTAGATTTTTACTATGGACATTACTGTTGAAAACAAAGTACATAGTTGATCAAATGTGAGCCAATCAATTCTACAATATAGATGCCATAATGCAGGGTAGTCAATATAAATAATGTTGTATTGCCTTTATTTAAATTTAACTTAAGGTAAAAAGATGTATAGTTTATATTCCCTAACATTAGAGGACTTAAAATGGCTTCTATATTACTGTTTATCAATATATCATTCCAAAACATAGGTATACAAAGAATCTTATATCTTATCATGATATTGAGGTGAATCATTCCCTTAAACTGAAATACGTAACAAATTGCTCCAAATTATACAGTTGAGTTTCTGTTTACTCATGTTTTGATTGACTTTTAACACTGAAGTTCATCTTATTAAACAACATTTAAAAACATTCCTTGGTAATTACATCGTCCACTACCAATCCGCGATAGCATTATGATGATTGTCATAGTTGTTCCACCAAAAGGCTGTTGAAAGCCAGTATCCCTTTTATCATAGGTAATAAGCTAAACCATTTTAACGGTTGATTTATTATATATCTGACATTTTACTGTTTGCAATAGTCGGCTTTATATCTAGACTTCTACAATGATGACCAAAGGGAATGAATAATGCTGCCCTTCTTTGCGGGGTGAATAGTTTTCTTGCGTCATTTGTACAAGAAGTCTTCCCCAAAGCAACACCTTCAATTGACAGTGGAAATATAGTGAGTCATTTGGAGTTACATTTAGGGACAATGGCCTCATCTATAGGCCATAAATAAATGGAGAGACAAGTGTCTGTGAAGTATATTACAGAAAACCCCAAACTGACATTCATCAAGCTAAATGCGATATAAATTTAGCAATAGTAAATTTCCGTAGCCTGAAGAACAAACATGCCGAAGTTGAGCATATATTTGAAAACACAGGTATAGTAATTGGAACAGAGAGCTGGCTTGCAGAGGATATAAACGATAGCGAAGTTTTTCCGACAGGATAAAAAATCTATAGACATAACTGACCAGTTAGGACTGGCGGCGGAGTATTCATAGCAGTTAAATCGTATTTGAATAGTACCACATACATAATAGATGACAATCGAATAGAGAGCATTTGGTGTACCATTAAGCAACAAAACAAAATAAATATGCAGATATGCTTATTTTACAGGCCACCAGATTCCAAAATCGACATTTTGTACAAATTAGCAACTCAATCATTATTATTATTAGCATCATTTACCTCGAAAGATAACAAAAACGTGATAATTATCAGTGGGGATTTCAACCTTCCAGCTATAAATTGGAAAACCATTAGCATTGAACCAAGTTCAAGCTATAAGCGAGGCGTTACTTAATACACTTTCACACCACACTCTTACTCAAATGGTAAATGAACCTACGAGAGGTATTAAAATATTAGACCTTTTAGCTGTTAGTTCACCTACAATGATTAAACACATCGATATCCTCGAAGGCATTAGTGATCATGAAGTAAGTTGAACCACTTTGAAAACAACAGTAGATTCCACTGTAAATCCCAAACATAAAGTCTACGTATTTGAAAAATACGATTACGTAAAATTCGGAGAGATGTTAGAAGCTTCATTCATGAAATTCATTGCCACGATGAAGGACGAGAGCACTGAGGTATCATGGAGATATTTTTTAGAAATACTATGTAAAGGAATCAATGAATATATTCCATACAAATTCAAATGAGAGAGTAAAGAACCTTGTTGGTATACCCATGAAATTAGGCGGGAGCTCAGAAGACAAAGGTAACTACACAATCTAAATAAAAATTCCATTAAGTTAACTAACAAAACAACGGAGCTTGCAGCAAGAGAAACATATGTTGCTCAACCCTAAAAAAAGAAGAAAATTATGTGCACTACTCTACGAAACTTCAAGAAAAAAATCCTCAGTGAATTACTAGATGAAAACCCCAAGTCATTCGTGAGAGAGCTCCAGGGTGAATCTTTGACAGTAGAGCCTTTATTGGACACAAACGGCAAAGTGGTCACCAGTAATAACGACAAATTTAATTTATTAAACCACTACTTCAAAAGTGTATTCACTAAGGATGACACAATACACAATTTAGACATTCCTGACTTTAACGAGCTGATGACTGACATAACAGTCAACATGATGGAATAATTAAACAACTGCGTTTGATCAAAAGTAACAAGTCCTTAGGTCCAGAGGGAATACCTGCATGCGTGCTTAAGGAGTTAGCACCACAGATTGCACCATTCTTAGAAACTATATTTAGCAAATCATTATCCGAAGGCAAGGTGCCCCAAGACTGGAAAATAGCCAAAGTCACTCTGATATTCAAAAAAGGAAATAAAAGTAACCCAGGGAATTACCAGCCTATATTGTTAACATCACTTTTATGCAAGATCCTCGAACACAGTCATTAGCAACGATATGACATTCCTGGATAATCGTTTCTTACATAGCAGTCAGCACGGCTTCCATAAGGGCAGGTCCTACGAAACACAGATTGCGCTCGCTCTTCCTTCATGGTATCCTAAAATCAGGTGATTCGATTAAGCAAGTCGACACAATATTCCTTGATTTCAAGGCCTTCGACAAGGTTCCTCACAAAAAACTCATACATAAATTGCAATCATGCGGAGTTAATAGAAAAATAGAGAATGGGATAAGGGACTTTCTCTGTGATTGAAAAAAAAAAAGTAGTTATTGATGGTTTTAGCTCTGATATGGCTGAAGTCACATCTGGAGTTCCTCAAGGAAGCGTGATCGGCCCTCTTTTATTCATTATTTATATTAATGATCTAAGTTTTCGAGTTAGCAGTAAATTAAGGCTATTTGCAGACGATACAGTTATCTACCGTGAAATGAGAGAAGACACAGACTTTGAAACTCTGTCATTGGACAATTGTGTGATCACTAGCAGGTGACTCCGTTGAAGTAGCTGCACGGCTAGTTCCGTGGTTCTTTGACAATTCTGTCAGTGGACCTTAACAGCGTTCATTTGTGGTGCCAGGAGAGGGGGTTAGAATAAAATATCATCAAATGCACTACAGTTCACTCCCTGCAAAAGTCATCACACAAATGCCATACCCATACTGTGGGTGGAGTAAACAAAGTCTTCGAATACAGTAAAGTATCTTGGAATTAACTTCAGATATATTGTGGGGAACACATATACAAAACATATGTGGCACAGTATTAAAAAAACTAGGTTTTGTTCAACATATAATAGGAAGATCCTTGGATGAAAAAGTCAAAGAGAGATGCTACTTTGCTCTGGTTAGGCCACACCTCAAATACGCCACAAGCATTTTGGACCCTGGTCATAAAGATTTAACCAAAAAAATAAATAAAATACAAAGGAAAGCAGCACATTCGTTAAAAACTGCTACGAGCATACATAGTGTCTCACAATTTTTAGGGGGATCAAGGTGAGAGCCCCTAGACTCTTGGAGGCTACACGCTAGGCTTAGGTTGCTAGAGAAATTCAGAACTGATATTTTTCAGGGCGACACAGAGAATATTATCATGACTTCTCACTACAACTCTAGGTCTGACAGACGCGATAAAATCAAGAGATACACTGCCGAACAGATAGGAGCCAAAACTTGTTCTTTCTGCAAACGATAAGAATTACAATTTAAAAAATTGAGCTTCACTAAATACACTCCTATATGACATGTGTATGTCACCATTTCATCCTCCAAAAACTTGCATCTTTATACGGCTGGTGACCTAACAATCCCTGCTACATGCCCATGCAGCGGCTCGCAGGGTATTATGTAGATGTGGATGAAGTAGAGTTAGATAGGAAAAGCTAAGTAGGATTTTGAAGATTTGAAATCTAGATCACCTGAATCCAGTTATGCTTCCTACAAAAATTGTATTCTTAATACCTTTGTCTGTGTTCAGACCTATGAAGCAATGCAAAACCCAACAGCTAAAATATAAAATATGTTAAGGCGAAACCATAGTTTTGTCTGTACGACAGTATTGTTAACAATGCCATTTGTTTTTAATTTGAGTTTCAATTATGTGCACAGAAATTGTAACTCTGATGCTATTACTTCATCCTCCTCGATATAGCATGGGTTGCCTATTTGGTTGTACATTATGTATTACCCTATGCAGATGCATTTCTAACCTCTGAGACCTGCATTATAACAGGATTTTACTGTCCTAGACATATATGTCACAGACACTTATGATCCAATAAGCCTACCTTTCAGTTCCTCTCATTCTTCGTGTCCGCCTTCCTATAGTCGCAGCTGACTCCACTTCCACTTTTTCTTCAACATCTTTAACCACATCAGGCATCTTTTTAGAGGCACCTCTCACTTTGGCAACAGTTTTACCTGCATCATCATCCATACTACCAGCAGCTTCATCCACACTACATAAAAAAAGCCATTATTACAGACGATGACTTGGAGAAGAACTTATTGCATAAATGTCCTCAATACTTTGAACGAGATAATAGAGATTTAAGAAAATAATTTCATTTTATTTCACTACCAACTTCTGGCTGATTTCAGTTATAATTACTAGAATGTTGAGGTGATATAACAAATACCTTGGAATGTAACCAGAAGAACACAACATCAATAACACAAAACTTACTTGGCAGCCTTTTTCCCTCGGCGTGTATGTCGTTGGGCTAGCTCCTCTAAATTGTTACTTCCTCCTTGAACTTCTGTAGAAATGGTATCTTTCTTTGGTAAATGATTTTCTGGTGAAGAATCTTCTACATTTTCCTTCTCATTTGTACTTTTAACATGAATATCAATGCTGCATGCCTCCAGGGTTTTACTTTCATTCACACTAATAGTGACATCAGTTCTGAAAAAAATTAGATTCACATAAGCAAAGAGCAATTACGACTAGAACAGGAAATCCTGCAGTCCTTCAATGAATTTCTATTTTATTCTGCTTGACTCTGCAGTATATGTTGGGAATTCAATGAACATAAACACTTAGGCCATCATAACCATGAAATAAAGTGAAATTATTAACATGGAAAAATCATGTTACAGGGAAAAGTCAATTGAAAAAAAAACTTGGGTATATTAATTCTTTTGGTTTTCGATCAACTGACTCCCATAAAAGATTAAAGTTGGTTCCCCTGAAGAGACAACCATCACATGCAAACTGTAATTATGGACATGCACTGATGCTGGGGCCTTCATACATGAATATGCTATGCATTCAGAAAAGAGTGATCATAAGGAGCACCCTAATGACAGTCCTCATGCTACCTAACACGTATTAAGTGCTTTACCTTTCTGTTCCTCTCCTTCTTCGTGTTTGCCTCCCAAGCGATACTTCCTGCTCCACTTCCAGTTTCTCTTTAACATCTTTTGAGAATTCTGCCTTCTTTTTTGAGCCGCCTGTCAATTTGCCACCAATTTTATCAGCATCAGTGCTTACATTACTAGCTCCTTCGTCCAATCTGCAAGAAAAAGAAAAACACTAGTAGCAGCAGCAGCCAATGGCCAAAAGTAAATTTTACTCTGCCAGTAGAAAGAATGCACTGCATTAGATATCCAAGGATTCAAGCCATTCTTCAAAGCCATTAATCGACTAATTTATATACTTTATGTTTTTGCTAATTCTTTTCAGCCTAGGACTATTTTGGCCAATTTCAATACTCATACATCATTGCTTAAAATGAGTTTTGTTGATATGGGTAGAAATAGAAAGGCTAGAATAGGAATAGCTAGCTAAAATGCTAAGCAGAATATAATTTAAGTTCAGGAGAGATAGAGGACAAAATGCACGGGTATCTGAGCTAACTTGCTGTTAACTAGTGAAAACAGCCTTCTTCCAAATTGAATAAAGAAAAGATATTCTTGATTCCATGCAGCTCACAACAGATGCCATAAAGCATGTACCACTAAGTTTTTTATCATGAAGTTCAAAAATTTTTCATCTCTCTTCATAACTGGGTGAGAAGTCATTTCCATTCTGTGTGATTTCAACTTCTGAGCAAAATGAATACCCTATCTCAGATATTCTTGCATTGGGTAAATTAAGTACCTTACTCTTAGTTTCAAGATGTTTTATTCTGACAGACCCAATCTTTTCCAGGCAGACTGAGACTTATGAGTTAAAGAAGTCCTAATTTTTATAAATAGAGGCACTCAAAATGTGATTTATGAAAGCTCATATGGACTACTAATGTCCTTGGGAAGTGAAATACAGTATTTATACCATGCTTATTATAATGCCAATTGTTGGAGAACAAAATGAAATCATGTTAATACAGGGTTCTACGTACATTGGAAAGACAAGAAATTAAATGATACAAGATACTAATGAAGTAAATTATGGGAAAACATTATTTCCAATAGCTCAAACACAGGATTTTCCTGAATATTCAGAATGAGTGATTACGCATGCTGGCCAGACTTTATGCATTAGTACAGAGAGGCTAAGCAGACTGACTTACACTTCAGCCTTCTTTCTTCTTGAGGTGCGTTCAACTGCTGAGGCCTGCTTCTCATTTTCTGTAACTCTGCTGGCTCTGACTTGCTTGGTGGAAATGGTTACATCATCCATTGCATTTGTTTCACCATCTTCAACAGCACTAAACAGGAAAATAAGATTTCTTAAATTAGTGAATATTTATTCCACTCTTTACCAACATAACATGAGAGCTAATAAAATATTTAACCCACTACAGTACAAAGTAATTACTTTTACAATATATTAAAAACCTTGCATAATCTTGTGAAAGACAGTTTATCTCTCTTTGTGGAAGTTCTTCATATTCAACACCAAATGAAGAAAAAGAGAAAAACACCGGAACATTTCCACACTTTCATTCATCAGCCAACCATGGTTTTGGCACTTGGAACGTCACAATGTCACGTTTGGAAACCATTTGGAAAACATTATCAGTTGGTGTTTAAGAGTGGAAGTTTACCACAGTTTTTCTCATTTCCCTCTTCTGAAGTTGCATACTTGTTTTATAAATACATGTTCATTTTCATTATTTTTACATTTTTCATCCAAAGGAAACTTGGTCATTTTATGAAGCACGGTTTCATGAAAACAATGCGTCTAAGACATGTATTTTGCCCCAGGACAAGAGAAGAGAGGATTTTCCCAGGAAATAAAGAAGTTGCTGCTGACTAAGGATCAATGGAAAACATGTTTTTCTTTTCTTTCACATGTATCTTTTCTCCAATTAGTTATACCAATACCTCGGCAAGTTACTGTCTTAACTTGTCAGGCAAACTGTCCTCATGCCAAGTGGGGATACTTTATCCCTGTTTTTTTTTGAGGACAGACATTGCCATTGACTTAGTTTGCATTAAATCACGGAAATGTGATGAAGACAAGATTTTGGGGGAACAAGGAACCAAAGATGTTTCCACTGATAAAGTTGTCACTGCGGTTCATCAATTTCCAATATCATCAAACTGACAAGGGGAGAGCACGACCATCTGGGGGCTAATCAAGCTCAAATTTGGTGTGTTGATAGTTAACAATCATTAATTCAATAAACCTGAGCAAAACGATGCCCTGGCCATTAAGTTTTGAGAAAAAAGCATTTAGAAATCATAAAAAAAGTATGTTGTGCCATGTAAGCCCTGTGAAATAACATTCCCTGTATGATCGCCATAGCTGAATGGTTAGCTACCAATGGTAACATGGTGATTTCAAAGCTCCCACCTTGAAAATTGTTTCATATTTCTTCAAGGCTTTTAATAGTTTCATTTACATGGATTTGGTTTTTATCATCCCTACCTCAATGAAAAATATATTTTATCACTGGGCTACCGCAGCACATGGAGGAGATTATTACACAGAGCTGGTACATCAAGATGTACTCTTCTACCATCTTTAAATGCTTTTCTCTAAAAAATTCACAGGAAGTGTGACGTCTTGCTTCAGCATATTGAATAAATGGTCATCAAACATGCAGTTATACATATTGTTTGTGCTATTGTTCATTTATTTAGTTGTTAGTTGCCATATTTATGGAAACAGCAAAAATAGTTAAGTGACTAATGAGCATTTTCAAGAGAATTTTAAGATAGTTGAGATAACGATTGATGTACCTCAAATGTCTTAAAAAATGAGAATAAAAGATAAAACAGGCAATCCAGTACATCAAATGTTTGGGAAATAGTTTGTTTCTTTTGATTTTTCAGCAGACTTGAATTTCTTCAATATTAAAAAAACTTGTTCCATTTGAAACAGTTGAAGTGGATAAAGACAGGCATAAAAAATGTAATACATTTAAAGTAGCAAGAAAGGGGAGCTAAATTCACAAAATTTTGAATATTTAACTCGAAAACAACATGTCAAATAATGAGAACGAGCTTAAGCAAAACTTCACATGCGAATGAAGAAGTCACTCAAGGAAAAACTCACACTGTCATCCCTCTCTTCCTGAGATTGCCTCTTCTTCGTGGAACTGCATCACTGTCCTTATCTTCTTCATTCTGTGACTCTTCACAATCTTTCCCATTACTACTGGGAAGTTTCTGGTGTATTACTACTACATCAGTGGGATTTTCAACAACAGGTTTCCTTAAAGAATCCAAAAGGGTAATATTATGAGCTGAAATGCCAACGAGATAAAAAATTAACAACAAACGATTAACAGTAAAATGATAAACTACATTTAAAGAAGGAATATTCTTCTGCTTAGGTTCCTGGTTATCTATAAGAGCTTTTCCACTATTTTATGGTTATGAAATCATAGTCATATGGACTACACTATCACAAAAAGACCATATGAAAATATTTATGGAATAAATAGTTTCAATGCCTACCCTCCAGAACACCCATTCTTCTCAAACATGCTTAACTACAAAGGATCAAAATGAATTATTAAAATCACACCAGGAGAAATAAATCCACATTTTTGATAAAAATATAAGTAACTTTGAAAATTCCACAAAACCTTTTAACAATTCTGTATTAAATCGTGACTCTAATTTGATGGAAACAGGTTAATTTGGGAACCATTTCAATACTGCCACTGTACAATAACTAGAACAATGACTCTAAAACAAATGCACGGAGCAGGCACTGAAACATGTACATATATAGGAAATGGCCTTCTTGAAGCTTCCAGAAATTCCAGAATGAACACATCATTCTAGAACAAAACAAAAGAAAAACATCATGCATTCTCATATGTAAACCATTTTAAAATATTAATAAATTTAATGCATGACACAACAACTTTGTATATTCAGTTTAACACCCTGTATAACCTGTTTCATCAGTTCATGCATGAACAGGTACAATAACAATCTATATGTGTCAAGTGCACCAAATAAATAAAACACAGCATTACAGAAATAATTATGCTTAAATGATCTGAAATGACTAACAAATATATATATGTTTAGGAAGAAGCAACAATTGAAACCAAATTTTTTCATCAAGAAGTGAAAAACCACTATAGATACTTCTTTTTTTGGATTGTTTGCCCTGAAATATGTTTTACCCCATAATTTATTGAGGATTAACGTGAAGCAGACTGCCACTATTTCATTTAAACAGGAAGTTTCCAACATTTAACAATCAGTGGACAAGTCTAACTGTTAGTACTCAAACATAACTACCAATTTTGAAAGCATTTCTATGCACCATAAAAAGTGTAGAGTTTGATATTGTTTAGAGCCCATTTTATATTTTTTCCCATTGATAATTTCCCATTGACTCAATTATAAATGAAATGAATACACAGCATGAATACATTACAGGACCACATTAGATAAGAACACCATATTTTCAAAATAATGTAAAAATTTAAACTATCAACTAAAATACAAGAAAATAAAAGGAAACAAACCTGGTGGAAGCCTTCCTTGTAACTGAGGGTCCATCTTCATTGACGGACTCCACCTTCTGGGTAGAATTTTCTGGATCTTTGGCCTCAAAATGAACATGCTTTCTCAGTCCCCTCTGGCCTGCTATATTTCTCAAATTGGACTTCAGGATCACAGATTCAGAAGAAGTATCAGGTATGCTGACACACTCATCATTTACATTAAGTAAATCTTCAACAACGACAGCACTTTTAGTCTCCTTCCTTCCAGTCAATTTCTTTATTTTCACTTTATTTTCCTTGCCACCACACAAGGTACCCAACTCAGACTGATGCACCTCAGAGCTCACGTTACCAGCTTCAACCGCCTTTGTCCTACGCGTTGGTCTTTGGCTTGGTCCATTTGATTGTATCTTTGTACTACTTCTAGATCCGTGTGATTTAACATGGGGAGAAATTTCCTTGCTTTCCAAAGATGGCCTTGAATTATCAGGATATAGTTTAGAAACCACTACAACAGGGTTTCTATAGGGAGTGGGTATCTTTCCTAGCAGGCAAGCATCAGGCACAGTAGATTTTACTTCGCTCGGGCGAACTATTGGAGAAGCAAACATCTCTTCCAATCCGGTAACATCAGAGTAGCTACTCTGTGGACTTTTATGAGAAAATAACTTCTTTATACCTTGAATGTCTGAGTATCTAGAAGCTGGACTTTTGGGAACTAACCACCTCTTCATCCATTTGACATTTTCATGTCCATCAGAAGATTGTCTATCAACAGACTTCCTCTTGCACGACCCTACCTCCAAATTAGCTTCACTGACAATCTCTTCGATAACCACATTCGTAGGACTAATCTCAGAAGAGACGGCATCATTGTCAGTTCCAGCTGGATACTCTCCCTGAAGATTCTCTTCTTTTTCTTCTTCAATGTTGTTGGCAAGTGACTCAGGATTGGTTGAGGAACTGATTGCTAAGGGATTCATTTCATCACTTCGGGATAAGTTATTGAGCGATACATCAATTCCATGACTCATCTTCCTTGTAGATTTTCTACCCCCAGATTTTTTATTACTTGATTGATAACTGAAATTCAACCCCAAGACTGTATCCTGATGATACAAATCATCATTATCATTTGTAGGTTTGGTACAAGCCAGTGGTGATGAGCCTACTTCCTGCTCTACAGTTGTGAATGATTTCCTCTTTGAGGAACTTGAGGAATTAGTGGTGGGGGTTGGAGATAATGATTCCTGATTCATGACTCCACTCTCATATCCTTCATGAACTGGCATGACAGTGACAGCAGGTGTCTTCAAGAGCTCCATCATGCTCTCTGAGATATCAGGTGTGACGTTGACACTCTTTCTGGACAACTTGCTTACCTGAGGGGTGATTTTGACATAGGAACCAATGGATGATTTTCTCCTTACGGACATCCTCTTTCCTGATTGAACAGTGAATTCTGACTCCACACCCTCTTCCTGAGAATCTAACACATCCTCTGTACTCACATAATTGGTAATTACCAATGGTGATGTAACTACTTCCTTCTGGCAATTCATGGATGATCTACTCTTAAAAGAACAAGAGGAAACAGCTGTTGGAGATGGAGCCTGCACCTCTTCCACAGCAACTTCACCGGACTCTTTTTCCTCATGAACTCGCAGAGAGGTGATAGCAGGTGTCTTCAACAAATCCCTCATTCTTTCAGAGTAATCAGGTGTGGCATTCATACTATTTCTCGTTGACTTCCTGAGATAAGGGGTGATTTTGCCTGAGGAACCCATGGGTCCCCTCGTATATTCTCTAAGCCCTGATCCACTAGTAGCATCTGACTCAACAAATTGCTCCTGAGAAACCAAATCATCCTCTGTATTCAATAACTTTGAACATTCTTCATTGGTGGCATCACTTGCATCTTCTTCTTCATGAACAAGAATGGCAGTAATGGCAGGTGTTTTCAAAAGATACTTCATGCTTTCTGAGTGATCAGGAGTGGCAGTGACACTCATTTTGCTCACTTTACTAACCAGAGGAGTAATTCTGACTGAGGAAGAAATGGATGATTTCCGCCTTATGGATTTCCTTTTTGATGATTCAATTTTGACATTTGACTCCACATTACCCTCCTGATAATCGATTTCTTCCTCCACATCTAAAGAATTGGCCGATGGTGATTTTAGTGCTTCCATCCATGCATTGACCGATGATCTTCCCTTATAGGACCGAGAGGAATTAGGTGCGGGAGAAGGAGTCTGTAATACTTCACGGGTGATATCACCTGCATTTTCTTCCTCACACGCTGGCATGACTGGTAAAGCAGGCGTCTTCAACAAATCCTTCATACTTTCAGAATAATCAGGGGTGGCATTCCCACTTTTTCTAGTTAGCTTCCTAGTCTGAGGAGTGACTTTAGCAGAGGATCTAATGGATGACCTCCTTAATGCAGGATGTGATGACTCGGTCACAGAGATCGGAGACTGTAATTCATCACTTGTGTCATCTCCTGTATCTTCTTCATCAACTGACAAAGCAGTGGCGGCAGGAGTCTTCAACAAAGCCTTCATACTATCAGAGTAGTCAGGTGTGGCACTCACACTTCTCCTGGTCACTTTGCTAATCTGAGGGGTCATTTTGGTAATTGAACCAATGGATTTCTTTCTCGTCAAGGATTTTCTCTTTCCAGGTTCAGTGCTAGTATCCGACCCTACACCTTCCTCTTGAGAATCAATTTCATTCTCCAAATGAGTAGAATTTGTAAATGCCAATGGTGATTGAAGAACACTCCCCTCTCCCTCTTCAGGAACTGGCAAGGCTGTCACAGCAGGAGTTTTCAATAAATCATTTATGCTCTCAGAATAATCAGGTGTGGCATTCACACTCTTCCTAGTTAACTTCCTTGTCTGAGGAGTGACTTTTGCAGAGGATCTAATGGATGACCTCCTTAATGCAGGACGTGATGACTCGGTCACAGAGATCGGAGACTGTAACGCATCACCTGTGTTTTCTTCATGCACTGGCATGGCAGTGACGGCAGGAGTCTTCATTAAATCCTTCATGCTCTCAGAGTAGTCAGGAGTGGCACTCACACTTCTTCTAGCCACCTTGGCAATCTGAGGTGTCATTTTGGTCGAGGAAATAATGGATGACTTTCTCATACTGGATTTCCTTTTCCCAGGTTCAATATTAGTATCTGACCCCACATCTACCTCTTCAGAATCAATTTTATTCTCCAAATGAGTAGAATCGGTTAATGCCAATGGTGATTCAAGTACACTCCCATCTTCCTCTTCATGAATTGGCAAGGTTGTCGCAGAAGGTGTCTTCAATAAGTAATTCATGCTATCAGAATAATCAGGTGTGGCATTCACACTTTTTCTAGTTAGCTGCCTTGTCTTAGGAGTGACTTTTGCAGAGGATCTGATGGATGAGCTCCTTAATTCAGGACATGATGACTCGGTCACAGATATTGGTGACTGTAATTCATCACTTGTGTCATCTCCAGTATCTTCTTCATGAACTGGCATGGCAGTCACCGCAGGAGTCATCATTAAATCCTTCATGTTCTCAGAATAATCAGGCATGGCATTCACACTCTTCCTAGTTAACTTCCTTGTCTGGGGAGTGACTTTTGCTGAGGATTTGATGGATGCCCTCCTTAATTCAGGACGTGATGACTCGGTCAAAGAGATCGAAGACTGTAATTCATCACTTGTGTCATCTCCTGTATCTTCTTCATGCATTGGCATGGCAGTGATGGCAGGAGTCTTCAACAAACCCTTCATGCTCTCAGAGTAGTCAGGAGTGGCACTTACACTTCTTCTAGTCACCTTGGTAATCTGAGGCGTCTTGTTGGTCGAGGAGATAATGGATGACTTTCTCATACTGGATTTCCTTTTCCCAGGTTCAATATTAGTATTTGACCCCACATCTACCTCTTGAGAATCAATTTCATTCTCCAGATGAGTAGAATTGGTAAATGCCAAAGGTGATTCAATAACACACCCATCTTCCTCTTCATTAATTGGCAAGGTTGTCACAGTAGGTGTCTTCAATAAGTCATTCATGCTTTCAGAATAATCAGGAGTGGAATTCACACTATTTCTAGTAATCTTTCTTGTCTGATGAGTGACTTTTGCAGAGGAATTGATGAAGGACCTCCTAAATGAAGGACGTGATGACTCGGTCACAGAGATCGGAGACTGTAATTCATCACTTGTCTCATCTCCAGTATCTTCTTCATGAATTGGCATGGCAGTGGTGGCAGGAGTCTTCATTAAATCCTTCATGCTATCAGAGTAGTCAGGTGTGGCACTCACACTTCTTCTAGTAACCTTGGTAATCTGAGGGGTCTTTTTGGTTGTGGAGCCAATGGATGACTTTCTCATATTGGATTTCCTTTTTCCAAGTTCAATGTTAGTATCCGACCCCACATTTTCTTCTTGAGAATCAATTTCATTCTCCAAATGAGTAGAATTTGTAAATGCCAATGGTGATTGAAGAACACTCCCCTCTCCCTCTTCAGGAACTGGCAAGGTTGTCACAGCAGGAGTTTTCAATAAATCATTTATGCTCTCAGAATAATCAGGTGTGGCATTCACGCTCTTCCTAGTTAACTTCCTTGTCTGAGGAGTGACTTTTGCAGAGGATCTAATGGATGACCTCCTTAATGCAGGACGTGATGACTCGGTCACAGAGATCGGAGACTGTAACGCATCACCTGTGTTTTCTTCATGCACTGGCATGTCAGTGACGGCAGGAGTCTTCATTAAATCCTTCATGCTCTCATAGTAGTCAGGAGTGGCACTCACACTTCTTCTAGTCACATTGGTAATCTGAGGGGTCTTTTTGGTCGAGGAGCCAATGGATGACTTTCTCATAGAGGATTTCCTTTTCCCAGATTCAATGTTAGTATCTGACCCCACATCTTTTCCTTGAGAATCAATTTCATTTTCCAAATTCGTGAATGCCAATGATGAATCAAGGGCACTCCCATCTATCTCTTCTTGAACTGACATTGTTTTCTCAGCAGGAGTTTTCAATAAATCATTCACGCTCTCAAAATAATCAGGGGAGGCAGTCACACTTTTCCTTATTGACTTTCTCGTCTGTGGAGTGATCTCGCATGAACTCCTCTTTTCAGGGCGTGATGACTCGGTCACAGAGATTGAAAACTGTAATTCTTCACTTGTGTCTTCTCCTGTATCTTCTTCATGAACTGGCATAGAAGTGACAGCAGGAGTCTTCATTAAATCCTTCATGCTCTCAGAGTAGTCAGGAGTGGCACTCACACTTCTTCTAGTCACCTTGGTAATCTGAGGGGTCTTTTTGGTCGAGGAGCCAATGGATGACTTTCTCATAGAGGATTTCCTTTTTCCAGATTCAATGTCAGTATCTGACCCCACATCTTCTCCTAGAGAATCAATTTCAATTTCCATTTGAGTAGAATTGGTAAATGCCAATGGTGATTGAAGAACACTCCCCTCTTCCTTTTCATGTATTGGCAAGGTTGTCACTGCAGGAGTATTCAATAAATCATTCATGCACTCAGAATAATCAGGCGTGGCATTCACACTCTTCCTAGTTAGCTTTCTTGGCTGAGGAGTGACTTTTGCTGAGGATCTGATGGATAATCTCCTTAATTCAGGACATGATGACTCAGTCACAGATATTGGTGACTGAAATTCATCACTTGTGTCATCGCCTGCATCTTCTTCATGAACTGGCTTGGCAGTGATGGCAGGAGTCTTCAGCAAATCCTTCATGCTCTCAGTGTAGTCAGGTGTGGCACTTGCACTACTTCTGGTCACCTTGCTGATGTTCGGGGTAAATTTTATTGAGAGATCAATGGATGATGTAGAACCTATTGATCTTTTCAGACTAGTTGACTTTCTCTTCTCTGACTTGATCGTTGTATTAAACTCCGCATTTTCTTCTTCAGAATCAGACTGCTCTTCCAAATTCATTGCACTGGCATATGTCCCTGTTTCACTCAGCAAGGAAATATTAGCTTTACCACTCATACTAACATCATCCGCATTTTCCACTTCTGAACTTTGGGAAAAATTAAAATTTGAATTCCTTCTCATTAATTTTGACTGTCTAGACCGACTTGATGCTAATGATTCCTTTTCCTGCTCTCCCAGGACAGATGATCTTATCTTTGCACTAAGAGCACTGGTAAATGTGTCTGATTCATTCACCATGGAAGCATTTGTTTCAAAATTTGAATTATCATAGAGAACATTTTCTGATATTGGGCCTACAGACCCATCCAGTATGGATTTTTTGTTTACTCCCAATGATCTCCTAGATTTTCTTGATGCTGGCGTAGCAAGCTCTGCTTCCGCCTTTTCGATAGTAACACTATTACTTGGAGCAAGTGCATAAGTATTGGGGGACACCATTTGAGAAATGGAGTTCAAGGAGTCATTTCGAGAAGATTTTCTTCCTCCAGATTTATTCTCTGCCAAATCTAGGCTCACATCCTCATCAACCTTTTGATGAGATTCCATGCTGACTTCTGCCTCCCTTTTAAACACCCATGAAGTACTGACCAATGAAGGACTACTTCTTGTCTCTAAAGTACTCCTATTTTGCCTTCTAGAAATACTTTGTGTAGAATTTGATCCCTTATTAACCTCAGATTTACACCTCCTAAGGGACCTGGTGCTCATTTGGCTGTCACTTTGCTCTAAAACAATAGAGTTGCTGATGAAGTTATCAGTATTATTTAAGGCAAAGCTGTTTGCACTGCTGTCACAATCAAGCTTTGCATCATCATTTGAATTTCTCTTCAATGATTCTCTAGTACTTCCATTCACTCTGGTCATACTCTGTTTTCTGAAGCTGTGAGAAGCAGGTGTTGAAACATACCCAGAAGGAGCTACTTCCAGTTTCTGAGGTGTTTGAGGCAGCTGTCCCAAGTCCTCACTGCAAAGTGAACCACCAAAAGTTATTCGCTTCTTCCTTGCTGATTCTCTCACAGCTGGTGTACTTGTCCATGAGCTCTTTACCTCAGATTCTTTGCCTTGGTAGGCTTGTGCAGTTGAAATATCTGACTGATCCAGCATGAGACTAGATGTTTGCATTAAAGAATCCATTTCCCCATCTTCTATGCCTGAGTTATTAGTGCTAATGTCCGACAGATAATCTGCATCATCTGAGTCAATTTTCTGAGCAGACATTTTATGATTTTTCCTCCTAACTGTGACAAATTCATTGGAATTATGTTCCATATCTGATACCTCAAAACCTTCAGAACATACCGTGGTAGGAGTTTTCAGTCGATTACGAAGGCTGGCAACAAAACAAGGCGTGCCAATGCTCTTCATGCTTTTTCGATTACTCCTAATTGAGGGAGAGAGCATTTTCTCCTTTGCTCCACTTATACTGCCCATACTTTTTCTTTTAGATTGCACAGGGGTTTCACTATTCAGGCTAACTCTGATTGGCGTTTTTATTACATCTTCATTTTTAAAATGACCAGGGGTACTAGCCTCTTGCGTACTCTTTGTGTGACTTCTTTGAAGAATGGGATTTGAGAGATTGCCATTATTGGTTGAAGCTACACTAGTCCTTCGAGACACTTGAGAAAGCCAAGATGCATATTCTTCATCTGATGGTATTGGTGTTTTTGTCATATCTTGATAAACAGAAGACAGCTCATTTGCACTAGATACATTGAAAGATTTTCTACTTCTCAGGGAGTCTTTTCGAGATGATGTCCCTTTGTTTGTAATGTTCCATTCTTGACCATTAACAGATTCATTGTCAGAGCTTTGTAAATTGAGAGCTACATCAGAAACTGGGGACACATTAGCAATAACTTCCTCACTCCACATTTCTCTTCCCTTTCGGGAGGTTTTGGTCTCCAATTCCTCTCCTTGGTTTACTGGACTAGCAGCAGCAGATCGATTGCCATCAAACTCTAAAACTGAGCTTTTCCTTCTACCTTTTCCACATGGTTTGTCTTTATCATTAACCACCTTCAAACTGGTATTAATAGTAGGAGTTTTATGAGAATTTTCCAGAAAACTCTTACTGACATTTTGATTTATAAGTGGTGAGTCCCCATTTGAAGATTTACAGCTTCGCAATGACCTAATACTTGTGACACTTGCATCCCTATCCAACATACTTGGTGTGTTCACCAGAGTAATTGTGTTGTCTAGAGCAGAATTGAAACTGCTTTCAATAACTGACTCTCCACACTTAGGACTCAGGTAAGATATAGGGGTAGCAGGGATTATAATGTTTTTAGATGGGGTTTCGATAAGATTCACATTTCTCTTCAATGATTCCCTAGTACTTCCATTCACTCCGGTCATACTCTGTTTTCTGAAGCTGTGAGAAGCAGGTGTTGAAACATACCCAGAAGGAGCTACTTCCAGTTTCTGAGGTGTTTGAGGCAGCTGTCCCAAGTCCTCACTGCAAAGTGAACCACCAAAAGTTACTCGCTTCTTCCTTGTTGATTTACTCACAGCTGGTGTGCTAGTCCATGAGCTCTTTACCTCAGATTCTTTGCCTTGGTAGGCTTGTGCAGTTGAAATATCTGACTGATCCAGCATGAGACTAGATGTTTGCATTAAAGAATCCATTTCCCCATCTTCTATGCCTGAGTTATTAGTGCTAATGTCCGACAGATAATCTGCATCATCTGAGTCAATTTTCTGAGCAGACATTATATGATTTTTCCTCCTAACTGTGACAAATTCATTGGAATTATGTTCCATATCTGATACCTCAAAACCTTCAGAACATACCGTGGTAGGAGTTTTCAGTCGATTACGAAGGCTGGCAACAAAACAAGGCGTGCCAATGCTCTTCATGCTTTTTCGATTACTCCTAATTGAGGGAGAGAGCATTTTCTCCTTTGCTCCACTTATACTGCCCATACTTTTTCCTCCAGATTGCACAGGGGTTGTACTTTGCAGACTAATGCTTAGAGGTGTTTTCATAGCTTCCTTGATGCTTTCAAAATAACTTTGGTTAGATGAATCATGGATGCTTTTTCTTAAGTTTCTATGAATGATGGGACTTGAAGGATTTGCATCACTGGTTGAAGCTACACTGGTCCTTCGAGACACTTGAGAAAGCCAAGATGCATATTCTTCATCAGACGGTAGAGGTGTTTTAGTCACATTAGGTAACTCATTATCCTGAAAAACTGAGGACTGGTCTTTCAGGTTAGAGGTATTAAGAGACTTCCTACTCCTAAGAGATCCTCTTCGAGATGACTTCTCAGCCTCTGTGACAATCCAGTCTCCCCCTATAACATCAGTCACAATATCAATGTCCACACCAGATACATCTTCGTTGGTAAGTTTCAATCCAGCAGAATTATTCATTTTAGCTATCTCGTTAACACAGCTCACTCTTCTACTGCATGGAGTACTTTTCCCTGATTCACTTGTAAAAAGGGAGCAATTTTCTACCTTTTTGTTTTCCTCTTTGTTGATATCTTCCACACATTCAATGGTACTCGAGTCTTCACACAACTTCGAAGGGGTATCAGAAAAAGGTTTATCCAGTTTACTCTTCCTACTACTTCCTCCTAAGGAGTCCAAATATGTTGTACAGTTCTTCCAAACTGAAAATTTTACTGGATTTTTAACTACCTCATCTCCATGTTTACCACTTTCGTGATTAGGCTCTGGTGAAGGTGGAACCACTACAATTTTCACTGATTTCCCCAAATTCTCAGAAGATACATTCTCAGTTGTGCAGACACTAAGATCTTGACGTGATTTTCTTCCAATTGATTTCTTGCTTCGGGAAGTGAATTTTTGAAAACAAGGGGTTAATGAAGGAAAACTTGAAATTTCATGGGTCTCACTTGTTCTGCCTTTCAAACTTTTGTGAAGTGAGTCTCTCGATTTAGTAACCAATTGTTGATTTGCATTTGGGGCAATGGTAGAGGTATTTCTTAGCACTCTTGGTGTACTTTCAATTAGCAGACTATCTTCAAGAGGCAAATCAGCTGTTTTATTTAGGCTATCCACTGATTTTTCTCTTCGCATGCCATTGCACTCAGAACTTTTATTCACCACTGAGCTATCCAAGTTCTGTTTCTGAACCGATGGCGTGTGATTGCCTGAGCCTATAGATTTCCCCCTACTTGATCTTCTCCTTTCATTCTTTGAGTTCACAATGCTGTCAGACTCCACCTCATGTGTTCCAAATTTCTTCCCTTCTGTTTCATCAGAACTTTTATGTGAAGCATGACTCTTTTCCTCCACAGCAGATCCCTCATCTGGTATTGAAATCTCAGTTTTCTGTGACATATCAGCTGGCTCCTGAGATTTATCCTTCAGAAAAGAACTTTCTCCTTCAAGCATCAATGAAATAGGCGAAGAAGAAAACTCAAGAATGCTATTTCCATTTGGTTTGATAGATGCCCTCCGACTTGGAGTTTTCCCAGTAGGCTTTTCTTTTGTCAAAGCTTGCAGCTTGATTCCACCAAGCATGCTACTTCTTGATTTACGATTTTGTCTCTTTAAATCACTTACCACAAGTGGACTGTCAAAGCTAATCAAATCATCATGAGGAGACAAGTTCTCGCTCTGTCTAGAAACCAGAGATTTGGGTGCAGTGTTTACTGGCTTATCCTCACTTAACTTATCATGCTTATGCTGAGCATTACATTCTTCAGATTGCGGACAACTCACAATTTCACTGCAAAAAAGACAATTTTTAGTCAGCAATTTTAAGCCCCATTGAGTAAAAAGGAAATACAGTAGAACCTCGATCTATCGTTTTTCAAGGGGATGGGCAAAAAAAACGATGGATGCAGGAAAAGATTTCCCGGGAGCCAAAACGAGATGAAAATGCGAGAATTTTTTGGTAAATTTTCACAGTAGAGGGGAATCTTAAAGGAATTTCTCTTAAAAGCGGGAGAATTTTTAAATTTAAAGAAAATACTTAGTGCATCTCCAATTTTTCGTTTGACTACTAACTATTTAAAATATTTTATTAGTATTACATATCCCTATGGTGTCTCGGATGATAATAGCAAATAAACAAGGTCCATTATCATGTTATTGGATGATCCTCAAGCCCGCGCACCGACCTATCCATGCATAGAAATTTATTAGTTTCAAATATCCTTGAGGGTGAGAAGCGCGCCTAAAATTGGTTGGGGAGGATGTAATCTTTTTTCGTGCTTTCCATTGTGCTCCGCTGATGATCCGTTAAAGATGGAGCGAGCTTGACGCTACCAAGTGTACTCTTGTTTATCTGGAGCAATCGCGTAACCCACGAGACATAGAGCGAGAGAGGTGTAGCAGGTTATCGCCATCTGGTTCAGAGAGGCAAAAGTTAGCGGGCAATCGGGATGAAATGAGGAATTCCGATATCGGCGGTTGGAGTTCGGCTTGGCATTACAAAATGAACACGAATTTCAAAAAAATAAATTATTTTGATGGGCCATGGTGCCTAAAAAACAAAAAAAAAACATTTCTGGCAATGAAAGCCCACGTTAGAAAATGGACGAGACGGAACTTAGTCCACGCTCTCAGGACTTCCACTACGACGAACTAATGGTTGAAACATCTGCGTTACCTTCATCAGTCTTAAAACACCTATTTTGAACAGTTTCGGCTATAGGCTCAGAAATAAATACTTCAGGAAAATGAATAGACATAAATACCTACTTTAACTGGCTAAACAAGGAAAAAATAGAAAAAGGAAAGAGCACAGAGCACGTGAGGTTTGGCCGCACTTACTAGAGGCCCGAGAAGTGACAATGACGAAGGTCAGGGAGTGACTGAATAGCCGAGGTTACAAGCCACGCCCGCTGCCCTCTGGTTGGTTCCGCGAGAGTCACATGATGAGAAACCCCACCTCCCTCCCTTCCCTCAGCCACTCTCCCGTTTAAGCCCATGTGGCCCACGTCATTTGAAATAATGCACTGGTTACATACAAGAATTGGGTGAGACAGGTAATTGGGGGACCCTGTTTTCTGCCGGGAGGGACAGGGCAGATGGAAGACCTTTGACCCTCCTGACCCTTTCCGCGGAAAGGGCCCCACCCACTGAGGGGCGCAGTAGTGGAACGTCCGTTTATTTTGTTAAAGTTTTTAATCGGCATAAATCTACAGAACAAATAATACATGAAGCTTGTCCGTTATTTTCTGTTACATTTGATACCAAACACCAAGGAAATCCGTTGATATATACCCACATGGGTTATATTAGATCTTGATATGGTGCCGAGAGCAAGCGTATGACAACTACTGGTAAGATAGCATTGAGAGGATAATAGAAAGAAAGGTTAGAAGCTCATGGCAAAGGAATGCGGCCGCTAAAGAGCGAGGTAGGGACTCGTTTGGGTAGGAAATGACGAATGCCAATTGTCCTAAAGGAAGGAGTTTGGGCCATAAAGATAAAAAGGGACTCGGACGGCAAGGGCTACCCATCCGTCCTGCGCGGCGCATCACCTAACTCCCTCCCCCTCCTCCTTTCCCGCTGCGGAGCGCTGCAAAAATCCCGAAATCTTACTTCGGTGTATATTTTTGGTTTCGTCTTTTTCAAACAATGAATGTGGGAAATGCGATGTGGGGACCGTGATTTGGAAACGATCGAAGCGGGAAAACAATACTTCGGGGAACGATGGATGCGGGAATTATTAACATTATCAGCATGGAACTACATTCGGGACCAAAGATGGCGAACGATAGATGCGGGAAAACGATCAATGCGAGAACAATAGATCGAGGTTCAACTGTAAATTAAGTTCTAGGAACAAACAGAATACTAGGGATATGCAAAACTTGCAAAAGCAATAAGAGAAATTTCTACAAGAATTCCCAAGTTTATTTCAACCAACATGTGAACTTCACAGATTTTGGTTTTAATACATAAACCTCATCAAGTTTGCAGCAACTATTAGCATTTAGTTTAGCAATATTTGGAATTAGTCTTACAGATACAACTTTCCTAACAAATTCCACACAGATATAATATTCTTCAATTATGTTTTGCAGATATTAAATGAATTCACTTTGTAAAATTCCACAAGGTATTTATAACACCGACCTAGGTTTCAACTTATTTTAAGTCATTATCAAGGTGACAATAATACAACACGAGCCACAAATATACCTAGTCAAGTCTAGTACCTAGGTGTAGGGGAGGTGAATGTTTTGCAGACTTAAAATGTGGGTCTTGTGCATTTAAATTTTGTGACATGTTTCACGCAGACATATTAAAATACATAGGAATTTAATGAATATACGCGAAGCAATTAGCAGTCCTTGGCTACATTATATTCTGTCATAGTTAGCTAGTAAGATCAGTGGTATAGTCTTAAATTTTGTGACTTAAAATATTCCTACCATTAAACAAACCTACATTCACTGACATATCCCATGCAATTACTGGAGTGGAATAATCTGGACAATCAAAGTTGTGAGGTCTGCAACATCACACAACATTTTCTCTCACAAGACTTTGTTCAGAGGAGTCAAAGGAATCAAGTGGGCTCTTGGGTTGAAAGAATCTTTCATGTAAACCATCTGCTGGGTGGCCACTGCTGAGCCAGCAATAATAATAATTATTATTTTTATTTGACATTAAACACAATACAATGTAATAGTCTTCGTCACAAAAAGAATTGAAAAAAGATAAATAAATTATACTAAGTTACATACAGATATTCAGGCTTTTGCTCTACAAAAATTCATTTAAAGATTTTGCTCACAAGCCATGAGTGGAGAGCCCATTTAAACCTTGGTAAGGCAACATCTCTAGTCTCTTGGGGTAAATGATTGAAAAGGCATAGTTTAATTGAATCAAATGATTTAAAGGTAGCTGTAAGCCTACAGTGAGGCAATAGCAAATTATTTTTACTTCAAGCATTCTACCAGCTGATTGGTGGGTTTTAGGACACTACTTATCCTAATCAGTTTTTCCTCCAATAGATAGCCCTCCATTAGATCCGTCCTGAATTCCTCACACCGCCTCCCTTCTCTTATTTCATCCAGAATTCCTACGTTCCCAAGTTTTCCAATAGGACTTGGCTGTGACACATATAGCATTAATACTAATGGCAAAGAGGCACATCTTACTCAAAAAATGGCCAGGACTTCACAGAGGATTTATGCAAAGTATATAGCAATGAAGAACATAAAGACTATTATAAACGTTGTATAGCATATTTTCCTTCCCTGCTTATCAAATAATTCCATGCCAGAGGGCTAGAAGGTTAACTGAAAATCCCCAACCTCGGTCACTTAAGGGAACCCCAACCTTTAGGAAACTTGGTGAAAGAGCCCAACCGACCACTAGTCCACTCTTTCCCCCCTATTCACTCTGAGAACAATGTCCCTACCTCCCTTCCATTTCAATTCTTCTGCAGACCTTACTGGGAAAACAATTGAACGTAATGAAACGGTTTTCTTTCATTTTGGAGTGTTTACAGCTCACATGGTTGTTAATTTGGTGAATGAGCAATTTCAGCCAGTGAGGGTTTTTCACCATCCAGGGGATGGTCATTTTTATTCGTTCTACGTTGAACCAGCAGAGGGTACGCATTGATATTCAGAGAGGGAGGGATAAAATATTGATCATACGTAGAGGGTACAAAAAATACCCTCTCAATTTCCTCCTCAAAGCATATAAGCAGGCGTGAAGCATTTCAAAAGACTCGCCAAGACTAAAATTCATTGCTGATTAGGACGTGAATGAAATAATGTCACATGCTGAGAATGAGCCTTGCGAAGTAGTATGTGAGAATGTAACATTGGAAAAGGAGATCAGCGAGAATGAGGTCATTGCGGCATTGAGAGTATTGAAAAATGGGAAGGCTGCAGGCGTAGATGGGATATCCAGTGAAATGTTGAAGTGTGGGTATAAGTTACTCATTTGTCAGTTGTGTGAATATATAATTTATGCTTGCAGGCTACTGTTGTTCCAGTGGATTGGAAGAATGCAATCATCGTTCCATTGTACAAAGAGAAGGGAGGAAAGACCGAATATAATAATTATCGGACCATTAGTTTATTACACACAATATGGGGTGTAGTGAGGGTTTATGCCTGGGAGAGGATGAAGTGACCAGCTTTTCGCGCTTCAGCAAGCGATAGAAAAATATATGGGCGTCCGAAAGAAAGTGTATTTTGCGTTGGTTGATTTAGATATGGCATATGACAGGGTAAATAGAAAGAAGCTGTGGAAGGTTTTGAAGGACTATGGAGTGAATGGGCAGTTATTGAATGTTATGATAGCGATGTATGATAATAGCAATGCAAGTGTGAGAGTTAATGGGGTTCTGATTGATTGGTTTTCAATAAAACAGGACATAAAGCAAGAATAGGTAATGTCACCATGGCTGTTTAATGTATTTATGGAAAAATGTGTTAGAGATGCAAGTAGTGAAAGCAACAGTGTTTTGATTGGAAATGCAAACGTGCAAGTTCTACTACATGCGGATGATGCTGTTTTGACCTCAGAGAGCCAACAGGAATTACTGAAGCTCCTGGATAAGTTTTGTGAATCAACAGAGAGAATGGAATTGAGGGTGAATGCGTGCAGGACAAAAGTAGTAGTTTTTGATTAGGAGAATGGGGAGAATAACTGTATGATGAGGGTGAATGGTGAAGTTATTGCACAAGTGGATGATTTTGTGTACTTGGGTAAGATGTTTTTCAAAAGATGGATGGATATATGAGGTGATAAAGAGATGTGCTAATGCAGGAAGGAAAGTGGTAGGTAGCATGTGGAGCATATCAAGGAATGATTGCCTGTCTAAGGAAGCGAAAATCACCATGTACAAAAGTGTAATTCTCCCCACATTGTTGTATGGTAGTGAAACATGGGTATGTCAGGATAGGCATAAGAGTAGACTAAACGCCATGGGTATGAGTTATCTGAGGAGTGTTTGTGGCAAAAGTAGGACGGATAGGGTCAGGAATGAGTGGGTAATAAATGAATGTGGGTTAGATGCTACTATTATGGACATATATGGCCGATGTTATTTCATCACGTTGAATTGTTATGTTGGCCATCGGCATTAAACAACTGCATTTGATTAAAAGTAACAAGTCCCCAGGTCCAGAAGGAATACCTGCATGCGTGCTGAAGGAGTTAGCACCACAGATTGCACCATTCTTAGAAATTATATTTTAAAAATCATTATCCGAGGGCAAGGTGCCCCAAGATAGGAAAATAGCCAACGCCACTCCGATATTCAAAAAACAAAATAAGTGACCCAGGAAATAACTGGCCAATATTGCTAACGTCACTTTTATGCAAGATTCTCGAACACATTGTCATTTGCAATATTATGACATTCCTGCATAATCGTAACTTCTTACATAGCAGTCAGCATGGCTTCCATTAGGGCAGGTCCTGCGAAACACAGATTGCGCTCTTCCTTCATGATATCCTAAAATCAGGTGTTTCGATAAAGCAAGTCAATGCGATATTCCTTGATTTCAAGAAGGCATTTGACATGGTTCCTCACAAAAAACTTTGTTCCTCACAAAAAAATTGCAATCATGCGGAGTTAGTAGAAAAATAGTGAATTGGATAATTGACTTTCTCAGTGATCGAAAACAAAAAGTAGTTATTGATGGTTTTAGCTCTGATATGGTCGAAGTCACATCCGGTGTTCCTCAGGGAAGTGTGATCCGCCCTCTTTTATTCATTAATTATATTAATGACATAAGTTCTAGAGGTAGCAATAAATTAAGATAATTTGCTGACGATAAAGTTATCAACCACGAAATGAACGAAGACGCGGACTTTGAAGCTCCGTCAGTGGACCTTAACAACGTTCATTTGTGGTCCCAGGAGAGGGGGTTAGAATTAAATATCAGCAAATGCACCATCGTCCACTTCCTGCGAAGTCATCACAAAAATACCATACCTATACTGTGGGTGGAGTAAACATAAATCCTTCAGATACAGTAAAATATCTTGGAATTACCTTAACATCTGATATATTGTGGGGAATACACATACAAAACATATGTGGCGCAGCATTAAAGAAACTAGGTTTTGTAAAACGTATAATAGGAAGGTCCTCAGATGAAAAAGTCAAAGAAAGATGCTACTTCGGTCTAGTTAGGCCAAATCTCGATTATGCCATGAGCGTTTAGGACCCTGGTCAAATAGATTTAACCAAAAAAATTAATAAAATACAAAGGAAAGCAGCACATTTCATTAAAAACTGCTACGAGTGTACATATAGTGTCTCACAACTATTAAAAGGATTGAGGTGGGAGCCTTTAGAGACTCAGAGGCTACACGCTAAGCTTAGTTTGCTTGATAAATTCAGAACGACATAGAGAATATCATCATGACTCCTCACTACATCTCTAGGTCTGACAGACGCAACAAAATAAGAGAGATACTCGGCCGAACAGATAGGTACAAGAACCCATTCTTTCCGCGAACAATAAGCTATCACAATAAAAATTAAGCTCACTAAATACACTTATAATTCATGTCACCATTTCATCTCCAAAAAACGTACACCTTTATATGGCTGGTGACCTAACACCCCCTGCCACATGCCCATGCCACGGCTCGCAGGGTATTATATGTAGATGTAGATATGTTCGCCTCACACTGGTGAGCATAAACATTAAGAATATGCAATTTGATTGAAGTCAAGGATATTGCTTTTGAGTGTTAGACAAACCCTATTTTCTTCGGGAAAACATAAGGGATAAAACACAGAATACCATACTGAATACGCACCCATACTGAATACCATTTCTCCAACTGAAGAAAACATTATAAAAAACTCTACTCCAATTTTGAGTTGCTTACACATCCCCATGAAAAACCAAAACTGCCTTTCGCTGCAATGCTAACTGAATGCATCTTAAACCAGTAGATCTCAGAGCTTATAATTAGAAAAAAGAAATACCTGATAAATATGCACTGATCTACATACCTGTAGAACTTACTTCCTTTGAGATACTCCCATCGAAAGGACCTATCACCAATGAAAATTTTATCCATGTGTTTCAAGTCTACCCACTCCATTGATAATTGGGAGCCATTCACCACAGTCTGGCTGCCTTCGGCAAGATTTCTTATCTTGACCTGAAGAAGAAGAATTGAAAAGAGTTAAATACAAAGGACAATTCCATTAATTTAAAAAAAAAACCATGATCTAAGAATTAGAAAATCTATCATAATATAAAGTACATACAACTTACTTTCACTACCTGCCTTTAAATGGAAAGAATTGCATATTAAAACTGATGTTAGGGAAAGGAACCAGACTTCAGATAATCTCCATAAAATATGTACCCATGATTCCATTACCACTCAACCTTCATATTTTATCCTATTTTTTTTAACTATTGTGACATTATTACCTTGCAACATGTAGTCTTTAAATTAACATGACTTAAACTAAAAGTTTGAATATTATATACAGAAACCAAATGTCATTTATAGAAGTGATCAACACTTATGGGAGAAGGTATTAACTTAGGTTTTCATGCAGAGAAAATTTTTAACCACAGGTTATAAAACTAGGCTGATGAGTCTAAACAACTAAACACACATATTTATAACAAACTCCATTCCACCAAGTTTTGCCTGTTGAAATAAGCAATAAACCTACCAAGAGAGCACTAACTTAAAAAAAGTTATTGATTGGTCTCTTATAACCAGCATTCAGCCAAGCCTAAGCTCAATCATAATGTTTTGAGTTCCAGGGAAGGCATTAGCAAGTGAGGTGGGCCATCATGCACTCCCTGTAACTCCACCCTTAAGATATTGTCTTAATAGATACCTACACTGAAACACATCCTAGAGAAGTATTCAGCACTGGCAAAGGTACCCGTTGAAATTCAATGGGAGATGAAAGTAAGACAGGGCATATAGGTTGTTGGTTCGAGTCACTCATGAGGTATATTTTTTTTCTAGGCAAATCAGCTATAATTTTAGTTTTATTCTTTAATTCAGCATATGAAAACCATATTACATTATGCTTACTAAGTTTCAATATTCTTTTGCAGTAACATATGGAAACTAAACTACAGGCCGTTTGCATTCCAGAGGCTTTCCGCATTATTATATTATCGTGGCATTCTCCTGTTTTACATGGGTCCAACTTAAATAAGTCCACTTGAAATGAATTTTGCCAATTTTAGGCAAAAATATCCATGAAAATATTGTAATCGGCAACATTTCAGTATACAGCCTTTTCCACTGTAATACATATCTCTAGATATAAAACCCAGCCGCCATTGTAAAGGCCCCATTTCCCTTCTAAAGCTAATGCTAATTCCACAGTTACCAAGGAAAGAAAAGAGAATTGAATGAAAAAATAAGAAACAGCAATCTTTTATACATCTAATGGCGAAAACTATAGCCTCATATCTTAAGTAGAACTAATAAAAATAAGCAAAAAGAGAAGCCTCTGCACTTGAACCAAAATGCTTATACTTGAGTTTTTCAAACACATAAGACACCAGACGGCCCTATACACTGCCCTTGGGGCCTTCCTAAAGTCCCAATTTCCTTAAAAAAGCTTACTAATTCCATGTATCCCATGTATTCACTAAAATTAGTTCACTCGTTCAATACTTATGAGGCTTTTAAGAAAGCATTCTTTTGGAACCTTGGGCCCTCCGTGCCCCAGCATGACTTACGACCCTAAGATTGTTGTACATTCAGTATAGGTATATTTTACGTGTTTCTAATACAGGCGAGAATAATCTTCCAGGGCCAATTTTTGGCGATGAAAGGGCCCACTCGAGGCCCTTCTATGGCCCCAAGGGCCTTGTTCTATAGCCTATGTGTGAACCAGATATATCAAGTATCTTCCTGCCAAATTTTGTCTCAATCGATTCAGTGGTTTACGAGTGATTGAGTGACAGACAGCACTAGATTTTTATATACATACTAATAAGATCATTGGCCACTAAACACTAAGATTGGCTGACTTCATCCCAAGATCCTTCCCTATATAATGCTCATAGTTCCCTTACTCCTAGGTAGTTTTTTTCTTTAGTGAACACATACTTTCCTCTTTACTTAGTCCATGTATTGACCCCTTGACCTTCCTCTTGGGAATTTTTTCTCCATTTCCCCTTCAATTATATTCTTCACAAACCCATTAAGCCTAATGGTGTGCCCAATTCATTCAGTTCTTTGCTGCATTGGGTCCTTAATGCCCTTTCCTCTTCTATCAACCTATTCATTTCTCATTTTATCAATCATTTTGATCTACAGCATCCACCTCAAACACCTGATTTCAAATGCTTCAAATCTTTACTGAATCGTTTTCACAAAGGTCTATCTTTCCGATACGTTTATGATACAAGTGCCACAGCTGACACAAATATTTTCAGATAATTTTCGGTATTCTTAGGCCCATATTGTCAGTGGCTCCTTCAAGGAGACCTTTATCTCCTTAAAGGCTGTTGTGCATGGTGAAATGTCTTGTGCAAGAAGTTGTCCAATGTACAAATTGTATTGTGTGTGAGGGCTTGGCACGATTTCCGGTACCAGAAATTAGACCGTGTTCCATTTACTTGGACACAGCCATCAGGGATCCACTCCATAGCTACCTGCACAAACCAAGAGATGGTAGTAAAGGGGAATATTAAGTATTACATATGTTGGAACCTTGACTCAAACAAGCACTTTCATTCCTGTCATTATGGCAGAAGTTAAATTTAGGCAGTATGGTTACATTCTAAACTACAGTAGAAGGCCGCTATAGCGAGTTCACACTGAAAATTCGAAAAATCGCACGTTATGATGTGCCCTCATCATAGCCGTCAAGTTTGGGCAAAATTTGGGCAAATCCTTGCATCAAGTTTGGGCACAACTGAACTAATGGGCATTTGGTGCAATGTTTTCATAAATGCTTTGAAACACTAACAAAATTTCAAAGTTTGCCAGGGAAAAATTGTCACCTAATATTCGATTTATTTGTATTCCAAATTTTCCAAGCAGTTCAAAATCTCTGGTGACATTTAGTGGGAAATTCCCATTGAACTGTCACTGGAAAAATAGGGCATATCGTGGTCAAATGGTATCAAGCATATGTTAGCTTACGGCCGAACGGGTGCCCCCAGGAGGTGGTGCCCCCTGGCGGATAGCCACGGAACGTCGACGTCATCGAGGGCAGGCGTCGTGACGAGGAGTCAGTCGAAGACAGTCAGTGAGTTGGGATGGGTCAGAGGGGTGCGACAAAAGTGATAGACGGTGATTGTGGGGTGTGTCGGTCTGAGAGACCGGGCGAGCAAGGGGCTCGCGGGTGTAAGTGTTCGATTAATAAAAGTGCGGAGCTTTACCGTTGTGCGTGAGTGTGTAATTCGATATTAGTCGGTGAACCCCAGTCCCTCCCGCCATCCTTAAAGAGTCCACTCCACTCCCTCAGGAGTATCCGGTTCGATCGGTTATTCGGCCTCACACATATATGTATACAATGGTTGAAGGTGCCACATGAATGTGGTTGATACACTGGAGGGAAATAATGAATGAGAAAAATTTAACTAATGAATGTTGGAAGTGGTAAATCATTACTGTTATAAAAATTACGAAGTCATGGTAAGTTGATCGGGAATTGAGAATGAATTGCAGCAATGGGTCAAAAAAGCACCTGTAGCAGTCATTTCCCATTAGAACCACAATCAATTGTACTAAAGACACATTCGGGAAAGTTTTTTACGGCACATCGCTCTAAGGTCGCCAATTTCACTTTGTTCACCATACGGAATATCATCCTTTGAGACTGTTGGCGGAAATCATGGCCTGAATGAAGGTCCGGACAGCTGTAAAACGTAGTCCTAATGTTTCTTTACATCAACATGGTGCTGGTATCACAGGAAGAAAGCCGAAAATATTACGCTCGATACTTAGGGAAACAAGGAGGGTTCAGGGTTAGTCTATTAAATAACGAGGAATGAGTAATTTGCTCTCAAAACCATTCCAAATACTTTCTTCAATGGGTGTCGTAATGCTTTGGCTCAAATTTTGTCCCCCCCCCTTCGGCTCACACCCTTCCCTCTCCAGTCGAGGCCACCTGGATCGAAGATAAGCTGGTCGAGGGTAGATGAGATGAAGACAGGTAAGGGGGAATAATACTATCGGATTACACCCATCTCATTCTAGTCGATTGAGTGTCATGCGGATGAATTTTGCCACATTCTTGAATAAGCAGTGAGAACATTCCTGTCTTGAGTGAGGGGTGTTTTGGCTCGACAAATTGTCTGGCCCCAAGAAGGACCACTTTGTGCGAAAGGTATAAGTAGTTGACAGATTAGCCTTTTCACTCTATTCCAAGGTTGACGAAGTAATTTAGTAGATTTGTGACATAGTTGAAGAATAAATCCTTAATTGTAAGGGATTTTCCGCACTTTTCAAAATATGACTCAGAGGTATCGAATTACCAACATCAACATTAGAGTTGACAGATTTTAAGCAATCCAGGACTAGCCACGGAGTTCCTCTTTTATGGAGTCACCCGCAATGCACAATTGTGTGAAATTCCACAAAGAAAAAAATCATTTGCCCTGCCCGTATCCCTCGATTTCCGGCCAAGTGCATTAGCCAGTTAAGCTACCGAGGATGGATCCAGGTTCGAATCCCGGTCAGGGCAGATAATTTTTCTCTGTGGAATTTTGCACATCATTAGAGTTGCCATTGATGATGCCATTTAAGTCTGTTGAGTCACAGCCCTCGGATGATCCCAGGCAGTGTCAAAGACTCACCCCAAGCAAAATACGAGCCGAGAGAGAGGAAACATCAGCCTCTGCTTATCACAGAATGATTTAGCACCATCAGTAAGGTTAGGGGAACCTGAGAAAAAGTATCAGGTATCGGCAGTGGTGGGGTGAATAGGGAGCTAAGACACGAAGACGAAGATGTCGGCTGAATTGAAGGAGGTATTGTCGTGGGTATTGCGGGAAGAGTGCCGATAACAATGGGATGCGCAGGAGAGTGATCGACACACAGTACGACTTTCCTATTTATTCCTCCCAATTCTTGTATCAAACTTCCGAAGCCACTGCTGAACATTTGCGATGTCAGCCATGCTTAGGTATTGGACTCATAGGTGCAGGGAATAGTTCAGTGTCCTTAAAATGATCAAGGATGCGCTGACTTACTGATTACAAATGGCTTCATTTTGTTGCACTGGACGCCCTTAACGGCCAATGTTTTCCAGAATAAAAATTATGATATAGACCTGTTCATCTGCATTGCATACATCCAAAATAGGTGGAAACGATTAGTATACATTTTCCAAAATAATATTTTAAAAATGAGGGAATTTTAAACTAGTGCTTAACCAAATTTCTCCCTTTGGCTCATATGATGCTAGTATTGAATTCAGAATGGGCATCCAATTCTCCACAGCTTGAAAATCACATGAGTACTTTCGCCACTAATTAAATTCTTAACCTCTTACATCGGTTAACAGTCGTCATCAGTAGTGATAAAATTGAAATGACTCGTTATGGCGGTCCGTCAGAAATGGCTACTCGTAATAACCAACAAACTCTGTATACATACATTTAACATTTTACCAACAATGGCCAAATAGTCACTCGCTATAATAGTCCTCTTGCTATAAGCCGCCTGCGTAATAATGGCCTTCTATTGTATTTACAAAAGTATTTTTAGACAATCGTGTGGTGAAAATAATTTACCGTTGGGGTGGTTGCAGTTGAAGTGCTCTATTCCTCAAAAGATGAGTTTGATGCATTCTAAAACTAATATAAGTCAATGAGATTGGGGAGAGACCCTTATCCTATTATCATTGGGGATATTTTATAACTTAGGTAATTAATGTACATAAAAAAACTGTTACTGCCTCTAGATGTGACCCCAATGGGAGATAGATCCATTTGAATGCACTAGATGTGATTGACTTAATTTTAGCAAGCTTCCAACAATCATTCAGCTAACTCTTAAACTAAACCAGACCTACCTCTACATCATCAATCACATTCTCTGATTCTCATTTTCATAGTCACTAAACTCACTCCAAAGACAACATTCCTACAGCTCATACCTCTAAGCTTTGCTTATGACCTTTTAAGATAATTTACAAAATTTCAATATGCTACAGCACATATTCAATCGCTCGTATTTACCCAAAAACATGGCACCGACTTTTGGATAAGAAATAATGCAAGACACACCCTTGAAATATAGTGTAAGCATCAAAATACGAGTTATATATGGTCTTGATGACGTCCGCTTCCACATATCCGACAATGAGTAACACATCTGCCTTGAGACTTGTGACATAATTTGTAGCTCTGAGAAACAGGCACCAAGAAGACATTTACAGCCCTATGGTTTTTTGCAACCAGCAGCTTTAACATATAGGAAAATATTTTCTACAGGAAGGAAATTCAGACAATAGGAAGTCAGCAAGGCATCCAATGAAAACTGGGAACAGTCTTGATTTACAGTGACACCATCAAACTCTAGAAGGGGTGATTTGAGAGTAAGCTGAAGAGTGAAACTAGAATATTTACAAGCTATATCAAGTACAGTTGTTCACATGATCTGCTGGTACATATGATATTCCAATGAGGATATCAATTTTCATTTCTAAGCAATTATGTAATATACTCATACATTTATTGTGCCACAATTTGCAACTCATCATCACACCGTAGGAAAACAATTCACAAGACATATTCTTGTCATGAATTAATAGCAGGTATTGATTAACTGGTAGGAAATCAAAAACAATGTACTTCATATCCTATGCAGTCACAAATAATGAATCACTAATACGCCTGACCAAAACACAAAAGGATAATTGCCAAGTTCACTGTTCCTGATTCCATTTCTTTCATCGTCATTTTCAATATTTTCATTTCATTTTTATAAAAATTCTAGGGATGGACCGATACCGATATGAAGTATCGGCCGATACTTATGGTATCGGTAGCATTGGTATCGTCAGTCATGTCACTGTTGTTTCAGATTTTTTCAATTTTCAGATTTTTACCAACAATTCAGCCAATTAAACGAGGTATCGAATTCTACCACTAGAGCACTCTGGTGCCGAACGCCATCAGCTCAATGTAAGACAGAGTGCGTTTCTTTCAATCACCTTTCTTCACCAAACTTTTTCAGTGAATTTAGTGTTTTGCCTGTGTAATAATGGTTGTTTCGGTAATCTGGTTTCTTAGTCGATTGAGCCAGCTTAAAATGTTTGTGGTGGAATATTGAGTTTGTATTATACCTAGAACATGAGTATATGTATTATACCTAGAACGAAGTGGTATCGGTAATGGTATCGGGGGGAGGAGAAATGGTAACGGTCCATCCCTAATAAACACCTTTCAGCAATAAGACTACCAACAGATCTCACTTAATTCAGAATAGTCGCTAAATAATGTGAAATTGTAAATAGTTGACTGTTACATTAGTAACTCAGCAACATTGCTTAAGCAGTGTTTGAGCAACACAGCCGATCTCGGTACAGATCAGCCTATGAATGACAACCACCAAGGAGGGGAATTAGACCTTTGAGAATCTTTGTTTCTTGGACGTAGTTCGGCCCTTGAAAGTTAAGGTGACCTCTGCAGAGGAGAGTTACAAAGGAGTGACTGAAGATACAGGCCCAAGTCTCTTCTTCATCATCATTCGTTGTTCTATCTCTTATTTGATGACTGCAGCCCTCCACTCTTCCCTGTCTAATGCTAGTTCTTTTACCTCCTGGTATCTCTTCCTATGTGTATATTTTACTCTATATTTAATCCATGAACTTTTTCATAGGTCCTTCTCTGGGGACTTTTCCCTCTATTTTGCCTCCAAGTATGTTCTTCACATACCCATTGTGCCTCAGAGTGTGTCCAATTCATCTTGTTCTTCTTTTCTATGTTGTTCCACATGGTCCTTTTCTCATCTACTCCTCTGTAATCTTAGTCATCGGCTATCCATCACTCACCACAAGGTGGTGGCTGCAATGGAGTGCCCCACCCACCCACCCCAGTAGTAATATTTTCCTGTCCACCAATCAAGCTCTAATGTAGCCATCTTGGGAGTCATAGCATACAGCAATTGATGCAGCAGTTACATCCGTGACGGACCGTTCCAATGCCCGGCTATGGCATGGCAGGTCAAACAAAGTCTGCAGTTTTCCTATAGAATTGTCTCTTACCCTGAAACTAGTGCAATTTTTTCAAGAAACCCAAACCAAGTGTGAAGCCTCTGAGTGAGTTGACAACCAACCTCCTCCTACAATTAGGTGAGTTACATTCTATGATAGCTTAGAATGATATGAAAAAGTCTGCAGCTGTCCTTAAAATAGTTGATTTCACACCTCAAATAATTCTGAGAATGATCCCAATTATGTAGGGTTGAGTGTGGTCTGATTCAGCCAAACTTCACTCAGCCTTAGGAGCCTTTCACTTAGCTCCGAGCTGTCAGACCTAATCAATATTAGGAATCAAACAACACAGTATCCTTAAGTTCCATGGTTTCCTGCTCAACTTCGTGGACGTTCACTTTCATAAATGATGAGATAGCTTTGTTATATTCCATCAATTTTTCCTTGGTGTGGTCACTGAAGTACCTGATGTGGACACCCATGTATCAAAACTAGTAGTACCAGAATAATAATTAGTGGAATAACACTGGTGTAATTGGCAGAATAAAAATTTAGTTGTCTCAACATTTTCAACAGCACCCTCATCTTAGCATAAGGCCAACTGCCAATAAAAAGTAACTTGGAAGTACAGATGGAATAGCCTACCCGATCCTCATTGACAAATTGCATAATGATATGCAACTGGGACCAAGTCATTCGAGTAAAAAACTTCCTCATCAGGGCCCCCTACTAACTAATGTACCCCACGTTTACTTATGTATCACCTCCTTTCCCTCAGGATCCCATCAGTTCAAACCATATACACAAGTAAGCAGAGCTTAGGTGCTGTCCTAACCAGCTCAGCAGCCTAGTTTATGACTGACAACTGGATGAGCTTGTGGAGTGCATACCCAAAGAGTGTGTTCCCAGTCTAGAGCAAGTCTTATAGTCTATCCAAACATGGCAAACTGATAATCTTAAATTCCCCTCATTCAGTTCCTGAACGTTCTTCACAGTTACTGTTTCATCAGCATCACAAATTAACCAAGCGTTTAACTCAAGGAGATGATTGGCTTTCACTTGATTAACAAGAGTGTTTCAGGGTCGTTTCAGGGAAGTTGGGCGAGATATTGGCTGGTAGTAATGTTTCTGTACAGTTGTAGAGAAACATGTCCTTATGTAGTCCTTACGAGAGGGAGAATGAAGACGGCTAAGCAAAACAAAATAAACACATCACAACATGTTGGACAACTCACACTGATTTCACTGGTGATCATAAAGACAGTTAATGCTTAATATAACAATCCTATGACTGAGCGGAAATTGTAAACTAACAGGAATTAAACTGACAATTAAGTGAGAGAACTGGGTAGAGCACAACATCAATCCTCAAAAGCTTTATCCTGATGAAAAAAATATTCGATACTTCCCATAATGGGTTGACCTACCACAGTAACCCAGAATGAGTGTTCACTAGCTATATGAAAGCGAAGTACAGTATCAACATGAAACAATCCTATGCTTGTACGTAAATAAACACTACAAACACAATGAGGCTAAGAAAACTGGGGGCATTACCGATATATATATATATATATATATATATATATATATATATATATATATACATATATATATATATATATACATATATATATATATATATATATATATATATATATATATATATATATATATATATATATATATATATATAATGAACTTAACAGAGGCAATCTTCCATATCTATACTTAATAAACATACACGAATGGCGGCTTAGCTATTGCTAGAAGCTGAATTGTAGTAAGAAAAAGTATCTTTAGAAGAACTTCTCCGGAATATATATTGATAAATATATATATATATATATATATATATATATATGATATAATGTATATATAAATAAAGACATCATGGGTAAATCTCCGCTTACATCTTGCTCTTTGTGAATACACACAGACATACTAGACGTTAGATAGAGCGACAGGATATAAAATACGGCTAAGCTTCTAATTGTCACTTCTTAGACGTCCTAACAAGGATATTATGATAAGACTAAACATTCAGCCTCGGAGAGTAATACAATATAACAAACATCTGTTACCTGTGATTCTTTCCCGACTTCGATGACACAATGCTCTTCCATCACTCGTTCGCGCTGGATCCGAACATCACAGTCATGACCTTTTCCAATTCTACAAATCTTACTCGAGAGTGGAAAGCGCGAGCCATCCTCTCCCGTCTTCTTTATCACGATTAGGTATCCGTAAGCCATACCTGGGAGGGCAATAGCCTGCAATACCCGAGTAAACTGGTTTTGTCAAAGTTTTTCTACATGGACAGTACAAAAATAGGTTAAAACATTCAGTATTTCATTTTTAATTACCCGTTTCACACTAACTACGGTAAAGCATACGAATTCTCACTGTTCCCGTCCCCAAACTCCAGTTCCTGCGCTCGATATCCTAACCGTCGTTTCAACGAATGGCGCCAATTTCTACAAAACAACTACGTGAAACTAACTAGCTACCATTGAAAAAATAATTCAAATCTCTTATCATTAGAAACAATACGTGAGGCTTTAACTATCGTATCGTTTTTCGAATTTTTTTAACATTCATGTTAATAATAGAACCCACATTCAATCTAATTCATAATTATCGTCCAAGAATTATCGTCAGAATTGTCGGCATGGCGCAAGTATAAAAATAGTCCTTTGTTTTGAAAAGGTTTTAGATTTTTTAAGGCACTTAGACATAAATTTCATGGTAATATTGCATTGGATAATTCTGTCAAACTTTAATAATATGCAAAAATATGATTTAAAGTGGAAAACAAGCCGTGACGTGAGGATGATATAATTTTTCATGACAGCGTATGGATACGTTTATATATTTTAAAATTTCATGTCTTTTCATTGGTCCATCGCCCTTTATTTGGGAATAGACGCTATACGAGAAACAAGTGAGCATCGTTCGAGCATCCATCTAGCGAATTAGTAAACAGCCATCTTTGACTTGGGAAAACAAAGAGCCGGTGTCGGAAGTCGTGTACTGAAATCTGTTAAAGGTAATGACTGGATCGTGTTCGTGTCTAGTTTTTATCTGTTTAGTAGATGTAGTGGGTATGAGATAATTTTTTCAATCGGAATGCAAAGCCTTAACGTGACCTCACTAATCTGAGAAAATAAGCCGCATCGAGTTGTAATCCATTAACATATTAGTTAAGTTTCCCCCTAACTTTGGCAAGTATTGTCAGGAAGTTGTACTTCAGAAATTCGCTTGACATTTCTCAGAATGGGGAAAACTCCGAAGTCAAAGAATGGCAACAGAGTTAAATCTCATCTCCAGCCGAAGGTTATGCTGCATAGGCCGATGATTAGCGGAAAGGGGAGGATTTCTTTTCCTGGTTTATCCGAACAAAGCGCGCCTCCGAAAAGGTAATGGTAGCAATAATAGTTAATTTCAATGCGAAAGTGTCGGTGGGTAAAATGAATTTGCAGTGAAGTGAAGGACTTCGTTTTCACCGTTGGTTTTGCATTTCATTGTTCTAGACACATGAAGTTGACTGGTACCTTATCCCGTAAATCATCTCATGGCAAAGGTGTTATTACCAAGGTCTGAAAAACTTATCTCATATTGTAGTGTTTTCTATTGAGTATGATCTGTTATTAACTTTATTCCGCACTCCAATTTCGTAGGGTTTTAGCTCTTCCATTGCAGAGCAAAGCACGGGAGTAAGTCGAATACCGAGAATGTCTGTCGTTGCTGCCGAATCTTCAGAGTCTATTACTTCTAATCATCAGCCCGAATTGATTTTGGAGAATGGTAAAGATGATGTTCCCGGAGCTGAGGAGGCGAAGTGCGTTAATGACAAGCCACAAGCCAATGGCACTGAATCAGAAACGACGAATCAGTCGAAACCAGAGGACGATGATGGCAATGAAATTCCTGCCAAACAGGTGAAAGAAACTAATTCCATCCAAGATCCTGTTGGCGATACCGAACCCGGGATTACTACGAAGTTAGTAAAGGAAGAAGAAGGAGAATCGAAGAAGCGCTCAGGAACTCCTCAGAGCAGGTCGTCCACTCCGCAGAGAAAGTCTGGTCGGGTGAGATCAAAACATGACTCCCCCAACAAAAGCAACACATCGACGACACTGACCCCTGGTCTCAAAGTGCTCAAAATTAACCTGACCCCCGGAAAAACTATCACAAATGGGACCGTGGAGGAGGAACCTAAAGTTGAAAATGACATCACAAAGGGAAAGAGTGGAAAGACTACCGAAGGCAAATCGCAGAAATCAATCGAGGCTAATTCAGTCAATGAAAATGCCGGTGGTGTAGATACAACTGATGTACAAACTGATAATGTCAAGTTAGAAACGGTAAGTGATATCAATAAAAAACTTTACATCCTGAACAGTGGATAATAGTTTACACTGGTTGATCCTTACCTTATCTACAGTTTCATTAATTTTTGAAATGTCCATTTAGGAAACCACAAATCCATCTTCTGCCGATATCAATGCTCCCTATTTAAGATCGCTGAGAATGGTTTCTGGAAGACGTTCACTTACGTCAAATTCTCCAAGTAAATCCCTTCCGATATCCAGCCCTGGGGGTATTGCTGCTTCCAGTCCTCAGTGGAGAAAGAGGCAAAGCCGTAAGAAAGAGTCTGCGCTCATAAAAGATGACTCTGAATATCAAGGTGAGATATATTTTATCCTCATTCATAATATACTGACAGTTATTGGTGGCTAGTGTTTGCATGCACTGATGTTCAAGATTTGTTTCCATAACAAGAGGACGAATCACCCTGTGAGGCACCTACTATGCAGAATTATTTTGTACGTTGTTCACATGTAGTATGGATAGTTGTGATGCTAAATGAGAACCTTAGTTAGGTATTGCCTGCCCTACCTCAGCATCTTAAACTTGGTGTAGTCACCCTAATCTGTGCTAACACTTGCCACAGCCTTTCTGGTTAATTTAAGGGGATCGGGTCGGTGTGGTGGCTAGAGTACTGGCTAACCATATGGACAGCCAGGGTTCAAATCCCAGCAGAGGAGGGTATTTTTTTAGAGGGAACCCAATCCCTATTTGAGTCTTGTATGGGGCATTTCACAATCAGTACTCCTTCTTTCGGAGGAGACGTCGAACCGTGGGCCCCTTGACTCTTTTCGTTAAGAGCAGGCTAATGCTGACGCCATTGCCTGCCATTTATGAGTCTAACAGGTTTTATTTATTATTAAAAATTTTGCCACACATTGAATGAGTTTCCGTTTACAAATTCTCACATATTGGTCTCCTGAAGTCAAAATCTAGTCTTTGTATGGGACATTATTCCTTTTCATAAGATAAGTAACTGATTCCTCTTACAGATCATATTACTGCTTTCTTAGTGTACCACTTCTGTACACTCTGCATAGGACTGACCTTATTAATCCAATGAACGAAAAATTTGTTCAACAGCATCAGTATCTTCCTCCTCAGAAATTGAGTAATTCCTTCCCTTGCAGCTAAGGAAAATGGGCCCCTCTCAATCTTTAAAAGATAGTGAGTTAGTATTAGCATTATGTTTTGTGGTACTGGCAGTAGGAAGAAGAGAAGTTGGAGTATTAAATATTCAAATGATAGTTTGGTGGTCAAATATTGCCAAAAGCTATTGTACAGAAATTCATAATGAGTTGGTTTTGGGGTGGTGGGTGCCTGCTTGGGTTGGAAGGGAGGCCAATGAAATGCAGGGGGGTGAGGGAGTACAATGGCGTGCTCTAGGTATAATTTTGAAGGCTGTTGTAGGTACTTTTGCAACATAAAATCAAAGGAAAGACCTTGAGTATCTTATTATAGGTGTTGCAGGTCTTAGGAGCAAGATATCAAAAGTATTGGGAAAGGAAGAAAAGACGTAACACAGACTCCCTATCTCTTTCTCGTCTTTCATTTTTAAGCTTCCTTCCCCAGCCCAGCCTTCCTGAACTCTTCAAGATTACTCTTTGTACCCATTACCACCAAAATCAGGAACACAATACAAATGTTGCTAACAGCACTAGCCAATTAAGCAACATGAAAAATATTTGGAAAAGTTGTCTGTACGAGTGGAGAATTTACAATAGTTCTATATTCGGTCCTCCAATGATAAATCTGAGGAAAACTTTTTGGTGAGCCGTTAAAGATTTTTTTTACTGGTTGTAAGAATGATTTGGAAATTGGTGCCTACTAAACTGTATTAGCCTCCCATAATATTCCATAGTTATGACTTAGAAGAGCTGTAGTTGATGAATGCATTAGACTGGTATTACAATGAAAACCGTGAATTAAATTGTTACCAATGAAAATAAAATTTATTTATAGGATGATTAAGTAGGGTGAACAGTAGTAATAGCCATTAAAAGACTATATTGTAGCTAGGAAAACTACTAACACATTACAAAGGTTAAACATGTCATTACAATAATGAGATTCGTGTAATAATTAACTGTACATGTACGTACTTATATGGAAAGGTGCAAAACTCTGCACAAAGTGCAGGTGAACAATGGAGAACTTGACAATTAAAAAAAATAGAGGTGATAGAGATGATGAATCTTGCTCAATGCAAAAAACCTGAGGCCTTAGTAATGCTTAGTTCCCAAGATATAAATTATCAAAGTTGTTGAAATTTCAATGGTGCGAAAAAGAGGGCGTGGTCAGATCGGGCAGGTTTGACATTGCTCGGAGGCCACAGCAGTGGCAGGTCTTTCTCAGGTACTCTGGGCAGCGTCACTGGAGAACTTAGGGCTCAAGCACTACAGCCTAGCATGGTGGAATATTCAATGAATACAAGTAAACATACATCTACGCTGTTATCAACGATGGAAATTCTGCTTTCATAGTAAGGGAACTGTAGCAAAATTCAACCATATAGATATTACTTTAAAGTAACATGTCATCGGCATTCACAGAACTTCTTACACTGTAGAGACTGCTTTTGTGAATGAATTTGTGCGTATAATTTACTGAGAGCTCATCCGTAAGTCCCTACTTACAAGGCAACATCACAAAACCTGTGTTGAGGCCACTAAGACACAATTTTTTTCATAAACTTGAGAGAATCATGGGAAAAGTAACAATTTTCTCTCTCATATGCCTGGGTTCATGATAAAATTGCAGCTATAAGATTTCTTTCCACTTTTTTACCTGTCATTGCATTAATTTTTGTAACATTTTGAGGATTGAAATGGGGATTATGGGGGGGGGGGGGGGGGGGGTGAGAGAAAAAAAAGAAAGGAAAAGAAAATTAGTCCATTCCAGTTTATTACTAGAATAGGGCATGATAACACTGCATTTTCTTTCCCTTATGTGTATTGTAACTCTAGGAATTTCATCTTTCATTCACTATGTTCTGCGGCATGATTTTAAATAACATCACATAGGTATGTAAAGCAAAAAATGGCGCTACAATAAGTGCATTTAATAAAGTTATCACCGGATGATTTGTATCTGCTCGGTAACGGTATTCATGTGGGTAGCGTAACTTACGACCAATTTTGTTTGTTGTTGAACTTTACGATCTTCCGGAAATTGGTTGATTGTGCAAGGAAAACACTCCATGATCCACGTTCTGCATACATAAAATACATTGTTTTAAATGAAGCTCTTCACAAACCTCTGCTTCTTTATACCATGGGCACCTGTTATCAAATCTCTCCTGTTAGAAAATTCTTCATGGTGAGTGAATTGTTGATTAACAAATATCAGCATTTGAGTATAATTGCTAGGTAATTCAAGGTGGATACATTGATTTGCGATAAAAATTTACATCTTTGTCTACTGTTTACATTCTTCAAAAAGACTCATGACCAATTGGAGCTCTCTTATATACTCTCTTCCCCAAAAAATACCCCCTGATTTCAAAATGTGAAATGTTCGGCCAACGACTCACATTCCGTCTGTTAAGTGTAAATCCAGGCGATGCATAGAATCCCAAAATTTGCTACTTGGTATACTTTCTTTAAAGGGTTAGTTAAAGATCCAAGTAACAGTGATAAAGCTAAAACTGATGCAGTTACAGATGTTCAGGATTAGGAATCTTATGCTGTTTCTGAAACATATTCAACCGAAAAAAATTACGCAGAAGTATCTCGATCCTGTACTACACTCACCTTCTATGTACCTATGCCTTAACCCACACCACCACGGCAAATAATTAGAATGCGAGCATAAAGCCGATGTTACTTTCGCACAAGCAGATGCATAAACAGTTACCATTAAAATTGCCTCCTCCGCTACACCCGGGCAATATATATAAGTGGCTTGTGGTGTAATATTGTCACTTTGATAATGACTTGACTTAAGTCAAAGCCTAGTTCGGAATAATAAAAACTGTTGTGGAATATTCGGTACAAAGTGAATTTATTTACAAACCTTCACGTATCTTAACGAAAGAAAGCTTAATTGGGTGTCAGCAGCTGTATTTTTATTTTCTTATTTCTAACTCATTGATTTAGCAATAATAATGGTATAAATTGCATTAACCCAGTGCTATTGGCTTTCCTATTAAATTGTCTTTTAGCTATTACCCACTGAAAATAAAAAATCACTGTAATTTACCTCAAGTGTAACTCTAATCAGAACATCCCTTTTATACTTCTACATCTACATACTACCCTGCGAGCCACCGCATGGGCATGTGACAGGGGGTGTTAGAACACCAGCCTTGTAAAGATATAAGGGATAAGGTTGTGGGAGGTGAAATGATAATGTGTATCAGGGGAGTGTATTTAGTGGAGCTCAGTTTTTGTTGTGGTTGCTTATTGTGAGTGGAAAGATTGTGTAATTGTTCCTATCTGTTTGGCAGTATATCTTTCTTATTTTGATGCTTCTATCAGATCTAGAGATGTAGTGAGGTGTCATGATAATATTGTCTGTCTGAAACACACTAGTGCTAAATTTCTCAAGCAAACTAAGCCTAGCGTGTGGCCTCCGAGTCTCTAGGGGCTCCCACCCTAATCCCTCTACAAGTTGTGTAACTCTATTGTTTGTTTGTTGCAGTTTTTTTGCAGTTCTTTGTATTTAATTGATTTTTTTGGTTAAATCTTTATGATCAGGGTCTGAAATGCTCGTGGCTTATTCAAGGTGTGGCCTAAACATAGCGAAATAGCATCTCTCGTTGAATTTTTCATGCAAGGACCTTCCTATTTTTTTGGTTAAATCTTTATGATCAGGGTCCGAAATGCTCGTGGCTTATTCAAGGTGTGGCCTAACCAGAGCGAAATAGCATTTCTCTTTGAATTTTTCATGCAAGGACCTTCCTATTATATGTTTAACAAATCCAAGTTTCTTTAACCACTTGCCTGGGGATGACAAGATATCTTGTCATGCAGAAGTGAAATTTCATGTGGAATGACGAGATATCTCTTCATAAATTCCACTTTCTCAGGCGAGATTTTGTAGAGCAGCATTTTCAATGATACACAAAAGATATCGTACTGTCTACCTTTCATTACAAAATCGTGCTACACATGTTTCAACTGTCTTGCAGTCATCATCAGGTACGACTAATCTTGCACATAACCAAGTATGTGCATATATATTGAGAGATACCTTGGCCAAAACACAGTACTGGGAGGGGGAGGGGTAGAGGTGGGGGTAAGGTGGAAGGATAGGAGGGGAAGGCAAAAATCATAATTGGAAAATGATCCTTTGTTCATCCAAACAAATTCTGTCAACATTCCTGACCTGCGTCACACTGAGGAAGGATAAAGAAAGACAGGTGGGAAGAAAATGGAAGGGGGGGTGGGAAGGGTGGTTTGTTGGAGGCGGTACGGTTAAGTTAAAATGGTGTCCAAAATAGGGGAATGGCCAACAAATTCATTCTTATTTAACAGGTTCTTTTTCTTTCGTTTTCTTTTTACTATTTCCCACTGCTCCGACACATCTAGACTGTGTCCTTTATCCAGGAAACAGTGGATTTTCAGATTAAATGTGGAGTGGTGGGATTCATTCATCAAGTGTTTGGCGAAATAAGATTTGGGATCGCTGTTCGCCAAACACCTTTTGTGTTCAGACACCCTGGTTACATAATTTCTCCCAGTTTGACGAACATACACTCTACCACTCTACGTATATTTCTTCATGTTCGAAATTGCATTCTCCCATTTGGGCATGACGAGATATCTCACTGGGAGTTTCTTATGTATCTTCCTTTATCCTTCAAGTGCTCTCTCTGGCTAGTAGATGGCAGCTTCAGAGAATATTTTGTCAGAAATATGCACATGTATATAGCGGTTGGAGCCCACACATGTAATTACGGTTTGTCTAACCTCTACTTTTTTGACGTATTTCGTTACTGCCATAAAAATGTTTTACCATTGTAGAATCAAAGGCAATAATTTTGTTTCCTTTCTCTCTAAAGATCTAAAGAGCAGTATACATTTACTCCTAATTTATTTATTATGAAGTAGTTTCCATAGGTATTTTATTATACCATGTCATGTCACAGCTCGAATTAGCAGTTTTCTAACATATTCTAAAACCAAAGCAGACATACTTAGCATTCAATGTCATGTTTGCAGAAAATTGAATTAGTGCTCGAAATTTCATCTTTATTGACTTTTTTGAATCACCCCTTATATCTTTTCGGGAAAATAGGAGTTCTAAAGCCATATCTACGGACCTGCCCATGGTCTGAAATTTCAAGGGAATTTCATAATGTTTGGAGTCTAGCCTGACAGTACCCCTACACTATCTATTTCATTTTCTCCTCCAGTTGTGTGAATTAGACTTCTGTTTGCCATGATTGTTTACTCCCTGCAAAGAATTGGTCCCTGCCGTTTGATCCCCAGCTCCCACCATATTTGAGACAGAGAAGGGCAGTGAAGGGGCGGTAAAAAGGGGGTGAAGATTCTCTGAGGAGCCGTGCTCTAAGACAGAGCTGCTGTAGCAGCAAGGGGTATGAGATATAGAACAACAACACCGATTGCTCGTGAGAGAGCCGGGCGAGGGAATTTCCAGGACGGCGCGTCAGTTGTGGGAGGCTCGTGTGACTGTCCCACATCAAATCGACCTCAGCTCCCTGGCTGAGCATGGTTTCGATAGGTTTTATTTTGAACCAGAGTTTTGCCCAGCAAAAAAGGAACGTAGGTGAGGCATAGTGGAGAGTCACAGAGTACGCAGGAAGAAATAGCTGCGAACTCACAACATAGCCGAGTGGATGGTTAGATTTCCATTTTAATTAAAGTTTGCTTGATTTCTTGGGACTAGAGTGGCTTTATGTCTACTGACGTGCATTCGATCCTCAGGGTAGCATATTTCGGTCAGATTTCTTAAAACTGAGGGAAAATTAGAAGGTGTAAACCAGGGATGTGAAACGTAACCGAACGTCTGAGGCGTTACGGTTCCACGTGTACCGAACCTTTACCACGGTAAGAAAGGGGTTCGGTCCGAACCGAACCGCTTCTGTTAAAGTGAAGCGGTTCGGTCCAAGCTGTAACGGAAACGACTGTAGCATTTTGAACCGCTTTTTGAAACGCTTTTCCGTCTGTTCGGTTACAGTTACGGTACAGCCAATGATACTCCTTCTCGCGCGTAATATTTCACATATTCATTATGTGTTCTCTCGAACAATGAACGATAGGAAACCTGGGTGGGTTTTTCATGAGGTAACTTCCTAACATAGCGAAACCGGTCGGGAGACATTGCGAAAGAACAATGAGTTCGCATAGTCCGGCCGGAATTTAGATGCCACTGATGACTTGATCCTCTGGAATTTTTACTGGGATAGATAATTGCATCGTTTATTAAAATTAATATACGTTTCTAACATTTAATTTCAAATGTGATAAATTCGCACGAAAGTGTGCATAGAAACAGCCTAAAATAGCTAATTCCACTTGCAAATCTACAGCGATAAGCCTCAGGCTATACAACAAGGGACTCACAGAAACATACACATTGAAGTCCTCCCTACTCTACTATAATTTCTTAAATACTTTAGCAATGGTAATGTGTAGAAAATTCAAACAATGCAATGTATCATTATTAATTATATTATTCCGAGAGTCGGCATCATATTTCTCTACGCTACTCCCGAACGGTTCTTTGACTGATGTGAGACTTTTTTTAAACGAGCCAGTAAGTGGTAAATGTGTTTAATTTGGGTCCTTTCACAGTTATACATATCAGCCATTTCCTGAACTGATATTCCTTATCACACTCTAAAATTACTCTCTTTAATTTATTCCAGAGTTACGCCAACTTTGCTCTTGCCTTCACTCATGGTATTGATTTCTCTGAAACAAATTAAGTATACACCTTAACTGCAATGGGAAAATAACCCGGGAAGATACAATATTATCTTCCCGACATGCTATTGTGTGATGCCAGGAGTGTAAAAATAACCAAGTTTGGGTGTCTGGAATCGTTAATAGTGAGCCGAAAGAATGACAAAAGATTCCCGAAAGCACTGTACAACAGATAGATCCCTTGCACCAACCCTGGTTTACCGAGAAGGTCTCACTTAAAGAAGCAATTAAGGCTGGCCCAAAGACCTTGCACTCATGCTGTGCGCCAAAGAATCGCCCTCCGCGCAGGTGGCCGCATATGAGGACGGTCGGCTCAACCCAGAAGCACAATGGAGTGTTTATGACCACCCGGATTATGGGAACGAGAAGAGGATTTCTTGAGCAAATTCCATAAAAAGGGCAAAGACACCCCTTAAGCCACGTTTAGCGGGATCCTCTGATGATTTTGTGAAAAATAAACAGAATTCCCGAACAGGGAAGCGAACAGCGAGGGAATACTTGGACTATGATATACTGCCCAGACACTCCAGCTTGCAGTCAATCATGCTCTCAAAGAGCAGAATGTTATGGAGCTCCTGAATAAAGCCCGGAAGGTTGGAGAAAATTCAGAACGCCGACAATTTCAAGGTATTTATCGAGGTTGAGATGCAAGAAACTATCCTTGATTGTCCCACCAGATGGCATTCAACCATAGACATGGTGGAGAGTTTACTACAGCTACGCGGAGTATTCTGCGATGAATGTGAAAACATACCGAGGAAAGACGGTGGTAATACTGATTTCTCTGAGGTAGAATGGAGTGGTCTCCGAGATATATCAGATGCCTTGGCTCCGGCTAAAATGGCCACAAAAAACTTCAAGCGGAGCGAGCAGCTTTACATCTACGTCATACCCTGCAAGCAACCCAAAGGGTGTGTGGCAGGGGGTGCTTCCAAACCAGGCATGCATGAATTATTCGGCAGAACACAGAAACTACATTGAAACCAGCGTACCACACATGCAACGCGCCAATTAACAATCTACTAACCACGAAAAATTCCATCGTCAATCGTTCAAACATGCAAGGGATACAAAGACTACTACTATAGATTTTAAATACCATGCATAAATAAGAACATCAATATTAAAATAGTGCAAAAATAAGAACGTAGAGAATAATAAGAGAAAGATCTACAATCTAGCTAATCTCACTATTCGCACTATTCATGGCAATGATCATAGCTGTTATGGTCCCGAATGGTACGCGGAAAAAATGGCATTTTATTCCTATTGGTTCTACAATCTATCTCTCTAATGTTATTGGCGCGATCTAATCTGACGTAGTACGAGGGGGTTAATAATGTTTTTTACGTCGTCAGAGAAATGATTTTCCTGAAATTTAGTTAAGAGGTCAAGCCTATAATTTAATCTACGCTGTGATAGCGATTCCCATCCCAATTCTTCCAACGATCCAGACACACTAGCAAACATATCGTAGCATCGTTTTACAAACCTAGCTCCTCTTCGCTGCACGCGATCTAATTCCGATATCAACCCCGCTTCATATGGATCCCATATACTGGCAGCATATTCCAGATGAGGCCCAACGATTGAAAAATAACAACGTTCTTTCACTTTCTCATCACATTTTCCGAGTACTCTCTTGATAAAGCCTAGCTTCCTGCATGCTTGAGCGCATATTTCTCGAATATGTTTCCCCAAAGATATGTCGTAATTGTGACCCCTAAGTACTTAACTGATTAATCCAACTAGTAATGTTTTTATCTATCCCATATGCTTCTAGTTTTGAGAGTACTTAATGTGAGGTACCTTATCGAAAGGTTTCTTGAAATCGAGGAATATCGCGTCAACTTGAACATTATTTTCACCCGAGAGCAAGATGTCATGAACGAAGAGGGCCAATTGGGTTTCGCAAGATCTGCCCTTTCGAAATCCGTGTTGGTTATTTATTAATAATTCCTCCCTATCTAAATGACTCTTAATGGAGCTTACGATTATGTGTTCAAATACCTTACAGGAAATGGATGTGAGAGAAATAGGCATGTAGTTACTAGGGTCTTCCCTGTCGCCACTTTTGAATATAGGTGTGACATTTGCTACTCTCCAGTCCTTAGGCACTACGTGATCTACTAATGATTTGGTGAATATTAATTTTAAGTAAGGCGCTATGTCTGATGCTAATGTTAGTTACTAGCCACTAAGTGGTTAGGACCACTAATGTAGTTTCTTGTATCTTGTGTTTTCATGACTAATAATTCATTTTTTACGCAAAAAGCAGTTCAAAAAGAAGAGAGGCAGTATTATTGGTCGTTTTCTTGCAGAGGTTTCAAGGGTGGGAATGTACGCCGCCATCCTAAAATATTACTTCAACCCTCTTCATTTTTGATCTAACTGCAGTCTCAGGAAATGTTTTCATAAATTTGCTAAGCATTCCCTCTCATTTATCGTTAAGATTTTCTTGAGGGAGGGCCAAGGGGGTCAGACATACAGGGCGGGGGCTTTTTCCTGTGAAATAAGCAGAGAGAGACGTAGGTACGGCGCGGCGAAGGACAATAGGAAGGGACGAGTAGGAGGATGGGAAAAACAGACTCTTTGGAAGCAAGTATCCCCTCGATACAAAAGAGAAGGGTGTCGTGCGGTAGGAACTCGATGACCGTTTCTATAACATGAGTGTGGGTTGGTGAGTGTGCTGGGAGTAACGGTAAGGCGGGTGGTAGGGACCAGGGTCGGGGCCCTCCCACCGCGTGTGAGCCTCCCACCCAGAGGCTCCTAAAATGACCGTCTCTGAGAGGTGCCTCCTCAAAAAGGTGTTAAAAAACGGACAAAAACAGAATATTGTATGATGATTTGAGTTTGGTGCCAACATTTGATCTTCTCGTGTATTTACATATCTTCCGTACCGAACCGTTTTCTTTGCTTACGAACCGTAACTGAAACGATTTTTTTGGTTTCTGTAACAAAATTCTCAAGAACGGTTCGGTTACACATTTGTGACGAAACATTTTTCGTTACAAGCGTTTCGTTACGGAAGAGGTTCGGTTACACGTACCGTTTCTCTGGACCGAACCCTTCCCGAAGCGGTTCGTGGAACGAAATTTCGTTACGTTTCACAACCCTGGTGTAAACCAACAAAATTTGTGCTCATGCTAAAAAATGTAAAATTATGATGGTAGTGTCCGTTTAGTTTTTGCCCAAATGAAATATAATCCTCCGTAAGTCTTTTAACCTTAATAAGTCGAGAGGGCTACAGGCATGTCAGTGGTTGCGCTCGGTCTAAATAGCCGTATTGTAAGTGAAATTTCTGAGTGAACTGAGACCATGGCTGGCGTGAGCCATTCCCTTGGCTTTATCTGTTAATTCGTTCCCCAAGGTAGGAATGACATGAGGTCATTTAGATTACTGAAATGAGCTCGGCGGGTTTCTAAGGCCATAGTGTAGGTCCTCATCTTCGGAGGTTGTAATTTGGTCTTTTAATATTGCTGAGCTCACTGGGCTTCGTTTAGATAGGGGTCTTGGAGTCGCCTTTGGCAATACGCAGTCCGTGGAAAACTGCTGATATGGGATCCTATGAGGCAGCTGTTGGTGACAAATGAGATGGACACAGGGGGACACCAAGCCATGGTTTCTTTGTCTCGAGGAAGAGGAAGAAGCGGATGAGCGGCAGTCTTGAGAAGGCGAGTTTTTGATGATGTGGTCAAGGTAGTGATTGTGAATGGTTCCGAAGAATAAACACCTTTTTCCAAAGTGTCTTTCCCTTAATTGACCCTCGATGGACCCTGAAGGTGGCCTCTTACGTTATTGACGAAAATGTGAAAAATAATTATTAAAGAAAATATTTTATGTGAAATTTAACAATACAGCCACATGAATTATCATTAATAATACATAATAATTTTTTGTTTCATAGTTGTTATACATATAACTGAAATTATATATTTGCTTGACGGTAAAGTTGAGGAAGAATTCTATTGTAATTTACGCTACATTAAATAGTAGAACATTTAAAGTAGAAAGCGCAAGTTTTTCATAATGAGAATTACATTCAAGCAGTGTCCCACGGTAATTTTTTTTCGTAAATTTATACATGAATTCTATATTCATGAATAGAGTTTCGTGAACTGTTGGACCCCATGTCATGTGAGCTGGAAAAATTCATGAATTGGGCACTGAATCGGCTGATGGTCGAGAAGAGAACCTTTCGTGCTGCCATCAACAGAGTATTCTCTGTACGAAAAGAACCAGCAGAGGAGATATTTTTGTGGGACTTACGAGTCGTGATATGGAATAGTGCACACCTATTGCTGTAATTACACGGGAATTACTTTGGCCATGCGTATTAACTGAAAGAATTGCAAACACATGCTTGCTTGCTCACGATGGAACACATTAGAATCGTAGCATTTGTTTATTTTTTGCCCAAATGAAATATAATCCTTCATAAGTCGAGTCATAGTCGAGAGGGCTACTGGCATATCAGTGGTTGCTCTCGGTCGCAGTTTGTAGCAGTTCCCCAGTGCAGAATCACCGAAACTATCTTCTCTGTAGACAAAGTCTGAAACTAGAGATAGAAATAACGATCTGATAAGACTATATGTCACTGTGTTAGAAAATATGACAATTACCGAGTTTAAAAAAAATGTTGTGACTTAAAAAAAGTTGTACACCATTAAGTTCTCCAATGGTGCATCGTAACCACGATCCTTCACACGCAAGGCGAGTGCGCTCCTCACCAGATTACCGCTCTGAAAGTTTCTGAGTGAAGCAACGAATGTACTGAGTGAACAATTGGCATTATCTTGTCTTGCTATATATCAAGCACGATACCAACTAAATATATCAATGCATAAATCATCAATCTATGTCAAAGTAACCTAAAATAAAGTTATTTAGAAAATACGAAGTAAGGGATTTCCCTCTCGTCGATAAAACATTTTATCGTTAATTTTGTCCATGATATCTCGCATAGTCTACAAATACATTTCTTAATTTAAAGCATAACGACAAGAGTGTGTCAACAATCACAGTTCCAACATCAAAAAATTACCTATTTTTTAAATAATAGTAGGGATGAGTCGATTCAACTTGTTTCGATTCTTTCAAATCGATTCCCGATTCTCAATGCCGATTCCATCGATTCTTATTCCTAATTACAGGTGAGATATTGATGTACCAGTATTGTAAAACTATTATTTAAATTCAAGTATTGGCTGAAATAAAATAAAAAAGATGATTAAGTCGCTCAAAAAGTATATTTATAAAAGTATAAAAAGTACAAATTGATAGCCTACACCCAAAATTACTGAGACAAGTATGATGTGATAAATGAAATTTGATTTGAATATTTATCAATCTGGAATCGGAATCGACTTTTAGACGATTGATTCTCGATACCGATTTTAATCCTGAGAATTGGTGGAATCGAGAATCGACCTTTGGATTCGACTCATCCTTAAATAATAGTAAAAAATTCGAGGTACGAGATACTACGAGAACGTGATGGTGGTGGCCGAAGTGCCTGCATGCAGAAAAGCCAACCAGTGATAGAGTTTCATGAAGAATTTACAGAGTTTTCGTTTATATAGCAATTTATCGAATATTGGCATGCGCATGCGCAGTGTAACTCTGAGTGTGTTCATGAATAAACTTACGAAAAAATGTACCGTGGGACACCGGCTTTAGAAATAATTTATCATCCTCCCAACCATGTTGTTCTTCCTCATCGTCCTTTTCACTGCCTCCAGCTTCAGCGAAACCAAGAAAAGTTGTGACGGTGTGCTCTCTGCAAATGCATTTAAAAAATATTTCACTGAGTGTTCTACTCTTCCCATTCTTTCTCATTAGCAAAACACACATTTTCCTAGGCCCATTTCTCTCTGTCTTCCTGGTGTAATACACTGAGTCCTGCTGTTTCTCGTTGTCACTGTCACTCTCTTCGGCAGGTTCTTTGCGTATCATATTTGCTGTTGGCAAAACACGAAAAGATACAATGTAGCATCAATCAATAGGAAAATTGTTGATGTACAAAAAAATTTGAGCACCTTCCGATTTTGTGGCAAAGATGAATGCATTTTTACGTGATGGTTCCGTAAATTACAAGGGAAATTAACATTTTGGGTTTCATACATAGAGTTACCACATAGAGCATGTATAAAGTCCTTCCAAGTAGTTATGGTTGTAAATGAAAAGGGCAATGTATACAATACCTAGCATGGGTGAAAACTTACTGGCTTCCACCACCAGTTTATTCCTTTGAAGAATTAGTGAATTAATCAATTAATGTTATCTCAATATTTGTGAGAGGTGAAAATTACAAATACAAAAATTTTTGAGCTCATATACACGCTTCAATAGACTGAAAAATCTGATCCAGAATTGAGATTTTCCAGTTATTCACTTTTTTCCACTAGTATACAAACAGACGTTAACACGCTGCGCTGCTGCCACCGATCAAATGCTCGGCATTTGCGCCGTCAAACCGCCACCACCAGCTTTATTTCCCTCTACGCCGCCACCAACTAAAATCAAGACAGCCCCCGTCACCAACTAAACTCAACGGATTATATATATTTATACTTACTTAACTTGACAGATGAAATTTTGTTTGAAATATTAATTAATGAATTTGTACCAGCCAAATATGGTAGACCAAACGCATTGTAACATGTAGACCCAACCAATGACTGTGAATTTAAAACACATTACCGTCAATTCGTGTAATATATTCCAGAGGGTGAAATTATTAATTGGTGTTCTCGAATATCGAATAGTGCAAATAGCTCATTATTCAGGGTATTCAAGAATTTGACTATTAGAACCTACTTATTCGAATCTCTAATTTTAACCCTTTCGCTGAAGTCTCTCGAAGGGGAATGCTTTCCCTGCTACGAGTAGCATGAGAATTTTCAGTACTCTTCTCTACGGAGCTCTCTTGTGGGGACGAATCGCTCAGGTATGCCTTTTCCCCATTTTGAAACCCCACTCAGCGGGACACTGTGCCCTTCTCCCGGGCACTTGGCTTGACCCCCAACCCTTAGCAGCCCCTCTCTCAGCAGGAGGCCACTGTAAGTTTGTTGCATTAACGTTGTTTTTTTAAACAATTCTTTGCTGTATACTTCAAAAACTAATACCTTTAAATGAAGTTCTAATGTTATTCTGAGCGTTTTACAAGTTTAAATGAAATTCTAGCTCTAATATTAACAAATTTAGAGTTCTATTTAGAGGCTCTAACTATTGAGAGTTCCACACAAGAACTCCGTTACCATCTACGCTGGAATTTCATTTGAAATTTGCTTAGACTCAACATAAAACAAATAATCCACTTCATAAAGTTTACAATTTTGCAGGGTTAAAAAGTAATTGCCTCAAAAAACCATTGCAAATACATTAAATTAACCGCAGATTCATGCAGCAAGGAGGGCTACTAATGATGAGGAGGGTAGAGCTCACTCGCTGAGGAAAGGGTCTGGGCTGACCCTAAGCTGAGTCGCAAGGGTTTACTGCATACCTAGGATTATTGCTCCCGTATCGGTCACTTCCCTTCCCTCGCTTCAGCTATACCCGACATTAGGTCTTTTGCGTTGGTTTTTCTCCGTCGGCCATAGCTGACAATTGTTCGTTTGCATAGGAAAATCCACGTCGCCTATAGCCGACACTAGGCACGAAAGGGTTTATTGTAAGTTAATGTTGCAATTTTATTTTGTGTACGACTTAAATTAAATACTGTCCTGCAATTGACTAAAAAGTATTTTGATGTCTATTGGTGTTTTGGGAACAAAAAACTAATATTCGAATCATAAAAACTTTTTCATCATAAGTTTTTGGTCTTGGGAGCTGACCAGTGATTCCTTTTCTCAGAAAATTATGCTTCATAGTGTATTTTTTTTATGATTTCCTTTTCTGATGTACCAATATTCTGTGGCAAGATTCCCTCTATACACGTCAAAATATATGTACCTATGGCACAGTTCATTTTGAGCACTCATAGTAGCTCACATCATGCCATCTTAAAGCCTGTCTACATTTCATAATGATTAATAAGAAATGACTAACTGAATTTGATTGATAAGTAGCTAAACCTTTTTGTGTTTCCTTTTTGGCCTTTAGAATTACATTACATTGGTGGGGATGTTCATCTATTTTCTCATAATGTACTTACTTTGGTCACTAATTTTGAACTCCCGTTAATTTCAGGATCTGAGAATGAGTTGAATTCTTCTGTGAATTCAGGAAAGAGGAAAGCAGAAAGGTCTGATGACCAGGGTGTTTCACTCCCTGGTAGTAATGTAAAGAAATCCAAGAATGAAGATGATGAAATTAAGCTGTTTCTCTCTGAGGATTCAGAGGAAAATAATCATCTTGAAAATGAATCTGAGGAATTTTTTAACACATCCCAGCTTACGTCTTCGGATGATGTTATGGCTGAATTAAAAGATCTGGATGAGAGTTCAAGCTCTGATGTACAGTTTGTTAAAAATGAGTCCATGGAATATGCTTATGAAGCAAGAGAAGTTGAAACTAGTGAAAAGTTACATGAGAGTACTTCAGCGGCCAACCAAAGCAGTACCAAAAGGTGGTGTATTCTAATGTAATTTTGTTGGTTTTGGTAAAAGATGCCCCAATTTGTTGCTTTGTGTTAAAAAAAATTACTGCCAATTCCTTGTTTGCAATTTTTTGTAGTTTATTGAAGTGTGTTTTTTCAAGAATTTTGTATAAACCAACAATGTCACTTAAACTGCTATCTTTCTATCCTAAGCTTTTTTTCTGCATTAATACTCATTCGGTCAGGAGTTATAAAATTTATGTTGGCATGGGGTGTTGATATTTTTATATGATATTTCTGCCGTGTTGCAATCATTGAAATCTTTGAACTATACCACTTGTCTGATTTGACGGTAGTTAGGTATTGCATATTATCGTAATCCTTGTGTGTAAGAGATACATTACTGTAGGCCCACCAGTTTCGATGATGTTGAAGTTTGTGATCCTTTTACGGGTTTTTTATCTTTCAAAAGTTTCATCCTTTTTAGTAATTTTACATGCAGTAGAAGCAGTTTTTAAATTTAAATAACATTATGATGCTCATCAAAACTGTTGTAGGGTAAAAGTTAAGTGTGGCATTAATCCAAGTTAAATGTAGATATTTACTTGTCTATATGAAGTGATATATGATTGTGAAGCATATGGGATGTTTGTTAATTTCTCCTGTTTGATAACAGCAAGTCCATGACATTAAAAAGAGACTCCTTTGTCATGTTAGTGAGAATCAAATGAATTGTATCCATTAATGTGTAATCCCTATGTGAAATCTTCCATTTTTAGTAAAAGTTCATCTTTCTAACATGTTTCTCTTATTGCTCCTTATTATTTTGTTGCTCTTTCCTTACCTTGCTCCATAACAACAAAATAACAGTCCTCGAGTGGCCTTGAATTATTTAGAAATCATTACGGCTTCATGTTTTGTAACAGTTTGGGAATAACCATGGTAAATGGAAAACTATTTCTTCCACTTCATTGTTATTTTTCTTTCTCAGCTCAATGCAAGGTAACATATTAAGTTGCTGCCTCTTATTTAACCTTACCAACATGATGATGTGCTTTTTAATGAAGTTATTTTCTAGCCTCCTCCAAGTAGTGTACTATCACAGATTTGTAAATATTATGCTTAAGTTGTGGATTGGAATTACACCCAATTGTTGATTTATAAAAGATACCTGTCACAATTCACTAAAGTATTTTACCACATTCTGAGATGATGCCTGTGTTCATTTTATCCAGGCAGGCCACAACATAATGCTTATCCACGCTTGGAGCAGCATTGCTTCCTTGGTGGAATAGTTCAGGTGATCTCATGTTTCATATAGTGTGTATAAGTAGTGCTTATATTGACAGCATTTTATTGTTGCCATTTATTTACAGCCTTTAGGTTTAACAAGATTGTGATCAAAGTAACGTCTGATTTATACCAGGGATATCTCTTTGCTCATGTCACTTTTGTCCTTACAAAAGTACCTGTATATCTTATTGTTTTAAGTACAGTAGAAGACAGTCTGGGAGAAGTGCAAAGTAAAATTAGTAATCATGCTCATTGTTGTATATGACTTACAAAATTCTTCCCCTTGTAAAAGAGAATCGTTGAGCCACTCACGAATTCAAGTGATATTTTTCTTCTTGATAGTTCATATTCTTTTCTGTGCATTACTTCTTATGAAGGCTAGAACACATTTATTTATGAATGGGCAACTGAGAGAATTTTTAATGGGCATCATTTGTTTTTAGTTATTGAACTCTTGGTAAGTAATTGCATAAAGTATCTAATACCAAGTATAAAATGTATCTAATACCAAAGACTTGAGGTTGGGAAGAGGGTATGAACAATTAGAGTGAAGAGATGTTATTTTGTGGGTTTGCTACATCATTGATTAGTGTGTGCCCCCTTAAAATTCACTCTTGAATTAAGTCATGAAGGTGTGATAGAGCGATCGAGTGAAAAATCTGCATAATGAAGTATGTCTGCTTTATGTGGATCTCGTGTTTTCATCCTGCTGGTTAAGCCTTTCATGTGAGAATCATGAATGTGATTCATGAAGAATATTGTGTTATCATGTGATTTTAAGTGTGTAATATTCCATTTCCTGTGGATGCTCAAGGTATAATTTGTTCATCAAGCAAGGTTTTTGCTTATTCATCTAGTCATTGTCCTTGCCAAAAGTAGTCCTTGAGAGTTATTTTTGTCGGAAAATTATTCCTCAAATGTATGTATCTTTGAGTCTTAGTTTATGAAGTTATCATGGGCCAACAAAAGCCTGAAAATGCACAAATCAGTGTGCAGGTGGTGGGTAAACTTATGAGTGAATATAAATTCTTCTCTTTAGCAGATATTACTTTTATTTGAAAGAATTCATCATTTTTAAGAATTCATTGGTGGTGAATTTGTTTTGAAACCATAACAGAGTGAATGACTTGATTGATGCTTGTGGAGTGGTTTCTTTTTTAGTGCCAAAACAGTGGCTCATGTATGAGGAAAGTTATCATGCTCTTCATTCACAATTCTTAAAACCTCATGAGCATATGTACTATCACTGTTATACCTGGTCAAATCGCTTAGGCTTGGCCTATTGGGTTGTTTTTTTAATTAGGTTGGTGGAGAAAATGTGGACCAATGTGGTGTTGCTAGCATATTATTTTGCTTTCTACTACCCCTAAGTGGACATACTAAAAAGGAGTTCATATGGAATAGGGCTTCTTTAGACCAATACTCTCCTTTTACGCATTGTAAGTAAGCTGTTTGCTCCCAGGCTGTATAATTCTATTTGAAGCTCATGTGTTAATTCTGAAAATTTTACCCTATTGGTATTTTTACTGTCTTTCAGCCACATTGTTATTCTTGTTGATGTTTTCCATTTTTGATTCAGTGAAATTTGTGGCGTTTTAGGCTTCAGCATTGATACTGGAGGAATCTTCACAGTTATTGATAATTATATGGCCTCCCCAGTTGAGATTTGGGGGAAACTTAAGTGTTAGTGAAAGTCTACTGCAGCAATAACACTGTAGGAGTGTTGAAGTGACAGTCACTTCTGTTAGTATTTCATAGCCAAAGACCTTTCTACTGAAAATGTAAATGCTTATGTTTAGAGAATAACTTTTCAATGCTGTGGTATTCGGGAACAATGATTTATTTTTGTTTAAAGATTAGTCTATGAACTCCTAGTTTATTGTTATTTCTTAAGGGAATGATAATGATGATATAACATTATAATTTGCTTTGAGGTTAGTCCTTATTTTGTAAGCAACTAAATTCACATTTCAGGGTGGCCACCCCTCCTTGAAATACAGATAATTCATTGCAGTCTCTAACTTCTCGAAAACTGGGTATCTTTTATTCAATTTTTATTCATCATTTTGGATTTTATCTCAGGAATTTTTGTTTAATGATAAATAAAGCTGGGAAGTTTTCAGAATCATGAACCTGTCTGCAATCATGGTTTTTGAAGGCATAACTTCTGCTGATAACCCCTACTTCTGCTGAGAATCCTAGCTGCTTGTTAGTTTCTATGTCTTGTCATGTGTGACATCACCTCTAGCCATACTTAATAGAATTTTTCCATTGTAACTCAAAGAAAAATATACATAGCACATTCCATATGCAATTTACTCTTCATGGTGATCTAACATGTTTCACTTGAAGATGCAACTGTGACAAAGCTGGCAGCGAAAAAACTATTGTGAAACAGTTCTTAGAATAAATTGAGTGTGGAATTTGTGAAGTATATTATTTCTTTGTGTTACCCTGCAATGGCTTCTTACATTACAGTTCTTCTTTTCTCATGTTCAGATGTGGCTATCCAAATTCATTTAAAGTGAAACGGAATTCCATAACGACCATGCTTCATGGCTCTAGTAACATGAATAATGAAATTATTCAGATAAGTTACAGCTGCTAAACCCCTCAGTCAATTATCACCTTTGTCAAAATGATTTAATATCCTTCTGGAAAAATGCTGTTGTAGAAGCTTGCAGGCGAGGCCTGAGCCTCAGGGAAGATACGGGAAAATGTAGCAATTGGGAGAGCCCAACTACCTAGAGAAAAGTCAATACTTCAAGCTGAAGTCAGAAATGTTGTGTTGTTGATAATTCATTCAAGCAATATTCTTGGTGATGGTATTGAATCTCCCTTTTGAGAATTTAGTGCACAACATATCATGATGGAAACTCTGGTTTAGACACAGATGCCGAGCATCATTGCTCTCACTTGCATTTGTTTGGTTGATCTTTCTGTTGGCTCAAGTACTCTCACTCTGCTTATGCCTGCAAGTAGCTGATTGTCGAGTATGAAATGACCTCATGAGATCTCCTTGTTCTAAACAGGATGCCAGTTGGTGGTGACTGGTCAAATTTTTGGGAGGTTTTATGTAGGTGGCTACTGGATAGGGTTATTGAGTTTATCCACCTAATTAGGAAACCTTTCTGCAGTGTTTTAGAAGTATGGATATCCTAGTCTCAAAATCGTCTGATGTACAGCAACACTGGCTTTTTTTATCATTATGCACAATGGTTTTGAAAATTCAAATCCAGTAGTCCCCAGCTTTTGTGATCAGGAAATTGATTTAATTTTAAGATATATTCATCTTAAGACTCACATCACAGCTAAAAATTTTGATTAGTAGTTACCAGATTGGGTTGATATTTTTATATTCTTTATCTTATTCACAATGCTGTATTTTTTCGCACAGATAAACCTATATCCATTTGTCCAATAAATGAAGAAATGCAACCTTTTCCAATCAGGGAAACCTCAAAAGTTGTGTACAAAATGGTGATTTTTCAGGCGGTCACTATAAGTTCAGCTTGATGTTGTAACTAATTCTTTCCCAGCGAATAATGTACATGATATCGTCTCAGGTAATGCATAAGGTTTATATTTCAATTTTGCTAATTGTTTTAATGGATGTCTTGCTTATCGTCATCTGGACCCATATTAACAAAATTTGATACCGAGAAGAGTTTACATACACATTCAGCACAGTTAAATCATCACATTATCTATCTATCATTATTTCCTCTGCTCATTCCCACAGCCATTCCATGCAGGAAAAAGCCCTGTCCTTCCTGGAAAAGACATTTTATTAATATCACTAGGACTTGGGCTTTATCAGCCTCCTGCTCCCTTAGAAAAATGTACTACATAGTTATGCCAGCGGTGGCCCTCATGTGATTTGAGTAAATTGGTTTATAAACTTGTTGAATTGTTGGATCAATGTATTTTATTTCCATGTATTTTCTTGTATGTCATTGTTGACTGTACAGATAGGGACATCAGCAGACAGTTTCTTTTTATCACTTTGTGATAAAAAGTGATCCTAAAAGTAATTTTCTTACAATTGCACTTGCAACCAAAGTATTCGTAATTTAGCAGAAAAATGAGCTTAAAAGCAATTTCTTTCATAGTTTTTTTTTACATTATAACTATTGATTAAGTTTGCTAAGTGCATTTTTACCCCATCATTTAACGTTTCACTTTGCTTCAGAATTGAAGATGATCAGTAGGTGTTGGTTTTTTGTTTTAATCCTTCATTTTTAAATGGGAACAATGTGAGATGAATGATTTGTTATAGAATTAATTTGTCATCAACATTACTGTTTTTCTATTTCTCGGGAAAATCATATAAAGTAGAAGTCTTTGTGGGGTTTGGCTACCTTCTCCTGATGTGGATTTCTTGGATTTAAATCCTGTGTGTGGTTTTTTAAGGATTGCGGGGCACAAATGTGAATGTTCGTACTTGTGTTTTTCTAGTTGGAAGGTTCTTTGGACAAGGCTGTGTAAAAGACATTTTGAATTTTTTGAAGTGTTACCTTCTTTTGGTCTAACGGTCTATTTTTAATCCCTGATTTCTCATTAACCATGAACCCTTTTGCCACCAGTAGTCCTCTCTGTGGGCCTTCAGAGTGCAAAAACTGCCTACAGCTAATTTTTTGACTGACTATTCACTTTTTAATGAGAATTTTTAATGTAAACGATGGTTTCAGATCTCACTTGATGGAATTCCTTGATATCAGGGATAGAAGAATTAACTTCAAGGCAAAGTTAATCCTTCTATCCTTGAGAATTTTTAATTCTTTTCTACCCTCTGAATGCATGGCTTTTCACTGTTTAAGCCCCAAATGTGTACCTTACATTTGATGAATTAATCTAAACAGTTCAAAATATATTGATTCACTAAAATTTAAAAACTGCTTCATTGGAAAGTACATTACCTTAGCCGTGGATGTCTTAGCACACCCTCTCTGAAATTTTCTGGTGGCAAAAGGGTTAATAGGTGTAAAACTCACGTTATGGATTCACTTTTGTCCTTCTTAAAGTGGTTTAATTTCATATGCATTTAAAAATGCTTATCTTATAGTTTTTAGTCAGCAGTGACTGTAACATGACTGATAGATGAAATAATAAAAATCATTTATTTGCATATAATTTGTATTTTTCCTCCACATTCTGAGGGTGCTTTTTCGCGTGTTGTATGCATAGTGTTTAATTATATTGCTATATTTTAAAATGCTTCAATCATTTTACCCTTCATGCTTCATATACTTAAAATGAATAATCAGAGGTCTTTGCGGATTGCTCAGTAATTTTTTCATGGATTTGAAGTAGTGTTGTATTAATTGCTTGTAAGCTGCAGCTTATATAACTGCTTTCAAAGTTTTATTTTTTGCAGTCTTGAAACACAATTTCCTTTTTGGTCAATCTCTTTTTCTCATCATGTCCTCTATCATTTCACAACATTTTTTTTTCTTATGTGGTAGTCTGTGATCAAACTAGTCAACATATCTTTCTTTTTAAATTTGAACTGCAGAAAAGTAAGATGAATCATTCACTATCTGGCAACGTATTTTCAGTTTATTTAGGTTGTCTCGTTAGTATAATGAACCCCGGAAATACTATTTAAAATTGTGTATTTTATCACCATTTGTTAAATATATGAATGGATGATGATGCTGTGTATACAGAATCTGCCTGCCAGTAATAGTGTTGTGGCACAGCTACTACTCTGTTAATTCTCAACTCTGCTGATACTAAGTAATCGACTGACTTGCTCATAGTACTTACAAAATTCTCCTGATAAAATTGATTAAAGTTTTAATGTTATCAGTATAGGGAAAATTGAATACTATGTTTATGATAACTATAAACATGTTACCTTTGTCAGTAAATATGTAAAAAAATATCATTCTCATTTACTTATTCAAAATATCAATTAACTCATGTAAGAAAGAGGTTTGTATCCAGCCCAGCATTTGCAATCTCAAGGGCTCCTTACCTCATGAAAAAAGATAAGGGTTATGACGTACGGATCACTAAAAAATAACTCCATCATTTATTCGTTTGAGATGTCACTGCATAATCTGGACAATCCTTTGCCCTATATCATCTGGATTAGCAAGAATCTCCTGCATTGGAAATGTTAATTTCAACTGCTCCACTCTCAAAATACCATTGGTGTTCCAGGAAATGATCTTAGCCTATGAAAAATATGTACTTTAACCTTACTTAGTCATGACTCATACATGGTTCTAATTACCCTGAATGAAGTACAAATAGACATTTTTTTATTCTCATCATCCTATATCATTTATAAATGTTTTAGGATTTTCATCATGATTTAACTAATTGTAATGTTGCTGTATTTAGCATGATATTAAAAAAAGATTTGCAAGTTCAAAGAGCTTATTTTAAAGAATTATTTCCTCTGTATCAAGAACTTCTAAAATGGAATTGACCTTATGGGCTTCTGTGTCCTATAAAAGTGTCCCCAGTGTGTCTAAGGTATTTTAATGTTATAAATAACATATAAAGGTACGAGTGCACTTAAATTTTTCGTGGGCAGAATGTTAATTTCTGAAAGTCACTTTCTTGGTGAGTTTCCTTACAATTGAGGTGAATGGTTAGTTTTATTCAACCATAACTTTGCCATTGCAAATGCTATCTATGGCTTTTAATTTGGTGGTTTTAAGGATTGCTTGTGTGCTATATCCATAGTGCAATACATAGTTATCCATTTAAACACACAGCAGCTTTTGTCTAAGACTCGAAAGATGGATTACGCCATCAGAGATTTACCTCAGGCATAGCTTGTGAATGGGATACCAGAACAACCATTTTCAATTATTGTAAAATGAGAAAATATATATTGAGATGCATGAAATTATTAGCCAGTATCTAATAGGCCTTTGAAATGAGTCCTTAGTAATATAGCATTTTTATAACTGTTGAGTGCAGATTAGAAACTATTAAGGACCATTGACTATGCTGAACCTTTTAAATAATTCTTTATAAGACATGAGAATTGTCTTGACTCTTTTATAATTGGGTCGGAGAAATTAAGTCAATATTCTACTATCAATGTTATTTTGTATATATACTATTAGTAAACAACATGTGCCTAAGTTTTCTGATTAGTTCTTTATGGCAATTGCTTTTAGGTTAGGACGTGAGTGGTTGTTGAACGGTTGCTTCTCTTTTTAATACTGTTAGTAACTACGGACTCTTTCATTTACTTCAATAACCAAAAATGTGTATTGACAGCAGTTGTAAGCATTGTATTATCTCTGCTAAGTATTTGACCTATTGACAATTATGTTGCCAGGGGGTCTGGAACGCCACGCACGGTATATTTTTACATTCATGTAATGCATCAAGTATTTACTGTAACATTCCTGGACAACAGCATTGAGCATGGAACCATCATCATTGAGATATACTGATTACTCAGTAATTAAGTTTAACCTCTTCAAAGGTGACTAAATTTTTCCGTATTCATACCCCCAGGGTGGGTTTTTAAATTGATTAGTTTAGAAATGGATTGAAAATTGAACTTTACCAACTTAGTACAATTGGCCCGGAAATGTTTCGGGAGTGGACGAACTGGACATCAAGTCAACCATGGAAATCTTCTGGGGTAGAATATTTTGGGCAGTAGAGCACGGCCCGGAAATGTTTCGGGAGTGGACGAACTGAACATCAAGTCAACCACGGAAATCTTCCGGGGGAGAATATTTTGGGCAGTAGAGCACGGCCCGGAACGTTTCCGGGCATACCACTGAAGAGGTTAATATTGTGAATAATTGTAGTTAAAATCTTTCCAAGTCAAGTAATGCTTCATAATCATTCGTTGACTAATGAGATGGATTAACTTTGAGTTTTTCAATAAGAAACTTGTATCTTTTGCATTGCTCCAGATCCTTGCCATGTATCATGTTTCAAGGGGTATGGTTGTATAATGTTCAAAATAATTGATGGAAATGTGACGTTAAATGTCAATCTGGATGAATGACTGGAATTGTTTCAAGTTGGACTTTGTAGTGTTAGCAGGAGGGGTGGGGGGGAGACAACCATTAATTTATGGCAATTTTCAGTCATCTTAAAAAAACTATAAAACTGTTACATCGTTATATCTATGTATATTATTATAATAATGAGCATAATAATAACTATTATACTTTTCAGATCAGTGATCAGAGTCTTTAATGTTGACTGATAACTACGTCTTGTTGGGGGAGGGGATAAAGGGGATATATCTCCTTTATCCCCTCCCCCTGGGATTGCCCCTGTACGAATGAATAAAGCAATTTTATGCTCCTGCTGATACTTTCAAGTTAAAGTTTCATAGTCTAATAAGGAAAGTGGTTGTCAAGATTGGTGTTTTGCAGATTGTTTGGACACTTCTTGCCCATGTTCTCCACCCTCCGTAAGATCATCTACCATCCTGAAGAGACTTTTGGGAAATGAGCCATCATCATGCTAGGGATTATAGTTGAATATTGTGACCTTATGCTCTCAAGTCCTCTTATTTCTCCCATACTTCTCAACTCAGATCCCAGCTGCTGTGAATAATGACACTTAAATAGTAAGCTGTTCCATCAACTGGATGTGCCTAATATTAGGACTTAGGTGTATTCAAATTGTAATAGCCAAAACTCAGGATATTGGAAAAATGTGATGAATTCCTCCTGCTCCATCTATGGTGCATAAAAATGAGAATGTCCTGGATAATGTGAGTGCTTGGCAGACTTTTATTCATGTGGGTTGAGAGTAAGCTTATTTTTTTTATCAATTATAAATATATTTTGTGATGAGTGTGTCATGGCCCTTGATATCCTCGTATTGGTAAACATCACTCATCAAAAGCTTAAGGAACTCCCATTAAAAACTTAAGCCTGAGTATCAATAAATTATGTTTGAGTTTATATGTTGACAGAAAATTTTTCCTTTTTTTTTTAGACCTATTAATAACAAGCATTCATCAAAATGATGTTTGGTTAAGTATTTTGTAATGCTATTTTGAGAGGCTGGGTATGGATATGCATACCACAACATCACCAGTAGTTATTACGAACCTGAAAAATTTTATTATTATGTGACCATCTATATTTACTCATTCATTTTTCACTGAAAATGTTATTGCTGGTTGGCATTCTTGAAGTGAATTCTGGTGTGAAATAAATAATACCGCATTGGGTGGTAACTCTGGAGTGGTAAATATTAGCTAAAAACAGACTTAATAGCTATTCAAACCCTAGATTTGTCTGGAAAATTGCATGACACAAAGGAATCAACTCCCTCTATTTTATTCTCAGCATGCCTTTGTGCTGAGTTCAAGAAAACCAGTCTCAACGAAGCCAGAGTTGGCGAATATCAACCAGTGCATTGGAATTTGTAAGTTGATTATCCTGCTGTACATCAGGAAAATGAGTAATGAAGTGGACATATCATAGGAGAAAAAGGATCATGGAGGATACATTTCAAGGACTTCTGAAAATATACAGTGTATCTGGTAAATCACTGTTACTAGTACACTGGTATGTAAGTTACAGTAAGTTTGCTAAGAAAATTACAAGAATGTATTAAAAGGTGAACATGATGGGTTACTCAAGAAAATATTACTCATGGGTAAAATTTTTTAAAGGTTCTGGTGTTCCATTTCCTCATGAAGCAGTCTGTAATGTCATTAAACATAAAGTTAACCACACATTTACACTTGATTCAAGTATCAGGGATGAGGCATAAGAGGGGAGACCCAAAAGAAAAGAGAATTTCTATTAAAACCACTGGTATTTTTTTTCTAAACAAACATTATTCACCTTTCAAGTGCTCCTTTTGGAGTGAAGTACTGTCCCAACAATTATTCCAATTTTGTAAACACTTTTTGAACTCATCTTCTCCAAGGCCTCTAGCATTTTTTGGTTTATCTCCTCAATATCTGTGCAGCGATTACCATTCAGATCCATTTTCATACCAGGAAAGTCCCTGAGTGCCGAAGTGAAATGAATAAAAGAGGGGTGGAACAATGAAGTCGAGCCATTTTTAGTCAAAAAGTGGCTGACAGAGAATGTCATGTGAGCAGGCTCATCGCTGTGGTGGAAGAACCGGTCTGCCCCACTGTCTTAAATAGGCATTTTTTTCTGTTAACTGTTATCCAACCTTTTTTAAAACGAGTTGATTTGTGCTCCTTGCCAACCCAGATGACTCTGCTACCTCATCTGCCATCAATCTTTATGCTCAAGTTTGGTAATTTTTTAAAAATTTTCATCGATTCATAAGGTTAATGGATTCCTGGTTTGAAGAAGATTGTCAATTAACTGGCCCATCTTATGAAGCTGGTAAACCTCTCATAAACTATGGCTTTTCTTTAAGCATCCTTTCCATAAGCAATCTTCAACATAACTACAGTTTCTGTGCCATTTTCCCAGAGCAGGAAGTAAATGAAACAAACATTATGATAGCTACACTTTGTTCAGAAGAATCTGCCATGTCAGAAAATGCCACTACCAAAAATAGCTCTTAACTAAAAATAATCGTGGACACTCTGCAAGACCTATCCCAGCACTGCCGCTTGGTATACATAATGCTGAAAGGTTCAGACTATACTATGTCTAGTAGCAGAATTTACTACTACAAATTGGGCTGTGCTCAGGTGCACGATTCCAGTTTCTTTTGAGTCCTGTATCATAATGGGTGAAGGCACAGGATGGATTGGTTGGCCAGGAGGAATAATTTTTCTTTAAATCCGAATATATAATTTAGATCTGCCTTTTTTAAATATTTGCATGTTGAAAGATATGACTTATCAAAATTATGAATACATGTGAGGAAATAATTGTGCATCATTATGAGTGTCCATCAGAATGGTAGTAATTCAAAAATTTGTACTTCATGAGCGTCAGGTGGCTTGGCTAACATTATTCTATTCCCTCATTACGTCTGTGGGACAACAATGTGGCACAGTTGGAGAAAATCCCAACCAAGATTCCTTCTGGAATGGCCAGGAAAGCCGAAAGTCCTTAGTTCAATTCCAGATCCTTGCCAATTTTTTCTTATTGCAATTGCTACATATTTCACCATCGTATTCATGGCAAACCTGCATGCTTTGAATAAGGATGTATTTGAGAAATACTGTAAGCCCTCTTGCTACTTCTATGCCAGTTGTAGTTCTTGATTCATCTTCATATTTTACGAGCTAAAAGATATGATGGTGGAAACATCCTTCTGAGTATCACATCCATTCTTTCAAGAAGAAAAGCAATGCTCATCATTGTACTGCATCAACAGCACATCATTTTCCTCTGGGCTTATCCACCTTAATGCAACCAATGAAATGTTCTGGGTAACAGTTTCTGTAATATGACACTTCCAGCAAGATAAGTCAAATTCCATCAGAGACTGAGTGGAGAACTAAAAGAAGTGGAAAACGTCCAGATAACATTAACTGCAAAGGTAGATAGAAACTGAGACACACCTGGGAAAATAATGGTTGGGTAATGGAAGGAAATAGGAAGCACAGTAATAGATAATAATGAAAGGCTTGTTTGGATGGGATAAATATTCATGTATATGGACAGCCTACCTCAATACATGTCGTTCCTGATTGAATGCCCCGAGGATGTGAATAATTGATTATAATATAAATAGACTCCGCCGAGAAACCAAAAGCAATACTTAAAATGTAATTGTATATACAATTTTGTGAAAAAGTGGACTGTGGGCATGAATGGCCTACCGTGAGGGAAACGATGATTCCCACTCAAATAACCCAAGTTAAGCATGATTGGGCTCAGCTGGAATCCAGAAGGGTGATCAATCTAATCTCAAGTGATGTTGTCTCTTCTTGCAAGTAACAGCGAGTAAATGTGGAATGACCTTAGCCAACCAAGTACAATTGTACTAAAACACATGAGCTTTCTCTACCCATCACTGATTAACAATGAGATTGTGGTGCTGGTCTTATTCTAAAATGTTTTTTATACTCAAGACTGTGGAATGTGGCTGATCTACAGAGAAAAACCTTAGCTCCTGACATGGGGAGAGTGGAGGGAAGAACTCAAATGCCTGAAAAAGAGCACCTGCTTGGTTTTTTCTTGAACTTGCCTCCTCTGTAGCCTAATTAATGTATACTCCTCTCTCTATCCAATTTTAGTGTCAGCCCCAACTCCTTAGTAAAGGATAGAAGTGGCCCTCCACCAATAAAATTCCCCAGAATTAATTTTATGTTCAACTCAGAAATGAAGTACCATTGAGTCTTGAACATGATTGTCAAAATTTAAGAGCCAAAAATGGCATATTCTTAAGACTATCATGTCTTACAAACCAATTCCTCAACTAACTAAATCTGTGTATGTCTTAAGTGTTTAATCTGGGTGAATATTCACTTAATAGTGATGTATAAAACTATCTAAAAGATCCCATAATGCAGCCATAAGCCAGAATTAAACTGTTATGTTTTCAGTTTTGATGTAATTAGCTGAATCGAACAGCTTTTAGAGACTGCCTAGATTTTTTCCAAGCATATGAAGTGTTTGTAATTATAATAAATTCATGGAATGGATAGTTCAAATCAGAACCAGGATACCTCATGCTGATGCTATATGGCATCATTAAGTGTTCATGGGCTTATCTGTATTAATACCTGTGGGATAGTGGAATTTTTAATGCAGAAATACATAGGATATCATTAAAGCTAGAGCATCAGCTTAAAACACTTGAGATATTACGAATGAATCACTCATCCACCACAGCCATATGCAAAGTATGTAATTAACTGAAAAATGCTTGAATCGGGTGTGATAATGAGTGACCAGCATTTTACCATTATTATTGAATTGACTCTTACCAATGAATATTTTCCTCGATATGGCTTTCCTTATTAGGTCTTAAGCCCTTGCTGTAGATGCTTCACGTGACCAAATGCTATCAAATTTAATAAACGTGACCATAATTTTGTTAGCCCTGTGATGTTGTTTGGTTTATGTATTTAAATATTTAATTAATGAAGGATATCATGTGACTAGCAATGACTCTTCTTGAGTTGGGATATCTACAGTTGCCTTGACAAATTGGACACAATTAATTGACCTATACAAGTAAATGACTATAATTTGCTTCACTGAATTATATTCTTGCAATGGGAATTTAAATTGATAAAATAATTTCACTTGCCAATGACTGGAACTGGTGCTGTGTATTGCTAATTGTAAATTTTGTTGTGACCTTAGCTCTTCAGTAGTATTAGATGGAGGTGGGCATTCTTAAGGTATATGTATTGTGGATATATACCTACATAGTTCAACTAATTCCATGCCAGAATTATCATCACTCGTGTAATATTTGCACTCAATATGTTAAGTAATGAGCCACCAAATTACTGTGGGAGAAGTCCTTTTGACTTCAAATGTGCAACAGTTAATATAAATACTGAAATATTTTCCAGGTGCTTTGTTACTGATGTGAAAGATAAAAGATGAATACCATTAGAAGATGTGGGTCAGCGTATTGTTTCTAACAAGGTTTCTACCATGCCCATTGGGAATATGAAGAGTTTTTCAGACTCAAGTGTTGTAGAAAAATTCAAGCTTTTGTACTTGACCTGCAATGCTTTGCCTAGAAGGTGATGCAGTGAAGGTAATAGAAATGTATTATATTGTTGAGCCTGTAACAATAATGAAATCTATTCTTAGTACATCTTGTGATTTCAGTATTATATTTTTCTAATTAAAAAACAGCCTGCAGCTCTCGCCAGTAAGCTCAAGTTGCAGAGGTTTATTAATGACACTGAGAACCCATTGGCAAAGAAATGTGCTGAACCCCAGCCATACCTCTAATATTTGCTGATAAGGTTGAGGGTCCCTTTGGCAGTGGCAAGGTGTGTCCATGTGGAATGATGACTCAATCCAATTTTGTATCCTGCACGTTTATCTTCAAAGGAAGATATTTAAGGTATAGTCTTATTTACAGCTTTGGAATGCATATATTATTTAGTGTAAGAGCTGGATAAGTCAAGGATTGTTGCAAATTATCTTAATGTTATGCTGTCCATAACATCTACATCATAAGTCATGATAATAATATTATAAAGTGTTTATAGTCATGGTCTGACATTGTAACAACTTTTCATTATTGTTTTTGTGCTTATACTCTGGCCAAACATTTTCAGGTAAATATATTTGGTCTGTAACTGCTCTGAAGCTAGTCTGTCACTTCTGCAACAGTATTATAGTCCTATGTGGAGATGAAGGATTCTGATTTATGAAATGAGAAAATAAATGCAAAATCTTTAAGTAATAAAATTGGATGCATCGTAGCAATGACCAGATTTTTGAAAATTGTATATTTCATCCAAAAACATGTTTAATCTATGGTTGAAATAATTTTGTTGAAAAGAGCAAGGAATATATTATCACTCTTAAACCCATCCTACAATGGACGTAAGCCTTAAGAGAGCCCCTAGGCCCTGATGTAAGGCGCTGCTGTAAGCAAGATTGTCACGTCCCATCTTTACGTCTCATGCCAGGGGAGATGTCAGACAATCGGAGCATGCCATCACTACTGACAGTGTCAGTCACAGCATATTGCGGGAGTACTTTTGAGGTTAGGGGTTAATATAAAATATTTACCAAAATCATTGTGAAAATTTAAGAAATTATTTTGGGAACACACACGTACCATGGATGTGAAATTTCCATGACACTATTTCCACTCTCATTTGACTTCAATATCACTGTTGGTCTGTTACAGCGGACTTCAGCATTGGAGAATGACTGCCATAAGGAAATCCTTACATCTTAAGTGCTATGGCTTGTGTCTTACATCCACTGTAGAATGGGCTTAATGGTAAATATTAACTCATTCCAGAGGCCTGTGCAAACAGATTTGCTCAATTTAGCAAAGCAGAGCCACATAATAAGTGCACAGATATCTGTAGAAGCATTTTTTGAAATGGTTTACAGCCCCCTTAAGTTGTTGTAGTACTTTAATTTAATGTGCTTGGACAGCTACAGTCATTTTCCATATTCTATCTGCTACATGTAGGCAGGGGCAATAGTACTAGGAAGAATTGGAGGAGCCCCCCTCCTAATTTGAGCCAAGCACAACAATGATTAACTTCGGTGACTTATTGGGAAGCAGTGCATTCATCGTGGCAGGCTGCTGTCCTCCTCTTAAGTCTGTATGAAATTTTTGCAGTTGTGTTTTCACCTTATAATTTGCTCTGAAAGCTTGTAGAGTACAGCGAATTAGTTTTTCTGAAACTCTATCTCAAGGAATCACTTTCAGAATTTGTTTGAATCTTTGTCTATGGCTCATGCTTTCATTTTTAGAGAAGGGCATGATCATAATTTCAACTCTGAGAATTATTAGTTATGGGCCATGTATTACCAGGAATTTATCAGATTAACTTAGCCATATGAATCTCCTTCACTTGAAACCATGTGTTAGGAATCTACATTATTCAACCTTTGTGTGTGGCCATTTTTATGTAAAATGTCCACTTTTATTTCCCATTCTGTCTCGATGTAGTATTATTTCCACTTAGAACATCATTATATGCATTTATTTATCAGTGAGAGTTCACCCATTGAAGAGATAGAATGTAGTTTTTGTTAGCTGGCATGAGTTATTTGTAGTATTATATATTTTTATGTTAAATGTGTTGTCATTTCTTAATATGATCAGTATAGGCATTCAGGTCATAGAAATTATGTGTGAAGACCTGCACCCTTTCCCAATGATGGAATATTGTTGCTGATATCTATGCTCGTATTTTAATCCATCAGGTCCTCCATTATCCACATAAGAGTGGCACCCTCTTATGTAAGAAAAAGCATTGTATGGGTTCCTCTGGTATACCTGAATTATGGGTCGTAAATGGAAATTCCTGGAAACTATTTCTACTGCTAACCAGGGAATCCGTGTGGAGGTTCATTAGTTTTTAAAGATATTTCTTGGAAAGAATTAAAAAATCTGTCATTGGTCAGGGAAAAGTTTATTGGTGACGTTGTTGGAACTTACTCATTATGCATGAAATTTCCCTCAATTTAAGTAAATAACTTACAGATTGTCGACCCGTTGATTGGAGTTTATAAAGAAACTTTTTACTTTAATTATAAAACTCTAGACTTCTTAGAATTAAATTTTTCCGCCGGTCCCAGATTTCGTAATTCCCGCGTGACGGTGTTGCCGTATTTTACCGGAGAATAGCAGCGCAAGAGGCAACGTAGCTCTACACGATCGCAGCGCGCTCGGTGAGCAGTAGAGTGGAGCTGGATCGGCAGCGAATTGTTGACGATTGTCACAGTCTCTGTTCCCACGGATTCTCGTCTCTGCGACGCACTTGCTTAGGCCACAGCACCCACTGGGTCATTCTGTTTCGAGTTGCCGTTCGTCCTATCCGTGTGCGCCACGAAGCGACTGACCATGGCCGCAAGAATGGAGGCAGTGGTGGGCGGAACCGAAGCCGAGGACATACTGCTGAAGGACTTCACCCACGAACTCCGCCCCGGTTACGTTCGAGTCTTCCCGCGCGGAGAAGCGGCGAAGTTGAGCGGCAAGGGTTACCTCTACCCCGAAAGTTTTCCCGAATTCGAAGCGCAGATCCGGGAACTGGAGATTAGGCCGGACGACGTTTGGGTGGCCTCGTACCCTAAATGTGGTGAGATCAACTCGGAAGGTTGCAGAACAATTAGCTTGCTGCGTCTGCATATACCTGTAATACACGCACATCACGAGTGGCCGCAGAGGCGTGTGGAAGGGGTTGTCGGCATACAACACTCATAATAGAAATGCATGAGAAAAAGGAATTGGGAAGTTGATGTCAGAAAAAGGATAATATTTGACGAACCGGTGTCTCGCTTTGTTCTTGTTTTTATAATTAAAGGTGAGTGGGAAGATAGAATTCTTTTCAGTGGCGTATTTCTCTTCTACAGCCGATTATTCCTGTCCTACAAATGTCATGTCGTGTATTCGCCGGCTTAGCATTTTCTCATTTGGATATGTATTCGAGGTTTTTGAACTTCGGTAATGACCTGGGTGTTTTTCTTATATCAAATAGTATACGTAATTGAATTCTATGAACGGGTACAGCCTACCGAGTTAGACATTGACAGATAAAGTCCAACCCGATCTTCTACAACAGCCTTGACCTTTTTAGACTTGTTTTGGTGGCTCATTTATCGCAAAAGTGTCTCAATTGATTGAACCCTTATCAGTATGGGAATCGCCTTTGGAAAAGGAGTGAATGTACGTGCTAAACATTTATTTGTATATTTTTAAATTCATCCATCGGTCAAGATGAATTGCAAGGCAAACTTTAAACATAGTTGCACTTATCAAAATCTGAAGCAATGGACGTGAGGTGAAATAAAACGTCAACAATCACAAAGCCCCTCGTTGAATTATCTCAAATATGGCCAAATCTCTGGTATGCATTTGATTATTTCACATTCTCGTTAGAAAGAGATTCTCGCAGTTCTGCAGCATACAGCAGGCACATTTTTTTTCTATAGACTCCTTCCGTCAGTCAGGTTTTCTGATGTACCCCTTCACTACTAAGGGCTTACCCTTGGGTTACATCACAAAGTAAACTTCTGTATAGGTACTCAGTGAGCTACTTTTACCCGAAGTTGGTAATCGCTTATGTAGAGCCATGGGCGCCAACTTATGGCGATTTCCTTCGTTGTGCCTCCACCCTTCCTAACGCTCTTGTTCTCAACCAGAACGCCAACAATTTTACCCTCGTCACTGCTAGCCAAATATTCCTGAGCAGGTTGAAACCCAAAAACAGTATTTACTGATCAACCCTCTGTTGCGCTAGGTTCTTCTTTCTACTGTGACCACCGCTAATATATATTTTTCAAGTTCAATCGGTTAACATCGGTTGCAAACTTTAAGCCCCCTTTTAAACCTCAGCAGCTGTCTTCCTTCAGTCAACATACCCTGTCTTTTTGTATTGGAGACGTTTTCATTCCGTTTACATTTTTCTCGAGACCCTCGCATAAGACGCCATGGGGAAATTTTACGAGCATTATCCGTGTAGTTTTCTGCATTTTCGCGTACATGTTTCTACCCTTCTAACTTAATGCTCTACCTGGGGTCGGGCAGGGTGCTTCAGTGAGGGCAACCGATATTAATAAGATAGATCAACCAACTGCGTATCTTTGGATATGTCAAAAGGAGCGAGTAAATTCAGTTTTGTGAATGTAATCTACAGAAATTTTCCGGGGGAGGGCCCTCCTATTAAGCTGACCCCATACCTCCACGGTACTTCAACGATAAAAAATATTCTGGACCCCACAGGAGCCACATTCTAGATACTTCACAGTCCCGAATATATATCATTATAAATTGCTTATGATTATTTTTCGGGCCGCATTGCGCATTTCTCGCAATAATTTTTTGAATTCGTCCTACGGCGACTGCGATACCTCGGATGACTGCGTAATGCATGGTTATCAGCGAATGTAACCGATTTAGATAAGTTTGCCTACTTTAATGCCATAGCCTCTAGTCCTTCTCGCGCCTTGTTTACCGTTTTCTCGGCAAAAATGATGGAAAACCATTTGCTACGTGGAGGAACCGTGTCGCTCCTATCTATGGCTGCTAATCATCAACCATACGTCTTTCCATACGCTATCCTCACTTGTGCCATCGAAAATACGCTGTGCCTTGTATAGGTTTCAAACATGTTGTCAACCTCTCCATTCTACTTTACCCCAATCTCAGCTTCATTTAACATTTCCTCGCCATATCCTTCAGAACGAAGTCGAAGATTGGTGATCAAGGCAACATCCTTTCCGGCTGGTGGGTCGAATGTTTGGGGGAGGTGACTTGACAGCTTTGGTGACAGCTGAGCATGCAGAAACATGTGTAATGCCTTTCTACACAATGGGGTGGTGAAGATACATTGTACCCTCAGATATTCGGAAGTGATAAGCGGTTTCATTAATGGCGAGGCAATACGGTTGTCTATGGGTAGAAGTTATCTCACAAGTCAAAGGTATGTTTGTTATAGGATAACAAGGGCGGACGACGTTCGTTCGGAAGTGGCAGACTTCGCTAAAGACTAGTGCATGCCAGCGCTTATAGTACAGAAACTTGTTTTCGAGGATAATGGTGGCTAAACATATTTCTCAGCTGGGCTTGTGCGTAGTCTCCAGGTTGAAATGACAACAAGCTGATCAACTTTGCCATCGTGGCCATGTCCGTGGGCATTTCCTCCTCCTTTCCATTATTTTGTACAAGTTGAAATAGTTAAGCCGAGGAAGCATAATTTTGGATGGTACGATGCGTTTAATTTTAACTTTGCTTGAAATCATGTTGTTTGTTTGTGACATTACTTTTTAAATCAGCAATTCTCTGTATGGTGCTACGTGATAGATTTTATGACAGAATCAATGAGCCGGACATGGGTAACGTTATCAGAACTTAATTCCTTAATCATCTACGCGTAAAGCCTATTTCAGACGTATCAGAAAATGAGACTAATTTTAATGACTTCTTACAGGAGCGGTGCTGCATAGGCATATATCCGTATGCCTGTTACGGGGCACGTAATGCACAATCTGATGTATGCACTAACGTGCATTTCAAATTGCATCGTGTAAAGCGGTGAATGCACGATTTCGCGCATGCATTGCAAGAATACATGCACGAATGTATGAATGCGAGATGGCAAAACAACCGCTGCTCTTGCAGATTAAAAAAACATGCGATTTAAGATTGTGCAAGTTCGTACCCTTGCAAAAGAGGCTTTAAAGTAGGTTTTGTGGCAAATGCCGAGGCATACGTTAGAGTCACTTGTTTTAATCTCGGCTAAATTTCTTGGATTTCTAGAACCGCCATCGGCCTTTTCCTAGATTCGTGGAAATTCTTGTCTCGATTTGAATTCTATTGTTTAAGCTTCTCGTATGTTAAGCATTTAATTACTTTCGTTTCTTTTAATTTATTAGGAATTTCGTTCTCATCTTTCGGGCTGCTCAGGTTCTATGTCATAATATCGTGGCCAAAATTTGCGCTGCACGTTCTGACACTTCATGGTGGGCCATCGGCCCAGATCTGGTGCAGGGTGTCCATTCCTCAGAAAAAAGCGAGGTTCTACCAAAAGATGGCGTACTGGTACAACTATTGAAGAAGGAGTGTTTTGAAATTGTATTGCGGTGGTTATATTGGGTGATTGAATCTTCCTGTGGTTACAGTATGCGTCCCGTTCGATAGTGACTATTCAGTTCAAATAGTGAAAGCAGAATATAGACCTTATGGAAGCTTCTCTTCTCGTATTGTTCTATAGTCTAATTGCTTCGTCATCATATTTTAAGAAATGGCTGTTGTACTGTATCTCTCGCTTTTAACTTTTCTAGGAATTAGGTGGAATAAGGGACTATGTCTGTCTCGCCCCAATAGACTTTTATCGCCCCTTCGGTCTTTTATCACCTCATCTATATTTTTATCTGTCTAGCTCCTGTGCTCGTATATTAGCGGTGAAGGCTAATTGAGGTTGTTTATGTGTGCCCGATTTCCAAGAATTCTTACGCCAGATTCTAGTAACCAGATTGAACCGTTGCATTTTGAATTTGGCTCATATCTAAGCCCACGATTTCATTATCTACCTGCAACGATCATAAAACGTATCATGGTTTTAATTAGATTCCCTCGTAGGAAATACCTCTTTTGGCGTGAAAGTTAAATTCATAGTGGGTTAGCATGGAGGTTGAGGGAGGCATGCCCCCAATAACTCCAATTTTATGGAATTGAAGTATAGAGTTGAAGATGATTCGGATGTTTCTCGATCCCGGACGTACCCATGCTTTCGCCTTCGCTGCGTCAATTATTGCAACAATATTACAAACGATGCTACCTGTAACGGTAGATTGTTGCCGGCGCGTGAGGCCGCAATTCCGTCTGAATTTCATCCGTAGGGCTATAATCACATCACCTGTGATTCGCGGTTAGCCTTTTACTTCTATTTTAACAAATTTCAACACTTTCCTCAATTCGCTTTTTTGCCTCCGAAATATGTTTTTAAATTTACTCTACCGAGTAAAATACTGGACGTAAGTTTTCAGATCATATATTGTTTACCAGGATTATTGTTTTACGTAATAATGTTTCGATTTTAATATAGTTTAATATGTTTTTTTTACATACGTATATGTGTGTACATTAAAGGCAGCTTTAGAATCTCATCGGAATGATAAAATAGGTCAAGAGAGACGGCCAATGAGTCACTTCACTCTCTGAAAGAGGAAGTTTCAGGCTATACTTCGTTGAAGTGAATCACATAGAATGATATATAATTTGGTAATTTCCACATATTTCATTCCACTCGTCATTGATTGTCATTATCTATAGGATATGTAGGCCTTGATTATCACACTGCATGTCGAAACTGTGGCCTGTAAGGATAAATATGATGGAGATTAGAGATTGTTATATAATGTAAACACTCCTCGCTCATTTTTATTATCTCATGGTCGTCGCTGTAAGTCATAGGCTGGACCTCAAGAACAAGACGTCTAGTTAGATTGCTCTGTGAACAATTTATGTTCGTCTCTTCTCATCAGCCTGGAGTGTTAGCTTCGATTGTTCTTCTATAACTCTGCAATATTTTCTGCAACCAGGTGGCAAAATATCTTTAACTTTATGAACAATGAAATGCCTTTCACGGGATCTTTAGCCGTGCAGCTTAGCCCGTGAGAGTCGTTCTGTGCTGTGCTCTGCTGTGGACTAGTTTTCTGCTGATTGTATCCCCTAATTTCTTGCCCATTGCAGTAAATTGTGGTCCCAATTTCCGAAGAGAATTCCGGGCAATTAACAGAAAAGACGTCATTGCCATAACGATTCGATAATTTAATACTAACTGCCGAAGCCTGTTTTGTGCCACAGAAAAAACTGAAGCAACCAAAAGCCGAAGTTAACCGTTACTGAAAGGGCTGAAATGTCCCATGAAAAAAATCATTTGACCTGACCGGGTTGTAGATACGATGAGAAATTCAACTGTACTGCGTGACTTGCATTCGCTAGGAATGTTTCCACATACCCTATGTACATTCAATCGTGCCTCATGGGCTTCAATTAATGCTGAAAGTTGATGGACACCAACTTCCTCTCCTGGCTGACGTTTCGTATTGTGCTTTGTGGGTCATCACATTGTTTATGGGTGTCATGTGAGGCCTACAGCCGTCAGGTTGAGACGTCTGTGGCTCATATTGGTGGCAAGGCCATCAATTTCCAATGACGGCTAATTGGCTATTCAGAAAGAGGGTAAATCGAACTTAAGGTCGACTGAACAAGAATATCTAAGAACCTTAGTAGAAAGGAGCCCTAAAAAATGTCCTGCCTCACGTAGAGTTGATCTTTTACGTATTGATTGTTTTATTTTCTCGGCCATTTCAATTAGTTAAGTTAGTCTAATCCAAGTTTACAGGTGTACTTTGGTGTACATTCGGATGTTACGAATTGTTTTTAGATCAAGGAGTGACGTCAGAACTGGCAGTGATTTTTAGAATGAAACATTTCTAGTTTTGGAGGCCAGTTGAGCCCCTGGTGGTGTAAAATCAATCGTTAAATTTATTTTTAAACAGAATATTCGGACATCATCATTGGCTGTGATTCAATGCTTCACACAGAATGCGTTAATACAGACGCATTCCATCTCTGGGTCTTGATAGTTGAGAACTAATTTTCGTAATTCCTGATTCTATGGCATCGGGAAGATTAGGAGCCTACTTGCAGTTTTTTTCTCTTATAATAATCGTAAGTTTCCACTCTCAAAAGCCGCGTCATATTCTTTGTTCGCGGCAAAGAATTAGATGCAGCTTTTGCCAACTTAGATCATCTTATAGTTGTGAGCCCGTTGTAAGTACGTGGGTTTATTTTTTGTATTCTTACAAAATCGTTAAGAAATTCAGATCTCGCATATTCTCAATTCGACGGTACTAAGGCTGAAAATTGTGAGTCATGCGAATTATATGAGGAGAAACCTGGCGTCAGAATTAATTTATCCGAGCCTAAAACCGAAAAACGCTCCGCCGCGTTGTGTCCCATTCGACAGGTGATTCGAGTCTCCTCGTCAGGTTAAAAACCTACCCCCCGGTCGGAAGCTCTCGCTTATCACCGGGACGGGTAAGTAGTGGGAGAAGGGGTAAAAGGAATGGGAAGGGTTAGCGAAATACAGCCACTACGAGGCGGACTGCCGTCAAAAGGACGACAACGGGCGGGCAAAATTTTTGGGATAGGGTGTCCGCTGCCCCCCTTTTTTTTGGGGTAAACGTCGTGTGTTCTGCCGGAGGTTCGTGAACGGATCGGGGCCCCACCGGACCAATTATGGTCAAATGTGAGTCCCTTCACCTCAAAAGCTCCCCGTTTACCCATTGTCCCATTCGACAGGTGATTTGGGTCTCCCCGCAAGGTCTAAAAACCTCCCACCGGGCTGTGATTTTCTGATTCTGAGTCCTTGTAGCAAATGGCAGGTTGCCCAAGGAAAGCCAAACTGTCCCCCCTTCTCTGAATGTGTGAATTTCTCTCGCCCAATGGCTTCGTTCATGGTGAACTCTAATCTCTCCCATGAAAACAAACCTCCAGGTTGAATCTGTGGTGGGTAATATGAGTTGAAGAGGAGCTGTAGTGTTGAGAGAGGCACCTGTATGTGGTTATTCATTGAATTAGACGAGAAGTGAAGGGATGTACATGATGGTAATAATGTGTTTATTAAATCACTGCCTGTGTTGTTGATGGAAATAAAGTCTAGTGATTGAACATTATAAGCAATATGTATTTATTGTATATAATAGGACGGTTCTTGGACTCATTGACATGTCGATAAGTTACCCCAGAGGAGATGCTTGTCGATGGGTGATAAAGGTGACAGACTTACACCACCAGAGCAAACTGTGCAATCACTATTGTAAAAATTAGTAAAAATGATTCAAGTAGTTCTTATTTCTGCTAGAATTGTGAATAAGGAAGAACAAATAGTGGTTATTTACTTAAAAATATTTGGGAAACTCTTAAAAAAATACCTTACTTACCTAATAATTTTCCTCTGTAGGACTAAAATTAGCTTGTGCAAACTAACATGGGAAAGTGTTATCAAAGAGTTCACTGAATCTGGGTGAAATTGTTGAATTAAAGTAGTAACTAAAAGTGTTTTAAATATGTTGTGCTCTTGTTTTTCAGGAACAACATGGACACAAGAAATGGCGTGGTGCATTTGCAATGATTTGGATTTGGATCGTGCCAAGTCTCTAACTCTTCGACTGAGATTTCCGTTTATAGAGTAAGTTGTTAGGAATAGCCTTTATCTACTGTCTCATGGCTTAATCTTATCAATCCTGTGCACAATTACTTATTATTTAGGACAGCTATTCCCAACTATAGGCATGCTAACTTAACAATGTTAGTACTCTGTAGTGTAGTAGAACACAAAAAAGCTAAATTATGGCAGAGGCATGAAAAGCATCGCCCTATGCAGTGATGTGACCAACTAATCTACACTACATATGCATACTACCTTGCAAACTGCCACATGGGTGTGTGGCAGGGGGGTGTTAGGACACCAGCTGTGTAAAGATGTAAGGGATAAGGTTTTGGAAGGAGAAGTGGTGAGGTGTGTTATGGGAGTGTATTTAGTGTAGCTCGTTTTTTATTGTGGTGCTCATTGTGTGTGGAAAGAACGAGTTCTTGTATCTATGTTTTCGGCAATGTATTCTCCCTCTTATTTGTTTCAACTCTCTTGTTTGTTGTGATTGGGTCAACTGTTCGACCTAGTGATGTAGTGAGGCGTCATGAAAATATTCTCTGTGTTGCTCTGAAACACAACAGTTCTGAATTTCTCAAGCAAGCTAAGTATAGCGTGTAGCTTCTGAGTCTCTAGGGGCTCCCACCTTAATCCCTCTAAAAGTTATGGAACACTATATGTTCACAGGTAGCAGTTTTTAATGAAGCATGCCTTTCATTATATTATTATAAAATTATACCATTAACAAAACATTGTTTTGTTAATGGTATAATTTTATATTTGAGGTATGGCCTAACGAGAGGGAAATAGCATCTCTCCTACTTTTTCATCTGAGGACCTTCCTATTATACCATTAACAAAACATTGTTTTGTTAATGGTATAATTTTGTATTTGAAGTATGGCCTAACGAGAGGGAAATAGCATCTCTCCTACTTTTTCATCTGAGGACCTTCCTGTTATACCATTAACAAAATATTGTTTCTTTAATGCTGTGCTGCATATGTTTTGTATGTGTGTTCCCCATGATATATTAGAAGTTAAGGTAATTCCAATATATTTTACTGTATCTGAACATTTTATGAGTACTCCACCCACAGTGTAAGTAGGACATTTGTGTTATGACTTTTGTAAGAAGTGTATTGTGGTGCATTTACTAAGATTCAATCATAGCCCCCACTCCTGGCACCAAGAATGAACTTTGTTAAGGTCCGATGACAGAGCTTTTAAGTCCTCATCATTGCTTATTTCGCAGTAGATAACTGAATCCTCTTCAAATAATCTTAATTTACTGCTAACTCGTGAACTTAGGTTATTATGTAATATGTATAAGAAATGAATCAAAGATAATAATGAATAATTGAGGCACCATTTGGGGAAATCTGTTACATGGGCCCGCTGGTGAAAAATGCTGGGAACTGCTGATCTAATTGCAGAGGATGAAATATATCTCCATGAGGCATTGTGGGGAGAAAATGAATACATGAATTATTTTCTCACCAAATTTTGAAAAAAATTCCTTGTGCCTCTATGTCACGTTAGATGTTCTCTTTGCATTTCTTGTCACTCAGCATATTGACACCTCTGCAAAATTCAGTTTTTCCTCTGACTTTGAGGCTTGAGGTGTGGAAATTAAATGGTTACCATTTGTCCCATTAATTGTACAAGTTGGTCAGAATGATGGAAACTCAAGAATTTTCATCAATTTCTCCTTGTTTGTGTAATACAAATTGTTGATGGGAATTACCAGGATGTATGTATGGTAGGGCATGGCACCCTCCTACAAATGTTACAGAAGAGCTTAGTAAAGTTGTGAAGTTGTGGAATATGTTGTCATGTTTAAGAGATTCCTAATACAGTTAAAAACAAAGTTAACTTCTCCTGAGTACGTCTAACTTTTACTTTTTGTCAATGACTTCAATTTATTTACTTGATCAAGGGGAAGGGGAAGCTGCCATCCCTTGGCTACTCCCTTGACTTTATATGAGGTATGTTGGTTGGGAGATATTTATAGTGATGTATATGATCGAAGTGTTAAAAGCTGTATGCTAACTTTGCATGCTCATATTATTCACCTTAGTTTTTTGCAAACTCCTCACATTTCCTAATCTGGATTACATGGAGTGGTAAGAGAGTAGAGTACAGCTGGGCTATCCTCCACCTACAAAGCATATGAAACAAGAAAAAGTATTTGGGAAGTGGCCCTTTGGTGGCATAATGTAGGCTGTAGATATTTTGCTGTGGTATGGACTCAGATGTGTTGATTTTCAAGTCATCTGCTGGGTTGCAATTTAAATATTTTAATTTTAAGTACACTTATTACAATGATAATTTCCGGTAGGTACCTATGTATTACAAATTTAAAGCTTAATTTTGCCAGGACTGGCTTGATAATTTGATTATCATAGCTTTGCCCTGCAGATGCATGGTACAAGTTTGTGCTTTAGTGACACACATGCTTCTTGCACAATTTCTTTTTGGAGGACTAATGAATTATGATTACTTTAACCCATTGAGTGTGGCATGACGTGATTTCACGTCATGATTTTTTTACACAAGTGCTGATGACATGATATCGCGTCAAGGGTACCATGAGTGTTTCAGCTTTCACAAGGGGGCCTATTGAAAGTTCCCTAGTGAAAGCTGGAACACTCACGGTACCCATGACATGATATCACGTCATCAGCACCAGCGACCAGACTACCATGCCGTGATATCACGCCATGCCGCACTCAAAGGGTTAAGGTACTGTGTCTATACAAATTATTCTCATAGAATACAGGAAGGAGGAACTGTAATCTTTTGCATAATCACATATCTATATGCAATTTAATGTGTAGAAGGTGACAGACATTAGTTGGAGGAGTATATGTATTGAATAGACAATGTTAGCAGTTAATAGCATTTCAGTGTTGAAGTAATTTTGTGATAATGAATTTCTCTTTTGGTGGTACAAGGATATGCTTTGGCTTAATTTAAAAACCTGTTTCAGGACTGATAGAATGATATTAATATTATTTCAGGAATTCAAGTATGTCACGATACCGTGGTGAACCAGAAAAGAAGACTCCTGAACAAATGTATACAGAAAATTCTGTGAGGTATATCTCTACTCTCCCATCTCCAAGGTTTATTAAAACTCATAGCCCATGGGATCTTTTACCAGAGGAGATTAAAGGAAAGAAACCAAAGGTGATAACCAAAAATTATCCCTGAGTAACACTCCTAAAAAAATATGGCGCAGCATAGGCATTTTGTCTGTACCTAAATAATTCATGCCTCAAATTTCAAGAAGGCTCTAAGGACTTTCATCTGGTCATAAAATTGATTTGATGAGGTAGCTTTTATGAGTCCTGTATGAGTGTCATGAAACTTACGTTAGAGTATTTATTTTAATGATCAAAAAGAGAGATTACTTCAATGACTTGTTTCACTATTGTTTACAAATCTCTGTGTGCATTACTCTTAGAACTTGGATTAGGCATTGGTCTATCTTTTTTGTGAATGCCCAGCTCACTGTACTTACTTCTTAGCAGTGTGCAAAATGTTGGCAATTTCTATTTGTCTTCTCATCACCTACTGGTCCTAGGAATGATGATAGCAATTGATCACTTGACCATTGTAACTAATTTGCATTCAAGTGGGTGAAAATAACAAAGTGTAGAAGATTGATAACCATCGTAAGAGTACCCTGGCAGAAAAAGTTATCATGATTTTTGCTAACTTGGCATCTGCATAAATAATTATAACCCATTAATGTGTTGCAATGGGAAAAGGCTTCCTACTTATGTGCACAGGGAAGAGTAGTTTGCTTGGTTTTTAAATCTGATTTTGATTTTTTATGTACATATTCATGTTCTTATAAGATGCTTTATCACATTAAAAATATGAAGTAATCATGATATACCTTTTAGCTTGTTGGCACTTTTTCAAATATTTGTTTGGATATATATATAATAGCATGTAATGATGTAAATTGCTAATTGCTTGAAGTAATACATAGTTGTGTGGTCTCAAATGTACCTTGTCTTACATTATGACTAGCAAAAAATGTCATTACTAAAGAAATTGAGGTCTTAATTCTTTTAATTTAATTCCTGCCATTACAGATTGTCTATGTGGCACGAAATCCTAAGGATGCATGTGTGTCATATTTCCACCATTGCAGTGTCCTTGAAGGTTATCGAGGGAGTTTTTCTGATTTTGTTACTCTGTTTTTGGAGGACTCAGGTGAGTAAACGGGTACATAATATTTGTTCTGTTCTAATTTAGAAATTATCCATCTAATCTTCAATGAGATGATGGAAAATTCTTGTAAAATGATCACATTTTAAAATATCTATTAATGAAAACTATGATTTCCTCTGTTCTTTATCTCATAATGAGGATTTTTATCCATTTTTTTAAAATCACAGGTTTCGAGGTTTTGACATAACTAACAACTGAAAAATATCATTTCTTTCAGTTTCCTTCAGCCCGTACTGGGACCACTTGTTGTCATATTGGGAGCATAAAGATGATTCAAATGTCCTTTTCATAACATATGAAGAAATGAAAAAGGTGCTTAAACATTGTGCATGTATAATGTGTAGAATTTGAATTTTCACCTGTTTGACAATGCAAATCACTTCTAAGATTTAGTACAGAGGAGATGAAAATGCAGACCAGTGGGGCTTGGAGTAGAGTGGAAGTTGGAGTGAAACATTGAAGGCCCTATTACTTTATGCTTTCTGCCGTGGTATAAATGAAACTGAATTCTGTATTATGATCTCTGCATTTTTCTGGGTTTTCCTCCTTGTTAGTTGTTTTTGGGATCACAATTTTGCTGGCTGTCCTGCCAGCATCTTCAGGTTGAAGTGTCATGAAGCATTTTTGCCATGCTTGTATGTCGTAGTTTTCCTGCGATATTCATGGTGATGTTCTCTGATTGGCTGAGGTGTTAATCACTCTTCTCCAAGAGTTATTATATTCATCCTCTCTGTTAAAGTTGTTTGGCTCCTTCATGATTTCTATTGCCTCTTGTATTTTGTCCTTGCTCATTGGTGAAAATCACGGGATAATGACAACATATAAGCACAGCAAAAGTGCCTCATGACACTTCAACTTGAAGATGCTGGCAGGACAGCCAGTGAAACTGTTGTCCCAAAAAAACCTTGCACAGAAGGAAACTCTGGAAAAATGCAGAAATCATCATACCAGTTTGGTGGAAACACAAAAACCAACATGAATTCAGTATGGTTCCAATTGCACCATGCAAAGGGCATTATTGTACCCAATGAGATAGTCAAAATTGATTATCAGTGCTGCAAACAGAAATAAGTGCGCAATTAGAATTAAGGAGTATAGTAAATGTTTTTTAATAGGTGACACATCTTCCATGTTCGCAAAAAATTTATTAGAGTGTAATCATTTAAGTGATTTTTAAACCTGACATTTTATATATACAGGATAAGGACAAAAAATTTTATTTTCTCGAGCAATATGAAATAGTAAATGCTGTGAAACCTAATTCAAATCTGGTAAATGACCTCACTTTTGACATGCATTCGCCACTTATATCAATGGACTTTTAATGTTCATTTTAGTTTACGTCATAAACTCAACCTGGGCATTGTTTTTTTTATTCCCTACCCCTCCCCTTCCCCCAAACAAGGCATTCGTTTGTTTGGTATAAGAAATTTTTGTTTAAACTATAAAAACAATAGCCCAACAAATATTCCACAAGTAAAAATAATCCACAAATGAGTTGTATGTGCCTTAATTTATAATTAAGATTATATCAAATATATATAGACTTGACGTAAAATAATATTGTAATGACAACACTATACTTTGTTTTTCCACATATTTTTATTTGTAATGACCCGGGTTACAACGTTCGACGAAGATGACATCAAACGTTGAAACCCAGGTCGTTACAAATAAAAATATGTGGAAAAACAAAGTCAAGTGTTATCATTACAATGTTAACAGATTCCACCAAGTTACGCATGATACTACCAATTAATATAATATGTTTGGAACATATTGGTGTGAAAAATATCTGAGACGGAGGTGAATATACCTGAAAATTACAGTAATTTTCAGGGGCTGTGGTAAATTACGTAAAATACCACCATAATTTACAAAATTAACATGGTAATTTTCAAAATGGCCCATATCTTGTTCTGAGCAACTACTACTCTTGGTGATAAGAACTGTGGGTTGTAGGGACACTACCCTGGTGAAAATACCATGTGTGGTACCGTGGTGGAAATGTGCAGGAAGTGTGAGGGAAGAGTGAATTTGGACATTTAACTGTGCAAGGAAACGTGCAGATGACGTTCAGGAAGCGTGCTGGTAACATTCGGGAAGTGTGCAGATAGCATCCTGGAAGTTTGCAGGATAGGCAGTTACAAACTTATAATGCTCCTGTACCAGAGCAAAATGAATGAGTGATGAAAATTTAGGAATTAAACCACTAAATTTATTCACAAAATATCACAATTCCAGGAAATATTAAAAAAAAGTATCATTGTTTTTCCTCCTCCAAATTGATAGACTTTGAGGAATTTCCCCAGCGACCTTAAAGGTCCCTAGCCCCCTGGCTCAGAATAGACCCTAATTTCTGCACTGTAACATCCAGGGCAGGGGGGAACAAAATTTAACTTTCCCTCAGGAATTCTCTAAATTTTCCTGCAATACACAAAACAGTTCATGAGACATTTAAGAATACAGCTTCACCTTTAGAAGGCAGCTTTATTCAAAATCTAGATAATCTTAACAAGATTTAATACTTTCCCTTTGTAGCCTCCATAAAAAGTACTGGAAAAGGCTGGAGATCTGGCCTCCTTGGCCTGATACTGTACTGCTTAGCCTCTTCTCCATAAACTCCCAAGAGGAGACATCTTCCCGAAATCTGAAGTTGGCACAGTATCACTTTCCCCATCTTCGTACAACACTGACGCCCACCAGGATGCATTGCTGCTTTCCGAGTTTCCTCAACAATTATTGTTATCTAAATTTTGAGCTCTTGACTAAATTTAGTCACCAATTTTTGACACCGAACACAACAAATATCACACCATGTGAGGGCTACAGGAAAAATTGACCTTCGAATCTCTAACAATTGACTGTCATGAAAAATTGCCTGTTGCAATCGAAAGGACGGTAGGTTAAACATAATTAATATTTGTTGTTTAATACTATGAACAAGCATAGAATATTTTATAGGTATTACGATGTGTTTTGCCATACGTTGATGTAAAACTTAATTGTTCAGTCATGAGGTCACATAAAGCCATGAGTACAGCCATATTTGTTAACATATTGAACAACCAAATCAATATATCCATGAATCCAGATGATAAATGATAAATGCTGAGAACTAGCAATTAGAGGGACTTTAAAAAAGTGTGTATGCAGTGGTATGTGAACAATATGTAGGTTTTGGTGACATTATGTCATTGGGTCAGAAAGCATATTTTATGATAAAACTTAGTGACGCTAATGTACTGCAGGCATACAAATAGAAGCATATAATTTCCCAGTCAGTGGCCTATTTTGCACATTTAAAAAATTTGTCCTGTGCATGTAATGTGCAGGAAGCTCACTTCCTCACGTTTCCTGCATGTTTCCTGCACAGGATATTTTCACCAGGGTATAGCATTGTCCACCAAAACCTAATACTTATTTGTTAATATTGAATGTAGTCAGTGTAACTGGAAGTTGAATAGTATCCTAGAACTATATATTAATGACACAATGTGTTAATTCAATTTTAAAGGATCTACCATCAGTCATTGGCCGAGTGTCCAAATTCATGGGCAAGAAACAGCCAAGTGAAGAAGAGCTTAAAGTTCTGTGTGATCACCTCAGTTTTGATTCAATGAAATCCAATAGTGCTGTAAACTATGAGGCCCTTATAGAAAGGAGGGCGAGTTCAAGAAATTACAAGTTTATGAGGAAGGGGAAAGTAGACAGCTGGAAAGAGGAAATGAATCCCCAAGATGTCAAACGTATTGATTCTTGGATTGAAGAAAATGTAAAAAGTAAGTGTGTACCATTGTCTTATTTGTGATTTTGTTAATATGTTTGTGGTTGTCTTACCATAAAATAAGTAGGTAATTTTGGGGTTACCTGTATCTTGGTTACTAAAAAGCCCAGCTTTTCTTCTGCATTTATGAAGGCTTATTGGGGGTTATTAATTTTAAGCTAATTATTTCCTTATTCTACTGACTGTTGTGAAGAAACATTGGGTTGTAAAGTAATCAAGACTTTGGGAATACCAAAATAAATTATTTTATATTTGTACAAGTTTTTGATTTTGTCCAAACTGGCCAAAGAGTGTGTTCTAATTCCATTCATTTTATTATTTTAAACTTATCTATTTCAATTTATTCGTTTCATTTCTGCAAATATTGGGGATTAGGTAATGCATAATGCTGACATGACAGTGGTGTATGGATACTTAACAAAGTAATCATAAAAAGTAATTTTTTAGTGATGGAAGTTTTTTCCAATTTCACCAGTCTTGAAAATAACATGTGTTCAAGGTGACGGAAACCAAGAAATATTAGTCATATTTGCTATTTGCAGCACATTTTCTCCTTTAGTTGTGGCAGATGCCACTGCTTTTTGGCATTTTCATTTTAACCACAAAATGGGCTTGGTATAATGCTTGGTTTGCCATACCTCTAGTACTAAGGAGTAGGAACCCCATGTTCAATGGACAAGAAATGCCTAAAATTACCTCCTCCATAAGATTTGCGTATCCTACCGGAACACCCTGAATCAAACAAAAATGTAGGGAGAGGAAATATTTTTCTTGAGTTCAGTGGAATCTTGCTTGCCAATTATGTATAATTTTTGCTACTTATGGAAGTTTATTTACTGCTATGTTGTCTCTCTTCCAGGACTTGACTCTGAGGCTGAAGAATTTTTTCGGAAGTGGTTTAAAATTGGAGAAAGAGATAGAGAGATTGATTAAGTGATGCAGTGGTAGTTAAATGAATTAAGTCAAAGCCAAAAAGATTTAGACTCCATTGGTCCTCGGGAAGAATTGTCTTTGGAGTCCTCTGAATTCACAGACGGACATGGTTTTGTGTGTTCAATATTTTACATTTGCAGCTCATTTTAAAAAGTCAGGAATTTGTATTCAAGGTACCTACTGTTAAATTTATTTTTACTAAATTAATATTTTTGCATTTCATGGCGCAAGAATGAATTATGTTCAGTGGATTAAATAGAAGTCTTGATTAATTTTACCGTACTGTATTGTGCATTAATTTACACTCTTAGGCACCTAAGATCTTCATTAGATGCTTTACACGTTAGCTTTAGATAGACTTAACTCTATTTACTTGGATGTCCAGATTTCAGCTAGCCAAGATATAATGGTTTACTTACAAGCTGTCAATATATGTGATGGACTTAAACTTATCAATAATTATTTGGTCACAGCTTTCATCTCAACACTGTGGAAAGTGCAAGGTATGACAAATCATCCTTGAGTAGCCTTCAGAAGGAATTCATTCCATTGTCTTAACATTAACACATTCCATGCTAACTGATGAAAATCGTCATTCTATATAGTTGATGCGGACCATAGTCATCATCTGAGGCTGTAATCCTAAAAGCCCATGAATAACACTCATTTCCGGCAAAAATTAAACATATTGTTCCATGTGGAAAAAGAGTTGTACACTTTAATTTTGTATGGTGTTGATGAATTTGGAGCGGGTGGAATACTGATTTCAAATTTGATTTTACAAGCTACAAAGCACCATGGGGTTTGCGTTATGGCTCAAGTAAATGAAGTATGAAGGTAAATGATGTAATGGTCTTGTAAAATTTATTTAGTCCAAGGATAGAGATCATATGTTAAGTAAGCTTCACAGGTTGATTAGCACTGTCACTGCCCACAATGCACCTGGCATGGTTATGGTTGTCTGTCTAGATCTGTTGTCCCAGGCCTCAAATGCACCATGAGTGTACCCTCAAATTCATTACACTATCATCATCTGTGTGGCAGGCCAGATAGCTACACTGTAATTAATAAAATAATGAATAAATGAGAGCTGATCCCGATTCCTTGAGGAGCACCAGATGTGACTCCAACCATATCAGAGCTAAAACCATCAGTAACTACATTTTGTTTTCGATCACTGAGAAAGTCCCTTATCCAGTTGCTTACTTGCAAGGTTGGATGGGTAGAGTGAGCAGGTGATTGAAGTTTTTTGTGCATACTGCAATCTGATTTATCTTACCTTCACTGTTTCTGAGCGGTATATTCTTCACTTTCACGTATTTATGAAAAATAGGCTGTGGTTATTTGGAGAGGTGACCAAAATCAGAGGTCATTTGTTCCATTTAGGATTGGTTGAAATGTTGGTGATAAAAGGAAAGGATTATTCTGATAATGCTGAAAATGAAACTAGAGGCCAAGAATCTGCTTTAGCCTACTCTTATTGAAAGTCACTCTGGGATCTGCAGTTTAATATCTTATCCTACAGATGCAGCTCTATCTTTGAAGTGCTCTCAACTAGGCCCTTGAGTATGGTTCAAGATTCTCATAAGAAATTTCAACCAAATCCAGAATGCCATCTGAAATGGTGGTATGGGAAAAAATATACCCTAGTCTGGGGGTGGAGAACCTATGCTTTGCTATTGCTCCGTGAGCCCAAACTGGCACACAGAGCAATTATATCGGCACGTTGAGCTGGGAGGGTGCTAAGGGATACCTCTATCTTGCTCGATGGGTTGGCACGAGAGTCGAGCAAGTATACTCTAATTTCATAAACTTTGGCACTCAATCGCCAAAAGGTTCACTACCCCTGCCTGAGTCACTACACCTACCTAATCCCCACTGCAAACTTCAATCTAGGATTTGTGTCAAATGTCTTCAGGATGCCTCAGATACACCAGAGACTGTTTTGGTCCCTGGTAAATATGGGACATTGTAATGTCTCAAAAAAGTATATCAAAGATGTCTTTATGAACTTTTGCTGTTGGGCTGATAATAATTTTTAGAAGAAGGTATTTGGTAATTTGTTTAAAGACATCAAGTTTATGTTGCTGTTATCAAGTAGTGTTCCTGCAGAAGTTTTTAGATGCAATCCAATCCTAACATGGTTGTTTTGAGGAGAGTTCTCAAAGAGTAGTGCGCACTCCATCTCTCAGAGGGAATGTTAAGGTTAAGCCATGATATTCTTTTCATCTTTAATTTTTTCTGAAGCCAGTTGTGGGTTTCTTCTCCCTCCTGTCATAATTGCCTCTCCTATGTGGTTACATTTCCTCCTAGTCTGAAGGTCAATTGGTGTAGAACAGAAGAGTGGGCCTATACTGACTTATGTACCTAACTGGTTCCTTAATACTTAAAGATAAACACCTTGGCTGCCCAACCCCGACTCATTTTGGTGCAAAGGTGAGGGAACTTATGCAGCATAGGACCAAAGAGACACTAAATTCCCCGATTTTGTTTGACTTCACTGGTTTCAAGTGAGAAGTTAGTGCTTGGGTTGGTCGTTCAACGTATTTTTCCCCAGTGATCCAAAGTGTTGGGCAACTCTGTGCTTCTCCATAACTGTTATGACATCTAGCTTGATGAAAGTTATTGAAATTTTCACTCAAACATCCCCTTGATTTGCCATTGTTTCCAATCAAGCGAATGCTGTTTTTATCTCCAAAGGGTGGTTTTTTGTCCGGAGCTTCAGAATCTGATGTATCCTGCAAACTTTACGCGTAGAAAATGGTTGGTTGGTAACTTGAGTTGGTGACTGACAAGGCTAATTGTGCCATTTTGGAGTGGTGGGCTGACTTTGGGGAGGGGAGAGTATTTGGGGAATGGAAGAAGGGTGGAGAGAAACCTGGCATAGATATGTCTACTCTCAATGAAAGGTGCCAATGAGACCACGGTTTATTGTTTCTTCGAACAGACTGAGTACAGTCCTTGGAATATTCTCTACATGGCAACCAAGTAGGGTCAGGAATTCTACTAAGAAATTTCCCTTGCGAGCAGGATTGGAGCCTGGGGCTTTTGGGATGGAAAGACTGTTCCCAAGCCACCACACCAACCCAAACCCTGCACACAACCTGTAATAATAATAATTGTTTATTTGACATTAAGTAGAATACACTGCAATAGTCACCGTGAAAAGTATAAAATAGTAAAACACACAGAAAATATAAGCACACAGCAGGAAATAAGAATTTGAGGCCAGAGGTATCACACTACTACAAATACTTGCAAAGAATAAAGTGCTTTAGACAAAAGCCAACGGTGAAAGACCAATTTAAACCTAGACAGGCTAACGAGCCTTGCCTCTTGGGGAAGTATGTTAAAAAATCTGTTTTATTACGTTAAATGAAAATATTAAACCCCAAAAGGAAATTTGCCATGAAAAAATCAACTGGCATGTTCGGTACTCGAACCCAGATCAGATGGCCGTCAGTTGTGTGGGTGGCTAACATGCTATACAGGCAGGAGGGTTGGAGTTGCAATCGTATCAAATGATTAGTAGATGACGATATACATTTATTCGGTGTATATCTTTGTATTTGTGCACAAGGGTGCATACCTTGTCATTTGTGAATTTCGTAATGATTGGGAAAATTTTACACTGTGACATGTGTCTCCGCAGGGCTTAGATTGTAACTTTACCACCGGACCAGCAAGAGCTTGATGGTTAACCCTCTATACACCGATTTTTTTGTCTGCCATGTGCAGTCATTTTGCATGTTACCCCACTCTAGGGAGAATCACGAGCTAAAGGTTACGAATGAGAGATATTTTCGTTGCCAAGCTTTAAAATTTGATGTCACAAAGGCATATAGACGTAAAGAAACCTAATCAGAAACAAAAAATAACTTCTATATATCACCTCTGAGTCACTCAGCGTGATAGAGGGTTAACTGAGGAGCATTGTTACCCTCAGCCTCGGGGCCAACTTAACGAATATGTCACCCTTAAAGTTCTATCTACAAGGATTTAACAGATATGCTAGGACGTTTTTGATTGTGCTTTTCCATGAGATTTTTTAAATATTAGAACTCAAAGACGGAATGAACCGGAACACACAGGGAAAAAAGATTTTTAGCGAGTCCGAATCCTAGAAAACTGAAAGGTTTTCCGTGGTATTTTGAAAAACATAAGATTAGAAGCGACTCGTTTGTTCTAAGCAAGAAAAAAATGTCTGCGTGCTTTAAAAAAGAGGCACATTGAGGGTTGTTTTCATCTACGATTATTCTCCATGAGAATTAATTTCTATCAAAGCGTGTACTGCCATTTAAGTTAAGTCGATTCGAAATATTACGCGACCTTACCGGATCACTTTGGAAAGTGAAATCGCTAACAGAAACACCAGATTATTCGATATTTACTTTTATTATAAAAGGCCGTTGCAGAATAATCGTTGCAGGTTTTTATAGAGATCGCGGCGGCAAAGTGCTTGACTCTGAATGCCTAGAGATCCGTGATTTGTCAGTTTTTTCTTTAGATATTGGACTAAGCACATTTTTCGGTAAATTATTTGAGATCATCTCTTTTGTGGAAGAATTGGGAAAATAATCGTGGCTCTGAAAGTGGCCCGCACCAGAAATCTCAATTCACCGAAACGTTGAGACAACATCCTATGGATTGATTAATGTGATAAGCTAATTGTTAACTGGAAGTGGCTAGAGTTAGTCATTAGTGGGTCAAAGGATATGCATTGCAATATTTTTTTAAAGTAGTCTGAGGAAAAATTTGTGGACCATATTTCATCTTTGTGCGTCTGTCAATGCCTACCTACTCGCCACAAAGGCGGCAGTGGAAATGGCACAATAATATTATATTTAAAACTTTTTCCTAGATAAGGTTGCTTTGACTTAAGTTTTCGGCGCGGTTTTCAAAAGGTGGACGACATTACATGAAAATATGCGTTCTCATAATATATATTACGCTCGAAATGTCTACAATTTTTTATATTTGCTTGCGCCAGTTATAATAACGGGAAGCGTATTGTTTCGCGTGGAGTAGAAAATCAGTGGGTACACATGTAGTAAAGTTATGTCGAGATATATGTCACGTTCCATAACGCTACTTATTAAAATAGAATTGAATTGCAAATAAATCGGTATGATATATTTTTCTTCACTTTTGTGTATAGGTACCACTGAGAACACGTATCACATAATGAGAGCACACATTCAAAGGTTCACGCATATCTGGGCGGATACAAACATCTTCCCAAACATCTTAATAAAAAAGAAAGAACGTCTGGGATGGCGCGCCGTCGCGGTGGTTTGGTGGCTATTGAGCACTAGCTTCCCATCCTGAGGGCCCGAGCTTGAACCCTTATGGTGTCAAATATTTTGCGGTCAAACCTTTCTTCCTGCTTGCATGTCGTGCGGATGGCGTATCGGCGTTTGGTGCCGCTCGTTAAGAGCGCAGGCCTATGCCGACAGCGCATAGTGATCAGGCGAGCCCTTTTTTTCTGGCCTGAAGTCGGTAGGCTCTTCTATTGAGGTATAACTTCATGTCTTTCATGTTGAATACATTGCTGTAGTTATACGTACATGCTTATAGGGCAATGTGTCATTTTTTGCTATGAGTGGAGAGTTTGGTTTTTTATGGGTCATTATAACATGGACAACCGAAATCAAGAAAATAAGCGCCTAATATCTACCCTCGCGCGAGCAGCATTGATATGCATTTATCGGTTAATTTTACATTTTAGTACCCCCATCATAACGCGAAATCAGTTCAGGGATATTTTTAAATGCGCATTGATATTAAATAATTTAAAAGTCATGGCCAATTTTTAAGTTCAGAGGGGTCCATATGTACAGGTGATGAGTTTACTCGGACGACAAATGGAGGCCTAGTACTTCACGAAGGTTTTTACTTTTTCTATTGTGTACTCCTAATTAATTGAATCAGAAAATCGGAATACTGAGCAGCAGATGAAGTACATTTGTTTACGAATCAGCAGTGGATGTTTTTCAGGTGTAGAGCTCTCTAAATGTTTTCCTGTCCTTGTCCCTTGATTCCTACGCTTCCTCAGAAAATGTTCCCACTGAGAGGCGTGGACACTATTATCTTGATTCCATCTTGCTATAATTTGGGCAAGTTTGGCGGTATAAAATGCCATGGATGGAGAGATGCAATCTCTTTTTTAGTCCACCAAGGGTATTTTGTACATATGATAAAATAAGTGTAAAATTTTGGGGCACTTATTTCACACGGGCTGGCTATAGCCATCAGTATAATAGAAATTTGAATACATTAAGTCCTCATTAAATCCATTTATGAAAACCGAAAGAGCTGAATTATCAAAGAATCTGCGTGCCATGTTGCCGCAGTCGGATATTCCAAAACTGGGTAGGACGGTCGACCACCAAGCCAATTGTTTCTCTGAACGCTTTTTGAATTTTTGTTTTTCTCTCATGTGTGTATCTCGTTTTCTTCGTAAGCTTTCCATATTTTATAATCTAACTGAAAGGAAACTAATGTAGCTTTGAATAGCACTTCCAATAATGTTCATTTCGTGCCGTTCTGATACACACACATTACAATTTGCGTACACGCGGTGTCGGTCGAAGCATTGCTAACTTTTCCATCGACCAGAGTCATTCGGAAATCATGTCGCAGCGATTAATCCTAGGCACTCAAAAATTATTTCTTAAAAATAATTAATGCATTTCAGCGCTTTTCCTATCTTTTGGACATTCGAGTCATAACTAAATAAATTCTGCTTTGATTTCGAATTTTTTCTCATCATTAAAATACGTCAAAACTAGTGCTCTTTATACGTAGAAAATGTAAAGGTATTGCAAGCAGTCGTAGTGTGGTGGGTAAGCGATTTAAGTAGCACTTCGCTATAGATTGGTGGGTTAGGTGAAACAATGACCGGCCAACGCTCTTTGAGAGCAGATGTAAGAGCGCTATGTCGCTTGCCCGTGAGATGGTATCCATGAATCCGGGCGACAATCTAACATATTTAGCTGATGTCAGCAAAAAGATGTCCATAAGCAGAAGGTTTGTTCATATTAACTTAATAGAGACACTTTTATTTCCAGCTTATTATATCTTAACACAGTGGTAGAGAATCGTTTTTTTGATCAGCCAATTTTGCACAAAGTAAGAGATTTCTCGTCAATAACTTATTGAAACTCTACCTCGAGTGACTTAATGTTATTATAACTAAATAAAAGATAAAAACTAAGTGAGTATGAAGTTTAAATATTATCAAAGCTATATAACGTTGAAAATGAAACGCAAGCTTATTTTACGGATGGAACAAAAACGAAACCAAAACTTCAAAATTGAATCACGATTAATTTCTCTCAAATTCAGGAGTGTATTTTGGAAAATAACTACGATACAGATGGATATAGTTCCATTAGTTGTGAAATGTTCTTTTATTTTCATAGTTGTTTAATTTTTTAATTATTTGGACGTAAACGGAATATCAACTTCTGACCGGAAAAAATTAAGTTTCTAGACCACTGTGCGCCGGGTGTCTCTCCACCCTTTCTCTTTTTCCCAAATTCCTCTCCCCTTCCTCGCCAACATACCCTACATTCGCTAATGACCTCAATCAATCAAACCAAACCTGGGAACATTTTGACGCCCAATCTTCACTCCTCTCTCTCGACAAAAAGGGAACTAAGATTTTTTTCATGTGGGTCCCTGGACACGTGGGTATCGCCGGGAACGAGAGAGCCAACACTTTGGCGAAAGAGGCACTCGACATGGACGTCATGGCACCGACGCCGATACCCTTCCAAGATGTGAAGGCGGCATTAAGAAATACAGTCCTAGAGCAGTGGAAGGAGTCGTGGAGAACCACCGAAGGAAACAAACTGCGCGGGTTAAAACCGGTAGTTACAGCGTGGCCTTCGTCCGTCAGGAAGAGTCGCCGAGAGGAAGTCGTCATAACACGACTAAGAACAGGGCACTGCCCTCTGACCCACTCCTTCCTCTTCACCGAAGAGAAAATTCCACCACGATGTGATGACTGCGACTGTCCTCTTAGCATTCGACATATCCTGACAGTGTGTGAGAGATATCGGGCGGTGTGTAACAGGCTGCGGCTAGTAGGAGACCTGGAGTACATTCTAGGCGGTGACCCAGATGTTCTCAACCTCGTTTTTGCATTTTTAAATGAAACTGGCCTATTTAACAGTTATTAAGGATGTAAAATTAATTTTATTTTTAATTTTGACTCAGCGTTTATGTCAAGTACTTTATTATAATACCATAATATGCAGTGTAGATATATTTTTTATAATTATGACGTGTAGTGGTGCAAAATGACCATGTCGTCGACGCACCCTATCAACTCCACTACTACTACTACATTTTGACGCTTTAGGGTTATTTTGAGGTGGCGGGAAATTGTGAAGTTCATCATTAACTCGTGACTCGGCGTATCTATTTCGCTGGAATTAAAATCGGGTCTCATTTTTCGAAAATAATTAGAAATTTCCTCATATCAGGGAAACATGAATATAAGCGGCCGCGAGGATGTGGGGCAGCTTAGGAGGTCTAACTCCTGGCTTCCAATGACGAGAGTATAGCAAAGGACGTTTTTTTTTGTTATGGATGGAACAAAAACAAAACCGAAACTTCAAGATTGAATCACGATTAATTTCTCTCAAATTCAGGCGTGTATTTTGGAAAATAACAGAGGCACAGATGGAAAGAGTTACATTTGTCGTGAAATGATATTTTATCTTGATTGTTGTTAGATTTTTAAAAATCATTTGAACGGAATCTTTTTTACTCCAGAGCATAAGTTTGAATTTCAGTGGTGCTTGAATTATTTTGCGGATTTCTAGTTTTGGGGTGGCATCATGCATGGTTCCTTCGTTTGCAGTTGCCTTCAATTTTTGAGATCAGTAAATTTATTAAACCAATATAAACCACTGATTTAACTACATTAATTTAAGTTTTCATTTCTGCCGGAAGTGCGCTTTTTTATTTTTCAAGCATGATGTAATTTCCTGTATTCTTTTATCTGCTAGCTGCATTACATTCGATAAGAACCTCGACTTTAAAAATATTTGCCTTTCACTGGATTGTGGACCAAGATTCGATTGCGTGTGAACTCATTCGCATGATCAATTTTTTTGCGTTCCTTTATCTGATTACTGCATTTGATTCGATAAGATCCTCGACTTTAATGATATTTGTTTTGCACTGGATTTTGGACTGAGAGTCGGTGCAGTATGAACTTATGCGCATGATCCAACTTTTTGCGTTCTTTTATCTGCTCATTGCATTACATTCGATAAGATCCTCGAGTTAAAGAATATTTGTCTCGCACTGGATTTTGAACTGAGATTCGGTCACGTACAAACTTTTGGCAACTTAAAAATTTTAATTAATTTCTTGTAGATTTTGAAAGGGCTAATTTTTTTCAGTAGTAATGGCTTTATATTTTACGGAGTAACCCGATACATGGGTATGGTTTAATGTACCCTGTTACACATATTTCTCATGTGTAAAACTTTAATGGAGTTGACTAATATAATATTTTGTGAAAATTAGAGGGTAAGTCACTCACCCTGGTTTAAGATATATCATTAATAGGCTTAATATTCTCAGTCGTTAATTTGTGGTACTCTATAACTAAGAAAAAGAAAACTTTGCGTAGTCCAGGAAAACTTAAAATACTTTAATCCTCCCCTGCGCTTTCATAGGAGCGAGGCTACGCAATTCCAACTGGCGTTCTTTCTACGGAGTGGCAATTGCTCTCAGCCAATCGAAGAGTAACCACCGTCCTTTTTGTTAAATGCTAACATGAAATCAAATTATATATACACTAATGGAGAAAATATCTTGATAATAACCAAGTTAATACGCGTACGCTCGATTTGATGGGCTCACAGTGTCGATGCCCCCCCCTCTACATTAATGGCGATATTTGGAGTGAAGAGAGCATTATTGGTTTTTAATAGAGAGGACAATATAACTAATAAATTCAGGCTTCACTTTGTGGAACCTCTCCATATCGGAAATCAAAACATTCAAGTAATGGTCCACTAATATTTTTATTATTTACGACCCGGGTTTCGTCATGTAATGACATCTTCAGCATTCTTCAGATTCTGCATTCTTCTTTTTCTTCAGCATTACGTGACGAAACCCGGGTTGTAAATAATAAAAAAATATTAGTGGACCATTGCTTGAATGTTTTGATTTCCGTGAAAGGACAATGCTTCCAGGCGGGAATTCCTGCCCGTCCTTTTCAGGAAATTTACGCGATTTCTCCGGAATCCTGAAATAATCCCGAGTTATTCGGGAAATTGTCTCCGTGGATCCATCAATAATATTGATTTTAAATTGGTTCCACAGTTAAGTACTTGAATGCCATTCAGTTCATGCTTTGGTCTTTTGTGAAGAATTATGTCCTCTGTTTGGTTTTAATAACAAAATCCGTATCTTTCCAACTACTTTTTTTTTTTCGTGAATTGGTGTTATGATGAATTAATTAAAATTACACGGCGCAAATTTACGCGATCCAAATAGGTGGAAAGTGAGTGGTAATCATTATTTTCTTTTTTTTCCCTCTACCACGTGAACAATTCCTCTATCGATCTGAAGTTTTGGTAATAAGCATTGCGGAATAATTACTTGTATTTGTTATTTATCCTGGGTTGGATGGGATAGAATTGTCCCCTATTTCCCTAACCCGGTGTACATACACAGTCACCCATGTCCTGGGCAGATAATATTCTACCCAGGCGGGACTCGAACCCGCGACCCTTGGATTAACAGGCAAGGACTTTACCCAGCAGCCACCGAGGCCGAGGAGGGCGCTATGTCTACCAAACCAGTTGTAGCCTGACAACCGAAATCACTATAGACGCTTTACGACATTAATCCGTTCCGGAGGACCCATCGTAAAGCGAATTCCATCGTATGTTGAATCGGCATTATTTCCGGTCGAGGAATCGGTTACAGAGCATCAGTGCCAATTCACTCAGTGTACGCGACAGAGCCAATGCATCCGAAATATCCTCGATTAAAATTATTTAAACTATTATTAAACCAATCTTTAAACACTATCAATATTCAAAACAAAATGGGAGAAATTTGAAATTTTAAAAAGCGCGCACAAAATCAGCTCAGATCGTAAGTCGAACCCATCGTAAATCGGGGGTCTACTGTATTGCTAATCCCTGCTCTCTCCTTACTTACCTATGAATAGCACAACGGAATGGACGAATTAGTGGATATAAAGCAAGAATATCAACCATCTTTTTGAAATTTAAGGCAAGTAGCACATCAAGCATACATTGGTTACTGGTTATGGAGTGGAAGCTATACGGAGGAAATAAGAAGTAGAATATATAGGGAAAGGCAACCTTCAGTGAAGTCAACCAACTACTTTCAGCCAAAGCAATAACATAGGCTTAAGGAAAATATTTCCAAAATTTGTATGGAATGGAGTGTTGTGCTATATGAGGCAGAAACATGGACAGTCCGGAGGAAAGAGGACAAATATCTAGAGGGTTTTGAAATGTGACTATGGAGGAGAATGAAAATATTAAAATGGAGTGATAAAGTGAGAAACAGGGAAATGCTAGGTAGGATGAATGAGAAAAGGAATATTTTAAGATCAGTAAGCAAGAGGAAGACAAACTGGATGGGACACGTACTGAGGAAAGATTGCCTGTTGAAAAGAATATTAGAAGGAAAGATCGAGGGAAAGAGAGGGAGAGAAAGACGAAGAAATAATATGTAAACGGATATTATGAATGGAAGGAGTCACGAAGAGCTGAGGGAGGCAGCACAGGATAGACGAGCACGGAGGGAGCAGTTCAATTGAAACCTGTCTGAGGACAGATTCGCCTCAGAAGAAGAGATTTTTTTCTCTCTCTCAATGTGATTATGACTCTCCCTACAGCACCCCATCCTCTGTTCCGATCTGCTCTGTTGTCCCCCTACCTTCCCTTCCCTCTCTCGTACCTCCCTCTACCTTCCCCTTCCTCCAACTTCCCCCTCTCTCGGTTATTCTTCGTCTCTCGAGACATCGTTTCCCCCTAAGTAGTGACCCACCTCTCACCCGTCAGTTGAATCGCGTAGCCATGGGTTCACGGACGGAAGACGTGGTGGGCGGCACCAAAGCCAACGATATCCTGCTCAGGGATTTCACCACAGAGGTCCGCGGCGGGTACAAGAGGGTTTTCCCGATCGGAGATGGAGGGAAGAGGAGCGGGAAAGGTTACCTGTTGCCGAAGTATTTCTGCTACTACGAGAGGCAGATCCGGGAGATGGAGATAAGACCGGATGACGTATGGGTCGCGTCGTACCCCAAAACCGGTGAGAAGAAATAAGGTTTCGGATGCACTTTATTCCTCGGAAACCTTTGCGGCATAAATATTATTCGAGCTCATTCGTAACTATTATCGCCCAATATTACGCTGCCAGTTTATTTGTGGTCAGTTTATGCGTGGAGCAAATTAGCGAATGTTTTTCATTTCAAACATTTCATGAATTTGACGTGAAAACGAAATTCGGTTGAAATAAAAAGAATTGTTATTATGTTTTCTTTTAATTAGCGCTCGTCTCGACTTCGCACGACCAATATTTCCATTTTAAATTTGCAAAAGAAAAGAAGACTGCAAGCGGTGAATGGAGGAATGGCGGTGTACGGGTACAGCGTGACGCATTCCAAATGCTATCGCGAGTTTCTACATCTTTCTTCTTGCGTATTTACCGTATATAACGTAAGATAAATGAATCATATACTCTCGGTATGCATTCCTGGGCTCTTAGCCTTGTTAGGCTCGTGATTTCTGTCATAGTTTCGGCGGAAAACTTTCCCGTTTCCCTCATGATGATGGGAAACTATTCCACGATGAAGTCGGACGAAACGCAGAATCAAAAACAGGAGGATAGCCGAGAAAAGTTTTTCATGAAGTTTCATTTAGGAAGACGAAAAATCTGTTATAATTTTCTTCGTGTAGCAACATATGCGGATAAATACATTTATCCTAGTCCTTCGCGCTCTTGTCTACTGACTGAACTGCCAACGCACTTAGCGAAACTACCGAACACTCACATACACCTGTAAATGTCACGTTAAGGTGGATGCTACATAAAGTATCGTTTATTTATGATAGAAGTTTATAAATGCTTCGATTGATAGAGTTTTATCATGCCGTCCAAGTAAAGGCCTTGATCTTTAAACCGACAGAGCATGAGTCAGGATTCGAATCGGAGGCCGCGGTTAGGCTTTGGTCTATTCCGTCCTTCAGGAGTTGTCTACGGTTAATCATCCTTATGTCGTTCTCGTGCGTATAGTTCTGTACTGGTGTTGCTCCGAAGCTGTGTCGCTTTTGTGATTTTTCTGGTTCCAAATTCGTGTTGATCTCACGAATGCTCCGGAGAGGTCGGTCTCGGAATTTGTGCAGCTCGGATCCATAACTACGCGCCAGGGAAAAAAATCACCAATATTTGGCACTGTGACTATGTCAGATTTTTCCCAATCGGAGCTGTGACGAAAAAAATGTCCCGCTTTTGCTAGAAGTACTCATGGTTGTAATTGTGATCCAGCCTGTGATTATGCCATTGTGTTTTTGAGGAAAGTGACTGTTTCACTCAGCTCGTTTATTGTTTTTATGGCTCAATTAAAAGTCGGTAATCCAGTGAGCGAGTGCATGTCTCAAGAGACACACTTATATGTCCAGTGAACGTTGGAAAAGCTGATTTATCTGTCGTATTGTATTTCGGTTTCGCAGAAAGTGAAGTGTGTCAGAGTGTTTTATGAGGGAAAACGCTCACGAGAAGAGGTCAAGATCTCGCCCAAAACTAACGAGCCAGAAAATAATCATGCGAGAAAAAGAATCTGGATTGGATGCGTTCATGAGCCTCCGTCTTAAGGCGTTTTGCGCTAACCTCTGTGATGAACGGCCATTGAGCGCGGAAAAATAAGAGTAGAAGACGAGGAACTCCGTACCATGTCAATATTCTACGCATATTTCAAATGAGCCACATATCACTCGTAATCCTCGATAAAGTCGAATATAAGCGCTGATTAGCAATTCTATTGGAGACATTTCTCTAGATTTTCTGAAAAGATGATATAAAACCGCTCCAGATTTTATTCATTATGGATGGAATTATAGGAACCGTATCGCCTCAACATTTTAGCTGGTTAATAGTAATCTTTACCCGAGTGGGAATGTTTATAAATTTTTCAATGGCCTTTGGTGACAATTGAACCAAAGAGCCCCATGAAAGGAGACCAATCATGGAATAACTTGTGAATCTTACTCTGTATTTCCGATGGTCTTATAATTTTCTCGACATTTTAATGTTCTCCATCAATTTAATTGTTTCCAAGAGGTTTTCTAACTGATTTTGCTATTTTTTGACGCTTTTATTATAATTTCAAGTAGCCATAGACAACAATAATCCAAAAACATATACATAGTCACAAGGTTTCCATTTGCTCTTTCGTAACATGGTGATTTTTATCTTCAACTAAAAATAGATATATGTTCACTTGTTGTTAAAGATTACATTTTTAATGTCGTTGCTGATGAGTATATGCCAAAAAAGTTTTCATTCTACATTGGACGGCAAGAAATTTTCCAAAATTCCCTCCGGCAGATATGGTTCTGCATAATTTCATCCACACACTTGTGCGATAACGCACAGCTATAAACGACAGAGGGAGATAAGTTTTGGGCTTCAGATATTTTCCCCTCCTCCTTATCTTTCATTTTTATGTCTGGTGACTTAAAATTCTGAACGATACGCCGTTAAAGATGTTTGCGGGTTTAATAAGATGTTCAGGAAGAAACTTGGTTTGGAAAATTTATTAATTCCTTGTAGCGAACGCTTTATTCAATCTTAAGACATTAAAAATATATTTGGCAGTATTTTATTCCCAGATTAATATTGAATGAAATCTGGTAAATTTAGTGGGAATCTTGGTTTTAGGTTACCATCCTCTTCATTCATTTATTGAATCCTAAGATTGGTTGACTGCAACCCTCCACCCTTCCCTATCTAATGCTAGGCCTCTTACCGCCTGGAATCTTTTCCTATGTACTTTCCTCTTTATTTGGTCTATGAACTTATTCCCGGGTTCTGCCTCTGGGGACATTCCCACTATTTTGCCTTCAATTGTGTTCTTTGCAAACCCATTGTGTCAAAAGGGTGTGTCCAATCTGGTTCTTCTTTTCTATATGGTGTTCCATATGATCTCCTCTACTCTTATGAAGACGTCATAATTTCTTATTTTGTCCATCCATTTCATCTTCAGCATCCTCCTCCAGTACCAGGTTACGCAGGCACCATCCTCTTAGCCAATATAGTTCCAAATTACTTGTTTGGTTCCAAATTAGGAAATAACTTTCGTTTTGTAAATTAAGTAAAAACACAGTTGTCCTCCTCGCACCGGCTCCTCCCCTTGATATCTTTGATATGGCCTCAATCATTTTTCCCAGTATCTAGATATCTGTCCTTATCCCAATGTCTTTGTGCGCATCTTGGACTTTCCAAGTTATCTCAATGGCGTTATGACGTAGCGTGGGAGCACTCCGTAACGATCTTTTGGGCGTGAGTACCCTGATACCCATCCCTCCCCATGAAACCTTTATAAGCTTCACTTTTTTGTGAACCTCTTCCCCAACCCCACCACCATCTTCCTTTGTAAGTTTGTTTATGTATACGACGAAATTTCACTCATTTTTTACCTGATGATGATGGAGTACATCGAACCTATGGTCGAATTAAAGTTATTAAAGTTATGGTCGAATTAAAGTTGCCACCTTCGGTGGCAGTTAAGCCCGCGTTTATATTTTACTCTTAAATAAAGGTTCTCTTTCTTTTCCCTTTTCATTATTCCTTCGCTTTTGAATAACCTGATTGCAAGTTGTCTAACTGAAACAGTTGCCCAAATTATATCTTCCGTCATTATAATTCAGATAGCATTTTTGAGCTATACCACAAACATTTTTTTTCTAAATAGTCGTTCGGCCTCGACTTTTCCAAACGTGTTACTCAATTTCTTCAACAAACGCCTCTTCAAATAAATCTTTTTTTGCAAAAATTCTTTCCGGTACGGCAATGCACTCGATTTTATCCATTTTTATTTGCCTTCTCCGAGGTTCGCAATCACACTAACCACTCCGCCCCCCACGCTCTGGCCATCTCACCCTTGTTCGACTTCTAATTCTCTATGCGTAAATCAGGGGATGCTAGATCGCGGTCACCTGCAACTTTGTATGAGAAATTCCAAAAATTGTCCATCTAAGCTCAAAACTAACACATCTACCAAAAATTACTCTAAAAATTGACCCTTTCGCTACATCTCAAGTCTGCGCACAGCCAATGCCCAAATACTGTCATGTTGACTTTCCAGTGGAAAATTTCAGTTCTTCATTATGTTGAAATTCTACCACATCTCACCTGATACTCCCCTTTTTGCCGGGTTTCCCTCATCCCGTCCTCGTCTACTTTGATAATTCTTGTTACATCGAACTTTCCATCATTAGCCTAAATGACCTCGCCTAAAGAGGGTTCCGCCGTATGAAATTAAAAAGTGAAATCACAATGCGTAAAATGATGTTGATGACAATTTTTTCGCTCTATGGTTGCTTGTTGATAAACTTATCCTTTACCTGAGATATAATAAAATGTTACCGCTTCGTACTTTTTTCTAGTTATACTGGTCGTCACATGGGCTTAAGCGTAAGAATCGGTGAAGCCGAGGGAAAACAATACACATTCGGGTAATCTAATTGAGTGCCTATCTGTTATCTTATTAATTTATGATGGGAATAAGATAATGAGAGGGAGCTGAGGAAGATTGAGGTAGGCGCTGTACTTTTGGTGATGGGGACTGAGGACGCTCTACGCCTCGACTACTACGGACTATTTTTTTGCAATTTTTGTGAAATAATACGATGAGTGATGAATTCACATTAAGAAGCCAGTAAGAATGCGAACGAATCACTCACCGTTACATTTTAGACGCGAAATGCACGTCAGAACTTTCTCATTATCGAATTACGTCTCTTTGGAGCACACTCCCTTTCATGGAAATACAGCTTCTACTTTTTGGTCCGTTACGTTTGAAATTTTTGTAGAGATTGGTGGGATAAATGTCTGATATTTTGGTATCATTTACAAAGACGAGATAAATTTTCTGCACAATGAGATCGAATTCATTGATTTTTATGTTAGGAGATATCGTGGTTAAGCTACATAAAACTTAACTGCATGCCTCCTTATTTTAGTATCCCCATTCCATCTTGCCTGACTCACTGCCAGTGCACTCTACAATATACTGTGATGTGGTTGGGAGTGATTGGAGTTTACTAAAACCGATTTATTGTGGTTCTTCAAATTAATGAGAAGTAATTGGTTGCTTTCCTACTTACGTTTTACTATTAAAATACATTAGGGTCCGTAATCTTGTCGCAATATTGTTACGATAGGGTGATGATACATGGTGTAAACACTCTTAAGTGTAAATAAGGTTGTTGAATATTTTAGTTCAAGTTTGACTTTGTTGCCACGCTTGGAAAAAAACAAATGATTAAAGAGACTCGCTGTTTTTGTGGTATCCTAATTGGAAGTAAAATAAGTGCTGAGTGATACAAAACAATTAGATTTAATCGCTTTGGTGCGTCAATCTATGGAGCTGAGGACACTGTTGTGGTCAGCCTCGTTTAGATTTAAAATACTTCTTGGTTATATAGGCTGCATTTTGGGGGTTTTACCGCGTTGTTATTTTGGTGACACTTCGAACTGAAGATGACTGCTGGAACGCTGGCGAAACTGTAGTCACCGTAAATAACAACGCGGGGAGGTCAGGTGAGGAGTGACGACTCATCAGATTAAAAGGAGCGCGTGAACGATTCAGCGGTGAGCGGCTGGGAATTTTGCTCACGTTTTCTCCCCTTGCAAGTCATGCTATAAAATTAACTCTTGCAACAGCGGGAACCAGGGTTTGAATGTTGGGAGGTGTGATTACCTCCAATAAGATGTTCTGACAAAATTTTGAGATCACCGGGACTTGTCACGGTATGACCTTTCTCGGAGTCACCCACAAGCGCGCATGGGTGCGAAATTCGCTTTGAGCGGAAAAAGCATTCGCCTTTACAACGTAACTTCATAATTGCATGTTATAAATCACAAACTATGATATTCAAGGGTAATCCCAAAAACAAAGTCTCCTATGTTTTAGAAATTTATAAATCCGTTTATTTTCTATCATATTTACACCATTTTAAAGGTTGAACATTTGTCAATTTTCCTAAATAATCGCCATTTCGGTCGATGAATTTTTGTAGACGCTGTGACAGTTTTTGAATGCCCATGTCACACCAGCTCGCCGCCATGTCCTTGAGAAAGCGTTGAACCCATTCTTTCAACTCGACGTCGGAGTTGTATCGTCTTCCGGCCAAATATTCTTTCAACTTAGGGAACAGTGGTAATCACTGGGTGCCAAGTCGAGACTATAGGAAGGTGATGATGTTCCATTTTCACTCTTGCAGGAGGGCGACGTGTGGGCGAGCGCTGTAATGGAGAATGCTTGCGCCCTTAGTTCGTCGTAAATTTCAGTGCGACCGGCTGCAAACTCTCATCACCACTTGCAAACGTTGTTGACATCCATGCACGAATCTCCATACACTGCCTTCAATTGGCGATGAATTTCAATCGGTTCAACACATTTTGCGTTCAAAAAATCGAATAACGGCGCGAACTTCGCACTTTTGCGGCAGCGTCCAACGGGAGCTCCATTCTCAACGGCTGCGAAACCAAGACTGAGCGTCCCAGCGAGGCACGCACAAGCTTGTATGGGAATGGGTGAAGCAACAATCACAACAGTGTGGCCAACAGCCGTCTCTCTCTCCTCCAACGCTTTGGAGACCTTTCTTTTTGGATTACCCTCGTGCTCGGCCAAGAAATATTGGAAGATGAATACTATGTATGATGCTGAGAAGAGGGCCAGCCCAAATATTATTTTTGATAATTTAATCTGAAAAGAGCACCACTGGATGCAGGTGCTCACAAATTGCGTTTGATCATTGGCTTCAGCTGCATTAGTTCTGAGAAAAATATAGCAATCACCTTCCCGAAGTCGTAATTCATTTTCAAGCTCTATCTGGGTGAATGGAGTATTTCGAATTTCGGGGAAAAGACAATGCCTCTCTTTTTTATAGTAATGAAAAAACAAAAAAAATTCTTAGTCACAGATAATGACCACTAAATAGAAATGGAACTATAATATATACAATATTTATAATAAATTTAATTCAATACAATATGTGTTCTGATAAAGTCCTGCTAAGCCTATGGCTTGTCAGCAGTTTCTCCTTTTATTGTCCATCGAATTGCCAAAGATTTAAAACAAATTTAAAACCTAAAATGTAATAAAATCAGATAAATATACAAATAACACAATTAGAACATTTCTATCAAGTCATAATAACCTTAGGATAAGTATATTCTTTTAAAATTTAACAAATGAACGACATTGATCAGTCAGAAAACATGATTTAAATATGAATGAAAAACCAAAAATGTAATAAAAGCACATAAATATACCAAAAAGCACAATTTTAAAATTTATATCAAATTATGATTACCTTAGGATAAGTATAACACTTTTTTTTAATAAACGGATGCACTCCATTGATCAGTCAGAAAACATATTTTTAAAATGTGAAAGAAAACAGATTTAATAGTATGTATGCAATATTAACTCAACTGTATTGCTGTTTATACAATAGCCATTGTTTCACTTCTTTCTTTTATGAAGACATTTGGTCAGTTTCAGGTTTTGATTGTGGTAATTTATTGAAAATCAGTACATCATGTACATTAATGAACTCTTACCGTGGTTGTTGTACTATTTTGTAACCGAATATTTTTCAATACAGCGGAGTCGAATATAATTACTTACTCATAAATTTACTCACATGAATTTACTTACAATTTTCAAGTCATTAATGCTGATTCATTATTCTAGGAAGTACATGGGCACAAGAAATGGTGTGGTGCATCGCCAACGACCTGGATTTCGAAAAAGCCAAAGCTAAGCTTCTTCCTATGAGATTTCCTTTCCTTGAGTAGGTATTTTACGTGAGCAATGAACTTAAGTAACCATATTTCAATGTTTAAAAATTATTTTTATGGTAGCAGTCAAGTATTCTGGCTCTATTAAGCATTTTTAGCTGCCAGAAACAATTTAACAAGGAGAACGACTTAAATCTAACTCAATATACTGTTGTGAATTTCCTACTGTTACCGAACATCAAAGGTAGCTCTTAGTGATATCTGGATATCTGCTAAGTAAATACTGTTGCTTATTTCATGGCATTTTCCATGTCAAAATTCATAGTACATCCTTTGCATCTGGCTACATGTTATTATCATTTCAAAATACTTCATCCGTTTAGTCTTTCTTTGGCAGAATAAATGTCTGAGATGAATTTAGTTTTCCCGACTACTTATATTTTTTCCAACTTCTTAACGCAAATGTTTGGGGACAGAAATATTATTCTCATGAGTTGCACAATATGAAAACGAATATTATCGGTAGAAAAACACAATGGACTAAAAATCGTCTATTCCATTTCCATTAATTTCCAAGAGACAGTTTTAATGTAACATAATATCAAATAACATATCAATCCTCAACATTCAATCATCAAGAGCTGTAAGAAATGAATTAAACCCTAAATTACGAACAAATGATGAGGGAAGTCAAACAGTCATGACATTCACGCACGTGAAAAGTGAGATATCTTGCTGAGATGAAGGAAACTGACTATATTTTTGAGAAAGCAAAAGCACTGAATCGAGGGATGAAGTTTTCTGGATGCAACCTGAAAGCGAGGATTCCATGTTATAGATCTCGTTCCTGGTGGATTTGGGAATAAAAATTAATTATAACGATTATAGTCAAGCATTGTGACACTGTTAAACATTAATAGCTGATAGGCATTACTTTCACTAGGGGTCAATCCATACCAAGTGGTCCAAGTTGGTAGCTCGACCATTTTAGAAAAAATTCATTTTTTGAGGGCAGATAGCCTTATGTTTCGACAGCTCAAAACAAGTTATATTTTATTTTTAGTTTTCATGGCAACCAAATGGCGGCCATTTTTCAATCTCGATGCACGGCTTTTTTAGCATTTGCAAGCTTTGACATTAACTTCTGTTACTCAGCTACCATTGGTTATAGGAAAATGAAATAAATTTTTATGCAATACGCATACATGGAACTACAACTCTGTGTATGTCATAACGTGGAATTGTTATTTCTTAGTGATTATTTTAACAGCCAAACTTTAAAGTAAAAAACGTAAGGTTTCGTATATTTCGGAATTTTTTTGGGGAAGAAGAAATTTTCTTCGACCCTTAAAAATTACTCCTAATATACGGTGACATTAGATCTCTGTATTAAAATAATTTGAAGTCAGAAGCTTGCATATTTTTATTTTTACAGAGCCGGCAAATTGTAACTTTTTAAAAATTTGCAATATCCCAAGTTCAATATCTCTGGTGGGCAGTCGTTTAAAAATTTGAAAATTACAGAAAATAAAGATCTGTACATACTTTAACTATGATATAAAACTTGACTTGGAGACTTTTCTAGTTACGCAGATATAGGTGTGTGAAAAAAGCAAAAATTCAGCATTTGCGAAATGATGTAAATGCATTTATCATGCCCATTATTACACATCTTAAGGCTTGAAATAATACTTTTTTGAAATAAAATGCTACTAATGTTTTAATCAAGCATATGTTTATCTAGTATATACATTAGAATTTGAAATTATTCAAAAATATGAGTGTGAGGCCACATATATTTTTGTGAAAGAATCCCTAAATTTTAATTATATGCTTTGCATTTGGGGTAAATTACATTTTTTATGCATTTTAACAACAATGTGTCCACACAAAGCGTTGCTACAACAGTATCTAAAGTTTACTTAGATGTGTTGGAAAGAGTTTTAATTTTTCACTAGGTTCTGGAAATGATGGTAATATGATAATGATACAGTCCTCTGTTGGTGTGTTGTCTGGAGAAGAGTGCCATAAATGTGTTTATGGTACTGTAATGAAGGAAATTCAGAATATCAGTGAGATTAGCCAAGATAAGCAACATCTCCTAAAGGCTAGAGTTTCTGGTGATATGACTTCAATATGTGAGTACCATAAGACCAAATATTTGTTTAAATATATTATATATTATATAATTATAGTATCAATAACAGACTTAATATTTCTTTCAATTTTCTTCGATATATTTGGTGAATGATTTTTAAGTACCATACAATTGGTACCCAAGTGTCAACAATTTTGTGGAGAGATTAACTATGGACTATTTTTCTATACACCATATTATTATATTAAATTTCTTTTTTTCAATCATCTAAATTTCAAAAAAGTATTATTTCAAGCCTTAAGATGTGTAATAATGGGCATGATAAATGCATTTACATCATTTCGCAAATGCTGAATTTTTGCTTTTTTCACACACCTATATCTGCGTAACTAGAAAAGTCTCCAAGTCAAGTTTTATATCATAGTTAAAGTATGTACAGATCTTTATTTTCTGTAATTTTCAAATTTTTAAACGACTGCCCACCAGAGATATTGAACTTGGGATATTGCAAATTTTTAAAAAGTTACAATTTGCCGGCTCTGTAAAAATAAAAATATGCAAGCTTCTGACTTCAAATTATTTTAATACATAGATCTAATGTCACCGTATATTAGGAGTAATTTTTAAGGGTCGAAGAAAATTTCTTCTTCCCCAAAAAAATTCCGAAATATACGAAACCTTGCGTTTTTTACTTTAAAGTTTGGCTGTTAAAATAATCACTAAGAAATAACAATTCCACGTTATGACATACACAGAGTTGTAGTTCCATGTATGCGTATTGCATAAAAATTTATTTCATTTTCCTATAACCAATGGTAGCTGAGTAACAGAAGTTAATGTCAAAGCTTGCAAATGCTAAAAAAGCCGTGCATCGAGATTGAAAAATGGCCGCCATTTGGTTGCCATGAAAACTAAAAATAAAATATAACTTGTTTTGAGCTGTCGAAACATAAGGCTATCTGCCCTCAAAAAATGAATTTTTTCTAAAATGGTCGAGCTACCAACTTGGACCACTTGGTATGGATTGACCCCTAGGAGAGAAAATCAAATCTAGCAAAATAGCTGTTGTGATATTCCAATTGTTACGTGGCATCATTGGTAGAGCTATTTGATATCTGAAAATCTGCTACGTAAATGCCGTTTCATATTTCATGACTTATCTCTGATGAAATTCATAGGAGATCCTTGGAACCTGGCAAAAGAATTCATTTTATTTATTACTCCCGCTATTTATTCTTTCAGCCTCAGAATAAATGCTTGAGATGAATTTATTTTTCCCTGACGCTTATTAATATTTTTTTTCAACTTCTCAAGGCTCACGCTTGAGTACAAAAATGTGAGTCGTGTTGAATATAGAAACATGGAAACAGATATTCTTGTCTAAAAGAAACAATTCGCTTAAAAAAGTTCCATCCATCCCATTTCCTATAATTTTAAAGGAATAATTTCAGTGTGCCAACATATAAATAATCATGAGTATAGAATGGGTTCAACATTCAATCATAAATTGCTATAAAAATGAGTTAAATGTAAAACTTAAAGAGAAAATGCTGAGGACAGTGAAGCAGTAATCAAATATACACTTGAAAAGTAAGAAATAACGCAGGGATCAAAGCTGTTGGCTACATTTTAGAGGATGCAGTAGTGTGTTTATTTAAATGATGGATGAAGTTTTCTTGTAGCAATCTGATGTCATCATTCCATGTTATAGACTTGGTTTGGGTGTGTGTGAATCTTAGACTAAGTCAGTATTCTGTTGTAGTATGTATTTCACGTGAAGATGTGTGCTGGGATGCCAGCCATCGTTTCACCCTTACTCTATCGTTCCTCAAACCTGCCCTTTAAAATGAAATCTTACAATGTTATACTCTAGTATCATTTCTTTGGTATTTCTGCTTAACATAACCTCGAAAAATAAATTTGAAGCTATGAAATTTATTCTGTGCTTCAGGCCTAGAGCATCCAACTAAAAATGGGTATGTTTTTCTCTGGCCTATGCAGTCTTGGTACAGATTAAGAGCTTTGCGCTTCTATTGGAAAGGGATACTTAAATATTAATATGAACCGAATACTTTCTGAATTAAGTGTGTAATCTGAGTAAGGACAATTTAGTAATTTTTCTCATAAATTTTTTTCAGTTTCTCTTGTTTATTTGATTTCCAAAAGAAACCTACAGAGACACTCAGTTCAGATTTCTTTGACTATTTTAAAAATTCAGTGAACTTTACCAACAATGTGGAGTCTCCAAGATTTATCAAAACACATCTTCCATGGGAGCTATTGCCAGAAGAGTTGAAGTCAAAGAAATGCAAGGTAACTATATCAATATTTCCATAATAAGTTCAATTATAAGGAGATTTTTGAATGATTTAACCTACAAATGTGTATGATACATGACTAGACAGGTTTTTTCCGAAGGCGGTAGAGCCTGCAGAAGGCTCTGTTCCATCTTTAAGTATTAAAGACCTTGCAGTTGGAAAATTTGTATGCCAATCATTAAGAGGAGATTTGTTCTTAATATTTCATTGATAAAATCTCACAGTAATTTGATAACTCACAGTGGCTCCTGAATGTAAATCTGTCTCTAAATTAAGCGTTTTAATACCTCACATAGAGAATATTATCATGAGTCCTCATTACATCTCTAGGTCTGACAGACGCGATAAAATAGGAGAGATACACAGCCGAACAGATAGGTACAAAAACTCGTTCTTTCCGCGAAGAATAAGCGATCACAATAAAAATTAAGCTCACTAAATACACTCCTATAATTCATGTCACCATTTCATCTCCAAAAAAAAAACGTACACCTTTACACGGCTGGTGACCTAACACCCCCTGCCACATGCCCATGCGGCGGCTCGCGGGGTATTATGTAGATGTAGATATGAACACTGTAAATCATACATGACTCAAAAGAGAGTATGTAAGTAGTATTAAAGGGTATATTGTATTAATGTAATTCAATATTTATATTGGTTGACTCCCTCTTCACTTCCCTATTCCCTGCTGGTTGTTCTGTGCCCCGATAGTTTTATCTTTTGAATGCCCCGTTTTTTTCTGAGTATCGTATTTACCCCTGTCTTTTCCGTGGAACTCTCCTTGTTCATAGTTCATACGAGTTCATTACGCCTAACAGTGTGACCCACAGATTATACAGAGTTCCTTAGTGTTCCTTGAATGTGACCATTGACGTTGATAGAGAGGGCGCTGGCTATGGTGGCCAATGCTGTGCCTTAGCATATTCTAAATGAGGCCTGACGAGTGTAAAATAGCTTTTTTCATCGAATTTGCCTAGAACCCTTTTTACGAATCTTAATCTACGGTTTGCTACACTAGTAATTTCCCTGATGTGTTTCCCCCATAACATGTCTTCAGTGATGATGACGCCTAAGCTGTGCTGAAGCTTTAACGTGGGCGTGGCCTGTCCGCCATCTTTGTTAAGCCAGATTTACAGCCACGCTTATGGGGTGACGCGCTAATTTTGCCATTTCACGATGTAATCTCTCAATAATTAACTAGAATACAGCGTGCATTCACTTATTCAACATAGATTCTCGTCACATACATGATTTATTTATTTAAATTAACAATAATCCGTATTCCTGGTGAAAACTTTGGTAAACTCGATAGGTAAATAGCGATAAGCAACCAATGTATGTTTCAAGAGTTACTTGCCTTAAATTTCGGACAGATGGCGGATATTCTATATCTACATACTAGCCTCAAGCCGCCACATGGGAGTGTGGCAGGGGTTGTTAGGACACCAGCCATGTAAAGATGTACCTAAGGGATAAGGTTTTGTGAGGTGAAATGGTGACGTGAATTATATTGTTCTCTCTTATGGTACGCGGGAAAAATGACATTTTAAATCTATCGGTACAACAATCTATCTCTCTAATCTCTCCTAATTCTTCTATTATACTCGTAACACTTACACAATTATCATAACGGCCTTTAACAAATCTAGGGGATCTCCTTTGCACACGCTCTAATTCTTTTATCATACCTTCCTCGTAGGGATCCCATATACTAGCGGCATATTCTAAATGAGGCCTGACTAGTGTAAAATAGCTTCTTTCTCGTACTCTCTCATCGCATTTGCTTAGAACCCTTTGTACGAATCTTAATCCACGGTTTGATACACTGGTTATTTCCCTGATGCGTTTCCCCCATGACGTCTTCAGTGATGGTGACGCCTAAGTATTTATTAGATTCTACGTTAGATATTTTCTTTTCTTTGATGAAATAATTATTCTGTGGAAAGCCATTCTTTTTCCAAAAGTTCATTATCGCGCATTTCTTCAAATTTAATTGTAGATGCCAACTATCACACCAATCATCAATCGCATCTAAATCCTTAGCTAAACACTGTCTGTCCTCTTCATTTCTAATTTCCTTATACACTACTGCATCATCGGCAAAAAGACGGAGCTTGCTATTTTTTACTACTGCATTCAAGTCATTTACGTAGAGAAGAAATAAAATTGGGCCTATCACGCTTCCCTGGGGAACACCCGATGTAACTTTTACTTCGCCTGAACTGACACCATCTAATACCACCCTTTGGACGCGTTCATGTAAGAAGTCTCCTATCCAGCCTACTAAATTACTGTCTATCCCATATGATGCTAACTTTGCGAGTAACTTACAGTGGGGAACCTTGTCAAACGCTTTTCTAAAGTCAAGAAACGCTGCGTCTACCTGTACGTTACCTTCTCCGGAAACTGAAATATTATGAACGAAAATACCTAATTGAGTTTCGCAAGACCTTCCCTTTTCTGAACCCATGCTGGTTTGTTATCAATTAATCCTGGCTGTCGAGGTGTCCCATTATAGATGTAACTATTATATGTTCTATAATGTAACATGATATTGACGTTAATGATATTGGTCTATAATTCCATGGCTGTTCCCTATCGCCGCTTTTAAAAATTGGGGTCACGTTTGCTATCTTCCAGTCTTTAGGAACCGCGCGTTCTTCGAGGGATTTGTTAAATACTACTTTAAGATAGGGAGCCATTTCGAGAGCTAATTCTCTATACACACGAGCTGGAATTTCATCAGGGCCTGAGGACTTGTTCGGGCTAATGTTATTTAGTAAGGATAAGATTCCTCTACAAGATATATCGATCGGGGGCATTGGTTGCTGAAATCGGTCTGGTATGGTGTCATGCCAACTACGCTTAGATTGATTAAAAACGCTCTGGAAAAAATAATTCAACAAATTAGCCTTATCGAAACTGGAAGTTGCTATTTCGCCTCTATCGTTTTTCAAGGAATTAACCGTTGACTTTTTAGTTCCCTGTACTTCTCTAACATATGACCAAAATGCTTTCGGATTGTCCTCTAGTTGTTCTCCGAGTACTCTTCTCTTGAATTCACTAAACGCTTTTCTAAGGGCTGTTTTTTCGGATGATTTACAAATTTTATAATGTTCGATATTTTTTTTAGATCGCTATTAGCTACATTTTTCTTCATTTTTCTTAGTTTCGCGTGGCTAACTCGTTGGCGTTTTTAACATTTTCTAACCTCCGCGTTGTACCACCTTGGTTCCCTATTCTCACTCTTATACTTATGAGGTATATATCTGTTGACAAGTGACCGCGTAATTTGGAGGAACTCTTTCCATGTATTGTCTGTATCACTATTTTTGCTGATGTTCATGAATTTTTAAAAGAAGTCTTTAAGTCACGCCTAAATCCGTTAAAATCTGCTATACTAAAAAGGTAAATCTTTCTCCTTAATTTGTTTTTTTTCAGTATTGAGGGAAAATTTTACGTGTACTACCTTGTGGTCGCTTATTCCATTGACATTTTCAACTTAAATAACTTTTTCAGGGATGTTTGTGGCAAGTAAATCGAGAACATTCTCCCCACTGTTAGGCAAATTTACAATTTGATGTAGTGCGTATGATGCGAACAGGTTAAGCAATGACTCGCAGATTTCTTTGTCCCTACCCCCAGACTTATGACTACATGTTTTCCAATCTATCGATGGTGTATTGAAATCTCCACCTACAATAATCAGTCGTTCGTTACTATGGGAATTAATGGACCTGATCTGTTTCTCGAGTTCTAATACTGAGTGTCGGAATGGGGTGGCCTATAGTAGGCACAAACGTATATTACTTTCGAATTAGCTCATTGAATGGAACACCATACACTTTCTATTATATTATCGGGAATCACTTCTATTTTGCTGACTAATGTGTTCGTAACTGCGATAAATACTCCGCCTCCCGGTCGACCCTCTCTATCTCTCCTGTATACCCTAAAATTTACTGGCAAAATTTCACTATCAGCAATATCGCTTGTTAACCAACTTTCCGTTCCTATAATTATGTCAGAATTAGTACTCTCTGTAAGGTAATGAAATTCAGGTATCTTGCTTCTTAAACTACGACAATTAACTACCACTACTGAAAATTCCTCTATTTTAACATGTCTGCTTATTTTATTGGTGGAATTTCTGTTTTATAAATTATTGGGAAAGTTACAGTTTGGAAAGTCATGGGTGTTGTTTTGATTTATATGTTTTTCCTTTCTTCCGTCCCGCTAAACCTATACTGTGTTGTCTGATCGACGCGTTAATATATCCTGTACTGTGCGTGCTCTTTCTAATGTTGTACCCTAAGGTTTTCTCCTCCGCTGTACCCTCCTCGACTTTCTCGTTTGTCATTTAAGTCCTCTTCTCCCTCCCTCGTGTGATCTTTAGCGACCATCTTCGACAGGTCTCAAAAGCTTCAATTCTCGAGTGATTTATCTCCTAATTTTACATTACTAGGGTTAGAATGATAGTTAATATGGCGGCTTAACTAACTGGTGTTTAAACGGAATTTCTAACCCTACTTTAGATGCTGGCGGCATCTGGTGGAGAGTTATGAATGTGATGTAGCTCACAGCCCAAAAAACATCGCAGGTCGTTTTTCATTTGAATCAAGGGCTGTGGGCTGAATTCACTGCACTTCTTTGGGCAAGAAAGAGGATTGCATGCGAAAATTTTTGAAAACATGCTAAAGTTTCGCTCGGTTAGACTTCTCATTTATCGGTATTTAAGTATATACTTATCATTTAATGTCTAGAAATTAGGTACTTTATGTATCTAATGGTTAAAATTGAGAGAAATATTCCCGAATGGAACGACATGTAACTATGATTTACTTAACCTTGAAGATACTCCGAGAATAATACATTATTATGTTGTATGAACTCTTTTATGTTAGATAAAAACAATCCAAAAATTTTATCTTGACGTACAAGATTTATATATAATTTCCATTTCGGAACGACGAGTAACTATGATTTACTTGACCTTGAAGATACTCCGAGAATATCACTTTATTATGTTTTATGGACTCTTTTATGTTAGATAATAACAATTCAACGTGTTATCGTGACGCACAAATTTATAAATAACTTTCATTTCGAGTCCTTGCCTCAATATATGCAGCGGAATAAACGACTCTTTCTTCCAAGTTCTGCCCATGACCCGTACTCGCTTTCACCTTTAAGGTAATTTATGAACTTAGAATACGGTTCATAATTCACTCATGCATTTAAATGCATCAGGCAACTTGGCACTGACGCTTGGATACGGAATATGACAAGATAATCTCCCGTAATTTATTGTACGTTTCAAGTAAAAGCGTTCAAGTGGACTGGATCACTTAACTACTATTCTAACTAACCTGCGTTTACACGCATTAAAAATGATGGTAACCAGCCCCAACCCTAGTGACTCCAGCGTGGTTAAAAAGTTGACTATGGTTAGCGACAATCTGCGCTTACCCGGCGAAATTTTACCTGGGTTAGAGTTATCCCGGTTAGAAAGCTAGTAGTGTAAACAGGGCATTAGCGACGATGTCTACCTGATTACTTTACCAGGATGATGATTTCATTTTGACTGTTTCATACCTTGAGGGGGTTGTCATTCAAAGATGGTTACACCAATATTAAGCCCACATTTTGATAAGAATTTTTTTTCAACACAGATCATATACGTTACCCGGAATCCAAAAGATACGTGTGTATCTTATTATCATCACACACGGCTCTTTGAAGGCTACAGAGGAAGCTTTGAGGATTTTATCGAATTATTCCTGGAGGACAGCGGTGAGCATTTCATGTGAAATTAACCTTCTGAATAACATCTTCGCCGAGAAATTTCTATATGAAATGCCATTGGTATATAACTTAAATGAGTTTGAAGTCAAGCCTGATTTGACCGCTGTGAATAAAAATGAGGGGATTATCGTTGTGAAATATTAAAATTGCAAAGATGTGTGTATGAACCTCTAAAACATTGGTTCATGCATTTAAAGCCATGAAATATCAATGAAAATTGTCTATGGATCTCTGCATTATTGTATTAAGCTAAATATTTATTTATTTGCCGTTTTACTTGGAAATATTATGTCAATAATCATGAGTATCCTTTTTAGTCTCTTATAGTCCATTCTGGGATCAACTGTTTTCTTACTGGGAGCATAGGGATGATGCCAACGTTCTTTTCTTGAAATATGAAGAAATGAAAAGGGTAAGATCCTAATAAAGTAATCTCTCAATGCAAAAAAGTTCTTCTAATTAAATTGTTTACTCAGTATTAAATAGTTTTCAGTGCTAATTTTAAGATCAAATGCAGTAGACTCGTAAATCCGGAATTCCACTTAATCCGGACTCAGGTCTTCCGGAGTGTAGTGCGGTTGGTGTTGTCAAGGATCGAGTAATGGTATTGCCGCTGCACCATCGAAAATTATCCCTTTAAGAAATGTTTTCATTCAATATCACTGAACTATGCCTATAAATTCATGTTCTCGCTCTTGTTCTGTCCTGAAATTGAAAATAAAACAGGACTACGATATATTTCTCCGGTTGGAAGTTGAAATTTCGCAAAGTATTGGCTGCATTTTGATCATATATGAATGGCTCAAGGTTAATAAAAATATGCCTATAATTTTTTACGACATCCTCCTGGCGATAACTCTTGTGAAACTTTGCCTAATTCACTTATGGGTTAATTTATTTTGATTACACATCAATGTGTTAGTGCAACATTGTTGTAAGCTACTGTCCCTCTGCGAAATATTTGCTTTTGGAATACCAATAATAAAATGGTGGTTGTCTCGGGTACATTTCTTCATTTATATCGTAAAAAAATAGTTTTTGGACCGATGCAACAAAACTTACGATTACCACGAAACGTTTTTAATATTTTAGCGCGAGTATCCGAAAAGAAAAGTTGAAACTGTTGGCGACGTCGAAAATGATCGAATATTTAATTGTGCGGTCGAGTCCAGCTCCCCCCTCCGGCAGTCGGTTGTCCACTGACATTGATACTGCGTAAAAACGCCACCGGAACATCTTTTCAAGTTACGGACGGTTTATAAGTTCTAAGTCTTATTTATACATAAATATTATATTTTTGCCAATAAATGTAATATGAATACTCACAAAAATGCTGATATATAGCCAGACTGTAATTACAAACTTTACGAACAAGAGGCAATTTTTATACAAAACATTTTTACATTTAATATTTGCCTTTATTAACTGTGAATATCGCAGAATATTTGGGCATAATTTGCCTGGATTGAACCGCCATTGTACTCAGGAGGGCACTCTTTTCCTATGCAAAGAGAAAACAAGTCGTTTGCGGTGAAGGGCCCTCTGAAAAGTAATCCTTCTGAGAAATCCTCGGATGGAATGAAACGCGAACTTCGTTAACTTTGTATTACCCCTTCATCACTATATGTATTCTCTTGTGTAACTTTTACTGACCAAGGAACTATTCAAACTTCACCACGACCCGGGTTTCGATGGCTAAGCATCATCATCAGGTTATTAAAAACAATATTATATCCTACCAGCTATCCTACATGTATGAAGGAAGGACGTACGAAGTACCAGTACGAAGTACGTCATACCCTTATATCCTACCAGTGCGAAAAAAGGAGGTGAAGAGGGGAAAGAGGACAAATATGAGAGAAGGGAAAAAGTCATGCAATGACGGATAGGATAGGGTAATTGGCGGAAAGTAAACATCCATTGATAAGCTTAAAATCTGGGTAACGGAAAATTTCGAGCTGTTCTAAAGCATTTATCTCGCCTTGGTTATCTGTAAAATGCAGCACATTCACTTTAGAATCACTTCTGTGGTTACAGGTTAGAAGATGTTTTGAGAAGTTGCTCTTTTTGTTGTGACTGTTCTTAAAAGCACTGCAGTATTCTTTTTTCTCTTGTCCTGAACTCCTCGGTGTTTGTCCCACGTAGACCCCCTCACAATCATTACGCAAGAATTCATAATACCACTTCTACACACTATGTCCACCTTATCATTACAATAAACCAGCATATTTATTATAGTATCGGGCGACTTGTATGATGCAAAAAGTTTGGATTTAGGGAATGTCTTTACAATAGTTGCCATCATATTGCCAATCTATCTCTAAACCAATCTTATTGCCAAACTATCTAAACAAAGAGCACCATTCTTTATAATTTGTTTTACGATTAGCATCAGAGTATGTAAGATTTACAAAATTTTTCTTCTTCTTTTTATAAGTAATTCCTCTATTATCTCTGGTGAATAACTGTTATCCCAGGCTATATGCTTAAAGTTTTTCTTTTCTTTCTCATATTCAGCATTGTGAAGTGGTACATTTCGTACCACAGTGGTACATCAAAGTAAGGAATGCTGCATTTTTTTTGATGCGATGTCGTTACTCGGATTTTAATCTTATCAATGAATGTTTGCCTCCAGTGTATTCCCATATCCTATCACTGTACTGTATGAAGTTCGAGTTTTATTCCATCCGAAGATTTCTCAGAAGGAATACTATACTTCTCAGAGTGCCCTTCACCGCAAACGACTAGTAATCTCTTTGCATAAGAAAAGTGTGCCCTCCTGAGTACAATGGCGGTTCAATCAAGGTAAATTATGCCCAAATATTCCGCGATATTCACGGTAATTAAAGGCAAAAATTAAATGCGAAAATGTTTTGTAATAAAAAATTGTCTCTTGTTCGTAACGTTTGTAATTACAGTCTGGATATATTTCCCCGTTTTTGTGAGCATTCATATTATATTTATTGGCAAAAACGTACTACATCGTTTTTACGCAGTAGCAATGTCGGTGAACGACTGTCTGCCGGAGGGGAGAGCCGAACTCGACCGCACAATCAAAAATTCGATTATTTTCATAGTTTCATATTATCTTTTCGGATTCTCGCCTGAAAATATTAAATAGATTTCGTGGTGATCGTAACCTTTGTTGTATCGGTCTAAAATGATTTTTTACGATATGAATAATTTTTTTTACGACATGCACCGGAGACAACCACCACCAAAAGTTAATTTAAAAAAATCCTCGGATAACCCTGACCATCCTCTTCCCCCCTATAAGTATAGTCCGATTCAATGAGGGTATACTTTACTTGACTTGGTAAATGTGGAATCTAATGAGGTTACTCACTAAATATGTCACTGAGCTGCCTTTATTTCACTGCCGTATATTCAGCAATTCTTTAGTACTGTTTCATCATTCATTTTTAATAAAAACTGTTTATTTTTCGGTGTCAAAAGTATAGAAATATTTTACATATTTTCACATTCTTTTCAATATTTTTCCAGGATCTTCCATCTGTTATCAGGAAAGTTAGCAAATTCTTGGGAAAAGAACAGCTCATTGAAGAAGACATGAACAAACTATGTGATCATCTAAGTTTCGAATCAATGAAAACCAACAACGCTGTCAACTATGAGTTTGCTGTTGACAGGAGTCATGCTAAGGGTTTGTCAAAGGATGGACAGCATTTCATGAGGAAAGGAAAGGTGAACAGCTGGAAAGAAGAAATCAGTCCGGAATTGGCCGAGCGTTTTGATGCATGGATTGAGGACAATCTCAATGGTACCGATATTTCGTTTGACGAATTTTTTAAACTATGAATAATCAGCCGAGGTTGAATCCGTGACCCAAATAATCACTAACTTGTTCACCTGCTGTAAGTCCTCACGTGCATCAATCTTATCCCACGTGGCACAAATCCGTTTCGGAACATCTTTTTCTGATGCTCTAGCATGGAAATCCCGTTTTTCCTAATAAAGCTGTAAGTCCCCCTCTGGAGAACCATACCATTTATTTTTACGTGCGCATAAAAGAAAAGAAAGCGCATCTTCAAAAGACGTTTTCATTTGGCTTTCGTTCAGACGACGAAAACGTTTTCATAACTTTTCTAACAAGCGGGGCATGAAGCGATTTTGAACAATTTAAAGAACGTATTTCTCGCGGATGATCTCGCGCCTCTCGAGGGGTGGTTTCTTGGGAAAATCGTCGCAGGATGTCGTAGCGTTGTGTTCAAGGTGTGTTGGTCTCCGAGACTACTCGTGTGCTACGCTTTGAATTATGTGGTATCCATTAGGAGAGGTTCCAATTATATGCTAAGGGAAATAAGGTGGTTGTTTTGTAGCGATTCAGACTCTTCAAACGATAGGCTGTCTAAGACAAAGTTTGCATACTCGGATATGACATTTAAAAGTTTGGTTTTATTTCAGGTGGTTAATATGCAATAATATGTATATGTATAATGGACAAAGAGTTGTATTTGTATATCCTGATATGACATCGTTATAACTATTTTAATTATGGTTTTATATTAAAATAATAATGTCATAAACATTTTGAGAGCACATTCCTCCTGAACTAAACGCCTTGAGAAATGCTATGTATTGCTCTGTTATGCTGACTTTGGCATTTGAGTCTTAAGTTTTCCTTTCACCCAAGTAGTTTACATAAAGTTATCATTTATTCGCGTTTTGTAATTTACTCACATGAAGCAATTACCGTTTGGTCCGATATTACTGCGTCAAGAACGCATGTCAAAGTCATTTTGTATTAAAGTTTCTGGTGAAAGTTGCTCGCGTTTTCTATGATTGACAAAAATATGTTGAAATCATTATTTTGGGTTTTTTTTTGCTGTTTGCATGCAGCAAATCTTCCCTTGCTAAGATGATTGGTCGTGATTTCGTTGTGTATGAGTGGTTATGATTGCGAGACCAGTATTCGCCCGGGCGATGACACGCTGTGTGATAAGAGCCAATTATCACTACGTTTACCAATCAAACTCAGATCGGTATGGTAAACGCAACGGGCTAGTGGGATCGATATGAGAAGCGGGATAACTCGGCCCGGTTTCTCTACCAGTCTGAGATGTCAATTCGATATGAACCGATTCAAATCAATATTTCAATCGTTTTCGCATTGATAAACCACGCGATCCGAGTAGGCTGGCTTAGAATTTTTAGATCGATCCGAGTTAATATAGTTCTGAGTTCGATTGGTGAACGTAGATGTATATCACGGGTATCGTAAACTAATTTATAGTTCGTGTGACTTAAATTCGCCGTCCTCTGCCGTATAAGAATGCCTTGAGTACGAGTATTATACGTCAAAATTTTTCAATCAGCTATACTTAGCTACCGTTGTTTACTCTTCATTTTCTGTTTTTTTTTGGAAGCTTTATGGGTACCATTTTGTGAAGTATTTGAGCAACCTATTCGTTTTTGCGGTAGAAGATTGTCCTACAATTGATTAGATAATTTTAGCTATCTTTTGCGAGACAAGTTTCCAACAAGTTCCAGAATTAATTTCAAAAACAAATAAAAATTATAATTTTTTTTAAAAGATGTATTAGAAGATCCATTTCAGCCAGTGTCAACTTCATCTATATTTGATCAAATTTATCGCATCCTATCAAATGGACCGAATTAAAATGCTGCCATTACCAGGAATTCCATTGTCGAAACTTCATTTAATTCTAATCTAATTCACAGAATAATATCACCTGAATCAAGATAAATATCTTTTATGATCCAGATATTGGCTTATAATTACAAGGTACAATAGATATAAATTAAAATAAGTCTCTAATGTTCTATATATTTAGTGCTACAATATATGGTGGTTTACATAAGTTTATGTTTAATTATTCTGAAATTACTAATAAAGCTGTGTAGACTGATGATAAGGAATGAGTCTATGGATAAAAAGTTAACTGATTCAATTTAAGTCACGCATTGCTATAAAATAATATATTGTATTGTCGGTAGCACATTTTTGGCTTGATGACGGCGCATTAAATATGTTCGCCATAAGTGTAATTGAACTTCGCCATAAGTCGGCCTGCACAGAATCATGACAAAAACGCTTTTCACCACCGCCTGGGAGAACTGTTTTAAAATCGAAAGATCCGTTCTCCACAAAGGCTTAAAACGTTTTAAAAATGAATACACTCGCTTCTGAAGAAGCAGGAAACGCTTCGAAAACGTGTTCTGAACCATCAACGACCAGCCGTCTTAGAAACGTGATTTAGCCGAAAAGTGGCGGACATTTGCACCAAGGTAGTTTGAGCGAAATATCATTTCACCCAGGAATCAATGCATTTGGTCTCATTCTAAAGAATTATATCTAACTATTCCAAATATATCCAAATATCAGCCCCTTACCGGACTAATTTCCGAGATTTTTTGACAGTTAGTACCAGCCTTTTGCATGGGAAATGGGTGCGCGTACGCACTCCAGAGAGACCTTATTTGAAAAACGAGGCATTTATAACTCCTAGATCTCGTCTAATAATTTACAAGGTGTAGTTTGTATCTTTTCTCCACTTAAAAAAAAAATAAATCTTATGGTCAACGCAGTAGTTTTTCAGAATTGCAAAGAACCTTCCGTTGGGGAGTAGTTTTGAAAGTACCGCGTGAAAAAATTAGTTAAATCAAATACTTATGTGGATATGTTTAATTTCATTACTTAGAATTTCAGTGATATAAAATATTATTAATGCACAATTAATAATGCAGTGTTTAATCCATACTTCTACTACAGCTGCTAAAATCGAAGCGTATAGTTCGAATATGGTCTTCATTATGATTAGGGAACTATCTCGCTCAAACTGACTTAACATAGTGAATGGACCGGTAGAAAACATTTCCAGCAAGCGCAAAAATCCCTCATTTTACGTTTGAATTATTTTACAATAGAATGTAAAGAACACTTTGTATTTTTCCACGAAATATTTTCAACCGTTCCACTAGTTTCGATGCATAGCGTGATCATCAGGAACAAAATATTTTTTCGGCGGCACATCATTATACTGAAGTTACCGAAGTTACTGCATCCATTGTAAAAGGGGAGGAAGATGGATAAGCGGGAAGAGTTGGAGATAAGAAGGTATTCAGAACAGGTACGTTTAGTCAACGACGTCTAGTTTGAAAATCTCCCCTCCTTACCTGACTATATATACAATGATGGGCAACCGAAAAATTTTCTTCCTGAGGATGACGCCTTTGCGTCGAAACTAGTTGTACGATGGAAAATGTACTGTGGAAAAATACAAAGTGTTCTTTACATTCTATTGTAAAAATAATTCAGACATGATGAATTTCCACGAAGTCACGCCTGAATTCGCCGAGCTCATTATACGGTTTTTGCTGCGTGGGATATTGTGCTCAATGACCCATATGTTAAACAATCTTTATTACCCATCGAAATAAAATATTGTATTGATTTCCTTACGACAATAAATTAAGTGTAGCGAAAACATGGTCCCAATTGCAGATCGATTTCCAGTGAACATCGTATCAAATTGCATGCCATCCATTGAGCTTGTATTTTTGTCGAGAATTTTACGGTTTCCACTTCAAGATCTTTATAATTGTGCTGATTTATATACGAAACTACAACTCGTAAAACTACATCATGTGGCATGTTGGTTTGGAACTCTTGCCTCTTACCTCAAGCATACCTGAATATTAAATGGGAGGAAAGTTTTTAGTGTTTTACGAGGTATAATGTTTGCTGATCGGCTGGTGGTAATACGTAGTGGTGAATGGACAGGTTAGATACTCCAGTGTATGGAAGCAATTATTAATCGCACAAAAGGCATTGGTGATGGTGACAGGTTAATGTGTGATTTTTATCTCTTCAAGTGATAAAATGATTCAAAAACTAGTGAAGAAATTATCTTCGGCCTTGGCGAAGCTTAAATACCCTACATCACTTTCAATTTGGTTATAAAACAACTTGGTTTTTAATCCGATATAACCCATTTGAGAACTGTGCCGTCTGTGGACTACTAGAGGCTTATGACCCAAATTTCAGCTCGATATCTCAATTTTTACGGCAGTTATCGTGCGAAGAGACAGACAGACAGACGGACGTAGCTAGATTGACTCATAAGGTGATGCTGATCATATCTATGTACAGTAGAACGCCGATAATCCGGATCAATTGTTGCCGGACCCAGTCCGGATTAACAAAAAGTCCGGATTTTCGTACAGAACCAAAAAAAGGCCGTTTGATGCCTTAAACATGAAAAAACTTTGCTAAAAACTATAAAAACAGTAATTCACTTTAGTACCGTAGTTAAATAATTATATCATAAAAATGAAACCATTAATTAAGGTGAAAATATATCGTAGTATTATAATGAAATACATTGCAATACGTCTTTCATCAACGCTTTTGACAGATATGTACTGTATTTTATTCACTTCAACTTATTTTTCGCCGTTGTGAATCCGGATTATCGACGGTTCGGATTTTTGACGTCCGGATTATTGACGCTCTACTGTACACTTATCCATATCTGCCACGCCTCCTGCAATGCGTTACATTTATGCTGGGACAAAATCAAGATACCCTACACCCTCGTAGTGTTGTAGGGTATAATAATGTTTTGGAATGCTTGTGTTCTGTAAAGTGTTCACCGTGGTGGAGTTTTCAACTCACTTGCCAAAAAATAGAAGAACATGCGTGTGCAATATATTTTTCGAGTTACTGAGATGGCCTACTCTTAGACAAAGCCATCCAATAATTATGAGCCAAAGAATATCTGGGCGGAATCATTCTGTCTGTAATTGCCTTATCCAAAATTCATATAATGAGCCTAGTGTTTTACAATATGAGAGGAACCTTCTTTTACGCGTGCCTATTTTTACGAATGATATCAACTGGATGTTGATTTAAGTCGATTTAAGATTTAAGTAAGCGGTTTTTAAAATTTTGTCTCTTTAATGTCATAATGTTGTGGTAATGTATTCTAGGATTGAGAACATGTGATTTCAATGCAATATTTGGTCAAATAAATATTTTATTACATATTTTTGATTGGAGTGGTTTGTAGCAGTATCGGTTAAAATAATATTTTCCTAACTTGCATATCCTGGAATAAAGGCATATGTGCCAATAGGTTACTTAATAGAATAAAAAGGTTGATTTGATGGATGTTTTCATTTAAGCTCTGGTTGAGGGATTTATCATTGACTGAATGATGAAGCTCTTTTCTGATGAGAAATTGATGTCTAATTTTTTATCAATATTTAGGAATGCTAATTAAATGTAAGGAGTTTTTCTGAAAAATATCGGGCAGACTCCAAATTTATTGAGCCTCCGATTGCACTAATATGGTTGGTCATTAGCCTCAAACTCCTCTTTATTCACGTGAGTGTTTGGTGTCGCTTTCATGTGTTCCTATACACAAGGAAATCAGATAAAAATTGCACATTGTGGTTTGGATGTAAAGGAGGAGCATTCTCCACTAACCAGATGAACTACAAAGTTTTATCGAGATTGTTTCTATTTCCTCTTGGGAATTTAACCCTCCATAACCCTATGTGACTTGGAGGTGACGTATCGTATAAACATGTGTTTATTCTCTGTTTACACTTCGGTACCCCTGGATACCAGGATACCATTGTGACTTCTGAGTGTTACAGCGATTACAGCTACAGTGCCAAAACACATGTTATAGCGGTTACAGAGCCTATTTTTGCGAGTAAATGTTTAAACATTTAAAAAATAGTTAATTTTTATGAAAAGTGAATATCTTTAAATATATATAAATTTTATAAATGTTCAAACATTTAAAAAATAATTAATTGTTATATAAAAGTGACTATCTCGCCCATACAAAAATACCAAAACCAATAGAGGCACTGTATTATCATTTTGATGTGTCGCAGATCTGACAGCATTTCTCCCTTCTATTGAGAAAGTTTGACGTCGCGCTTATTTTTTAATATTGACGGGAAACCTCTCGCGATAACCGCGGTAACAACATAAATGAAATTAACTGAGATGATAATATCTGTACCACCTACAACTTGCTGTAGTCGCTAATCTGGCCAGGCAACACCGATATCGACCGTGAGCCCTCAGCGTAAGGGACACTGCCGTTTTATTTCCCAAATAATTGTCGATCGCCGCAGAATATATACAAATTGATCCTTTTTTTGTGCTTATAATTCCCTCGTGTTGCTATGGATGATGTATCAGCCATTGCAGTGAGATGACAAGGTGAAAATTCGATAATATTTTCGCCCTTAAGCTGTTCGCCCATAAGCGGCAATGGAGGGTGCGTGCCCCGTCTGGAGAAACATGGCGCCCGCCTTTCACTTGGCCAACCTCTCCTAATAGAGGGCCTCTAGAATTTAAAGTGCGCTTGAACTTCAGGTAATTTGAGAGAAATATCATTTCACCTATAATACAATGAAGTTGGTCTTATTTAAAAAAAATCAATATCTCGCCCGTCCAAAAATACCAAAATGTGAGACCCTTACCCGAACTACTTTCCGAGATTTTTGACAAAAAATACCAACCCTTTTTCATGGAAAAAGGTACGTATGTGCACTCCAGAGAGACCACATTCCTAGAAATGAGGAATTTGTAACACCTAGACCTCGTAAATAAATGAACGGAGCATAGCTTGCATTTTTCCTCAAATATTTTGGAAAATGAATCATATTGTTACCGCAGCAATTTTTTTCAGGATCGCAACAAACCATTCCGTCGTGAAGAAATTTTAATTTAAACTATTAAAATTAAATTTAATTGAAAAATATTTGCCAAGAATAAAAATGGAGGTAGGTCTTGTGTGATATAACTTTCGTAGTAAAGTAAGTTACAGGCTGAAGTGGGCAGTGGCTTGAAATATACTTACCTTGGATCAGTTATTGGCCACCGTCACTTTGATCTACTTGATATGGCAAATAGCATTAATTATTATTAGCTACTTAGGTAGTACCCTGAAATTAGCTCTCAAATTTAAACTTTTAAACGTACCGCGTGAGAAATTGAGTCAAGATAAGACTTATGGGTATTTTTTTTAATATTAAGAATTTCAGTCATATAAAAGTTTTAGACTGCACCATTTATATTTGATTCCGGCTTCCTACAGCTGCTGAAATTGAAACATATTTTAAATATGGTCTCTATTAAGATTAGGGATCTATAGACCCTCACCCCGCTACTCTCCGAGATTTTTGACGAGAATATACCAGCCCTTTTACATGGGATACGTTAATGCACTCCATAGAGATCTTATTCGAAAAATAAGGAATTATTAACTCCTAGATGTCATCAAAAAATTAACAGTATGTAGTTTGTACGTTTTCTCAACTATTATTGAAAATTAATCACATTGTCACCGCAGTAATTTCTTCTGGATCAAGAAAAACCTTCCGTTGTGAAGGAGTTTTAAACGTACCGCGCGATAAATGTCAATGAGTCAAGTTTAAGACTTATTTAGATATTTTCATTTACTTACTTAGAATTACTGTCATATAAAAATATACTAATGCGCGATTAATAATGCAATGTTTAATGCAAGTGTCCCTCGGTGAAATTTAAACGAAAATCCGAATATGGTCTCCATTGTGACTCGGGAATCATTTCCCTCGAACTACGTCACGTGACCTACCTTTCGTCTGGCTCCTCCTACCCTTCGACCTCTCTGGCATGGGTGGCCCTTGGACAGTACTTTCACAGGATATTGACTTGGCATCAGTAGTTGCTTGACTTTAATGAAGGCTGTCTATCGCTGAGTCATTCTGCTTCCTTTTCCTCCGAACAGCGTCCATACCTTGCGATGACACTGCGGGGGTATCTACTGAGTTTTGAGATACTGAGATTACTGAGATTGAGTAATGGATGGTATTTGTTCTAGCCGTATTTACATTCATTACCATTAGTAGATGTCAAGATAAAATATCCTTATAGTTTTTCACTGGTGATTTCTCCTTATAGTTTTTCACGGGTCCCATGTTTTAAAACAACGAAACTCGTCTCATTTTACATAAATCATCGGAAAACTAGAAAAAATATTATTTTTTCTTCATTTATAAGTCCCTCCGCATCAGTTCAGAGACAGTATCTTTCATAATTATGTGCATTGTTAAGTAATCACACGTATTTCTCTCAGGAAAAGACGAATTGGCCAGATGACGTCTTTTCTTCAGGTGGGCATGGGCTCTAAAACAGTGGTACGCTCCCTGGACTGCTTTGAAAAAATGCGAATGGGCAAAGCGCTCTTGTGCCCAGCCAACTTAAGTTTATAAACTTATAATTTTAGGCTTGACTTTGTGGAACTTCTCCATATCGGAAATTTAAATATTCTAGTCATGGTCCACCAAATAGATTTATTCTTTACGACCCGGGTTTCGTCACATAATGACATCTACATGTGTCATTATGTGATGTGACATGACGTGTCATTATAGAATAGAATAGAATATATATTTATTATGCTCTGGGCATCACCCTTAGAGCGAAAATAATTACAAAAAAGAAGGAACTTGGCTCAGCAACAAAAAGAGCAATACATGAAAACGAACAAAGATATGTTGGTTATAATACAAAACAAAAAGAGGAAAAAAAAGAAACAATATTTAAATTATTACAATATTCACAATTTGCAGGCTGTAATTCATTAAGCACCCTAAATTTTATTTTTCTCTGCATGGAGTAGAGTCATGTATAATACATTTTTAAATGTATAAATTGAACCCTTCTGTTTTAAGTTTTCAGGGAGAGAATTCCAGAATTTAGAAGCAGTAGTTAAAAATGACTTTTGATACGCAGTTGTTCCGGGAATAGGATAGCTTAAAGAATAGTCCTTTATACGAGATGTCTTCTGGGTAGTTTCTGCCCTGACCTTAAACATTTCACTGAGATAATTAGGGATTCTCTCCCTGAAAATGTTGAATAGAAGGGTTCCGAGTAAATATTTTCTTCGGTGACAAAGATTTAGCCAATCTAGGCTAATTTTATGCAGTGATACATGAATCGAAAATAGTAATGAGATTCTCAGTGAAACACACTTGTAGTTACTGTTATCTGGCCTATAAAGCTGACATTTATACTGTGCGGTGAAAGAGGAACGTAATACGAGGATAGCCGCTTCAGAAACATTTTTTTATTTAGGTTTTTGAAGATTTCGTGTAATTTACCTCGAGGTTAAACATTATTAAATCAACTCTAACCTCATAATGTGTAATTTTGTCATTTACTGACTTATGGATTAGCAGGGCAGAATGCGTCCAGTTGGATATTATCCCCAGGTTGGCTGGCGGTGCCGAGCACAAAAACAAGGGAAAATGTGCATAGATTATCAGGATTTCACGTACGAAATTAAATTGGTTCATTATTTTTTTTCTAGAGAACTGCTCAGGGATATCTTTCCTTTTTTTTCTCATTTTTATTCATATCATTTCACATCCTATAACAGTTCAATCATTTGGCTTAGATTTGCACTTCGTTTCGGAATAACTGTTGGGATAAATAAATTGCGGGAATTTCGGAACTGTTGGTATTACTGTTTTTTTTTAATGATCTAAGGCAGAGGGACCTATAATTCTAGACGCCGCGGAAATTTTCCTTGGATGTACGGGGAGACTAAGGAACCAAGTTTGTTTGCGCCTTATGAATTGATAAGGGGGGAAGGCTGGAGAGACACCTGGCGTCGGCATTAGCCAACATTAAGTGAAAGACCCTAAGGGAACACAGTTCAACGTGTCATTCGACAGACGGAGTACTTTCAGAGACGTCCTCCATAAGACACATAGGGACAAGGACTTCCTCCTGCAGACAAGTTGGGATCTGGTTTCCTCAGAAAAGTATCCTCTTCCGCAGGGATTTGAACCCTGTCCGTCTGTATGGTTAGCCAGTACTCCAGCCAGCACACCAACCTGATCCCTGGAGCCTTCGTATCAATTTAACGGGGAGGACATTCGTTGGAATAACAGGAGATTTGAAAAGCTACGGAGGAACGAGAGCAAACTTATCTCATCGTTACCCATTCTTCCAGCGGAGCGGGGATACTTACCAGCGATACGATACCAGCTTGTGTTACCGTAAAATATCAGATGTAAATGACGGACCATGAGCTGCATCGACACCTCAAGACGTGGAGACGCCAGCAGTATGGCTGGAGGAACTATTGTCCTAATGAGATCAAACGTTGGGGGGGAGGGAGGGGAGAAAATGTAGCTGACACCCCTCATGCTTAAGGCCGCGGAAGCCATAGTATCAAATTTGCAGGTATTCACGTCCCAATATTCCAAGAACAGTAACCAAGAAGGTGAATGAAATGACAATTAAAATGGATTGGCCTGGCCTTGCCCCTCTGAGATTTGGGCATGCTAATACTGAGAAGAGAAATTGGCGCGGATACTCTCGCAAGAAAGATTGGATATAGTAATATTATATTGCAGAAGCTGCGATGAGAAAGTTAGGATCGCAGTCACTGGCTAGACCCTATGTTCTCCAAAGATATGTCATCATTCCCCTTACATCTCCAATGTACCAACGAAAGCAGTACCGTGTTCGGAATTAAGCCTAGTCCATTTACTGACGATGCGTTTCTATACGGAGATTTTTTAACACGAATGACAGGTACCGCAAGGTTCAATGGTATGGTAGTGTGCGAAAAAAATTGAACTTATTTTATAAGATAACCGCAAAGCCTGAAGAATATTGTCAGCATCGTTATTTGTGGTTATCCTGTTTGGAATTTTAGGGTCTAGGACACCTCGGCGCAACCGTCTCGGCCTGGCCGCCTTTGCGCAAGCCATCTCGGCGGAGGGATGTTTCGGCGCAGGCCGTCTCGGCGCAGGGCCGTCTCGGTGCAGCCGGCTCTACGGTAAGCTCTCGGCGAGTAACGATGCTCTTATGATTTATGACTAGAGATAGTATTTTTTAATGTTTAAATAATAAAAAAGATTGCCCTGCCATTTGAAACCCTTCTCTACTGCAGGCTGTTTCCTGATATAGTCTCATGATGTGATATACCTCAGAATGCTGGAGTTCGTAACATGTTAATAACTTCGTCTAAAAGTAAATTGGTTTTGAATTAGCATAAACGATTGTCTGATTTTAAGTCATTTGTCCGAAAGTAATTCCCATCCCAGATGTTGCAAAAGGTCAGTAAAGCGAACGAGACTATAATAACGGACATTTTCATATCTTTTTCATCTTCTCTGCTTGCATTAAAAGTCGCTAATGGCTAACCGTCATAGTTCTTAGTATGGAGGCTATTGATTTTTGTTATTTAAACATTTAATAATACTATCACTAGCCTAAAATCAAAAGAGCATCGTTACTAGCTGAGTGATTAATGTAATGAGGGCTGCGCCGAGACGGCCTGCGCCGAAACGTCTCCGCGCCGAGACGACCTGCGCCAAATGTCCGCGCCGAGACGGCTGCAACGATATGTCCCATTTCCTAAATTTTAGGGGTGTTACTTCACCGTAGACGTAAAGAACACATAAAAACTCCGTGCTTAATGAGGTGGTCTCGATTGAATGGAGAAATTAAGGGATATTGATTTCAGAAAGGTCAGATTTATAATTGCCTCGAAGAATTTGAAGAAGCATGAAAAGCGCGGGAGAATGAATAAAGGATCTTTTGAGGGAATAGTTTTAGGTTGATGAGGAGTAAGGACATGGGGGAATGTTTGTCAAATTCTATTAATTTATTATGTTCAGCTCTTTTGTAGTTTGGTGATGATTTCCCATCATCACGTCTCAGAAATGCAGCGTCCAGTATGGTCCTCGAAATTGAATCTATTACTGTACTGTTTTATGGTTCGTAGGTCCATCTTCTTTGAAATCAGTAGTCGTCTTTACAACATGATAGATTTTTTAGCATGGACTATTCTTCACCTCATGTATTAGTAGCACTTTTACTAAATAATAGTAATCATGCGTCTTTATTGGAGTGAGATTGAAACTGAGTTAGTACTCTTCTGTATAGTGTTCCATATAGTCTCTTCCTCTTCCACTCTTCTTTACAATTCATAATTTCCTTTTTATCCGTCTATTACATTCAGCACTTTCCTCCAGTTCCAGGTTTCGATGGCTTTCAGTCTGTCCTGGTCGGTATTTCCAATATTATTTGACAGTTATTGTTTATCTTCCATATAAAAGATAAATGCACACTCAATATGTGTACTTAGAAATAACTGAACATTGAAGGGGAGAATAATTTAGAGAAGTGTAATAACAAAAGTGTTTGGCGGAATTGCGGAGAGAAGAAAATTTTATTAATACATTAGATTCGTTTATTTTTTATACATAAAAGACTTTTTTGATTAAGTGAGATTGATAGACAAAAAAGTAACCTTTTTTAAATAAAAAAATACAAAAAATTCTCTATTTAAGTTCATGGAATTTCAAATCTGAATAAGCAACGAAGAACATATATTTTATTTGTTATACATTGTTATATAATATATGCGGATTATTTTTATTCTGTTCCACAAAACGTTTCAGAAGTAGTTCGAACAAATATGCGAAGTTTTGACCCTGTCAGAAAAAACGGAGGCAGCATTTTGCGTGGCCTGTGAGCAATATTGACTGCGTTCTGTTGCACATTCCCAAAAAGTAAAGAATTCCCTGTAATTGAATGATTCATATGAACTATGAGAAAACGGTTATACATTTTTACGTGTATGTAACAAGAAAGGACGTAATGAAGATGAACTCAATTTTTAATATTGTACGTATATTATTGTTTAATATAAATGATAATCAGCTCAACAACTTGCTTCATATCTTTTACCATGGAAGTAAATTGATATTTAAAGTTGTGAGCCACTTTTGCTTAAGATTTTTGTCATAGAAACTGCAATTCAATCCCATTTAGTAATACTTACTGGCAAACGAATTGAGGCGTGAAAGTATTATTTTCCGGAACAGTGTGGTCACAGAAGAACACCTTATCAAGATTCTTAAGAACTTGCACAAGCATCATACATGGTTCCCATTCTCGGTTTAGGCAAAGCTGGTTTTCCCCATCAAGAACAGCTGAAAAAAATAGTTGTTTAGAAAGTGGAAAAAATTATAAAAGTTTTTGAACTTGGCAAACTCATAGTTTACTTGATCCCAAGGCAGACGGAGTGAAATCCTTCCTTGACACTCTCGTAGCCGTTCTACGAAGGAAGAGACATGCGGCCTTCAACTTGTAAAACATACGAAAAGCGCCATCCGTGTTCATAATTTTGATGGGTGATTGAAGTCAATTACTTCTTGAAAATGCTTCCCAACTTTATGGGACAAAAGGGAATATTATATTTTGAATCTCATTGCCTATAAATAAAATAATTCATATGCATCATATTATGGTGAATAACGATTATGCTTCGATTGATGGAGGCTGCTAAAGTGAAGGACATATTCTCCACTATATTTCACCACAGTTGACGTCTTTATGCTCAAAAAGGAATTATAATGTTTTTTGCCCATATGTATGAAAAAACACGTGAAAATATAATTATGTATTCCACTCCGAACAAACTACCTATGATCTTCAACTGTTGAATGATACTTTACGTGCATTGTAACTAACATAATTTAGCTGAAAACAAATAATATTTACTCTAATGTTTTATTGTCCCCCTTGTTTGATGAATACAGTAAAAATCTCTCCCATACTCTACGCTATTAGTAATTATGATGTTCGTTAGCTGAAACTAATGCTACGCTGAAATTATGGCTATCTTAGAGTACCTTTCATCGTACTATAATTATTTCAACGAGGACATTTTTTCCTTCCAGAGCAAGGAAAACAGAATTTGTAGGTTCAATAAACAAGGAAGGGACATTAAAAATGTATGGAGTTATTAACATAACTATCAGCTAACAAATAATGTTATCAGTATATTCACATTTGAAAAGCCTTTAAATAGGTTTAACGAATTCATCAATTTTTCCACAAAAAATTAATAAATAAACTCACAAATATATGTAGTAATGTTAAAACGGTATCTATTCGAAAGTTTATTCACTTTATTTTACCATAAAAGCCCATATTATCAAACCCCGAATATGAAATTTAATCATAGGAAGCATATCAAGACTTTTTTCATTTACTCGGTTTCTTTACCATGTATCTAGACAATATGGTGTCTGCGGTCACATGAATTTGATGTCATATCTGCCCGATAAGCTTTAGTTTTCACCGGAAGATTGCTCGATTTGCCAAGTTCGAAAACAGCCTATAACATTCCAGTAATTCGCTAATGGTTAATGATTCTTAAAACACATGAGCACATAAAGAAAACCGATCGTCCACCTACCGTTGAATGGACGAACAGAGTTAGAAATGATAAAGTTTGCAGAAGTGTATAGGAGGAAAGGATCATATGGAACAATATGCAGAAATGAAGAACCAGATGTATTGAACATACCTAAAGGCACAATAGATTTGTGAAGAGCATAATTGAAGGCAAATCAGAGGGAAATGTCCCTAGAAGAACACCCAGAAATAAGTTCATGGACCACATAAGAAGGAAAATACATAGGAAGAGAAACAGGAGATAAGGGAGCTATCATTAGATGAGGAAGGGTGGAGAGCTGCAGGCAACCATTCTTAGGATTGAACAACCAATGACATTTTTCTGAGTATCTTTCTTTCTCATCTTCTTAGTAACTCTTCCAAGCTTAGTTCTATACTATAGGGAAGAGCTATCAGGAAAAAAGGCACCTAGCATTAGTCAAAAAAGGGTGAAGGGCTGTGATCAACCAATCTCAGAATTGAACGACTAATGAGTGAACTTACCGTTCATAATTTCTTCGTCGTTTTCACAGATCACGGAAATGATTTCCTCTGCTTTGTTTCTAAGAAAAGGCACCATAGTTCTCGACTTATTTGACAGCATCAACATAGACTGAGCTGCTTGTCTAACGCACTTAATGGCCTCATCTTGCTTACTGTGAAGGAAAATGACTTAATTACTACTTCTTGAAGAGACGTGAAGTGTTACTCGTGGTGATTTACTTTTACAATTGATAAACACATGGACGCTCTGTCGTAAATAGACAAAGATTTTAACCAGGTCGCTTAAACTTTAGGCTGAGATTGCTTGAAAAACTGTGAGGCAGATATTTTCCAGGCGATAACTCTCTTATTTTCTGTTTTGACCACATGTTTCTCTCCCGATCAGCATATGGACCTTGGACAATGACGTCGAAAGCACTGTCATTCCTATGGAAACACCACTTTTTGATTCAGTTTTCGTAGTAATTAGTTTATAGCTCATAAAATAAAATAGTGTAAAGCTTATATTTTATTTTCAATCCATTAATCGGGAGTTTTGATTTCATGAATCAGTTATTTTGTGGAAATGGCATTTTTTTAGATAGAACATTATTATTTTACCTCGTGTTTTTCACATTCACCTGTTGAAAGCTGTGTAATTTTGAGTTAATTGGGCGAGAAAAGTAGCTCGGAAAATTTGTATTTTGTGGATCATACCTAATAGATAACATGGGAAGGACATTAGGAATACTGAATGTGAGTACATTATATTAATGCGCCTTCATAGCGGAACCAACTTAAACACAAATACTTGTATTAAGTTAACATTCACCTAAGGAAGTTAAATGAAACTGGAAGCAAGCTTAGTGTTACATTACGGAACGAAACTATAGGCTACATTTTTTATAATAGTTACGGTTCAGGATGAAAATTTATGTACGGGTTGACTTTAGTTTCGTTAATGAAACGAAAGTAGAATATTGAACGAAATTTAACTTTCCGGAACCGTTCCTTCTTTTGAATAGTTTCAGTTCTAAGGAAGTGGCGGATGGACCTTCGGTTCGCTTTCATGGCTCCTGGACCAATTGGGACTCATTTCAGGGAATCGTCGACGGATATATCTTCACGTACTCGCACAGCAAGAGCGTAAACAACGCCGTCTCTAAGCGTAGTAGTAGGTACCCTAATGTTGTACCTACTACTACGCTTAGAGACGGCGCAAAAATAAAACTATCGAAATTTCATAAATACGATCATCTTTCACGTCTCAACAACAAAGGACTTATTTAACTTAGCATTAGGAAAGCGTAACAACTAGAAACAATGGAAATATAATTAGAGTTTAACCGCAGCTACCAGATATTAGCCCAATAACAGTGAGCTAACATGCACCGTAATTTTTAAAAGGACATATGTATTTATAACATTTTCGTGATTGTTTTTTTTTCTTTTTTTTGACTAATCATCACGTAGGTATACTATACTATTTCACAGACATCCATTCCCGACAATGCCCGTTATTCCCTCAACTCTCTTCACAGGTGAGTCATTAAATCGAAATATCGACCGGTATTTTATGTGACTCTCTCTTTTGAGAATAGGTGGATTGAAAGTTAATGGAGAGGATGCTTTGGGAATTAAATCACGGTGGAGGAATACTTGGCGTCGGCATTAGCATACTGTTAAAAAAACACCAATTAACCACCTAGTAAAATAACCGCACGATAAGGTACGATTCTTGAATTGCTCTCAATATAGCTCCCAGTTAGGGATCAAGATTACCACCGAAACATCCGGGATTCGAACCCAGACCCTGAGCATGGTAAGCTAGAACAAAAGGCACCACACTCACCCCATCTCCATGTGATATTTGAATTATGCAGGATTGTGATATTTCTTTATCAGAAGGATATTTTTCTTGAAGTATTTGAAGGATCTTGAAGACAAATGCATAGAAGTACCTCGTTAGCGATGGCTTTTTAAAAACATGGATATTTGAGCTCTACGGCGGACACAGTTTTCATAACTCTTTAACTCAAATGCCATGTCTCTATAAAAAATGTTTTCAGTTTCACTGCGAAACTTTCAACCTTGTGTTGCACTTAAAATTCTTCTCCTCAGTTCGCTGAAGAGGGCCAACTTAAGGCCGACATACTCATATCCGACGCACACCCAAGTCTTCCCTGTCGTGACTTTCTCGGACGAAGCTCATCTCGAGTCTGATCCTCCCTGAAGTTGGGCCCATTTGAATGTTTGAGTGAGTGAATTTCCGGAGTGCTTGTGAGTGTGATTGCCATGTGTTTGTCTCTGGCGTGGAATTTATATTCCCGTAAATATTCACAGAGAGTGTGTTTGCTGGTTATAACCCAGGCATCCTCAACGTATCTTATCCCTGTGAAGGATCCCATTTTGGGTTGAGTGCTTGTGTCAGCGAGGTGATACTGTCGAGGAATTAGCATTCCCGTGACCCACTACAGATGGGTTTTCTGGTTGAGAGGTTGCGGTTGGTCACTGAAGTTTCTGTTAAGCCGTCGCAGAAAACTATTTTTATTCTCTTTTTTAATGGGTGGTGTCCATTAACTACGGCCATTGGAGATTTTTTCCTACATTTTTTGAGATGGCTTTTTAGTTTTTATGACATTTGTTTCTCAATGACCCTGTAATTTCAACCTCGGAATTTTAATTAAAGAATTTAAAAACATAATTAAATCCACCATGATTCGGAACATTTGACATTACCGTCACAATTTCATTTAGAATGATTTACTTGTAGAGTTAGAAACTAATGGAGACACTCGTGGATAGGTGGAAGGATAAATAAGTTGCATAAGTAGAAAATATCGAAGCCGCATTTGCATTAGGGTTATCATGAGCTCTTAAGGCCAAAATCATTTTTATTTACAGGAAATTTCAATTTCACGAGTTCTGGCGTCTTATCATGTGTTATCTTATCTTACCAAGCGGAGCTATCCCTTACCTGCATAAGAACTTGCTTTGCTCATTCCTCGAGGAGTTCACGTACCGCTTTGATTCTTCAGTATAAAAGTTCGATATGCAGTCAACAAATTCCCGTTGTTTCTCCTAAAAAAGATTATCTTTAACTTTGGTATATGAAATTATTAATGCAACATACTTATTTTAAAAAAATTAACGAGAGGAAAAATTCGAATAACAAAGAGGTACTAAACTTATACGAAAGCAGTGGAAAAATTTGATCAACCCAAAAACCAGATTATTTTAACGACAATTAATAATTTAGTTCAACATAATAATGAACTGGAAAATACTGACCGGCTAAGATAAAAGACGGTAAGTGCATCGTTCATGGTTCTGAGTTATTTCATACTTAAGTTTACATCTTCAAGTCTTCGGTTCTTCATTTAGTTATTATTTGAAGATATTACAAGCTTAATTTAATGCTTCGATTATCAGTGCGGGAAATACGGAATGAAGATAAATTATAAGGGAACAAAAGTAATGAGATTCTCAGTGAGAAACACTTGTAGTTACCGTTGTCCGGCCTATAAAACTGACATTTACACTGTGCGGTGAAGGCAGAACGTGATGTGAGGATAGCCGTTTAAGATACATTTAATGTTTGTTTTTTTGAAGATTTAGTTAAATTTTTTCTTGAGGAATGTTGTGATAACTGTTTTTTTTTAAATCAAACGCGGAGGGACATCCATCATTCTAACCGCTGCGGAAACTTTCCTTGTATATATGGGGAGGTTAAGGAACTAAGTTTATTTGGGCCATAGGAATTGATGAAGGGGGAAGGCTGGAGAGACAACTGTCGTCGGCATTAGCGAACATTAAATGAAAGACCCCAAGGGGACCACAGTTCAACTTCTCATCCGACAGATGGAGTATTTTCAGAGACGTCCTCCATAAGACACAGCGACAGGAATTCCTCCTTAAGACAAGTAGGGATCTGGTTTCCTCTTAAAAATATCCTCCTTTGCAGGGATATGAACCCTGTCCGTCTTGATGGTTAGCCAGTACTCTAGCCACCATACGAACATTATCCCTGGAGCCTTCGTATCTACTTAACTGCGAGGACAGTAGTTGGAAGACGAGGAGATTTGAAAAGCTACGTAGGAAAAAGTCTCTCTTTTTTATCTTATCACATCTTAAGCTTTTCCTCCAGCGGAGCGGGGATACTTACACGATACCAGCTTGTGTCACCGTAAAAAACCAGATGAAAATGACGGACCATGAGTTGCATCGATACCCCAAGACCTGGAGACGTCAGCAGTATGGTTGGGGAAACTGTTGTTCCAATAAGACCAAACGTGGGGGGGAGAACATGTAGCTGTCACCCATCATGCTGAACGCTACGGAAGCCGTAGTATCAAATTTGTACGTATTCACGCCCCAATATTCCAGTAAAAGTGACCAAGAAGGTGAAAGAAATGACAATTCAAATGGATTGGCCAGTCCCTCTGTACAATGGGCATGCTAGTACTCAGAAGATAAATTTGAGCGGATTCTCTCGCGAAAAAAATTGGATGTAGTAATATTATATTGCAGAAACTGCGATGAGAAAGTTAGGATCGCTGTCACTTGTTAGGCCCTATGTTCTCAAAGGATATGTCATCCGTCCTCTTACATCTCCAATGTATCAACGAAAACAGTACCGTGTTTGGATTTAAGCCTATTATCTGACGATGGGTTTCGATACAGAGAAATTTTGAAAACGAACGACAGGTACTGCAAGGTTCAAGGGTATTGAAGGGTGCTAAAAACATTAAACTTATTTTATAAGATAACCCCAAAGCCTGAAGAATACTGATAGCGTGATTATTTGAGGATTACATCTCAGGCTGACGTTTTACGTGATGGAGCATCAGACAGATAGTTTGACACCATTACATTTTTATACATTTGTAAGGATATAGTTGCACTTTATTTTCTTTCTTTATTATTTCTTGTGCGAAAAGTAGCAGCCGGAACTTAACCCAAAGATATACGAGCAGCACAGTTTTGGTCAATGAAGAATATACGAGAACGGTCTAGCAAAATTAACGGGTCAGTAATTGTCAACTTCGAGTCTGTTCAATATTTGAGCATATCCAATACTCAGTAACATTCTCTTGGCAGGAAAGTGCCATAAATGTAGTATTCAGTAATGTATCGTTTAATTCTTACAGATAGTACTTGTTTATTAATGATATTTCATTAATTTTTTGGGGGTATTTTATTAGTTATTTTTGTTTTAGTTAGAGTAGCTTTTTTATCATTGTTGGCGTGTAAGGTTTTAGGTTATATACATATTCGTAAGAGCCCTAATAAGGAACGTGTTCGAGAAACTTTAGGTTGAGCTTGCAGGACGATAGGCTACATCAAAGTGATGCTAGGGAAATGTGATGAGGAAGTTAAGAAGCTCAGTGGGATCCCACCTATATATACGTCTAGTATTTGTGAACCTTACCTAGGGGGCTTGATGTTGAATTTGAATCGCGTGCAGCGAATGCAAGTTAGAAATATTATTGGCAAATCAAGCATATGGTGCTGTTGCTAAAAGAATGGGATTGTGAATCCTTATCAAAGCGAAAATCAGTAAACTGGCGTCAACTCCTGTTTTAAATTTTAGGACCTAGGACCCCTCGGCGCAACCGTCTCGGCGTGGCTATCTTGGTGCAATCCATCTCGGCGGAGGGACGTTCCGGCGCAGGCCTTCTCGGCGCGGGACCGTCTCGGCTTTTCGGCAACCGGCTTTTCGGTAACCTCTCGGCTAGTAACGATGCTCTTATGATTTATGACTAGAGATAATATTTTAATGCTTAAATAAATAAAAAGATTGCCTTGGCATTAGAGTCCCGTCTCTTCCGCTGTCTCTTTCCTCATATCTCTCTCAAAGCCTCATTTCTCTCATAGTCTCATGATGTGATATACCTTAGAATGCTGGAGTTCGTAACATGTTTATCACTTCGTCTGAAAGTGAATTGGTTTTGAATTTATTTAAACGAGTGTCTGATTTTTAATCGTTGGTATAAAAGCAAATGCCATCCCTGATGTTGCATAAGGTTAGTAAAACGGACGAGAATATCATAAAGGCCTTTTTTGTCTTTTTCATCTTCTCCACTCTCGTTGAAAGTCGCTGATGGTTAACCGTCATAGTTTTTGGAATAGTGGCTGTTGATTTTTGTTATTCAAACATTTAATAATACTTTTACTAGTCATAAAGAAAAAGAGCATCGTTACTAGTCGAGTGGTTAACCTAAAGCCGGATGCGCCGAGACGGCCCTGTGCTGAGACGGCCTGCGCCGAAACGTCCCTGCGCCGAGACGGCTGCCCCGAGGATCCCATTCCCTAAATTTTAGGGATGCTACTTCTCCGTAGACGTAAAGAGCACATAAAAAAACTCCGAGCTCCTGAGGTAGTCTCGATGGAATAGATAAATTAAGGGATATTGATTGCAGAATTGACAGGTTTATAATTGCCGCGAAGAGTTTGAAGAATCTTTAAAAATCGCGGGAGAAAGAATAAAGGATATTTGGATGTAATAGCTTTAGGTTGGGGAGGGGAAAGAACATGGGAGAATGTTTATCAAATCCTATTCGTTTATGATATTCAGCTCTTTTTTCATCTGGTGATTATTTCCCATCATCCCGTCCCATCGATGGGAAGGCAGGGGAACATAAATTAGGTCTCGGGAGATGAGGAAGATAAATATTCAACATAAAAATTTCGTCGGAGAGGAGTGGGAAGGGGTGCAGAAAAAAAGAAGCTCATTACAAAGATTCCGTGTCTGTCTAATAATTTCACTTTGCTCCAAATCACCCGTATTTCAACTATTTGGGAGAACATGTGAAATTTTTGGTTTAAAATCACTTACATCGTTATCTTCAAGCAGATGTTTGGATAAAACAGAGTTGAAATTATCATTATTCAACTTCTGGTGTGTTAAATGATGCGCGTCACAAAATTTCGACTCGTATGTCCTTTGTGATATATATTACAAATAATGCTATTAACTTTATAAGTATCAGACTTGAATAATCTATCTTGCTTGCTTTTTCCTTTTACTATAAGTTTTGAAAGTGTTTGAGGAGTGCGGAATACTGCCTTAATGAAATTGGGAAGGCGCACAATGGTCTGAAATCGAAAAAAGCTGGCAAAAATTCAAAATGTGATTTTTTCTAGACAGGAAGGTGAAACTTTGCATCAATATTATAATAAAATTTGTGCATGCAATGACGCAAGGTATTTTCCTTACAACTTAACAATTAACAATTTACATGAGATCAAAGTGGCACAAATTTCGCAAAAATGGTCTACACTCAATTTTCTCAGGAAATCTTCAAAATAAAGCCCCTCCGAAACCTTTATGGGTGAAGAATTGGAATAAAAAGTGATGTTCGTAGATGGAATGGATTTTTTATCTTTGTTTTGATGTAGTTTACTTGCATTTTTGTAATTAGTTACCAAAGTCGTCATTTTTTCGTTTTTTAAGTACATCTAGAGAAAGGGTTATTTGCATCGCCGAGCATCGCAAAGTAAAGGCTGGGACACAATCAACGTGTACGTGTAACGCGAGACGTTAATGGGACAACGGGAGACGGGGAACGCAAGTCAGCGGACACAATCGACGTTAACGCGGCCCGGAGTAACAATTGACTAACGTAGGCGCAGCTAAGAGATCAGGTGTAAACAAGTGTGGAAGTAAATAAGTTGTCTTCGCCAAGAGCAATCTTCAACAGTTGGATGTATCTGCCGACAGATGGCTCCCATTCCTGGATTCTCAGGACCATTCTGATTGGTTTACCGTGTACGGGACACGGGGAGAGATGAAAGTTGCCCATCTCTCGCGTACACGTACTCTCCGTACACGTTGATTGTGTCCGTTCGCTCTACTTTCCTGTCAGCCATCTTTTTGCGTATTCCCGTCAACGGCTCATGTTACACGTGCACGTTGATTGTGTCCTAGCCTTAACTTGTCTGGAGAAACTCTACAAATCTTCCAGAGGGCGGATCCGATGAGTTATGCTGCGCCCGTTTCCTACGCCGAATGTCACATCAGTTTTTCGATCGCGCGGTCCAGTCTGGTCCAACCCGCCTGCAACAGTAAGGTGGCGCGGCAATTTTGTGGAATGGATTGTAGCCCCATCCACTCCGGTATGGAGATTTTCGAGATACAAATATTGAAAAGAGCCTCTATGATTTATATTTTGGAAAAATTGTGGAAAAAATTACGCATTTTATCACATGGGGTAGAGGTCTAGGAGGGACTGAAACAATGCTATATTCGGGTGCACCGCGAGCGTTTCTTTTCTTACCAACTTGATATCGCCTACTGACAAATTCTTACACTTTTAACGGAGATATAATGCAAGCCACACAGGATTATTGTCTCTTCGAGGCCAACAATCCACGGCTGGACTCCCACGGCTGCGACTCCCCCGGCCTCTGCACTGAATTTGTCGTACGGCGATGTGTCGCTTTATGGCACCTCGGAGCCCTTTACGCGGTTATTAGTGGATATTTTTGGGAGAACATTTTCTAGTCTCCACAGTATTGCACGAGAGCATTCGTTTTTATTTTTGCAGTGACGTAAATTAGTGGCTTTTTGAATCTTCAGATCGGATTTCACTCGTGTTGGTGTCAGTATTTTATCTCTCGAAATTCCCTCTACTACTCCTAGTGGTGTGGATACTTTGCTAAACACTGCAAGGTTCCTCTCTTTTTCAAGGTATGTGTACTCTATTAGTACAAGCTAATGCCTATTCTTAAAATGGTTCATTTGCAATAGTCATCGCTTCATTCACGTCCCTCAGTGCTTCAAAACTGAACTTTAGAAAATCAAGTCCATAGCCGCTAACAACTGTAACAAATCAAATTTGTCAAAAAAATTCTTCGTAAACAACAAAAATCCTTAGCTGTAAAATAGATCCCACCGTACAAAGAGAAAGACCGTCGAACTTCTAGTGGTGATGTATTTCATTTCTAGGAATAAATTCTCACCAGAATGTAAACCGCCTTTCAATTTCCTTTCAGGCAGCAGTCTACTAATCTGTAACTCATACGAAATTTATAGTAAATGAAAAAGACAAGAAGGATTGATTATCCGAGTCTTATATATGCAAAATATATTTCAATATTTGAAATACACTTCGCATTGGTCAAACTAGTAGATATTTCATGACATGTAACAAAGAACAAAACAGAAATTTTATGAATGATGATTCCACTTCTCAAATTGCCAAGCATCTACTTGAAAATAATCATTCAAGTAAATTCTTAAATATAAAATTTTATTTATAAAGTTAAAAATTAATTATAACATTTTATTTATAAAGATTTAAGGATGGGTTCTTCGGAGTACATTGAAATTATTAGACTGACTAGAAGGCTTTATTATGAGCTACTTATTTTCCGCACACCTCCTTATTCCTTTTCGACAAAGTTTCTTCATAGAATAATAATCATTCGTAACTTAACAAGTTATTCCCCTGTCTTCCCTCCCCCTTACGTCACGTTACTATCTCAACCATGAATATATATTATGGATTTAGATGTTTGGAATTGTTGCCTAGGCTGCGTGTTGCCTAAATTTCCACTTTTAGTTCTCCCAGTCCTTGGCGCCACTTCGATTAAGGTCTTTTAGTTGTTATTGTATATAGACGTAGTTTATTTGTTCTAACGAGAGTCTGTGGTGAATATTCAATGACGATCGCGGAGATATGAATTACTTGATGCTTTTTATTTTTGATTACTTGATGATGATTACTTGAATAATATCTTGCTATATTTGTGATCTATATGTTACTTTTTAAATTCTAGAGAGGAAATATCTATTACAGAAAATGGGTAAGAGATTTATAAAACGTCCATCGCGTGCCGACGACGATGTTTGCCAGACTATGATTATAATTTGAATGCAATAAGCCCGTTCGGCACAAATAAAGAATTTAGAATGCCTTGTTTAAACAGAACTTGCTTCGTACCAGGCAGCTAAACAGGGTATGTGTCTACGAGGGCCCAAAATAGGAGAATTGGATTGAAAAATAATAATCTGTTCAAGGCGACGGTAAGTGCATTACTTTATACCTACACTTCAATGATGGCCATTGGGAATACTAATGAAGACACCTGGCATCATTATTAAATTTCCGTATAGCGATATTCACGAAGTGCTAAGAAGTTAACTGTGCATTTGTGTAATTAAATTTGGAGAGGAATTAAATATATCTGTAGACCGGACGATATTTAAAAAATGTATAATTACGTCCCGCGTGTAATACTTTATTTTTTATCCACTTCATTGTGATTAATTGTAAGTAAAACCCATGTATATTCATGGTAAGACCAGTCCAACGTTTTATTTACAAACTATCGACTTTATGGTATTTGAACCTCCGTCTTTCATAACTATGCGGCACCACATTCCAAAAAGTTGTTTGTTTACGGAATTCTAGACAACAGTTTTTGGCGACGAGATAACAATCCATAATATATATTCATAATCTCAACAATCAATGAATAGTGTACAAGCAATTGTAACCGACGATGCAGTTAAGCTGTGAAACGCATCGTAAATAAAATATAATTCTGTTAAAGTACTGAGAATTCTTTGGAATATGCTCATGCATTTAATACTATTTAATGGAGATGTGATGACTTCATTTTCCGATCATCTTTCCTTAGGTTACACCTTCTGTCCAATTTGTTATCACTCGAAATATAGTGCTGTTGGGATGTTGTTCAATATTCCATAGGTCCTATATGACCTCAAATATAGTCCAGCAGGATGACTGACACGCTATGAAACCAGCAAAAAACCTGAAGCTTACATTACAATTGATTTATTTTGAGAACTAGCTGGAGGTGACTAATTAAAAAAATATGCTTACCTCAGCCCTTTCTGCGCATTCCAGGAATTGTACTTGAAGTGGAGAAGGTGTTGGATCACAAAGCACAAAGATAAAGAGTGCTATAGATGAACCTGTGAAGATAGCGATAAAAGTCAACAAACAATATCGTAGCCAACTTTCTTTGCTTCCATCTTATATCTCCTCTGTCATAGTCACGGATGGCAACGGAAACAAACCCATCGGTAGAGGGTTCGGTGACAAGACGAAGAAACGAATGTTCAGAAACCAGTTCAGAATGAAGGAAGGGATGAGGGAAGGGGAACTACAAAAGACTTTGATATTTATCTTTTTATTCTTCAATATTGATAAATATTTAATGCTTAGTTTTACATCAGCAGTAAAAAATCTGGTGCCAACAAAATATTTGTATTCTTCACGCCAGTATTTTTGCTTCCACTGCATTGTAATCTAGGTGTGGATTTATCGAAAATCTGTCTTTGATATTTCCCATCTTTGCATTTACATTTGGTATGCTTCGAAGTCGCTCACACGGATGCATTTTAGCTAAGGGATGATATTTGCCATGAAAATCAAATTGACTTGACCGGCATCTGAACCTTTTGCGATCGAATCCCGGTACTCCAAATGTGGAGGTCCGGGATCGGCGGATTGCATTCAATGGTTCACATTTGTAAACAGTTGGAACGTTTCCTACAATGGCCGTCCGCCCGAGGCTATACTTTAACTGTTAGCAGTGGTTTCCAAAGAAGCATGAAAGGTTATCGGACTTCGCAGTAATCGCGCCCCGTTTTGCTTTCCTTCTTCGCACGGCGTACATCGACCTGAATACGCCTCCAGTAACGGAGGAGAAAGTGTCGTCATGAATACTGACTCACGCAGCTGAACGGAAAACTCTGGAAGCATCATAAACAACCACTGCGGAAGCCTTTGCTCTAACAACGCGTTTGAAGTTTTATTTTTTTTTTAATCTTTCAATTCAACAATCTTTCAAAATCCAAATTGTTCAAGTAATGACGTTCCTGTTGCGCCTTTTTTAAATTCTTCAAATAGCGTCGCAACGATGAACCGTTGTTTTCCCTTTTAAATGATAATTTTGCTTTACAATAAATGTTTCGCATAACGAGAGATAAGGAAGAAAAACCAAACAAAAGTTTACGAAAAGCTACTGTCATAAACGGATAATATTTCGATCGTCGAATGGGATGATAGTTACTGAAAATGGGAAATAAAATATCATAGAAAATTAATACACATTCATAGCTGAAGTAAACTCATTGGTTTAAATACTAATAATTAAATAAACATTCATACCTTATGTAAACTGATAAGTATTGAGGATATATTTTGCATTATATCTTGATTATAAGAATATTACATGAGCAAAGATTGATTAAACGTTATTGCTATAATGAGGAGCATCTCGCCACAAGGTAATCACGAGCTAAGTTATGTGCGAAATGAATTTTGCTGCCAAAATATACTTAATTTGAGCGCGGCTACCACAAATTATATGGTTTCAGTGACGTACATGACCTTTAAGTTATATTAGATGGGTTAAATAAATAAGCCAATGATAATTATAATGAAACAGCAAAAAACTAATAATCGTTTACCGAACACAAATTAGTATGTAATTAGAAAAAAATACATTACGTATTACTCACCCAAAATTATCAGCAGGTTAGACGATGCCATTTCTTCAGGCGAAACAGGTATCCTCAAAGTATACAAGACCCGTACACACAGGAAAAGTGAAGGAACTTACGGATGGCGCGTGCCCGCTATGTGTACATCACCCGGCTCAGAAATGGTTGGAAGCGATCTAAGCGCAAACTTTGGCGAGGGACATTGTCACCCTCGCTATATGGGTCGTCATCCCATGTCCTTTGGACTTCGTCATTGATCGTTCAATCCTAAGATTGGCTGATTGCCGCCCTCCTCCCTTCATTATCAAATAATAGTTCATTCACTTCCTTTTCGCTCTTACTATATGCTTTCCTCTTCATTTGGTCTATGAAATTATTCGTTTGTGTTCGTCTGTGCACTTTTCCCTCCATTTTACCTCCAATTGAGTTCGTCACTTATCCATCGTGTCCCAGGGTGTGTCCAATCCATCTGGTTCTTTTCTGTATGGTATTCCATAAAGTCGTTTTCTCTTCTACTCTTCTTTAAAACTCATCATTTCTTATTTTATCCGTCTATTACTTTCAGCACCCTCCAATACCAGGTTTCGAAGGCTTCCAGTCTGTTCTGGTCTGCTTTTTCAATGGTCCATGCTTCCGATCCATAGAGCGCCGCGCTGTACACAAAAGATTTCACGAACTATTTTATGGTTTGTAGGTCTATCTTCTTTGAAATCAGTATTCATCTTTTCACCACGATAGCTTTCTTAGCTTGGGCTAATCTTTGCCTCATATATTAGTGATACAGTGACTAAATAATAATAATCATGCGTCATTTTTGGGGTGACATTAAAACTGTATCAGTACCCTTCTTTATAGTGCTCCATATAGTCTTTTCCTCTTCGACTCTTTTTTTTAATTCATCATTTCTTATTTTATCCGTCCATCATCTTCAGCACCCTCCTCCAGTACCAGGTTTCAATGGCTTCCAGTCTGTCCTGGTCTCTATTTCCAATATTACTTGACAGTTATTGTTTGTCTTTCATATATAAGATAAATGCTCATTAAATACACGCACATACATAGACATAACTGGACATTGTGGGGGAGAATAGAATTTATAGAAATATAATAAAAACGTGTTTGGTAGAATTGCGGCGAAATGAAAATTGTATTTATACATTAGATTCGTTCCTTTTTAATAAGTTAAAAATTTTTTTGATACAAAAAGTGTGATAGACAAATAATTCACGTTTAGAAAAATTAAAAAAATAATTAAAAAAGTTCTGTATTTAAGTCATGGAATTTCAAATCAGAATAAGCAATGCAGAATATTCATTGATCCGCATATTGTCATAATATGCAGATAGAGGATTTTTATCCTGATCCACATTACGTTTCAGAAGTACTTGTACAGCAGAAGTCTTACCTGATGATGACTGCTAGACAGTCGAAACACGTGTTGTAATAATTTGAAATAAATTGGTAGACAGTACGATATCGTTTGAGTATCATTGTTATGAACCTGGGTGCTATTTAAGGAGTAATGAGTCTGCTTGGCCCATTTTTTGGTTTCCCGTGCATGAAAGAGGACCAGCAGTCACTCATCTCCGCGTGCACCTGAAAAACGGTCAGCGTGTCTACTACAACGAACACAACGTACAGGATATGTTACGAACTCCTCAAGTGACCACGCTGACTGTATTCTTCAGGCTTTGTGGTTTTCTTATAAAATAAGCTCAATTTCTTTCACATCCGTTGAATTTCAACGGGTACCTTCGGCTAGTAAGTTATCAGGATTTCACGTACGAAATTAGATTGGTTCATTATTTTCTTCCAGAGATATGCTCACGGATATCTCTCTTTTACTACAGTAAAGTGGGGTTACTTTAGTGCGTAGGGGTAAAATTGTTACAACCTCGTTTTCATACATTTAGCATTTGATAATTTGTCGTAGTTCAAAAATCTGACAAGAGATGTCAGTTTTATTGTGTAGGTAAGGTTTCTTTGGGTTGGTTACACCGATCAACAATCGTTTCTTTCGATTCTGAATTCTCACAACAGGAGGTTATATACAAGTCTGTTTTAGGAGTGAGTTTTTTCAGTTCTACTAATCTATTGATGTCAACACGATTGCGATTGTTCCCGAGTCAAAGGTAAGTGTGAATTTTGGTAACAATATATCCCTGTTTAATTTACGATAACATCTGTTTTTCTATCTGCATTCGCTAATGTAGTAGTTTGCTAAAATGTAAATATGAAGCTTGGTGGGGTCAGCTTAGTACACCTGTTTAGTCTACAGGTTGGGAGGGTGAGTTTGGTACACATATTTTTTCAATATAAAAGACAACGTTTTCGTTCCAGTAACAATGCCACGGCAGTATGTTCGTAAATTGGGATCAAGGCCTTATGGAAACTACACAACAGAGACTGTGGTCAAAGACTGACCCTCTTAAAGGAAAGATGAAGAGTCAGGGTTAAATTTATCCCAATTAAAAGTTTTTTCAGCATTTTTATGGTTACTCTATGATAAAAGTTGATATCTATTTTGGTGTTGCTTCTATTATTTTTTGGTGACCTAACGCAAAGACGATCGTGAAGTTGAAAATTGACAAAATATTCTTAAAAATCTTAAAACATGTTGAAAATATATTTTTTAATCAGAAATTGGCCTTGCTACTTCTTGAGAATCTGAGGAAACGTTTGTGATGGGGTGAGAATAGTACACAAGTCTCTGCTACGTTATTTCAATAAGATATACGCTCGTACTAAATTGACCCCAATTAATGGGGTAACATTAGTACATTTTTAAAATGTTTTTATAACCATTGTAATACACATAGAACCTTAAGCAATAGCTGATTTTGGTCATGAGGATTGAAGCTTTCAAAAGAAAAATTAAATTGGACTGTGAAAAAAATATGTCAAAAATGTACTAAAGTAACCCCATTGTGCGGCATCTCATTTTTATTCATATCATTTCACATCCTGTAACAGTTCATTCATTCGGCTAAGATTTAAATTTCGTTTCGGATTAACTGTTGGAATAAATAAATTACGGAACTGTAGGGATAACTGTTGTTTTTAAATGATCAAAGGCGGAGGGACACCCATCATTCTAACCGCTGCGGAAATTTTCCTTGGATATATGGGGAGGTTAAGGAACTAAGTTTGTTCACCCCGTAGGAATTGATGAAGGGGGAAGGCTGGAGAGACAGCTGTCGTCGGCATTAGCCAACATTAAATGAAAGACCCCAAGGGGACCACAGTTCAACTTCTCATCCGACAGATGGAGTATTTTCAGAGACGTCCTCCATAAGACACAGCGACAGGAATTCCTCCTTAAGACAAGTAGGGATCTGGTTTCCTCTTAAAAATATCCTCCTTTGCAGGGATATGAACCCTGTCCGTCTTGATGGTTAGCCAGTACTCTAGCCACCATACCAACATTATCCCTCGAGCCTTCGTATCTACTTAACTGCGAGGACATTAGTTGGAAGATGAGGAGATTTGAAATGCTACGGAGGAAGAAGTCTCTCTTCGTTATCTTATCTCATCGTCAGCTGTTCCTCCAGCGGAGCAGGGATACTTACACGATACGAGCTTGTGTCACCGTAAATCTCCAGACAATGATGGACTATGAGTTGCATCGACACCTCAAGACCTGAAGACGTCAGCGGTATGGAGTATGGTTGAGAAACTGTTGTCCTAATAAGACCAAAGGTGGGGGGAAAACATGCAACTGACACCCATCATGCTAAATGCCACGGAAGTCTTTGTATCAAATCTACACGTATTCATGTCCCATTATTCCTAGAAAAGTAACCAAGAATGTGAAGGAAATGACAATTCAAATGGATTTGCCAGCCCCTCTGGTAATTGGTTCAGCTAGTACTCAGATGAGAAATTAGAGCGGATATTCTCGTGAGAAAGATTGGATATAGTGATATTATATCACAGAAACTGCGGTGAGAATGTTAGGATCACTGTCACTTATTAGGCCTATGTTCTCCAAGGATATGTCATCCGTCCTCTTACATCTCTAACGTGCCAACGAAAGCAGTACCGTGTTTGAAACTAAGCCTATTCTCTGAAGATGCGTTTGTATACGGAGAAATTTTGAAAGCGAATGACAGTTACTGCAAGGTTCAAGGGTATGGAAGGGTGCGATAAACATGGAACTTATTTTATAAGAGAACCGCAAAGTCTGAAGAATATTGTCAGCGTGGTTATTTGTGGATCACATCTCTGGTTGACAAGGAAATATGCTATATTTGAACAGAGAAAAATGTGAGATTTTTCATCTGAAATCATGATTTTGATACAAAAACAAAGCGGTTAAGAAAATCGATTGATTATTCGAATAGAATTAGAAATCTCATTTATTCAGCTATCCGATAAAAAAATACCAGCCTCCTTTCTCGAGTGAAAGTATTTTAGAAAGGTAATAATGAAACCACTGCACCGAACCCAATGCTTTGCATGGACCACCTAGGGTAGGGGGGGCCTCGTGGTGCATGTGGGGTTTTTTAATGTAGCCTAAGCTACAGCCAGATATATTTTATATATATCTCCAAATATCAGCTCAATCTGTCTGATAGGTTTTGCCTGATGGAGCAGTAGAAAGACAGTTTGACACCATTGCATTTTTACATACTAGTAAGGATATAGTTGCAATTCATTTCTGGTGCGAAAAATAGCACCCGGAACTTAATCAAAAATATACGAGCAGTAAAGTTTCGGTCAATGAAGAAGATACGAGAACGATCTTGCAAAAGTAACGGGTCTGAAATAGTCAGCTTTAATACTGTTCAATATTTTGGCATGCCCAATAATCAGTACCATTCTCTTGGCAGGATAGTGCCATGAATTTAGAATTCTTCAATGTAATTCTTACAGATAGTACTTGTTTATTAATGATATTACTTTCAATATTTTGGGGTATTTTATTAGTTATTTTTGTTTTAGTTAGAGTATCTTTTTTTAACATTGCTGGAGCGTAAGGTTTTAGGTTATATACGAATTCGCAAGAGCCCTAATAAGGAACGTATTCGGGAAATTTTAGGTTAGGCTTGCAGGACGATAGGCTATATCAAAGTGATACTAGGGAAATGCGATGAGAAAGTTAAAAGCTCAGTGGGGCCCCACATAAATACGCGCCTAGTCTTTGGGATCCTTCCCTGGCAGGCTTGTTGTTGAAATTGTATCGCGTGAAGCGAAAACAAGCTAGGAATATTTTTGGTAAATTAAGCAGTTAGGTGCAGTGCATAATAGAATGGGAATGTGATTCCTTATCAAAGCAGTGATAAAAAAAATGGGTGTTAACTCCTGTTTTAAGTTTTAGGGTCTAGGACACCTCGGCGCAACCGTCTCGGTGGAGGGACGTTTTGGCGCAGGCCGTCTCGGCGCAGGGCCGTCTCGGTGCAGCCGGCTCTACGGTAAGCTCTCGGCTAGTAATGATGCTCCTATGATTTATGACTAGAGATAGTATTTTTTAATGTTTAAATAATTAAAAAAGATTGCCTTGGCATTTTAATCCCGTCTCACTTGCAGGCTGTTTCCTCATATAGTCTCATGATGTGATATACCCTAGAATGCTGGAGTTCGTAAAATGTTCAAAACTTCGTCTGACAGTAAATTGATTTTGAATTTACATAAACGATTGGCTGATTTTAAACCATTATTCTGAAAGTAATTCCCATCCCAGATGTTGCAAAAGGTCAGTAAAACGAACTAGACTATCATAACGGCCTTTCTCGTAATTTTTTCATCTTCTCTGCTCGCGTTTAAACTCGCTGATGGCTGACCGTCATAGTTCTTGTTATGGTGGCTGTTGCTTTTTTATTACATAAAGATTTGATAATACTATGACTAGTCATAAACCATAGGAGCATCGTTACTAGCCGAGTTGTTAACGAAAAGCAGGCTGGGCCGAGACAGCCTGCGCCGAAACGTCCCGGCGCCGAGACGGCCTGTGCTGAGACGTCCGCACCGAGGTGTACCATTTCCTAAATGTTAGGTGTGTTACTTCACCTTAGACGTTAAGAAAACATAAAAAAACTCCGTGCTCGTGAGATAGTCTCGATCGCATATATAAATGAGGGATATTGATTGCAGAAGTGACAGGTTTATTATTGCCACGAAGAGTTTGAAGAAGCATGAAAAGCGCGGGTGACAGAATAAAGGATCTTTTGAGGGAATAGCTTTAGGTTGGGGAGGGGGAAGAACATGGAGGAATGTTTTTAAAATTCTATTCATTTATGATGTCATCTGGTGATTATTTCCTCTCATCTCGTCTCATCAAGGCGGCGTCCTGTATGGTCCTAGAAACTAGTGGACCTCGGATGATGTGAAAACATCCGTCATAGCGCAACGGAGTTGAATTCACACATTTCAGCGTCATTAATTAAGGTGATGTCCCTGTTAAGTAACAACTGCCTATTGCTCCAAAAGTATCTTTTTAGGGCTGAGGACCGTCATGCGTTCAAAGTAAGGGCACTTGGATACCAAAAAAGGAGTTTTAATGAAGTCTATTGCATCATGACACCTATAACGTTGATACACTATGGATCGTGAAGACACTGGCATTAAAAGATAAACCATTATGTGATGGTCTTTACGATATCGGGTGTCACTTAGAGGAAGAATTTTACATGAATATCTATAGTGCAAAGAATGATGATTGCTTTTCTACAATTAATTAATTTTTACGATGCATTTCAACTTACTGCAACTGTACTGCATCGTCTTACAAGCAACTTAACTGCATCTTCGGGCAAAAATGTTTGTATACTAGTTATTCATTGATTGTTGAGATAGTGGCGTAACTTGAAGGGAGCTTGTGGGGAAAGATATAACTTTTGGGAGGGAAGGTAGGAGAACATTTATTATGGCTCGTAAGATGAGATAAATAACTATTCAACATAGAGATTTTGTCGGAAAGGAGTTGGAAGGGGTGCGGAAAAAAAGAAGCTCATTGCTAAGGTTGCTTGTCTGTCTAATAATTTCGCTTTGCTCCAAATCGCCCATATTTGAAATATTCGGGAGAACATGTAACATTTCTGGGTTAAAATCACTTACGTGGTTATCTTCAAGCCGATGCTTGGAAAAAACAGAGCTATACTCCGTTCGAGCCGTCGGAGTCGTCCGAGGCTATACTTAAACTGCCAGCAGTAGTTTCCAAAGAAGAGCGAAAGGTTAGCAGTCTTTGTAGTAATTGCGCCACGTTTTGTTTTCCTGCTGTCGGCTACGGCGCTCTAACTGTCAGTTTACCTTTTTTTCACCCATATGACTCATGAGAAGCCGAGCACCTGGTAATGGATCCTTCCTCGTCTATTCGAATACGCAGCTGCCCTCGGTCTCTCCGATATCGACAAAATTTGCAGGACCTTTACCCTTTTACTACATAGTCCACGATGCCCATTTTTTTTGCAAACTACACATCCGTTGCCTTGTTAAGGGGTGCCAGAAATTGACCTTTTCGTAAACTTTTGTTTGGTTTGTCTTCGACATCTCCGCAAATGAAACACTCGTGTTAAAGCAAAAATCTCATTTGAAAAGGAAAGCCACGGCGCATGATATTGTTACGTCATTAATCCAAGATAACTGATTTTGTAGCATGAATATAAGAATTAATTTCTTCGTTAAAACAAAAAATATTATTGCATTTTTTTGTGCCTTGTATGGCCATGGTATATATATTTTGAGTTGGTATGCATAAGCAACAACGTATCCAAAAATGAGGAAAATTAAGCGGGAACGTGTTTTTCGAAAAACGCGTTTGGAGATTTCAAAATGAAAATTCATTTAATTCAACAAGCTTTCAAAATCAAAATTCTTCAAACAATGACCTAACAGTGTTATACACTGTTGTTTTCCTTTTTAAATGACTATTTTTGCTTTACAATTAGTGTGTCATATAACGAGAGATAACGAACACAAACCAAAGAAATTTTGCGAAAAGCTCAATTTTGTTACTTCCGTATGAAGGCAACGGATTTATAATGGGCAAAACAGGTGTCCTTGATTGACAATATAGTAAAACGGATAGAGTCCTCCAAATTATGTCGATATTGGAGAGGCCAAGGGCAACTGTGTAGTCGAATTGACGGGGAACGACCCATTACCGGGGGCTCGGCTTCTATTGTGTCATATTGACGAAAATGTGCTAAAACTGACAGGTCGAGCGGCGTATCCGTCAGCAGGGAAGCAAAACGTGATGCGGGTACTACAAAGACTGGTAGCCTCTTACGCCTCTTGGGAAATCACTCCTATATGGTCGCAATCGAAAAGACGAAGTCCTTTTTTGGTTTTTTAGTCGTTTTGAAGTGCAATTAACCTTCTACTTACAACAATTTCAACTTAGTTCACTGTCACCCTTCAACTCGAACTGACATCACTTCTAAAAAGGCTACTTGGAGAGCAAGCGTACGGCGAAGCACTTCAATTCAGTATTAGCTTCAAATCTGAGAAAGGAAAAATAAAGCAATAACATTAAGCCCATCATTTTGTCGACTTCCGTCAAAAATCATTACTACGTTAACTTTTGAGTAGTTTTATGATATGAGTAGTTTTACATTAAAATTTGAAAACTAGCTTGCCTAATAAAATCAATGGTTGGAGAATTCACTTTGTGGAAATTATTACGATTCATGTTAAGAATGAAAACACTTAGTTTTTTTCCACCAATGTATTTAAACCACAAATCTACCGGTTTCGGCCTTTTCTGGCCATTATCAAGATTACAAATTTGTAATCTTGATAATGGCCAGAAAAGGCCGAAACCGGTAGATTTGTGGTTTAAATGCATTGGTGGAAAAAAACTAAGTGGTTTCATTCTTAACATGAATAGCTTGCCTAAAACGAAAGAAATTTGATATTTTTATCAGTTTCAGCCGACGAAAATATTGAACATCCCTGAAATGCATGATGAGGAAACTTGGCTTCATTTGATCATACCCAAACAAAAAATTCGAAGAAAAAAAGTAGTTGACCCTTTTAAGAAAACACTGATTCCTTATTGAAAATAGTTCTGCGTAGAATTGAAAAAACAATTTTCATCTTTGAGACAGCAAGAGAACCATATGTTTATAGAATAAAATTCACTCAATCTTTTTCATAAAATCTATGTAATATGGCATACTTTGATACCTTGACTTCGAAATATTTCCAATGGTTTTAATGGTATATTGAAAATTTAAGACTCCATAGAAATTGTAATTTCAGTCTAAAATCGAACGAACGCAGGAAAACGACAGAGCATTATTCTGTCTGATGTCTGATTATCTCAACCATTTAAAAAAAATAATCCCCTGCGTCAGCCTTCGCAGATGATCAAAGAGCTTGCCAACGTCATGCAGATAGAAGACTATAAGTAAATGTTGTTGACTATAAGTAAATATATGTTGAACGTCGAAGGGGATGATAGTAACCGACAATAGGAAATAAATTATCATAGAAAGTTAATAAACATTCATAGCTTATTTAAACTGATAAGTATTGAGGATATAATTTTCATTGTATCTTGATCTTAAATTAAATTATATGTGGACAAATTGATCAAACGTTATTGCTACAATGAAGAGCATCTCGGCACAATGAAATCACGGGTTTTATCTCCTAAATCGAAATGAAATTATGTACGAAATTAATTTAGCTGCCAAAATACATTTTATCTGAGCGCGGCTACCACCAATTAAGTGGTTTCATTGACGAACATGACCTAAAACTTATATTTGATGGGTTAAATAAATAAACCAATAATAATTATAATGAAACAGCAGATAACTAATATTCATTCTATCTTTCTCAGACTCGAATTAATATGTACTTAGAAGAAAACATTACGTATTTCTCACCCAAAATTATCAGCAGGTTAGACGATGCCATTTCTTCAGGCGAGACAGGTATCCTCAAAGTATACAAGACCCGTACACACAGGAACAGTCAAGGCACTTACGGATGGCGTTTCCTCGCTCCGCGTACATCACCCGGCTCCGAAATTGGTGGAAGCGATCTAAACGGAAACTTTGGCGTTGTATTTCGTCGCCCTTGCTGTATTGGTCGTGGTCCCATGACCTTTGGACTTCGTCATTGGTCGTTAGATTGGCTGACTGCCGCCCTCCTCTCTTCACTGTCAAATAATAGTTCCTTCACTTCCTTTTCGCTCTTACTATATGCGTTCCTCTCCATTTGGTCTATGAAATTATTCGTTTGTGTTCGTCTGTGCACTTTTCCCTCCATTTTACCTCATTACCGTCACTTATCCATTGTGTCCTAGGGTGTGTCCAATCCATCTGGTTCTTTTCTGTATAGTGTTCCATGCTGTCCTTTTCTCTTCTACTCTTCGTTAAAATCAACCATTTCTTATTTTATCCGTCCATAAATTTCAGCTCCCTCCTCCAATACCAGGTTTTGAATGCTTCCAGTCTGTTCTGGTGTGCTTTTCCAATGGTCCATGCCTCCGATCCATAGAGTGCCACGCTCTACACAAAAGATTTCACGTACTGTTTTATGGTTCGTAGGTCTATCTTCTTTGAAATCAGTAGTCGTATTTTAACCATGAACGCTTTTTTTAGTTTGGGCTATTCTTACGTACATATCAATCACGCCGTTCCCTTCCGGGGTTGGCACAGTCACAATGTATCACTCACAAACACATATTTGTGCGCCTAACATTGCTTCGATAATTTCCTCCATACTGACCAATCCTTGCAAACCTCTTTTGCCTCATTTACCCCCATACACTGCTTCATACTCACACTCCTGTTTTTTAGGCTCCTTATATTTGACCTCTTAAGAATTTCCTCAACCACGTTTAACCACAGCTTTCTCGGCCTACCTCTACCTCTCACACCATTCATTCTACTCTCATATATCTGTTTCGTCATTCGACTCTCATCCATTCTCTCAACATGGCCAAACCAACGAAGCACACTCCTTTCATACACGTCCATTACTGGAGCACCTAACCCACATTCACTTATTACCCACTCATTCCTGACCCTATCCATCCTACTTTTTCCGCAAACACTCCTCAGATAATCATACCCACGGCGTTTATTCTACTTTTATGTCTATCCTGACATACCCATGTTTCACTACCATACAACAAAGTGGAGAGAATCACTCTTTTATACACGGCGATTTTCGCTTCTTTAGACAGGCTCTCATTCCTTGATATGCTCCACATGCTACCTACCACTTTCCTTCCAGCATTCGCACGTCTCTTTATCTCCTAATATATCCGTCCATCTTTCGCAAACATCTCATCTAAGTACACAAAATCATCCACTTGTTTAATTACTTCACCGTTTGCCCTCATCAGTCATTCTCCCCATTCTCCTTATCAAAAACTGCTACTTTAGTCTTGCACGCATTTACCCTCAATTCCATTCTCTTTGTTGACTGACAAAAGTTATCTAGGAGCTTTTGAAATCCCTGTTGACTCTCTGAGATTAAAACAGCATCATCCATATATAGTGGAACTCGTACGTTTAAATTTCCAATCAAAACACCGTCGTTTTCTCTACATGCATTTCTAACACATTTATCCATAAATACAGTAAATAGCCATGGTGGCATTACGCATCCTTGCTTTACGCCCTGTTTTATTACAAAGCAATCACCCAGAACCCCGTTAACTCTCACTCTTACCTTACTATTATCATACATCGCCATCATAACATTCAATAACTGCCCATTCACTCTGTATTCCTTCAAAACCTTCCACAACTTCTTTCTATTTACCCTGTCATATGCCTTCTCTAAATCAACAAACGCACAATACACTTTCTTTCGGACACCCATACATTTTTTTATCGCTGGATGAAGCGCGAAAAGCTGGTCACTACATCTGCTCTCAGGCATAAACCCACACTGCACACCCCATATTCTGTCAGTAGTAATATTCCTCACTCTTTTGATTAAAATTTTGCTGAACACTTTTCCGGGATACTCAATAAACTAATGGTCCGATAATTATTATATTCGGTCTTCTCTCCCTTCCCTTTGTACGTGTGGAACGATGATTGAATTCTTCCAATCCACTGGAACAACATAAGTCAGTAAGCATAAATTACATAGTTCACACAGCCGACAAATGAGTAAATTACATCCAAACTTCAACATTTCACTGGATATCCCATTTACGCATGCAGCCTTTTACAATACTCTCACAGCCGTTATGACCTCATTCTCACTGATCTCCTTTTCCATCATCATATTCTATCACACTTCTTCCCAAGGCTCATCCTCAGGGTCTGCAACATTATTGTATAATTCTTAAAAATACTCCCTCCAGCAGTCCTTGATATTGCTCTCGTCCTACTCGATCTCTCCACTTTTGTTCTTTACCGCATTCATTCCCCAACCTTCACCAATCTTAGCCTTTTTACCCACTTCCAAAACAGCGTATCATTGCCTTCAAAATTGCTCTGCATCTTGCTAGCTTCATCCGCACGCATTCTTTCCTTACTCTCTTTCACAGCGATTTTGCATTCATTCTTTTTCTTTCTGCAAATTTCACATGCCTCAGTACGCTCTTCCTTCAGATTTGGCAGCAATCATATTCTTGTACACATCTTTCTTTTCCCTAAGTGTAATTTTCACTTCTTCATTCCACCAAGCATCACCTTTCATTCTTCTTACCATGCCTTTTCACAAACATTTTCAGCACATTCTACAATTACTCCTTTTAAACACTCCCACTCATCGTTAACATTTTCGTTTCTGATATGCTCGTCCCATTCTCTCTGCTTCAAAGTTAAAGCATCCTCAAGCATGCAACCATACTGCATTCTTGCCTCACTGTCTAACAACTTCTCCACTTTTACTCTCAACTGCTTACGCGCATTATTCTTCTTTGGCACCCACTTTCTGCCCAGTTTTACTTTGGAGAGTACCCAATAGTGGTCTGTTCCACATTTAGCACCCCTCATCACTCTCGTGTCCCACACTAACTCTCTCAATCTCTGATCATACACAACGAAATCAATCATGCTTTTACAATCACCCCTTTTCCAAGTATACATGTGTATTCTCTATGTTTAAACCATGTATTCGACACAAACAATCCTTTTTCCAAGGACACACCCACCAAGTTTTCACCATTATCATTCACTCGAGGGTCAACAAATGGCCCAACCACTCTCTCAGATGCATCCCGCCTCACACCAGCCCAGCCATTTATGTCACCTAGTACAATTGTCCTCTCACCTGGGTCACATTCATTCAAAACCTCTCTCAGTTTTTTCCCAAAACTCATTTTTCACACTGTCACTCTCTCCATCCACTGGTGCATGACATGCCACAATCACAACTCTCCTAATACCTACTTTCATGCGAGCCCAGAGCAATCTAGGGGATACTAACTCGTACTTCCTTACCAGTAACTTAGCTCTCTCATTAAGAATGACTCCTACACCTTGACTGCCGTGTACATTGTCTTCAACTCCTGACCACAGTGCCATACCATCGCCATATACAGTAACAACATCCCGCCCCTTGCGCTTAGTTTCACATATACACAAAACATCCATTCGTCTCACTTTCATTTCATTCAACAACTCATGCTCCTTTCTATATACTCCTCTCACATTCCAAATACCGGTAGTCTAGTTCGTATTGCTAAGTCGGTATCTTGATGGGCCAACCTTATTCAACTTCCGCCGCCCATCGTGGCTTCGGCTGTCCGAGGCTACTTCGTGACTCTTAGGAGTATGATGTAATACAGTATGCAAGGTTACCAGCCTTTGCAGTACCCGCACCACGTGCAGCTTTCTCTGCTAACGGTTATGGCGCTCTACCGGTCAGTTTTGGCACATTTTCGCCAGTATGCCACAAGAGAAACCAAAGCATAGTAATACCCTAGGCCCGCTTTCACTATTCTACTCAAGCTAGGATTCCTTCTGAAAGGACTCCCTTGAGAGTCAAAATACTGTTGCCCGCAACCCACCACTAGGAGGTATATGCGATGCACTGACACACCAGGTCGCACTTATGTTTTTTTATGTTTAAAAATAGACATTAATCTTATTGTAACTCACAATCATAACATGGAGGGAATGGCAATGCCTATTGCGGTTGCCTATTGTTAGTATTCCTATTGAGGTACACATGCTCCTCCTGTCTTGGGGCCTTAATGGCAACATGTGTCCCATCAATGTAGCCTAGTGCCCCAGGAATTTGAGAGGCCAAGTAGTTTCTGTTTTTGAGAGAAACAAGTGATAAGGTTCTAATAGAAGTATTTCTTTTACCAGATGCACTGGACACCTGAGAAGGACTGAGTATTTTTTTTAAATAAAATGAATTTTGTAATAAAAAGTTGATTGAAACCTACATATTTGTGTACTTACTTTTGAATCACCCTGTTCCTTTCCTTCATTGTTAAAGGGAAAGAGATCCATTTTGCCAGAACTTGTGGCAAATTGAGGGCATTTTTCACCTCCTCAATGGGAACGAATACAGTGGTTTGGCTCAAACCAAAGTTTGAGTCACTCCCTGCTCATTTTTGGTAACACCATTGGCCATAAAAATGCAGGGCGCATAGGAACTATAAAAATGCTTTGCGTTAATTGACATTCAAGAGATTAGCATATTTAGCAATAGTCTACAATGTACCTTCCTTAATCTCTGGCGGGACAGCTGTGCTCCTCCTTGGCACATGCAGAAAAGGCCGCAACTCGTCCATTAGTCTTCGCGCTTGGTCTTTAGTTAAGCAATGCATTCCTTTAAATGTAGGGATTGCAAAGGGGTCAGATGCATCCATAATTCTATGCAATCTATGTCTGTTTTCTCTAATACGGAGAATCCTCTCCCTATCCATCTCCCTCCTTCTGCTCCTCATCAGATTAAAAACACGAATGTCATCCATTACAGGATAACAAAACATGCAAAGTGAAAATATCTAAATACTAACCAAGCTTGTTACGGAAAAAGGTGGAATATTATTATGGGTACAGGGATAATTAGTTTTTAAATTCTGTTCTCAGATTACTATGAAGCAAGAATGTTGGAATAAACGAAGGAAGCTGAAGATCCACATCATCCATAATGTTTTCACGCCGGTGTCATTGCAATGTCTGTAATCAACGGATTTTTCAATCACAATGCTGCAAAGTAGGACGATTGAGGCCTATGGGATGTATCGGATTCAGGAATGTTGTCATCCTTAACAATGTTTTATTTTCGTATAATTTAGTTATTACGGCCAAAGCTTCCCTTTAACCCACCTTGAAATATTTGAGAACTGTGTATTTGTTAAAGTCAGCGTAGAATAAAAGCCTTATAACAAGGCATCCCGAGTGATTGCAATAACACGAATTCAACTTGTCCGCGGAAGCTGATGATTTTCTATTCTTTAAATGAAGGTTATCAATAAAGCGGGGTATGGAAACAACAGGGTATCTGAGAAACTAATGACCTGCCATTTATTACGGTTTTGACAGAGGACGAACCCCGACTTACTCATTTCTGCTGGTCGATCGAAATATCTACCCACAACAACAGCTGACTAACTATACACCCGGTCTCTGTCACATATTAAGCATGCATTCACTAAACACTGGGGCGATCGGATCGTTAAAATGAATGAAATATGCAAATCGATTACAATGAATGATAAACTGGAGATAAATAATTGGATTACACTTAAATAGGAGGAGATTAACTCGTTCACACAGTCAATGACAGGCTACCTCGGAAGCCGCGAGAAACCATCGTCCCCTTTTCAGTTAAATGACATAAGTTGTCACGATTCACAAGTGGGATTTAAAAAAAGATATTATCATTAAAGATAAGATCATTAATGTATTATGTTCTTGGCCAAAATTTTGCGTAATGTTATAGCTCCTTTAAATTTGATCGACATTAATTCACTCCAAACGAACAATGATGACAACCGACTAATATCCTACTGACCATTACTTTTAAACCACATTTCAAACATATTAGCCATGTCATTGGTCACGTAGCATATTTATATACATTATTCGCACACTTTCTGATCGTATCTAAATCTAATTCTCATCCAAATGATAAAACTATCACAGAGTAATTACCTTCAGCCCTAAATGGCACCAACACTAGTAACTGAAATAAACAAATATAACTAAAATACAATAAATAAATAAAATACAACAAATAAAATACAATAAATAAAATAAACAAGTATAACTAAACTAAATTAGACTCTAGCTACCATTGTTAGCGTCCTGCTTTCAAAAATATATGTATAACATACAACCTTTTTTCACAGTGTAGACCCAATATTTGCTACGCTGTTAGTCCCGAAAGATGTGATGTGACCCGTTCGGAAACAAAATCCATTCGGAAGGCCTCTATCCGAGTCGTCAAACCCACTCGGATGGTCGAGGCAAGATTTCATCCGAGTTCTGATCCAGAGGCATCGGAAAAAAGCTTACGCAATAGCTCATCCTCGGAATCGAACTTTACATCCGAAAATTTCGGATCAGCATCAGAGGATAGAATTCGAATTTTGGGATCGAACGCTTATGCAATAAACCCCCTTTATCTCCAATGCTATTTGATAATAATTGTATATCTTCCACATAAAAGATGCACACACATTAAATCGATGTACATAGAAGTGTACGTTGAAGGGGGAAACAATTTATAGAAGTGTAATTTTGAAAGAAGTGTTTGGCAGAATTTCGGGGAAAATAAAATTTCATTAACACATCAGATTCTTTACTTTTTAATTTGTTAAGATTTTTTTATTGATACAATAAGTGTGATGGACACAAAATTCTCGTTTAGTAAAATAAGAGAAAGTTCTGCATTTGAAGCCATGGAATTTCAAATCAGAATAAGAAATTAAGAATATTCATTGATCCGAACATTGTTATATTATATATGTAGATGATTTTTGACCTGCTCCACATTATATTTCAGAAGTAGTTCGACAAAAATGTGCATTTTTGACCCTGGATGAGAAAACGGAGGCAGTGTTGTGCATGGCCTGTGAGCAATTTTGACTGCGTTCTGTTGCGCATTCCCAAAAAGTAAACAATTTCCTGGAAACGAATGATTAATATGACTCACGTGAAATTGTTTATACATTTCTTTATGTGCATATAACAAAGAGAGACATTGTACAGCTGAATCAATTTTGAATATTGTACAAATATTATTGATTTACATAAATGAAAAGTAGTTCAACAACTTGCTTCTTATCTTTTGCCATGAAAGTAAATTAATATATAGAGCTGTACGTGCTTTGCATAATAATTATGCTATAGAAAGTTAAATTCAATCCCATTTTGTAATACTTACTGGCAAACGAATTGAGGTGTGAAAGTATTATTTTCCGGAACAGTGTGGTCACAGAAGAACACCTTATTAGGATTGGTTAGAGGGTGCAAACGCATGAAGCATGTATCCCATTCTACTGTCATGCAAGGAAAGTTTTCCACATCGAATAAAGCTGAAAAAAATATTCGTTTAGAAAGAAGACGGAGTGATGCAAATGAAATAAAAATATTCCAGCCATTCGATAGTGGTTGTTGATTCGTAAGATACATGAGCACATTAGGAACATTGAACGCACGCCTACCGTTGCATAGAAGGACAACATTATAAATTTTATAGTTTGCATAAGAGTATAGGAGGAAAGGACCATATGGAACACCATGCAGAAAGAAGAACTAAATGACTTGGATAAACTCAGAAGCAGAATGGATTTTTTTAAAAAAAGAACAAAATTGAAGGTAAAATAGACAGTATAGTGGCCAGAGGAAGACCCTAGAATAAACGCATGCAAAAAATAAAGGGAAAGTCCTTGGTAGGGGCTACCAGAAAGTAAGGCACCAAGTATTTGTCAGGGAAGTGAGGAGGACTGTAGTCAACCAATCTTAGGATTGAAAGATCAATGAATGAACCTACCGTTCATAACTTCTTCGTCATTTTCACAGAGCACGGAAATCATTTCCTCTAATATGTTTCTAAGAAAAGGAACCATAGTTCTTGACTTATTTGACAGCATCGACAATGACTGGGTTAGTTGTCGTTCACACTGAATCAGCTCACCCCTTTTGCTGTGAAGAAAAACAACTTAATTATGCTACTTGAAGAAACGTTATGTGTTACTCGTGGTGAGACAATTTTACCATTGATAAGTACATGAACGCATTGTCTTAAAGAGACAAAGATTTAAATGAGGACGCTTAAACGTTAGAGTAATATTGCTTGGAAAAACTATAAGAAAAGGATTTTCAATGCGATACCTCTCTTATTTTCTATTTCGGCCGCGCAATAATTCTCCCGACTGCTTAACCACGGTCCTGCGGCTGGGTGAATGTTCTCTTTAGATCTGGGACGAATGATGTGTGCCTGGAATGGAATCTTCCGGTGCCACACTCCTTAGTTGTGGCTGCCACGAAACTTCATAGATAGATTATTTTAACCCCACCCAACATGCCAGGGACTGATAGGAATGACATGGTAAAAGAGATATGTGAAAAGATATTTTTACCTCGATGATGAGAGATATTGTCGAAACCATGGTCGGAAAAAAATAAAATAATGTGAAATGAACAAAGTGAGTTCTCTTTTCATGTGTCGCTTTTCCTCAAAGTGAAGCCTGATACTTTGACTTGTAAAAGAGATAAGTTTGACGGTAATGCACTGTTTTAAAAATGTTTTGTTAAACCCTTCCCCTCCGTTAGTTCGTGAAAAAATCATGATAAGAAATCCTGCCGAAATTGCAACAGATGCTGGAGTGCCTATAATTACTGATTTTCGAGACGCCCTAAAAGATTCGGTTTAACACTTTGTTCTGTAAGATTTTACCCGAAGGAGTATTTCCATTTAATGTGTAAAAAATATAAAAGGCAGCATTGACACTAATTATACTCATTATAGCAAGTTCTGTACATCTTAAAAACAAAACTTCCAAGCGCAGGTACTGTCTTTACGGAAACTAATAAGGGGGCTTTATTGGCCGGCGGCGGCGGCATAAGTAGTGGTACGCATCCAATGAGAACACGTCATCATGACGTCTGCCCCATGATTGAACAGTGCTACCAGCGGGTCGATTATGTAACTGTCATAGGCGTCATAACCATTGTTCGTACGACGGGGGCGTCATAGCTATGACAGCTAGCGAAAAGGAGCGATTATGTAAATGTCATAGCCGTCATATCGTACGACGCTTGAAAACCCCCGTCTTAGGCGTCATAAGGTCGTGGGATATGAGTATTTACATCGACTACGAAGGATATCAAACCAAGTTCGGCAATATTTCATTGAAAAATAGTAAAATATCATCGTATTTACTCTTAAAGATGTGGAATTCAAATATTTCACTTAGAATATGATTCTAATCTTGAGTACAAACGATAAATTTTGCGCGAATACACGTAAAGTATTCTGACTCACACGATGAATTGCAAAGGTAGGTAGGTACTCTAATATGTTACTTCGGTATGTTTTCTGAATCATTCGACGGATTTCTCATTTCGTTTTAAAATATGAAACTTAACTTCATTGCTATTATAACACATGTCGCTCAAGAACGATTATCAAAAAATTGTAAATGATGTTTGTGGACTTAACTCCCGTTAACTCTACTCATTTGCACGCATAATCATACAATTACAACTTTCAAACTGCACGTATTGCATGCCGCCGGTTATGGAAACTCAGGATAGACTTGAAGCCGGTGGGCCAAAATCTAAACTGCACACGTATTCAAAATAATACCGTATTTTATTCCAAACATTGACCTATTTACTTCGAGACCTCTCTCCGGGATCCTTAAACGCATACGGTGAATTTTGGACAAAATTATGCCTATTATGCGATTAGTTTCAAATTAAGGGTACCGCATAGTAGCTGCTAATCATATTTCACAATATTAGCTTGTAAACTTAATTTATATAAGGAACTTGGCGACACAAAGTATCCATTTATTTTCAAGCATTAAACACGCTCGTTTGTTGTGTACATGAGTAGGTACTTAAAAGAATCCTTGGCTGTTTGTTGTGGTTTGTTCATATTTGGGAAACGATAGTTTCCACGGTTGCCGTTAGTCAATTTTTTGGATGGGATGAGGGGATGACTCGGTGATTTCCATTGGTTCTTCTCGTTTATGAAGGGCTACCAACGTACTAATAGCTAAATTTGGTTCCCTGTCACTACGTAGCGTCATAAGCCTTCTGACGCTCGCTTATACGATCGCTCGAGCGTCATAGCCGTCATAAGTTGCCCGTCATAGCTATCACCCTTATGACGCCTATGACATGTACATAATTGACCCGCAGGGGGCCGTTCAAGTATTACGTAAGACAATTTATGCCATTTTTTATTCCAGCACCTCCCCCTATGTAAGACAATGCAAGATTTTCCCAACCCCCCCCCTCCCTCTCAGTCTTACGTTAGATATTCCAATCGCCTCTTCGTTAAATGCTCGCTTTGGTTGAGCCCAGAGGTAATGTAGCTAGCCAGTCAGGCGACAGAATAGCATCGGTGTGGCAGTGAGATAATGTAAAATATGCCATTAACGAGCGGATGCTCCATGTCGATGCTACATTTCATTCCGAAACAATTCTATGTTTCAAGACGGACAAAAACTTTACGTAAAATAGTTCCAGACCCACTGCCCCCCACCTACATAAGACAAAATAAGATGATTCCAACTCCCACTACCCAAAAATCGTCGTGCGTAATACTTGTATGGCCCCTACGCAGGCTGGATTCGGTATTAGCATACTGTTAAAAAAAGGCACCAATGAATCCCCTGGTAAAAGAACCATACGATAAAGTACGATTCTCGATATGCTGTTCATAGAGCTACCAAATAGGGATCAAAATTACCACCGAAACATCTCTGCAACGTCCGGCATTCTAGTCCAGACCCTGGGAATAGGAAGCAGGAACGAAAGACAGTAAACTTGCCCCATCTCCAAGTGATATTTGCATTACGCATGATCGTGATGTTTCTTCACCGGAAGGATATCTTTCTTGAAGTAACTGGAGGATTGGATATTTTCTTGAAGAGAAATGCATTTATGGACCTCGTTAGCTATTGGTTTATAGTTGTTTTGACATTTGTTTCTGCATAATGCTGTATTCGTGTTTCTGAACAGCTAACCTTTCCTTGAAAATTTCATCAAGTGTGATTTCTTTGTAGATTTAGGAATAGTGAGACATTCATGGATATGGTGAAAGGGAAAATAAGTTGCATTAGTAGAAAATTTCAATACCGTATTTGCACCTGGGTTATCATGAAATTTTAAAACTAATTACGCCAGCGCCGGCCCCGGTGGCGGCGGGGTAAAGTCCTCGCCTGCGAAACCGAGAGTCGTGGGTACGAGTCCCTCCTGGATGGGTTTTTCACCACCCAGGGCATGGGTGTATGTCAAGTTCTGTCGGCCCGGTCTCTGGAAAACCTGATGACAGGCTGAGCAGCCTATCGGGATTCCAGGGATATACGGGCCAACAGAATCGTCCGGCAAGCAAAAAAAATATATATATATATATATTTATTTATTTACAGGAATAAAATTTCAACATCAAGAATTCTGCTGTATAGTTACCGGGCAGAATCATCCTTTACCTGCATATGAACTTGTTTTGTTCAGGCCTCGAGGCGTTCTCGTACCTCTTCGACTCTTCACTATCAAGACTCTGTACGCAGGCTTCAAAATCCCGCCGTTTCTCCTAAAAAAAACATTTTCTTGAGCCTTGGATTATGGAAATATTTAGGCAACATACCTGTTTAAAAAATCACGAGAGGAACAACTTGGATAATTAAGTGACCCTGTGTGTGACACTTCAGAACGGAAGTGTGTTATCACCTGGGTGGTACCTGGGGGTTGGGGAGGTTATGACGTCAGCGCAATACGCTTAGCAGTACCCGTGGGAAAATATCTGGCCCCTGCGCCGCCCCCTCCCCCCTGATTTGTCGCCGGAGCTTAACCATTTACTTTCTTAATGATCGCTATTAAATAAGAAATCATTTTGCGTGGGAAAATCCAGGGAAGGAAGATTCGCCCTGACCTCAAGGGATATTAACCTCCGTTAATATATATTTTAGCGATGTCATTGCAGCAATGCTTCTCACGTCATGATTTATTGGCCCGTTTAAGAATATTGATAAATAATGGCGCGGGACAGAGGACTTTGTTTGTAGGGTAATACATTAAGAGACTTTTCGTGGTAAGAAGGAAAGGATGGTGCGGAAACAAGTGAAATGCATGAAAGACTTTATTTTATCATAATGGACATTGGAAAAAAAGTCAATTTCAGATTACAACTTGCGAAGCATCAATTATAAAATTAAACACTTATAAATTCGATGACAGTACATTAATTAACTCATTCAACACATATTAATTTTCCATGGCATTTGAAGGTTTGCAGGTTACAGCTAGTGAAACAGTTAACAGCGAATAAATGAAATACAGTATTACACAATAGCATGAATTATATATGTTAGGATAATGATATATCATCACAATTTCATTGGATATGAATATTGTCTTTTTTATCACATTAAAAATGATTGTTTTCTAATTAGTTCATTTTTATGAGTCTAATTTCCTCCTGGAGGAATTGCTTTCTGTCACGAGAACTTAAGAGTGGAGCATATTTCTTCCGAGAGTGCTCGAACATTCAAGGAAAGAGGCATATTGTCTATCGCTCCTAAATTTATTTGAGCACTGGACACCTGTTCCCAAGGAACGCACTCCGTAATTTAACCAGCTTCTAGTTCTTCTTCATATTCTCGAAGCACAGAATTCAAGTACAATTTAACAATTTTTTGAGCGTATGAAGACCACAAACGTCGCTCCTCACATCGGAGTCGAGCACATTCAGCATAGTTCAAGAGTCCGAACCACGATGGCTTAGCGAGGTACACACAGGAGGGGTCGTTTTTATGATTCGTGTCTTCCAACATCAAAGACTTGACACCGTGTATCGTTTTGAATTTAAGAATACATTTTCCAATTGGAGTGCTATGCGGGACAACGACTTTGTAAAATATGATGCTATCAGTTTTTCACTTTTCAATAGTTCGCACCAATCAGCGTATTCCAGTTTCACACGCGAACCACCGACCTTGCCAATGGTGATGAAAGGGAGACAGCTATCTCTCACATCCACTCCTATTGTAATTCTTTTCGTGTCACTCGAATTCACTTTGAACGAGCTCTCAAGGATTGCTAGGGGATCAGGTCGGGGATTCTGTGAAGACTGGGTCACAGCTGCGTCTTCTTCCTCAGCAATCAATCCTCAGGGGCTGCTCTCAACGGAAGGTTCATAAGACGGGCGGTGGAGCCTTCCACTGGTCGGAGGGCGGGGAATATTGTTTCCGCACCATCCTTTCCTTCTTACCACGTAATGTCTCTTAATGTATTACCCTACAAACAAAGTCCTCTGTCCCGCGCCATTATTTATCCATATTCTTACAGGGACCAATAAATCATGACGTGAGAAGCATTGCTGCAATGACATCGCTAAAATATATATTAACAGAGGTTAACATCCTTTGAGGACAGGGCGAATCTTCCTTCCCTGGATTTTCCCACGCAAAATGATTACTTATTTAATAGCGATCATTAAGAAACTAAAGGGTTAAGCTCCTGCGACAAATCAGGGGGGAGGGGGCGGCGCAGGGGCCAGATATTTTCCCACGGGTACTGCTAAGCGCATTGCGCTGACGTCATAACCTCCCCAACCCCCAGGTACCACCCAGGTGATAACACACTTCCGTTCTGAAGTGCCACACACAGGTGATAAGCACTTCCGTTCTGAAGTGCCAACATGAATACTTTACTTCAACGTAATGATGACCTGGACCATAATGTCCCGCTAAACTATTATACAGAAACTGCATCATTGTTAATATAATTTATTGCATGTAATGTTTTCATCTTCTATTTATATAAATAAATATATACATATTTTCATTTACAAGCAGTTGAAATTCGAGTATTTATTTTGTCATCCTCTGTCTACGGTCTGCATCTAACCGCATATGGATTCTTTCCACGACCATCTTAACTCCATCCATCCTATCATTTCCTTCTCAAGGGAAAAAGATGTGAACGACTAACTTAATATCGTAGATCAGTCTATTTCAATTACAGGGTAAACACATGAAATTGAATGCTACAGGAAACCTTCGTACACTGATCATATCATATCTATAGATTCGGTTCACTAGTTTTTTCCACAGACATACTGACTAAATTACTTTATAGAATAATAATCATTCCCAACTTACAAGTTCTTAAACTATGTTCCCTTGTCTTCCCTCCCAAAACTTAGTTTTTTTCTCAACAAACTCCACTCACGTCATGCTACCATTTGCACTATCAATAACTACGATTTTACCTGGCGATCCATTAAATCTGTGAAAAACATCATAAATATAATACGATTGTATTAAAAAGCTGAGAATTCTTTGCAATATGCTTATGCCTTTAATGCTCTTTAATGAGGATGTGACGACTTCATTTGCCGATCTTCTTTCCTTAGGTTACACTTCCTGTCCAATTTGTTATCACTCGAAGTAGAGTGCTATTGAGAAGTTATTCCATATTCCCTAGGCCCAATGTGACCTCAAATATAGTTCAGCCGATGACAAAATCCCTTGAAAACCATCGAAAAAACCTGAAGTCTATATTTAAATCAATTTGTTTTGAGAATCAGCTGGTGGTGACTAATTGAAAAAAGTATACTTACCTTAGCCTTTTCTACGCATTCCAGGTATTGCACTTTAAGTGGAGAAGGTGTTGGATCACAGAGCACAAAGATAAAGAGTGCTAGAGATGAACCTGTGAAGATAACGATAAAAGTCAACAAAAAATCTCTCACCCAACTCTGTCTGCCAGGGTTTCCCTCCTTTATCTCATCTATCTTAGTCAAGGATGGCTACGAAATCGAATCCATTGGTTTGGACCGGTCCGTAGAGGATTCGGTGACAAGGAGCGCAACCCACATTTCAGAAACCATTGAGGAACGGAATCCTTTTTTGGATTCATTGCTCAGAACTAGTTTAGGAGTGATTACGTCCGTGAATCCATTGGTCATAAACCATTTTACTGCGCCGAATGGGTCTTTTTAATACACTACAAAAGCCTTTGATATTAAGTTTATAATCCTCATTATTGATAAATGGTCAATGCTAAGTTTTTACATCAGAATGCATAAATCTAATTCCATCATAATATTCGGGTGCTTCACGCCAGTATTTTTGCATCTACAGTATTGCAATCTAGGCGTGGATATCGCTTAAGTCTATCTTCGTTACTTCCTATCATTGCATATACAAATGATATGGTGCGAGGTCACTCGTGCGGGTTAATATACAAAAAGGCGCTTATCGGCGGATTTCATCAGTTGGTTCATATTTGTAATTTATTAAACGTTTCTACAATAGCCGTCCGCCCGAGGCTACTTCAACCGTTAGCAATGATTTCCATAGGAGAATTTAAGGTTACCAGTCTTTGAGTCACCCTTGCCACTCGTTGCCTTTTTTTCTGGCGGCTAAGGCCTGTCAGTTTTGGCACATTTTCGCCGGTTTAAAATAAGAGAAGCCAAACTCCTGGAAATAGGTTCTTTCTCTTCAATTCGAATACCGAATTTTCCTTGACTCTCCGTTATCGACCAAATTTGCAGGTCGTATTCCGTTTTACTACGCTGTCGTCCATCCTCAATTGTTTTTCAAAATATGCAACCCTTGCCTTGTTTTGGTAGCACCGAAAATTGAGCTTTTCGTACACTTCTGCTTGGTTTGTCTTCGATATCTCCGTACATGAAACAATAATTCAATAGAAAAATGCTCATTTTATAGGGTAAACAACGGCGCATAACACTGTTAAATCCTTAATTGAAAATTTTGGATTTTTTCGCTGGAATTTATTATTTTGAAAGCTTCAAACGCATTTTTTGCAAATCACGTTCCAGCTCGATTTTGTTCATTTTTTGATACGTTGTATATTAATACTTTGGCTATGCTAAATTTAAAGAAAATCGATGGTATTTTTTGTTTTGAGGAAGGAATTAGTTCTTATACGTCCTCACTTTCGCTTTTTACGTCCGATTTTAGCCGAATCCCAGGCAGGGGGGACGATGTATTTATATCGGCGTGCGAACCAGTGCCATTTATGTATCATTTATATTTATTGGGGAAGAGGAGAAAAAAAACAAGAATGAGAAAGTACTAGATCGCCGCATTTCTGTTTTTGCGATGTGTAATTGTCGAAGAATCCCAAAACTTGTTCTCGTGCTTTTGACTCTGATGCTCTTGAAACTCGAAATTGTTAATTTTGAGTAAAACAATTTATACTTCTTACATTAAAATAAGGTATAGTTAAATCTGGTCACACCTGGATGATTTATCTCATCTTGATTGGGTCACATGTGAAATGTAGGGCCAAAAACGTTTTACTTAACCCCTATTGTGGAACTGAATAATTCTTTTATCTAAATGCCCTTTTATAAATGCATCACCGTAGCATCCTTCATATTAAATTTTTCATTGATTTTGACAAGTTTCAGTGGTTGTAAAGTATGACATTTTTCTTTATTTGTGTTATGATATAATGAGCTCAAAATACTTATTTGGAATATGAATTAACTTGAAGGGATTTATTTAGAAATCAAATAAGAAACTGATGTCTTAGCTGTTTTGTCCCTCTTCGTACTTATAGGGATTGGAGAGACTTATTCCCAGTTTCACCAAACTCTCGCTAATCGACGACCAGTTGATCGGCGTGAACTTACTGATAGGGGTTAGTGCTGCGGACCGGAGGCAGTTCTCCGCTGATTGAATCGGAGAATGCGATTACAGCGCATTCTCCGGATGCCTCTGGTACTACCGACGGAGGTCGGCGGCAATCGGGGGAAAGGCACAGGAAAGGAGGTAATCGGAGGGATCGGAGGTTTCCGGAGCTGCGAGTCAAAGTTGATTCCTGCTGGTGTTGACTCCCTACGCATGGCCGGCTCTAGGTTTTTTGGCGCCCTAGGCGAAAACTAATTCTTCGCCCTCGTTAAAGAGCCTTCTGGAGGGACTGGGGGGTATGGAATTATGGAAAAAAATTTTTTTTTTAATAATTGGTATCACAAAGAATTTTATTATTTTAACCTTTGATTAATGACTGGGACATGTAAACAAAACTAATGTCAACTTTACATAAAATACATATACTTTAATGCCCACAATGTATTATGTTAGTTGAAAAAGTAGTTATAACAATGGGTTTGCATTTTGTCTTTTGTTTTGACGACTTATAGGTTAATAATTATAAATCTAAATTAGTATTCAAAAAGCTACATAACATACAGTTTTATATTAGGTAAATATTATTATGGATAAATATTGGGTAGATAGGTCTACGGCATTATGTACAGTTCACTCAATGACAAATAGAAACTCACAGTTACGTTACAGATAGTTTTTCTATTTTTATAGCACTTAAAAAATACACAAAGAGTACATACTTGATGTCGGTTGATGTTAGATTATTGCTTTCTTAACTACGGTCTAAAAGTCACTTTGAAAATTTGTTTAACAGTATTTATACTCCTAATGGTACTTTTCTTGCTTTCTGCTGAGCAAATTCTTGTATGAGGGCTTCCGAGTCTGTCTTGCTATCTCGCTTTCAATAGAAATTGTCGCCAGACCCACAAGTCTCTCCTGGCACATTGTACTACGCAGATAAGTTTTAATTAGCTTAAGTTTGGAAAAACTTCTATTTTGTAATGACAACTTAAATAAAATAAAATACCCTTCACCTTTCATCACCTAGTAATTCCTCTGCCTAAGCAAATGGAACGCCGAAGTACTAAACTTTTATTTAGTTTATGTTTTTAAATCCCCAAATAAATAAAAAAATCCTTAATCTTCCGCCCCCCAAAATTTTGCGCCCTGGGCGGCCGCCTAGGTTGCCTATATGGACGAGCCGGCCCAGTCCCTACGACATGCTAGAAATTTGACTTTCATTCCATTGGACTATGAAGCTTGTAATAATGTATTAGTTTTAACTATTAGGTTATTAAACATTGGGTGCGTTCAGCCAAGCAAGCGCTAAGCTAGCAAAAAGCGCTACTCGGCACCGACCGCTCCGTTAACGAGTTCGCTGGATCCAGCGGACGCCATTGTTAACAGCAAAATTTTCCTCTGCTCACGGAATCAGCGGTGATCCCTAATTGGTTGTTAAGGTGTGTTTATAGCAGAGGAGTTTGTTTTGAAATAACTTGAGGGAATATACATGATTATTGGTACGTACTTGCATTGTAATTCTTGATATTCGAAAATATCCAAAAAAAAACCTTTTGGGGGATGTCTTGGAATTACGTTTTCGTAATAATTAGGATTCCTGACTGGTTCCTCCTCCTCGTGCAGACAATTTGCAGATTCCACGACTTCGTCAATTTGGCGTAATGCCGGTAGAATGGCACGCAAAATTTTATCAATATCATCATCATCATCCAACTTGTTTAATAAAATATTAGCTAGGGATTTCCATTTTATAAGCGTGAAACTGTTTTCAAATATGCTCGGTGTTATGATGTCGTTCCCGTGGCAATAGCGGAGCGTTCACCCGAACCTAGGATGAATACAACAGCGCTGCTCGCTTGAATAGCTTAGCGCTTGCTTGGCTGAATACACCCATTGTAAATATTAAAGTGGGGATCGTTAAAATCTGACACCAAGCATAAATAATGCAATATACAATCCCAACAATGTTGATAAACAAGCAGAGAAAAAGAGGCGAGTCAATCACGAGTAATCGGAGGCTCCGATTGAAAGCGAGGCAAACACTCGCTCCGAAAACCTCCGCTCCGTTCCAACCATTATTGGGGACCGAATCCCGCATCCGTTTCACCAACAGTTGATCGTTGATCAAGATCGGCAATCATATGAATCGGCAATCGTGTAATGTAAATGTTCTCATAGATTTGTAAGATGCTCGCCTATTGGTGATTATAGTCACGTGATCTGTGTTTACTGTTTCCTGAGGACCGCGATATTTTAAGACGTATTGCATGCAACGTTTTATTTCGGTTGCTTAGCTGTCGGTCTAATTAAAGCCTAGATTCTTATATTGGAACAAAAAAATTGCAAGGGCCCATCTTTTTCATTGTTTTAAACATTTATTTAATGTTTATTCTAAAATTTAAAAAAATGAAATCAATGGTACGAGAGGTAGAGGTAGACCGAGAAAGTTGCGGTTGAATGTGGTTGTGGAAATTCTTAGGAGGAATATTAGGAGTCTTAAATACAGGAGGGCGTGTATGAAGCAGTATACGGGGGTAAATGAGGCAAAAGAGGTTTGCAAGGATAGGTCAGTATGGAGAAAATTATTGAAGCAGAGTTAGGTGTACAAATATGTATTCAAACTTTATGACTGTGCCTACCCCGGAAGGGAATGGCGTGATTGGTATGTATGTATTTTTAAATTACCACTCTGCTTGTTTTGCTGGCCATAAAATACCACCTGAAACCTCCAATTGCATGATATCGAGGATCGCTAGGTAAGAAGAGTTATATTCATCGCCATAGTGGCTGGGCTGCAATAATCTACCGGAGTTAATGTATCTCGTTCATCATTCAAATACCGTCCTTAGAAATCTCATAATCACATCGAATAGCGCGAAGGTGTCACTCAATGCATACAAAATCAAATGATGCAGACCCTTTTAAACCGTTTGAAGGAAATTCTCGACTATGAGCCGTCCCTACTGTAACTTCAGGTTTGAAATTACTCTAGTTATTTCAATAATAACTAAAAATCGTATATAGATTGCCTCTAAGAAATTGCAATTTCAAGCCGCACTGAGAATGGCGTAGGTACACTTCGTTCGTGCCTGAGGTCCCGAGTAATGACTACGTATTTCGGAGGTTAACTGTCAGACAAACCTTTTCATTTGAGTTGAAATATATATTTCTGTTAAATGTGCAAAGGAACTCGCACATCTAGTTTGTTTATTACTGCGTCTTAATTTTTATTACTGCGTCATCATAAAACGTCCTACCTTGTTAAAAAGTTCTACCTTGTTATTCCTGTAAAGTGGAAAACATGCCTTTTCCGGGTAACATAAGTTTAGGTTTTACTGTCAAAATAGACAGATATAATGCTGAATGGTTTTTTTCGCGATACTACGTGATTTTCCAAGATCATCGAATTCCTGAGCTTCTTATTTACCTACATTGAGAAACGAATTCTAACTTTTCCCTAAACTGTTACAAACTCTCTTATTTCTTTCCGTATACTTTATACACAGTTGAAATGGTGGTCTTGAACTCCTTGAATTTGATTGAACTTTAAACTTCTTCTGGAGACTCATGTATTGTAACGTGTGTAATGCATTGCAGCCTGCATGAATTTAATTCCTGGGCATAATCACTCAGTTTTTACAAATTTATTGGTGAATATCCTATTCGCTGAAAATTTGCACTAGTCCGTCTAGAACTGAGTTTTTGGAGAGTATTTTCTCTCGCTGCATGTATACATCTCCACTGATTCTGTCGTACAGACAGGACGGTAACTTGACCTCGCACATTCACGTGAATAACCTCATCATTGAATCGGCTGTAATATTTCTTGTTTCGAACATTTTAAGATGCATATCTAATGCTGAACATACATGTTCTGCCCTAACTACATTCACGAGGATATTTCTGTGTTAAAAGAGCAAATGTAAAATCACTGAACGTTCGCGAATTAAGAGCGCATTCGTTCGAAAATTTAGATGGGCTCCAGCTAGTGTCCCGGCAGACTGCGAACAGGACGCCATACTTCAGTCATGTAGAGTACAGAGAGAATGTTTATTTCAGGATTGAGAAAAAGGAGCTATCTGGATGATTAAGCGTTTATCAATTGGGAACTACTTACCATCGAGCACATATTTTTTAATTAACCATTCCAATGAGTAATGACAGTGGACCTAACGGCATTTTGTATGGAGGCAAAAATTCGAAACAAATGAACTCGCACAATTTTGGTACTCCCGTAACAAAGCAACGGATGCATATTTTGCAAAACAATATGGTATTGTCGACAATGTCGGTCTCTTTTGGTCGTTATGACGTGCAAATATCTTTAAACTATTATTGGCTCACTGTCACTCTTCATGGTCAACTGGGATTCCTCCTAAAATGGATACTTAAAGAGACAGTATACTATGAAGCACTTAAATTCAGTTGAGGACCTACATTTTAAGAGGGAAGTTTTTAGCAATAGCATTTAGCACATCTAATGTGAATTCCTTCAAAAATCATGGTCTCATTAATGTAACAAACCCGAGTAGTTTTATATTAAAATTTGAGAATGAGCTTGCCTGAAATGGAAGAAATTATATAGTTATTACAGTTTCAGCCGACGAAAATTATATTTATCTCTGCAAGATGTGGAAACGTCGCTTAATTTGTTCTTACCCAACCAAAAATAATCGAAGAATTAAACTTAATGAAACCTTTAAGAAAATACGGATACCTCTTTGAAAATAACTCTGCCTAAAATTGAAAAACATTTTGAGACAAGATAACTATATATTTGTGTTGAATTCTATTCACTGGACCTTTCAGTTAATCTTCTAATTAAAATACATGCAAGTTAACATATTTTTAATACCTTGGCTACGAAATTCATCCTATGTTTTTAATGTTCAGTTACAAATTTTGACTTCCATCATAGTTACAATTTGAGTCTAAAATTGTTCGAACGTAGGGAAGAACGGCATATTATTCTATGTCTGATTATCTCAACCATTATTTTTAATAATCCCAAATGCTAGCCTTCGCAGAAGATCAAAGAGCTTGTCGGCGTCATGCAGATAGAAGTAAACGGAAAAAGAATTCGGTCGTCGAAGGGGATGGCAGTTACCGGAAATATAACATCAACAGATAATTAATGCACATTCACAGCTAATGTGAACTGATAAATATTGTGGATATAATTTGTATTATATTTTGATCATAAGAATAATTCTATGAGGACAAACTGATTAAACGTTATAGTTACAATGAGAAACATCTCGCTTCAATGAAATCACCGGTTTTCTCTCCAAAACCGAAGCAAAATGAGAGACGAAATGAATTTACCAGTAAAAATATATTTAATATGAGCGCGGCTACCAATAATTTTATGGTTTCAGTGACGAACGTTACCTTTAAGTTATACTAGATGGGTTAAATAAATAAACCAATAATAATTATAAGGAAACAACAGAAAACTAATACTCATTCTATCTTCACCCCACACAAATTAATTAAACTTAGAAAAAAACATAACGTATTTCTCACCCAAAATTATCAGCAGGTTAGACGATGTCATTTTCTTCAGGCGGAATTGGGCTCCTCAAACTATGCAGGACCCAGGAACACAAGGAAACAAATCAAGGCACTTATGGATGGCGTGTGCTTGCTATGCGTACCTCACCCGGCTCCGAAAGTGATGGAAGCGATCTAAACGGAAACTTTGGCGATGGATTTCGTCGCCCTTGCTATATGGGTCGTGATCCCATGATTTTTGGACTTTGTCATTGGTCGTTCAATCCTGTGATTGGCTGACTGCCGCCCTCCTTTGATTATCTAATGACAGTTCCTTTATTTCCTGGGTGCTTTATACACGTTATTTCCTCTTTCTTAGGTTCATGAACTTATTCCTGCGACTTCCTCAGGGCATTGTTCCTTTTATTTATCCTTCAATAATGTTCTTAACAAGCTCATTGTGCCTCAGGATTTGTCCTATTTATCTGTTTTTTTTTCTTTACATTATTCCATTAGGCCCTTTCCTTCTACTATTCTTTAAAATTCATATTTTTTATTTTGTCCGTCCATTTTATCATCACATTATGAGAATTCCTGCCCCGGTGGCGGCGGGGTAAAGTCCTCACCTGCTAAACCGAGGGTCGCGGGTTCGAGTCCCGCCTGGGTGGGTTTTTCACCACCCAGGGCATGGATGTGTGTCAAGTACTGTTGGTCCGGTCCCTGGAAAACCTGATCACAGGCTCAGCAGCCAATCGGGATTCCTGGGACATACGGGCCAACAGATTTGTCCGGCAGCAAAAAAAAAATTACTCCTCCAGCACCAGGTTTCTAAATCTGTTCAGGTCTTTATTCCTTGATAACAGCAGTTTTGTTTAACCATGAACGCCTTTTTATCTTGTGCCTTTCTTAGCTTTATATCCATTGTATTTTTACTAAATAATTATTATCATACGTCTTTATTGGGGTGTGATTGAGACTGAGACAGAGCTTTCTTCTACAGGGTGTCCGATAAATGTCACGCGACAGTGACCCTGGAGCTAGGGCAGCCTAAGAGGAACCGAACCAGCCTAATATGACCTTAGTAAAAGTTGCACGGTTTTCGAGATATTGCCAAATTAAAGCTTTTTCAAAAATTTCACTTTTTTTACATTTCTAGTCCCAGAATACACTTGAATAGCTCTCAAATTAAGTTTTTTTATTGTACGATATCATCAATCGGTTATTAAGCTGACAAAAGGGTTATTTTATTGATAACTAATGTAAAATGAGGAAAAATACTGCATTAATCTTGACTTAACTTAGCAGCAAAAAAATTAACTTCGACTTTAACCGCCTGCCGTGAAAAAAAATACTAGAAAGTAAATGAGATAGTAACTTCAAAAACTTGCGTATGTTATGCCAATTCTAAAATGGAATGATACATGTATCTTACTAAATAAAATCACGCTACTTTTCCTACTCATATTAGGCTGGTTCGGTTTATCTTAGGCTGCCCTAGCTCCAGTGTCACTGTGGCGTGACATTTATGGGACACCCTGTATATGCACATTAAATGCATGTATATAGAACAGCACATCGAAGATGAGAATTAATAAGAGGAATGTAATTTTTCAAAAGTCTTTGGCATATTGCAGTGAAAATAAAATGATGTAAATACTTTTGATTTGTTTACTCATAAAAAGTCAAAAAAGTTAGGTACATTATGTTCGAAGGACAAAAAATGATGTTTAGTCAAATGAAAAAAAATAACAAAAATTTCTGTTTTTGAGTTCATGTAATTTTTAATAAGACGTAGTAATGAAGAATATACATTGACCAGCACATTTTTATAATATATATGCAGATGAATTTTAACGTGTGGCACATAGTGTTTCAGAAGTAGTTCATACAAAAATGTGCATTTCTGAATCTGGATGAAATAACGGAGGCAGAGTTTTGCATGGCCTGTGAGCAATTTTGACTGCGTTCTATTGCACATTCAAAAAAGGTAAAGGCATCCCTGTAATTTAATAATTAATATGGCTTATCTGAAAACGTTTGTACATTTATTTACATGACTGCAACAATTAAGGTCATAATATGGCTGAAATCACTTTTGAATATTGTGCAAACATTTTAGTCTCACATGAATGCAAATCAGTTTCACAACTTGCTTCATATTTTTTTCCACGGAAATATAAAGATATTTAAAGCTGTGCGTCAATTTTGCTTAATATTTATGCCATATAAACTTAAAATCAGTCACATTTAATAATACTTACCGGCAAATTAATTGAGGCGTGATAGTATCTCTTTCCGGAACAGGGTAGTCACAGGTTAACACCTTTTCATTAGTGTTAAGATCGGGCAAACCTTGGAAGCATGGTTTCCATTCCTGACTTACGCAATCGCTGTCATTGGAATAAAAGAAAGCTGAAAAAATAGTTGTTTAGAAAGAGGAATAAGAGATACAAGTGAAATAAAAACATTCCAGTCATTCGCTAGTGGACGATGATTCGTAAAACACATGAACACATTAGGAAAACTGATCGTACACATACCGTTGAATGGATGGGCAACATAAGAAATGATAAAGTGTACAGAAGGGTAAAAGAGGAAAGGATTATATGGAACATCATGCAGAAAAGAAGAACCAGATGGATTTTGGCACACTCTGAGGCACGATGGATTTCTGAAGAACATTATACAAGGTAAAATACAGAGAAAAGTGCCCTCAGTAAGACCAGGTATAAGTTCACGAAAAAATAAAGAGGATAGTACTTAGGAAGAGCTAAGAAAGGCGCCTGACATTAGTCAGGGAAGGGTGGAGGGCTGCAGTCAACCAATCTTAGGATTGAAGGACCAATGAATGAACCTACCGTTCATAATTTCTTCGTCATTTTCACAGACCACGGAAATCATTTCCTCTGCTATGTTTCTAAGAAAAGGCACCATAGTTCTCGACTTATTTGACAGCATCAACATAGACATGGCTAATTGTCGAGTGCAGTTAATGACCTCATCTTGCTTACTGTGAAGAAAAATAACTTAATTACTGCTACTTGAAGAGACGTGAAGTGTTACTAGTGGTGAGACTAATTTACCATTGATAAATACATGGACTCACGGTCTCAAGGAGACTATGATTTTAACGAGGTCTTTTAAGCTGTAGGGCAATATTGCTTGGAAAATGTATAATAAAGTGAGTTTCGAGGCGATTCCTCTCTTTTTTTTCTGTTTTGACCACGCATTATTTTCACTAAAGCTTGGCCCCCTAACTGCGACTGTGGGAATGTTCTATTTTGAACTAGGACGAATGGTGTGTGCCTGATATTAATTCGTCCGGAGTCCCACTCCCTAGTGGTGGCTACCACGAAACTTCACAGATAGATTTTTTTTTAACCCTAAACCACATGCTCAGGTCTGATAGAAACGATTCAACGAAAATAATAGTTTGGATAGTCTTATAATTAAGTAAAAATGCAATGCCAAACGTGTTGGAGCAATATTTCCATCTTCCCACGCGCCGTTTATAATAAACAAACTGAGCAATTCTACCTAAGGTGGTTCTATCCGGAATTTGGTACTTGGGTTCAAGATATTCCAGAAAGGCACGAAATCCTTTGTCGTTATCAATTGAAAATGGTTGATAATACATTGGCATAACATTTGCTAACAAATCTGTTATCTGTATTTGTCTAGGGTTGTCTCTGGGATCAACCCAAAGCTTTCAATGGTTTTACATTCCAAAAATGACCCATTGGTACTTTGACGTTTTAAACGCCCCTATCTTAGTTTTTCTCAGGCTTCAAGCTTCTTATAAATAGAGGAATGTTTCTTAAGGTGGCTTCTAAGGGAGCTTGTTGTTCCAGTTGGGATTGCAAATGTCCTAAGACAAATTTTACATGATACTTGCTTCCGCTTGCTTCTCATAAAATTTCCAAACTGGAGCTCGCATTCTCATCGTCTCCTTCTCATCGCCGTGTCGTCATACACTGGGCGAGAATTACAACTTTATAAGGTAACGGCATTGTTCATAATAGATACAATTTCGTAATTATAGTTAATTTTATTGGAAAATTAGTTTTGGCTAGAAGCGTAGAATGTGCCATACAAATTTCACTATGCCATAAGAACGGATCAACGGCAAATTACGGGTTTGTATCTAGTATATAATATTTTTCACTTTCAGGAAATAATAACTTCGTAGCCAGATACTGGTTTTCTTCTAAGTACGCCACCAGCTGTAGGTATCCCTCGTACACACGCCTTACTATGCTGCGGTTTCCAAGTAAATAAAATATTCAAGTGTTGAAGTAATGCAAAAATTTATGATTTTCGAGCTTAATAATCCTATTTTAGGAAACAGCGAGGCGTATACGAAAATTGAATGCAAGAATTAAAAAAAAGAAGCAAACATAGAGACTACTGCACCAAATCGCATTCTATGTACAAATAAATTGCATAAATAAACAAATTTAGTCTCACTGGTATGATTCTGATGCACGAAATATTATGTCTCACTGATACGATTCTGATGCACGTTCACAAATACATACATAGCAGTACCCTAAAAAATACATGGAAGTACCTCGTCAGCTTTGGATTTTTAGTTATGACATTTGTTTCAGCTATACGCTATGTTTTCATCCTCGGATTTTTTTGACAAAAGAGGTTCAAAGACATGGGAAAATCCACCGTGTTTCTGAACAGTTAACCTTTCCGTAGGAAGAAAATTTCAATACCGTGTTACCATTTGGGTTATCATGAAATTTTAAGATTGAAAAATATTTTTACTTACAGGAATCAAATTTCATCATCGCGAATTCTGATGTATAGTTACCGGGCAGAGTTATCCTTTACCTGCATATGTACTTGTTATGTTCAGGCCACGAGGCGTTCTTGAGCTTCTTATATTCTTCAGTATCAAGCTTCGCTAAGCAGGAATAAAATACCTCCATCTTCTCCTACAAAAAAAGATTTTCTTAATCTTTGGTTTACGAAAATATTAATTCAACATGTCTGTTAACAAAAAAATCACGAGAGGAACAATATGGATGATGACTATATTTATACTAAAACAGCGGCACAATTTTTTTAACCCTCCAACCAGATTTTTTAAACAAAAATGGACACTTTAGTCCATAATAAACACGATCTGGACCATACGGCCCTGCTGGCCTGAAATACAGAAACTGCATCATCGCTAGTTATTGCATGGTAAATTTTTCAACTTCAATTCTTCATCTAGTCCGTCTACGAAGAGATTGCATGCTTTATTTGATGCTTCGAAAGTCAGAGCGGGAAATGCGGAATGAAGATAAATCGTAAGGGAACATAAGCAATGAGATTCTCTTGGAGAAAGACTTGAAGTTACCGTTATCTGGCCAAAAAAACTGACATTTGTACTGTAGATGTGGTGAAAGCAGAACGAGATATGAGTAAAAAGGCAATAAATATGGTTTTTTAAAAAGGTTTTGTTTAGTTTTACTGACGATGTTAAATAACAAAATCAACTCTATCCTCACAATGTGTCATTTTGTCAGTTACTGTCTTTTGGCTAATCAGAGCGGAATACAATCTGTTGAATATTTTCCCCAGGTTGGCTGGAGGTGCCGAGCACAATGACAAGGGAAGCTGTACATAAGTTATTATTTTATTATTTCACGTACGCAATTAAAAAGGTTCATTATTTATGTTTTAAAGAACTACTGACACATACCTATCTCTCTCATTCTTTCATCTTCCAATCATATCATTTCACATCCTGTAACAGTTCACACACACGGCTAAGATTTGAACTTAGTTTCGGAGTGATTGATGGAATAAATAAATTTCGTAACTGTTAGAATGACTGTTGACTTAGAATGATCAAACGCGGTTGGACACCCGAAATATTGCATCCATCACGTTAAACGCCGCGGAAACCTTCGTTGGATATTTGGGGAGGTTGAAAAACTAAGATTGATTGCTTCAAAGGGAACAGGTGAGGGAGGAAGGGTGGAAAGAAACCCGGCGTCGGCATTGGCCTACTTTTAACGAAAGGCGTCAAGAGATCCGCAGTTCAACGTCTCATCCGATAGAGGGAGTACTGCACTTGAAGCGCCCTCCATAAGACACTCCTCAGAGAAATGTCCTCATCTGTAGGGATTTGAACCCTGGCAGTCCGTATGGTTAGCCAGTACACTTGCCACCACAAAAACCTGATCCCCGAAGAGGAACCTTCGTATAAACTTAACGGGGAGGACATTCGTTGGAAGACGAGGAGATTTGAAAAGCTTCAGAGGAGGAAGAGCAAACTTCTCTCATCGTTATCATTTTCTCATGGGAAACAGGGATACTTATACGTGACCAGCTTGGGTCACCGAAAAAAACCTAATGTAAATGACGGACCATGAGCTGCATCGACACCTCAAGACCTGAAGACGCCAACAGGATGGCTGGAGAAACTGTTGTTCTAACATGATCAAACAAGGAGGGGCACCAGGTAGCTGACACCCATCATGCTAAACACCGCGGATGCCTAGTATCAAAGCACATATTGCCGTTCCAATATTCCTGGAAAAGTAACCAAGAAGGTGAAATGGCGATTCAAATAGATTGGCTTCTCCCTCAGGGAAGTGAGCAAGGTAAGTCGAAACTACTGGTCGAAATTTCATCACACGCATCAAAGAATATGACATAAGTTTTATAATAATAATTCCATTCCTCAATTTGAAAGTAATCATGTAAGTGATTTTAACCCTGAAATTTTACTTGTTCTCCCGAAAGGTTTAAAGATGGATGTTTTGTAGAAAATTGTAATTATTAGACAGACAAGCAACCTTTGTGATGTGCTACTTCTTTCACACCCCTCCCCGTCATTTTAGAAATAATTTCTTCGTCCCAAGCGTCCTTCACATTATGGTTGCTAATGAAGATGTGATGATTATTCATTTGTCGATCCTCTTTCCTTAGGTTACACTTCCTGGCTAACTTGTCATCTTTCGAAGTAAAGTGCTATTGAGAAGTTATTCAATATTCCTTAGGCCCAATATGACCTCAAAAATAGGACAGCCGATGACAGACACCCTAGGTAACCGGCAAAAAATCTAAAGCCTACATTTAAATCAATTTGTTTTGACAATGGCCTGGTGGTGACTAATTGACAAAATTAGACTTACCCTAAACCTTTTGGTGCATTCCCAGTATTGTACTTGAAGTGGAGAAGGTGTTGGATCACAGAGCACAAAGATAAATAGTGCTATAGATGAACCTGTGAAGATAACAATAGAATTAAACAAACAATCTCAAAGCCAGCTCTCTTTGCTTACATCTTATGTCTCCTCTATCATAGTCAGGGATGGCAACGGAACCAAACCCATTGATAGAGGGTTCTGTGACAAGGAGCGGAACCCAGTGCAGAGAAACCGTTGAGGAACGAGCGCTTGCTAATTATCGAGTTTTTGCTCCTAGATACCTAAGTGGTGTTGGATCACAAGCCGATATAATTGCATCGTCCCCCCAGCCAAGGATGCCGCTAAACTCGTAGTAGTAAGAGAGCATGAGGACACATAAGAAGAAACAAAGAAAAGAAATGAAAGAATGCGACAACACAAAAAACACTATCGCATTTTTAAATCTATCATAGCCAAGGTATTTAAGTTTTCTGAATAAAAATTCATGCACAAAAATCCTATTAATTGAATTAATTACGTGGCAGTATTATGCGTCATTGTTCTCCCTGTTAAATGAAAATTTTTGCTTTAAAATTAGTGTTTCATGTACGGAGATATCGAAGATAAACCAAACAAAAGTTTACGAAAGACTCAATTATTGCTTGCTACCGTTGCAAGGCTACGGATGCATATTTTGCGAAACAATTGGGTATTGTCGACAATGTATTAACTCGGAATACGCCCTATGAAATTGGTCGAATACGGAACCTTCAAGGTCATTTTCGAACTAATTTTGCTCATTTTGACGTGAAATTACCATAATACTATTATTTCCCCATTTTTACTCTTCACCTCGAACTGTGATCGCATTTATAAAGACTACTTTGGGAGCAGGATTGCGGCGAAGCACTTTTTGCAAATTTTACAAAGCAAATTTTGAGAACTAGCTTGTGTCAAATAAAAGAAATTCGATAATATTTACAGCTTCAGCCGACGATAATTATGAATCTCTCTGAAATTCAATAAGAAACATAGCTTTATTTTTTCGCACCCAAACAGAAACAATGGAAGAATAAAACTGACGGACAGCTTTGAGAAATTAATGATTACTATTTGAAAATATCCCTGCCTCTGATTGAAAAACCTAGCGATAATTTTTTTCATCTCAGTGACAGCAAAAGAACTATATCTTTGTAAAATACTATTCACCATCATTTTCAGTTAACCTTTTTAATTAAATAAATGTATTTCCGCATAAATTTAATATCTTGACTTCAAAATCCATCCTATGATTTTAAGGGTCGATTAAAATTTTAGCCTCCATCGAAATTGCAATTTGAGACAAAAATCGGAGGACGCAGGGAAGGACAGCACATCTGACTGGTTATCTCAACCATTTTTTAAAAAGTAATCCTCAAAATTAACCTTTACACAAGATCAAAGATCTTGTTGACGTCATACAAACAGAAGACTATAATTAAACTGAAAAAATTTCGGTTTTCGAAGGAGATGATAGTTTCCGACAATGGGAAACAAATCATCAATAGAATACTAATGCACAATCATAGCTAATGTGAACAGTTAAATATTGTGGGTATAATTTGTATAGTATTTTTATTATAAAAACAATTCTATAATGACTAATTTATCAACAGTACGATATTAATGACTTAAGTGACATTACGATACTAGTGATACTAGTGGCTCATAATTGCACGGCGTAGATAGCGCCCGAGAAAAGCGAGGAAGATAGCAAGACGTGTGATGAGAGCCACTTTAGTCACGAGTATCGTATACTACTATCATGAATATAAATAATGGATGCAAATGTATGGAGTCGTCGCCTTGGCTACGTGTTGCCTAAATTTCCTCTTATAATTCACCCAGTCCTTGGCGCCACTTAGAAAAAAGTCTTCTCGGTCGACTCGTAAATGGCCGTTGTTAATTGTTGTTAACGTGAGACTGTGGTGAACATTCAATAACGATTGAAGAGATATGTACCACTTGATGCTGTGAATAATGGCTGGCTAGTTTTGAGACCTAACAGTTACTTTGTAAATGCTAGAGAGGAAATATCTACTACAGGACGTGTATTAGAGGCATATGATACTTCCATCGTTAGCCTTTTCCCTATTGTGTGGATCTTTTACTGCTCATTTACAGTTACATTTTTTTGGTTTAATGCCTGTTGAGAGCCTTAGGAATCAGAAGGTATTATCTAGATAGATTGATGTGGATGTCAATGTGTGACCTACTATTCATGTGTGGCCTCGCAGTAGGTTCAACAATCTCTCCTTTATTTGCTATTGCTTTTTGATTCTTCCACTCTTAAGAGTAGGAAGTGACTTACAAAAAAGGCTAAAATGATAGTTATTGGCGCAATTTCTTATCCATGGATGATATTGCCGGATCTTGGTTTTGAAATCCTTATAGTACTTGTCTTCTAATTCATTCCACTTTTTTCACCCCGTATTATTACGAAATTGCCGTAGAACGATATTCAAGAAGTGCTTAAAAGTTAATTGTGCATTTGTGTAATCAATTTAGGAGAGAAATTGAATATATCTGTAGTCCGGACAATATTATAAAAAGAGTGTAATTACGTCCCGTACTACACTTTTTATCCACTGAATTATGATTACTGGTAAGTAAAACCGGTAAGACGTGGTTATTTACGATCTGTGGACTGTATTTACATTTGAACTGCCGTCTTTCATCACTATGCGGCGACTCAATTGATAAAGTTGTTTGTTTACGGAATTTTAGGCAACAGTTTTTGGCGACTAGTCAACAATCCTTATGTATATTCATGACTACTACGGACGCTTTCGATTTGCGGCTATAGCCAGCGGCAGACGGCGATCGCCACATAGCTCGTGTTACTGAAATTCACCGTCCTATGTGGCAAAAAATGTAATTAATCAATAAATTAAATGAAAATTGACCATAATCTCTTCATAGTAAACGTTGTTTAACTTCCATTGTCAGTTTTATTAGTATTATGATTACTAGATCAATAGATGGGAGAATTCGAGCTAACAATTTGTTTTTATGCCAGAAGATAATTTAACCACATATGGAAGATTTTGAGCTATATATCGCTAGTCAATCTTCAAACAAGTTCCGAAATATTTATAAATAAACCAGCCAAAATTACAATTGCTACGACGCAGCGTGGCCGAAGATACATTTAACCCATTGTCAACTTACCTGCTTTGTATCAAATTCATCGATCCCAATCACAGGAACCGAATAAAAATGCTTCAGTTACTAGGAACTCCGTTGTCAAAACTTCATTTAAAACCAATCAAATTCAACGAGTGATGTCACCTGAACCAGGATTACCAATTTTCATAATCCAGATATTGGTTTATAAGTACAAGATACACAAGATGTAAATTCAAATAAGTCTCTTGTATTCTGTAATTATAATGATACAATAGATTGTGGTTCACATGAGTTCATATTTAATTTTTCTAAAATTAATAATAAAGCTGTGTAGTGTAACCCATGTAGTTGATGCCTTGATGACACTGGTCACATATAATTTAACCAACCTTAAAAACCAATTTTTCGGCTCCTTATCGACAGAAAAAAGATAAAATATAATACCAGGCATTACTAAATCATAACACGTACCTACATTGAAAACGTTGCAAATGCACATTTATTCACGAGAACATTGGCCATATACTCGTGCTCGTTAACATTTAGGTTTGTTTAGAAGGTTTCTTGGGCCCAATTTCACAAAATTAATTAAATAATATAACTATTTCACAAGTTGGATGAATATTCTTTGCACTAATCAGTCACCATTGACGCCTATAAATTGTTAACTTTGAACATTTAAATGAGTTATGAATGCTTCAAGTTTGTGAGTCTCTTATCAAATGTTTTTGATCACTGTGATTATTTTTGTTTTGTGAATGTCTGAGTATAGAATTCCTTTAATTAATATTCAGTTTCGTGATTTCACTTATCGCGAATCGGGTCCTGACGTCCCCGGACGTAATTCCTCTGCTCCCCGTTTCTCTGCCTTCGGTCAGATCGTTTCCTCCTCGTGTCCTTAACTCCTTCCTTGATTATTTCCACTTCTCCTCCTACGGTAACACTAACAGTAAGATGCGTGTATATGTGTGTATTCCTTCTTCAGAGACATTTTTTGGATTGGTTTATCTCCCTGTGCGTCGTACTTTTTCTCCGTTTATTCCTGCCCATCCTTCTTGCGTGCTTATCGCTTTCTTATCTCCCCCAACAGCCTTTGCTGCATATTTATTATTTTTTTCGTCTCTTAGTTTCGAATTGCCATTTTTATTCAATTACTAGCGGAAGGTACCCGTTGAAATTCAACGGGTGTGAAAAACATTGAACTAATTTTATACTGTCGATAGCAATCGAAATATATCGCGCACAATATATTTCTTATGGATTATATGGATTCTTATATTTCAAATAATACGTTCTGGGCTTATATTCACCATATATCCATATGAGGTTTAGCTTCAACAATGCTAGCGGTCGTCAAGGGGACAGCTAATCGAAGACGCTGAATTTTCAGCATTTTTCTGATTGTTGCAATAAATTCTTCTCGGGTTTCCGTCCGGGTGAGATCAAGTCAAAATACGTTTATTCCACACCAAAACAAATACAAAGTATAACAAAAAACAAAAACAATGGTGTGGACCCCGTTTTAGGCTGTCGCCTCTTCAGGGAAATCACTGGAACACATACACTGGTGCGGGAAGATATTGGCCCGGCATTCGCCCTAGGACGGTGGGAAACCCGCTAAAACCACCGCCAGGCCACAATGCTGAGGGCCGGTTTAAATACACTGTCTCTCAGGTCAGGTCGAACGTGATTGGTGGGGAAGTTTTCACTTTTCCCGCCATTTTTAGGAGTGGGTTCCAGGTCCTACTTGACTGGAGCCCTTCGTCTCTGTTGAAATTATGTCTTTCAAGGCGGATTTCTATTGCCTCTTTGGTGAGTCGGAAAGGATATTGGGACCCGTCGGCAGTGGAGCAGACGGGGCATCTCACCCGGACGGAAACCCGAAAAGAATTGATTGCAGTCATTCGCCGGGCAAAAGTTAAATCCTACATTTCTGATTGTCGTTTCAAAATTTAAATTAAAGCAGCTTAAAAAAACATAAATAAATTTCAAGAATAAGAATGTATATTTATTTTTCTTTCCAGTCGTATTTGTTTGCGACTTGTGCGACCATTATTTCTAATTTAAATTAGCAAAAGAAAAAAAGTCTGCATGCCAGAAAAACGAACTTTAAATTTATTTCTTATGGAAATACTTTTACTCGCCTGGAGTTGAACCGGAGACCATTTAGTAAACAAAAAGAAGTTATAAACCTTCCGAGTGGCATAAGAAATCATGTCACAAAGTTTTACGTCACTCCGAGCAGTGGTTTGGTAGTTTTAAGTGACCGCACATTCACAATTTTTTTTTAAATATAAGAGATTATGTCTAACCTTGATAATAATGAAATATTAATAAATTATCGAATTAATATTAATAAATAAAGATTAGATGTTGATAGATTTAGTTTTAGTAACTAGCTACGATCCAAGTACGTTATGATTCAGTGTACATATATTCAGATGCATTAATATAACATGCACTATGCACTTAACTGTGATTTTAATAAATTATACTTCTGGTAACCAAAAGTTGTCAATTACTCGCACCTGACTTAAATGAAGTCTCGTGTAATAATGAAAATGCCGTCAGCACAGTGTAATAATGGGCTACCTGAGCCAAGGTAAAGCGTGGCTTAAATGCGAGTCATGAATATATATTATGGATTGTTATCTCGTCGCCAAAAACAGTTGTCTAGAATTCCGTAAACAAACGACTCTTTGGAATGTGGTGCTGCCTAGTGATGAAAGACGAAAGTTCAAATGTAAATACAGTCGATAGTTTGTAAATAAACACGTCTTACTAGTTTTACTTACAAGTAATCATAATGCAGTGGATAAAAATATATAGTGATACACGCGGGACGTAATTACACAGTTTTTAAATGTTGTCCGGTCTACAGATATATTTAATTCCTCTCCAAATTTAATTACACAAATGCACAATTTACCTCTTAGCACATCGTGAATATCAACCCAACAGCCCTAATATGATCCAGGGACATGTGGTATCTTTATGAGTATTCCCAATGGCCATCATTGCGGTGTAGGTAAAAAGGGAATGCACTTACCGCCGCCTTGAACAGATTCTTATTTTTCAATCCACGTCTCCTATTTTGGGTCCTCGTAGACGCATACACTGTTTTGTTGCCTGGTACGGAGCAGGTTCTGTTTAAACAAGGCATTCTAAATTCTTTATTTAAGCCGAACGGGCTTAATGCATTCCAATTAGAATCAGAGTCTAGCAAACATTGTCGTTGGCACACGATGGACGCTTCATAAACCTCTTACACACTTCCTGTAATAAATATTTCCTCTCTAGCAGTTACAAATTACCTTTTTGGTCACAAAAATTACAAGATATTACTCAAAGCATCAAGTTATGCATATTCTCCTCGATTGTTATTGAATATTCACTAAATTCTCATGTTAACAACAATTAACTACATCTATTTACGATTCAACTGAAAACAATTTTTTCGAAGTGGCGTCAAGGACTGGGTGAACTATAAGTGGACATTTAGGCAACTCGTAGCCTAGGCAACAACTCCAAACATTTAAATCCCTTATATATATATATATATATATATATATATATATATATATATATATATATATATATATATATTAGGGATTAGATTCTATCACTGACGAAGGTGCGGGCGACCCACCGAAAATTTTAAACTCGTGAGTGTGCTTTTTTATGTTTTATGTTTAGTGTCACCCTGTGACGAAGTTTTATATTGTTTGCCACGTTCGTGGAATCTTCGCAAGAACTATATATATATATATATATATATTCAAGATGCGAGTTTAGAACACGCAGTGCTAAAACGTTATTGTTGCAGTGGACAGTAACTAGTCACAATGAAAGCACGGGTTTTCTCTCCGAAACGGCAACTAAATTATGTGCGAAATGAATTTAACTACCAAAATATATTTAATTTGAGCGCAACTACCACTAAACTTATGGTTTCAATGATAAACATTACCTTTAAGTTAAATGGAATTGGAATAAATAAACCAATAATAATTTAAACTAAATAGCAAAAAACATAAATTCATTCTTTCTTTACCAGACACAAATTAATATGTAATTAGAAAAAAACATAACGTATTTCTCACCGAAAAGTATCAGCAAGCCTGGCGAATTCATTTCTTCAGGCGGAATCGGGCTCTTCAAAGTATACAAGACCCGTACACACAGGAACAGTCAAGGCACTTACGGATGGCGTGTGCCCGCTGTGCGTACATCACCCGGCTCAGAAATTTTCGGAAGTGATCTAATCGGAAACTTAGGCGATGGATTTCGTGGCCCTTGTTATTCGGATGGTCGTGATTCCAAGACCTTTGGACTTCGTCGTCGGTCGTTCAATCCTAAGACTGGCCGACTGCCTCCCCCCTCCCTTCCCTATCTAACGATAGTTCCCATACTTCCCGTTAGCTCTTCCTATGTCCTTTCCTCTTTATTTGGTCCATGAACTTATTCCTGTGTCTTCGTCTCGGGACTTTTCCCTTTATTTTACCTTCAATTATGTTCGTCACGTATCCATCTTGTCTAGGGTATGTCCAGTTCATCTGATTCTTTTCTGAATAATGCTCAATATGGCCCTTTCCTCTTCTATTCTTCTTTAAAATTCATTTTTCTTTTATCCGTCCATTATCTTCAGCATCCTCCTCCAACGCCAGGTTTCAAAGGCTTATGGCCTGTTCTGGTTTGCTTTTCCAATAGTCCATTCTTCAGATCCACTTGGTCCCACGCTCTGCACAAATGTCTTCACATAACGTTTTCCGATTTGTAGTACTATCTACTTTGAACACAGCTGTTGCCTTTTCACCACGAACACTTTCTTATCTTGAGCTATTATTCGCTTGATATCCGTTGTCGGTACTTCTTCCGTCCCACTTGATGGTACTTCCGAGACAGTGAAGGACTCCACATGCTCTAATATCTCTCCTCTCAGTGTGACTTCTGCATTCAGCTTTTCTCTTCCACATACTGGGATTTTAGTCTTCGTCTAATTTATATTCACGCCGTATTCATAGAGAAGTTGGTCCATTTCGTTTAGTGACCTTTGAAGGTCATCACGATTTCCTGCTGTGAATGGGATATCGTCTGCGAGGCAGAGCATGCATATTTATTTTCTGCTAATCTTAATTCCGTTCAGTCCAATTTCTTGTGCTTCTCTCTTAGCCTCCTCCAAGCACATGTTGAACTTTGATGGTGAGATTTGCATCCTTAGCTAACTCCGCTGTTGATTTTAGCTTCTATATGTCTTCCGTCTCCCATATGCACTGTAATGATTTGCTTCGTGTACAGTTGATAGATTATTCTTCTGTCGTATTCCATTCCAAGTTTTTCCAACAATTCGAACATCTCAACATTGTCGAAGGCTTTCTCCATGTCCACGAATGCCTCATGCAATGGCATGTGTTACGACTTGTTCGCTGGTATTGTTTCTCTACCATAACTCTCTGGCACAATATGACCTCCCTGGTTCCCTGGTGTTACGACTTGTTCGCTGGTATTGTTTCTCTACCATAACTCTCTGGCACAATATGACCTCCCTGGTTCCTCTGCTCTTCCATAATCAAAATTAGTTTTCAAGAGTTTGTCTTCAATTATCCTTTCCATTCTTCGGCTAATTATTCGCACAAGTATTTTTAATGCATGTAACACTAGACTCAACGTTTGGTACTCCTCACATTTCTCAGTTCTTGTATTCTTCGGTATCGCAATCATCACCTACACCTCTTTGAAAGTACCCTGGAAGTCTTCCGCTTTGGTTGCTATCTTTGATTACTTCGTACAGGTTGACTTCGTATTGGCTTTACTTCCGGTCACTTTGATGATTTTTCCGCGGGTGTTGTCTGCTCCAGGTACTTTGTTTCTCTTGAGGTCTTTTACTGCTCTGTCTGATACTTTCTTCAGTGTATGTGGGCCCCGGTCTTCCTTGTCAACCTCGATCCCGTCATTATTGAGGTTTACTTCCAGCGGAGTCAGCCCATGGTAGAGGTCTTCGAGGTATTTCTTCCATCTATTCCCAAAATCTTCATCCTCTACTTATACATTCCAATTCGCATCCCTGATGTTGTCATTTTTCGCTTCTCTCTCTCCGAAGTGTTACTTCACTAGCTTGTATGCGGTTTCGCTGTTCCCCTTCTTCATATTTTCGTTGACTTCCTCGCAGCAGCTCTCGATCCAATTCTCCCTAGACATCTTGCATTATCGATTGACTTTATTCCTCATCTTCTTGTAGAGGCTAGCTTAAGCTTCGTCTCTGGTGTTATAGTGTTTTCTTCTTTCTTGTATTGGTTTATGAATGTCCGTCTTTATCCATGGCTTGTTCGCATCGGCCCTTCTTGCTCACTTCGGCTACTTCTGCCATTGACCTCTTTAGCTATTCCTATTTTTCTTCTGTGCCCAATTCTCCTTCGTATTCTAGTTTCCTGTCGACGACTGTATCGAATCTTTCTCTGTTTCCTTCTTCGGAAAGTATTTTCGTGTCCCACCTCCGTTCGCGTTTTATTTTCTTTATTTTCTTGTATCGAAGGTGGCTGTCTATGAGTAGATACTATGTTGTGGTTACTGTCTATATCCGCCCTGAGATAGCTCTTGCACTGCTATACGTGGTTCTTGTATCTGACTCAGGCAAGTATGTTGACTATTTGGTATCGGGCAATATATCTTCCATATATTCCCCCTACGTCGATGGTCCTTGAAGAGAGTGCTACTACCATATTTTTTTCCTAGCAGAACTCTACCAGTCTCTCTCCCTTGGCATTTGTTTTGCATAGTTGAAACTTTACACTTTGCCCAATTAGACATTTGGACATATGCGTTCAAAAATCTCAGTGGTTGAGTGCATAATTTTCCAAATACGTGTCGTTGACATAAGATGAAAGATTAGAAAACGATTTTTAAAATCTGTCCTGGGCTTTTCAAAAATAAATATTTATGATGCAAGTCACGAGGTATATCTTGAATAAGACTATTTTTGACTTGGTGGTCATCAGATATGTCCGGAGACGGCTGCATTTCCACCTTTAATGTGGTCTTTTTATCGGTCTGCTGCCATGAGGGACGCTACCCCTTATTTAACCAAGACTGTCTGTTCTAATGGCTTATTGTCCTTCATTCTACTGACGCTTGCGTCCCGGTACATTCTTCACTCTCGCGTCAGTCAACGTTGAGGTGTCTGGAAGGTAAACGTAGGCTATCGATTGCGTATTTAAAAAAATCTTCAAATGAGTTGAAAAATTATTTCTGGACCATACGTCTCTTATGGAGATCTGTTAATACGATTTCAATTACCGTTCCCGTAGAAAGAATGATACTAGAATCATATTTTTTAATTTTCGTCTTAATTAATTTTATATGAATTTTCTTCGGCGCGAAATTCTAAATTGAAGAGAATGTCACATGAAACTGCGTTTTTTCTCAGTATAATATCTCTATAATTGTTTACAACCAAGAAAATAATGTAAAACATTATTTCACGTTTGTGGGGAAATCTCTGAACATAGAATTGAATAATTTCTAAACATATATATCATAGCTTTTGGTATGGCAGTAAAGGCATGGTAATCGTTTAGAATAAAATAACTTGTACTTTTCCATACGGTTTATTATCCTCAACCGGTTTCAACGCAACAGCGTCATTTTCAAGAGGTTACTATAGTAAAGTTACACGATGGCTTCGGCGTTTATAAACGCCGAAGCCATCAGTCTCACACATCTATACTTTGAGCCAGAGGAGGAATCAAGAATTAGGAAAAGAGGTTGGGGAGGGAAGTAAGGTGAATATGTGTAAGCTTATTGGGAGGAAGCAAAATCAGTGTTTTGAAAACATGATGAAACCCCTCCTCCCTCTACCAAATTATGTTTTCAAAATACTGACCTTGCTTCCTCCCATATGGGATAATATTAAGCTTGCACACCATTAAGCTTGTACCTTTCTTCCCTCCCCAACCTCTTTTCCTAATTCCCTCCCTCCTCTGGCTCAAAGTATAAATGTGTGAGACTGATGGCCTCGGCGTTTAGTAACCTCTTGAAAATGATGCTATTACGTTGAAACTGGTTGAGGACAATAAACCGTGTGGAAAAGTAGAATGTTATTTCATTCCAAACCGTGGAAAAATGCCACAAAATTCCACAGGCATAGCAACTTTTCATCAGAGATGACTTTCTTTGCCCATCAAAGTGTAAGACAAGGTACACTTGACACCACTTAATTAGAGCTTCAGTGAATTAGCATCATTACATATTATAAGATGTGAATAAATGTTTTTAAATAATGCTAATAAACTAAAAGGTATTTCAAGATAACTTCAAATTTGCTATCTAAAAAAGTATCCAATAAGTTTATAAATATGTACAGAAAAACTCTGAATCAGAATTATAAACCAATCTAATCTCGGTTACTGCTCCATATTAATAGTTTTTCCTATTGCAATTCTTAACAAGAGTAAGAATATTTATGCAGATGCTCAGTAAGCACCAACCATTACTATTTTCTAATATATTTTCTATTGGACTACTTTTGCTGGATTCCTGGGTGGCAGGGTGAATCAGGGTGGACAACTATAGATTGCAGTGTAAGGCAAGGATGCCGGTTGTCACCACTGCTTTTTAACATCTATGCTAAGGTAAGGCAGGCATGAGAAGAACTTGATATGGAAATTTAATTAGGAGGGCAGCTGATAAAGTCAATTAGATTTTCATACATTCAGATATTAGTAAGTTGACCTTCAAAGGGACTACACATTTTAGTGGATGCTTTAGAATTTCAGTGTGGGAAACTCGGAATGAAGATAAATCAATAGAAAACAAAATTAATGAGATTCTCAAAGACAAAGAAAGTGAGGCTGGTCATAAAAGTAAGACAACACAAACTGGAGCACATGGAAAATCTTGATTACTTGGATAGTACACTGGAAGAAAATGGACATAGTAACAAAGACATAAGGAGAAGAATAGCGTCAGATAAGGATGGTGGAAGCTGAGGTGGATGGAAAGGGAGACAAATGAAACAGATCTTGGTGTGAAGGGCAAGGAAAGGAAACTTCTGATGGAAACCTTGGGTAGGCTGGGTAGGGGGCAGGAGGAAGTAATAAGGGGCGATTTATTTTTCGAGATTAAATGGGCTTGTGCCATGCTAAAGGTCACTGCAGTGGAAATTCATACTGGAAGTTAGTCATACTTCCAATTTTAATACTTTCTGTCCCCTTAAGTAGCCTGTTACTGCAAAATTTATATAGGGAATGGTTGAGGAGGCAAAAAACCAGTCTTTGAATGACCACTGATGAAGCATCCTTGATATAAATTTACAAAATAGTAATACATATATACTCCCCCAATCTTCAGGCACCAACAAAATCCAGTATAATGGAGTAATCACAAAGGTGAAAAAAGACGAATTGTGGTACTTGGACAAATAATACATCTCATAGAAACATTATCAATACATTGCTATTTATCATGTTTGGACTTAGTAACCTGGACATGGTGGCCTGGACAAGATAGCAGGGCCTACAGGCCCCAATTTTGAGCAATAATGACCTCTCCACATAGGGCCAGCCATGCCAGATAGGTTGATAAATATGAGCCAGACGATAGATAATGTGATGGTGCCACATGAAAAACATTTTTGGGAAGTGAGGGTAGGAGTCATTCCCAACTATCAACTAGGTACCTAAAATATGATGGTTTTCCAAAGATAAATGAATCTTGACAACTATAGGATGCTATCCACTATGATGAGTGTTGTGCATGGTAGCAAGGGAGGTAAGCCCTGCATGTTAATTATCCCTTGAAATCCTGCTCAACAACCTCATCACAGGATTTGAAGACTAAGAGAAAGGATTGGAAGAAAAAGAAGTGGAAAATACTGATTAGAATAAGAACTGGGAACATTAGAACAATGATGAGGGCTGAGAAAGCCAGAAAATATCAAACAGAAAATATGGAAAGGGGAGATTGATACTTTGAGATAGATAGATAAAGGGGATATATTGAGATAAAGGGGAGATAGATTCTTTGAGACTATGTGAGGTGAGCTCGAGGGAAAACAGGGACTACAGGAAGTATAGTCAGAGGGTAGTCTACAGAGGGAGAGATAAGAATCAATGTAGGGTAATCATGTCACTGAATGATAAATTGCTGAAGAGGGTAGTAAGCATTGAACAAGTAAGGGACAGGATACTAGTGGCACAAATAAAAACAAGCCTGACAAATTTTGTATTGCTTCTACTACTGCCTTTGGGACTACTACTTTTGGGTTTCTGACTTTGTACTAATGCCTAATACTAGCCATCGGGAGGAAGAGCCAGATGGCATGTATGAGCAACTAGAAAAGATAATTAGAGAAGTCCGCTGAAAGAAAAATCTGATAGTGATGGGCTACTGGGATGCGGTGATGAGGGAAGGGAGGAATGGACTTGAAGCGGGTGGGTATATGCTAGGGACAAGAAGACCACAATAAGAAGCCAGTTGAATTTGGTGGGAGGAATAAACTAGGAGTTACAAACACTTGGATTAAACATTATCCCAAACAAAAGTACTAATGGAAAATCCCATGGGATTCAGGGAGATATCAAACATTATATTATGGTGATGTAGAGATTTAGAAACAGTGTCAAAAACTCAAGAAGCTTAGTAGGGGTGGATGAGAACTCAATCATTACTTGCTCATCGTGAATTGCTATGTTAGTAGTCAGTCAAACTTTGTAACTTCTACAATTACTATATAATGTACAACTTATATCGGCAGTTATGCGATCTTCTGCTAAATCCAAAGAGGTATACACTATATTGGTACACTGTGTTACAGGATAAGTTTGTATAAGTCTGAGGGGAAATGGTCTGGGTGGGATGGGTTGAGATAGAGGGGAACGGTTGGACTATTGAGAGGAAAGCCTGTGCATCATGATGGATTGGGGGTAAGGTGACTAAAGGTAATAGACAGGGATTAAGGAATGTAATGTTATTTAAAAGGAAACCAGAATCTCTTTGAACTCTTTCTTCATGGGCATTGACTTTTTTCCCTTTCTTGGTGTGAAACAAACCTTCTGGGTTTAAATAACTCCTATGGCCTTGCTCCATCAGATGTATGTCAAAGGTTGATGAATCATCTTTATTCTTGAAGCATGTCTGGTTTTACTTAGCTCTAGTTTTGAAGCTATGCCCAGTTTGACCAATGTAAAAACATTCACAGACAGAACAAGAGAGTTTATGCACAAAACATTTAGATTTGATACCATAATATTTTTTCTCCCCCTCAACTTATTCCACCCACAGTATTTCCCCTCAGACTTATATAAATATGTATATCCTATAACCTATATAACTCTGTGTACCTGCCAAAACTTGTGGTACATCTATAGTAAATTGTGGAAGTCACATAGTTTGACATATTACAATGTTAACCTTCCTCCAAGTGAAGCCTTCAAATTTTGCAATGTATGGTTCAAAAGCCTTTGTGAAAGTAGGAGATGGGAGATTAGGAGCCTGGAAGCATTGAATGGGTTGAAAAGGAAGGAATATGAGGAGTTAGTGGTAAGGGACATAGATGAAGCGAAGAAAATTGGAACATTTGAGGTAAGATGAGAGACTATAAAAAAAGATATAGTAAGGATGACAGATAAGAAATAGGATCTGTGGAAATAAGGAGGGTAAGGAAACAGTGCATTATGGAAGATATGTTAGAGAAAATGGAGGAGAGAAGTAGGTGGAAACATGTCATCGCTGACCTAGTCAAGAGGATGTACAAAGAATTAAATGGTAAACTATGGTATTTGACCAATCAGGTGAGAGGAAAGTGATCAAAAGGACAATTCTCAGGAAAGGAAATGAAACAGGAAAAAGCAGAAGTGGGTGCAGTCGCTGCAGAAGTGAAAATGCTATTGGCTTGTAAAAAGGGGCAAACAATTCCTAAAGTTAAGGACTAAATAGGGAGGGCATGGATTGAATAGGAAGGTATGCCGGATACGTGGGAAAAATATATGGAGGAGCTACTACATATATAGCAAAAATAGACCTGTGAACCTAGATTTAAAGCATGAGAGAACAGTAGAAAATGATGGCATCAATCCAGAGGTACATGACTGTGAAAAGTGATCGGACATTACAAGAGATGAAGGCAAGAAAAGCGTTAAGGATAATTTAGGAACTCTTCATAAACTTCTGATGACATTCCTTTCAGTATTCTACTGGTAAAAGGTAGGTTTTGTTGATAGAGAAACTCCTCCTGATTTGTTTACACTTTTAGGGTCCTGTCTACCAGTAGTATTTCCTGTTTTGTCTCAGCATATGATATGTGGACCCCAGATGTCAAGGGGTCTAAGTGACATTTTTGAAAAAAATAAGTTAGGTACAAGAATGGGATGTGAAAATTTTAATCTTTTAGGTGGTGAAGGGATCAAAGTGATTTTCTTGACAGGTGCTGCTATCTAGGGTAATGCCTCTTAACTACTCAGTGGGTGGTACCAAACATTTTCAACTCTGACTTAAGTTTTCTCTAAACAATGGTTTTGTTACTTAGACCCCTTGACTTCTGGGGTCCTCATATACCCTTCTCTTCCTGTTCAGAAAACCTATTCTCCTTCTTTCCCTTTCTTGCTTGCCCAGCATTCTTCTTTATACCGTAGTCTTGGGCAAAAGATCTCCCCTTATTACTTCCTCCTGCCATCCACCCTGCCTATACCGGGTTTCCATCAGAAATTTCCTTTTCTCGCCCTTCAAATGAAGATCTGCCTCATTTCTCTTCCTTTCCATCCTCCTCACCTTCTCCATACCTGCATCTCAAATGCCTGCCAGTTCATGTCCTCCTCTCGGAGGTTCCACATTCCTGCACCATAAAATGCTATGCTCCATATTTAGCTCTTCTTCACCCTCTTCTTATCCTTACCCATGGCCACTGTCATCAGTTCCCTTATGCTATGAAAGCTTTCTTTGCTAACTCTATTCTTCTCCTCGTGTCTTTGTAACTACATATGTCCATTTTCTTTCAGTGTACTTCCCAAGATATTAAAATGTTTCCCTCGCTCTAGTTCATAGTCATACTTTTCTGACTAGCGTCACTATCTTTGCCCTTGAGAATATCATTATTATTGTTTTCTTATGATTTATCATCATTCCAAGTTTCCACTCTGAAATTCTTAAGCATCCTCTGAAGCTTGTAGTCCTTTTGAAGATTGACTTAAATACACCTGATCGTTCACAAATCTAATTGACTTTATCATCTTCCCTATTGATTTGATTCCCATATTAAGTTCTCATGCCTGCTTTACTATTTCCTCAGAATAAATGTTATGATCTTCTTTGGGCTAGAGGAAGATGTTATCATCTTTATCTAGACAAATAATAAGATTTGGAGCTTGCTATGCAACAATACCTATAGTTGCCTACCCTGATTCACTGTCGTCCATCCTGGAATACAGCTGAAGTATTCCAACAGAAAATCCAGTGGAAAAGTTACCATGGTTGGTGCTAACTGGGCATCTGCATTAATAATTCTCACCTTTGTAAAGTATTGCAATGGGAAAAGGTGTTATGGTGAAGAGGGATCAATGGGTTAATTGGTTTATCATTCTGACTTAGGCGCTTTTATGCACACATTTATGTATAAACTTATAGGATGCTTTTTTAGATTAAAAAAATGAAATTATCATGAAATACTCTTTAGTTTGTTGGAAATATTGAAAACATTTGTTTATATCTATTAACATGTAATCATGCAAATTACTTATTTTTTGAAGTTACAGTTAAGTGGTCTCAAATGCTCCTTGTCTCACATTTTGATCGGCAAGAAATAATTACTGAAGAAGTTGAGATCTTAATACTTTTGACTTTATTCTTGCATATTCTAATTGATTTGTTTTTGTGGAATGCAATTCTAAGAAGGCACATGTGTCATATTTCCACCATGCAGTGTCCTTGAAGAGGATGAAGGGAGTTTTTCTGATTCTGTTTCTCTGTGTTTGGAGGGGTCTTGTGAGTTAATAGGTAGTTAATATCAGATCTGTTCTAATGTAGAAATTAACTATATAACCTTCAGGGTGCAGCAGCATAATTTGCTGCTTGAAAAACCGACCCTTAAAAAGTAAGCCTCTATGGCAAACACATGCTGTTGCTTCATCCAATGCATTCTTTGTATTCAAGTGGAAGAGAGAAAATAACTTCCCATCACACCTGTTCAAATGAGACCATCCGCACCCTGTAACAGCCAAACCTTGCTTCCTGGCACCAAATTCAAATCAGAAAATTATGTGTCCACACTATACTATGAGATGATGGAAAAGTCTATGAAAATGAACAATGTTTTAAATATTTCTGAATGTGAACTGTAATTGCTGGTATTCTTTATCTCAAAATGAGGATGTTTTTTTCATTTAATCACTGGCTTAGTTAAAGGGTTTGACATTACTTATAACTGACAAATATCAATTATTTTATTTTCTTTCAGACCATTCTGAGACCAATCATAATCCTATTGGCAGCATACAGATGATTCTAACGTCCTTTCCTAACAGAGATGATATAGGTACTTGATAAGTGTGCATGAGTAATTATATCATAGTATTTATAAGGGAATTGGAGCCAGGAAAATTATAATAGGAGCTGATTACTTGATGACCCTTTCTAATAGTTATATTTTCGCCAGTTCAGCAATGCAAATCACTTCTTTGATTTGGTTCAGAGAGGATGAAAATGCAGACCACTGGGGTTTGGTATGGAGTAGAGGTTGGAGTGAAACTTTTCTAAGCCTATTACATGATGCTTTCTGCTATTTTGAAGATCAAACTGAATTCAGTATGGTTCAAATTGTCCCTTTTAAAGGACATTATCACTCCCAATTAGAGAATTAAAGTTGATTATCAGTGCTGAAAACAGAAACAGGTGGCAAATTCTATATACTCTCTCTAATCTGAATCCCATCTTTTTAGGAGACTTGACGTTTCTGTATGATATTCTCTGTTTAAGGATTCATTACTTTCATTATGGCCTTGAAACTGAAGTTCTTGTTTAGCTTAAAGGTACGTAACATTAATTTAAAAAAAGGTACGTAACATTAATGGTTCAAAATCTTCCTATTCTCCTGAACTTTAAGAATTTGTGAAGTACATATAATTAATTTTTTGGAATGTTGTTCAAACCTTGACACAGCTGGAAAGAGGGTATGAGTACTGAAGATGTCAAATTCTTTGATTCATGGACTGTGAAAATGTACATAATAAGTGTGTATGACTGTCTTTTTGTGAGTTTGTCAGAATGTTTTTCATAATAAAATTACTTTTGCAATTCCCCGTGTCTTGGTTACTTGAAAGTCCTTCTTCTGCATTTCCAGAGAATTTCTCAAGCTTTATTAATTTTTTGGCTTATTATTTCCTCTTTCTTCTCTTGATTTAGAAGAAGCATTGGGTTTTTAAATAACTTAGACTCAGGGAAAATCAAAATCAATCATTTTTTATGTGCTTTTTGGACAGGTTTTTGAGTTTGTCCAAACATCGTAATGGGTGTTTCAATTCATATTATTATATTATATTTATCTTTTGAATTTTTTCCTTAAATATCTGCAAATCTTTGGGGTGTTGCTGATGTATAATGCCAACTTCACTTTAGTGTACCAGTACTTAAAAAAGTAATCCTAAAAAGTCATTTTTTATGGAGAAAATTTTTTCCAAATTTAACTATGGTTTTGAAAATTAAATGCATGAAGGATAACAGAAAACAAAAGACACTAGTCATATGTACAATTTACAGTAGTTTTTCTCCTGTAATATTGGCGGATACAACTGCGTTTTAGAATTTTCATGTTTACTACATAATGGGCGTGGTAGAATGCTTGGATTAACATTGCTTTATTAGTATCGATAAAGATTTACAACCCCATATTTCTTGGATATAAATGCCTAAAATCACCTCCTCCATTAGTTATTCATCATATTCCTGAAGTGCCTTTATTCAAACAATTTATTTATTACTATGTTGTCTTTCTCCCAGGACTTGACATAGAGGATGAGGAATTTTTTTTGGAAGTGGTTTAATATTGGAGCACGAGAGGATTAAATGATAACTCAACGGCAATTATTGTTAAATTAATAAAATTACATCCAGTTTAGACTCCAGTGTTCCTCTGAAATGTTCATCTTTCATGTCCTCTGAATTGTCAGATAGGTTTTGTCTGTCCAATATTTTACACATACAATTCCATTTAAAAAGTTGGGAATCAGTATTCAAGACGCTGTCAAAAGTCAATGTCACTAAATTAATATTTTAAATTTCATAGGGCAAAAATGAATGAACCATTTAGTTAACAAAATGTTAAGTCTGAATCAATTTTACAGATTGATATTGTGAATAAATTTACACTCCTCGGTGTCCAGGGGCTTCCATCAGATGCTATGTTTTGAGATTTTACTCTGTTTCTCTGGATGCTCAGATTTCAGTGAGCCCAGATAAAATGCTTTACACACAAACTGTCAATATTTACAGTGGACTTCAACTTAACATGAATTATTTCGGTGCAGTCTTCATCTGAACACTGTGGTATTTCAATGCTTGATAAATGTCTTTAGATCTAAGATCTGATCTTTAGATCTAAGATTTGCCTTTGAAGATCTAAAAATCTTTGATGGCAGTCACTTCATTACCATGGCATTAACACTTCCTTGTTTACTGATAAAAATCATCATATACTGAATGCAATGTATATGATGCTGGCAACAATCATTCGTAATGAGTCCGTATTAAAAAAATGGCCATTTAAAGTGCTTGTCTCTGGTTGACCACTAAAAATATTGTAACCCTGTGGAAAAAGTTGTATACCTAAAATTTTTAATTAGATTGATGAATTTGGAGTAAGTAGATTGCTGATTTCAAATTTAATTTTACCTGCTATGCTCCGAAGCAGAACATCCAGCATCAGTGCGACATTGTCACAGAACAAAAATGAGGGCTGAAGAAAGATATCATATACTCTGAATAATATATTGGAATGCTATTTACTGAGATCAATAATAACGAAGAGTTCATCATGTGAAAATTGCTTACTTATTCACCTGTAAAGCCTCTATGATTAATTTATTACTAAAAGCCCGCACTTGCAGAAAGTTTTACGTCTTAGCATCAAACATTGCAGAAAGATAAAACATATTCTGCTTTGGAGCTGCTATGTATGTATCACCCTGGGATTATGTGATGCCATTGGCAAACTATGTGAATTCTTAATTATCTTGTAAAATTAACCTAGTGCATGGATAAAGATCATGTGTCAGGTAAGCTTCCCAACGTGATTAACACACAATGAAACTGGCATGGATATGTATGTCCATTGTCCTGTACCCCAAATGCACCACAAAGTTTTGCTCAAATTCATTGTGCTATGGCCATCGGAAGAGCAGGTGGTATACCTTCTCTGCATTTTTGCTGAAGGGGCACTAAGGAGGGATGTACCTGATGGGGAAAGTGTTTAATTTATGAAGTTACTTTAATTATATATTTCATTATAAATATTAAAATTACAAAAGTTAGTGCACCTTGGTATGCAAATAATTAAATGCAGGGATGGTGAATGTGTTGGGAAATCAGGAATTGTTGAGGATTTATCAGGATGGGGAAATAATACGTGGATTGCAAAACACTCATTTAATTTCAAACACAATAAGCTCACATGTTACACAAAAGTAAAAAAATGAAGTACACTAACACCATGGTAGCAAAAAGAAACATAAAAGCATAAGGGTGACACAAGTGGCTCACAGCGGTACTAAATCAAGGTATTTCAAATAAATATCAGATTACAAATTTCAACAGGAATGCTCAAAAATCTCATTTTATGTTCAATCTCACTATGATGTCTGTATTCAGAAAGCCTTCTATGAAGCTGTAAAGGGTTCTGTTGCGTAAGTATCAAAGGACAGATATGGTGCATTTGAATAATTTGCCATTTAGGTCTTATGGGAGACATTGTAGTTTTTACTGGCTTAAGTTTATATTCTCACTCAGGGCCTGCTTATTAATATGGTTAGAACTAGAAGGTGGACAGGTGAGAGAAGTTTTTTGCACATATTTGAATCTGATTCATCTTACCTTCGCTCTCTTCATACTGGTTTATCATTTTTTGCGAGAAGCCTCCAGGATGCCATGGATACACCAGAGAAATCTTGTTTTGGTCTGTAGTAAATATGGTACATTACTGGGACATAGCATAGTCTCAAAATAGTTTATTAATGATTTATTTATAATATTGTGCTGTGAGATGTGATTGTGGTGACGAATGGAGAGAATTGGGTTGAAAGATAGAGGTGCTGAGAAGGATTGGAGAAGAAAGGAGTATCTCGAGAGAAATTAAAAAGAGGAAGACTAATTGGATTGGGCATATTTTAAGGAGGAATAGTGTTCGGAAATTAATTATAGAAGGGAAAATAGAAGGGAAGAGAAAGGAGGAGGCACGGAATGCTGACAGACATAAAAAAATGAAGGAGCTATGAAGAGATGAAGAGAGAGGCCCAGGACAGAATGCTGTAGAGGCAGTACCATTGAAACCTGTCCAAGGACAGAATCACAGTGATGATGATGATTTGCTGTGAGGCTGATAATATTAACTGCCTATAACCATTATTAGAACTATTTACCTGGTATTTGTATGAAGTCAAGCATTTCCTGTTGCTGTCATCAATATCTACCTATCAGAAAATTTTGTAGGCAATCAATCCTAACATGGGTGCTTTGAGGAGAGCTCATAGAGTACAGTACCCACTGCATCTGTCAGAGGAAAGGTTGTGTTTATGCCATCATATCATATTGCCGGCCCCGGTGGCGGCGGGGTAAACTCCTCGCCAGCTAAACTGAGGGTCGGGGGTTCGAGTCCCACCTGCATGGGTTTTTCACCACCCAGGGCATGGATGTGTGTCAAGTTCTGTTGGTCCGGTCCCTGGAAAACCTGATGACAGGCTCAGCAGTCTATCAGGATTCCGGGGACATACGGGCCAACAGAATCGTCCGGCAAGCAAAAAAAAAAAAATATATCTTTTTCATCGTTCATTTTTATTTCTAAGCAGGCAGTGGGTCTCTCCTCCTTCCCATCTTACTTGCCAGTGCTCTCTGGTTACATTTCCTTCTAGTCTTAAGCACCAATTGGTTCAGATCAGAATAATGTACCTGTACTGATTTATGTACCTTATTGTTCACTTTATAGGCCAACCTTATTCAGCTTCCACTGCCCATCGTGGCTTTGGCTGTCTGAGGCTACTTCGTGACTCTTAGGAGTATGCTGTAATACAGTTTGCAAGGTTACAAGCCTTGCAGTACCCGCACCACGTGCAGCTTTCTCTGCTAACAGTTATGGCATTCTACAGGTCAGTTTTGGCACATTTTCGCCAGTATGCCACAAGAGAAACCAAATATAGTAATACCCTAGGCCCACTTTCACTATTCTACTCAAGCTAGGATGCCTTCTGAAAGGACTACCTTGAGAGCCAGCAGAATGCAACTAGTTTAGAAAAATGCAACGAATAGAACTGAATGCAAAATATAGCTTCTGGTGTGTTGGGCTGAAATCGATTCATAATTACCGAAACGAAATACTTGCAGTTTAGTAAGAATGGAAGACTTATTAAAGAATTTTATTTAAAGAGAGAGAGATTTATTTAAAGAATTAATCATCTTCAAAAGTTTTGAGACTCTTAAGGTGATGAAGTAACATCGGAACCAGGCGGTGTTTGAACTTAAACTAGATTTAAAAAAAAAACAAATTGTTTTGTCTCTGTCATAATAAAATTATTACTGGATGCACCACAGTGGCCGTAAACCAGATACATCGCGTCTCGATGTAATTTGAGGTCCCTGCTATAGTCTCGAAAGTTAGGTTTTTCGTTTGACTGTGTTTACAGACACCCTCTCAAATAGTTTGACGTAAATCTGTTTGCCTAAAATGTCATTCTGTTTTGGTGAATGAAAATGAAATCCAAGGAAATAATGCCCTGCTCACCGCAGGAAAAATTAGGTTTATGATATCAGTTGACTCCCTCACGTTTGCTAAAACTCTCCGAGATTTTTAAAGGACACGGGTGACTGGAAAATTAGAGAAAACATGTGCTGTCAATAGGTTTCAATGAGGTTGCAACATTTTTCAGCTAATGTCAGGTTCCTATGGTAGCCTCGAATTAAGTTAGGCTCTTCAACTAACGGTGTTTACTGACACTCTCTCAAATAGTTTGACCAAAAATCTGTTTGCATAAACTGTCGATCTATTTCGGTGAATGAAAATGAGATCCAAGGAAATGATATTCTGCTCACCGCAGGAAAAATTAGTGTAATTAGTTGACTCATGTTTGCTAAAACTCTCCGAGACTTTAAAAGGATGCGCGTGACGGAAATAGGCGCGTGACCGGAAAATTTGAGTAAGCGTACGCTATCAATAGGTTTCAATGAGGCTGCAATTTTTTTCAGCTTTTGTCAGCATGACTGTTTTGAGCCTTATCTCAAGAAGATAATCACTCGGGCGAGCTGAGTGCTCGAATTTTACAGGAGGGAAATATCCGTGACTTGCCAGTTTCGTTCTTTGGATATTGGACCGAGCGAATATTTCCGAAAATCATTTGAGCACGATGCTAGATCATCTCTTTTATCTGAGAAATGGGAAAATCATCCTGGCTCAGCAAGAGTCATAGGAAAAAGAACTTTTCGAGAACCCGAATCCTAGAAAACGAACAGGTTTTCCGCGGCAGAGTAAGAAATCGCAATGATGAAAGCGTCTTGTTCATTTGCAGGAAAATATCGTCGAGCTTTGAAGAAGGAAGGCACAATTAGAGTTATTTTCTTTGGCTATGTGAGAACGAAGGCTTTCGCGGTGCTATAGGTTGATCTCCTTCATTTTTCGGGATCTACCGCGTCTTTTGTCGGATAGTGACAACAGTTTCGCTGACACTACTGTAGGCGTCTTCAGGTAAATTCAAATGTTTATTTAGCCAAGTAGACATTTACCATATAATGGTTCAAAAAATATAATAATAATGATTTCAATATACAAATTTACATTGGCAACCCTGTTATAAGCTAATGCGCCTCTTCAGGGGTCGAGTGAAACAATGTTTTGATACTTACAGAAATTATTTTAAGCATGTAGCAGATTGGAATTTAAGAAAACGGGACTCTTTTCTTCCGGAGATGGCTGTTGGTCTGGCATTCGCCCGGGGACGTGAGGGAAACTGGCAAAACCCCACGCAGACCGCCGTGTTAAAATATGATGCGAAGAAGTGATGTTATATCCTGTCTTGGGTGGGAGTGCTGGAGATTATCTTCTTACTGTACTGTAGTCCAGTGTACTGTCGTTGAATGGCGTTGTGTTGGCTGGTTCAGATGTTGCGACCGGTCCTCTTGTGCTGCGTTGTACTGCAACTGGATGGAATGGAGGTGTAAATATTCAGGTTTATAAAACACAATGTGCAACAAGTAAAAAGAAAGGGAAACTTTAAATATAATGTTTGTTGGTAATGGAGAGTAATGAGAGCTAGGTTTGTGAAACGATGCTACGATAAGTTGGCTAGTGTATCTGGACTGTTAGAAGAATTAGGATGGGAATCGCTATCACAGCGTAGATTAAATTATAGGCTTAACCTCCTAAATAAATTTCAGGAAAATCATTTTACTGACGACGTAAAAAACATACTATTAACCCCTTCGTACTACGGCAGATTAGATCGCGCCAATAAAATTAGAGAGCTAGATTGTAGAACCGATAGGTATAAAATGTCATTTTTTCCGCGTACCATTCGGGACCATAACAGCTGTGATCGTCGTCATGAATAGTTCGAGTATTGACAATAGGCAGGCAGTTAATCTTTCTCATTATATTCTCCTCTTTCTTATTTATGCATGATGTAAATAATGATGTTCTTATTTATGCATGATATTTTGAATCTGTAGTAGTAGTCTTTGTATCCCTTGCATGTTGGAACGATTGAAGATAGAATGTTTCTTGGGTATTAGATTTGTAATTGGCGCTTTGCATGTGTGGTACGCGGGTTTTAATGTGATGTCGGTGTTCTACCGTATCATTCATGCATGCCTGGTGCGAAAGCACCCCCTGCCACACACCCTTTGGGTGGCTTGCAGGGTATGACGTAGATGTAGATGTAGATGTAATGAGATATGTTCAAGATCGTCCTTTTGTTAAGCCAAGTCGGGTCGTCAAATTGTTAGTATTAGTTATGGCAATATGTTAACCTGTAAGTATAATTTCTATAACTTCGTCAGATGGTTTATTTACAATAGCGACAGAAGGCCAAGGCAATATAATTTTAAGGCACTTTGTCATATAATTTATATATAATAGAAGGCAGAAGGCTAAGGCAGTATTACTTTCTGTCAATTAGTCCGATAATTTATTTACAGCTGAGGGCTAGAGCAGTATTGTTTAATGTCACTGTGTTATATCCCTTATTTACAACAGAGGGCAGAAAGCTAGGGTAATATTCAAGATTAAGATCAAGCTTAGATGCCGGTTCATGAGTTTGGCCCTCATGGACCTATATCCCACTAATTTTTGGTGCTGCTCTCTCATTGGTCCTTTTCAGGATTCTCCTCCACGTATCGTCCAGGTGTCTCTGTTGAAGTTGTCCGTCCGTGCTATCTCGATCCAAAATTTTTTCTCCATAAGAACTAATTTCCATCAAAACATGTCATGCCATTGAAAGTCAATCAATTCTATATATTACGCGATCACTTATTAAAGCGAAGTCTCTAAAAAAACATTCGATTATTCAAAATTAACTTTTCTTATAAATGGGGGTTGCAGAAAAATCGTAGCAACTATTTATAAGAGATTGCTGTGGTAGATTGCACGTATCGGAGTGGAGCGTGTGATCCATGATTTGTCAGTTTGTTATTTGGATATTGAACCGAGCACATATTTCCGAAAACTCTTTGGGGGCGATGCTTGATCATCTCTTTTATCTGAGAATCAGGAAAATCATCCCGGCTCAGCAAGTGACCCGCTTCCGAAATCGCAATGCCCCGAAACGTTCAGACAGCTTCCAATGGAGTGATCAACTTCATGGGCCAGTCGTTAACTGGCTGTGGCTGGGGCGGAAATGGTGGGTCATTTGGTGTACATTTCAATATTTTTTAAGTAACGAGAGAATAAATTATTGGTTCATATTTCTTTAATGTGCATCCGTTTATGAGTTGGAATTCGTATAAGCAGTGATGTAAATGACCCAGGAACTACATTAAAAACTTTCTTCCTTAACTTATTCTTGCTATGGCTAGAGTTATTGGCCCGGTATTCTGAAGATAGACAAATTTTATATTCTGAGAATCTATTTTTTTCTGAAATTTTAACTCGAAATGACAGCTTGAAATTCGTTTCCTTCAATTATAAGAACAAGTAATGCATAATTTCGCATGCGGAAGAAAATCAGTTGGTACACATGTAATCGAGTTATCGCGAGATAAGTGTCATGTTCCATAGTGATGCGTGTTAAAATAGCATTCAATTTTCAACTAAAAATATTGCTACGATCCAATGCTTTTCACTATTATCTATTGGTATCATGAATGGAAACACGAGCTCAAAATTTCGTGCAAATATGTACATATACAAAACTGACACCAACTGCCTTTGTTAAATGGAAGGAATTTCTGGGACTAGAGTGGTGTGGTGGTTATAGATTACTGGTTTCCTATCCTTAGGGCCCGAGTTCGAATCCTTATGGTGGCAGATATTTTGCAGGGGAATCTTTATCTCCGCTTGGAAGTCGTGCGGAGAGCGTCGCGGCAGCTAGCGTTTCGACGCATGCGGTGAGCGTATCTGCGTATGGTGCCGCTCGTTAGCAGCCAAATGACGGCGCCAGGTGTCTTTCCACCCTATCCTCCTTTACCAACCTACCGACCGTTCCTCAAGGTGGTTTGATATTTGTGAGAGATAGTTCCCTAGTCATATTGGAGATCCGAAGCATAAGTTTTAATTTCAGCAGCTGTAGGAAGCATGAATTTACTGCATTATTTAGGGTGCAATGAAATACTTTTATATGACTTAAATTCTAAATGATGAAATCTAAATACCGATATGCGTGTTTAACCTGACTAATTTTATTCGCGCGGTACGTATTCAACTTCACAACGGACGGTTTTTTGTGACCCTGAAAATTTTTCCGGGAAGACTATTATAGTCAAATATTTTTTATTAAATCATATATTCTTACTCTATCATTTATTCTTGGCGAGATCTATTTGATAGAAATTCCATAGTTTTTTTAATATGATCTCATTGAAATGTATACACGTACAATTTCCCGTGTAAAGTGGCTTGTATATTTTGGCAGAAATCTCGGAAAGTAGTTGGGTAAGGGACTGATACTTTCGTATCATTGGTTGGGTGTTTCTGTAAATATACAGCTACATTATACCCTGCGAGCCGCCGCGTGGGCGTGTCTTAGGTCGCCAACCGTGTAAAGATGTAAGTTTTTGAGAGATGAAATGGTGACATGTATTATCGGAGTGTATTTTGTGGAACTCAATTTTTATTGTAATCACTTATTGTGCGCGGAAAGAACGAGTTTTTATACCTATCTGTTCGGCAATGTATCTCTCTTATTATATCGCTTCTGTCAGACCTAGAGATGTAGTGAGGCGTCACGATAATATTGTCTGTGTCGCTCGGAAAAATATCAGTTCTGAATTTCTCAAGCAACCTAAGCCTGACGTGTAGCCTCCGAGTCTCTAGGGGCTCCCACCTTAATACCTCTAAAAATTGTAAGAGTTAATGAGACCAAATGCATTGATTTTCGAGCGAAACGACATTTCGCTCAAACTACGTTAATGGGTCCTTTTCGACCGCCAATGAACTCCTCAGTTAATCAAACCAACATTTTTGACTGGGAACATTGAGAACATTTTGACGTTTTAGAGTCGTTTTAAGGTAGTTTGAGCGAGATAGTTCCCCGGTCATGATGGAGACATTGGAATTTCACATTTTAATGTCAGCAGCTGCAGAAAGCATCAAGTGAACATTGTAATTTGAATGTTTCAATTATATGCTTTTGTACGGTGAATCAAATTCTCAGTATTTATTGAAAATTGCTGTATAAATATTAAAATTAACGCATTATTTTCACGCGGTACGTTAAAAACTCCTTCACAGCGGAAGGCTTTTCGGTGATTTTGAAAAAAATTTCTGCGGTGACTATGTTTTATTTTCAAAAATAGTTGAAAAACATACAAACTACATACTGTAATTTGTTTACTAGATCTTGGTGTTATAAAATCCTCATTTTTTACAATATCTCTCAAGAAGTGCTTACGCTTTCCATATCCCATACCATATTACCAGCCAATTGCTAGTATATCACTCTATGTTTACTTAATTACCAGCATAAAATTACTAGCCAATGGCTAGTATTGCCTGAAAAATATCTCAGAGATTAGTGCGAAGGGAGTTGACACTTTGGTACATTTGGAAATATTAGATATTTTTCTTTAAAATGAGACCAAATTCAATGATATTTTGGTGAAATGGATTCTCGCTACTAACACCTTAATGTGGTGGGAAAATGTGGAGTTCATCTTAGACACATAACTGGCTATATTTTTTAAAATCTGGAATTTGAAACCGAGTTAAACGGGTGTCGGGAGAACAGAAGTACCGGAAGTGTATCATTTATCTCCTCGATGTCGTGAATGTTTCTGCTGGTACATAGTAGTGCATGTTGGTGATGACTAACCCCATGCCATACGCCCTTGAAGTGCCTTGCAAGGTATTGTACCGATGTAATAGCCTTGGTTCGTATCCAATTGGAATCGAAAAGATTCAATGGTGGTTTTACACATACAGGTGATGAATTACGAGGTATTATTATTACATAATGGAAATCCTTGTGTCAGTCGAAACCTCTGTCGGCAAATACCATTTATGAATTTATTCGAGGACTATACTAGGCTTTCTTCTTCATAGCTATTGTGTACCACAGAATTACGACAAACAATATTGAGCCTTTTTGCGATACATCTCGCACCGGTATGGGTGAGAACGTCCGAAGTCTATTAGTTCATTTCGCAAATAAATTACTGTAAGTTCTTACGTTGAATGTTGCTATAAATTTAATTATAAGCCAAATACGAGCGCTTATTTTTAAATTCACGACGAGATTTTACATCAAAACCCACTAAATATGATGTGTGACTTTAATTCTTGAAATATTAAAAAGGCTCAGCCCTTCATAACCTTCATTCACTAATACTAGATTGCCTCCCTTCCGCACATGTATCCGATAGGCTTATAACTAATAATTATATCAAACACAATGAATCAATCATATTTAGACAGATAGAACAATAGATAGTAATGTAACGACCTGATGATGGAAATTACTCTCTATCACCATCAATTTTTTTAAGCTTTCTGATATTTACATTCTCCCCTTTCGCCCTTGAATTTCAATAAAATATCATGTTAGTCAATTTGAAAATGGTGCTCCGCATGAAGAATAAGTGTACAATCAATTACACTAATGATTCGCGTTACCTCGTGAAATATATACTATAATTTGATTGAGAATTTAACCTTTTCAAAGTTTACGAGAAACAAGTGGAAACATTTTAAGTTGGTATGGGTTCATACGCGACTCACTTTCAGTCTAAAATATAGTGAAAGGCAAATATTTTATAGCAGAGGAACATATCAAATGAAATGCAGTAAGCAGACAAAAGAATGCAAAAAAATTAGAATATGCGACTGTTATTTAAGAGTTATAAACTAGAATAAGCGAGACGACAGCTGCGTGAAACCATTTCTACAAGATAGCTCTCAGATGATGATGACTACGATAGGCAGCCGAGGACACATCTCGAGTATTCCCACTAGTTTTTTTTGCCTACGACAAGGACATGCGAAGCGACCCGAATATGGTGCATAGTGCAATGTCCGACAGAATCTATTTGTCGCTTTTTATCGCATGCAGACTCATTTGATCCTGCCTTTATCGCCCGCTAAACCTCACCAGCTTGAGGAAAAACATTAAGTGGTGAAAGAGAAACAGACTCAATATCGGCCACTTCATTTCGGTTAGAACGCAGGTTAAAATTTAGGTTTAGCCTTTTAAGTACATTCGAAACAGAGTTGTTCACTGATGACGTTAGATATATATTGAGATCTCCTGCGTATTATGCTAGGTTTGATCATATTAACAAGATTAGAGAGATAGGTTGTCGTACCGATAGATTTAAAATGTCATTTTTCCCTCGTACTATAAGAGAGAACAATAGGCAGCGTAGCAAAGGGATAGGTAGGTGAAATATAGTTAGAGTAGTCTGTATTGCATGATGCATGTAATAAGAACCAATAATCCCTTCTTTATTATGTAGATACTAACCATCTAGCTCCATGTGACCCTATTATCTAGCATATCTCCCTAAAATATCCTACTTGCATGTCAATAGTGCATGTTTGGTGATCTTCACCCCCTGCCACACACCCTCGTGGTGGCTCGCAGGGTATCACGTAGATGTAGATGTAGATTTCATTTGAACTATAACACGTTATTCAACGCCTTAAGCGTCGTCATCCGGCAGATGTCACCCACATACGGTGCTGAGGCAGCGGAAAACGTTCCGTGATTTAAATTTAACAAAGGGGATAGGGCGAAGTCTAGGAAAAATGCTTGTCCACAATGAGTTGCCGAATACTGTTGACTTTGGAGGTGGAGTTTGTGTTACAAGCTTGGAGTGTTTCAATCATAAGACCGAGGCGTACAAAATGAATGCTTCGTTTAGACATAATTTGCGCTAGAGATTGATGACTTAACGCCGACACGTGTCGGTGGAGCTTTCAGGGCTACGTAAAAAATCTGTTAGCAAGGATCCGTATACTTCAAGACACACTGCACCACCAAAGTTTAATCATCCGTTTTTTAAATCAATGATTGGTTAACCGACCCTTTTAATTCTTTTCCATTCAAGTCTCTCTTGTTTTCTGACTGTGAGTTCTTTCCTTATGTTTCTCTTCGTATGGCACATAAATCAGTCACCTTGGACTTCCAAGCAGGGCCTCCGCTCTATATTTTGACACTTAAATATATATTACGAATCCGTTGTGCCTCAGTGCGAGTCATTTCTGCAAGGGTTTTTTTCAACTCGTGGTTTTCTATATTCTCCTCTCCTCATCTATTATTCTCTATCCTTTCTCGCTTGTCAAGAAAATATTCTCACGTAGCAGCTTTCTTATACTGTGATGGAATAATTCCCTGAAAATGTTATTCCTTGGGCTTATGCGCATGGTTTCTTTCCAAGTTGTTTATCGGATGATTTTTTCAAGATATACTCCTAAACATATTTCCAAGGATAGTCTTTTGGTACATAAGTAGGCGTGATTGGCTAAATTCCACTTTTTATTTCGTCAAACCGTAATTGAAAATTGAGCAATTTTCTAGATTGGGACGCAATACCTTAAAATAATTCTAGCAAGTATTCGTTCTGTTTCCATTTTCCTAGCCACCATGTGAAGGTGGATTAGCATTCACTAATGAGAATGTGTACATTGCTCCAATTACAATCCAAGTTCAGAATAATTTTGTTGAATGTAACCGATTTTCGTAAAAATTATAAAAATCAAGATTTTATAAGAGAACGTGTGATAATTTAGACGAGGGTTTGTGTGATTGAAGTTGATTTGCATGAAAATGATCAATATCAAAATTTTGAATGAGGAATTCTTTTAATTTTGATAAGCGCTTGAACCCGACTGTCTATGAGTGTGTTGACCAACATACTGTCTACGCATAAGGAAAAATTACCATCTAAAAATAAAACCCAGCTTCCACCATTCTGTTGGGTAAAGGTCGAGAGAACCGGCTTTGCATCAACACCTGAGAGCGCGTGGAAGACGTCAGTGATACCTAATGTCACCTAGGTGACTGGTTTCAAGCGACGCAATAAAGCTCGACTTCTCATGTATCATCATCGTAATATTCTGAGGCATCGCAACTCTTAACCCAAGTTCTGAGGAGTTCTCGCGCCGTCGACGCGGTGTCCCACAACTGTGAGGTTATGAAACCGTACGAGATAATCAGTTTTTCGCGACGAAGCGCTCGCTGATTTGAATTTCTCTCGCTCAGTCATCCGGGAACGACCGGGAGTCAACGTTTTAGCAGTACTGCGTCTTGGAAAACGGATTCAAGGTTTACTTTGACGACTCATTCTCATGTCTTTTGTTTCTGCGCTCATAATGTTTTTTTTTCAACCCCCAAAATTCAACCACATTTCTGCCAAACTTCCTTCACGGACCTGCCATCTTCATCTCATGTTTGTCTTGCTCGTCACCTTATATTTTCTTCTTCACACCCACATCTCTAAATCTTTCAGTCTGCGCACGAATACACCCCACAGTATACTGTTTTCATTTAATTTTCCTTCGAAAATGGAATAGCCTCAATGCTAGGAACAGTGATTTACTTGGTTAACTTGAGCTAACTGGAACGTCACAGATCAGTCACCTGTCTTATCTTTCCCTTTATTGGATTATTACCACTTACCTACTGAGTAAGTTTAATAGGTGTCTTCTATAGTGCTACATATCCTAACGTGATTATTAGCTACTAACCTCATATGTAATCTCCGGCAAGATATACTCTAGCATGATTTAGTACCTTTTAGTGCTATTTATCTGTCGCATTAATGATACTCACCAGTAGTTTTATCTTGAGTAGTGTACTTCATGGTAGCATTTTCTTCTACGTATCACTCTCCTAGTTTCTGGACTGACCGCGTATTGTCATCCTGACTGCTTTTGGCCAGCGCCTGGCATCCGAGGGAACGTGCGCGTATCTGATTTAAACTGGGATGGGTGCTGCATGCGTGGTGTGGAATCGCGCCGTGCCACACACCCTAGTGGTGGCTTGCATGGTATTTAATAGATGCCTTCCTATGAAACATACTTTTAATCACGTTTGAGGAACATCAGTGCACGGAAAATTCAACAAATTTGACTCCATTGTAAATAAAAAGATACATATAACCTTTCGAATGATACAAAAATAACAGCGCATCGTAGCTCTACCTTTCAAGATATTTTCCAAGAAACTGAAGCCGTTTTTCATTGAATGAAGTACAACATTACGTGAGGAAGTGTACTGTATGTTCAGAGGGACAATATTAAAATAGTGAGGAGGTGGTGACCCACAGATTGCACCTGTAAAGTAACGTTAGGCAGTAAGCGTTAGGCCTCCCTTCTTGTTCTGTGATCCGCTAATCATGCATTTCGACCTTCAACTCCAGCAGTTCTTTTTCTTGTTTATTCCCCCACTTGTTTTACTTATTGTTGGCCTTCACCTTGAATTCATTCCCTCCCGTCCCGTCCCTTACCCTCTCCTCCACCAACCCCTCTTTCCCCATTCCATTCCTTCGGGATTAGGAGTATATGTACAACATGATGGATATGGCTATGCCTTGATAATGACACAACTAGTTGACACCATGGTCAGTTTTTATTTGAAAAAGGTCGAGGAAAGTACCATAATGTTTTTGTTCTCACCTCATTGGTTATCTCCAATGAGTATATTTATTTAAATATTGAAAACTTGATTCATAAAAATGTACTAAGTTTTTGCGTCTCAAACACTACAGTTTTAAATAAATTCGAATATTGTCTCTACTTTGACTAGAGAAAAATTCCCCAGAATCTCGCTCCTAAGGCAGTCGAAAATTAATTCGATAATTTGTGTACTATAGAAAGCCTTGCACCGATTGGAATTTACATGTCCAAATAAAAGATTTCCGCTATATTGATGCGTCATCGTTTGCTAGAGCCGTTGTACTACGCTCCACATTACACAATTTTTCCCCATGCAATTTTGGTCCAAACCCATTTCTTCCCTAATATGTATAAAATGAAATGGTTTATTTACCACAGTGCAGCACGTTTGTTCAGAAAATAATGGAAACAAATGAAATACGATATAATTGTGTGCAAAAATGCAGTCCACGGATTGTGAAGGAGCTGCAATTTTTAATGGCAAAGTTTAATGGCAATTTCAGCAGTGGGAATAGCCTTCGGGGGTGCATCGAAAAAGACAAGCCAAAAAGCAAACGAACACAATGGCAGACTCGGCGATTCGAAGTTGAAATCATCACTGGATTTGGAATGGACAATGGTGATGATGGAAGGGATGGAAGCATAAATCAAGCACATGAATTCAGGACTATCTTAAACGGCAAACAAGGGATTCCAAGTCATCCGCCAGGAGTCGCCCAAAGGTTTACCTTACAAAAAAGTGCTAAAGTAGATTTAAAATAAACTATTGGCTTGGCCCACTAACCTAATTAGAGTAGTATTAAATACCTCGTATCCCTTTAGAGTGACTTCTGCATTCTGCTTCTATTTTAATAAAATTGATCAAAAGCAGAAGAAAGTACCTAAAGTAAGAAAATAAAAGCTGCACGCTTCGTTAAAAAACTGCTACGACCGAACATAGTGTTTCTGAACTTTTAAAGGGATTGAGGCGGGAGCCCCTTGAGACTCGGAGGTTACACGCTAGGCTTAGCTTGCTTGAGAAATTCAGAACTGATACTTTTCAGAGCGACACAGACAATATTATCATGAAGCCTCACTGCATCCCTAGGTCTGACAGAAGCGATAAAATAAGAGAGATACATTTCCGAACAGATAGAAACAAAAACTCGTTTTTATGCGCACAATAAGCGACCAAAATAAAATCTAAGCTTCATGTAATACACTCCCATAATACATGTCTCCATTTCACCTCCCAAAACCTTACATCTTTACACGGCTGGTGTCATAACACCCCCAGCCACACGCCCATGCGGCGGCTCGCAGGGTAGTATGTAAATGTAAATGTAGATGTATTTGAAAGGAAAATAACTTCTCTCTAAGATTTATTCAAAAATTGTCCCAATAATTTTTTAATCCATATCTGCCATTTTGAATAGCAATCAGTTATTTATTCATTAATTGCATACGTGCATTCCAATCACGCCATTCCCTTCCGGGGATGGAAAAGTCAAAGAATGCCGTTAGCTCTACTAAACTGGGTCCCTTTTACTAAATCCCTATCCGTCTCTTAACGGACCCGTACAGCTCCTGCCACCCATCGCGACCTTGATCGTTCGGAGCTATTCTTTCACTGTTATCAGTGATTTTTGGATGGACTATGCAAGGTTACCAGCCTTTGCAAAACCAGCGCCACATGTGGCTTTCTCTGGTTACGGTCACAGCGCTCAGTTTTCGGGACATTTTCGCCAGTATGCCACAAGAGAAAACAGAGCCTAGTAACCCTAGGCCCGCTTTCGCTTTGCTACACGAGCTATACCCTCGAGGATACCCTATGAGAGGACTCCCCTTAGGGTCAGCAGACCGCTGCCCGCGACCCACCCACAGTAAGTAATCTCTGCGTACTGACAAACCCAAAAGCTCATTCGTTAATTCATTTTAAACATGTCAAAATTCAAGTTGAAAACTTTTTTTAAATATTACTTTGGAAATTTATACAAATGCTGTGTTTTTGCTGCCAGAAAGGAGCGCTTTTTTTCTAAGGAAGCCTCCAGATTCCACCTTTTGCCTCATATTTTCAACGTCTATGTAAGATTTTGCTTAAATACCTCCTTCTGAAATCTGTTCAAATCCTTCTAAATCGGCTCGGCTGTTTTATTTATCATTAGTATTTATCCCACTCCGGTCATCGGCTTTTATAACTAGCTGTTCCCGGCATTCGTTACAATGCCTCTTTTCCTTTCTAAGTAGGTGTATATATACAAAGCACACACATTTATATGCACAAAATAATTGAAAGAATGATTTTTCGTGCTTTAAATTAAATTTGAAAAAATTATTCAAGTGCTTTGGGATTTACAATATTTCCAATCGTGCACTTTTGTAGCCCATAATTTACTTCAAAGGCTTAGTTTTTTCAGGACATATTATCATTCCGAATTATTGATTTTCATACTTTTCATGGTTTGGCCTACAAATCATTTCTGGCTTCAAAATTGTACTCCTAACTTCCTAATGAAATTCGAGATCGGCAGAGTAGGTGGCTGTAGGATGTAATAAGGGGCGAGGGAGTGCTCAAGAATGTGATAGAGGGAAGGATTTTGGGCCAGCGGGGAAGAAAGAGAATAGGTTTCATGGACAGGATGAAGAAAGTTAGATCGTATGCTGAGGCTGAAAAGGATATACTAAAGCGAGATATGCCCCTAAAAGTGTATTAAACCGGGAGAAGTTTCTCTGACATTCAAAAAAACCTACCTTAACCGGTAGAATATTTTTTTTAATTTACCCCTATAATTTCTTGAAAAAAATAGAAGTTGAAAGCGCATATTCGATCTGAGTTGGCCATTGGATATTTTTCAGGAATTTCGCAGTACCTGACTGGTTTGGTTTTATTTTAGCTACCCGCGTTTTTCGACAAAATCGATCCGTAGGACTTTTATCTTCCGCAAACATAATTTTTTTAAACTCTTAAGTACTTTCAAAGGGAAACTCTGCGGTATGAAAGATGTCTTGTCACTCAGAATCATGAACTTAATCGGAAGGGACAAAATTCATCCTATTCCGTCAATTTCCAACTGGATACCATCATGTCGCTCTAAAAGGTCCAAAAAAGGTATATTTTTGTAATAGATTACTCTCCTTGAATAGAAATTCATTTTTTTCATTTTTCACTGTATTTTGTTTGTTTATCCAGCGTCTAAATCCAGTCTCTAGCGTCCAGTGTTTATAAACTCACCTGCCATCCCTCCTTTAACCTAAACTGTATTTCGTGCTCCTTTTAATGGTATTTGTGTCAGGCTTATAAACTTTATTGGAGGACCAAACTCTTTCAAGTCTACAAAATGTTTTCATCTTTTTATTGCAATATACTCCCATATCAATCAAGCAATTGAATTTGTCTTGAATGGAAGAATTACCGATGTTGCTTCTAAATTAAAGTTAGAAAATTTTTTTAAATTTTCTTGTGGCAACTTCTACAAATACTGTATTTTTTCCGTTTATTTTCAGTTCGTTCATTCTGGGTATTGTCACTATTGAAAATCCGTATCTTGCAATTTCTCTGACTCTCGCTCATGCTTACTTGGTTGGTACACTGCATGTCAACGCATGAAAGTGAGACGTCAGCCCATCAAACATTTTCCTGGGGTACCGCGGTCATCTCTTCCGTGCTTTCAGAGAGGAACGAGGCCATCAAATTCAGGCTTAATTTTCTTTTTACGTTGGGGTAATTGCTCTCAACCAATCGAAGAGTAACCGGTTATTTTTGTAGATTGCTCACATGAAATCCATTACCATATTCCGATGAGGAAAATTTCTCGAGAGAGGATATATTAATACGCGGACTCTTGAAGCATTTGATGTGCCTGCGGTGTCGACGTCCCACCTGGAATGGCGAAGTTTGGTGTGAAGAAAGCATCAGTGTGTTTTCACCATTTCTCGGGAAACCCGAGAGAATCCCGAGTTAATCCGGAATATTTCCTCGAACCCTGTAAAAATATTAATTTTAATGTTATCCCACCTTTACGTACATGAAAGTCATTCCATTCTGTTGAGTATTGGCAATTCAAATATTAAAAAAAATTCTGTTATGTTATGACGATGCAAGTACCTGGGACCCGAAGTGACCGAGGATTGGAAGAGTGAAATGGAGATAAGAACAAGAATTGGTATGGCTGAGGAGGCATTTAGGAAGAAAAAGACTATGCTTGATAGTAAAATGGAGCTGGAACTGAAGAAGAGAATCGTCTAGTGTTTTATTTGGAGTGCGTTTTTGTGTGGTGGGGAAACGTAGACGATGACAGAAAAGGGTAAAAAAAGGATGGAGAGTTTAGAAATGTGGATTTGGAGGAAAGTTCTTAACATCAAGCGGTCTGATAGGGTTAGGAATGAAGAGATGTTGGAGAGAATAAAAGAAGGAAGAAAGCTCTTAAAGACCATTGAAGATAGGAAGAAAAACTGGATGGGACATCTACTATGAAGGAAATGTTTGTTACGAGATGTACTGGAAGGAATGGTGGATGGAAACCGCAAAAGGGGAAGAAAGAAAAGAAAAATGATTGATGGCCTGAAGGATGGAGGGAGTTACAGAGGATTTAAGAGGAGAGCTGAGGAAAGAGAGAGATGGAGGCACCAAGGACCTGCGAAAGCAGACGACTATTGATGATAAATTAAGAGGTTACCTAAGATACGGTTGTTTACTACTTTGTGAACTTTGGGAATGAATAGAATTATCTGTAATGATTAAGAGTTAATTGGAAAAATAATATATGAGAAAGCTCATATTGATTTGACAATTAGAGGTTTAATTTAAACAAGCTTCCACAATAGTTTTCATCAAATTCATCTTCTGGCTACTAAAAAAGTATTATGCTCTCTGTTTCATTTTAAGAAAAATACCTACCTTTCCAAGGTACGTTTTTTCGCAAACCAATCTTGAAATTGCACGATATAAATGCGGCAATGGGCGAAAAAAGGACGAGAATAATTTTTTTCCTCGACCACAGGAACAATTCTTCTTCCAACCGTAGTTTTGGTTATCAGTGAGGGCTTAGGATTAAGTTTCCAAAAGTTTCGATTAAATTCAGTAGAACCGTCATTTATTCGGGAAGGTGTCTCCTTGAACCCTGTGATTATATTGATTTTAAAGTTGTTCAACCTTCGAGGACTTAAAATCAATCAGCTTAAATCAAATCAAGATCAATCAATAAAATAATTCCGGCAGCTCATAAGGAATTATGTCGTCTATTTGATTTTAATAAAAATATTTTTCTAGCAACGTTTTTTCGCAAATCTATCTTGAAATTACACGGTGTAAATACGAGAATGAGTGAAAAAAGGACGGAAATAATTATTGTTCTCGACCACAGGAAAAATTCTTCCGATCTGTAGTTTTGGTCGTAAGTTAAGGCTCAGATTTAATTTACCAAAGTTTCGATCGAATTTAGTAGAATCATCATCCCATTCCCCCCATCATAACTCATTTGCCACTTTCTTTTTAACTTTCTTTATTTATTATTTTCTCTCTCCTGGGTTTTGGTCATTGCTTGTTCATCATTGCCTTTATACTGATCGTTTGCTATGGTTCCTTCATCTTTTTTTGTTCCTAATTCCATTTGTTTGTTGATATCTTCACAATTATTTCCTATCTCTTTTATATGTTTGCAGCATTATCAATTTATTTATGTAATTATTCATATAATGCAGGGGCTCAATTCCTTTGTGTTCATTTAGTGAACCCGTACAACAATTAAGTATGTAAAGTGTTCTTTTAATAACTTACTTATTACGTAATTTTTTCTGATATTAGAGGACATCAAATCCTAGATCAATACATTCTTTTTCATTCATTCTCTTTAGCGCTACAGCTCGCGAAGATCCCGTGCCTCAAGAAATATGCGCCTCCGTTCCTCTCTGTTCTCAGCCTTCGTCCTCCAACTTCTCACCCCCCCAGTCTCTGCAAGTCATCCGCCAAATCATTCAGCCATCTTTTTGTGGGCCTCCTTCGTCTTCTTCTCTCTGCTGGTCTCCCATTAAAAACTTTTTTTTCATGACAGTAATTTACGGCATTCTTTGGAGGCGACCTGCCCATCTGGTCCATCCTCTATTTTTATTTTTCACTATGTCCGGCTCACTGTATACATTGTCTCCAACTCTACGTTTGTATGTACGTATACACCACAAGCCTTGCTCATTTAGATCACCATAGATCCTAGTATGCGGATGAGAGAAGCTTGATGTGGAAGTCATCCTGAGAGGAGAGAAATTACAGCAAGTGGATTCCTTCACCTATCTCGGAAGTACCGTCATGTGGGACGGAAGAAGTACAACGGACATCAAGTGGAGAATATCCCAATCTAAAAAGGCGATCATGGGAAAAGGACAACTGTTGTGCTCAAAGAAGATAGGACTAAAAATCAGGAAACAGTATGTGAAAACATTCGTGTGGAGTGTAGCACTCCACGGATCGGAAGCATGGACCATTGGAAAAGCTGACCAGAAAAGAATAGAAGCCTTTGAAACCTGGTGCTGGAGGAGGATTCTGAATGTAAAATTGACGGAAAAAATAAGAAGTGATGACATATAGAAGAATGTAAGAGGAAAGGACCATATGGACACGATAGATAAAAGAAGAACCAGATGGATTGAACACACCCTGAGACACAATGGGTTTGTGATTAACATAATTGAAGGCAAAATAGAGGGAAAAGTCTTCAGAGGGAGACTCAGGAATAAATTCATGGACCAAATAAAGAGAAAAATACATAGGAAGAGATATGAAGTAGTAAGAGAACTAGCATTAGATAGGGAAGGGTGGAAGGCTGAGGTCAACCAATCTTAGGGTTGAACAACCAACGATGATGATGATGCTACAAACTATAGCCATTTTTAAAATGTGGTATATCCTGGGTTTTTAGATATCTGCCTGACGTCTTTCGAGGATTTGCGAGGTTGAAGAGAACTTTTGACGGAGCATCTCTATGTCTCAAACCTCTGCGGTTTCCAAACTCACCTGTCATCCGTCCTTTCGCCTTAACTTTACTTCTTGTTCCTTTAATGGTGTTTGTGTCAGGCTTGTTAGCTTTATTGGTATGCCAAACTCTGTCAAGGTTTCAAACTGTTTTCTTATTTTTATTGTAATAGATACTCCTGTCAATCAAGCAGTTTGAATTCGTCTTGAATGGAAGAAATCCCGAATTTTCCTCAAAATTCAAGTTAAAAACTTTTTTTTAAGTATTACTTTGGAAATTTCTACAAATTCTGTGTTTTTGCTTCCAGAAAGGAGCGCTTTTTTTCTAAGGAAGCCTCCAGATTCCACCTTTTGCCTCATATTCTCAATGTCTATGTAAGATTTTGCTTGAAGTCCTCCTTCTGAAATCTGTTCAAATCCTTCGAAATCTGCTCGGCTGTTTTATTTATCATTAGTATTTATCCCACTCCGGTCATCGGCTTTTATAACTAGCTGTTCCCGGCATCCGTTGCAATGCCTCTTTTCCTTTCTAAGTTGGTGTATATACCTATACAAAGCAAACATTTATATGTACAAAATAAATGAAAAACAATGATTTTTCGTGTTTTAAATTAAATTTGAAAAAAATATGCAAGTGTTTTGGGATTTACAATATTTCCAATCGTCCACTTTTGTAGTCCATACTTTACTTCCCAGACTCATTTCTTTTCAGTACATATTATCATATTCCGAATTTGCCAATTAAAATACTCTATCCTGAAGTCCCTATTGATTTTCATACTTTTCATGGTTCGGCCTACAAATCATGTCTGGGTTCAAAATTGGTCCCTTAACGAACTTGAGACCTAGTCCAACAGATTCCTCGTACCTGCACAGGAATACGTAACGCACAAATGATGGTATGGGTTTCCATTTCATTCAAATTTCATGTCTATGCTGCAGTTTGCAAGTAAATTTAAATATTCTATTGTTGAATTGTGCAAAAATTTAAGTTTTTCGAGCTTTAAAATCCAATTTTAGGAAAAAGCGAAGCGTGTACGACAGTTGAAAGCAAGAATAAAAAAACCAACAAAGAGAACACTGCACCAAATTTTATTATACATTCATACAAATAAATTACGTAACTTTTAGCACAAATTATGTGTCACTGATACGATTCTGATGCACGTGATTGAGCCACTTGTAAATAATCTGCTTCGTTGCTTGCTAGTCGTTCCTCGCTTGTTTGAGAAGAGAAGAAAGCCAACAGTCATTTGTTGAAAAGGCTCGCGCTCCACCTTTTTTTACTATGGATTTAGTAATCAGAAACTTTCGCGGGCGCGCGCACAACTCACCAAAGTCTCATCGTAATCTGATAAGTGGCATTGGAACGCATAGAAGGCGAACAAACAAACATTTATCACCCTGTTTAGCGACTTGAGCGAAAAATCCTTTATTCACGAAATTCCGGTCGACCTCTATTTGGGCGCTTCTGACTCGTCATCCTTCATGTTGCCTCGACCTTTCTCAGCGAGGCGTCTTCCACCAAACTAAACGGTGTTGCTCTGACCCTCTGCACGCGCGGGACTACAAAAGCGTGCCCTCGCCACGTGCCCCGGTAAATCCTCCCATATCACGGCCCCCATCGTTGTGAATAGGATTGTGTCCACTAATTTTTGCAATCGAAAGTTCATGTCGAAAAATAATTACTGACGATAGTCAAAGGTGATATTCAAAACGTCAAGTTAGCTCTTGAGAAACACTTGAGAAATAAAATAAATTGACGCTGCACAGAAAAAGGTTGGCCGCCATGTTGAATTTGACGTTGCTAGACCACCTCTCTTTGAATACATTCCTACATTTCTACACTACACAGTGTTCATACACGAACATTAGATATATTAACTATTGATTACGAAAAATTTTGCCTCATTGACATGGGTATAATCAACTGTTTATTACATGAAAGTTTGCCTTCACTCTTAATATCTCAGAAAATCTCAATCATTCAACTTGTTTCAGGAAATCTATGACCTTGAATGGAACTTTGCAATGTTATTCCAATTGGGCTTTTCCCAATCACAGTTAGCGTTTCTTGAGGTCATTACCATAAATTCCTGAGAAATTGTTTGCCTTTTGGGCGTGCGGCAAGTCCCGGCTGCCGCGTTGCTAACTATGGCAAACAAACACACAAGCTCGCTGCGGTCTATTGACCTTACCATATATGACGACCTGTTTTGTGGGCGCGACATTTTTGCAAAGTCGAGCGATATTTTCTGGCGTACAAAATACATCACGTGTTCGTAATTGCGCTTACATGAGTAATTAGACATTATATCCCAATTAATATTCATAATTCATAGGGTAGTCATGACTGGCTCACGACCTCAGAGGATTGTTAATGCAATAGTCAAAATTTTAATGATGACGACGATACTGTAATGATTTATGACTGTGAGAATTATTTCCAATTCTTGAGAAATACAAATTCCTGGTCTTTATTTCCGAAGGGTCGAGAATGTGAGGGATTTGGAAACTCTTGAAAATCATAAAAGGCACTACAGTGGTATTAAATCCAGGTTTGCTTAAATTATGATTAAAATATGGGTTTTTACTTACACTCGTACCCAGTGCTCCATTTTCTTTCGAAACAGATAACTCAAAGAACTAAGTTATTTCCGTTGGGCTGTGAGAAGTGGCTCTTTTGATAATATCCTTTATTCTATACAAGCTGTGCCTGCCATACCTTACAATGCCTCTTTTTCTTTCTAAGTAGGCACACATATACCAATTAGACGCAAACGAATTTGATTCCTATTCCAATTAATTTCTCGTACCTACACTGGAATTTGAAACGCACTAATGATGGCATGAGTTTCCATTCCATGCCTATCCTGTGCATTCCAAGTAAATAAAATATTCAGTCGCTGAATTAGTGCAAAAATTTAAGATTTTCGGGCTTAAAAATCCAATTTTAAGAAAAAGCGTGGCGTATTCGAAAACGGAATGCAGGAATTGAAAAAAGAAGCAAACAAAGAGATCACTGCACCAAATCTTATTCTATGTACAAATAAATTACGTACTTTTTAACACAAATTATATCTTAATGGTATGATGTTGATGCACTCGATATTATGTCTCACTGATACGACTCTGATGTACGTAATTGAAAAACTCGTAAACGATCTGCTTCGTTGCTTGCTTGTTGTTCCTCACTTGTTTGAGGAGCTCGCGTTCCAACACTCATTTGTTGAAACGACTCGCGCTTCAGCTATTATACAAAGAATTACATAATTCTGAAACATTTGCGGGTGCACGCTCAACAACTCACCGAAGTTTCATCGTAATCTGGTGAATGGTATTGGGACGCATAGTAGGCGAACAAACTGACATTCATTTTTGTATTCTAGATTGTCTTGTCCCCGCCTACACCTTTCGCCTGCATGCCTTTTTTAGAGCATGAAATAGGACATACTACCGTTTAAGCAATGAAAAATAGTCCTTGATCGTAACCTTGGTGTTCCATTCGTATTGTCTACTTGCTCGGAAAATGTTAACTCAACGATGACATCATTAAAATGCATGATTCTTTTTCCGAAATATGTGTGATGATAATGCATTATAAATGTGAGGAAAACATTCTGGTCCCTGTCTGTTGATGCAGCGGCTCTCTTTAAGGTTCTTTTTAGCCACAGAAATTCACTATCTATGGCCATTGACGAACAGATGTGTGCAAGGTAGCGCCAAAAACCTGGGGTCATTTCCAGCGTAATTTGTCACGGTCCGTTTTCAAACTTGTGTATCAAGGGGAGTATATTTGTTTAAAAACATTCAATATAAGTTTACTCCCCAATTTTTGGTTGTTCATGAAAGGGGATTACAAAGAATATACGAAGTCACTATGTGTGGACGGGTAAAGCTGCGATGTGATCATAGCTTTACCCGTCATCATAGAGTTAAGAAATAGGTTTAAGGCATTGAAATTTAATGTCTAGTTCATCGAAGGTAAATGAGTAAACAACGTTTAAAATCTAATTCCCCGCGGTCTAAAATCCAATACGTATAAACACCATTAAGCACCGGTCAGAACCGAAAACTTATCGAAAGAATGAAGTGACGGGTCGGTACAAAATAAATCGAGATCGTAAAGTGACATGCTGTTACGAAATTAAATCTGGATAGTCAAGTGACATGTCGGTACGAAACGTTTGAGAAAGAGTAAAATTTCGTACTGGTGCGAATCTTTACTTTTTCGATATAGTAAAGTTTCGTACCGGTACGAGACTATATCGATTAAGTACCGTGCCGAGCCGGTACGAAACATTACGATTAGTTCCGTACTGGATCACATCCTTTACTAAAGCATTACGTCGAGACCACTCGGCTACCACGGAATCCATTTCCAAATAAGCATGGAGCCAATGATACATGCATGAGGAGTATGTTATTTTGGAAAAAATTGGCCCCATGACTTTATCAGTCCATTCCAAACTGAACGCGCCAGAGTCATGGCAACCGTAAAAAGGAAAATTACACCCAAATATTCAATTCCTATGGCCCAAATTAATTCGTAAACTAGAAATACCGGGGGAAAAGGATCAGATTTAAAAAATAACTATTGATATTTTTTTATTATTTCACCACACAAAACTTCAAATTTGTGACAGCTAAAAATAAAATAATTTTCCCGTTGTGACTATTTTTTTACAAAAATAAACAGGGTAGTCTATTTTGCCTGCGGGAAGAGGACTGTGGGGATATAATTTCCAGCGGTAGAATCTGTCCATAAGGGAATCCTCAGCGAACAAAAGAGGTGGAATATACCCTTCTCTTGTTCTGGTGGCCATAACTAAACTCCAAGTATCGGACTCGTAGCCGGTAAAAATTAATTTTACCGATTAACCGGTGACCTTCGCAAAAAAATAGTTTCATTGAGCGTTCTAAAATGAGTCAGTAGATTGAATTGACGTCTTCATACACTACGTTTACAAATCGAACTCAGATAGATTCGGCTGGTTCAGCTCCGTACGATAAACGCAATGGGCTAGTGGGATCGATATGAGACTCGGGCTAACTCGGCTCGCTTTCTCTGCTATTCTGAGATTTCCAATCGAAATGAACCGATTCAAATCGATATTTCAATCAATTTCACATTGGTAAACCAGGCGATCCGATTCGTCTGGCTTAGAATCAATGAATACTCCTTGCTTAGAATGCTCAGATCGGTCCGAGTTCATTTCGATCTGAGTTCTATTGGTAAACATAGTGATGGACTGACCCGAAGCTTGCCTTGAACTGTTCACTGCCGAATCATTATCTCTCTGATTGACAGCTGCATGCGATCATCACCAGAAGTGATTTACAAACGTCACGTGTATCTTCTCGGAGAGCGTTCACTGTAGAAGCCGGCCTTCCTTTGTAGGATTGAGAACGATAAAGGCCAGAACACCCTTTTTTGCCCACTATTTACTAACGTGAGATCTTATCAAAGAAAGGTGTAGCGGATAGGCAAGTATGCGGAGTTGATAAAGATGACAAGAAATAATGCTCCCCTATCTTCAATGCCGCAGCATAGTTTCCTGCAGAGCAAATAAAAAATAATCTCTCGCCCACATTGATGCAAAGATTGAGGTGGTTGAAGTTGTTGCTTTCTATACCTTTATCAGTCTATGTTCATTGGAAATCTTCACTACCTTTAGGTACTCCATGACCTGCTGTAATGATTGTGCCGGCTACCGCCTGACTATGTTCTCCATGGCGTAATTTGTATGTGTGGTCGACTCAAAGATGTCCAGTTACTTCCGTCGCTAGCGTACTTAGAGATATGTATCAGCATGACATTTTCGGTTTAGTTCGAGATAAGCTTTTTGTTGGATTCACCGCTACATATCAGGGATTTCCTCACTACTCATCTTTATTCCTTTTTTCCCGAATGAAATTTCTAGAACACCAAGTTGGCGGAGAACATTTTCACAAGAAGATATCGCTGTGGGCTATCAATCGTGCAAGGTCGTTCAATATAAATTGTATTCTTCCTTCGATATAGGTCTTCTCGACATTTCCACCACATGTCCGTCATTTACGTGCTCACTGAACATTTACTGCGATGGCGCACCCTTAAGGAAATCAACAAAAATACGGCGCAAGTCGTCATTTAGAACACAAATGCACTGACGAATGGACAAAATGTTGAAATAACTATAGTAAGCTTGTGACTAATCCACTAAAATAAGCACATTAGTGGCGGATTTGTTTACGTTGCGAAGGCCTCTATCGAAGAAAAATACAATCGACATTGAAGGACCTTGTCAACCCCATGTTGAAGGAGCGGAATTCGCTCTTCCGAACAATCGAGTTTTAAATTTAGCTGTCGCACATCGACGGTCATGCATTTTTGCGTCGACGTTAACGGCATTTTTAGAATTAACTAGATGTCGCAACTTGCAGAGTTACTGAGGTCTAGAAAATCTCGATGATTTTCATATAAATTGACCGTTAAGGAAAGGGGAACAATCGAAATAGACAAAACGCTGAAATAACTATGGTATGCTTGTGAAGAATGCACTAAAATAAGCACATTAATGGCGGACTTGTTTACGTTGCGAAGGCCTATATCGAAGAAAAATACAATCGATATTGAAGGACCTTGTCAACCCCGTGTTGAAGGAGCGGAATACGCTCTTCCGAACAATCGAGTTTAAAATTTAGCAGTCGCACATTATCGTTCATATATTGTTGCGTCTGAGTTAACGACATTTTTAGAATTAATTACATGACGCAACACGCAGAGTGACTGAGGTCTAAAATATCTTGATCATTGTCGTGTAAATTGACCGTTAATGAGAGGGGTCTTAGTGTTCTTCTCGTAAAATTGTTTTTATCTGAGAGAAAAAAAGTGGGTTGTTTGTAATTTCACTGACGTTTGTCATCCTCGTGGGAATAAGTGGAATATAATTCTCTCCCGCTTCGGGGTCCATCATTGCGTGTTCAAGACCAATTTGTAAGTCATTTTTTTCCTTTCTATCTCTCTCGTTGTGTTCATGAGTCTCCCAACAGCAGCATCCCATCCTCTGCTCCAACCTCCTCGGTTGTCCCCCTACCGTCCCGTCCCTCATCCATCCTTCCTCCTCCCTCCCCACTTCCTCCCACCCTGCCCCTCCTCCAACTCCCCCCCCCCTCTCTCAGTGAATTCATCGCCTCTCGAGACATCGTTTCCCCCGCAGCAGCTCGTGTGCCTCCTCTCACCCGTCAGTTGAATCGCGCAGCCATGGGTACACGGATCGAAAGCGTGGTGGGCGGCACCAAAGCCAACGATATCCTGCTCAGGGATTTCACCTCAAAGTTTCGCAGCGGTTACAAGAGGGTTTACCCGACTGGAGATGGAGGGAAAAGGAGCGGCAAAGGTTACCTGTTGCCGAATTATTTCTGCAACTACGAGAAGGCGATTCGGGAGATGGAGATAAGACCGGACGACATATGGGTCGCGTCGTACCCAAAAACCGGTAAGAGGAGGCTTTCGGATATATTTTATTCCTGTGGAAATTGTTTCAGTATAGGTACTTAACATTCGAGCTCATTCGTAACTTTTTAAGGCGCAGTTTTCCGATGCCTGTGCGGGTAATACCGACTATAATGTTTAATATATAAATCATATTCTCTGTACTTTTAAATTTATTACCAGGCTTTCAACCGGATTCGGCTCTTAATTTCGACCGAAATTTTGCAGGAAAACTTGCTCATTTCCTAGAAGAGGAATTGGAAAGTATTCAACCAAAAAGTCGACCGAAACAAAGAATTGAAATCAGGTGGAAAGTCTGATAACGATATGACAACAAGTTGCGCTTGGGAAGACGCAAAATCTTTCATTATTTTCTTGGTGTGATAGCATGTATAGATTTATGGAGTTAAACGCACTCTTGTCTGCTGAGTGGAAACTCAACTCACTTATCGAAATCACCGAATTCTCATATGATTTCACGTAAACGTATGCATTACCTATCGGCTAAAGCTATGCCAGTCATTTGTAAGCGGGCTATGAATATTCAGCATATAGGTACGCAACTCATGGTTGAATAGTTACGAAAGTTCTCTATTCAGATACCGAAACGAACCCTTGATTGGGGCAATCATCGATGCTTGTCTGGGATGCTTTAGTGAAGAGGTGGCCTTTGCCGTGGATCTATGCCTGAAGTGTTTTTTTCTGAACGTTCCGTCGCGTCGGCAATTGAGATTGTTTGGCTTATGCGGGACGTATCTATGGGCGCGATACGATTATCGGCTGATCGGCCTTCTCGTTCGCGCGATAGTTCTTTTTTTTACTTTAGAAATGTCACCTCCTGAGAGAAAATTTCTCTTCCAATGTAGGTACGTATCGGAAAAAATCTGCTGTTTTCGTCTGGTGTCCTTATAGATGCACCCGCATTGTTTCGTTCGTATTTTTGATCGGTCGAAAATTCTTCAGTCGTCGTCCCTCGCGATGCTTGTGATTTTGAGTTGCGTAAATTAAGTACTTCATAAATGCTTCAATTCTAGAGTTTTATCTTGCCGTCCAAGTAAAGACCATGGTCTTAAAACCTACGGGCAGAACTTAAACATGCGGCAGGGCTTAAACCCGCGGCCCTTCGGTCGCAAGTCCAGCTATAGATCTCGGCCTTGTTTCTGATGTACGATATGAGCGATATGATTTCCTCTTTGACGTTCAACGTAGATTTTATGTGAGCAATCAAGCGGTAATTCGGGCTTCATATAAGAAAAACTTTTGGTTCACTTCTGCAGATCACCTGAATTTCCGCCGACCGATCGCTGTGCTTCGGGTCACCACTCCGTCCGCGATTTCTTTCCAGTTTCGAAACATTAAAACTTTCCTCGCCGAGCGAATATATTTTTTTTTATTCGCTCGGTTCGAGTGAGTGTCTAGTGACTGACTAAGCTGTCCCGCAGCGGTCGGTGATTGAACTTTCGAATGTTCCGTGTGACAGCAGCACTCTCACTGTCAATACCACAAACGTCGTGCTTGCTTTAGTCATATCCGTTGGATGCCGTAACTCTTACGCATGTGTCTCGGAGTTGCGATCGTGCAATACCTTTATTTATAAACTCCCCTCAGTAGTGGAGCAGGTAATCTATTTACGCTCTGGCACATTGGAGCGACACTGCCCCAATCCGAAGTTTACCGAACTTGCGTCGGAGTCATCGCGTCTCCATGGAAACTCGTCGGGGAATGCTAACATATAGTAAACAGTTCATGCATAGACACTATAGATGGGGCGCAATTTCACGACCTGTGACTTTGTCATGGTGATCATGTCACATTTATAGGATCTCTGTGATCTTGTACCTCCGCTCCTTGCATTACGGTTATGTCGCGCTCGTCGTTCAGGAGTTGTGTACTTATTACGATCTTTGTATGATTCTCGTAAGTATAGTTCCGCAGTGGTTTTGCTACGAAGCTGTGTTACTCTTTTGATTTTGTCACGGTGATCGTGTCACATATATAGGATCTCTGTGATCTAGTTTTGTGACAATGAAAACTCATGGAAGAGACAAGCTTGTTGGACATACTTTTCGACAAAATAGCCCATTGAAAACTATGCTAATGGTTAGAGAAATGAATGTAATTTCTTCGGAAGACTCAAAATGAAATTCACTTGAAAAATTATGAAGTGCGTCAAAGTGAAAAATTATGTGGGAATAAAGCAGTTGGATGGGAGGAGAGTGAAAAGGATAGTTGTAGCAAACCAATCTTAGGATTGATAACAGTTGATGATAATCTTGTTGTAACCACACGATGGCGCACAAACAGAATCGTCAAATCGCCATCCCGATAAAAACGCCGTTTCCTCTTTCTCCGCTCGTTGCATTACGGTTATGTCGCTTTCTTTGTTCAGGAGTTGTGTTTATAACGATATTTGTGTAATTATTGTAAGTATAGTTCCGCAGTGGAGTAGCACAGAAGCCGTGTTGCTCTTTTGAGTTATCTAGTTTCGAAGCCATGTCGATCTCATACCTGTTCCGGAGCGGTCGGCCAAGGGATTTGTACAGATTGAATCCGAAATTACGCACCAGAGATAATAAAAATCATAGAATTTTGGCGCTGTGACCATGTCGGGGTTTTCACAATCGGAGCTGTGACGAAAAAATCCCGTTTCTACGAGAAGCACTTGTGATAGTAATTGTGATGCAGCCCGAGATTGCGCCATTGTGTTTTTAAGGAACGTGACTCTCTCACTCGGCTCGTTTATTGCTTTTTATGGCTCAATTACAGGTCGGTGATCCTGTGAGTGAGCGCAAGCCTCGAGATTCTCCGTCCAGTGAACGTTAGACAAGCTGATTTGTCTGTCGTATAGTATTTCGGTTTCGTAGTTTGTGAAGTGTGGCAAAGTGTTTTATGAGGGAAATAGCTCCCGAGAAGAGGTCAGTATCTCGTCCGAAACTATCATGCGTGAAAATAATCAAACGAAACAAAGAATCTGGGTCGGATGCCTTTATGAGCTCCCGTCCTCAGACTTTATGCGCCAACCAGTGAGATGAACGGCCATTGAGTGTGTAAAAATGAGAGAAGTCGACGAGTTACTCAATAATATGTTAATATTCTATGCAGATAAAACTTCAGAAGCCTGTCATGAATTTTTTATGTATGTACTTAGGTTACTACGCCATCTTGTTGTGTTTATTTGTTGTCGTTAAGCAAATAGTTGAGCATTGTAATAGGGATGACATTTTGTATTACGCACACTTCTCCAGTATTCTGAAATAAAGAGATCATAACAGAGCTATAAATCACTCGCGATCCCTAGTGAAGTCATGTAAAAGCACTATTTGTTAATTATTTTGATGATTGGCCGTATTAATTATCAATAAAATTATTTTAAATGGCTACGGAATTTTTTCATTATATATAAATTTATAAAAACCGTGTTGTCACTGCATTTTACCTAGTTTAATGGCAATATATGCATGAGTGGGAATGTTTAGAAGTTTGTCCATTGCCTTTGGGTGAACCAAATAGCTCTATGAAAGAAGACCCATTCATGCAAAGACTCGCGAATCTTACTCTGTAATTCCGACATTCTTTTACGTTCGCTATTTTTTTCTCGAAAGTTTTATTCTCTCCATCAATTTAATCGTTTCCTTGAATTTTACCAACAGGTTTTATATTGACGCTTCTTTCATCATTTCAAATAGCCTTAGTCATCATTCATCCGAAAACATTATGTCACAAGATTTCCTTTTCCGTTTTCGTAACGTCATCATTTTTACCCTCGGCTAAAAAACAACACAAAGCTAATTTCCTTTGTAGGATTATATTTTTAATGCCTATTGTGAATATGCGCAAAAAAAGTATTCACTCCATATTGAGCGGCAGAAATTTTCATTGCCAAAATACCATCAAGCGGATATGGCTACGCAGAATTTCACATCACACTCTAGTCCGATAGCGCAGAGCTATAAAAGTCAGATGGAGATAAATTTTGGATTTCAGATATTTTCTTACTCCCGCCTTCCTAGCGCTGATGATAGCGGTTCGTGATGTATGGGATATCACTGACAGGTTAAGAGTGTCATGTCGCGACCCCGAATCCAAGCGTGGTGGTCAATGATCGCACGAGGACCGCTGGGGAAGGTCTCTCGAAGGGCACGCTAACGCTCTCAATCCCAACGTGACCTCCAATAACGTCCACGTGTGCTCTCCGAAACGGCTCAGAATCTCGTCGGAGACCCCTCCTCACTAACCCGACCGCGTGGTCCTTGTAACTGGGTGCGTTGAGCGATATATGAGCGATCGAATACAGCGGAGGGCAGCTAGATTTGATAAAAATTGTTATGATTGATAGGAGTATTACAGAATTGTTGAGGGAATTTTGGTGGAAAATGCTATCCGATCGAAGGGAGAAATATAGGTTAAATCTTTTAAGAAAGTTTGATGTAGACTTTTTTGCGGGACGTTCAAAATATTTTGCTAGAGCCAAACTATTATGGTAGGAATGATCACAGGAATAAGATTAAGGAAATAGACTGCAGAACCGATAGATATAAGATGTCATTCTTTCCACGTACAATAAGGGACCATAATAGTTGTGATAGATCAGTTCTAGGATACTGACTAGGTTAAATAGGTTTTTTCAGTATTGCTCAGTATCTTAACATGAATTGTAGATACTAACTTCGCATGCAATATCCGACATGATATACTCCTGCATGTCTTGTACCTTGTAGTGATATTTATTTGTCCCATTAATTATACTAACCAGCAGTTATATCTTGAGTAGTATGCTGCATGGTAGCATGTTCTTCTACGTATCACACTCCTGGTTTGTGGTCTGACTGCGTACAATTGCCCTGACTGCTTTTGGTCTGCACCTGGCATTCGGGGGAACGTGCGCGGTTCTGATTTAAACTGGGATGAGTGCTGCATGCCTGGTGTGGAGTCACCCAGTGCCACACACCTTAGTGCTGGCTTGCACGGTATTTCGTAGATGTATATACTAATATAGCTTTATACCCAGGAGCATTAGGTACCACTTTAAAGGTGTCTGCGAAAGCTATTCATTAGTAGGTGGCAATCGATTCTAAGGGATACGAGTCCGTTTCTTTATTTGAGGGAGGTTGGATTCTTCAAGGCTTTTTATCATTCAACCTAAAGTATAATGAAAGGCAATGAAGGTCACGATATGTACATATTCATCGCAAGCCTCAGCGCCGGTGCATAAGATTTTCTCAGAAGGGAAGTGGCACAACTATCCGTTCCTTGGATTTTTTTAAGTTAAGCGGATTATCCACGCGAAGAAAATCTCAGAAAGGACGACCGCTCCAAAAAAAATCACGTATTCTGTGCATTTTTGCCATTGGAAATCTTTTGAGGGTCAAGCAAATTGCGAAATCCTTTTTTCCGAGGTTTTTCTCGCGCGTGGCTGTGTATAGAGTGGGAGAGGTGTGGCGGAGAATCTTGGTTTGTGTGAGATTCCCTTGTCTCCACTAAGCGTTGGGGGGGGGGGGGAGTGGAAGACAAAACACAGAAGTTCAAGGCCAAATGCACGAGAGGCACACGATGACGGAGCGTGAAAGTGAATGTGTTTCCAACCGTGTCAAAGTGATGTCCCCAATTTGTCAATGCCGAAGTGCAAACCGGAGCCATAACGTGGCGATTACAATTTTCTACTCTTTGATCGTCCAGTTTATGCATTTAGAGGATGGACTTCGAATTACCCCGTTGCCAGTCACTTCCGATCGTTATCGTGAGACGAAAGATGTCTCTGTTACGTGTATATTCTATATGAAATATCATTAAATAAATTTTATAAATGGAATATGACGTTAAAGTATTTCAGATAAAAATAATGCTACCTACCTTAATTTTTTTTGTAACTAATTTATATCCATACTTGTAACCCATATATTTTTCTGGTTTCAATGAATTGTATGGACTGGTAACTGTTCTGGTAACGGAATGAGTAAACACGAATAGAGAGATTAATTAAAAATGCTATTTTCCAGCCTTTGGGGGTCGATTCTCGAACGGCGATGAATAGAATAGAATTTTATTATCCGTAGGCAAATACAATTGCAAGGAGTCGTCATGGAGAAAATATTTAAGACGATGAATATAGATTGTGTTGTAGCATAGGACAGGAAATGAGGAATGGAAGAAAACATGGAAAACATAGAACACACGTTGAACAGAATAGTGAACAATAAATACGTAAAATCACATCAGCACAGAATACAGTAATTTACAAAATATTGCAAAAATATTTGCTCCATATATTCGTTGGTACTATAAAACTAGTTTTCCTGAAACAAATATTTTACCTTTGGTTTACATTTTTTGATGTCCAGACGTAATTGATAATGGAAGTTTATTCAATAAATAGAATCCAGTGAGTCTGATACTATGAAGTCTTTTTGAGATTCTGCGGCAGTTCAAGTATAAATATTTATTTGTTCTAGTGTTATAGTTATGGTAGTCAGAATTTTATCCAAAGGCGTTAACATTTTTGTGGATGAAGTTGACAGTTTCTAGAATGTGTATGCAAGGTACTGGTAAGTTCTTTTATTCTGCGTGTATAGGTTTGGTGGGGGTGTGTAATGGACCTTTTTTCATGACTTTCATGATCCTTTTCTGCATCTGAGCATTTTTTTTGCCCATGCCCGTAGCTTGTTAAAATAATAATTCTTTCGCGCTGCTTCGTAGATCGTGAATTATCAAGTTGCCCCCGTCTAGTCTGCAGAGTCTAAGTTATTGCTTGATTAACATCGAGTGGTTGAGTAGTATGCGATTCTTCAACTTAGAAAATGCGATAATCTGTTATTTCCAAGAGATAATTATCGAGAATTGTTCCGAGAGACTTATTACACATTGTTTTCATTCCCCCCTCTATTCTCATATACATATTCTATTGTGACATTCTGTCTAAAAATTTATGTTATGCTACGAATATAAATCAGGTTAAGTATAAAACTAATACTTTATTATTTTTCCCCGTCATACATTGGAGTCGTGACCTGTACTGCCAGATACCCTAATCTAGGCACATCATATTTTTGCGTTTGCAATGTTTTTGGACTCGGTAAAACTCTACTATGAACATTTCTAATTGAGCGCACTGAATTAGTTAAATGCAAACTTTAATCTTCAACGCTGAAAGCAAATACACAAAGATTTAGTCATTAATTTAGCATAGGAATCTTTAACTTCTATCTCTGGTAGCCTAAATAAAACCAGAAATTTAGCCACCATCATGGGGGTGAGTGCAGAGGTCAATAACCAAGTATATACCTGCTGAAATGTCGCCTCTTTCATTGTGATCCACTTGGTGTATTGTCAGTTGATTCGTCATGTGGAAACAGATTTTCGTGTTTGGCCAATTATCCGTGAAACTCTTGGCTTTGACAAACCTCTCTCTTTTACATTCCTAAAGTAATTTGAATGCCACATGCAATACTACTTGCTTAAATGCTTTTCGCAGAATCAAATGTCATTTATGTAATAATCAATGCCCACTTCAGCTCTTAATATTGATCAATCATGTTGTATTTATCCAATGCTGGCGGTATACTGTCCATTTCATATTGCTTAGAAAGTCCCATCGGTACAAGAACACATTACCTCTCGCTAAGCATGATATTTTGTAGGTAATCTCGACAAGACTTGAATTTAAAATGGAAAGGGCTTTAAATTAATCGTTGCCTTGGAAGAAAAAGAAAGGCGGCTGGAGGGCCCATAATAGGCAAGACAGAAAATGAGGGCAACAATCCAGCCATTGACTTTTCAAGGAATTAATACCGATACTTTCAATATATTTCAAGAGTAAATTCATCCAGAGTTGAGTATTTCCTCGGTTTTTAGCTCTAAATATCTCGATGTCAAGCTATGATTTCACTTGAATGAAGACAAGAAAAATATGAGAAAAAAATCGACGGTTTTTAACTAAATTTTTTTAGGGTAGAAGCTTTGGCACTTTGATTTAACATTGGCTCAATGAGGGTACCAGTTAAACCACAGTTGCGTATTACGTTTTACAGGCTTCAATCAAAAAGTTTGATGACTTTTAACCATCATCTACATGCATAAATTTTTATTATCTACGCAGCCTTGACAATCCACTGCTAACGCCGAGGCTCATTAGAATTTATTGGAGTTGCTAGCAGGTCAATGTCGTAGTCGCTATCAATATGTATGGAAATAGTTCGTTCCGTTTTAGTTTGGGAATTTAGTGATATTTTCATCAGTACTCATAAAAGAATCGCTCTTAGTGAAGAAAATGATTCGATTTATCAGGGAATATAACTTTAAATAATAGGGTTTCAATTCACAAAATGATACAATTCTGTTTATCTAGAACTGTTTTAACCTTACGAGATAATAAAAAAAGAGTGACATCTTTCTTTGTTTACATACAAATCACTTGCTTATAGTTAATTAAATAGGAAACCACTGAAATTTGTCGTTATTATTTTAGACGATTCGGTTGATTGCTATGAATAACCTTTGTGATTTTGATTATAAAGTCTGCACATGTTTTCTTTCATGCTTACGGAAAGCTACATCCAATATGTTCATTTTGTCTACATGATTATTATGGCGGTAGTAGTGATAAAATATTTTCTATCTATCGTCTATTTTACGGCTAACATATATAATTTCTCCGACTTATCAGGGAAAATGATTTTATTAGAGAATTCGGTGTCTCTTTCCTACTCTAAATGACCAAAGAGGTGGAAAGTTTGACGCTATTCACGCGTCGCGTACAACAGAACTGAGGTGCCATTGCAAATTTTTGAGGTCACCCGCCATCAAAATTGTGCCACCAGCGCACAGTGGTGCCAAATATGCATCTGGCGGTACTAAATTCTATTCCTTCCAACTGTGAAAATAATGGTTTATTTTTATATAGTGATTATGATCGCGGTCGGTCGGTCGGCGCATTGGTATCTTTTTTCAGATTGATTCGGCGAATATCGGAATTCTCGCTCCCCAAATGCTTAAACATGCATCCTCGCCGACTCAACCCTTTTTCTAAGTGACTCTGGTACTTACTTCGATGAAATCGAATTCGATCTCGATGAAATCGAATGGGTTCCTTGTATGACATATAATCTGGTATTGGAATTGGAATGGGCAAACGAATATTTGTTTAATGAAAGAGAATATGACTATTTAAAGCAGCAGTAGGGATAGTATTTAATAAATAAGATGACTAGTCAAGTAGTCGAGTCAATCAGGAGACACACATGCGTCACGCTGCTCCCTTTCGGAAAAGGTAGAATGAAAAAAAAGTTACTCTCGGTGGTAAGCCTATCAAGCTGACTCTGCGCTATTAATTTACTCTATACTGTCCTATCCATGCATATCTCACTTGCTTCAGTTACCATCAGACATTGCACGCTCCCCCGTTTTTGAGACTCGTTCCATTCCTCCAATTTAGAATCTCTTCCAACCCAGTCACATACGGTTCTGTCAGTCAACTCTTCCCCCGCGCGCTATTACTCTACTCGCATAAATCTGCTTTGTTATTCGTTTCTCGGTAATGTTCTCGACATGAAATCATATAATCAATAGACGCATAGTGTTACATTGCTATACAACATCATCGTATATTGTGCGGAAATGAATATACTCCTGCCGATTTCGTAATCTAAATCGCTCTTTTCTTTTGCGGAGAGACCTTCTGAGTCATCGAAGGAGAGAATTGTCTCCTGAGCATTGCCTAAATTGACGAATACTCTTTATATTAGGCGGCGCTCTTACTAACGTGAGCCGACGTCAGCAACCGCGACATGAGAAGCATGTTCAATTGCCATAATATGTCACCTACTTTACATAATATCACCTACTTTAGGACACCATAAAGCGTGTGGTATCGGTCACATGGACTGTTGATGCAAATTCACGTCAGCCGCCAGCCAATACCAGCTTCAAAAGAGGGAAAAAAAATCTTGGTGACTGTCTCCGTGTTTCCGGTCATTCACCCCTCTGGCCACAACTTTGTAGGCGATGGGAGAAAGTTCTAAAAAAAATGGCACACTCTCCCTTTAATTACTTCAATCTACACATCAAAGGCGTGAATGAATACAATTCTTCTCCGCTGCAAAATATCGCTTTTTAGCGCGGCTAGCTCACATCCACGAACTTCTACTTCACTCCTGAGTCGCTGGCGAGGCGTCCCATTTTCCTCATGCAGCGATTCATCGCAAATCTTGTTTCGCTCGCGGGCAGGTGATGAAGCTGTTTCTTTCTTGGGTCTCGCCCACCTTCCTTTCCTGGAGAATTGAAATCAGGCGTTGCCAAAACTAAGGAGGTGATCCCGCCTGGGAGGACTTACCAACGAACAGTTTAGGAATTGAATTCCATTCACAGTACAAGATTCTGGTGGCAAAACAATAACAGCAGTTTAGTGCTTATATAGATCATCTACGTCATACCGAATTATTTCCTTTGCACGTAAAAATTGAACTCAATAAACCTCTGCGTAAGACAAAAAATGATTTAAAGAATTTACTCACATTTTAAGCTCTGCCCATTCAAAGACCAGATAAGATGCAGTTATAGTTTAAGAAAAAGTTTCTGGCGCTGCACTGTAAACGAGTCCGAGACATGGGCTTCGGAACTTTCAAATTACTGCGAGGGGAGGAAATTTGTACAGTGGTATATTTGTATAGTCAGTTGGAAAACCTTTTTAATTGCTGCCGACACAAGTGTTTCGAAAAAGTGGTTTGGCTCTCAACTACCAGTCATCGCGACTAAATGATGACAATACCAACTGTGTTTAAATTCACAGAGTTCTTTATTGGTACAACCAGTTTCAACGCTTCTGGGTCATCTTCAGAGACAAGCATTTAAATTATAGCCACTGGTATATATACCGAAAAAGAAGGGTGAAGAGGAGGGCGGATTAGAGGAGGGTGGTGATATGACGGGGGAGGAGTAATATGTATTCTGGAAAGATAGGTGTGAGGGTGATGGGTATGTGAAAAAGGCAATCAGCGGGGTTCAAATTCTTATCCCTAATGACTAGGGAAGCGTAAGAAATGGGGTTTAGTCACAGTGTATGCGTCCATCTTTGAAAACTTCCACAGTATAGTTAGTCACACAGCTGGATTAAAAAAAAAATCTCTTAGTCCTAATGACCAGAGAAGCGTAAACAGTGGAGTGAGTCACTGAGTGTGAGTCCATCTCCTAAAATTTTTCACAGCCGAATTAAAATTTCTTATTTTCTAATGGCTGGGAGGTTTCAAGCTGTGGGGATAGTGTGTCAAATAAGATGTCATTTAAATGAGATGGCTTCTTTTTCAGTAAATATAACACAGGCTATGATTGTAATACTTGTACGTCTACGACTACGTAATACCCTGAGAGCCACCGCGAGGGTGTGTGGCAGGGGGTGAAGATGGGGGGGAAGAGGGGGGAAGAAGAAGAACCAAACATGCACTATTGACGTGCAACTAGGATATTTAAGGGAGACATGCTAGAGAACAGGGTCACATGCAGCTAGATGGTTAGTATCTAGATTATAAGAAAGGGATTATTGGTTGTTATTACAAGCATCATGCACTACAGACTACTCTAACTATATTTCACCTACCTATCCCTTTGCTACGCTGCCTATTCTTCTCTCTTATGGTACGCGGAAAAAAATGACATTTTAAATCTATCGGTACGACAATCTATCTCTCTAATCTTGTTAATCTGATCAAACCTAGCATAATGCGCAGGGATTCTTAATATATATCTAACGTCATCTGTGAACAAATCGGTTTCGAATTTACTTAAAAGGTTTAACCTAAACTTTAACCTGCGTTCTGATAGTAATTCCCATCCTAGTTCCTCTATTAAATTTGTAACACTTATACAATTATCATAACGGCCTTTAACAAATCTAGCGGATCTCCTTTGCACGCCCTCTAATTCTTTTATCAAGCCTTCCTCGTGCGGATCCCATGTACTAGCGGCATATTCTAAATGAGGCCTGACAAGTGTAAAATAGCTTCTTTCTCGTACTCTCTCATCGCATTTGCCTAGAACCCTTTTTACGAATCCTAATCTACGGTTTGCTACACTAGTTATTTCCCTGATGTGTTTCCCCCATGACATATCTTCAGTGATGGTGACACCTAAGTATTTAATAGATTCTACGTTAGATATTTTCTTTTCTTTGATGCAATAATTATTCCGCGGAAAGCCATTCTTTTTCCAAAAGTTCATTATCGCGCATTTCTTCAAATTTAATTGTAGCTGCCAAATATCACACCAATCATCAATCGCATTTAAATCCTTAGCTAAAGACTGGATGTCCTCTTCATTTCTAATTTCCTTATACACTACTGCATCATCGGCAAAAAGACGGAGCTTGCTATTTTTTACTACTGTATTCAAGTCATTTACGTAGAGAAGAAGTACCTGAAGATGACGCAGTAGCATTGAAACTAGTTGTACCAATAAAGAACTGTGGATTTAAATATAGTTGGCATTGTCATTATTTATTCAATAATGGCAATACCAACTGAAAGGATTGAATTCACCAGTCGTCCCGTTTCGACTTGTCTCACTACGAGTCTTCAAGATAGTGTCCCAGGTATTTACATAGCAATGAGTGATTTTAACCGCTTGCCTTGAGAATAAGTACGTCGTGCTTTTTGCGCAAAGTGGTTAGTTTTCCCCGCATCAATCTTTCACGTTGTCTTCCTCTCTTCCCCTCCGTCTCACTTCATTACCCCCTTCACTTTTAACTCTCCTCCTTGAGCAAAGAACTTTTGCGGGAACTATGCAAAAAATAGTTACGAAAATATTAAATTTTTTAACTCAATTTTAGAAGGAAATATTACAAATGCGAACCTTTTTATACTAACTCAAGTAAGAGGGGGTGGGGGAAGGGGATGCGTGGGAGAGGAAGGGATGAGTAATGGCAGATTAGTGGCGTTTAGAGAAGGACAATGAGGGAAGCGGAAGGAAGGTCAAATGATGATGACATCACGAGGGGGAGGGAGGGTTAGTAAGAAGGAATTCAGAGATTAAAACTGTAGACAAAAGTGGAGAACTTTCATATTCCATCATATCATTTAAAATAGTCAAATCAGGCGAAAGAAAAAATAATGATTTCTAGGATTTCTAAAACATCCAGTTTAAAACTTTTGTCATACTCTTGTATAAAATAATATTATAAAAATCACATTTGTGTCCCGTTTCTATGAGGTGCTTGGCGAAATGTGGCATTAAGTCTTTGAGTTAAGCACTCCTTTTATGTTCGTTAATTAGAGTTCTAAATTTTCGGCCCGTTTGGCCCACAAACACACCGTTACACTCGTCACACTTGAGAGCACTTTTTTCTTGAGAAAACACTCTGTCTTCAGCATTAAAAAGCACCTTTCCGAGAGACGTTGGGGAATGAAAGTTCACCGCATTTATTCTTGGGAAAGAGGTTACTTATACTGTAAGAGTCGAATCCTAGTATGGGTAATTTGCACCAGTATTTTATTTTTTCCTGGAGACAGGCATTGAACTGCTTATAGAAATGAATGTTTTTTGGCTGATTTTTGCTGAGTAATTTTTGGACAAGTTGTTCACTGTAGCCATTGTTCAAGCAAATGACTTTCAAGGTGTTTAACTCTTAGCTGAAACCTGCTTCACTTAACGGGATTGAAAGGAGACTATGTAACATAATTAATTTCTCCCACCTTGTAAGAGTAAGGGTGGTGGAAATCCGCAGGGTTAATTACAAAAGTAAAACTAGCTCTGCTTTAATTATTTTCCTCCATAATGACCAGTTTTACTTTAGTTGCCGTAGTACATAGCTTCGTACACGTCCTCCTGTTCTTGAGACTCCTAGTGAAATACCAGAGTGCCTCCTACATATTCAACGATGATTATCTCAGTCTACCCCTTCCTCTCAAACCTTTTACTACATTATCATAAATTTACTATATTATTTGATTCTGGGCCGGGATTTACCATTGTTATCAAGGTTCTTACGAGTTTCATATTAACATCTCAGACACACGGATATTGAATATCTCCCTCAAATAATCAGCCAAAGGGGACAAAATACGAGAGAAAATTTGCGGAACAGATAGTTTTACGAATTATAACTTCCCATACATCGTTCGCGACAATTGTGATAGATACTGCATACGTATTTTACCGAACAATAACTAATTTATTTCCTTCATAATTATATTTTTCCTAATTTTCTTGTGATCTTTTATTTTTTTGGCTGGTGAATTAAAATTCTTAACAATACTTCCTGAAGGATGTTTTCGGGTAGTAAGAAGGAGTTCAGGACGAATCATAGCTTGGATATTATAATGATACAGTGTAGTGAACGTTTTTTTCAACATTAACACATTTTTAATATTTTTATCTGCATATTATTCTCAAATGAAAAGTAAACGGAATCCAGGTATCCAAGAGGAAATCATGGTTTTGGGTTACCATCCTCCTAATTAATTAGATTCCTAATTGGCTGACTGGTTCCAAATTTGAAAAAAAAACGTTCGTTCCTCAAATTAGGAAAGACACTCTGTTGTGTTCCCCGTACCCACTTCTCCCCTTGATACCAGTGACAAGAGCGTAAACATTTTTCCCAGTCTATTGAAACCTCTCTTTTACCACTGTTTTTGTGTGCATCTTCGACTTAGCAAGTTATGTCGATGGTTACGACACACCATGGGTGCACTCCTTAACGATCTTCTGGGCGCGTGTACCCTAACTCCTACCCCTCTCGTAAAGCCTTCATTAGCTTACCTTTCCTCACCTTCCCTCCCCCCCTCGGTCATCCCTTCTTTCACTCTGTTATCTTCTTCTCCTTTTCCCCCCTCCATCCCCACACCACCTTGGTAAGTATACGACGAAATGTCTCTGTTTTGTACCCGATGTGGATGTAGGTCATCGAAACGATGGTCAAATTAAATTTATTTATTTCGTGGAAAATTGCTATTTCTGTTTTTCAGTAAGTTAAAGTTCCACCTCATCACGCCTGATACTTCTCTTTTTGTCGGGTTTCCCTCAAACCTACCTCGTCTACTTTCATAGTGCTCGTTGCATTGAACTTTCCATCTTTACCCGAAATTGCTTCACTAAAGAGGGCTCCGTCACGTGAAATTTTATTGTGACATCACGATTCAGCTAAATTTAAGTTGCAGTCGCATGATGATGATGTTAATGTGAATTTTTTCACTCTCCGACTACTTACTGAAAGATGTATCCTCTATCTGAAATATTAAAAAAAATTCTACCGTTCTTTACTTCATCCTCTAGTTAAACTTGGAGTTACATGAGCTTACACGTTAGAATTGGCGAAGTCAACGGAAGGCTATACATTTTCTACACGATGCGAATTAATATTTCGCAGAAACCCGTTTTTAGAAGGGAATGCTGTCAGGTCATTAAACAGCAATGAAATGAGTGATACAACGCTTATCAGTTTTTTAACTGTTCTCAAAACAGTCCAATGATTAAAATCAAAATTATCCGTCTCATATATTCGGCGCTTTAGTAGGTTTGTTGGGCTGAAAAAACATGCTAATGCTAGAGAAACAGCCTGCTTGTTTAGTGCTTAACGTATCTTCTGGCGGTATAACTTCAGTGACAGCTGAAAATTTGAATGTACTCGAACGCAAAAGTGGATTTATGCATTCATTTTTACTTCCATGGAAACCATAAAACTACTACTAAAAACCGTATGAATCACACGTGATTGTAGATGATTGTACCTAGTGGGATTTAGACGTAGTAAAAGAAAAATGACTTCGTATTTTCCGCGCTTTCTATAAAAATACCTTACCGGTTTCGATGTTACAATGTCATCCTCAGAGGTCGTGTGTTCAGTACAGGTAATATGGCTTTATACTAATTGTACAGGGAGGATATGTTGGGGGATGAGGGCGGAGAAGAATCATTGTGAGAAGGGGAGAGGATTAGGTTGGTTAACAAAGCGAGGACACTACCACAGGAAAGCGTCAAGAACAACAGCGTCAAATATTCAAGATAGGGGGAGAGGCACAATAAAAAGGGGGACAATTTGTCAGGAATAAACCCATTTAAAACCGTATGACTACATGTTTTCAAAGCAGAAACAATTTCAAAATTTTCTAAAAAATCCAGTTGAAGACCTTTGTCACAGAAATATAAAGTTGGCTCGTTTGTCAGACAGTATGAATCACTCTGAGTTCCATTCTTGTGGCTCGCGCGTTATAATCGTGCGCTGCAATTAGCACATTCCACAGGCATGTATTTGATTGAACAGCTGTCCTATCGTACGCAACACCTGCGAAAGTTCTTTCCTGACTATGTGGATCACTTGACTACACACTTAGTACCTCCGCAGTCGTTCGATCAAACCTCTAATGCTTCATTCCACTCAGACGCCTGAACACAATAACGGAACGCGGCCGCCAGGAAAAACTCACATTTAGTTTTCGCTCAGCTTCCTCCGATAGGAGGAGAGAGGGCAGCGTTATTTCGTCCATGGCACAGTTTACTCCACCGTTTCTCATACTCGTGGAATATTGGTTCGCTCCCTCACACGCTGTGATCTTTAAAGAGATGGACTTCATCTTACTACGAACGGCAGCGTAAGATATTCATCGGTTGGTTTGTTTGTCATTTGGAGAGGCAAAATCCAGCTGAGGTCAATTGCGTCATTGAGGACATGTGGAAGGGTGGTAAGGAAAGAATTGTGCTCGGGAAATTGAGAAACAGTGGAGAGAAACCCGGCATCGGCAATAACCCGCTCTGAACTAAAGGCGCCAAGACGCATCACTGTTGAAATACTTATCATTGATGGTGTTCTACAGAATAAGGTAGGTTTGGATGAAAATAAATTTCTTCGTTTGCATCGACGGAGTACATCGCTAGCCACCTTCAGGGTGTGTGGCTTTGGGTGATTGAACACCATTTATGAAATACTCGTCCCTGTTCAGGGTCAAACTCCCTACACTCGCCTAACCGCCGAGCGTAGACCTAAACCTACCTGAACCTTCTCTGGCGACGTAAAAAACATACTATTAACCCCCTCGTACTACGGCAGATTAGATCGCGTCAATAAAATTTGAGAGCTCGATTGTAGACCCGATAGGTATAAAATGTCATTTTTCCCGCGTACCATTCGGGACCATAACAGCTGTGATCGTCGTCATGAACAGTTCGAATTATGACAATGGGCAGACAGTAAATCTTTCTCTTTATATTCTCTACGTTCTTATTTATGCATGATGTAAATATTGATGTTCTTATTTATGCATGATATTTTGAATATGTAGTAGTAGTCTTTGTATCCCATGCATGTCGGAACGATTGACGATAGAATGTTTCTTGGTTATTAGATTTTTAATTGGCGCTTTGCATGTGTGGTACGCGGGTTTCAATGTAATTTCGGCGTTCTACCGTATCATTCATGCATGCCTGGTGTGGAAGCACCCCCTGCCACACACCCTTTGGGTGGCTTGCAGGGTATTACGTAGATGTAGATGAACCTTTGTCGGTCCCGGTGGCGACTGGGTACAATCCGTGGGTCGCGGTTTCGAGAACCGCCTGGGTGAATTTTTCACCACACAAGACATGGGTGTTTGTGTTCTTCCATTGTTAATGCACCCCATGTAAAACGCCAACTGTGCTGTTTTCGGGGTAGAGGAAATAAATAAATTTGAATAAAATAAATATGAAAAAAATAAATAAATATGAATGAAATAAATATGAAACAATAAATAAATATGAATGAAATAAATATGAACAAAATAAATAAATATGAAAAAAATAAATAAATATGAAAAAAAATAAAATAAATAAGAATAAAATAAATGAAGTCAGTCAAGAGAACAATCAATGTGTCGCTAAACCTTAAAGTAGGAGCGTGCCACAAGTAAACAAACTGTACGCAGCTAAAAATACTCCTACCAATGGAACAACGGCTACAAACATTCGTCGGAAACTCATGTGGGTAACTGATTCATGCGGAGCGTGAGGGTTGATTGGTTGGCGAGGATACAATTTATTAGTCTCTTCTACCTAGTGAGAGGAATCATTTTTTTGACCACTTCTATCGCAGTAATTACTGCACATTGTCAATTTACCTCTAATATTATTATGATCATGCTAACTTAACTTACCTCTTGCTAATGACCACGGGACCCAACCTATTTCTTTCTTCAATTCTGCGCGCGACCTACCTCTCATCATCCCATACATAAGACCTATCCTTTTTCTTGCTCTTCCACTTCCTCCCCTTCATTATGGCCTTCAGTATCGTCTCCTCCTTCCTTACCTGTTCTACCTGACTATTCCTAATTTTCTCGAGAGCGAACACTCTTCAATCTTCATGCCTAATTCTTTATTTTTTTGGTCTCCCTTTTCATTCGTTGTATGTACCTTTTTATCTTCCTGCACAATACATTGAAGAAGGCAGTAGATGACATCTTGAAGCGAGAAAGTGATTTTTTTTGGAAAAAGTTATTCACTTAACTTCGCTATTGCGATGAATTCGGCCGTACATTTTATGAATTATGCAGTAGTATTTTGGAACTTATTTCTGTGCTGCAATATTCTAAAAAATCATTTCGGCACCGATAATATTCTGTTATTAGTATATTTGTTTTCGGTGCATTAACTGGATAACTGACCCATTTAAAACGGCTGGTTGTACAATTATATCCACTTAGTATTCCACTGGGCTATCATAGTGTCTGGTCCCATCTATTCTCTTATCAACTGGTTAGGTGATTGGATAGTGGAGAAAAGAGATGCAGCAAATGAATATTTGAATCAATGACAGCTGGTAATACTCGCAGAGTTTTCAAAAATAGGGTTTAATAAATTTTTTCCAAGTTCAATAAATTTTCAGAACGCTTGCTTCACAACTGTGACAACAACACTACTCAGAACAGGTGTGTTTCATACCGACACAGAGAATATGAGCACGACGCCTCACTACATATCTAGGTCTGTCAGAAGCAATTAAATAAGAAAGATATATTGCCGAGCAGATAGGTATAAAAACTCGTTCTTTTCGCGTACAGTAAGCGGACACAATACAAACTGAGCTCCTCTAAATACACTCCCATAATACACGTTACTACACGTTACACGTAGGTAGGGCTTACAGAATTAATAATACGGAAATTATTCACGCCGAGTCTGTCAAGTACTTAGGGGTCACAATTACTCACGACTTATGTTGGGGAAAACATATTCGGGAAACATGCGGTCAAGCATACAGGAAGCTAGGCTTTATCAAGAAAGTACTCGGAAAATGTGATGAGAAAGTGAAAGAACGTTGTTATTTTTCAATCGTTAGGCCTCATCTGAAGTATGCTGTTAGTGTATGGGGTCCATACGAAACGGGGTTGATATCAGAGTTAGATCGCTTACAGCGAAGAGGAGCTAGGTTTGTGAAACGATGCTACAATAAGTTGGCTAGTGTGTCTGGACTGTTAGAAGAATTGGGATGGGAATCGCTATCACAGCGTAGATTAAATATAGGCTTAACCTCCTAACTAAATTTCAGGAAAATCATTTCTCTGATGACGTAAAAAACATACTATTAACCCCCTTGTACTAAGGCAGATTAGATCGCGCCAATAAAATTAGAGAGCTCGATTGTAGAACCGATAGGTATAAAATGTCATTTTTTCCGCGTACCATTCGGGACCAATACAGCTGTGATCGTCGTCATGAATAGTTCGAATTGTGACAATAGGCAGACAGTAAATCTTTCTCATTATATTCTCTACTTTCTTATTTATGCATGATGTAAATATTGATGTTCTTATTTATGCATGATATTTTGAATGTGTAGTAGTAGTCTTTGTATCCCTCTCACGTTGGAACGATTGACGATAGAATGTTTTTTGGTCAGTAGATTGCTAATTGGCGCGTTGCATGTGTGGTACGCGGGTTTCAATGTAATTTCGGTGTTCTACCGTATCATTCATGCATGGCTGGTGTGGAAGCACCCCCTGCCACACACCCTTTGAGTGGCTTGCAGGGTATAACGTAGATGTAGATGTTACCATTTCACCTCCCAAAATCTTATCCCTTACATCTTTACACAGCTCATCCATTACATCTTACATGCTCAAGCGGCGGCTCGCAGGGTAGTAAGTAGATGTAGACAATAACTTTGAAAGTGTTTTTTACCTCTACCCATCACTGGTGTCGATTACTTAAGTGGAACCGGGGATATGGTTTATCGTGACATTCTCGACGTACGCTCTTAACTTTTGAGATCCCATTGCTTGGGAGCACTGAGTGCTCCAACAGCCGAGAGTCGGTCGCCATCCTCCCTTGCGTACCACGCTTAGCTCAGCTTCAACGAGCCTTAATTACGATAAATTGGTCGATTTCTCGCTCGCTCTCCCTCTCTCTCTCTCTCGAGCGCTCATTTCGGAATTATCTTCCGAAGCGTCGAGGCTTTTGGATCGCGCGGGCTCTTCTTGTTTTCCCGAGGGAAAAAAATGAAAGATTCGAGATTTTGCCGTGCTGCTGCTACTACGGCGAAATGGATGCCCGAGGTGGGTAAGTAACGGGAAAAAGTAATCAGTTCTGAAGGAGGTCAGCGAAATCCCGTCTGTTGCGGCAACGACCACGGTTTTCCGAGAATCCTCATCCACAAATTGCTTCAGGAAAATGTTCTTCGTGGGCCAAAATAGTGACGTCTCTTGGAACTTCTGGGTATTGATAAAATGAAATGAAAAAGTTGAAACTGTAGAAAGCGAGCCTCGATTGAATTTCATCATCAGCCGACGTCAGTCGGAAGACAGGTTAACTGCAGCTAACCAATCGAACTTCCTCTCAGCTATCAGCTTCATTCCCTTATGATTCTTCACTTTGACCTCCGTCATATAATAGAATAGAAATAAATTTATTAAGTTGCACTGGGTACATAGCCCTTTGAGCAACAAAGAAAAAAATACGTTTCCTTCAATGGTATATGTACAATATATACTACTTCTTACAGCGTAACAGAAAAAAATACACAAAAATAAAAGAAACAACAAATACAGGAATACAGCATTTATCTTGCAAGAAGAAATTAGAAAATTTATCCTTAAAGTTCAGAGGAGTGTTTACATTCTATTTATTTCTGGCGGAAATGGATTCCACAAAATAGTTGTTTATACTGCCAAAGATTTTTTGTAGGTTGTAGTGCGATGAAATGGGTAGTACAACAGTGATTCTCTACTCCTTGTATTTATGTGTTTAGATACAGGCAACACCTTAAACGCATTGAACAGGTAAAGAGGTTCTTTACATTGGAACAGCTACGACAGGAAGCTACCTAAAATGTATCTGTGTTTATCGTTAATCTTTTACCATTGTAGTTTATTCCTGTAAGTAGAAATATGGTCATCCCGGCGCAAATAAAATACAAATATAATGCATGATTTTTGCAGGCGTTGAAATTTTATGTTAAGTGCATCAGACAAATCATAAATGACTAAGGAGCAGTAATCGAAATGGGGAAAGATTAGTGAATAAATTAAATGTTTTAAAAATTTCAATTGGAAAAACATTTCTGTTACTTTTTATTTGGTATGATATCACGTTAATCTTATTAGAAGCGTAATATACCTGATCATGCCAAGTTAAATTGGTGTTCATTTGTAAACCTAGGTTACATATTTACGGAATAAGGAATAGAAACACTATGAGGAACAGGAAAACATACGTATGTTGTCTTCTGTATTCCATTCTGTGTATTCCTCACCAATGCATCCTAATAATTTCTCCTACTATTAGCGTGTCTAATACCCCATCATGTTGTGAAATATATCCGATAAGTTTTTCTCATATTCTTTTCAAAGTTTTCACCATATTTCTTCTCTTCCAGCTCTCTCATAGGCCCTCTTTGTAGGTGATTCCATCCGTCCATTTTATCTTTATAATTCTTCGATGACACCATATCTCCTTTCATTCTATTCTCTTTTTTCTGTATTTATTTATGTCGAGGCTTGACTGCCATATTAGGGCATACTTCAAAGATATGTTTCGATACATAAATGAGGTGGATACTAAATGTGGGACGAAACTTAACACAAACGGATAATACGAGGGTAAGTCAATAAATAACTCGCAAAACTGGATAGAGGCAATAGTAATCAAATTAACTTCCTGAAGTTTATTTCACTTTTCTACATATACATCCTGTACATTCAGACACTTATCCCATCTCTTTACAAGTCCTTGATAGCCGGCAGCAAAAAAACTTTTTGTTAGCTTCACACCCAACTAGTAACCTCTTGGACGACGTTATCGTCATTTTCAAAACATCGGCCATCTAAATGAATCTTTAAGAGCCCGAACAGATGAAAATCACCAAATCACCATCACTAAGTCGGGACTGTACGGTAGATGTTCCAAGCGTTCCGAGTGAAATGTTTACGACTGCTGCTGATAATGAAATGCTGACGTTTGCGACTTATTTATCGACTTACACTCTTATTATCGCGATTCTCAGGTAAGAAACAAAATAGGAAAGGATCTTTCAGGCATTTCCTCTTTGAAACCTGATCGAAAGGAATGATGGATATCTCGCCCGTCAGGTACAAAGTTTTCATTTACTAAAACGGTGTTCATCGTATAATTTCCTTCCCGAGAGATATCACGAGGTGTTCACGTGGCATTATTTCCGATCACACCCATACAAATTATATTGCTCGTTACTTGTGTCAAAACGAAGAAGTGTAGCCATATTGTCTTAGGTTTAGTTAAAAGAACTGATTTCATTTACGACATGCTTCAGCAAATACGCAATTCCCTGCTATGTCGATGGATACATCAAATTTCTTATTATTCATTTATAGATTTCTCATTATCAATTTAAAGATTCGGTGACAGACGAACTCAGACATTGTTGCAGTTATTTGTTCGTTACTAAAATTCTAATATGGGTCGGTGCTTAAAATTTATTACCACTCAACTTTAAAGGAGAATGTCCTTCTCATGCCATATTTCCGCAAAACAATGGAGCATGATAGAATAATAATTATAAAATACATTTTTTACGTTGCTTCATCCATTCCTACTTTTCATGATCTAAAAATGTGTGGATATATTCGATTTGGCTTACGTTATCGGGTAGATGACTCCTTTTTTATACGAGGCCAGCGAATACGAAAAAATTTTATTTATTTCATTTCGCTGCGTAAGCTCCAAAGGTCGATGACGGCCTATGATTGTTTTTTTTCCGTATCGATTGGGCATTATCAGGAGGTCCTAAGTTAGATATTACTTCGAGGATTTTTCTGCCGACATCGTTATTTTCCTTCCCAATGAAGAGAGCCCGCGAAGAGGTTCATTGCCGAAATCTCTTTTGATTTCGAAATATTGATAAAAACATGATATTGGAGTAGAGAGGCATGCAAAGAAGAGATGAGGAACGCATAAGACGTCACACATAACTATAACGACCTACAGGGGAAAAGGAATATCATTTTATAGCTTTTAAATCATTGTTATTCAGTCATGGCCAGATATTCCAAGGAGTGGCAATCTTCATTCATCATATGTAGACTTGGGCTATTCTCAAAATATGAGAAATGTATGACATTGTAAGTGGGTATGTATTTATCATTAATTATTATCGATCAATAAAAAAAGATTCTGAATTATTTATGGCAAGCATACCGCATTATTTATGGCAGGAAACCGGACCATCGGTGATTTTCTCAGGGCTCTGGAGAATAAATCTCAAATTCATGGCGTTTTAAAATCACAATGTTTTCAATTGTAAGCTGTTTTCATCTAAACAGTTTCAAATTTCATTATTTGACGGCTGGCATTCTTTCAACCCGATTGAGACACCTTTACGTTTCAATGCGGCTGGTGAAAGTCATATGAGGAGGTGATATAAAACTTTCTAATTACCTTTATTGAATGCCATAAAAAAGGTAGGAAAATTATTCGAAGGCAAGTGCGAGAGTGGATTTAGCTGGTTTTTAAATCCAGCCGGACGTGAAACTGACATGAGTCATGCCCTTTTGGGATTTTCTTGGCTTTTATCTTTCAAATTAGTATACATTTTGCGTCCAATAAAAGCGACGCATGAAAATATAATGGTAAGTGAATGCGTGGATGAGAGCGAGAATCGTCGTATGGGAGTATGAAGGGGGTAAGATAAAAACGCATAATGTCATCACGGCCGTAAAATCTTTTATGGGAAAATGTGCCTGAGATTGATGTGGAAAGGCGTTGAGAGAAATGTTTGCGGCTGTAATAGTGAGAGTCCTTTTTCCCTCTCATCCAAGTGGCATTGCTGGTGGGGAAGCGACAAGATTTACTGGATTTCTTGGAAGAACTTTTGATGTACATTTTCTTTCCTTTACCATGTTAAAGACATGCTTAGCTAAATCATGTCATAATTTCCAATCTCTATCCCAAACAGTATAGTGTAGAATGTGCAGTATGGTGTATGGTATAGAATGGTGATAACATAAATCCGGGCCATCGGACTATGAGCGCTGAAAACAGAATTTTTTCATATAAAATATTGTAAAGTGCTGTGAAAAATAAAAATATTTTAAATGCATTAATAAACGCGGAAAGAAACATTCTATCAAACGCATTATATTTCGTTAAAATAGGTTGACCGTACTTCAAGATGCAGCTTCCTAAACTCAACGGACTCTCAACTGTGTTAACGGACAGTAGACGGTGCATACTTGCCCAAATTCTGAATAGGCGTTTAATAGGGAAAATGGGAAGAATCGCTTAGTAAAGAATATTTCAATAATGATAAAATAATGGAATTGTTGGATTTTTTCTCATTTTACACAGAGATATAGAAGCTTAGAGGATGTGATCAAAAGGGATAAGAATGCTGGTCGTTGCGTCGTTGGCCGATTATAAAAACTGATTTTTTGGATCGTAAGGATCAAAAAAGCGATATAAAAGTGTATACTTCACCCCATCGCTCAAAAGGTACTTGGAAATGTCAACCCCAAAAATATTGTCCCATAACTAAGGTTGATCTGTTCTTTCAACTGTACTCTAACTGAACTTGAAGTGTGCTCAAGAATGTACTGCAGTTGAAACAAACAGAACAGTTTGCCACATGACATAGCATTTTTGCAGTAGAGTTACTGAAACAGCAGGTTTCCAGCACTGTAATACAGCACAGTTTCAGTATAGTTTTTACCAAAGTACTTTTCCTATACTCTGATGGAGTACATTTTCAGTATAGCCCTCTCCGCAGTTCAGTCTCTACAGTAGGTACACCTCCATTGTAAATCATTCTTAACAAAAAAACAACAGTACTGTCCCGTTCCTGGCCGATTTTTTTTTCTCATAGTAATTTCATCCCTCCCAATGATGAAAACAACAGTAGGTACCTGAGCGGTATTTGCATTTTATGTAAGATACCAATCATTCATAAATAAATGGTGACAAAAATTAGATATTGTATTCCTTTAATGAATACATAGGACTAGAGAGCACATAGGTGCAGAGGTGATAGAGAGCAGAGTTGGTTCAGTCGTGTTGGAAGAAAAAAATAAAGTCGAATTCATTTTTTCTGTCAACGAAGTCACTACATTTTAGATGAATAAGGGAGCCAATACATTGAGTTGATGGAGACATCTGGGAAACTCGGGTAAATGTTGTCAATGAGACTTTTTAAAGAGAAATATTATCTTGAGTGCCATAGAAGTTAAAGGCATTGTTGTTCAACGGCTGGAGCATTCGACCACTGAAAAGAGGTTCCCGAAGGAGACGGTCTCAGGTGTAATTTGGATGATTTCGTTCGAGATACCTGTGGAGGTAGTACAGACATTTCACGAGAATAATGTCCATAACTTTCCAGTGCATATTCTATTTAATTTCTCTCTTATCCTGAATGGCTGGAACTACTTGATCGTTCGACCACCTCCCCTAATGCCAATATAATATATACCTGAGTATTATGTACGTTAATTGTGAGATATGTACGATCCGTATTATACTTGTTTGATCCAGTGTATCCCTTATCGTAGAGATTTCTTGTTCGAATGCCTGGAAAAGCCTCCTACGATACCTCCTTCAAAAATCCTCAAAGTGTGGAGATCGGGTTGGTGTGGTGGCTAGAGTACTGGCTAAGTATACAGGAGTGTTCAAATCCCTGTAGAGGAGGATATTTTTCAGAGGAAAACCGATCCCTGCTTGAGTTCTTGTGGAGGGCACTTCAAGTGCAGTACACCTTCTGTCGGATAAGACGTAAAACCGTGGTCCACTTGGCGTCTTTCGTTAAGAGCAGGCTGATGCCGACGCTGAGTTTCTATCCACTCTTCCTCCCTTACCTATCTCCTATGGCGCAAATGACCTTAGTTGTCGGTCGCATCCCCAAAATCAAATCCAATCCTCAAAGTGTGATTTTCTTGGCACTGGAAGCGATGCCCTTCGTAGGTGGCAGGTGGTGCCACTGGGAGAGGCTCAGGCCGCACTACCCTGAGAGAGAGTGTGTTAATTTTACACCGAGAGGTCTACCTTCACTAGTCAAACTGACCTTCGAGTTGGTCACTGAGTGAGTTCGTGATGAAAAAAGAGGGCACGCATGAAGCAATGAATGGTGGCTGGAGAGCGAAAGGGAAATATTGGGATAGGAAAGTATGACAGAAATTACTGGTACAGAGTGAGTTTTCTTAGACTTGCCGCCGATAATTAGGATTTACATGCGGTTTGTCCTAGAAAAGTGAAATGCTTAAACCAAAGTAACTATTCAACTGCTGAAAATTTTGCTTCACGAATATGAAAATGGATCAATATCAAATTTAGTTTCACTTACGTTATATCAACAAGACAAAAAATCAAGCAAATGATTAAATAAATTCAACAGATTCAGGCGAGATATCGTGGAAGTTCTTCATAATGTAAGAGATACAATTGCACTTTTCCACATATAGCTTTAATGCGTACAACGCGTTACGGCTCACAGAGCCATCATCGGGTACAAGAAAAAGTTGTAAGAGAGTGCATCACATATATATATATATATATATATATATATATATATATATATATATATATATATATATATATATATATATATATATCTTTTCAGAGGAGGGGGGGTAGTGGGAGGAGACTAGAGGAGGAGTGGGAAGGAGGAGGTAGTGGCGGAAGAAAATTGGGAGAAATCAGGAAAAACCAAGGGAGGAAAGGGGGGGGGGACGGACTAAACCGTGGGAGAAGGGGCAAGAAACGGCAAAGGGGGAGAAAAATGTAGGGAGGGGGGAAGAAGGCAGGGAATAGGCATGTCATTAGAATGTAGGGAAGCGGCGCTAGGGAAAAGGGATTAAAACTCTGCGAGGAAAGACATACATATCTGAAAAAAATTGCTGCGGGAAAAAATTGTATTTTTCGCGAAATATCCTTACTGAAAATATTTCTCAAAGAGATGAAACCAAGCAAGACAAAAAAAGAACAGAACAAATTTCTACAAAGCAATAATCGCGGCATGAAGAAATACGGTGTTTTACGACAACTCATACGCACGAATGTTACACAAAGACTGACATTAGGGTGACCAAGTCTCCCGTATTTCTCGGGATCTCCCGTATTTGACCCTATTTTTTCACGATCTCCCGGCTCCCGTATTTTCTGTCTCTTTGGGTTAAATTCTCCCGTATTTTTTCGTCAAGTAAAATCATTCAGTTTCAATCATTTAAATTTTGCACACACGGTCGAAATTCGTATAAACGTTCGAGAGCAGACGCAATTGATTCCATATAGAGTTTTTTCTATCGACTACCTCGTTTGGAAATGACCAACCAATGAGTTTAAATCTCCTTGTCTGTTAAACCAATGAATGCGTACTTACTTTCCTTCTTTCTTTCTTTGTGTTGCTCAGCTTGTGGTGCTTTGGCGAGATTTGGTTTCAGTGGTTTTACTCTACATCACCTGTGAGCCGTATAGGGTCAAGAGTTTATAATACAATAATGGGCAGTGATGACGAAGCTAAAACGCCACCAAAAATGAAAATGAAGTATATGTGTACATATCTTTCGAAATGGGAAAGTATATATTCCTGTACTGGACCTGCACAGCCTTATGTTCATAAAGCAAAGTGTTCCATCTGCAAAGTGTTGCTGAGTGTAGCATCGCACATGGTGGCAAAAACGACGTGGCAACCAGATAGTAATGCTCACACAAGAGAGTATTTTCTCTTATGAATTACAAGTGGACAGATGTTAGGAAGGAACAGGAGCAGTACAAAGCTGATCAAATCAAAACTGCAAGTTGCCATGAACTTCACGTATTCTTGCATTGAAATTTTAGAATTTGCAAAAAGTGATGGCAAACTACTTTCTGAAGCAAAATCTGTTGCAAAATATATTTAGGTCTTCTTAAAGTATAAAATAAAGTTATTTCTATTTTTATACAAACACTGCATTGATTTTTTATTTTTTGTGAAAATTTGCCGTGTTCTAAATATCCCTTATTTTTGGTCAAGAATATAGAAATCTCCCTTATTTTCTTCAAAAACAGGTGGTCACCCTAACTGAAATACAAGCGGGAGAGTTATCATCTGCATCAAATGACACTCCACATCACAAAAATTAGTGTCTCCAGGAATGGCAGTATTTTTCGAACATTTCTTTTTTGAAATAAAATGTTTCAAGATGATTATAAATGGAGCAAGAAAGGTAGCATCTTCCAAAGACTAACAGTTATTAACATTTAAATGCAACCGATAAGGAATAGTATTGCACTTATACACAGATTTATATCTAGAGACGCAATAGTGACTGAGGGGTTGGTGTCACTAAGATATTCCCAAGCAAACGAGGTGTTTATGTATTTACCTATGTGAGGAAAACGGTCGATAATTAAATTAACTAGTGAAAAGTTATGTAGTTGATATACTCAATCCCCACTTATGAGTGAATTATCCTTTAAATATAGACCCTCAAAAACTGAGTTGATTATTTTATAATTCGAGTAGCCTCTGTCTCTGAACCATTACAACGATTGCCCCCGACTTTGCTTACTTTCACTACCGTTTTCTTGAAGCGTTAATGCCACACACCCTTTGGGTGGCTTGCAGGGTATGACGTAGATGTAGATGTAATGTTTCACCATTTTTTTCTAAAGGAATGGTTACTATTAACGGTTACTTAATTAATGGTTAATGGTTACTACGTTACTATATTTCGTACAGCACCGAAATATTGATCACGTCATAGAAATTGAAAATTGTAGGTTTCCGTAGCCATTCGTGACTGTCAGAGAGGTTTCTAGTCTCGCCAAGTGGTGATAATTTTGATGGTTCTAATCGAGAAGAAACGTTGATCCTTCAAAATACTTAATAGGAAGAAAAACTGGAAGGCCTTCATGGCAATCAAATGCAAATGGTAACACCATCGAAAGTCGTAAGACTTGATTGATAAAAAAAAAGCTGTTGAATAAAATTTGAACCAGACACTATCGATAATAAAGGTCATCTTTTGAAGGCACTTTCTCGAGACGCTCGGCATGATAATTGCTGGTAACGGGGACTAGGAAAAAGCTGAGAACGATCGGCCTGGGCGATCTACTTGCGGTGTCTGTGGCTCAATGGTGTGTTGACCATTTTACGAGCGTAGGCACCTATTAAGGACTATGGTGGGGAGTGTCGACTCAACAAATTATAATGAGTGATTTGAATTATGTTGCCATGAGTGACTAGGAAATCCGATCGTCTTGCTTCCTTTGTAATTCATTCGATGATGGCAACAGTGGGAACCAGGGCATGGTTTGGAGATGTGATTACCTGCAATAAGGCGTTTTAAATGGAAAAGAATGTGTGTTTCAGATTGTAAGTCTTTCCCAACCCTTTGTCCACAGCTGAACATGGCCAGTGAATCTCGCAGAATGAGAATTTTAGCCTTGGAAATGATGCATACCAACGTTTGAATGAATATTATTCCCATTCCGCATTTTGTTATTGGTCCGATTAGAATCAGAATCATCTATCGAGAGAAGTTGAAGGGGTAAGATTCACATGAAATGACCTTCTTTTCAATTCATTCTACACTTCAAACTTTTCAACGATTGACAATGAGGCTTTCAAATATTGCCCCGGACTGAGAAAAGGATTGGTGTTGAATCTTTTCAATTACCTATATCTTGAGTTGGAAATTTTCCAGTTTACCTGCTGTGGTACTCGGGTACAAATACGGAGAATTTTCGTTGTAAAATGTATTGAGGGAAACACTTAGATGCGTTTGAAGACACAGGAATAAAAAGCAACGCGTTAATGAGATCGGTGATATTTTTAATACACCATTACTGAAACTCTTCCCGCAAGCAATCTATGACCAATATGACGTGCAGCGAGCTCTTTAAAACCACATGCATTTAAGTGAAATGGCTATGTAAAAACTCAAATATATGAAACAGAACTTCAATATTTCCGTGCCGTTGATATGCGACTAACGGATTTCTTGTTTGAAAGCAAATATACAGTTAAAGATAGTGTGACTGCTACTCTCTGTCAGGTGGCCTACACTATTCGCGGGCCACTCAACTCGGGACCAATCATTAATGAGAAGGCGTTTGGCAAACACTTCCTTCCTGTCATACTACAGGAATGTTGGCCGGAAAGAAATTAAATTGGACGCCTGTGAGCCATGCAATAGGCTGTCATTACGCAATGGACAAACTCCTGCGCTCCTATAACTTGCCTTTGAGTTGAGGGCGTGGAGAATGCTGGGACAAATATACAGAGTTAATAATTAGAGGAAGACAAATGAAAGTAAGTATATATGCCGGTTTGGGAAGAAATTATTTTATCGGGGAATTTGAAGAACGAGGACTTATGGAAGGAAGAAATGTAAGTCGAGGAATGTAGAAGTCTTTCATTTAAGTGAGATATTGTAGATGAAAGAAAAGTAAATTGCGTCTTGACACGCAAAGATGAAGCCTGATTTTTTTGCGAGGAAAGATCAACCTAGTTCGGCGACAAATCCATCCACTTCCGTTCTGAGACACACTCAATACAGAAGTGGAGGGATTAAGGTGTTTATATTGCAATCACAGCATATATAACCTCCTATATAACGAACCGCTCTTCATTGGTTATGATTTCCTCAACTTGGGAGGAAAAGTTATGATAGCGGTCCTTCAATGCATGAGAATGGGGCATAGTTTTTTAGCGTTAAACTGATAAAAAAAATTTCTGCATTCTATGAACTTTATTTATTATTTTTTCTTCGTTTTATCCTTGCACATTACTAGCCACTAAATTATATATGTAACTATAAATGCTATATTTAGCTGTATCATCTCGAAAAGTGAGGCGGTTATTCTGAAATGTGACACCTTTATGGATATATATCTGTGCATTTCTTCCTGGGGGGGAGGGGGGTGCAAGCTGCAATTAAACGAAACTACCTAATTATATTTTTTTAAAGAACTGGTTGTAATATTCTTGGCCAAGAAATGTAAGAAGAGGACTACCATACATGAAGCAGAGAAGAGAGTTTTTCCAATTATTGTTTTCGTCAATTTTTCTAAAAAGAGGACCTGAGCATGCAGGTGCCCATAGTATGCGTTTGATCATAGACTTCAGTTGCAATAGTTTTGAGAAACATGGAGAAATTAGCTGTAACAATCGTTATTGATTATTGTGCTTTAGCAGATTGAGTGGATTGTGTTTCGAAGTATAGATAAAGGAATATTCCTTCCATATTTTTAACGTAATTTAATTATTCTAGGAACAACATGGACGCAAGAAATGGTATGGTGCATCGGCAACGACCTGGATTACGAAAGTGCCAAAGCAACGATTCTTCCTCTGAGATTTCCTTTCATTGAGTGGGTATTTTACGTAAAGCTATGATTTAAGTTATCACATTTCAAATAAAAAATAAGTTTAATTCTAATAGCCAAGGATCCTGGCTCTGTTAAGTATTTTTAGCTGCAAACTATGGTTTTAACGAGGAGAGTGACTTAAATCTACTTCAAAATGCTGTTGTTAACTTCCTACTGTTAAATCAATGGTTGCTCTTATTGATATCTGAATATTTACTACGTTAATACTGTTCCATATTTCATGACATTATCCCTGTAAAATTACAAAGTGCATCCGTTGCATCTGGCTGCATATTTCATTTTTCATAATACATCATCCATTTAGGCTTACTAAAACAGAATAAATGTCTGAGATGAGTTTGGTTTTCCATAATACTTATAGATATTTTTTTCATCTTCGTTCATGTTCGGGGACTGAAATATAAGACAGGTGAGTGTCAGAGCATGGAAACTAATATTCTTGTCTAACGTAAAAAATTGGCTAAAAATGATCAATATCTCTCATTACCTGAAATTTTAGAAGAATAATTTCAATGTGGTATAACATTAGAATCACGGGTATAGCTTCCACATTCAATCATCAATAGCTGTAAAAAAATAATTAAACGTAAAAAGTAAGAATAAATAATGAGGAAAGTGAAGAACTAATTACGTTTATATACGTGAAAAGTGCGGTACCTCGCAGAAACGACGGCTGCTGGCTATATTTTTGAGGAAGCAAAACAGTGTACATTGAAGCGAGGGATGAAGTTTTCTAGTTTAGCAATTTGATGTCTTAATTCCATGTTGTAGATCTAATTTGGGTGTGTGTGAACAATCTCTACTTGGATTGAGTCAGTATTTTCCATTGTATTTCGCGTGTGAAACGTGTGTGCTGGGATGTATACCATAGTTTTTTCTCAATTGTCTTTCTTACTTTCAATGAACTTAACATTTAACCCTCTCCCAATTTATGCTGGTATCACTTCTTTAATAGAGCTGCTCAACATATACTTAGAAACTGTTAATATTTTTGAAGCTATAAAATTCATTCGGTGCTCCAGGCGTTCAGTATCCGACTTAAAAAAGAGATATTTTTCGATGTCTTATTGAGCCTTGATACTGTTTGAAATTTTCCTTCTGGAGGGAATAATTATGTGGTAAAAAGCGCAAAATTATTTCAGAATAAGATTTTTTATGTGAAAAATGACGGAAAAGTAATTTTTCTTATAATTGTTTTCAGCTTCTCTTGCTTATTTGATTTCCAAACCCAACCTGCAGAGGCTCTGGATTCTCCTTTCTTTGACTTTTTGAAAAATTCAGTGAATTTTACCATAAATATGGAGTCTCCGAGATATGTCAAAACACATCTCCCATGGGAGCTATTGCCGGAACAGATGAAGACAAAGAAAACAAAGGTAACTGTGTCAATGTTTACATTTACAGTTCACTAATGAAAACCCTAAAGTTTGTATGGTAGCAGAGTAGAATATTTTATGCTAAGACGATAGAGCCTGCAGAAAGCTCTGTACATTACGAAGTATTAAAAAAATTGCCATTTGAAAAGTTTCATGTGAACTATTAAATTGAGCCTTCTCCTAAATATTCCATTGATAAAAGCATTCAGCAGTTTGATAATTCGTGGTGATTCATTATTAAGAATCTGTCTGTAAGTAAAACGTTTGAATGTCACATGTGGACGTCATATAATTATTCATGACTCTAATGGCCGGTTGCTAGACATTCAGTAATGGAATCAATAGTTATGAGATCCATAAAGTTATAGGTCTTATAAATATATTTGGGTCGCAGGAACACATCTACTGGTTTCTTAACTTGTTTACCAATAGTTAATAGCTTCAAATATTTGATATGATATTCCCCCACCGGATAAAATTTATGAAAGTTTAGCCAGTGAATAATTGCTAATGCACATAATAATTATTCAGTAAGTGTAAATTAACTGGTCATCTGTCTCAAAACAACTCTCTTATTTAATAATTTACTCTCCAAGTGATTCATTGCTCATCCGCCATGTTGGATACTTATGGAACTCATAACTTCATCCCATAAGTTATGAAACCAATAAATTTTTCAAATGTTACTGCAACACTCAGTGAATGGTTGCCATGGCTTATTGATCCCGTAGCTTTATAGAATGCATATGTGTCATTCCTGCAACTGGCCATTAAGAGAATATTTCAATTGGAATAAGGTGTGCATGTATTGTACTTATATCATAGCACGCCTCTCAATCTCAAATTTTTCTCCTCTAATATTCCCTCGTTTACTTTCTCATTTGTGATTGTGGCCTTCCCTGTGATTTTGCCCCGAATCAAACTTTTTCATCGTGTCAAAGGACCATTGTTGTTAAATATTTTGATTACTTGATAAATATTAACTATTTGGTACAAAAGTCCCTTGAATTAAAAATCCTTTCATGCGAGGGTTATTTCTTACAGATAGTACTCGTATGATATTTTATGATGATATGATTTTTTATTTCATTTTGAATGCTTGATACTTTGAGTGGTTGTCATGTGTGAATGATTACGCCAATATTGCGGCCAAATTTTTAATAAGTGTTTTTTTCAACACAGATCATATACGTCGCGCGGAATCCAAAAGATACGTGTGTATCTTATTATCATCACTCACGGCTAATTGAAGGGTATAAAGGAAGCTTTGAGGATTTTATCGAATTATTCCTACAGGACAACGGTGAGAATTAAATATGAATAAATCCTTCTAAACAACATTTTGCATATATATTTATCATAAAAATTCCATTGGTCAATAATTAAAATGAATTCTAAATCAAGTCTGATTTGGCAGCAGTAGAATAACCATGAGGGACTAGGCATTGCCAAATGATAAACTAGTAAAGATGTGTGTATAGACCTTTAATACATTGGCTCATGTATTTCAGACCATGAAATATCAATTAAATTTCGCCTATTAATATCTTAATTATTGAATTAAGGTAAAAAATTATTTCTTTGCCGTTTTACTTGAGAATACCATCGGTAAAATCATGAATATCCTTTCCAGTTTCTTATAGTCCATTCTGGGATCACTTGCTTTCTTACTGGGAACACAGGGAGGATGCTAACGTTCTTTTCTTGAAATATGAAGAAATGAAAAGGGTAAGTTCTTAATAAAGTGCTCTCACAATGCAAAAAAGTTCTTCTTATAATTTTTAACTCACTATCACATCATTTTAAAATAAATTTTAAGTCAAATCGAGTTTGAATGTGGTAGACTCTCGCAAACCGGGACTTTTGGCCTATGGGGAGTAGAGCGATAGGTGTTCTCAAGGATCGCAAAATGGTTCTGCTACCACATCATTGAAAACTATCCGGTGGAGCAATTTTTTCTTTAAATATCATTGACTCATGCTCATATATTCATGTTTTATTGGTCGAATTGGGAAATGCCGGCTAGAGACGCGAATGCAAAGCGTGGAAGCGGAACGTACGCCGAATATTGCCGGGAGTGCGAACTTCCATCGTGAATATATTTTCGTATCTTCGCATAGTGGCTTAAATCTGAAAAAATAAGTAGGCCTACGATGCTTTATCTCAGGTTGGAAGTTGAAATTTCATCAAATATTTGCTGCATCATTAACGAAGAGGATTGGCTTAGAGTTGAAAAAATTACGCTTACGATTTTCGAAGACAACCTACGAGCGCAAACCATTGCAAAATTTTTCAAATTTCTCTTGTGAAGTAAACATTATTTTAACTGATAAGTCAATTTATTTACTTTATATTGACGTAAGTTACTGTCGCTTCGAGAAGTATTTGCTTTTGGTTTACATATATTGAAATAGAGGACGTTTATTCCAGTGCTCTTCTCGCTATCTACTTTTTATTAAATCACGTATGGACTGATAAAACAATGATTATAATTACATACCACAAGACTTTATAAAGATTTAAGAGCCAGCATTTGAAGAGAAAAGTTGATACTGTAGACTACGTTGAAATTAATCGAATTTTAAATCGTGCGGCCGAGTCCTCTGCCCACCGACGGCTCGGCGTACAGTGACATTTCTGCCACCTAAAAACTCCCGTGGAATAATTTTCCAAATGACCAACGACTAATAAGTTCTACGTCTTATTGAATAAATAATGGTTCTACAAATAAATTCAATATTAATTCTCACAGTAAATCAATTATTCTGTATTTATCAAAGTTACAAAAAGGTGGCGATTTTTATTGCAATGTATTTTGAAATGTAAAATTTGCATTTATCTACCGTGAGCATTGCGTAATGTTTATGTATAATTGTCTCCATTAAATCACCATTTCAATCAAGAGGGCACGTATTTCTTAGGCAAAGTGATTATAAGTCGTTTGTGGTGAAAGGGCACCCCGAAAAGTATTCCTTTTGAGAACTCCTCGGATAACCCAGACCATACTCTCCCCCTATATTGTCCGATTTTGCGAGGGCCCACTTTGTTTGTCTTAATGTATTTAGAAGCCCATGAGATTATGCACAAATTACTTCATTAAACTCTCTGATATTCAGTTATTTTATATGCCTATTTTATTGGGTACTTATATTGAAATGTCTCAGTTTGGCTATTAAAAATATAAAACATACATAAATAAATAATAAAAACAATATAAAATAAAACATACATATCCTCATGTTCTGTTTGAAACTTTTCCAGGACCTTCCATCAGTTATCAGGAAGGTTAGCAAATTCTTAGGGAAAGAACAGCTTAATGAAGAGGACATGAAAAAACTGTGCGATCATCTAAGTTTCGAGTCAATGAAAACCAACAGCTCTGTCAACTACGAGTTTGCTGTTGATAAGACACAGAATATGGGTTTGTCACAGGGTGAGCAGCGTTTCATGAGAAAAGGAAAGGTGAACAGTTGGAAAGAAGAAATCAGTCCTGAAGTGGCCGAGCGTTTTGATGCATGGATTGAGAACAATCTCAACGGTACTGATGTTTCGTTTAAACAGCTTTTCAAACTCTAAATAAGTTAGCCAAAGTTGCATCTATGACTTAACTAATTACTAACTTGTTCACTTGCTGTAAGTCCTCTCGTGGATCCATCAAATATGGTGCTCAATGACCAATTTATGTTGCTAATCTCGATTTAAAAAACATACAGATGCACTTCAACACGCTGTATGTTGCTTAAGTTTTCTCACCAATTGCTCGAAAATATTGTTTTCTTCACGATTATTGATTAAATGCAGTGAAAGTAATATCCCAATTGCAGATAAATTCTAAGGAAACATCGTTTCAAATTGGATCACATTTATTAAGCCTGAATTCTTGTTGAGGACTTACTGTGCAATATTCAGCCGTTTTCCCTTCAATTTTGTAAATAATTGTTTTGTTTGATACCAAAATACATCTTTTGGTATATTAATTAAACATTGTTGCCTCTTACCCTAAGTATGTCTGAAAAGTAAATGAGAGGAAGGTTTGGTGTGGTAACATTTTTGGTGATTGGCTGGTGATAACATGTATTGGTGGATGGACAGCTTTGAGGCTCCGGTGAATGGAAGTAGTGATACGTCGAATTAAAGACATTGGTGATGGTGACAGGGTAATATTTGAGTTTCATCTCTCCAACAGAGTAAATGATTCGGAAATTATGTTTTGGAACGCTTTTGTTCTCTGAAGTGATCACTGTGGTGGAGTTTTACTAACAATTGCAGTCAAATACACGTGCAAGCATGTGCAATATATTTTTTCAGTAACTGAAGTTGTCTAATCTTAGACAATATTATCCAAAGATTATGAACCAAAGTTTTATCTGTGCCAAAGCATTCTGTCTGTGATTATCTCATCCAAAGGTCTTATAACGTGCCAAATGGCTTGCAATATGATAGCCAAGTTCTTTTAAACGTGCCTATTTTTACAATTAATATCGGCAAAATATAGATTTATGTCAATAAGTGTTCTTATTGTATCTTCTTGTTGTCGTATACTCTACGATTGAGAACCTGTGATTGCATTGCCAAATATGATCCAATAAATATTTTATTACATCTTTATATCTGGTGTTTTATATGAAATAATTGTTATAAATTTTCCCTAACGTGCATGAATTGGAATGATTTGCATGACAACATATGTGCCATGAAGTAATGTAATGGACTAAAAAAGGTTGGTATTGATGGAGTTTTTATTTAATCCCAGGTGATGGCTTCATTATTGACTAATTGCATGCATTATGGAGCTCTTCTCCAGAAATAGTCTAGAAATTGATGGATAGTTTTCTATTTTAATATTTAGCAATGTCAGTTAAATGAAAGGATTTTTTCTCAACCACCTGTAGGACTGAATTTACACACTGAAAGCAGTTTCATTAAGTGGATGGCTGGAAAACAGTGATCCTGAGAGAAGACTTTTCACATGGCTGTGTTAAGTAACAGAGGTTTGGAGCGATGAAAGTCCAAAATAAGGCAATCTGGCAGTTTTTAAGAAAGGTTTATCCTGAGGATGTATACTTTTAACTTACAGTATTTCAGGAGTATTACTTTGTATATCGATTACAAAAGAAATATTCATGCAAATTGTAAATGCTTGTGATTGGGCATGAACATAGAATTCTTTAATGTCACCTCTATTCTGGGGACATAGTGCATGAACATAAGTTCTTGTAATGGATCAAATGTCTATATAATATGGTATTAGAAAGTAATTCCGTATGAGGAGGGGCTGTATTTTTCCACAATTCTTCAACTTCATCCAGTTTTCTATACTGAAATTTTTGGGTCCTTATATTTCTGCTCATGAAATCATTTGAAGCTCGAAAATGTCTCTGTAAGTATGAACTGATCACATTGTGGCAACTCAACTGAATTTTGAGCAATGGCTGTTAAGGTGGGTTGTCAATCACAGTGAATTCTGCAATCATGATAATTTATTTGATAATTTTTCTATTATGAATAAAAAAATTATGTGGTGAACTATTTAATGAATTATTTATGTTAACCATAACCTTACTTCGTGCTGGTTAATTAATATTTTTGCCATTGACAAAATGAGCAAACGTGACAAATTGGCATTGGTTGATTTATCGAGTTTCCCAATGGCTTGAGCTGAAATAAAAATTATTACGATGGTTGTGAATTAGAAATTTCCCAATGGTTTACGATAGATTGAGCAAATAAATTTCCAGATTTGAAGGCTATAATTTATTTAAAGTGGACATATTAGGCATTTTAACAGTCCTTGCTGGGTACCAATGAAATAGAAAATTGGTTGTAAGCAATAGTTGTAAATTTGAAATTTCTCCCAGGATTTTAAGATTACAGAAGGCGAATAGGCGACTCACCCTTAAGACAAGTAGACCATTTCAAGTACCAGGGATCCGTAATAACAGCTACGGGCTCTATGGAAAAATACATTGAAAACCTAAAAGCAACTGAATGGCAGAAGTGGAGATCACTAACTGGTATTCTATGCGATGCCAAGATGCCAATAGAAGCCAAGGGAAATGTATATAAGAGCGCAATAAGACCAGCTCTACTTATGAGTCTGAATGCTGGGCTATGAGGCGGTCAGGTGAACACTAACTCCATGTTACAGAAATGAAGATGCTACGATGGTCCATGGGTGACCCTTTTAGACAAGTTTAGAAACGAGCACATTCGAGGAGCATTCAAGGTGGCTAACATAACTGAGACAGAAAAAATCATCTGTGTTGGCACGGGCATGTCATGAGGCGTAACGAGAAACATATAACAAGGAAGTTTATGAACATTGAACAACCCAAAAGAGGTCCAAGATGGATGTATTTGAAACCACTTGGAGTGATCCCGAGCTCGTAACTAAGGAGTCTCGTGATACAATCACAAAGGGCTCGAGATATTGAAGTATTCCAACCACAGGTAAAAATCTCACTCCGTGTGCTCTTTTGAGATTTTCTCGCAGGAATATTGTTTGCGTCGTCGATTATGTGGAAAAGAGATGTAGAAAACAGCACATCAGACACTCAATCTATCCTTTCACGAGGGTAAAACTCACAAAAATCTCAAACCGTTCGTTCTTGAACCACGTGACTCCATAGTTATGTACTCGGAATCATTCCCAACGGTTTCAAACACAACCCCCCAGTCCACCCGCCGACGACCTGGATCGGGACCATTGCTAAATGTAGCAAGACAATGGATATACAAGATTGATTGAGATGACGCAACAACGCATGGAGTGGCGAAGAAGAGCCAAGAAGCCCGACCCCAAGAGTCATGGGAAATAGGCATGGAAGAAGAATATTTGGAGATTACATTATATTGATAGGAAAGATATGTATTAGGCCTTTTCTCACAGGATACCGATGTAATAGGAAATTCCCATAGTTTCCCACACTGCAACTATGGGCTAATCTAAGGATCCAATACAAATTAAACTAGCCTTTCATTTATCCAGAGATAACGTATCTTCGTGCGTCTATTCGTAACTATTCTCGGGTCCACCAACTTCCTGCGTAGATCCAGCAGTTCCGTAATGTCCCAGCGTACCACCTTTTGAGCTCCGTTGAAGACTTCCGGAATGTCCTGTTCGATAGGCAAGACGCTCGTCTCCTAAGGAGTCCGTGGGTCAGGGACACTTGTTTCAGGGCTGGATGGATAAGCTTGGAGTAAGTGTTGAGCGTTCGATAGTCTAGAAACGCCGTTAGTCAGTCCGGTAATCATTTTTTCTCGTTGATGGTTTGACACCAATGTTTCGACTCTCTAGCCAAAATTTTTTTTCTTTCTAAAGTCATCAGAGTACATGATCTCGAAAATTACTCCATTCTTCCCTGAGTTCCTCAGGCAGTGGTGGGTAACATGAATTAGCACAAAATACCTCAACAATATATCTTCATATACAAGGTTACATTTACAACTCTATGGTCAAATGATGACAAGAAAAACATAGCGGCTCTATCTTACTTTTTGGTTTATGTTTCGTTTACCAGTTTACTGAGTTAAAAATGGTGGTGACCTCTTTTGAAGAGTGAGGGAACAGCACTTAATTAAAGAAGCAATCTACGCACCGTCATTCTGCATGACGCTCCATTTCCTTAACTCGCATTTCGACAACGATTGCGACTTACTTCCATTCAAAAGCACTTCAAACACCAGCAACCAATGCCAAAGCTCTGGCATGGTAAACACGTTCACTACTGTTGGCGTTAACTTGCGTTCACGCAATTCATAACAGTATCCAAGTTACCAGTGTAGAAAGCCAGTTATTTAAGCGAAGCAAAAAGCGTATCATGCATTGGATTTTTTATATTGCATATTTTTCTATGCTAGATTGGTCTTAATTCTTCCTTTTGAATTCTCTCTACCTTTTGAAAATATTTTTTGTTCCATACCAGAAAGGTTATAAGTCTTACCTTCAAATAATCTTTGCCCTTAAAAATATTTCCAAATAAAAATAGATATTTTACATATCATGAAACAATGAGCCCTCATTCACCAAATTTGGTCATGGTTTACGTTTTTTATTCCAAGTTGCATTCTTGAGAGTATGATTTTTATGGGATGCAATGTAATTTTATAACAGATTTGCATCACTACTCATGGGAAATACAGTTAAGAAAGAAGATATTTTCCATGTAAGTATGGACCTAGGTCGAATGCTAACACTATCGACCACTTCTTCTACAGAGGTCCGTGCTTAAACAACTAAGAACCACTTCGCAAGTAAATACTATGGCAACAGAAGCTAATATAGAAGTAACTTCAATACGTTAAGCCGACTGTATATGCGTTCTCTCGTGAGAGCTCAATTCCAAGCCCACAGATTTCTTGACGATACGCGAGCGCACACCTTACAAGTATTCCGTCGCAATTCGTAGCCAATGTAGAACAATAATTATTAACGATGACGTTGAAAATTTCGTTACACTGAAAAATTGGGAATGATTTGAGTTGTAAATTAGGGTGGTCTGTCCATGGCCTTGACGTACGACACGTTCAAAGGTAGATCAAGGGTAACTCAGTAAAATCCCTCACCAGTCATTCGTATACTTAGAACTTGAGATTGGATGTGAGTACAGTCATCCATATCAATGGATTTCTCACTAATGTGTGGGATTTTAATGGCCAGTTTAGAGTTAGGGCATATCTGAGTCGTGCTTGTTGTTGCTGTCGTTGAGTTCCTAAAATTTAGGAGGCGTTAAGTCAGGCGGGAGTCGATAACTGAGGACATAAGAACGGATACATTTAAATGAATGAATCAAAAAATGACTTTGCGATACACGCAATAACTATTTACTTATCATGATCAAGGTAAGAATTAACACATTATCCAAGTCACCGAGTGTTATCTACAAAGAAATTAAAAAGTTTAGCAATGAATGAATGTGTTCAAAACTGAAGAATCTTTTAGATTCTCGGGCAGGTTATCACAGATACCGCATCCAACATCAATGTAAAGTAATGTTTCGGCATACCTACGTAAAATATGGTAAAAAATTGGCTTGCACAATTGTTTTCTCTCAAAGGATCATATAGAGGTAAACATTCAGCTGGTCGCAAGTTATGAGAATTGCAAAAATGATGATTTTTGAAGGGATGAAGAGATCGGCTGAGAAGGTAATGAGAGGAGATCTGCAGCGAACCAATCTTTGGACTAATGTCTTTTAGTGATGAAGATAGATCGATTCTTTAAACTGATATTTCTTGAATTTTAGAAACCGCTGTATGCTTTGTAGTGTATACCTTTCGGGTTGAATAAAATTGGAACTTCGTAACTTTACCTCGGGTTTTGTTGACGTCCTCGATCAGTTTCAATATATCATCGTCGAGTCATCCAGCCAACATGAAATCTCCACATATTGGATTCCTCAGGGCTGATGTTGTAGTAACATGATAACAATTCGGTCAGGCGGTTTGTTGACAGTGAAATTTGTCCACAGAATAACTTAAGTACTTAGTCATACCTATCGTTATTAAGGAAAATATATTTTCATATCTTCCCTCATTAAAGATTCAAAATTGGGTATGTATTGTTTTATTTGAGAGATACGACTGATATTTTTTGGATTGTGAGTGCACTCCTATGCGTCCCCATCGAGGTTTTCTGTGGTTCACGTTAATGTATGGGCGTGCACTACAGGAGAGTTTTATCGTAATGGCTTGCCAGGATAGAAATCCCGGTTTTCGCTCTACCACCAACGTATCGTTGTGCTTGGTTCGTATTTGAATACATAATCTCCCAATTCTTAGGAGTATTAGTAGTAGATTTTAGTCTCTGTGGATGCATTTGCAGTTTTTTCCATTTGCACCTCATGCAATCCGTATTTGAAATAAATAAAAATCACAAATAAAAAACTTATATTAAATATTAGATACTTACTTTGTCATTCAGCCAAGTGAGAAGTATTTAAACTTAGGGGTAAGGAAGCATAGCTAACTAAAATTCCTGAGTCACTTGAAAATGTTTTTTACGCAGGTGGCATCCTCTGGGTTGTCACTTAAAACTTCTTATAACGTTAACCTGTAACCCGATTCCGTCAAACTCCGTCACGAACTTTCTCACGCTGTGAGGAAAATCGAATGTCGCTCATTGAGGCTGGTTTCTCTACTTTGTGAAGCTACATAAATGGGTCAGGGTGCGGTGCCCTACCATTATTTCTGACCAATTTGAATCGGAAGCTGATATATCTGTTTAGCAAGAGGTCCATAGTACCAAATGGAAGTTTCCTTCGCAAAAATGCCCACCGCATTGTGCTAAAATTTATTTTAGCTCGAAAAAAACAACACGAGGGTTATTTACGAGTAGTCTTATCTGGGGTAGAAGGAATTTTCGCAGATTTCCCATTTCAGAGTGTCTCTTATTGGGTCAAGGTTAAAAGGATGAAAACCATGGACTAATTCTGATGAGGACTATTTTTTAATAAAGGGGTAAGTATGAATGGCATACGCATTGTGAAAAATGTGTATAAAGAGAGCAAAATTCATAGTGTATCGCTAATAATAGCCTTCATCATACTATTAGAATAATTTAAATACTAGCGAATACTCAAGCAAGCATTTAGGATTTCGATTATGGAATATTTACGTTTTACGTTCAATATTTGGAGTTATAAACGCTAAAGTTACAAATTTCCGAGATGAAATCATAATCCTGTCTCAAAGAGAAGGCAGTGATGTTTAAATCACTTCCAAGTGCTTATCTTTCTCGAGACATTTACACACGTACATATTCTCTGGCCTTGTGGTTCGAATTTGCCTTCAGCAAATGAGGCAGAGCGATTAATGTCGATGCATACGGCTCGTTACTCACCATACGATGGACACTTAGTTCATTGTTCCATCTAATGAGCACCTGTTGACCCGTAACAATTGATAGAGGCAAACCTGAATCTAGGGGATGTTTTCCACCACCGATTTGAAATGTTGGATGCCACATTTATCCCAATTTCTCAAGGGTAAAGTGGAAGGATTCACTAGTTTCCAGTATAGGGAAAAAGGATACTTCAAAGACGCGTGGATCAGAGGAGAACAGCAGGTAATCTCAATTTGTCGTACGTTTATTTAGTTGACCTCGGTCGCGAAACTGCTGGAAGACATATGCCAAAGGCAGATGGAAACTCAGTTTTTATAACATACAGCATCCTTTATTTCGTCCTTTCACTTGTGTAAATAATTCAGTTCTTAGATGGATATTACTTATGAAATATGCGTCTTTGCATTTCAACTTAATATGCAGAGGGAAAGAAATATAAGAAGGAAAAAATCTGAAAGAAAAACTAAAATTTCAAAGACAATATATGTAATAGTATAGAGTACATGGAGTATATTACCATGGAGTGTTGCAACTCTACGGTATATACTCCATGACTCTACCTATTACCATAGAGTAACCTACTTATTACCATGGAATATTATTACTCTATGGTAATGGATAGGATTAATAAATTATTATCACTCTATGGTAATATACTTATATGGTAATTACCATAGAGTACTGCTACTCTATTGTAATAGGTAGAATTTTTCAATATAATATTTAATTTTGTTCCAATATACCAGACGCTTAAAATATTAAAATTTCTTAAAATATTGAAGGATTAATATCACTTTGACAGCACAACTATGTGTGGCCATTCCCTCAAAATGTAAGAAATTAACGAAATCGAATCTCCACACATTTCAAGTCTTGAAAGCATAAAATGCTTATCAAGTATAGCATACTAAGTGGTTAAATAGGTGGGAGAGATCCAAAAGCCAAAGATTCCATTCCGAGTTGGACGTCGGTGTCGTCTTGTGATAAAGTTGTGTATACAGCCTTCTGGCAAGCTATCAGAAAACCTAAGCAGCGTTTATAGCGACCCCATGCTGCTGCTTTGTATACTGCTGCTTTGTATACTGCTTGAGTGACACGGTCAAAGGCAGTGAAAGTAATAACACAGAGTACATGGAGTATAATACCATAGAGCGTGTTAAGTATGTAACCATAGAATAATATTACTCTGGTAATATACTTATATGGAAATTACCATAGAGTATCATTACTTTATGGTAATTAGTGCTTTACTTAATTACTATATAGTAACCTTGACTTGAGTGACACGGTCTGTAATGTGTTGGTTGGCGCATATACTTTACAGTAAAAATTAGTTAGCATTGATCAGTTCTACATAAAGCATGGCGGCTAAATACTAAGGAAATATTACAGAGACATCTAGAATGTTGATAAAATGGCTGAGGGAAAAGTATTAATTTGTAAATAAGACGTCTATCGATTTTCCTGATTTGTAAATACATTGTATTGAACTTCTCCTTACGTATCATAATTTGTTCCGTGATCCACATTCTATTTTCCATGTTTATTAAATTAATTGTAACTCTTTTCTTCATCACAACTTTTAAATAGCAACTGCCACAATCACAATTTTATATAATTGCTAGTTACCCCCCGCGTATAACTTAATTCTTATGGAGCTAGTTGAAATCGCAGACCGAATATCGTTATGTTATCTTTGACTAAGCTCATGGTCAAGAGAAAGAATCGTTTTAGTCTTGAAAGCGATACGCTACGCATGCCAAATACTCGAGGGTCGAGGTGTCTTGCGGGAAATGCACACTGAATGAATAATGCGCCATTAAAATATTATGGGATTTGATGCAATCAATCGCTAGGGAAGACTGACCGTATTAGAGTTTCGCCATATCTGTCATAGTTCAAAAGGCTTTAGAACTGCGAGGCCGTCGCGGAAGGTTTAGATTGCCTTGCACATCCTAAAGCAAAGCTAACGACTCCCTCATGCCCATTTTAAAATCACGTCTTCTTTACATGAAATGAATTGATAAAGATCCAACTATCTGGAATTATGCCGGTAAAATGTGATTAATTGGTGGAGAGATATGTCCGCCTTAGGTTTACGCATGGAATAAATCTTTGATCGCGTCATTGAAATAGCTACCCTGTAATCCCAGGTGGATTGGATTGTATTCCATGTCCAAAGACATAATTGAGTGCGATGTATGCACGCTGCGAACAGAGAATGTGTCACTCCCATATTAGAGCGAGTGTTGGATTCCGTTGCCTGGTTGACTGAACTTGGCGCAGGGCGCAGCGTTCAAAATCGCATTAATTACCGCCGAGGTCAAAATGCAATCTCCATGATTTTCTAGTACACATTCTGCCACAAAATATACCAATGGGATATACTTTCTTATTCATATATCAAATATACAACCACCATTTCAATATAACTTCACAGTTTCTTCTTAATCAATCCTTTCTTGGTTGTGATTAACTACGTAATCCTTTGATCTGGCTTTGGGTTACGGGAAACGTTGAAGCACCTTCACAGACTCTAAAAAGTTAAGAAATACATAATAAAATAAAGGTCGTAAAAGTTAAATAATAAAACAAATATATAAAAAATAGATTAAACCATACATTTAAGGCTAAGAAGATTAGACAATAAATGTTTACGCTTTCTAAAAAATGAGACCAAACTAGAGAAAAAGAAAAGCAACTTATAAAGGATTAACATTAGTTATAGTAGTTTGATTATATATAGTTGAGAAGTACCGTCCACGAGTTTTCGTAATTGAAAAGTGTAAATTTACGTGCCAAAATTATATATTTTATTCTCTTCTAAGGTTACTCTGCCCTCGGGTAGGTTTCAACTGAACTGCTCCCTCCATGCTCGTCTATCCTTAGCTGCCTATTTCAGCTCTTCTTAACTCCATTCATTCATAATATCCGTCAACATATTATTTCTTCGTCTTCCTCTCCCTCTCTTTCCCTCGATCTCTCCTTCTAACATTCTTTTAAGCAGGCAATCTTTCCTGAGGGCGTGTCCCATTTAGTTCGCCATCCTCTTTCTTACTGATCTCAAAATATTCCTTTTCTCATTTGTCCTTGCCAGCACTACCTCGTTTCTCACTTTATCACTCCATTTTAATCTTTCCATTCTTCCCCATAGCTATATTAAAAATTCCTTTAGATATTTCTCCTCTTTTCTCCAAACTGTCCATGTTTCTGCTCTATAAATCTCAACATTTTAAATAAAAAACTTATCAAATCTTTTCCTTAAGCCAATGTTGATTGATTTGACTGACAGTAGTGGGTTGACTTTACTGATGGATGTCCTTCCCTGTGATCTACTTCTTCTTATTTCCTCCGTACAACTTCCATTCCATGTTGTAACACATCCAAGGTATCTAAAGGATGGTATTTGCTCTAGCCATTTTATATCAAGGGTCACGTTTAGAACTGCTTCCTCTTTTCCTGCCTTCATTACTTCAGTTTTCCCAATGTTTACTTTATATCACCTATTTTATTTTCCATTTTTTCATCAAAGGGCCCTTTAGAAATTTACATCAGAGAGCATTAGGAATCTGCATCAAACCTAAACGGAAGGTAAAAATAAATATGCATCATGGGCATTATCAGGATTGTGTCAGTGCCCATTATCCACAACCAATCTCAGAAAAATACCCATATCTCTTGTATGTCATGAGGCAGAAACATTCCTAATGATGCTGATAGGATTTAATTTTACTAAAATTTGAATCGGGCGATAGGCATACCCTAATCTTATTACATACGCCTCCATGGGCTTTGCGTAGCTGGTGACACACATATATTCAGTGGTATCCGGCGAGATATTGTGGGACATCACCGTGAATTTATAAGAAAGAAACTGAGAAATGTTCACTTTGTTATTAATTTGTGTGGCGTAAATGAACCACATTTTCAACAAAAATTAATTTAATATAATATGAAATAAATTGGCACAAAATATGCAACACAAATTCTGTAGAGATGATTGCGATCGTTCCCCGAAGGACCAGCGGTGCCCAAGCCGGAAGACGACAGCTCGTGTTGATGCATGAGGATCAGCGACCAGGCGTTGCACAGCTGAGAGAGGGGGGGGGGTGAGAACTGCACCAGCCGACATCACACGAGAGAGAGAGAACTAGAGAGTCCTCTTCCACACCGTCGCTAGATCCCGAGAGAGTGGGAAGAGGGGAGGGCGACGACAGCTCCACCATAGCCAACAAATAAAAGAAGATCGTTTAGCATGGCACCGAATAGTTTGTGAAACGCGTTTCTACGCTTAAAGCATCATCACTGTACCTGATGATGACGCTTTAAGCGTAGAAACGCACTGTATAAAAAAATAACAGAGCGGACGTTTCAAAGTTTCTTTCTTTTAAATTCACTGGTGACACTTTTAAGGTCACTATAATTATCACTAAATAGGTGAATTAAGAAGCGAAATTTTCAACTTTTTCCGTAGCAATTTCTTTCACCCAATTGTGCCATAGTTCTGTAGCTCTGTGGTGTAAATATAATGCCCATAAATTCTATCTACGCGTTCCATGTGCAAGTTTTACGTCATCTCTCCTAGAGTTTAGTGCAATTAGCCCATGAACTGCTAAGTATGAGGGGAACGTGACAGATAGGACTAATTTTCTGATTACACTTCAGTCAGCCGAGATAAAAAGGTTGAAATGCTGTCCGAATCGGATAAACACCTCCTTATTGGAAAACATGCCATCAGGGCAATCAAGTAATTTTAATAATTCCGTCTATGAGTTGGAGTTTGATATTTTATTTGCTATTTCATGAGAGAAAATGGAATACTGCTTAACTCAACGTCTTGCAGATATACTTGGAATCTTAAGAAAAGATCCCTGTTACCTGACCTGGATTCGAAGCATATGTGGGAAGCTCACTCGCGGATAATCGAGAAGGCACGAGATTCGAACGCACGGTGCGCGAATTGAAAAGACATCTTTCCATCCTCATTAACGTCTTTCAGGTCAAGACTTCTAATACCAGTTTGCCATTGAAATGCAGTTGTCGACGGGTTACTTTTCTGTGTCGGTGTTTGGAAAACCGTTCGCCTTGGTCTGAGAATACAAAATATGCTGCGGAAAGCCGCATGCTTGGTCAAAATCATTAACGATCGAACATTGCCCAACATCTATCGAATATACTGGGATGGAAACCAGTGGAGAATCCAAGAAATAATGTAAAAATTAAATTAAATTAATGCGTTTATTCTTAGGGCATAGTTCTAACCCCAAATTGCATGTGTAGTTAAGGATATTTGGAAAAGACCTGAGCATTTACGTCCAACAAATCAACGGTGCTATAATTTGGTTTTCAAACGACCAGGAGCAATTCAGAACCACAACCCAAACTGTATAAAAGCACAAACAACAAGTACGATTAAAATATAGACAAAAACCATTCTGGATTACCGGCGGATATGTGAATAATTTAAAAGAAATAGACAGTTCCTCTGCTTCAGGCATAAGAGAGCTTTTAAAATTTTCTGTATGATTATACCAATTATACCTATAACTAAAGCTCATGAGTTCTCCTGCTGTAATGAGCTCTCTTATGCCCATAGTGGTAACAGTAGTAATGAGGAGATGCAGCCGTAAGCCGAGTCCATTTTTGTTACTGAGGAGAGGAGTGCTGATTGGCGACAGTATAGGATTTTTTGGGGATTGAAAGGGCTTTAAATCTTGCCTCTTCTCTATACGCTGTGCCCAGGGATCGCTGACATTTACACACTTTCCAACAAACTAAATTCTGTACTTGAAGTAATCTCCATATGCTAACCAATGACTGAAATATCTCTAAATTAACAAACCGTACGGTTTCAGGATGAATTATGTGAAATTTTTCCATGATAGAAAAGAAAAACTATGAAAATTCCACTTAGAGAAGATTTAATGCACGACCCGGGTTTCAACACATTATGTCATCTTCGGGTGAAGACGACATCTTACCTGAAGATGTTGAAACCCGGGTCGTACATTAAATTTTCTCTTAGTGGAATTTGCATAGTTTTTCTTTTCTATCATCTCTAAAATAATTGAAAGCAGTCTTTAACTAACAAGTTGTTATCCTTGGAATGTATTGTTAGAGGGCCAGAGCAAGAAATAGCAACCAATTGATGTTTTTACCCCTGGGACCTAGAAAATCATGTAATCTCTATTTTACAATAGATAATTAATTATTGCAATTTTTTACCATTAAGGTACGTCCATACGCATCCTCTTTAAAAACATGAATAATCAATCTGTAGTGTCGCCTTCCCCGTGAGAGATATCAGTAATTCTCAGTCAATATAAAATATTATTTTTGACATTTAAAATTCGCATTAATAACGCCAGATTCGAGATTTATTTACATTGATAAAAAAAGCCATTTTCAGCATGGGTGCTATAGGTATTTTCGTCAGCCTCGCCCTCTCTGACGTCTTACGTCTGATGGTTTATTTGGAGACACTTTTCCTGCCCAAGGCGTATCTTGGTATTCATGATCTTAGATCATACCAATCCAATCCCATGTCATTCTGGCCAGCTGCTCATCCTCCTTATGATCATCAAAACTGGTTTCTTGCGACATTTCGCCACGTTTCTTTCCCTTTCCTCTCTCATTACATTTCCCCGAAGTTTTTTTGTAACTTTTTATCCCTGTGATTATCCTTCCGCCGTGTTTCCTCATTTTCTCCCGGCGCTGAACGAATGTAATACTAGAGCTCGCATCTCTGACCGCACGCCAGCGTTCCACTCAAGGTTGGAATGCGGAACGCATGAATGTACCCCAGAGGGATAAGTACGAGGGAGTTCTCTGGAAACAGTCCACCAATCATCTTTGGCTCCTGGGAGAAGGGGGGCCACAATCCTGAACTGGAAAATGTCTTTTCCTATGTCAGTTAAGGTAGTTTGAGCGAAATATCATTTCTCTTATAAATTAATGGATTTGGTCTTATTTTAAAGGAAAATATCTAACCTCTCCAAAGATATCAAAACATCAGCCCCTCACCAAACTACTTTCCAAGTAACTTGACAAAAATAACAGCCCTTTTACATGGGAAATGGTACGCGTATGCACTCCAGTGGGACATCATTAAAGACATAAGAAATTTCGAACACCTAGATCTCGTCAAAAAATTAATATTGTGTAGTTTTTACGTTGTCACTACCATTTGGAAAATAAATCATATAGTCATCGTAGTAATCCTTATGAAGGAGTTTTAAACGAACTACTCGATAAAAATGAGTCGAGACAAAAACATGTGCAGATATTTTTTTAAATACTTAGAATTTCTGTCACATAAAAGTATATAATTGCATCATTAATTATTCAGAATTTATTTCATGCTTCTTACAGCTGCTGCAATAAAAACATATAACTCTAATATGGTCTCTATCATGACTAGGGAACTATCTCGCTGAGCCTGATGGGAGTTTGAGCGATATAATTCCTTAGTAAAAATGAAGACCATATTCGACTTTTAAGTTTAAATTTCAGTTAATGCATGTAGCGTGAAGTAAATATTGTAATAATATCCATAGTGCAAGAATGTACTGTTATAAAAGACCGAAACTATTCGTATTCAAATGAAAATATCTATAAAATGTTTACCTCGACAAGTTTTTTTATACGGTACATTAAGGACTCCTTCACAATGAAGATTTTTGTGATTCTTTAAGAATTACAGCGGTGACCATATGATTTATTTGTTAACATAGTTAATAAACCATACGGACCACAACTGTAAATTTTTTGACAAGATCTTGGTGTTAGAAATTCCTCATATTTTAAACAATGTCCCTCTGGTGTGCATACAAGAGGCATATCTCATGTAAAATAGCTGGTATTTTTGGAAAATATCTCGAAAAGTAATACGGTAAGAGGCTATGATTTTGATATATTGGAAAGGGTTATATATCTTTCTTTAAAATGAGATCGATTTCAATGAGAATATTAATGTCCAAAAGATTGTGTATATTGAATTTCAACATACATACCCATCACGCCGTTCCCTTTCGGGGTAGGCAGAGTCACTAAGTTTCACTCAGAAAAACATTTTGCACACTTAGCTCTGCTTCAATAATTTCCTCCATACTGACCTATCCTTGCAGACCTCTTTTGCTTCATTTACCCCCATACACTGCTTCATACACGCCCTCCTGTTTTTAAGACTCCTATCATTCCTCCTCCTAAGATTTTCCTCAACCACATTCAACCACAACTTACTCGGCCTACCTCCACCTCTCGCACCATTCATTTCAGTCTTATTTCGTTATCCAGTCGTATTCGTTTCTTTCAGTCTATTTCGTTATCCGACTGTCATCTATTCTCTCAACATGGCCAAACCAACGAAGCACACTCCTTTCATATATGTCAATTACTGGAACATCTAACCCACATTCATTTAATACCCACTCATTCCTGACCCTATACATCCTACTTTTGCCGCAAACACTCTTCAGATAACTCATACCCACAGCGTTTAGTTTACTTGGGAAGAAAAAATAAGAAGTTGTGGCATTGGCTTCTAAAAAGATCATCCCAATGTGACATTTAGTGCACATACCAACGTTGCGGCAGAATTAACGAACAATTGTGAGGTTGAGTCGAAAAATAACCCAAGTGAACGGCCTTACGTCTTTCCTGGCTAAAGCATATCGTGAGGGAAAGAGGCCTTTAAAGAAACATTTAGTTCCCTTAAGTTTTTCCAAATTGCCTTGGAAGCCTGTGTAGCGTGATGGTCTCTGCATCGATTACTGGACAAGTGTTTTTTTCCCTCGGAAATTTCTACGTATTTCTTGTATTGATTGATGGGGTGCATTCTCATGACAGTAACTGTGATCATTGCCATTCTGGAGCGGACTGTGTCATAAATTAAATTTTCACGAGAGGAAAAACCGAGAGCCTTTCCCTGATCATTCATCATCGATATTTATTTATACATTGGAAATTTTTTCGTAGATAAAAAAATGAGGGCTGGGATGAATTCGTGTCTGTGTTATCACTAGGTAAAATTTCCTGCAATTGAGTTTTTATAATACATATGTTTAATAAGAGATAGATGTATGTAAGATATTGATAGATGAATGTTTAGTGCTAATTTTTATCATAAAAAATTCATAGGGCCAACCCCATTTTACTGTACAGTTTCTAAAGTTAGGTTTTCCAGAAGGGTTTAATGGATAGCAAAATCATCAGTAAATTCAAAAATTAATTTGATCTTGCCGCATGATTTACAATTTTCTTAATGTTCGACGAATAAATTCTTCTCAGTAGATATATCCATGTACCTTTTTCAGTAAGTGAACGAATATTCATGTTTAATTGATTCACTTCGTTAATTCTTACGTAGATTTCCTTGGAACCAGACATTTTATCGACACGCCGGAGTCATCATCACAGTAGTCATCAAATTTCATCATCAAAACAATTGACTGGCTTGGAATTGACATTGATTGACAATGAAATTTGTGCAAAGAAAAGGTGCCTTATTTTATTATATTTAATAAGCCAATAACTATTCCGACTGTTCATCTGAAAATTGATTTGTTTTCCATATATACATCGTTTTACTGGAGAATATATTTTTTTTCAATTTTTTACTTCGCTAATATTTTACACGACAATAACAGTCTTAGTGTTATTCTTAATTGTTTAGATGTTTATGGATAGAGTAAGAAAAGATAAATATAGAACTAACTTAATAGAATATAAAATATTACGCAGTGGAAGAGTTGGTAGTATTGGCAAATGTAATTCTGGAAATAACATATCTTAAGTGTTCCCATTATTTGCATGTGAAATCGTAGCGTAACAAAACATTTGAAGTTGAATGACGATCACGTTTATGTTCAGAACATCAAATACATGAATACATGGTATATTTTTTTTCATTTTGTGCCAAAATAGTGTGTATTGTTATTATCATAGAGACGTGGGAAATATTTGAATTCCGTATGGTTAAGGATTTTGAATCATAATGAGTTTTACATGTCAATCATAGAAACACGAAAAAAGAGAAAGCTGTCAGTTTTGTTATTTTATCTCGTTATTAAATCGCATTGCTGAAATACTTTCCTGATTGAATCGAACGTTGATTCATTTCAGATTGTAAGTAAATATTTCAAAGCAATTAAATTGTTAGTTGCATATTTTTTTGGATGTTTCGAAGCCTGTTTACCTGATTTAATATGAACATGATATGTTACTAGAGTTGAAATTTCAGAGTCTTAGTGAAAGAAGAATTACAAATGACTTACTATTTCTTTATGATATTGTTAACAAAGGCCATATTATGGAATTAGTTGGCAAATTAAATTCTATAGTCCCTGCAAAGAAAGGGAGACTTAAAAGAACTTTTTATGTACGAGATGTAAATACAAATTATTGTAAGAATGCACCAATGAATATAATATGTATTACCTACAATACATTTTGTAAAAATCTGAATACTAGTATGTCAAAAGAAAATTTTAGGAAGGATATACAGTTATTGTTATCAAAAGTGTAAAATCTGTCCTACGTGACTATTCTATCATGATTATTATGTAATATTCAGCCAGCCGTGACTGTTGTATTGTGTTTTGTATTGAACCGTGTAATAGTTTACCCTACTATTGTTTTCATGTTGGGTGAACTATAAAATCATTAAATAAATAAATAAATATGGATATGATGTAGGCATTTTCCTAGGAATTTAAGTTTATTCGTAGTTGGAAACCAGATCATCGCCTTTAAGTTAATTTACATTTAAGAAATTCAACTAAAACGACTCTCATAACCACAATCTACTTTGAGGGGATGAGAAAAATTCTCGCACATCTCCATCATGTGAGTTTCGCAACTGACGCTACGGTTAGTTGGATTCCTCAAGTTTATACATGGTAAGCAAATGCAAACGTTCTTTGAGAGCGAAATAAACAGTATGAGCCTTAAAGATGTGGATTTATTCTGTTTCTATTAGTTGCTGATTGAGAATACATGTTTCGCTCAGGTTTCCTCATTTTTCTCATCCGATATTCGGAATAGTTTGGTTTTAAATGAGCGTTTGAGGCTAGAAAGTGATTCCTCTTCTCCAGCTACGCTTCAAACTTTAGTTTAGCAAGTTTGGAGGAATCTTAATATGCAGTAACTGGTGTTCATTTACCTTCTTGATTCATCGGTAGATTATAACTTTATCCTTCATTTTGTAATTTCTGTCGTGTTAGCGTTTCTATCGGACACTTCACCCGATTTAACGATCGGGTCCCTTGCAATAAATCTCTGAGCCAAGAAAGTGATGAATTCATGCCAATTCAACACTACATGTGGCTTCGTAGACATCTCTCTGCACTTCGAAGGGAAGGTAAGAGCTAATACCCTTGAGAATTGCGCCAATTCGCCGTCTACTTAAGTGCATTCTAGCTATGAAATGAATGGGCAGAACCGGTCGGAACGTTTTGGAATTACTACCTCAGGCGCAATGCTGCCAAAACGGAAAGTAACTCACGTGTCACTTCCCCATGTGGGAATACGTCGCCTTCCGGTCACCTGTTCCAAGATTCAGGGACTAAAAAAAAGGTTTATTATCATTACAGTCGATGACAGTTAGGAGTAATATGATTGAAAACGGCCTCGTTGCAGCGTTGTGAGAAGTATTTCTAACCTTGAGTGAGCGGTGTTCTTCGGCAAGACGCCCTCAAACGTGCGTGTATCGAGCATAGTGGAGCAGAAATGAATGTTGTACTCAACATAACCTGAATTTTGTTGTTAAAGACGGCTTTACACCCATGGAATTTCCCTTTGTGACTATGACCTCAGAAGTCACTTTCAAGTACTAATTCCGCGGTTCGATGATCATAACAGCATGTCAAATTTGAGAATTACTATAATTCTTGTCATTCCGTACTGAAACAGATTTAATTTACATTTAAAAAAATTACCTGGAACATATCATTCTTTCCACACTCAACATTGACTCCTTCTACAAATATATTCGTATTTTACATTTTTTTATTCCCGCCCGTAGTCATGATATCAGGATTTTAGCGGATGCGATGCGAATTTATCGCATAATCGCAATAGCCCTAGCAAGCAAAAAAAAGGCCGTCTACCCGGCGAACCTCGGTCGATCGCTACCGATAGCTATCAATATGTAGTGCCATATAAATCTTTGTTTACACATCAAAGTGCCACTTGTAAGCGACTTGCTAGGCTGCTGTCAAAAAAGTGACTAGCATGCGTAAACCCGCCATTAGCACACATTCCTATGACAGTAGGGGTCTAGAGCGGTAGTAATCGACTGCGACTCGGACTTGTGCGGCAAATGGAGTGGCTTCTACTTGTGTTATGCTTGCAAGGAGTGATTCTATTCTTCGTTGAAATTGTGGGGTAGTCAAGAAATCTTGATCGCATGACTGTGATGAGGGAAGAAAATTTTAACGACGAATAAACATGCCGAATGAGTACTTAGGTATTGCTACATATGTGAATATTTATTCATACGGGCATGGAAGTGTTTTGATGCTAAAGCGATATCAAATATAAGACTTTTGCTTTTTTAGTATTGAAAATTAATAATAATGAAACTTCACTTACTTGATTCGCTTTAAAGTTGCACTCATATATTTAATTTAATTGATACAGATTTTTGAGGTCCACGAAACCCTGTGGAACTAAAAACATGTGATTAACTAACGAATTGATTCCAGATTTTGGAGATTTTTGAAATCACTAAATTCCTTAATTTATTGTTTTCTTATATTAATTATTACTCTGGGAAAAAACGGGTAGTACTGTCAAACAGAATGATGAACTGAGAGTAACAGTTCATATCGAGCCATCGCAACACTCGCCATTTCAATGGCAGTCAACTTATACGAGTACAGCCGCCTCAGCTGAAGGACATCTCGGATCCCAATCCTTATTACTTTTAATGGCGGCTCATTGAAATTTTATAAATTGGATTGTATTTCGTGAAAATGAGGCTTCTCTCACTCTGTGCGCTTTAGAGTTGCTCTCATGTACAGTTAATTTAATTGATAAAAATGTCATTTCATTGAAATTTACAAAATTTCAATGAGACGCAATTAAAGTGGATGAACATATTATTGATAATTTTCTTGCCATTTTAACATTTACTTTCCGAACATATTCACTATAAAATGTTTCATTATGCTTCTTCCAACCATGAATGAATAAAGAGGATTGCTTCATTTCGTTGACCTTCAATGTCTCTCTCTTCTGTCATCTCTCACAACTTGAGGTTTTTCTTGCTGCTAATTGCAACCCGTCAGTCATTGGAAAAGTGTGGATGCCTTGACAGCCGCAAAATTTCCAAGTGAAGTAATGAATAATAGTAATATCAATGTTATCGTATGGATTAATGTGACATAACTCGTTTGGAAGGTGGCGAATCCACTGATTAACTTGCAAGTTCCCGTATTATGCGCACTGCATTAAGTTCCTCGGAATAATATAACAATATTAATTTGAATATTAATTCAAGCTTCAAAACTTTGGGGGAAAGTATTGAATGCTGACCTCATTGGTGATTTCGAGTCTTCAATTAAAGCCCCATTTTTTACTCTTGAGGAGGGCATAAATATTTTTGAGTACTGATTCTGACTTGTATGACGAGGTTGAATACAACTTTTGGGAATTAGTTATCGTTAATTCCGAATTATTCACGCTGTTTTAATTGTTAAAAAACATAATCAGATTTTTCCATTAACTCTGAATCAGGGAGCTTAAGTTTCTTAGTGGTTCCAAGAATAAGAAAATTTCGTCATTTGAGGGAACATTAAATAAAAAATAATCGATATATGGTAGATTTTCAGCGATCCTCTTGTTGATTGAGGGAGAAAATATTTTGAAGTTTAAGTCTTGATATTTACTTTTGGTTTATCACTAGCCAAGTTTCTAATGGAGATTGAGGCTATCTTTTTTTGGTGAGATAAAATTTTCAGCACCATTATCGCGGCAATGGGCACGGTCGAAAAAAGTCAAGTGGCCAATGAAACTCGACGCATGTCTGAGATGACAAAAAAAGGAACTATCATATGTTGGAAAGTTTACGGAGTAGGACAAAGTGATGCTGTCATCAGAATAGGCGCCGTTGGAATAACGCCAAGTTTTATCGCTGCCTGCGAAAGCCATTGGCACTTTTTGTGTTTCTACAACAGTACTCGCATCTTAGAATGAATGACAGTGTTCAGCTAGACCAGCATACGTTCATGTGCTAAAACTGATAGATTCTTCGAATTTATAATGCTCTGTTCTTAAGATTCACAATGAATGAGTAACTCTATGTTTAATAATACGTTAAGGGAACCCTTTAACCAGCAAAAACAAGTGGAGGAAATCATCAATTCTGGGAAATTATGAACTTTTAATATTTGTGCCTTTTTTGGGCTTTTTTAATTTTATTATTATTTGGAATTTGGAATTCAACATGATTTTTCTAGCAATTGCGCTTCTAGGTCAATGCTATCTTTTTGGATTATTTTACGCTTCAATTGAATATAAATGTTTCATTTAACCTCTTATTAGAGATTCAATAAGTTTGTAATTAAATCTGTAAACCTGTAAACTATATCATTTTAATTGAAACTGGTTGTATCAATCAAAAGTTATGAAAAAAAAATTTTTTCAAGTGAGTATCCATCTCTTTCACGAATGCAAACCAGAAAGATCGAATTAACACTGTGCATGATAAAACGCATGAATGACGCCGACCTCTTTCTGGTTAAACTCTAATTATGAATAAAAAGTTCTTTCCGTTTCAAGTATGGTACTTGAAATGACTAAATTAAGGAAAATGTATTAAGTAGGAAATGACTGATGTAACTCTGTGCACTTCACTGAATGATTTTTATAAAAATATGTTGCAGGTTTCGACACCCAATCACCTTCAGATCATGTTGTGAAGACCTGATGGTCAACACCTGATGTTTATATTAAGTGGTAAAACCAGGTTAATTGTTGATAAAAATAATTAAGGTGCAGTTCTCAAAATAATTATAATTTCCTACGTGATAGATGACATCCACTAAATAGAGCCACTTCTCTTTCTTCCATCAAACTGTGCCAATTACTTTTGTTATAATACGCATTCGGCATGCTTGGAAACACTTGATAAGGATTCTAATCCTTGGCTGAGTTGAAATCATTGAGTTACGTGGGTAGATCACACAAATGCTATACCTACACTGTGGGTGAATTAAACATGAATTCTTCGGATGCAGTTAAATATCTTGGAATCACCTTAACTACAAATATATCGTTGGAAACACGCATACAAAACATATGCGGCACAACATTAAAGAAACTAGGTTTTATTGAGCGTTTGATAGGAAGGTCCTCGGATGAAAAACTAAGGGAGAGATGTTACTTTGCTCTGATTAGGCCACACCTAAAAGACGCCGCGAATATTTGGGGCCCTGGTCATAAAGATTTAATCAAAAAGAGTTAATAAAATACAAAGAAAAGCAGCACGCTTTGTTAAAAACTACTACGAGCGAACATATAGTTTTCACAACTTTTACAGGGATATAGGTGGGAGCCCCCAGAGACTCGGAGGCTACACGCTAGGCTTATGCTTGTGAAATTCAGAACTGATGCGTTTCAAAGTGCCACGGAGAATGTTATCATGACGCCTCACTACATCTCTAGATATGACAGAAGCAATAAAATAAGAGAGATACATTGCCGAACAGATAGGTACAAAAACTCGTTCTTTCCGCTTTCCGTTCTTTCCGTTCGTTCCAATAAAAGATAAGCTCCACCAAATACACTCCCATGATAAACGTCACCATCTGATCTCCGAAAACCCTTACATCTTTGCACGGCTGGTGTCCCAACACCCCCTACCACACACCCATGTGGCGGCTCGAAGGGTAATATGTAGATGTAGATAATAATTTCACTATTGCATAGGCTTATCTTCGGCAGAATTACAGACAGTAAAGGTAGTAGTTTAACTAGCCAATAGCTTGCGAATCATCTTTTAAAGAGTGAAGATAAACCTTTAGTCCTTAGTAAACCATTCATTATCTGAAATGATTTCTCATGCTATTTGCAACATTCACTTTTGTGTCTTATTGGTTTTACGAAAAACCATTTCCGATGAAGAAAAGACAAACGTGCAATTCAAAGGAAATACCGACAGAGAAAGTTCAAATGATTGCATTCCGAGTACAAGGACACAATTGCGAGTCACTCCACGAGAGATTCTTCGGTTTCAATGTTTCTTCATTACTCTCCATGCACTCTTAAAGGGGCAATTAAATTTTCCCGCGGAAACATTTTTCTAACAATTGCGGAGTACGCCAGATGACCTTCCAGCGTTTCTCTTTCTAAAGGAATAACTGGTCTAAGTGGGCAATGGGTGAAGGCTACAGTCTCATCCTCATTTTTATCTTATACTGTTTTACGAACAATCATAGCGTTCTTTCAGCAGCAGGTACATCCTGTTCTTTAAATGATAGCTTAACGTGTAACATTCTTATTTCAGTGTAAATTAACAAATTTATGAACTGTTCTTAATCTCAGTATATTTCGTGAAAAACTGCAAATGTGCCCATCACTACCGTTCTTCAAATATCTTTGCTGATATTGGTCCCCACGATTGTTACCACACAAATGCAAATGGGGGTACTTGCCTCAAAACATGATTGAAGAAGCTTTGCTTACACGAGGAATTAAAATGTCGCCGAGAAAATATTTTCTTTTTTAGAGACACGAAAAATTGAGGATATTTGACATAAGGCATTCATCAGATTAGGTCTTAACTTCGAGAAAATATGTTGAAAGGGCCGAGTTCGAGCCCAGAATAAGATTCTGGGCCTAATAATAGCTAGAATCTGCGTCAATGAGGACTTAATTCACCGGGCTTTAAAATTTGTGTTTTTTTTCACGACTAAAAAGTATGATAAAATACATGATATGCAGTTATACATGTACAAGGTTGATGGCCAAAGAAATAAGCCATAGGTTGACTCGGAGTAACGTGAGTTTCATCGACTCTCGGCTTATTGATTTCCTCAGAAAGGGTGATTTTTTTCATGAATTTGCTTACAAATTACTAAATTACAATCTAATCAAAGATCAGTTTGCAGAAATTTATATAAATGCGTTTTCATTTACAAGTAAATCGAAAAGTTGTACTTGCCTTTGAACGAAAGAAAATATTAAGCTGTCCCGAAAAAAATGGTCCGCTGTCAGAAAACGTGAAATGGCGTCATTAATGATTAAATTAAAACAAACTTGCTATAATTAAACTCACTGTGATTGCATTTTACATTCAAAGGTGGACTTGAATGTAGTATATGCTTACCTGAAATGAATTTCGTGATATGGTCGGTTCTAGCGTAAGAAGTTCTTATTTGAAGAACGGTAGTGACAGGTAAATTTGTAATTTTTTGCAAAATAAGCTGATATAAAGAATGAGTAGGTAATTTTATAAATGAACAGTGAAATAAGAAGGTTATACGTTAAGCTATCATTCGGAAAAAAGGACTAACCTGCTGCTGAAGAAAATGCTCTCGTGATCAATTCTTTGTCCATCCGGAAATACAATTGCCATTATATTTGGCTTATCCATTTGCAATTTAAAATGCTAATCAAACGCACATAGGCTAAGTAGGTGAAGGGTCTATGAAAAAATACCAGCCATTTGTGCCCTACCGAAACTTCTATAAACTTACCTTTTTCGTCTCGAGGGCTTCCAGATAGCACCAGAGCCGCAAATTATCCGATTTCATTCATGAATGTGCATCTGTAGCGTAGAATGCTTCATATTTATGTAAATATCATAAGTATATCATGTACGGTGACCGATCTACTGTCTAGTTTTAATAATTTTAAGCGAACTCATGAAGAAATAACACGCACGTCCACCAATCGCTCATATTACTGGTTTCAGTCAAGTCTAAATCTCATTGTGACAAGCGTACTGGATCGTGTTTTGAAATCTTAAAATAAATAACTTTTTTGATGCCCATGTTATTCCCCATGATTTTAATGAATTTTCCACTAAAATAGATTCTGGTCTTAAACTCAGTCCATTGACGAATTCTTCCGAAAATCAGACCTCTGCCTAATGAATTTCACATGAAAAAACCCTCAATATGTTTTCGTCAATATGGTAGGAGCCGTTTCCGAAATAAATTTACGTGGATTCATACATACATTTGTGCATTAAATGTTCGTCTATGAGTGTATCATACGGGAGAAATATGGGAAGCATAATTTATGTCAAACTTTTAACAAAATACTGTATCTCTTAGTTAAGTTCACACAAAAATATGCGTACATACTACAGAGGGGGCCCGACTGCTATCCGACGCCTACTTTAAACATTTAATGTCTCAAAGCATAAGAATGTCCACCACCAATGTTTTGGATATCTTGTGAAATAAAGGAATACCGTGAATTAAATAATGTACCGGAGGCATTCCATTGCCAAATTAGACATCGCTATCGTTTAAAAATTTGCAGAAAGGTAGGATTAACACTTGGAGATAAATATAGAATGGAGATCATCCGGGCATTTACAGATCCAACCTACTCCGATATCGACCCATATAATATTAACTTTTACGCCCGTACCTCACGTATTTCACGTTGCATATAAAGACCGGATGCGAATGTAAGTTTAAGCAACGGTGAGGATCATTATTTGAGACGCAAAATACTGTGAAAACTGCCCTCTTTTTATTTGTGAATCATAACTGTTTGATGGCTTTAATGAACTGAGACATGGATAAATTTATAGATTATGTATCCAAAAGAAATATCAAAACATAATTAAGAACTTTCCGTTTTTAAAGATAAGTTAAATATTTCCCAGAATTTGAGGACTTGAATAATGTGCAGTAAATGATACAAACACTGGCATGAATCATTTATTACATAGCCAGTTGATGGAACCAACTCGTATGTGGTCGCAATATTCCAAAATTATACCATCAATTCACATATGTCTCTTGTGCATTTTTATTGACACTTTAAATAAATATTTAACCAAAAAATTAACAAAATATAGAGAAAAGCAGCACGCATCGTAAAAATTTTGCTACGAACAAACATATAGTATTACACAACTGTTACAACAACCTGCAGAGGGATTAAGGTGGGAGCCCTTAGAGACTCGGAGGCTGCACGCTAGGCTTAGGCTGCTTGAGATATTCAGAACTGGTGTGTTTCAGAGGGACACAGAGAATATTATCATGACGCCTCACTACATTTCTAGGTCTGACAGATGCGATAAAATAAGAGAGATACTCTGCCGAACAGATAGGTACAAAAACTTGTTCTTTCCGCGCACAACAAGCGACCAAAATAAAGACTGAGCTTCTCTAAATACACTCCCATAGTACATGTCACCATTTCACCTCCAAAAATGTTTCATCTTTCCACGGCTAATGACCTACCACCCCTTGCCACACGCCCATGCGGCGGTACGCGGTTAGTGTGTAGATGTTGATGCACATATTATAATATTCCATTATTATATCATCTTTATTTATGACTTTTATTCTTGATGTACACTTTCAATGTATCGAATTTCTAGATTATATTATCCGCGCCCCGATACATACCGTATATCCTTCATTCATGCTATATTATGTTTGACAATATTGCTAGATTCTTATATCTGCAAACAGACACATTTCATATGTTCTCGAAGCACTGCATGAATTGTATCATACTTCCATATTATATACGGTATGTATCTACATACATATTAATAGTGAGCGATCTGAGCTTTTTCCTCTTTATTCTGTGTTAGTCTCTTTCGATCACCTTACCCAGTACCTCCGGTCAAGGGAAGTTTCATGCTCCACATGAATCCAGAATCAGCCTTGTGGATGCAGTATCCTCATCTTGAAATGAAATTACGGAAACAGTTGAGGAATGTAGTGCATCGAGGAGAGGCAACACATGGGGGGTGAGGAAAAGGCAAAAACTCGGCCACACGAGCTGGTGTCACCCTTGACTTGGTTCACTAACATTTCTTGTTCTGTTCCCGCTGCAAACGCGCATGCCACTCGATCCAGAGAGAAAGAAATGGCTCATGTATTTCACACGGTTTTTTTTCCCGAGAGAGGAGAGATGCGTTTCGCTATGTTGCAATGACGCTCGTCACTTCTGCGTGCGGGGCAACGGAGTACGACGCATCAATGCTCAACGACTGAACGAAATTGCTTCCCCGCAACAATGCCAGCCGCCGTAAAGACGAGTAGCAGGGGACCGTTAAAGGTCTGCACCCGCTGCATCCATGAGAAGGGCACTGATGAATGAAAATGGGAGACAAAAGGATGGTGAATGGCTTGTTTTTTAGAATTACTTTCTGGATCTTCCCTTGTCATGGTCGTGAATGGTGCACAAGGAGGGAAAAAACAATTCCGCCTATCTGTAAGACAGCTTTTATGGCTTATTTTGTTTCTTTCACCTGGTCAAGAAAACAAAGCCAGCATTATTGTTGTGGGGACACTCAAAAGTTGGCAAGTAACCACAGAACGTTTCTTTAATTTCCCTTTCTTTTTCCTGCCACCATACTTCTCTTTCCCCTAGTACCTATCTCAAAGTTCAATTCATATCACATGTTGCGATTTTTCCATATTATTTTATTCTGCAAGCCACGAATTATTTTTAGCTGTACAAATGAATAAAAATTGGCCCAAATGGCTGATTGTGAGCGCGAAACCATTTAATTTGCTTTCATAGCAATTACAAAGTGTCTAAAACTAATTATGTTAATTTCTCTTAACTAACACCTCTCTCTCTCTCTTACTTTTCTTATTCGTATTTCCATGTCGAAAACCAGTTTTAAAGGAAATAAACCATGAATTCAGTGTCAATTTCCACCATAAAAAAGTATAAAAGGAAAAATTTTACATACTGTGAGAATAGCTTCTAAGTGTATCGTGCATCCAAATTAGTCCATGCTTTGGTAAACTTCAGAACTTTTAAATTTGGAAAGGGCCACGTGGTTAAATTCGAAACCGTAAGAAAACGATGAGGAATATTTTTTTTTTATTTTCATATTCAACTGACATTACTTTAGAATTTCCTATTTCAAATGGTTATATCTATGCGAGATATAGGTCTTTTTAATAGCTTTTGAACGATTTGTGGGTGATTTGACACATTGTCACACGTTTTAGCATTGAGATGTTCACACGTTTGTGTTCTATATGGTGCATTTTATTGTGTTTCACAAAGCGAGAGTTCTTGTTCCCCTTAAAATGAAAACAAATCCAAGTTTTACGATACTCGAGCAATGCAAAGAGAAAAACATCAAAGTATTTTTTGCCACTCTTCGTCAATATATGTTGGAAGAATATAGCCAGGCGAAAGTTTAGCCCAAACGCCAATACTGATTCGCGTTTCATTTTCCCGCTCATAAATCAGCCCTCCATATAAATCAAGGGATTTGAACTAGAAATGAAAGTTAACGTCTACTTCAAATTGCTGTTGAGAACCTGTATGTTTGAGCCTGCGGAATTCAAGCGGATGAGTCAGTCAAGTCTGCCAACATATTGCGATCAATGAGAACTCAAGTTTTGTCAGCGCATCAGTCCACATTCCCGATCAAATGCAGCCTACGCCGACTGCGAGAGCGGCTCTTGCCCGCAGTCACTCCGAAACTTATCCGCCAGCGAACGCGGCGCTACCTGTTGTCTTCCTGGCGAAACGCTCAATTGCTCTGGGACAATTTTGAGGGTGCATTAGTCGAGTGTTCGTGAGAGTAAAATGTCGGACTCACATTGACAGCATGAAGTAAGTGTTTGCCTTCGAGAAAATTTACTTTCATTCTGGATATTATGATAATAAGCAATAAACAGGTCCGTAGTCTAACGAGGAACGTATCATCAGTACTTGAGTGTGAAAGAGCCCCTCTTTCGTGCGAAGTAATTAGTGCCATGCTTATTTTCTGAAAAGGAGTGACTGAAGGATTTGAACGAAGGAAGGAGATTTGAAGAACGAAAGGACAGGTGCATTTAGCTGTTATCCAGAGCAACAAAAGAGATGCAGATATGAATGCGAAGGGATACTGGTGAGTACGTTGGGGCAGGGTAGTCAAATGAGCTAAGTCATACAACACATAAAAGGCGCGCTTTAGCCACCCAATATCACATATGATCCTTGTTTTTCTGCCCTTAACTTTACATCACTCAAAGTTCTCAACATGGCCACGTTTAAGCATTTCATCTGGCTTTAATTGGAGCAAGAGGTTAGAAAATTCCCTGTTGCCAACACAAAATGCGCACATATCTGTCATCTCGTTGGATGCACTCTAGCGAGATTGGTTGCAGTAGTTCACAAAAAATTATTTCCATCTTGTTTAATATTAGGACTATTAATGCCTTGTTAACAACCCTGTTGCCAACACAAAATGCGCACATATCTGTCATCTCGTTGGACGCACTCGAGCGAAATTGGTTGCAATAGTTCACAAAAAATTATTGCCATCTTGTTTAATATTAGGACTATTAATACCTAGTTAACATGAGCCCACCGGGACAACGTATCACCTGTACATTTCGATCTTCTAAAGATCGCCACGTGATCAGCCTCAATCGTATACGTTTACCAATCCATCTCATATCGATCGGACCGGATCAGCTGGGTGTGGTAAACACAACGACCTAGTGGAATCTAACTGAAAATCGAGTCGACTCGGCCCGCTTTTTCAACCAGTCTGAGGTTTCAGGTCGATCTGAACCAGCGGGTCTGTGGCGCTCCTCGTTATTCTTTTGGTTGTAATTGGGAAACAAAATTTAATCGTTGGAATTCAAGGCGTGTGATGCAACCAGTTGAGAATGGTGAGTGATGTGACATTGATAACATCGTATCACATCGAGATTGTATCTCTAATTGCACAATTTTGTTCACTCGGAATGCGACTGAAAATTTCTAACCCTGCACTTGTGTATACACCGGGTCGATTGTGCTTCAACTGATAGATTCGATTGTTATTTATCGATATTCTCAGTCCGTGTCGGTAAACCAGGCGATCTGAGTCGGCTCGCTTGGAATTTTCATATCGGTCCGAGTTCAGATCAATCTGAGATCGATTGGTAATCGTAGTGTATATTTCCAAACTCTAGATATGATATCGCCCAAAAAACGCATGATGTGTTCTAGAAATCGAACAAACTGCGACTGGTGCACATTGCCATTGGTTCACATTTTTAGTCCTTACGTCGCCTAACCTGACATGCCTATTTGGGTGACAAGTCTGCATAGTTTGCCACTCATCGACAAACGCTACTTGTTTCCCCTGCGTCCGGAGGTAGATATATATGTAATGCGAATGTTTACGAATATATAACTCCTTACTACGTTAAATTGAGATGGATGAAATTGGAACATAGAAAAATATTAAAATTATCTGTCTTCATCTACAAAATATTATCGAATAAAGCTCCGGATTATTTGTATAATTATATTACTAGAAACCATAGTGATCCATGCAGGTGAGTAAGAGGAAGAAGACGATTTTAAATTCCAAGGTGTAGAACTAAAGTATATCAGTTATCCACAATAAATTCCGCCTTAAAAATATGGAATGGTATTCCTGACAATATTATTAAACCAAAAAATTTACACAAATTTAAATCAGAAAGGTTATCATTCTTGTGTAAAATTTTATAGTACCTAGTGCAGTCTGAATTTCATTGTATGCTTCATTCCTTTATTTATTTCTATAAATATCCCTCACAATCTTACTAACATGCATAATACTAATTTTAAATATTATTGTATTAATGTATGCATGATTGTTCATATCTCTGAGTACACCTGTTTCATCTGATTAATGAATGTATTTGTAAATTATATTGTCCTGCAATATGGTTGTTTTTTTTGCCACAGAGTTTCTTTTGATAAACTGTAATATGTTGGAGGATGGAAAAAGAATGCGAAGTCCTTGAACAATAAATGCATATATTTATCGACATTGGCGAGTTCCTAAACCTCACCTCTCTCGAAGGTTAACACTTTTGGCGATGATTTTTGACCATTAATCAAGTGCGCGACTTTGATCGCTTTTTTAACGTACAACCGCTTGCCCAGATCATTGTCTAGAGTAAACCGTGGCTCTTCTTTAGGCTGTGGCTTAGTTGTCGATGTAACCAAAAATATCCGCCTTTTACAGTGGAAATAGTTTTTTTAACGAATTCCACACAGATTTACTTGCATATATCCATGATACAATATAACACAACAACAACAATATCCTTGTTAATATTGCTGTTTTCAGGTACTCTCGTCGCGAATTTAGTTTTTCTGACTACAGTTTCTCCCCTCTTCCTGGGGGCGTCTTCAGGTCCGTTGGACATTTTGTAATTAATAATGAATAATTACAAAATGTCCAACGGACATGATGACGCCCCCAGGAAGAGGGGAGAAACTGTAGTCAGAAAAACTAAACACGCGACGAGAATACCTGAAAACAGTAATATTAACAAGTATATTAGTCGCGGAAACCTTCAAAGAAATAGTAGAAATCCACACGTTAAAGTGTGGATATTACTATTGTTGTGTTATATTTTATAATGGATATATCGCATTTCCACCTAGTAAAGCCTGAAACGATTTCATACTTGCATATATCTGGCCAGTGCATATGAAGAATGTCCATTGGGTTGGCTTTCGGGATTCGACCGCGTATTCATCATTCTGGATGGCGACGTTTCGCCTACTATGCCGTAGGCGTCCTCAGGCCAGGCTGAGGTGGAGATTCTTCGGAAAAGGCCAGTATATATAATCGAGAGTAGGTGAAGATGGTAGAGTTCCTCAGACACTTTATGGAGTTCGTGCCGAGTGTGTCTAACTCGTTCTCTCAGCAGTACTAAGCTGACCCTGCGAAGAATCTTCGCCACTGCTTTCGTCCGGATGTGGTATTTTACACGAACACAGTTAGGGATTGTGTCAGTGCCCCTGAATCTCTGCAAGAATGCAAGGGAAGTCAATAGCCTTCCCCTCTTCTTTCGAATCCCGAAAGCCAACCCAATGGATATCCAGAACGCCGCGAAAGCCTTCGACAGAAACATATGAAGAATGCCTCGATTTGTCATCCTTACTAATATGTTATTTCACTGGGTACTCTCCGGCTGCTCTCGAATTAGTATTCGCTCGCATTACAGCTCTCGCAAAATCTGACGACTGGCAGGTGCTCAGAACGTTATGTTACAATGGGAATTATTCTAATGAATGAGGAGGTTAGATGGTATAGTGGGGGCAAAACATGGAGGCAGTTGCGGAGGATGCTCTTTTCAGTTGATGACCGTGTTGGAAGACAGGGTAAATTCTGAAGCGTCGAGTATAATTAAGATAGAACACAGGCATTCCGGGAAACTAGTATATTATGCAGAATATAGCGGAAGTGCCTGATGACACCTTCCCCGTGTTGTTGCGGGCCAATGTCTGCTGTGGCGATATCGCAAGTAGAGGCATATGTACATGAATAGGCATAAAATAGTCCTTCACAATTAGACGTCCAAGGCGGACGAACACTTCGGTAAACAATCGGATAGGTATCCTTCCGCTCGTTATTCCACATGGGACTTCACTAAACTTAAAAAGCTCCTTCCAACAAGCGCATTGCCCGCTATCTATCTCCGCATTGGGGAAGGAGGGTAGTCTCCACAATTGACTACCAGAGTCCTCAAGGTCGCCAACTGTTATTGCTAACGTCAAAATGCTCAATCTGTTTTCGCACCAGCCGCATAGCTCTCTGTCAAATTGTTGGGATTGGGGCTGCCCGATGATTTGAAAACAATATCATTATATTTTGATCCAGCTTTGTTTGGATTGTTAACTTGCTGAAACGCGCTGCTGACACCCTCCATCTCAAGTGAAATATAGTTATGTCTGCAGCTTTGCCTACCATTTGCTGCTCTTTCTTCTACGCCCCAAAGTATCCCATTCCACTCCAGCCCTTCCCTTAAGTCGCGCTTCTTACAGTACAATTCCAAGTTTCGACGCCACCCTTTGGAGGGGAATGTGGTGATGGGAGGTGAAAAAGTTTTTACTCCTGTAAGTCTGCTTGGCTATGTAGTTTTCATATAAGATGAGACGAACAACAATACCCATGTCCTGAGTGGTGAAAAACCACTCAGACGGGACTCGAACCCGCGACCCTCGGGTTGGTAAGCGAGGACCTAACCCCGCCACCACCGGGGCCGATAATTGTGGTCACATTGCAAGGAGAGTATTCAAATATACACAAAGGCCCCTTGGGCACATGGGTATACCACTCATCCTCCTCGAGGAATTGGTCATTTGAAAATAAAACCTTGCTTGTCCCAAAGTCTTGCCTTGTATCTGCCAATGTATCTGTCAAACCTTGTATCTGCCAATAGGTTTTGCGAGGGCTGTGCCTATAATTTGAATGGTAAATAGAAATTGAATCGGAGAACTTTGATCCAGTCATAGAAAGTCAGTCTCGGATATTCATATTTAATGGTAACTTTTACTAAACCACAAAAAATACACACAAAAAACACGACCCGGGTTTCAATACATAAGTATCATTATCAGGTGCAGAATAAGCTCGGGAACTCTCTTATATATTTGGTAAAAATGAGAGAATGAGGAGGTGATGATGGGGGTGGGAGAAAGGAGAAAATGGGGGGAAAGAGAGAGAGAGGTGGCAGGTATCAGCGTGCAACTGCTTCAAGCATAGGGGAGGGGGAAGGGAACAAACATTCATTGACAACACACACCTCAGGGTCATGCATTTTTCGCCTAGACCGGGATTCGAATACGTATCCCTCGATTTCCGGCCGAGTGCTTTAGCCAGTTAAGCTACCGAGGAGTCCACTTCCCCTGTGGATTTTAGTGACCTTTACGGGACCAAATAGGCTTGTGCGATGAGTCGATTCATCGAATTCATCGACGATGATTTTAGTCAACGCGTTGCGATGAACCGCGTCGATGGCAATGAATATCATCGATCATCGACGTCGATGAATTCACCGATGTCGATGAGTCGATGAATTAACTGACGTCGATGAGTTGATATATAAACTGACTTCAATGAGTCGATGAATTCACCGATGTAGATGAGTCAATGAATCCATCCCCATTAGATGATAATTATTTGTGTTGCGTCGCCCGTCCGTTCCTATCCCTACTTTTCCGTCGGCGATGAATGAATTCATCGACTTATCGAGGTCGGTGAGTTCATCGACACATCGACGGCGATGAATTCATCGACTCATCGTCGTCGATGACAATCATCGAAACCGAATCATCTCGATGATTTTTTTTCATCGATCCTCGATGGGAAAATTCGTTCATCGCACAAGCCTAGGACCTGATGTTCTCGACTTCCGGACATACAATGTAACAACCAGTCGCTACTAAGCGCTGAGCGCCACTGCCCACGAGGAAAGATCGAACTATGATCACAGAGAGGCGTTCACTCTATTTGACAGATTTTAAACTATCCGGGACTAGCCACGGAGGGATCCGGGTTCGAATCCCGGTCAAGGTGGATGATTTTTTTCTCTGTGGAATTTCGCACGATCATGTATTTTACTCAGGATTTCTAATTGCTCGGGGGCTTCGAGCTCACGTGAATTGCTATTACAATGTAGGATTTTTGTTTCAAATTCACTGCTATGAACGTTACACAATAGATGTTTGGCGAAGTTACTCCTATTTTAATTATTGTTATTAAAAGCACTACAATGTTCTTTGGTCCTAATATTAATTTTTTTGTGAATTTATTGTGGTTTAGTAAAAGTTACCATTAAATAAGACTATGGAAACATACCACCGAGTTCACAAAGATACTGTTTTATTTAGTCTCGGATAAATCACAGCTTAAGAAATGGGATTAACCATTCAGGTAGATGGAGAGGGCTCTTGCTATGGTGGGCAATGCTGGAAGCTGTAACGTGAGCGTGGCCTGTCCGCCATCTTTGTTAATCCCGATTTTCCTATGGCGCTTGCGGGCTTACGCACTTCTTTTGCTATTTTATAATGTTTTCCTTCGATAGCTCACCAGAAATCAGCATGCATTAGCTTCTTTAACATGGATTTTCCTGACATATGTAGATATTTTATTTATTTTCATTGATAATAACCCGCATCCCGGTTATAACTGCGGTAAAATTGAGTAGAAACCATAGATTAAAGAGGCCAATTCATTTTTCTCGAGTAACCTGTCTGAAATTTTAAATAGATGGTGGAAATTCTCATATTATATCAGCTAAATCATCCATTCCGTCATGCCATCCATTGGACATTAAGGAGAGAGCAAGGTTTAACAATATGGCTGTGATTCCGGTTGTCAGGCTTCAGCAGGGTCCTTATACCCTGTACTATACCCTTCAGTTTTTGACGTAGTGCCCCTCTCCATATACCTCAGATGTGGATAGCCTCGTTCGGACGTCACAAACCTAGCGCGCAGGCCTATAAACAGGTGATGTTAAAAGAGGCCATAGGAGCCTTCTGTAAAAAGAGAGGAAGAAAATGGAATCAGTAAAAAGACCGTTTTGCGGATAGTCTTAAGCTTATCCTTCTTCCTAGGTCCATGAGACGACCATTTTCAAGGGAAGGAGAAGGAATCATTGGGACTCGAGGTTGTGGCCAAGGACACAGCTTTTCCAGCCACGTGTGTGAATGGCTCCCAAACCAGACGTAAACACCCGTTGAGATATTCATGCCTTTCCCACTCTCCTCTTCTGGAAATTATGAAGCTGCCCCCGACCTCCAATCACTCCGGTGGTCGTTCTCTCAATGTCGCTTATCTTTTTCCCGAGGCTGAACCAGGACTTCGCTTCCGTAAGTTTTAGAGCCACTTGGTTAAAAGAAACGTTTTTTTTGGTCAAATTGCGCACGTCACTGCTCTTTGGCGACCGGAGCTTTTAAATGCTGATATGATAGACCCCATGTTGAATGGTATATTGATGAATTGAAATCAAACGAACGATTCATTTCTGGCTTTTCGTTTGAGCGGATAAGAAGCAAATTTTCAATACTTAAGGTTGTTTCAGCGTATTATTTTTTCACTTAGAAATAAATGGATTGCGTCTCATTTTCAAGGAAAATATCCCAGCCTTCCAATGATACAAAAGTATCAGCCCCTTACCGAACTAATTTCCAAAAGTTTGGACGAAAAATACCAGCCCTTTTACATGGGAAATAGTACGTGTATGCACTCCAATCAAATCAACCATAACCACTCAATCAAATTTCAACCATATTTTTTATTATATGATAAAGCCAAAAATTTAGACACAACAATGCAGTAATCGACACCGCACACCCTAAATTTAGCAGTTTCCTCAACTTCATGAACTTTGCAACTCAGCCTAGGGAAAACTACGTGATCTATAGCATTGGTTTTCCACCAAAAGTTGCGAGAATTAATAAGGATACAAAAAATTGCAAGTGCAAATTTCTAGATAGTATATTTGTTGTTAAGTAATGAAAATGTTTAAACATTATTTAGTCCTATAATTTGGATATATTGAAAAAATAAATCAATGGCAAAACTTTTTATTTTATTTATAATTTTTCGATGATCCGAAAATACATGATTTATGCTTAGTTATCAATTATTTTAAGTAGGCAAGAACAGTAGTACTTGTAGTAGGCACTTCGTTACTCGCGCAGGACGTTAACTAATGGATGTCGAGTCACATTCCGGCCTCCCTATGAGTCTTCCCTACTTCTCGAATGCCGCTTTGATCGTTATAAATTTTAATTAGAGCAATAGTATCATTTTTATTGTCATTCGATTAAGTTTTATCGAGCCCAGATTTGAGAAAAATCTCCCATGGGAAGAAGAAAACAAAACACGAATAGGTAACGTATTTTTAGATCGAGGTATCATTTTATATCGCGATTCGGATTTCGAAATTTTTTTATGGTCATGAAGTTCTATTTTTGATACCATTGGTGCGTTTTGATTCTACAAGTAGCTGTCTGGGTAGGCTTAAGTTTTACCTGGTCCATTCCCCTCTAAAGTCATCATCGCTTTTTCCACATCATCGATCCACTGAGGCGGTGAGAATTAACGGAAATGGGAGCGCAATTATGAAATCATAGTCTCCTAACTGCATATAAATGTTCACAGCTATCAGTCGACACGTAATGAATGCGTTAAGACTGCATCAATTAATTATTCTTTAGTTAGCCTTGCACTTTACCCGGGTAAAATGATTAAGCAAGAAGGTTTCTTGATACCCAAGGCCTAGCAAGAAATCTATAATATGTCGCTGCCATTCATCGCTGGAAAGTAATTCTTGAAACCGCTGAGGAGACTGGAACCCCATCAGCGTTCTAAAGTGATGAAAAGAAATGTTGTACTAACTTCAAGGATTAACACCATAACCTGTAGTAAATTACATTTTATTGACGGTTATATTGGAAGTAACTTATTACTTGCCCTATTGCACTTGGTTAAAAGCCATGGTAGCATGGCCGTAGCCAGGATTTATGTTAGGGGCGCAAGACATCACCCTGTTTGGCGCCGTATGGCAGATTTGGTATGAAATGTCTCGTCCCGGGGATGGGGGTGGGCAGCTGTCCCAACACCTCGACTCAAGGCCTCAGCGTTGAAGCCCGTAAGTACAGAGCACTCTGTGCCGTAAGCATAGTGACGTCACGAAGATTAGGCCTATTAGCAATACCTCCGAACCCCCTAGGCGTTGTTGATTTTGTTGCGACCCCTAGCAACGCTGTGTTTTGCGGTGATGAATTTCTCCTTGTTTTAATAAATTATTTATTGAGAGGGCTGATCAAATCAAAAAGAAGTATTTTAAATTTTTTCAGGAGCGATTTTTTTCTATGGATGCATAACTTTACTTTTAGATTCTGAAAATCAGGCACATGATTGCAGAGTGGGCACAGTCTGAAAATATTTCAAACAAAGAGCTGACAGGAGGGAGATTGATACAGAAATACTCTAGATTATCAATACTTTTAAATTTTAACAGCTTATTTTGATTCAAACTTAAACATGTTTTTTGAGAGATATTACATCATTATTCTAGCAAGAAACCTCTGATACCTCGTGATAGATAATATGAAAATAAAGTACGAACTAAGAGTCACAGAACCACTGAATCGTCATTCAAACGAAATTTTACTCAGCCCTAATAGGAATACTGAGTGTGATGAGGGATGCTTGGATGTTGGATCTGTTATTAAGTACTGTTATTAAGTCTGGATGCTGCTATTAATTGGAGTAAATTAATATTTCCAGATACTGATTAGCAAGGTCATCATCACACTTTATTTCTGGTGAAATATTTATGTTTGATCATATACCAGTTTCATCTGACATGAGTACATTTACAGATTTTCAGCCAATATTCGACATGTAAATGCTTGCAGGCAGGGTAGGGCAAGTTTTGATTTTGCTGAAACTTGGCATGATTTGCTAACACCCTTAAAGAAAACTTTTACAAAAACCCAGGTGCTCGGAAGTGAAAAAAAAAATGAAAATTAATCCACTCAGCCAAATGCATGCAGTCCTGGTTCACCATTGATTGAGTCTCCTGGGCAACAATCTTATGAAATAGTCTAATGACTTAAATTGAAGACCTAACTAAAACAACCGCAGTTTTTAATAGAAATGCATACATTTGGTGAGTCAATCACATGTTTACAATTCTCATCATTCAAAGTCAAATACTGGCGATATTACTTCAGCTATAAAATTCTTTTGCCAATCAATAACTTCTCACCACAGGAGGAAATGTGTGTACATGTTTTAGTCTTTTCCATGAACAATCTCAAAAAATGGCTACTAAGTCTTTGAAGTTCATTGAAAGCTTCTGATCTCTAATTGCAATACACCTGAGGATTCATTCTACCCACAAAAACTTGTGTGTTATATGATGAAGTAGTTACCTTGAGTGGAAGTATCCATGATGCATTAGGCATGTTGTTTGGATGGCCATCTCTGCCATTACTAGCATGATCTCTCTTTACATGTTTTATTCTCATTCAGTCACGATAAACCTGAGCACCACATTATTAACTGTGTATAAATAAATAATGGACAATCCTAAACTTTCAATTCAATCCTTTCTAGGCCATAAATAAGGGTTGGGTTTGTGAGCTGGCTGCAGAGCTGGCATCCCTGGATAGGATTTCCATATGTCATGGTGGTGATTTTTCATTCCAATCCTCATCCTCAAATCAAGAGCTTTTGGAGAGCACTTCCTGTGCAATGCTTTATCAGTTAAATTCAATGTTAAACTTTGGCATATATTGTTTAGAGTTGGTGTACGCTGATGCTAGGTTTCACTCTACCTTTCCTTGATTCCCTATTTATCCTACCCTTGTCTATCTCACTGCCAGCATTTATTGGTGAGAACTATCTCTGTTTTCAGTGTCTTGCACCAGTTGCATCTAAATCCTGGTTTTTATCTTCACTTGATTAGACAAATAAAAAGGAAGAAGTGAAGTAAGTCAACGATAGTTTACTGATTGACTTATCAAGAACTCAAATTTTCAGATCAATGAAAACATTCAAAACACCTGATTAATGATAACAAAAAATTTCCTAATTACGGTAATAAAATTAGGTGATTAAACTTTTTCCTAAACATCATAAAATCCTGGCAAAATATATTTCTGGTGAGGAATAAAATTTTCATAGCAAAAACTCTCCCAAAATTTTGACTTCATGATTAGGTTTGAAGTATTTAACTAAAACAGGTTAAGAAGGTGTACAACCATTTTCAAGCTTCATTGAAATGAAAATTTATTTAGGCCGCACTTTCTGTAGGTTCCATTTGAGTGACATGTTATATTCACACTGATCATGACAAAATCTTGTATTACTAAGAATTATTTTATATTAGATACAAGTCATGAATTTATCTGCTCATCAAAAAAATCTCAAGAGACCTTGATTAATATGGAGACATCAAAGGAAGTCTAAAAAAATCAAGGAATAAAAAGTAATCATATTCATTAAAAGGTCATGGACCCTCCGTCTTGGGGAAAATGATAGATTGGAAGGCAAAGGCTGTTAAATTGATTTCTCAAATTTAAATATCAAGTAGTATGGATAAGCTAAGATTCAGAAGATGGAAAGTATAGCCCTTCATGACAGTTCTGTGTGATGGAGGACTTTAAAATCAACATTCTTCAATGCTGCTCTATTAGTTGTTGAAGATCCTATTGTTTGAAGACCAGATATTTTAAAACCATCAACCACACTAAGGGGTGATCCCAGGGGGGGATATGGAGGATACATCTCCCCCGAAAATTTTGGGTTTTTATAAAACAATTTTAACAATTAGACGTAATTTTCCAATACAACATTAAACACTTTGATCACTGATCTGAAAAGTATAGTTATTATTATGCTCATTATTATATAGATATAATGATGTAACAGTTTTATAGTTTTTTTTAGGATGGCTGAAAATTGCCATAATTTAATGGTAGTCTCCCCCCCCACCCCAACCCCCCAGTTTAATTCCTGGGATCGCCCCTGACCACACTTCAATGAACCACTTTTAGAGATGACTCAGTTATAATTTCTTGTAATTTTAAAAACTCATTTCCAGTTACGTGATGCCACCAGTCAGTGGGTCATACAATATTCATGATGCCTACTCTACCTGTTGAATGGTGATCTAAGGTAGATTATTACTTTGATGTTTAGAAAATGGTAGTCCCCTGCAAATGATATTGTATTAGCAAGGCTCAAAATTCCCTCTAATCACATATTATGACTCTTAATCATTTCATCAGTCATTCACGAGCATAAATAATTATCAATCAATGTAGTCTGTATTATAATGCAGGAAAGTTCATGAAATGGGTTCTAAATCTGCTGAATTTCAACCGAGTTGCTCTTGCTAAGCAGCACAAAGATAAAGAATAGATATCTTAAACTCTAGTTGCTGGTTGCATCAGAGGTTGTTTATTCAATTAATCTGATTAATCCCAATTCACATGCTTGTCTTCCTTGGTGAAGATTTCAAATGACAGAGAAATAAATACAGTGGTAGTCAACTAATCAACTTAAACAACAAATCAACTTTCTCCATTCAAAGAGAACCACTCCATGATATTTTGTAATACTAAGTACGTTTCACACTGCTTGAGTTCATAATGTATTATGTGCATATGATTTATATGATCATCAATTATCTTCTAGATATTGCCACTCAAATTCACCATTTGAATCAAACCCATTGCTCTCCATGTCAATACGTACACTTCAGCATGAACTAACCCTTGGAATTGAAATGTCTCAGAACATTTTAGTATGTGGCCTTAAGACAGATTCTGATGACTAGTATTAAATCTTTGTCTGTGGTACCAAAAATACACATCAACTTTTGTAGATCCACAAATTTTTGTCAAAATAATATCAATATTTCCTCACCTAAATAGACACCAATATACTAGTGTGTTTCATTCATGTTATAAATCAGACAATGTCTGGAGTAGATATCCTTTTAATCCTTTTCAGTAGATATCTCCTTATCCCCTTGAATTATGTCTTTGACAATACATGCTATCTCTCCCAAGGCCACCATTGAAAATAAAGTCATTTTCGACTCTCAATAGAGAATGGAAAATTTCTTGGCTCTAACTGCATTTGCGGGATAGTAGACCTTAGAATGTCTTCTTGAATACCTTTATAATGTAAAGTGTGTGAGAAAAAATTTTAACAGTATAACCAGGAAAAAATCTGAGTGAATTGCTCAAATTACATGCCTACTTTTAATGAGTATTCACTAGTTGTTGTTACCTAAATTACTTACCTTGATAAACCCGGAGAAACAAAATCAAAATTAGTTTTGGGGCAAAATTTATATTCCATATTTATAATAATTTCTCTATTAAGTATTAACGTGACTCATTCTTGATCATCAGATAAGCTCATCAGATAACAAAGCTTCACTCCAATTCTTCACCGTTTATACTTAACTTTACTAGAGAGGACATCTGAAATTACAACAAAGTATTGTGAAAATGTTACTATTAGAGAGAAATGAATGGCTAAAATTGAGAAAATAAGTTTGTAAATTTTATTTTGCCTGATAATTACAGCAACTTATGCATCATATCAATAATCAAATAATAATCCAGGTAGGTAAGTGTGTAACTTTTGTTGCCTGTTGACAAAAGTTGCCTCATCTGCAACATTGATTGTCATTGGTGAGTCTAATGACAACATGTCCTCACCTAGAATCCTTTTCAAATATCTTTGCAACTGAGAGGTGGACCTAACTTTTCGTGGGTGAGGGAAGAGGACATGTGACTTTGTAAAAACCAACCAGAATGCAGCAGGCGGAGCCTAGCTTCTCAGAAATTCAGTTGCTCTCAGACCTTCATCGTGTACACTTTGTATTTCAGTTAACTGTGTTGCCAAACCTCCATTGCTTTCATGAATTTGATGTGCTGTGGTGATCTTCCGAAGAGAATACATGGCAACATCCACCTCCTTCTCTCCCCTCCACATATCCCTGGTGTTGAAGGCCCCACCTCCAGCCACAATGCCGTTCGAACCATTCCGAGCATGCATGAAGGGCCAGTTGCAAAGATATTTGAAAAGAATAATAGCACCTCCATAGCATCATACTAGCGTCTTTAATTTTCATCATCTCTCATACCTCATCATTATCTATTTATGCCATCTTTCTTAAGAGTCAACAGTTTTAGTTTCATCAACTACTGGCTATTTTATTTGGGTGAGTGGTTATTCATAAAATAATTAACCAACTATTACTTTTTGCCTCTGTGTAAGACAGGGATAAACTCACTTCAGATCAAGTGCTTAATTAACGACTGATATCACAAAAACTGTTGGCCACCAAGAGAGATGAAGTCAATAGACCTTCCATTGTTGATAAACATTCCAGGAGAGACTGTTAACATTGGGTGACAGGCGGCATAAGTTTCCAACTACCTTTTAAAGTCCTACCATAAGACATTCACCTCCTTATGAGTGCAGTTAAGTTGAATATTTTTGCAAAAATATTTCCTCAAAACTTCAATTTGTTGAGTCAAGAAGTTCAAGAGTTCATTCAGAATTTTATTTTACTAGTGACTATTCCAAATTTATTTTACATGAAAGTAATATTTTTGGTGAGTCTGTTAAGATAACGATCCACTAAGTTGAACTCTAAGTCCAAGAAAATCATCTTTGGAGTTAACATAGTGACAGCTGTTGTAAGTGGTTAACTTACATGAATTTTCAAATTTTTGCTGCAGAAACTCAAGGGATAAAGAAAAAATTTGGAATCATTACCTCACTGAACTCAAAGCTGGGCTATTCATCTAGATGTAACTAGACCTCAGACTTCAAAAAATCACTGCAACTACAGCAGAGAACTAAACAAAGGCTTCTGGAGACTTCTGAATGCATTGAGGGTTAAGATGGAGATAACTATTTCATTCATCCTGATAATGACGTGATATTCTATAATTATAATTTCACTGAATCATATTGGTCATCTAAATAAAAATTCTTGTTGAGATTCATTAATAATATAAAATTATGAGAAATTTTTCATTTTTACATCCTTTCAAATTCCATTAAACACAGCATAAAATATTTGATTTTATTCCAGGTTTCATGTAGGACATATTTTTCAATGGAGGCCTTATCTTCCTAGTTGCCCTAATGATATGTCCATCAATTTCCCTCCAATTTAGATTGAGTGGGAGGAAATTTTGATAAGTGCTGATTTAACCCAACACCAATCCAGATAACTGTATTTTCTTGAACAGTGGTAAATTTTATCTCAGCATGTAAGTAAGCTGATAAATATATATTATTTGCATTGTTTACTCATTGTCTTCTCGAGTTTTGAAGCTTGAATATATTTGCTGACCAGCCTAGTACTAAATAACACTCTCTCTTCTTCAATACCTTTTCTTGTCCGTTCAACCTGAAGTAATGCTTCAGACTTACACACGGTAGTGAAAGGTAAGGTGAATGGATTGATAGAATCCTAGCATTAGCATCAGCATGTCATCATTAGAAGTCTAAGGGACCACATTTTTATATTCCATATGGCACACAGATATTACTGTCTGCTTCTTTCATTTTAAGCATTTTTTTTAGAGTTTATTTTCAAAAGTTCACTGAAAATTAGTTCTTTAAAAAACCCAAATTAAATACCTGGATTATGATTTCTTTCTCTGCAAATTTCTTATATTAATATTTCAGTCAAATGACAATGAAAAATAAAGGAGGAGGGACCTCAACTTATGCAACAAACCTGAATTAGGTACCTAGGTATGTCCCTTGTCCCATGTTTAATTTTGGATGCGCAATTGAACATACTTTGCCATTCAGTTATGTGCTTTTAATTTATTGTCTCATAATTGATTGTGTCGAGACTAAGGATAGCTTTGTCACATTCCACTTAAATGCACTTAAGTGTTGAGCACAGTTGTCACGCACCTAACTGACTCAGGGACAAACTTGAAATTTTAGTTAGTCATTCGAATCAATGGACAAAATTTCAGTAGGCAAATGAATTGAATTTCAATCTAATAATTACAAGATAAGTTCATTTTTACTCCAAAAATCCTTTAAAGCAGTCAAAGCCTTAGTTTATATATCCTTACCTTTTCATTCCAGAAAATGGGTCACTGGGGTAATTTTAATAGCAGTGGATATTAGAAATTGAAAAGTAAATGATGAAATTACAGTGGACTATTCTCAGAAACATTTGGTCTGAAGGGCTCCAACTGCTAATTTTTATATTACTCCATTCAAGTACTCGCAATCAGGCATGAATTAAGAGATCTAAAACCCCTAGCCATTTAAAAACAGGAGCTCTCATTAAGCCTGTTTAACAGAAAAACAAAAATATTATATTTTATTCATAAAATATAGGTACTTTCTATAAGAAAATAGACAAGCACTCTTAGAGGTAAAATAGAAAAGTACCAACTTTACTTTTTTGACAAAATTAACATTATTTTCAATACCTGGAGTCCTCAGTGTGTTCTTTTTCATCCCATAGCTGCCCTCCACTCCCCACCGAGGGCAGCTGTCTATTTTTCCAGGACAAAAGTTCACCTCTGATCATAATCCTAACGAAGTTTCAGACTCTCAAATTCAAGTCAAACTCATTTCAAGACTCATTGAACAAGTTTTCTCAAATGGATATGACTTCAATTGAAACTTCATGACTGTGGATATGATGTCTTGAAAGCTTTTGAAAGCCTCTGTTTCCATCAAATTCTTCTCCTCTGGAGTTGCTTTTTTTCTATTTAATGATTGACGATATTTAAATGTAATGACATTGAGGTTGGATTTCAGTGTACCATAGCCAGCATGAAGTGTGAGTTCCATACCGATGCACCTCATATATTTTGCTGTTACAAAAAGACCGTATTGACATCCATCCATTAGCCCATTCTATGATAGTTTTTGAAGGCATCAAACATATTCCATTCCATAAAGGGATTCTGTCAGATATCAATGTTTGGGTGACAAGATATCATCTCAGCTTGATGATGTATGCTTGTCGTATTCCAACGGGTCAGTATTCCTACAGCATCTTTGACTTGAAGATGCCTGTAGGAATAAAGGTGAAAATGTTGTCTGAAAAACAACCAAAGCAGTGAAATATCTGGTAATGGAGGAACATTTGATTCATGCTGAAGAAATCTACCCTAGAACAACTCTTACTACTTAGAGGAACAATAATTTCTGGGGGGTATGGAATACCCTACATGGACACTATTTTTCCTATTTTATGTGGAATTATGGGCGGGGCAGCCACCGCATCTCACTCCTCCCTTAGATCACTGCTGGGTTTATAGGAAGGGTTTATGGGGTAATTGGAGCAGCTGTTCAGCAAACTGTGATGCTCTGTAGCTTATGTAAAAGCTGTATCTGTAAACTATGATTGTATTTGCTTTACTATTTTCTCTGGAATTTAGTAAAACTTCTTTAATTCTGTAGATTAAAATCAATTCTTAAACCTGTGCATCATATTCATCTGAGGAATTTAATTCGTATTTTATAAATCATATTGGGAAGAGGGAATGATATTCTGAACTTCAGTGAAAGGTGGTATGCGATTGAGCAAAAAAGGCTGAGACCCAACGGGTGAGACAATCTGAAGTATAGTTATTTCTCTCCGAAAGATAAATATTTTCCAGAAACTTTCTGATCGTATAGTTTTTCCACAATGCAGATGTGATAATCACTTTTTTCAGTTATCACGAATGAGAATACGTATTCAAAGTTCCACCTAAATATGCAAATTAACAAAAATCACCCCAACCACTTTAAACCCTCTTGGTTAAGATCAAGCCAGTACCATTGTGAATTTTGCTCCTTCCTGTCTCTCCTCATAGGGTGATGTCCTCCGTCTGTAAGCGGCAATCCTCATGCACTAACTGACCGCTTTAAATTCCATATTTAACTGTGTAAAACCTCTAACCTTCCCGCGCGCTGTTAAGTGATTTTGTGTTGTTTTTCTGAAAACGATTATTTTCATTACTTATCACTTCCTTCATTAAGACATTTCCATTGAGACATATGGTAATTCGAAGAACGGTGCCAGAGAAACAAAATTTTGAAATCCTCATTTTTTTTCCTTAAACGTGTTTAATAATATTTCTGAGAAAGTTTTTATCGGCGTAAGGCGCGGATTGATGATTGTGGGCTTCGTTTCTTATGAATTAGACTGGATACTTCCTTTTATCGACACGTTGACGCCACTGTTTTCATCGAAATAAATCAATCACCATAAATTTTATTCTCTCGAGGCGTGACTTTGTGGAAGAGACAAATATTGATTAAAATCAAAAGCTCATTACTTTTACAATGCTGTTTTTTAAGTGGAAGAGAAGTGCTACAAAACGAAAAGTCATTACATTTTTAAGCGACGGAGAATCAAGTAAACAACGTGAAAAACATCGGAAGACATTACAGATACTGCAAATGACTGAACAGATGGCGATTTAAATTCGAACCTCTGAATATTTCAGGTTCGAGACGGAAAAAAATGTTCGTGGCAGGCCAACCATCTTTTACTCAATACCCGAATTTAACCTCACTATTGAGAGGCAGCAATCTCAGCAGAAGGTATTGATATATAGGCTGTTGATGTATATACATGTATGCTATATCTTCTTGATCGGGCCGGCACAGCTAGCTACAGCTTCGGGCGAGAGTCAAGTTCACGGAATCGGCCTGGGTACTGCGATGTGGAAGGCACCAACCACATTAGTCTCCCTAGAAGATCCAGCCTTGCATTCTATATAGGTATGACATAATGGCATTCTTCTCAGTAAAATATTCCGGAGGTAAAATAGTCCCCCAATCGGATCTCCAAGTGGGGACTACTGGGAGGGGTACATCAGTCAGGAAGGACAATACACCAAAAAAATAAGTTCTCCGGCAAATTTATTTATGGGTAACATTTTTAATTCCCGTTCGCATTAATGTGACCAGGATTTCACCAGATACGATTCATTTTCATCGCAGACTTGCATTAGTACTCGTTGGCAAAAAAGAAGTCAGCCTAATGAAAACAATGATTGCACTTTTCTACAAGTTTTAATAATGATACGACGCGTTTCAACTCAATGAGTCATCACCAGGTACTAGTCTAGTACCCTGTGGTACGCGTCGTATCGTCATTAAAACTTGTGAAAAAGTGCGACTGTTGTTTTCATTATGACGAAGTTGCACTACGTTACGCTTGAAATTTTTAAACTTAGAAGACAATCTGATCATCTTGCAAGTTCGAACCTCGTTTGATTATTATAAATGTTATCGCCTTTTACTGCCATAGAAGTTGGTGTCCAGACTCAACATCGTAGTGTCACTTGTAAGCAAAACGCAAGGCCACAGTCATAAAAATTACGTCCACGTAAAAAGTCGCCTTATTGGTAATTATTGAGTGCTGATGTGTTGCATTTTTAACCGACAAACATCCTCACGTCTCGATTGAGCCAACTGGAGGGACTTGAATCCTTGACTTGCTCTGCTCGCAACTACACTCGCAACTACTTTCGATTTTTCGTGTCGTCCACTCGAGCGGTGACACAGCAAGTGTAGCGTAACTAATAAATAAAAGTTGGTCTGAGATAACTGGTATTACCTCATCTGCCAAGGCCAGGAGTAAGTGTTGATGTCCCTCGTGACGCTGTTCCCATGAATTAGTCGCTGTCGAGGAATTGGCGGTGGAACGGCTTCCGAGTACAAGTATATTGCCTCTCGCTTTCCAGGACGACTTAACCTGTCGCGATTTACATTCCATACCACCATCACTCTGCAGACAGTTTGCGGAGGCCGTTTACCGAAAGGGTAGATACCTCTCTTTCATTCCATTATAAATTCATGATTGAGGCCAACGAAAAAAGCTCAGCTGGAAGTGCGCCCGCAATTATCTCTCTTGGACGGAATAGAAACCAATGGTTGTCTAGTTTTGATTTAATCCTTACTAATTACTCTTTCGTCAATATATGCGAGCAAATCGATTCCTTATGTTCAGTCATCTCAGATAATCTGCCAACTTCCTAGATAAAGCCAAGGAAAGAACTAATCGCGTTATTTTTTTGATAAAATTCTAATTTTCAGATTAAGTTTATATGAAGTGAGATGTATTAGCTATCCATTTGTAATGTGCCTCCAAGAGACAAAATAAGTCTTCTCATAGTGAAAGGAGCCTAAAAATAAACTTTCACAGTCCGTTCCAAAAATAGTATTTCAACGGAAATAAAAGCTATCGTCTCTGGGAACTAAAAAATAAACCGTTGCAGAGAAAGGGATAATACCCGAGGACTTAGGATTAGGCTGTCAGCTCATTATTCGCACCAAATCCAATGCAGTCCAATATAGATTATCCGCCGTAAAAGTAATATTTTATATTAAGGTGTCCATAAATCTCACCTCAACTTCAGCCGTGTAACTTTCATATAAGTGAGGGGAAATACTGTAAGTTTTTACATTTCCACGCTAAACAACACGAACGTTTGTCACTCTAAACTCGTGACCTTCAGGTAAACATGCAAGTAGTTTATTCTTCCGTGTTGCTGGGTTTGCCAACGCAAATGGGAACGCACCAATGATGGATTCAATGTAACGCATCAGCGTTTTATAATGAAGATATTGATACCTATTGATGAATGAAAAACGTCAAATATCTTAACCCCATGAATCAAATCATTCTCTCACATTAATAATTCGAATTATTTATTAACGATATTTTAATATTTTTTGGGGACTTTTCGACATTTTTAATCTTGTAAGAAATAATGAAGTAATACTTCCAGGACATTCTTGTCATCATTTGGATAATTGAAACAAATTTTAGAAATTCTATTCAGTGGAAGTAGAAAGGAATTGTATGAGTGAACTTCTTATGATTGGATTTTTCAACCTCTGCATCGTGCAAGTGGACAGGAGGAGTAATCGCCTTGCCTATGGATCCATTTATTGTTCCAACTTCAACTACTTTTGTTGTTGGCGCTGACATTCAGTCCAAATATGGACGACTAGATCGGATCATGAGAATAAAATCATGGAAATAGACAGCAGAACAGACCGATTAAAAATGTCGTTTTTCCCGCGATCGACCAGAGACCATAATGGCTGCCTTAACACTTTGAAGTAGGTTAGTTGACAAGTAGTGTAGCTGGTTAATTGATTTTTACTCCCTAATCCATGTTTCTAAATCTGCCACGTTTTACCGAATAAAACACCATGTTTTGCATGATCCCTGTATGACACTTGTATTGCGTTTGCGTAGTTTCATTAAAGATTTATTTCATAGTTTCCGTAGCATTTGTTGCATACCTATAGTGTGGTGCATGTTGAAGAAAGTTAATCTCTACACTGTTGTGCACGTTGGTGATAAGTCACCCCCTGCCAAACACAGTTGAGGTGGCTTGCTGAGTTTTATGTTGATGTAGACTATGTTAACATGGGAAACAAAACCTCACTATAGTGCAAAACCTATTAAGTTGAATCAAAAATTTCTGTTACATAACTTACTTATTTCAACAAAATAATTGAACGGATAGACCTTTAAACATCTCCTTTGCCATGCGACTGGCGAATCAAGAGTGGAAAGAATCATGGAATAGATCTTGAATAGGAATTCATTAAGACATGCACAAGGAGTGAACATGGCTGTGTAAGTTCGGTCGTCAATCGTCGTCTTTCAAAAATGTGGGTCACGGCTTTCGGCCGGAGCACGGACAGAAGCCCTAGGGCCAATTTTCTCCTGGCGTCGATGAGTCGTATCAAGGTAAAGAATGACACGAGTTACATTTTCAGCGCAGAGTGTGGACGACGGTAGTTATGGATGGCGCTGCGGCTAAAAAAGTCTTTGAGGCACAATCTCTCTCCCGACGGAAACGCGTCGGTCATCCAACCCTTCCACGATTACCACAGCAAAACAACGTAGCAGCCGATAGAATGAAAGTAAGCGCAAGGTTTGTGAGCGTGTGTGAAAGGTTCAAGATTCGCGTGGCTGATTCGCGAATATAGTATTAACCGTATATAGTAGTAACCATAGTACGAGGCGTGTTTTTTTTAAGTAAGTAACATTTTGAAATAAAAACAAAACGAGTTCAGTAAGTCCTCGATATGCGTCGTTTCGATTTACGTCTGATTCGATGTTACGTCCATGCTGACAAAGGTCGTCGGAAAATTTCTCCATGTTTAATGCTGATAAAATAGACCGTATGTGCATATGTTTGCGTTTTTTTATTATTGAGACATAATCACCCTATCTGAAATAGCTATTTTTCCGGGATAAAGGCAATAAAACGAATTTTGAAATTAATGCCTTGATTTTTCGTGGGATTAAAGTGGTCACCAATATCTGAATCAGTTTTACGTTGTTTCAACTTGCGTCGCTCTTCTTCAACACGCATCTCCGACGGAAATCGTGGACTTACTGGATACTTTTCTTAACAATTTACTCTTTACATAAAAACCTGTACTTTAATCTACTTTTCGACATAACGTCCTCTATTATTAAGGCACTTATCGCATCGTAGATCCAGCTTTTGAATCCCATCCTCGTAGAAGTCTGCCGCCTGATTTGACAACCACTGCAACACGGTCGTTTTGACCTCATCATCGTCGTCGTGGCGTTGACCGACCAGATGCATCTTCAAATGCAAACACCGGTGGTAGTCACCGCTAGATCGGGACTGTGTGGAGGGTGACCAAGTTTTTCCCAGCCAAAGGATCCGATGAGATCTTGAGTTTGATTAGTTGTGTGTGGACGGGCATTGTCATGGAGCAAAACGATCCCTTTAGGCCGTTCTCACACACACCGGCAAAGCCGGTGCCGATGCCGGATGCAATGTAATCCAATGTCTCAGCATGCCACGCCTTTTTTGGATTCTTTAAAAGCCCAAACCCAATTCCGTAGCATTCCATCGCTCATGTTATTTCCATAAAATTCACTGATCTGACGAAGTATTTCAGCCGCTTTCACGCCTTTAGTACAACGAAAACGAATCACAGCGCGTAGTTTACAGTCACTCTCGCATACACGGGATTTTCAATCGGCGGAGGGTTTTCAAATACTCATAAACAAACGTAAATACGGTCGAATGTTTCCGTAATGGCGTCTGTGGCTTCCTAACAGATGAAGGTACACAGTACTCATGCACCAAATGCCTACCGCACCACTGCAGTAGCCGAATTTCAAAACGGTATTTACTTTAAAAAACAAGCCTCGTTTATAGCACTATATTGAGGTGAGATATTGCGAAGTAAATGTAAGGGGGTTGACCAAAAAGGTAATGTCCTACATTTTTTCTTAAAAAATACTATTCTACAAATGTGAAATTTGCACATATGTAAGCGTGATGTGCTGGCGGAATCAGAAGAGGAGCTACAGTATATGATGGAGAGTATTGCAAGAGTGGGGAAAGAATACGGAATGAAAATAAACATTGGAAATACAAAAGGATTGAGAGTAAGTAAGAATGAAGCAATCATTAATATATCCGTAGAAGGAAAAATTGTTGAGGAAGTGAAATCATTTCAGTCCTTGGGAAGTTAAGTGACTGAGAATGGGAGCTGTACCCAGGAATTAAGACAGAGGATAGCTAAGGGTAAAAAAGCATTTGAGAAGGTGAAAGAGCTTCTGACAGCATTTAGCATTCCATTAGAACTGAGAGAGAGATTTGATAAATCTTTTGTATGAAGTGTGGTGACTTACGGCAGCAAAACATGGACAGTCAAAAAGAAAGATGAAAAGTACTAACAAAGTTTCGTAATGTGGTGGTGGAGAAAAATGCTTAAGGTGAAGTGGACAGATAGAATGAGAAATGAGGCAGTACTAATGACAATAGGAGAAGAAATAATACTGCTGAGGGAAATAAAAAAGAGGAAGACAGCTTGGATGGGACACATATTACGACAAAATTGTCTTTTTAGAAGAATTATTGAAGGAAAAATAGAAGGAAAGCGAGGAAGGGGAAGAAGAAGAATGGCAATGATCGATGACTTAAAAAATGGCCGAAGTTACAGGCAAATGAAAGAAGATGCTCAGAACCGACTGCGATGGAGGGCATCCAGTTGAAACCTGCCTGAAGACAGATTCCACTAAGAAGCAGAAGAGGAATGATGTTTTTTCCACGATCTCAATTTTTTATAATTATCTCCTTCAGTTTCTTTTACCTTCCTCCAGCGATTCACTTGGGCACATATGCCCTGTCGGTACCAGTCCTCGCTCTGGTTATGGAGCCATATTTTCACTTCTTTAATCACCTCCTCGTTTTCCAAAGTAGTAGAGTGGAAAAGTAATTAATTTTAATATTCAAAATGGATTAGAAAAGAAGAGAAATCACGAAGCAATTTTGCATTCTTTCGCGTCTTTATTTTGTGCCAGACCTGCATTGCAAGCTTAATCTTGCAGTATATCATCTGCTTAAGGCCTGGTTACACGATACATTAACCTGTACATGTTCATGTACAAGTTCATGAACAAATGCATGAACCAAATAGAACAGGTTCTATTTATCTGTTCACGCGTTCATAAATTCGTACAAGTTGGTGTGGTTACACGATGAATTTTCGCGTTCATTCACGCGTTCATGCATTCGCACATTAATTCGTACGGGTTAATGTACCGTGTAACCAGGGCTTAAAGTCCACAAAATTGGTCGGAGTACTCAGTGAAAAAGGCTGCTTCACACGGTACATTTTATTGTACAAACGAATGTTTCATAGATTGTACAAGAAAATGAATGAAATTAGAGCAAGTTCTATTTCCCGTTCAGTCCTTCATACAATCGTACAATTTGCTGCTTCACACGGTACAATCTTCCTCATGAAAGAGTTGATTATAGTAAGTTTGTTTTTAATAAGGGATAATAGTTAGTGGTTTTATCCTTCTACATCAACATCTGCAAACTACCCTGCAAGCCGCCGCATGGGCGTTTGGCAGGGAATGTTAGGTCACCAGGTTTGTGAAGATGTAAGGTTTTGGGAGATGAGATAGTCACGTTTATTATGGGAGTGTATTTGGTGGAGCACAGCTTTTATTGAGGTCGCTTATTGTCCGCGGAAAGAACGAGTTTTTGTACCTGTCTGTTCGATAATGTATCTCTCTTATTTTATCGCTTCTCTCAGACTTAGAAATGTGATGAAGCGCCGTGATAATATTCTTGGTCACTATGAAACACACCAGTTCTGAATTTCTCAAGCAAGCTAAGCCTAGCGTGTAGCCTCCAAGTCTCTAGGGGCTCTCACCTTAATCCCTCTAAAAGTTGTGAGTCACTATATGTTCGCTCGTGCCAGTTTTCAACGAAACGTGTTGCTTTTCGTTGTATTATATTAATTTTTTGGTTAAATCTTTATTACCAGGGTCCAAAATGCTCGCGGCGTATTTGAGGTGTGGCCTGAACAGAGCGAGATCCTTATGTTGTAACTCCACCAAGCTAGTTTTGCTAGAAGAAAACGAACATCAGGATACTGCAATCTGTTCGATCTATAAATTAAAGGTGTTACATAGAAAAAATTTTATCCCATCTATCTAATAAAAAAGGACGCATCGAAGTGCAAAGGGTTTTCTCATATTTGCCACAATTTATCCTCGTACATACGAGATTATTATCTGAATTTTAAACTTTTCCTATTGGCCTCAGTTCTCATTACGTTGGGCAATCGAGACACACTGCACATGACACAAATAATTTATCCAAATAAATACCAGTTGTATACACCAATTTATCATAACAGTGCCGTTCAACCAAAATTTGCCATAAATATACATTAGCGTTGAAATGTGATGAATCGGGCGTGGTTTCGTGGAAAAAGGAAATATTAAATGACCAAATCATATTCAACTAAGATTTCCATCAAGATTTTCCACCAGTGAACACTTTTATTCCGAGCCAGGTGTCGTCTGAATTAATTATTGCTATCTACGGTCAATTGGCTTTTATTTACTTAATTTGTGGACAAATATTTACATTTTCTTGACCGACAAAGAATAGTTGACTTACATAAAGTATCCATTTTCATATTTGCTAGAGTATATCCGGTATTATATTCACAGTACGTATCTTATACTAGATCATTTACAGTGAGATAACATAACCACTTGGGGATGGCAAATTAGTATCAAAATGTCACTCCCATGTCAGTTGAGTACCATGATAGCTGAAGTTTCAGGGATTGTCAGCAATAATGGAAGATCAAAGGCATGGCTTAATCACAGCATGTTTTTTTAATTTTGTGTTCAGAAGGTGCAAATAAAGAGAACGGAGCAAGTATTCGACGATTATTCTGCAAGCTCATTCTATTTGAGAACATATATGATTAGTATTATGATATGTTACGTAAAACTCATAGTAAAGGGTGCGGAAATTGGTTATACAAATACGGTTGTAAACTTAGGAGGAAATATTAATAATACTCTAATGTGGACAGAACTTGTTTCTATCATCTCAAACAAAGTGTATAAGACATTGGCGCAGATGAAACAATTTTAACATCTAATTCCGTTTGAGCAACGTAAAAATCTCATCAATCATCTTTTGATTCCTTATATCGATTATTGTTTGCTTGTATTTTTTGATTTAACTAAGGAATTACAGAAAAATTACAAATCTTGTTCAGTGCTGGAGTGAGATATATACGTAGTGCGAAAATTTACGAACATGTAACTCCTTACTATGTTAAATTGAAGTGGATGAAACTGGAACATAGAAAAATATTTTAATCATCTGTCATCTTATACAAAATATTATCAACTAAAACTTCGGATTATTTTTATAATGATATTATTAGAAACCAGAGTGATCCAGGCAGACAAGTAAGAGGAAGATAACGATTTAAAATTCCAAGGAGTAGAACTAATGTGTATCAGTTATCTAGATCATCTACAACAAATTCCGGCTTAAGAATATGGAATTTCTTTACTGACAACATTATTAATTCAAACATTGTACACAAATTGAAATCGAAAAGTTATCATTCTTGTATAGTAAATTTATTGTAGCGCACTCTAAATTTCATAGTATATTTTTGGAAATGTCTATAAATATACCACACAATTGTACTAATATGCATTATACCTATTTTGAATACTATATTATTAATGTATGCACGATTTTATATATCTATGTGTTCCATATGCTTATTGAATGTACATATTTGTAAGCTGTATTGTCCTGAAAAATTTTGTTTTTTTTTGCCTCAGAGGTTCTTTTGATAAATTGTACTATGTTCCAGAGGATGCCATGTCCTTGAATAATAAATGTATATATAGTTATTATTATAGATATATAAGGCGTGGATTACTATTTGGGAATAAATGAATGAAATAAACGACATGCTCCATTCCTGTAATTGTAAGTGAGCATGATTGAAGCAGCACCGGTAAAGAAAGGAAACCTCGTAAACGTCATCGTATCATTCTTCGTATTAATTGTGTAAAATATATTGTGATTGAAATTCTAGAAATAATTTAAAATTTTTCTCGTGTTGATAAAGACCATTGACTAAATACAGATTGTTTTAAAACATGTAATAAAGCTTAAACAGTTTGAGAAAAATTCAACCATCTCCCTCTTCTTTAGCTTTGTTTTTTAACTCAGGTGAAACGAATTGTTTTTAAAAAGATACGCATTTTCATGCCATACTGCTTCAGTGATGGATGAACGGCGAAATGTAGCGGTTATTCCGCGCGCGTGAAATTCGAAAGTCTATGAGATATCGAAGTCAAACATGTTGCTCTATCTCTCCGTGTGGGGCGTATGCTTCCATTGTACGATCCCATGGTTCATTTTCTCAGTCAAGCGAGTGATAATGGGTCGGAAAGAAAAGGAACTAACATGGAAGTGTTTCAACTCCATTTCTACACGTGTTACCATCTATCGGTATGAGATAAGCGCACTGAAAAAAATCGTTTCAGCGTTTATTTATAATCTTTTCATATCACACGTTTTTGTTTGGGGATATAAAATTAAAATAATTAAAATGTTTTCGCGCGAACGGAGAGTTAAAAGTTTTCATTGTGTGCTAAATTATTTTGGTTCAGATTCACTTTTCTCTCATTAACCTCCTTATAATAAATTTAAGAGCAAGTAGTAAACAAAGTTGGCTTATTAAAAAATCATTACCAACTGCCGAACTAGCAAACGAGTAGCTTTGCAAGCTAAAAATCACCAAAAAAAATGTGATTAACATTAATCAGGCTCTCGTTCCGAATAATTTGACTAATTTAATTAAGTATATTTTTTCTCTTAATGGCCCGATGAGTTAAAGGGCGACACAAAGTTTAGCAAATATATCTGCAAAAAATATTTTTCTCTGAATATTAAAGCCCACTTTAAAATTAGACGATTCCATGTCTAGTTTACATATGCTTTGGTTTGAAAACAAAGACAATTTTCCTTTGAGCCTAATGAATATAACTGAAAATATGCTGAGGAATACAGTACATGTTTAATTTGCAGGAGAAAGAGCAACTTCGATCTCATATCTAATGCCCGAAAGAATGAATTTCATCAACGACAGGAGTAGTCAGAAAAATATATTTTTTATTTGGTATATTGTCATAAGCTGACCTTTCTAGCTTCCGCTGGAGATGAGTTACTTCTTGGTATCGATGATACGTTGAAACTGGAAATCCCGTCAAGCTAATATGCGTGACCAAGCACTAATTCTTGTTCACGTTTTTTAATGCAAATGATGCTAATTTCTTGAACGAAGGATTTCTCAGATTTCTGCCGGTACTGGGAAAAACCTTATCTGGAATACTCTTTTAATTATCACGTCTTTTTTATGGTCATATTACCCTTGCGACATCTTGAACCGCTGTCCAAATCGGATGAACTGCCTTTCCTCATATCATTTTATATAAAGCGATAACTTCTGTCTCTGCTTTAATTATTGAGCTGCGGAATCATTAATTTAAAATTTCCAAACTCCGGGTCCATTTGGATATTTCAATCGTGCTGATTCTTTTTTACGTTGCTGAGAGATTTTTCGAAGAGTTTATCATTACGGAGACTACGCTTTTAACCTCTGAAATTCTCAGCTACAGAGGGTTATTTTGATGCCAAATAAATTTATAGCTATTTATACTGATAAAAGTCATGCTCCGTTGAGGAAGCATACCATATTTTATCACTTACATCATCTGAGATAAAAAAATGCTATTTAAATTGAATGGTATCATATATTGATAGATTTATCTTTGCTTAGTATCTCATAACCTCAAGTATTATGCAATTAGGAATAATAAACCGGCGCTCAAGCAACGTAAACCGGAGGAAAACTATAGAGAGGATATCTGGATAACGATGATGCTGGAGGTCGACAGACATGACTCATGTGCGCCTTTCCGTATAGCAGGAAACTTCGAGGCTTAAGGTAGTTTGAGTGAGATAGTTCCCTAGTCATAATGAAGACCATATTCGAGTTACATGTTTTAACTTCACCTGCTGTAGGAATTATGGACAAAATATTGCATTATTAATGATACAATATTATAGTTTAGTATGACAGAAATTGAAATTAAAAAATGAAAATATCTAAATGTTTTTAACTTGACTCATTTTTTCCGCGCGGTAAGTTTGATACTCCATCACAAGGATTGTAGTGATCCCCAAGAATTTTCTGCGATGATAGTATGATTAATTTTCAAAAATGGTTGAGAAAATATACATACTTCACACTGTTAATTTTTTGACGTGATTTTGTTGTTAGAAATTCCTCATTTTTTAAATTAACTCTCTCTGGAGTGGATGCACATACCATTTCCCATGTAAAAGGGGTGTTATTTTTTGGCAAATATCCCGGACAGTAATGTGGTATGGGGTTGAATTTTTTGTGTCATTAGAAGGGTGGGATATTTTTCTTTAAAATGAGACCAAAGTCATTGATTTCTATGTGAAATGATTCGCTCAAACTACCTTATTTCGCTCAAACTACCTTAACAATTTCTCTACTGTTTCGATTCTAAGTTTCTAAATAATGAGTTCAATAATTCCGTATGGGTTGACCATGGTAACTCTTTATTAGTTCAATGGAATTAAATACGGTTAAGTACTTCAAGGGCTCATGCTTTTTGCTTGTATTACAAGTATCATTTCTGAGTACGTTATTGTCGTCTAGTCTGATGTTACAGTGGTTCTAAGAGGGCATAATTTAATGATTGGTTTCCAAGCACATTCGAATAAAGTGTTATTTTATGAGGAGAGGTAAATTGTAATATTTTGAGTATTTGGAGAGAAAATGTTGAATTTTTTCATGGATTCGACTTTTAAAAAAATACCGTTTTAGTAAAAAATTAATCTAAGTAACAGGAATTACAAAAAATAGTTTCCGCTGATGGTTAGTGCATAATTAAAACCATTAAAAGTACCTATTCTATTTTTATTAAACTTGTAATATATGCTAACAGTGACAGTGAATCGATTAATCAGTCGAATTTTTATATTTTTTATATTGGCATTTTTTAGTGATAGCACCTCACCTAATATTTTCTTTTCTAGTTTTATTATTTTCTAATATTTTCTTATTTTTCTTATATTATATTATTTTATTATATATTTACTATATTTTAATGTATTATTTTATTATATTATATCTTATTTATATTATATTCCCTATATTCCGTATTTTTTAATACCTCTATCCCTTAAGAGTCGTTTGGCATTCATTTATAACTAGTGCCGCACGTTTTCAAAAAATTCTACCCGATCAAGGAATTTATTAATGCCACCATATAGGGTTTATGTTTCTCCTGCCAGAGGTAAGCGGTTATACCTTGGGTAGATAATCACTTTCTCTCTTTCACGGGAGGTCGGCTATGATTTTATTGCCGTTAGTCGAATCGGTTCGATGAGTCCGTCATGGGTGCAAGTCACTTCGCTTTTCTATCGCTTCCCTTTCACTACTTAATGGCCAATGTAACAGTTGAGAGGACAGGGAAACATGAAAGTGCCGCTTGAAAACGACTGCGCAGCTGTGAACAACAAATTACCCGCCGCTAGGGGAGGAAAATATTCTTGACGTTAATCCTCTCGTGCTAGATAAAACTGCGGAGCTAAAAGAACGGGAGTTTGAATAAGGTCAATGGATTAGTCCATGAGAAAGAGAAGCACAAATTGGATTGTTATGTATCTATAGGTCTTTCTTCTTTTGCGAGGAGGCAAGGTTCGAACTCAGGCACACGAAGCTTAGGTTTTACAAAAGAATTCTGGATGCCTATTGTGTATATTTCGCCGATACGAAATATTGTGTGACACCGCCATCGCACGAAATAGTAGCGGTTGTCGACAATTCTTTTATTGATCTCACGATACAATTGGAATAACCTTAACTTTTGATATATCTTGGGAACACTCATACAAAATACATGCGGCACAGCATTAAAGAAACTAGATTTTGCTAAGCGTATAGTTGGAAGGTCCTCGGATGAAAAAGTAAAAAAGAGATGCTTCTTCGCTCTGGTGGGGCCACACCTCGAATATTCTCCGAGCATTTGGAACCCTGGTCATAAGTATTTAACTATTTATCTGCGGACAAGACGGATAATGCTGCCTTTTTCATAGTATGTTTCGCCTTCCTGGAATACCAAACTTACTTCATATGCCTAGCTAGCATGATCATTGACGGCAAGAACCATTCTGTATCATGTAAGGCCTCAAATTGTCACGGTGATAGACGCCATGCACCCCCCGAGACCTCGGGAGACTAGATCTCAATGACGGTCATAACCATCTTGTCCGCGAAATGTAAGAATAAGCTATATATACGTTTTATTTATTTATTAATTGTTCAACCGGTGAATGTGTTTTTTTAAGTTAGGAAACTACTCTCGGTTAACTACACTTTCGAGTTCCTATCTCTCTCTAGTATTTCTTCAGCATATGATCAACCCTTCTTCATCCCGTCCATAAAACCAATTCTGGTGGGGAACACACATACAAAACATATGCTGAACAACATTGAATAAACTAGATTTTGTTAAGCATATAATAGGCAGGTCCTCGGAATAAAAGTTAAGGAGAGAATATACTTCGCTCTAGTTAGCCCACACCTCGAATACGCCGCGAGCATTTGAGACCATGGTCATAAAGATTTTACCAAAAAAATCAATAAAACACAAAGAAAATCTGCACGCTTCGTTAAAAACTGCTACAAGTGAACATAGAGTGTCTCATAACTAAATATTAGTTGGGTTTAGAACTAAATATTAGTCAATGCACCACAGTTCACTTCCTGCTAAAGTCATCACAAAAAAGCCATACCTATACCGCGGGTGGAGTAAACATAAAATCTTCAAATACAGTAAAATATCTTGGAAATTCCATAACTTCTGATATATCGTGGGGAAAATGCATGCAGAACATATGCCGCACAGCATTAAAGGAACTAGTTTTTGTTAAGCTTATAATAGGAAGGTCCTCGGATGAAAAAGTAAAAGAGAGATGCTACTTCGCTCTGGTTAGGCCACACCTCGAATGCGCCGCGAGCATTTAGAATCCTGTTCATAAAAATTTTACCAAAAAATTAATGAGATACAAGGAAAAGCTGCACGCTTCGTTAAAAACTGCTACGAGCGAACTAAGAGTGTCTCAAAACTTGTAGAGGGATTAAGGTGGGAGCCACTAAAGACTTGGAGGCTACAAGCTAGGCTTATCTTGCTTAAGAAATTCAGACTTGGTGCGCTTCAAAGCGACACAGAGAATATTATAATGACGCCTCATTACATCTCTAGGTCTGACAGAAGCGATAAAATAAGAGAGATACATTGCCGAACAGATAGGTACAAAAACTCAATCTTACCGCGCACAATAAGCGACCACAGTTGAAACTGAGCTCCACTAAATGCCTTCCCATTATACACGTCACCATTTCACCTCCCAAAACCTTAAATCTTACATTTTTACACGGCTGGTGTCCCAACACCCCCTGCCACACACCCATGCGGCGGCTCTCAGGGTAGTATGTAGATGTAGAATTTTCTTTCTTCCTTTTCCCCGCTTGTCCAAACGTCCTTCCCTCTATCACACTCTTCAGCAACCCATCGCCCTTATTTCACCCTTCAGCCGTCTACCCTGCCTATCCCGGATTTCATTTTGAAGTTTCCTTTCCTCGCCCACCCTCTCATGCTCTTCCTCTTTAGTCTTCCTTTCCGTCCGTCTCACCTTTTCCATTCATTTCCACACCCACATCTCATATGCCTGCAGCCTGTTCTCGTCCTGCTTTCTGAGTGACCAAATTTCTGCCCCGTACAACTCCACCTATAAATATTTCAGTGAATGAACACCGTCAAAATTATCCTAAGTAAAGAATTGCAGCATGAAGATCAATTGAGGGACTCAGATCCTCACCAATAAAAAGATTCATTCAAAGAAACTAAACAAAAGTTATCCGCATAAAACATAGGTGGAATTAACCAAATAAAGCACCCTAAATTCAAAATATTTTCCAAGGGTTTTATTTTTCTGCAGGCCATTTTTTGCGCAAAATTTTATTGAAATAAAATGGCCAAATTAAAATAAACTCTTTCACTGAAGTTGACGTAAGGCATGGAATAGATTCATAATTAAGATGCCATTAAAAAAAGAGTGGAAGAGAAGCGAAAGTGGTTTACTGGGGTATTTTGGAGGAAAATCTCAATGTTAAAAAATAAGTGAGCTATGTGTATGCAATTAGGATTTAGAGGGAAATAAATGTCATCTCTATTCCAGTGCTAGGCATTCATTTATGAAATTTTACTTCTATATTAACTTATATAGTGTAGCTATTATCAATTATACTTAATATTTGATTATAGTTACAAATCCAATCAGTATATTAATATACAAATAAATCATTCATTGATGTCGTCAAAATTCATTGAGGATGTTGTGATTAACGCGTAAGTCAAACATATTTTGTTACATCAATATCATCAAAGGTTCATTAAACCCTCATGCCCAACATCCTTCCTCATATCACACTCTTGAGAAACTCATCGCCCCTTATTATATCCTCCAGCCACCTCCGCTGCCTAACCCAGATTTAATTCAGGAGTTTCCTTTCCTCTCCCAGCATCTCAAGCACTTCTTCATTAGTCTTCCATTCTTACCACTTCACCTTCCTCTTCCTTCTACACACCCACATCTCAAATGCCTGCAGCCTATTCTCGTTCTCCTTTCTGAGGGTCCACGTTTCTGCCCCATACAACGCAACGCTCCATATCAGTCTCTTCGCCAGCCTCTTCGTCACATCCTTGTCCAAGGTCTCCGTCATCAGCTCCCTTCGATTACTAAACGATTTCTTGTCTAACACCATTCTCTTCCAGAAAGCCTCGCTTTCTTTGTTCCTACAGATTCACATTACTTTAGTTTTCTTACGACTTATCTCCAATCTGCTTTTCCCTTACTGAAGATCTAAAGGAAGTGAAAACTTCCTGAAATAAATATCCGCCCAAAGAGAGGAGCGCGATGTAAATTCTGAATGGAAGTGCGATTCAAGTTCAAAAAATTATTGAAGTGAATTCCAATGGGGAATGGGAGGAAAAGTTCCACCGATCACTTCTCTGGAATCGTTACCCAGCACTTCCTGAGGTGCTCAAGGAAACTAGGTCACGTTCTAAGATTTCCCCGAAGAGAGCCGGGCTATTCCAGGTAGGGACCAGGAAAAATAACAAACGGGTCCTTGATTGTTTCGTCGATGGGAAGGGAGGGGTCGGATTTATTGCTGTGTTTACAATTTTTTCCTGGACGTGATCTGAATTACGCAACATGAAGTCTACCGTGAAATAAACGAAGACGCGTACTTTGAAGTTCAGCCATCGGACCTAAATGACGTTCATTCGTGGTGCCAGGAGTGGGGATTAGAATTGATTATTAGTAAATGCGGCACAGTTCAATTCCCGCGAAAGTCATCACTTAAATGTCATACCTATAGAGTGGGTTGAGTAAACATAAAATCTTCAGATGCAGATAATTATCTTGGAATTACCTTAACTTATGATGTATCGTGGGAAACACGCATAAAAAACATATGCGGCACAGCATTAAAGAAACTAGTTTTTGTTAAGCGTATAATAGGAAGGTCCTCGAATGAAAAAGTTAAAGTGAGATGCTACTTCGCTCTGGTTAGGCCACACCTCGAATACGCCGCGAGCATTTGAGACCATGGTCATTAGGATTTAACCAAAAAATTAATGGAATACAAAGAAAAGCTGCACGCTTCGTTAAAAACTGCTACGAGCGAACAAATAGTGTCTCACAAATTTTAGAGGGATAAGGTGGGAGCCCATAGAGACTCGGAGGCTACACGATAGGCTTAGCTTGCTTGAAAAATTCAGAACTGGTGTGCTTCAGAGGGACACAGAGAATAATATTACGACGCCTCACTACTTCTCTCGGTCTGACAGAAACGGTAAACTAAGAGACGTTTTTCCGCACAGAGAGGTATAAAATCTCAATCTTTCCGCGCGCAATATGCGTTCACATTAATAACTGAGCTCCACTAAATACACTTCCATAATACACGTCACCATTTTACCTCCCAAAGCCTTGCATCTTTACACGCTCATACGGCGACTCGCGGAGTAGTATGTAGATGTAGATGCATTCGAATGCCGTGTTAGATCGCCATTCCAATCAACTTTATTGGCGAGAGCTAAGGCCAAATCAGCAATTTCTCTCTACCTGAACGCTAGATTTGGAAGTGGATGAAAATTCAGCCTTATTTCTTAAAAATGTGGACAGTAGACATATATATATTAACGAGCAAAGACGTTTTTCAAGCGTATGGGGATAACTTCTGACAGGTCCTCCTCTAATAATGGTGGAAACCTGTCTAATTTACGGGAAAAAGTCGGTATAGAGAGACCTATATGTGATTGTTGAATGCTCTTCTGTCTGTCATAACATAATCGCGAGCCTCCCATAAATAAATTGCGTCATCGTCAATAGTTTATTCTTTAAAATTTCATTAGGAAAAGATGGGCATAAAAAATGTAGTTTCTTTCAATAGACAATTCTTTAATGCCTTTATGAGTCAACTGCTTGCGGAAGATGGAAAAATAGATGATGAAATTTAAGTCGTGTGGATACCGCTCGGCAAGTCAATGGTAGATTGCGGAGCATATTTGGGAATAAATGTTTATGAATAATACTTATATATTCATTATTGTATTCCAAGGGAGGCGAAAATCGCAATGCGTTAAAGTTTTCTCCTTTAGACTTGTTATAAGGTTAACAGTTATCGTCCAACCTTCACTGCATAAAATATATTTAAAAAATGAAAATGTATTTCAACATCTACACACTGCCCAGCGAGTCGCCGCATATGCCTCTTTCATTAGGACACCAGCCGTGTAAAGGTTTTAAAGAGTAAGGTTTTGGGATGTGAAATATTTTGTGGGACTGTTTTATGTGGAGCTCAGTTTTTTCTCACATTTTATTTTCCATATTTTTCATTTTCTAACAATTAGCAGCGGCTCTAAGTCAACAATTTTCGTGAAAAACGTCAGTCTTCCGTTTCCTCCGAAAACCTCCTATCTCAAACTACTGCAGAACCGCCTCAAATTAACGTGTCGAATAAGAATCTTCTTTCTGCTATTAAATGACTAAATGTCTTTAATATAATGTGAATTTTATATCATTTTCATTGTATTTGAACTTCGCAAAGCTTGGTTTACCTCCAAATTTCCTATATTCCCAAGGCAATCATTCCCTTTAAATGCTGCGCACTTGACCTCAAGTTCGTAAAGTTCGGTTGCCTTACCTGATATTATCCAGCCAACCAATAGCATTACATTTTGAGTGAAACCTCCCTGGCGTCCCTTCAACCCCGCGCCACTGTGACGTCTGTTTATTTTCCTCGTGAGGATTGTTGAACCACACCTCAAAAGAGGAAGTCAACGTTGAATGGAAAGTGATTGGCCGTCATATTTCGACCTTGACGCGGCGGGTGTAAAATTCCTCGTATCCTCTTCCACGTCCACCAATGGGGAGAGATTCGTTCGGGGTCAGTGCCTTCGGCGCTGTAACATTCGTGATTTTCCTCGTTCAGCCTCCCGCCATTCGGCGCACCGATCGTCTGTAAACTCTCCGAGTGGAAAGATTCCATGGAAACACATCGATGTGGACTCCCGTCTGTTTTCGGCCGTTCCTGCACGGACCGCAACAGGGAGTTCTGAAATCGGGCATTTCTCATTTTTTATTTTGAATGATTTGTTTATCGTACCACCTGATGAAACTATAGGGTGTGGCATTATAACTTACCTTTTTCAAAACGTAATAAAACACTTTTTATGAATGAGAATTATTGTATTTTTTAAATGATGTTCTAGGTACATACATACGAGGGGCATTCAAATATAAACGAGCCTTTTACTTTTGAGGTTTTTTGGGACTCTCAAGGAGTATTACTCGTTGATTTCCTTCACGATCGTCGCACAATAAACGCTGCTTACTACTGTGAACTTCTTAACCAGGTTTGAGCTGCATATCGGTCAAAAAGGCGCCGTCAACCCATCCAAGACGTCCTGCTCTTGTACGACAATGCAAGACCCCACACTGTAGCCCTAACAACCCTAAAAATTGGAAATGAATTGAAATGCATTGGACTACACTTGATCACCCTCCCTACAGCTCTGACCTTTCACCTTGTGATTTCCATATGTTTGGGTCTCTCAAGGAAGCACTTGGAGGTTTTGCGAACGATCAACAGGTTGAACAGTTTGTGCGAAATTGGTTGGATACCCGCCCGAAGTCATTCTTCGAAAACGGCATGAACCAACTACCTGTTCGATGGGAAAAAAGCATTATTAAGGAGGGTAACTATGTAGAAATAGAACTATAAAGTGTTTTTTCTTCTTAAATGTAAAATAAATTTCTTTTTGCAGAAGGCTCGTTTATATTTGAATGCCACTCGTATCTAAAGTTTCTTGTTTACTCGGTGTAAAAGTCACATCAGGTAGGTGACGCCCCCCATTGTCCATACACTGAATAATGCGATTTCTGGCGTTTGTCATGAACCTTACCAGCGTAGCAGCGGGTAGGTTGGCAATTCCTGCCACCATTTGTGTCAACCCCCCAAAAACCCCAATTTGTGGGTTTTTTTGTAATCCCGTGTTTATGTCAACCATCCAAGGACCCTACTAGACCTGAAGGCCAACGTCCGGGCAGAAATTGTCAACATACCCGCTGATATGCTGGTAAGAGTCATGACAAATGCCAGAAATCGGCTTATTCAGTGTATGGACAGTGGGAGGCGTCACCTACCTGATAAGATTTTCAAAACTGTGTAACGCAAAACTTTAGATATGTATCTACATCATCATAAAAAAAATAAAAAAATGTCTCATTCATAAAATGTGTTTTATTACGTTTTGAAAAAAGGAAGTTATAATTCCACACCCTGTTCTTCCGCGACCTAGTGACAACAAAAACTCATCGATGTAGGGAATTCCACCGATTAAATGTCAAAAGATGGAATTGGATGGGCCTAAAAAGAATCCAAGGACTGCGGAACAAGTTGTCAATCTAAAGCGTCTTCCTCTTGTGTTCGCACAAGAAAGACGAGGTATTTGTGGAATTCATATCGCGAAATCATTCACTTAAGGGGGGAGATCTGTTTGAACTATACCTGATTATTCTGATCTCGTAACTAAGGCGTCTCGTGCTACAGCCACGTACAGTCGAGATTAGTGTATTTCATTGAGGTAGATGGAGGAGACCTTAAAGCATCAAACTGTCGCCTAACAACCGATTTTACTATTATATTGTCAATTAGTGTTCGTTCCTTGATTTCTTTCGGATATCTACATCCACATACTACCCTACGAGCTACCGCATAGGCATGTGGCAGGGAGTGTTAGGACACCAGCCGTGTAATGATGCAAGGGATAAGGTTTTCTCCAAGGGACTCTCTTATTTTATTGCTTCTGTTAGACCTGAGATGTAGTGAGGCGTTATAATAAATCCCTCTAAAAGTTGTGAAACCCTACATGTTCGCTCGTAGCAGTTTTTAACGAAGTGTGCAGCCTTTCTTTATATTTTATTAATTATTTTGGTTAAATCTTTATGACCAGGGTTCTAAATGCTCGCCTCATGAAATTGTCTCCTCCCCTCGTGAAATTCGCAGATGAAGATTACATCTGGTTGGTTTGACTGGTCAGAGCACTTGGTTCTATATCTGGGGAATTTTGGTTCAAATTCCAGTCCGGGCGAATTTTTTTTTTACTGCGAGTTCACCCACTGGATGACTCCATATACCTACGCCTTTTATCAGCCTCGAGCAATTTACGAAAGTAATTCCTGTAACATTTCCTCCTCATTCATCGCCCTAAGCAACTTTCTCCTTTCGTGTGCTCCAAGTAAATCTAAATCTATTTTCTCCTTCTTCTCGGCTCACATATTAATTTCCTTCTCCCACGTATATTGATGCCCAATTGTCTACAATTACTTCCTTCGTCTGCATAGTCTCCGTCCTCCGAATTCCATTCCGTAAACATCCTTTTTGCCTGCAACAGAGTACTACCTTGACATCAACCAGATAGCAATTCTAAGTCGCACAGACGACACCGGAAGTGGAGAAAATTGAAAACGCCTTCTCTTTTCCCTCAATGCCACTGCTACCTCTTACACTCTGGTTATCTCCAAGCCCAAAACCAAATCTATCATTTGAGTAAAGAACCTCTGCGTCGTTAACCAACTATGGGTATTAAGATAGTTTGAGTGAAATATAATTTTACCTATAAACCTTTTAACTTTTTAGCACCTACAATATTTTATCTTAAAACTTGGTCTCGTTTCAAAGAAAAACACCTCACTCTTCCGAAGGTAATAAAATAACAGCCCATTACCGATCTACTTTCCGAGATATTTGACGAAAAATACCAGCCCTTTAACATGGAAATTGGTACAAGTGTGCTCTACAGAGAGATATTATTTTGAAAATGAGGAATTTCTAACACCTAGATCTCGTAAGAAAACTTACAGTTTGTACAAAGGAAATGGTTCCAGGCTTGACTTTGTGGAAGTAATTCATAGTAACTTAAATAAAACTTTGTATACTCCACTATAGGTTTAATAACACAACCCGGGTTTCGACACTTCGTGTCATCTTCAGGTGCAAATACATCTATCACTCTATGTATACAGGTTCGTGTTAGGGGAGGGGAAGGAATCTGGGAGAGGAGGAGTGAGGGGGTGTGGGAGGCGAGAGTGGGGTGGGGGGGAATGCTTGGAGGTGGGAAAGGGTTAGGGGATGGAGAAGGGAAAACATCTTAGTTTGTGTATGTGAAAACATCTTAGGTATATGTGATCATGGCTCCTCACCATATACCCAAACCATACCTTCCACAGTGTAAATTGTAGTTGACTTTCCCAAAACACAAACTAAGATGTTTTCCCCTCTCCATCCCCTAACCCTTTCCCACCTCCCACTATCCCCCCCCCCACGCCCGCCTCCCACACCCCCTCACTCCTCCTCTCCCAGAATCCTTCCCCTCCCCTACCACGAACCTATATATATAGAGTGATAGATGTTGTATTTGCACCTGAAGATGACACGAAGTGTCGAAACCCGGGTCGTGTTATTAAACCTATAGTGGAGTATACAAAGTTTTATTTAAGTTATTACAATTTGTAGTTTGTATATTTCCTAAACTTTTTTGTAAATAAATCATATTGTTGCCACCGAAATATTTTTCAGGATCACAAGAAACCTTCCGTTGTTAAGGAGTTTCAAATGTACCGCGCGATAAAAATGAGTCAACATAAAGACTTAGGTGGTTCTTTTTATTAAATTACTTTGAATTTCGGTCATATTAAAGCATAATGTTGCGCCATTAATAATTCAATATTTAATCCATGCTTCCTACAGCTGCAGAAATTTAAACGTATAATTCGAATATGGTCTCCATTATGAATAGTGTTCTATCTCGCACAAGCTACCTTAAATAAGTGATGGACTTCGACTACCAGTGAGCAAAATCTACTGTTACGGAAAACTGGAAAACAAATTAAGGAATATACTAAATAGCACTGTGTCAGTCTCAGGGAATTATAGAACTTTCTCCTTTTGTGTGTTCCAAGTAAATCGAAATCTATTTTCTCCTTTTTCTCGGTTCACATAATACTTTCCTTCTCCCACGTATATTGATGCCCAATTGCCTATAATTACTTCCTTCATCCGCATAGTCTCCGTCCTCCGAATTCCATTCCGTGAACAATAATTGAATTCCGTAATATCTATCCTGAGTATATTAATATCTCGGCACAGAATGTGAATCACGAATGTATAAAACATTAATCAGACCCGACATGACAGACGGTGGAGTAACGAGACCTGACACAAACAAACTTGCCCTAAAAAAACTGTTGAAAGCAACAGCAATGCCAACGATAACGATGTTAACGTGATAAATGATGTATTATTTTCCCGTCGAATTTTATGAATACATTTTTCCCTGGTTTCCAACCTGTTGAAAACCTATGAAGACTTTATTCCATGATAACTTATAATAGACTCTTGGGTGGACCAAAGAAACAAATTGTGTTAAGGCGGCTGACAAATATTAACGACGTTGTCTAAGGGACAAGAGTGCGGATAAGATACTCTGGTGCGCACGTTGGTAGAATTACGGAGGACGGAATTCCCCCGAATTGCAAGCGATAACATCCCCATGGCAACAGACTGAAAGAAAGACCATCTAAAAAGTGGAAATACAGCTAGAAATTAATCTCCTAAGATCAAGTCTAAATTCCACTGAAAAACAAGTGTTAGCAGCTCAATAGCTCTCTTTTTTGGTCACCAACTCTCCAAAATAGTTGAAGTTATCACAACTTCCATAATTGTTCTCAATCAAATTTATGCATTAATCTCGTATGCTTGTTCTCTTCCTGGGCGAGGACAAATACTGCATTTGGCACATTTCCCTTTAAGTCCAACTTTTTCTGCCTCCATCTCTAATCTCTACAGTCCTTCCTCGAAATTCTTGAGTCTTCTTGATACCATATCGACAGCATTGGCGTATACTAGGATTCGTTATTTACAGTTGAATAATGTGCCACTTGGGTTTCTGAGTTCTGTTTTTCTCATCACTCGCTCCAGCTCTTCTCTCTTCCTCTTGAAAAAATGTAAGAAAGAAGTTACGTCCTATATTTCACAATACCCTCCCCCTAAAGCATTTAATCTATCGTCTTTCCCCCAGAATATCTCATTTTCTCCTTTTTGGTCCATACTGATACCTCAAACGTCTCCAGCGAATGTCTATTCTCTAGCCTTGATGTCCAGTGAATTTAAGATTTTCTGGTATTCCACCGATAGATGTAATATGTTGCAAAGGGATACCAGATTAAATAGAGAGAGGTACAGACAGAGTAGTTAAGAAGCAGGTAAAATACTAAGGAAAATGAAAAAGGAATATTTAAAAACACAGATAGAACATATAGAGGAACTCAATGATGCAAGTGAAAGCAAAAAGTTCTACCAAGCAGTAAAATATATGAATCAAGGGTATAAACCTAAATTGCACTCCTATAGAAATGAAAATGGCCAAGTAATTGGAGAGGAGATTGAGATATTGGAAAGATGGGCTGAATATTTGGATGAATTGCATAACAAGGAAGCAACGCCAGAAATAGAAGAGCAAATACAAACTCGCCGAATAGACGAGGAAGTGCCCCTTCCAACTGAAGAAGAGGTATATGAAAGTGTTGGAAAACAAAGGAATGGCAGAGCACCAGGGGAAGATGGAGTGACAGCAGAATTGATGAAATATGGAGGTCCGGATTTAATTGGAGCATTACATCAGCTAGTTTGTACTATGATGTACGATGATATGAGACGCAAGTAAATGGTGTTTTTTTACTGCTTTTGCTGATCGCATATCTTTACTGGCAGAAAAATGATATGACACAAACCACGCAGATTATTCTGCGAAAATATTTTTAATGAACATCTTTTTCCAGGCTTACTACCTGACTGCAACGCTTTTACCATTGGACTAATGCATTATTCACTTCTAATGCTAAGCTTTCCGAGAAAATGGCATTTGCATACTTGATGAAAAATACACATTTCCTTACGGTTAATCCATTATCACGTCGAACAGCATGCAATTTCGGAAAATAGAATAGAAAGGTAGGGCTTCACTGTTGGCATCTGAGTATGTGGAGAGCACTTTTTGCTTCAAAGACCTTAAGTATAAATACAATGACATTTAAGACATTTTGGAAAAGCTGACCATAACAGAATAAAAGACTTCGCAACGTGATTATGCCAGAGGATGCGGAATATAAATGGACGGGCAAAATAAGAAATGATGAAGTTTACAGAAGAGTGGAAGAGGAAAGGATCATATGGAACACCATTCACAAAAAGACGAACCAGATGGATTGGACACACCCTGTGCCACAATGGATTAGTGAAGAACGTAGCTGCAGTTAAAATAGAGGGAGAAGTCCCCAGAGGGAGACTCTGGAAGAAGTTCATGGGGCAAATGAAGAGGAAAATGCATAGAAAGAGATGCCAGGAAGTAAGGGAACTAGAATTATATAAGGAAGGGTGAAGGGCTGTAGTCAACCAATCTTAGGATTGAACGGCGAATGATGATGATGATAAGGCATTTTACTGTGGACTACCTTCAGAAAATTTCTATGACTTTATGATTTTAATCATCAATTTCTGGAGATGCGCCGCCGCATGTGTCGAAACATAAAACTTTATTCTTAATAACCTTCGAAAAGATAGCTGAATTGCAGAATATACTTATTAATGAACTAATTATCGGTATTGATTTGAACTGTTCCGCTGAAATGTTTGGGTGTTTGTGTTACCGTATTATTCCGTGATACGAATCAGTCATATCAATCGCCTGTCACTCTCCCACCACAGTATCAGTGTGAGTTGAGATCGCGCTGCTACCCACTGGCAGTTTCTCAGAGCAGACATGAAATAAGAGAGATAAACTTGCTGTAGTAGATAAAATCCGCGTAGGACGGATTTCCTATAAATCCTCGATCAAAGTTTCCGAGATGAATCAAGTAACTTCCAAATCCACCTTCAAATTAATTATAAAACTAATAACCCATATAAATAAATATATTGTAACCCATTTCTACTTAAAAGTTCGCACTGAAAGTTTGTCTGGGTAGTCTAATTCCTCATGTTGGTTGGAGCACGAATCGTGATTGAATACACATTTTTAATAACTTTTCAAATAATCAGTAAAAAGTATTCTTGGACCCTACTTCACTTGAGTACATCAATTTATTCGTAGAAAATAACCATAAATGAATTCATTTAAATTATGTAAGGATTGTATTTCAAAATTTCCGTCTCTAATAAACCATTATTATGACTTGGGTTCTCGGCGTGGAATCCAAAACTTAAGCAAAAATCGTATATACATGCTTGTTTTTTATTTATCGTGATACCTTTTTTTATCAGAACCATCATAATTATTTGGAAGGTGTACTTTCGCGTTTTGGAGAAAATCTGTACTAATTTCATCGAATAATTTTGAAACATATGTTGAGTGTCATTAAGCTACGTGTTAAAATAACATTAAATTGCCAATATACGAAATCGGTAATATACAATTCTTTCGCTTTCATCGATGGAATTACCTTAACATCTGATATATCGTGGGGATTACACATGCAAAACATATGTAGCGCAGCATTAAAGAAACTAGGTTTTGTTAAACGAATAATAGGAAGGTCCTTGGATGAAAAAGTCAAAGAGAGATCCCACTTCGCTCTGGTTAGGCCACACCTCGAATACGCCGCTAGCATTTGGAACCCTGGTAAAATAGATTTAATAAAAATAATAATAAAATACAAAGGAAAGCAGCGCGCTTCGTTAAAAACTGCTACGAGCGTTCATATAATGTCTCACAACTTTTAGAGGGATTCAAGTGGGAGCCCCTAGAGACTCGGAGGCTACACGATTGGCTTAGGTTACTTGATAAAGTCAGAACTGATATTTTTCAGAGCGACATAGAGAATATTATCATGACTCTCAACTACATCTCTAGGTCTGACAGATGCGATAAAATAAGAGAGATACACTGCCGAACAGATAGGTACCAGAACTCGTTCTTTCCGCAAACAATAAGCGAACGCAATAAAAATTAAGCTCACTAAATACACTCCTATTATTCATGTCACCATTTCATCTCCAAAAAACTTACACCTTTACACGGCTGGTGACCTAACACCCCCTGCCTCACGCTCATGCAGCGGCTCGTGGGGTATTATGTAGATGTAGATGATGCATGTTACTCAAAAGTACACGAATGGAAAGTTTCACGCAAATCTGTGCATTAACGAAAATCGCTCCAATCACCTCAAAAGCACCCGCTACGGTAACTGGCGGTCTGAGAGTTAAGACAAAAATTTTTTTTGTTGCAAATTTCACAGACTTCTTAAGACGTGGAATCGTTATTTTTCGATTATGCGGTACTGGGAACGTCGTAAGAGTCTGCAGGTATCCTAGGAAATAAAAATGGTTAAATAGCTATTTATATGTGACGCTCCCAGCTCTCATTAATCAAACCAACCTTCACGTTGTTCACTATGTTGGTGTCGTTATAAAATAGTGGGGTATACGTTCTTTTTCATTCGAAGAAAAGAATCTAAACAAGGGTTATAATTACTCCTGAATTACCAGTCTCTTAATTCTCACAATTACCTATCATTAGGGATAGTTTTGCGTTATTAAATAGCAATTTTGCAATAATACGTAAGACCACCCAGTCTTTCCGCAATGAATGCTATATCGTAAACTGTAAGAATAGTGATACGAGGAGACTATAAAATGCATCCGTCAAAGAGGAAATTGCCGAAGAATGTTTCTCGAGGTCGCTATGTTGACATTACTCTCACGAACACAAATTCCTTGCAATGCTTATTCTATTAACCAGAATCTACGATGAGAGGAATTGCACATCGCTGTTTGGAAATGTTAAATCATGGCTACTCCTCAAAACCCCGTTCAAAATAAGTATAACATGCATTATTTCCTTCTTTTATACGTTAAAACTGCCACGAGATAAACTCGGCCTGGACAGGGAAACGAACCGCGGACCTTTGGTTTGCCGGACCAATGTGCAGACCACTACGATATCCAGGCTTCCTAATTCTCGTGGTAATTTTGGCAGACATAAGATCTTTGACGGGACTAGATCTTAGGCCCTTGCGGTCCATCCAAGATTCAACGTATTTCACCTGCTTTGTTTGAATACTGTCCTTCTTTTATGCAAACAAAAATGTATTTACGATAAATGAGCCGGTATATAAACATCGTTCAAGAATGACAAACATAATTTTTAACATGTTGATGCTTAGGAATATGAGGAATAATAAGCTTCATTTTAAGCTTATATTAATTATTTAACGTTACAGTGATTAAGATTGAAAATTGTTTTTTTGACAAAATATTTTTCTTAAAATTTGTCAGCAACTAACATTCTCCTTCGGTATGCACTATGCTATCTACACCCATGAATTCATCGTAAGTTCTGTATTTATATAAATGTTGTGCACGCAGGAAATGGTTGATTTATCCATGAGTTATTATTGTAATCGAATCTGTTTCTCCTCCGTGTATTAGTTTTGTTCTACATTCCACGTAAACACATCGTTTGCGCTACTCTTTTAAATGGGTAAACACCAGAATCGAGATTATGAGCCACCAATTAAAAATCTGCTGTTTTTCATGGCATTTTGAGCTCTTCTGTTCCACTACTTCTCTATTTTAAAATTTTTTACCTTTTTCCTTTTTGAGAATAACTTCAGTTCATGATTTTTTTTCCAATATGGGTATGGATTACGCTCATGTGTTTTTTCCTGGCAATTAGCCTTGCGTTAGTTGTCACTATTTTCTCAGAAACCAACTTGTTAACGTATGAATTTTGTCAATGATATACTTAGTTGTCTCGAGCGTGACTTCATGGAATTAACTATACATCCCTCATCCTCCCCCAATATGCTGTTGCTATATATTCTTCACCTTCTTTGTTATATCTGCCTGATATTGGCGTGGCACGTCGAAACCCTTGAAGAACAAATTTTTTCATTTACAATATACTCAATGAGCCTTTAAATGACATTTTCCCCGAAAATCCAGATTTCTCAATACTTCCCAAGACATGAACCTGAAAGTTATAAATACAAAAATCCACCATCATCACGACACTTCCAATAACAAATATTTGCTCTGTATTCGCTGGGGCCTTTGATTAAAATGCCGTTAACCCTCTTCATATCGCTGGGTATATTCTTGGAATTTCCCATGCAGTGTCGTTTCCAGTGGACCGCTTCTTTATAGATCAAAGGAAACGTCCACTCAGGGTAGATAAGGGGGGGGGGGGTCAGAGGTCATTCAAATCCCGTCACTTCCGCGCCATTACAACATAGTGACGGAGGAAGATTAAGTGATTGACCATTCTCTCGAGTCATGCGTTTAAAATTCTACATGACGCGGAAGTAGTGATTCCAAGTGAGTGATGTGTGAATATTGGTTTTTCCTTTGTATTGGAGAGTTAAATCAAGCGAGTAATCACTGAGGAAATTTAAAAGAATCATGCTTATTTTAAAATGATCAAATGTCAATTATGAGCGAACCTTTTTGTATTGTTAAGCTTATCCAAAATGATGGAGTTTAATATTGTGTAATAGATAACTGAAGTGTACTATTAGCATTTTTTCATAAAAATAGGTTCGACCTCAATTCCGTTTCTATTAGACGGCGATACTAATTCGAAGAATCGAATCGGACGATGATTTAACGTAGATAATAAAAAAATGACTTTTCGCGTTTTAAGCTTTGCGTCGACTTATTTTTCTATTGAGTTTTAAACACATCTATTCATGTAGGACACATCAAGTTGCTTATTTGTCCCATTTCAAAAGCAGTTGTTACGTAATTATATTATCGTGAATTACTAAATATAGGTTTATTTTCTCTATTTTCGTAGACTAATTAGCATGTCTGATGTTTGATAATTTGAAGTGCTAGATCATTCAGTACGACAGTGATTGCAGAGGTAACATATCAACCATGCCACGGTATATAGGTGTTAGCAGTGAACTATGAAGTTTCAATATCATTTGAACTTCGGCAGAAATGAGATCATCATTCCAAGGATGCTTATTTCAAATGTGTTCATTAATTAGAAAAATGCTGTAACTGAAATGCTAGTAAAGAATGAAAACAACAAAACGAGTACTGCGAGTTTTTTTTGCAATGCATGTGTTGCAGCAAATATGACATATGTAGCAGCGAAAGCATCCCTATTTGCTTAAAGTGAGATAATTTTGAAAAAATCAGATAACTGGGGTCTAGAAGGAGATCAACATCTCACATCACTCAAATATTGTTTCTAAGAAATCCTTTTCATCTATTTCTTTCACGCCAACACTTCCTCTATTCTAGAAACTATCTCTAGACATCGACTAGCCCTGACCCACATAGAAAGAGGTAAGATGAGCGAAAAAAATTGTTGTCGACCAATGAAGACAGCGCATAATTTCTCTCGCCCGGATGCGTGCGATGGGAAGGCGAACGAGATTTATGGTTCAAGGTTTCCGTGCAGTTTTTAAACGGGGGGGAAGCATTCAAATGGATACATCGTTATATCTGTCAGAGTAAAAAAATCACGTAAACGAGAATCATGGAGTGCAAATGAGTGCACGTCAAGAAGGTCGAGGCAGTGATTGAGATATATAAAACCCGGAAGTTTTAATGACTGATCCAAAATATGCACCTTGGAAGAAAAGTGCCGAATAAAGTGAAAGTTTTTTATTATCCGGAAATAATGACAATTATTATTTTCTGTCTCTCATCTCTGTAGTAGCTCAGCGGATAATATAAAAATAACGATTTCATTTCATTTCAGGTATTGCAATGCTGTAAAAAGTAGATAACCCCTAAAGATGAGCCTCCATTGGGACTACTATCAAATAGTCCGTGCAAAGGCAATAGCAACAAACAATACACGATTGAATTTTGCAATCAAATTTTTAACATTCCAGTGAAGAATTGGAAACAAATATGAACATTTACTCGGAGATGCACACATTGATAAACAGTGGTTACTAAATAGGAGAAGGTAAGATATACTTAGTGTTACAATAGTATTTCAAAAGCACTTCATTTTTTTACATTTAATTCAATAAATTTTATATTAAAATTTTAGAAAATAAATGTTTTTTGTAAGTATTAACTAGTGCTGTGCTAATCAAGGATTCGCACAGCCTTCTTAAATCCCCCAAAACAATTTAGACTGGAATCGAAAATATTTTTTTGGTAGCGAATCAAATCACCCTCAAAATTTGCTAGCGAATCGAATTACAATCTAAATAAAATGCAAAAGCTTATGCAGGGTTAAAGTAATAAATATTTTCACAATATTTCCGGGCCTTAAATTAGCTTATACATATATAGTGGCACAAAGAATAGCACAGAATAACTCGTGGTCGTTTAAATTTTCGTTTCGCGTAAGGAAAACATCCTCCAAACGGACGGCGCACCGTTTGGGAATGCATGTTACGATTCGAAGACGAATCTATCAGATTCGAATATTTCGAATCATTCGTTTTCGAAGCATTCTCGTTCGCAGGTGAATCGAATCGGATTAAGCCTGATTCGAGTCGATTCGAATTGATTTCGAAGCATTTGCATATCTCTAGTATTAACCAATATGTAATCAAATATGTGGCATAGTTGGTTGGCGAAGAGGAATAGAAACAGCACTCGAACAACCATCAAGAGTCGAGTCTCATCCTAATATTGGTCTTATCTAGCTCTTCGTTCGATTCTCCTTTTAGAAAATCTCTTTTTACCTTCATTAGACTCTTGGAATATGTTCATGGGATCCATGGATCGTGCGCTAAGGTTTAATTCAACAATTAATGGGGATATTGGATGATCTCCTTCAGTCCGATTGCTCGAAAAAGGAAGAAACCTGAGGTTATCATCTGGATGAATCACATGTGTCATTGATGGTGCCCCATTCCATCTTCCACTCTTCCGCACCAGTTCTAAGATGCCAGACGATGCCCGGATAAGACGATCGAAGAAGTCCTTAGAGCTGAAGGCCAGCCGCGATAATTGCTTTAAGTCGTCCATTGCTGTAATTACAAGCAATATCATTTTTTTCGTGACTTACAACTTGTCTCCATACCAAGATGTCGGTTTGACGACTCGATGGGTTGAACTTCCCCCCTGCATTTTAATGTTGGAGGAGTGAGAATGCTCCTCCTCCTCGAGTTTTTATCCTTATTTACCCTGTAAATACGTTTCCTAAAATGTCACGCAGAATTTGTAAGAAATAAGACGGTCGAAGAAGTCCTTAGAGCTGGAGGCCAGCCGCGATAATTGCTTTAAGTCGTCCATTGCTGTAATTACAAGCAATATCATTTTTTTCGCGACTTACAACTTGTCTCCATACCAAGATGTCGGTTTGACGACTCGATGGGTGAACTTCCCCCCTGCATTTTAATGTTGGAGGAGTGAGAATGCTCCTCCTCCTCGAGTTTTTATCCTTATTTACCCTGTAAATACGTTTCCTAAAATGTCACGCAGAATTTGTAAGAAATAAGACGGTCGAAGAAGTCCTTAGAGCTGGAGGCCAGCCGCGATAATTGCTTTAAGTCGTCCATTGCTGTAATTACAAGCAATATTATTTTTTCGCGACTTACAACTTGTCTCCATACCAAGATGTCGATTTGACGACTCGATGGGTGAACTTCCCCCCTGCATTTTAATGTTGGAGGAGTGAGAATGCTCCTACTTCTCGAGTTTTTATCCTTATTAACCCTGTAGATACATTTCCTAAAATGTCACGCAGAATTTGTTTGTCAGTGTGTGGTCATTGTCGCCGCCGGCTGTCTTGGGCTAACGGCTATAGCTAAAGTATTTGGCTCACTGGAATGGTGTGATGGGGATGTTTGCGTGTATGTATGTTGATATCAATGCCTGGAAATCGCTAATAGCCACAGAAAGCTAAAGGTGACGTTGACTTTTAAAAGTGAAGCCCTCACGGAGACTTAAGGTAGTTAGAGCGAAATATCATTTCATCTAAAAATCAATGACTTTGGTTTCATTTTAAAGAAAAATATCTCACCCTTTCAATGACACCAAAAATTCAACCCCTTAATACATTACTTTCATCGATATTTGCCAAAAAATACCATCCCTTTTACATGGGACTTTGTACGTGTCTTAACATCTCTGTCTTAACATGAATTGTAGATACTAACCTCGTATGCAATCTCCGGCATGATATATCCTCGCATATCTTAGTACCTTGTAGTGCCATTTATATGTCGCATTAATAATACCAACCAGTAGTTATATCTTGAGCAGTATACCGCGTGGTGGCATGTTCTTCTACGTATCACTCTCTTAGTTTCTGGTCTGACTGCGTACCGTTGCCATGGCTGCTTTGGCCTGCTCCTGGCATTCGGGGGAACGTGCGCGGTTCTGATTTGAACTGGGATGAGTGCTGCATGCCTGGTGTGGAATCACCCCGTGCCACACACCCTAGTGGTGGCTTGCACGGTTCTCCGTAGATGTAGATGTACGAGCACTCCAGAGAAAACTTATATAATGAATTGATGAGTGTCTAAAACCTAAATCTCGTCAAAAAATTAATAGTGTGTAGTTTGTATGTTTTCTCATCTATTTTTGAACATTAATCATATTGCCACCGCAGTAAATATTTCGGGATCACAAAAAACTCTCCGTTTTGAAGGAGTTCCTAACGTACCACGCGAATAAAATGAGTCAACTTAAGGACTAATTTAGATATTTTCATTTAATTACTTACAATTTCTGTCATAAAGCACTATATTCTTGCACCATTAACAATGCAATATTTAATGTTGCTCTTTTCAGGTATTTCCGTCGCGTGTTTGGTTTTTTCGACAACAGAGAAAAGAGCAACATTAATAATTATAAGAGTCGCGGAAGCCTTCAAAGAAAAATGCAATATTTAATTCATGTGTCCTAAAGCTGGTGAAATTAAAACGTGTAATTCGAATATGGTCTCTATTATGACTAGGGAACTATCTCGTTCAAACTACCTTAACAAGCTGGGTCTGGGTCCCTACGCCCAAACGTCCCTAAGCTTAAACGGTTCGGCCCCAAACGGCCGCGCCCAAATGTATCATTCCCTAAAAGCAAGCGCAATTGGTCGAAACTTGCTAGATCCTACTGAAAACGAAGATCAAGCTAGTACAAGGATCAACTAAGAAGTCAAGTAGCTCAGTGAGAATGATATCGATCATGTCTCTAAGCCAGCACACTGGTCGAGAACCACACGATACTGTAAATCTATTATATCAGCGAGCATTCTCGAATTTGTGCTGGATCCAAGCTTACTATGATGCATGAGTTTCGCTCTGAGTAATTGTCTATCCTTCCCATGAAACGTAAATTAAACTGGCTAAAACAGGAGCAGCGAAGGGCCAAATTCACACGGCGTCGCATGCTATTGCGATCCCTCCCGAAGTTTTGCGATATTTTTAGATGCGAAGAGAGGATTGCACAATTGATAATGACTGTATGGCGTTCAACGTGGGCTGAAAGACATTTTTTTGCTCTGCCTTAATCTTGACGTAACTTGAATACCTCATCTTTCGTAACCCAAACACATTTTATCGGACCACAATCACCTTCCAAATTACTCTTTTTATTCTATAACTTTCTCCGTTTGCAGTATCGAGATAAAGTTTTTGCGTGGTGAGGAAGTTGTTGGAATGGAAGTAGCAAAAGTTTTGTTCGCTGACTGTTGCGTAAGTGTCCGATCCATCAAACAGGTTAGAAATGTGGCGTTTTTCTTTTCAAAGCACGTTTTAAATTTTGGCCGAAACGGCACGTTCTATGAGGACCATGGGTGTTCAAATCGGCAGTCATATCAACTTCTTATATTCTGACGTAAGTCTAGATCAGAAATAACAAGGTAAAAGACGAAAAGCCAAAACGTTGGGGCTAAACGTTAACAGTAATATTATTCACTCAAACATGTGTCACGCTTTGGTTTAAATATTACCCGGATAAAGTGTATTTTTGCAAAAAAAAACAATGAGTTAGGTTCTACCATTTCCGAAAGATCCGTCCAAAATTGCGATCAATTTAATTAATTTACTTTAGGGATATATATTTGCATACTGGAGGAGTTCTGGGTATGCAGCTATCACAGGTACTGAGTTGGAAGATGTTAATTTTTCCTGTAGGTATCAGCATCATTGCCGACCTAATGGAGATTTACATACGAAAAGAATATTTATTAGAGTAACTGCTTTCCATACACAGGGCCTGAGACAGATGGGTCGCTGTTTACGTTGACAGAAATACGATTCCGCAAGCGACTTGCCATAAGTTTTAAAAGCTACGCAATCGGAATTGTGGAGTCGTTTTCAACTGAAATTTACGTCGAAGTACGCGTTTAGCAAGTAACTTGCGCAATAAACTTTCCAGTGCATAAATACCATTTAGAAACTATCCCAGTTGTCTCACATTTATCCTCCTAGCACCATTCATTGAAAATCCTTTACCTTCTTCAAAAACTAGCCGCACCACATAAAGTTAAATTGACAATTAAAGTGTCTAATCAAATAGCACTCACTTATTTCACACCAATTCGACATGGAACCCGTTGAAATTGCCTCGGGTATTGGGACCATACCTTTTTCAGAACCCAATTTGGGTTTGGGTGTGTGAAGGAACTCTTCTGCCAGAATGCATCGATAGCTTCTGCAGCGGAACCGAAATGTTTTCGCGATATGGGTTCCTTTGCAAAACCTGATGTTTTGAGCGAAACGTTTGAGCGAAATATCATTTCGCCAAGACTCCAATAAATTTGGTCTCATTTTAAAGAAAAATACTTTACTCATCCAAAGATACCAAAATATTAGCCCCTTACCGTCCTACTTCCCGAGATATTTGGCGAAAAGTATCAGCACTTTTACGTGGAAAATGGTACGTGCATGCACTCCAGAGACCTTATTTAACAAATGAGGTATTTCTAACACCTAAATCTCATCAAAAGTTAACAATGAATAGTTTCTACGTTTTTAACACTATTTTTTTTAATAAATCATAATGTCACCGCAGTAATTAATTCATAATCGCCAAAAACCTTCCGATTTGAAGGAGTTTCAAACGGACCGTGCGAAAAAAATGAAACAAATCAAAGACTTATGTGGGTACTTTTATTTAATTACTTAAAATTATAGTCATATGAAAGTATATTAATGGACCATTAATAAATCAATATTTAATGCATACTTCTCGCAAATGGTGAAATAAAAACGTATAATTCGGATATGGTCTCCATCATAACTAGGGAACTATCTCACCCAAACTACCTGAAGATTAGGAAATTCGATTGCGGTGCAGAGTACAGCCCTGCCAAATTCACTCCATATGAATATGGGAAAGTCGTTTCTTATATTAATCAAACGACTAATACAATATCTCGATTCCTAAACGGCACACCAGGTAATGTTGAAACCAGTCCATGTCCATTCCATAAATACTTCCTTCCATTACACGCTTATCTTCCTGTTCTCAATGGCGCATATGACGTCAACTGTCAGCCTTCTCCCCAAATAAACTACCAAAGCAGTCGTCGTATATCTATCTCTCCATTTTTGCTTAAGTGAAATTCGCCGTCATTTTTTTATTTCAACGGATCACTTTTCATTTTATCTTACGCAATTTAAATTTTATGGAGAGAGCTGAGCAAGGTTTTGTACATATTGAAGTGAGTTTTCACATGCAATTGGGTGGATCGCTGATAATAACCGCGCACCATACGGCAATAAACACAGACGCACTACCCGACGTCCAATGTGGCGGTGCCAAGTGGATGTAGGGTCATCCCAAAGCAAGTGATCAATTAAAAATTTAATTGTTTGTATCACCATTTTTGGAAATATTTTTTGCGCACGTATACCGACATGTATTGGCAGTCCAAAGCAACAATCTCTATATACTTGGTGTTTCAGGAGGAAAGTTCGAAACTTCTGGAGGTAGGGGAGGCATTTTTATCATGCCAACATGGAGTCGCAACTCCTTAGTTGCCGAGCTATGGCAACGCAATCATTTTTTCACAAGTATTCTGCAATCACAATGAAAACACCCAATTTATATGACTATTATCAATTGAGGAGATTCGAAACTTTTCACAGTGGTGCATAATTTATGTATTGTTCTTGTTCTGCTATCATCAATACTAATGGTATCTTATTTTCAAGATGGCTCTTGAATATTCGTCGAAATTAAATTCCTCAAAAACAAATAATGTGCGATAGCACTCTTAGTTTCAGAGATATCAAAAAATGTGCAAGAATAAAAGTTTTAGTAAATTTATTTCTCAATTCATTACAGTAAAAATTATATCTCTATCTTTTAAAATAAGGAAGATATGGTTACTTAACTGATGTTTTTACAACGAGACAACAAATGCTCTTGTGGGTAAGAGCTTTAATTTGCATAGAAAACCTCGGGAATTAGTGACTCTAATCAAAACTTGCCTTTAAGAAAAAGACCCGAGAAGAATATGCAACCAGGGTCATGGTCTGGTTGCTGGGAGTTACAAAGTGAACAGTCACAAAGACAACAAATACCCTCAGGTGGGGTTAACAATATGGACGAAAAGTTTCTACCAATTTCAGAATCATTGTTAGACACGTTGATAAGCCGTAATTTCTCCACACAACTTGAATGAATTTATATCTTTAACAATTCCTTAGTATTAAAAATTAACACATGTGCTTATCGAGTGGAAGTCCGGTCCCGTTGATTAGAGATCTCACCTTTCTGCATATCGACATCTCCCTATTCAACTTACAATTTAGCACTTCATATCAAGCCCACAAGCAAACAATAACATCTCCATTTTAACAGCTGCCATCCCGCGTACACAAAACGATCCCTCCCTTACTCTCTATCCGTGGCCATCGCTTTTTCAACAACCCCGACTCCCTTGACCTCTTCCTCTCGAGTCTCCACCAATTTCTACTTCTCTACTTCGCAGAGGCTATCCTGAGCACCTCCTTCTGAAAAAATTCCTCATACAACCCTCTTCTTCCAAACCGCTCCCTCACAATAAGTGTCCCCGTGACCAAATTTCTCTCTGTACAACCTATTTCCCTGGAGTTAACTCCCTCCGATTAATCATCAAAACCCTCTACCCTATCCTTTCTGACAAGGTTACCACTTCTAAAATTTCCCCCAGCTGTCCCTCTCCCTCCTTCAGACGCCCCTCCCCCCACCTTTCCGCCCTCTTTAAAATCACAAAACCTCTTTCTAAATCGACCACTGCCACCACTAAATCCCCTCCGATCGCGTGCAATCGCCCGCGATGCAAAACTTGTGGCATCCTTATCACCCAGCCTCTGCACGATAAATTCCTTGCTTTTCCTCTTCCTTCCTTCCCCTCACTTTCCTGCATTACTCATGATACTGTATGTGTCCTCCTCCACCAATTATGCCCAAGCTTCTACATTGGCCTCTCGACCTGTTCTCTTAACATTCGAATGAATGGCCACCGCTCTAGTTGTAATGTTCCACCCTCCCTTTCCGTATCCCTCCCAGTCGCCACCCGTTTTCTCCCACAACTTTACATTCAATTATACCTTTGAGGTGGGCATTCTCGCCTCCCTCCCCCCCTCGGCCCCTCCCTTCCAACTTAAAGATCTTGAGTCCACTTGCATTTACTTATTCCACGCTCTCTCTCCACTGGGACTCAACAAATCTCACTAACCTCTTCCATCATTTCCAATCTGACTAACCTCCTTTTATTTTTTTCTCTTTTTCTTCTTCCCGCCTTCCTGCCCCCCCCCTTCTACTTCCCCCACTCCCCTGTTTTCCTTTCCCTTCCCCTCTCTCTTTCCCCCTCCTTCCTCTCCGTCCGGTTTCCTCCTCCCTTCCTTCTCAGTCCACAACTCTTCTTTGAAAAAGACGCACGCTTCGGCGTCGAAATATTAGAAGCTTCTCTGTATTTTTTTATTTGTGTCTGTTTATTTTTCGTCTGCCTCCCAGTGGTATTTTTATATTCATACGACGTCACTCGATGCCCAACTGTCATTGCTCTCTGTTCATCCACAGGTCTCCTGGCAACTGCTTTCCTCTTATAGCCTTTTCTATGCCTTCTCTCCAACTAATTCTGAGCCTTCCTCTTTTTTTCTACCTTGTGGTTTCCACATTAAAATTCCCTAAGATAATCTCTCGTCCGTCATACGTTGTATGTGACCATACGACACAAGCTGTTTCTTATTAATGTCATTGACTATTGTGTGAATGACTCCCATTATATTTCTCATTCTCTCGTTCGCAATTCTTTTCCATCTGGATATACTTACACGCAGATCGTTCCCATTAATCCATTTCCGAAACATTTAGCCTTTGTTTTGTTTTCTCCTTCATCAGCCATATCTCACTCCCATATGTGATGATGCTTCTTACAATTGAATTATATATTTTTTTTATTAGCTTTGGATGTACTTTGGTCCCATAAAATGCTATTCAATATGGATATTGCCCTTTTCAATTGCTAATTTCTTTCTTTAATTGCCTCATAAAGGGTCATTTTGAGTTATTTTAACACCCAAGTAGTTGTATTCTTGGCAGTGTTGTATTTCCTGTCCATCTTCCAGCACTATTTTCTCTTGTGCTCCACAAATGCACATATTTCTAATCTTTCTGATTATAATTTCCAGGCCCGCAAAAATTTGAAAAACTTTATTCCCCATCCCCAAATATTTTTTCTCGCGGCGTCCATTTTTCCATTATTAAATGGAACTGCGCCGTATTTCCAACGCTTTATTTGATAGGGTCTCTGGTATATTTATATATTCTAAAATGCTTTTACTAAGAGGCTTTTGCAGAAAAAAGTATGGCAATATAAACTTGCTCTACCTTCACAGTCGGCCCGGGTAAAGTCCTCGCCTGCTAACCGGAGGGTTGCGGGTTCGAGTCCCGCCTGGGTAGAATATTATCTGCCCAGGACATGGGTGTCTGTGTATGTAAACTGGGTTGGGAGAAGAGGGGACGGTTCTATCGCATCCAACCCAGGATAAATAAAAAAATACAAAAAAATACAGGTAATAATAGGCGTTATCTTTCCTGACTCAATCGTAGATGATTTATCATCTTTTTGTAGAAAAATAACTCCCATATATAATGATGATTTATGAGAGTATGTAGCAATGGGATTCTGGCCAACCAGATAAAACTAGTTTTGTCCACGAATATTTCGTTCTTCTGCATTATATGAACTGAAAACTCAAACTTAATCGCCTGAAGAGATATGGTGGAGACATATTGTCTCGCTGCGATAATTTACAGTTTCGGTGGAACTTTTAGCCCTTAAAACAGTTTCGTTGACCGCAAGCTCTATCGGCGAACTTCATTTTCGCCTGTTTCCTGAATGACCTGGCTGTTGCTGGGCGATTGGGTACATCTAAATCTACTTATTACCCTGCAAGCCACCTTAAAGGTGTTTGGCAGGGAGATATAACTACAATAGGTGGGTATTGTTCTCTGGTACACTTGCTTGGATGGCTCGGTAGATCATGATCTTGAATGAGTCGGGATAGATTGCTGGGGGTTGAGTACTAGTTTCCGTTCTCTTAGGGCCCCGGCTGTGATTTTTGAACGAATAGGTTAATACTCTTTTGAAGTATGATCGGTACTTCAGTGCCGCAGGAACAGTACTCCATTACAAGTACACTTCTCGCGGAATGCGGTACCAAACTGAGGTTTCGCCTTTAGATCAAGATAGTGGAATGTGCATAAAACCTACACTACCAGTTTCGGCAGTTATGCCAAATTAAGGTGTATTGAGCTAAGTGTATGTACCTGGCGAAGATGGCGTGTCTGCCAAAACCGGTTGTGTAATTTGCGATGAATTGGGGAAGCAGCAGTGCCCGTTTTATTATCATGATGTCCTTCCGACGAGTTGAACATTAATCTTTTGACTTTGCTACCGTAAGGCCTGAGACAGGAGGGTGTCAAGACACCAGTCATATTCATCAACGAAATACCGTGCGAGCCACCACTAGAGTGTGTGGCACAGGGGGATTCCACACCAGGTATGCAGTGCTCATCCCAGTTCAAATCAGAGTCACGCACTCGCCCCCGGCTGCTAGACGCAGGCAGGACACCAATGTACTGTCAGGACAAAAATGCGCTGTCAGACCTGAAACCTTGAGAGTACTACGTATACTAACATGCTACCATCTAATACACTAGTTAAGATACAACTACTGGTTACTAGAGGTCATCAGAGGGGAGAAAATGAGGAAAAGGAGGATGAAAGGACAGAGGTGAATTTTTATATGTTATCGATGTGTCTTACGTCATTCTGTTTTGTTGTGATGACTAATGGTGAATTTTGCGCTTCTATTAGTTCTATAAATATATAACGAGGGTCACATAAATATCCTCCATGTCGAAGTGAAATTCGGCTGGTTTCAAATTTTCAAGTAAGCTAAGTTTAATTCATTCATGATCCTCCATTGAGGAAATATAAACAATTTTTTTTCGACTCATCTAGTTATTGAGCTGAAATGTCGAGAAAATACGTCGCACTATTGCCAGAGATACTCTTCCGTGACATTATCCGCGGGGTTTCCGATGACGTAGCGTTTTGAAGCCACAAAATATTTAGTAAGAAATATTTTCATGAAGCGACGCTGTTGGACGATGTTTTCATCGTATTTATGAATAGAACTTTCCGTTAAAATATTTTTTAAGATACGCATTTTCTCTAATGACTGGTTCCCACGCAAAGTTATGTCTTTATGCCGACCCTGACTGCGCACCTACTCTAAATAAATTAAATCATCTACTAAAATAATAAACTAAAAGATGGCCTATCTACCTCAATACGTGTGAGCATTATGGACGTGCTGGGTGTCGGATGAAATGAAATATAATCTTGAGCGTCTGGACAAGCACACATCTGGGACATTCATTTTGAAAATGAAAATTCAGCAGTAGTGCGACTTATGCAATGCATCTCGGCAGCAAATGATTGAAAATGAAAAGAGGTATGAGCAAATTTGAGAAGTAAGAGATGCGTAAATAATTTCAAATGATACGAAGCCTCCAGGCGCGGAAAAAAGTTCATACCTGTCTTAGAAATGTCTCGGGATCAAATTCCAGCAGTGCCCTGTTTTAACAACTGGTGCACAGGATTTAGAACCAATCCTATAAAGGTAGCGGCAGTGTCGCTAAGTCTTGTAACTTCATACCCCAGGTCCTCTCGGAAGGTTTCACCTGATTGGGTGGTTTGCGGAAATGGTAACGTGTGTTTGTCCCTCGTTGAATCTTATATTTACCGACGTAAAAAAACTTTTCGGCAGTCTTGGGGGAAAATGGAAAATTGTATTTTTTTCATTCCTTGGTGGGATAACCTTAATCAGCTTCCACCGTCCATCGTGGCTTCGGCCGTCCGAGATTACTTTTTGGCATTACGAAGTCATTTGCAAGAGTGTATGCAAGTATACCAGTCTTATACTACCCGCACTACGTGCTGCTTGCCCTGCGCACAGTCACAGAACACGCTCAAGCAGATTAATGAGAGAGTGGTAAATGCGGTGAGAGGAGAGGGCGGACCAATAAGTCATGGTTCAATGTGGTGGGAGATACGATTAGGAGAAGGGATATTAGGAGTCTCTACAGCAGGAGGGCGTGAGTAGAGGAATTTATGAGTGTAACAAAATAGGAAGAGCTATGCAAAGAAATTGGACAGTATGGAGGAATTAGTCAGAGTAGAGTTAATGACTGAGAGTTAAACTTTTTTGATTGTACCTAGCCCGAAAGGAAACGGCGTAATGAGCAAGTTTGTAGGTTTTTCCCCGTGATCCAACCTCTACCAGCATGAGAAACCGGACCTTGAAGAATACGCCCCGCGATTGGCATCTGGGATCTGTATTCATCCCAGTTTAGCAGCAACCCTCCGAACACTTGGAAGATACTGGAGGCGTGAACCAAGGCGAGATCTCCCAACGCCCTTGAGGATCGGACGAACCAGGGCCGGCCGAAGTGGAAGAGGCGCATCTGACCATGGTCCGTCTCCCATACGACGCGGAAGTCGATCGGAAGTGTCATACATACCAACCGAGGAGATCACCCTGGAGAGGGAGGCTGTATCTCGCCTTGTCCGTTAGAGAAAAGTTTTTAAGAACGAAAAGCGTTCAGAAAGGAAGGAATGCGCCAGTCCGGCCATATTTATGACACGACTGGGAGAACATCCATCCAGCGATGACTGAGCCGATAGTCTCTCAAAATGCTCCAGAAAAATGTCATCAATTAATATTCGCTATTAAATTTTTGTATTTTCCGCCTAATATTTTTTGGGGGGTTTCATTGACGATCTGCCCAGATATTAAGGTGGCTCCGCAGTATAACGGTTTGACTTTAAATTCTAGTTACTTAAAGAGAAACGTGTCCTCTTTTAACATGAACCACAAAATCTTCCTATTATCTTCGTCAATGAAATTTTGAATGAAGGTATCTGTAGAAATGGCTATACCTACGGAAAAATGCGGTATATTATCAGACATCAACTAAGTGAGGGAAATATATTTTCTTTTTCATCGGAGAGCTATTCTTGTTGTCTCTTTCCTTTCAGCTAAATACGATCTTGATTGGATGATTTTCAATCTAAAGAAAGTTTCCAAGAGATTATGGATAGGCTTTTGCATATAATGGAACTTTGAAGCACCGGGGCTTTTTTCATAGCGTATTATATGGCTTATTGTTTACTCGGGGGATTTTTAAGCAATCATAAATTCATACATTTGAATAAACTTGTTAATCTTCATCATCAGATTATTTTTATAGACTCATTTCCAGGCTTATTCTCTCGTGGGTGAGAAGCGAATAACAAAAGCAGATATATGTGCGCTGACCCCCCCTGACATTTCTCATAGTAATAGTTCCTTGCCATTGTCAAAATTACTATGACTTTTTGTATTTTATTAGCATTACTCTGACTTTTAGCGGTTGACTGGATTGAAAATACAAATGGACAAGTTAATACCTTTTATGATGACTTTGAAAATCACCCTAAGACGCCTTAATTGTACGAATGAATTAACTGGATTCCATCCAGCTTCCCAACTGACTTGCTGAAACTTAGTAGCTTTGATGAAGGAACTCTGATTCGGGTTTGATTATTTCGTTCTTAAAAATACAAACCATGTTATCTATTTTGTAGGGTATATACGGGCAAAGCAAATTATCTAACGAATATTCTGTGTTCAATTTAAAAGTTCCTGAAGTAGCACATTAGTTGAAAGTTTTATGATTGTAAGAATAGGTAATAAAAATACAGACGATATTGCAACGAATTACTTGTTGAGCATTATGAAGCACCTAAGATAATTTATTCGACGTTTCACTTCACAGAAAGTTCAATAATTTTTTGCCTTCATTTGTAGGAAACGACCTCATCTATCTAGTGATATCTAAGTATCAGACGCTCAATGCCAAAAAAAAAACAGAACACGCTTTCAACGGGATATGGCACGGAAGTACATATATATTTTTTTTAATGGGTAAGTTCTGACGCACATCTTGAGCCAGAAATGTAACTGTATGTAGTTCACCTTCTTTGTATGTTTCTATTACCAATGAACGACAGAGTAATGCTAATAACACGCTGTACTGACCTTAATGATTCTGATAATGGCAAGATGAATTATTACAACGAGTAATTCCAGAGGGCACGATCGGCTCAACACAATTGATACTTTTGTTGTTTGTTTATTAATTAAAGTAACATTCTCTATACAATGCAACAATTACTTAAGTTTGATGGCTATTTCATCGTACGACAGAAGATAGACAGAATCGATAAAATAAGAGAGATACATCACCGAACAGATAGCTTCAAACATGGGTAAGAAGTGAAATACTTTGTTGATTCCACACATTTATTAAGAAAAATAACCAACAATGGTTTCGACGCATGTGCACCATTTTTAATTTTCAATACCTTCAAAATGGTACATGTCTGCCTAAACCATGGTCGGTTTTTTTTGCTAATTTTTTTTAATTTTTTGCTAATTTTTTTGCTAATTTTTAAAGTGTGTGGAATCAAGTATTTTACCTCTTAACTATGTTTGAAACAAGCAATTTCCTCCAAATGACGCTTGTGACCTTCTTAAACCGAATTGATAGGTACAAATACTCATTCTTTCCGCGCACATTAGGCGACCACAATAAAAACTGACAATGAGCTCCACTAAATACACTCTCTTAATACACGTCACCATTTCCCCTCCGTAAGCCATACATCTTTACACGGATGGTATCCTAACACTCCCTGTCATATGCCCAAGAGGCGGCTCGCAGGGTTGTATGTAGATGTAGATAGATATAGATGTATAGCGTGAAACAAATAAATTAGAGATTCAAATACGTATATTTTATAAACTACTGTGAGAGTCAGTCTTGAAAACAAGGAATTTTCGTCATTTGCACTGTGATTTTACATTCATGCTTCGCACAGGTGCTTACATTTTAAGATAGCAATCGCTTATGGTCTCTGTTTTGAGCGAAGAAAAATATCGCCCAAACCACCTTGACATGTCTCACCTGACTGAAGTCAGCAGATACGGCTTTCGTGATACAATGGATGTTGCGCGTCATGGCGACCCTTTCATCCTCGATCTCTCCTTCTATACCCTCTCGAGCGGTTAAAAGATAATTCCTTAATGATGTGTCCGTCATGGACCCGCGTGGAAATTCTCTCTGCGATTCGCCCGTCCTATTCAAACCATCGAGGCGACATAAGAGACCGAATGAACCATCTGCGAGGAGGACGGGCACGTGGAGATCGACGCGGAGAGGTCGCACGCATCGTCCGAGACATTGAGTCCCACGGCGACGGCCTTCCTCGGCGGAAGGGACGTCCTCGAAGCGGTCGTTCCTACTATCCGGAGGCTCTGCTTCCTCTTCATTCTGCCTCCCACTGGCCTCACTGACGTGATATTTTAGTCAAAATGGTGGGGCTCTCGTGAACACCTTGCAAACTATAATGATGCATGCATATATTTTTTGAAGTTCTGGGACATTCTATCCCCTGGAAAATTTACAATTTACAGAGTATCAAAAAACAATAATTTACAGTCTCGTTTTTGATGATAATTTAACATCAGAGGGTTGCCAAGACATCATTTTGACGTTAATGGTAAACATAAGCACCAGTTGTCAACAGTTGAACACAATTTAGTAATTACAGGTACAAAAATGAGGCCTGATGATATACTAATCTTGAAGACACATAAGTATAATATACATGTACAAAATGAACTGCTTCACCCATCGGTGTTAAATTATAGATGCATAACATTTTTATACTACAATGGTTTATATGGTGCTTTATTGTATAAGGTATGTGTATAGCCATTTCTTAAACAAATTAATATTCACTGATGATGGCAGTGATGAGGCGAGCAGGAAGCGGTCGGAAATTATTCGATATGTTTCAGACAAAATTTAACTCGCGAGTATACCAGGGAGGAAGAAAATCATTCGGCTTGACCGATGATTTTCGCGGACTTGATCAAGACTAGATCTCGGAGCTCTCGATATTGCGAATGGGACCGTCATGAGAGACTTCCTTTCTCTTTTCTCACACCGGAGAAAGATTCCTAGCTTTGCGCCGAGGCTAGCGTAGCCCTAAGTTTCGCGATATCGCGCCGAGTGCTTTGCCAGTTAAACTAACGAAGCGTTCATTTCATATGTGGATAGTTATGTGATTGAAACTAACAGGATATCAATGACTGCCGGACGTCTCATGCCAAAGAAGCAGTCCAAAACGTGCGCCTAGCACCACTGTCCATGAGGTTTATTATTATTTTAATGATATTCCTCAAAGGAACTTATAATGTTATTTTGCTATTGCGGTTGACTCTGGTTTGTCCCGTTGTCCTAAAATGTTTACCTTTCAATCCCTTCCTTCGCCTCCTCCCTCTGATTTCCTACTCATTGCAAATCTATTTAGATAGCTGGCGAGTGGGTGGAAGTATTTCACTACAGCAGTGGATCAGTTCCAACAGATCAGATACGGAGGAAGAAATGAATTCTGCAAGTCTGCGTAGTGAAGCACACTTATCTGAAATATGTATTCATCCTTCGAAAAATTGCTCCAATTTTATTCCAAAGATAGGGTCTAATCGTATAAATTTATATTTCATTGTTACTTTTGCCTTTTTTCTCTTGTATCTTTATATTTATTAATTTATGACCCGGTGACCCGGTGTGTCAGTACACCGCATATACCTCCTAGTGGTGGGTCGCGGGCAACAGTATGCTGGCTCTCAAGGGAGTCCTTTCAGAAGGGATCCTAGCTTGAGCAGAAGATGGAAAGCAGGCCTAGGGTATTACTATGCATTGGTTTCTCTTGTGGCATACTGGCGAAAATGTGCCAAAACTGACCGGTAGAGCGCCGTAACCGTTAGCAGGGAAAGCTGCACGTGGTGCGGGTACTGCGAAGTCTGGTAACCTTGCATACTCTATTACAACTTACTGCTAAACATCAAAATGTTGCCTCGGACAGCCGAATCCAGATGGGCGGCGGAAGCTGAATAAGGTTGGCCCATCAAGATACGGTATGTATTTATTAATTTATAGATGATGAGATCACTGGTTGCCTGAATACGGAAATTTATCGGAATGTTGAGCACCCCTTAAAACATTTATTCCCTTCCTCTGCCAAAGGATTTTCCTCCCCCTATTTCCTCGCAATTTGACTTCTACCGCTCTCTTCCGCTTAATACGTCCAGTTTACGTCCAATGGGTACTGTTTTTTACGGTCGTCTATTGTTTTTCTTCGTTTCTATGGTCGTGATGATTACTGTTATTTGCTACGATGCCGCCAGTGATGACCTATCCACGATAAATTGGGTGCAGCTGGTGATCGCCATTCTTTTTGTCCCGTGATGATATCATCCATAACTAAGTGTGCATTCTTCGTTTTACTTTACCATGTCGGTTCTAGAATAGGTAGATAAAAACAGGGCACGTGCAGTGGGCTCCATACTCTCCTCTTTCCGGTGATTTTCCGCGGCCCCAGTTCCGTCTCTCTCCCTCTTTATCTTCCGGGTTGTATATAATTTCACAATTAATGGGGTCCATATGCAAATGAATGCGCCCTGTCGAAGTAGCCCACCCCGGGAGACCTTGAGGGGCGCGGATGATGGGAGAATCACTGGCCGTGGCCTTGCCTCATCGTATCCGACGACTATAATCGGTGGACAAGTTGTCGGTGGGAATTTTCAACGCGGAAGAACATCAGATCGATGAAATCGAAAAGTAGATATATTTGAGGGCTTCAGCATTTTGAGTGCTCTGTACGTAATAGTTCGTCCTCCTTTCCTTTCTTAGAAGGACGATTGACGTACTTGGGCGTCCATGGAATATCATTATTGAGCGGCAGCTGGACGTAATGGTATGGCTTCAATCATTCTGGTAACTGTACATATGATCACAAAGTGCCAATGTAAATTTTAATAGTAAATAGAAGTTTATAAACCTAGATTCTAGAGAGTCTTCTTTCACTATCCAGGTAAGAGTGTAAAATCCTCAGTTTTTCGGAGGAAAGCCCAGCACAGTCTTCACACAACACAGCAAAGAGTCGAAAAGTAAAAATTTTTTGTATCTCCTTTGATGGCAAATGCTCTCAATTTAAAATTATCAGAGTCATGAGATGTTGACTTATTTGCAAATTTATTCCTTTAATGACATCATAAAGGGTTCCATTGTGAGTTATTTTAACACCAAAGTAGTTGTATTCTTGGCAGTATAGTATTTCCTGTCCATCTTCCAGCACTCTGTTCCTTTATGCTCCTGCAATGCACACATTTCGAGTCTTTCAGATAATTATTTCCAGACCCTAATTTTGTATTCTTCAATTATCTTTCGTGCCATGTTAAATATGTCATCGTGGTCCTGGGCTATCAGAAAATGATCATCTGCAAAGCGCAAGGAATATAAAGTACCAGTACTATTCAAAGGGATACCCATTCCTTTACATTTCATTTTCCATTTTTTAAGTGTTTGTTCCAAGTATATCTTGAATAATCCCTATAAGTATTATTTCCTATTATTTCCTACTCCTTTCGTTGTTGATGTCTTAATTCCCCTCGTCACTCAACACTGCAGCTTTACGTAAGGTAGTATGTAAAAGTAACATAGTTGAGTCATTATCCTTAGATTTCATGCTTCTTGGAATTGCTCATGCATAAGTTTGCCATTCTCCATCGTCAATACCAGATAATTGATTGGGTGATTGATCAAGCCTTCAATTTTCCTGTTATGACTAGGTCCGCTTGCTACTTGCTCCGACAATGTCACTCTCAAAGGTGAGGAGACTTTACGAAAACGTATCATTGGAGGGAAACTGCGTCGATGACGTGAATATTCAACGATAAAAATGGATCTTAGAAGGTTAACTCGCGGCTTTAAGAAAGCCCAAACATCCACAGCAAATAAACAGCCTCATACCGGTTGATGTCTCATTCAAGCGAAAATAAGTATTCATAAATCCTTAATGTCTCCTTCAAAACTCGTATCCATCTCGAGATTGGTACCTTATGAGGGCGCCATGAAGGTGAGAAATGAGGAAACTGAAATGTTAAAATAAAATGAAATTGCCAATCAGGAAGAAGGAAATGACGACATTCGTTGGGGGAGGTGTACAGAATAAAAGAGGATATAATCTAATGGACCTCTATCAGGAAGGAAAATTCCAGATGGACTTGCCTCACTTTGAGAGAACGGATTAATTAGGAACATAATTAATGGTAAAATGGAAGGGAAAGCCCCAAGATGAAGACGGGATATTCCAAGGAGCCGGTGAGCTACAGGGGCAAACTAAATATGTATGGTATAATGTTTGTAACTGTTTTCACTTTAACTGGAATCTGTTTTATCATGGCAACAACTGCTCACCTGCTTCATGTTGTAATCCTGCTGTAATTGATCGTGTCAACAGTATTACTTATCTTGGAATTACCCTAGATCAAGGTTTGAAATGGACGCAATACATAGCGTCTGTAACAAAAGTGTTGCGATATAACCTTTCAAAATTTTATCTTCTTTGCAACAAATGATCATTTGAAAGTTTGAGGGCATTTTTTAATGCACTAGTAAACTCTAAATTGAATTATGATTTAATTGCATGGGGAGGTGCATAGTTTAATGCAATCAAACCACCTATCATCCTTAAAAAAAGGTTTATCAGGGTGATGGTTACAAAGACGAGTTACGAATCTTTCTTTTGCTGTTTAAACATTTAAAATTGCTCCCGCTTAGGCATTTGTATGCATATAAAGTGCTCAGACTTTTATTCTTAAGGTGTGGTGTAATAATACCAGTTTCTAATACGCCACACTTGTGGAACCTACGTACAGTTTTGCAACCCCTGCCCAGGCGCATATTGTCTTTGTTCTGGCGAAGTTTTTTTTTATATTTTGGGCCAAAAGCGTACAATCTACTACCGTTTACCTGCAAAAATGCATAACACCTAGCCTCATCTTTAAGAAATGTTAGAAATTGGCTATTTAATTATCAAAATAATGTTTTTTAAGGAATTATTTTTTAAATGATGATGTATTTTTTCATGTAAAATACAATCTATGGTCATTTGTTTATTTACTTATTTGACGGTAACCTCAATACAGGTTCTCCTTCTAGGTTACCTAAAGCTCCGTATCTTTTTGATCGTATTTTATGCATATTGTTTTGGAGTAATAAACATCATTATCATTTAGGACTAAGCTGGGAAGAAGACAGAATGGTGGGCTGCAGTCAGTCAATCTTAGGATTGAGTGGCTTCAGCGTAGCAAGGATGGTGATGAAAGTAGCTCTGGTTTTAATGCGCATTCCTCGATGGCTGAAAACTGCCCATCATGACATGAGGTGATCCAAGTTTTCCGAGACGCCTCGTCCCGCTTCCTACATCTGCTCGGGAGATTGAACGGACTTTGAGCTGTATGAGGGATTGGCTCATTAAAATCAGGCATTCAAGAGATAGCATCCCGCAGGCGGAGTTCCCCTCAACTCAAGTCAGAGGTTAGAGAAGATTATTTTCCGGTCGATGCGATTAGAGTGGGAGCTGATCACGGGTCACAGCGGAGTTTTTGGGAAGGATTTGGCCGTTTGACACGCTGTCCTGTGAAAATTCCACTTTTTTGAACGAGTAAGAAGACGGAAGTAGTAAGAAGTTCACTAAAAGACAAAATAATATCTCAGATGCGCTTGGCTCAAGCTGTAAGCTCAGTAAGGCACGGATAGATTAACTAAAAATTTTTCCCTGGGGAAGCATTTCAAATTAATTTTCATGCTAGCATCTAAATGGACTAAATACGATAAATTCTATTCAATAAGAGACTCAATAATTTTAACAAAAATATTTTAATGTTTCAAAACATAAAACAGACCCAAATGGATTTAGAAAGACAGACATGATATTTGCTATTTCGCCATGTTATTGCAAATTATATTTTTCCTTGCCTATCCCGGAAGGGAACGGCGTAATTGGTATGTAGGTATGTAAATTTTCCTTAGGAAAAACTAGCTTCAAGGAGCTTACAAGCATATTGTAAGGTAAGTTGTACGTTTGCAATATTTAATTAATGTAATATTTCGTACTAGTCTCTATAAATCAAAAACCCTTGGAAAATCCGTTTAAATTAATATTATTCATTGCTTCAGACGTTACTTGGTGGATGTTCGGAATATTCTAGCTGAAGAATGCAAATCACTGGTTGAATTGTCTATGTTTCCATTTAAAGTGGTTTAAGTAATACATCACTACAAAAGAATTTCAGATCATTTGATCTAACTGATAACAAAAATATCTCATCCATAGAGGGAAAACAAATATCAACTGATTACACTGCACCACATTTCAAGATATGTCCAACATATAGTGGGAGTGTTTTTCAATGTGATACAGTACGGCTGAGCGCTCCATGGAGAATGTTTGAGAAAACAATAACAAAATTTGATTCAAAAATCGCGTTAGAGAGTAAAATTCACAGTATCATGCGTGAAATTTACGTTATTACTCATAATAATGTTTTTTTGAATACCAAAAACAAGCCTTCGGCGGCGTAGGCGTGTTCAGCGTGCGTGGCGGAGGAGATAAGTCGTGGCCTCAAATTAATACTCGAGATTTATTTCTAAGAATTTTCGCCGTGCAAAAAAAATCTTCTGCACCGTTTATACATGTATATTTACTTCATACCTCCAATGAATGCTAAACTGATTAAATGAAATTCGAATGTGGCCTCTGCCATGCCGAGAGAAAATCATTGCTCATACGAACATTATCTATTTCTATTTAATCCAAACTATTATCATAACTATGATTCTTGATCATTGTTAACATATTTATATTGTTGGTTGGTTGTCTATTGATTTCATATTATGCTAGACCCATAATTACATAATTTAAATACTTTTTTCGTCCCGTTCTCCGCCTGCTCTCCGTCCCAGTTTTATGACTGTGCTAGTACCACTTTCCATTTCTTCTTCCGGGATTCGGCCGCATCGTTATTTTTCTGACATTTCTCCTCCTCTACTGGAGGCGTCTTCAGGTAAATAATGAGGTCACCGTCGACCTGAAGATGTCTCCATGAGAGGTGGAGAAACGTTGTCAGAAAAACAACGACGCGGCCAAATCCCGGAAGAAGAAATGGAAAGAATATCTGCTCACCGCGAAAACCTTAAACAGTGCTAGTACCACGTTTTTGAATAGCATAGCTACTCATATAGCTCTTCATCTGGCCAACACCATGTTATATTTATAATGAATGTTTATTTCTTTTCTATTTAAATTAAAACATCTCAGTCTCAAATGTAGCAGAGCCGTAGCAAGCAGTAAATCCTCGGTATGCGTTGTTTCGATTTACGTCTGATTCGATGTTACGCCAATGCTGACAAGGGTCGTCGGAAAATTTTTCCCTCTTCAGTGCTAAAAAAAATAGAGCGTACGTGCATATGCTTGCGTTTTTTATAGTTGATATGTAATCATCCTATCTGAAATAGCTACTTCTTTCTGGATGAAGGAAAAAGAAACTCATTTTTAAATTAACGCCTTGATTTTCATTGGGATTAAAGTGGTCACGAATATCTGGATTCGTTTTACGCCATTTCGATTAACGTCGCACATCTTCAGCACGCATTTCCAACGTAAATCGAGGATTTACCGTATAACCACTTTACTCTGAATTATGGATTAAACAACGGCTATCCACAGTGGTAAGCATTGCGATATGACTTCAATCTTCCGAACGCGCACCCTGTGAGGTACTCCTTATTTTTACTTTTCTCTCCTACCGAACCCGCTACGGTCATGAGAGAGGAGAGGGATATCAATTTGTATTTCTTGAAAATGAAAAAAAATTATTTTTGGTTGAAAAGTACATGAAGACCTCTCAGGTCATTGTGCGTTTCTAAGTAACTTTTTGATCACGCGTTCCGGAGGGTTGAAATCACGTTTGAGCACTAATAAAAAATCTTTTGCTTCAAGTGTAAAATTACTTATATGAGTGTTTTGAAACATTTTAGCTGCTTTATCTTTTATCTTGATTCACTAACGCCGAACGGATGAGCTGCTTTATCCAACTGAGCAAATATGGAGGTACTTCCTAATAAACTTTTTCTTCACAAAATCTAAAATCGCTAAATTTGGCTTTCCATCACGTCCTGATGTGGAAATATTCCATTTCAAAGCTGAATACCTTCGATTTCCTCTTTTATCGCTTTCTCTGCAAGCAACGAAAGGATTTCGATTGCAGAAGCCTCGATGGGTGTAATCGATGAGCATCATTTCTTATAAAGTAAAGTAATAATAAAGTGTGAGAGTTAACAAGGTTCTGAGTGATTGGTTTTGTAATAAAACAGGGCGTTAGCAGGGATGCGTAATGTCACCATGGCTGTTTAATGTATTTATGGATAAATGTATTAGAGATGCATGTGGTGAAAACGACGGTGTTTTGATTGGAAATGTAAACGTGCGAGTTCTACTGCATGCGGATGATGCTAAAACAGAAGCTCCTAGATAAATTTTGTGAATAAACAAAGAGAATGGAATTGAGGGTAAATGTGTGCAAGACTAAAGTAGTAGTTTTCGATAAGGAGGGAGATTTCGATAAGGAGGGAGATATTGATAAGGATAAGGAGAATGCGGAGAATAAGTGTATGATGAGGGCGAATGGTGAAGTAATTGAACAAGTAGATGATTTTGTGTACTTTGGTAAGATGTTTACGAAAGATGGACGGATAGATGAGGAGATAAAGAGACGTGCGAATGCTGGAAGGAAAGTGGTAGATAGCATGAGGAGCATATCAAGGGATGAGTGCCTGTCTAAGGAAGCGAAAATCACCGTGTACTAAATTGTACTTCTCACCACTTTGATGCATGGTAGTGAAACATGGGTATGTCAGGATAGACATAAGAGTAGACTAAACGCCGTTACAAGCTACCTAAAGAGTGTTTGCGGCAAAAGTCAGATGGATGGGGTCAGGAATGAGTGGATGGTAAATGAATGTGGGTTAGATGCTCCAGTAATGGATATATATGAAAGAGTGTGCTTCGTTGGTTTGGCCATGTTGAGAGAATGGATGAGAGTCTATAATAAGAGTGAAATGAATGGTGCGAGAGGTAGAACCGAGGCCGAGAAAGTTGTGGTTGAATGCGGTTGAGGAAATTCTTAGGAGGAGGAATATTAGGAGTTTTAAAAACAGGAGGGCGTGTATGAAGCAGCATATGGGGGTAAATGAGCGAAAGAGGTTTGCATAGGTCAGTATGGAGGAAATTATTGAAGCAGAGTTAGGTACAAAAATATGTATTTATGAGTGAAACTTTTTGACTGTGCCTACTCCGGAAGGGAACGGCTTAATTAACGTAAAGTAACGGTATATAAGTATGTATAATTTCTTATCATGAGAAAGAAGCCGAGTCGTTGCGACTGTATTTGTATTCTGAGTAATGGATATAGCAACGGCTAACCGCTGTTATGAGCATTGCATTATGACTTGAAATCACGTTCAAGCACAAATAACGGAACTTTCATTTGAGGTGTAAAATTACCTGGATAAGTGTTTTGAAATACTCCTTGCTTGATTGTTGCACTATAAGCCTTTCTAAAGGCAGTTTTTCAGATGAAAAAATCAAATGCGATCTCACCGGAGTACCCAAACATACCTTTTGATTATCTATAATCAACATGGAACAGGCACCACATTTCGGGCTGGGTCTTGGGTTCAATTGCCTCCGAAATACACCTAATTAAATATCCAATTCAGACTAATGAGTCACCTGGATAACACTAATCAAGTTGGAGAATACGGTCATTATTTCCTGGCAACTACAATCGACAATCACTTATTAAATTATTGCGTGATTTTCTCTGATACCAGTAATCTCGAAAGAGTCGTAATTATGCACCAGATTGAATATTCATCTCTGTGTTGTTTTCAAGTTTGACCTCTCCACATTGTTTGCGCCGATGACGAGGCAGAAAAGGGATGGCGACGGAAACTTAGAAAAACGGGCAGAATGAAATAGGCCTAAGGTTTTATCATTCCTCCCAAGCCCGCGTCTAAACATATAATTACTTATGTTAACGTTTCTTTCTCGTATGCACCCATGTATCCATTCTCATCTGTTCTGCATTACTCTAGAAAACTTGTTTCAAATTACTGAGCTCTATTTTATTTATGTTAATTTTCGACGCGGAGGGTGAAGAGCCCACTGACCAGACCACCATTTTTTAAATATATATTTTACGAAAGTTTATGAATTTGAGTGATATTAGCTGTGGTCAAGGAATATACGATTCAAAACCAGGAAAAAGTATGTGAAAACATTCGTGTGGCATTATCGTAGCACTCTATGGATCGGAAGCATGGACCATTGGAAAAGCTGACCAGAAAAGACTAGAAGCATTCGAAACCTGGTGCTGGAAGAGAATGCTGAAGATAAAATGGACGAACAAAATAAGAAATAATGAAGTGTATAGAAGAGTAGAGGAGGGAAAGACCATGTGGGACACAATAGACAAAAGAAGAACCTGATGGATGGGACACATCCTGAGACTCAATGGATTTGTGGAGAACATAATTGAAGGGAAAAGTCTCCAGAGGAATACCCAGGAATAAGTTTATGGACCAAATAAAGCGGAAAGTTTATAAGAATAGATAAAAGGAGGTAAGGGAACTAGCACTACATGTGGAAGGAAGGAAGGCTGCAGTCAACAAATCTTAGGATTGAACGATCAATGAAATGCCTGAACGAAAAGAAATTGAAGTCAAGTAAAATATTTTCATCGTAATTGGATACCGAAAATTGGAAAATCTTGGAGGAGGGATTTTCATGAATAAGAAATGAAAGTGAGAATTCAGTGATGATTGGTAATGATTTATTATTTTTAGCAAGTATCATGAATGAAAGCAGTTTTTCACTGGTAAAAATCAAATACAAAGTCATCAACATTCTTTATCAATTAAAAAATTTATTCACAGGTTTGTCTTACACTTGCAAATGTTAACTGATCCGAACCAGTATTTTTCCAGCTCATTAATTGACGTAAGAAGTTTAATGACCCATTGTGACGTCTACTGTGACAATCCATGCTTATTGTTTTGAGTGTAATGCATTATGTAAGCCATCGTCGGAACTTTCAATGCCCTTCACGTCACCCATCAATCAATTATCTTTGTTTTGTATTTCATACGCGCCAATACGATAAGGTTGAATGGGCACTCTTTTTCTGAATGCGTTCGGAACTCAATGGTAGTTCTGTATCAGAGCTTTCTTCCTCAAATGGTAATTTGAATTTAGTTATCGTACGCTACTAAAATACAGCACAAAAAAGTGCGAGTTTCATTAAGCAGTTAATATGCTGAGTACTCTTCTAAACAGCACTGTCCGCTTTTTTTCACTCAATACTTTAAATATTGTAAATTAAATCTCATGAACTGGCGATAGCACATTGAAAACGTTAAAGTACAAAAAAGGTTACAAGACTGTCATTCAAAGTACAGGTGCATGTTTTTTATAATAGTCCATGGCATAGCAAAACTTCATTTGATCACCCATTGGTAAACAAATTTTATTTTTATCAGTTGTTAGTAACTCGGTTAAACTATAATTTTCAATATCCCAAGCAGGAAGTGTGCATTACACTGTTGATGTCAATTTATGCATCAGCAGCTTTGTTTCTGAGGCAAATTTTCCCATTGGTTTTGTAGATATGTGGATATTCTATGTTATTCTTTTTTATATTTGAGTAAGCTACGAGGCGAAATTGAATAGTATGCTCGGGAAATGCCAAATCCGTATTTATTTAAAATTGAAATTGCAGTCGGTGAGGGTAGAGTGAACCTCACCAAAATGCGTGAAATCGTTTAAGGTTGACATTTTCCATGGCTGTAGAGGGTTTAGTGGCTCCTTGGCCAAGGGTTGTAACCGCCAGGCTTATCTTTTGCTCGGAAATAAATTCTAATGTTAATACGTTCAACCTTAAGAGGGGTATGCGTGAAATTCATTCCAAAAAATCATCGCCCTATATCGAAATCAACGTGGATCCTCAGAATATAAGTCGAGAGCTATGCTTTATTAAGCTAACCGATGGTGCTATTGTCTAGTCAGTTAGAACTTCATAGAGATCAATTACCTCTGTGTTATACAATCTCATCGTTTCCAGCTGCACGTCTAACATAAGTGGCGACGTCTCTCTGTCTAGCGACGAATTTGCCAATGAAAATCGTTTCGGTAGTTTGAGCGAAGTATCATTTCACCTAGAAATGAATGAACTTGGTCTCAAATTAATGTAAAATATCCCACCCTTTCAAATATCAGCTCCTTACCGATTAACTTTCCGAGATTTTTGATGAAAAATCCCAGCCCTTTTACATGGGAAATGGTACGTGTATGCATTCCAGTGAGACATTTTAAAAAATTGTAAGGAATTTCTAGCGGCTCAATCTTGTCAAAATATTTCAAGCGCGGAGTTTGTATGTTTTATCAACTATTTATGAAAATAAATCATAATGTCTCCGCGGTAATTATTTTAGGATCGCAGAAAACCTTCCTTTATGAATGAGTTTTAAACGTACCGCGCGAAAAAATTAGTCAAGTTTAAGACTTATGTAGATATTTTTATTTAATTACTTTGACTTTAACACGAATAAAAGTATATTATTTTACCTCTTACGATGCAATTTTTAATTCATTCTTCCTACAGCAGCTGAAATTAAAACGCATAATTCGAACTTGACCTCCATCATAACTAGGGAACTATCTCGCTCTAACTACCTTATATGCAACATTCAGAATAGCTATTTTCGCTCACTTATCTTTATGTCACCAGATGTCGCTAAAATGCCGAAATGTGATTCAAAAAAGGGCTGCGTGCATCCTCTTACACCGTGACAACACTTGAAGCTTTATTGGAAATACATGTTTTTCCTCTGTATCGCACGTATAATATCACGACTAACGGGCAATCGTGCGCTTTGCACTATACTCCGCTAGGTGATCCACTGGTATAACACGTGGGTATTTACCTCGGAGGAATTCGAGGAAGATGCTGCCACTATTTTTTCTTGGTGAGTGTATACCTCTGCACGACTACTCTTCTACAGCATCTAACTCTGTTGATGTTACCCTAGCAAGTCAGTCTCGCATTTCAGTGAACACGATAGCGTGCGAGTACTCAGTGAATTTTCCAATTGGCTTTTGGCAAACGCTTCTCTCGAAGTCAGGAAATAATTTCGAAGTGTGTCCCGATTTGCTGGGAAGAAAACTGGTCAACGAAATCAGCCATTTATCATCTTCGCCAGAGAAAATTCCCGTTTACCACCGCAGCCTTGAAATTTTGAGTGAAAACACTTCCTACTTCCCTTGTGCACCATTTGACAGCCAGGCGGGTAGATCACTTGCCAATGGTCTTGGTGGTCCCCGAGTAAAATCTTGGTGATTCCTCAATCATTGTTGAGATTTTATAACTAACTAGCTGCGGCCGGAATGCGTTGCAATGCCATTTTCTAGGTTCAAAATCGGTCCCTAAACGAAGGTGAGACCTACTCCAATGAATTCCTCGTACCTATACAGGAATTCGTAACGCACAAATGATGGCATGAGTTTCCATTCTATGCCTATGCTGCCATTTTCAAGTAAATAAAATATTCTATTATTGAAGTAGTGCACAAATTTAAGATTTTAGAGCTTAAAAATCCAATTTTAGGAAAAAGCGAAGCGTATACGAACATCGAATGCAAGAATTAAAAAAAGCAAACAAAGAGACCAACGCACCAAATCTTATTCAACACCCCAATTAATTACGAACCTTTTAATTTAACACAAAATTTGTCAACAAAATGATACGATTCTTATGTACTTGATTGAGCAACTCGTAAACCATCTGCTTCGTTGCTTGCTTGTCGCTCCTCGCTTGTTTGAGAAGCTCGCGTGCCATCACTCATATGGTTAAACGACTCGCGCTCCTCCTTTGTGCAATGGATTTATCTGTTCAGAAACCTTTGCGGGCCCGCGCACAATAAGTAACCAAAGTTTCATTGTAATCTGATGAATTGTATTGGAACGCATATAAGACGAACAAACAAATATTCATTTTTATATATTAGATAGATTTTTGTTTGACATCACTGTTTGCCTTGGAGATATTAATGACCATCCTAGCACAAGTGAGTAATTCTCACTCTTTTTTGGCCTTCATTGTCAGAGAGTACGAAACTGTGGTGTGTGTACAACAAGTTAGCCTTTTAAACAGCAAACTTCTCTTATTACTCTTTTTCCTGTTTACAAGGATGCAGTTCATCGAATATTCTGTCTGGAGTTTTACATTTAGATAGAGATAAAGAACAATGGGAAGCCGTATAAACGGTGGGAGGGAATCACCGGAATGCTCTCTGGGCACCTATGCTCTGCGTTTACTCCCAAAAGATCGGTCATTGGCAAATAATGGAGGGGTTCCGAGCGTATGGGTAATAGGGAAAAGTGAGGGAATTTGGGAGAGGTACATTTACATACTACCCTACGAACCGCCGCAAGGACGTGTGGCAGGGGGGTGTCGGACACCAGCCGTGAAATGATGTATGGGATCAGGTTTTGGGAGGTGAAATGGTGACGTGTATTATGGGAGTATATTTAGTGAAGCCCAATTTTTATTGTGGTCGCTTACTGAGCGCGGTAAGAACGAGTTCTTGCACCAACCTGTTCGGCAATGTATCTAACTAATTTTATCGCTTCTGTCAGATCTAGAGATATAGTGAGGCATCATCATCTTTTTAAGGCTAAGCCTTGTCTCTGCAGCCATATGTCCCTGTGTACTACAGCTGTCTTCAAATCAACGTACGTTTTTAATCCCAAAGTACTTCGTAAATAGACTAGGAACTTCTTTCTTGGCCTTCCTCTGCTTCTCTTTCCAAGCACCTTCCCCTCCATTATATTTTCTAAAAAATTATTATGTCGAAGAACATGACCAATGAATTTAACCTTCCATTGTTCCATCTCTTTTATCAGTCTTTTTTCTTCTTTTATTTCCCTCAGCACCTCTTCAGTGTTCTTTCTGTCAGTCCATCTTGTTTTTATCATTCTCCTCCATATCCACATTTCCATAGCTTCCAACCGCGACTTTTCAATCTTTCTCAATGTCATATAACTTTCACAACCATATAACAGTGTGCTCCATAGAAACGTTTTCGCAAAAGATTTCTTAGTTTCTACTTTAATATGGCTATTTCCTAGAATATGTTTTTTTTATTTTCATATGCCTTCTTTGCCAAGGTTATCCTTCTTTTTACTGCAGAGGTGCTTCTGTTATCTCTTGAAATTATGCTCCCGAGGTAGCTCAACTCTTCAACCTGTTTTATTATCGATCTCCCTATCATTATATTTACATTGGGTTCTTTTTCGTGTCTAGATACCGTCATAGCTTTGGTTTTCTTCACATTTATTTTCAATTTCCATTTCGCCAAAACTGTGGACAAGATTCGGAGCATTCTATTCATATCATTGGCTGATTCTGCCAGGGTCACAATATCATCAGCAAACCTAATGCAGTGAATTCTTCTTCCATTTATTTGGATGCCTTTAGTTTTCTCCTTCATAGTTTTTATAGCCTCTTCAATATATAGTTGAACAAGTATGGTGAAAGTGGACATCCTTGCCTTACTCCTTTCCTGATCATTGCTTCTTTTTCATTTCCATTTATTGTGATTTGGGTGCTCGGGTTGTGGTATAGTTGAAATAAAGGCCTTCTGTCTCTGAAGGCTGTTCCTAATCTCCTCATGGTTTCGAACATTTGTTTCCAGTCCACAGTGTCGAATGCTTTTTCCAGATCGATAAAAACAAGAAAAAATTTCCTGTTTTCCCGTAGTGAGGCGTCATGATAATATTCTCTGTGTATCTCTGAAACACACCAGTTCTGAATTTCTCAAGCAACTTAAGCCTAGCATGTAGCCTCTGAGTCTGTAGGGGCTCCGACCTTTATCCCTATAAAAGTTGTGAAACACTACATATTCGCTCGTAGCAGTTTTATCGGAGCGTGCAGGTCTTCTTTGTATTTTATTAATTTTTTTGGTAAAATCTTTATGACCAGGGCCCTAAATGCTCGCGGCGTATTCGAGATGTGGCCTAACCAGAGCAATAATTGTCAGTAATTGTTGAAGTGGTAATAGTTAAAAACTTAGTCGCAATTAGATGGACCACGTATTGAGCCGAAAACATGTTTTTTTCTATCGGCTTTAGAAACCCGAACTGTGCTTCATTGAAAAAGCTGCCCTCAGCCTCTTTTGCCAAGTTTTGCCCCATTTGCACGTTGGCTGTAACCACTCGCGCCACCCTTAAACAAACAACGATAGCTGCGGCCATCCGCCAGTCACCCTCCGCAATACATTAGGTTGGTTCGTAAGCGATTCAGCAACCTCCACCATTCATTTACATCTACTAATTACCCTCCAAGTCACCACAAGGGTGTTTGGCAGGGGATGACTTATCACCAACATGAACTACAATGGAGAAATTAGCTTTCACCAACATGCACCACATAATGGGTATTCTACAAATGCTACTGAAGCTACTAAAACTATCTATAATGTAACTATGTAAACGTGAAACAAGAGTCATGCAGAGAACATGCAAAACATGGTGTTAGCACTACTCGACAGATTTAGAAATATACATTAGGGTGCATATGATTAAATAAGCTACACTACCTGTCAACTCACCTGCTTCAAAGTGTCAACGCAGCCATGGTCTCCTATCGATTTCGGGAAAAACGACATTTTAAAACTTTCTGCTCTGCAATCTATTTCTCTTAATTTATTCTCATGTTCTGATCTACCACATTATGTTAAAGTTTGTAAGATACTGATAACTTCTTCTGAAAATAAATCGGTTTTAAATTTACATAAAATATTGAGTCTAATTTTCAATCGACGGTCTGAAAGCGATTCCCTTTCTAGTTTTTGCAAGAGGTCAGTAACACTAACGAGACCATCATAACGGCCTTTCGCGTATCTTGCCAATCTTCTCTGCACGCGTTCTAACTCTGTTTTTAAGCCTACCTCATATGGATCCCAAACACTGGCGGCGTATTCTTTGTGGAAATCCGCGGGCAGCTTGGATGATTCCGTTGCCTATCGAGCACCACGTGGAAGTGTGCGATCGGGTGCTTAACCATCAAGGGTTCTTCTTCCTAAAAATTTTAGGTCGATTCCCTTTCGGTATTCGTTCGATATATTCAAAGAACATGGCAAACCGTATGTAAAGGAAAACGGCACTATATGATAGATATCGTTTTATCAGCGCAAATTTTAATCGATATATCGATCGCCACATGACTCATCTAGCCACTCTGGAAGAACTTAGTATCCTTCGACGCCTAATACGACGCATCGAAACACACCAAGCTAAAACAAATATTTGTATGCCTTGAAAATTCCCTTCAGGGAAAATTTCGTCTGCTTTACAATGAATGTTCAGTCATAAACGCGGGTCGTCGAGTTTCGTCGAGTCGAGTAATTCAGCATTCGTGGTACTAGATTGTCATGACCATGGCTAATTAATATTGTCCTTGAAAATAATAATATTTGATTTCACATACCTAATTATACGAGTACAATATTTTCTATTATATAATGTTATTCGTGAAATTTGGCATCCCTGATGAGAATGTTAAGGGGGTAGCCATCAATTGGTTACGCTGTGTTCAGCAGCAGTTTATTTAATAACATATATTTATAGGCGTTGTAATTTGTAAAAAATTGTGCTCAATAAAACATAAACTGAATGACATTAAATTTATGAATTTAAGAATAGAACAATGCAAAGTAAGTTACAATGTAAGAAATGATGAATAATTAAAACATAGTGATATTGTTGATATATTATGGTCCAAGGTACTTTAACATTAAAGAATATTGTCTCTATATATTTGCGTTAATAACCATTTTCTTTGACGGTTAAGAAATCTGGCTTCACTTTTTACATATATCCTTGTGAATCTTTTCAAAGTTCAATCAATAAGATAGAATTCTCGATGTATTTGACAAGAGCGCCCGCTTCAAGAACTGCTTGTCTTCATTAACTAGCATTTAGTGACCTACGTGATGTGTATTGCTGAGGAGAACTAAAATATATCAACGTCAGCCGGACTTATTAATTAGATGAAGTGGATTGTGTTCTTCAAATCAAGTTATTCAGGCAGAGCAATGCAGATTGGTTATCTGGTTTACACTTCGCTGCAATATCACCATCGACTACGTTTACCAATCGATCTCAGATTGACCTGACTGAATCAACTCGGTATGCTAAATTCAACGGGCTATTGAGATCGATCTCAGAAGCGGGCTGACTCGACCCGCTTTCTCAACCAGTCTGAGATTTCAGATCGATCTGAACCAGCGGGTCTGTGGCGCTCCTTGTTGTTTTTTTGGTTGTCAGAGGGAAAAAAAATATAATCGTTATTATTAAAGGTGTGTGTTGTGACGGTTGTGACCAGCAGGTGGAAACTCAGGAAAATATCTGAAGCCGCTATTGTCGCCAATGGGGGAACTTTATCGATAGGTGGCAGCACTATTTCTCGCCCATGATTTGCGTTGGTGACACCGAGACTTCCTCAAGTTTTTGCGTTTGCGTCCATATTTTTGTGGTGTATAGCATATCCTCGCTAACGAAAATAGTACAAAAGATTCTAGGAACTTTTAATAATGCCATGGCATCGGTGTATCACGCCAGGCTGTACCTTCGGGTACAAAAGTAACAGAGCGACCCAAGGTTCGATTTCTGTAAATTTACCGTGAAAACCGTCAAGTATACTGTACAAAAGAGGAATTTTATTGTTTCTCCATCTCATTTGACTGAATATTTTTGCTTATTCTGCAGCGTGTACTCAATTTCATTGAGTACGATGTTGGCTCCTGCTCTGAGGGTAATTGTCACGTATTATTTGGTTTACTTACTGTCCGTTGATTTCTTGATTCTTAATTTTAAATAAAATCGAACTCTAAATTAAATATTTTACAAATTTAAGCATCTCTAACACCATAAAATGTGTTAATATCGCTTTTTTTCTGCTTCGCTTCATCTGCCACAACGCAATCCATGGGCGAGTTGTAGTGCTGCCATCTAGCGGAAGTTTGTTTCGAAAGGCGACAAGGGCCTCAGGACGTAACACGGACGAGATAGGGGAAGTTCATGGGCATGACCAGTGTGACCAGGTTGTGACCAGTTAAATCACGAGTGCAGTCACGGCGATTGAAGTGACGTTGATGATTTCGTAGCACATCGCTACTCTATCTCCAATTGGGCATTTTTGTTCACTTGAAATGCGACTGACAATTTCCAACTCAGCATTTTTGTACACACCAGGTTGTTAAGTACCAGGTGATAACAATCATGCTTCAACTGATACATTCGATCGTTCACTATCGACATTTTTAGTCCGTGTTGGTAAACCTGAGCTCAGAGAGTTGGTAAATCAGAGCTCAGATCGATCTGAGATCGATTGTTATCGTAATCGTTACCGAATCTTGCTCACCAATGGGCTGGGAGCAACCTATGTCGTAAATGGTTTTTTTATTCAAAGAAAAATATTTATTATTACATAAATATTTTTAGTATTAAATTTAGTGTTAATTAACATGCGCAAGATGGCTAAATCAACTTTACTCAGTCACAAAAATAATGGCACCGATAGCACTTTCTATTCCTAATGAGTCTGAATTGGCTCGTCGGAAAGTGTCCCTTATACTCGTGAAAACGTGAAAACATTCATTTAGCTCAAATATTTTAATGCCATCACATGTATAAAAATAATATATTTGTTTCAATCCTTAAATGTATTTAACATGAGTACTTGTATCTTATTATGTTCCGTTGATTTATAAGTGGCGTAAGTAACTTGTTGCCATATTATGGTTACATGAGCAGAGGCATTCCTTTACCTCAATTCAGTATTGAGCACGATTATTATGAGTATAGTTTAAGTATATTTTTTTCACTTGAAAGCACCATATTAGGTTAAGCTTTTTAATTTAATGCACATTATACCTCATTTTCCAAAGAGTGACATTATTTTACTAATCCCGTGCTGGCTCCCTACGGCAAATATGTGGATGTGCGTGAATATTCGCGCACGAAAATCATGTCATCAGATAAATCTCTCGTATCCACACTTTCATACCAGAACCAATGCGAGTGAGTTAATGTGAGTAATTATTTTACCGAAAACAAAACAAATACACCGAATTCTGATTCAACATTTTAATAAAGTTGATAGTTGTTGAGTTCACTTAGTGGAAGTTGATAAAGATGTTGATTGAAAAAGACTTTGTACTTTGGACAATTGAACGCTTTCACTGTAGTTAATTAGAAGTTAGGAAAATACAAAGCGTTTTTCAATCAACATTTTAGGATTTATTGACGATAAATAATCTTCCGTCGAGATTTTAAATGTTGATATGCTCTCTACTTACTTAACATGTGATGATCTTCAATAGATGGATGGAATTATTTCTTTGAATGTAAATACTCATTGCCATTATTTTTAGTTGTCAGCCCATGTGCATATTATGATTTACGATTTAACGAGCACGACATATTTTCTGCGGAAATACAATTAGGTTATAGCCATGAACACTGTAAATATCCATGGTGAACTCTGTAGTATCTATGGTTATGGCTATCACGACGAGTGGCGATCGAACTCAGATCGATTTGGCCGGTTCAGCTCGGTATGGTAACCGCAACGGGCTGATTAAAATAGATTTAGCATTGGTAAACCAGGCGATCCAAGTCGGCTGGCTTAGAATGTTCAGATCGGTCCGAGTTCATATCGGTATGAGTTCGATTGATGAACGTAGTGCATGACTTGAGATTCACGGCTATGATACGCCCTATACGTTCCACGAATTTCCTCGTCGCGTCAAAACATTTCGCGTCGCCAGGTGATGGACGCGGATAAACAATCCTTCGAAGAACCCGCCATCGACCTTTTCCTCCTCGTTCGTCGAATCCAGCGAGAGTATTCCACGAATCTCCTTCCCCCCTACTCCTTGCCCGAGCCAATTCCTCACCCTTTCACCTGTTCACGTTTGTTCCGTGGGAGAGACGGTGAGGAGGGGCGATGGAAGGCTTAAAAGCTTATAAAACTCATTCACCGTCCCGGCAACCCGCTTATATTGTGTCGGCCGCATCGCCACCGTGTCAACGCTGAAGCCGTCGGACAATAATTCAGGTCGCGATTGGGAGTTTCCTGTCGAATTCATTCCGCGCAGATATCTGCGTACAGTTTTTCTCTATCCCTGCTCTATTATTCACCCACCGATTTGCTTCCCATCCCCGCCTTCCACGTCCCATTGGACTTCTAACGTACGAGTCTCCCGTAGCGAGCGTGGCACCGACCTTCCCCCGGTTTTTCCCCCTTCGTCTCCCGCCAACCCGCCCACCCACCCTTCCCCGCTACTCCACTCTCCTTCCCTGTTATTCCCGCGTGGCCTTTGTACTAGCGAAGGAAGTCTTTTAAGGAGGGGGAGGGAGGGCCCGATTGCCTTCTGCCCTTCCTCCAGTCAAGCCTGCGAGTAGGTCCCGGCGAGCATTTGACGGCGTGAAACAGGAAGAGTTCACCCACACGGCCGTGGACATCGTCAGAAGATACACAGGAACGGACGCGGACAGCCCGCTTGACAGACGAGCTCGAGAAGTCGGACAGAGAGGAGACAAAGACTAGGCAAGGCGAGATGGCACCCTTAATCGAAGACATCACGGGCGGCAACAAGCTGGACGATTTGTTGCTGAAGGATTTCACGTCCATGTTCCGTTCGGGATACGTCAGGGCTGGCAAAGGTTGCGGCAGCAAAAAGGGATTCGTGCTGCCCTCGTACTTCAAGAAATTCGAGTCGAGGATAACGAACATGGAAGTGAGGGAGGACGACGTGTGGGTGGTGTCTTACCCAAAAACAGGTGAGAGTTTTTCTATGATTTTTTTTTCATTTTTTTGATTTTCCTCGACCGTCTCTATGAAAAAATCTCTTTCGCGCACCATTGAACTGTTTCAACCCTCGCATGTTGGACGATAACGCATTAACATCGATAATAGTAATCAATGTGGACATATTTCTTTTGTTTGTTTATACGTATGAATAAAACTTTCTTAAGAGCTGGTGCAAGTTGAGTTTTTGACCAGCTCTCATGAAACATTTACTCTTAAAAATAGTAATACGGCTTCATTGGAGCGAGATAGAGACTGTTAAGTTCTCTTTTGCATCTAACCTCTGGAATAGCAATGCGGTTGATAGTGTGAGAATCTCTTGATTTTTCCATTGTTCGCCCTGTTTGATCTATCCGCTGACAAAGGTTTCACCCGTCATCCAGCAGGCGAACTCAGGTCGCATTGCATTTTGCCTGGTTTAAATAAGTCAATCTCTCTCTTTTGCTCTGATTGGCAATTTTCTTCCCACCTTATCCCTGTCCGTGCACCTGCAAGAGAAATCTGAAAAAGAGATATTAAGGAAAATAGTAATTATTTTGGGTGTTGAAAAAAATAAAGGCCTCTTTACAAGGTACATTTTATTGTACAAACGAATGTATGAACTCTTGCAATAGGAAAATTGTACCGTGTAAAGTGACAATCTGTATGATCGTCTGAATGACTGAACGGGAAATTGAACTTGCTCTAATTCCATTCAGTTTCTTGTACATTCTATGATACATTCGTTTTTACAATAAAATGTACCGTGTAAAGCGGCCTTAAAAGAGTTTTTCTCTTAAAAGAGTCTCTGTGTTGATAGGTCTGTTTGAACCACAAAAAATTATCAAAATGCACTTCAACCTGAGAACGCCGTTGAGTGACATGCGAAACTTCTTAGCTGATACGAATAAAGCCGTAGCTGAATGTGGGTCTCCGAATACATAGCCGATCGTGGAGCGAATACCCGATATCCGATTGCACAGAGGACGCTCGACAAATTCATGAGCCCTCGCATCACCGCCGCGGAAACCGAAAATGGAAAATTATATGAGTGGAGTCACCTGGAACTGAGAAGGGTTACACAGAGAACGGAGCTGAGAAGGGTTACACAGGACAGTGTCCCAGTGAAAGATTATAATAGAACCGCTAGGAATCGTGCACTGAAATCAGCGCCATCGATGTCGAATATTGTGGTTAATGAAAGCCTTTTTGAAGCCGCGAGCTCACTCGGAGAATATGTTACGAAATGAAAGTGTTTACTGATCCTTTCCGTCTTATATTGGCACGGTGTTCAGCGAGTAAGTCGAACGAAGATTTCCAAAGCATTTTCTGCCTCCATTCATTGAACTATTTACTTCCGGTATTCCTTCCTTCCAGTCACTTCAGCGAACGATACTTTTTAAAGAGTAACGGTTGGTTTTTTAAATTTGAGAAATTATTTCCGCGGTATTTCACTTTTCCTTACCGGGCATAAAAAGTATTATCAAAATTTCAGTGTCAATAAATTGAGATTCGAACTCCAAAACGCATTTTGAGATCCCCATGTTTTGTGTTCGAAATCAAGAGGCAGATGAGGCCGCTTTACACGGTATATTTTATTGCACAGACGAATGTAAAATTGATTGTACAAGAAATTGGATGGCCCCTAGAGACTCGGAGGCGGCTCGGAGGCTTAGTTTGCTTGTGAAATTCAGAAGTGGTGTGTTTCAGAGCGACACAGGGAATATTATCATGACGCCTCACCACATCTCTAGGTCTGACATGAGCGATAAAATATAAGAGATACATTGCCGAACAGATGGGTACAGTGAGTCGTTCTTTCCTCGCACAGTACGCGGCCACAATACAAACCGAGCTCCACTAAGTACTCTCCCATGACACACGTCACCATTTCACCTCCCAAAACCTTATATCATACCTACATCTTTACACGGCTGGTGTCCTAAAACCCCTGTCGCACGCCCATGCGGCGGCTCTTAGGGTAGTGTGTAGATGCAGAAGATATAAAACGCTCATCAGCTTCTCCTAAAGTGCGTCATTGTGGGAGCCACAATGTCCCCTGTGCAAATTATGGTGTTTGGCTCCTAGAAAACAGAAAAATATTTCGAGTTTTACGCGCCTCAATCCCTTTGCCCTATCGAGGTTCAAGTCCGACTGTGCCTTGCCAGGATAATAACTCTTGCCATCTTTGCCAAGGTTATCCTTCTTTTTACTGCAGTGGTGCTTCTGTTATCTCTTGAAATTATGCTCCCGAGGTAGCTAAACTCTCCAACCTGTTTTATCATCGATCCCCCTATCATTATATTTACATTGGGTTCTTTTTTGTGTCTAGATACCGTCATAGCTTTGGTTTTCTTCATATTTATTTTCAATTTCCATTTCGCCAAAACTGTGGACAAGATTCGGCGAATTCTATTAATATCTTTGGCTGATTCTGCCAGGGTAACAATATCATCTGCAAACCTAATGCAGTGAATTCTTCTTCCATTTATTTGGGTGCCTTTAGTTTTCTCCTCCATAGTTTTTATAGTCTCTTCAATATATAGATTGAACAAGTATGGTGAAAGTGGACATCCTTGCCTTACTCCTTTCCTGATCATTGCTTCTTTTTCATTTCCATTTATTGTGTTTAGGGTGCTCTGGTTCTGGTATAGTTGAAATACAAGCCTTCTGCCTCTGAAGGCTATTCCTACTCTCCTCATAGTTTCGAACATTTGTTTGGCGACTGTGCCAGGATAATAACTAAAGACGTCAGGCCTTGTCGTAATTTTATTTACCAATTTTACACCATGTGCAATTGGCCTCATTTTTTTGCATATACATAGTCTTATCTTTTGTTATCTTATGGACTTCGCTGTGAAATAATGACTCACCTGGTGGATTGTGTTTGAAATCGCCAACACGTAAGTAAGGAGTCACGTGGTACAACAACGAAGTTTGGAGACTTTGGTGTATTACCCACTCGGACGGACAATTTATCCATATGATACGTTGTTTATTGCGTCTTTCATCGCGATATTTAGTCCCATCAGCACCATTCTCACGGGAAAAACTCGATCAGGAGAGCTGCGTGAGATTTTGATGAGTGGTTCAAGTGCACCAAAATCTTGTACCCTTCATGGTTGCACAGCGTGACTTCATTTTCACATGATCAAAATTATCTCGAGCGGCTCAAGCACAACTACCCTGTATTCGAACCCAGACCCCTCGATATCGCGTCGAGTGTTGGGTCTAGTTAAACGCGCGATCCCGGTCCAGGCGAATTATTTTTTTCAACGTGAATTTCACACGAGTAGGCGACCATCAGAGGGTGACTCCGTTAGAGTAACTGCTCGGCTAAGTTCGCAGTTATTTGATTTTGTTATTTTATTAATTTATTCAGTGGTTCTGCGGGTTTCCCACCGTTGGTGGGTCAAGTCGGGTCATTATCACTCCTCCTTCAGGGACGAGAGTCTAAAACGGGGGGACCACATTTTCTGCGGTTGTTATTCTTTTTGATGTCGCTGTTTTGTTTAGTTTGTTCTTCTGTTATCTGTTTTTCTACAACTGTGGCAAATACTGATCTAAACTCCGTTATGTCGAGGCATGGTAATGGCGTTTTAGTAAGAGAGCCATGATATTCCGTGTTCCAAATGCTAACGTATAGTAGCGCATATTCGGACCCAAAACTTCCGAAGGGACCGCTAAATGCCGTGGGCGGGACTCGAAATCGTGACATTTAGGTTGCGAAATTTCATTCTGGCTTCCGCTTCTTGGAGTCTTGTTTGACTGGCTTCCAGCGTACTCTGAGTGAAATTTTCTGATGTTCAAAATTAATATTTATTATTTGCCTAAGCAGCGGAGGTATTTTCTTAAGCTCTGACTTTGGTATTTTCTTAAGCTCTGACAACTCGATGAACATTCCATTTGTGGCCAGCAATACCTTATGGAATTAACCATTCTCAAAATAAATATAATTTTAGAGTTTTTGACCAAGTTATATCCGACTACCTTCGCTTTTAAATATTTGTACAGCTATCATCGTTTTGAAGTTAGTTCAAGTGTTACGCCATGCAGTTGTAAAATATAATGTGGCCTTTTCTCATGCTCGTTTTCTGAGACCTAGGTGATTTACCGGCTGTTTTCAAGTAAAATTAATGAGAAAAGCGATACGCGATTCCCATATTTTGTTCACTTTTGAACAATTTATTCGCTCATTGTAGTTTTCAATCCGTTTTCATGAGAACTTAAAATTTTATACATGCGGTATTCGAACCAAATTTATGGCGGGATGGATGATGTAGTATTTATTCCTGAAATAGCCATATTTTTGTTGTTTATGCCAGGAATAAATTTTAATACTTGCTAATTGTTTTTGGATAACCGTATAATGGTGCCTGAAATTTTAAAATAAGGTATATAAAGACATAAATTTGATTGTCCCATTAGATTTTTTGTGTTTCAATTTTCACTTGCAGAACAAAATTTTAAATTGGGTTATTTGTTTTTTCACACTGTTAAATTGATGTACTTACCCTGTCTTCATGTAAAATGTTTTTACTGGCTCGCGTACATGATATTGATGAGTTAGTTTTATGTTTTTACGAGTTCACAGGTTGTCCTGTTGGCCGCGGACTCGGCGCCCACCTTCGTAAAGGATTGAATACTGTCGCGTGTTGAACCCGTATTGAGTTCATTTTGTCTGGACATTTGAAATTTCCATAACCCGCTCCTTACAAGTTTCGCGCAATAATCGCGCCATAGTCACTTTCTCTTTACTCTAAAATGATGAAAATCAACGCAAGTTACTCATGCAAATCTATTTGCAGCGAGTTATATTCCATTCTGCCTTTTCATGGCCCCTCATACATTGGCTTCCGACAATCATATTCATTTGCTCAGTAATTTGGCACGAACTGTTTTGCAGCCAAATCGAGCTCAGTGTTTGAGGCTTTATCGTTATTTATCGCTTTTTCGGCATCCATTGCCAAACGGGCTAGTAAATGTCCTGCTATCCGTCCTGGAGAGATAACGGTTGCGAGGGAAAACGATTCGCTCAAGTGAGAGTCTGTCCATTGTCCTCATTGATATTGGTGGCTATTCTTGACACAAAAACCTTCTCCCGCCGCGTTTAAGCAGTGCGATCGCTTCCGTCTTTGGAGCTACCTCTCTTATTTTCCTTTGGAAGCACTACACAACCACAGAAAAGCCCATACTTCTGGCGTTTTTCAAGTAAAGCTGGGTACAAAACGAAGTATCTGGAGAATATGACCGTTTTTTTTTGCATCACTACAGGCCCTTAGCTCCGGAAACATACGGAGATGTCTAGGAATGTAGAGTAAAGCATACTATTTCTGCCCGGAGTATGACTTCCGCAAGGAATTTCATTAAACAGTTTTGCCCTCACAAATCGAAATTTCGGCACTTGACGACCAAAAGTAAATTATGATGTTATACCTTAAATGGCCGATTTAAAGAACATTTAGCTATGGAATCAATAGTCATGAGATCCATGAAGTTATAGATTTCATATAAATATTCGGGTTGCAGGAACATATCCAGTAGTTCATAAGTCATTTACCAATAGTGAATAGCTTCGAATATTCGATCTAATCTTCTACCGCGGAATAAAATTTATGAAGGTTTAGCCTATAAATAATTGCTAATGCACGTAATAATTAGTCAGTAAAAGTAAATTAACAAGTCATGTGTCTCAAAACAACTCTTTTATCAAGCAGTAAAGTCTCCAAGCGGTTCATTGCGCATCCACCAATATGGCTACCTATGGAACTCATAACTTCATGCCATAAGTTATGAAACCAATCGAATGTTTCTGCAACACTTACTGAATGGTTGCCCTGGCTTATGGGTCCCATAACTTTATAGAAAACATGTGTGTCGTTCCTGCAACTGGCCATAAAAGGATTGCATATTTTAATTTTTAAATAAAATACTGATTTTAAATTTTTATTGCCTTTTTTTAATAATTCCGCCGCTTCATTTATTCAGTAGCACTACGAATCAAATATAACTCTTTCTGGTATTGCAAAGACGCTGAAGATGGATTGAATCAAATACCATGGCTCAAGCATAATGAAATAGGAGTCTTAAAGCGATAAAATAAGAGAGAACAGCCGAACTGATAGGTACAAAAACTCGTTCTTTCCGCGCACAATAAGCAACCACAATAGAAACTGAGCTCCTCCAAATACACTCTCATAGGACATGTCACCATTTCACTTCCAAAACTTTTACATCTTTACACGGCTGGTGACCTACTATCCCCTGCCACACGCCCAAGCGGCGGCTCGCGGGGTAGTATGTAGATGTAGATAGCAAATTATAAAATTTACGGTTCGTCTATGAAATGCAAATATGGATTTCAACATGAATAAATAAATTTTGAGGATAACGGGGCTAGGTTCCGGTCGATGCGAATGGTTTATCACCCGGGGAATTCCGCACACATGGATATTTTTAAAAAATGTCATATTTTTAGTTATGGCGTACTTTTATCCAATGATTAGTAAGGACTTCCTTGTGCTTGCTTTAATTTCCGGTGGTTGCTGTTGTCAGCCGATCTGGTAAGCATTTGGATGAAAGTTGAAATATGTTTAAGTCGTCGTGAAAGTTTTAAGTGTCGCTTTTTAGTTGTATCCCGGTTTCCATCGTTTAAATACGTTTAAGTTGTCGTGAAATTTTTAAGTGTCGATTTTTAGTTGTATCCCGGTTTCCATCGATTAATAATTCTATGAAATTTTTTGACACATGGAACTCATCCGGAGTCAATAGAATTCGAAAACCTTATTGTGATGTGTTCATTTCGTTTCATTTCAACCGGAAGATCGATTGTCAACGGATTATCAATATAGGCCAAAAAAATATGTTGGACTTGGACGCGAGGGAATTATCTGCTGGAATGAGTTCCTCTTTATCTCTTGACGCCGACTTAAAGGTTTCGGTTCCATTTCACAATAATCTAAACACAGAACCTGCTGAAATACTTACTGGAACACGCTCTTAATGACCGTTGGAAATTACTTCGACGATTCTTTGGGAGTGTATTTCGCTGAATTTTTTTGCGATTTCCCCCTTCCCGCATGAAGTTTTCTGTGATTTTCACATTTCTTGCTCCTATTTTCCCATTGAAGCATCATCTTCCGAAGAAAAAAATCACTGCCCCAGATTAAACGAGGGCGAGTTTTCGACTGGACCGGTCTATGATGAATGACGGCGAGCCTTTTTGGCCTTGTCTATATATGGGTGGCAATGGACGGATATGGGAATCATGATTGGATTGAGAAATCTGAAACATTTCGCTTATTGTCTTGGTTCCCGATTTGGATTCGCGGAAGGATTTGGTTATGCACAAGTGCTCGGGTTCAATGACCGCTTCGGACTCGCCATATTGCGGTAAACGGGTTACCGTACCATTCAAAGCCGTGACTTGTACTGTTGATCTCAGTCGCTTTCGATGAAACTCGAGTGTGATTTATTACAGCTGAATACACCCCGATTCACTTTCGAAATGAGAAGGGGGAAAATAAATCATTTTCATCCGCCTATATCCGTCGAGTTTTCATATTTTCATGTGGCTAGCGGTCGATAAAGTTTTCACGCTCCGCGTATTAGAAAAATAAGTTCCAGTTTATAAAAACAATATAGAAACATAAATCGATGCAATTGTGTTCTAGTGCATTCGTAGTTGCACATTTCCCGGTGGAATTTATTACGGCCTCTGGTCAGAGAAGGAACGAGGAAATACTAGAGAACTCATCTCAAGGAATTTAAATTGAAAAATAAATCCCAGTTTAGAAAATATAATAGGCACACATAAATCGATACACTTGTGTTCTAGTGCATTCATAGTTGCACAGTTCCCGGTGGAATTTATTACAACCTCTAGGCATAGAAGGAACGAGCAAATACTAGAGAACTCATATTTCCAATCATTTCATAAACAAATGATGTGGTGCGAAGTCACTCGCACGGGTGCATATACACCAGGGTTGAAAGTCGTCATGAAATAATCATTTGATCATCCCGGTCAAGTCAAATGATTTTTTCATGGCGAATTTCAACCCTGGCAGAGGACTCATCTCGAGGAATTAATGTTGAAAGAATGAACGTTAGTGGAATGTAGAAGATTGTGAGAAATTAAATCACTTGGCTGGGAAGTACGTGCGGAGACAATAAATAGCGTACGAATGATATGTACGAGGATATACGGCCTCGGGAAACTTGGCAGTGTAGTTGATTGGACTGTTGAAGTCCTAGAAGCCTTCAAGGAATCAATCATATATATTATTACAGAAAGGTCTTTTTCTGTAATTCCGTATATGCTCCGTTAATACTGCACCTACAGTGATAAATGAGGTATCATTTTAAACGTTGAATCACCGGCTTCTGGCGAAAAATACAATCTCAATCTAAATTTCACTATTTACCCATTAATTTGACTTAAAAGTTTCGATTTTTCCATGTCGATTACTCGCTCGAGATATATCGACTCCACACATCGGTATATATTATTTCTCAAAGGTGTTTCTTTGTCGCAACGCCATAACTGCCATAATTATTCATCGAAATTAATGATTAAAACGTCGTTTTAAAGCTTATGTTACCCAATATTGATGAAAAATAGACAAATTGTTTAAAATTAAAGTTTTTGTTAAAAAAATGATACAACGCCATCTGCTGACAATATAATCAACTAATATGTCGGCAATGGTTACGTGCTTAAAAGACTGTAGGAGGCGCCATCTATTAACACATCGTTTAGTTAGATTGTTTACATTCTACATGCAATCAGTGTGACCATTTACTGTTTACGTTTAGGTTATGTATCTCTAACCCAAACATAAATAACATATAATTGTCCATGGGAAGAAACAGGTAAAAGAACAGGAAGAAACAGGAAGATGCTGCACACTGTGCGAAATATTCGACAGGTAGAAGAACAGGAAGAAACAGGAAGAAGCTGCATACTCTGCGAAATATTCGCTCGGGTCATCTAGTGTTGAAATAATGAACGTTAGTAGAATGTAGACAATATGTGAGAAATAAATACGCTAGGCTGGGAAGGACGAGTGTAGACGATGAATAGCGTTCGAATGATATGTTTGTGGGTACGCAGCCTCGGAAGACTTGGCTGTGTGGCTGATTGTACTCTTGAAGTCGCGGAAACCGTCAAGAATTATAAGTTGAACATTACTTGTGATATGATTATGATTTTCAAAGTCACACTGAACCAAGAGAGGAGTGCAATGATAGGAAGATCCAGTAAAAATACCGCGATGTGATTTAAGCCAAGCTTACGAAAATACAGTAATTCTTCGGTATGCGTTGTTTCGATTTACGTCTGATTCGATGTTACGTCCATGCTAACCAGGGTCGTCGGAAACTTTTTCCCTGTTTAATGCTGATGAAATAGACTGTATGTGCATATGCTTGCGTTTTTTGATAAATGAGACATAATCATCCTATCTGAAATAGCTATTTTTCCTGGATAAAGGTAAAAAATCGAATTATGAAATTAACGCCTTGATTTATCGCGGGATTTAAGCGGTCACGAATATCTAGATCGGTTTTACGTTGTTTCGACTTACTTCACTCTTCTTCGACACGCATCTCCGACGTAATTAGAGGACTTACAGTAGATGAGAATGTTGAACTCTTTACATCCTTAATGCCACTTTACATGGTACATTTTATTGTAAAAACGAATGCATGATCTCTTGCATGAGGAAAATTGTACCATGTAAAGCGGAAAATTGTATGATTGTCTGAAAGACTTAACGGGAAATAGAACCTGCTGTATATCCATTCAGTTTCTTGTGTGTACATTATATGATAGATTCCTTTGTACAATAAAATGTACCGTGTAAAGCGGCCTTTAGACATTGCGCTTGAGATAGAACTTATGGGTGCATTCACACAACTATGAATAAAAATCTACGTTCGTAATGGACCACATATTAATGCTGGATAAACAGAAAACAACAAATCATCGTGTATGAAAATTTTCATTTAAAAAATTGGTCGTAGTAATTTTACAAGCCCAGCAAGTGGCGATATTTCATTCGATTGCAGTCTATTGCTACCACCGTTTTCGTTCACTTTATTGATATAATTTCCCTGTTTGAGGCTATTGCAGCGCAAACGAAGGAAGAGCCTTGACGGAATGCATACGCATCGACTCGGAGATATGCAAGACTTTTTTGGAATGTAAAAGAATGATCATCGTAATCCTTATATCATAATACCCCAAGACAGGACACATTTCCATTATATGATGGCGTGTTTTTTTTTCCTTACCCTGTTAAGAAATTCCTCACAATATCTTGGACTACGCGGAGCCATCTTCTGCCTGAAGCTGCTAGTATAGAATAACCTCATCGAAACGCTAGTTTGAGTGTTTTGAGAAACATGGAATTATTCCTGAGATCACAGACATTTATGTAGCGACAGAGTGGAGAGAAATTGACAACGACGGAAGAGCAATGAAAAAATTCTTTAAATAACATATTTGCCTTCGAAATGTATTGACGATGACTAAGTAGTCCAGCTCAAGGGCACAGTCTGTCCTTTACGAGAGTATACATGGGCATTAGGCAATTATTATCAATTAATCGCTATTTTTGTTGTTTTGAATTGATATTCATGACGTAAAGGCAGTCAGTATAATGGTCATTACTGTGCAATTGCTTTTGTTTACGAAAGAATCTTTCTATAAGGTTATATCCTTGGTAGCGGTGCTTTTCTTCTTGTGAAATTTTTTCAAGTTATTCTATATAAAATCTTAAAAACACTTCCTGATAAATATCTCTACATGACAAAATAATTCTTTAGTGTCCATTTCATCACACTTTTGTTATATTACAAAACCAAATGTAAAACTAGATTAAATCTTTTGTGATCAGGGACTGAACGCATTTTTCCTATTCAATTTCTATAATAAGTCTCAAACTTTTCACTCTTCTCGTTCCTTGATTGTATCTATGGAAGAATTTACTGTGAATATCTGCGAATTTACGAAAACTTGGATGAGACTGACCTTATAATGACAGATTGCAGACGCGGTAACCAAATCCTGAAGAACTTAAATACGAACGCGTCTGTGTTTCATGCCGGAAAATCGAAATCGGAGAAGGGATAGTTAAAGTGTTACGACACAGCAGGGGGGACAATCGAGAGAAGGGTCGAAGACCGCAACCACAAACAAATGAGGAGCTAAATTTTTTGCCGTCGTTTTGGGAATGATGCGGATGTTCTGAGAGCCGTACGCGCTCGACGAAGTAATTTCGTCTGTTATTTTTTTATATCTTCAGTTTGACGCCGGAGTCACGGGAAGGACAATGAAATTCTGAGCAAATCGTTCTCGCGCGCGTAGAAAGCAAGCAGAGTGTGTTGGGAGAGGGGGAGAATTCATCCAAATGAGTGTTGCGAAAATAGAGGAGGCCGGTATTGCGCAAGACCATCATCCCCCGGTCTCTCATTCAGCGAAAGTGACTTCCTGATGGCGCTTATGTCGATGCCGTCGTGCGCTTGCAGCTGTTCACGCCACAAACTGTGTATTGTTTACTGTGATGGTTACCCGGGCGACGGCCTCGGGCTCCAAGATCTTACGTCTCCCGGCGGGAGTTGAAACGTGAGCCCCATTCTCCGATATCCAAAGCCCTATCGCCCTACTTCTGGACAAATTTCCTGAAATATCGTACAAAACTACTCAAAATATTGCAGCATATGTTTGAAACAGCTCAATTTTCGATTATAACAATTTCCCAATCATCCTTCCTCTTTCACGCACAACATCTAATACCTACCGTATTTATCTTTTAAAAATACACATGTATATTTTTTTCCGTGCGACTATAGTTAACGTCATTATAGTTATAGTTACGTCTTTAATGGTGGGAACTCAAGGGGGATATAAGCAATTGAGGTGAAGTCTCTTACCTTATCGCACTTTGAGTTTATCTGCAGCCTTCATGGGGTCCGCTTGGATATGAATGAAGGAATTACACATTAACTATACCACGCGAATTACCTCTCTGCACCTCCAGATTTTCTTGATGCGATGGCTACTGGCTACTTTTGGGCACCTATTCCCTTTTTTAATATGTACTTATTAAATTACTTTTTACATTAATATATTTACGTTTTGATAAATATGGTACTCATCCGATAGTTTTCCATTCAGGAAACTCCACCAGTTGTTATGTAGTGCTGCAAATCGATTGGCGAAATACTAACTTTCACGGTTTTTTTTCGATGAAGTGCTCAGCGTGATAACGTACATACACATTTATTTTCCTATTTATCGCTGGAAGTTGACAATATTGTAGTAACGGTACACAATTACACGTTTATAGTCTTGTTAGGGGAAACGAATCCCACTTCAATGTGAATAAAGTTGACAAACCAAGATGGCGGACTCAAACCCGCGGAAATCAACTTTTAAAGCACCTTCAACCTTCGTTCAACCTTCGCGGTCTCATCCCCCCAGTAACAACCGTCCACAAGGCGCTGTCCTCTTTCCCGCGGAGTCGCGCTCATGCGGTCGCTAGCTGTTTCAACCGATTGAATTACTACACTCGTCGCGTCTATCATCTAGATAGCGCCAACTGCTTTGCACTTGGTTTGAATGATAAAGGAGCACGTGGAGCGCACATGAAAACAATCAGGAATAGTCGCTCGCGCGATCGTCATATACCATGCTGCGTCATGCGAGCGCCCTCTCACGCGACAAAGGAAACGATCTTTTTATGGTCATACCGCTTCATTATTTTCAATTAAAAAATTCATCGCGGGGCAACTTTCGAGGGCGCGTCATTGGCCTACGGCTTCGGATAAGTCGCCCCGATATTCTGATCGCTCGATTTATGGCTGGTTGCAAGTACATACATTTAATTATGCAATCAATAGTTACGAGATCCATAAAGTTATAGATCTCATAAAAATATTCAGGTATCAGGAACTATTTAGGTACTAGGTATATCTACTAGTTCCATAACGTATTTACCAATAGTCAATAGCTTCGAATAAATGATCTAATCTTTTACCGACGGATAAAATTTTTTAGTGTTTAGCCTATGAATAATTGCTAATGCACATAATACTTAGTCATTAAAAGTAAATGAACCAGTCATTTGTCTCAAAAGCAATCTTTTATCACGTAGTTAAGTCTACAAGCGGTTTATTGCGTATCCGCCATCTTGGCTACTTATTGAGTACTCATAACTCCATGCCATAAGTAATGAAACCAATTAATTTATCGAATGTTTCTTAAACACTCATTGGATAGTTTCCATGGCATATGAATCCTGTACTTTATAGAATACATATATGTTCCTGAAACTGGCCATTAGACGAACTTCGCGGTGTTTTTCGTTACAGTTCTCACGAAAGTTAAACTTTGATTACTTATGCTCACGCTTACATTTTTCGTGTAAAGACCACCTCACACTGTACATTTTATTGTACAAACGAAATATCATAGAATGTACTAGGAAGTCATTGGATTTTGAGCAGTTTCCCGTTCAGTCATGCAGACAATCATACAATTTGCCGATTTTCTCGGTAGATTTTTCCTCATGACAGACTTCATGCATTCATTTTTACAATAAAACATACCTTGAAAAGCGGCCTTAACAGATTTCTTATAATGTTAGAAAAACATAATTAGTATTCTGTTGCATTTTCCCCATATTTTTGTCAAAAATAAAAAACAATGGCCACTCTTTAAAAAGTATTTTCATTCACTTTAATGGCACACTTTTGTGCAAATCTTTCCATTTTCTATTTTTAAATAAATATCAAACGCTTTTTTCAATTGTTTGTTATATCTCAAATCACGGCTTCACATTAATGTCTAGACACACACAATTCTTCTTCCATGCCCGTGCTCTATAAAACGTTAGTTGTTAGCACATTCTCAACAGAAAGGTTTAATCCTGAGCAAGCGGATTTCGTATAACTCGACGGTCATGAATTGATTTTGTGAAACTTGATTTAAATTAGGAACATTTTGCCGCCAGCAAATGGGTTGAGGTGTGAAATGAAGAAGCGTGTTTTCTCGCAGTCAGAAGTACTGATCGAGCAATCCAAACACTTCAGGATAATGTTTTCAAGGAATTCAGGCCTGATGTGGCAAATATGGCCAGGCAAATATGATGATGAAATACGTTGTAATTGGCATGAGTATAAAGCGGCCTGGACCGGGTATCGAACTGCGGACCTTTGGCTTGTCGGGCAAATTGACAGACCGCTACGCTACGATCTAGTTCCTTCGTATCCTTCCAATTTTCCGTAAGAATTAGGAAGCCTGGGTAGCGTAGTCGTCTGCGCGATGGCCCGTGGTTCAATGCCCGATCCGGGCCATTTTTTTCTCATGACGATTTCTACGTACTGTTAGGTATATACATATGTTCTTGAAAGGTCAGAGAAACCAATTGACTCGGAACGCGGTGCAAGTGCTCTCTGAAACAACGGTGGACCAGAAGATTATTCCCCAGCTTTGTATAATTTAAGACTTGATTAGAAACATGGACGCTTAATGCAAATTTACGACACAATATATGCATATTGGCTATGATGAGCGATTTTCAAAATCATACTTTAGAATATCCTCAAATTTGAGGGGAAAATAATGAAGTATACGTCTATCTCGAGAAACTATCGGTTTTTCGGAGCGTAAAGTCGCCGACAGCGAAATAGTCCTCGGCGCCCACGTCTCGAGTCGTCTCCCTTTGTCATGATAGTCGATCTCACACCTTTTAAGGCTAAGAGCACCGCAGGCTGACCTCGCATTTCGCATCCAACCTTCGGACTGATCACAGTTCTTGTCGTATCATCGTTGGCGCACTGTCAACGTTACCATGGCCTCGGACCTGTCTATTATTCTCCTGCTCATCCCATTGCCCTCACCCTTCCGTCACAAAGACATTATGACTTGCCTTACGTCCCTCATATGCTATTCATGTCCTCGTCTCCACGGTACATTTTATTGCACAGGCGAAATAACATAGAATGTACAACAAAATTATTGGATTTTGAGCAGTTTCTATTTCCCATTCAGTCATTCAGACAATCATATAATTTGCCGCTTTTCACGGTACCTTTTTACTCATGAAACAGTTCATGCATTCGTTTGCACAATAAAATATACCGTGAAAAGTGGCCTTAACAGAAGTCTTATGATGTTACGAAAACATAATTAGTATTTTGTTGTATTTTCCCCATTTTTTGTCAGAAATAAAAAAAATCACTTGCCACTCGTTTGCCACTCAAAATTTCTTCATTTCCTCCTCTGCTCCTGTCTAGGACTCTCCCCCCGTTAACCTCTTCAACACTCTGTCCCTTCTAAATGCGTCCTCCCTCCAGTAGTGTCGCCTCTGTTGAAAAACTGCGGAGGAAAAGAGTGTAAATTAATAACACTTTCTTCCTTGTATTCTAGTCCCTGGGGAAAAAGTCGTGCATTATTTATTTATTTATTTATCTTCACTAACCTGAATACAGCACAATGGGCCAATTTACGTCGGGCGGATAACAGTAACAACGGACGAGACACAAACACCTGTCATGTCCTGGGCAGATAATATTCTACCCAGGCGGGACTCGAACCCGCGACCCTAGGGTTAACTAGCGAGGACTTTACCCCTCCGCCACCGGGGCCGACCAATTACCAATTATTTGGTGATAGACTTGAGGAATTTGAGATGTGGGTGTGGAGAATGATAGAGAGAGTGTGCTGGGTGAGGAGAAGGACAAACTAGGAGGTATTGAGTATGGCTGGAGAGGAGACAAAGCTTGTAGCTGAGGTTTAGCGGAGGCAGAAGAGATGGATGGAGGACCTTTTGAAAAGAATGTGTATTCTGAAGATGGTATAATAGAAGGGAGACCACAGGGGATGTGTGGAAGAGGAAGCAAGAGGATAGGAATTCTGGACGAAATAAAAAGGCGGAGACAATATGAGGAATTCAAGAGGGATCTGTTAGTAGATTACTTACAGGAGGGAAAGTGGAGTGATATGCCAGAAATTAATACATTCAAATGAGTACTGTCCACAAATCTATCAATCAACCAGTAAAATCCTGGAATGAAATGAAATCTATTTTTTTACTTTGATACACATCTTCTGAACTTGGAAAAAAGAAAAAAAATTCTTACAATATTTCCAAGAAAAATGGAACACATCATGAAGTATGGTCACTTTCAAGGGTAAAAGGTTTAACACCATAACCGTCTCTATTTTCCAAGAGGAAATAAATTCACAAGACCTAAGAAAAATTCCTTTGCCAGAAAAGCCAAATAAAGTATGCCCAAATTAGGATCTTAGAGGGCAGTGAGACTCTCTCTCATCTCATAATGGCTCTCATGATCACTGGCATGAGTATTAATTTAAATTTTGAAATATTATAGAGACTAAGTAACTTGAATGGGTATACATGATATTCTTCGATCATAGGGGTGGGATTATTCCTTCTTCTGTGCTATTGTTATCGTTTCCCAAGATGCAAACAGCTTTAGATGGGTAATTTTACTGTCCAAATAATGCATTCCATCAGTTAAGATTAGCAATTTGAAAGCTTCAATCAAAATTTAACAAATAATCTGTTTCCACTCTCATGAGTACATTTGAAAACTAGCATTAAGACTAATGGTGCAGGCATTGTGGAGAACCATAACTACACTCCTGAACACATATGTGCTTGCAAAACAAATCAGAGAGAGAAGTTGAGTTATTTGTACTGCCTCAGTAAGTTTGAAAGAACAGAGACGATCCTTATGTGTGGAAAATGAGGAATCCTTTGGGGTAAAACAGGTTCCGATTGAGCTTACTATTCATGTGTTCATTTATCATATATTATAATTTCATTCTGGAGAAGAATATCAATTAAAGTTAATTCTCTCCTTGCGTTGAAACCATTTAGATATGAGATAAACAGTGAGAGAACCAAAACTCCATTTAACATACTCTGGGAGATTTCCTTTCAATTCACATTGAGGGAATATAATTTGAATTTTAAAAAGTGCATTAATTTGAAGTTAGTTAATGGAAGAGTACCAGCCTGACTCTGTCATTTGATAGTTTTATTGTTTCATCGAGTTGATTTTTTGGAGCATTTTATGTACAAAACTTTATTTACATTATATCTTCAGATCAGTATCCCTATACTTACCAATTTAACATTGTGACTAAGATAGAGTTACTGCCAATGAAGTACAATGTTAAATTAATGATTTTTTAAAATTGTGGCTTCTTTGAAATAGTAGGCAAATATTTTGTTTCAGATTTTCCTTTTCTCGTGTGTAATTTTCATCACTTTGAAATTTTTTTGATCGCATGTTATTTTCCGGAGATCTTGTTAAGATGAGCCAGGTTTCAGTGCCTATGCATCTAAAGATAAAACATTTGAATTATCTTAGCACATAATGAATATGTGAACCATAATTCGCTGTAGATTATTAACAATCCTGTTTATGCAATATTTTGAAATGAATAACATGATACTGTCCTCACATTTTTAATCCTGAATTCCAAAGCCCCATCCATGACAAGACTTAAATGAAGGCTGCCCATTCTATGCCTTAATAACAATCTATTCTCTTATATCACAGGGACAACTTGGAGTCAAGAAATGGTCTGGCTTATTGCAAATGAGCTGAATTTTGATGAAGCCAAATCCGTGATTTTGCCTGAGAGATTTCCATTTCTTGAGTGAGTACAAATTGATATGTATTACGTTAGAATAAAATTATACAACAAAAATATTTACTAATGGAACATTTCCTTAATTACTGCCCATGTTAATGACTTCTGAAAGAGGTTCTCCAATATGATTACTATCCAAAATGTTTCATTATAGTTGATTTTGGACTGCAAGAAAGAGGATTCTAATTTTCAATATCCCATGTCCTCAACTCATATTTCTTTTAACTTAAAATGTCAAATTTTGCACTGGGTATATTAGTGATATGATGTTCATTTTTCTATTTTTTGAAAATGTCATCAGCTGAATCTCTGAAATGATAAAATTGAAATGAAGTTACAGTTGTGTTTAAAAAAGACTACACACGTATTTCGTTGAAAGGATCATAATTACTGATGAATCTTATATCTTGAAAATTAATGTCCCCTATACATATATATATGTATATATGTATATATATAGTAGGAGCGTCTGAAGAAATTACAACTTGGCTGTTTCCACGAGGTTTTATTGTTACCGACCATGGTTTCGTTACAGAGTAACATTATCAAGGTAAAACATTTTCAAAAAATGAGCCGTATATATAGGAAAGTCAAGTGGTGGGGGAGGTGGTGGGAGGGTGTTGAGGACTGGGAGAGTTCAGGTGCTGAGGGGGAGGTTAAGGGGAGGTAAGGGTTAGGTGGCGGTTGGGCTCGGTGCTCGGGTATGCGTCACTCCGGGCGGGGAGGGGGAAGGGTTGGATGAGCAAGAAGGAAAGTGGAGGAGGGGGGAGCGAGAGGGATAGAGGTGGTCATTGACGAGGTTTGAGTCAGCGTGGCTTAAGATTTCCAACTCCTCCAGGGCGTCTAATCTGCGTCCTTTCTTCTCTACATGTAATATCGTAGGAATGAAGTCACTGTTGTGTCCCATGTTGAGTACATGCTTGGCGAATTGGGAATTTTCCTTTCCGTGGAGATGACACATCCGGTGCTCTGCTACCCTGGTGGAAAAGCTCCTCCCTGTTTGCCCAATGTAAATAGCGTCACATTCAAAAGACTTCAAAAGGTATACTCCGCTCTGCTGTTCAGCCTTTTATTGTCCTTGGGCGATCCGAGGATACTTCCGAGCGTTCTCTTATAAAAGAATGCTGCCCTTATTTTTTCTTTGGGAAGTATTCGCTGAACTTTTAGGGACAATTTCCCGGGGAAAGGAATTCTGCACCATTTTGGCGAATCATCCGGTGTGGTCTGTGCACTGTATATTTCTCTCCGTGCTATCTGGGTTCTTTTTCTCTGGTAAAGGGTGTCCACTAAACTTTCAGGGTAACCATTGTTGGCAGCAATGCCCTTTATGGTGCGAAGTTCCTTCAATTTGTTGGCTTCTGACATAGGGATGTGGCATAATCGATGGATCATGGAGTTGAGAGCTTCCGTTTTCTGGTGGAAATGATGTCTGGAGTGCTCGTGGATGATGGCGTCCGAGTAGCTCTGCTTCCTAAAGATGGCAAAGTCGAACCTATGGTTTTGAACTTTTATTGATAGGTCCAGGTAATTTAGTGCACCTTCCTTCTCAATTTCCGTGGTGAATTGGATATGTTCATCCTGTGAATTGAGCACTGTCAGAAAGTGCGAGAGCTGTCTTGACGTACCTTGCCACACACAAAACACATCGTCCACATAGCGGTACCAGTGGACAATGTTTTTAAGTAGGGGATGTTTACATGAAAATAGGTTTTCAAAATTATCCATATAAACTTCGGCTAGGATGGGAGACAGGTGATCCCTTGGCTAGGCCATCTAATGGTTTGTAGTGTTTGCCGTTGAAGGAGAAACTGTTTTGATTGACACACATTTTAAGAAGTTCAAATAGTTCACTGATCACTGGGTATGGTGTTCCTGCCTTGATGAGGGTAGTTTCTGCTAGAAAGCAGCAGCTAATAATGTATTCATTGTGAATTTTTACCTTCCTCAGCTGGGGAATCTAAAGTTACTGTCTCAGTGATAGCCTCAGTGTCAAGAATACCTCCCAGATATTCTTGTTTTCATGTCTCTCCAGAGATCTTGGTTGTTTTTTTAGACAGTCTAATATTTTTTCACCATTATTTGTGGCACATACAGTAAATGAATCCAAGAACTGCTCTTTATTTATATAGGTAATAATTTACTCTTAATTTTTCAGGCATTCTCCTTTATTTTGCTACGAAGAGTTTTTGAAGGAAAGGCCAGACTTTTTCCTTCCCGATTTTGTGAAAGACTCAGTGAAATATGTTGATGATTTTAAAACACAACGTTTCATAAAAACCCACTTGCCATGGGCATTATTACCTGAGCAAATACATACCAAGAAGCCAAAGGTAAGTTAGTACATAACTTTTAGTTCTAATTTTATGCATTTTTATCTAATTTAAATATGAGAGGAAAATTCATGTATAGGTATATTTAATAAAAAAATATGAGTCAAACATAATTTAGCAAAATTTAAGTCCTAATTATAATTTCAATATATTTTTTCAAGGTGATATATGTTGCGAGGAACCCAAAAGATACCTGTGTATCTTATTACCACCATTGCCAACTAATGGAGGGCTATAATGGCAGTTTTGAAGACTTTTGTGAGCTGTTTCTGGGTGATAATTGTAAGACAAGTTTTCATGCATATCAATTTATAGATGACTAAAATATGTATTGGTATTGGTAGATGTATTCATAATCACTAAACAACTCATTTGTATATTTCCAGTGAATTTTTCACCATTTTGGGAACATGTTAAGGCTTTCTGGGATCGCAGAGATGAGAAAAATGTACTGTTTCTCACCTATGAAGACATGAAAAAGGTAGCTATATATTTTGAGTCCAATGTCATTAAAGTTATATTATGGTAACTCTAGATCAGTGGTCGGCAATGTTTTTTTCAAGTGGGTCATTTTTCATTTTTTTTCACAAAAATTTTTGCTGGTGGGTCACATCACTTCTATTTTAGATTACGCATTATCTTAGAATACAGAAAATAAAAACATTATACAGATGGAAAAATCCAAAACGGGTCACTAAAATTTTCCCAGTTGGTCACTAGGTGACCTGTGGGTCATAGGTTGCTGACCACTGCTCTACATGATGAATATAGCCAATAGATATTGATGGATAAATCTCTAACATTTAATGTTTTCAAACAAGATGGTTCATTTCAGTGGGATAAAGGTGGGGATGGTATTACACAAAATGGTTCTAACTTTACATATTTCCATAAAACCATCTTTAGTGGAGTATTTTGTCAACTAAGAGGTTCATTCTAAAGAGATTTAATACTTCTAAGCAGTTTTATTTAAAATTTGGTTGCTTGAGAGGACTGTAGAAGTTATTATATAACTTCATAATGAATAATTATTGTGGCACGTCATTTATAGCCTTTTAAAATAAAGTATACTACCTCCTCACAATATGTACCTATTCTCAATGCTAAGTCAGGCTCAAAAACTTCTATCCCATCTATATGTGGTTTTGTGTTAAACTGGGCATGAATATTTTTTGATACAGTGACTCAGGCGGTGATACTGTGACCTTAACAAATTTAAGGGCTCAGATGCAATCGTAAGCATCAGAGCTACAAGAAAAACCTCCAATTTTCTAATTAAGAAGCAATATATTAATACCCATCTAATATTATAGTGAGGCCAATTCCTTATTTGAGTAATATGGAAACAGGTATCATTCAATCTCCAGCTGTCCTATTGAAATTGTGGTTGTAAATTTTTTTTATTCTGAGTGTACCTTAAGCATTGCAATAAACAGAAGTATTACAGCCAGTGAAATAGTTGTCTGTTTCAAGGAGTATCTAAGTTCGAATACATACATAATTTGAAGAAAGCACTAGTCATTTTACTGCAGTTCTACTGCCTAATTAATTGGCTTTGCCTCTGCATGTGAGGGAAAAGGTTCCCAGACCTCATTTGATCACATTATACTTTGGAGATGAAACAACTGTTAAATGGAAATTGTCCCGTGGAAAGGAAAAGGAAGCATAAGAGCTGTCATCCAAGTTGATAAATGTTAGATATTGGGTGTGTATGGGTTTAACTCTGGCATACCAGGTACCAGATAGTATTATATCAGACAATGCATTCACATGCGCAGTGAAGGGGGTAGAGAAGAAGAGAAGGCATTGACTGGATGACAGCTGATGAGAAGTGGAAAGAAATCCCCGGTCATTGTTTCAGTCTCAGGACCTATTGACGTTTTGGGTCTAGGGGGGGCAGAAAAATTTCAGGGGGCGCCAACTCATAAATTAACCAGTTTATTAACTTAACAAATTTTTATGATGCAATAGGCGGATGGGTTTGTACAAAATATAAATATTGACAACGTATTATACACATTTATTTATTTAGTTCTCGATACAATGCTGTAGTCCGTATACCTACTTCTCACTGGTCATTGCAGCTCTGAGAATTGCCTGGACGTTCAACTGGAACTGCGTTCATAACATAATCTACCCTCAATGAATAATGGTGTACTTTGGAAATGTCCATTTTCCAGTCAATTATTTGATAGTTAAACTTTATTTGTTTAATCTCGCCAACAATAATCTGCAATGCCTCATTAGCCAAGGCTTTAATGATGTCATTTTGTATAGATGGGCTAAGTAAGTTTCATTGTGTTTCGAGCTCTCAAGATTGTTAGCCATTGTTGTATCGTATTTTGCTAAAACTCTCACAAGCTCTAAAAAATTTCCCTCGTTTCTCCCGATGTTTTGTCGTAAACCAAATTCTCGATGGCCACGTAAAGGTAGACCTTGTTTCGAGAGATACATAATAATATCACGTAATCGTTTCATTATTTCTCTGCTTTTTGAAATTATTTCATTTTGGGCTTGATTAAGCTTTACCTCGAATGTGCAGTGTTTTCTGAATCTGTACCTTGTAATTAAAAATATATTTTCTGATTGGCGATGGCCTTGGGTTTCTTCATGCAATTTTATTTTCTCTGCCTCTTCTTAAAATTTGAGACACCCATGTTTGGATCTGACCAATTATCATTTTGCCTGACTTGTTCATCTTCAAAAAGTCAACATGAGAAATATAACGTGATGTTACCCCTGGGTGAATAAACCAATCAGTATCTATTAACTTCTTCACCTGATGGAAGTTTCTTTTTATACCATTCGTTGTAGAATCACCTATGACTGTCATTGTAGTCAAAAGAATCGAAAGTGTCACTAAGCCCGGGTTGACACAGACCTCTTTCTAACAAAGTTCGAACTTCGAAGTATGAAACAGAAATGGGTCTGATGGGTAATCAACATTTATGTGATCGATATTTTCATCAATTGATAATTTCAATCGAATTATTACTGTCAGACAAGAGTCCACTTTCATCTCCATTTGGTAAGTTGTATGTCTTCTCTTTGGATAGCTCAAGGTTTTCGCAAATGTCTGCCTAAGTCGTTCCCCCACTGGTGTTGCAGTCATTATCGCCGAGTGCGATTGTAGAGATATTCCTGCAAAGGCCTGACCCTGATGAGGTTGGTGAAACTGGATGCTCTGAGTGCGTCGTGTCATTCATATAGTTATAGAAATAACCCAATTATAATAATTGGTAATGCGCCGAGTTTAAAGCTATACAATTTTCAGAATTGTCTGTGTATGCAGACACTGTAAAAACAGTCATAGTGATGCAGCCTCAAGAAGTGTATTTATATTTCAACCAAAACTTATCGTGTATGTACATTGTATGTACATGGAACTGATACTTATGGTTTGTTGACACAGTAGCTTACGTTTTAATCGGGGAGACAAGAAGTTGTTGCAGATGATACCAATGAAGACTCATCTAGTTGCTAATTATCAGGTACGGAATTTTGTGATGACTTAGCGGTCGAATTGACATCAGGTAATACATTAAAAAAAGATGTTAAATTTGCATACGTCTTAGCGATGTTTCGATTATCTAAATCTGCTTTAGCTTTGTGCCCTTGAGTGCCACTTTTTTTTATCCTGATGGCTTTCGGGATGGCTTCCGCGTGGTGTAATTTTAGTTGACAACAGTGCCGTCAACTAAAATGTTGGTCCAGGTCACATCAGAAATCTCTTATGTTTCACAGAAAAAAATAACAACTTTATAATGTCCGTATGGTGGATATGATGCAATCAATCATAATTTGTCGAGGTCTACCATACAAATTTTGAAAATAGCATTAAATATACCATATACCTTCACTGAAAAATATTAGGGAGAGTAACCAAAGCGTTTATTTTGTCCCAAGGATTTCTTATCTCTTTGCAATGGGTCTTATGGACTCACAGAATTTTGCAACACAGCAATCAGAGTCAAAAATTCCAAACAATGAAGGTCTGCAAGTGACTGAATTTTCTAGAGGAAAGGCCACACCCAATTCATTCCTCATTGACTTTGGGAAAGTCCTATGCCAGGCAACTTTCTCTTCCCTCTCCCCTGCAAATTTTAGTCCTGCCTCTTAGCCCCCAAAGATACCTATTTGAAACAATCAATGAGGAAATGGAAGCTCTCTTTCTCTTGAATTGGAGAACAAACATCTCAAGTTAATTTTAAAAAACATTGATTATTATGGCATAAAAGGGGGGAAATATTCACATAGTTATTGAATTTATGCTCCAGTATGGTATTTCATGAAAAGGGATCATATATTTTTCAGGATCTTCCATCAGTCATAAAAGAAGTTGTGTCATTCCTTGGCAAAGAAGCTCTCAATCCTGATGATATGGCAAGTCTATGCACTCATCTCAGCTTTGAGTCGATGAAGAACAACAAGGCAACAAACTATGAGTTTGCCATAGAGGTAAACCGTTCAGCAAATCTAATTGACAGAAATGGTAGCTTTTACAGACAAGGAAAGGTTGGAGGATGGAAATCTGCCATGGGACCAGAACTCAGCGATCGATTTGATGAATGGGTGGAAAAAAATGAAAGTGAAACAGGAATAAATGTGTGGAAAACAATCTGAAAATAATAAAACATTTGTTTTTGTTTTTTTTAATTGGCCATGAAGAAAAATAATGTCACTCATGGCCTTGTTCATATTTTTTTGGTCATTTATTTAAAAAACATAAAAATGTATAAAATAACAATCATTTTCTTCCCATGCACTCATACTTTGTACATATATAGGCTCCTCATTATTTCTTTTTGTTTATTTCTAAATATACTTTTGTGACTTTACCACATTGTCTAGTTCATTTTACAATGGATAGTATAGTAAGATTTCCCCAAATAATGCTTTTGTTGATAAGTTATGTTTTTGAAATTTAATATTATTAGATAATATAACCCACATGAGTCAAATGAAGAGGACCATAAGTCAACAGGCATTTCTGAGCGAAAAAATTTTGTACTTCCAGTCTGCCGAACTCTTGCATGATGCAAAAATGTGTTTCTATTAGCAAGCCAGAGTTGTGTAAGATATGTTCACTCAACACCTGCGTAGTTAAATGTTTAATTCCAAGTCACATCTCATATAATGTGCACTGTAACCTCTTATGATGAATCAAATTGCATTTACTGTTTGTACATGTTTATGGAATATATCAAGCCCACTTCATACAAGTGTCTAGCACCTTACATGTAGTGTGTATATGTGGCACTATTCTGTACCTCTGAAAACCAAAAGTAAAATTTGCAATCCAGTTTGGGATTGATGCTTATATAATGGAAATAGCAGATAGCTCATTCCAGCAGGGTCTAACCAAGTCAATTTGAGACAAGCATCAGAATACAAATTGAAAAAGTAGTTATACATGTACAGGATCTGCCTTCTAGAAAAAACTTATCTAATGTGAAATTTTGGATGGGATAGAAAAAGAGCTCACCAGCAGTGCTGCTGAGCAACATTTTTCTCTAGCATATACCTACATGAGTATTGTTATATTTCTGTAAGGAAGGGAAACCATAAACTTATGACTTTAAACAACAAAGCACAGTAAACAGCTTTAGGACCAAGAATGAATAGTGCTGAACTCCAGGTCTATAATGTTAAATTGCAGCATTAAATTTCATTCAAACATCACCTGCACCTTATTAATTTTATTTTTGGCCATCAGTGCATTATTACTTGATCACAAATTGGATTCTCATTGCAATGCTTTCTTATAATGATAATAAATAATTAGAGGAAAGTATTGCAAAAAGTAGAGGAAAGTATAAAATAAACATACTGGCTGCATCATTACATTTTCGTATTGCCACCATTTCTGGTGGAATTTGAGAAAAAGATCCAAATTCTCACACTCATCAATCTGTTGCTCAGTTTATGATAAATTAGCTGATTAATTCAAAAGCAAATGAGGTGTTGACGTAGGTTAACTTCCGAGAAAAGCATATGGATCTTCATCCATTTGTCAGAGGTGTTAATGTAAGCTGTGTGTAGCCCTCTTGGAATGGTTTTAACTTTGAAGCTCATGTGATTCGGAATGATATCTCTGCCATTAAAAAACATTAGTGCAAAGCACTCAAGAGAATCGGCTGAGATGAATGTTTTTTATAATGGCTAGCAAGTTAACAAACTAGGCTCCCAAGATTTCTCATGCCACAGGTCATGTTACCTGGGTGTTCACAAGCAATATCACTACTAAGGCATTAAGCAGTAAGTACATAATATATAAAAATATATGAAATCAATAATTAAGGAGCTTGAATTTCCAAGTGGGTGGGTACTTTTCAAAGGGTATGTTACTAAGCTATCACTATTTCCACCTTGCATTACAATGCTGAAGATGTGCCAAACAATTGATTCATATTTCTTTCACGGAACAACAATTAAGAAAACGATAACTGAAAGAAAAACATAAATTTTCATTTTGCTAAGGATATCTATGTTGTTGGTAGTAACATACACATTCCTACATAGGAAATCCATCAATTATTATATAAAATAACTTCTGCACAGTAATAGAAATAGTTAACAAATAGGTAACTTTAGGTTTCAAGTACTTATACCTAGGATAAATAACCTCGTGGATATAATTAACTTCATGAAACAATACTTTCCTCTAATTAACTAATCAAAGGAAAGGTCGGTGCCATGAATATTGTCATTTGTCCACTGGTCAAATTTATCAGCTAACTCAGGTGTCATGTAATTCTTCCAATCACCAACTTTTCCTTTACGGATGAAGTTTGGACGGTCTTGCCCTCCCATGTAATCATTTCCTCTCAAGGTTGACATCAATGGCTGAAGGTTAACAGCTGGATTTTTCTGCATGCTGCCAAAGCTCAGATATTCTTCCAATGTGAGAATTTCATCCTCAGATATGTTCTTTCCCATAAATTTGGCAACCTTCTTGATTTCTTTTTGTAGATTCTGAAATAATGTTTTTTTTAAATATCATCATTAATGATGTGGAAAATTTTTGTGTCATTTTTAACATGCTTCAATTAAATCTATTATCAAGATGTGACTCTCATGCAACTTCAATCTGGATATAAGTAGCATTAATTTTTATTAGAAGAGAGAGAATTTTCTCTAGCTATATTTACGATAATCTATACATATTTTGCTGTTTCTGTATACCATAACATTGAGTTAGTTCAGCTCCACAAGAATTTAGACAGAGACACTTTGCATTAGAACACCATTTCTGTTATTGAGTCATGGATGAATGATGTTGTGTTAGGGCAGATGTGGTGGAACTTATTCATAGTGAAAGAAAGAATTCTAAGCCCTTTCCACTTTTTTTATGGGTGGAAAACTTCAAAGGATTCTCTCATTGACAAGGGCTATGCAATACCCAATATATGGACAAGAACTTTTAATCACAATATTTTATGGCTTAGAGAAGGTTTTACTGATAATATTAATTCTCTGTGCTTATATTTCAATGACTGTTGGACCCTACCATAAAAAATGAATTGTTTCTTTAACCTTCTTTGCTACCCCCTGTGATGCCTGTTCTCTCCTGCCTCTTCTCCTACTAGGTACCCATTATCCACCCCTCTATCATGATTTTCAGCATTATCCTCCTCCTATATCATACTGCCGTATTTCTAATACTCAGAAAATGCTCTTGTTATACTAAAAAATTCTTTTAAAAAAATCACTCCATGTCTAATGGGCTGAGAGTAAAGCCATATTTTCATAATATCTTATTTTGCGTTGTTGCTAGAGGTCCCCTTCTCTCATCTTAAAATGCAGGCTGCATTGTGGCAGCAAGCTAATGGTTGCCTGTACATCATTTGTCTCAGGGATTCTTTAATGAGTTAATCAAATACGGTTGTTATTTTGAAATTTATTGATCTCCATTTCTTCCGATGGATTGTTAATACTGACCGTTGTTGTTTATATATTTTTTTAATTAAACCAGTAAATCGTGGTGTCTTTTCAGTCGGTACTTCCAATGAGCTGGAAAATACTTGTTATTTTTTGCCAAGAATTCATCTCAGCAATACATGGCTATTAAAAACTTCTGGACAGTTTGAAGCCCATGCATATGTATACCATGGGCTACATGTTTACACTCAACATCCCAAGCATATGTGTAAATGTAGCTCAGGCTTTAACAATCGAATTAATACATTAATGCCAGTATATTTTTCACATACTTGGGTGGTCAAGGTTGCTGCCTTGGCAGTCTTCCTTGATTAACCTTTCTTTTATGAATGGTGCAGCTACCATGAGCAATGAAAAGAACTATTTGATGATTAGTTTGTGACAATAGTCACAGACCCTAAAATCCTGAGTCTTTAGATCCTAACCTTTACCTAACCCTTGAACTTCAAAATGTTAAAGAATTGGTTCCTCATATTCCCCTACATTCATTCGCTCTTGTTTTCATGTCACATGTGAAAAGGCTAGGATATTGACATTTCATTTATACTCTTTGTAGTATGACCCAGGGCAAGGCATCTCTTACTCCCTATTTCTTCATCCAACATAATTATATTTTGTGAACCATCAGCTGTGGGGAATGCACATATAGTCAAGTAAATATTTTGGAATTCTAGGGTAAATATGTATACCTTCCTCTTATATACCCTCCTCTTGCATTTGTAATTTAACTGTATGAAGACCCAGCAAATTCTTCTTAAGAAAATACTTAGATTCTGCTGGGGAGAGTTTTTATTGCTGCTCTCATTGGCTTATTTTTTCTAAAACCATAGTGTAAGTATTACTGTTCAAGACAGAGTGACCTCCTGAATGGTTAGGAATAATCTTTCACTTACCTTTTTCAAATCTTCATATTTCAGAAAGAGGATGTTTGGCTCATGTCTCCTTTCCCAGAACCTAAGTACATGATCCCAAAATGATCCCATGGGAGCTGAAATTTCGATAAAAAGAATGCAATATGTTTTATTTCATTCCTGATTTTGGAAGTTCAAGTTAATAATAAAATTATATTAGGTAAATACTGCTGAATGCATAGTAGAATTTCCATGCCGGAAGTACTTGTATCACTCCATGGATAGACTTGATAATATTCATGCATGGCATTGCAGTAATAATTTTTTTAAAAGAATAATAATTGGTATTTGTGTTATTTCAACTCCTAAGAAACGTATATGAAATCCTGATGAAGCTATTCTAAACAGAATTTTATAATATTAAAGGTGTGTTATAGCAAAATGCATAAATACATACTTCTGCTCCTGAGAAATAGATCACAGAATTGTTCAAAAGATTCTCCTTTCATGCGGTGGACAAGGCAGCAGTAGTGGTAGTATGAAACACACATGTCCTTTGGGTTTCGTGCAACATATATAATCTGATTGGAAAAAAATCACATATGTAATTAGATATTGCAGAGAATCAAAATATTCTGTTGGCATGAGTTGCTGAGAAAAGAAGAGCAACTCAATATTCTTTCACTCTGAGCATAATAGACATTTTCTCTGTTCCAACCTCTCTTCAAGTCGAGAGCATAAGTCTCTCAAGAGATTGCTAATTGAATAATGAATGGTCAAATTTGAAGCTGAATGGTTAGTTTTCTTCAATATAACAGAAAGCAGTTAGTAACACTTTCAATCTTCTTTATATGGCTCCCTTTGCAGTTAAAGATTTCCATACCTTTGGTTTAACTGTTTCCATTTGCTGTGGCAAGAGATGCCATGGTAGGTGAGACTTTATGAAACGTGGGGAAGGGATGTTGTTCACTAAATCCACAGAATTCCCAAAGTTGTTCAAGAATCCCATTATATCCGTTTCATTGGACATCAAAGCAGACATTCTGGAAAGTATTTTTTTTATTTTAACCTAGCTCTTTAGTGTTGGTGATAAAATATGTATTTAATTGAAATATGGAGTAGAGAAAGTTGTACTCTCTCCACTCCAGAGTCACACATAAAGCTACCATCTTAAGGTTCAGCAAATTTTCACAATCGTTTGACTTGATCAGGAGTTGGAGGATGCATTGCATTAAATACTATGAGTGGCCACAGAAGTAAGTAAGAGTAAGTAAGTAATTATAGTTAAGAGTGGAAACTTAGGGAGTACAATAATTGTAACTGTATCAAAATAATGAACGGCCATTCAACTTTCAATAATTAATCAAATTCATGCAGAAAATTAGATTATAAACATTCATCAGGCACCAGAAAATACTCACTCCAGTAATGGTGCTCGCTGATGCTGAATGGACTTCTTGGCTACTTCATAATTCAACTCATTGCCAAGTAGCCAGACTAGCTCTTGAGTCCAAGTACTTCCTGGTAAATGAATTGTGTTCATTACATATATATAAAAAATCTCATTTTCAAAATTTTTTATGAGATACAAGTACAATTAAACCCTGGAATTGTTGATTTATTTTTTTACTCTGTCATCATTGACAAAGTTCATAGCCAAACTTATTTCCAAAGAAGGCTATTTCTTATTAAAAATATCCTGATGTTTAATAACAAAAAATTATGAAGTTAAAAAAATATCACTAGCATTATAAATACTTGAAACCTTTCAATATAGGTTACTGATTCAATGCACATCTAATTGCGAGGCTCCACCATGATGGGGGTTCTAGCTTGATGTTGCCGAGATCATTATCCCTCAGTCAGGAAAACCCTATGGCCCACAATGAGAGAGGCCCAGTGGTGCTGAGGTTTGGCAGCACAGCAATCAGAATCAAGAAGTTACCACTGAGGTTTGAGTAAAAATGGTTAAATTACTGTAATTTTCTTATGAGGTAAATTACCAAGGTATATTACGATAATTTTTTAACATCATCATAAGTTTCCGGTAATTTATCATTTTCTGCAATTAATAGTATTGGAGGATTTTATAGGAAAGCCAATAACAACAGCAAGGGGTTAAAGGCATTTAAACCATTGTTATTATTATGTCAATGCATTAGAAATAAATAAAATTGTAAAAACAAACATTACAGCCCACACACAATTCAGTGTTCTTTTTTTTTGTATGAGAACTTTTTGTTCAAAACATTGAAAATGATATCCCCACATATATTCCATTTTTAAAATATGTAAAAATATTTCTCAAATGAGTTGGATGTGCCTATATTTATAATTAAGATTGTATTGAATGTATATTGACTTGACTTAAATTATAATGTTTGTAATATCTTGTTTTGAAATATATCTGAGACGAAAATTAATATTTCCAAAAATTACAGCAATTTTCAGGAGCTGCAGTAAATTATGTAAAATACCTCGGTTATTTTTGAAAATTATCACAGTAATTTTTCAAGATGGCCCATCTCTAGGTCTGAGAGCAACTGAATTTGCAAGGCTCAGCACCACGCCTACAGTACCCTGATTGGCTCTGAGAAAGTCACATGACAAGCTACTTTCTCTTCCCTCACCCCCACAAATTTCAGTCCTGCCTCCAGCCCACGACAAATGAAAAAGAAAATAGTCTTTCAAATCAGTTACTGACAAAATATTTTTACCTGGGCAGCCATTGGATTCAACCTGTGATGTCAAATGGGGTCAGGGTCTTGTCCTTGCGGATGTACCCAGAGGAAGCAAGGGGGGGGGGAGGCAGCTGCCACCACCTGAACAAGGCATCTCAATCCAAATCTGCACTATGGAGACAGACAGGATGATTTCCCCACTCTTAACGTAAATTACAGCTGCAAGTGGGTGTCCTGGCTCCCCTCCCCCAACATCAATCCATGGATGGATTTATCATTTTCTGCATTTCATTCACGTTTTTAGTTGATAACATTAGTTTAAGAATCCTTGATTTTATCATCCCTAAACTGAGGATGAGAACTCTTCCACTCTGGCTTTGAATGGGATGATAAAAACAACTGTTCAAATTTCATAAGAAATATAGGACTACTAATTTCAAACTAACTATCAAATTTGGCAGCTTTGAGATATAAGGGAAATGAATGTACATCAGAAGGGGAATTAAATTTTGATCATATTTATTGCAATAAATGATGTGCTTGGATGGTGATTGGGGGAAGAATGTTGGGGATTTATGAGAGAGGATGTGTAGAGAATGAGATATTGAATTTTGAACTGTATGAACAGAGGTTAATGATATGAGGAATAAAAAGGTTTAATATTGGAAAAAGGAAGGAGAGAAATGAAGATTTTGTGAAGGAAGCATTTAAGATAAACTCATGGTCAGGGAGATGATGAGCACCTCAGCCCATGGACCAACCATTCATTTGATAGACTGCTTGAAATGGTGATGGTTACTGCAAATCTACCAAAGTATACAAAGACATGATAATTTTATGGAGAGAAGTCTTGAATGCCCACAATATCTGAGGCACATAAAGGTATTTGATACATACTATTAATGTCTCTGTTGGAGGCATTCCTCTAGAAAGAAGGTGGAATGAGAGGCACCATGCATGGAATAAGGATAACACGTGAGACAAATTGGTATAGTGTTGCCACATAATAGGATTGCATTTTGAGATGGGATATCTGTACCAAGGACCTGTGAACCACAATGTTGATGGAAGACTTGGGTGGTGGACAATTCATGATAAAGTAACTTTATAGAGACTTACTTGAAAAAATGGGATGTATCATCAATAATCTTGAATAGGTTTGGGAGATATAGTACCATTCTTTGTTAGAATGGATTTAAAAAAACATCCTTTGATAAATATTGCCTGATTGATTGCGCAAGAATATATGAGAAATCCAAATTAATGATGTGTTATTTGCTAGAAAATGAATGGGATATTCCTCAATTTTTATGGTGCAGCATAGTTTCCTTCTATTATAGCATCACACCGATGGCCTTGCTTGCTTAGAGTTTTCCATCCAAAGTTTAGTAGCATTTGAATATGTATAAATATGAAACAGAAATGTTGCCAGCCTAAGTTGGCAGCTTTCTTAATCTGTCTTTCTTAAGTGGAATCAAAACTGGTTGGGTAACTTTCTCTGCCTTTAAGTCATGGCTCCTTTTACATGATTGTACTCCTTGGAATGAAAGTGAAATTTGCCCTCAAAGTTAAAAATTATTATTTTTTGAGAGAAATATAACACATGCATAGCTACTGCATAGTTCATTTTAGGCAAAATATGACCAAAGAAGTTTTAGATCGCGAGCAGAAAGAATATATTTTCCCTTTTAACGAGTTAAATAATATGGAGTTAATCAAGAAATATGTAGAAAGTTAAGGTGAGGCAATCTTATCCCAAGGAGCAAATGTTGGACTGACTAGCATTCTTGTGACTTACCAGTTCTTGGGTAGGATATAACCCAAGTGTCATCAGGATGCACTTTTAAATCAATTATGCGCTCGCCCACTTCTTTATATCCAGGAGGAATAAGTATTGGTCCTGGATGCACTTCGATCAAGGCATTTTTGTTACTATATAACATTTCTATTATCTCTTTGTCTTTTCCTTCTGGATATTTGAAAGTCAATCTCCTGGGTTTGTGGTCTTCCTCTAAGTTTTTTACAATCACATCATTGTGATTGTTTAATAAAGCTGTGGATGCCATGATGGCTTGACTGCTTCCAATTCCTGATGTATAAAATGAAAAATGCAAGAGTTAATAATAGAATCAATAGATAATGTCCATTCAATGACGTTTATTCTTCAACGAAATAGTAGTAATTATTGGCTAAAATGGAGTTTTTGCATTAGTCACCACAATTATAGGTGCAATTTTATTCATGGACTACCATAATATTTATGATCAAACAAATATAAAATAAGCTTAGGTCTTTTTCAATCATTATTCATGTTGCAACAGGCCATGAGCACTGAATAAAATTCATGGTGGAAAAAGTTGAATGAAAATAATTTGACTGCTGAGATATCTCTACTGAAAGCTTCAAATCCAATTATGTTTTCCTCTTTTTCTACCTATTAACCTGACCAGTGTACTATTTTATTCTTTGCCTTCTTTGTGCTTTACCTAAAGAACACATTTCAACAATAGCTAATTTATAAAATGAAAGTAACAGCCCTAATTAATCACTTCACTCAGTCTTTTTTTGCTTCCAGACTTCCAGACTGTTGGCATCTCGTAGGATTACACAAAAAACCATCGGCAAGAATTTCATACAGGATATGACCTTATTGACAATCGCCAAATGGTGGTAAAAAGATGACTGGTTCATGCACTCACTTTGCAACAGTCAATTGCAAACCAAAATCATGAATGCAATTAATAAATTTTTTAACTTCTCAGTATCTTGAATTTAAGTTTAAAATTACAAAATACACCAACAAATTTATAAACTTGTTCATTACATTCATGTAACGAACTAGGAAAGTGAGACACTTGATAACATCCCCTACTTCAATTATCTCTGAGCACTGAACTCCATCCTAGCTCCAGGTCCTCCCCATTAAATAATAAATTAGGGGGGCCACAACTCTTATCTATAAAAATAATCTAAAACATTGAGTTTTTAATAGTTTAAATGTAAAAATTGAGTGGTTTGTTGAACTAAATTTTGCAATATAATTCAGCTGTTTATAATGACTACATTTACACTAAACATGAGCTCAAATTTTGAATACTCCCATCCTCCAATACAGTGACTCCAACCCCATCCCTCTTCCCATCCCCCATTCCTAGACCCCCATCCCCCATTTACCTTTGCTGACTAGTTACAACAGGATTTTTGCAGGAAAAACTGCTGATAACTCTGCATAGAACTATTACTTTATGCATTTCTTGCTCATTTGGGGTTCGTTCTTTCTTAAAACTTAAAACCCTCCATGTCTTTCTTAGGATTTTAGAAAAAGCATTTAATGTTTGAGAAGATATATACTAAATTTATAATAAAGTTAGTCATATTGTATCCTGGTAATTGTTTAATATGTTTCCCTCTTGAATTTTGAAAGAATGAAGTCTAAGAATCATAGAATCCTGGTTTATGGAATAGCCACGCTCCATTTTTTTTAAACTGCAGATAAATTCAGGGTCCATGTTACGTAGGCCGTCGCTGATTCAGTTTTAGGGATAGTTTCTGATGGAAGCGCAGAAACACTCCCACCTCTCCTCAACTGTCTTCAAATGGAGGAAATTCTCAGTTATGAGGATTGGTCAGCATTTCAGTCTAGGGACACCAAACAACTATTTGGCACCTTGGTGGCAGGCATTCCGATATATTTCATACCCTGTATTCCGGCTACACCCCGTGACACTATCCGACGCGGACAAGATCAGTTTGCTTCCGTAAACTGGCAGGATTCACTAGAGCACCATTGTTTTTTCGTCTGTTCACATCTTCTCAACACTGCTGCTAATCCGTCCAGTTTCCAATGGATCATCCGCTAAGCATTCGAATCCGAGCGAAAAAACTTTTCGCTGTTACTTACGTGAAAATTTCGGCCCTCCCGGAAATGCGGACTCCTAAAATGGGCGCACTCCTCAAGTTTGCGCACACCTCGAATTTGCGCACTTCTCGAATTTGCGCACTTCTCGAATTTGCGCACCTCTCGGATTTGCGCACCTCTCGGATTTGCGCACTCCTCGAGTTTGCGCACCTCTCGGATTTTCTCACTCTTCGGATTTACGCGCTGCTCGGATTTGAGCGCGCTCCGTGGGGTACCCGAAGCTATGGGACTCTCCCGGCGACGACGGAAGAACAATCGGCTCGGCTCGACGGTCTTCCCCCCGGCAAACCACGATTCCAAACTTGGAGTGTGCGAGAAGGCGACCGAAAAAAATGACAACATAGGATCACCAACCTTTTACGTGAGGTTCCTCACTCGGTTTTCGTTTCAAAGATCAGGTGGAGATGAGAGGGCGAATGGCGTCGGCCGCAGGATCGGGAGGATGCGCACGGAATGGAGTCGAGAACGGGAGATCCGGCCGTCATATGCTTTTTCCCGATTTCGATGGTGCGAGTGAGGATTAAGGGGGAAGAAAGAGAAAGTTTTTCCGGGACACTTCCCCCGGGAATGCCTCTCTTTTACGTCCGCTGTCCGCGCGAGGGGCGGGGGGGAGTGATTTTTCTCTCTCTCTCTCTCTCTCTTGCGGAAACCAGGGAGGAGGCCTCCGACTTAACTGGGGGTAGGGGGAATCCCATTTTCAAACGCGTTTGCTTTCTCCGGACCCAAAGAGAAAGCGGACGGCGCCCCACGATCGGATGCTGAGACCGATGATGCGGCGTGTCTGGCCGAGGCTCCCTTCGTCTTCCTCTCCCTGAGGAACCTTTCCCACACAATTTTTATTACCGTTTTTTTTTCCGAAGTCGCCCGGCGAGATATGGTTTCCGGCGATTTTTTTTTTCTTCGGTGATGGAAACCTTCATCATCCCTTGATGGATTTTTTTTCGCGATCGTTTGTTCAATGACACGCGAGAAATCATCGGCTTTAGTTTGTTTACTTCGGGAGCAGGAGAGCGAAAACTAATTGGAAGCGAGCCTCTGGAATTCCGGGGCCGGTTTCAGTAGTGAAAATATTTACCATATGATTTAGGACTTTGTGCCACAAAGGTTTACTTGTGATATCCTATTTATAGTTCTGTCATTCGAAGTTGTTTCTTAAATAAATCCTCCGTTCCGATTCTGGCAAATATCAGCCAAATTTTGCGAATGCCATGCACGCAAACAAATTAACTTTTCATGAATACGTACAACGAAGGCCCGCACATCAGCTTGCTGGAAATCGTGAATGTTCGATATTTTAACCAATACCAAATCTTAGGACGCTTTTATGTATATTGCTATGATAGGTGTTGTATATCAACATCATCAAGTGATGAATATAATTGTGGAATCGTACCCTTGTTCGTCTCTCTCACTTCAATGTAGTAATACGTCATTTTCTCAGGCAGAAATATATGAATTTACCGTATCAACAGCTCTCAATTCCATAATTTCTCTGTATTCACTATTTCAATTGATTTATACCTTGCATGCTTGAGAGAAAAATCAACGTATTAAAGGTATCCTGATCTGGAAATCGAACCGTGAAATAATTTTCCTATGTTAATCACCACGCTACTCTATCAAGGTGGCGGTAATAATAAGACCTCCGATACCTCTGCTATCATTTTCAGCGTGATGATGCGTGCAGTGACCTGACCTTGCTTGGTAGGATCGATTCCAATACTTGGAAACCATTACTTTTTCTTGTGATGCATAGTTTTGAAAGCATTTCACAGTCGTTCATCGCGGCTTATATAATATCTTGTATTCATTAATTTTGGTTGGTAATTCGCTCATTCATGCATTAACTATCGGACATTGGTGATTTCACATGCATATTTTCACGTCAATAAATTGAAAAACTACAATCTGGAGGAAAATTTAAACAGATATACAAACTCGGTTGAATAATTTGAAGAAATTCCATTGAAATTAATTAACAAAAAACTGAAGTAGACCACCGGTCACCCCGAAGTGTTGACCCGACCATTCCCGTCCATTTTCCTGATTTCTCTTAGAATCATCCACTGCATCTCTATGGCTCTTTGAAGTACAGCTAACGTCAGGAGCAGACGAGAAATAATGATAGTAGTTTATTTCACCATTAGCAAGTACATACATACATAGCTACCCCAGTGGGAAAAGGTACACTTCATTATGATAAAATCGCATAATATTATGCATGACTATTAAAAGGTATTTCTTCTTCTTGCAGTCATGAGTATAGACCGCCATTCCCATCTTTTCTGAGCTTACCTCTTCATTTCTTCGTAGGATGCTGTCCCGGCATCCTTCCTCACTTGCGCCAGATACTGTTCCCTTGGCCTCCCTCTGTATCGTACCCCCTCCACCATTGCCTCTAACACGCACTTTACTAGACTCTCGTGTCTCAATATATGCCCCACCAATTCTGCTCTTCTTTTCACAATACTCGTCCATAGTTTATTCTCCTTCTCTCTCAGTCTCTTGAACACCTCTTCATTTTTAACTCTGTCCATCCAACTGATTCCCAGCATTCGTCGATAACACCACAATTCTAAAGCATCCAGTCTTCTTCTGTCTTCCTTTGCAATGGTCCAGGTTTCACATCCGCATAGGGCAATGCTCCATACGAAAACTTTAAAAAAGGTATTTACATGAGCATAAAAAAATGAAATCTCTTCCTGATATATAAAACCAAAACAGGAAATTCATTAATGGTTAAAAATTTCTGCAGTATGTCAATGTGCATCTTTCAAGTATTCCCGCACATCATAATAAAATTTTCTAGATAGAAATTTTTACATATTCCTTTTGAATAAAGTTGGCGATGGAATATCTTTGAGACTATGACGCAATTAATTATATAGGGTGGAGGTAGAATGATAAGGGCCTTTGAGACGGAGAATAAGAGTTTAAGTAGGTATGAATATCATTTTTTGGACCTTGTGGAGTACGAATGGTATACAGAATTAACTGAAAATGTATTTGGGTTGTCTTTCACAAAACAAAAGCAATTGAGAATATACACAGAAATATGCTGGGGTAGTTGAGTTGGAGAAAATTCTGTATTAGCAGCTTTTCGGAAAGAACTTGCTTCAGAATCCACTTTCTTCTATTTCTGAGCTGCGGAAATTAGGGGAGCCATGGAGGAAAGTGGAAGCGAAGGAAATCAGACGGACACTATCACAGAGAGATTACGCGAATAATACTGGTTTTAAGGAAGACTAATGAATGAATAACTATGGCGGAAAGTGGGCCCAGGGGGAAGTTCGTAGAATATGCGAACGAGAGGAGGAGGATATCTGCGGAGGAATATTTTACGGCGCAATAAAATACCGAGGATGGTCGGTGAAACCCGCCCGGAAAGATTGATTGAAAGAATAATCGCGGAAAGAGCGATTGAATTGATTTTAAAAATAGGATGGCAAGCCCCCCCCCCTTTCTCCCCGAGAGATTCGGTCCTGATTTCCTTCGCTCGCGACTTTGGGAATCAAAACAAATGAGAAATGCCACATTTTCTGTCGCATCATTAAAAGATAACTCTGCTTTCACTGATATAATGGTAGCCTTAGCTACTAATGGTCATTAGTCTTGAGTTGGGATGACAATAGACTTCCATTCTACCATTTCCCCTGCTATCTCCTTTTGGTCATTGTAAAAGCTCCTTTGATTCATGTCTCGTTTTTTCTGGCCAATGTATTTCTCCCTCGATCTTCCTCGTTTTATTTCCCCTTCTATTTCCCCCCTTCTGATATGTTTCTCACGAATTCTCCGCGTCTCAAAGCGTGGCATATCCAAATAAAACAGTGTCTTTGTTAACTTCTTGGTATATTTCCATAATCATATTTAATGGTAACTTTTACTACACAACAGAATTAAAAACACGTTCCGGGTTTAAATACATGAGTATCATCATCAGTTGATGATGATACTAATGATTATACCTGATGATGATACCAATGTATTGAATCTAGGGTCGTGTATATGTGTTTTTAACTCTGTGGAGTAGTAAAAGTTTCCATAAAATATGGCCGTGGCATATCCATCTACACCTTGTCTACGAGAGAGTGCTCCATATAGAATTCATCTCTCTCCTATTCTCTACTTCTGTACACCCCCTGGCTTCTGATCTTATCATCCATTTGATCCTCAGCATCTGCCTCCAGCATCATCCATCCATCCAAGTTCCGTGAGCCTCTATTCTCTTTTGCTCCAGTTTTCTAATGATCCATGTGTCGATTCATGTAGCGCAACACTCCTTACCAATATTTACAGTCTTAACTACCTTTGTGGTAATGATATTTTCTTTGAACGCTTAGGTTGTTTTTTCATCATGAATGCTTTCTGGTCTTGAGATGTCAGTTGGGCTTTATCTCATGTCATGCAGCTTCGAAGATAGGAAGAGAACTTCACTTGTTCTAGCGCCTCTCGTTGCGGCTTATTGTCTTCTTACAGACTTATTGTCCTCTTCCACATGCTAAATTTTTCTTTTTCTTCTCTTTTTCATGTTGTAGCCTTGTAGTAATCGATCTATTGAGCTCAAGGATGCGTACAGCCCTTATAGCTTCTCTGCTATGACTGATGTGTCATCAGCAAAGCGGAGCTTTACTATTTGAAAGCAAAATTCAGGCATTAAATAGGTATACACCTCGACGAACATAAATTTTAAGTGCATACTTTTTTTGTGCCACGAGATCCGACCGCTTTTCTGTTTCTATTAGGCTAAAGTATTGATATCTAATTAATTCAATGTAGCCTAGTTACGGAACATTACTTTGTAAAATTACGTTTTGAGGACTCAAATGTTAGCCCTGCAATGGAGTTCACATCAGTCATACCATGCCATTTTAATGTATACATTACAAGTGACACTTCTTATTCAAACACACATACGCATAAATTTACATTAAAATGAGCGAGGAAAAATAAGGAATTTCTCCCCTTTATTCGTATTGACATTCCAATAATACAAAAAGTAAAATGAATTGGTGCTTCATTACTATTTTATGTACTGGAAAAAATTATATTCTCAGTTGCTGTTCATTTAAGTGGCATTGGTTTAAGACAAAAATATTTTTAATTTCGTTTTGGTTCTTCTTTTCAACCCACTCACGTCTTCGAGCTCGAGCATTTTCAAAGTTGAATATGTAATGGGAGTCGAAAGATAGGACTTAATCAGAAATGGGACGCGATTTAATTTTAGTAGGTTATGCGAATGCAAAAATTGGCATGAAATCCATTTATCGTGGGAACCTTCTGAGATAAGTACAGATTGATTCATATGTTTATTTTCTTAAAAAAAAAGCCGGATTCTGCCAAGGCAGTCGATGGCTGCCAATCATTTTCTGATTGGACTATCATTTATTTGACTTTTTCTACTTTACCAATTACTAAATGCAAGTGCAGACTTTCAAATCCCCCATTAATTTGAGTAAAAGTCCAAAAAAACTTCCTTTATTTCTTCGGTAATTATTATTGCGAAAGCAAACATTTTTCTCAAATAAGGTAATTCGGCTCGCGAAAATCTACTTACGAATGGACAAAACGATGTATTTTCGGGCTACTTTCTATTGACCCACATTAGGATGCTTGAAAATTTCACGTCATGGCACGGTATTTTGCAGAAAAATTTGATGAGTGGCGGCGAACGACTTCAAAAATTTCTCAGAAGCACTTTGTATGTTCCCCTTCGCCGCATCACTGGAGACTAGAATTTTACACCACCAGCTATGGATATGGATGAGTAATTGGAGAGAGATTTCATTTTTTTTGTCGTTAAATTGTTCTTCGGTAAGTAATTGCTGAGTTAATAATCGTATTCCATCCTCTCTCACAATGATTCACGGCAAGTGGGCGAAGGATTGAAAGAGTCGGTCTTTTGTGTTCTTGCACGGAAGCAGGCATTGGCTACTTTAGGGCTTCACGGAGATGTCCCGATCCTCAACACCACCCTCCTTCGGAACTTATATGGATTCGGTTGGTTCCTCGTCATTCGTGAATCGAAGGGCAAAAATTGGATGTATGTTATATTGTAGGGCTGCTCTGGCTTCTCTTGAAAAAATATATTAATTTAGAATTGTTTTCGGTGTTATGTTACTGAGAGCGCCTATGACAATGAGTAGGTATTTACAGAGAGCCATATTAGTTTTTGCGTATGGTACTTTATGTAATAATTGTTGCGCACCATATTTATAGTGAGTTCCTAAGGCGATTAAGGTTGTAATCGTCCCGTGCGCTCCATACTTTTCACGAATTTTTTTGGTTGTCAGTAGTAGCAAGGGAAATTACCGTGGTAAAAGCATTGGTATCTGTAGCAAGTAAAAGGAGGTTAAGGAAAATTCGAGAGATCTTCTGAAAGGGAAACGTTAAAGGGTGCGCATAATTTTCTTGTTCGAATTCTGTTCATGTTAAAGAAATATTTCAAAAGAGCTTCATCATTTTAGGCACAAGCTCCCATACAAGCAGCAAGCTTATCGTTTTTTCCTTCGATAAACTTGTGTTTAAGCTCATGATTTTTGTATTCTAGATCTACATACTACCTTGCAGACCGCCGAATGGGCGTGTGACCGGTAGTGTAAGGACAACAGCCGTGTTAAGATGTAAGGGATAAGGTTTTGGGAGGTGAAATGGTGACGTGTGTCATGGGAGTGTATTTAGGGAGCCACATTTTTATTGTGGTCGATTATTGTGCGCGGAAAGAACGAGTTTTTGTGCCTATCTGTTCGAGAATGTATCATTCTTATTTTATCGCTTCTGTCAGATCTATGAACGTGGTGAGGCACCAACATGATATTTTCTATGTCGCTCTGAAACACATATGTTCTGAATTTCTAAAGCAAAATTAAACTAGCGCAAAGCCTCCGAGTCACTAGCGACTCCCAACCTAATACCTTTAAATGCTGAGAGACTATATGTTCGCTCGTAGCATTTTTTAATGGAGTGCGCAACATTCCTTTTTATTTTATAATTTTTTTGCTATATCTTTATGACCAGGGTCCCAAATGCTCGCGGCGTATTCGAGGTGTGGCCTAACCAGACCGAAGTAGCATCTCTCTTTGACTTTTCATCCGAGGACCTTACTATTATACGCTTAACGAAACCTATTTCCTTTAATGCTTTGCCGCATATGTTTTGCATGCGTGTTCCCCACAATATATCGGGAGTTTAGGCAATTCCAAGATATTTTACAGTAACTGAAGATTTTATGGTTACTCCACCCACAGTGTACGTATGGCATTTGTAAATTGACTTTCGCAGGAAGTGAACTGTGATGCATTTACTAAGATTTAATTCTACTTCCCACTCCTGAGTATTAGACCCAATTGCGGTAAAGGATACTCTCGTGGCACATTATTTCCGAACATTTTCACCTCTTTAAACATGAAAATCAGTTTTCTCTCACTGTTCGCCACCATAGACCGGATGTGATGGATCTTGCTTTGAACATGTCGGATGAAAATATTTTTATCTACGTTTTCTTTATTAACGATGGCAACCAAACCAGAGCGAGACATCCGTCATAATACATCTCAGTAATCATCACCTCTCTCCTATGGCAATCCGTTTATTTGCCTCCATTATTGATGGCTGATGTGCGGGTACCCCTTTCTAATAAGACCTTTCGGCAATTGGCCGGGTGCAGGTTAAATTGTATTTCATTTTTGACGTTCACTACGAGCCTCCGGGGGCAGGACTTCATGGGTCCCTCTGACCGAACATATTCCTACCAATATTAATAAATAAAACGATGGCGATACGTGTTCTTTGATACTTCAGTGCTAGAACTTGGGAGATATTTTTATTTCAAGGAAGAGGACTGAATTGTTATTTTGCATTAAATTTTTAATGTTAGCATGGCTGTTGAGGGATGGAGATCAGACTGCGTGTTGCTTCGTAGTCTAGACGCTGAACCTGAGCTCAATGCCCATAGTTGGGAAAGTTGCCAAAAAAGTTAACTGATTAAAATAAACGTTAATCTCTGTAAAAGTGACCTGCCAAAGTTAAAAGTTACTCCTGACAAAATTGACTGATTAAAGTTATAGTTGAAGAAGTAACTTTCACACTAAAAGTTACTTTTGCATTTACTTTTAAGAAACTTTTTAAAACTATTTTTTTGCAATTGGGATAAAATAAATACATACTTCGAATTCAAGAAAAATTTATTCGGTACTCATAAAAATTCGATATTAATAAGTTATTTTGGTTTTTAAAAATCAACTTAATTCTATAAATTTTCTTTTATAATTTTATGTAAATTAGTTAGTGCTTAAAGTTTTCAATTGTCATAGTGGGGGAAAGTTACCAAAAGAATTAACTGATTAAAGTTAAAGTTAACCTCTGTAGAAAGTAACTAGTTAATATTTAAAGTTAACTCTTCTAGAAAGTAACTGTTAAGGTAAATAGTTGACTACATATTTAACGATTAATTTTAATCGTTAATCTCAACAGTGTCAATGCTTTATCATAATTATTACCGTTTCAACCCAGTTATGCTCGACACTGTAGTCATATTTATCAATTTAAGTTTCCACAGTTTCCACTTGGTAAACCCTTGTTTAATATTCCGTTTTTCAAGAATTATCCAGTTTATCTACCGATATACCGTACAATGAACGATAGTAAAACAAATTCTGGTGATATTTATTAATTTAATGTCAGCAAAAGCAATTCAATGACCTACGGTTGAAGAAATTAACTGGAAATTATCTTTAACTGTAATTCCTGGTTATATTTTCTTTTACTTATTTTTATTCTTTGACCATTTTTTATTTTAGTTTCAGCAAAGGTTTTTAAAAACCATGATATAAATAATGGTTTCTAATAGCCTGAATATGATTGCATGATAATTCATAGATGTGAATATCGTACTGATGTCCACAGAATTCTCGCACTGCCTTAATTTTCTTCATGAAGGACCTTAAGCTTTGAAACACTCAACAATGCAGTTCTTTGTAGTAATATGACAAACTTCTCCAAGATTAAATTTTAAACGAAACTTTCTATTTCATCATCTAATGAGCCCGATTAAAATTTTTTTTTAATTTTGTGGAACTCTACCCGTTAAGTCAGGAGGGACAAGGTTAAGAATCCTCTAAATATTCTCAGGTTTTAATTTTCTTCGTAAACGACATCAAAACCTGAAACACTCAACAAGCAGTTCTTTTTAGTCATATGATAAGCTTCTCCAAGATTGAATTTTAAACAAAACTTGCTATTCCATTATGAAATGTGCCCAAATAAAATTTAATTTTTTACTTTTATGGCAACCTACCCGTTAAGTCAAGAGAAAGATGGTAAGAATCCTCTAGATGTTTTCAGGTGCAGGCCCAAGTCGTTGTAACTTATTCCTCGCTTCGCTTCGGCATATAGAAGTCTTGCCTCTTTTTATCCCATCCATTGACATTATTCTCTTTCTTTGCAAACCACGTTTGCAAAACATCTTCTCCTCTGTCAAGGCCTTTATCATCTCCTAGCATCTCTTCACCTGATCCAACCCCTTCCACCGAATCTCCTCCGAAAGGTTTCTCTCCTCACCCACCTCATCAAAAACTTCCTTGGCAGTCTCTCTTTCCGTCCACTGCACCCTCTTCATTCTCCTGTTCACCCACATCTCAAAATTTCAGTCTGTTTTCGTCCATTTTTGTCCAATTCCTCGTTTCTGCGCCATTATACGCTGCACTCCACATTAAGGTGGTTGGAACGCGAATCGTGAATCATTGAGCGCACACTTATATAACTTTTGAATCAAGTTGGAATAAAATTATTGGACCACACTTCATTTTAGCACAGCTGTTAATACTTTGGAAATGAACGTTCATGTTTTTATATAAATGATACAAAATTTAAATTTTAAAACTAAATATGGAGCTATTTTATTAGTATGAAGTGTATATTATTTGCGCTTTTAGGAGAGAAACTGTACATATGTCATCGAATTATTTCGAAATATAATTCAGGTACCTTCCGTGATAAAATATCATTATATTGCCAAGAAACCAAATCGGTAACATGCTATTTCTTTCAGTGTTTCTATAAATATTACGTTTAAGTACACGTATGCAAAATTTTCACGCAAGACTGTGCATAAACGAAAATCGGTCCAAGCGCCTTAAACTCTTCACCAAACTTAACCTTTAGTAATGTAGCTTCCGCAAAATTTCCTGGCTCAGGCCTGTGCAACAAGGAGGGGAGGTGGGAGTGAGGGGGGAGGGATAGGACGGAAGGGAAGTCAGGGAGGCAACGAGAGAGAGCGAGGCAGAGGAGCCAAACTATTTCGCGAAATAAACTAGAACGCCTGGTTATAAGGAAAGCAATTATGTCGGCGGCATTTAGAAAGGTCCCACGCTGAACAACCTTCCACCCCCATTTCGTACGATTCGGAAAGTTCCGTAGCCCATGACCCAAAATTAATCACCGCGCCATGCCAGGAACTTCCGCGAGATATGCGCAAGGTCCCGGTCGTCAGCCCGCTCCTATCGCTGAACACTACTCTCGCTAGCTTAAGGTAGTTTGAGCGAGATATTTCCCTAGTCATATTGGAGACCATATTCGAACTTTAAGTTTTAATCTCAGAAGCGTTAGGAAGCATGAAGTAAATATTGAATTATTAAATGTGCAGCAATATACTTTTAAATGACTGAAGTCCTCAGTAATTAAATAAGAATATCTATGTTTGTATTTAACTTGACTCATTTTTTCTTGCGGGACGTTAAAAACCTCTTTGCAACGGAAGTTTTTTTTGTGATGCTGAAGAAATTACTGCAGTAGCTGTAAGATTCATTTTTGTATTAATAAAGGAAACTTACAAACTAAAGACTTAATTTTTTCCGATATCTTGGAGTTAAACGTTTTAATTCCTGCTACTGTAGAAAGCATGAATTAAATATTAAATCTTGGATGGTGCAATAATATACTTTTTTTTATATTGGAATACTTAGTAATTAAATAATAATGTATAAGTCTTTAACTTGACTTTTCTTCATGCGGTACGTTTAAAAGTCCTTCACAATAGTGGTTTTTTTTCCTATCCTAATAAAATTTACTGCGGTGACTATATGAATTGATTTCATAAATATTTGAGAAAACATACAAACTACACATTGTATATTGCATATATATTGGTATCTTAGGATGGATGAGATATTTTTCTTTAAAATGAGACCAAATTTTACGATTTCTTGGTGAAATGATATTTCGCCCAAACTACCTTAATTCTTCTTCCAATGCTCGTGCAACTGTGCCCATTTTCCTCCATGGCACAACCAAGTACATTATTAAATTCTTCCAAATATTCCAGTTTTTACTCTCCCATTTTCAAGAACAGATTAGGAGGAAGTCTCCGAATATTAAAAAAACTAAATATAGTTAGCCGAGATTACACCCTTTCACCAAAAATCTTTTTTTTGTGCGAAAATTTGCCATTTCTCGCCCTCAGGCTTTCTCCGACGTATCTTCCGTTGAGGCATCTTCCCCGCTCCTTCCTTCTTTCATCTCGTTTCGAAAAAATCGGTTGGTGGGATGACTTTCAGAACAAGCTGCAAGTCACGGAAGCCCCGTCCGAAACTGGAGTGTAGTTCATCCTGCCTGTCCTTCCCCTGTAATGGCTCATCGTTTCGCAGTCGGGACTTGGGAGTGGTCATTTCTGACCAACTGGACCAGGTAAGCCGCCCTTCCACCCGTCGATGTGCTGACCACTGGCGATTGGTTTCCATGAAACCTCATGGCGAGGCACGAAGCGCATTGCATTTCCTCGGGAGAAATTTCATGGAAATGTTTCACTTCGCATGACGTACTCACCTCAAACGGGTCCTGTCAACACGCAATATGTGGCCCATGCCGTGCGGTTCTGGTTCAAGTTCCTGTCCGACGGCCTTTGCCACAGTAGCGCGGAGAGAATTCGTATTTTCTCGTGTCGAGTTTCTGGAAAAAATTAAATCCGCATCACCTTCCCCCTAAAAGCTTTTTTTATAGAATTAGTGTGGGATAACGCTTTCAGCTTTTTCTGCAATTCACCAAATGTTAGGGGGTAGGGATGGCGTGACGGCTGGAGTACTGGTGACCTATCTCAGGAGTCAAGACTCCTATCCCTGTGGTGACAAAGATTTCCCATTGGAATTTCTGTCTCCATTTCGGCGCCATTGTATGAAGCACTTCCAAGAACTATTCTAGTTTTTTTCTTCTTCTGCTTCCATTGGCGCTACAGCCTTCTGGCGGCTTTGACCTCCGCTATAATCTTCCTCCAGTCCCCTCTAATAACGGTCCATCCTCTCCAGTCGTCTCTCTTTCCTCTTACACTCACAGCAGCAGGATCTGCCTCCACTCCATCTTGCCATTTTAGGCGTGGACGTCTTTTTCTTCTTATATTGAATAATCTTCCCTCAAAGACTCGTTTGGCCACTCTCTCTTCTAGCATTCTTATCAAGTGTCCCATCCATCTGAATCTCTGTGATTTGGCAAATCTCACAATGTCTAGGCTATCTTCGAGGTTGTCAAGTTCTTCGTTACAACGCGTTCGAAAAATTCCGTTTTCTTGTATTGGGCCAAAACTTCTGCTTAGGATTTTTCTCTCAAAACACCTAACTCATGTGCCTCAGCTGTTGACAATGTTCAGCATTCACATCCATAGGTGACAACAAGTCTGATTAAAGTTTTATATATTTTTATATTCAGTATTTCTTTTAAACAGTCTAATTGTCAACAGTCTAAAATTGGCAAAATACGCTCTGTTCCCAGCAGTGATTCTGTCTTTTATACAAGTACTTATCGAGTTATCCGAAGTCACCAAGTCAAAAGAGGAGACACACTCACATAAATCGCCATCAATATCTAGCTCCTGAGGTCGTCTACGACCTTCGGATGTGGACATACACATGTATTTTGTTTTGCCACGGTTAACCTCCAGTTCGATTCTTCCTGCACATTCCTTTAGTGAGCCAAACATTTATTTCAACTTCCTTGCAGGTCTGGGTACAATATTCTAGTTTGCACTGGACCATTTTACGCTGAAAACTGACTATTATCTACACATACACAGGATATGCCGCCCCCACCAATTCCGCGCCTAATCTGTCATGTGTGGCTTAGTAGGCGCTCTAGATCGCTGTTTTAGATAGTAATGCAAGTAAACAAATTAAACAGTTTAACTGCCGATGGGCGATTTGGAAATTATTCCATGAACAAATTTCACTTTCAGTTTTTAAAAGTTATCTTCATGAAAAATTAGAGCTTCGGGCGGCTTTAGATTTTCAAGAGAAATTGGTGGCAAGCCATATTCAAAGAGATATTCGGCTTTATGTTAATTTATATATACGCGTGATACCCGAATATACTCGAACCAGTATATACCCGAAATACTCTGCTTGGAAGAATATGTGGGTGAGCCCATGATTGCTCAGGATGGACGGAAATTCTCTAACATCAATTAACTCGCTGTGGCAATCAAATTCCTATCTATAGCAATGTTCCACATTCATCCGTCCAAATTTAAACATTATAAAAATGGCGTACCGTGGGTCAATACTGCGACGAATCACTCCTAACCAATTGTTTTCTGGTGCGAATCATTCTAACTTTTTGGCTTTCACGCGAAGGTCACGTTTTATCATCCAGTGGAAAACTCCTTCCAGGGGTCCCTCGTGCTTTGCACCGGCTAATCATACACCACTATAAATAATAGGCTTATATACATGTTAAAATTCGTGGTATAATTTATCCATAATCGAAGGGAGAATGTTCTCCGTTGTAATTCCAAAGGAAACTTTCCAGGACTGGAAAAAACCGATTAGGCTCATATTCATGTTCAACATCGTGGTATAATTTATCCAGCATCTAAGGGAGAATGTTCTTCGTCGTAATTCCGAAAGAAACTTTCCAGAACTGGAAGTAACCAATTAGCGCCGTGAAAGCCGTGCTTTTCCTCCTAAGGTGAGGAAATCTGATGGCAATCAAACGTGGAATTAAAGAAAAAACTGTTACGAAATTTTTATGGGCATCCATGTTGACGGTAATTACAGTTATGGTGATGATATATCTAATTTAATCGATCAATCACGTCAAATTATGTCCAAGACTGTCTCGTCTCACTGAAAATTTTGAAACTTTATTTGATGGGAAAAGTGTTGGTTTGGTGGCAAGCGTGTTAGACGAAAGGGTAAATTCTCGAAGCGTGGCGTCGAGTACAGTGAACATAGAACACAGCCATTTATGGAAACTTGTATATTTACCAGAATATAGCGAAAGCGCCTGATCACACGTCCCCCGTGTCAATTCGAGCCAACGCCTGCTATGGCGATATCGCAATTAGAGGTATTTATATATATGAAAAGGCATCAAATAGTCCTTCACAATTAGAAGCCCCAGGCGGGCGAACACTTCAGTTTACGATCGGATCGATATCCCTCCGCTCGTTATTACACATGGAACTCCATTTAACTTCAAGGGCTCCATCCAACAGGCGTGCTGAATTTCCATGCCGGGGCCCTGGGTTCACTTCGGGAAGTTTTATCCGTCTGGACGGCGATATTTATCTGAATGATTCTGATCACCACTCGGATGCGAAGTGGACAGCACCATAAGTCGCGTCCGACTCCGTCCGACGAATGGAACGTCCCCTTGGTGCCTTTTGTTATGAGTAGGCCCATGCTGACGCCATATTTCTCTTCACATCTCTTCCAGTCCCCAAATTATTCATTTATTATCCACGTATCCACTTGTCTCAAATGGTGCAAATGATTTCAGTGGGAGGTCCCCTCCTAAAATAACCAATCAGAGGAATAAACTATAGTGGCGGAAATTGAGAGAAAAACTAATTTTTTCCTTCCTGTTCATGTTTTCGCAAATGGATTCAAGCAAAGACTCCTATATTTTATGCATAGAATAAACCAATAAAAACCTTCATTATACATGGCGTAACTTGTTGAAAGTGACCTCTATGTCGATAATAATTGAATGTACTTTTTAATTGAAAAATCACAAAACGAGCAAATCCCACAAGTGCAAATGTATTACGACCTAGGCTTCGCTTTTTACAGTAACAACAGGTGTAAAAAGTAAAAGGCTGTAAAAAGCGAAACCTAGGTCGTTGTAAATTCGTACTTGTGGAATTTGCTCGTTTCGTGATTTGTCAGTTATATTTCGGTTCCACAGAATATCGCCGGAATCTTCAGAATTTGTACTGCATTTTTATAAACCAGACACTCTAAAATATTTATAATTTTTTACGAAATTTCAACTTATATTCCATCAAATGAACAAACTGTCTCGATTTGATGCGTTCATAATTCCAGGAGTAAAAATTGCAGTTTAACGTCGTCTATGATAATCAAATTGGATACTGTAAACCAGCATAATCTACATCTACATACTACCCTGCGGGCCGTCGCATAGGCAGGTGGCAGTGATGTTAGGACACCAGCCGTGTAAAGATGTAAGGTTTTGACGTGTATCATGGGAGTGTATTTTATGGAGCTCAGTTTTTATTGTGGTCGCTTATTGTGCGCGGAAAGAGCGAGTATTTCTTCCTACCTGTTCGGAAAGGTATCTCTCTTATATATCGCTTCTGTCAGACCTAGAGATTTAGTGAGGCATCATGATAATATTCTCTGTGTCGCTCTGTAACTCACCAGTTCTAAATTTCTCAAACAAGCTAAGCCTAGCGTGTAGCTTCCGAGTCTCAGTGGCTCCCAACTTAATCCATCTAAAAGTTGTTAATCACTGTAAGTTAGCTCGTAGAAGTTTTTTAACGAAGCATGCAGCTTTACATGATAATGCATTGCGTAACTTCATTGAAATTGAACTCTATGTCGATAATAGTTGAATTTACTTTTTAATTTTACAGCATTTTGATGAAGTAGTTACACTAAATTATTTATCATATTTACAGAATTCCAACTATTAAATAAACATACCGTCTGGATTTGATGCGTTCATTATTTCAAAAGTAAATAATGCAATTCCGCGTCGTTTTCCATAAAAAAATGGATACTGTAGACCAACATAATACTACAGCCCAATTGCCTGCATTATTTTCATTCATTCAACCACATTCCGCTTCTTCATCTTTCCTTGGACCATACAAAGTAAATTTACTAATGCTTTTGCATTGCTTTTCTTATGGCCAAAGCTACTCATCATTCCCAGCTGATCCGTTGTGGGCCTTGGTTACCAATATGTCCACATGAATCTCGGCTTCAATATGGATATTGGTCGTCAAGAAGACAGTTTAGCAAAAGCGTTATATTTTGAGCAATTTGATTGATATTTTACCGAAGTTTTTACCGTCACTAACAGAAAACAAAATTCACATGAAAGAATGAGAAAATTTATCATATTTGCTTTCAATGCGCTATTTTCGACTTCTTAAGTCCAGTATTTCTAATTTTATTTTTCACTATAGAAGGAAAGAGTGCAAATGAGTTAAATAAATTCATTAAGTGTATTACCTTACGGGGGTTAATGAATAGATAGGCACAGAAGCCTTGCTTTTAATGTAAAAAATATCACAGGCGTTACTGGCAGACACACAGTGAAAACACAAAAAAGAAAAACTCACAGATATGTTTATATATTTCGGCGGACACAACCGCCTTCGTCAGAAATTAGTAGGTACTGACGGGTAAAGGATAGAAGGGAGGGAGAGGTGGGGGTGCCTATATATATGCCTAGGATGATGAAGCAATGAGTTGATTTCTTCCACCTAACCATTTCTACTTTTGTGCATCCTATAAGTTTTTTTCAACTTCCAATGTGGAGGGCCTAGCGATATTTTTCAGCAGTTAAGTCGCTAGGTCCTTTTTTCTGCGGATTTTATTCCAAGGAGTGACAGTGGTAATGAGATGAGTCGACCGTCGGAAGAGGTCATTGCGCCAGTGAGAATGGGTGGGTGGATGGGCGAGAAATGGTTATTTGGAGAATGGAGGAAGGGTGGAGAGAAAAACGGCGTCGTTATCAGCATACTGGAAATGAAAGCCCTGTATAGGAGCGGGGGAAGGATTTTGGAGGAAAATTAGCCTCAGGCTTGCCGTATCGGTTTCGAGCTCTTTAACTTAATCATTCAGATGTCACCGTTTGCGTGGAATGCTCATTAACTTTCTGTCTCCGTAATTTCGAAATAATTTTTACATCTCACTGAGGTATGAAGACGTCGCTGAATATGCTGATTGGTTGCGATTTTGCACTTGTTTTAGGTATCCCATCCACATTTCTCGTATCCTATATCGCTTTAAATTCTGCACGAATTATTATCACGTAGTAAACATGAATTAAAAGTATTAGTAATCCTCATCACTCATTGGTTGTTCAATTCTACTATTATATCCTATTATTAAGCTCCATTTATTTTCTGATTTGATCTAATCATTTGTTAATTACCTCACTGCTATTCCACTGTACCGTATTGTTACTCTGAGGAACCCCAGAATATAATAAATATTTATTCTATTCTACCATATTCTATCCTAAATTGGTTGGCTGCAGCCCTCCACCCTTCCCTATTTAATACTAGCTCACTTACCTCCTGGTATCTCTTCATATGTATTTTTCTGTTTATTTGGTCCATCAATTAATTCCTGAGTCTTCCTCTAGGGTCTTTTCCCTCTATTTTGCCTTCTATTATGTTCTTCACAAACCCATTGTGTCCTAGGGTATATCCAATCCATCTGGTTCTTCATTACTGTATGGTGTTCCATATGGTCCTCTCCTCTTTTACTTTTCTTAAAAATTCATAATTTCTTATTTTTTCCGTCCATTTTATCCTCGGCATCCTCCTCCAGCACCAGGTTTCCAAGGTTTCCAGTCTATTTTGGTCAGTCTTACCATTGGTTCACAATTCTGATCCATAGAGTGCTTCGCTCCACACGAATTTTTTCACATACTGTTTCCTAGTTTGTCGTCCTATCTTCTTTGAGCTTAACAGTCATCTTTTTCCCATAAATGTCTTCTTCTATTCCACATCATTTTCACCTTGAACACGCTACGAGCATTTGGGACGCTGGTCTTAAAGATTTATCCAAATAAAATAATAAAATAGAAAGGAAAGCAGAGCGCTTCGTCAAAAACTGCTACGAGCGTACATATAGTGTCTCACACTTTTAGAAGGATTAAGGTGGGAGCCCTTAGAGACTCGGAGGCTACACACTAGGCTTAGCTTGCTTGAGAAATCCAGAACTGGTGTTTTTCAGAGCGACATAGAGAATATTCTCATGACGCCTCACTACATCACCAGGTCAGACAAGTGCGATAAAATAAGAGAGATACACTGCGGAACAGATAGGTACAAAAACTCGTTCTTTCCGTGCACAATAAACGGTCACAATAAAAATTGAGCTCCAGCAAATGCACTCCTATAATACATATCACCTCCCAAAAACTTACATATTTACACGGCTGGTGACCTAACACCCCCTGCCACACGGCCATGCGATGGCTCGCAGGGTATTGTGTAGATGTCGATGTAGATCGTTGGTAGTATTTTAACCCGCCTACTGCTTGTGAAGTCGCGTCCGCTTATGTGAAAATCTTACACCTAATACGACACATAATATACATTTTTGTGCGTGCGCGTCATTATGTGCGAATTTAGACGTGACGTTGCGCGCAGGAATTTAATCCACATTCAAAGCACGCGCTCCCGACGGAGTCGGTATTTCACGAACGACAAAGGAATTACACCGCATTTAGGTTCTCGATGTGGTGGACGCTTCCTCCGCATGAATTCTTCTCGTCTACTTGACTTGAGAACAGGCACACGTCGCGCGGCTTAAATATCAGTGTGAAAATAATTTTCCAATGGCGCCGAAATTGTACACGAAACGCATTCGGAGCGAAATGTCACATGTGTGGCCGAGGTATTCGCATATTTGTCAACGTAACACTCCCTTGGTTTCTGATTAGGCCTTTCATTGTCCTGCCCTGCTAAGACAAAAGACAGTTACTGAAAAAACTACACATTTTGAGGTTTAAGCTGATTTTATTATACCCTACACCACCACATGGGTAGGGTATATCGATTTTGTCACAGCAGAAATGTAACGCATTGAACCCTTTGAGTGCGGAATGACGTGATATCACGTCATAGGTGCCGTGAGTGTTCCAGGTTTCACTAGGGAACTTTCACTAGGCTCCCTAATGAAAGCTGAAACATTCACGGTACCCATGACGTGATATCACGTCATCAGCACTAGCGTACATAAAAAATGACGTGATATCACGTCATGCCGCACTCAAAGGGTGAAGGAGGCGTGGCAGGTATGGAAAAGTATACATAGAAATGATCAGCATCACCTCACGAGTCCATCTATATCCATCTGTCTGTTCGTCTGTCTGTGTGTCTCATCGCACGATAACTGTCGTAATAATTGAGATACCGAGCTGAAATTTGGGTCATAAGCCTCAAGTAGTCTACAGACAACATAGTTCTAAAATGGGTTGGATCGGACCAAAACTACGGTTTTTTTATTGAAAGTGGTGTAGGGTATTTCAGCTTCGGCAAGGCCGAAGACAATTTCTTTATTAGTTTTTTTCGACCTTGAGGATTTCAAAAAACTAAACAAAAAACCGTGTCTGTAGTGGTTTGCCTCATATCGTGTTCTGCTTTCACCGCATCCACAGTGTAAATGTCTGTGTTCTAGGCCAATAAACATTAACTACAAGTCTTTCACCCAGAGAATCTCATTGCTTTTTTTCCGTATGATTTTATTTATTTATCGATCTTTCTTTTATTTGTTCATTTATATACTTTTTATTTTTTTTACTTTCTTGTTATTTATTTATTTTTATTCTCTTATTACTTATTTAGTTATTTTTAACTTTTCAGTTGTGCATGAATTACTCTTTATATTATTACTATCATTTATGAGTATTTCATGCATTGTTTTTTTTGGTTGGTGTTACATTAGCTTAATCTACCTGAAGGTTTTCGCAGGTTTTTCACACGCCCCTTCTTGTATGGGTGTTTTCCCGCAGTGGGTTTTTTCGTCAAGGATATCTCTTCCTTACGTTTTTCCCTCAAATGTATATCATTGTTATCTTTCTACCTTAAGTACCTATCTTTCCTCACACTTATTTCATGTATTTATCTGACGAGGGGTTAGATGGAAGCAGGGACTGCCTTAGTCTCAATCTCGCCGAAATAAAGACGCCTTATTATTATTATTATGATTTATCTAAATTCCGTATTTCCCGCACTGACAATCTAAGTATCAACTAAAGCTTGTAATCTCTTTGAAGATGGACTTGATGAAGAATCACAGACTTAAAGACGAAAAATTTAGCATTCAATAACTATGAAACTACAATGTTGCTGTCACTGTCTTTTAGTTCAACAGGGCAATGTTCTCCTGTCTGCTTTTTGGTTCTCGCTTGACGACCGGCGCGGCAAAGCGTACGAGGTTCGAATTTGAACTGGGACGAGTAATGAACACTTGGCGTGGCATCACCCCGTGCCACATACCCTGTAGGTGGCCTGTACTGTATTTCATAGATGTAGATGAAAGGTGCTCAGGGGACAACATTTTTGCTTCTCATCAAATGGGCAGCGTAGATTACTACTGTAAATTATATCCATCACTACCAGGGATACAACCAGGGGTAGAGAGACAATGAGATTTCTCTTCCTCTGTAAAAAGAAAGTTTTCTCCGTAGAAAAAAAACTATCCCGATAATGGATATTTCCCTCTGTCAAGTATATAGATATTTTCCTCTATAAAATTTAATCCAAGAGAAATAAAAGTTTCTTGGTTAAAGGTTTTGTGGTTTTGGTAAATTTATTGCAATCACTTAAGTATATTCTTATCGCCAACGTGGGCTGGACGGCGTGCACACCAGTTTGTTTCGATATTCTATAATATGCCCTGGGGAATATTTATGAATAAATGAAAGCGTTGGTGGTTTGGTATGTTTGTTAATGATTCCAATAAATTGTCTAAAGACCCAGAAACTACGGCTACAAAAGTGTTATGCTATCCATACTTTCAAAAAATCAAATTTTCTTTCAAATGAGCACAAATTTCCGATATTTTAGCCTCGCAAATGTGGTCATGTACTGAGAGAAATTAAGGGTGCCTGCCCATGAAATTAAATCTAACGGGGTGGAACTAATGAATGGAAAATGACAAGCTTTCATGGTTACAGATATGATACCTATCGGTCGGCGAGTGGTAGCGGTATTTCTTTCAGTTGCACCGCTGTTTGAGGGAGTCTCTCTGGTTGCTATGCCGCTTATAATTTCCCTGCGATTTCACCAGTTTTCGATGTACAAATCACAACCCCAGAAACCTTAAGCGGTGTATTCGTGTGTTCAGCTTCCCGAATCGATTGAATCGTCAAAATATTCTCATTTCCGTTTGCAGGTTTCTGCGGCGTTGATCAGTTGATGTCAACATTTTCATTTTTTTAATTTATTTTTTAAATAATAGCCAAGGAAAATAGGTACTTCCCGAGAATAATAAGAAAAGCTATATAAATGATCAAAACGCCAATGAGTTTCAACAGAGAAGATGGATACTCCTTACAAAGTGCATGGAAAAGAGTAATAAGACTCCCGCGCAATCACGATGCTGCTCCATGATTGGACGAAGTATTGGTCATTTTTTGGCGCCACTTATATAAATATGTACAAAAAACGCTCTCATTATCCTTCACCTGAGGACACCAGCAGGATAGCTGGCGAAACTGTTTTGATCCCCAACAACATACGCGGACGCAACCCGGAAAAATGTTGACATCATCTCTCATTTCTATTTCACAGTCCATTTATCTTCATTACTCAATTATCTTCCTTCTCTGGTCATTCCTCTCCGGGCTAATTTGGCCGACATTTATTTACCGATACATCAGTGTATTTGAAAAATTTTTCCGATACATTGATGGACTGTGCTATATTCTTTGTGGGTACATACCCGTCAACACGGTGTCATTCCGCAAACGCTGGTACCCGATATATCCTCCACCATGTGAGTTGTTTTTTAATTATCATTTATTAATAAAATTATTTGAAATCATCTTAAAGGAGTTCAGGTAAATGAATGAGAAAGAATTACCTCCAATATCATTATCTTTACGGGGAAGCTTGAATACTCAACCAACTACTTTGAACCAAATCAATCATTATAACCTTAAGAAAAATATCTGCTAAATGTTTTATTTGGAGTGTTATGCTTTATAGAGCCGAAACGTGGACAGCTAGGAGGAAAGACGAGGAATACCTGGAGAGTGTTGAAATGTAAAGCAGAGCAGAATGTAAAAGATAAAAATGAAGTGATAAAGTGAGAAACGAGCAAGTGCTGGCTGTACTATCATCATCTGCAGTCCGACTATCAGTTTGCTGCAGCTCTCCACTCCGTTATCCTACCAGCCAACCGATTCATTTCTACATAATTCTTCACTTTGGTATCCATCCTATTTACCCTCATTTTTTCTTTACCCTATTGGTCATCTTGGATGATTCTACTCATTTATTACTGCTTCTATTATTGCCTTTGATAGACCACTGAATATTAGTATGTCTTACACTTCAGCCCCTTTCTTTGGTCTCCATTGGACTTTTTCGTTAGTGATTCTATTTAGTCTTCATCATTTTTCAATGACACCACATCTCCACTGCTTCCAACCTCCATTTTTCTGCTGCTGTTATTGTGCACACTTCATTGCTACATACGAAAATGCTCCAGATATTGTATATGTTTAGAAAGAGTGCTTTCTTACTTCCAAGCTTGCATTACTAGCTGTCATAAGAGATATTATGGCAGAATGCCTTCTTTGTGTGAGATATTTGGCTCAAGATTTATCTTTCTTGGTTCATCCATCGCTGGTGATCTTGCTTTCTAGATAGCAAAATTCTACATCAGCATCTACATACTACCCTGGGAGCTGCCGCATGGGCGTGAGGCAGGGGGTGTTAGGACACCAGTCGTGTAAAGAAGTAAGGGATAAGGTTTTGGGAGGAGAAATGGTGACGTGCATTATGGGAGTGTACTTAGTGGAGCTCAGTTGTTATTATAGTCGCTTATTGTGCGCGGAAAGAACGAGTTTTTGTACCTATCAGTTCGCCAATTCATGTGTAGTGAGGTGTCATGATAATATTCTCTGTGTCGCTCTGATACACACCAGTTCTGAATTTCTCAATCAAGCTAAGCCTAGCGTGTAGCCTCCAAGTCTCTAGGGGCGCCCACCTTAATCCATCTATAAATTGTGAGACACTATACGTTCGCTTGTAGCAGCTTTTAACGAAGCGTGCTGCTTTTCTTTGTATTTTATTAATTTTTTTGGTTAAATCTTTATGACCAAGGTCCCAAATGGTCGCGGCGTATTCGAGGTGTGGTCTAACCTGTGAGAAGTTGCATCTCTCTTTTACCTTTTCATCCGAGGACCTTCCTATTATAAGCTTAACGAAACCTAGTTTCTTTAATGCTGTGCCAAGTATGCTTTGTACGTGTGTTCCCCACGATATATCAGAAGTTAAGGTATGTATGATTTAACACTTTCCCGGCGAATAAAATTAGTGTACATTTCTCGGACTCGCCACCGGGTAAGATAGTCATAGGCAGCCGACGTTTCGGGTTCCGACTCGGGTTATCCATTCTCAAGGCCTTGAGAATGGGTAACGAGTCGGAACCCGAAACGTCGGCTGCCTATGACTATCTTACCCTGTGGCGAGCCCGAGAAATATACACTAAGAAGTTAAGGTAATTATAATATATCCTACTGTATCTGAAAATTTTATGTTTACTCCACCCACTATTCATCCTCAATTACAAGTTTTTGCCGCCCAACTATGACAGCTATTCTGGCTTCTTAACATATTTCGCTGGCCATAATCTTAGTTTTCTTCGGAATTAATAGTTAAGCTGTAAGAATAAATATTATTTTATTATTTTTTGGAGCCTCTCACATTTCCCATTATCTCCCCGACTCTAAATACGCTCGTGATGAGTCATTAAGTGAGAGCACCACTCGCTTGTATAACGTCTTCTGTCTGCGTTTCGCGGGCATATTGCTCGCGGCATCACTTCCTCGGGATAAAATGACCTTCGCTTCCGCATTTCTAGTATTCATTACTTCTCAGTTTCACGCATCACCTTTAGACCTACACCTGGGCTTCTATAGATTTTCCCTCAAGAGTCAGCGACCAGGAAGTTAACATCCCTTTCTACTGATATTATCTATCGAGGAAAGCAGCTAAGGAGCCACCCGAGTAGCTAATTTCCGCAAGCACATTTCATCCACCCTCTCAAACCCCCTAAAAACCTTATTTTGAGGCGCGTGAATTGCAGTACTATTGTTGTAATGCTCTCATAGCTTTCTCTCTACCTTATATCAGGATTAGTGCCAGTTTTCACTAGACCATGAGGACACTAAGTATATTCCTCTGATCCACGACAAGTACTGGTCAAAAATTTCTATGCAAGTCTATCAATAAATCTAATAGCCCTCCAGATGATTCCGTCTTCATTGAAGAATGTCAGCAAAAAAAAATATTAGCAAATGAAATGGAATAACCATTTCTATATTTCAGGCTAAAAAAGAGATATGGCGTCAACAATATTTTTAATACGAGTGTTTTATATTATTTTTACAATTTTTATGCCATTCATAATACAAGGATAAGTCAATAAGTAAGTCGCAAATGTCAACATTTCACGATCAGCATCAGTCATAAACATTTCATTGGGAACGCTTGGAATGCCCACCGTACAGTTCCTACTTAGCTCCCGATTTTTTTCATCTGTTCGGACCCCTAAAAAATCATTTGAGTAGCCGACGTTTTGAAAATGATGATGTCGTAGTCCAAGACGTTACTCGTTGGCTGTGACAGCAAACAAAAGGCTTCTTTGCTCCCGGCAATCGAGGACTTGTAAAGAGATGGGATAAGTGTCTGGATGCACAGGGTAAATATGTAGAAAAGTGAAACAAATTTCAGGAAGTTACTTTGATATTTATTTCCTCTATTCAGTTTTGCGAGTTATTAATTGTATTACCCACGTAAAAGTACATCACTAGGAAACGGAAAACATGCAGTCTCTCATGCTCATTTGCATTTATGAAAAGCACCATTTCCAGCTCTTTTACAACAGTATATACACCAGTACTTATATAATTCTTCAATTTCACCCTGTGAATGGAATTATACCTGCTATTCTAAAATATACTCCTTAAACTGAGTAGCATGTTGGAGTTCGAACTAAATAGGTTCATTATCCTTCAGTATTGATACGAATAATTGCCCAATACTTCCTTTATCTCGAACTTCATTAATAGTTTAATCCTTTTGTATGCATGTCCTCAGAGTTTCTTAATTTAACTAACTGTAGAAAATAAAAGTACGCAAATAAAAGTTCACCATGGAGAATAGTTACTGTAACTTGTGTTTTTAACGGGTAAGACGTTGCCTATGATGAATGGTAGTGTGAATACTCGTAGCACCATGTATGAGGGTTTCGTATCGACTTATGTGATGAAATGTTTTTTTTTAAAGCCACCGATCCACATCCTTAGCAAGCATCGGCTTTTAGCGGTTTGGCCACAATATATCCCATTTGCCGAAGTTTTAGTTTAGTTGAGCGTACATACATTGACATCCAATGCCATTTCAAACGAATTGTCATCCTCTTGCAGGTAAGGAACGGCATCTTCGGGAACAAATTGAACGATTGCCTTTCCAAATGTTAACCGAGCCGACTAATATCTTAACTTGGCTCTAATAGCGGGAACCGGTGTTTCTATCGGGGCAGGACTTTGAGTCCGTAGACCAAGTAAGATACTGTGTAAATCAAGAGAACTTATCGTAAATTACTTTCATATAGCAGGGTTATTTGGCGATTATATTTTTTTCAAGTGTTCTCGACTGGATGGAAGGAGAAAATGACGAGGTCATTAGCACACCCTAAAAAGTCCTACTACTACAGGGCATTTGTTGCCAGAATCGTTGGAGAAAGGAATTATGTTGAGCGACAGGAAGACAATGAGGAATGAAATGCCTCGGTCTTCGACATTTATTTCCAAGAAATTTTCAAATTTTATTCTGTGTTGGAGAAATTTATACAAGCAATTTAACACCAGGACGCCCAGACTTTTTCCCCACCAAGAACGCCCGTTGGGCGTCATTTCGACTCCACCCAAAGGAAAGTTATTTGTTCTAATGAAAAAGCAATATTCTTAAACTTGAAGTATTTTATGCACATATTTTATTGTTTCTCATGCATCCGATGCTTTTTCCTGCCATTGAAGGCAAACAATATTAATGCAATCTCCTGAACATGCTTTATTGTAGTTCCGGCTCAGCATTTTTGCTGGTAAATTAAATATGCAGGAGAAAGTTTGCAAATTTATTTTGAAGAACACATCGTTTACACTTTTCATAAGAAAGTATATTTTTAAACTGAGCACAAGAGCAATTTTAGTGTGCATTTTATAAAACCTATTCTAATTACAAGTTTACATCATACGAAGACATATTTATATTCATGAACGGCTCACTCAATGCTCAGCCGAAGAAAAAGCTAATGTTTTGTACAAAATGAGTTACTCCAATGGTGGGCAATTGGTTGCTGGAGTTCTAGGGGCGTTCTTTGCCCAGAACGAGGAGCACAAATCTCTGCATAACTGACTGTCTGCCTCTCAACTGCCCATTTGCACCCCTCTCTCCTTAGTTCCCCCTCCTTTGTCCCACCTTACGACAGCGATCAATGTAAACGGTTGGAGAAGGAAGGGGTAGAAGAGTGGAATGAGGCATTTTGGCATCCTCAGAATGAAGAACATACATTTATAATACTCATCTACAACATTTGTAGCAATTTAAAGCACACGAGAGTGGCAATCGCCTTAATTGAGCCCCGTATGCCAGAGTCGATTTGACGCCTCTCGGGCGTTCTAGGTAAAACCGTGATTTGTTTATGCATTTTGAAACTTAGGTGTGTTAAATTTTCATACAATGCATAAGAATGGAACTAAGATAAAGTCACGAAAGAAAACGGCTTAACACATTGAAACGAAAAAAATTGTAGCTCTTTTTCCGAGCGAACGAGTCGAAATGACGTCTGTGGGCGTTCTAGTGTTAAACAGTGTGGGAATCGGAGGCTAACTGGTGAAAGAAAACGTTTGAATGATGACAAACGTTTCCATAGATAAAGTTGAATTCTCAAAATAAATTAATATCACTACAACCTAACGGGAAGAGAGATGAAAAAAACATTTTGTGAGTAATTCTTACGCATTCAGGGGAAAAAAGCGTTGATGATTTTATCCACAAATTGGAAATCTGCTCCTCATGCAATGAAGACATCGACACAAAATGGTGCGATGATATCTTGGATACCATCTTATTGTGAAGAAGTCGCCTTCAAAGAACGATATTTACGGCTTAAGGTAGTCCGAGCGAAATATCATTTTACTTAGAAATCAACGAATTTGGTCTTATTTTAAAGAAAAATATCTCTATCCAATGACACCAAGAATTCTACCCTTTACCACATTACTTTTGGAGATATTTGCCAAAAAATATCAGCCCATTTACATGGGAAACTGTATGTGCATGCACACCAGAGAGACATTATTTACAAAATGAGGTATTTCTAACACTTAGATATCGTAAAAAAACTAACAATGTGTAGTTTGTACGTTTTCTCAACTATATTTGAAAATTAATCATATCGTCACCGCAGTAGGTAAATTCTTCAGGATCACAAAAAACCTTCCGTTTTGAAGGAGTTTCAAACGCACCGCGCAAAAAAATGAGTCAAGTTGAAGACTTATTTAAATATTTTCATTTTATTACTTACAATTTCTGTCATTTAAAACTATATAATTGCACCATTAATAAAACAGTATTTAATTCATGTGTCCTACAGCTGGTGTAATTAAAACGTATAATTCGAATATGGTCTCCATTATGACTAGGGAACTATCTCGCTCGGACTACCTTAAAGGTAAAAAATTGGGACAATCACAAATGTAAAAATAACTTGGTTTACTTCCACTGTTGTATTTTCTTTGTACAACATGTTTCGACACAACAATGTCATCATCAGGTACTCGATAATAATATATACTTTCAGGCTCGAGAATAGTATACATATACGGAGACCATGTGTTGTTGGAAATAATAAAGGACAAATATTTAATCAGTGCTTTGGATTCAAGGACAAAGTTCTTTCATAAAAATGATGAAAAAACTTACAATATCGTATATATTATTGCTCAAGGTGTTTTTTTGTCGTAACGCCATAACTCTCATAATTCTTCATCAAAATTAATGATTCAAACATCGTTTTCAAGCTTATGTTCCGCGCTATTGACGAAAAATAGACAAATGATTTAAAATTAAAGTTTTTATTAAAAAATTTGAAATTAAAGTTTTTGTTAAAAAATGATGCAGTGCCATCTGTTGACAATATATTCAAGTTATGGTTACCTGCTTAAAAGACTGTAGGAGGCGTCATCTATTAACATATCGTTTAGTTAGATTGTTTACATTCTACATGCAATCAGTGTGACCGTTTACGTTATGTATCTTTAACACAAACATAAACAACAAATAATTGTCCATGGGAAGAAACAGGTAGAAGAACAGGAAGAAAGAAGGAAGAAACAGGACGAAGCTGCATACTGTGCGAATAATTTGTCAGGTTGAAGAACAGGAAGAAAGAAGGAAGAAGCTGCATACTGTGCGAAATATTCGCACGGGTCAGCTAGTATTACCTTATTTTCCCAATAAAGGTACCTGATGATGGCACCTTTGTGTTGAAACATGTCGTACCAAGAAAATAAATCATTGGAAGTAAACCAAGTTATTTTTTCAATTGTGCAAGTTAACTTCCACATAATTGAGCCTGAAACAATGGAAAGTGGGGCAATGCATCAAATGTGACGCTCGAGAATGATATGTACTTACGGTGACCATGTTTTCTCGGAAAAAAATAAGAGACAAATATGTACTGAGTGCATCGGATTCAAGGACAAAATTCGCTCATAAAAATGAGGAAAAAAGCATTAAGTATGTAATATTTTATTTTACCAGTAGAATGAGAACACTGAGAGAACTTTAATCAAAGTTCATGACGGGAGCTTATTTAATATAAAAAAATTAAAGTCTACTAAATGTTTACATTAAATTGTTGTATTTTGACAAAATAAAGGACATTTGAGTATTTAAAAAGTAAATGAACGTCTACCACAGAACTGAAACAAAGGGCTGTACTTCATAATAAAGGACGTATGCTCGGCGAAGGCGAACCACAGATTCTCAATTCATTTAAGCACACGAGTTAAACTGCAGCCCTTCGGCTATAGACACTGATACCATTTCATCGACAAATACCGTTCGTTTGGAAAGGGGAACAGCGGAGATTCCCTGTCGGACACTCCCGCTCGCTTTCTCCGCTTTAATTCACTATCTCGTCGCTAAGAGAGACGGAGTAGCCAGTGGATACAGTGGCGGCCCTAGGAATTTTACATGTTTGGGCTAGATTTTATTTTGCCACCTCTAACGCAGAATTCATTTAACAATTGCGTGTTTTTTTAACTGTGCTTTAGTTTGAGCTAGATTAGGCTAATTAGGGATTTCAGAATATTTTTCCTTCGAACTTTTTTTGTACATATCTGCCAGCCATAGCCATTGTTTTAACCTCGGGATGGTTTCCGGGGCTAGATATCTCCTGAGAATTATTGACTTTGGTGAAAGTCCAGTATTGATCATGTCCTGAAATATTCTCGAAAGCACTTTAGCACAAATTTCGCATGTTCAGGTCTCATTTTGCAAAAATATTTTGCGTTTCAGGAGCTTTTCCCCCGGAGAAACCCGACGATAAGCCAAGTTTAGCTTATCAGGATCCCAAAAGACAAATAGGTCTCTGGAGTTGACCGCAAGAGATTTTGAAAACTCTCCCGGAAAACCTTTTTTTTGTGCACGCCGCAATCTCTGCAGCGAAAACTGAATAAGTCATGAGGCACGACTATCTCAACCTAGTTACTGGACAAATATGCGGAAGATAAGCATGACAGCCCAGCGAGAGGTTCGAGAAGGACCAGCGATCGTCAATATCGCACAGAGGTAACGAACTGTTCGGTCAACATCCTCCGTTTAAATTGACATGAGAAACTAAGCCATTTTCCCAGCTTTTTGGATCATTTTCAAGTAGTCACGAATAGCGTTTAAAACTTACTCGTTTCTTCGCTCCATTAATTACGATGGTAATTTTCAAAGTTACGCAGACTACTTGGAGTATTTTAAGCGTATAGCAAACTCATAATGGGCTTTTAACTTACTCAGAATTTTACAACCTGTTATGAATACAACCATAGACTTGTTAGGAGAGTAACGGAGAGAATTATTAAACACAAGCTCGATACAGCGGTAGGTATTTGAACTAAGTTATGAAAACAATTCTTTCTCATTTATGTATGATAATAGACAAGATTCCTAAGGTCCTACCTTATTCCATACCTTAAAGGGGAAATTAATTCAATTATTTTGTGGCAATTCTCGGATAAATATCATGTAGTGTGATTATTTTAAATTTAAATACTTTATTCATCTCTTGAGGAGATGTGTCTTTGATTTAGGCAATCATGTACCTTTTCTAAGACGTACCGAGTGTGATGATTTCCAGATTGGGATATTTCAGGATGGGATTTAAAGATCAAGAAAGAGAAGAATTTTTTAATTTTATTACGGCAATTTACTCTTCTTTCCTCTCCTAATTTAGTTAACAATTTTTTTAAGAATTGCTAGTTCCTCTTTTATTATAAAGCCATTTCTTCAGTTTATTTTTAAACCTTCCTCAGGGCACTCATTTTACATTAAATTCTTGATTTACATTTACATTCAATTATTTTGTTTTAAAATCCTGGATAACGTGAAACAATGACATAAACAATGCGAAACCCAATAATTCACAAAATCTTGTCGAATACTTCATTTCTTTAATCATTGCATAAATTGTATGGAGCGTAGCGATGTATGGGGCAGAAACGTGGACCCTCAGAAAGGAGTCGAGAATAGGCTGCAGGTTTTTGAGATGTGGGTTTGGAGAAGGTTAGGTGGACGGAGAGGAAGACTAACGTGGACGTGCTTGAGATGGTGGGTGAGGAAATGAAATTTCTAAATGAAATTCGAGATCGGCAGAGTAGGTGGCTGGAGGATGTAATAAGGGATGATGGGTTGCACAAGAATGTGATAGATGGAAGGATGATGGGAAAGCGGGGAAGAGAAAGAAACAGAACAGGTTTCATGGACAGGATGAAGAAGGGTAGATCGTATCCTGAGGCAGAAAAGAATATACTAGAGCAAGAGAGGCCTTTGGAAGTGTAGAAAACTGGGTGGAGATTCTCTGACATTCAACAAAACCTACTTATACCGGTAGAATACCTTTAAAAATATTACAGAATTGCTGAGTTGTTTTCCTCTCTATTCCTTCAATTCTTTTTACCCCATTTTGTCATGCTAAGAAATTCATTTAAGTATTTTTTCTATCTCTGATGGAAATTTCCGTCTTCCGTTCCTCTCGACACACCTTAGCTTTTGCTTTCTGACCACCTAGATGTCGAAATCAAGCGCGGCAGACTAGGTGTGGGCGCTGGCTCTGCGAATCCCAAAGATGTGATAAATGGGTTTCCTTCTCCCGCTGTTGGAGTTTGAGTATTTTTTTCCCTCGGACAGAAGCACTTCTCCCTTCCGCATTCTTCTCTTTTGTTCAGCCTGTCGAGGGCGTTCCGGACGAAACTTGACTTGGGAAAAGACGATTCGTCTTACTCAGGATAGAGTAAACTTTGTCGAAGTTCGAAAGTGACGTAGTTTTAAGGTAGAATCCTCGAAAACTTTCGATTGCTGCGTTTTTATATTTTAGACCTATTGGTTATCTGGGGCCAAATTATTGATAGTATATGGCCTTCAAAATTTCTACCCATACCGGAATTAAAGCGTCTTCCCTCATGGAAATTTCCTTCTATGTAATTAGCGAATGTTGATTTGTCTAAATGCGTACTGTCATTTGCAGAGCTCTCACACTTTGCTGTTGGCTTTTCCCCAAAGAAAGAATGAAGAAAGTTAACAAGGCGTGTTTACACATGGAAGTTGACCTCTATGCAAGTAGCGATTGTAGCGATGTATCGAATGGTATCGCCACTTGAAGGGCATCGTTCTGCCTACACATTACTTCCGGCTTTTCCATTATGGGTTTAATAAATATGTATGAATTACAATAATTATGCATTATTACGTCGAATCGAGAGTGTTAATTGTGAAAATAATGATTATTATCTGATAAGAGATAAATCATAAAGCTTACCTTGGGGATTCTTTAGCATTTAAAATATGTTCAAGTTCAAATTAATACTTACATAAGCATCAATGAGTCCTTCTCCTACTAAGTTATTCGTTGTTTATACTTTAAATCTCCGTTATCTGTCATGTAACCAATATTCCACCGAATATCATGTGATTTTATCGCAGAATCGATATGCTACTTGCAGGCGAAACAGAAACCAGTCTATTATCCTCGGAGCAACCGCAGTCGATTACCACCACTATCGACTCCTACCGCCATGGAAGTGCGTGCTTACACATCGAAGTGTCGCTTGCAAGCGATTTCCAAGACTGCTGTCATGGAAGTGACTTCCATTAGTAAATCTTCCTTTACCTTTACATTAATCCCGAACGTAAAAAATATTCCAACGGAAAAATAAATATGCATACATCACCATCATCATCTTCGGTTATCAACCCATGTGTTGGTTGGCAACAGCATGCCATTCTGCTCTTTGCTTTGGTCAGCTTTCCTCTTCCTTTCTCCGTATGAGACGCATCCAGAGTCATTGATGATCTGCTTCATATAGCTTAATCTTGGACGTCCTCTACGATTTGTCCCATCAATAAAACCTTCAGCTATTAATTTTATAAAATAATTTTGTCGTAGAATGTGACCTATTAGTTTAAGTCTCCTTGTCTGTATCTGCCTCCAAAGACTTCTATTTTCTTGTACTCTTCCCAGCACTTCCTCATTGGTGATTCTGTCTCGCCAGCTGATTTTCTGCATCCTTCGATAGTACCACATTTCTAGGGCCTCTAATCTGCTCTTTTCATGTTTCCCCATAGTTCAACTTTCACACCCGTTAAGGGCCGCACTCCTAACATAAGATTTCATAACCCTCTTTCTTACTTCCAAACTAACATTTTTACAAGTCAGTAAAATCTTTTTATCATTAAAAGCTATTTTTGCCAGTTGTATTCTGTTCACAATTTCTCGTTTACTCCTTCCACCTTCTGTTATCTTACTGCCCAAGTAGCTGAATTCTGTAACTTGTCCTAGTTCTTCATCATTTATTCCAATCCTTACAGGTTCACAGCAGTCTTGAACACCGCATACCATCACTTTAGTCTTTTGCTTATTTATCTTCATTTCATATTAGTCTCTAAGAATTCTTTCCATCTCGTTAAGTATAATTTCTAAACCTTCTCTCTTTTCTGCAGCTATGGCAATATCATCAGCATATCGTAACATATATATTTTCTTCCCATTGACTTTGATTCCTACATCAACATTTTCCCTTACCTTATCAATCGCTTCTCGGATGTATGCATTGAAAATCATTGGTAATAGAGGACAGTCTTGTCTAACTCCTTTCCTTATTATAGCTGTATCTTCTTTATTCTTATTTCTAATTAAGGCTGTTTCGTTTTGGTATGTTTTAAATATTATTCTTCTTTACATATGTATACATATGTAACACTAATTCTTGCTCTGGCGAATGAATCATTGTTTCATTTTTATAAACCCCGCTGGCATTCACATGACCAAGAATGCACCACGACTTTTTCGCAGTATTGAAATGCTAATTTTAGACAAAATAGCCCGCCAATCTCTTCATTATATGTATTGATAAATCAATATCACGAAGGGATCTATATCGAGGTTAAAACAATGCGTAGACTGGGCGATATCTGTTCACATTTACCGACTTAATGATCAATCCTAGATGTGTCTGAGCTGTTTGGAAAACCAGTTTTATCGTGCTCAACAACCGTATTGCCGAATACGGCTTACGTCCGTTGTCTGTTTTCCTACCATGACACTTGCGATGATCCAAAAAATGAAAGAAATATTGCGCCACAAAATGACTACGACGCTAAGGTCATGGTTAAATTTCACCATGCTTTCATGAGAAATTCAAAACTGGGAAGACATGGTGAGATATGAATTACGGTCAGTGTCTACTACTGTCGACCCCTATTGTCATAGAAGTCTTGCTCGCATATCGATATTTTTTGGCTCGTATTTCTTGCTAGAGATCTTCATCAGCTTAATGAAACAACGAAAATAACGAATGAGCTCTGGACTGAATTCTCTGCCCCGGGAAGTGAAAGCTCTTCTGGGCTAACGGTGTTTTGGAGGCGATAATTGAATAAGTTGTCCAAACTGTGATACTTTTTTTGGCCCGCTAGTGAGTGTCCGTCGACGATGGCTTAACGATGGGAACTATATGGTAAGAGATCTACTCTTTTTCTATGTACTGTAATTTATAAGTACGACAGGGTGTGACATTGACTTATCATTCCATTACATTTTTCGTACTATTTCAGTACCCAACATACTTGTGAAAATGATGAGAAATTAACAGAAAAAATATTAGCTTAATTTGCTTTCTCTGACTTTTTGATTTGTTCCTCTGTTCACTTCAAGTTGTGTAGGGAAGGGTTTTCAGGTCCTCAGCAGGATGTTGGTTTTTCCAACTTATCGACCTGAGATTGCGGAACTCAAAAAAGCAGTCAAGGAGGCGTCCGCAAACATAACCGCAATGATAATAGACATCGATAACTTGAAATGGGGCGCAAATGCGGGTTTACACATGGAAGTCACTTTCACGACAGTAGCCGTGGAAGTCACTTGAAAGCGACACTTGGATGAGTAATTACTCACTTCCATGGCAGTAGTGGTCGATTGTGGTGGTAATCGACCACGGTAGCTACTTGAAAGGTGAATAGACTGGTTTATACTTTGCCCACAAGTAGCATATCGACTCTGCGATACAATCGCATGACATCCGGTGGAATTTTGGTCAAATGGAAGCAAACAGAGATTTAAAATGTAAAAAAAACTAATAACTTAGGAGGTGGAGGACTCATGGTTGCTTAAGTAACATTTATTTGCACTTGAAAATATTTTAAATGCTAAAGAACCCCTCAGATAAGCTATATGACTTATCTCTTGTTAGATAAAAATTATTATTGTCACAATGGAAAACCTTGATTCGATGTAATAATGCATAATTACTGTAATTCATACACATTTATTAAACGCACGAATGCCTATGGGACTTAAAACAGCGATATATGAGCGCCATTTGTGAAAATTAGGGCGATTTTCGTAATTATCATATTCATTGTTTACTTTCTTCGTCTATTTGTTTGGTAAAGCCGGAAGTTATGTGTAAGCAGAACGATGCCCTATAAGTGGCGATACGATTTGAGATATCGCTACACTTGCTACTTTCATGGAATTCAACTTCCATGTGTAGACTCGCCTTAAAAAGCATTGGTATTTCACTCGTACCTTACGTGTAAAGAAATTTCCTCGAGCACGTTGGGAGTGTGATTATGGTGAAAAAATTTTGGTGGTAACAATTACGATGAGAAACATCGTCTAAAGCCATTCTGTCACTCAAGTTGAGTGTCCACAAGAATAAGGAAACGCTATCTAAATACTTTAGGGCATCGAATGGGTCTGATAATAGTCAATTGATTCGTTATAGTTTTAAATTTAAGAATCTGCTTCGTCATTGGTGCCGGATGGTAATATTGGAAAGCATGAAAGGCTTTCTTGACTACGTGAAAGTAAACCCTTGATTAACTCAAGCACTTTACATCATATTAACGACGTATTACCAATATTTTTTTAATTGCGTACACTGGGCATAACTGTTCACATTAACCGACTTAATTACCAATTCTAGATGTGTCCGTGCTGTTTTAAAAATCAGTTGTAATCCTGCTAAACAGTCGTATTTCCTAAAGCAGCTTACGTCCTCGTCTCTTTTCCTACTATGACGCTTGCGAAGATCCAACAAATGAAAGACATACAGCACCCAAAAATAACCACGAAGCTAAGCTCATGGGTTAATTTCAGCATAATTCAAATACGATCACATCCTGTGATATTTTTATGTATTAAATTGCACAAGTTTCACAGTAAGTTATCATAATAACGCTTTCATTGCTGCAGATGAAAATATCTGACTACGTCTTTCATAGCGTAAATGTTTCTCATTAACCTGCCTTGTGCGCCGCACTCTCAGAATTAATGACTGGAAATTCCGCATTCAAGCTTGGGCGTGCGTAGGAGACACATATGGGAGGAGATTCAAAACAGGGAAACACATAAATCGGCTTACAATAACTTGTTTTTCACGAATGGACGGGTTTCCTTTCCATGTTTCCTTTAAGCCTCTATAATATTATATTCCTCGGCCCTTTGGCTGTCGTACATATCTGTCATAAACGCGCGGTATCCTTCTGTGGTTTCCGACTGCTGGTGCGCAGAATATGATGTTTTCGTTACCTCTTCGAGCAAAGTACGTTCATTCATATTCAGAGGGAGAACCTACGCTGCGTCAGTCATTTGTTGACCAAGCTTTCCGCTGTCGAGTAGTTGTGGGTCATCATATGATTTTTGTTAATCCATGAATTTTTATGGAAGGGTGGGTTAAAAAATTGTTTCATAGAGAGGATTTTTTATTTTTCAATATCAACTTCATTTGTATTAAATCATAGACGCGTTGAATAGATATCCACCTATTATTTTCTTCCCTAAAAATTGTTGACAAAGAGAACACCAGTATGTTCCTAGTTTGACACTCCTCGTAGAAAGTGGTGCCATATCCCCTGGCAATTAGGATAGCCAAATTTTGTGCTTTGACTTGTTCATTATAATCTATGTTCATTCGCAGGTTTCCGCGGCGTTGATCAGATGATATAAACATTTTTCAGTTTGCGTCCGCGTATGTCGTTCGAAATCACAACAGTTTCGCCGGCTATCATGCTGGCGTCTTCAGGTGAAGGATAGCGAGAAGGTTTTTGGTGCATTCTAATATAGGCGACATTTACCTATTCTATTACCTATTTTCCATGGCTAAAGCTTCCGAAGAATAATAATTGAAGCTATAGAAATCATAAAAAATGCCTATGAATTACAATACAGAAGATGGATACCCCCTGCACAGCGCGTAGAAAAAAGTAGTAAGTCTCCCGAGCAATAACGATGCTGCTCCCTGATTGGGCGAAGAAATTGGCCGATTTTGGCTCCAAATCCAGCCAATGTCGCCTATATACGATTGGACCAAAAACCCTCTCGCTATCCTTCACCCGAGGAAGCCAGCGAGATAGCTGGCGAACCTGTTGTGATTTTCAACAACATACGCGGACGCAATCCGAAAAATGTTGATATCAAATGAGAATGTATATCTGGGAGTAGTGAACATCAATTTCCTTTGAAGCTATCAAAATCCTACAGGGTAGAAAGACAACGCGGTAGCTTAGGTGCTTAAAGTAGGATTTTCCTCGTGACATCGTCGCACGGTTAAGTCATTTTTAAATAGAATTAGGTGATTCTAAAAGGTATCTTTCACTGCCGCTGGCCTTAGTCTCCTTTAACACTTACATTCTTAAGCACGGTATGCTTGCTCCCCCTCTTCAAATTGTCCTCAAAGTCTAATGTCTCTCTTTCCCCTTCCTGCTTACCCAACATACTTCCCTCTAAAACGGCCGTCAGCATCCCAAATGCTGACCATATCAAGCACTTTCTCGTTTGTCTTCTTTCCCGTCCACTGCCCTATCCGTTCTCGACACATGCCTACATATCAAACGCCAACAACTGCCAATTCTCTTTCCTCTGAGTCCACAATTCTGCCCCATAAAATGCTGCATTCCACATGAGACACTTCATCAGAAATGACCGCAGAAAAAACGAATTTTCAATAAGCGCTGATGAGTATTAATAATTGCGACCTTTATTGTGATTCACTGCGGTACCCAAGCCCCTTCACTGTATTTCCCGCCTGGCAATATCTTTTGGATGGGCGGAAAGGACCATTCTTCTCACGCCTCACCTTCCCTCCAACCTTCCTCCCTTCCCCTAGGTCTCAGAAGTGGTTACTGCGCCTTATGTTGGTTGGTTATCTCTGGAGGCCATGAGCAATGCAAGGGGCCGGGGGAAGGTAGTGTTTTGGCCACCGTAAGGTGTTTCGAGTGAGGTTTTTCCCAGCAGTTACAACAGAGATAGTGATCGAATTTTATTTTTTTCAATTTTAATGAGAGTGAGCTGTGGAGCACCATAGCAATATTTTTCACTCCAACATATGGTTCCATTTGATTAATATTCTCATTAGTACACTTCAACTTCAGTAAGGAACTTAAATCAGTCTTTTACTTGACTCATTATCTTCACGCCGTAGGGAAAGACGCCAGCAGTAATTTGACCATTTTAAGAACCTTAAGGTAATTTGAGATATCACGTCGTTGAACATTCAATGAATTTTCCCTCAACTTTACGAAAAAAAATCCCATCTTTCCAAATGATAACATATTATCATACCCTCACTATCATACTTTTCAAGTTTTTTTCCAAAAAAATAGCAGCCATTTTGGATGAGATATGGAAAATGTATGCTCTCCTGAGAGACTTTTAAAAATACGAGGAATTTCTGACGGTGAGATCCTGTCTACTATCAAATAATTTTATATAATAACGCTGTTTAATTTTAAATGTATTTAAAATTAAACAGCTTGTAGTATTTGTTCATTTTAATCTATTTTTTTATAATAAACCAATATTTAAACGCAGTAGTTATTATTGGATTGAAAAAAAAATCTTCACTTTTTTTGCCCTACTGCGTGAAGATAATTAGTCGAGTGAAAGACTCACTGAAGTTACTGACTGAAGTTAAATTGCACTGATGAGAATATTAATCGAATCAAACCATACTTTGGCGTCGCAAATATTGCAATGGTGCTTCACGGCCTTTAATGCCCTAAAAATTGAAAAAATAAAATAAATTCGCTTACGGTCACTATTATTACTGCTGGGAAAAACTTTACTCGAACCACCCCACGGTGGGTTTACACTGCCAAGAATATTGCAAAAGTTTTTTGCAGCTTTTAGACGCTAATTGCACCTATAAATAGCTCTGTAAGTCCGCCTGTGGAATTTATTTAAAAGCTTCGGCAAGTTGCTCTCAGAAGCGTCTTGTTGCCATTGTGAAAAGCAACCAATTTGACTCTGCTGTAGCTTGCGAAAAATTTTTCTTCCCAGTAAAATTCCTACTTTGGTACTTGCAGAGGAAACTTGCGGAAGTGACTAGCCAATGTTAACCTACTCTAAGAAAATCGAAATTTGCAAATATATAAGTCATTTTAAATAATAACTATGCGATCCTTAATACCTAATAATCGAAATAAATGGTAGATTTCCTCTAAATTGTAAGTTTCTTGCATCATTTAGACGTTATTGACCTGTAAACAGCGTGACAATGTAATTTTTTGACGATTTCGTTCAGAACACCCAAACACTAGGTTGGCATCATTATCCATTATTTTTCGTCCCGTTCCCTCATGTTTTTACCTCCAAACGGAATATCTCTCCATCAATTTGAGTAATTCCATAAATGCCGACGCCGGGTTTCTCTTTATTGCAATTTCACCTCCAAACAATTCTTCTTCTTGACAATCACGCTATCAACCAATCCTCTCAAACGAAAATATCCTCAATGGTCGTTCGCCCTCCCAAAAAACACACCAGCAACGAAGCGGAAATTTCAACCAAAAACGTTATGCACCCCAAAAGGCATGTGTGATTTTCGCAAAAGCAGAGACCTCGTACGGGAACGACTTGTAATATTTGAATCTCACCATCAATATAATTTTGAAATCCCGGCCTTGACATTTTCTCACGCTATGACGTCGTATCCTCGATATCAACGTTTTCGATTCATTCTTGTATAAGTATACTGGGCGTTTACTCAACACCCATACAAGATACTCAGCCATTATCAAAAATGTTTTCGTCATTACAATTAAGTTATGGATGAAATAGTCAAAGAGAGATACTACTTCGCTTTGGTTAGGCCACACCTCGAATACGCCGCGAGCATTTTGAACCCAGGTCATAGAGAGTTAACCAAAAAAATTAATATAATACAGAGAAAACCTGCACGCATCGTTACAAACTGCTACGAGCGAACGTATAGTGTTTCACAGATTTTAGAGGGATTTAGGTGAGAGCCCCTAGAGACTCGGAGGCTACATGCTGGGCTTAGCTTGCTTGAGAAATTCAGAACTTGTGTGTTTCAAAGCGACACAGAGAATATTCTCATGACGCCTCACTACATCTCTAGGTCTGACAAGAGCGATAAAGTAAGAGAGACAAATTGCCGAACAAATAGATACAAAAACTCGTTCATTCCGCTCACAATAAGCGACCACAATAAAAATTGAGCTCCTCTAAATACACTCCTATAATACATATCACCTCCCAAAAACTTACATCTTTACACGGCTGGTGACCTAACACCCCCTGCCACACGGCCATGCGATGGCTCGCAGGGTATTGTGTAGATGTAGATTCTAATTTTTCGCTACATTACCTGAATAGGAAAAGTAGTATCTTACCTCTGACGAAAAAGTGTTGTAGTGTTACTCTACAAATGCTAAAAGTATTGTTTATAGTCAGTTATCTGTTATTCATACTTTAAATCTGTATGTATTAATTATTAAGATGTAGTTGATTGTTTTTATTGAAAGAAATTTTTTTAAGTTCAATTATTTATTCAATAATTATATTATATCACTATAGATAATTATGGCAAAGCTCATAAAAATTTCATGCATGACGCAAATCGGCGGACGGGAAGACTTGGCGTCAAGACCAAAGCATGCGTCATGCATGCTTTCGAGATTACCCGCCAAGTCTTCCAACTATATAGTTTTTTCGATCGTTGCGGAAACGCTCCTTTACGTTTTTTCTACCCTTGCTAAGGTTAAACTTTTGAATTACGGCAGCATTTCAAAATGAAGAAGTCGCAATAAAACATTTTCCCCTTCGGTCACCAGTAATGGTTATTCAATGCCAAAGAACGCAATAGCCACCGGTTTGTTACGAAATCCGAGTGAGTAGCCTCTCTTGTAAAACGTAACGAAAAAGATCGCAACTAGTTGTAGCATGGTGAGGAAATCAACAAGTAACTGCAGAAAATGCAAAATTTCAGGGTTCTTTAACGTGTTGAGGAGTTACCGTTTGACATTTCTGCACAAAAATATCTTCAAAACGGTAAATTGTCGTAAGAAATCACCTAGACATTTTTAGATGTAGATTAGTACTATATTAATAGCCATCTAAAAGAATTGCGTCGCACATTGTGCTACAATTCTGAGCTTTTCAACTCCTATGTGTGTCCCTGAAGCCTGTAAATTCTTCAGTCGTCCGAGACTGTGCTTGAATTTCTTCACATCATCAAAGAAAGCCAATCCACTGGCGGAAATAGGTCAGGTAAACCGACTCTCCCAGCCATTTCATCCGACAAACTTTCTTTCTGAGAAAGTAGTATACGAATGATGTGACGTAACACCACCATTCAGTTGACTTTTCTGAGTTATGGCATCCAGATAAGTCGTAACTACTTTTTTGGCCCCGAGTTCCATTGTTACGACGCACATAATGACTGTTATGGAATTGAAAAAAAAATGCCGGAAATAATCCGAACTTTCATCTCCAAATATCGTATTTTTTCCTCGCATAACTATCTAAACGAATAGCGTTTCCCGGAGCCCAAATTTTGATGAAGTGAAACTGAAAAAATAACGCGCAAACTTGCACATTTGAAAGAATTTACCAGATTGATCGGAACCAAATGTTCGGTTTTTTTTGGTCAAGTCGACTTTCCGCTGGATATCCTGACAGCTCGTTGTTAGTGAAAATTTGAAGTAGATGCAGTAAAGGGTGTTGTCAGGTTAGTGTGCTTTTTACACACCATTAGTGGTATGCTTTTCAGTTTCATATGGAAATCGTCCTCGCCTCGCGGACGGCTTTCACGTTAGCTGGAGAAAGTGTTTTAGTCACGGACAATAAATCATACACGTCTTTCTTCAAAACCGTGGTGAGCTACGATTTGAACTCAGAGCGACGTAAATTAATTACGTATTTAAGTCGTCTTCGGCACAAAGCATATCTACCTAAAGCCTAGTTTCTCATCTCAGGTCTTTGATGTTAAGAAGAGTCTCTAACACTATATAGGTCAGGGGCGCAACAACGGGGGGACAGGGGGGGACATTGCCCCCCACCCCCCAAGCACGATTGTGGGGGAGCCCCCCCCAGAAATCAGAGGTTTTGGCTCACTTTTTAATGGACACTGCCTGATTTGCAAAATTATTTGCGCCTTTGTCCCTAGCTTATAGAGATTTTTCGAGGAGTTTGCCACCCCCCCCCCCCACGATTCGGGGGGTTGTTGCGCCCCTGATCATAGTTCACTTAATACCTTGTAATTTTTACTGGGATTCTTTCGCATTTGGAATTTTGAACATTCTTTCTTCTTCATATTTTCATCAAATGATTCACCAGTCATGTCATATGTTTTGCCAAATCTTGTATTTTTGTAGAGGTTGCCAATTACTATAAGTAGTTTCCAATTTTAATTCTGAAATTATAAAAATACCAAAGTGGAAAACTCGAAAAATTTGATACTGACAACGATTCAAAGTTGTCAAGGCTCCTGCGCGGTGATAGTGCAGCGAAGTTACAAATAAGTTAGGCTTTCCGCATAAAAATAAAACATATTTACAAATTAAACATGTTTTATTTATATTTTCAAAATCCTTTTGGTATCTCTCATTCTCAGAGGACAGCAGCAATTGTAGCGCTAAAAAGCTCCTGTGCTGCTCGTTATATTTGAATTATTACATTTGCTTCCAAGTTTTCAAACAATCTCTAAAATTCCAAGCATGGGAGGGTTATAAAAAGCTTAATCACTTTTGAGGAAAGGTTGAAAAATATAATGTTTCCACTGACCCATAGCAATTCAGCTCTTCAGCCATATAGCTCACACATCCTTATGACCTACACAAGTGGTAAGTGAGAGGAGAATTTAATAATTTTCAGCGGTTAAATTTGTATTGAATAAACTAGCTGAATTACCCGGCGTTGCTCGGGATCATACTTCCTTCAAAACTCTTTATATAAGAGGTGAGGAGTTAGTAAGTAATTGTGATAACAGACTACATTTCAAGTAATTGTTTTATTAAATTAATATTTTCTTCTGCAGAGCATCTATACAATTGTCAGACAATAGTAAGTAAAAAAATAACATGGTAAAATAAAAACATTGAAATTTGTAAAACTTGTTTAATATAGAGTAGAGAGACAATTTTTTGAAACCCTTTACTGTAATCATATAACCTGCACAGCCAGGCTAAAAGAGCGTATAAGAAAATCGATTGAAAAAGAGAGAAACGTCATTCTTTCGGGCATGATACCACTAATTTTAGTAGTATCATGCTTTCGGGTATGTGATCAAATGAATTTCAACTCTCTATCTTTAGTTAAAGTTGTTTTAAAAAGCGAAATAATTAACCGCTGCACAAATCCCAATGTTTAGCATTCCTAATCAGCTCAACTAAGCAATATGAACTCCAACAGCAATGACCGAAATCTGGTTGTCAAGCGAATGTGGTATTGTTGATTTCACAGAAAAATATGTGTTTCTGCAGCTAAAAATGCAATTTTCAGTCAATTACGAAGTGAAAAGGATAATTAATTGAAAGAATTAAAAACTTCATTCTTTCAGACATTTAATAAAAAAATTCCAACTCTCTATCTTGAGCGGAAATAATTTAAAAAAGTAAAAAATGAAACCACTGCACAACACCCGATACGTACCGCGAACCACCTAAGGGCCCCTTTTTGGGACCTTTATGGGCCCTGAGATCATTTTAAAGTAGCCTACAACTTTCCTCCTGCCTTGAGCTATTACTCGGCAAAATTTCAGCACGATAGGATTAAAACTGTAGTAATGCACTTACCCGTCGGGCGTTGTTGCGCGAAAAGTATTCGAAAGATTAAGAGGACCTTGAGGGGGAGGGGGGGGCGAAATTTAAAACATTTTTATAACTAAAACCTTCGAAACCTTTGCAAGAGTGTACTCAACAACTTCTTAAAGTTTCTTGGCGATCGGATCAACAGTGTAGTAATGCATACAGGACAGACATACAGACATACATTCGTTTTTATATATACAGATGGACATTGCTTATTAACATTTAGCCATGACCTCAAAATGTGCTTGTAAAATGGTGTTGATAATAAACACATCTGTAAACGTTCTTGGTAATTAATTTTTCAACTCCGATCGCGCCACTGCGTCTTATTTCAGGAAAAAATGAGGTAAAGTATTCGGAGTGAAATTATCATAATTTTAATCTCGCAAACCCACGACAGAGTAGGTGATAATTTCCAATTTTGACTTTATGTAAATTGCATAAAATCATTCCATATTTTACCCTAATAAGCTGAATCACTGTAAATCTATTTCAGTATAAATTCCGTAAAAGAAGATTGGGTAAAATTATCTTTATCATTAAACCGCGAAATCCCCGTTTGGGAAAAATATTTTCTCTTTTAACGAACGAGACTGATTCATCCTAAACAAAATGAAAGGAATTACGATCTATAATTAGAAGAGGAATATAATTAGAAGAGGAACCCGTTCATAGATTATTTAACGAGAATTCACAATGAAAAATGAAACTTTACAGAAGAGCCCTCTAAGGTGACAAAGTAACGGGAAGAGACGATGTTATCGTAGCAACGGTAGAAGTAATTAGTGGGCATTAAGGAAACATGGCCGTTATTTCATTCAGTATGTGTTTATTAGGGCGATATCCTGCGATCTTTCCAGTTAGAGATTATTAATTAACTACTACATGATTGACGACGCAGTTGACCTTACTTTTGAGTGAAATCTGAAATTTAAATAACGGAACCCCGATACTGAGATGTCGATTCGGTTTTCCAACGAATAGCATTCCAATCATAAGTTCTTGAAAATTATCGCCATTTCAAATTCGAGTCCTGCAGTTCATATCATCTCGTCATCCCCAACTCTCAAAGCAAATATTTTCGCAAGAGACACATCTGACAGTTTAATTACGTGGAAACAATTACCGAGAACACAGTGACGATTCTAAATACGCCGGCTGATAATGTCACACACATACTTTACATCGATATTTTTCGGGTTCTCCCCGTGTTGCACCATTTTCATGGACCCCAGCGGACATATAACGGCCCAGAGCCCTATATGTTGCGGCAGACCACTCTCCTGTTCATCAGGGCCTGATGAAGCCGACTGGAATGCCGGCAAAACGGTCGTCCACAAATATGGTGCAACGTGGGAGAATCCGAAAAATACCAGTAAACACGAAAACCGCAGAGGCCCTCATAACGTATACTTTTCTGCCCACCGGCGGAACTGTTTTCAAAGGTCATCATTAAGACCATATTTTTGCTCATTATTTCTAACAGTGTCTTGCAGGATACATTTTTATTTGGAGGAGAGAGGACCCAATGACTTAATTTCGTTGGCCTTTAGCTAAATCACTTCGCTCTCTGGCCTTGATTCAATTATTCCAACGGTATACAAGATAATGTAAGGTTGGCCATATTGTTATCCGATAGGGAGATATATCACAGGGCTTGATCAGGATGGATGAACTGGAGAAAGACAACCGGGTTGTTATGCGATTAGGAGCACAAAGGGAAGGATTTTTAAATCAGTTGTGAGACGAGCCCTGATCTACGGTTGCGAGAAATGGCCCATGAAGAAGAGGCAAGAAAATAAATTGGACATAGTGGAAATGAGGATGTAGCGATGGACTATGGGAAAGATAAGGAGAGACAGGGTAAGAAATAAGTGGTTTAGACACCAGGGAGGGGTAGTTGAGGCTTCTAAGAAAGTACAAGAGCGAAGATTACAGTGGTATGGGAACGTGATGAAAAGGGAAGAAGGGAATGTCTTGAGGGGTATGATGGAACTGCAGGTGAACGGCAAGCGACCCAGAGGAAGACTTAGGAAGAGATGGATAGATAGCTAAGATAGAAGGAGATTAATGGATAGGATGGAGATTGCATCATGGAAGACCTGAGTGAGAAGGAGCTAACACCCGAGGACGAGAAGGACAGGACAGAATGGAGAAGGAGAGTGAGAACAGCGACCCATAGTCTCTAGGGATTAGGCTGAAGAGATAGAAGTTACCCGTGTAGAAATGTCATTGATAAATTGCTATAAAGTACTGTGGGAGGCAGTTTGTTAACCAAAACATAAAAATCTGCACAGGAGTTTTCAATATAAATGAATATGTACTACGGGGATATTGCAGGGGAAGCTGTTTGGCTAGTTGCATTTCTTTTTTTACTTCCATTGCTCCTAGAGAGTTCTTGCAGCAGAAATATTCGGTATGGATATGAAATTCATCCAGAACGCTCTAAACTAGATCGACGACTGTCCTGAACTTATTTACCTCGTCAATTTTGGAATACCTTCTCAATATATCCGTAAAAACTCATAGCTCTACAAGTCATCCCCGAACTATCATTGGCCAAGCTCGCAATTGCATTCTGCCTCTCCTCTATCCTGAATTCCCTTCTCGACTACATAGATTCTTTTTCTCTATCATTCAACATCTTCGCCTTATCCCACTCGATAAAATCAACTCGAACTCCTGTATCATGGTGAGCCATAATATCTTTATTTGAAATAATGCGGACCAGGCTGCACAGTAACTTTCACGATATCATCCGCTGAAAATCAAACCATTTTGTGTATATTTAATGTAAAAAAATATCATTCCTCTGTACTGGGTTTGAATCCAGTACAGAGTGAGTTTTCAAGCTGGTTTGAGTACTTGGTGCCATACCGAGGAGTCTGGTTTGAATTCCAATCCAGGTGAATGATTGCTTTCCTCAATTTGACCTATTTGAGAGTATTGTAGCCTGTTTTGGTTGTTGCCTCCCGTTGTAATCTTCTTCGTGAGTATTTTAATTTTTTGTACGTTTATGAATGTTTAAATGGACATTACTGCTGTATTTGGACAATTTTTCAGTTTTGTGGATGAAAAATTCAAGTTTAGACATCATGATTGTAAAGTCAACTTCAAGGTTAGAAAATTAATGTACCAGTTTTATTAATTTAGAAATTTATTTCCGATTTATGTATAGATGATGATATATAATACTCTAATGGAGAGTATAATTAGATAGAATGGCCTTTCAGTGTGGGGAAAGGCTGCTAAGACACGTTTCTTACCAATATTTAAAAATCAAAAATGGATTTTGAAACTGATTTATAATACGAGGGGCATCCAAATATAAAAGAGCATTTTGCAAAAAAATTTATTTTATATTTAAGAAGAAAACACACTCTATAGTTATTTTTCTACTTAGTTACCCTTCTTAGTAATGCATTTTTCCCATCGAACAGGTAGTTGGTTCATGCCATTTGCGAAGAATGACTTCGGGCGGGTATCCAACCAATTGCGCACAAACTGTTCAACCTGTTGATCGTTCGCAAAACCTCCAAGTGCTTCCTCGAGAGGCCCAAACATATGGAAATCACAAGGTGAAAGGTCAGGGCTGTAGGGAGGGTGATCAAGTGTAGTCCAATGCTTTTCAATTCATTTCCAATTTTCAGGGTTGTTAGGGGTCTTGCATAGTCGTGCAAGAGCAGGACGTCTCGGATGGGTTGACGGCACCTTTTTGACCAATATGCAGCTCGAACCTGGTCAAGAAGTTCACAGTAGTAAGCAGTGTTTATTGTGCGACGATCGTGAAGGAAATCAACGAGTAAAACTCCCTGAGAGTCCCAAAAACCTCAAAAGTAAAAGGCTCGTTTATATTTGAATGCCCCTCGTAATGACCGTGTACTTTGCAATAATACGAATGTGTTTAGCGTATTGTGCAAAAACTATAGTGTTCTGCCTATGAATAAGATGTGCATATACTTGTTGACAGTTGAGCATCATTTTTGCCTAAAGTTATTACCAAAAATGAAAACAAGGACATTATGGAAAGAAGAAAGCCTAAACTTTACGATGCACCTTTTTGTTTTAGTAAACATGGTGATAAACACGTCAATTCAAAGGTATCAAAGGTCCTAAATAGTCATTCGGCCCACCTTCAAACTTCAAAAGCAATATCAAAGGTTAAATATGGAATAAAACAATGGTTGATAACAACAATTGATCTATAAAACTGTATCTTTAATATATAGTATATTATCTGTAATCTATAAATTACTGTTGTAAAATTCATGAAAATTTTTCATACTATTTATATAAATATTTTAATATATATTAAAGTTAAATATCTTTAACATTTTAATGTATTGTTTGTATTATCTTGTTTAAATATGTAATTATCTAAAGTGACACCTCCAGACAAGCCTTTGGCTATGGAGGACCAGGATTTTTATAAACTACATATTTAAAAAAAATAATAAATTATAAATATAGACATTGGGAGAGCCGTGTGTTGTGCTCGTGGGTGGTTACAGACGACGGAGAATTAGTTTCACAGAAGCCAATCATTTTCTTCAGTTGTTTGGTGAGATTAAGAGTTTCCATGGCATTGCAGTTTATACCGGAGGATGTGTGAAGTGTTATTAATTTCTCTCCTACTCACGTGCAATCTCGTAGCCAAAGATTACCTAACAGAGAATGTATGTTAACGCGTGATTTAACGACGAAAACAACAACCGGTTTTCTTATATAAGTGTGAAGAGTACTTTTCAATCTCGGTTATATTCATCTGACTTCGAAGGGCATATAATTTCTGGTTCCATCGACAGTCTAAGTCCTGCTATATATTCGTATCGTGAAAATATATTATAGCATAGTTGCCATTTTGCGTATTTTCCAAAATATCTGAAAGATCTGTTTACAGCATCACGCAAAAATTTTTCCTACTATCACTACGTATACCAATCGCTCTCACAATCAGACCGGATCAGCTCGGTATGATAAACTCAACGGGCTAGTGGGGTCGATCTGGGAAGCGGGCTGCCTCTGCCTCGGCCAGTCTGAGATTTCAGATCGATCTGAAACAGCGTGTCTGTGGCGCTCCACGTTATTCTTTTGGTTTTCATAGGGAAACAAAATATAACCGTTATTATTCAAGTTTTTCAATGTCAATTCAATTCAAGGCGTGTGTTGTAACCAGTTGTAGCAGGAGTGCAGTCATGGCGAGTGAAGTGACGTTGATGATAACTTATCACATCGCAATTGTATCCCTAATTGCACAATTTTGTTCACTCGGAATGCGACTGAAAATTTCTAACTGCACTTGTTTACACATCGGGCTAATCGTGGTTCAAACGCTAGATTCGATTGTTCACTATCGATATTTTCAGTCCGTGTTGGTAAAAAAGGCGCTCTGAGTCGGTTTGCTTGGAATTTTCTTATAGGTCCGAGTTAGGACGATCTGAGATATATTGGTAAACGCAGTGTATGATTCATGCCGATCAGACGAACATTTTTAATTTTCCTCGCCCTTGTGACGTATTTTTTTACTTCACGGATATCAATTCCTGGAATTATTTATAGAGATAACTCTTGGATTTTGCCCACGAAAATCTATCATCAGTAAAGATGTCAATTATGCGCGGAGGTTTAAGTATTTCCAGGGTCATAAGATGAATATTAAATCACCATTAGCCGACGAACATTCACCACCAACTCTGAGTGTGCGAGCTGCTCTCGCCGTCCGTAAATCTTGTTTCCGCGAGACAAGTGGGGAAATCTGCCTTGACCTTTAGATTGGAGGAGAGTGAGCTCAGTAATTTATATTTCAATAAAAATAATCAAATTATTTAGTCGAAAATATATGTCAGCTAACTTAAACTTGATATTTCTTTCATTTAAATTCCAGATAACGAGATAAAATTATAGTTGGACTTTGGGAAAACTTATCGATTGAAGAAATGAATTTTGTAGACGATTTGCATCATTTATCAAAGATTTCACGAACAAAACCTTTTCCTACATTGCTTATTCCTTTTACAACAAATTCGATGCTGAATATCCAAATGTAAATAATCAACTTCGGTCACAATATCTATGTAAATTTCTATTTTGTAGCTCTTTCCTATCCTGTACGAGGTCTCTACTTTCAATTAGACAATTATCACTTTCACTAGCATCACATTTCACTTGTTGATCAGTGAATATTCTCCATAGTCTTTTTGGCCTTTCACTTCAACGAAAAATACTAAATTTATCAGTCTTTATTAGTATGCAATATTTGAAATTTTCAGGTAAAATCTCTGAAAACTCTAGGTAATGGATTCAAATCAACGTTTTACGAAACTGCTTTACGCGGAAGAAACAGCGGAACGAGTGTGATGTGATTCACGAACCAAGGCTATTTGCGTAAGGCGTGAGAACACCCACGTTTCTATAACTGCGTGTTTGCACCGATTTTGATTCCAGATTGAGCGTATACACATACTTCGCAAACGCCCAACCAACATTTCCCACTTTTAAACGAGCGAGTAATATATTCTTCGCAATAAATTTAAATATGCCACCACGCACGATGAGATTTGAAAAAAATATTGCCGACAAGCGTGATCTGCATCTTGATATTTCTTCGAACACGGAAAACACAGCGTTACTCAAAAACTCCGTAAGAGTCCTTCGCATTCCCGCCGAGACGATGCAACATCTCTTACTCCATTTTGTATCGAACGAGCCTCCTGCAATCAACAACGCCATGACAACGCTGTGGAAGGTCGTCAACATCGACTTCCATGAGACAAAGAATGTTGACTCACGCGAGACGTGCGAAAGAGAATCGCTCTTTCAATGTCATCGGAGCAACTTTGAAAGAGAACGCGCGGGGTCGTCCAAAATGTTTGCCTCGAGACAATTCAAATATTGTTATGGAGAGGAGTCTTTTTCTTTTTTAATTGGGTTACACCTTGAAACAGTGACGCGTCGGAGATCGAGCGAATGAACCCGAAACTGGATCCAATATCCGCGAGAGAAAGTAATTACGGAGGGGCGGGGCATAAACCGTCACATGCCATGTGATCGCGCGGGTTGTGGGGATACGTGAACTTGTGCCGGAGGAAACGGAGAGCAAGCTTATTTTAATTAGTAAAATACGCACAAAACTTTATAACTGGCTATAAGCTCAATGTAATTAGAAATAATACTGAAATGTTAAAAGCTGGTAGAAATGAAAAATTAAAGATAAATCATGAATGAATGAATGATTTATTTATGTTCTGGGATAGTCCATAAGAGGAAAAATTGTGTTAAAATTTCACATTCTGCTCAAATAAAAGTGAAATAGGAAATAAAAACAATTGAACAATTTAACAAAATTGAACAATTTAACAAAAAGATTAAAATAACTTCACATTAGTCGACTCGACATGATTCAGTCTTGAAGTTAAAATTATCAGTAAAGTTTATTTTTAAATGATTCCAGAGAAGAGGAAGATTTTATATGAGAAGGTAATGAATTCCAAAACTTAGAAGCGGTGATAAGGAAGGAGTTTAGGTAGAGGTTGATACGGGCTAAGGGAATGTCAAGAAGGTTAGAGTCTGATCGGGTCAATCTATGGGAAACGCTTGTCCTGTAGGTAAATAAATTGTATTGGTAATCAGGCGTTTGGTTGTGGAAGAGAGAAAAAAGAAAGACCCCAAGAAGTATTTCCTACGAGAGTCAAGAGGGAGAATCCATATGATATCACAATAAATGATAAAAATCTTGATTTAAAAACTGTCAAGTAGAATTAACGACACCATTTATTGAAAAACTAGAAGAATTTTATGCATAAACTATATCAATTCTGTGCCTAATGAACATATTCTTATCGACTCTATCATTTATTAACATCAAATGCAACAATATTTAGGAGGGAGGATGAAAAACAGGAAAATAATGATGAACTTGAAAAATATCAATGATTAGGGCAACCTATTTTTTATAATTTTTCCAAGGATTTTCTCCAAAAGATCTTTCACTTCCTTAATACCGGATCTCGAGCAGGACTAGACGTGTAAAAGGGAGTTGTGACTTATTTGTGTGAAACTCGCTGCGAAAAAATCCTTCGCCTGGACCTGGGCTGGGTATCTTCATCGGTTAGTGCACTCGGCTTGAAATCGAAGTGTCTCGGATCGTACTCCAGTCCAGGAGAATGATTTTATTTTGCCGTGAATTTCATAAAAGTTCTTCAGCATTGGTGGGTGATTCCGTTAAAGTTGACTCTCGGCCAGTTTCGCCGGTCTTTGAGAGATTGTGAGTTTTCCTTTCATTTATGAAATGGAAGTGAAAGGCGAGATAGGAAGGGGTGGACTGAGAAAGTCATGGATGAATGTGGTGGAAGAGAGTTTACAAAGAGGATTATAACTGAACTTTTAACCATCGTAGGGATGACTATATGATCCACTATTACAGAAAAAACTTCGATAGCTCAATGTTAAGACTCGAAGAAAATACTTCTTTGATTGTTTTTTGTATTATTTGTTCAACGAAAAATCCCCAGGATATCTGTTTGACTTATTTGTTACCAAGCCATTCACAGGTAAAATGTGTGCCAGATGTGATTCAGAATTTTTATATATTCCTAATCATGTAATAGCCAACTGCTCCAAAATTCATTTATTTTAACAGCGAGCCATCTGTAGAATAATCTACCTAAACATGAAAAATTGTCCCTCTCTCTCAACATTCAAAATGAAATATTATAATGTATTACCTTCTGATTCTCAATATTTTTGCTGTATCCTTATATCATGACCTTGTTTGCTGAATTTCATACTTCATTTTATGTAATACTTTGCCCTTTACCTTTACCTTGCATACTTGTAAACTGTTTGTTATTTGCATAGTACAATGTCTATGTAAAAATGTAATGTTTCATTCAATCTTGCACATTTGTCTTTACCATTTATACTTTTTATTTTTGTTCACTAACTCGCATTACTAGGTATATTATTTTTTTGTTCTTAAGGAGCATGACTTTTGAGCAATCATAAAATATTCTATTCAATTCTAAAATTATGGTTCCAAAGAATAAGAGGGCGTGCATGAAGCAGTTCACGAGTGTAAGAAAAGCGACAGAGAAATGGAAGAATAGGGTATTGTGGAGGAGATTATTAAAGGGAAGCCAGTATCCTAGGACTGGCAGTAATAAATAGGCAACATTGCTACGAAAAAATAAAATAATAGTTATAACTAAAAGTAAATAATATGAACATCCATACCCAAAATTTGTTCGACTTAAAATTCTTCCCATTAAATACATGTTTCTTTTTAAGTTTCTGAAATTATTTTTTTGAAGAGTGGCAATTTGCCCTCGGTTTCTGGAAGCGACCATACGTATAATTTGAGAAGGAAGGTAAGTGCTTGGCATCCAAAACCAAATCTCACCTTGTTTAAGAGATCATTTGTATGTATATATGGATCCTTAAGTATTTTAAAGACTTACCTGAATCCGTTAAAAGTTTAAAAAAGGATGAAGAAATTTTGAATTTTGAAAGGAATAGGTATTGGCACATAACAATGTTGACGTTTTACACTAGATCTGTAATGTATGTACATGTACCCTGTGTTATAACTTGTACTTAATAATTAGGGTTTTATACGAATGTATGCTAGATGAATTATAATTATTGTCTCCTGTTTTTCTTGCTCACTGTTGGACTAAAATGAAATCGTCTTTTATTATTATTATATATACTTTTGAAATTAGTTTTTTCAAATGCCAGCAATGAATTTCATTTATGGAAGGCAGTCTCCACGCAGGTCTGTGACTTTTGAGGCTGCCTAAAGCTCATTGATATCTGTGCAAAATATTGTACTAAAACTGTTGAGTTATAAATATTTCTTATTCTTATTTGTCTGTTATTACCGCAAAATGGTATTGGGTGATGAGTATGCATGTATGAAAGTATGTACGTAAATCTATCCTACCATCCAGCAGATCGGTCTTGAACGGTCTTCGCCCTGACTAGGCCAAACCTCGAATACTTCGAGAGCATTTTGGACCCTGTAGAGAAAGATTGATTCAAAAATAGAAATTAAATATAAAGGATAGCTGGGAGCTTCGTTGAAAACTATTACGAGCGAAAACATAGTGTTTTTCAACTTTCAGAGGGATTAAAGTGGGGGCCCCTAGAGACTCGGAGGCTACACGCTAGGCTTAGTTTGCTTGAGATATTCAGAACTGTTATGTTTCAGAGCGACGCAGAGAATATTATCATGACGCCTCATTGCATCTCTTGGTCTGACAGACGCAATGAAATAAGAGAGTTTCATTGCCGATCAGATAGGTACAAAAAGTCGTTCTTTCTACGCACAATAAATGACCCCCAAAAAAATTAGCTCCACTAAAAACACACCCATAGAACTCATCAATTTCAATAACTTTATCCTCTCTTTACAGGGCTGGTGTCCTTGCACCCCTGCAACACGCCCATGTGGCGGCTCCCTGTGTGGTATGTAGATGTGGATGCAAATGAGCTCTCTCTTCAACCGAGTAGGTACTATATCAATTCCCATAAAGTTCAATAAATTTGGGTTCAATGTAAAAGAAAAATGATTCCATCCTTCTACCGATGTCAATTCAAAATGTCAGACACTAAATACTCTATTTTATGGCATAACTACGATTATTAAATTGCCGCGGTGTTAATCAGTAACTGTTTTCTTCAATCTTCCGGGTCTTCGTCTCCAGTATTGATTTGGGTCGACAACAGTTTCACTGGCATTCCCACCGGCGTGTTGAGGTAGCATGTTTGTGTTTTAGTTTTGGCTGTCTCGGATTGACACCGGCGAAATTGTGTCAGCCTGAGTCAACACACGAGGTGAATACCAGTAGAATGGAAAGAGTGCTCAACTAGATAATTGCCAAAAATATTATAGTGCCGTTTCCCTAGAATTTGGTGCGGCTGTGCGCTCCTGTTAGATACTGATATTAAAAACTTAGGGAGCTTTTGTTGGCGGTTAGATCGCGTTAAAAATGGATCATTGCGTAGTCCGTATGCTTATGACTATAGGCATCCCTAGGGGTAGCGACATTCAAACGGCATGCTCAGGATGTAATAATCATATAGTATATACTTTGGGAATCTCGAATAGATTTACAGTTTCTAACTGCTCTAGACAAATTTATGTCCTCCCTTCAGTGGTAGTATTGGGAGACTTCAAGTGCTGTAATGAAAACACGACACCCACTCTATCTCTTTCTCAGTGAAAGCTTTGGTGTTCTCTACAATACTTTTCATTCAGTTGCTAAAGAATACTTCCGCAGTAAAGGCGCTTTCAGCGTACGGCGTGAAAGGACTAAATAAATCAAAAGTAAAAGCCTGATTTATATTACCATATATACGTACTATTCATTCATTCACACAAACCGCCCAGCGGCGTATTAACGTATATGAATTATTCAAACAGAGAGGGAGAAAGGAAGTGGATAGGAACATATAAAATGCCAATCTTCACACCACCATTGTGTCCGTCCATTATATAAGTTACTCTCCACTTTCTTTCTCCCTCTCTTTCTGAATATAAATGTAGTTCATTACCTCCGTTCAATTATAAAAACAAAGCGTTTTGCGTCAGCAAAATATTAATATCGTGTTCTCTTCATGCTGCATAAAACTTCTCAAGTATTTAAGCATAATTCAAATATGGGTTACAATATAGAGTATGACTAACGATATGACCTTTCCCAAGCTACCTTGATGTGGTGGATTGAAAGGATATGCTCTCGCACGACCTCCCACGAGTAATGAAGCTTTGTCTTAAAGCATCTAGTGACCTCCAATGGCCGGTAAAGAAAGAGTAACCAGCATAAAGGATTGCGTTCGCCTTTGGCCGTTAGCAACGTTTCATTTGTAATGCTGAATTCCGTCATTGGCGTCCAGCACTGGCTAGTGTACTCTGATGTGTGCTGCTTCGCTCAGTTATTCTCACTCAATATAAAAAATAGACTCCCATTTCTGGTGGATGAGATAGCTAGAGTGATGGCAGCCCATCTCTAGGACCTCGGTTCTGTTGCTGGCCACCATAGGTCGTTCAATTCTAAGATTGGTTGACTGCAGTCCTCCATCATACCCTGTATAAAGCTAGTTCCCTAACATATTTATAGTTCTTTTTATGTGTTATCTTCTTTGTTTGTCCTATGTATTTATCCCTTTGCCTTCCTCTTGGGACTTTTCCATCTCTCTCTTTGGTTATTCACTTCTAAGATTAGTTGACTCAAGCCCTCCACCCTTCCCTATCTAGTGTTCTGAACCATGAACTAGTGATCCATGAACGTATTGTTCGTCCTTCGTGGGTCTTCGTCTGCGGATCTTTCCCTCTATTTTACCTTCGATTTGTTCCTCACAAACCCATTGAGTCTGAGGTTGTGTCCAATCCATCTTGTTCTCCTTTTCTCTATGGTGTTCCATATTATTCTTTCATCTTCCACTCTTCTGTAAACGTCATAATTTCTTATTCTGTCCGTCCATTTTATCTTCAGCATCCTCCTCCAGCACTAGATTTTGAAGGCTTCTAGTCTTTTCTGGTCAGCTTTTCCAATGGTCCATGCTCCATAAAGTGCCACGCTCCACACGAATATTTTCACATACTGTTACTGCCAGTGGTTGGAAAATATTCAGTGGAATTCCGATCTTTGCTCGGATGCCATTTGGAGAGACTTTATCCCTACTACTGGTCCGCCTTCATTGATTCTTATAAGTCATGACTCCTTGATGCTTAACTTCCGACGCCAGATTTCTCTTCATCCTCCCCCCATTTCCGATACAATCGTGCGATTGACCTCCGTAATCGGTTGCCTCCCCCGTGTAAACATTCAACCTTCCGTTCTATCTTGATTTCAACTATTTTTCCCTTCGCGCGCGCATAACAGAAGACAGTGACAGTAATTGAAGGTTTCACCGCGAATATGTGGATATAAAAATATACTCTATTCAACACATCAGAGAGATAAAAAAGTTATCAAGAAAAAAATCATCGGATTTGACCGGGATTCGAACCCGGCTCTCCCAATTTCCGGTCAGGTATGTTATAAGTGTATACATTTACAAGCTTTAATGGCTATTGGGAGAGTCTGGCTCGAACCCCGGTCAAATCAAATGATATTCTCCTGGTGCATTTCACGCACTTATCTTTCTGGGTGTACCTTCGCTCCCGTGTGCGTGATCACGTACCATATCAATTGTGCATTTTACATTGATTGGAAATTCTTGATTCCTCATTTTGTTCTGTTAAAAAATAGCTTTTCTTGATGGAAATCCTTGGTTGCAGGGCAAATAACTTCTGAATTAGCGTTTTTTTTCAATTTTTGTAATAGTTTACTTATGAATACGGTATCTTTATTGAATAATATTAGATTCCCTAAGAGTATTCACTTCCTTTAGACAGTATTACGAGTGTATTCCATTTATTTAGACGGAAATATACTTACTGCTTACTCATGATTCAGCCACTATAGCATTGACCACCTTTTAATTTATAGTTAATTTTGGGATAAAAATATCCCGAATAATAATTTTTTTGTTCATATCAAATTGAGAACACGATTATTTTTAGAGTAGTCAAAATATATTTAAGATGAAATGTATGTAAAGTTATTTATGGCACTATCTCGATTGTAGTTTACCTGGTTGCTACATCTTGGAAGAATCGGGTTGGTGTGGTGGTTAAAGTACTGGTTAACCATAAGGACGGCCAGGGTTCAATCCCCGCAGAAGAGGATATTTTTCAGAAAAACCTGACCCCTACGTGAATGTCTTGTGGAGGGCATTTCAACTGCGGTACTCCGTCTGTCGAATGATATGTTAAACCGTGGACCCCTTGGCGCCTTTCGTTAAGAGTCCTTCCTCCCTTACCTGCCTCCAATGGCGCCAATGACCTTAGCAGTGAGTCGTCTCACCAAATATCCAATCCAATTCAATGAAACCACGCCAATACCGCTTTTAAAGTGCGTTAACTATGAGTGACTTCCATGACAACCGCCAGCTGAAAGAATGAGATTAGCGGGAAATAAATGAGATGTGAGTGAAGTGCAATGGATATATTCTAACAGTGAATTTAACGAGCCAAAAAAAATTATAAAATTTAAAGTTATGAAATAATCTCTTCTGTGTTAATATAAATTTTAAATGGCTGCCAAAAAAGACATAGTGCGCATAATTATTTATCCTACATCCGATTATTTGATTTCTATGTAGAAATGTTAAATTAATACGGTGGTATCCAATTTAGCTCTCTAAAAATAAAATAGAAATTAACATGACAATAAAGTAGTTAAGTTCGATCCCTCTTACTTATTGAATATATACGCAGCGAGTTAAAAGCCATAATAACGCGACGTATTGTCGGAGGGGTCCGTGGCCGCGGATACTGGAGCGCTAGGCTGAGAGTGGTCGCGATGGAGGGAGGGGAGGGAGGCGGCAAGGTGGAGAAGCCCTCGCCTGGCCTACCTACGTCCATGGGTAATAATCTAAAGATTACCGCGACCCCTCCTTTTTTCAACATAATACTGTGCTACACCATTGCATTTGAGAGACATTTATTGTTTATATTGTTACATGACTTTGACAGAAAGCAGTTCGTCGGTTCGAAGCCAGGTGATGGCTATCAGCATGCATGAATTTTTCACACGATTTTTCGCCTTTTAAACGAATTTTGATCGAGTACGAGGACCGATAATTTTGATGAAAAAATGTTTTAATACTTGGTACTATGGGAAAAATGGAATCCTTACTACATCTATATCTGCGTGGTATTATGCTGGCCACCACTTGGATACGTGACAGGGGATGATTCCACTCCAGGATTTTTCTGTCTATCTTTATCATTATATGAATATGCAATCAAAAATTTCACAGCTGCGTATTGTGTTGAATGTGCTCTTTTTCGTCTATAGAGAAGTTCTAAGTCTTACACTTACTCCTCGGGCTATTGAAAACCAAGTACGTATGTCTTTGGCCTCTCCAACAAGTCGTCTCCAAGGATTTCTGTCTTCTGCCATCGCCTATTCCACTCCCATTTTCCTTAGGCCACTCTTTATTTCATCGTTCCATCGCACTCTTGGTCTCCCTGGTGGTCTTTCTTCCTTGTGATCTTCCTTTCCATATTCTCTTCATCATAGAATTTTCATTTCTTCTTAAGACATGGTCCAGCCACCACCATCTTTTGCTCTTGACCATTCCAACAATGTCTGGTCTGTTATACTGCTTTCTCAGTTCTGTCACTTTTTATTCACCATGTATCTTCTTCAAGGGTAGGGCCAAATATTCTTCTTAAGGCCTTATTTTCAAAAGTAATGAGTTTCTTTTACGACTGTTTTGTAAGTGCCCAAACCTCGGAGCCATGTAAAAAAACTGGTTACGCCATTGTTTTATATATTCTTACTTTAGTTTTCCTCGAAAGAAGTTTACTTTTAAAAAATATTATTTGACTCCAGAATGTTCTGTCTGCTGCTGATACTATGTATAGAATTTCAGCCTCCTCTCTGTTGTCATTTGTTATGTTTATTCTCAAATACTTGAATTGTTTTTTATATTAATAGTTCATTACTTCTATATTTTCGTCCTGTTCTTCTAACCTGCTGATTTTAATGAAATTTGTCTCACTTTGGATATTTAACTCACCTCTATATTTATCCATGAGATTATTCCCATTCTTTGCATCCACGCTTTGATGGCGAGTTCCAACCCCATCCTTTAAATAATCTCGCACTCAAAACATTTCTAGTTGCTCGCCGCTGGACGCGATTTACTGCAGAATACACGCGACGGCCTCAGTGAACAGGGAAAACTTTCTCTGCTTGCGCCCGAGTTACAATCGGAGAACGCTAGTGGTGTGAACCAAGCTAGGGACGTATCAGATAGAGAGAAAAAAAAGTCGTGGCTTTCGCATGGGTAGATTCCTTCGCGGCGCGAGCGGCGGGCGCGTTGAACCAGTCAACGCGGAGGCATAAAAGGAGTTGAATCACTTCCTGGATTTAGATGAGCGTTGAGCAACGTCTACATGGTGTCGAGTCTATAACAAGCCTACCTACCTTTTCCCCGGAGAGAATGGAATTTCTGCGGCTAAGATACGAAAGAGAGAGAGTGAATGGGTTCCGTGTTTTAATTACAGCACGGAGATGTGGTAACCAGAAACTATCGCTGGAGTAAGGACGTAAATTAGTCTGGAGATGTTGGAAATTGCGAGGGAAAATCTATTTGAGATTTCCGCAATAAATAGTTTAGGATTTTTGCATTATAAACATGCAAGGTTGAATATTTCGACCCGTAGGGATGCCTATAATCATGAACAGAACTTTGCTGAGGCATTTTTGTACCTGAGGCCATAATGAATAATTGCGGCTTACCCAAAATTTAAAATGACTTTTTAAAAATGCATTTCTGAAAACCTTTTTATAATGACGAAAAGATGAAACATTAGATGAAATCTGCTGAAAGTCATTTTGATTTTCATGAGGATAAGGGAAATACTTTGAAAAGGCTAGAAACATGTTACGCAAAATGTTATACTTGAAACTTTCTGGAAAATGTCCTTTGTTTGATAAATAGTTATACAATTATCAAAATATAGGGTAACTAAATGATCTAATCATTTCAAAAATAAAGTAGTAAAAATAGTGGGTAAAAAATGAGTAGGTAAAAATGCATGCGTCGCTTGTTTTCATCTTTCGTCAAAACAGACTGAAATGATGATGGCATAAAATAAGCAATTATTTAAGTCTTTGGGCGCATTTTAACAGCCATGTTTTTTTTACCATCGCCGCTGCTCTGCCCACGCGACAGAAAAATTGCGAGTATTCTCAATACGTTCATAAAAAAAATAACTCTGGGCGATGGAAAAAAAACTGTCTATTGAAAGCAAAGCACGGAAATAGAGCTGTTTATCTCTGGAGAAGGGCGTCCATCGACAGCGTTCACATTCCCGGGAGAAAGTTCCCGGGTGTCCGGCGGTGATATTTTCTGGGTGTGGAGTTCTTGCTGCTGAATGGAAGGAAAGCGCTCAGTTCAGCGGAGGTGCTGTGTAGCAGCCACCATTGGTGAGATGAGGAGGAAGGTCGAAGGTTAGGGAAACACAGTCAATGCCAGCGTACAGATGGGATTTACAATGGGGACGGGAACGAGGAGAAAGTTTGATGGGAAGGGTGTAAGGAAATGCGAAACTTGGTTTGTGTGGTGGATAGAGTTCTGCCCTCCCATCCTAAGGGCCTGGGTTTGTAAACAGGCTGTGTCGGAAATTTTTTTATCTCAACCCCAATCCCTTATGGGATTCTGTAAAGAAGAGCACTTTCAGTGAAGTACATAGTCCGTCGGCTGGGATTTTAAAAAGTTTCTTGTCTTACTCTGTTCCCTGTAATATTCCTTCTTGATCAACCATCTCACCAACAATTTATTATTTTTATTGGGGAATACTAGTTACAAGTTGGCCATATGGTGAGGTGGTTACATAAACAAATATATGAAAAAGGAATTAGTATGTTTTCTCGACTATTTTTAAAAATAAATTACATAGTCACCGCAGCAATATTTTTAGAATTGTAAAAAAAGCCCTCTGTTGTGAAGGAGTTTAATATGTACCGGCTGAATAAAATAAGTCAAATTAAAGACTTGTATAGATATTTTCATATCTAAGTATAACAATTCACCATCAATGGTGTAATATTTAATGCATGCTTCCTACAGCTGCCGGAATCAAAATATATTATTCGAACTTCCAATCAATGCATTTACCAATGAATTGGCACGAAGTGACTCGCAGAGGTGATTAACACCAGGGGTAGAAATTCGCCATGAAATAATCACTTGACTTGACCGGGACTCGAATCCGGATCTCTCAATTGCCGGTCTAACTGGCAACTGTTTGCTGACGTAACTGGCAATAAACCTGACCGGCATTTGGCTGATTCAGGTTCGAATCCCGGTCAAGATTTTTTCTGATGGTTTTGAAATGATTTTTTCGTGGTGAAGTTTAACCCTTGGTAAAATTCAAATGTGATCTCCACTATGACTATGAAACTACCTCGCTCAAACTACCGTAATACTTGCAGAAAGAAGAGAAACAATAAACCGCAATATTAAATATAAATTTAAATTTAAAGCTTCATTACTCGTGGGAGGTCGTGCGAAAGCATATCCTTTCAATCCACCACATCAAGGTAGCTTGGGAAAGGTCATATCGTTAGTCATACTCTATATTGTAACCCATATTTGAATTATACATAAATACTTATAAATTAAACGTATAATATCAGGCCCTGGTAAAAATATGAAGACTACTGTGAAAAGCAGAAGGTTAGAGGTGCTTGTGGCAAACATTTCAATGTTAGAAATACGCAAATACATTTTAGAAAAGCAGTTATCATTTCAGTTTTTTCTTCCAGCACTTTATATTATAAGGGAATGGATGAGAAACAGGTTATTCCATGTTCCCCCTCTCTATTCAAAAAGAAGAAATTCCCTCAGTTATTTCTCTGCTTGGTGATCGCAGTTTTTTAGAAAATGGTCCATCCTAGAACTGGCGAAAGTGATTGAAAATAAAAGCTTTGTACTTTCCCGGTGGATGTTTAGGATGTAGATCTCTCGGGACTCCAACCATGGTCATGGTCATATTACACCTTTGATGGTGGTTTTCGGCGCCGACCTTCCTATGGGGTAGTCTGCCATCGACCTTGGGGTGAATCTGAGGACGAGGGCAGACTACGTCTTCGAGACATCGGTGTCAAAAAACCACCACCATCCGGTTGGAAACCCGAGAGCTGATTGAGAGAGAGAATCAGTGATTCAATCTCGTCACTCGCCATTATCTTTATTACTGTTCTCACGTAAATTATTATCGTTGTTTAATTTTATTTACACATATATTTTTCATACTTAAGAAAAGAGATGATGAAATAATTTTTAGTTTGTCTGCTATTATGTCGGCCCCGGTGGCGTCGGGGTAAAGTCTTCGCCTGCTATATCCAGGGGCGTGAGTTCGAGTCCCGAATATTTCTCCAATCATGATACATGGGTTTGTACGTCTGGTTTGGGGTAAGAGGTGGAGGTATCGTTTCATTCTGTCCAGTATTACCAAACAATTTAAAAATAATTATTGTGTTTCGGACCCTCGGCCTAGGGAATGGCACATGGAATAATATTGATTTTTTATTTTCCTTCTATAAAAAAGTTGATCATGTACAATATGACTTCAGTGGACGGTCACCTTCCTAAATTACCAGCCAGCCCAATTCGAAGTACGTATAAAATTCTTTTCATTAGCTCCTACTCTCCAGCAGCACATTCCTCAGCATCCAATGGTATTTCCAAGTTGAGACACACGACAAAGTATCGCCGTGACTTGCAGTTTGGAATCTGCGATTTTTTTCCAAAACAAACAAAAATATACTTTCCCCTGGCCCTCTTAACAGCTTGGCGCGACATTTTGGCTCCAAAACTTCTTAATAAATCGCACACATAGGGCCCACTTTTTTCGAGAAGAAGATAATTTGAATGGTATGTATGAGTGTATTTTTTAAAAGTTGACCGTCGCCCACTTTTTCGGTGAGACTCGACTCGGGAGCCAAGTTGAGACCAACGAAGAGATGAAATATAAACGTTTACCAGTGGAAAGCAAGGAAAAGTTTCGAGGGTCAAGGAAATATAAGGTATGCGGTTCGAACATCGCGGCTGACTGCCAACTTGCGGGTAAATCAAAGTCTGCTCTTCGCTTTCTTTTTCAGTCATCAAATGGGGGCCCTTGAAATATAAGAACAGCCTTAAACGGGTATTTCGACAGCTTTTGCGTTCAATGACCAAGAGCAGAACAGGTATGGTGTAGGTTGTCATGAACTAATCATAGCTTAAGAAACACATCCAATCCCACCTGCTACAGGTCAATAACTAAGAAACTGACTCCGAATCCTTAATGAAAATATTCTATGATGTGATTACAAAACATACCTCAATTTTTGCTATATCCATATTTTATTTGCGTTAAATATTGTATTTTCCTCGCTAAATACTCTTTATTTGTATTTTCTACCTAGGTTATTATACAATTCAAGCCATTTTCCAGCTGGCCATGAAAATTAAAGAAATAAATGATTAACTTACTCCTAATTTGAATGTTTCCATTATATTGAATCAATTGTAACAATTACTTTTCATCCCTATACCACCAGATAGTTAACTAAAGGTTTCCAATATATAAAATACGTCACCTATAAGCCAATGTTGACATTCACGTGGTATAATATGCATAAATTTGAATTGGTTTCCTGTCCCAGATCACATTTCGTAAAAAAACGTAAAATCTAACTCATTAAAAATAGTGAAATTGTGGCTTTGAAAGCAATCGAAGCTTTTCAATTCTTAAGGTAGATTGAGCGAAATATCATGTCACCTAGAAATAAATGAAGTTGGTCTCGTCTTAAAAGAAAAATACCTCACCCTTCCGAAGATATCAAATTAAAAAATAAAAGTATTTAATAATAGTCAAATTTTAAAGGCAAATAATAAAAGCACTATTTCCGAGATATTTCATGAAAAATGCCAGATCTTTTAAATTTGAAATGATACGTTTATGCACTACAGAGAGACATTAATTTAAAAAATAAAGAATTTATAACAACTAGATATCGTCGAAAATCTAACAGTGTATTGTTTATGTTTTCTCAACTATTTTTGAAAATAATTCATATTGTCACTGCAATAAATTCTGCGGGATCCCAAAAAGCCTTCCGTTGTTAAGGAGTTTCAACGTACCGCGCGATAAAAATGAGTCAAGTTAAAGAATTATGTGGTTATTTATATTTAATTACTTAGAATTTCAGTCATATTGAAGTATATTTTTGCACCATTGGTAATTGAATATATTGTTCATGCTTCCTACAGCTGCAGAAAATTAAAACTTATAATTCGATTATGGCCTCCATTATGATTACGGTTTTATCTCGCTCAAACTGCCTTAATCCGGTCGTAAGCACCAGAATATTGGGAGTTCTTCAGTATCGCAGTATTAACTGTGAATTCTTATAAACGAAAATTTACCCGTTTGACATGGTGGTCAGAGACGATAGCTGTTCGATTTCTTGTTCCTGCAAAAACGAGTTTTTGGAAATTAACAGATTGGGGAAGCATTAAAAGAGTGAAAATGGCCTGGACCGGAAATATGGCTATTGATGGGGGCTTATAAAGAAATATATATTGTGGAATATTCATTAGTTTTTTATGGGTTCGTCCCTTAATCAAAAGGTTTGGTCTCCGGGTTTTCCCGCTGAGCCAGTCTGGAATTTAATGCGGAATAACTCGTCGGGAAGCAGAATGGGATGTGAATTCGAGATTCGGTGAAGTACCGCGAAATGGATGTCATCACATCAGTAACAGACCGACTTAGCTCGATAAATCAAGCACCTCTAACCTTCTGCCATCCACAGTAGTCCTCATATTTTTACCATGGCCTGCTATTATACCTTTTAATATTGCGACTCATTGTTCCTCTTCTTTCTACCAGTATTAACGTGGTTTGAGCGAGATATTTCCCCAGTCATAATGGAGATTATATTCGAATTATACGTTTTAATTTCAGCAGCTATAGGAAACTTGGATTAAATATTGAATTGTTAATTGTGCAATAATATACTTTCCTATGACTGAAATTCTTAGTAACCAAACAAAAATATCCACATAAGTCTTTAACTAAGAATACTAATTAGTCTTCACCACAACTTCATTATGCATTCTGAAGTTTTCCCAAGAGTATGAAATTCACAATAAAAAGCTATTCACCTTTATGTACTAATATTTGACTTAAACCCTGCATTTATCATGGGTACATTGACCAATAAAATTCCCCTGGCCATTTTTAACCATTATTTTAAAGATATTTTGAACAAGATTCTTCCTGGCCATAATATAGTGACCATATATGAAATTTACGTTTTAATTTTAACAGCTGAGGGAAGCACTAAGTAAACATTTCAATATTAATACTGCAACAATATACTTATGTATGACTGAAATTCTAAGTAATGAAATAAAATATTTATATAATTCTTTAACTTGACTCATTTTTTTCGCGCGGTACGTTCAAAGCTCCTTAGAAACGGAAGTTTTTTTTTACAATCTAATTAAAATTACTGCCGTAACTCTGTGATTTATTTTCAAAAATAGTTGAGAAAACATTCAAACTACACACTGTTACTTGTTGACGAGATTTAGAGGTCATAAATCCTCAATTTTTTAAATAGGGGGTCTCTGGAGTGGATATACGATAGATCCCCACTTTACGATATTAATCCGTTCCGCAGGACCGTTCGTAAAAGTGAATTTCGTCGTAAAGTGAACCGCCATTTATCTGCATCGGGAACGGTTTTCACGGAACAATAACTATTAATGTGTTGCTATCGTAAAGTAATGCAGTCCGTGTATAAATAAGGGTTAAAATATTTAAGGAATTCATAATAATTTATGGGTGTAAAATTTCGTCGAAATCTGAAATTTGCGCGCATTAGTCTGCCTATTGTAAAAGCGAATCCATCGTAGAGTGAATCAATCGTAAAGCGGGGGTCTGCTCTACGTACCGTTTCCTATCTAAAATGGCTGTTATTTTTTTGTTGAAAATCTCGGAAAGTAGTGCGGTAACGGGCTGATATTTTGGTATTTTTGGAGGGGTGAGGTATTTTTCTTTCAAATGAGACCAAATCCGTCGATTCCCAGGTGAAATGACATTTCGCCGAAACTACCCCAAGTTCCAACGCACTATAATTGCCAGTAACATGCGCCGATTCCAGCAGCTCTGGCGTGGTAAACAAGTTTAATAGTGTAGACACTAACTAGCATTTACACGGCGGAATTCATTACCGTATTCCGGTTACTAGGGTAAATGATAGTAACGTGAGTAGAACAAAAGGAGGATCGTGAATCGGAATTTTTATATCTCCTATTATTCAGTAATTGAATGATTTTAAGTACTTCTTTTTAAATTATCTCCGCCTTTGAAAATATTGCCTCTGCAATGACAGAAATGACATAATTTTCTTTTCTTCATGATGTGTAACGATAAGTCCTCGTCCGCAAAATTTATTTGTGGTTTACATTTTTATTCCCATTCGCAGTCACGTGAACATCATTTCATGGGATTCTATGCAATTTTATCGCATAATCGAAATCCTGCTAGTGGGCAGCATGAATAATGAAGAATCCTTCCATCTTTTGAGCGGACGTCCCAGAGATCTTCTGCTTCTGGCTCTGATTTAAATATTTTTGGGGAATTCTTTGGGTAATTTGGGTATCCTTTATTCATTCTTTATACGAGTTCTCTTCATCTATTTCTGTATTTTCGCATCGTTTCGTCGATACCTTGTGTACTGAGTTCTTGCCACATAGCCGTCCATCCTTCTCTATCTGTCCGTGTGCAGGCAGCAGCACATTTTAATTTCATTTCAGATGTTTTCAATCTTTGTTCAATTCCTTTTATGATTGTCTTGGTCGCGTAGCTATTTATTACATACGGAATTACCGTTGTTTCATAACATTTTATTTAAATGTCTTTTCTTACCTTATTTTCCAGAGTACACCGTATTGTATGTACTGTTGATATAATTGAAGCTGGCCGTTTTCCTGTGTTTTTCAATTTCATTGCCGTATAAAGACATATTTCGAAGAAAGTTATCGGACATGACTTGTTCTATACCTTGATTGTTTCAAGCTTTTTTTACATGCGATCGGATGATCTGTTGATGCCGCTACATTGGTCTTTTAGGTCAAGATCTAAAAGTAGGGTTATAGCATATTTTGAGCTGTAAGGATTGTGTGCGCGGTGTTTTATCCATTCTTTTCATTCATCCATTATATTCCATCTCCATACCAAATCGTCAGTATTTACATATAATAGCTTTCTTTGTACTAAAAAAATGTAATTTGTACCGTCAAAACGTTTCGGAAGAGAATGGAGGCACATTTGTTGGGCGGTTAGACTGTACGTATAGCAATATATTCCTCTGTTCCATTGCCGTAATCAGTCATCAATGAATAAATTCAAAATCAGTTCATTGAACTACAAGATATATCATGTATCTTAAAAACGAATCATAGTAGAATGCACTCCTTCGAGCCTGACCAATGGAGGGGGATACTCAGCGTAAAATAGATGAAAAAATCCGAAGGTTGAGCCATATAAAAGAATAGAAGAGAACTTTCATGTTCTTGTATCTATTCTAATCCGATTCTGTCCGAGTCACTGCTTATTTTGCGTAGAAGTTTATTTCCCATCGTAAAACTGGCTTTATGAGCTGCCGTGTCCTTCGGCCACTTTCGTTGTTAGGTCTTGCATCAACGGCAAATTGGGTCGACGACCAATTAAGTCGCGCTGAGGTGCTATCTCCGTTAATGCCACTGCTGACGTCAAAAGTCAAAACAACACCAAAAACTAAAGATGTCTTTCAAGCCTGAGTAGTGAATGGATGATAATTTTGGGCCAATGATATATTGTGGTCTCATCGTTACTTATTCTTATTTATATTATCCTTTCTGGCCCTGAATTAAGGAACAATCACCTATTCGCCAAGACATGAAATCTTCCTTAAATACGACCTCTGTCCCACAGACAGTTCCGGACCGGGAAGAGAATGAATTTTACTCTCCGGCACTCATGATTCTGATCATGGTACCGTAGACATTAATAGAACGTGCAGGCCTTTCCTGTGGCCACTTTGCCCTACTACTAATAGATCAGCGGTACCCCATCCCGTGAAACCATCCCTCGAAGTGTAAGGGGAAAGGCTAAGTGATGATATATTACCTATGCCACAAAAGTAAGCCAATCATCAGCATAACATTTCTTACTTTGGGAGGAAGGGATGTTCGTATGAGTGTGAGAAATAGAGCAGAAGCTGTACCAGCGACCGACCAGGCGTGACAGTATACCCTTGCAGCGCCCGCCGACGGCCAAACCTGACGCGCCGAAGCGTCTCTTTTTACCATTGTTATTGTTTTCTTCCTGATAAGAAGCATGTCATTTTTCGGATTGGCTTCCTTTCTTTAACCATTTTATGCAGCGAACAGCCGCAAGACTCTCAGATCACCTTTCTAGATAAAAATATAGGACTGTGACGATTATGAGACAACACAAAAAATAAAACTTTTGGCCAGAACTTTGAAATATCTGAGTATCCTATCTTCTATTACAGGAAGCCTTCATCACTAATAACGTGGCTGATAAGTCCACCCTGGGATATCAATTGTTAAAAATGTATAAAAATGTTCATATGTGATAATGGAGCGTGGCTCAATATCAATTTCATACTCCAAACGGTGGAGATATATTTTATGGTATTCCCTGTACTCACTACATCAGATGGGAGGGTAAACTGTAGGCCTACCGTAATAAATCCCTCTCGATCAAAAGTGTCAATTTGTGAGGTTAAGTTTTTAATTACGAGGGTAAGTCAATAAATAACTCGCAAAACTGGATAGAGGAAATAATAATCAAAGAAACTTCATGAAATTTATTTCACTTTTCTACGTGTTCACCCTGTACATTCAGACAATTATCCCATATCTTTACAAGTCCTTGATAGCTGGCAGCAAAGAAGCCTCCTGTTTGCTGTCGCATTCAACGGGAAACCTCTTGGACTACGGCATCATCATTCTCAAAGCGTCGGTCACCCAAATGATTTTTTTAGGGGCCCGGACAGATGAAAATCACTGGGGACTAAGTCGGGACTGTACGGTGGATTTTCGAAGCGTTCCCAATGCAATGTTTACGACTGATGCCGATGATGAAATGCTGACGTTTGTGACTCATTTATTGACTTACCGTGGTATATTGTTTGCGACGGATTCGAGGCAAAAGCATTGCTCCTTCCATGCACAGAAGGCTGTTTGCGAGCCACGCTTTCTACAGGTCTTCCTACGTTACCTAAGACAATTATCTAAAGCTTAAGAAAAGGTCGCGGAAATGACCTTCACTCATGATCGCCTCCCCTTTTCTAACGTATTCTTAGTGACTCCTATTGTCGCTGTTATGACAAAATATTTATCCAACTCATATATTTCGAATGGCCTTCATTTTCCATACTATATTTTAATGGAAACTACAGGTCTTCTGCACTTTTATTCTTTCCTCTCCACGGGTGCCTTCACGAGCGACGAGTTTGAATGAGCTTCTTCATGGTACCACCTCATTTCTCGGTCTCAAAACGGTCTTTTATTTTCAAAATCCCATCCACGTGTAATGGTGAATACTGAATGAAATCTGTCTTTTGATCCAATCCTTCCCATTTTTCCCGCATCAGTGGCTCTCATTCCTGCTCCTAATTCACCTCTTGACTGTCGTTGTTTTCCTGTTTTGGTGCTGTTTTGTGCATTGTACATCGCTACTTTTCTATCAACTGTTCTTTATATGAGAGTATAATATTGTTTTTGGTCCTTGTTTTGGCCATGTTGAGAGAATGGTAGAGGAGAGAAGACTAACGAAACATATTTATGATATGCTTCAGCCAGTTAAGCTACCGAGGCTTCCTCTCCCCCTGTGTATTCCGGAACTCGGCCGGAAATCGAGGGATCCGGGTTCGAGTCCCGGTCGTGGCGGATGATTTTTCCTCAGTGGAATTTCTCACATGTGCATTGCAGGTGACTCCGTAAAGTTAATTCTAGTCCCGGTACACTCAACATTGGCCTCTATCATAAATTACCTTACCTCACCTCCTTGGCCGTTGAAACCTCAGCAGGTTTTTGGCCTCACCAACAATGCCTCTCCATGTTGTTCTATCTTCTGCTCTTTGAAGTGTAGCCCCAAGTCTATCTATGTTCTTTTCAACTTGGTCCTTCCACCTCATTCTTGATCTATCAGGTGGTCTTCTGCCTTCAGGGTTTCTCAGGTATAAAGTCTTGATGATTGCAGTTTCCTCTTTTCTCCACACATGTCCTGCCCATCTTAATCTTCGGCTCTTAGCCATTGCCACTATGTCTGGGTATGTATACGTGTCTCATAACTCTCTGTTCTTCCTAATTCTCCATCTATCTTGGTCTTGAGGAAAATCTTTGGCCCAGTTCAATGAAACTAACTTTATTTTTAAAAATTCGAGGAATCCGGGTTCGAGTCCCGGTCGTGGCGGATGATTTTTCCTCTGTGGAATTTCTCACATATGCATTGCAGGTGATGCCGTAAAGGTAATCCAAGTCCCGGTACACTCGAAATTGGCCTCTATCGTAAATTACCTTACCTTACCTCCTCGGCCGTTTAAAACCAATCATAAATACGTGTCGTTATTCTTCTCTCTACCTCTCTTTCAAAATGGCCAGACCAAGGGCAAAAACAAGAGTAAACACGTATAAAAAACAATTGATAGAAATGTAGCGGTGGAGAATGTACAAAACAGAACCTATCGAAGCAAACAACGATAAGCTAGAGGTGAAGGAGCAGAAGCAGGAATTAAAGTGACAGATGCAGGATAAATGGAAAAGATAGGATCATGCGACAATTTTCATCGCTGCACTGCGCGTGGATGGAATTTTGAAGATAAAAGAGATGAGATGGTGTGAATTTCGTACTTATGATAGTGGTGTGAATGGTATGAGAGGAAGTGATAGAAGACCTGGGAAAGTCATGGAAAAATGCGGTGAAGAAGACTCATGGAGATAAGGAATCTTACGTGTTAGGAGTCTTAAGGTGGCTCTCTGGCCCCGGGGTCACTCATTCCAGAAATTGTGAAAACTGAAGTATAACATATTTAAAGTACATTTGATAAAATTAGATGAAAACAAATACTGAACTACCATAAACATTGCATGTAAACATGGTAGTTTAGTATTTTTTCATCTCGTTTAGTTTTCGTTAGTATTTCCATCTAGTTTAGTACCTATTCGCTTATTTTAGACTCAAGTGGTCGGGCTAGAGCCACCTTAAAATGAAGAGAGCTGGAATGATACAATGAACGAGTGTAAAAGAAGTAGGAAAGGATGCAAGAATGATGGAGAAAATCATGGAAAGAGAGCTTATTTTCTAAACCTTAAAGCAATAACTAAGTTATCCAACTTTGCCTATTCCGAAAGAGAATGCCTTGATGGGTATGTGTACATGTTATTTGTCCAATTTAATCGACCTTGCGCTGTTTTTGGGTGATGGAAATAACTAGATAAATGCTCTCTATCTCTAACTTCAACCAACCGGTCAATTGTTCGCGAAGAGCGTGACCTCGATGTATTGGCTCTCACAGGCGTACGGCTGTGTTGTATTTACATACGAACTATGAGGTCAGGTGGAGAGATTGAGGAGGAAGAGATGTGAATGACCCGCGTATGTTAGCGTTGGTCCTTAAATCTGTCAATCTTGGGGTTCGACAACAAAAGGGAAATCTCGGCAAATACCTGTCTTATTTAGTACGTCTCGGAGGAAGTTTCGAAAATTCCTGACGGAAAATTCCGGCTCGACTAAACGTTTTATGGAAAATACAAATTATTTTCCGTACCATTTGATAGGATGTTTGTGTTTCCTCCGCCCGTCCCCCCCTCAGTCGCGAAGAAATTCTCTGTCGTCATGTGTCATCTCGATATTAACGATCGTGACTGATCGCTAATATCGAGACAAGATCGATAGTTCATTCATATTATTTCTTATTTTATTTATATATTTATTTTTATTTTTACTTTCTTATTTTATTTTTATTTCCTGATTATTTGCCAATGTATTTTTAATTTTACAGCTATGTATAAACTTATTATTATCATTTCATGTGTATTTCATGAATTGTTTTTGTTGGTATAAAATTAGCTTAATCTGTCTGTAGGTTTTCACATGTTTTTCACACTCCCCTTCAAGTGCGGGTGTTGCCCTGAAGTGGATTTTTTCGTCAAGTGAATCACCTCCTTATTTCCTTACGTTTTTCCGCATATGTACATACCTTTTTTCACACTTATTTCATGTATTTTTCTGACGAGAGTTAAGATGAAAGAAGGGAATTCCTTAGTCTCAAACTCACCCCAATAAAGACGCATTATTATTATTATTATTGTATCGTATCCATCATTCGATTGCAGAATTCATTGCGGGAGTTCAAATGTAACGAAATCAGGACTTGATTATAAATATCTCGTTATTCTTCCTTCCATGTCCTCAATTCAGCATTAACCTCGTTTCTTGACTGTCCAAGAAATGTTCATTTTTTAACTACCCCATTCTTTTTGTGTTGCACTCCTTCAGCAACATATATTTTTTTAAATGGGTCAAAGACCGTGAGAGTTCTAGTGATCTCATCATAGTCAACGCTAAAGGCTCTTATTTGAATTTCAACAGCTTATGTTAACGATAAATTATCATATTTTAATAAAATAACTACCTAGTAATTCATCAAAGATTTTCTGTGAAGCACACCTGTTTGAAGCCATCAAAGTGACAATGGAAGTTTAAATTTGGCTGGAATACGGGTTGTGATCTTATTAGGCTACATTCATTCATTTCAACTTGCCCGTTCAATTCTAAGATTTTTTGACTGCAGCCCTCCGCCCTTATCTAATGCTAGTTCCCTTACCTCTTGGTATCTCTTCCCATATACTTTTCTATTTATTTGGTCCCTGAACTTATTCCTGGGCCTTCCTCCGGGGACTTTTCCCTCTATTTTGCCTTCAATTATGTTACTCACAAACCCATTGTGTCTCAGGGTGTGTCCAATCGTTCTTGTTCTTCTTTTCTGTATGGTGTTCCAAATGGTCCTCTCCTCTTTTATTCTTCTGTACACTTTATCGTTACTTATTTTGCAGTCCAATTTATCTTCAGCATCCTCCTCCAGCATCAGGTTTCGAAGGCTTCTAGTCTTTTCTGGTCAGCTTTTCCAATGGTCCATGCTTCCGATTCATAGAGTGCTACGCTCCACACGAGGGGTTTCACATACTGTTAACTGGTTTGTAGTCCTTTCTTCATTGAGCACAGCAGTTGTCTTGTTCCCATGAACGCCTTCTTAGCTGGGACAGTTCTCCACTTGGTGTCCTTTGAACTTCTTCCATCCCATGTGATTTTAGATAGGTGAAGATAGGTAAAGAGATAAGTGAAGGGATTCAAGAGCTTACTTTAACGATAAATCAACATACTTTAATAGTATATCTAGTAATTCATTAAAAACGTTCTGTAATTCACGCCTATTTGAAGGCATCCAAGTGACAAAGGAAGTTGAAATTTACCTGAAATACGGGTCGTGATTTAGTTAAGCTTACACAGTTGTTTTAAGTTTTGGCACACGAGTATAATCATTCGTTTTTTCTTTGCTTTGTCATTTTGACAATTGACGGTCGAGCTCATTTGCACCATTGAGGGTAGGTGGGTGGGTTAGTAAAGGAAGCAGCATGGTGGGGTTGTCGGAGGGGTGATGAGAACCCCGCGTCAGTAATACTCCGCGCTTGCCTGGAGCACCAAGAGGTCCACAACTTGGCGTACCGTCCGACGGACGAAGCACTGTCTTTGGAGTGAACTCCGTGTGGCTGTGAGGATTGAGATTCCACTGAAAAATCCATCTCTGCTGGAATTTAAACCTGGAACTTCGGAATGGGATGCCCCATCACACGAACTACTCTAAAACCCGATGCGTGACAGTAATCCCTCGTCTTTCTGAAACTATGCGTATTTCATGCAAATCTAATCTGACCATTGCTCTTGTCATAAGGTGGAACTATGAATCTACATCTACATACTACCCTGCGAGCCGCCGCATGGGCGTGTGGCAAGGTGTGTTAGGACACTATCCGTATAAATATGTAAGGGATAAGGTTCTGGAAGGTGAAATGGTGACGTGTATTATGTAAGTGTATTTATTGGAGCTCAGTTTTTATTGTGGTCGCTTATTGTGCGCGGAAAGAACGAGTTCTTGTACCTATCTGTTCGGCAATGTATCTCTCTTATTTTATCGCTTCTGTCAGATTTAGAGATGTAGTGAGACGTCATGATAATGTTCTCTGTGTCGCTCTATAACACCAGTTCTGAATTCTAATCTGACCATTGCGCTTGTCATAAGGTGGAACTATGAATCTACATCTACATACTATCCTGCGAGCCGCCGCATGAGCGTGTGTCAAGGGGAGTTAGGACACCAGCCGTATAAAGATGATAAGGTTTTGGGAGGTAATGGTGACATGTATTATGAGAGTGTAATTAGTGGAGCTCAGTTTTTATCGTGGTCGCTTATTGTGCGCGGAAATAGCGAGTTTTTTGTACCTGTCTATTCGGCAATGTATCTCTCTTATTTTATCGCTTCTTTCAAATATTGAGATGTAGTGATGCGTCATGATAATAATCTCTGTGTCGCTCTGAAACACACCAGTTCTGAATTCCTCAAGCATTGCCTACGCCTAGCGTGTAGCCTCCGAGTCTCTAGGCTCTCCCACCTTAATCCCTCTTAAAGTTGTGAAACACTATGATATCTTAATACGAAAAATTAGCTGTTTTTGCCGTGTATACATGATTCGACAGTTAAAGTGACACACCTTACAACAGCATTGCGACTTCATACTTAGCGTGGGATTTTTCTATCATCACTTGCTAAGTCAGTTATGACTATAATTGCTCAGATAAGCCAAAACAGATTTTCAAAAATCATGCTCTTTGTGTGTCCTTGAAATTAAAGATCTGCATTGTTCAACCAAAACAAAATTCAAGTCACGACAAAAGAACACAATTACATAATTCTTGGATAACCCGAGCTGGCAACCCAAGCATGCACAGAATAATGTCAGAGGAAAACTATTTTCAGAGTTTTCGTCTCATTCGATGATTCCGACATCTATTAAGACAGTTTATATCGCTTTTGCTGCACTCAAGGGATGAAGATAACGAGCATGTTAAGTAGGTCAGTAAAGAATTCCAAGGACGCCAGTCTCTTTAAAAGCCTCATGGATGGAAAAGTGGGTTTAGATGAGGAAGTTTCTCAATTCTAAACATTATTACGGTCGAATTCAAGAATCATGTGAGATTATTTCAGCCTTCTGGTTGGGTCGGATTAAGAGCTCGCGTGACTCTGGGATATAATCGCGATGGGGCCCCATAATGGTGGCCTATTGTGGCCTTTTCGGCCTCGTTCTGGGCCCCCTTGAATATTTTGGGCCCAGAAGGGTTGTTTTTGAAGCCACTCGGAATGATTTAGGGCACGTAACTAAGGAGTCACGCGGTACAATCACGAAGGGTACGAGATTTTGATGAAACAAAACCACACGTAATAACCTCACCCAGCCTTCCCCATCGAGTATTTTTCACGGCAATATTGATAATGTTGTTAAATATAACGGTTAAAGACAACATAAACGATATATCGGATACTTAAATTATCTATTCGCGAGGGGAAAACGCACCAAATTCTCCAATCATTCGTTGTTGTACCACGTGCCTCCTTAGTTACGAACTCCGAATCATTCCCAGCGATTTCAAACACAACCCCACAGGCCTTCAGTTCCTCATGGTCCCCTTAATATAGGAATTCCCTTTACAGTTCATTCCTTGTATACTGCTTCTGCTTGTAGAAATTTGATGTTTCCAAGCGTTGAAATTCAGAAGAACTTCTTTGAAACATAAATTGATCTTGTTTATAAACATTCGAAAGGCATGGACTGTAACAGCTACAGAATAAATGAGACTGGAAGCCATGGAAACAGTGGCGGGTTACAATATGGCGGCCGCCCCTCCCCCTGTAATACCTGGTGTAATAGAAAAAATGATGGCTGTAAGGTTTTCCAACTGTTCCATTCCCCCACACCCCCAAAGGGTAGAGCGCGCCCCTTCCGCCAAGACAACGACCCTAATCCACTCCTTCATGGAAATGTAGGGCTTTCAATTAATAATGAAGATCAACTCGACGGAGGGAATCATCAAGGAAAAACTTATAAGAAGAGCTGAGGAGAGTAGATGGCTGTAAAAACGCTAAGAAGACGAGGAGTTGAACTTTTTAGTCTTATTCTGAGACATCAATGCCTCCTAAAAAATAACATGGATGGAGAGAGCAATGGGAGGAATTGTCGTGGAAGATCAGGGAAAGATGGCGTAATGAAAGTTATAAAGTAAGTCAAAAAGATTAATTTTTAAGAGACGCAGGATCTAGCTGAAAAGCGAATGAACTGGAGAACCTAATCAAACTAATCTCCACATTGACGACTGGTGATGGTCACAATGATGGTAATTTAAGACTCTACACCTCCGTTAAAAGGGCAGGATTGAATCAATAGGAAACGGTGAGTTAATTATTGGAAATTTATTTATTTTAGAACCGTTGATTAAACCAATTTTGTGGTTCGTGGGAGCAATCAAGAAGACGGAATTGCCTTATAAAGTCGGGCTGCAAAAACTTGTAAGAGTGAAAGAATTTGATTTTTTGGGTAGTTAAATTATTAGCAATGGAAGAAGCAAGAAGATATTTTGAGTACAATTGCCCAAGCAAAGAATAATTTAACTAGAAGAGGAATATAGAATTAAATTGAATAAACCTTTATTATACTCTGGTACAGGTCCCCACCAGAGCAACAATATGATGCACTGAAATAGCAGCGAGGTGAATTACAAAAATTAACAAATGATTGTGTTTAAATCAGAAAATAAAGGAGCATAATAACAAAGGGAAAGAAAGTAAAAAAAACCACCCTATTAAGGAAAATAACTGCACACGTGTTACAATTGAATTCAAAGATAGGTATAGACATAACGCAAGATACTCGATGGGTAAAAATCCTTAAGTATACAATACGTATGAGATTTGAAAAAAGCATTTTTAACTGTGAATACAAAAAATATGAATGGACAATGAAAAAGAAATCAACTTTTTTCTATAAAAAATAAGTTATGAGAATTAAATACTGAAAAGGCTAAACTATTCAGGAAACATTCTTTTAATAAATACCCCTATAATATAGATTGAAAAGTTGCCAACGAATGAGATTTCCTCAAATCAATTAGAACAGAATTCCAGAGTTGTGAGGCGGCCACGACAATCGACTTGTTGAAGGTAGTGGTTCGGGATATACTAACAACTAGTAATACCATTTATTCAAAAGTTGAAGAATTAACTTGGTGGAAGGTCAAAATTATAGTTAGTCAAACTTTGTAACTTCCAAAAATTTATTATTGAATGAACAACTAGTTTCTGCAGTTACGCCATCTTCAGCACAATGAAGTACATTCTAGAATAAATTTGTGGATGTTACAAAGTTTGACTTACTACTAGTAATACAAGCCTGGAAGTAATGAAGCATTTAATTTTATCATATATTTGGGGCATAATTTTATATGGCAGTGAAGCCTGGAGAATAACATCTACCGAGCAAAAGCGATTCGACATCTACATACTACCCTGCAAGCCGCTGCATGGGCGTGTGGTGGGGGGTGATTGAACAACAGCCGTGTAAAGATATAAGAAATATGGTTTTGGGTGGTGAAATGGTGACATGTATTATAGGAGTGTATTTAGTGAAGCTCAGTTTTTACTGTGGTCGCTTACTGTGCGCGGAAAAGAAATCAATTTCTTTGTGCCTATCTGTTCGGCAATTTATCTCTCTTATTTTATGGTATTTGATGGACTTAGATATGAAGTGAGGTGTCATGATTATATTCTCTGTGTCGCTCTGAAACGCGCCAGCTCTGAATTTCTCGAGCAAACTAAGCCTAGCGTGCAGCCTCCGAGTCTCTAGGGGCTCCCAACAAATCCCTCTAAAAGCCGTGAATCACTATTATCTTCGCTCGCAGCAGTTATTAACGAAGCGCGCAGCTCTTCTTTGTATTTAATTATTTTTTTGTTACATCTTTATGACCAGGGTCCCAAAATAGTATAATTAAAACAAGGTAGTAATCCCAATGAGTAACAAACAAATTTCAAACTATTTGTCAAACAAACAAACGAATGTCACATCATTCAGTTAAACCAAAATATCTATAGGAATGAAGGCCGCTTTACGTGGTACATTTTATTGTACAAGACGAATGCATGAACTCTTTCATGTGAAAAATTGTAATGAGTAAATCGGGAAACTGTTGGATTGTCCAAATAACCGAACAGGAAATATAACCTGCTCTAATTCCATTCAGTTTCTCGTACAATCTATGATACATTCGTTTGTGAAATAAAATGTACCGTGCGAAGCGACCTTTATAATTTGTACCGCTAAATTTAATCAGCTTTCATTTTTCTCAGTTGGAATCAACTTTAACCACATTTTTAAATTTTCCTTCATTTGTAATTTCTTCACTCATTTAATGAACAAGAGTAAGTTTAACACCTAAAAATACTCAACCTTGACTCATTTAAGATGTCCAAAAAACCATAGAAAGCGATACATAAACTTCCTCCTCGGCATATATGACAAATGACTGAGAATGTAAAAAAGGAAAACTGCGCCAAGTGGAATGAAATCGATAAAAAAGCTAAGAATGCGTATCAGCAACGGGAAAGGTGAAACAGGAATATAAATAAACAAAGGACGCTGAAAAGAATTCAGCTCTTTGCCAGCGCTTTTCGAAATATATTTAGAAGCAGCAGAAGCGGCTAAAGAAACACGAGCGTCAGAAATCAAGGTGAACGTAGGAATAGTAAACATGCTCCTCTCATGAGGATGACATCCCGTTTCTCGAAGGGACACTGAAAAGTTCTTCTCGAATATCTAGAATAATTTTATTATGTTCTAGGTTTCTCCCACAAAAAAAGGAAAATACATATCAAAATCTGCTTTTAATGAAAAAAAGAACAATATCTGGCCAACATCTCACATTGACGTAAAATAAAAAATTCACTGCCACAGATAATTAACACTAAATACAAAATGGAAAATATGATATAAATCAGAAAGAGATAACATACAAACAATAGTTTCTCAGATCATTTTGGAAACACAATTCTAAAAAAGGATACACATTTTAGTTATAGATATGTACGCTCATTATAGTAATAATTAAATAGTTTTTCCTTAAAAACAGACAGAAAGGAAGAGTTTTTTATAGATAATGGCTAGGAATTCCAGGTATTAGATCTAGAGATGAATAACGATTTAAGATAAGTATTTGTCCGAGGTATAGGGCGCAAGAGGTAGGAGGGGTCAGTTATAGTTGTTCTAAAAACAGAGACTGATTTGCATTTAAACATGGAAGAAAGATAGACTGGGTATTTATTGCAGAAGAAAGTGAAGATAAATGACCCAAGTAAATATTTCCTCCGAGAAGAGGTTTTAAGCCATGACAAGTTGTGAAGGTGGTGGGAGATATGCTCATCTTTACGAAGGTCAAGGACAAATCTTGCACGAGAATTTAAGAGCTGCTGAAGCTTATTCTTACTTCCAATAGGAGGTCATTACAGACATCAAAGCGCAATAATCGAATTAAGGAAATGTAAGCGTTGAGACAAGCATTTTACGGGTAGTAATGGGAAGAAGAGATAATAAGATAGAGATAATAAGATATAGATAGAGATAATAAGAGAAAATAGAAGAGAGATTTTAACTGATATTTAAATCTAGACGACGTGAATATCATGAACATCAGATGAAGAGGAAGAGGACACAAAGGAGTAGCTGAGAGGGACTAAAGAGAGATTATTACGCGACAACGGAAACATTTACCTGAATCAAAACACAATGGAGGAAATACCAATTAACTGGCCCATGTTCTTATGCGAATAGATCCACTAGCAAATGCTCCTTCAAATATGCGGCGAGTGTAAATGCATCAATAAAGGCGCATTTGCAGCATATGTCCATAAAATAGATTACCTATTCTAGTTGTATATTATAATCCTGAAAATTTGTCGGCGGCAATGTGCTCGCATCTTCTCCCAAAAGTATACATGCATCGTATGAACAAGCCATTTCAGTGCGTGAGACATGAATAGTTTTACATGTGATAAACAATTGTTCAATAAGAGACTGTAATCATTACTGAGATTCGACCAATGTTACCAAATGAATCGAGCTCTAAATAAAGGCATTCAAAGGGTAAAATTAACTGAGTGGACTGTGATTGAATGACGGAGAAAGTCAAATTTTTTATTACATATTGAAGGAGAACAAAATGTAGACAGTTTTCACGATGTAATTTAGCGGAGAATATGTCTTTACTTTTTCTTATAAAACAGTGAGAGAATAAACCCCATGAAGTCCAGGAAAGCTGTCCTAAACGGGCAACATACCCTGCCACATCTAGACACCAAATTACGTAAAAATGAAAGCGTCATTTCTCGCGCTCTTTGAATGAATAAAATATGCTGAGAAGCAATTGACCGAGCCACATGTTGGTCTTAAACGTTTTACTTTTTATTATTCTCCTAAAATATTGGTATTGTATTGCTTTTAAGTCCTCTTCAATGCTTTAAATAAATATGAGTGTTATTACAATGTAAGGTTACCCTTCGCTAATTTTTCCGGGGAATCCAGAACACCCTTACGCTGACTCTATATGTAGGATCTCCAAAAGCAGAATGCTTTTGCGGAAGTAGTGGCGGGATATTTAACCAATGTGGTTCATAGGGAAGAGGTTTGATGAACCAACGATGCGTGGTGATTGACTAAAGATGAAATCGGCACTCTTGCGGGATATATTTTTGATGAAAGATAAGAGGACTTCCCGGAAAAGCGGCAATACAATAAAAAATATCGAATTTTGAATTCCTGCGAAAATATATGTGATTGCGCTGATTATCGATTGATATTTGTACTTATTGTGCTGGAATTTGTATGCCGTTTTCGAACAATTCGAGCACTCTTAAGCATTAGGCTGAAATCTAAACCAACCGTTTTCTACCCTCTGATTAATCAAGGGAGATCTCATGTGAACTTTAACTAATCAGATCCATCGGAGAAAGCGTTGAGCGAAATGATAAAGCGAATTCAAGACTTCAGATCTGTGGAAAGTTTTTGCTAAAAGAAAGTGCGCCGAGATATCAGTAAAACTATGACGGGAAAACCTTCATAAGGAGGAGAGAACGCGAGATCAAGATTTTTGGAAAGGTTATTTGGATCTTAAGTTCACACATAATGTCATTAAGACCATTATACCCCTACAAACTATATCGGAACGCTAACGAAAAGATAATACTGGGAAACTACTCAGCTTCTTTGGACATAAAACCTTATTATTCCTAGGGTTGAAATTCGCTTTGAAAAAATCATTTGACTTGACCGGGATTCGCACCCGGATCTCCCGATTGCCGGTCAGGTGTGTTAGTCAGTTACACCACCCTTCCTTCAAGATGAATTTCGAGGGAGGTTTATGCGAACTAAATGTTCAGGCATCAAGTCTGCATTGTAGCACATGAGACGAAGTCGTGCTTACAAAGGCACCCGTGCGAGTGACTTCGTACCACATCATTTTGCTAAATGCAATGTTTGGAAACTTATTATTCCTTCCAAAAATTCGTGACCACAACATTACCGAGGTAAATAACCTCCGAATATTAGCTAATTAGATTTTATTACCGGGATCTATTTCGTTTACTAGGAAAATGTTTCTCTCAAAATTGTATTACAAGTCTGTATCAAGTCACGATCCCTGGCAAAATCCTATCGATAGGAAGAGAAAGAGGACCAGTGGTTTTGGTTGATTTCCCACATTAAGGGAATTGGTGAAGTTCCCGACGGTGGTGGGGATACTTCAGAGTATTTGCAATCCTTATTTAGGTCCTATGTGCAGAAAATCTAAAGTATAATACTTCTTCCATCCGATGGTTTTTAAATTTTGCATTCCTTCTTGGCGCCTTCAGTGAAGATAGGGCTTATTTGTCTCCACCCCCACCTCTTCTTCTTTTCAAGCACTACAGTCCTACTGGCTTCAGGTGGGTGTCTGGCTCCCAACACCTGTTTTCAATAATTTTTCTATTCCTCGCCATCCCATCTTCTTCACTCCCGAACAATAGAGGGATTAAGGTGGGAGCCCCTAGCGACTAGGAGTCTTCACGCTAGGATTGGTTTGCTTAAGAAATTCAGAACTGGTGTTATAGAGCGACAAAGAGAACATTATCATGACGTCTCACTCACATCTCTAAATCTGACAGAAGCGATAAAATAAGAGAGATACCTACATTTCCGAACAGATAGGTACAAGAACTCGTTCTTTCCGCGCACAATAAGCGACCACAATAAAAACTGAGCTCCAATAAATACACTTACATAATACACGTCACCATTTCACCTTCCAGAACCTTATCCCTTACATATTTATACGGATAGTGTCCTAACACACCTTGCCACACGCCCATGCGGCGGCTCGCAGGGTAGTATGTAGATGTAGATTCATAGTTCCACCTTATGACAAGAGCAATGGTCAGATTAGATTTGCATGAAATACGCATAGTTTCAGAAAGACGAGGGATTACTGTCACGCATCGGGTTTTAGAGTAGTTCGTGTGATGGGGCATCCCATTCCGAAGTTCCAGGTTTAAATTCCAGCAGAGATGGATTTTTCAGTGGAATCTCAATCCTCACAGCCACACGGAGTTCACTCCAAAGACAGTGCTTCGTCCGTCGGACGGTACGCCAAGTTGTGGACCTCTTGGTGCTCCAGGCAAGCGCGGAGTATTACTGACGCGGGGTTCTCATCACTCCTCCAACAACCCCACCATGCTGCTAGATTTACTAACCCACCCACCTACCCTCAATGGTGCAAATGAGCGAAATTGACGTAGACCCATCTTACTGCTTCTATAGAACTTTGCATTCAACATTCTCTTCGACATCAGTTTCTCTATGCTCATTGATTCTTTCCACAAGGCTAGAGTTGATATACGTCCTGAAAAAGCGGGATTATCCTGAATTATAGCACGTAAAATAAGGCGTTTGGTTGGTACAACTGTGCTCAACACGTAGCATTATTTAGACTAACATGTTTGCCAGAGTTATTTTACTTTGTATTTGAATGCGAAAATTATATATTAAAAAAACGCATATTTGTTGCATAAATTTACGATATGATGGGGTCTTGAATTTTAACATCACCCTTGCGGTAACCCTACATATATATTTAGTTGCCGTATTTGTAGATATTTAACGATTCTCATAATACACTAATGTTATAAGTATTCATCTCGTTTTTGGTGGTGATCAAATCTTCGTGTGCCATTTTAACTGGATCTTAACTATGTTGTGTGTCTTTTTCGAATTCCATCAGCTGTCATTGCTCTAGTTTTTTGCTAACTGTCCTTGTTTCATTAGCATGGGTGACAACTGGTCCACAGCTGTTACTCTGTCAGAGGAGGCGAGAGATCTGTCCGTAGGAAATCGAAGAAGGGTTAGGTGAATGGAGGACGTACTGAGAGGCAAAGAGATCGTAATGGAATTTAAAGTAGAACGTGAACAGTTTAGAGAAGGAACGTTGGAAGAGGCTCCCCACAGTCGAGTAATTTGAAGGGATAATCTGACAGCAGACATTTGGCAGAAATCTGAGATGAAAATATATTTTGGAACTACTTTTTCCTATATAAGTCGGCAATATACACTACTGGGACTTTCCGGAAGGTTAATAAAAAATGTGGCCTCTTATTTTTTATTAAAAAATGAAATTAGGAGTCATCAATTTTTGCGCCATGCATTTAAGAAAAGGGAGGTTTATTCCTTCAGAAATTAGGGTGGTAGAAATGGAAAATGTCGCAGTCGCCAGTTATAAAGTGAGAGCAATTATCATCAGTTCGCATGACGAGACTATTACTCCTCTACGGATAAAATCCGCTTTGCCGCAGCATTCCGGCAAGAGATTATATTTTATTTCCCATCAAGTTCAGGTCTTCGTATTTTTCAACTTCCCTTTTGCGTGCGATCAGTGGCAATTTTGTCTCTAAAAAGAGAAATCGAGCCTATTTCAAACTCCAAGCTGATGCTAGATTGTCCCAAGGAAGGAAGTAGGGGCCGTTGTTACGTGGTGATAGCGCAACGGTGCGTGGCAAATACGGGTGGGTCTTTTTTTATCATCCAAAAATCACCATGACGCTGTGCTTGGAGAACGCTCAGAGTGTTTGTTGGAGGCTTATAAATTATGAGCCAAATTCGTCATTAGGTAGGAATCGTGAAGTTCTGTCCATTGATAGAAATATGAACAGGAATAATTTTGAACAAAAATTCTCAAATTGAACGTAATATGTTAGGAGTGTCATAAGGTAGTTCGAAATACCAATTTGCCTAGAAATCAATGAATTTCGTCTGAATTTAAAGAAGTGCATCCCGCCCTTTCAATGACACCAAAAATTCAACCCCTTACCACATTACTTTCCGAGATATTTGCCAAAAAATACCAGCCCTTTTACATGGGAAATGGTATGTGTGTGCACTCCAAAGAAAACTTATTTAACATAATGGTGAATTTTTAAAATCTAAATCTCGTAAAAAAAAATAAGCAGTGTGTCGTTTGCATGTTTTCTTATTTTTTTAATTAATCATATAACCACCGCAGTAAATATTTCGGGATCACAAAAAAAACCTTCCATTTTGAAGGAGTTTCAAACGCACCGCGCGAAAAAAATCAGTCAAGTTAAATGATTAAATGGTAACATACGAGAGTAGGTCAACGGCGTTACCGCGATGATTAGTGGGCTCCCCCGACGAAGGGCATACTACCGGTCGAATTTTTTTTATTTTAAAAACTGCTGTTACTCAGCGGCCTTAGTTATTTTTGTAGAACAGCCTGAATTTCCTTTTTGGAAAGACTTAAATATTCCGTACCGTGTGTATTAAGGCCATTGGTAGAATCACAGCTCTTAGTGTCGTAGAATGGCCCATCAGGATTACTAACGATATGAGTGAAGGCAACGATGGGTGAAATAAGGAGACAATATCGGGCATTTGCAGTGCTCTATGAGGAGAATGATGAAATGATTCTGGTAAGCGCTGAGAAAGATTGTAAAAAGAATTTACCACAATTGGTAGATATTTATAATAATGTGGTCGTTGCCATTGTTGGAATCTTAATTGGTAAAAAAAGAAGTTTTTCTAGCATCCTGAACGAACTTATCGAGCTATTTTATCGATTCGAAGCAGAAATTCAGGATGCAGTCGCTGGACATAAACATCTTCAATCGTCGAGCTCGTTTCATCAAAGAGTTAAGCTTATAGAATTGAAGGCGGAATAAAAATTGCCATTCCCTGATATAAGTTATTTTATAGGAGATATGCTCTCGCCATTCTCCGAGAAAAATACTTTTCAGTAAATTTGTGAAAGGAGTTAAGGATTAATGATGAGTAATTGTTACACATTGAATTTTTGCTGGAGATATAAATGACGGGAACGTAGCTGAAGGTCGCCCAAATTTCTGGTTTTATCTCTCAATTTAATATCACCCGAACTATGCTGACATTTGTGGTTCCCTATCAAGAAGATAGTGGAAAATCAATACTGATGCTCATAATCTGCCAGGTAAGAATACGCCTAGATTAAAAATCAAGTACAAAATTGTAAGTATTTCTCGTTAAACTGGAAGGGCACGAGGGCAGCGGATCGCTACGAAAATTGATTCAGATACCTATCGACGGATTATGTTGTCGTCGACTGTAAGCTCTTTCGCGTCCGGGAAATTCCACATGAGTAACTACTCTTTATTGTCCTTGACCCAGTTTCGCGTCTTTCTCCCACGCATGCTCCAAATAAATACATGATGAAAAGTTGCTTTGTCGGGTATTCCGTGGTATTAAGAAGTGGGTTACATTAATTTGGAGGGGCGGTTCTTTTTCTTTTGTTTTTAAATTGCTTCGTTTCTCTCAGTCCATTTATTTTTCTGTGTTATGGTTGTACTTGGGTGTGGTGTGCTTTAGGTAGAAAATCAAGGTGCGACTCGCTAGGCCGAGATAAGTCATCGCATAATCTTTGGAAATGCACGCTTTTTCGACTCAGATAAGTACTCGAATGAAGCCTGAGAGAGCTAGTAGAATTTCCTCCTGACTGAGTCACTTTAATTATGTCTCAAATAATTATCCGTCAACAAATGTCACGATCTTGACGATGGAAATCTTTTCTCTTTTTGTAAATATTCAGGTCCCAGTTCAGTCCAAATATTTATGAAATCACCAAGTCGTTAATTCGTACCTAAATATATTTCGGTGATTTTTGAGCTTTGACAAGGATTTTAACAGGTGGTATTATTGCTGAATGAGAAAAAATAAATCCCCATCTTAATTAGCAACATAAAGAGAGAAATGAAAGTGGTTTCTCAAAGAAGAATAGCTGATGATTGCGGCAGCTCAGCCGGGTGCCAAAATTATTTCAAAACCGGCTGGAATCACCAGAATCATTATACCATATACGAAGTAGATACAGTTCAGTGGTCGGCAGGAGAACCTACATCTCACGGAGAAAGCTGCTCACTCGGGAGATAATAACGATAGCTGAAATAACAATAAACTTGCGTACGAAAAAAGTCGTATTTGATAATTCTCAAAGATTTGGTCTTGAAAGCACAGGAATTTATGAATAACTGTCATATTACAATTAGCATTCGACTGATTTTCATTTTAGCGCAAGATAGTTGTCATGCTCAGAAGAATATTTTCGAGTAAATGAAAGCTTTGTTAGTCCTTTAAAAATTCTTTGGCTCTTATGACCAAATCCTCAAGAAATATGTTATTCGATCAATTTATGTGATCACTGACGTTATTGAAAAATATATCTAGTTATGAAGTACAAATAATAATGATATTAGTCAGCTTTCCTTCAAGTCTGCTTTTTTTCGCCACGTTTTGACAAATATTTAATCTTAAATAGTTTCTATAACGACGAATGAACCTGATGATCCTATCACTGGTATCCTAACAACCCCTTCCACACGCCCATGCGTCAGCTCGCAGGGTAGTATGCAGATGTAGAGTCCTTGAAATCAATGTACTCACTGACGGACCCAATTTCTTGTTTGATATATGTTGCAAACTGTTTGCAATGTTTGCAATATCTCCATTTCAATGTAACTACCGCAAGTGATCCCAAAGCATGTATACAGAGGTAGGAAATCCCAAGTAGTCCAGTTACCACATCCGCTGGCCTGTCAGCTCACCTGATACCTGCGCGATTGCGCCGAATAAGCTAAATTTCCACGTATTAGCGACGTTTACACGCTTAAGGTTGATGTAATCTTTGCACAAGGTTATGAAATTTATCGATGACGCCCAGTTCCACCCTTAACACCACTCGCCCTCCTGGCCAGTTCTCAAGGGCATCCACTGAATTGCAGACCCAATTGAAATGTATGCACATGAAAGTACTTGGAGGCTCAGGGTTCACCTGTACTGTAAGTCTTCGCCATTGCCTTAGAGTTTGAGACGCTTGCGGATCAGCGTGGGACTCAAGTACACATGGAATACAAAGATATCGCAACCTCCGCGTGATGACTCATCATATTATAACTCTCAGGTATCATTACCAGCTCTTTGAAGGCATTGTCCTCATCAAGGTGTGCAGTAGACATTGTCAGTCGCGTCCATGGCTTTGTTTCGCAATAGTAAATCCGCGAAGCACATCTTATACAGTTACGCGTTACTACATCCACTCCCTTCGCCCTTCGAGCCGTCGCGGAGGCGTGTGGCAGGGGATGTTGGAAAGCAATCCGCGAAGAAGGAAGCGAATGGAGGAAAGGAATTGGGAAAGTGAAAGAACCTAAGCGAATTGTGTTTCCGGATTGCTTCGCTGTTTTTGTTCCTCTGGCAGAGGGAAGGAGGCGAAGATTTTCTATTTAACCCACATCTATACCTGCATAATACCCTGCAAGCCATCTTAAGGGTGTGTGGCGGAGGGTGAATCATCACCAACATGCATCAAACCACACCCTATGAAAATTATTGTATCTACGGCCACTGATGCAATTACAAAAACCTGCTAAAACTTGTCAAGAGGTGAAATTTCACCTATATATGCCACACTCTAAGTGTTCTACAATGTAAGACTTAGTATTATTGTGTTTTCGAATGCACAAATTCAAATAGATACGAGTGTTGAGGTCTCTTTACAAGGTACCGAAATTTTATTGTATAAATAAATGCATCATATATTGTACAGGTCAGATCCCACGTTCAGTCATTCAATCATACAATTTGCCGCTTTAAACGGTACAATTGTCCTCATGAATTCGTTTTATGTAATAAAATGTACCGTGAAAATCGACCTTTACACCGAAAAATGCACAGTTTGCTGTTAGTATTAAGTCGTAGATAAGGATACAAACTATAGGGAGTAAATTAATAAACTAGCACTGTTTGTTTGTTTGGAGTAATATTTGTTTCCTCCTGCCTCAGGACAATATTTTTGAAAACTTGAATATCGTATCTTTGAAGTGCGGTTTATAAACTGAGATGAAAATAAAATAGGATTTCCTGGCTAGTTTCACTGTAATTCAGCCTTAAAAGTGAAGATTTTTAATAGGGGCTATCATGGAGATGGCTTAGATGAGACCAGAAAAATGTCAATTTGAATTGGGAAGAATGCTCAACCTTTGGAGATACCTAGCTTAAAGTCTCATTTGCAGCAGTTCGATTATTTGTATTCGACTGAGTTTTACTTTGTCGCTCCTTTCAGTTTTAGATATGCAATACTGTTGAAATTATAACTTCTGAGTCATACTGAAACTCGCATGGCTGTCATTTCTCCAGTAATCATCGCTTAGCGCGTAGTCTTCGTGTCCGCTGTAGTTCCACTACCCAGTCCATCCACCACTGTTTGTTTGTTTGGAGCAATATTTATGTTTCCTCCGGCCTCAGGACAAAATTTTTAAAAACTTGAATATCGTATCTGTGAAGTGCGGTTTATAAACTGAGATGAAAATAAAATAGGATTTCCTGGCTAGTTTCACTGTCATTCAGCCTTAAAAGTGAAGATTTTCAATAGGGGCTATCATGGAGATGGCTTAGATGAGACCAGAAAAATGTCAATTTGAACTGGGAAGAATGCTCAACCTTTGGATTAAAACTGTTTATTATTAGTGGAAAGTCCTGTGAAATCGAATATCAATAAATAACAGGCCCCTTACCGCTTATGTTTTACAGTTATTAGCGAATTACTGTCGAAGATTAAGTCAAGATGCGGTAGCTCCATGAAGATGACGCTGCAGTCGGCTCCCATGGCTGGACAAATGTGGTCATCAAAAATATATCCGTGAAATAATATGAAAATTTTGTATCTTAAGTTTGGTTTTCTATAGGTAACCTGTTAGGATTACAAACCGGGAAAAAGTATGTGAAAACATTCGCGTGGAGCGTAGCACACTATGGATCGGAACCATGGTCGATTGGAAATGCTGACCACAAAAGACTAGAAGCCTTCAAAATCTGGTGCTGGAGGAGGATCCTGAAGAAAAAATGGACGGGCAAAATAAGAAATGATGAAGTGTGCAGAAGAGTAGAAGGACCATATGGAACACCATACAGAAAAGATGAACAAGATGGATTGGACACACCCTGAGATCAATGAGTTTGTGAAGAACATACTTAATTGAAGGTAAAATAGAGGGCAATGTCCCCAGAGAAAGATCCAGGAATGCGTTCATGGACCAAATAAAGAGGAAAGTACATAGGGAGAGATACCAGGAGGTAAGGGAACTAGTATTAAATAGATAGGGGTGGAGGGCTGCAGTCAACCAATCTTAGGATCGAGCAACCAATGAATGAGGTAACCTATCCCATCAGCGAAAGCGGGATTTTTTAAATTGAATAAATAACGTAGTAATTGTGAAGACTAAAATAGTCAAGGCCTGAGCTACCTTAATGAAGCGAGAGATTTTCCATTGCATTAGGCTTCAGTCGCGGGCTGCCAGTGGAGCGTTCCAAGAGTTAGGCTTTTAGGGAAATGGTGCGATAGGGTTCATACAATAGGATACCCCTCCTACTCACCCGCCTCTTACCCGCAATTACTATTCCCCTTCCCTATTCAATTCTTTTCGTCACCGCCTCCGTTACCTCCCCCACCCCTCCTACGGCACCCACGCAACCGTGAGGCGCGCCCCACCGGCTTCGGGGTATAACGGTCGAAATTTTGTTTTCTCTTAAATGTAACGGTTGGTCAATCATGACCGTTACACCGGTGCCTAGGCACAGTGGCTGACTGCATCAGCAGCTAAACCACACAAAATTACGCTACCAAAGCTCCTCTCCCGATTCTCCACATAACCTACTTTTTTCGAGGATTTTTCTTTTGGACCACGTAACCTTTGGACTGATGACCTTCGAAACGAGACAAATGCTGATCACCTTCTGCAGGAGGAAAAGGGACCACCAATGATGCCAAAATTTTGGGCACAGCTCGACAGCAAAATTGGGGCATTGCCGAGCACCTACAATTCGCTGTAACGTTAGGTTATTTTGAAGTGTACAATACCCGAGAGGAAAATCACGCTAAGATAATTTTCATTCTGCAGGGCACTCGATCGCGAATGGGCGTTTTGCACGAGACATTTTACAACTCACTTTGTTATATAAATGGATATGCGACTAAAATTGCGGATCGTATAGCGGAGATTTGCAAGAATTACCGCGTAAATACATGATCGAGAGAAATAAATCTTACTCTGATTCTGTGCTAATTTATCGCTTTTAGGTGCATCAAGCTGCGCAATAAAAAGATGCATGTGAAGTAGGCGGAATTCAGGCTAAAACAATTACTTGTAATTGTCAATCCACACGATGCATTGTAATATGTTGAGTAATAGGCTGCTAATTTTATTTTTTGCCCTAGAGTACATAAATTAGAATTATAAAAATAATCTTTGACTTTTCTAGAAATTGCGGTTCAGTAAATATCCTTAATTTTTATCTCATCATTAAGGCCACCCTATCGGAAAAGCAACGCGTAAGTGTATCTAAATATCCATACAATATTTTTGGCGAAAGCCATCATAATTGATCGGAATCATGTTTTATCTAAGGCTCTTCAAGAGAGCGATGTCTCGTAATAGAAGAAATGTAGAAGATCCTCTTTATTAATCGAATCTTTTAAAATAAAATACATTCGATGCGCTGTCGACAGCGGCAGGTTTCCGATATGTCGGTAATGGAAGTGTCTACAGTTTAAAGAACTCATCCACCTTACCTCGTGCTCCTGGGCGGGCGTTGTTTTATGTGGAGTTTCGATTTTGCCGCCCACTCCTGTTGACCTTCGGTGATACCGCCAATGCGAATTCAGGGCTTTTTAGACGGCAGGGTATAGTATTGTCAGACGCACTCCAGCTGATAAAATCACGATACTCAATAGCGAACTGTTCACAACGCCAACCACATTGAAAAGATGGTATATATTAAAATTATAGGTTTTAACTACATTCTGGTCAGGATGATAGGGTTCTAACTGGATAGAAGTCCTTGGCAACTTTTATAGCCAAATATTTTCACACTCGAAGTCAAATCTCGAAAACAAATCAATGTCGTCACCATAGAAATAATATTGGCTGAATATAATTGGAGAATTATTATCAGAATTGTTCAATACTATAGACAACCGATTACAAACTAAGAACTATGATAGTCGACCCTCAGAAAAAGAAAGTTTGGGATGATGAGTGCTCACGACTCCAAAACGCTCTGCACGGGTAAGAATTTTCATCCAGTTCACCTTCGGGCCTAACCAGTTTGGCGGTGACTGAAGGACTCATGGGTCTGAAAGACTTTCCGAGGATAAAAATTATTAAAATTATCAAGGCAACTTAAGGAAAACACGCAAAAATTCGGAGTCACCCGAATATCCAGAGATATGTCGGGACGTTAATCTCGCACAGTCGAGTTATTTGTACGATAAGTCAGTCCATCTAGTTTAAATAATCAAGAGATAGGTTTTTCAATGAGGCGCGTTCACTTGCGTAGGTTGTTGACAGCAAACATATGTTACGCATTGCGCTGCGCTTTGTAAATTCTAGCAGCAGCCGCCGCAGCGGCCGCAGTCCCCGCAGCAGCTTCATATTACGCGATACGAGGAAGCCATTACGAGCCTTTTCGTATTCTCCAATCCCTCTCATTCTATCACCAAAGGTCAGCCAATCAGAGTAGAGTACAGACGTGTGTCAATTGTCGAAAGTTGTGTTGAAAGAAGTTGCTCCTAAAATTATTAACATGGAATGGGAATTAGTGTACTTAGCTTCATGCATTGATGCAGTGTCAGTTAGCCGATGTTCAGCGTAGGAATTAGAATTCTTAGTTTATGTTCTTATGGCCGATGACGGTCAGAAATCAACGTATTTTGACAATTACCAGAGTAGATTAAATGAGACTGGACGTACTTCGTGAATTAATTGCATTGTGTGTGGAGAGAAGTTTTGGTCCATCGGTTAAATTGAAGCAGCTCCAGTCTCTGATGAGTCGTGGTGGGCTAAGTAAACGACTTGATATGTGGATTACAGGCAAGCTGGATTCGTCTCATCAAAAGGAAATTTTGTTCAACGATTTGTATGCTGAATGTAAACACGCAGCCCCCGGTGCACGACTTTCGTATCAGCTTCGAACACGATTGGAAAAGTTATCTCGCGAAGACAGAAAAGAAGTTGTATCAAGAACTAAAGATGGTTGTGCTCCGTTGTTTCTTGCATGTAAACGAGGGCATGCAGAAATTGTCGAATACCTCATCACGGTTTGTGATGCTGATGTCGAGCAAAGAGGTAATTTCCGTCTATTAACGTACTTGATTATAATATTTTTACTTGTTTCAGTAGTTGCCAAGTTCGTGAGTTTAAAGCTAAGGGTTATGAATTTCTATGCCAAACATGAACCATTCTAGAAGTACTTTGTTCATTCCGTGCTTTCTTGGCGTGACTGTAGCTTCTTAGAATTGTGTTACTGGTTGAAATTTCACCCTTATTTCTGGATATTGCGTAATTTTTCATTTAAAGATAATCGTTAATAGCGTATGGCCCTGTTCTGTTGTCTTAAATATCATTATTTACTTAAAATCTGTGTGTTCATTCTCCAAATTATTTGCTTACAGGATTATATGAAGTGCAAGATGATCGGTCTGTACACTGCGTTACTCCATTATGGTGTGCAGCCGTGTCGGGGCGTCTCGTAGTTGTTAAATCGTTAATTGGCCATGGGGCTCAAGTCGATGCGGTATCGGACACTGGGTCCACCCCTGTTCGATCAGCATGCTTCATGACTCACTTGGATGTTGTTGCTTACTTGGTCGTTGAAGGTGGAGCCGATGTACTCAGACCCAACTATAATGGTGGCACCTGCCTAATCAACTCTGTGCAGAGTGTACAGTTGTGCCTATTCCTTTTGGAGGTGAGTATGCTTATTATCAGCCAATTTGGACGAAATTTTGAGTATTTATGTTTTCATAATTCTTATTTATGGAAGCTTGTTGCAATAAGTAATCCATTAGTTCTCAATTATGCCATTTATCTGAGTATTTTTTTGTAATTATTGGAATTATCGCCTTTGCTTCTTACCTATAGTAATAAATTAGTATGAAAGGACCCAGGATTCACACACTTTGAATTTATGCCTCTAAAAAACATTGTCACTCTTGGTGGAATACTGAAGCTGCTGACTTAAAATTAATTCCTGGGACCTGATGGACTTCTCCTGTTTATCATTTCCAGCATGGTGCTCAAGTTAATGCCCGAGATATTCAAAATAAGACTGCTTTACACTATGCTATCCAGGAGCATAGGCTTGAAACCACACTCCTACTTCTGGATCATGGAGCTGATCCTCACCTCTGCTCCCGGTATGGAGATGATGCTTTGCAAACAGCATGCCTTAAGGTAAAGTAAATTGGGCATTATTTTTATTATAGACAATGTTGTAGTATGTGCCATTTGAACTGTTTAATCAATACTTAATTGCAAGTCCATATAAATGTGCTGTTCGCTTTAAAAACTTTAATTTCACTCTCATGTATTTGTTATGGCAAATAGGTATCACAGAGAGAATTAGCAATCTAACATATGCATTTGAAAGTTTTAAACAGCTGCCTTTTGCGTTGTCTCTCGGGAAATGAAGGAGAGATAGTATTATATACCTTATTCATAAGTTAGGAATGTATTATACTGAGGAAATAGAGAAAGTAGGAGGAGAGAATGCAAATTAATAACTCTACAGGATGGATAATCAGCTAGGTTAGGATGTCTCGTGTTATTGTGGTGTTTATCATTGATATTGTTTGAGAACATTAGGGATGTAGAAAATAGATTGCAATATGGGAAGGGATGCTGTTGGAAGACAAAATGCCCATTCAAAGTTTATGGACCTCCCTTCTGTTTTGTTGACCCTCTGCCTCATGTTAGCACAGTCTTTAATATCATTCATTAATTTTGTCTTGGTTGTGTTACCATCCCTCCTGTGCTAATCCCTGCCTTTTTCTTCTTAATTCTGTCGGTATACAATTTGCATATTCTTATTCCTTTTTAACTCGGATAGTTATGTGCACTATCCTCATGTCCTACTCCACCCTAAAATATTCTTGAATATATCTGTTAGTGATGATACTCTGCAAACTTTGTTAGCAGTGACTCGATTATTTTTATTTAAGCATTATCAACTAAATAAGAACATTCATGTGGAGATGATTTGTAATTATTTTTAAAAGTTGTTCTCATTTCTCAAGTTAGACCACAAAGTATTTGATTTTAAGTGTTGGATTAGATGAATGAGTTAAGAGGTTGGAAATGAATTGTCTTTTTTATCAAAGAACTATTGGTAGGGATTACATTTACCTAGAGAATGAACAAGTTAGGAAGAGGTATTTTCTTTTAAAATGTTGCTGTAAGGATTATGGAGTTTGATATACTCACAGCCCTGTTTTCAATGGTAGTCAAAATGACCACAAAAGAAATTCTCTGAACTTATTTTTGTCTGTTAATTTGATTGAAAGTAATGGTGGCCTTCTGATTAATCACCAAACCTTTAGTGATAAAAAATAAGCCTCAGGAACTGTGTAATTTTAACCTTCATTGAGGGATACAGCTGAGATAAATCCGGAGCTCAAAATGTGAAATAGTTAACAAAATAATTTTTCCTTGTTCTCCATATTTAAAAAAACTCAAATGTTCGCGAGAAATTCTTATGACTCCACTAGTGTATTTTTTCTCTTTATGGGATACTAAATTGAAAGCAGAGGGGTTGTATATTTTAGTAAAAATCCTGGGGTTTGAACTAGTAAAAGAAACATATTTCTTGAGTGAAAATGTAATGCCATATGGAGGGAATGTGCTTTATATTTGTTGTGTTCTCAAAGAAAAGCCCTGTCTCTTTATTCAGCATACCCATTAATGCTCAGTGTTGGATTTTTGTAATGCAGGAACATTAAAAATTGTTCCACAAAATACATTTTTGATCTTTCAACTGTATTGTATTGATATTTTCATTGCTTCTTTTGTAAGCTATCTTCTGTTTCTTTCTCATAGTGCTGCATCTTTTATTGGTACTATTATCTCATTTCTCTATCAGGGTGCTACCCAGATATTTGAACATCTATGCCAGCGAGTTGGCTACTCTCCTGAACGCATTGCTGATGCTCATGACCTATTGGGTTCCACATTTCTGGATGAGCATGGGGATGCTGCTTCAGCTCTGGAGCATTGGCATGCTGCGGCCGAAATTCGAAGGAAAGCCACCGTGATGAAAGACGTTGCCACTACTTCATCGACTACCAACACAAGTGCAAGCACCAGCGCGAGTTCTAGTTCGAGCTGCTCGAGAACGACCTCAAGTTCTGATGACAGTTCGATGGATACCGATGGTTCAGCCATGGAGTCCGAGGCTGAGCCAGAAGATCAACCTCAGGTTTCAGAATATGAAGCAAGCCGGGCTGCTCTATTTGATGAGGTTGAGTTCAATTATTCACGAATGACCTTGGAGGAAGTGATGAAAATTGGTGCCGAAGCAGGTGCTGATGTCTCTGAGCTACTGGATGACCGTTTCAGCAGTCACCTTCCTGCCGTGGACCCTCCATTGGAGCAAGCTGACATTGGTGATCTTGATGCTTTGAGACTTTACTCGCTCCAGGTATGTATTTGTTAATACTAATCATTGGTAGTATACACTATACAGTCTTAAGTATCACCAAAGCACTCATATTGTGTTGCCATGGAATCCTCACCATTGTGCTTCACAGCAGTGTTATCTAAGATGCTCTTAGTAAATTTGTAGAAATTTTAATTTAAATTTTGCATTTCATAAGTCCCCGTTTCCCCATTTCATAAGTTAATTTTCAATTGCAACAAAACTATGTCAATAGGGAAACTCACCAAAGCAGAATGTGTTTTATCTTTCTGCAATGGTCGAAGCTAAGATGAAAAACTTTCTGTGAGTGCGGGCGTTTAAGTAATAAATTAATCATAGAGGTTTTGTAGGTGAATAAGTGAGCAATTCACACATGATCATGTCTTTGTTTTTATTGAGCTTAGTAAAGAGCATTCCAATATTTTTTTCACTGTATACGATCTTACTGCAACCTTCATTTTCATTCTGCAACAATGTCACGCCATCGCACGATGTTCTGCTTTGGGGGGGGGGGGGGGAAGGGGGAAACTTCACGTCGTTTTTTCATTACTTCGTAATTGTTTGGGGGTCAATAGCTACGTAACTTTACTGGGACTAATGTCGAAAGAACTGCGAAGAAAATATCACATTACATGATTTTTAAACCAATTAAGTGAAATAATTTGTAATTTATGAGAAATTTGGTCACTATGATCAGTTTTTGTTATATGTTGAGCTTGCAGGGTTCAGGATGGTTCCACAGGCACTCAAGATAGTTCTTCGATTACATTTTCATTGTTATCTAATGGTCCTCCTGAAATTTTCAGCATGTACTGCAAGTATTGAAAGATATCCAATAGTAGAACTGTTTCCATCCAAGATCAGGGACACTACCTTGGTTTTCCTAATCACAAGTGCTTGTGTAATTGTTATTTTCTATTCTACTCATTGAAGCAAAAATATGATCATCATTCATCAAATATTGTCTGATCCTGTTAATCACTAGTTTTAATTGATGGAGTGCATTATTAGAACCATGATTTTGAGTGTTTTCCTTCTACAGTGGCTTGCATTTTGGATAATGATGACAACAAAACAAAAAAAAGATATATAGTGTGATCCTATCACAGATGAGATTTTGTGTTAAATGTTGCTAGCTGTTTAGTAGAAAGGCTGCCTGCTCTAATTTTTATTTTATACCGACTAATTTTTTTGTACTGTATTCCATATTTTTTGTATGCAGATTATATTCAATGGGATATTCTTAGGTTTTAATTCTTCCGAAGTAAAATTGATTTGCATTGCTGCCAACTCTCTTAACTCCTTACCTATTATTTTTTCAGTAGATTTTTATTTTACTTGCATATCAACCTAGTGACCTGTAAAGCCTGTTGGTTTCAAATATCACCAGTATGCATTCTTATAATTTTATCTCCGCCACAGGTGTGTGATTGATGAGAATGTGTATTCAATCATGATAAAACTGCCTTATATTCCTCACCATTATTTGTCAGGTATTTTGTTAGAAGTTTGGGGTCTGTGTTTTGAAAAGATTGGAGGAGGCTAGCCTTGCTCCATTTTTAGTAATAGTCCTGAGAAAAAAAATCTGCATGGGCCACAAATTAAACCATGGTCCTTTGACTTGCCAGGGTAATTAATTGAATACCACACTACCTCGTCTTCCTTTTCTGGGTGAGAAATCTGGGTGTGTATCAGTGGAATATTTCTTGTATCACTTGCTATGGTCTGTTGTGTCCTTTCCTAGTAGATTTTTTCTGTTGTCACTTTTTAAAGTATTTTATCACCCTAGTTTTGACAGAATGAAGATTCCTTATCATTTTGTTCCACCTAAGCCTGCCTAATCTAGTATATCTAGCCTAATGGGAAAAATAATTTGGGTCAGAATTAGTTTTCTAGTAAGAAACTGGTTGTTCCCATAAGTAAAACTTTGGCTGTATTTTTGGTACTTTAATTCATTATTTTTCGTTGTTGTTTGCCTCGTGTCCCTGCGTATATCTGAACCCATCATATCAGTTTTTCCATAACCATCATCTGCTGACGCTCAACCTATTCAATACCCATTAATTTTTGCATCTTTTAGAAATGCCCATTAACCACATGGGGATATTGAACTACACTTCTTGAAAATATGAATAATTTTGTATTGGCTGATCCCTGTGCAGGTAGATTTATTTTCTTGCAAAATATTGTTTATTTAGTAATGGTAAGTGTTGTGTGTATCTTTTCGTTTGATGGATTGGTTTATAGACTTTTATTGTGGTAAAACATCTTTGGGAGATTCGCTTACCTCAGACGACTGCTTGCACACGTGTGAAGGAGGAGAAAAAACATAGTCAAGTTTCTTCTCATCAGTTTTGTCATGGAGTGCAATGCAAGTAACTCGAATGCAGTCCAAGTAGATTTAATCTATAAATTAGATGAAAAAAAATCTGTGAAATGCTCCAACTGCATATAATCCATATAACTATTTTGGAGTTCTTTTCCATGTTTTCACTATAATTTTGGCTTGCATTCATGAAAATACGTGAATTTTTGGTGAAATGTAAGGTTTTTTGCCATGCTCTAGTAATTATTGTTTCACTTTCATTTATGAAATCATGTTTATATTTTACCTGTTTTCAATTTTATATCTTGGTGTTTTTCAGGTCTGTGAAAGGGTACTTGGGCCTGCTCATAAAGACACTGTGTTCAGATTGATGTACCGAGGAGCAGCTTATGCAGATGCTATTCAATATCAGCGGTGCATTGACTTGTGGCGTCATGCATTGGAAATTAGAGTTGCAAAGGATTCCATCCTTTATGGAGACACTTGTTTCACAGCTCAGGCCTTAGTTCGTCTCTTTCTAGCTCTTCATGAAAGACAGGTATGTTATGTGGTTCTTCTCTTTCACAGCTATCTCGACCTTTGTCAAAACAGCAAGAAAAAATAAATGTTTATTTAGTATATTATTTGTTGTTAAACTTTTAGGCAACTATAGGAATGGCCAAAGAAATTATCAATGCCATATCGTACTCATTGAAATATTAGGTTTTCAAAAGTTATTTCATCTTATTCTCATAGTTTACACATTTGACAGTTTTCTGATTATCAAAAAGTAGGTAGTACTTGGCCATTGCTATTGATTTAGTGGTGAATATTGCTTGTCAAGTTGCATATAGTCTATCTTTAAGCTATCAAAAGAGAACTTAAGGTCATGTTATCTGGGAAAATGATTGTTTTTCTACTTGGTCTCCAAGTTGGACATTGATTTTGTACTTCAATACCAAACATAAGTATATTTATGTTGTCACCTGTGGTGGTAATTTCAGAAAACAAGGTTAGACACATGAAATTATATTCAGTTATTTTTAGAAATGTGTAGTACACACATTTTGGGTTCATGTTAAATATTTTAGTTAATTTATAGGATTTGGAGTTCAAATATTGCTTGACAAATATTGTGATCTTGGCTGAGAAACTGTTGCCAATTCCAACCCAATATGTATAAGTGTATAAATATATGTCTAAATAATGAAAAGCTTTTATATACTTCTTTGGGTTAGGTATAAAATTTGTGACTAATATAATGTGACCTTAGCATTAAATGATGGTTCTTAACTTCTCAACTGTAGCTTTAAACTGGGATATTTAAATCCCTCATTGGGTATTATTTTCATCTCCTGCATAGATTTTGTGGATCCAGATCTTAAGTAATTTAAGAGCTATAATCTCTTTTCAAAAAATTTCATAGCATTATTTGGAATTGAAAAATATTCAAGCGATAACCTTTAAGAATTGCACTTTTGCGGAGCCATTTTCCATTTTTTAGCTCTCTCTTCCTTTATTTTGTTATTAAGCTGTGTGTGGTACTGCTTAAAACAGGATTAGAGGCTGAAGGATGGTGATCCAGGTCAGTTTTTACATCTATATGTCGTCGTCTGCTTTCTCTTTCCATTTTTGGTGCTCTGAATGTACTTTCTTCTTACAACCCTGAAAGTGTACACTATGGGATTCTCTTGGATGAAATGCTTTTCAGTCAACCACATACATTCAGCATCAGTATCTGTGGGTCATCCATTACATTTTTATATATTTTACCCATGCTCTTTTCCATTGGGCTTATTCTGTATAATATATGGCTTTTTTCTTAGCAGCCTTGCAGTACAGAATAGAAGCATTAATATCTGCCTTGTTCATGAGGTGGCTGATCAGCATTTTGTACCTTTCTTAGGTGGTCTTTCTTTGTGGTAAGGTCGTCTCTACAAGCTGTTCTTTAAAATCCACACTAATTATAGTCAATAATGCCTGCTGGTTTGTCTACTTGCTCCAGCTCACCCTTGTGGCTCACAGATTATGTTACATCTGAATGTTTGGTTGTGAGCTTTGATACATGATGCTTATCCTTCCACTTCAACACCACTAATTTTCTGCACTTCACTCTTACTGTTGTACTTTTTGTTTTGTTTCTTTTTTAGTTTTGTTGGCATACAGTAAGTCTTCAATTTATGTCGGAGATGCATGTGGAAGAAGAGTGATGAAAGTCGAAACAATGTCAAACAGATCCAATTGTATGAGACCACTTCAATCCCGCAATAATGCAAGGTGTTAATTTCAAAATTCGTTTATTGCTTTTATCCCGGAAAAATAACTATTTCAGATAGGATGATTATGTCTCAGTTATCAAAAAATGCAAGGATATGCACATACGGTCTATTTTATTAGCATTAAACAGGGAAAAATTTTCAGAATACCCTTGTCAGCATGGACGTAACATCAAATCAGACGTAAATTGAAACAACGCATGCCTAGGACTTACTGTACCTTACGGCTGTTTCTCATAGTTCCAACCACATAAGTAGTCCTGTGAACCAATCTTTAAACAAGACCAGGGCTACTAATTAAATTTTCCAATCAACACATCTTCCCAAGTCTAATTTTGCTTTGCTGTACTGAAAACAACTTTCATTGATGAAAGGTCTGTATCCTTGGTAATTTCACAGCCGACCTTTGTCCCAAAGTGGGTGCAAATTATACACTTTCACAAATATCCATAGGAATCACACTGTTCAAACATTTTTATTCTGAGCTGAGCAGCTTTCATGGGAATATACTGTATCCATTAAAGCCTGCTTTCTACCAGAGTATACATTCATTAACACTGACTTCTCTACCAGATACGTTCATCATCTGGAACTTAGCTCTCAAGTTTTTGATAATTGGTAAAATTTTATTCAATTTAGGTCTTGCTTTGTGATGTCCTTATTAGTATTACCTACAAAATTTAGAAATTTACTGAGCCAGGAAAATCTTCTGTCGATTAATACATTTAGAAAAAGTGGCTTTTCAAACAAATGTTTTCTGCTAAAATACATTCTTAGAGTTGGTTTCTGAATGATTCCAATCACCATGATCCAAGATAAGAGTAGGTACTTTAATTATTTCATCCATAGTTGCCAGAATCCACTTATGAAATTTAGTGATGAAATTTTGTTTTTCTCATGGGGAAGAAATTGTTCCACATGGCACTTAGTTTCATTCACCATCAACAATTGGAAATTTTTATTAATCAAAAAACAACTCAAAGTATTCCTGGTTTTGCCAGCTGATGCAACTGGCACTAGTTGTTTCCCTTTGATATGACGCCCAGAAGGCAGAGGGTGGCTATCACTGTTTATACCCTCCCAAGTATAATCATGGGTATTCTCGACGAAATGTGATTCTTCTATTTCCTCTTCAGACCTAGAATCGAGAATGTATCCATTTGAATCTTCAGATTTTGAATATGATATAATAACACTTTTTTCTTCTAAAACATTGAGCACTTTATACTCAGACTACTTACAAGTGCAAAAAGCCATGGCAAACTAACCGGGGTTCCCCATTAGGATAGTCTCAGGTTGGAGGTTGAGAGAGGTCAAAAATGATGAGACAGAAAAAAGTCAGAATGATGACCCACAACTGCTGATCACAATAAATGATTGAAGGATGTGAACAGCTTATGCATATTTTGAATACTTGCTCCAGAATTATTGAGAGCCTTATCGACTTAACCTGGGGCCTCATGATACCCTCGTAATATGCATTTCTTTGACCTGGACCAAGAAGGAAAAACATGAGGAATAAATTCTAACACATCAGAAGAAGCAGTAATGAATCGCAGAATGAAAACAGGCATCACTAGTTTACACAGTTAGTTAGTTTCCTTAATGCCCGCGGTATTGAACGTTAGCTCTGAATATTCTAAATTAAAAGTCAGTTGCATGTGGAGTGTTGCACATACTTGATCCATGGATTTAAATGGAGGTACATGCATCATTTCACATGTTGGAGGGGTTAAAGCATCAAGGTAATACTGAAAATTGATGCGTTGAGGTTGATGTAGTTAAAGTTATTGTTTGTCTCTCTTTTATTCTGAATGCCTAACACCTCGCTTTATCTTCTCTTTCTTCTAACTGAAATATCTTCCTTCACAAAGGCTTTGAAGTGTAAGTTCAGAAAGTTTCTGATGAGAGTGTGTATCTTTAAACTATTCCAGATGGCATCCAGGGAACGAGGTGAAAGCATCCGTATTGAGGGCCGAGATGGAGGTGCTGTTTTTGCACAGGACAGGCTTAGGCATGAAGATGCCCTGGGTACTCTCTGGTTGCTTGCAAGACACTTAAAGGAAGGACACAATCTGCTACTAATTCATCCAATTCATAAGCGTCAGGAAGAGGCAATGGATAGAACCTTGCGATGTGTGACTCATCTCATGCATTTGGCTTTGGCCAATGCACCAACTCCTCATGCCAAGCATTTAGTCACCCAGGCCATTAGAGTTGCTGTTGCGTCAAATGTGCGAACATCTCAAGGAGATACACTTCTGCATCTAGCTGTGTCCCGTATGCATGCGATGCGTGGTGGCTACTTTGCAGCAGCAGCTGTTGGTGGACCTGTACCCTTCCCTGACGAAGGTTAGTGTTTCCCAGTCCCCTAAGATTGTAATTTCTTTTAAGGTCTACTAATTTCCACTTAATGTATGCGGTGATTTTTAATAGTTTTGGCAGGAAGTATGGAAAAACCTTAAGGATGTTCCATCTCAACTGTGAGTCAAAACAATTATGAAATTCCAATTTCTTCAAATCGTTTGAAAAGTCCAGCTTCACTGATGGAATATGTTAGCAATTAAAAACAAACATTAAGGCACAAAATGGTCATTATTCTGAAAATATATTTTGCATGAAAACTTTTTACTGCCACTGATGCTGACTGAGTGCCATTTTCATTTTGTACAAAAACTATGGCAATATTAACATTAACTGAATTATTTTTTTAAATGTGGAATTCTCACATTTTTGCTTCAATTTTTGCAATAATTATGTTAAAACTCAAAAATTAAGGGGCTAAGAAGCATCTATTGTAATGTTGGACCTTTGTTCATTCAATTCTTTTTTTTTATTCAATGATAGAATCTTTTTAAAACAACTTTTTTGGAGCGATCGTGAATACACTTCCTACCTTCTCTCTCAAATCCTGAACACTCTTCCAATCATCAATCCTTAAACTCCCCACAAAAAATAAACATTCAGCTAGCAATTAAAATAGTAAGAAATTATTTAATAACCAATACTAAAGAAAAAATGGCCACCATATCATAATATCGTTAAATAAAACATCATAATAAATGAAACAAGAAAGTATTAAACGAGATATACTTAATAAAGGGAAAAATACCTAACGTTCCCTTATTTTATTGTTAATCAACTTCCCGGCAGATTTTGCTCCTTTTAGAATGTTTTTCATGAAAATGGCATTATGTTAAATACAAAAATACTGCATAGAAAGGCTTCTAGGGATTCCATCCGGGTTGGACCTTCCATTTTTGTGATGAAAGATTTCAGGTTTTCCCGGTGAATAGAATGTAGAAAGGCTTCTATTCACTGGGAAAACCTGAAATCTTTCATCACAAAAATACTATTTTTCCTCATGTTTCTCCTGTTCTCCCATTGAACGCCTGGTAATTTTAACTTCAATTTGCGAGAAAAATAGTCCAGAATGGTAATTTTTTTTATATCTAACAGGGAACTTATTTATCTATAAGTGTCTGAAATAAGAAGAAAATGACATTATTGTCCATTCACAGGAGAATCTCCTTAAAGCTTGCTGAATAATCAGAATCCTAAACTTTTTCCCTTTTTTAAATTAAGTATATTTTCTATAAATATAACTATAAAATATATATATTTTCTGACGCTTGGACTGTGGAGGAGTTCATCTACCTAAGGAAGTAAGATAGCATCAGATGGGAGGAGTAAGAGACATGATAAGCAGAATTCACCAGCCAAAGAATGCATTTAATCGGAAAGGAAAACTCCTTTCCTCAAAGAATATTAACGTAGACCTGAGGAAACATCTTGTGAAGACCTATGCGTGGAGCATACTTCTTTACATTGGTGAGACCTGGACACTCAAGGCAGCAGAAGAAAGGCGATTGCAGGCATTCGAGATGTGGTGCTATAAGAGGATGCTGAGGATACCCTGGGTGAAGAGAGTCAGCTACAAGGAGGATCTGAGCCTTATGGGAGAGACACCATGCCTCTTGAAGCCACTTAGGCAACTTAGAAACACACAGATAGGACACCTATTAAGGCATGAAAACTGGGTGGTCACTTGACCAGCTAGGCCATCTTGGAAGGTTCGGTTGAGGAAACTAACTGCCGGGGCAGGCTTAAGACCGAGTTCATGGACTTACTGTCAAAGGAACTATGCTTTGCCACGTACGTGCAATCAAAAAGACTGGCAAAAGTTCAGAAAAGAGTGAACTTCTGGCAACCAAAGATGAAGATTTTCCCAACTTTAATTGATTACACTTCCAGTTTTGCCTCTTAGGGGATGTAATGAGGTGTACTGTGCTATAAATTAAGCAACAAAAGATCAAATTATTTTTTTGGCACACTTTTACCAAAGTCATTTTCTATGAACTTTAGGTTTGAGGAGATTATAAAATATCAATATTTGTTATGTAGAACATGTTATTGTTGAAATATAGCCTGTTCTCATTTGAGGAAACTGGGTGTTGTGGTGTACACATAAATTTTTTGGAATACATCCAAAATATTGCTGATTCAAATTCCAAATGTTCGTTGAACAATATGTTGTGGTCATCGAGCAATATTAGGACTGTTGACTCTTACACATAATTCATTTTACATCACACAACAACCATGTCCTGGATGGAGAAGAATCCACCCAGGCAGGACTCAAACCCGCAACCCTGGGTTAGCAGGCAAGGACTTGACCCTGCCACCACCGGGGTCGACATGTAGTGACTGAATGAGAAACCACAAATGAAGTCTGAAATGTTATCATTAACCTAATTATTAATTTATTAATCATTTAATTATTTTTTAATGTGGTGTTTCCCTCTATATTAATGTAATTGACACGTTCTATGTAAGTCCCTCTTTTTTATTTTGTGATTGATTCCTTCATACCCTCTGTCCAGTTGTACTTTGAAAGGTGTGTATTTGGTGCAGTTTTTTATTGGTTGTATCTGAAGAATCTAGAGTTTTTCAGTTTTTTCACTAAACAGTTTTGAACTGGTTCATTTGATTGTGCCTAATCAAAGTTGGTTACCAGTGTTACCACTTTGTTGTCCTTATATGTACCATATTACAAAAATTTAATTTCTCTCTTCAAATCTCCAATCATAGTATCCCTTTTCCCTCTTGTTGAAGCACATAGTGCTTTCCAATTTGCATTTGCTGGTCATGTTGTCTCATATGGTACCACAGCATGGAACCAATTGCCTGGAGTCTTTTTTAGCATTTCACAGGTGGTAAAATAATTGTCAAATGGTAAAAATTATTTTGAAGATTAATAAGCACTGTTGACATGCTTAGCACAACTTGAGTTAAAATCGTTGCATCCCATATATGTTCTGTAAGTGTGTAGTATTATGATTAGGGCTATGGCTGAATATTAGAATCTAGCAGCAGTAACTCTAGCTGTAACAAAGGCCATTACGTGTCATCATCCTACCGACCCTCATTCAGGTAAGGAAAAGATAATTCATAATGACAAAGATTTTGCAGCATCAATATCACTATATCTTCGTGCTTCTTACAACTTCATTTATCTTTGAAATAAAAGTTGAATATACCCTTTTATGAAGCAGCTGGGCTTATGGGCTGTCCATCACATCAGGTCATGTTATTGACTACAGTTTCACCGGCATTGTAGCAGGTGTCTTCAGATCTGGCTAGTCTGAAGGCACCTGTTCCAAAGTGAAGAGTGTCCAGGTTGTGGTGTAGTGGTAGAAGAGTGATAAGTGTATATAAATCTGCTTTGAGTTCAAAAGTTGGACATGAGTTGTAGTGGAGTTGTAGACCTGTGGCAAGCAGACGTGTGTTAGTAAATCTGAGAATATATCTGACAAGAATGTTTTATTTTTCCATTATAAATGCCGTATGTAAAGTCAAGGAAAGTCTTTTGAATAAGATTCTTGACATGCTTCCTAGATATTCTGGAAGTTTACTTGATGCTTTATGAACAGTTTCTCTTCGCAAGTGAATTTATGGAATCCTGTTTTTTTTTAGTTTACTGTTTAGCAGCATTGAGATATTAATATTAGATCTTGAAATTTTTGACTGCTTTTCTAAGGAAATTGTTTAATGGTTAGAGGATTGTGTTGGAGTTAGCTGCCATATTTGCTAGAGTAGAACCAGATACCCTGAAATTTTTAACGGTTTTTGTGAAAAAATTGAGTGGATATTGTGGGACAAAACTCTGCAAGTACAATAAGTAAGCAAGTTGAGGTTATGACTGAGCTTTAGAATACAAAAGCATCCATCAATTGATTACATCATTAAAGATGTTGCAACCGTAAAGTTAAGCTTCCTTAGAATTGGTGATGCTGACTGTAAATAGCATTGTGATGACGTCACTATTAGATATAGATTCAGGGTCTAGTTCAAATAAACTGCCTATGTCTGGGAAAACATGGTATTTATGTAATACTTTGGTCCAGCAATGAATTACTAATTTGGTTCCTTAATTTTTTGTTTCCTTTCACTGCCAACCACAGCTGGTGGAAGTGGTACCCAAGGAATATTTCCATGCTTAGATGTGATCCAAACAATTCTTGAGTGTGGAGCACCTGTCAACGCACGAAATGAATCCTATTCAACGCCTCTTCATGTTGCTGCAGAGCTCACTAACTTCAATCGGGAGGTAAATCCAATTTTTTCCTTGGCATATCTCTCTGTACTGATTTTTATGTGTGTCACCTTATGAATTTATCCATTATAATACCCTGCAAGATCGGGTTGTGTGGTGGCTAGAGTACTGGCGAGCCATGTGGGTGACCAGGGCTCAAATCCCTGCAGGGGAGGATATTTTTCAGGGGAAACCCGATCCATACTTGAGTATCTTGTGGAGGGAACGTCAAGTACAATAATCCGTGTGTCAGATGAGACTTTAAACCCTGGTCCCCTTGGCACCTTTCATTAAGAGCACTAATGCCGACACTGGGTTTCTATCCACCTTTCCTCCCTTACCTGTCCCTTATTGTGCAGATGACCTTAGCTTGCCCTCCCTCAGTCACCTCCCCAAAATCCAATCCAATCCAATACCCTGCAAAAGTCTCTGAAAAGTTAAAGGGGAACAGTGTGCTTTGGCTGTATGTTGTTAGCATAGTCATTTTTACAAGTTTCTTCTTCAAGATCAATTTTGCTATAGTGCTGAATGTAGTTCCTGTGTTTGGTCAAGTTTCATGGTATCAATATCAATTATGGTGCTTGAATTAAGTTGTTGACTTAGTACTTCATGCGATATATTGTTGGCAGTTAATTGGAATTACAAATCAGAACAGAATATAAAATCTATGTGATCTCACTTAATTTATCCCTAATCTTTGCAGGTCTTCTCATTGCTGCTTGAACATGGTGCTCACTTAGATCAGCCTAATCGTACTGGATTGGAGCCGGTGGTTATGCTGCGTTCTATCCCTGAAGCTGAGAGTTTTCGTCTTCTGCAGTACACGTCTCTAAAATGTTTGGCTGCCAAGGTGGTGGTAAGGCAGTGCATTCCTTATTGGGGTGGACGAATACCGAAAACACTTGAAAGTTTTGTTCGAATGCATGAATGGTATTAGCCTTTGCAAGGATTTGTGGATTAGGTAATGTTATTACATTTAATGGACTTTAAAGAGTGAAGTTTATGTTTAATTCATTCTGTTTTTATCTCTCTAAATTAGAGAGCTTTACATATTTTTTTCCTATTGTTGGAATCGTATTAAGAGACCTTAAAATGATAGTGAATGTGAGTGGAATTTTCTGTGTGAGTACACATGTATGCAATTGAGGAAATGTGAATGATTATGTGCCTGTTGTTCAGCAACTAAAATTAATCCTTTAACGATATGTGGAAGGCATTTAATTTAATGAAATGTATATGGTACTCTAATGGCTGCCATTTGTTGAATTTGGCTCCTGAGATCCATATTTTGAAATATGCGTAAGTGATACTAGGTAAATAAACTCGTTTTTAATACTTAATGTAATTTATCTTGAAGATTTTAATTAAAGTATGTTTAAACAAAGCTTGGACATCCTGGCAATCATGACTCCTATTAGGTGTTCTAGAGCTGTCCGTTGCTACTGCCATTTTGTTGCCTGTTGATAACTATTTTTGATATCACTTGGAAGTATGCTTACGAAGCTGGGAGACAATTTAGATCGAAGTGAAACTTGGAACGCTTAAGGATATGCCTAACAATTACTGTGTATTACATGATTTCAAAGTTACCTATTGTATATACATGGATTTAGGTGTAAATAATGATTGTTAATGTTAATATATTGTGCAGAGTTTAATGCCCTGTGAAATAAAAATTTAAATGAAAATATATGTGTTTATCATGTTAAAAAAATCTCTTTTCACTTTATAAGCTATTTCCATCCCTTCATGTGACTGAACACCACATATGTTTTAAAAATCCATTGTCATACCCTCAATGTTAGTCAGTTCACCTCTTCCTTCAGCATGCATGTCTCCTCATTAACTGCAACATGTAGGCACATTTTCTTCATTTCCATTACCTCTACACCAGTGCTGCCCTAAATTTAAGATATTTGATTTCATCAAGCAAATAGTTGGAAGGATGATAGGTCAAAAAGTAAACTTGTATAATGAAGATCTCACTTTGTGGACTATATTTACATAGATTAAGTAAGGACCCAACTTTGTTTTCTACTGATTTATTACATTGAACTCAACCAGTTTCAGCTATTGTGGCATCATCAGGTATAGAATCGTATACTGTACACCTGATATCTGCATAATGGCCAAAAGCAGTGGTGTTCAATCTATCATAAATCAGTAGATTACACAAAGTTTTGTTCTAATTTCAACCAAAAAGTAAACGATTATCATCATTTCTTACTTATAAAGCCACATGTGCAGCAGGCCATGGGCATTTGGGGGCCCAGGACAAATGAGCTACAAGTTCAAGGCAGTGCAGAGGAAAGTCTTGCATTTTCTGAAAGCTGCCATGAGTGAACTGAGTATGACAGAAATAGTGGTAGGACTAGGGTAAGAGCTGCTGGAGATTCTTATTCTCATGGTGATGACACCTGTGGCAGCCTTGCCCAAAGATTGTCTCAGTGGTTCTTGAGTTGCAAGGCAGAAGTGTGAAGCATCTATTAGCTATCAATTGATGTTGGGCTACGTAAAAATTTATTCTACCTTGAATTAATGTGACACCTGAATACATAATTTCTATTTGATTGATATAAATGTAGAAATTATCATAAAATTGAGTTGTTGACAAGTTTTTTGCTTAGTTTGGAAGTATAAAAAAATTACCTTGAAAATTTTTTTGGTCGACAGGAATTTCTCAGATTTTCTGCTGTTCAAATATCTTTGAAAACATTGTTTGCCTTGGGAAAATGTTATGCGCTAATGAAGGATTTGGATCTTTCCTGGCTATCAAGATTAATGAAGTGTTCTCGGTTTTCCCTCCAGTTCAGGAAGTCTGTTGCTGCCTATGTTTCAACAGCTATCTTGCTATCATTTAATGTTCCAAGAATACTACTATCTTGCATTTTTTTCCTTATAATTCACCATTTTACGTTTTTTTTAGTTTCATTCAACATATGCTTTGGTATTATTCATCATTGAATGGAAATATGTGTATGGCAGGCCAATCAATTCTCATTTTAAGGCACCGTTATTCTAATTAATGGTTAGAATTTTCATTTTTCGAGCATTTTTTCAATATAAGTTTTACAAAAACTTTTAAGTTTATGATATTGGGTACATTCAAAGAAACTGACCCTGAAAATTTGTCGATATAGGCATCTTATCTTTTCAATGTTTGAAAAATCTAGATCCTTATTCTGGGAAGAATTTCTAGGATCTGGCAAGGAAATGATTGGAGCAGAATGAATTAGTTTATACAGCAAATGATATTACAATTACAGCAGACTGCCTAGACACATACCCAGAGCAAAAAAACGATGTATTTGCATAACATCTCAAAATCTGATCTGAACCAGTGAGGGCCCACACATTCCCGAAATTTAAGGTTTACTCACAAAATTCACAGAGTTGTCAGTGAACAAAATTCATGGTTTTATGAGTGAGTGGCCACCTCGTAATATACCCATCCTCTTCTGTGCTTACAAAATGTTCTCACTCCCTTCAAAATATCCTCACTTCTTAATATGTCATTCCAATTCTTCTGAGTTTGGTGAATCTCCTACCCTGATTTTCTCTTCTCTCCTACCCTTGTACTCCACCTTGTTCATTATTTCACCCTTAAGTTCACGCATTCTTCACATCACCCAAAACGTGATAGCACCAATCTTAACTGCCCCCTTTTTCTGCTAAGACCAAGTTCATTTTGATGAAGATTTTCTTCGGCAACCTCTGATGAAAATGGATCGATTCTTTTGAAATTATGTATGTATAAAGCATCCCAAAATATTGGGAACAATATTTTATTCAGAATCGTTCATCTGTTACAGATCAATTGTACAGTTTCTATAGTTTTTTATGAAAAAATATAAAAGTGAGAACACTGGAAGTACTTCCCTACTGATGTGTAGACAAATACATTCTTTCAAAAGTTGTATAAAAGTGTGACTGTATGAGTACACGCAATTGAAGAAACTCTCAAGTCCTTGGAGAAAACATTTGTTTCACCATCTCAATCCTCACTGCCATTCTCCATTTTGGTCAGCATTATTGGTTCAAATATTTCCATAAATGTGGGCCATGTCAATATCTGCTTTTAAGTGAATTCACATTTACTCAATTTACTTTTTCAGCATTCACTTACATGTCATTTTGTTACTACCTATCCACATATTCATAAGTCAACTAGATTATCACAGTTTTGCCATTTAAAACAAGAATAAATATGAAATTATTAAAGCTATGGAAGTTGTCAGCCATTTGCTAGAGTAAGCAGAACATGGACTGCCACCAACTGTTGACAGAGTGAAGCTGTCAACCACATGAATTTTCCAGCCTACGTTGGAATGAGTGAAACTGTTGTAGTAAACTGTATCTGGCCATGATGAATTTGGAGTTATTTCTAGCATGCCAGGTTCTTGTTCTGTAAAAAGAAAGCATTCACTACATTAACAAACCAAATAATCAGATATAATTTTATTTGATGCAAGCAAAGAAATATTTGGAAGCTAACTATGAGAATGGCATTATGTAGAGGTGCATTTAATCGTTAATTCACTTACCATTGAAACAGAAGGCAAATAAGTTATTGAAACGGAATAGAAAGTGCACCTAAGAACTCCTATGAGTAATATCTGGTAGGTGAGGTCAATTATCATTGTGAGCAACTGACAATCTTGTTGCGAAAAATGTAGCGACATACATTGGAAATGGAAGAAGGGTAGCAGTTTTTCAAATGATTGACTTATGATAACCATTGAAATATTTGCAGTTTAGAAATAGGTACTTTAAAAAACCATGAGCAATGAAGGTGGGAAGTTTCTAAGCTTATTTTTGAAGACCTTTTCTCATTTTACAGAATTTCTCTTTAGTAGTTACCATAAACTGGCGCTACTTTGTGATGTCGGGTACAACTTTGTGGCACATGTCCCGCAACACTATTTTTGATTTTCCAGTATTTCCAAAGAAGTTGAGGTCGAAAATATTTTGGCAACGTGTTCCAAGTAGCTTCTGCCATTTGTTGGTAACTCTTGGAAATACATGCACTGAGGGAAAACAGTCCTGTTAAGCTATTTCAAGTAATGTGTACCAAGTGATTTGCAGGAAAGTGCTGAAACTTTGTGCTAGTGAATTAAAAGTGAAGCAGCTATGAATTTCAAAGTGAAGTTATTTGAATATAACATAATTTATAACTGAAAATCAATTAAAGAAGTGTTTTGGCACGAAATTATTTGGTTACTCTTTTCAGCAAAATATGCTTAACTTTCAGAAGTGTGGTTCAACATAGTGACAGTATGAGTCACTGTCACAAAGTGGCCCTGTAACATCTGGCCATGCTTATATTTTATTTTAGAGTTCAGAATGTATAGAATAAAAATGGATGGAAGATTGTATTGCCTCCATATTGCAATTATATACTGTTTAGCACAATAAGAACCAAAAAGAACTCTTGTCAGAAGATTCAAATATCTTATTCTTTATGTGAGAATGATACAGGGTCTGATGTGGATGAAGAAACAGATATATGTTCAAATGAAACAGAGTCTGAATCCGAATTCGATGCCATTCTTGAAATCATGGTAGAAAATAAAAAGTAGGGGGGCATAAAAATGTTTTTATATATGTTTTGAGGGTAAATATTATGCTAGAATGACCAATAAAGAACTAATTTGTACACGAGGTTCTTCCAATGGAAGGTGGCTTAATGAGAGGAGTCAAATGTAATATTAAGACGAAGAAATAGTATGCCTGAAGACAAAGAAATATCGAGCAGAGTGCTTCAAGCAAAGAGGGAAACAAAACCCAAACTCTATGTATATTATTGAATATTAGTTTTTCTAGTTCATAAGAGTCTTAAAGTATCCACCTTGGGTTCAAATTTGGAATATAAGTCAAAGTATATATGTACCATGACAGACAAAATCTGACAGATACAAAGCTGTACTACACAAGCCGGAGTTACTTTGTGACTGTTATTTATTAAATATTATCAGCCCAAAAATGAGTTTTAAGGCCCAACAGTAATTGAAAGATGAGTGATGATTCTGACCAATAACATAATATTTTTTTTAAACATTCATATATTCACCTAGGAAATTTACAAAAGCATGAACAACTCACAGAGTAGCCCCAGTTCACAATAATATAAAACTCATTTCAGGATAGTACTTAATGATCATTTTATGTATTTTCATGTATGTATCATGTGCAAATATTTTTTGATGTCCTACCTTTGTCACACTTGTATATCAGAGAGCGGTTGAACTTTTTAAAGTCTGTAAAGTCATCGTCTCGCCTCCTGTCTCTTTCAGTGCTATGACGAGCCAAACAGAGTGGTCCAGCTATAAGGCAAACAAGGAAGATTATTAATATGATTAATATTGTTCTCTAATCATTTTATGCTTAAGTATGAGAAACAGCTCTTGACAGTTGGCCAGCTAGTTTTGAGGTATTACTTCTTACAAATCTTTTTCTCAAATAATACCTCCCACATTTTCAGCAAACAATTCTCTAGGTTTTCTGTAGTTATTTCCTCTATACTGCATGACTTTCCAATCCTGTTTCTACCCTGTTCCATGGCAATGACAAAAACCGTTTTCTTACCAGCTGTTGGCCTAGCTTGGCCTCTCGTTGAAAACTGCACTCCCGCAAGAACTCTGGCCTCTTTGCGTTTCCTTGTGCGTACATTTTGATTCCGATCTATTCCTCCATGAGGTTCATCAGTGATGATCAAAGGGTGGTAAGCTTCTGGACTGTGAGGGTCATTGCCACCTCTGACTTCAAATGTGTACCTTAGACCTCTTTTCAAGTACAATTCTGGAGCCAAAAAACCATTTATATACCATGAAAATCCAGGAGATGCCATTCCTGCAAGAATAAGATATTCAAAGAAAATTATCATCTGAATGAGAGTAACTCTTACGTAAGTTCAACCATACCATTCAGTTCTATTTGAGTATTGTCTGGAAAAAAATCTCTCATGTGCATATGTTTATTAGCAATTCCTTTTGAGCTAAGGTGCCAATGCCCTTGAATATAAATAAATACATAGTGTACGCTTTATCACACAAGTGAATGCTATTCTAGTTTTTCATCACTGGTGCTTGAAGAAAGGAAACTTTTTACATGTATTTTGGCAATAAACATTTTCAATGTGTGACGGTCTTATTAATAAATGTTGGGGAATTATGATCAGGCCATTAGGATTAAGTCAAAATTTTAATTGCCTCTCTGCTTCACCATTATAGAATTGCAATTATTTCACAATGATAAGCATGGGCGTAGACAGAGGATGGCAGGGGGGACAGTTTCCCCACCCCCTCCCCCCCCTGGATGAGACATTTCATACCAAATCTGCTCTATGGAGCCGAACAGGATGATGCCCTCTCCCCCCCCCCCCTCCCATGGCATATATCTACCACTACGGATGGGTGTACTGCTCCCCCCTGCATAAATCCTGGCTACACCCATGATGATAAGTAAGAACTAGAGCTAAACATCACACTAAAATCTCCTCCTGGCAGTTTTATTCCATTTTAATGGAAAAATTCCATATTTTTTACTTATACACCATTATACTTGAACTAGCCTTAACTGTACATCATTTTAATATCTTATGGAATTGGCATTGATGGCTATTACTTCAATCTGGCTCTAAAATATTTTCTCAGAGACATTTAAGTTTTTAATATTATCTAAATTTACCATTTGTGCCAAAAGGCCATATATTAAAATAAACCAGTAATTTGATAAAGGTATCTTTCATTTCATCAAGTAAATGCATAAGCACCAAGGAATTAATGGACTTCAAAGCAACAGCTTTGCATTTAATTGAAATTTAATGCCATGTGAGAGAGAGGATTGGTTTAGAGCAACGTTCATCCAATTCTTGGCTTAACTCTTCTTAATTTTTTAGAACTGGACCTGTGATACAATCTTGGAAAAAATTATGTTCTTACCTGTCATTCCTTGATATCCTCTTTTTCCTCCTGAAGGACCAAGAGTGGCTGTAAATAATCTTACATTCTGATCCAGTATGTGGGCAATATCCCATGGCTTCCTATAAAAATCATAATTAAGATTAGTGAGTATAAGTTCACATAACCCAGAAAATATTACCACCGCCTATTAATACAGAGATGCCAGTTGCTACAGTGTTGATTTTGAATTAAAGTAAAGAGTCTAAATCCATGCAAATATTAGCAATTTTATTTTCCAATTAAAGATCTGTTTATGTATACTTTGGCTCCACTAATGATCGAGTAAAAGCAAAGCAATTATTTTCGGCTTCCTTGCGTCCTAAGTTAATGGACAAACTTCCTCTCGGATATAGATCATGGAAAGAAGGCTCCTTTTCATCAGTAAGGACACCCAATGCCCATATCAACTGAATTTCTCGGTCTGTGGGTATCTCTTTATCTCCTGGATCAGTATCTGTGGAAAGTATGAAATTGGTCAGAAATTTTTATCTTGCCAATTTTGACCCTTCAACCATCACTGAATCGTTACATAATGTGCCATAATTTGTACTGACTTGGAACGAGAGATCTTCTATAAGTAATGGTATTGATCCCATCAGCCCTAACAGCTGTGTGCATCTGGTTGTCATCTAGACCGCCTAGCAACTCATCCCTGCACACTCCTTTATATTGTCCAAGAACTTTAATGCACTGAAAAATATGATGCAGATGGAATGAATGCAGCAAATGAAAAGATAAATTTCTAAGGATATGCCAGGTGGGAGTAAGATAACTTAATGCAGACAGTGCTATTACATCTACAATGTTTATGGCGTGATATTAGATGAAGTTGTGAACAAACATAGCATCTCAATGACTTACAGGTGCTTTGGCTGTGACATTGTAGTCATTTGCAAAGCCTCGGTATCCATCTATGTACGCAATTGCAACATCAGATCCAATCATTTGAGCACGGGTGGGAGAGCCGCTAATCCCGAAGGCCATGTAATCATTTTCATCTGCAAAGAGTTATGAAATGGCATGGTTAGTTTCACTCTTCACATTGTCACCTTTTTTCATCAACCCTTTCTACCTGGTGATTACAGATTGGAATCACTCACTTTCTTAAATGCCATAGCTCATATTACAAAGCAATGATATAATTGGCATTTCTTGTCACTGTGGAGAATAAAATTTGTTTTTTTTTGTTGTAAATATTTTTATCATAGATAGATTTAACAACCTATACTCACCAACTTGAGCAGCCAATTCTATAGTTATTTGAGGTCCAAAAACCTCCCAGCTAGCTCTGAATTCCTTGTGTAATTGAACACAGTTTGGCAAAGCATTTTTGTGAGGCTGAAAGAAAACGTCAAAGAGATAGTAAGTTCTAAAGTGAATTTCTCAGTAGAAAACTTGTCCTTCTCAGTGAAGATATACATCACTAGATATCCAGGAAGACTTACCACAATTTTTACTAAAGAAGGGGGTACATTGAGTCCATCAGGAATGATAACCGATCCAAAGTTTTCTTTAGTGTCAATGTCAAAGACACTAAACCAATCAATATCAAATATTGTTAACTCTCCTGGCAGTTCCAGTCTCACGGATTCTCTTAAGTAAGGCCTAATGGGATCCAAGCTACCGAAAATAAAATAAAATTTAGTTCATTTTCTCAATAGAATGAATGGCATAGGTAGTGTAGAATGTAAATGATTAAGGGCTTACTATCCATATTCATCAGGAACTTTGAACCCTTTTGAGGATGGCTGTGGACCAACTCCAACCCAGAAATAGGTACCTAAAAAAAATAAGAATGTATATTTCTCTCATTAAATACATTTGAATCTTGAGTTTTACACACCTCACATGCTCCAGCTAACAGGCTAATGCTATGGTGTTACAGAAAAGTATTTCCATCAAAATTATAAAAGACAATGATATATCTTTTATCTTCTTCCAAAATGTTATTTCCCCTCTTTCAAGGGTCTCTCTCATTGATTTTAAATCTTTGAGAATTATTCATTAATATTGTCCATTTTTTTCTTACACTGGTTTTTTTCAGAAAATATGGGACATGGAGATTGTAGGTATGGATTACTGATGTCACAGTAACATGCATGAGTGTTGATCTAAATTAGTCTTTAAAAGAAAATTATTTCAATCGATATAATCGAAGAAATAAATATCTTTACAAGCACTCGTTTGATCTTTCAAGTATACATTTTTATCACAACATAAGATAAGTACTTATAACAAGACTTTCTTCAATCATCCTTTTCAACAGAAATGTTTATTTTCATCTGTAACTATTACAACAACTATCACTGGTACCTTTAAATATATTTACTTTAGGGATACCTATGGCTTGTGCATCTTGCATGGAAACCCTCTTTTGATCCAGATGAATCCATTTAGATGAGCTATTAAAAGGGGATATAGCAACAAAAATGTTTTTCCTTGGGAAATGAGAGGGTTGCACTTACCCTAATTGTTTCTTAGTTCATCCACAACCATTCTGAGTATAGAAGGACCACAAACTATTAGCCAAACTATATTCACCAATCATTAAAGATGTTTCTTAGTTTCTTATTTATTTCTATTGTTTCCTTTATGCAAATAATGACTGCATTCTCTGGTATTAGTCACGTAGGTGATTTACTTAGACTACAGTTTTTCCAGTATATGCCACTATTGTTGCAACTCCGCCACCTTGACCTGAAGATACCTGTTGCTCTATGGGCACAAGTATTACGCATAAAAACTACCCACCTATTTGGCAGCCAAGAATGCAGGAACAATTATGATGACTGAAAATGATTTTCACCTGAGAAACAGTTCGTGAACAATGAAACGATTTTTATGAAAGACAGGGATCAAAATATTTCATGCATGTCTCTTCATATCCACTGACAATGAGTACAATTATTAACAATAAGATGTTACCAGTCAGTCATTTGGAAAGAATGGTCAAAGATAAATGGTTTCTCTTGTGTTAGGGCACAAATATTGAGACAATGTTCATGTTGTCTTTTGCCCCAAGTGTGTTATTCAAAGACTGTGAAACAATTTTTATGATTCCCTACATATGTTAAAAATTACTTTTTTTTGAAATCAATAAATGATATTAGAAAGTAACAATGTCCTCCTAAGAGCTTCACATTTGAATGTACTTTCAAAATATTCCAAACACAGAGGAAGATTCTTCACCACCAATCTTGTAGTAATATAATACTTTGTTGAAAGTAACCAGGGTGAGCCTTGCCTTTGGTGCCTACTTTCTAATACAGACATGATCAAAGGTAGTTCAGAGTGTTCTCTTTTCCATAGGATTTACAATATCATACCAAAGAAGGGAATAATTATATTACGTAAAAGTACATTAGTTAAAATTGGATACACACTCTTTCCTCCTCCATCATATGAAAATTCTGGCAGGAGTAATGTTTTGGCATCCAAAATTTGTATTGGGCCAGAGGTGATTCCATGAGCTTTCCGAGTCAGTTGAGAAATTCTCTGGGTTGCAGGAGGGTCGAAATCCTCAGGAATGTATATGTCACCAAAGGTATTCTGTGAAAAAGTAATTTATAATCCAAGGAACCAGAACATGCAAAAATAGAGTTATAGCAAATTCAGTAGTTTCTATTTTTAACCATTTTATGTCCACAAAAATTTTTTTACTATTCATGTAGCCTGGCCCATCCTATTTCACAACTTTTCAGCGGGGTCCAGAGTTTGTTGTTTCACCATAACTTTTAGATATTACACTTTTAATTACTCACTTTAAGATGCACTTCATCACATACTTTCTCAATAATATTACAATATAAAGTGAGATTAACAAGATAAAATAAAAACTAAATGTGCCAGGTGACAATCAAATTTGTCCCTAGGGCAATGAGATGTACTGCTGTGTGGAGTTTGAATTTGGACTCTTCAGGGTTAATTTTTAACCCAGGGCTTCAAAATATGATGAGAGGAAAAACTATAACTGCCACAAATAACTCAAGAGAGATCATAAATAAAAAATGTAAACTTATGGAAAAGCTTCAATGAAATAAAGTTATAACTCATTCAGTTTAGGAGCCAAAAATTAATTAATATTAGCATGATCATGGTATCATTTTTATCGACTAAAAATGAGCCATCAATATTGAGATCTAGGAAAAATTGCTTTGTAACATTTCATGCCATTATTTTTCATGATTACACACATACGTTTAGTATTTTCAGGCTCTGGAATTTTTTTTCCCTTTCATTACCCTACAGAACCTCTGCACAAGAATATTTGCTCTTTGCTCATCAATAGCATTCTTAATTCAACAGAGAATTACATGAACTTCAAGGAGAGGTATAAGTCACAAACCTGACTAGTAAGGTCGTACACTGCCAACCATTTGATCTCTGTAATTTTCTTTCCATCGGGCAGCTTCAGTGTGAAATCCTTATTGTAATATCGGCTCAAAATATTGGTCCTGAAATCCGGCATAGGAATTTCATCAAATTTCTCTGCTAAGTGTTCATCATAAAATTTAAAATGACTAAGGCATTAGTATGAACTTTGATTTCGAACATTTCAAATTTCAATTAACCTTTATAAGGGATGAGCATTTCAAATGGAAGACATTCCAAAAGAGTGAACAAGCAATGAGATAGTGGCATCAGATATACCTCTTATATGGTTAGTGTTTATAAAAGGATGATAGCTAATGTTCGTGCTTACTTTCCATACTCGTTAGCGACAATAAAGCCTAAAGGACCGGGTCGATTGGAGGCTCCTGCCCAAAAGAAGGTATCCGCACCATTTCCATCATAATTGAAATTTGTTAGTAGAAATGTGGTGTCATCTACAGCATGAACTTCTCCGGATACTTGATGATGGTATGAATTAATCTTTCCTATGAATTTTCCTTGATATGGCCCTCCATCCTGAGGCCCTCCAGACTCCTGACTTACAATGTTTTGAATGAGAAACACTGAAAATGACCAATGAAACGTTAACGTTCAATGCAAATCGCTAATTCGCTTTTGATTTGCCGCGACGATATAAACAAAAGAAAGTGTTAAAACATTTCGACAGATTGCATTTTGAAAACTATTTTAATAGACGCACTTTTGTCGTCGAACACATGAATAATCACGTATCAGTTTAAACTTTCACATGAAAAAGTTTCAGACATGACAGGTCAAGGCATGAATCGAATTATACATAAGCTACGTTAAAACGATCGAAAGTTCACAAAAGATAACTCATATGGACCAAATTGATTGATTTTAGGTTCATAACTCGCTGTATGTCATTCCAATCATCAGCCAATGATGAACGTACAGCCGCGGAAGTCGCTTTTTTAGAGTCACATATGTTCTAGTAATATAATCACATACTTACGCAGATAGAAGGTGTTCCACGAATGCCTCAGATATCTAAATTTGACATTTAACATTCTATAGATAACTTATCCCTCAGTTATTAACACGAACATCGAAGCAATCCTTCCGCTTCCCTCTGACGTGGTGTATACTCGGCGAGTAACGGGTCTGGCGTCCTTCCGACCGCTTTTTTCTTGCCTGGCTCTTTGCTACAGGTCAGTCCACCTCCAAGGTGCTCAAGGCTAAGCCGCAACTTTCACCTACTTCTCCTCCGGAGGGGAGGGACCGAGGATGAAATTTGGAAATTAAATGAGAAGTATGTGGCACAGTTTCTCCAATTAATGAATATATGTGGCAGTACCAGGAGGACTATTGGGCATCACGAGTCGCCGATATAACTCGGTTTCCGGCGGCTCGTGATACCCTTCAGAGTGAGAAATTTTCGACGAGTATTAATATAAATAAAAAAGAAAAATAAAAGGGGGGAAAGAAACGAAATTGGAATCGCTCGATTTTGAGGCGTAATCACTATAAACTCAGGATTGCACAAAGGGCTATAGCGTGCAGGGGCCCCCCAAAACTGCTAATTTATTTAATTCTTGGCATTTATCCTCATTTTTTCGTGTTTCTGCTTATTTAAATGAGTATCTCGCTATGTGGATCCTTTAGCGATTTGTAAAAATCTCATAAATACTTTTAGAACTGGTATGTGTACTCGAAAAAACGTTCCAATTTTTTTATTTGCATATTTTTATGGAAAAAAATGATCAAGCTGTCGAGTCAATCGGATATCCTCGCCTTCAATGCACGCTTTCTCACCACCAGACTTGCTGTACCCGTGATCTTTCGATTCACATTCTGTCAGGTAGGGCGTTGCCGCCATTCCCGTCCACTCTCAAGGCCGGCAGGCGAGGGAGGTACTAAACCGCGCCTAACCTTCGTTCCAAAATTACTCTGGGGACATATTTGATCTCTATGAAAATATTAGCAACCACCCTCGCGATAGCAGATGGGTATCGATCGCTGGTGCCAAATCCATAATCATAGCAGATATCCTGAGGGAACTCCCATTGCGTTCGTGTATCCATGGATATGAATGCTGATGAGGGAGTTTAGACGATGAGGTCACTTCCTCCGGATGTTCCGTTGGTGCTCAATCGCTAGGACTATGGAATGCTGTCATCCTCTTAAGGTACCAGAATGGGCCGCCATTATCTTAGCACAGAGGCTAATGCGAACCTCTACCCTAGGAGAGCGATTTTGCCGAGCGCAATTATTATACGTGCCCTTCGATAAATGAAACTCGTGCGCGACTCAACGATACGTCATTACCGGCCGTTACTCATCTATACCTGGTATTGTGACGAGGAAAGAGCGCAATGGAAAACTCAAGCCGGCTGTATTAGTCACGCTTTTGAAGTGTCCGCCTGCCTACATACCGCTATATTTCTGAAGCCCGCTTTACACTGGGCACGTAATTGCTCAGACTTATATATGTGTGAACGTTTAATTGCATCGAGTAAAGCTGTGAATTGCCAGAATGCATGCGCGAATGCTTGAAGGGTAGATGGCGAAATAGCCCCTGCTCTATATTTAATCGTTATTGCTCGCCGGATTGAGGAAAACATGCAGTTTAAAATTGTGCAAGCTCGTGCTCCTTGTAAAACGGACTTGATACTAACTCTCATACTTCAAACAAAATACCGAGTGAAAAATATTATAAATTAAAACAGGACCAAGAGAGCTTTCCCTTTCAAGGCAGAGATACGCTGTGGATGAAGTAGGTAAAAATAAAACCTTGAGATACAGTTAAATATCTTGAAATTTCCTTAACTTCTGATATAGGTATCGTGGAAAACACACACCGCAAAACATATGTGGCACAGCATTAAAGAAACTAGGTTTTGTTAAGCGAAAAAGTAAAAGAGAGATGCCACTTCGCTCTGGTTAGGCCACACCTTGAAAACGCCTCGAGCATTTGGGATCCTGGTCATAAATATTTAACCAAAAAAAGTAATTGAATATAAAGAAAAGCTGCACGCTTCTTTAAAAACTGGTACGAGCGAACATATAGTGTTTCACAACTTTTAGAGGGATTAAGGTGGGAGCCCATAGAGACTCGGAGATTATATGCTAGGCTTAAGTTGATTGAGAAATTTAGAACTGGTGTATTTCAGAGCGACGTAGAGAATACTATCATGATGCCTCATTACATCTATAGGTCTGACTGAAGCAACAAAATAAGAGAGATACATTGCCGAACTGATTGGTACAAAAACACGTTCTTTCCGCGTACAATAAGCGGCCACAATAAAAACTGAGCTCCACTAAATACACTCCCATTATACTCGTCACCATTCCAACTCCCAAAACACTATCCCTTACATCTTTACACGACTGGTGTCCTAACACCCCCACGCCCACGCGGCGGCTCGTACGGTAGTATATAGATGTAGATTTAGATACCACACTTAAGCAAGTTGTTTAGCCAAAAGGATTTGGTAGTTCGGAATGTCCGTTACTGAACAAAAAAGGGAAATGGAAGAAATTGAGAAGAAAGAAAGGAAAAACTTAAGGAAGATTCTCATTGTGGAAAATAAGAGTATGGCATTGGGAGGAAGATAAAAAAGATGAGCCTTACAAAAAACGGAAGAATAATACAAATAAAAGGCGGTCGAAAAGATTGAATTTTTATGAGCATTTCTTCAGAATGAATGATCGTACACAGAAAAATAAATATGCAGCCATATCATCGAATTAAATCTAATTGCAAAATGGGTTGAGCCATCAAGGTAAGATGTGGAGGAAGTTGGCGTCAATCTGGAAGACATCAGGAAAAAAGAGATTTTTCAAAGGAATGTTGATGCATGTGAGTGGTTTTAGGGAAAATGAATTAAAAAGACCAAAAAATTCTGGTCAGAAGAAATACGGAGGAACCTTATCGAAAGAATAAAGAAATGTCGGAAAGAGAAATATCGAAAGAATAAAGAAATGTCGGAAAACTAGGACGCCGATCAATTGTTTCACGCTGTGTATACATGAGACCACCCTCGAAAATGAGGAAGAACGGTCGATTTTATGTCTGACTTCAAGGATGAAGTGGCTTTTACGTAAATGTAATCTTAACTGAGAATTCGAGATTTGACTAGTGCCTACTTCAGACCGTTGTGTTGGCTAGCTGACGACAGCATTATAGATGAGGAAGCTCACCGTAAAACTGACCGGGAAATAGACAAAGAATCCCGAATAACCAATTAATGAGATCGTTTTTACCCCATGGACAGTTGTTGACTTTGACTTCCATAAGAAAGGCATTGAACTCGATAAAAGGCTTTCCTTTTTTGCATTTTAAAATTACTTAAGTTCAAGACATAAGGAGGAAATTTTCTCCATTTATCAGGTAAAAGAATAGTTCTTAAATCATGTGTTCGAATTCCCTACACGCTTCGTTTCTGCCTTGATATTACGTTTTTAGAAAAATAACAATTATTATTTTTGTCATTTCAACAATTGTAAAACATTACCGTATTGCTAATCCACATTATACAATTGTAAATTGTATATATTATTGTATAGCAATAATATGTTGTTGCAAGAGTAAGTTTCACTTCTTGAGTTAGATTTTCCTACACGATATTTTTCACCCCCAACCTCTCCAATTGTGGTTGATGAATTCTGCCTGACAATTTCATTTTGTACGTCACATTTAGAAGATTCTTTTGTTGTTATGCACCAATTTTAATTTTTTTATCTACCCGCTATTTCTAAGGGGCACTCTCTCCTATTCTTTTATAAATAATTTTTCATTCATAAATTCATTACTAGCTATCTGTCACGCCTGTTTGACAGACACCCGGGCGACCTTTTTAGTTGATATTTGGCGCGAATATAGGTTATGGCTTAAAGTTGACATTAAACGTAGTAAAAAAACCGCTAACTACATTGTTAATGGGTTGTTTTTTACCCAAGTCGTTAATTTTAGCCTCTTGAGGAAAGAGTCGTTTTCAATACAGAGATTTGTTTAAAGTTGCTTTCACTAAATAGTGAAAACTGCGGACGATAATTATAAGGGACTGTTTTTACCCGTCCTTTGTTGAATTTTCACCCAATAAGATGGACTCTGTATTCGGTGAAGGGGCTTCTCATTTTCCTCTATTTAACCACCTACAATCAAGAAACAATTATGAACTTTTACATTTGGGTTGCGGAGAGAATTGGGTATTTAATTCTTGCATTTTTACTCGCTACTACCTTCGTTTATGCCCAGCATTGCGTTTTTATCCCTCCATGCTATTCATTATTTCAATCTTTTAACATTTTTCTCTCAGTTGCAGCCGACACACTGGCTTTAAGTGGGAACTTAGAACTAAGGCCTTTGTGGCTGGCGTAAAGTAATCAATGCTCTTAATGATAAGAGAATTGCAATGAGTCATCAGATAGGGCTATTTTTCACCTCCCATCTTTGCGTGGGTGGTTTATGACCCCTACATGGCCTATGCATCATCATCGTTTATTACAGTTTCCTGCCATTGGCCGGGTCCGCTTCGTATACAATATTGGATTGGATATTTGGGGAGGCGACCGATAGCCGAGATCATTTGCGCCGTCGGGTAAGCTAAGGGAGGAAGGCATTAGCCTGCTCTTAACGAAAGGCGCTAAGGGAACCACGGTTTAACGTCTCATAGGACAGATTAAAGTATCAGTACTAAGACAGAGATACACGAAGTGCCCTCCACAAGACAGTCAAGTAAGGATCGGGTTTCTCGTGGAAATGGTCCTCCTCTGCAGGGATTTGAACCCTGGCCGTCCGTATGGTTTGCCATCACTCTGGCCACCACACCAACCCGATCCCCTTTCGTATACAAGCCTTTCTTCATTCTATTCACCGGGAAAACCTGAAATCGTTTAGGCCTTTTCACTTATTTCTATCCTCCCACCTTCTTCTTCTCACTGCTTTCCAATCTTCCTCCCGTTTCCCTATGCTCTCTTCCAAGCCTTTCAACCATCTATCCCGTGGTCTTCCTCGAGGCTGTTTCCCTTGAATTTCCCTTTAATGCATCTTCCTCGGAATTTCTTCAGTTTCCATCCTCTTTACAGGCCCAAACCACTTCACCGTAGATGTTTCTATCCTATCCTGAAGCAGTACCTCCTGGAATATCTCCCTGATTCTTTCATTCCTTATCCTGTCCATTTTGGTTTCCCTTGCTCTTGTTCTGTGGAATTTCATTTCACATGCGTGCGATCCACTCACATCCTTTCTCTTCATTCTCCATGGTCCATGTTTCCGAATCATTCGTCAGGGTGGGGACATAGTATGTCTTGTATATGATCTCTTTGCTCTTTTGTGGGACATCTTTACTCCATACTAAGCTCCTGACACTTAGAAGATCGTAGGCTTTCCCGGCGAATACTATAGATAAATATTTCTCGGGTTTGCACCGGGTAAGGCTGTTTAAGGCCAACGTTTCGATGAGAAACTCACTCATCGTCATCGGGGCTAAGACTGACTCAGCCTTAGACCTGATGACGATGAGTGAGTTTCTCATCGAAACGTTGGCCTTAAACAGCCTTACCCGGTGCCAAACCCGAGAAATATTTATCTCCTGACACTTCTCAGAAATGCTTCTGCTTGCCTACCCCTGTCATTTATTTTTGTATTATTTTTCCCAATACTCATCCTATGAAATGAAAGATTATATGAATCCCAATCAACAATTAAAATTTTTTCATCTTCCTACTGGATTCCAACGGGCACACTCTTATGAGTCCTACTTAATAAATGATAAACCAGTTACACCAACATCGGATGAGCTGACAACGGGAATTATGGGTTAAGGCGGTCGGATCGTTTTTTGTTTATGTTCATATTTGTGTGGAAATTATGCACGTATTCAATATAGCGTAATCTATTTCTTAAAATAAGTGCTTAATATCAATGTTTGGTTTTTTGATAATTTCATGCTATTTTAGTTCGAAATCTCACAGTACATAATATATATTTTGTAAAAATCAGAAGAACTACGTGCATAATATCTTCTAGACGCAAAATAATTCATTTCTTGTCACTAGAATTATCACTAGCTAATATTAATACCACACTCCGAGTCCAATATTCAAAACAAACATTTTTCAGGAATATTTTTTCGAAATATTTCATACAGCACCGAAGACTATGAAATCATGGCATGCTTTAAATAAGGAAAAATTTTAAATTTGATTCGTGAATTATTTTCAGGACTTCCTGTGTGGTGAGTTTCACCACTGAAACAAATACGCTTAAATTAAATATGGTCCAAGGATTTATTTTCGTCGTAATGAAAAATTTTTTTAAACTACGCTCAATTACCTCGATTACTGCTGTAGCGTCCATAACATATTAGCCGCGTAAGTAGTCAATCCATGTCGCCGCGACAGTCTGTTACTCATCACTCTCTTGACCATTTCCCTGCTTTAAGAAGTATACCGCGGGAAGAGCAATCTGTTCCTCAGAGTAACAGTGGAAAATATGGAAAATATTTATGGGTGAGGAGAGAGGAATTGCGTTTAAAATTATCAAAAAAGTAAGAAAGTAATGGGATTGATTGAAATCTGCCATGATTCCAATTAGCCGGTGCGCTTTTCTACATAAACATCAATTAATTTCCTCTATTTGGATGTTCAAAATTGGGATTTTGTAAACTAGAGTGACTGATTGTATATATGTAGTGCTAATAACTCTTAGATGGATAAGAAATACGCTTGGTTAATTGACATTTCCCCATTTTTCCCGAAATATACCAGATCTGCATCAGAATCTGCTGCTGAGCGTAATCGTGGCAGCGAAATAGAATTTTGCTTCCAAAAAAATCAATCGTTCTTAATTTCCTTATGCTCCGAATAATTTCACCCGCCGATTGTTTCTACAGATGTAAGAATATGACTTAATAGAGCAAGGTCATTCGATATCGATTGTATTCTTCCTCCGATATAGGTCTTCGCAACCATTTCCACCACATGTCCGTCATTAATGTGCTATTTGAGCATTTACTGCCTTAACATCCCCAAGGAAATCTGCGAATATGCGGCACAAGTTGTCATTTCGAATACCAATGCACTGCTAACTCAACAAATACGTCGAACAACCTATACTATGCTTGTGGATAATACAGAAAAACAAGCACATTAACCGCGGGTTTATGTACTTTGCGAAGACCTAAGCTTCGTTCGCGTCGCTTGCTCCATCTGCACCTTCTGCACCGGAAGGAGCAAGGAAAATCAGGCGGGGGCAGAAAGTTTCAACCCGTGCGACGCGAACGCTTTTGTGGAAAAGATGGCGCGTAATATAATTTTAAGAACTCTGCTCCAAGGGCTTGAGGAGGATTCTTCAGACGAAGATGATAATGAATGTGTATTACCAGCATTAGTACAACCACAGGAGAGAGGTAGTAAAATTATATGTCAATCCATTGAATATTGCGATTTTGCCGTGTTGATTCAGCTGGGTGCGTGATCGGGTCAAACACACAGTGATAAAGAAAGATTTGATTGTAATTCGGTGCGATCACTTTGCTTTTCGTGTGTAGACTATATTAATAAACATCAAGGTGAAGCTTGGCGATCATGATTTATGATTTAATTGATTGATATGATTTAAAATCCAAAACTGTTTATTTATAAATCTGAACGTGGTGACGTTCACTGTCGCCCATTTATCAATTTCATCCGGACTATATATTTTCTTTTGTGTTTTCTTGAGGTTCACATTTATGCAGCTCATGGCACATGTTATCTCTTTAAGGTTCGATGTTTTAAAATACACATTAAATTATTAATACATTAGGTACTTATAACAACCAACAGAGATATATATGAAGACGTCTGTATGTTTTTATTTTGCCTAACACGTTCCTATTTTTCCATGAATGACTAATTGCTAACAAGGCGAGGGATTTTAATTAGCGAAGGACATTTTAGCGTGCAAAAATTCCATTTTAACTATTTACCAAGTTTATGCTGTGGAGTAGAACGTTGCTCACACTTCTTTTAACCTTGGTTGTAAGTTAATACTATTCCTTCTATTTTTCGTAAGACATTCTTATTCAGGATTCTGATATTCGTGATTCATTTTCATGATAGCTTATCTCCATTGTATTCACTGTATTTTCTCAGGTATTTTACAGCATATTGACGCTGTCATTGATGTTATTGAACAGCAGGAGAGGAATGCCGTCCCAGGCTACGTAGAAAATATAATACCTCTGTATAGTGACAGTGAGTTTGTGAGGCATTTCCGATTAAAACCCCGCATAGTGGAAGATCTAATTGGGAAATTTCAAATGTCACCCGATTTCACAACTTTACAAGGTTGTACCAAGGTTTTTGTTGTGGTTGTACTTTGCTTCTTCTATTTTCATTTATAACATCTGCGAAATTCTTGTGCATTTATATTATAATTACTTACCTATATACTTTCACTGTAGGTCATGGAGGTTTTGAGCCAGTCAGTCCTCAAAAACATATGATGGCATTCTTGTGGTTTGTTGGACATGAGGCTGCTGGCTATCGGGATGTGGCAGACCGGTTCAATTTGAGCTTGAGTGCTTTGCACTCTGTCATTAAGAGAATGACTAGCTTTATAGTGGGAATGGCTCCTATGATCATTAAGGATCCCACAGACAGGGATAAAAACGTAACAAAGGAGCATTATTTAAACAGGAAAGGATTTCCTGACATAATTGGTAATAGCAATATTAATTAAAAGTTCTAAATTTGCCTGTTTGCAAGTTGAAAGCAGGTAATACTTTTACTTTTACTCAAAATTCAGGTTTGATTGATGGATCCCATGTGAGAATCGATAGACCAGAAGAAGATCCAGAGTCCTATATTAATAGGAAAAAATATTTTTCAGTACAACTCCAGGCAGTGGTAAATGAGAAGGGGAAATTTATTGATGTCCTCATAGGGTATCCTGGATCTGTGCACGATGCCAGAGTGTTTAGAAATAGCCCTATTTATACTGAACTTCCCAATCTATGTCGAGGTTTGTTCTATTGGGAATTTTTCTTCAGTACTACTTCTTTGCTGTGTCATTTTTACTCCATGACATCTAAAATTCATTTCATTGTACTATAACTGATTTAAAATTTGCAATCATAATCAACTAAGATATTATTCCTTACACTTTTACAGGTCAGGGTTACTTATTAGGGGATAGTGCATATCCTTGCTCCCAATTTCTAATTACCCCATTCAGGGACAATGGACATTTAACCAGAGCCCAAAGAAATTTTAACTTTGTGCACAGTAGTTGCCGCATTACTGTGGAACATACCTTTGGATGGTTGAAGCAGAGGTTCCGGCAACTCTACCATCTGAAAACAAGGAATGTGGAAGAGATTGTCAAGACCATCCATGCATGCTGTGTTCTACATAATATAGCAGACGCAGATGATTTGGATGGGTTTGAGGAACCCCTAGCCGAAGACCATCCTGACAGGGATGCAGAAGCCCTTCAGGAAAGGCGTGGTGCTGAGGGAATAGTTGACCATTTGGGAGACCCGGTTGATGCTGAGGGAGGGAAAATTCTCCGGGATGAAATATGTCGGCAGTTGGCAATGGGAAGGGCTAATTAGAGGGTTATATCTAAAAATAAATGCTGGCTTAAAAAGGGGAGCAGGAAGATTATTACTCTTTATTTAACAGCTCCTTAAGCAAAGAGATTTGTTCCCTAATGAGATTGTTTCGCTCAGCTCTTTGAGCATTGGCTTCTGCCTTTAGGGCATTATTTTTTTTCATCTCCTCAAGCAGGGCATTGTCTCTTGCTTTCTGTGCCTCTATCTGCCTTGCCATCTCCTCTCTCAGGGCATCCAGTGCCATTGCCATCTTTCCATCTCTTTTTTTAATTTTTAGTTGTTGAGTAGATGGCATTCCTTCATTGGGTTCCTCTGGGTTCGGCTCCAAGATATTTTGTGCCCTAGATTGTGAAGTGGATGGACCTGGGTCCACACTCCCACTTCCGGGAATCGTAGCACTGCAGAAAGAATAATTTGCTCAGCTGTTATTATTTCCAATCCTACAAGGGCTATAAATGCTCACTCTTCCCTCATTAGTAAGTAGCTAGTATAATACCGAAATTTGTTCGAAATACTCACGTTGGTGGAGAAGCCATGGTGATTAATCCATGCCGACCAGACACAACCTTGGGGAAAATATTATGTTTTTTCCCAAACATTTCTGTGATTTCTCTGTGGCAAGAAGTATTGTATAGTTTTACATATTATGTATGAAGATAATGGAAGGGTCACAGAAAAACCAAAATTAACTTACGTTTCAAAATTTAAGACCCTTCGCCCTCGCCCAGTTTTATTGGTTGACACATGGGTTTTAAACGCCCTTTCTAGTGACTTGTACTTATTGGTCACTTGTAGAGCAGTGATCGCATATCCATGGCTATTCATGTCTGATGCTATTGCATCAAACAATCGCTTGTGGATGAAACATTTTCCACCTTTTTGCTTGCTTGCAAAATATGAAGCAAAGAAAAGTTTTGTGGCTGCCTCATTCCATACAAACTGGTCCTGAGTTGGTACAATGGCCTCAGGGTTTTTATTATTTAAAACAAGTTTCACCTCTTTATTCCCCAGATTACATAAGAGGAACTCTGCGCTCCTATCTATCATCTGGGAGGGTATTTTTATCGTTGAGGAATCATCTATTTCATGGAAGTATACAGTGGAAAATAATGAAAGACTCATACCATACAGGGAAAAGATTAAATGATATTCATAAATTAATCTGAAGGCATATCGATGGAATTAATTGAGAAGCAAATTGGTGCAATTAAAGTCGTTATGTTATTCGAAGTCAAAATGATAATTGTCAATTGCTGTAGAAAATTATTTTATGAATCACAATATTACCTTCCATAACGAATGATACCATTCCATCCTCATCGACGATTAATTGATTTTGCTCGTCTACTATTGGAATAGCTGTCATTCTAATAACACTGATATAACTGTGCTAAATATCCACTTACGATACGCACTAACGATATTGTTTTATTCACGAAAAAAAAATTTTTAGTTGTTAACGCCGGTGCACTTTTACTATTGTTAGAAAAGTTAAATTTTCGCGGCTTCCTTAATGATTTAGTTTCCTTACAGTAGACGAATGCGAACTAATAAAATATAGTTAAATGAAATGGATGTTTCTCATTAACAATAGCCAAAGTGCGCAGGCTAAACAATTACAATATTTAATTGAAAAATACCTCTGTTTTAACATGGTCCTATCACAATTTGGAGTTCTTGCCATTCATTGTGCGGTTTTATAACATTTAACCACTTGAAAAAGTTTATTAATACTGATATTTCACCCAGTCAGATGTTTTATTTCCGAATAAGTCACGTAAAAATGGATTCCTTCCAATTGTTCATTAAAGGCATTTGTTTTCCGCGGGTTCTCGTCTGCTAATTCCCATGATTCCTGAAGTTGCACCTTTTGCTCCACCTCCGAAGCTGGTGCAAAAGGTGCAGATAAAAGTTGCACCTTTTGAACCTGAACCCGCGACGCGAACAGCGTTCGTCACTTGCAACTTCCGCGACGCGAACGCGAAAGTGGCAGAAAGGTGCAGGAAAGTGCAGAAGTGGCAGCGACGCGAACAAAGCTCTATATTCAAGGAAGAACAAAATCGATATTGAACGACCTTGGTAATAGAGAATGGCTTACCTTGAATTTGGCTCATTCCATTTGCCATTTGCATCGTTTACTTGAATCAAAAACTCCACCGTTTACGCATTCTTGCGTTAAAATTTAATGAGAGAAAGGCTGCATTCATGCATCGACCGACGCCAGTTACAATTGGTTTGTAATGGAGTTGAAGGGGAAACTACAGATTTTTTTCTTTCTTACAGTGCTTATTTCGTTACCTCTGGTGATATGATCAGGTTCAAATTAATCATGATCAATTAAGATAGCTGTGAGTGGAATATTCTCGAAAACAGGATAGAATTCTTAGAGAGGGAAGGAATGTGTTTTCCTGGTGATGTTATATTGGGAGCATGAGGACTCAGGGGGTCAATTCTCGTCATGTCGTGACACTTAGCGCTCGCAAAAGTAATAGATTATTTCTCGATTTTGTTGAAGTTTCGCATGTCACCCTACCGATTCATAATTTTCACGCAATAATTAACACATGAGGACAGGACGTGACGGCTCAGCAATGCTGAATCGGTGGGACCATACGATGATTATTTTTATTGGGGTATTCTAGAGGTTGAATTAGATCTCAATTGATACAAGGGAAAATCCTTCCTCTTGGTATTTATATGCGCAGAGCCCTATCTCTTACGGATCGGAAGTATAGACCATTAAAAAAAGCTGACCAGGAAAGACTAGAAACCTTCCAAACCTGGTGCTGGAGGAGGATGCTGAGGATCAAATGGATAGAAAAATTAAGAAATGATGAAGTTTACAAAAGATTGGGAGTGGAAAGGACCATTTGGAACACCATACTGAAATTGTATTTTGTGACGGCTCGAACAATGGTTGATCGAGTGTTGGTTCAAGGTGTTTTGATATACAGAACATTTGCCTGGTTGTGTGATGTTATCGTGTGAGTGTGTCAGGGTGAATGATGGCCGGTGTGGCGTCCTCAAGTTAACTAGGGCTACCTAGGGACCCACTTAATACCCGGTATGTGAAAAGTAACCCCCTCTCACCGAAAACCCCATCCTTCGACGAGTGACTACCCCTCCCGAGGGATATAAAAACGCCCGGAATGTGTGCTTCGAGAGGAGAAACATTAGGGGAAGTCCTACGATGAGCATAATAGCTATCACCCTCATGAGCAAACCAGATTTATGCTGGTGGAAGACGGGATAAGCAAGGCAAATTCTGGAGAAGCAGAGAGTGAAGCCGACGAATGACGGCCGTGTTCTTCCCCCGGGGAAACCGGGAAACAATCTTCTCCCGCACCGGGAGAAGATTGTTTCCCGGTGCCGCGATTATGGGGATCCAAGCAGCTACTCCATTGACAGCTTCAACAATTCCTGCATCAACAGCAATCAGTAAGAACGTCGCTGTTTGCGACCTGTCCACCGTTCTGGTTATCCAGATAAACTCTCACTTCCCCAGTCACGAAATCAGAATCTCTTTTCCCTTTGCCCCCGTGCATCTTGCCCTCTCCAAACTTTCGATAAAGTGTTAAAAAGTATCAGACAGTGACCTATTCCAGTGATCAAGAAACTTTATTTAAGGGCACATGTGAAAGTTAGCTCAGTCATTTGTTTTGTAACATGTATCATTTTTGGAAGGGGGAAAAGTCTCATTGCATTCACATTTTTTCTGTTTTATGTATGTATTTCACGCTGACCATCTTCATCTGAATCCTCAAGTGTTGGAGGTTTCATTATCGTATATTCATCCTCATCCTCATCAGGGTATTTTTTTTGTTAATTTGGTACGTCATCAGGCATTGTGAAATATATTCTGGTGGATTCAAATAGACCAATTTACTCGATCATTCCCTCACTCGGGACGGCTGGTGTTCCCCTCTTCCTACCACGTATATGACGAACGTTTTCCGTCATAATTAGCTTAAAATAATATGATTTGAATATGTTGTTATAAAAAACTTCTGAGACAGAGGTGAACATTTACGACAATTACGGTAATATTCAGGGGCTACGGTAAATTACGAGAAATACCTCAGTAATTTACGAAATTGAGGCCTTCTCTACCTTTTCTTCTCCTCCAACCGTATCCACTCCTCGCCCACCATACCGAGCACTTTCACGTTTGTCCACCTTTTGGTCCACTGCACTCTCTCCATCTCCATCCTCCTCCAGTCACATCTCACATCTAAAGCGCCTACAGCTTATTCTCCTCCTCTTTAACAATGCAGTCTGAATTTCTACTCCACATTACGCCAAACTCCATGTTAAGGTAGTTTTGAGCGAAATATCTTTTCTCCTCGAAATCAATGATTTCGGTCCCGTTTTAAATAAAAATATCTCAGCCTTCCAAAGATACGAAAATATCAACCTTTTTGCGAACTATTTTTCGATACTTTTGACGAACAAGATCAGCCCTATTATATGGGAAATTGTGCTTGTACGCACTCCAGAGAGACATAATTTAAAAAAAAATGAGGAATTTCTAACCCCTAGATCTCGTAAAAAATAACATTTTGTAGTATATGCGTCTTCTCCACTATTTTTTAGAATGAAATATATTTTTACCGCGGACATTTTTCATAATCGCACAAAAAACTTCCGTTGCGAAGGAGTTATAAGATTAAAAAAAGAGTCTAATGAACAACTTATGTTGAAATTTTTGTACGATAGCTTAGAATTTCATTCATGTAAAAGTATATTATGGCACTATTTCATTGTAATATTTAATTCTTCCTTCTTACAGCTGTTAAAATTAAAATTTCTAATTCGAATAATGTCTCCGTTATGACTGGGGACCTAACTATCTCGCTGAAACTGTTTTAAAGTCTTCGCCAATTTCTCTTTCCAATCAAACTTGAGGATACTGTCTTCAGCTCCCTCCTATGCCGAACACCTTCGCTTAGGCAAATGTCCTTCTAATATCAGCGCAAAACATCGTTATTTCCGCTTCCGGTATTTGTCACAGAGCCCAAGAATTGATCCCCAGTTCCATATAATTGGTTTTAAAAGTAGTTGAGTAAATTGACTTACGTATTCCGCACTCCATCGAGCTCTCAAGGACTTGCGAATCCTATAGAAAATTGGAACAATTACTGTTGCCCGTGAAAAAATTAATATGCTTCGCTATAATTAAGAGGGAGGGTAACAAAAGAAATGAATCTTTTTCAAAGATCGTTCTTCTAAAACCAAGGTTATGATACCTCCGAGTGCATACTAGTGATGATGAGGACAATAACTGGGTTAATATGAGTTATTTTCTTATTTTATAGGTTTACTTACTCTTTGATTCCGATTATGCGTAGTTTCTGTTTAATGTTTCCGCTGCGAGCAGTTATTCTTTCCATTTCTTCTCCCCTGGGATTCGGCCGCGTCGTTGATTTTCTGACGTTTCTCCACCTCTCCTGGAGGCTTCTTCAGGTCGAAGATGCGTCCGTTTCTTTAGCCGGGTCACGGCCGTCTTCATAGAGACGGCCATGGCCGGGTTCGTATAGTTGAGTCGGTGGGGTCGGTCGCTTCTGATTGGCTGCCACATTTGGCGCCATTTTTCACTTTTCTCCCTCCGATTTGCGATGGCTCTCTTTTCCTCAGAGTAAGCATATATTTACTCTGAGCTCTTTTCCACGTAGTCGCTAGGTCGTAGCCATCTTCTCTGTTCATGTTGTTAGGGCATTTTGTTATTTCGATAGCTTCCCTGATATTTTGTGGAAATTATCGATTTTCCCTGCATAGGACTTCGGTTTCTTCGAAGCAAATTGAGTGGCCAGGTGTAGACCATGCATGCTCGGCAACAGTTTCTTCGCTCTCCACTCCAGGGCTGTTAAACACTTAAGCGAAGGGTTCTCCTGCAACCTGATTCATTTGACGAATACATGGCGTGTACGACAGAGGGAGCTGGAAATGAGAACCGATCTATGGTGGCTTAACAAATATTTCGCTTTGTGAAAAATCTCTGACCACAAATTGAAAGGAGGATTTTGAAATACAGGGGTTTTAATTCATCATGCCATGGAAATTGCATAGTTGGTGATGTTAACTAAATTAACCATCCAGTTTCACGTTTAAAAAGTGCATTTGAGAAATCGACAAAAAAGCTCGACTGGTACTAGATGAAAGCCTAAATATAGCAACGTTTTGTAACCCCGAAGACAATACCTCGAGTAAGCCATTGAGTTCAATGTATTTAGATTCACTTATGTCTATTTCTACTAGTTAGATGCCTCTTGAATGAAGCCATCGTGTCCCCAAAATGATGAATTCGAATGATGAGCTAATTCTCGTACTAATGAATGAAAATGGATTTATTGATCTAGGAAATTGTGTCCTCTAAGATCAGGTAACAAATTGCATGATAAGTAAATCATGAGAACAAAACTGTGCACAATTGATTGTACTGAGGGATCGTCAAATGAGCAAAAGAGAGTTGATCCCTTTATTATATGGATAATTACATAATTTAATTGATAATGCTACAAACATAAGATAGAGCTTAGAAACAATTGTAAGGACATCAACAATTAAATACAATGAACAGAAAAAATATAGAGAGACCATAACAAATGTTCAGTAACAAGGAAATAATGAAAAAACAATGGCAAATATCCAGGATACAGAAAAAATAAATAAGGAAAGATACATTTGATAAAGTGGCACATGATTTATGAAGCAATAAGTAATAAGCTACAGATCTTTGACTGAAAGGTTTCTATCGTGGGGGCTTTTTTTACCTCATCTGGGAGGGAATTCTAGCAGTTTAATCGTATTATCCGGAATGATTTATGAAAACAGTTTGTCAGACGAGATGAGTAGTAAAGGAAATTTAATGGCACTAATACATCCATAAGAGAACGATAATTATCCCAGTTGTTGCAATAGGTCAGTAAATCTAACAAGACTATCATAACGGCTTTTCACTTATCTAGCTGATTTTCTCTGCACGGATTCTAATTATTTATAAGCCTACCTCATGATGGTCCCAAACACTCGCAGCGTATTCCTAGAGGGGTCTAACAAGGAAGAATTTGGTGGTTTCTCTGACTTTATCGTCGCTTTTCCAAGTACCCTTCTAACAAATTGCAATTTACGATTAGCTTGACCCGTTATTTCCCGAAAATGTTTGCTCCGCGAAAGATCATTAGTTAAGTCCGAAGTATTTTACAGATTCTACAGACTCTAATTAGGTATGTTGTATGTAATAGCTGTATTGAGGGAATTTTTTGTTTTCCAGAAGTATATTACATATAATTTTTTCAATTTTGACTCTAGCTACCATTAATCTCACCACGCTTCAATTGTCTTGAGGTCCTTCGTTAGCGTTTCCTTATCATTATTGCTACGGATTTCTCTGTACACTACAGTTTCGTCTGCCAATAGTTGGAGCTTATTCTGTACTACTTCACCAATACCGTTAACAAACAAAAGGAATAGAAATGGATCAATTACAATCCCTTGTGGGATACCCGAAGTGTCTATAACCCCATTGGAGATAACGCCGTAAAATACTACCCTCTCTACGTGATCGTTTAGGAATTGTTTATTTCAGGAAATTACATCTTCATCCAAGCAGTAAAATTTTAATTTAATAAGTAGCTTTCTCAGGGACACTTTATCAAATGCTTTTTAAAAGTTATGTCAGCTCCGGTGGCGACGGGGTAAAGTCCTTGCCTGCTAAACCGAGGCTCGCCGGTTCGAATCCCGCCGGTGGAAATATTATCAAGAAACAGGTTCAAGGAAGTGTGGTATAAGCGAGGCCCTACTTAATACACTTTCTCACCACTATCTCACTCAAATAGGAAACGGAACTACGAGAGGTAATATAATATTGGACGTTTTAGGTGTTAGTCACCCTACAATGATTAAACACGTCGATATCCTCGATGGCACAAGTGATCATGAAGTAGTTTTCACGACTTTGAAAACATCGGTAGATTTCACTGTAAAATCTTGACGTAAAGTCTACTTATTTGAAAAATCCGATTACGTAAAATTCGGAGGGACGTTAGAAGCTTCATTCATGAAGTTCGTAGACTCAATGAAGGTGGGGAGCATCGAAGTATAATGTAGATATTTTTTGGAAATACTTTGTAAAGGAATCGATGAATATATTCCATACAAATTCTAACGGGGGAGTAAAGAAAGAAGCTATTTTACACTTGTCAGGCCTCATTTAGAATATGCCGCCAGTATATGGGATCCCTACGAGGAAGGTATGATAAAAGAATTAGAGCGCGTGCAAAGGAGATCTGCTAGGTTTGTTAAAGGCCGTTATGATAATTGTATAAGTGTTACGAGTTTAATAGAAGAACTAGGATGGGAATTACTATCAGAGCGCAGGTTAAAATTTAGGTTAAACCTTTTAAGTAAATTCGAAACCGATTTGTTCACAGATGACGTTAGGTATATATTAAGAACCCCTGCGTATTATGCTAGGTTTGACCATATTCACAAGATTAGAGAGATAGATTGTCGTACGGATAGATTTAACATGTCATTTTTCCCGCGTACCATAAGAGAGAACAATAGGCAACGTAGCAAAAGGGATAGGTAGGTGAAATATAGTTAGAATAGTCTGTAGTGCATGATGCATGTAATAACTACCAATAATCCCTTCCTTATTATGTAGATTTTAACCTGTACTATACTGTAGTAACTAATATTTTATTGTAATAACTACTGCAATTACTTGTAATAACTAATAATCTACTGTAGTAACTAATAAACTGTGACCCTATTTTCTAGCATGTCTACCTTATATATCCTACTTACATGGCAATAGTGCATGTTTGGTGATCTTCACCCCCTGCCACACACCCTCGTGGTGGCTCGCAGGGTATTACGTTGATGTAGATGTAGATGTAAAGAACCTCGTCGGTAAAACCACGAAATAAGGCGGGAGCTCAGGAGACAAAGGAAACTACGCAATCTATATAAAAATTCTATTCAGTTAAGTAACAAAACAACGGAGCTTGCGGCGAGAGAAATTTACGTTGCTCAAAAACGCTCAAAAACGAAGAAAATAATGAACACTACTCTACAAACATTCAAGAAAAAAATCCTCGGTGAATTACTAGATGAAAACTCCAAGTCATTCCGGTCTTACGCGAGAGAGCTCCTGGGCGAATCTTCGACAGTAGACTTTATTGGACACAAACAGCCAAGTGGTCACCAACAGCATCAACAAAGCCAATTTATTAAACTACTACTTCGAAAGTGTATTCACTAAGGTTGATACAATACACAATTTTGACATTCATGACTTTAACGAGCCGATGGCTGACATAACCATTCAACGTGATGGAATAATTTAAAAAATGCGTTCGATTAAAAGTAACAAGTTCCAAGGTCCAGAAGGAATACCTGCACGCGTGCTCAAGGAGTTAGCGCCACAGATTGCACCATTCTTAGAAATTATATTTAACAAATCATTATCCGAAGGCAAGGTGCCCCAAGACTGGAAAATGGCCATCGTCACTCCGATATTTAAAAAAGGAAATAGAAGTGACCCTGGAAATTATCGGCCTATACCGTTAACATCACTATTATGCAAGATCCTTGAACACATTGCCGTTAGCAACAATTTGACATTCCTGGATAATCGTAACTTCTTACATATCAGTCAGCACGGCTCCCGTAAGGGCAGGTCAGCTTGCATTCTTCCTTCATGATATCCTAAAATCAGGTGAATCAAAAAAGCAAGTCGATGCAATATTCCTTGATTTCAAGAAGGCATTCTACAAGGTTCCTCGCAAAAAACTCATTCATTAATTGCAATCATGCGGAGTAATTAGAAAAATAGTGAATTGGATAAGGGACTTTCTCAGTGAACGAAAATAAAAAGTAGGCATTGATGATTTTAGCTCTGATATGGTGAAAGTCACGTCCGGTTTTCCTCAAGAGGGCGTTACCGGCCCTCTTTTATTCATAATTTATAATAATGACCTAAATTCTCGAGTTAGCATTAAATTAAGATCATTTGCAGACGATACAGTTATCTACCATGAAATAAGTGAAGACGCGGACTTTGAAGTTTTGTCATCTAACCTTAACACCGTTTATTTGTGGTGCCGGGAGTGCGGGTTAGAATTAAATATCAGCAAATGCACCACAGTTCACTTCCTGCGAAAGTCATCACATAATTGGGGGATTGTTTTTCGATTCACCTACACTGAGCGGAGTAAACATAAAATCTTCAGATACAGTAAAATAAGTGAGCTAAAAAATGTGAGCGGAGTAAACATAAAATCTTCAGATACAGTAAAATATCTTGGCATTACCTTAACTTCTGATATATCGTGGAGAACACACATACAAAACATTTGCGGCACAGCATCAAAGAAACTTGGTTTTGTTAAACGTATAATAGGAAGGTCCTCGGATGAAAAAGTAAAAGAGAGATGCTACTTCACTCAGATTAGGGCACACCTCGAATACGCTGAAAGCATTTGGGACCCTGACCATTAAGATTTAACAAAAAAAGTAATAAAATTCAAAGGAAATAGCACGCTTCGTAAAAAACTGCTACAATCGTACATATTGTGTCTCACAAATTTTATAGGAATTAAGTTGGGAGTCCCTAGAGACTCGGAGGCTACATGCTGGGCTTAGTTTGTTTGAGAAATTCAGAACTGGTGTGTTTCAGAGCGAATCAGAGAATATTATCATGACGCCTCACTACATCTCTAAGTCTGACGGAAGTGATAAAATAAAAGAGATACCCTGCCGAATGGATAGGTGCAAAAATTACTTCTTTCTGCGCACAATGAGAGACCACAATTAAAACTGAGCTACACTAAATACACTCCAATAATATATGTCACCATTTAACCTGCCAAAAACTGACATCTATACACGGTTGGTGACCTAACACCCCCTGCTACGCGCCCATGCAGCGGCTCGCAGGGTATTATGTAGATGTTATATCTCCACTCAGGGAATGGCTGTATGTGTACGTCTGTTGTTGTTGTTGATGTTGTTCACCCGACATAAATTAGCTACATTCACTGTATTCGGGGTACTGAAGATACAATTTTAAAAATAATGCGTGCAAGGAGTGCTAACTGAGTTTCGCAAGATCTTTCTTTCCTGATTCCGTGTTGTCTTCTCATTAGCTAGTTCAGCATATCGAGGTTTTTCTTGAGCTTTCTGTGCAGATAATATGGGTCTGTTGTGGTGGTTTGAGTACTTCGCGAGTTCAAATCTCGACTATAGCGGAGATGATTATCAATGATCACTCATTATATACCTAATTGGATCTATGTAGTGAGAATTTGAAATTTGGTGTATACTCCCTCCGTCGAATGGGACGTTAAACTGTGTCCCCCATAACCTTTCGTTGGGAGGGGACTAATGCGATCGTCTTTACCTACCCTCCCAGAATCTCTTCCCTCATAAACCAGGCGACCTGATCAAAATAACGCAGGTGAACTATGAAGCAGAAGAATAAATTTGTCGGCCATTCTCGCCAACAAATAAAAAAAAACATTTCTTAAAATGAGAGAGGACGCGGAATAATCAGAATCATTTGAGAATGTTTTAAACCATAAAATTGAAGAAAACACATCGGACCTAGATGGTAAACCAACAGCTTCAATAGGAGTAATTATTGAAAGTTTTATTTGTTTAGTTTTTAAATCATGAAATTGTCGCATTTGAACGAAATATTAGCAGCGTGGTGAAATCGTAAACCTTTTTGATGAATTTAAAATATCCGCGTCGTCCGAGGCGGTGGCGTAGAGAACTACGTGCTCGCATGAAACGGATTCTTCTTTTCGGCGAGCGTGTCGCTAGGATCGAATTTCTTAACCGATGATCGTCCTCCGGAATATTCAGTTACCCAGTGAAAATGGCAAAAGAAAGGTGGTGGTTAGTGTTGTGCTGTGTTTACTTTACAATAATTCGCATCATAAGAAGCGATTTCATTCAACTGGACAGATCAGGTGAGTTAGTGTTTTATTTCAATACACTATTTGCATGCTAAAGACATGCTTGTGTGTCTCAGTTCTGGCGAAATCATCTCATGGCCGGAATGTGTGCATGTAAACAAGTGTATATTATTGTATTAGGTAGTGCAGATCGAAGCCATGGAAGGTTCCTATTCAGAATTGTTTTTCACCTACATAATTCTGTCACTTCGATTTCGTTTACTGCCACTCTCATATCTTGTGTGGAATTATTTACGTGTGAAGAACATGTGTTGTGTGTACGGTTGGTGTCCATCTACATCCATCGAGTTCACAGAAAGTTATTTTATATTGCAACGAAAGGCATGGAAGTTATTTTGTGTTGATAGCGTGTTTCTACATTCGTCTTGAGTGTGTTTCAGAAGTGGTCACGCCCAAACTTTTTGTTTGTTTTCCATTGTAATAATATTGGACATCGTGTAGGAGCCTACTCGGATTGCTCGTGTGTATTTATACTAAGTTCATATTTTTATAGCTTTATTTTATCAACGCAATAATAAGGTCATATTAATTAGCATATTTTTCCCTGATGTCGGGAGTTTCCATTTTTTTTACCCATCTGTGCTATTGTTTATTATTCGAATGGGTTTAACAAGTCATTAGTTGTTAATAAGGATTGATGTCTGTTAAGCCAAGTTATTGTTTTGATTTCAGGATGTGTTTATTCTCATATTTATGTTATGTTGATCAATGACATCTCATAAGTGTAAAGTTTCAGGCAAATGTGTTAGGGTGTTAGAAATGAAAAAGAATATCATCTTTGTGTGTAGTACCGTGCAGAATTATTAAGTGGTTATTGCACTGTAATAGTTATCTTTTGTTTGTTCCATGTGATTATTCTCATTTATGGTACTTCCTAACGTTGTTTTCTGCTTTTTTATGGGGCCTCATGATGACGTTTTGTAATTTTATTTCACTCTGCATCCGCCACTTGTTTTGGCTTAGTGTGATAGAGGACACCGTTAGCAGTCAAGTCTCTGCATTTGAGTTGTTTTATTATACTTACAGGTTGTTATTTTTATGGAGAAGTTAAATTATGTTTGTGTTTTATATAATTGTGGATGTAATTAACTGTACAAGGAATAGTACATTTATGAAATGTGGATTGGTCACGTAACGGCGGTTATTACTTTTTTATTTTGAAGTACAAAACCGATGAACAACAGATAAATGTATCTGAATTGAAGGCGACCAATATCAAAAGGCAACTTATGGGATCTGGGTGTCCAAATTGGCCATTGGGTGTCTGACCTTAGCAAGCAAGTGAGATGGATTGGAATTCGCTGTCTGATTGCTTCTGATGCTGATTACACACCTCGATCGTATACATTACTATCGTGAGACAAGTTATATTTTCTTGTAATTATGTAGGTACGGATACATTGACACCAATGTACCCGAGGAATATTATTTTTGCCGTAATCTCATCAATATTTTGCCATCATTATGAAGGAATATATTATGCTTTTCAGCTAATCGCAGTCTTTCACTGATTTCATATACCTACACATTTTAGCGTTGAGTTTTTAGTTCGTTCGATTCGTCGGCGTTTAATTTTTCTTCTAGAAAATAATATGAATAATTTTACACTAATCTTCTTTCTTAAATACGTCGGATTCTTATGAGCAGTGATACGCGGGGAGTAATTTTTTTTATTTATTAAATTCATTTGAGTGAGTTTACCTGTTTTGGAAATTTACTCAAGGAGACAAATTGTTTTTTTGATCCGTTGAACTTATTGTTATCATATATAAGTTCCCGAACGTAACATTTCGTGTTTCGTTTCGCAGAGAGCCACGGGATAATTTCATTAGGTGGCAGAGTATGAATGCGAGCACCTGTGTCACATATGTCGAGTTTATGTGCACATTCACAAGCAGCGTGTTACATTTGCACGGCCGCCGTAGTGGAAGCGAGAAGCTGACCGCTTACTGGCCGTCTCGTGCCGGCAGGAAACGCCTTGCGCCCCGCGGAGTACGCGATAGTCCAGTGTCGTCAGCTGAGTTGTCTTTTTCACTTACGTTTTCACAAAATTCTAAATTAGTGATTTACACGTGAAAGGCTATCGGTAAAGATTGCTCGTTGTGGGAATTGGCGACCGACATTTACCTGAATCCAATGTGGGCATTGGGATTATCCGTCCTCTCTCGCACTGCGGGATTATTAGCGGCGGTTATTGCTCGTATGGATGTCTTCTACATCTACATCTGCTTATTACCCTGCAAGCCTCCAGAAGGGTATTTGGCAGGGGGAGACTTGTCACCAACATGAACTACAGTGAAGAAATTTACTTTCACCAACATGCACCACTCAGTCGATATTCTACAAATGCTACATAAACTTCTATAATATAAATATGAAAACGTAACACAAAAGTCGTGCAGGAAACATGCAAAACGTGGAGTTAGCACTACTCGGCAGATTTAGAAACATACAATAGGGGGCATATGAATTTATCAGCTACAATAGCTAACAACTGACCTATTTCATAGTCTCAACGCAGTCTTCAGACTCTTGAAACTAGCAATAAGATTTATTTGCTGCAGTATCCTGTGTGCTTCTTTTTTTTTACTCTTTCGCCCCGTTCCATGGTGTCATCTCGTAATCGTTTGGTTCTGCAAGTAATGCTTTAAACTTGTCTTGTGTCACCGTGATTTACGGGCGATTATGTTGTTCCGGATGATTGTATCTACGTGTATGGCATAGCCTGCCAAGTTTGTTTGTTTGATGGCGTGAGAGCCATTTCGTTTATGTGATTAAGAACTCGTGGGTACATCACGTTCGGATTTCGTATTGAGTTAACATCAAGACCGGTTGGCCTTTGATGTGGGACGTGATAAAGCCGAGTCCGCTTGAGTCTCTCGTTAACATTTTGGGTCGTTGAATAATGTTACGACAGTCTACTTAATGTGTTTATGATTTCACGCGGGGTCAGGTTTTTTTTTGCTATTTATTAATATATCCGACTTATTGAACTGGGACGAGAGGTGCTTGCCTAGTATGCCCTCCCCCACCCCCTGCCACACACCCTCGTGGTGGCTCGCCGGGTATTACGTAGATGTAGTATAGAATCATCCCTTGCCACGCACCATGGAGGTTGTTTGCTATGTATTTTATACATTTATATTTTACTCTGCTAAATATATTTTTACATTCATTTCGAAGCATTTCCAGCGTCATGGGCAAAGGGTAACTTTCTGCACCATTGGTAGCATGCCTCTAGTGTAGTGAATTTCGGGGAAATTTTACCACCTGGAGTATGTTTGCTGATGGATTAGCACCCTCAATTTAGTCAACTTCTGTTGGTGCTGATGTTGTGCTTGCTGGTGAAAATTCATCCCCTGCCAAACGCCCTTGAGGTGGCTTGCTGGATTATATTGGTAAAGGTATTTTTATTCGGTCTTCTGGCTGGAAACAGCGTTCTTATGTGCAGATCTTGCGACAACTTGGGTGGGAATCGCTTGCAGACCGTCGATTGAATGGTAGACTTTTATGTAAATGTAAAACCGAATTATTTTCAGAAGAAGTTTTCAATATCCTACGAACTCCTACCTACTGCGGTTGATCAGATCACGAGGATAAAATAAGGGAAGTTGATTGTAGAACAGATAGGTTATAAATGTCGTTTTTCCCGCGATCGATAAGTGACTATAATGTCTGCCTTAAGACTTAAAATTAGGTTAGTTGACAGGTAATGTAGCTGAATAATTCATATGCACCCTAATGCATGTTTCTAAATATGTTCAGTAGTGCTAACACCATGTTTTGCATGTTTCCTGCATGACTTTTGTGTTACGTTTTCAAAGTTACATTATGGATCATTTTATTACATCTACATCTACGTAATACCCTGCGAGCCACCACGAGGGTGTGTGGCAGGGCGTGAAGATCACCAAATATGCACTGGTGCCATGCAAGTAGGATATTTAAGGGAGACATGCTAGAGAATAGGGTCACATCTAAGTGGTTAGTATCTACATAATAAGAAAGGGATTATTGGTTGTTATTTCATGCATCATGCACTACAGACTACTCTAACTATATTTCACCTACCTATCCCTTTGCTACGCTGCCTATTGTTCTCTCTTATAGTACGCGGGAAAAATGACATTTTAAATCTATCGGTACGACAATCTATCTCTCTAATCTTGTTAATATGATCAAACCTAGCATGATACGCAGGGGTTCTTAATATATATCTAACGTCATCTGTGAACAAATCGGTTTCGAATTTACTTAGAAGGTTTAACCTAAATTTTAACCTGCGTTCTGATAGTAATTCCCATCCTAGCTCTTCTATTAAACTCGTAACACTTATTCAATTATCATAACGGCCTTTAACAAACCTAGCGGATCTCCTTTGCACATGCTCTAATTCTTTTATCATACCTTTTTCGTACGGATCCCATATACTAGCGGCATATTCTAAATGAGGCCTGACAAGTGTAAAATAGCTTCTTTCTCGTACTCTCTCATCGCATTTGCCTAGAACCCTTTTTACGTATCCTATTTTACGGTTTGCTACACTAGTTATTTCCCTGATTTGTTTCCCTTATTAGTTTCTGTGTAATTAGTGTTATGCCAATAGTGTGGTGTTTGTTGGTGAAAGTAAATTTCTTCACTTTAGTTCATGTTGTTGATAAGTTACCCCCTGCCAAACACCCTTCTACTACTTACTTATTACCCTGCAAGCCGTCTCAAGGGTGTTTGGCAGGGGTGACTTGTCACCAACATGCACTACAGTGTTGAAATTGACTTTTAACCGCGTGCACCACACTTAAAGCATGCTACAATTGCGTCATAAACTACTAAATTTATCTATACTGTAACTACGTAAACATGACTCAAGAGTCATGCAGGGAATCATACAAAACTTGGTGTTACCACTACTCTGCAGATGTAAAAACATGTAACCCTCGTGGTGGCTTGCAGGGTAATAAGTCGATGTAGATCTATTTGTAAACGAAAATTTGTTAGCATGCGTTGTTGGAATATATTTTTGTGTAGGAGGCGATTTCGATGAGCTATTGACGGGTTTATCACGATCATCCAGTATGTTATTTTCATCGACGAATGCCGCAAGCCACCCTCTCGAGGATTTCGAACGGGAGAATCGATAAAACGGAGGAATAGTGCCAGGAACAGTTCATGTCCACGGGTTCAAGAACGAACTTCCTCCTCCTCGGGACGGATTCCACGGGAAGAGGGGAGGTCGCACGGAAAATGGTGGAGGCCGTCGACTCGCTCGTTCCCATGTCTCTCTCTTCTCTTTTATTTCCCCCAAGCAGCAGCGCAGCGTGGCGAGTCTTTGGGAAGGCAAGGGGAAGGGGGTGTGGAAGATGAGTCAGTTGCGGGACCCAAACATTGGTCCCACTCCCACCCACCTTGACCCTCAGATCTTCCTCGAATATCAGCGGCCACAGTCTACGTCTATATATGCTTCTAACCTGCCACGTGGTACCGATAGATTTAAAATTGTCATTTTTTCCACGTACAATAAGGTACCATAATAGTTGCGACAAATCAGTTGTAGGATACTGACTACGTTAAATAGGTTTCTTTCAGTAGTGCTAAATATCATATATACATCTACGTCATACCCTGCAAGCCACCCAAAGGGTGTGTGGCAGGGGGTGCTTCCACACCAGGCATGCATGAATGATATGGTAGAACACCGAAATTACATTGAAACCCGCGTACCACACATGCAAAGCGCCAATTAAAAATCTAATACCCAAGAAAAATTCTATCGTCAATCGTTCCAACATGCAAGGGATACAAAGAGTACTACTACAGATTCAAAATATCATGCAAAAATAAGAACATCAATATTTACAATTTTATATCATGGTAATTAGCTACTAATCTCGCATGCAATCTCCGGCATGATTTACTCTTGCATGTCTTAGTACCTTTTAGTGCTATTTATCTGTCGCATTAATAATACTAACCATTAGTTTTATCTTCAGTAGTGTGTAGCATGGTAGCATGTTCTTCTACGTATCATTATCCTAGTTTCTGGTCTGACCGCGTATTGTCATCCTGACTGCTTATGGCCTGCGCCTGGCATCCGGGGTAACGTGCGCATATCTGATTTAAACTGGCATGAGTGCTGCATGCCTGTTGTGGAATCACGCCGTGCCACGAACCCTAGTGGCGGCTTGCACGGTATTTCGTAGATGTAAATCGTCTTGTATGCTTGCTGTGTAACTCTTGTATCATCTCGTTTTATTTAATTTCCGACGAAGTTATGAACAACTTAAGAACTTCTACTTACTACGGTAGATCAGAAATTGAGAATGAAATAAGGGATGTAGATTGTAGAACAGTAAAGTTTAAGATGCCGTCTTTCCCGCGATCGATAAGAGAGCATAATAGCTGCGTTAAGGCTTTCAATTAGGTTAGTTTACAGGTAGTGTAGCTGATTAATTCATATGCCTCCTGATACATGTTTCTAAATCTGCCGAGTAGTGATTACATCATGTTTTGTATGTTCCCTGCATGATTCTTGTGTAGCGTGTACATAGTTACATTATAGATTAGTTAAATTGTTTCTGTAGTCATTGTAGCACATATTTTTATTAATTTACGCCTATTTTTCGAACTAATTTTTATCAGGTTTTTTCTAATGCGGCAGTCGTCGTAGTGACATCAACAATGTTGGGGCCTAGTGTTATACATTATGGTAATAGCTCACCCCTTGCCACACACCCTTGAGGTGGCTGGCAGTGTGTTGTGTGGGTGTAAATCACTATCTAAATCTATTCAATAAAATCTTGTTGTAGATCTATATCAACATCTATACAATACAATTTAGATGGAGTGAATCTTGGTGTAATTTCCGATCTTGAAATGTAATGTAGGTTTTTGCTTATGGGTTAATAGTCGCAGAGTCATTAAATATTTAGGATATAGTGTGGTTTGTGATGGTGACAAAACATCCCCTGCCTCACACCCGAGGTGGCTTGAGGGTATTATGTACATGTACGCAGTGCCATGCTGTACAGCTCAAGGTTGAGTGGCCATGGTTCTCGCCTGAGGTACATTGCAATATATCTACCGAAGTTCGTTGGCTGCGGGTTTTAATTCATTATGCAAGTGCTAATGTGCGCGGAGAATTAAGAGTCGTACGGCAAGCAATAGCCGCACAATTGTCTTTCAAAAGCCTATGCACTTGTCGGCACACTTACGGTGGAGCGCATGTTGTTGAAATTCCCCTTCCTGAATGGAATTTGCTAATGCATTAATGTTCGTCATTTCAGTAATTCAGATGTGGTGCAAGTTGGTGGAACACATCCAATGCCTTACACCGTTGTGGTGGCTTTGGAGGCATTATTTAGATGCATACGTGTGTCGTGCTGTTAATACTAGTTAGCCATTATACTTAAAATACCATTGGCATGCAAATTAACGAACTACCTTAGAGACAACCAAATTATTAAGTCCCAAATGTTCTCGGAAAATGATATTTTTATGCTGTACGTTCTGCTGAATTTTCTCCAATTTTATATACGTGATGAATCCATGGTACACAGTCGGAGATCGCGAAGTATTTTCCTCTTTGTCTGAAAGGGTATCCGCTTCCAGGTTACGTCATTCACGAAATTAACTTTAATTAAGGTTCTGATGATAATTCCCATCCCGGTTGTAGTTGGTTGGCCGATATCCTAATGCCCTCTTAGATATATTGTCGCTGCCTAGGGTATAACTCTATTATACCTGCGTCATAAAGATCCTTAGTACTGGGCTTCATATTTAAATCCTCTCTCACCTCTCTTTTCCGCCATTCGTCTGTTCTGACGCGTGCTCTATCCCCTAACATTCCACCCTTCTCAATGCATTTCTTCATCTTTCTCTCCTTCCTTTTTTCTCTTTTTCTGGCCTCACGTGCTGGTCGATTTTAGCAGGTTGGACTCACCCCTCCTATTTGGGATTCGATTTGAGTCTGTAACGTAAGGAGGGAGAGAGAATTCGAGAGTGAACTGAGCTTGGAAGGGAATAGAAGGATAGAAGAAGCCCTACTCTTTTCTCACCCACTGCCAGACTCCCTCCCCCGCCACTCAAACCTCTCTCGAAAAGAGGGTTGGGGGGGAGGGGAGGGTCCCTCACTCAAGTCAGACCTTGCGGCACCCTGATGGTCTTTCGGCTCTCGCCCTTGCTTCTTTCACTCCCTACGGTCTGCTCTTCGTGAGTGGTTGGTCGGGCGCTGTTGCCACGTGTCTCTTGATTTCTTAATGGCGGGTGGGGGCGGGGGAGGAGGGGGCGGGGAGAGGGCGGAGGGGCAAGGCAGCGTACCGCGTACCCTTCTCTCCCCCGCGTGCGCCCAGAAGGGAAGCAAGTTGACTCAGTAGGCACATCGTTGTGTTGTTATACATACGTTTGTATGTGTGTGTGCCAGTGGAATCCATCCAGTTATAGCGTACGCGTCCAAACGTTGTCGGTACACAAGTCCGAGTCGTCGGTTTCTGTTATTCGGATCTCTGCGGTCGCTACTGGTCAGCCTCGCTCCCGGGTTTTGGGTTGAGCCGTCCAAACATTTTTCTTCTTGAGTTCTACTTCAGCCCCTTGATTGTCATGCGGGCTATTTAGCTTTTAATTTGCGAAAAAGTTCTTTTCTGCATTTCCGGTTTGCTAAAGTCAGCCCTGGTGGCGGCGGATCTGAGTCCATGCGTGGTAAATGTAAGGTCTCGGGTTCGAGTCTTACCTGGTAAGATTTTTCACCGTCCATTCAATGGGTGTCTTTATGCCTGTATAGTTTAATGTCTCGAAACCCTCCTGCTGTTGACTTGTATTGTTGTTTTCACTTGGAGCCGAAAATAAAAAAAAATAGGTACCTGGTATAACGGTCAACTTGTGCCAAGTAGCGCTATTTACGTATTAATTGTTCGTATCTGTCTTAATTGGTGGGTAAATTTAAGTAGGAGATTCATCCCCATTCATTCATATAATGAAACTGAAGCTGGGGACAAACTTCTTGGGGATAGTATGAGAACAAAATAGTGCTTTGTACTTTCGGTTGTCCATTAAAAATAATTCTTGTGAAATTTTCCTCTATGTGTTTGGAAATGTTAAGAAAATATTTCGTAATGTAAGTCGTTACATTTGTTGGCATCTCTCTCGGAAGCAAAATATTTACTTCTTTTATGTCACTTTTCTGTGGTATGGTGTACGTACATTTTTAAATCGACATATACTTCCATAAAGCACTACTCGTCTCCTTCCTTTGATTGGTTTTACGATCTTTTCGGTCCTCGACGTTACGCATATGGTCATTTATGTGCTGATGTATTGCTCAATCGTGGTGTAGAATTTCGGATGTCTTTTGTTTCGTGTTTGGATGAGATTCCAAGCTACGAGGGGGAGCGTCGAAAATCTTTCACGGGCGTGGGCGTTCGTCGGAATCTCTCGTTGGAACCTGTTTGGACATCTATATTAATTCCGTAAATCGTAGATCGAGGTTTTCAATCTGGTCTTACAGTAAGCCTGCTTATGAAGCAGGAACAAAAGTAATGAGGGTGTTTTACAAAAAAATATAACTCTGGGGCTTATTCCTTATGGGGAGAGAATTCAACCTTTGTTGTCCATTTTGCAGTTTAACTGCCTTACGTTATCGTTTATAAGCGCTTTAGGTATTTTATCCGGTCTTGATGTCGCAGTTTCATTGGCCTGGGTGTTAAAGTAAACCAACTTACGTTAAATGACCGGCATTTAATGATTAAGTTACCTGTGGTAATCGTTTGCATCGTTATGAACTGATGGCTCAGCACAATTACGGCGAAGGTAAATGTTCGTGTTCTCTCATTGTTCGTTCACTCCTAACATTGGTTGACTGCAGCCCTCCAACCTTCCCTATCTAATGCTAGGTCCTTTACCTCCTGGTATCTCTTCCGATGTACTTTCCTCTTTATTTGGTCCATGAAATTATTCCTGGGTCTTCCTCTGGGGAATTTTCCCTCTATTTTACCTTCAATGATGTTCTTCACAAACCCATTGTGTGTCCAATCCATCTGGTTCTTCTTTCCTGTATTGTGTTCCATATGGTCTTTGCCTCTTCTACTCCTCTGTACATTTCATCATTTATTATATGGTCCGTCCATTTTATCTTCAGCATCATCCTCAAGCACCAGGTTTCGAAGGCTTCTTAATCTTTTCCGGTCAGCTTTTCCAACGGTCCATGCTTCCCATTCATAGAGTGCCACGTTCCACACGAATGTTTTAACATACTATTTCCTGGTTTGTAGTCCTATCTTCTTTGAGCACAGCAGTTGTCTTATTCCCATGAACGCCTTCTTAGCTTGGGCTATTCTCCGCTTGATGTCAGCTTTTCTATCTTTCCTTCCGCCTGATGTTACTTCCGATTATCGTTTTATAGTTGGTGAATAACACCCCACCTCGCAATCACTGGCGTGTTTCTTATTAGATTGAATGACTCCTGCGCAGCGCCAAGAGTAAAAAAGGATACCCATTTCTTCATAATCGATAGTCTTCATAATAGATAGATAGGTAGAGATATGAGACAATCGATGGAGAAATATTAGATCGATAATACCTCGTAGAAAAACGTTTACGTGACGTAGGAAGTCATGTTTTCCACATTGTCTTCGTTTATTTGACAATGAATAGCTGTGATATAATAATGTAAATGGAGAATCATAAGTGCGTAGTTCAGTAGTCTCAATATACGTGGTGGAGGTGGTAAGATGTATTTGAATTTTGACGATCCACTATTTTTCCCTATGACTTTAGTATGCGTTTTTTCATCGGGAACTGGGAACATTTATTCCAAGCCCCATATTATTTTCAGTTGTAGCAGAAAATTTCGTGGGCCGAATGAAATCTGTGTACAGTTTAATAGAAGTATCTTATCATGTTTTTTCACGTATGCTATGGAGAATTTACTATGATGGTACTTTTTTATAAATTTTATAAGACTTATGCAGTAGTCGTGTTTGCTTTCGAATATTTCCGTAAGCGGAAAATGCGGAAACATAGACCTCTTAGGTATGGAATGTTTCTTGTGACCGTAAGCGTCAACTTTGCAGTTGCACACAGCGTGAAGTGTGCTGTGGCTATTCGGCTGATCTGTAGTGCATTTTCAGGTATCTGCGTATCCTTGGAATTTATTTCGTGAGTTTGGAATGCCAGTGACACCGAAGCCCTACCTTAGAATGACTTAATTCAGTTTTTTTCCTAGAAAATCGATGTGTGTGTTGTAAAGATGTATTCTTTATATAAGGTCATGTTTCATGCTTAGCTACTGATGTTTTCTGCTCAGCTTATTTCTCGTAAATAAACTTTTTTTTTTAAAAGTCCAATTGCTTTTTCTACTTTTAATCCAGAAGAGAGGCCCTGGACATAATTACAAAAGAAAAGGCGAAGATAAATGGGCAATTGCTCTGTGGCCGGGAGAGGAGAGTCGCCGGCTCTTTCCAATGGTTTGGTTAATGGGATTCGTTCGATCGATCCCAGACCACTTCAAAAGGATTTCTTTATTTAATTTCTCCTCTTCGCCTACGAAAGGGCCGCAAATGCGGACCATTGTGATTTCGCCGTTAACGATAACGAGTGCGTCGTAAAATACTCACTGATTGTGGGTCTCTTTCCATGTAAATTCTCCGGATTTGAAAGCAGAACTCATCCAGCGTTACCCTTTCATTCGGAAAAAGAGACATTCACCCCGCAGAGCAATGAATAGGTTCGCGAATCGCGGTCGACGTTCCCCGCGTTTGTGCCGTAGTTGCCATTCTAATGCGGCAAATCAAATACTCTGGTCATGGAGATGTCTCGAAATGCATTGTAAACGTTGCAAATATGCCATAATTTAACATCATATTAGTTTTCGTCGTTTGTGGTGGACCCAAAAGAATGAATGATCATAACCTTGAGTGTTTATTGTTGCTTGTGCATCTCTTCTGCGGGTCATGGTGTAGAGGTGGACTTTTAAAATTAGAGATAGATAATCTATAGTTAAGTTATTTATTGATCAGCATATCTGTGTGGTATAATATCTCTTCCACGGGGTCAATACCATCTCTCTTTGATGACCGAAAAATTCGTAAAAATCGCTACTTAAAAAATTCGGAAATAGCATTTCGATAACATTCTTCGTTTTACTAGGATACTTTTTTATGAATGGGATAAGGTCGCTGTCATTTTCAAAAACTAAGGTCTAAGGGCAGGATAAATTTATGGAGGACACCATGATGTTTCAGTTCCAATCACGAAATCGTTACTTCGGCCGATTGTTAAAAATAATTATTTGCTTTTTGTCGTAGAAATTCAGTGACCGCGAAATATTTTCATGAAACGTAAATTACGCAGTGCTGCTGCCAATACTTGTAAAGTTAATATTTTCGTGGGAGTCGCGAAATTGCTTACTTTAAAACGAAAAATAACTTTCCCCACCCCGTATTTGCCGGTGGACTCAGTCAAATTTGGCGTAATGTCTCTGAAATGTTTCCCAGTCGTTTTTTCGCGTCGAAAATACCGCATGCTCTTCAAATTTATGTCGGATTTCCAGCTCTGTTCGAGTAGACCAGTATCTTTCGATTCTGCGCCACAATAGTCATCTCATTCGCCGTCGGCCGACGATTCTGGTTCGTTGGTCCGTGTGGTTGTTAAGGCCCCGAAACATCCTCTCTCTCACTCGCGCTCGCGACAACAACAGTAGACGATCGCTCCGCGAGGCGTGAATGTATTTGTTTGCGCGGTTATTTGGCTTTTGTGCAAGAGCTGGCTGTTGCCATCATGCCAGATGTGGCGTCGTTCTCGCATCCGGTTTCGCTCCTCGCGTGGGCAGACCCATTCACTTTCTTCTGCCACCAGTTTCCCCGTTCACCACCCATTCGGGAGTCGCCTCTTCTCGCCATTGTCGAACGTTCGGACGGTGTCATCACCGCTCTAGCGGCTGGCATCGCTAGCTATCTCGGGCTTTCCGAAAGCCATTTTCACACACAGGTCTCTCTCTTCCGCGAGGTATGGATCCAAATTGGTCCAGTCGTGATCCGTCGAACATTTTTTTTTCTTTCCGAATTAATAGTTTTATTCGTTTTGAAATGTGACGTTTTGTTCCCCGGGGCTCATCAGCGCTCTAACGAACGGTTTTGCGCGAACGCTTCCAATTTATTTCATTATTATTTTAACTAGAGGGAAGCAAAGGCTGAATATGTGAATTGTTTTACGGTATTATCAATTTGATCAAAGCAAGTGAGTTTTTAGCTGAATAGCTTTTTAGCTTAGCCAGGAATCGTACCAGAGAACACGGCTGTGTTTATGATGGTAAATTTGCTGTTTCTTATCCATCCCTATTAAATGATGACCAGATTAAGATTGCCAATGCTTGAAATGACCAAACTTTGAGCTGAAGTAATTTTTTGAATCACCAGTCATGATTTTAAAATGGATAGATTAGGGGTTCACTCGTCAGAGCTAGTTGTAACGCGACTGTGATGTATCGCATGTGCGATAAGTGAAAAGGAATCTAATTTATGCTAATGTTTTATTAATTTTACGCTAAATGTACAACCTCGAAGTTTGTAACTCTTAAAGCAAGTTCCAGTGCCCGTGGCACTTTGCCTTGGACTCTCTTTTGCAGAAGCATTCGAGGCACGTTGAACACGAAACTGAAAGTGGAGCTTCTCTTGGAAATAAGTTTCTAAAAAGCAGTCTTTCACATCACAAGCAATTGTCTCTCAATGAATATAAAAATATTCTTGTTTATATCTTGTTGTGTCATTTTATTTGATAGAGTTTATTACATCTAATCGCCATGAGTCGATACTCCGTGACATCGCAATTAATTTTAGTCTGCGCAAGTTTTCTTCCCGAGATTTACGCTCAGTTTAAATAAATATTCATAATATCAAAGTTGTCTAGTCTCGAAGCATTTGTTTTATTCTGGGGAATCTTTGGGCTATCTAACTTTGACCCTTGTTACTTTCCTAACAGGGCTCGAGGTGAATTGAATTCTGAGGCACCGAAGTTAATTTTATTTTTCAGAATTGCTGCGCTATTTACGCTCAGTTAAGTAACTCAGTAACAGTCAATCCATATAGGAAAGGAAATTATGTAAAAGGATAAAATATAATTTAACATTATTATGTTATTAAAATCTCGTTTAAATGTAGTTTAAAATGAAAGTAACCTTTTAAATTCCTAAATAAATGAATTTGTGGAAAATGGTGTTAGTCTAATTTTTATCAGCGTAATTCGATTCCATATGGTTACGTCGAACAGTATTCATTTTATCTCGTTTAAAGGTAGTTTTATGATGAAACCTTTATTACTTAATCAAAACAATAACTAAATATGACTTGGTAGTTTGAGCGAAATTTCAATTTACCTAGATATCGATGAAATTGGTCTAATTTTAAAGATAAATGTCTCACCCTTCCAAAGATACTAAATTATCAGGCCCTTACATCACTACTTTCCGAGATGTTTGGTGAATAATACCAGTAATTTTACGAGGAAGATGGTACATATATGGACTCCAGGGAGACATTATTTTTAAAAATGTGGTATTTCCTACGCCTAGATCTCGTTAAAAAATTAAAATCATGTACTTTGTTTGTTTCTTCAACAATTTTTAAAAAGAAATCATCACCGCGGTAATTTTGTCAGGATCGTGAAAAGACTTCCGTTGTGAGAAATTTTATGCGTGCCGCGTGAAAAAAAAGAGTCAAATTGAAAACTTATATGGATTTTTTAAATATAGTTACGTAAATTTTCAGTAATGTAAAATTATATTATTGCACCATTAATAATGCAGTATTTAATTCATGCTTCTTTCAGCTCCTGAAATTAAGACGTACAATTCGAAGATGATCTCCATTATGACTAGGCAACTATCTCGCTCAAACTACCTTCACTATGATTTTATTGACCGCCCTACTTATTGAATACCACAATTAATATTGATAATGCAATATTTAATACATGCTTTCTAAAGCTGCTGAAATTTAATGTACAATTCGAATATGATCTCCATTATTGAACTACCTCGCTCAAACTACCTTAACTATGATTTTATTGACCACCCTACTTTTTGAATCCTACAATTAAGACAAACATTTAATTGTCAAAGTTCTCTTTACTCCTAGCACTTTTTATGTTCTCGTGAATCCTCGACTTCTCAAAGTTCGACCCGCGTTCCTTTGGCAGCAGCGCCCGGCATTGGGTTGAATGCCGAGCTAAAAGCGCTGCAAATCTCTCTATCGCGGTGGAAATACGTTTTCCCTCCGCAACGAGGTCGTGCCTTTCCGATGACGAAGGGCCGTGACGAAGGCGGAAGCTCATTCACGCGGTAATGGCGCCTCCACTGAGGGGGCACTGCACGTGTGATCGAGAGTCACGGACCGACTGCTCAGGAGCCTCGAGTCGTCTTGTGTCTGAAGGCAGCGCAGCGACGTTCCTCCCCACCGATCGGACCGATAGATTCCCTCGCAATTAGTCGGCAGGCGTTTTCTACGGGTCGGGGGGGGAGTGGATTTCTCTCTTCTCCCCGCGCCTCTGCGATGGATGGAGCGAAGCCGACACGCTAGTGTCACCGCTTCGCTTGATGATGCGCCTTTGCGATGATTGGAATCCATCCCAATGTGTCTCGTGCTGCGTGTTTCGTTCTCGTGTGCGTGTGTGAGTGCGCGACGGAGCTTAGCTAACTCCCCGAGCCGTAATGGAGCAGTTCTCAAGGACTCAGGCACTTGAAAGTGCTAATGGCTTTCGAGATGTGGGGAGGGGGGGGAGAGCGGATGTCGGGATTGGGTCGGACTTTTCTCGCGTTCTAAGCCAGCTAATTTTGATGCATATAGTGGGGAGCATATTTCGCGGTCATCGTTGGTTGGAGTGGGGCGCTCCACACGCAAATTTCATCCTAGTTAGTTTAATCTACATCTAGATACTACCCTGCGAGCCGCCGCGGGGGATGTTAGGTCACCAGCCGTGTAAAGATGTAAGGTTTTTGGAGGTGAAAAGGTGACGTGTATTATGGGAGTGTATTTAGTGGAGCTCAGTTTTTATTGTGGTTGCTTGTTGTGCGCGGAAAGAACGAGTTTCTGTACCTGTCTGTTCAGCAAAGCAATGTATCTCTCTTATTTTATCGCTTATGGCAGATGTAGAGATGTAGTGAGGCGTCACGATAACATTCTCTGTGTCGCTCTGAAATACACCAGTTCTGAGTTTCTCAAGCAAGCTAAGCGTAGCGTGTTATGGGCTCCCTCCGCAATCCCTCTATCAGTTGTAAGGCACTGTATGTGCGCTCGTAGCAGCTTTTTACGAAGAGTACTGCTTCTCTTTGTATTTATTTTTAACCTTTCCGACCGTTCCAGGCATCTCATCCCGTAGGACAGTTTGCATCTCCCGAAATGATGGATGCTCTATTTTAAAAAGTGCGATTTAGGCTTCTTCTTCCCACACATTCGCTGTTTCTTCCTCTTCCGACCCTTTTCGACCTCACACGACCCACGCACCGAGCATCCAAAATTTTATGGATGCACATTCGTACTTATTTATCGTAAATTTTAGTTTCAGACCCTGACACCTTGACCTCACAAGCAGTAAAATCGCGGAGGAAAAACGAGCACTAATGAAGCTTGGTAATTACTCTAGGCCAACAAAATTGAGGTAGATACTATTGTTTATTTATTAGAAACTGGAGAGGGAAGTCAGTTGATTTTTGTAACAACCTTAAAATTTCAAAACTTCATTGGGACTGGGATTTATACCTCCGTTTGAGATTATTTGCTTGTATCTTTCTTGCTTATTACGATTTATATGGAGGGGAACTTCGGAGTACGTACGATGATAGCGTGGATGGGGTACCAAGTTTCAATGTGAGATCTCGTGCGTGCTTTCGTCGATGAATGAAAACGGGAAATAAGGTCTTATTTTTCGTGTACGATTTCGACCTTGAAGCCATATAAATGACTTTGCTAATGTGAAATTGATGTTGTGAAACGATGATGTTTGGAGGATTATAATCTTGGAAACTTTAGATATTGTTCAGCCGTAATGAATCCTAATCCGCCCCATATACTCGGTATTTAGGTTTGCAAATATTGCTGGTTGCTAATCAAGAATTATTGTTTGATTAGTGAAATAACTTGGTTTATTCTTTGGTGATGCTACTTTCATAAGTCCTAGTTTCGGTTGCAATAATCGGTCATCACTAAGAAGTGCAACACTTCCTCCTCTCCTTGTAAATAAACCGACAATTTTGAAAACATTTTATTTCGGGAGTAATTTAAATTAATGTTTGTGAGTTGAGAGTTTTATTTCTTCTGGGCCTTAATGGTTCCATGGCTTATTGTTCTCGTGGGCATATTTTTGATAATTGTGGAGTTACTTATAAGGAGTGGCGGAACAGTGGACATGCTGTGTAATATTTAATCTATGATGTGTTATTCAGGTGCGTTGAGAAGAATTGGATGCTATATTTCAAAATATTTGCTCATCATGTTTTCCGGAAAATCTACCAATTCTAAATTTACGAAGAAAAATTTACTTTTTGTTCTCCCTCGAGGTTTTTATATTGCCGAGTGAATCAAGCTTATCTTTGACTCAATCAATCTCGTGTTTTTTTAAATTTTTGGTGTTACGTACAAGTATTAGCGGTACAGTGGACATACTAAATAATATTTAGTCTATCATGCGTTAATAAGGTGCGAATGAGCTTGGTTCGTTTGTAATTTTAAGTCGTCTTTGCGCTTAGAAGAAAGGATGCTGTAATTCAAAATATTTGCCCATCTTTTTTTCCGGAAAATCTACTAATTCTAAACTCATGAAAAAGAAGATTTTTTACTTTTTGGTCTCTCTCGAAGTTTTTATAATGTTAAGCGAATCAAGAAGGTTTTCGTCACCGCCCCTAGACGCATCATTTCATCGGCATCCCAAATAAATTGAGTTACCCGATGTGAACGCACCCTTGCATTCGCAGCATGAGGGAAGCCATCCCGGTGTGCCATCGCCCTTGGCTCGCCGTGGGTGTTTTCTGTCGCTCGCGCACATTTGGCGATTAGAAGAAGAGGGTTGGAAGGGGGAATGGAGGTGGAGGTAATGGGAAATCAAGGGGACGAGGGACTTAGGAGTGTGCGAACTTTCAATGACACGACTCCTGTATGCGATCGATTATGAACGAATTTTATCGTCCTGGGAGAAATACCCTTGAAAAACTGATGGAAAAGTGACAAGTCCTCAATAATACTAATTTTAACAAAGATGAAGTAAATGCAGATCACAGAAATGAGAGGTAAACTCTCTCTTTTGGCAAACGTAACGATATGCCGAGCATATCGAGCTGCATAATATGATCGTCGGCATAATGCCGTGCCATATTGGACGTCATTGCTGGCCGTGCGATATCCGACGTGGTTCAATGCAACGCGATAGACGGTGCAATGTGGTACTCACCTTATGCACAATTCCCTCCGAACCACCTCAATGGTGCGTGGCATGGGGTGAGCCATCACGAACTTGCATTTCATAATACTGCTTTAAAGTTAATAGAACTAAGATCATGCGTGCACGTGCAGAAACGTGCTAAAACTCGTCCAGAGGTGAAATTTCACCAATAACGTACTTAAAGGCATGATATCAATGTATGGAAGTTTGTATTTATGCTTTTTAAAACCACAAATGCTGAGAGATACAAGAGTTACGCAGCAAACAAAGACAGCCTACTGTCATTAGGTACTAGGTAGCAGATAAAAATACAAGCATCAGGGAGTTAAACTATTATCTAGCTTCTCTACCTCTTTTTAAACCATGTTAAAAGACTTATTAGCAGCTATTATGGTCTCTTATAATCGACGTTACTCACGCAATGCGATATGCAGTTTCGTGTGATTCCATACAATTCGTCACATTCTTCACAATGCTATGTTACGTGAAGCCAAGGTATCGATACGCGATATAATTCATCTACTTCTACGAAATACCGTGCAAGCCACCACTTGGGTGTATGCCGCGGGATGATTCTACACCAGGCATGAAGCACTCATCCCAGCTGAAATCAGAACTGCGCATGTTCGCTTTGATGCCAGGCGCGTGCTAAAAGCAGTCGGGATAACAATGCGTGGTCAGACGAGAAATTAGGAGAGTGATACGCAGACGAACATGCTACCATACAGTACACCGTTTAAGATACGACTACTGGTTAGTAGTATTAATGCGACAGGTGAATTTACTACAAGGTACTAAATCCAGCAAGAGCTATATACTAATGCTGGAAATTTTATGCGGGATTAGTTGCTAATAATGATGTTAAGATATTTGGCACGAGTAAAAAAAACCTATTGTACCTGGTCAGGCTCAAAGTACTCTAGAACTGAGATATCGTAACTATTACGGTCCCTAATTGTACGTGGAAAAATGACATTTTATACCAATTGGCTCTGCAGTCTTTATTTCTTAAATTTAATGCCTGTCACCGTTTCTACCATAATAGTTTGGCTCTATCGAAATACGTTGAACGTTCAACAAAAAATAGTCTCCTTCAAAATTTCGTAAAATATTGAATCTAGTTTCGTAAAAGATTTAATCTAACTTCGTAAAAGATTTAATGAAACGTTAGATTAGTAGAATTGAGAATAAATTATAATCATAAAAATAGAATGAAAGAATAAAAGGTTAATTAAGCGATACATTGTATGTTTTGCGCCTGTGTATAATTTACGTCGCAAGCCGATGTCGGCATTTGAACTTTGCACAGCCTAAGGGGTTTAGTTTCATTGGCGTAGCCAAACCAGGGACGTGGAATCGAGCTATCGCGTCGTCGAATCCGCTATCACGCCGTTCAGTTTTGCTTGAGCAACCACCCCCTACTACAGTTTCTCCCGTGACTCACACAACGTGTGTCGAGAGCTCCACTCCTTTCCCTCAATCCCTCCCCAAAGCCTCTTTTCACCCTCTCGACACACGAACGCCGTATATCCTCTCTCTCTCCTCGTCTCCCTTTCACCGAACACACCTTTCCCTTTCCTTTCTCCTACCCCACCTTATCTCTGCGTGGCGTCTGCGACAGTTCCTCTAGATTTAGGAGGTGTAGAGCTTCATACCGGTGAACGTAGAACCATGCCTATTGAATATAGCGAGATTCCTATAAGAATGTGAAGAGCGGCGGTCCGTTTTGAATGACTATAATTCAAGATATTTTAACGGAATTTTTGTGCCTTTTTAATAAATTTATCGGTTTACTAGTTCCTTTCAGCATTTATTTGAGGAAGCCCGGTATTATTGTGGCTGGAAATGGGGAATCTTAGTAGTGTGACTGTCCTTTTTATCGCGCCACTCCTAGTGGTAGCATAAATTTTGCTGGTATTTGGGTTAATGTATACGTATTCTTATATTCAAATATAATGTATATGTATATTGAAATAATTGTATCGTTATGATTTGTGCTGCCATTTTTATATGCCATCGTATATTGAAGATAATGCACTTGTGGAAGCTAGAAGGAGCAGCATTGTAAAGATTATAAGGAAATAATATTTAGTACGACGCAACCATTTCTGGCGGATTTTCACACACATATTTACGCATGCTTACTAAAGAATGTTCAAATAATTTTAATTGTAGGCAATTAATTTGGCACCATACCGCGATGAATATTTATTCTGTGCCATTGTCAAGCAATTAACTCCGATTTTATTGGTACATCGGCTTAAAAAAGTTGTAGATGTATTGGAAATATATTCCGGCATACCATAATATATCTTTTATTTGTATAACATCGATTTGGGAAAAATTTGGCCAGTGCTACTCAGCGTGACTATGCCGTGTCATCTTGCACCATCGAATAAGTTGACGCCGTTGCAATCGGTAAGCAAATTCTTTCATTAAAATGACAAGATACCCCGTAAGTACACAAAGGACATCTACTTATTACCCTGCAATCCACCACGAGGGTGTTTTCCAGGAGGTGACTTATCACTAGCATGAACTACAGTGAAGAAATTTACTTTCACCAACAAGCACCTCACTATCAGTGTGCTATAAATGCTACAGAAAGTACTAAAGTAATCTCTACTTTAACTGTGAAAACGTGGCGTAAGAGTTATGCAGGGAGCATGCCAAACAAGGTATTATCACTACTTGGCAGATTTATAAACATGTATTAGGGGGCATATGAATTAATCAGCTACAATATCTGTTAAATAACACACCTCAACATTTTAACGCAGCCAATATGGTCACTTATCGATCGCGGGAAAATCGACATTTTAAACCTTTCTGTTCTATAATCTATTACCCTTAATTTATTCTCGTGATCTGATCTACCGTAGTATGTTAAAGTTGTCTGTTTCCTCCTATTTCTTGTATGTTAATGATTGGAATTCTTAAATCAAGAGAATAAAACATTCAAAGGAGTAGAACTGTCACTCGCGTAACATTTGGATTGGCTATTACATCGATAAGTGACGGTGCATATTATTCGCAATCTCCTTTTAGGAAATAGCACTGATCATACAGGTATATCGACGTCAAAATTATACTACCGGTATACAATGGCATGTCGGAAAAATGTACTGGATATACCGGTATATTGATATATATGCCTCCCATCCCTTCTCCCCGTCCCTCCCCGCACCCTGTCTGTCGCTACACTTCCCCGCTCGTCCCACTTCGCAGACCCTCGTTATAATCCACCTGGAGTGTTGGAGATCCAGGGTCGTCTGCGAACGTGTTAATCCCACTCCTCCCGTCTGCATTTCTCCTCCGCCCGCTCTCTCTCCTTACCCGATTAAACGACAACACCGTCGACGTAACCCCGCTCTGTGTGGATAGATGGATTTCTGTGTTTATTTGTTATTACACGATCCCAGAACGTTGAAGCGTCGAGCTAAGATTTGTTTGCCGTCTAGCCTGGGGCGGGAAAGTTTTGGGTGTAGAGCTTGCGATATGGCAAGTATACGAGTTTCCGTGTGAGGGACGACGTAAAATCTGTGATAAGCGCGACAGATGAGTGCTGTCTTGTAGTTTTTGCACGTTGGTGGTGTTTCCCTTGCGTGATATTTCTTCAAGGACTGAATCATTCATGGATTGAATATGCTGACGTCTTTAAGGATATTTTAACATTATATGTTAAAATGAGTTTCCACCTTGCACTCCTGTTGCAAAACCAATTTTTTTCCCTTGATAGGGTGACCAAACTTTTTTCAGAAAATTGTTAATGTAAAAGTATTGCCATAGGCATCTCAATAAACTTAACATAACGTGAAAATTCTTTATAATGTGATCCTCTGTTTGATTTTCCTTTATGATTATACATTTGACAATCTACATCTGCTTATTACCCTGCTAGCTACCGCAAGGGTGTTTATCAGGGGGTGACTTATCACCAACATGAACTAGAGTGAAGGATTTAACACTTTCCCGGCGAATAACATTAGTGTACATTTCTCGGGCTCGCCACCGGGTAAGATGTTACCCGGTCTTACCCGGTGGCGAGCCCGAGAGATGTACACTAGAGTGAAGGAGTTAACTTTCACCGACATGCACCACACTGTGGGTATACTACAAATGATACAGAAACTGCCAAACTAATGTACCTATGTAAATGTGACACATGAGTCATGGAGAGAACATATAAAACATGGTGTTAGCACTACTCGGCAGATATAGAAACATGAATTAGGGTGCTATGATTTAATCAGCTACACTACCTGTCAACTGACGTACTTCAAAGTCTTAACGCAGCCATTATGGTCTTTTATCGATCACGGCAAAACGACATTTTAAACTTTTCTGTCATATAATCTTTTTCTCTTATTTTTTCTCATGATATGATCTATAATCGTTTGTTGGAGTTCGTAAGATATTGAAAACTTCGTTTGAAAATAAATTACTTTGAAGTTTACATATGAGATTGAGACTGATTTTCAATCGACGGTATGAAAGCGTATTGTAAGCGAAATCCTAGGAATAGGTTACATTCTCATCCATAATCCCGTAATTTTTTTTTACCAAATATTGGTGGTAAATAAAGGTTTATTATGTTGAACTATGTTGTATGTGTTAAATATTGATTGTGTTGAGGCAATCTGTTAAATTGATCTTAAAAATCGTTAATGGTGTAAATAAAAAAATTTTCGGTTACCATTTCATTCGTCGCGAACTCGCGGAACAAAACCATTCGGATAACGACGCACAGCGGTATTTTCATTGCGATTAATGATCATTAGCCCATGCCGAGATCAGCTCCTATGTACGTGTTAATTTTAAATAAGCGTCCTCTTTTATGGGGCGAGAATCGTTGGACGCGTCATCAATTGTGCCTTATCGGCTCGCGTTGTAGTATATCATTCCCAGCTATTCACGAATCCGCTCCATTTATGATTATAACGAAGTTCACGAGAGTGTGAGGATATAATAACGGAGCCCAAAATGGCGATTTGGGTCCCCCCTTATCTTCATGAAACCAGATGTCTGCCATCGCTTGAACTCTCCCCAACTTTAATTCCCAGGTCGTTTCTTTCGATCGGAATGGACGGCGTAATCAGTAGAGGTCCCTTTTGTTCCTCTCCACATCGCCCACCCCGGCGCCACCAGCGGCCCGGGACGGAATCGTCCCCGAGGGTTCGATAATTTCTTTCGATCCTTCGAGAGATACTGCGGCGTCGGCCCGTGCAATCTCATTAACGCCACCACCTTGAGGTTGCTCCACTCCGAACAGGATCACCCGAAAACCTACGCCTTGTTAAATCTCTTCGGGATGAAATGGATTCTCGGGAAATTCCTTCAGCGCCACCTTTTTGTTTCGCATGAGTGAAGTCGGAATACCCTGTAAATCGTGGAATCATTATAGGGACTTTAGGGGTAGCCAAAATTGGTGACATTCAAATTTCGAAGAGCTCGACGCTAGGGAGAGGGAAGCATGGGGCAGGACGAAGGTGCAAAGTGTTCCTCTTGGGGTCTATACCTAAGTATAGTTCTATGTTCACCAAAGTCTGCAGTCATCGTACCGAAGCCTTGTTTTGTTGCAGCTCTCCCCCGAACACGCTTTCTAGATCATCGCGTTATCTAGTCGTAATTCCTCTTTATTTGTTATTCGATTTTAATTTTGGTTAACTTGGCCCCCGTTCTGCTCTGTCCCCTGCGTCCCCCTTTGCGTCCATTTAAATCTTCTATTTCGTGCGTGTACGTGTATACGTACCTCAGTCTTCTTTCCGGTGCTTTGAAAACTACGCTCCTTACAAGTTCGTTGTTTCTCCAAGTGTTGCCAGTCAATCGTGACCTTGCCTTCCTGATAGTCCTCCATATGGTTTTTTTCATCTTCTATCCTTTGTACTTTCTCTCGTTTATGATTCTATCCGTCTATTATGTCTTTAGTATGCGCCTCTTGCTCCAAGGATCGAAAGCCCCTATTCTCTTCTTTTGTAGCTTTCCTAAGGCCCATGTCTTTGAGCCATAGAGCGCGAATGTTAACAGGCGTGCTTCTTTATTGGTCAACCTACCTAGGGCTCTGGTGTCGTCCAATTTTCTGTTCTCATATTGGAATTATCAATTTTATACTTTATTTGATCCGTCCTTGTTCTTCCGTGATGATTTTTTCCATTCGCCGTTCCTTCCTTTATTGTTTACAGTGGCCTGATACCTTTCGGTATAGGTCCAGTAAGTTCGTCTCATCTACTTCGCTGAGTTTTTAACAAACGACATTTTTCGACAGCTCGTATTAAGTCTTCGTCATTGGTTTTGCTATTCATCAACATTCGGTAGCTCCTCGTTTACTTGGCTTTTGGTCTTATTTGTTCCCACGCCTTAATTGTTCTAGCCCCACTGATATGTACGAGCATTTTCCTTTCACATGAGCAAATGAAAGTCGCTGTTCTTCCAAGGTTGAGTGGCTAGCTTTTTGTGGAGTTCTCTTGTGCACTCTTTCCGTGGTACAGTGACTTCTTTAAATGTGGTTTAATTCTTACTGCAGCTCTTACTGTTTCAACTGCAAGCGTCCCAACTATCGTATTCACTAGCCTCGAAATATTTTAATTGATAGGAGACTTTGGACCGAGTCATTGAACTCATCTACGCATCACCGCGACACCTTGACTCTTTATTTATTGTTAATTTAACCGAATATTCTTTTGGATCGTTAGTAAACGTGGGATTGTGGTGAACTACAGTAGTATTAATAATGTATCTAAATATTCGAAGAGTAAGTTCAACGCAGTACAAAGAGGAGGAAATAAATGTGTGGAGACGTGGCATAGCTAATTTTAAAAGGAACTTTTCATTCATGTAACAGCTCAACCTGATGTTTACGGGAAAGAATTGGTGAGTAATTCTAGGCCCATATTCCACAAAAAAAGCGAAAGTACTCAAGAACATCTTTCTTACGCTTCACTTTAAATTATGTACGATAACTTTTGATATTTTGACTCTCAAGTGTAGCATACGACGTAGGGCTAGGCTAAAATATGTTATGCAAGCTCATGGAATTCTTTAACGATCTAATTAGCCGGCTACGGTTTTACCGAGTGTGCCTTCTTTCGTATGCATTTCATGGATCCCAGAGCATACCATTATAATCAGATGGTTACGTACTTCATTAGGGTCCTCCGTACGATGTTCGGAAAGTGATTTCACCGGAGTCCACCAAATTCTTTTCGTTCATTTTTATCAAACGCTGGGATCTTCGGAGCTTTGAAACTTTGGATGCGCAACTTTTCCGATTTTCATCTATGGAAAAGTTCTGAACTGGGTTCTCCCTACGTTTCGGGCGGTGCTATTCTATTTTCCCGGAGTGCGCGCAATCTTGCAAGTGCATTAGTATGCTTTCGGCCTGGAAAAAAGTGAAAGAGTAGAACTCGTTATGAAGGTAGTCGAACATTGGAACATCATTGTCGCGGCCCCTGTTTTAGAAGTCTGGGGAAGTTTAAAGAAATGTATTGCTCAGGAATTTAGCGGACTAAAGTCTTTTCATTTAAATGAGTTGCACTGTACTCACAAGTATTTCGTTTTATTGCAAAAATATATTCGCGACTTAACGAATGACCGAGTGAGCTGTGGATCCGTGCACCTTGTAGTTTCCACTGTACTTATTTCATTCAAAATTATTAATATGATAATTATTGCAAAGGAATTAGGCGAACTGAGATCTTTTCATTTAAATCAGTGGCACTGTACTGACCAATATTTCCTGTAATTGCAAAACTATTTTCGTGAATGTTGAATGACGTAGTTAGCAGTGGATGTTGTAGGCATTTGCTTCCATGCAGTTTGAGTCAAAATACATTATTTTTGTCCGACTTTTTCCTCCGATATTTGAGTTATCTTATTCATTTTTTTGTGGGTAAATTTGAATTTTTATGATTGAACTTTGTAAATGGTACTAACGCTTCCAAGCACTCTCAATGTATACGGTACTGACTTGTTAGTCTTGAAATTAACCTGAATCTTTGGTACCACTTTAACTCCGAGTTTGCTGCCCCACTTTGAAAATCATTCCGAGTCATTGTTTTTCCTCATTTAACTTTTCTCATGAAAAAAAGGAAGTTGCAGTGAAGGATGGCATTGACGGATAATATTGACTTCGTGGTGTTCGCACATTAATTTGCGAAGAACATCTATCGTTTATCATTCTTTCATCATCTTATTACTGTAATGTATACAAATATTTTTTGTTTCCAAATATTAATTTGCTCTCGGGAGGGGAAAGGTTGGGTTGAAAGAATTGGAACAATAGACTGTGAACGGGGTCGCCAAAGGCATTACCGAGTGTTGAACCCGGGATCTTCCCGTTGTTTGCTCCAAAAGCTGATTTTTTCGCCGTGCTGGTTTCCGGTATACCACGTGAGAAAGGCTCCGTGCTGTCTCATTTATAGAAGAAGGAAATTATGACCGTGGTAGTATAGAAGAATGGGGCTGGTGAAGAAAACTTATCCTCCAATCCTCACCCTTCCTGCTGCTGCATTCAAGACATTATTAATGAAGACATAGACCAATGTTACTTTCTCCCTCTTGACTATGGTGAGATAACTTTGCATTTGGTCTTTTTTTTTGTATGTAACTCTGGAAAAGCACCGATGTTTCTATTCATTTTTTCTCTATTTCTTGACTTCGCGTCGTAATCGTGCCTACTGTTAGTTTCACACAAGTTTTCTAAAGATAGAAACCCATTTCTTCATTGTATTGCCACTTGAGAATGATTAGGAAACGTGTTACCTAGTGGTTTTATTATATTTGGTGTGGTATTCTCCTTATTCTCATCTCCTCTTCTGCAAGTACCTCGGCTTTACACACTTTGTAACACCTATCACTCCTCTTTGTTCATGCATTCATCTTTTTATCTGTGAAATTTGGTAGTCTCCAGCCTCATGCGCACCAATTGCGCGAGGTTTTTGTATTAAAACTTTCAATACAAGTTGGCTCTATTTGCAATTTTGTCCGGTTCTTCATGTGTTTTAGGCGGAGTGTCCTCACTTCTAGATTGATTTAGAAATTCCTTCGTTGGTTATTTGAGTTCTTCAACGATTATTGAACTTAAAAATTTTGTGTGCAACGGTTGGTGATGCGTACAGTTGGAGAGGCCCTAGGAACTTGCTAACTTGACCTCGAGTACTTTCAGTTTTCATGAATTTTCTAGTAGACAAATAAATGTCCCCGCTGTTCCTCTCCTTTCCTCTCGTGTCTGAACTATGCGTGAGGGTTCCTGGAAAAGGGAAAAAATAATTTTGGTTGTGAGTGAACGTCCATCCCGTGAAAGTTCGCGATCGAGCTTAATCCGGTCCCCATTCGGAGAATTATGTGCCCGGGGCGAGATTGAGAGCTAGTAGATCCAGCAGCGAGGGGCCGTCGCCGGGAGGCGGTATTTTTTTCGGGAGCGGGACGATCATTTCCTGTCCGTTATGCACTGCAGGTCTCTTTTCTGGGAAACCTCGAATGGGGGGACGAATTTCTACCGCCTTTATTGTTTTTTCTTTAAAATAATACTCGACATTTTGGAAGGTTTGTGTATCAAGACTAGGAGATTGTATTTCGCGAGAATTCCCGAGAACTACCGTGATCGTGTTATTTGATTCTCCCCGATCGTCAATAGTACGATATATCTACATCTACATATCACCCTGCCAGCCGCCTGGTGGGGTGTAGGACACCATGACAGCATGTATGGAATGTGACGGAATGGGTGAGAGGGGGTAGGTTAGAGGTAAATTGTGTTAAATGTTGAGGTACACGATATCACGTGACTGATAATTTAAGTAACGTCGGTAAATGTGAGCGCGTTAACTGATTAATTATACCTGACTTTTGCTGCATTATTCCCTCTTAACTTTAAAATTAATTTCTTACTTTTCTATAAGAGTGAACTGCTCTCTTTCGCTACCTGCACAGCCAACCTATAGGAGTGCAGTTTTGTCATTACTCGCATGAAATTCCGTATTCTATCATTTGGAATGTGTTTAATGCGTGTGTAATGTTTTTTTATCACGATCTTCAATGGTGAGTGGAAATTATGACTCCTAGATTGAATTTTTTTTCAAAGCAAAGGGCGCCCATATTCCAGTCCAGGAACGGGGACGTGCTTTCATCCTCCTTAGTCTCGATATATCATATGGCCACTGAAGCGTGATATGTCAAATATGGTACCTGCGTTCTTTACTTTACTCGGCTATTTGCCTGCGTTGGATACCTTGCCCGCAAGAGGATAATATTGGAAGAGCACCGGTTGTTTAAGGCCGCATTGAACGGTACATTTTATTGAGAAAACGAATGTATCATGGAATGTACGAGAAAGTAAATGGCATTAGAGCAGGTTCTTCTTTCCGTTCAGTAACTCAGACTCATAAAATTTGCAGCTTTACACGGTGCAATTTTCCTCATGAAAGAGTGCATGCATTCGTTTGTATATATAGAATAAAATGTGACGTGTAAAGCGGCTTTTACCCTGAGATCTCTACTAGTGGCTGCGGCAGGTTCACCGCATCCAACATGCAGAATAGATTAAAGAAAGAAAACGTTGGTATCATGTATGGTGCCTCAGTATTGAAGAGGATACTGTGATGACACAAAATGAAGTATCAGGAGTAATCAATTCCGGAATGATGGTCGAACAGAACGTCCCGACTAGAGCATCTTCTGCCTAAAATGCTAAAATATGGGTTACTTTGCCTCTTTTATCTGCTTTATCATTGTGAATAGGTTTCTGTTGTGTTCGATGTTTTTTAATGTACATGTTATAGTTTTAATTAGGCTCTGATGTTCATTTTCTCCAATTTTCGAATTGATTTACATGGTATTTTGGAACGGGATGTCAATGTAATTCGCGGGAGCAAGGGAAGTACTAATTCCCATCCGGTTACCTTGTCTCCTTTCAAATCCAACCGGCTCTTTTATCGTTTCGACGGCGATCGGTCCACACGGGATTAAAATAAAAAAAGCTATGTAGAGAGAGAGAGAGGGAGAGTGTGTGACAAAGAGACAAAAGAAGGCTGTGAAGCGGGAGGGAACGAAATCTCCCGCCACTCCGGCGGCACCCATTTCGTCTCTGTAGGACTCTGGAATACCGCCGCCCATCCGTTTAATGATGTACGACATTAGGAGAGAGGAGGGTCGGGTCGGAGAGCGAAAAGCGAAGGACTCCCCCCCCCCCCTTGTTCCCCCTAGCTCATTCCATTCCCTCCACCCCCCCTTTCCCACTTTCATGCGTTCTACTCCTCCCGTCCCGCCCCCTTCCGGTGGATAGGGGAAGCGCGTCCTAAGGGTTGGTGACTGCATCCCCCTTGGGGGTGTATCGAGTGAGAGGGGAGAAATGGAGATGAAAGGGGGCGTTGCGTCGGAAGGAACACAGGGAAGGAGGGATCGCGGAGTGACTGGGAATGGGTGGGCGTGTGCGGAATGAAATCCGAAAGTTTTAAATATATATATTCGATTGAGCGTGCGTGTCAGAAGCGCGTCCGGGAGTCATTCGAGGCGGTGCGGAGGTAGTGTAGCAGTTTTTGTGGCATTCGCTGTACTGACACGAGTAGGGGATGACTCCTATTGGCGAGTGTAAATTCCATTTATTGTAAATATTTAAAAATTCTGCCATATCATCTGATTAGGCGGTAGGTATTTAGTCTCAGTAATGGCGTGGTTGACTATTAGGGGAATTTCAATTAAAAATGAGTGAATATTAAATTGGTTGAATGTGAGGTATCGTGGCGGGTCTAGGATTCATTGGAGCCAGGGAGGTGAAACAAATTGTATCCCTCTTTTAAATTGCAAGAATGGAAAATAGATTCTACTAATGAATATACTAGGCCATTGATTTCGATGTTTAAATGTCCAGTCGGCATGCGCAGACGTTGAACGAGACGAGATCATCTCTTGGCCGGTGTTTGAAGAAGAAAATACCTAATGTTTTAAGTACATATTCGTTTAAATGTGCGTGTAGTTGACGGACCCTGGAGGTATTGGAGATGTGCAATGTAAGCATTTGTTGAAATGTAAGTATAATGCCTTAATAATATGCGGGTCCAATCAAATGCCTGTTCCTCCAACTAAGTATATTTTGTCGAATAAGATAAGTTCTTAAACGTTAAGAAAAAATTTTAATGGTATTTTCTTTCGCGTTTCTTGGAGGAGGAGAGGAAATGACTCCCTTTTATATTTGCTTAGGGTGAATATGAGAGAAGAGCTTGGCCTGTTTATCGTTTGTGGGAGTGATTGCAGAAGTTTTGAGCATTTCATTGGAGAAGTTATGTACATTTCAAGGCGAATCCTGTATTCATTCTTGGTGGATAGTGACTCAACTATTTGTCCTATGTTTGTGTCGCAATAGTAAAAAATGGATGAAATTACTGAGCATAGATTCCTTTGGATATCACTCAATCATCCTTATGTGAGGCCTCTGCCTGAAGTGAAGAAGCTGAATGTTTATTTTCTGTCGCGATTTTTCTCGAAGGAGACAATTGCTCGTTTCCCTACACAAGTCTGCCCATAACCTGAATGAGGTTGGAAAATGAGAGCTCATGGCGTGGTAATCGTTTTACAAAATCGAAATTACAAAAACTTGTAAATATGTACCTACCCATTTACCTGGATATATAATGGTGTGTGTATGTCTTTGAAAGATGTATGTACACGTGTCTTTATATATTTGTATATGTATATACATTTATGTCCCCCCTTTTTTCCCAATCTTTGTCGGATTTTTCTCGATTTAAATAAAATTCCTCTCGCGAATTTGTCTCCATGGAGATTGGATCGGGGTGAAATGAACCGTGCTATGGAATCCTCTAACACCCCCCACCATTTGCCTCCTCTTCCTCTCCCCATTCTCCCCATCCCCTTCGAATCCCACCCCCGCACCCCTCGTTTCTACCCCCAGCGGGTCACCCCTTGCCTCCCCCCGCCTACTCGATCGCCCCTGGAAATGATTTCCGATCGATTTGGCATTACGCATTCCTCTTCTCCTCTCCCATGCTTCGCCGCAAAGGCACTCTTGAGCTCAAACCCCATCGTCTCTCCCAAGGAATCTCTACCTCTCGTAACTCCCTCCTCTCAAGGGGACACTACCCTTTCTCTTCGATCTATCCACCTTCGCTCAGCTAGATGTGTACCCTCTGCCTAGAATAGAATAATACGACCTTTCAGTTCCTTTAGGAAGACCTTTTTTCGTAGCCCGTGGGACGTTTTTCACATTTTTTTACGTTGGTTACATTTGGTGTTCTGATTTTTAATGAGGATCAGCTTAGACCATGCTTTTTCAAAACTTTTATTTGACTCTGATGTGGCTCATGATCAAAACAGCTCGTATCATGTGACATATTAACCTCTTTAGATTGTAAACGCCTTTTTAAATGATTGGAGGAAAATATCTCCGATTCGATGCGCATTTGCTGTTCTGGTTTTCGATGACGATCAACCCAAAACCATAGTATTTAAACCTTTATTGTGTGTATGTTATCCGAAGTTAAGTCAGTTCTTACATACAAGTTAAAGTTTCAGGCTTCACTTTATGGAAAAGCGACACGTGAAAAGAGAATTCACTTAGTACATTCCACACACTTTTATTTTTTCCGACCATGGATTCGAAAATATCTGTCATTATCAAGGTGTAGTTGAAATGACCCTTGATAAGGTCAGATGTTGTCGAAACCACGGTCGGAAAAAATAAAATGGTGTAGAATGTACAAAGTTCTCTTTTCATTTTCATGTCTTATATCCTGGCTTATCAAGCTGCTCATATGATGAACCCCTTCTAATATGAGTATAGGGAAATGATTTTCGTAAGCGAAACGAGGGGGTGCTCCCCGGGAGACCCTGCCAACCAAATTTTCCGTCGATCTTTTGTTGGAAATAAACTCTCCTCTCATGTTGGTGCTATTTTGTTCGGGTATATCAAGCAATTTCGCCTTGGTTTGAGTTATGAGGCAATTTGGAAGTGGCAGAGTATGCCGTTTAGACTATTATCGTGGTAGTCAGTGTGAGGAAAAAGTTGTAGAAGTGTACCATTGTCACGAGTATCAAGCTTTTCGATGAAATTCGTTATAAAGAAAAGATTTCAACGTTCGCTGTTTTTTTTCGAGGTCCTCACCGCTGGTCCAATCCCTGGGGTGTGGTCTCGCCCTCTGCTCCTTATCATCGTCCCCTCCGACCCTCGATTGCGCCCGGTTTTCCCCATTGGCGCCAGCGGGGGGCAGTTCGAACTTCCCGCCGACGACGCGCCCCCCTGCGTCGCCACAGGTCGATAGGTTGGGGGCGGGGGAGCAAGTGGGGCGAGGCGGGTATGGCGAGTGGGGTTGTGAGGCGGCGTAAGAGTTAGGGATGGCGAGAGGGGGTGGATGAGGATGGGATAGAAGGCTCGGGGTTGGAGTGGGGTGGGGACGTGGGTCGTCTGTGGCGACAATGTGACAGTTGGTGGACTCGGAGCGCGTCACCCGCCGATCCCACCCCACACCTATTCGCCATTCGGCGCTTCGGGGTTCGCACACCTGCCTGAGTCATCCGATGTACACTCATGCTCCCTCTCCCTCTTTCCTCTTATACCGCCGCATCAGGTGCCCTCTGCTTATGTTTTTTTCATCGCTCTGCGTTACAGAATTGTTGTGACAAATATAGAGGTTGTGATGATACATCGACGTGATTGTTAATATTTGTTGCATCGAGTAATATTGGGCTTTTCGAAAGTTGATCGATCGCGTCTAATTATCTGAAATGATTTTGGACAACATCGGCCATGGTGTTATCACCATCAGCTTCAATTGTCTCCTCGAAGATTGGCGTACTGAAGCCCTCCACTCCGCTCTCCTGCCAGCCACCCGCTTCATTCCTACATAATTGTTCACATTGACGTCCTTCATGTATGCCTGATGTGTTCTGTATGTAAAGTCTTCCTCTATAAATCTCCGTATTTTTTTCTTTCCATTAACACTTTCAGTAGTCTGTTGTATCGCAAAATGCTTCCAATATGTTTATCTTTTCTTCCTCTCAGAGTTTTCATGAGTATTCTTTTCTCTATAACTCATAGTAAGACGTCTTCGTTGGTATACTAGGCTGGTTTATCCTAACAGTCATTGTTATTGACTTGACGACGATGTTGTAGTCATCTTTTTCTTATTCGGTTTTACAAGTGACTTCCGCAAGAGGGGTGGTAAAAGACTTCATGCGTAGTGTTGGGGCAAGTTATCGACTTAATGTGTTTCTCTTCCTGTCAAGAGTTTTGCGTACCCAAAAGCAAGATTCAGCCGTGATTCTCGAAATATAATTCTTAATGACAGTGTCGTCAACGTTGTGGATGGATAAAAAGATTCGTAATTTTCCACTTATCTTCAAAGACGACCCGAGATTCGAAGTATATATTCGATGTAGACGTTTCATCAGGTTATGAAAATACTCTGTTTTCTTCATGATGATGATGTAGTACATCGAAACCTGGCTCCTAATTGAAGTTGTTTTAATTTTTGGAAAATTGCGAATCCTTTTGTGCATCCATAATATTCAGTTTCTACGATTAATCTCCAGATCGCCTGAATCATTGCCGAATAGGTAGGTACAAAAATTTGTTTTGCCCTCGCAAAATAAGTGACCATATAAAAACTGAGCTCCGCTCCAAACTGTCAACACTCCCAAAGCATACTTCCCCATTTTGCCTTCCTATAATCACCTTAACACGGCTGGTGCTTTAAAACTCCCTGCCACACGCGAATGCGGCGGCTCGCGGAGTAAAGAAAAAAATTATATTCATTATTATTCCTGGACAAAAATGTCCCTTAGGAGCATAAATAGCTATGCATCTTCTGGAGTCAGGCAGAGTGTACATCCGCAAGATTATAAGCATATAAAAGTGTCTGAGAATGCGACATAATGCTTAATTTACTTAAAGTATGAGTTCAAATGAATACGGAAAATAAGTTGCAAAAAATTGATTTCGAGTAACAAAACAGCTATATGTCAAAACTATATGAAATTGTCGTAGAAAGTATCTTCATATTTTATTCACTTAGAGTTACGTTTACCTGACAACACAGGAGCAGTATTACAAGAAGCACATCAGGTATCGACAACAGCAGAAGGGTAGTAGATAAACGTACATTCCGATATTATAGCATAAACAACAATCACAGTGCAATTGTTGTCATACTCTGTGGTTTCAGGCCTGATAGAGTGGAAACGGAACATAACTGTACTATGAAAAACTGAGCAACTTCTACTGTGATAATATTTATTACGACCGATTCCGCTTTTTACGCTAAAAAGCGATACCGATCGTAATAAATATTATCACAGTGGAATTTGCTCAGTTTTTCATAGTAAAGTTATGGTCCGTTTCCACTCTGTCAGGGCTGAAACCACAGAGTATGACAACAATTGCACTTTTCCACAAGATATTTTAATTCGTACGACGTGTTTCAGCTCTCAGAGCCAGAGCAACCGAGTTCAAGTCCTATACCTGATGATGGCTCTGTGAGCTGAAACGCGTCGTGCACATTAAAATATATTGTGGAAAAGTCCGGTTGTCGTTTCTGTTATAATATGACGAACTTCGACGATATCTCTCCTGAATCTGTTGAGATTATTCGATAGATTCAGATGTGGAATCATCAGCATTTTTCTTCCAAATTGTCATGCTGATGGACCCATTAAATAAGTTCCTGTCAGCAATTGCTGTTTCTGTTATAATATGACGAGCTACCACGTTATCTCTCCTGAATGTGTTGAAATTATTCGGTAGATTCAGATGTGGAACCATCAGTATTTGTCGTCCTAATTGTCATGCTGATGGACCCAAAGAATGAGTTCATGTCTGGTACCCCTGCGTCGACCTATTTGATGTGTAAAAAAATGCATATGCACGTTCACCTGAATGTATCGTCAATGTCACGCGTATCCTATCAGGGAGGAGTTGTCCTCCTCCCGCCCCCTCTTCCGCGCCCCCATTCCTATCGCCCGACGACCTCACTTTCGCGGGGACCAATCCACGCCAGACCAGACGCAATTTTGCCATTTTTCCGTCCCGTCCGGCATAACACCCTTCCCTTCCCTCCCCTCACGCCTCACTGCCTGCCGGGTTTTACGCTTCCGTCGGGTTCGGCGCTCGAGAGGGCGCGCGCGGATATTACGTTGGCGGCGGTAATTCGTGTTTCAGGTGCTCCGGGAGGGTGGGCGTGAGGGCGGAATAAGGGGTGGGATGGGGAGGCGTGGAGCCATAAGGGGGCCGGGAAAGGCGGGCTAAGTTCATTCCGCGCCGCCAATCCCATTTCGCTTGTGAATCATCGCGACGCCGGGCGCAACCCTACCCCCCTCCCTTACTTCCTGTGCATGAGGTGAGATTTCGGCCGACCACCTTTAATATGTACCTGGTACGACCCGAGCGCGCTTATTTATATTTTTTTGGAGAGCATAAGTGCTGGATTATTATCTTGTCAGTTTAAGCTACGGTCTTATTTTCTAACCAAAGGACTACTTCACATTAATTCGTTGTGAATGGGGAGAGGAAAGTCTGTAGTTAAATTTTCTGGTAGAAAAACTGCGTAAAGATCTTTGTAATTGGGGCTGATAATTATTGTCTGACCTTGTATGAAACTTTTATGCTTCAATGAAAAGATTGATAGTGCACGATAAGTCAGCCCGGACGCAGAGTTTAGGAGACCGGCGTTTAGGTATAGGGAAAGCGGACTAGTTGATTCAGTTTTAAGTTTTTAATTTTTATGATTTTTAGAATATATCTGCTTAATTTAACTCATAACTTAATGTAAGCTTGATGCATTCTCAATACATAGATTATTATTTTCTGGACTGTTATTTAACTCCCGACTACACTTTTGTCTTCTTTCAATGATGTGCCCAGTGTATCAACCTACACCCACCTGGGGCAAGTTGATACATCATTCAATTATTTGGCAAAAACAAACTAAAACACGAAATTCAACAGTGAAACGTGTTATATTTAATCAGTTCAAATTTTTAATAAAGAAAAATGTTGATACTTACGGTAAATTCAATATCTAAAAAATTGAATTTCATTAGAACAATAGTAATAATTTCTTACGATATCATTTTTTGCGGCGGCTGGGTTAAAAACTTTTTAAATATGCTCCAGGTGTGAGGGATTATTAAGCAGAAGAAATAATTACTGTAGAATAAATTTACTGCGATAAACTTTGATATTGATACAGCTGTTGTGAATTAAAATGAAATATAACAATATGAAAATATTATTGGTTGGTCCTTAAGTGAAGGAAGAGCTTCCAAGAAGAAGTTCCAGCTGCTTATGTAGCGCTAATGAATAGGAAAATGGGCGAAATTGCGTGCAGCTTTTATTATTTTATACAGTGTTGATCATACACGCTTTAATTAGGTCGGAAGTTAAGTTAGAAAATGGGCGCTTCGGACTGCAATGAATAGCGTGGCTTATTACTTGTCCATTCCAATAGGCTAATGGAGGCTCTGATCGCTGGGAAGAATCGCTCGCCATTGTTCGGAAGGAGCTTCTTTCAGGAGATAAATTCTGAGGGTAATTTTACCTCATGTGCTTGGATAATTATATTCCCTCACTCCGCCCGCCAACTTTTTTAGCCTGTGCAGAATTTTGAAGAGGCGCACATTAATTAGCACGCAAGCACAAGTTCGGAGACTGGTATGACGGTATGCATTGAAGGACGTGAGAAAATTCCAATATCTAGGTGATGCAGGACGTAATCGGGGGAAGATCCCCTTCAGATTGTTTGAAAAGAGTTTTCAAGGAAGAAACTCAATTGATTTTTGAGTTACTCTTGCGATAAATTGAATTTCCATGCTGAGCGTACAGTTGTTATTAGTTCGTGATGCCTTTTTCCCTTGCGCGCCTTGATTAGTTCGGAAGAGGAAGCTAAGAAATGAGTGTTTTGGACTACTATTTGGGACATGAGTTAATTTCAATAGCTAATGGATGCAGTATCATCAGGGGAATTATCGCTCTTAATATTTAAAAACGTTCTTGCAGCTGAGAACCAACTTTCCATAATTAATGCATTATTAGGACTTTAATGGATTGCTCATTTTATACCTCGAGGTATTGAGACGTTAGAATGATGATCCTATGCCTCGATATCCAGTGGAAATTCTATATGAACATGGTAGCGCTTTTCCAGAAAATATATTCAGGTCAAGTTGATATCTAGTTTTTAATATTTGAGGATGCCGAAACCAGCCACAGTATTAATTTTACGGAGTCCCAGGTTTTAAATCTGAGTTTCACATACCAAGATGTTAAATAATGGGTAGTGCGTTCGTTCCTTCAGAATGAGATATCCTTTCAAGATGGTGATGTATCGTATTATAATGTATTATTGTAAGAGATAATCTATCGGTGCGGGTAGGTTTATACGGAATTTGAATGTCCTGTACAAATCTTATATTGCCATAGGATCTTGTCACCTCAAACAATCCGTCTGCTCTGCTTACATGTTATGTCCTTTTAAATATTCATTCAACAATCAGAGTCGTATTTTTGTTCTGGAATGTATGAAACTAAGTTATGGTGGATTTTATTCATGGTGCACTGTAAACTATTTCTTAAGAATTCATCTCATACGTTTTTGAAAATTTTTTTTCAAATCCAATGTATTCTCTTCTTCCACTCATTAATTCCGGAAAAATTTTCGATTTCTTACTCCGACTCAGAGGGTCCCGGTGTTTGATTCGGCCGTTCCTTTCCTTCCTCCGTATTTATCTGCCCGCATGATGCGTCTCTTAACGATTCGAATGCGCCTTTTGATTAGCCATTTTTAGATGAAGACATTTAAGTCGGCGAGGGATTTTCCGCAGTCAAAAGTGAAGGTGTAGTTCGACGACCATGACTCTTCCATATACTGTGATTGTCATTCACTGCGGCTAATCTCCGCGCTGTTGGTGCCGATTCACGACCGTTTGACCGATGAACCCGAGACCGCGTTCCTCCCTTTGGCTATGTTATTCGTCGCCAGTCTTCTGTGATAATCAACTCTGGTCTACGGAGCATCCTCTGCGATTTTAAATCTTGGCTCTTACCTTGGAAAGTGATGACTGTGTAATTAATACCGTCTTTACTGTGCGTATTACATTTTGTTTGACGCAGTGTGGAGAAATGTTTGATTAAGAGAGGCCTTAAATTCTGAAAGTTGCTTATTTATACGAGTTAGAACGCCTATTTTTGGAGGAGCCTGTGCCAAACGGAAACTTCCATTCTACCCTACAGTCATCTTTTACCATTGAGTCAAAAAAGGTGAAATATTTTTATAAGTCATAGAGGGTTTCCTTCAGAACTTTGAGACTCATCAGAGATACGTTTCAAATTTTCTTCCTCACTTTGGCTGAAAACTGAGATGTTGAAGTAATTAACTGTGGGTTTGTTATCAGGAAAAAATGCTGAGAGGCCCTCGAAGCACGAAGAATTCAATTGAAAAGAAATCGTTCACCGATGGTCCCTACTTTTGATGCTGGCGACATTATGGACTATATCTCTATTGAAGACTTTTTCGATGAAATGATGAAGATGGTAGCTGTAAGTGATACTTTTGTATACTTTTTACTTACTCCCACTGTTGATGAGATTAGTAACCCGGTGAAAATTACTGATAAGCAATGAAAAATTGGGCTTAATTGCTGAGGTTTACATTTTAAGTTGCAAAACGTATCCATTCCAGAAGTATTCGACGAGTGTATTTAATGAATAATGAAGATACTTCGTACTTTTTATGTGCGATAGCATTTTCTGATCAAAAGAGGATCATTTTCCTAGAATGCCCTGAGCATTTGCGCTGATTGGTGGAATTGCGTGGTTTTGTTCTCTTAGTTACCCGACCCAATTAGTCCACCTTTTTTTGGGATATTTTTCCGGAAATAGAAGATGAGTCATTCATACAATCGAGCCTCGAAAAGTGACATATTACGCTGATATCGTAGACGTCTGAATGACGAAGCTATTTTGGTCCATCGGAGCCGAAACTGCTTCCAGATTTCACGGGACGGAAAGTATTTATGGTGAGTCGCAGGACTGGCGTTTGGTCGGCTACCGTTTGCTTTTGGCAAGATTAAAGTCGCTCAGAAAGATATGGATCGGAGGAATTTGCTGAAGGAATGGATGGCATTAGTCACGGACGAAATAATTCCCTATGGGGTCCAGACCCCTCCGTGTGGTTGGGAAGGAAAGGGTATATCAGGGTCGGCAGACGTGAAAGGATCTTAGTCAGACGTGAAAGGGTATCTCTTGACTTGATATTCGTGAAGTGAGATAACTTGTGGGGAGGCATTTCTTTTTCCCGGGCAGTAATGTCTTTTTTTGGGGGGGGGTGGGTAGGGGTGAAGTGGGATGAAGTTTGGGTGGAATAAAATTTTAAAAATGTTTAACCTAACAAAATTATTTTACAAAGGAAATGGGTGCTGGCTTTACCTTTTGGAAGTTATCGATTATGGAAAAAATTAAAATGACTTTGTTAACTCCAGTAGAGGTTTATTAGCACGACCCGGGTTTCGAGACTTTGTGTCATCTTCAGGTGATATGGTGACCCATACCTGAAGATAGCGAGAAGTGTTGAAACCTGGGTCTTGCTACTAAACCTCTAGCGGAGTTAAAAAAGACATTTTTATGTGGTCCAAAATAATTTAAATTGAGTAGTGGCGCCACGAACAATTTCACATTTGTTCCATGATATGAGTAATCCCATGGAGAAATACTTTCCGGTATTGAGATCACATTGTAAGAGAATTACTTTTTATCTGCAACGTGGGTCTTTTTGTAGCGGATCTCATCAGCAAAGTCTGCGTTTAAACGCTTTGCTGCTCCGACATCTGGTTGAAATTGGGGCCCCAGATCAGAGAAAGAAATACCCATTTAATGCAGGCTGAAATTTAGCAGAGCATCGGGAAATTGCCAGTAACTCTAGTTCGATTTTTTTTCGAACGGATCCCGACCCGCAACGTTCCGGGACGCAATTTTATGCTACCGATTTCATTGCTCTCGCACGGGAACGATTTTCGACGATTTCCGAGGCATTTTTTTGTATTTTTTATCGTGGGACGAGATTCTAGCATTCCAAGCGTTGGTTACAAAAGGTCACGATTGAGAGTTCGTATGCCCGTGTTTCGTGACTAGAGCGTTCTGACCGGTCTCCTGGAGAAGAAACAATTTTCTTGAAGCCTGTCTTCTATCATTTTTCTTTTATCTTTTCGCCTGGAATGCCCTTAGGCCATCCGTTCCAGGACTTCTACTTGTATTATTACGTCAATGGGTTTTTTGTTCTCGCCTGCATTTTTGGTCGTATGTAGAGAACTACGTAAGTATCTACCTGGGCTCAAAATGGACCGATCAATTAATGGAAAGTTGTATGTTACCATTTTTTCCTTTTGCGTTACGATCTCTCTCGCTATTCACTACACTCTCCAGTCATTACTGCGCTCTGTTAAGTATCTTTTCCTTTTTATAAGTTTGGGGAAATAATTCTCACGGCTTATGTAAGCTGCAGGTCTTGGAATAACTACTAAGGTTTTTGTGATTCTGAATATATTACTGCGGTGACTATACGATTTATTTTCAAAACTAGATGAGGAAACTATACCATCTACCCACTGTCCCCAAAGCAGAATGTGTTTTATCTTTCTGAATCGGTTGATGCTAAGACGAAAAACTTTCTGCAAGTGCGGGTGTTTTAGTAATAAATTAATCAAAGAGGTTTTCTTGGTTAATAAGTAGGCAATTCACACAGGGTCAATTCTTCGTTTTTATTGAGCTTAGTAAATACTCCCTTCTTCTTTGGTCTTCAATCTGTCGATTTATTTGCAGCAACTCGCCATTCCTCACGAGCCTCTGCCTTCCTCTTCATTTTGGCATAGGTTTTGCATCCCATTTCCTTCATTATCTGTCCCAAATATTGCAGATGTGGCCTTCCTGTAGTTCTCTTTCCTTGAACGTTTCCATCAATTATCAACTTCAGGATCCCTTCGTGTCTCAGTAGGGATGCAATAAGCTCTACTTTTCTCTGGACTAAGGTTTTCTCCAGGCTGCGTTTTTCATCTACTCTTTGCAGAACTTTTTCATTTGTCACCTTGTCAGCCCATCCGATTCTTAGCATACGCCTGTAGCACCAGAATTCAAACGAGTTTATACTTTTATTTTTTTATAAAATACTACATAAAATTATAGTTTTATTTTATAGATTTTTTTCAGTGTATACGATGTCTTTCTGCAGCCCTCATTTTCGTTCTGCGTCGCGCCGTCGATCGATGTTTTGCTTTGGGGCCCGCTGTTAATTTTTTGACGAGATCTAGATGTTAGAAATACCTTTTTAAAATGATGTCTCTCTGGAGTGCATACACATAAGTTTTTATGCAAAACGGCTGGTATTATTGGCGTATATCTCGGGAAGTAGTTTGGTATAGGGGCTAATATTCTGGTATCTTTGGAAGAGTGAGATATTATTCTTTAAAACGAGACTAAATGTATTGATTTTTAGGTGAAATGATATTTCGCTCAAACTACTTTAAGACGTACGCGTTCAACATTCTCACCTGCTATAGTCATCGTTCCTAATGATCTTCTCTCTTGGGAATATTGAATGAATAACTTTTATAATGCCTTTGCATTCCGTTTGAATTCCGCATTCCTGGTTTAAAGGCATAGAAAGAAAATTAGAGAAAACACTGAGCTCCAAGAGGAAACGATTAAAAAATAAGCGTCGCTTTGCCTACATGGCACTCTGTGACACGACGTAAACTTTTCAGCTGTGTTAGAAGGAACGTGCTCGGATAAGCTCAGCCCTCGAGTACATCGCTCATACGTCTCGGTAAGCTATTTGGAATAAAGCTCTTTATTTCTCTTACACTCTAAAACCATACCGACTGCGTAAAAATGACTGTGGGGCTTGTGCCTCAATTGGATTTCATGATGGATGGATATCCTTGTCTCCCATTCTCGGTGCATATGGCCTTCATTACTCGTGATTAAAAGGTCTAGTCGTGCGATTTTGAAATTTACATGTCAGACGTCTCTTGACTGGATGGATAATGATGGATTACGTGTTGGTGCCGAGGTCGAATCTTTCGTGAGGAAAAAAAGTTGGAGATGGAAAAATGGGACGAATATTTTCGAACGTTCGGGGGAACTCGTCGTGATCCTTTTGTCTTCAGCTTGCATCCTTGCCAAAGAATTAAGAGGGAGGTTTTCGAGCGGAAGATACTAGGTGGCTCTACGTAGTCAGGGGGCGCGGCTTTGTTTCCTGAAGTTTTTACTGCCCGTGGACTGGCCAAAAATGTCAGCCGGTGCCGTAATTCACCTGTGATGGACACACTCTCTCTTGTTTAGGTTGAATTTGCTCATTTCGAACTCAGTCGGTATTTGAGGGATAGCTTCCATGATTTAATTTATATGGCAGCCTAAAGATACTTATAAAACTTATTCATGTCAACCAAGCTATTGTTTATAAATAACATGCAACGTTGCGACTGATATCTTGCCGGCGATATGCGCTACTGAACCGAAGTACCTCACGGAATTTCACCCATCAATACGGATATTCTGCTTTCTCGACAAATATAGGATTGTTGATTGATAAGTTTGTATATACATATACTCCCAAATTGACATTTTTTGTTGACGGAGTAGTGATGAAGTCAATTATTTAATAAACTTGTTATCGGTTTTACTAGGCCTGATAGATTTTTGAGCGAACGTTGTTTTTCACATTGACTTTGAACTGCTGCTGCTGGGTAAATTTTCTAGCCTTTCTCGTCTTAACGTGTCCGGGTTTCAGTTCCGAGAGCTATTTTCTATGATGTAGGAAGATAGTTCTTTTATGAAATGTAAATGAAAATGGAAAGACAGAGTACTGTTTTTGATCGAGAATCGTTCTCGGACACTTCCTTTGTATATTTCGCGCTAAGAATGCCATATCTAACCTTTTCCGTTGCTTGTAATGTTAGGGCTCACGTAAGTAGAGAGGACCCTGTTTTGGCCCCTGGTGTTGGAAACTAGTTGTGTTATCAGAAATAAGGGCGGGAAATTTGCCTAGTAATGTCATTTCCGTAAGAATATCCAGTTTATCCACAGATTAACGCCTAAATCTGTTTCCGATTTTCAATTTCATGCTAGTTTTTAACATATTTTTTTGATGTTTAATTAATTTTTCTTCAGGCTATGGGCTCCTTGCATATCGTGGTATATGTACTTACTTAGGGAGGTAATTTTGATGTTAATTTCCCCGTCAGAGTGGCGGCATGTGTCCGATTCCTTATGAAATTATACCATCATTCCCGGCTTTTAAATTATTTTGTAAATGTAATTCATCACCTTTTAGCGTAGCATTTACGTTAGCCTGATGTCATCCGAGATTTTCGGTAGTGTGTTTAACTTCATTCTATCGGTTAGTTGATATGAGCATTATCAATGAGAGGAAGTATTGGTGTCGGTGTTCGTTCCGTGAACTATACCAGAGATGATAAAACCGGGCCTTAAACTCACGTGATTCCATTCCGAATGATGAGTTAGAATCATTTTTAATAAAATTGCACAAGCATTCCATACAGTGTGTTTTCTGGAAACACTGATGGCGTCTCAAACACAAACCGCACTGGTCTGATTTCATCTGAGATTTGGAGGTGAGAATCCTAGAAACTAATAACTCGGAGAACATCTCCGAGCACTGAGACTCTGCTGCGGAATATTCGATATTAACACGCTGAACTGAACAGCGCGCGTAATCGGATAAGACCTTAGTGGGATTGTGCTCTCCCCCGATGCCCTGCCGTCGACTTGGCGTGCATGAGCTTAGCATTAAACCTGCCCTTGTGGGGCGCTTTGTGGGTCGTACCATATCTTACAGCTTCTGGCGTACTTCAGGAGATCAAACACTTGTCAGCGAAGCGGTAATGGGGAAACCCAGCGTCGTGTGAGACGACCGACTGAATGAGACGACCCCAATGATAAACACGGTGGAATAAATGGTACGTAAGGGCTGAAAACAATGCTAACTCTTACTTTGTCGCCCTCGAGAAAATAGTAGGAAGATTGTTCAAGTCAGCTCAGGGGCTACGAACGTCCTGCCACGATGGAAACACCGGTTGTCATGCAATCGCCATAATAAAACATCTTTTGACGCTCCACGAATTCGGAGGTGTGATCCTCCTATTTATCCCGCGTTCTGTTGCTACTGACTCACAGTGGTTGGCAGAGAGTGCTAAATAATTATCGCCGCCGAAGCTCGTTGAACTGACCTACTGCTTCGTAAGTTAACAAAGGGCGAAGATCATGGGAATCGGATCGGCATGGTGACTAAAATCTAGCTTCCTATCCCGAGGGCCTATGTTCAAATCCCGGCCGTGGCGGATACTTTTCAGTGCAACCCTATTTCAACTTCGGTGTTTTGCGTAGAGCACTCCAAGTGTAGTACTTCAGCCGTGGGATGAGTAGTTGAAACGAGTATATCTTTGCGCGATTCGTTGAGAGTAGGCTACTGCTGAGGCCAGGGTCCACCCTTATCTCTCCAACTATTTCGACCTATGCAAAGTTATCATCATATCCTGTCTGTAAATCTACGTATCGTAACTGCCAACGAAGCTGACATTTGTCATCATTCGCCTCCCATAAATACTTTTACTACTACGTTAACTCAGAGATCTTCGAACAAAACTACGCCGTCGGACGAGGCATATTCTCTCCAAATTCTTGAAATTTTTCACCTTTCGTTCAATGTGGACAGTAGTTGATGCTGGAATTCTCCGCCCCATACCTCTTTTCCATTCATTCATAGGTCGTTCAATCCTAAGATTGGTTGATTGCAGACCTCCTCCCTTCCCTGTCTAATGCTACTTCTCTGTACTTCCTGTGTTCTCTTCCTATGTACTTTTCTTTTTAATTGGTCCATGAACTTAGGCTTCGATATTCCTCTGGGGACTTTTCCCTCACTTTTGCCGTCAATTATGTTCTTCACAAATCCATTGTGCTTCAGAGTGTGTCCAAATCCTCTTGTTCTTCTTTTTTGTATGGTGTTCCATATGATCTTTTCCTCTTCTACTCTTCTGTACACTTCATAATTTCTTATTTTGTCCATCCACTTTATCTTCAGCATCCTCCTCCAGTACCAGGTTTCGAAGGCTTCTAGGCTGTTCTTGTCAGCTTTTCCAATGGTCCATGCTTCCAATCCATAGAGTGCTAACCTCCATACCTATGTTTTCACATTCTGTTTCCTGGTTTGTAGTTTCCTATCTTTCTTGAGCACAGCAGTAGTCTTTTTCCCATGAATGCCTTCTTAGGTTTGGATATTCTCTGCTTCATGTCCGTTGTACTTCTTCTGTCTCACGTGATACTCTTTTCCATTAGTGATTCAATTAATCGTTACCCATTCACCTAATATTAAAGGTGCCTATCGCCTCAAGCTGTCGGTCGTCTCCCATAGTTACTACGACTACTAGTAAAGGAGATCGTTAGGCAAAACTTCACATCGCCGCCGTGATCGATGTGAAACCATTCTGGAGCACGATGCACGCAAGCTGGTGAACTCGCGCGGAAAAACTGACGGTCCCCTTCTCTGGAGCAGAAAAGGGTTGAAGAGTTTTCCACCTCATTTCGCCCTTCATTTGCGCCCGGGCATCGAATTTCGCGTCTCCCGGGCGTGTTAATGACAGGCGATTTAATCTTCTGGGATCTTTCTTTTTTCTTCCACGAGTACACGCACGCACTTACATACGCCGTGCGGAATGAGATGATCGGCGGGGTTGGCCCTGCCCCTGCTCCTCGTCTTTGGTCGGTTAATTAGCAGCCCCGCTCCTCTTACTCCCCCCCCGCACTTTCCCACAAGGCTTTGCTTCTGACAGCCAAATGGGAAAGGAAGTTGAGATGGTATAGTAAAAGGGACGTTTCCACTGTTTTGGTCCGACTTGGTCGGTTCCTGGCCTTGGTTTGTTTGAAAAGTTGAAGGCGGGGGTAGGGAGGGGGAAGAGTGAAGACAGTGGAAGGGGGAATGAAAAGAGTCCTTTCGTCCCATCTCCACAGAGTTTCTCCGTTTTAATAAGGCGATTATAGTTCCTTTCACGCTCTCGGCTATGAACTAGTTCTTGTGTGCGAGGTCGTTTCGCACCGTTCGCACATTTGCGAAACGACCAGCGCTCCTCCTATCCGCGATGCTCAACCGACCTCCTTGTTTCTTTGAGGGGCGCTTTCGGTCGGGGTTGGGGAATCATTTGGAGAATGGGTGCTGTTGAAAATTCTAAGAGTTTTAACGTATAATTAAACTCAGTCGCTGTGTTTCCTCGCCCATTGATCCGGAATGGCGACTCCTGTTTGGTGTGGCGAAATGCGTTTTTTCAAAGATAAATTTACTTCGGGCCGTTAGTTAATGCGATATCAGGAGAGAGAATAGGTGTATACCGCTGGAAATTTACGCTCGGGGTTGGAAATCCCTCGAGTAATGATCGTCATTGAAGATTCTAAGAGGTTTGACGAATAATAAAACCCATCTCCTTTTTGGAGATCCAGAATTGACCAGACTCCTAATGATCCAGAATTCTTTTGTAGTGAAATTCTTGGTTTATTTATCCAATGATGATCGTTTAGTGTATTTATCCAATCCTTTGCGCGCTTTTGTTATATATCTATATCGGGTCTTTGATTGATTTGGTATCTGAAGGGATGATTCTCTTGGAATTCAGCTGGAAATTTTCATTATTCCATCCATAGGACTACAACCGTGTTTCGGTGGATAGAATTTATTTTTCCCAATCTCACCATCTACTCTGACAATAGTCTCAAGATATATCCTCTCTCAATATCTCAATATCCTCATCTCAATATCTTTACTACTCAGGACACCACACCGTAAACTTCCAAAAGTCATTCCAAGTTGCCGGTGTAAAACTGGGGAACTATATACCTGAAGAATTAAAGAAACTGCAGTATCTTAACTAATTTAAGAACCGTATTTATAATTTGTTTTTCAGTAAATTAGTGTTCCTTTCTCCTCTCCATGTACATACATATATCACCCAAATTTTATATGCCAGCTTGTATGTTTAGATTTGTTTTCATGCTCAAAAATTTTATTCAAGGGACATTGTCCCTTGAGTACATCAAAATCACTACAAAAAAGTTTGTCAATATTCCAGTTTAACAACAATTTAATATTCAATTTTTTTAAGCATAAAAACGAAACTAAACATACAAGCTGACGTATAAAATTTGGATGATACAATGGTGGGAAAGAATGGAAACTTTGGAATGAAACCCGTGATAGGCAGGGTAGATGGCTGAAAGATGTTATAAAGGGTGATGGGTTGCAGAAGAGTGTGATAGAGGGAAGGATGCTGGGCCAGCAAGGAAGGGGAAGAAAGAGAATAGGTTTCATGGACGGGATGAAGAAGGTTAGATCGTATGCAGAGGCGAAAATGAGTATACTAGAGGAAGATAGGCCCCTGAATGTGTAGAAAACCGGGAGGAGATTCTCTGACATTCAACAAAACGTACCTTTACCTGTAGAATAATTTTTTTAAATGTATGTATATGGTGAGAAGAAAGGGAAACATATTTGCCTAGTAACATGTTATGACTACGGTTTTTAAATTGGTTCATAGACTGCAGTTTCTTTAATTCTTTAGGTCGGGAGTTCCACCGTTTTGAACCGGTAACTTGGAATGACGTTTGTTAGGTTACGGTGCGGTTTTCTGGGTAGTATAGATATTGAGATGAGGATCTTGTGACTATTGTGAGAGTAGATGTTGAAACTGGGAAGAGATTTAGATGGTATTCAGGCTGCTTTTTATGGAAGAGGGAGTAGAGGAATGTGGCCAGTGGATGAGTGTTAGCGTTCCAATGAACCATATTACTATTACCCTTGGTATGACCACCCATACTAGATAGGTCGGAGGGTAGGAGCCAGACGAAAGGTTGCTCACCTTGTGGCGTCACGTTAAAAATATCGTTGGGTTGGGCAACGGGAATCATTCCCTCCTACTACTATAATTTCCCAAAACGCAATTATTTGGTGAGGGAAGGGTAGTGAGCATTTTCGTTGCGATTTTTATTTCATTCGCTCGTAGGAATAGAAATGAAGTTGCGTTCATCTCATTTATGTGAGTTCTTTTCAGGTATGTATACAGTATATTCCAGGTATGTGAAATCATTGATTTAGCGCTGAGCGTTATCTCCATATTTGTTCTCATCATAATCTAGCCTCTTCGTTTGTTTTTTTTATTTTTTGCCCTATGAGGTCTAATAGTGTGGTGTGAAACAATAAACCTACACCTTTCCCTCCCGCGCATGTGCCCACAAAATTTCCTGGAATTCTTAAAAAAAAATGAAAATTCCGTGTGGGAGGTTGGCGAGACCTTATTGAATTATGAAAATTTTTGGGACCCCAAGACGCAGGGAGCGGTTATTAAATGTTTCCGCGTCCAAAGGAGGGGCGAAGAACTGATTTAGTAGTTTAATAGTGTGGCCTTATGCGGAATTCGTTTCGAGGGGTCGCGCAAGGATCTCCAGCCAAAGGGTCTCTTTCCCTTTCCAACGTACCTTTCATTCCTTTCCACCGTCCTCTCGCGAATCCACTCCATGGAGGACAGGGTTTCTCAGATCTCATAACCAACGTCCCCACGGTGTGTAGATGGATGCCTCAGGAATTGAGCATCTTGCCGGCTCCCGCTTTTCCATATTTTTCTCTCCTTACCAATGGGCTGTTGTAGAAGTCGGACGTAAGGGGTCGTGCATAAACTACGTTACCAACTTAGGGGGGTAGGGGTCGCTTGAAAACCTATGGCGGGTAACCAGGGGGGGGAGGGGGGACAGGGAGGGGGGAGGGCGTAGCTGTTACAATGCGCCTGTTTACGTTTCTTACTCGTCGCGTCGACAATACTACAGAGTTTAACTTTAGGAAGGGCGCGCGCGGTGTTCATTGAGGATCGTTAGAAATTCTATTTTTTTTAAATTTCATGTGATTCATGGTTGATTTTGAAATTTAAAAATGATCATTTCTTGTTTCAATTGAGATTAGATAGTTCTATTATATCTAGTTCGGCTACTTTTATTTGTTTTACAACTTATCCCTAAAAATAAACTCACCAAAAAATTAAGAAAATATTTTTAATTCAAAATTTCATTTGTAGAGACAACGTTACATGTTGGGGGGGGGATTACTACGGTTGTTAACGAAGGGAGTGACGGGTTAAAAAAATCACCGAAAATGGTAACGTAGTTTATGCGCGACCCCTAAGGAACTGTTGTCCTTGGCGGTGAACTCGATATTTTCTCATACATTTCAGAATTCATAGCGCCGTCACGCCCATTCTTAAATGTTAAACTTTTTCAAAACATTCTCTTGCGCTACCGGTTCGTCTTGTATTTGTAAGCACTGGACTTGAAATATCCTTTTCATTGCCCACTGAGGAGTGCTTTTTAGTTATGGAACTCGTATGAGACTGGCGCGTCCGTGAAGTTTTTATTATTATTGTTAAACGATGTTGTCCGGCGTGTAACTGTTTATGAATTTCTTCTGGGAAATAGGATTGGAATTATTGAGTTTAGCTTCAACGATGTCTTGTTTCCAAATTGTTGATGTATTTGACTGTGTCAGTGGGTGGTGGTAAACATTTCCTGTATTGCATGTTGTTTAAAGTGAAGATGTAATATATTTTTCATAACTTTTGATTGGAAAGACAACATTTTGTTCTTCGTTCTTCAAAGTATGACGCTACGCAAGTATCAAAAAGAAGATGCTGCCTCATCCACACCTGCATTACCCAAGGTTTTAGCCGGTGATGCTCTGAATTACTTCTGGGAAATAATCTATAATTTAGGAAAAAATATTGAACCGACCGTACGCTAGTCTCAGATGTCAATTTTTTATTGTTAGGTTCCATCGCCTTCGACTGCTAAAGGTTTTTTTTGATTAACAGGCTGGTAGCTTATTATTTCTGTTTTATATGTATTTATTGTAGATACTTGTTGAAGTATATCATGTCACGTTTTTCACCTCTGGTCCTGTTCTATTTATTCTCTATGCTTTGGGACTAAGGTGAAAGGCTGGAAGGGTTCCCAGAATGTTACCGCTGTTTATCCTATCTTTAAAATGTACTCGGTAGGATCGTAATATGTAGATTTTCATGACATGAGAGACTAAGTCAACTATATGTCAGAGTCCTCTCCTTTTCTGGATGATTTCGCGTTATTCAAACAAGTTTTACTCCTAAGTAGTTCCAATCGTCGTATTCATCTCTCTCCTCTCGCAAGTTCCAGAAAATATCTCTTCTCGTGACGTTATTTTTTTAAACCACTCCCATTATTTTTGTTCGCATTAGTGGGTTTATTCACAAAAATTCGAAGTGAGTTTGAGCTTGAATTCCCTGAACAAACGTTCACGTGTGTTATTCTTTCCTCTTGCCGTATTTGTATGCTCTCCAGGCTTTTTTTCCGACCGGTATTTACGTCGTTACAATTCCTTCAGCCTAGTAGAAATATGGTCTCTCTCGAGATCCTGATTCTATTCAAGCAAATTTTTCACATTTTTTTTAATGCTCGGAGAACTTGCCTCTACTTTTTTCACATAATATTCTCCAAGTTACCGAAATCCCTCCGCTCTTCACAAATATGAATGTATACTGCATTGTTAGCGAAGTGCTGGTTGTATCCTCTATTCATGAGTTTACCTTATCGGTTACTGTTATGCTGGCGACAATTTTATTTGGCGATGTTTCGCGCAGTTATCTTATGAAGTGGAAGTTGCCGCTTTGGGACTGTGGGGAACAGTATATTCCCTTAACTGCCGGTAATGGCGTGTATATTTTATTTCGGACTTGACGAATGGGGTTACCGTTAAAATTAAACTGCGTTATCAGATGGGAGCGTTTGATAGAGTGATTTTCTTCCTAGTGCTTTAGCTATGATGGGGTTGAATTAATAGAAATGCCACATTCTGAAGAGTATGTTCATCTATTTACTCTCAGAAATGCCCCTTAGTTTTTTGAAATATTTAACAGTAGATTAGGGCCATGGGGATTGTTGGAAGTCTGCATTGAGCATTATCTCGTCGTCAGAGAAACGAGTCAGTAGAGAACGGTTTGAAAGTTGTAAGACTCGCCTATATTTTATTGGCCTGGACCCCGCGAAAAGAGGAGAATTGTGTTTCATATTCGTAAAATAATATTTCTTTCTCTTTGAAAAAAAAACATCCCTAGCCGAAGCGTTGCAGAATACGTTCGAAATCGATTCTCGTGAATACCGTCGTGGAAGTTAGCCATTAGACTTTTATTCGACATTATTCCTCTGCGCCGTATCGTGGAGCCATTCCATTATTGAGGGATGAATTTTTTACTATCCATCTGCAATCTGATTTGAGTAATTTTTATGCGAAAGTTTAACGTCTTGGGCGGTCTGAAGGGCTCCGTTCTGGTATCGTTCTCATAATTATTTCATTTTATATTCATTAATGGTTTCCGCCCGTCATCTAATTAACTCCCAGGCGGTTCTTCCGTCAGTTTTTCTGCCATCTTCAATATTTTTTTATTCATCTCCTTACGCCCGCGGAATTTTTATTTATTTTTAAATATGGAGCAATCTCATTGGCCGAGACCCTCTTTTTTTTTTAGAGTAGGTACCCAGCTTCCCGTCGTCGCGCCCGTCAACTTAATTGAATTCACAGTCTCTCCCCACTGACAGCGCTTCACTTTCGCAACTCGGTTAATTGGGGCGAAGTGATTCTCGTTGTTCCATTAAATATAATGTATGCCCGAAGAGAGAGAGACTTCTCCGAAAGTAGTCGTAGATTTATCGTTTTCACGCCCTTCCGAGTTTTTGGGTCTTCTCGGACGATTAAAAAAAAAATCGAGTGTCGTGCGCGAAAAAAAAACATATAAATGAAACGAGTGAGGGTTGGAAAAAATGAGAGTTAAAGCAGTCGTTTGAATCACGTGAAAGTCACTGTCAGCTTATTCTTTCTTTTTCATTACGGTAAGGAGTAAATTTTTTGGGTGTGGGGATTCGGGGGGGAGTTTGCTTCCCCTCGTTCCCTTTAATATTACGTTCCACTTTCGCGTAAGTGTTATTTCCCCCTCCTCCCACTTGATTTACTCCACTTGATAATTTTTTTTCTCGCTTATCTCTCTCTCCTTCCTTTAATTCATTCATACTTTTGACCCCCTCCTCGTCCTTACACCTCTTTTTATATTTGCCCGTACTTTTCCGTCGAAATCCCTTTTTTATTCCTTTGCCATCGCTTTACTGCTTCTATAAGATCGAGGTGGTTTGGTCTCGGTCGTCGGCACTTTTTCGTCACCTCGGATATAAACCCTCAATCTCGCACCTTTCGTTTATTCTCTTTAACCGGATTGGTCCTTTCCTCGAAATTAAGATGAGAAATCAAAACGCGAAGAAATCCGCCTTTGAAAGTGCGTTATTAAAAGAAAGACGAAATACGTACGAAATTTTTTGTTCGCGCGGGGTGAGTACTGCTGAAAACTAATGCATCTCCTCTTTTGATTATTTTATTTGAAGGATTTTATTACTCTTGTTTAATTTTTTCTCGCCGTGGGAAAAGTTCATCCATGAGGAGGGCACAAAGGTGAGTGGGTGAAGAGATTTAAAAAAAAAAAAGAATGTAAGATTTTATCTTTGTTCACGATTATTATTTTTTTACAAACTTATTTCGCACAATGTTATGGCTCGATCTTATTCATTTTTGCGTGGCGAGCTCATTTCGAGTGGTATTTCGCTCATAATGAACTTTTCATGTCCTTTGTTGTTCGTCTCTCTCCCTTCAATTTCAAGGGCTGAGGCGGGAAAAAATTAAGGAAGGAGAAAACTTTTTAAAAATAAGTGAAATAAATGAAATCTGTACGTCGGCCCTTCATGTCGTAGGTTCCCTCTTTTTCCGGCTTTACTTTTTTTTCCCTTGACGTCATCAGGACAAAGCCCTCTTGCGTAATTACAATGAGTTGAGCGCGCTCCTCTGGCGTACGGAACGAATTTCTATCAGGCCTTTGCCCCATTCCTCGTAATTAGCATAAACCGGTGCCTTCCTTCCATCTCGCGCCCCATTTTTGACCTTTTTAGCCGAGTTTACCTTTTCGGAGAGGGCGGGGCAGATTCGCGGCGGTCCGATATTGCGCTGGTATGTTTATTTATCCTCCACCGTCGCCCTTCTGGATTTATTCCTTTCTGTTTGCTTTTTTAGTCTATTCTCTCGTCTATTTTTTTTTAATTTATATTTTTTTTCGAAATTCCTTCTGCTCTGTCAAGTGCCCCGTGCTTCCAGTGAAAGAAGTGAAATTTGAAAAAAAAAATTGGAAACAAAAAAATGAAATGTATTGTAACTTGTATGCGGGGTTATTTATGATTTTTTGCCACTTTTTGCGCCGTAAGTCATGCCGAATTCCTATCTCTTCCGACGAGATGTATGGGGAATAAAATATCCCCGCGGTTCCGAGTCTCGCGTGGGTTATATTTTTTTTGTTTCTGAAGCATTAGAATGTGGTGTTTTTTTTCGAAAATGTTATTTATGCGTGTATCGCAGCATCAGTTCCATGCGGCCACGAGATATCAAGGGGACTTATGTGGAGTCGTTTATAAATTTGTTTGCGAGCATCGCATCCCTTTGTAATCGGAATTTCATCGACTTTGTGCTTGAGCGTAAGCGCCGGCGTCGTCCTTTACTTTTACTCTTTGGTGGAGACTTTGATGCATCAGATACACCGTTTATTTATGCTCTTTGTATCGTTTACTGCTTGGTGACAGCTTTGTGGGGCAGGAAATCATATGCAATCGAGGCGACTTTACTTTCAGACATGGATTGTAGGAGTATGTATGTATCACTTTTTATCGTGTTCTTTCATCCATACTGTTTGTGATTATTCGTTGTAATAAATTCTTCATTTCTAAAGCAAAGTGTTTCGAACTAGTCGTCTCATATTATAATATTCGGACCTTCAAAGTGTTTAAGCCCATTATTCATTCTGGAATTACTTCGTGAAGAAACTTATCAGGTTGTCCACCATTCTTCATGCCATAATCTGAGCAGTATATCAGGGCCTTTCTCGCTTAGAGAATTAATTTGTCTAGGTCCACTTCACTCGGCTGAGGATTATATGGCACTTCTCCTCAGAATTCGAAAAATAAAACTGTTTAGCGGGTGTGGGAGTCACATTAAAATCTACCGATGAAAATAGTAGTGGAGTGGCCTGCATTTCGCTTCGAAGGATACGGGTTGATCGAAAGCGGGGGAGGGAGAAAGCCAGTGAAATATGTGGAACATTTGGAGCGAAGTTGTATCCAGGCAATATAAATTGCAATTTGGGCGTAAAAGCCTAAATTTAAGATTGTACGAGGGTGAGTCAATAAATAAGTCGCAAAACTGAATTGAGGCAAAAATAATTAAAGTAACTTTCTGACATTTATTTCACTCTTCCACATATTCACCCTGTACATTCAGGCACTTATCCCATCTCTTTACAAGTCCTTGAAAGCCAGCAGCAAAGAAGTCCTTTGGTTGCTGTCGCAGCCAACGTGTAACCTCATAGATTACAGCATCATCTGTAACAAAATGACGGCCACCCAAATGATTTTTTAGGGGCCCAAACAGATGAAAACCACTGGGGGGCTAAGTCGGGACTGTACGGTGGATGTTCCAAGCGTTCCCAATGAAATGTTTACGACTGATTTTGATGATGAAATGCTGACATTTGCGACTTATTTATTGACTTACCCTCGTACATTTTCAAACTTCTAGCAGAATACGTAATCCACAGTTTTTCTGTGTTTGAAATAGTTATTCGAAGAGCTGCGGAACTGCGTAGTTACTTCAACGGTGTCAACCGCTGGTGATCACCGTGAATTCTGAAATTCACTGAGGAAAAATCATTCGCCTGTAATGGGATACGAACCGAGACCCTTCGATTTCCCGCCAAGTTCTCTGACCTATTAAGGTACCTAGGCCTCCTCTTCTTCTGTGAGCTTATTGGAGGCTTTACGGAATTAGTTGTCCTCTCAGGTACCGTGCATACGATGCCATGAAATACCTCTATACGAGCGCACGGCGCTGCTATCCACGAGGTAAAGACTTTGAACGCGTAGGTGTTTACTCAGACATACTCGAAGAACTTCAACCAAGTCAACCTCTGTGATTACATAGTGATGTTCCAACATTTTTTTAAAATTACTATTAATTAATTATTTTATAGTTTATGAAACTATAGAATAATGGAATTCCTCATTATTAGTCTAAAAAAGCATAACTTATGTATAACTTTATAAATAAAAAAAATTATGTCCGGGGGGAGGTGAGCATAGAGAGACCCAATAAACCCCCCTTGCCGAGTTATTTATTTTATGTATTTATCTGAGAAAAAGATCACATACAGCATGAGGCCATTTTATAGTGAGCGTATAACGCACAAAAAGGGACAAAAACGTAAAAAACATAACAAGAAGAAGGCAACAAATAATAATCCAACATGAGGAGATAGTGAAAATTACTTTTTTTGGGAATGACATATGAGTAGGTTAGCGAAGACGCTGGAAGATAAGGAGAAAGGATCAGAAAGGATATGAGAACAGAAGAGAAGCGAAAAATAAGGGAGCGCTTGGTAAGTGATAGTTTGGGAGTAGGGAGTATGGAGCAATGAGCGAGTTCTGGTGTGTCGGGTGGGTATTCTGAAATCCATTTAGGAAACAAGGTCGGGGCAGCCAATGGTTGTTCAGTGTGCTATGGATAAGTTTAAGATCAGTTTTATAGGAAGATATTATCAAGTTTGTTAATGGAGAGTGAAGACAAGACAGCATCAGAGGGTAGGTTGCGAAGATTTAGCACTCTATTTTTAACAATATGTGCGAAGAAGTTTGTGATGTCTTATAGAGATTTAACTCTAATTTGGGCTGACATCGACCTTGTAGGAAAACTGTGGGAGAGAATAACTGAGCTTAGAAGCTGAAATAGTTCGAACCCCACTTTAATTTTATCCCAAAAGCAAACCAATGAATGGCATGTATATTTAACCGTCGAAGTATGCGAAGTGGCGAGGCAAGGCGGAGCGCAGTGCTAGTGAGAATCGAGATTCAACCTGTGCTCCGTGGTATCTTCATGTCCCACGTGTGAATCCTTTGGGGCATTGAGATGATGCTGAGCTTTCAAGTTGAGACCGTCGTGTTCTCTCTCTCGCTCTTCGACGGATGAGTTTTGAGTCGCGCGCAACTCATTCCGAAACCGCGTTTCCACATCACTGCTCTGGATGTGGATCGGATGGGAGCATTTCAAACGTGGTTAAGTCCCCCACCTCCTCTCCCCCCCCCCCCTCCGCGACCGCATATCCCGGACGCCTAAGCGCGCGGCACATCCTCCGTGGGATTCGAATGCAGCGCGTCTTCGGGAGGACAAGTTCTGGTCCGTGTGCGAGCAAGAGGAGGCTCCTCAATTTTGAGTCCCCACTTTTTCCTTCGGTCGAACTCGGAGGAGATGTGCGGTCTTCCCCGCGAGGTGGGAGGTGTAGGAGTGGTCCCCGGAGTCTCCCCGCGGTACGTGCAGAAGCAATTCTCGTCTCCAGGGGCGTTCGGTTTACCCTTCCTCGTGAGCCCATCTATCCTCATGTATATATGCCGTGTGTGCTTCTGGGTCACGTTTTGGCAACCGGCATCGTTCAACCGGAGAGAAGAGAAATGCATCGCGGTTGGGAAGGAAGGAGTGGGTTAGATAAAAATTTTTCATTGGGAGGAGATAGGTGTGCCTTCTGCCTTCGACATGTCGCCTGTAATCATTTCTCCTACTGCTGTATATCGCGTCGAATTATCCTGGTTGAGGTACTGAATTTCCATTTAGGACGGGTTTACGCTGGCTGTTAACTTCCGCAAGTTTTTTTCTGCGAGAGATGTGGAGGATTTTCCTCTGTACGAAAATTGTTCAAGGGTTATCGATACTGGTGCCCGTTTACTCTCTCGGCAATTTACTACTGCCAGCGACTTTCCGCATCTTTTTAAAAGTTCTGTCAGCGCACTTGAGCTGTTTACACCTGCAATTTATGTCGAATGTCGCTAGCTGCAGGTTACATGCGCAATAAACCTTCCTGTGTAAACACACCTTGACTCATTCAAGTTAATTCTATGGCATTAACCTTACAAAGCGCTTGCAAGTATTGCTTTGTTGTGGTGGCGCAGGCCTCCGTGGCAGTAGGGATCAATTGGGATTGCAATCGGTACACGATCGACCATTGTTCACATCTGTCATCGGTCTGCCATTTTTCATGTAATTAGCATTTCGATTCTTCGAGAGTTGAGTATATTCAGTGAAGATAGGGAGTGTTGGTAAAAATATATGTTCGGAGTATTAGATGTCATGAAAGTTAGGAAAATATCCGAAGCAGGTCGAAGAAGGAGAATTTTGGGATAAAAATTTCTAAAGATGTCTAAAAATTTTAAAAAGTCTACAGCTTTCACTTTGAAATCCGCATATTTGATCCTTATAAATTCGTTGTTAATTTGATAGACTATATGATTTCTGTTTGTTTTCGCCTCAACAATGAATACTACTATAAGATCTGGGAGATGTTTCCGATGACTGGCGACCGTGCGATGTTCTAGTAATCTCTAGAATAATATATTCACGATGGGTTTGAATTCTTTTGATATTGCCTCGTAAAGTATCTATCTTACGGTAGTCCCTGGCGGGAAGGGGATTGTTGTCTTGCTACCCCTGCTAAACCCTATCACTTGCCCATAATGACATGCCTGACCTCGTTCACCGGACACCACCTCTAATAAGCTACCTACCGGCTAGTAACGAAAAGCTCTGCGATAAGCATGTACGCCCGCGTCGGCTGCGGTAGTCGAGGGTTGGGATTACGGTTCCTGTTTTTGCGTTGTCGTAATTGTTATCCATAAAGAAAACCACTTTTTGAAAAGGATTGCTCCAAGTTAATGTCAGAAGAACGCGGTGCATCAATCAAAACGATCAAAACTAGTGATTAATAGCTCCCGGCAAAATTTACCAGATGAAAATCACTTTGCTCAAATGAGCGCATACGAAAAATGATAAAGCAAATAAAAAAAGGCTGAATAAGTACTTGATACGGAGGGAATGGAGGGTAGCGTTGTATGGTACGGAAACTCTGACCTGAAGAGGGGTGATATGAATTGAAATTGAAAACAGTCTCTGTTGTTCTAGGACTTAAAGTCCCCTGGAACATTGAAACATAATTACATGTCACGACAAATGGGGTCAATGGTGACAGCAATGCTTACTAATTTCATAAGGAAGCACCACATATAAACCAACAGTAATCAATGAATAAGATAATACATAATATGTGAAAATCAGGGTAACAGTACACAGATTTAAGATCAAAACTTACGGATGGATAAATTAAAACAGGCAGCATAAATAACCAACAGTATTACTTACCTGCTAGCGTTTGATATGTGGGTGTTGTGCTGCTGTGAGTGCGTTTATAGGCTGCTTTGAGATGTGAGTGTGAAGAAGGTGCGAAAGACGGAATGGAAGACGAACGAGGAAATGCTTTGTATTGTGGGCGTAGAAAAGAACTTGAGAATGAAATCCGGTATAGGTGGCTGGAGGAAGTAATAAGAGGCGACGGGTTGCTCAAGAATGTGATAGAGGGAAGGATGTTTGGCGCGGGGATGCTGAAGAATGAGAATGAGTTTTATTGATGGAATGAAGAAGGGGAGATCGTATGTCGAGGCGAAAAAGGAAGTACTAGAGATGTATAGGACCTTGAAATTGTATAAAACCGTAAAGAGTTTCTCTGACTTTAAACAAAACCTACCTTTTGCCGGAAGCATTATTTCTAAAAAATTGAAACAAAAATGACGAAGCGACCGCACGCGTTAAGGTGAACCGTGTTCGCGTCGTTGGATGGATTGTTCTACTGACTGGGAATCGATTTACCCGCCGAGGGAATGTCTCCGACCTTTACACTCTTGAGTTCGCCGACGTGATTGGCGGCGGGGAGTCGGGATTCCCAAAGCGACATGGCGAGCGAGATATGTCACTTCTCTCCGCAGTCCCGCTTTAGGTCGATGGAGTTAGCGATGGAAACTTTGGCAAGCTTCCTTTGCGTCTGGGGAGCGAAACCAGTTCCCTCAGGAGAGCTGGCGTCTCTTTCCTGGCTACTGTGTTGGCACACCGGCGAAGAGCGAATTACATGGAATCCGGTGTGAAAAGATACGACGACTTCCTATCGTCACCCTCAACTCGCGGGCATTGGATTGATATGATGCCAAGAGCACTCTCTTGCCATCTCGAGGGCCCGGTTTCGAATCTCTGCTATGGCAGACGTTTCTCTGTGGAGTTACGATCTCTGCTTGACGTGGTAAGTGGAGAGTTGTTCAAGTATAGTACTCTGTCCGTTGAATAGGGCGACGAACAGTGGATGTCTTGAAGCCTTTCGTTAAAGAGTATGCTTAAGGTAGTTTGACTGCAATATCATTTCACCTATACAAGGTTGAGTTCAAGTTGAGGACATAAGTCTTCAACTAAAAATCTGGGGTCGGAAATCATAACAAATTCGACCGTTTGAGCGGGTGTGATGCGTCGCCTTAACAGGATCGTTTTATTTGGTTCCAACAAGCGTTATTTCCCCATTTTTTCCGACTGACTTTCCTCGAGATTCGGGAACGAGATACTGAGAAAATTCCCCGGAGTGAGCGGGAATTCTTTCCCTCTCAGAAACGCTGGATGTGACCTTTCCCGTCCCTTCCGACAGGCAAAAAAAAGAATGAAACGCTCTCAGGGTAATTGCTTCCACGGCTGTGCTTCAAAATGGCCGGATTCGAACGAAGTGGAGAAAAAAGTATTGATTGCCATATGTTTGTTTTGAAATGTCGTCCTCGACTGTTTTATCTTCGGTATTTTTGAGCTTATTCCTCCCCCATGTACCGTTCACTCGAGTTTGAGCGTATGTGGATGAACACTCGAGTTCCGAAAGATTTTATGCTTCTAGGAATGGAGTCGCTATGAACGAAATTATTTCCCGGAATTAGAAGAAATCATTCATGTTGCTAGCTTTCCGTGGTTTTTCTACGCGCGGCTTTTATTTTAGGAGTAACATTGTTAACTGACCAAGCCTTCTTACTTCAAGGCCAATTTAGAGGGGGGTTTTACACAAACTAGTTGTTCATGCCTCACGTCCACTTGAAACCCATAAGACGATAGTCGTGCTTACAAAGCCACTGCCGCGTTGGATAAACCCAACATTGTCGATTATATAACGACGAAATTGAGAAATTTCCAATCATTGCAATGACAAATGATGTGGTACCAAGTCACTCGCACGGGTGCATATACACCAAGGGTTGTAATTTGTACTGAAAAAATCATTTGACCTGACCGGGATTCGAACCCGGATTATGCAATTGCTTATTAATTGACTTCAGTGATTGATTTTGGAGTTTCATTTTCTGCATCGGAGTACAGATAATCGTATGGGTTTTTTCGGTAATCTGCCGCTTAATCTATGTGCGTTTACATAGGTCACACCCTTCTTCATTCCGCTTATAAAACTTATTCTCCCATATTCCCTTTTACCCTGCAGTCTCTCCTCTATTGCACCCTTGATGAACCCTTTGACCCTCTGTACCTCCTCCAGCCAACTACTTTGCCTCTTCTTTATCTCATCCGGAAGTTTCCTTTCCTCATCCACGCTACCAAGCACTTTCTCGTTTGTCTTCCTTTCCGTCCACCACACCTTCTCCATCTTCCTCCAAATTAAGTTATATTTGTAATGCTAACTGGTACGGTTAAATATTTTAGTCCTAGTTTTTTATTATGTGGTTACCTTTAGCCACTAAATATGATCATGATTTAAACTGAGTGTAATATTACATCAGACTCTGTTAGTTGACTAGAGTTTCATTGGTGGGAGAATGTATTATGGAAACTATTCCTCTTTCATTTAAAAATGAAAAACGTTAACTTTTTGATTTCGGAAGATGAAAAATGTATCAAGCGGTATTAATATCGGGAACTTATTCACCTGGGACAAACCAGGACAACATTTTTCAACCAACGTCGTCCTTCAAATTTAGAGAGGACCTTGCCTTTGGCTTTCTGCTTCTTTTCGTCCCTCGTGAGGAGGAAACTACAGTTCTACTCAATGGCATCGGAGCCGCTCTTTCCTTCCCCAGACGCCATAATGACGCTTTATTTGGATTCGGAGAAATTTCCTCTGGGAAGCGAAAATCGTCTGCGTACTGTGTCACGCACGCAGTGACACATTTTCCCCTTTTCCATTATCATCTTCGACCATGACTCGGAAGGTTGATTTCATCCTGTAAGAGGTGCTGCGCAAAAGAGTAATATCAAGTATTGTTTTAATTACATTAATCCCTCCGTATATTTCTTTAAACGAGGTCAGTGGTATCAGTTAGGTGTCAGATTAGGTTGTATCCATGCTCTCTTGCACCAAACATTTGCTCATTCTGTGAAGTTGGTTCGGCGAGCAAGCAAGCCTTATTTTACCCATCAATCTTTTTTTGCAATCCCTTTTGTTCTAGAACTATAATACAATTGACAATCTGTTTGTGTCTTCTAGGACTAATTGTTAAGTAAGTTTTTGAATTGGACTGTGCATGTAGTTCTTTAAGATTTTTGCTTCTTGCATAAGAATCTTCGGTAGGTGATACTCGTAAGTTGAAATGCCTGCTAAACTCCTGGGCTCCGCTAAATTCATTCAGGTATCCAATGGTTCTTAAAAATGTTTTCGCAAAGTGGTGGCTTCAGGCGTAACTTTATGGAATCTATTCCTCTCTTTATTCAGCAGTGGTCTGCAGCATCTTTTTTACTTCGGAAGATGACATTGAACGTCGAAAGCCAGTAGTATTTAAATAACATGTAATCACAAATTTACCACTTTTCATAATAGTAATACTTATTATTTATTTACTTCCAAGGCCCAACTATCGTAACTTAAGGGTTGAATGCTTTCCCGTCATCATATTGAGTTATAAAACGATGAAACCCATTTCTTCCACTCTTTTGCAAGTTTACATAGCGATTTACATTTTTACGGAAGGGACGCATCGTTTCTCTCTGTAATCGCTTGTATTCATGTTGCCCCGGTGATGCTGCTGATGTATGGCGCCATCTGAGCCGCTCGAATTTCCCTGCGGATCTGCTACTTAGCTTCTAGTTGGTGCTAACTATTGGATTATTTCATATGAATGAAGAACCTGCTGACACTCGTTGAAGAAGAATGTTGTTCCCATTTTTGGATCTGTCGACTGATTTCGCGAACATATCGTACTTTGAAATTCCGCTTCCGCTCGTTTCGCCACATATTTGGTTGTCTGGGGAGACAAACTGCCGCGATGGATACACCAGGTCCCGCTCGGTCACCTAAGGAATGGGGGTTTCGGGCTTGGTTTGAATGTCGATTAGTGACTGTCGAATTTGTCCTAGTTGCCTTTGCGCCTGATCTGCAAGTGGTGAGAGCGAAGTGGCCCCAGCTGTCTGGACACGTTGGAATGAAGCGTATATATTGCTACAACTGTCGTGGTTGTTTATTTGTTTGAAAATTCCCAGAGAGGATACCGTCAAACAGTCTGAAGTCGGACAGGGGGTGTGGAGTCGGACACTGAGCAGAGCTGTCATAAAAATATTCTGGAGTTCTTACTCTTCTCACCATGCAAACCCATTATTTTGGATCGCATATAATATATTTAATTCTTTTTAGGAAATTCAGACACTGTCTGGCTATACTATCCCTATTATAGAGAACCCAATAACGTGCGCATTTACCTTTTTCTTCTTTATATCACCGTATTACATCAAATCATGTCTGAATCCGGACAGCGATGCACAGCTGAGCAGATTCTGTGAAAAAAAACGACTGTCCGACTCAATACCGGACTAATAGTTGGAGTCGGAGACGTGTATTTTTTTTAAAGGAGCGTAAAATGATTTCATTGTCAAAGAACTTCGGAACTAGCCGTGCAGTAACTTTAACGGAGTTACCTGCTAGTGATCACTCAATTGTGTGAAATTCACAGTGGAAAAATCATTCGTCTGGACTTGGAATCGAAACCATATCCCTCGATTTCGCGCCGAATGCTCTTACATGCTCCTTAAAACCCCCATGAGATTCACAGTGGAAGAGGGCGTCTGGGTATAGCTTAATTTGTTAAACTCGGCGCAAAGTCGAGGGATCTGGGTACGATTCCCGGTCCAGGCGAATGAATTTTCCTCTGTGAATTTCACACAATTGTATGATTTCATTGATTGAAACTGCGTGTCTGTATTAAATTATGTGTTAAATTACTGTGTCATAATTTTTTTAATATAGTTTGATAAATAAGCTCGAGGCATAAGAGTAATCGGTAAAAGTGTCGGACTTCAGACCGTTTGACGGTAGGCGTATTCTTGTTTCTACATCCTTCCCATCGTGAGGGAGTTTCTTGAGCCATTCCCCGTGAAGGCAGAGATAAATATGTCAGGGTATACTTCAGCGTGCGGTTCACGATTTGGGCGAAGCAACAGCCGATATCAGCTCCGTAGGCGTGCGAGGAATATCAATGTCCGTCCACACGAGGAGCAGGGATCTCTAGAGGTAGTGTTTAGGGGGGGGGGCGGGTGGGAGGTAAGGGGAGGGCCAGTAACGGTCGTAGTACGTCCACGTATTCGCCGCAAGGGGTCCCTTTTCCTACCCCCCCCTCTTCCTTTTCGACCCACATCATCTCGGCGCAAGTTCCTCAGTTGTTTTCTCATCCACTACGGTCTTCATTCAATATTTTGCATGATGACGTTGGAATCGTACGATTCCTCGTTCGTAGTTTTCCGATTGTATGGTTGTATGATTCAATCTATTTTTTTTCTCAAGATTTTTATACCCTTCAACCGTTCAGAAATAAGTAAAGGGATCCAACTCCACGCGTAAAAAAGGAGCGGAACTAATCACAGTGGAACAGAGTCATCATTTAGAAAACGACTTGGTTCTATCTCATTATCCATGCATTTCGCAGTTAGTAGCTTCTTGCACCTCCCGATTCAGTTTTTGCGTGGTCAAGTTCTATGGACGCGTTCAGCAGCTCCTTGTTTCGGCACAGTAGCTAACTTAATGTGGAGCATGAAAGAAAAGATATGTGAAGTTTGAGGCTTTTCTGGCGTGAGATATTAAGCAGTTCTCTATTTGGTAAGTCCACCGGGTGAGAGACACCGTAAGTGCCGACGTTTCGATGGCCGAGTCGTCCATCTTCTTCAGGGCAGGGCAGGAAAGAAAGGCGGAAAGAAGATCCAGCGCCTTCTGCACTGAAGACGATGGACGATTCGGCGATCGAAAAGTCGGCACTTTTGAAGTGTCTCGCCCGGTGGACTTCCCGAATAGAGCTACTTAATTGATATGTGCCTAATGCAGTTACTGGTGTACAAACGTCAATTTGGGGGTCACTATGATTTTCTCCCTGCACTCCTTCATATCACGTTGATTTTTATGTTTCCGCGGCGTTGATTTTTGATAATTCTCTCCATTTTCCGGGACGTCACCGAGTGTATAGACTGAAATGACAGTTGTCATTTTTTCGGAATTTGGGAAAATGTTTGGAGTTGGCAATTGAGAAAAACATTTTTTATTAAAAAATAATCAGACGGCTAAAGCTAGAGAACTTGGACACACATTTTCAAACCAAGGATTTCCCTTCAATCAGAAACTTATTATCCTTCAAATAAAAAAACAACAACAACAAATCTTCAACCGTTCCAGAGATAGAGCATTTAAAAATTTTTCTGAAATTTGCACATGAGATATGGCACCCGAGGCGCCATCTTTGTCAGCCTGTATCTCGGGTCAGCATAACATATGTTAAATTCAATAAAATCTGAGACTATGAGCGTAACCTATCCCCTGCCTGAATTGACGTGGACTATACCCAATAGTGTCCTCATTGAAAAACCAGTGAAACTGTTGTTATCCCAATCACTCGTTTTGAATACCAAGAAAACGCTGGGAATAAACACTCCTTCGTATCGTCGCGTAAAAATGGGGTGATGTCGAATGAAAAACTATGTACTATGTATTGTTGCCGTGGAGTATCCATGGCAGTGTGCCATGGGTCTTGCTCGTGTCTCGCGAAACTGTATGAGTCTTTTCGCTCTTCGTATCCTCACTCCCTGCTCCTTCCTCTTCGTATCCGTACCCCTCCTTCCCTACAGATCATCTGTCCTTCCTCTCCGTTCTCTCTTTCGGTCCAGTGTTTTCGTTATCTCCTGACCTAGTGCGCCGCTCGCGGCAACGGCGCCGGCGATTGTTTTTCCGTCCGTTCCCGAGAGATGTCGCCGACGATGTGGAATGGGTCGTGGATTCCAGGGTGGGCGGTGGGGATGGGAGGGGGGAAGGGATTTTAGGGTACTCGGAGTGGAGAGGGGATGGACCGGTCAGCACGGTAGTCGTCCTTATCTCGTGGACTCTGCCGAGGAATTCCTTCTCCTGTTGAGAGGGGCTGTACCATGCCGGAATTTGATTCCCGCGGCAAGCTTATCTAGTCGGAATATTTACGCTGCTGTGTAAATGAGGCGTAGCGCATTTTGTGCCACTGTATCACGCGGTGTGTAGCAAAACTACGCCAATATCAAATCGTTTCATACTTCTATTGCCTCATGTCGTAAATACCTGTGTAGCATGTAATATTCATGTCTTGTGATATCGAATTTCTCGTCCATTTGTGCATATTTCCGCTAGGCGATGTCGTTTTATCTTGAGCTCTAAAATCGCTTATCACGGTCGATATATCGATGTATCGTCCAGCTTAATGCTCCTTCCTCTATTTTTACTTCGTTAGTGAATCTACTACCGTTTCGTTGTCCCTTAGCGTGTCATTTCCTGTGCATCTTTAGCTAGTTTGGAGAATCACGTAACGTAAAATAACGTATACGTTACGTATGTACGTAAAGTAACTTTTGTCAGCGTCACCCGCTGAGGAGTGGACAAATATAAGGTAGTCATAATGGAAAAATTATTCATATGTGAAGGAATGTTTTTTTAATTTATAGAATGAATCCTTTCGACTCATCTTCATCTTTTTTCTTCTCAACCGTTTCCCCGTGAACTTCCTAACTTAACGCAGAAAGATCTCTGGGCCGCTCCTACCCATTCCTTTTCACGTTTCTTTCCCTCCAAGGACTCCGGCTTATTGGTCTCTGGAGTCGGCGATGCTGGCGGTGGGAACGGCATGGGGCACCTTTGATTCCTCTCATCGATTACGTGAGGTTGGAATGATTATTTGATGGCTCGAGTCTTGCGTGGAAAATATTTTTTTTGAAGAAAATGGGGAATTTTTTTCTGATACCCATTCGTTAACTTTCATGATTCAGAATGCAGGGAACGCTGAGAAAACTTAGACCGATCCCTAGACTTGAGATATGTCATGATGAATTCTTCAATCTATAGCCAAACTAAGCCAGCTGTCGTAAGGTCCAGTGGCAGAGGATGTTAGAATATCACGCTTTTCTATGCCTACGTAATTTTGAGGAATGGTCTATGAGCATTAGTATGTTCAGGCGTTTCTAAACTTGGTTTTTCCGTGGTAAGGAGTTTTGCCAGAAAAAGGAGTACATTGCCATAAATTTATCTCGGATTATATTTCTCTCTCTCTTATTTTATATTCATGGCGCATTTAGATATCACCCTCCCTTGCCATCCTGTGGATGACCTAGATGCATGTTTTCCCATTCACGTAGTAACCCAAAAGCACGAAAAAAGTGTGTTGGAAATGAGTCAATTTAGTTGTAGACACTTGGTGTATTAAACATGTGCTATAAAATGAATGAACTGTGTCAGGTTTGGCTTAGTAAAATTTGCTTACCATTGACAGTTGAGTTATAAATTTTTTTGGATGACACTAATGTGTTGTGAGCTTCTCTAATCAAGCCACATGTAAATGCAGCCGAACGGTGAATATTTAATTTTTTCTGTGACTGTTAGAGGTTGTTATTATTCGAAATTTGAACAGTATACTTTATGCCTGCGATACGACTTTTTTCTCGCTATCTTAATATTTTAGCTATATGGAGTGATATTAACTTCCTAGATTACCTAGTACTACAACTGCTCATTCACTAGGCAGTGTGGTGACGACTTAGCTCGTCTCATAGCGTTGAGAGATAGCTCTTGCATGCAGTGGCTGCAGCACAGGAAAATGTTCGCGTTTTTTTCTCGCTGCGAGGCTTGTGTACCGTAATGCTCTTGAACACGGGAAGTCCGTGGCAATGCAATCTCAGGAAATGGAACTGTTGTATTGTCTGCTCGCTCGGAATGTTACTTGTTCGAGATCGTCTCTCCCGTCTCTTCCCCATGCTCAAAATGTCAAGGAATTATTACGGCATTTAATTTACTGGAGACGTCATATTTGCTTCTTTAGAATATGATTCTTGGACTACCCTGATGAAACTCATATCTTTGTGCTGGGAAACAAAATAATATAAAAGATATTCGGAATAGTTCTTTCCTATATATTACTTTCTGGTTATTTTGCATGGTGCAATCATCTTGTTCAGCACATCTAACAGTGAAAACATTCCAAGAACTCTTTATCGTGTAACGAGATCACTCATTTTTATGAGGAGATGTTACTGGGCATGTTTTCATTTCCCAAGATATGAAAAATTTATTGCATCTTTATCAATGTGTTCATCGTCAATTAAGGATCTAGGATTACTAGCAAAATTTCCTTGTTGATGTTCGCAAGATTAGTCGTACTATTCCATTCTACGTAGCTTATCGCCACTCATGGATAGCGACCTCTTTCCCCGTACAGTTTAAATGTTTCATTGGTTCTAGCTCGAACGGTACATCATCTCCAATATCTTATCTGTTGCTTATTCGTGCATTCGTATATTATTCCGTAGTTTCCTACTTGCTTTTTTCCATTATACCTAGGGTTCGCAAAGTGACTGAGGCTGGGAAAAATACTTAGACTTTATTCGAAAATTATTGCCCACATTGTTTAGTGATCTTTAGCGCTACACTCTTCGCATAATGGCCCACAATATTATATTGATCAATTATTGTCAAGCAGTTACTGCCTTTGGCAAAAATACCGTCCTCGTAATTTTAATTTGTTTTAACCCAGTCGCCATCCTACGCAAAGTTCGGGGCAAATCGGCAAAAAGTGCGTATTATATCGCGTGATATGCATGTGGGACTGTGAGATTCAAACTTATTGCTCTCTATGAATGTGGAACATACGTATTGCGGTCGCGAAATGAAGTCTGGTGCCATAATTATTTAAAAAAGTACCCGTTCGGGGCCCAGACTCCACCTAATGCAGGCATCGGGCAGCATTCGTTTACGGACCGTTCTCACTCGGGTATTGAGAGCATTGCCGCTTTTTTGAGCGGGATTCGCCCGAATCGTGCTTAAAAAATTCTTCCGGTCTTTCCCATGCTGCCCTTTTATTTCGCTCCTCCCGGGAGAGAGGTTAAAAAAATAAAATTGGAAGTCACATTGTAGCTTCTGGTTCATTATATACCGTCGTAATTAGGTTCACGTATAGAGTACGTTTCTATGTCTTTCTTAGTTTTCATTTTTATATTTGAAAGCCTTTTTCCCGGCCTTTTTTTATTCGGGATGATCCTAGGGGGTCTTTCTCAGTAGTCAGAGGGAGTGAATAGCCACGTTAAGGCTGAGATCCAATTTCCGCATTCCCTTGGATTATCGCGCCACTCCATCGTTGCCTCGCTTCGTGTGGACTGCAGGGCACCCTTCGCTCTCGTGGTGTAATATCGAATATCCAACCTTTCGACGGCCGCTGTTTTCCTCCTTATTTCTCCGCGCCCCGCTCCCTCCCCGCCATGTGTTTTTCCGGAAACCCCACACGCTCCCTTCTCGCTGCTCCGTGGCTCGTATCGTTATCACCGCGCTCCCCGCGGGCTGTTTCCTAAATATATGGCGGATACATGATCTTTGTGGAATTGAGTTCTTTGGATTCGCTGCGTGGGGCTTTAATATTTCACCTATTGCATTTTCCGAGATGTTTCTCTCTGTTCAACTCTCTCTCTCTCTCTCTCGCATCTCCTCCCGCGTATTCCATCTCGGGTTCCAAGCCTCCCTGCTTCCCACTCCCATCCTCCTCAACCCATCTAATGCAACGGCCACGTGTGGTGCTCGCTTGCCGTGCCTTTTGTCGGATTGAAATGTGGGTGCGTCGCGCTCGCCCTTACGTAAGAGCCTCTTCGAACTTTTGGTGACACATTTTCCCTGGTGATATTTCGTGCGCTTGTCGTTTTCTGCTCTCCTTTCTTGGTTCCCAGGGATCCATCCTGATGCAAATAGGTGGAAAAATGATAGTTTATCGCGGCGAATAGATGTTATGTTTCTTTTTGCGTTAAAGTCTCTAGAAAATACTCATCTCATCTTTCACTTGTGCATTCCGCAGTAGGATGCTGGGATTGGGTATATTGTTAACCTAACTAGTATATTTGTTGTTGAAATGCCTATTATTTATGTTCATAGATAAATATATCATATGAATTGATGATCTGCGAACGTCTCATTGTCTTTTAGTTGGCTCAGTAATTCATCTGCAAAAAGATAGTGAAGGGAAGTACAGCATTTAAGATTTAGGTATCTTTGCATCGAATTGCAGTCTACTTTTCCAGTTTCTGCTCGCTATCTGAATGCCTGGCTTTCAGCCTTCGTACTTACGTTATAGGAAGCTGTTTTCAGACCTGTCACTTTATCTTTTTAAAAGTTGTGATAATCGCCCAGTATTGTGGATGATTCTTTTATTATATCAATTATTGCTACTGTAAGCGGTCACCATAAGGGTCCGTCGAGGGTCAATTAAGGGAACGACACTTCTTCGGAAAAAAGGCGTTTATTCTTCCCTTATTCACCATTACCACCTTCACAACCGCAACTCCAACTCGCCTTCTCAAGACTGCCGCTCATCCGCTTCTTCGTCTTCCTTGTGACCCAGAAATCATGGCTTGGCGTCCCCATGTGACCATCCTGTGTCCATCTCATTGGTCACCAACTGCATATTGCCAAAAGCTCCAAGACCACTATCTAAATGACGCCCAGTGAGCTCAGCTATATTAAAAACTAGATTACAACCTCCATAGATGAGCACCCACACCATGGCCCGAGGAACCCACTGAGCTCATTTCACTAATCTAAATGACCTCATGTCATTCCTTCCTTGGGGAGCAATGAGCAGATAAATCTAATGGAATGGCTCAGCCCAGCCATGGTCTCAGTTCACTCATAAGTTTCACTCACACTACTTTTTTCTATAATATAGTCCATGTTTCCTGGAAATTTGGAACAAAACATCGTTCGTTCATAAGGAGATATATTCAGCGCACTTAGTTTATTAATGTTCGGGCATTTCTTTATTGATAAAACATTGTATTTCCATTTACTTAATCGGGTATTTTTTCTACGTAAAAGTTAGTGTCATGTGTTTTTGCTGGATCGTGCTGGGCCAATTCTAGGCGTCTAAAAGATGAATCACACTTTTCGTTGGAAATCTGTGCTGATTATTTTTAGAGTGAGCCAATTAAAGTTGCGAAGTGCACCACAATGTCCGGGCTTCTTACGAGACATTTTTCCTGGTCGAGGATCATTTCTGCTAAGGCTTTGTGCGTCGCCAAGGAAGTTATTTTGTTCTTAAAATGTAGAAAACATTTCCTCAGAAGTTATATGGTTGGCGTGATTAGACAGTTGAAGCTTTTAGCGCTCAATTTGTTTCTTAGGAGGGAAAGGCTGAAATTGATAGGGAATTGTATACTGTTTCGTGCGTGTCGGTTGTGTTCCAGAGATCTTTTTGTGAGTATTTTAAGGAATGTACGGAGGCAATTTCATGTGGATCCAGTTCAATGATTATGTGACAGCGAATTTATCATGCTGCTCGCGGTTTCTGGCGACATTCAGCGAATGAGCTACGTACCAGATGATAAATACAATTGCATTTTTTCACTGTGATATAGAAACTTTATTACGACGCATTTCGCCTCATATTCGCAATCATGATGTATTAAATAAACCGCACGGCATTTTTACCCGATGATGGCCCAAGGATTTGATACGAAACTTAATAAAAGTTTTCATATTGCGGCGGAAAACTGCGATCTCATATGTACTCGAGACTCGTCTAGAAGCTCCCCTCGTGACTCCCGCGATCTCAATTTCGCCCGAGAGAGAGAGAGAGAGTACCCAGCCCTCCCTCCCGTCCCAACCGCAGTCTCCGCGCCACAATCCCCTTCATTTGTCTCCTCCGCCTCTCGCGTCGTGTGAGCGCCCTCTCCCCCAACACTCATCTCGGCGCAGAAGCCCTTACATCTGTCTCCCTCTTTCAAACTCCTCTGTCCTCCCCCCTCCTCCGTCCCTCGGCTCTTCCCCCCCTCTCATCTTCTCGCTCGCTTGCTCTTCGACCCCTTCCACTCTTCGCATCTGCACATCTCTCTTTCTCCTCTCCTCCCATCCTCTCCATCCCTCTCACCACGACTTCTCCTTTCGTCCTTCCTTCCTTCCCACCAATCCCCCTTACACGTTCTGGAATTGGATAGGTGTGATAGCCTTGAGTACTGCTGAAGCAGTGTGTCTCAATCTTTTTTGCTCAATTTCTCTTTTTCGTACTCGTTCACAATATCTCTCCCCCTTCTCGATGTGCGTCATTAAATAATAATTAACGTGTGCTAATGAACATAAAACGCATGTTTTCAAATCTAGTTTATTCTCTATAAACGGAAACCTGTCTTATCCGGAAAAAGTAGGTCTTAGCGATTGTAATTGGGATTGTAACCCTGAGTTAAACGCAAATTGTCAAACGCGGAAACGAAATCCATTCCCGGGCACGTGAACCTGGGTTATGCGGAATTAAGAACAAAAAATCCGAAGAAGAAGGAGATATAACCGAAATATGTGAAGAAAATGAAAAGTCCTACAAAGAAACGCTGGATTCTTACAACGAATTGGCAGAATGTAGTCTTACCAAAGGTGGCACTTATTTATTGAATATCTTAAATGGGGCTATCGGCATCGTAGAGAATTGTACCATACAGGAAAAGGGGAAAAACTGACGAAAATGACAGATTATATGCATATTTTATAGATCGGTTTTGATGTTTATCAGTTGAAATGAAAAATGTTACCACGATGTGATACTGGTTCATTATTTCATTATAATTTCGTCTACATGTAGAATTTCAACCAAACCAACCTTTTAGGCGATGCATGTTATGGGCTTGATATGTCTTTTAAGGTCTTTTTTGAAATGTCCGACCCTGGGTTAAGCTTAAACCTGTCTTATCTGGAAAAAAAATAACGGCCCAGAGAGATTCCGCTAAAGACGGGCTTCACTGTACTATTGAAACAGTGTGTCTCAATCATTTTTACTCAATTTCTCCCTTTCATCTTTGTTCATAATATCTCCCCCCCATCCCGTTGTATATACATCATTAAATGATAATTTATTTCTGCAAATGAAAATGAAGCTCATGTTTTTAAATCTAGTTTATTCTCTATAACTCAATAAACTTTGTTGAACGCCATAGTAAAAATTAAAATAAACTAAAATTTTAAAGTGACGTTGGACTGAATGACAGATTATATGCATATTTTATAGATCGGTTTTGATGTTTATCAGTTGAAATGAAGAATGTTACCACGATGTGATACTGTTTCATTATTTCATTATAATTTCGTCTACCTGTAGAATTTCAACCAAACCAACCTTTTAGGCGATGCATGTTATGGGCTTGATATGTCTTTTAAGGTCTTTTTTGAAATGTCCGACCCTGTGTTGGTAAGGATGTGAAGAAGAGTCTGGTGAAGAGCTTGATATGGAGCATAGCGTTATATGGTGAAGAAACGTGGACCCTCAGAAAGGAGGACGAGAATAGGCTGCAGGCATTTGAGATGTGGGTGTGGAGACGGATGGAGAAGGTTGGTGGACGGAGAGGATTACTAAAGAGGAAGTGTTTGTGATATGGTGGGCGAGGAAAGGAAGCTTCTTACTGAAATCCGGGATAGGCAGTGTAGGTGTCTGAAGGATGCAATAAGGGGTGAAGGGTTGCAGAAGAATGTGATAGAGGGAAGGATGTTGGGCAAGCGGGGAAGGGGAAGGAGGAGAATTGGTTTCATGCACAGGATGAAGAAGGGTAAATCGTATGCTGAGGCGAAAAAGTATATTCTAGAACGAGATAGACTCCTGAAAAAGTAGATTTTGGTAGGAGATTCTCTGACGTTCTATAAAAACTATCCTAACCCATAGAACACTTTTAAAAAATATCACAAAAAAGGAAGGATATTTTTTTAAATTTCCACACTGAGTTCACGATATAGACTTTAGTCTCTCCCTTTCGTCCTTGTTCATGATATCTCTCCCCCTGCCCGATTTATATATCATTAAATGATTATTATCTTCTTCAAATAGAAATAAAGCGCATTTTCTAAACCTAGTTTATCCTCTGTCATTCAATAAACTTTGTTGAGCGCCATAGTATGAATTTAAAAAACTACAATTTTAAAGTATGTGACATTATCACAAAAAAGGAAGGATATTTTGTAAATTTTCTCGCGGAGTTCACTTCTTCGACTTTGGTCTCTTCAACTTTTGTCATTATCTTGGTTATGTTACCATGCTGATGGAATAAGTTGCCCAAACCGGGGTCAGTGCTATGAACTCTGTGGAAATTTACAAGATACCCTTCCTTTTGTGTGATAATGTTATCGATTGTGCATTGCCACAAGTTTTGGCCCGAAACTAGAAAGTTTTTACAATTTTACTGGTTTTCTAAACTTACAGACCATATCGTTTTGGTGATTAGTGGTTACAATCTCTTCTGTACCTCACTAATTTCTCCTCGGGGGATATTTTTCCTATGTTTGAGAACCTCTGTACTCGGAGCTACTAGAATCCCAACCCGAATGCCCAAGCTCGAATCCCTTTGTTGGCGGAGGATTTCTTTCTGAAATTTCGATCCCTACCAGGGTGCTATGCGGAGATCACTCCAGTTTCTGTTCTCTGTCCCTCAGATGAGACAACATTTTGTGTCCTGGACGCCTTTCGTTATAGTGCGAATTATCGTAGCTTGGAGCGGTTTCTTCATCAAGTAACCAACCAACCAACCTAACTTTGACTTTTCTTCCCTTGTACTTCCCGTGCTAAGAAGATATATTGACGAGAAATTCGAAGTTTTATGGAACCAGTCGGGAAGGTAACTTCTGGAAGTTGGCGATTGTGGGAACTTGCTAAATTCCCGCGGAGTTAGTGGTCCGCCAAATACGTCTCAAGTGTTTTTACACTTTTTAAGCTATAGTAAATGTTTATTCTGTGCCGGTAGTTTAACTATTTATTTACTTGAAAAAGTCCCAAAAGAGGCACCAAGGCTCATTACATTGGATAACCAACAAACAAATAAATTATAAGCATTAACAAAATATAAGAATAATCACAGGAAATGGAAAGCATACAAAAGAATAGAAGAACGTTCACGGGGACTTAGCGATAAGTAATCAGGGTAGATTGGGATAATTTGTTCATATGGTTTGTAAGGAAGGATTTGAAAGAGGAGGGTGGCGAGAAGAGGTCAAGGGAGGGTGAATGCAAAGCTTATGACAATGAAATACGTGCACCAGGAAAATATCTGCCGCCCCGCTATTTGACCCTCATGTCGTGACGTATAATATGTTCCCGATATCGTTTTCTCATGAAGAATCGTGAGTAAAAATCCCATGAAGTACCTTCGTTCCTGCATACGACATCTAAAAGCATGAAGCTTGGATGTACATATTTGCAGCTGTGATACATTCGTCCATTGTATTATGAATTCCGATCACATAAAATTTGAATGAGATGATGGAGATCGAACCGAAACTTGCCAACAATACCCGTCAATATCATTTAACAGGATTCCAATTGAAGACAACTGAATTCCATACTATCAAGTAGACCATCCCGGCATTCCCTCGCCCCTCCCCCCTCTTCCCAAAGCATCACATCCATCCCGTTTGGGATCTCCTCTTTGCACAGGTCCCCGATCCTAGTTATATTTAGATCCACGCAGCCGGCATCTTCGCCCCCCGCCCCGCTCCCCTGCCCTTATACCGCCCTCCTCCCCGCGCTCCCCTTCAGCCGTTCCTACCCTCCCCTCTTTCGCCCTCCTCCTCTTCTCTTCATCCTCTTTCCTTCTTCGCTCCCGCCTTTTCTCTTCCTTCCCCCTCGCTCTGTGCTTCGCCTTAATTCTTCCATAAACTCATGTTACGTCATCTTAACCCTCTATGGACAGAAATATGAAACATCTGCATGACAAAAATACTGCTACTATATTAGTTTTTTGAAAGTGCTATTTAAGCATTAATAAAAAATAATCGCAATTGATTTGATAATAGCATTTATTTTAAAATGTGACGTATTGGTATATATTTAATTTAAATAGTACTTTACATAATAATAGTTACACAAGGTATACTTCAACATTACCTTCATAACGTACCTTTTTTTGAACTTTCCCAATTTTTTCTTCATATGACAGCTGCAACTATTTATTTCAGAGCTCCACCAGGCACGCCATCGTCTGTCAATAGCGTCACAAATTCATCTATTCAATTGTTTGACAAAAACCCGAAAGAGACGCAACTTTCCACTCACTTAATCCGGAGCGTTACAATTCTGTGTAGCGCTGGAGCTGATTGGAAAAGCCTCTTCGAAAGCAGATATTTCAATGAATTTGAAGCGTAACAAATTTGACTCGCTCGTCAAGGGTTAATTTTTTCACCATTTTCCGCGTCGTTACATCGAAAGGACCTTATCCATATCTGTAAACCATATATTTCTCTTTTTATTATTTTTATTGGGGTAATACACCTGTAAAGGAAGGCTGAAATGGAAGAACGATTAAATACTGTAGCTTTTATACAAGTTATTTATGCATACATATTTACAGTTCTACATATTTGTATTTGATACGTTAATTTATGCGTATTTCACACAAATCACAATTCCTTTCTTCAACTCAGCATACTTTCTTTTTTCTTCTCGGCAACCCTTTCTCAATCCCGTCCGTAAAGCTTATTCCTCTTCATCTGCCCCTTACCTAAATTCTCTCTGTTATTTTGGTTGACATAAGGAATAGGAATTCAGGAGTCTTAGTCGGGGAAATTGTTCAACATACTACTGGTTATAAACGGCGTATCTTGCTTGACCTCTCCTTATTCTGTTTGATGCGGCTGGAATTGATTATTCAGTTGACCAATTGATCACTGGAGGAAATACATCTAAGCTTTCGTCTTTATACTTTTAGGCTTTTCTTATATTAATATATTCGGTCGCATTGATGACACACATTACAGTATGTCAGTAAAATGAGAGTAATTTGTGAATACTGAAGTAGTATTTCAAGACGTTTCGGATTTTATTATGGGAAATTTTCTTTCCCTTGCTGTGTCACGAGCAAGACTGCTTCCAGCACACATCATATTTGAGTGGGCATATCGCATGTGGGTGAAAAATAGCCTGGGACTCAATGAATGAACTTCATAAAATTTCTCAATAAAAAATTTAAGATGTCAACTTTTTCAAAACCACTCGATTTATTAAAACAACGACCCAGGTTTCAATGTGCATTCACATCATCTTCAGGTAAATGGAGGCCGATGTGCAGGCCTTATATAGTAAACGTTACCAGGTGGGGAAAGGGGGGGGGAAGAACAATGCAGGAAGAGGGTGGTCACGGGAGGGAAGGGAGGGGGGCTAGGAGGACGAAGTGGAGGGGATTAAAGCTTTGAGGATGGGGGAATAGGCAGGGAGCATACATTCATTAACAAGAAATTTATCACAGTAAGCTTGATTTTTAAAAATTTCTAGTTGTTCTAAAGCATTCAGCTGCCTATTCCCCCATCCTCAAAGCTTTAATCCCCTCCACTTCGTCCTCCTAGCCCCCCTCCCTTCCCTCCCGTGACCACCCTCTTCCTGCATTGTTCTTCCCCCCCCCCCTTTCCCCACCTGGTAATGTTTACTATATAAGGCCTGCACATCGGCCTCCATTTACCTGAAGATGATGTGAATGCACATTGAAACCTGGGTCGTTGTTTTAATAAATCGAGTGGTTTTGTAAAAGTTGACATCTTAAATTTTTTAATGATCGAATACCACCAAGTGAGACTGACGAAAGTGAGTGATAAAATTTCTCATTACTTGAACAATGGTCCACTGTTGCATAATATCCTTTGGTTGCCATATCTGCGTTGGGTTGGTAGCATTTGGATGTAACCCTCCAAGGATTTTCGGGAAATTTCTGCCTCAAGGTCCTTCGGCATTTTTGTTTTTTAGTTGTTTGTCGTGGAGTTTTCTCCTACTTCATATTCCCCGAGTTTTTGCCTTCGTCATGGATGCTCCGCTTCACGGCTTTCCCCCGCCAATATAGCCTCCGGGTCGAGCAGGTGTGACTTTAATTGTAGCAGCGAAGTCTGGCCCATTCTGGAACCCCATTAACGAATGTTTTTCGTCCACTCCGCTGGCGCCCAGGTCAACGGGCATCGTGGTGGACAAGGGATCCCAAGCTGGGTAGAAGGAAGGTTATGAGGAGATTTTCATTACACCTACGGCTTGCACAGGAAGTTTCTTTGATTTACGCATGCACTTGAAGTGGAAGAATTGCGTAGTTCTGGGAGTTGTCATTTATCACTATTTCCATCCTTAATAAACCGATTGCCTTTTAATGTATGTATGTATTTATATTTAAAGTCTTTGCGTTAATCTACTAACTTGGAATACGCAGGATTCATTATATCTAGTATTGCGTATCTCATATCGCTTTATGGCTACTGTGATGATAGGTAGATGGCGTAGATGGGTTGACACTTGTTACCGAGATTTGTGGAATAATAATTTACCTTTGTCAACAATATACTTGATTTGACAAAAAAGTGTAAGCACTGTGTGAAAAGTCACGCGAGACGGCCGTTACCTTTCGGATCCGAAATATGCGGACGTATCTTACCGCCATTACTGGATTTGGAGGTTCGCAATGATAGCTTGAAATTATTAGAGCCATTTGAATCACCATTATGAATTAGAGTCACTATTACTCGTTCACTTAGTTCAAGACGACGTATGCATACGTGATACTGCTCTGATGCGTACGCGGAGAAGGAGCGACTTGTTACAAGTGAGACTGGTGGATTATTCTTGATAGGTAATTGACGTTTTTGCGTGCTAGAAGTTAACCTAAGCGTAAGTGTGGATGCACTTTTGAATGGATGCATTGAATACTTTTAATTGGTGCGTTTGGTGGTCTAGACGAATTTGATCGCAAAAACTCAGACCTCTATATACTCAAGTCCTGTTTCTTAATAATACCTCCTGTTAGAAATGATGATACTCATCAAAGCATTTACATCGGGACCAGCTCCTACCCCGGTAGTTCATTTGCATAATTTTCACATGACGTTCTGAAGAAGTGTAATTTTCTACTAAGCTCTTTCAGGACGACTTATTTTTCATTAAGATGCTGGACGATTCAGCCTTATTCAATGATGTCTTTATGAGCTAAAAGTGTGAATTAAACCCTCTAGTCATGGCCGCTCAAAATCGAATCACATTACTCGGACTTATTTATGCGCAATTGTCGTTTAATCGTCCATTGAAGCATCCGCATCGCGAGCGCGGCCATTACTGGTTCGTTCAAATCATTTCCACGTTAATGCGTTTTGAAGACGTTTACGCATCCATTTTGATGAGGAGTCGGGGCTTTATAAAGAGTCGGAAGGAGGAATCACGGCGTCCCTCTTTGCCTATTCATTCTCCGGGCCGTGGACCTTCATCCCGACCACGGTCGTCCATTCCTCACTCGACCTTCGTTTTTCATCTCTGCTCTCTCTCTCTCTCCCGCTCCCACTCCCTCCTCTCCCCTCGAAGTTGGCGCCCTCCCACCCCTCCTTACGAATCTCTACTCCCCTCCCCTTTTGTCCAACTCCTATAAACTACGGAGACCTTCGCCCTCCCTCTTTCTCCCTATTAACCTCCCTTCCCCTCCTCATACATTTCCTCTACTCGGCGCCTCGTATTTCTACACACAGCCGCGCTCGTGCGATTGCGCGTGTGATGGCAGGCGGACGCGGCAACGCCTCGGGGCGTATTCAATATTCTTACTTTCAATATCCTGTGGCGATAAAAATCACCTTACTTTGCATCGCTCGAGATGTTCTCGCGCGTCGCAGATCTTCGCCCTGCTAAAAAAATCTTTATAGTTTCCTTAAAATACTTCTACAGAATTTCTTTAAAAGTTCTGTAGATATTCCTTAAAGTATTGAAACGCCATTGTATCGCTTATCGTTTTCTCTCCTCTTACATTGTCGTGCCTCGCATTAAAATGTATGCTAAAGTATGTTGCGTCGAGTGGCTATCATGAAACGCATAGCGTATAACACATAATATCGCGTATATCATTGATTATCTTGGACAAAATAAGAAACGGTGAGGTGTACAGGAGAGTAAAAGAGGAAAGGACCATATGGAACACCATAGAGAAAGATTGAAAGGATGAAAGGAAAGAATGAATGGATTGGACGCACTCTGAGACGCAATGAGTTTGTGAAGAACATAATTGAAGGTAAAATAGTGGGAAAAATCCCCAGAGGAAGGGCCAGGACTAAGTTCATGAACTAAATAAAGATAGAAGTATACACATAGGAAGAGATACCAGGAGTTAAGAGAACTAGCATTAGATAGGGAAGGGTGGAGGGCTGAAATCATCCAATCTTAGGGTTGAACAACCTATTAAAAGTTGCTCAGCATTTACTATCACATCTAAATACGATATATAGCATTGCCCGGTCAATTATAACCACTCTGTAATTCTTTAAATGAGTGTGGTATACGTAGCGTTTTCGTGGATGTATCGCGACATCACTCTGGTATTTTAACCGACCATATCAATGAAAAGTTCGTGTATCGCATTCGTCGATACATCGCAATGTCGCTCAGCCCTAGGTATGCACCGCGGCGCCATCCTGATTGGGCGCCACCAATGCTTTACCCCTTCCGCTCTATTGTACGAATCATTTGGACACTTTCGAGATTCCCCGAGCAGTTCATCGAACGCTACGCCTCGTATGTTCTCCCCCGCCACAATCCCTTGTTTATTCTCTCCTCCTCGCCGTTCTCTTTCCCCCATTCTGTCTATTTCTCCTCCCTTCTGTTCCTCGGTGGAATTTCTTCTTCCGCGGTTCGTTGACGCCACGTCGGCACTCGGTCAAGGCTCGCAGTTGTTTGTGTGTCTTTGCCTAAGTATGGTTGAAGTTCCTTTCTCGATATGTTGACTTGTCAATGTCGACCTTAAAGCGTCGTAAAATCGCTATCTATGCAAACTAGGCAGATATTCTTCTAGCGTGCATACCAGGAAGTGGTTTATCTCAGCGTAGATTTATCAGCGTCGGTTTTAGACGGATAGCATGCCGAGAATTCCTAAGGAAATTGCCGAGATGGTTGAAAATGTGTGATAAATTTATACAACCAATGCATAGAACCTCTGTTATTGCTTAGTGAGTTAGTTAATGCAGTAAAGCCATGATGTCGCGGGTCGAACCCCGTAGTGATTGGGAAATTGTGGTTATTCCGAAAGTTGATTTGTAACCCACTCGCTCAACCTTTTTCTCAGATGCTCATTTATATGGAATTTATTACCGTTTGGCAACTGCATTTGATGTACTTTCCGACACGCCGCGTGGAAGAATTTTATATACCACACCATCGAACATATGCACACGCTAGGTCTTTCGATGCCACCTCTTGCTTAGTAAGTATGGAATCAATTGTCAGATGACGTAAAAAAATCTGAAAATGCAAATAAATTTCAAAAGGAAATATCATGAAATATTACCTCAAGTGAAATAAATATCGTAAGTGAACTAAATATTGTGCCTCACTGTACAAAATCTGATGTATTTTTATAATTTTGCCGTTTTGTTAAATATTATGTCGGATTCTGAAATTAATATGTCTTGAATATCTTTCTATTGTAATATTTGTTTGGTTCTAAAGATATGCACAATCATATGTGTTCCTAAGGGACACACTTGTCCCGGAATAATAAATTTAATTTTCTCTTCTATTCTATTCTACTTTTTAACCAACCGGGGCATGGAGGTTAGCGACTGCACTTTTATTACGTTTGATAACGTTGTACCTTACAAATACGCGTGGGCGGCTCTTTTTGGTGTGTTGACAAGGGCATGAATGAATAAATAAATTGTGTGAGGGTTATCTATGTATGGAATATTTGTATTTTCGTAAGGAAAGAAAAAATGTCACTTGTGTATATCCACCCATTTATATGCTACCCACTCCGTAAAGTGCTCCCGATATGTTCGGAAGGACATTCCTCAGACGTCACAGGCGACCGAGAAATTGTCCGCTTCCGGTTACTACCTGCTGCTCTCTCTCGTCTACCTTCCTTCCACGTCACACAGATTTTAAGTGTTTGTAACCTATTTCCTAAAGGTCATAAAGGGAGTGAATGAAAAAAAGCACTCGGTTATGATTCTACACTTTATTTTCAGCAACACGACCTAGGTTTCGGCATATCATGCCATCATGGGTACTTGTATAAATGTAAGCCACTCAACTGCTTGTACCTGATGATGGCATGAAATGCCGAAATCTAGGTCGTGTTGGTGAAAATAAAGTGTGGAATCATTACCAGGTAATTGTTTTTTCATTCATAATGAAGGAGTTCCACCGATTAACGCCAGAGATAGTGTCATATATTGGTACAGAGAAGCCTAATACTAATAAGTATTAAATATTGAACTTGTTACAGACCTTTTCAGTTTTGGTCTTTCAATCTCCGGCGTGTACTTTCGTAGATCTTTTGCAACTCGATCTAGATTTACGTATGTATTTTGGTATTCTTCCTTCATCCACTTTTTCTGCGTGTTCCCTCTGACTTATTCTATTTTCTCGTGCCGTTTTGTTGAGAGCTTGTTTGCCTAGTTTTTGCCCTTCATCCTTATATTTCTTCTGTCCGTTCATATATAGCCAGCCTTTCTTTTATAAATTCATTTTAGTTATTTGAAATCTTTTTTCAGTTGCTTTTCTGATCACCCAATTCTCGCTGGCGTTTATCTCGGATGGAATTGTCATTGTTTTATATAGTGGTATTAAGAAAATAAAAAATTACCATTCTCTCTTAACCTGCATTACATTCCGTTGTCACTCAGAGGCTCACGCGGCATTGGTGTCTGCGACGAGTTGTGACGGTCCGTTCTCCGTCCCTAGATTCCGATGCTCGCTCGATTTCGGCACTCGTGGTGCTTATTCCGTTTCCCTCCGTGCATCTCCTTCTCCTTTAATACCGCGAGGCAAGGTAATGAGATGGGAGAGTACCTCTGCTAGGGGTTTACTTTTCCTCTTGTATTAACTTCGCGGTCACGGGACCGTTCGTCCATGCGATGGAAGTCTTTCTCCGACCGCTGCTTGTCTCTCCCCGAAATAGGCCCATGATTGTGGGTTTTCGTGAGCTTTATTGGTTTCCCCCTGACGATAGTTGCTATACAATCAGAGTATGCACACATAACATAAGCATGTCGTAAAGGTTAAGTCGTGTTATCAAGAAGATTAATTTGTCATATTCTCTCTTTGGCTCTTCGAGAAATGGTACACATCATCATCTTGTCGTAAAGGATAAGTTACACAACAGTTAAATCACACATCACACATATTATAAGCTTGTCGTGTTTTTAAGAGGATTGATTTGTAATATTCTCTCTTTGGCTCTTCGAGAAATGGTTAATATAAAATTACAAGGTAACGATAGCGGTAAATTTGGCGCTTGGTATCGCAACTTAAGGCTTACGATCTGTGAAAGTACTGTGGCATAACTAACTCGAATTTATGTCGGAAATTGATTTATTCCGAAAGTTCGCTTTTAATTGGCAATATTTTAGATTTATTTTTGAATTTTTAAAATTAACCTTGTTCGTCCAGATATTTTACTCTGTTGCCATGATATATTCTCGATAAAAGGATAGTTTCGTCCCATTACAATTCTTTCCTTTTTATCGGGAATTTCAGCTGCTAATTATTGCAGTCTGTTTCAAAGGTAATTTATGCTTTGAAATTGTTTTAGCCAGTCTCTACCTCTTTCCAGCTTGTAGTAAATATGCCTCATTTTCTTTACAAATGTGGAACTTCTCATATGTTTAAAGTTTATAATATTAACTCGGCAAGGTTTTAAAAGAGTCATTTCCTTTCCTCTATTCTTTTTAGCTTTAATAATGGGTTGAAGTCACTTTATCATTGAGTTACGACTAATAGCTCCGAGAAATTAGCATGAATGTTACAAGGATTGTAGAAAGCCTTGGATTTAAAACGGTAGATTTTTTATGACTATCTTTTGCATTTCAATGTAGATTCAGTTGCATGATGGGCAGAATGCGAGGATTGTATGTATTTGATTTGATTTTTTCAATCTTGTGTTTTGGTCTTAAAAAATGCTACTCTTTTATATATTCACGAGGTTTATTGGTCTATTGACACCATTTTATGAAGCAGTGCATATTTCATGCCATTAAAACTCAGCAGCTCAAAAATATGTTATATTTTTCACACTGATAGAACTCTGTTAAATTTGAATTTTTATATTCAAGCAGATGTTCTCCTAAGACAAACTCTGCCTTGAGCAACGTGTGTTTTACGACCCTCCTTACGCTGCCGTTTCATCGAAGCCGATGTCTATTCCAATTTGGTTGAGTTCCGCGTACGGCGCGTTGAAGTCATGACTTAATTTTAAGTTCGGAGAAACCTCATCTGGGGAACCTAGTCAATGCTCGGTCATCCATTTAGAACTCGGCGTAGACTGGATGGACGGACAGCCCCTCGAGTCATGAGCGTCTGAGTGTCCCCCCCCCCCCCCCCCCCCCGTGGTTCCATGCTTCTCCATTGGCCTTGAAGCATCGCGCACAATCGAGGCTAAACGAAAGACAGAACGAAATAAGTCTTTACCGACCCAGCTCCTTCTAATTTGAGAGTGACTTAACAAAGGATTTTTCATTTGTACTATCAAGTCTCCAGAATCTCCTTCGCTCGTTCTCCTCTTGCGAATTCTCTAGATGTTCTTAATCCTAAAGGAACTTGAGCACGGAGGCTTCTTATGAGATCTCTGTGATTGGCGCAAGCGTGTGACTTTTCCATAAAAATACCGTCTCCTATCGTAGAGGAACAGACGAAGGATTCATTTGAGCGGTAGGAATTCGGGAGTAAAACTAAATGGAACTAAACTTGCGGAACGTTATTCGCGGTACAATAAGCCTAAAAAACTTAGTTTGAAGCGAATGAATGTCTGGTAAAGTTACTCAAACCGTATGTGTGTTCTTTGATATTTCTTGTGAGTGAAATATCACCAATAAATTTAGGCTTCACTTTGTGGAACCTCTCCATATTGGAAATCAAAATATTCTAGTAATGGTCCACTAAATATATTTATTCTTTACGACCCGGGTTTCGTCACATAATAACATCTTGACTACATCCGGATTTCATCACATAATGACATGACCTGAAGACGTCATAATGTGACGAAACTCGGGTCGTAAAGAATAAATCTATTTAGTGGACCATTACTAGAATATTTTGATTTCGGAGTGAAATATCGTTGTTTTTTAGTGCAGAGCAATCCTTTCCGCACGCAGTGGCAAGTAATAGAGAGGAGAATACCCGTAGAGTTAGGAATCAAGCTTGGGGGAGTATATTTGTTGGTAAGGTGTGTGAATATTAACTTTTCTGTTGACGTTTCATCTATGTTACGCGCGTCTTCCTCTTTCTGAGAAATAAGAAAGACTTTAGTCAGTCCGAATGTCCCCCTCTTCTACCTCACGTAGCTGTGGTTCTTGCCTTCGCAGGTGGACGTTGGTCACCGACGATTGGTTTGAAACTATCGATGTGACTCAAGGTAACCTAGATTGCTTAGACAGGGAAATGAAAATAACGTAAAAGAACATAGCGATTCTTCGCTAAGACCAGGTTTGTTGATATTTCCTCCCATTTCGTAACCGAAATCTCCTCTTGAATATAGAGCCTATTTCGCACGGCGCGCTGGTGGAACCTCTCTAGTTTCCATATGCGAAATGAAACAGATTCAATTGCCATCCCTATCGCGAGGAGTTGCGTCAGGAGTTGCTCGGACATTACCGGGAAATGGCGCGGTGACGGCCGGCGGCGGCGATCTTAATCGTCCCCACACGGCCGTTGCACTTGTGTGTCCAGCAGTTAGCAGCTGTTTTCGTCCCACCGGCTCCGTAAAGTCTCCCATCCCATCTTCCTCTCACGGTTTAATTGCCTCAACGACCTCCCGGCTACCGATCTTTATGTCTCTCGTCTTTTCCTCGAGGAACACGGGCCAGTCTGTATTTAGGTCAAGCAGAAGCAGTGGACCTTCATTGTCGGATTTGTTCACACGGGCGGGATTGCGTAAAAATTATCCGGCCCTGTTTTCTTATCGCTTTTAAATGAGCAATTACACACCGTCGTCGAAGGGGACTGTTTCCTTGAGAGAATAGTTTCCATTAATTACCTAAAATACGTATGAAGTTTATGAGAACAACCTTTACGGGGACAGAAAATTTAAAGACCCGTATTTTTTCCTCAACAACACGATTAGATCATCGGCGGATGTAGGCTCGAGTGGATCATTAAGCTCAGTTTGGAGTGCGTGATAGGGCAATCAGCTTGTGAAACTCAAAATTTTCCGTCAAATTGAGTGTTTGGAAACCTATATTCATTTTTTATGCTAGCCCAGTAAAGGGTAGGTGTAGAGAAGAATTTATCTAACCGTGCCAGCTTTGAAGATCTAATTGAAGACTTTTCCCCAGAGTCTACCGACAATAGTTTTCCTAATTTATCTCCATTAGTTCTGCAGAATATATGCGAGAGTTCATCGTCATAGACTTCATTGAAATTCAGCTCTCGGCCTATTAATGAGCTTCACGGCCTGTGCGCTAGTCCTTCATATCAAATAGTCTGGTTTGACTCTTGTTTTCTTTATTGAAATCTAGGATCCGACATTACCTCATCTACTAATATTAACAATTTGTGAATTTCAATGTATATACATACATTTATACGGATGGTATTGCGATCATTAACACCCGAAGAAAGTAGAGTATGGAGAAAGCAAAAGCTTCGGGAAGATTCTATGAAAAACTCTATATTTGATGGATATCTATGGGATCCATCTGAAGTCTGAGATATCGGTGCAAATGACCCTTCCAGCCTTCAAAGATGCGGCGGTGCGCTGGCGTGCTCATTAAGAACAGTCTACAGCTTGTCATTAGCTTAACTCCTACTGGAAAGCCATTCACGTGTGCGCTAAATTATATCGTCGCTTATGGCAAAAGACCCAGTACTCATAGGTTGGTTATAGGTTATAGGTTGAAGGAAATAAAACGTGGATTGTGTGGCCATCCCGGATATTGTGAAATCTTTGGAGAGTTTTGAGAAAAACTATCTGAATGTGAGGAAAGTCTCTGGGAATTTTGTGTGCTGGCGTCTCTCGCCGCTGATATTGGCAGACGCATTCACTGCCCTCCATTTGTTGATGACCGCCTCTGAATCTGAAGGCCGACCGGCAAGACCATTGGCGCATCTAAATGGACGGGGAATTGATTAGAAATCGTTAAATGCTAATCCCGAGGCTTTTATGTAAAAAACGGCGTCATTTGATAGAAATTGTGAGGATTTATTTATCAATTGTAATTAATTACAAGAAGTCAGTAGCATGACCGCAACCTTTTAAAATACTGCCGCTCCTTCCTGAATAGTTTTACTTTTAAATTTTACGTAGTTGAAGTGCAAACGTGCGGTACAGTCCCAATGCCGCCGCATAAGATCGCAATATCCATTCAAGATAAACTGCTTGCGTTTATTATGGCCGCCCTCAGTAAGCCTCCGCTGGTGTAAATGCCGTCGGGGAGATTGATTCCACGGGACATAAGCCTTGTCGTAATGGCGTCTTTCCTTGCGTAGCAACTGGCGCCATTGTTCCCCATCGTAACGACTCCCCACGGGAAACCCATTCCGACTCGCTCTCCATAAATCTCGCCTTTCAATTCCTAAGTAGGACTTCAAGTCCGTTAGTGAATCTCTTTTAGAGTTATGATGTATGGTGGAAGAATCCTTCTCCAAAGGGACCCAATTTTCTTAAGATTGCCTCCAGATGAATCCATGGTATTCGACTCTGTAAATATATGCAAATCGTTTTTAGTTTTTCTCGTCGATTTTTTTGAGGCAACCGAGATTGGCCAAGATGTTTGTTTACATTGCTGTCAAGGCGATCGTGATTGTGTGATTGCTGAGTCATCGTGCGAGTAACTACGAAACAAAGTGCACTTTTCTTTTTTTTATTCAATTAAAACCCGCGACTACTTACTCGAAGATTAAAGGGATACTGAATAAGCCATCAAGTCGTTTCCGGGTGAATCATTGAAAGTTGACTCAGCGGTTGGAGACATTTTCCTTGCCGAAGAAAAGTTACTCAGTTCTTATGTGGATAACGTGACTGTTTACTCGAAGTCTCTTTGAGTTTTCAACTCTCTTCGTCGGTTTTCTTTTCCATTTCGAAGTCGGAGCTAAAATGCTTTCATGGGTGACTAACGCGTTGTGGTTAACGCATAAGTCTCCATAGCATGGTCCTAGATCGGCCGGATATAAACATTGACGGAGTTACGATATGCTTGAGATGTATTGGTATAGGTGTTGAAGCATTAGATGTGCTGATGCATGGCGATGATAAGCGAATGCCGTTTTAATTTAAAATTGCTGACATAAGTTCATTCATAAGAAACCGTCGCATTACGGGCTAGCTCTCAGGCTTTCATTCCATTTCTAAGGACCAATGCATCTTTTTACCAACCGTGTGTGAAACCTTAATTGAGAATATTTTACCCCAACCAAAGGGCCCTCTTATAGAACCTTCTGGATCTTTCTATTTTCGTCTTTGTCCTATCATTTGCGTTCATGTCTCTTCGTGCAAATTTTCTGCATAATCTGTTCATTAATATTTCCGTCATGATGTAACAAATAAGCGAACGTACTTTAAAATGTATTCATTTGTGGGATTCGTTGAGGCAGTTTGAGCGAAATGTCATTTCACCTAGAAAATAAAATGAATTTGGTCTCATTTTAAAGAAAAATATCCCACCCTTTCAAAGATACCAAAATATCAGCCCCTTACCGAACTACTTTCAAATATTTCTAACTAAAAATACTTGCCCGTTTTCATGGGAAATAGTACGTGTAGGTATTCGCTCCAGAGAGACGTCATTTTAAAAAATGATGAATTTCTAACCCATAGATCTCGTCAACAAATTACTAGCTTGTAGTTCACATGATTGTTTTCGCTTCTATTTTTGAAAATAAAGCATATAGTGAAAAAACTTCCGTTTTGAAGGAGATTGAAACGTACTGCGCAAAAAAAATGAGCAATGTTAAAGTCTTATAGAGATATTTTTATTTAATTCCCAAGAATTTCAGTCATATGAAATTATATAGTAGCAATATTTAATGCTTGCTTCTTACGTCTGCTTATATTAAAACGTGCAATTTGAATATGGTCTCCATTATGACTAGGGAACTACATCGCTCAAACTACCTTAAATGGCTTGGCGAAATAGAATTCTCCATATTCCGAAGGGTAGAGAATTTTAAAAATTCTAGTGTAATTTCCAGGGACTACGAAATAATCCGGGAGATTATGTCTTCACAACATTAATGCGTCCTCACATCTCGCAGCCATGAGCAAGGGGCGGAGTTTTCTGATTGATGGCAGGGGCTGAGGACGACCATCTATGCAGGAATGGCATGCGGGTTGCCTAGACGAGGTTCCAGCTAGATTTTAATAGTAACTTTTTTTGTGAGAATGTATCGGCTGCTGACCAATAGTCGCAGTTGTTACTTGCGTATGCCTTTATACCGCCCTCGTGCGATGGCAGTAACTGAAGTGAGAGTCGAAAAAGAAGAAAAGGAAATAATATACTCCTTGTGTCGTTTTTAGAATTAAGGAGTTGAACGATGTATTTTGAGTAATATATGGTTCCTTGTTTGGAATACCTTTTTGAGGTTACCATTTATAATTTTAATGGGCACTTTAATGTGTTTCCAGCTCATTATGCATACATTTCAAAATACTCGGAATGATCTCAGATTGTTCAATAAAATGTATTCTCCTTATAAATATCCATCCGTTAGGAGTCAAGAAAATACATTTTTCCGCCAACCGGTAATTTCCATCCCCAATTTATCTCTCTTTTAACTTTCCATCATGGCGAAACCCAATAAACAACAATGAGGCTTCAATTTTTCATATTTAAAAGTTTCATCTTGATGCTACAATGCAACGCCACTGGGTGTCGCTACACCCACTGGAATTAGCCAATCAACTAAACATTCTACTGAGCCCTCTGCTTGCGCAATGATAATGCGTAATCCTCCGTGGATTGAACTTATACGTAACATAATATAATTGATAAAATGCCGATTCTTGTGCCGATATCTTCACGATAAAGTAAATTGGTTAAATAGCTGCCCAATGCTAAATTTTTATGAAAAAATTGTACTTCTACCAAAATAAAGGTTTACTCTTAATTATATTATTTTTTCAGACATTGCTTAGTTATAATAAGATAAATGTGGGGTATTTTACTGGAGTTAAGCTCTGCTAAAATATACTTGTCTCTTTTGGACGATTATTATTATTTTATTCCTATTTAAACATTATGTGTCTTGTAATAATTTTATTTTTATTCTATCTTAAGTAAATATTATTTAAAAGTGCTCAATAGTATATGAGGATGTAAAAATGTGCCAATCTAGATCAAAATTTTAAAACATTAATATTCAGTTCCACATTTCCAATAACTTTCAACTGTGAGTGTGAAAAGTGAGTGTTGTTTTTACATTTGAAATCAGTAAGGTATTCACTCCTTTATTGTGAAAATTGTGTATCATGTAATTATTATTAGTTTTTCCGATGTAAACATTATCTGTGTCTTGTAATTCTTATTATTATTTTTAAATGTTACTTATGTTAACCAAAAATTTAAAAGGCCGATGCAAAGGTCTACGACAATAAACGTTTTATTTATTATTATTAAAATCGACTGTTCATTGATAATTTTGGCGGACTCGTAACTTTTTTGTGATTTTGTAGTTATACTGAATACGAATAAGTTCCGAGGGAGTAAGTATTCTTAATTTTCTGTATAATTGAGCATTGGGGTTTTGTATTTTCATGCCGCTGCATTTCAACAGCTATCGCCGTTAAAATATTCTCGCCTCGTCGTAAGAGGGTGGCCCCCAGCATCTTATTATCCTGTGGCGTCACGAACCCGTGGTTTGCATTGTTGGGCCCGCTTGGAGAGAATGTGCAAGGCGGTATCGTCTCGAAGCTTACCTTACGTCTGCCGTCGATGCGACTGCACGGGCGGACTCATCCCCCGTTCCCCGTCTTAACGGTGCACCGAAGGATATCGTCCTCCTCCCTCCCCTTTCCCCCCCATCGCACCTCCCACTTTTCCTCCTCCCAACCGACCCCCCCCATTCCCTCCCTCTCATCATCTTAGCTCGGTGAGGCGGTAACGGCGCCGCCTCTCTCCTCTCAAGAAGACAGGCGTCTCCCCGCTGATGCACGATGCTCCTTGAGGACGCGTCCTTGAGTCGTATAAACCCGCCTGCTTGCGGCACAAAGGTCGTGAGGGGAGGTTGAATTTTCTAGAGGAGCCGGAGGGAGAATCGAGGAATAGAGTAACGATCGGTTTATATTGGACGTAAGAGCATAATTAAGGAAAGTACCCTGAGACGCTTGAACTTGAGCGTGCGAATCGAGATTTTTCACGAGCAAAATCTTCTGCCAGTTGCAATATCTAATTTCACGTGACGGAGTTCAAAGAAAATACGTACGACACGGACTACCATCCTTGCTAAAACGACCAAGTTTCTCCTTCGTTGGGCGCTTGTACACTTGAACTCATTCGTGGTTGTAAAGAGAGTTAATATTTGACTGTCATCCATATCTCAGTGACGGTGGAGTAAAATGCCTTGAATTATGTCCTAAAGTTTGCGAACCGCTGACGAACAAATTTTCCAAATCGCAAATTATATAATTTTATGCAATTTTTCAAATTCGATTTGGATTCAGTTTTCTGGAACCGTAGTGGTTCTCTATTGAGTATAAGGAAACTTATTGAGTATAAGGAAGTCCGTGAAACAGTTTTATAGACTGCCGACCGAGGTTTCGATTTACACATTCATTATCTAAGTTTTTCTTTGATATTGACTATGTAAGTGTAAGAAATATTTGCCGGCAAATTGAATAAAATTTTATCATAAACTCTACAAAATTTTTGCCGGAGAACATTAAGTCTCAGTTAGCTACCAAGGCGAGTATTAAGATTCAGAACCGATGAATGACTGAAGAAACTCTCTAATACCGCACAAGTTCGCAAAAAAACCAATGTTTGCGTGGAAGCTACAGTGCTGGTGTCCCATCCTGAGTGAACAGGTTCGAATCTCCGTGTGATGGAATCCTAATCCCAGCTTTGGGGTCGTGTGGAGAGCATTTGAAATAAATTTCTCCGTCCGTCGCATAGGATATCAAACTCTGATCTCCTTAGCGCCTTACATTAAAGAACAGGCTATTGTCGCCGCAGGGTTTATTTCCACTATTCCTCCATTCCCCAGGCACTAATATACTCAAAAATCAACCCATCTATCCCTAACGGCGTAAATGACCTCAGTTATTGCCCGATGTTTCAGAGCGACACAGAGAATATTATCATGACACCTCACTACATCTGTAGGTCTGACAGAAGTGATGAAATAAGAGAGGTACACTGCCGAACAAATAGATACAAGAAGTCGTTCATTCCGCGCACAATAAGCGACCACACTACAAACTGATCTCTACTAAATATAATGCCCATCACCATTCACCTCCCAATACGTTACATCTTTACGCGGCTGGTGACCTAACACCCCGGGCCACACGCCCAAGCGGCGGCTCGCATGGTAGTATGTAGATTCTCCCGAGTAACCAGCCGGTCGAAAAAAAACTCGATATCAACTCTAGACGGAAGAGAGAAGTAAATTCCACTTTATCAGGAGAGACGTTGTGGAACAGCATTTTAAATGATACACAAAGAATATCGCACAGTCTACTTTATTTACAAACTCGTACTACACATGTTTCGCCTGAGTATCAGTCATCGTCACGTACGACTAATCATCCACAATCCAGACACTTGTATAGATGTATAGAAATATATATTGCCAAATCACTGATATTTAGTCGAAACACGTGTAGCACGAGGTTGTAAATAAAGTAGACAGTACGATATCCTTTGGTATCATTTGGGAGAGAGAAATATTGTAATTGACTGGTTTTGAGGAGACCGCTTATTGCAACCCGGGCGTGAATTACGTTATTTTCCTATGTTCATTGTGAGCCGCCCAATGGAAAGGAGGAGGGAAGAGAGTTTGTGGAGGGGGGGAGGGAGGAGAGTGGAGGAGAGGGTCAGGATTCGTTCGGGGTCATGACAGTGTTCATTGTCTTTCCATGTGTCTCACTTAGTGTGTTCCCTCTCCTCTCTCTCCACTACCCATGCGAGCGTGGGAGGGGATGGACAGCCTTTGTGGTCGTTAGGTGCGTCCAGATTTGGGGTTAACGACATTTTAAGGACCCCTCTCTCAACCCGAGTTTCTCTCTTCTCCCTCGCTAGGCTGGAATGCGCTCGTTTTGATATGTCGGGAGTCATCTAAGGAATGCGTGTCTGGGAATCCCTTCTGTTGTTTCCGAGGGAAAGGTTTTGCTACACGATAATGCCTTCGGTTTGTTCAAATGTGAATGTTAGTGGTGTTTGGGTTTTGCGAGCCGTAAAAACCTCTGCTGTATGGGAGACAATGGAATAAAGGTTACCGAACTCTAAATGTCGAATTAGAATAGACTTGTCGCGGATTCTCCATTAGTCCCTCTTGTCTTGATGGACTAAGTTCCACGTCTAGGAATAATTGCTCGTGTTAGTAGCTTGTAAACAGCGAATCAAATCACCTGTCATGCGTTTATTTGCCTTGATTAACCACGTATCCATAGATCCCATGTCTATTTGTCGGATTTTCATGTTTGATTGTCGCTGAAATTTGCATTTTGTGTTGAATGAATCTGAATATCGCGAATATCTAATCATGAGTGCACTGCGTGGATAGCTCGCGTGATGAAAATGGTCCACCAACGCGCGAGTTTCCATTGCGAGGGAAATTTTGCTTTATAACCGCTGTGGAAAATGAATCTACTGTAATTTAATGAATTTAGAGTTCTGCATTTTAATGGCCTCTTGTTGAATATAGGTCAATTGTATATTTAAATGACGTGCGAACCGGCGAGGGAAATATCGGTGGAAGTGTATTATATTTTTCTATGTGACCATTGGGTTTATTCAGCCAAATAATTTCAGCGATAGTGTTATCAGTATTGTTGAGTGTGCATTAGCAATCGCATGGGTGAACTATCGTGGGAAAAATTTTCGTAAAATTTTGACAGAATTATTGCGCTAATGTGAATTTTTCCATTCATGCCTAAAGCGAATTGGGTTTAATCTACGCGAAAGTGTTTCCGGCATGGTGGGAGACTATTTTTATTTATTTCCGCTGCCCCGAAGACCGCACAGCCTTTACATCGGTTATTTTAATATTGGACGATCACACAAACACCCATGTACTGAGTAGTGAGAAACCCACCTAGGTGGGACTCGAACCTGTGACCCTTGGTTTGGCGGGCGAGGACTGTACCCCGTCGCCACCGATGATCTAATAGGGATTTCCTTCTAACGTTATACCGTCATGGTATACTTCAACATTACCATCATAACGTACCTTTTTTCCAACTTTCCCAATTTTTTCTTCATATGATAGCTAAAACCATTTATGACAGCCTAAACGTCGGCTGCCTATAAATTTCTTACCCGGTGGCCAGCCCGAGAGAATTACGCAAATATTATTCGCCGGGAAAGTGTAAAATCATACATTTATTTCTGAGTTTCACACGGGCCGCCATCGTCAGTGAATAGCGTCACGCATTTATCTATTCAAATCTTTTGACAAACCGCCGAAAGAGACACAAATTCCCACACACTTAATCCGAAGCATTACAATTCTGTCTAGCGCTGCAGCTAAATGGGAAAGTTCTTAGAATGGAGATATTAAAATGATTTTGACATGTAACAAATTCGACTCGCTCGTCCATAGAGATATATCTACGAGGAAACGGGTGTGGTTTTTTTCAATGAGAAGTGCTTGTGTAGACTCTTATTTATCTTTATTCTTTGATAAAAGAACCGGGAATGGCGGATCTAATTTGCGATTTAATGTTTGTGGATTCTAACGAGAAGAACTTGGACAGCCTTTTTCCTTGTAAACACCGCCGATTTTGAACTTCAGATCCGTCCAATCTCTCTTTCACTCACATTATATATACGCTTGAATGAATGAATGAATGCAGAGTCGCGGCAAACCACACCTTGTGCCATTATCACTGCCGTTTACGTTTTAATGCCGAGTTGATTTAATGGCGCTGAATCTCTCTCTCTACGCGGACCTGAACCTCCCTCGTTCCTGCTCGTGGATTCAGTGAATAGAGAGAGAACCCGTTTGGGCAACGTCTCCATTCATTCCGTAGTGTGCTCAACTCGGGTCTTGTGTTTGTGTGTGCTGGGGAGAGGACCGTGGGAGCCGCACCGTCGTATTCGCGGCCGTCGGGACGCCGCCCTCCCACTCTTCCTTGTGTCCATTCACCCCGGACCTTGTCCGGCCGTCGCGGGCGGCCTGAATATCTCGCGAGTGGTTTAATTTGCACACGTACGTCCGCGCGAAGGGTTCCTTAAAATAGGAAATGCAATTCCGTCGCCCGCGTCGCGTAATGTTTCCGGCCTATCCTGCACACCCACTCCGTGCTCGGCCGGGAGTCAACGACTTGCGCGGTTTTGCAACCGGTTGGTGAGGGATGAATTTAAATATCTACGGCCACCCACTCACCGACCCTTACTGTCCTCGTGAAAGCGTGAATCTGAATGAGTATTATGCGTTTAGTCTCTTAGCCTGACTCGTTTAAATAGTCGACGGACCGCGAGTTTGTGCTGCTGAGGATATGCGGCTAAAAGAGTGGGAAGGGGGTGGCGAATTTTCGCGACGGACAGGGTACGAGTCTACGCTGCATTAAGAGTTTGAACACTACTGCACCATTTGTCTAATCTGAGAGCGAGGAGTATGTAAAAGTCTCCTTTCTCCTTACCTGGAAGATAGTTTTTCGGCCCTTCTGAATCATTTTTCAAGCGCAAAGCATACTTTTACTCTCTATCATTTGTCACATCAACATTGTGTCTTAGGTTTCCGACAGTAATTATGTATTTTGTGTGATAATATTTCACAATTTCAATAATATATTGTGCAACAGTTTTACTCATATATTAGTACACAGAAATTAAAGCCTTTTACATTAGTTCAAAAAATTATTATATTTGATGTCATGTTTTGGAATTTTCTATGCATTGAATTCCTTAAGAATCAGTTTCAGTTTACGATTAGAAAATAGAATGAGAACTATTAATCTACAAAAATATTGCTACGCATGATGTCAATCATAAATTTTAAACAAATCGTGTAGTGCTGTGGCCTGTTGTACTGTGTTACTTCCGATGTGAGTAAAAACTGTCTGGATTTTCATGGTTGAATAATCAACTATGTATTATGCGTAAATGTGGTCAGGTTATGCCGCGCTGTTTGAGTGCATAGTAATTACATTTCTGTGTCGAGCGGGTAGAAAAATGGTATTTGCATTTATCTTTCCCATCTCCTTCTTATATCGGCTTGGTCTCATCAATGTTGCAGCCATACATTGATATTTCAGCGTCGAATTCGATGGTTTTGACCTGTCTCATAAATACACTCGTGGCCATAAAAAAGCTATATCCATTTCCGATTGTTATTTCTGTGGTATTCTGATCGCAACGTGGTAGGGAGAGTACATGTCAAGGGAGTAAAGTATCCACGGTATTCCCTTCTCCGAAATGGCCGTTAAATCGTAAACCATTCGGTTCCTTTCGCTTAGAGCGGTAGAAAGTCATCCTCCATCCGGTTTCTTCCATCTCATCCTCCGCGTCTTCATACCTACCGTCACCTTAATGACTCATTCCTGATGTAATAAATGACGTCGACTGTCAGGCAGTTTCCTTAACTGCTGAGGTCTAACATTAGGAGAAGAAAATGAAGAGATCCATTCCGAAGAGAAATAAAACTCAGAGAGCCAGGAAGTTAATGGATATTAATTGTATGACATCTGGTAAAGCTACAAATGAAACTATCCCGCCGCTTGGTGGAGCTCAGTTGCTCCAGCGAATTTAAGCCAGTGCACAACCACCATGGTTAATCTAGCGTTAGCGATCTCACCTGCTGGCGCTTGTAGTAATTTTAGCGATATGTCACTTCGCATAAAATTCGATGAATTCGGCTGCGTTATAAAAGTATGTAGATGTAGATTAAAGCATTCCACCCGGTAAAATATTCTGGAGGTAAAATAGTCCCCCAATCGGATCTCCGGGTGGGGACTACTGGGAGGGGTAATTTAGTCAGGAGGGACGAGTGCATTAGGATAGATGCAGAAATATACTTCTAATACTGAAGAATTAATTGTCGTTGTATATTCAAGGAATTAGCTGTGTATTTTGTATCTCATTTGTGCCTCTCAAGAGATAACCAATTTCATCAGCGATAACGGGATTATTGAAAAAAAAAACGCTTATCTTTGTTTTGACTCGCGTTGTTAAGCCTGAGACACCTCAAATTTAAAGTGACATTCTTACTCACTTTTTCTCATTGCCAAACGATTTGGGTAACTTCATTTATCGGCCGATCCGTGGTGAATCAAATTAATTCAAGGTTTACCGACATTTTACACGGTTGGTGTCCAAACACCCCCTGCCAAATGCCCGTGCGGCGGTTCGCTGGGTAGTATGGAGATGTAGAATCGTTTTCCGATGAGCAATGATACGGGTATGCACTCCAGGGAGACTTAATGTAAAATAGGAATTTTTGAAGTACGATAAGGGGCCATGATGCAAAGGTTGGGATAATTGGAATGGGATAATTGAAGCGCTAATTCCGGGACAAAATGTACTGAGGAACACGCATTGACGGTAGAATGCCGTGCAATTTTGGGGCGAGATGTCAACTTTCATTATAAGGGAGTAACAGTTTTCGCGAAAAACATTGAGATAATTTTATTTTTATATATTTTACTGTACGGTTAATTTCATGTGTGGGCTCTTATTAACATCTACGGTTTACGCATTCACGTATGGATTGTTTGAGTTGAAAACATTTTTCTGCAATGTACACTACGCGTTTTTTGTGGATGTAGAGAAGAGATGTGCTACCTTTTGTTGACGTCTAACCTTAACATTCTGTTTGGGATAATTTTAGTTTTATATATTTTACTGTACGGTTTATTCATTTATGGGCTCTCATTAACGTCTATGGTTTACGCATACACGTATGGATCATGTGATTGGAAAACATTTTGCTGCAATGTGCATTGCACGAATGGGAGGAAAAGGATTCCATGCATATTCCCATTTCTTGCAGGAAATGCACACCTGTTTTTCAGGCCTTAAGACTGTCGTTTGAAAAGCGTTGGAGGATTCAAGGTGTCGTAAATCCTTTTCGCATGCTCATTATCCTTCCACATTGCAAACGCGCTCTTTCTGTCTCTGAAACCCTTATCCTCTCTCTCTTCAATTATCCGCGGGAGCGTTCGTTCTCCCGGTGTCGTCGGCTGCCACCGGATTTTCTTGCGAGTCGTGCGGGGGGAGTTCTTTTCAATTCATCGACGTCAACCGTCCTCGCTTCACGAGAGCGGTCCGGAAATTACGCGTGTACTGCGCCCTCTCTCTCTCTCTCTCGAGTTTTAATAAACAGAAAACTGGATTAAGACGAGCGAGCGTCTTCATCTGTTTTTTTCTCTCTCTCCCTCTTTCTCCACACCACTCATCCCTTCCCCCTCCTTCTTCCCGAGCTTACTTCCCTCTTTCTAACTCCATTCTCGTCTTCCTTCTCGGAATTTAATTTCCTCTTTTTAAAGTGGAAGGACCCAGTGACAAATTTGAATAACAGCAAAACGTGTACAATGAAGACCGTATGGTTTAAGCGCGGCCCTCTTCCGTCAGGGGTTACCCGAGCCGAGGTGTTCGCCCCAGTCAGTTCGAGAATGTGGCATTGTTCTGTAGCTCTCAAACGTTTTGACACGGGGAGAGAATCCATCCCTGTTGTGTTGGTTACGGCTTAACCCTCCTTAAGTGAAGCATCTCCCATGACGGAATGTGTTACATATCGGGCTGTACGTGTGAGACTCTGTGAAACGAGATTGGTAATATCCTGGGTGACGGCCAAGGCATAATAATAATGATAATTTATTTACTTTCCAGAATACAATTTTCAAATAGCAATTTCTTGGTACATAAAGTAGGAAAGCTTTTGGTAACCTCTAAGGAGAAACTGAGTTGAGACTGCCTTCACAATAATAATAGGCTATTACTGAAATAACTTGAAAGTAGTGTAATACGCTTAAACTAATCAACTGATTATCGGCCAAATTATAGACAAAATAATAATGATTTTATGATATTAAATAAATATTCTGCATCTGGCTGAGTGAATAACCATTGTATAGCCATTTGAATTAAATTAATATTGGTAATATTGACTATAGCAATTTTATGTGACAGGTACTAATTACAAATCACAAAATGTAGCCGCTAAGGATTTACATTAAAAACTAAATTTAAGATTTCGTCGGGGTATAATTAAAAAAAAATCGAGTAGTGAGTGAAGTGCTATTGCCATTGCCGTCGATACGCCTTTAATAAGATATTACTATTACTCAGTGCCCTCAGTACTGGAAAACTATAAAATCCCAAAGAAATTTGGTGGATATTCTGATAAAAGTTCGTTTTGTACATACTGCTGTTCTAATCAGCATTACACACCCTTCATTTTGTAGTGCATAATGATTCAATGAAATTCTGTAGAATTTGAATTGTTTATTTCTACTAGGATACTGATTGGTGTCTAAATTGCTACAATTAGATTTTCTGGAATCGAACTGATATTCATGATTGAGAAAATTTTGATCAGGATTATTAGTGTATATTACTTGCTCGTTGACTTATTCGTCTGGTTTACTAAAAAAGACGTTACATAATATATTTTATTAATCTGTATTACGATGAGCCTACTTCCCTTAACGTTACAGACACGTGTAGTTGATCTTTGTTACCTCGTAACTAAGAGTTCTAGGCAAAGATGCACTAGTTTCGTACTTATAAATCTCGGGAATACTGAGTTTAGTTCCATGGGTAAGCTCGAGTGACATTTTAATGGCCGAATGGTGGACACGGTTCCACCACCGCTTGGGATTTTATTTTTCTTCCCTCCAAGGTGTGCACGCGTCGCTCGCCTTGCATCTGATAACAATCCACTTCGCGTCGTGAAAAATGCACGTCCTTCTTTTCACTCCGCTTTACTTTTGTCTCGTTTCAGCTCTCTCCGTCACTCCCTCCTCTTAAGACTTTTCCGCCTTCCGCTTCCATCCCCCGTCCCAGGTTTCCGAGCGCTCATTTTCTCAACCCGCCGCCCTTCCCCATTCAGTATCAGCCATCCAAATCTCCACCCATCCCACCTCCACCTTTATCTCATTCTCCTCCAGGTTTTCTCCCTCGCCTTTTATTTCTTCCTCCACTCCTGTCTCTCTTCTTTTCGCGTCGGTGGAATAATCCCGACTCATTACGGACCCCCGCGCTCTCTCACTCAGGAAAGCGTCAACGGTGCTTGACGTCTTTCCTCGCCGGAGCCCTTATACAATCCTCTCTTTCCTTTACCCCTCTCCCCTCTCCTCTCACTCGGGGTGATTTCCATAAACCCTCTTCTTCAAGTAAGGACTCCCTTCTCCTTACCGTTCCTTCAGCTGCTCGTGCCATTTCCCATCACCTTACCTCCCTCTCCCCTATCCCGCTCCAGCCTGGGCTCGAAATCGAGCAAAAAGATTGATTCGTGGAAGTTTCCACGCATCGACATCCAGATGTAAATATTGGAAAATATATTCGCCCGTATATAGTTGGATGGATTACCCCTGATCTTTATCCGAGGTGTTTTATTTATTTAAATTTAATAGTCATAACTTTAGTATAACATACGTAAATATCCATTTATTCGAGTCAAAGATTCCATCAGATATCACATAGTATGTCTTTGGTGGTGGACTAAATATGATGGACTGTAGCAAGAAACATCACAGAAACGCGAAGAGTAAGGTCGACTTCATCAGTGTCAACATAATTTCATTGTAGTGTAGTCTTTTTGTAAAATACAAGGGTTGATTATAAAATCATTCGTTAGACAATGAAAGTGTATTTTCCCGTAAATAGGTGTATGGATTACTCCTAATCTTTATCCAATGTGTTTTATTTACTTAATTTTAACAGCCGTAACTTTATTTTAAAATTCTTTTTGGTAATTCATCCATTTCATCGAGTCAATAATTCCGTTACATATTAAATTGCATATCCATGGTGGCGGACTAAAATGTTGGACTGTAGCTAGAAATATCACAGGAACGCGAAGAGTAAGGTCGAATTCATCAGTGCTTCCATAATTTTAATGAAGTTAACTATTTTTGCAAAAATCAAGTGTTGACCGTAGAATCAGTTGTTAAACAATGAAATCCAAATATATTGCCACTACCCAGTATTTTTTTGAGGGTTCTTAACGACTAGTGACCAATAAATAACTATTATTAAATATAGTATATTCTATAATATTTTCGCTAAATGTTCATTGAAGAACGTAATCCCTACGCGCTAATTATTTTCTTCGCCGTAGTTGTCTTATTGTAGGATCTATATTTATGTGGTATATCGCTAAGACCATAAGTTATTATTATTTTGGAGTTCATGGTAGTTTTATTTGTTTAGTCTTAAAAGTCGCTCGAAAATCGCGATTTAATATTGCAGGAAGATGTCTTTCGATATATCGCAGTATTCAGCGTGCTTGTCTCACCTCCCCCCCCCCCACACCCCTCGCATATGCCTGCTTTTCATCCCATTTCCCACTCGCATAAATAACTATTATTAAATATATTATGTTATATTTTCGCTAAATTTTCGTTGAAGAACGTAATCACTACGCGCTAATTGTTTTCTTCGCTGTAGTTGTCTTATTGTAGGATCTATATTTATGTGATATAAGACCATAATTTTATTATTTTGGGGTGGTAGTTGTTTGGTGGGGTGGTATTTTGGGGTGGTTAGTGGTAGTTTTGTTTATCTAGTCTTAAAAGTCGCTCGAAAATTGCGATTTAATATTGCAGGAAGATGTCTTTCGATATATCGCAGTATTCAGCGTGCCTTATCACACCACCCTCACCTCCCCGCCCACACCCCTCGCCTGTGCCTGTTTTTCATCCCATTTCCCACTCGCATACCCCTCCCCATCATCGCCCATCCGCATTGCTAATCCACCCCTTGCAACACGCTTCCCTCCCGTCTTAAGCTTCTCCCTCCCTGGACCCCTACACCCCTTGTCCTCAAGGCCTCTCCCCTCCCTCTTGGTGCCTCTTCCTCGCGTTATGTCCTCCTCCTCCGCCCTCCCTCGCACAAGGCGTCCAAATCGAGTCGTGAGCGGGCCGAGTGGATGCCATTTCTCCCTCCCTCTAGCCTCCCTCTGGGGGCGCGTAATGGTTTTTTTTCCGCGAGGTTTGAGCCGCACGTTGTCCGACCATTTATTTTTCCTCGCGCAGACGTGGGGCCCGGGGGATAGGCTCGGGGGAGGGGGGGCTGGGGGTGCGTTTTGAGATGGAGATACTCCTCCTCGCCCGCCTTAGTTCCTTGTCTGGGCGCGCACCCCGGGTGTGAATTTCTTCCTTCCATGGGAACCAGTGATGCTTCGTTTGAGGGAAATGATAGCGATGCCTCCCCTCCTACCCCGCCTTTCTTCAGAGAGAGGGTGGTTGATGATGCGGGGAAAATGGTATTCAGCTCGCAGGTGGAAACGACGTTCGCAGAAAACGTTTATTTTTTTTAATAAATGCACGCGGTATTTGCGCAAAATTGTGATTACCAGTCATTTCCATTCAGTGCCTATATCTCCATTAAGTCCCAATGGTCGCGGAGCGTGTGTCGGATGGTGTAGAAACACCAACAGTGGGAAGGGGAATCCAGAGAGAAAAGTGAAGTGAATTAATTTTTCCTTCTTTTATCCTACAGTAGTGTGATGAGAAAGTATTTTGTTTGTATCATTCAGTTATTTTATATATATCTTTATTTTTTTCAACAAGTTTTAATATTCAAATAGCCGATCTGCGTCTGGAGATCGCGAGCCTGTGTCGGGCGTTGCAGTAACACTAACAGTGGGAAACGAAGTCCAGAAAGAGAATTGAAATGAATTACCTTTACATTATTTATATACTACCGCAGTTTGATAAGAAAATATTTTGTACTTACCATTCAGTTACTCCATGCATAACATCTGGCGATACAGATCGCCTATTATTTTTCTTTGTTTGCCGAACGATTCTGTTGGGCCGTATGTCCCTGGAATCCCGATAGGCTGCTAGGTGTGTCATCAGGTTTTCCAGGGACCGAACCAACAGAACTTGACATACATCCATGCCCTAGGTGGTGAAAAACCCACCCAGGCGGGACTCAAACCCGCGACCCTCAGTTTAGCTGGCGAGGACTCTACCCCGCCATCACCGGGGTGGGGTAAAGTCCTCGCCTTTTTGAATATTGAATTGAATTGAATACCATTGAATATTAATACTGGTAATTTCATAGTTAAAATAGAGTGATAGAAATCGATGAAATTCATTCATGTGTTGTGAGGTTTTTTTTAAATAGCCTTTGGGGTTATTATTTCACATTGTGCCATATTGTGGCCACGCTTCATTTTCTTCCACGGTAATTCTCATGCTAGAGTTTATTGTTCTCATTATTTTTTGAATTCTTAAGACTTTTTTTATTAATTGTTGATTGACAGAACTATAGTATGAAAAAATGAGCAACTTCCACAGTGATAATGTTTAATTCGACCGGTTTCGCTTTTTTCATTTGTAATAAATATTATCACAGTGGAAGTTGCTCATTTTTTCATACTTCAGTTATATTCCGTGTCCACTCTATCAGGCCTGAAACCACTGAGTATGTTGGTACACACCTTAATTTTATTTCTATTTATATACTATATTATGTACGGAGTCGTTACAAATGAGTATCATGGAAGGAAACCATTTGCTGCTGATGGCCTCTCGTCTTTGATGTCCTCTGATAGAATTTGGCCATCCGCCCCTCCGTCATTAACGTACGCCTTAAGTGAGTGATGTAATTACCTGCAAAGGCACGTGTACTCAGCTAGTTGATGAGTAAAAGTGGCCGCGTGAACTGGAATGGGTTGTCCTCCGTTCGCCAAAATTGACGGAAGAGTAGCTGTCTTTTGAACATCCTTTCATCGTCTCATGTTAACTGTCCTGTCATTCTCATAGACTAGACTCATCCGAAGGACCGCAGGTAATTTATCGTTCTCATGGACCATCGTACTTCGAGACTTGTATGTGTCTAGTGAATTAACTATCAGCAGGCAGGTTTTAGGATAAAATACAGAAAAGTTTGGTGCTCTAATTTAAATACAGCTACAATATTCTTCAATGAGGAGAAGAATTACGGAAGCGCTATCAAAATAAATATGTCATATACATTTATACATGAGATGATTTACCTTTCGTTGGTTGTAGTTATTGGTCACAATGGAAAATGCTTCTGTATTATCATAGTGGACATTTTTAAGCGTCGGGTTATAAATCATGGTTTGGAACACGCAGAGATAAGGTCTAGGGTATTTTTGGAGCCAGATAGAGGCTGGAGTCTTTTCTATTACTTAACCTCTAGTTGCAATAATGAGATGGACTTCGACAAATTGCATATATGTGTGATGGTTTAAAGTGTATTAATATATATGAGCATTAGTGACATCTATCCATTAGTTATTTCTTATTCTACTCGCTCCTTGGGAGTGGAATAGTATACTTTATGTTTATTCATAGATATAGTGAAAGATAATATGTGAATTATTGTTAATTATTTTCTTTTTATTTTCAGGTAAGAAAATATCTATTGCTAACAGCCCTGTTTTCCGAGTGTGTCGATTCCGACAAAGAGTAAGTTTTGAAAGTGATTATTTTTTATTAGTTTGGAATTTTTCGAAATTATGATTATTAGACGTAAGTGATGAGATTCTGCAGAAGCTAGAAGGCGGGGCGGGGCATAACATACGGGTGGGAGGGCGCAAAATGGAGCAAGTCGAGCAGTTTACGTATCTAGGTAGTATTATGGAGGAGAATGGGATTAATGATAGGGAGATTAAATATAGAATTGCTATGGAGAAAGAAGAATTTTTTCAAAGAGGAGGAAATTAATTAGGGGAATCTGAGTAGAGACGTAAAGAAAAGTCTGGTGAAAACTCTGATTTGGAGCGTGGCGCTGCATGGGTTGGAGACTTGATCATTGCGGAGGGAGGATGTGTATACGTAGATCGATAGGCTTTTGGAGATCGATGGAGAGGGCGAGCTGATTGGCGAGAGGGAAAAACGAGGATACTCTGTGGTTTCAGGTCTGATAGAGTGGAAACGGAACATAATTGCAGTATGAAAAAATGAGCAATTCCACTGTAATAATACTTATTACGCCCGGTTTCTCTTTTTACAGCATCTTCAGGACCTGAAGATGCTGTAAATGAGGAAACCGGTCGTAATATACACTATCACAGTGGAAGTTGCTCATTTTCTCATACTGCGACAGACGGGGAGGTATTAGATTGGAGAGGGGAGGAAGCTAGAAGTGGAGGTTCGGAGGAGAAGGAAGAGATGACGGTAGAGGATGGAAGACGTATTGAAAGGAGAGGGAATGCTGGGAAAGCGGCAGAGGAAGGAAGAGGATGGGAATTGTTGGCGCCCATGTAAAACTAGAGGCGAAATGAGAAATTTTAATCCCTGGTGTTTTATGTGTCAATGCGCACATTCAGTTTTTATAAAAAGAGGCCTGTATTTGCGGGTAAATCTCACAATTTGTCATATTGAGCAAAGGGAAGAGTTTGAATTGGAAAAAAAATCTGTGTTTACCGGTAAATATTACCGCGGTAATGCTGTTAAAGATCTCTCAAGTATGCCGGCCGTGTATGAAATTATTTAATGTTTATAATAACGTCGACGCCGTACTTCTTTTGGCAATGTATTTCATTAATTAGTAAATTAGGAGTTCTCAACTGGGGGATTGGGAGCACTATTAAGCCAAAATTGATGTCCTGTATATTATGTAAAGTCTGTAAAGTGGAGGTTTGTTTTAATTTATTTTATGGCGTGGAGCAAAGTTTGTTGAATCACATGTGTCAACCCCTTAATTTCAATTTCTTAATTGTACGTGCTAAACCTAAGCTTCGCTAATTATCAAGTCATTGGAGATGAGTGGAGACGATAAATCTGCTGACTCCGTGTTCATATTTTGGCAGTAGTTTTCTTATCAGATATTACTTGATTTCATTGAGACATTTGGGATGTAACTTCAGACGCTTGGCCTAGCACAGATGCGCAGATCCGTGAGTAAAACTCAAAAACAGTGAGAAGTGGGATGTCGGCACTATATGCAGCCACGAAAGTAGGTGGCGCAAAAGTTTATTTCTTTGAGAAACTAAGGGAGTATGCCTGAATGTACATTCATGTACGCTAATCCGTACAAACCGTAGTAAGAGAGTGTACGAGAGGTGCTAACCCTGGCTGGGAATGAGGAGAGACCGAGAAAGAAAAGGACCAACAGGGAAGATGTGTTTTGGCATGGTCTCTCCGTTTTTGTGCTATGTCCGTGAATGAGTGGAGGGGAGAAAAAGAGTCCTTGAACCCATCTGTCCGACGGCATCTTCTCCTGCTTCGTCACACTTGCCTGACCTGAAAACTGGAATCATTTCTTAAAGTCGTGGGTAAAAATTACACGATTCTTGCATTTGCAATGAGCTTTACCAGCCGTGGAGTCTTCTCGTCTTCAGGCAATCAAATCTTTGATACTTTGGTTAGTACTTGTTGGCAACTTATTGTTAGTTCTATCGTAGACATTTCCATGGGTGAGTTTGATGGTTTGGAAGACTTTTTTCTGGCCATGAATCCTACATTTTCCTCAACCAAAGTTTACTTTGTATACGAAACTCGCTACACAATGAACTTAATGTAAATACAATTTTAATCTACCCGTCTAACGCAGTTTCAGCAATCATGTGCATATTATTATAATTATAATTAAACAGTTACAAGTAGGCCATTGGCCTGGTGGTAACAAAAACAGCCGAGTAAGAGAATAAACCTTGATAAACTTCTAATTCTTTGACATATTTTTAAAAATAATTAATGTTTTGGGAAGGGCTCAAATAGTTTTGCTGGTTGGTCCTTCCAGTCCCGTATGGTCCTATTCAAGAAGACGAATTGTTTTACATTTGTCCTTTGTGATGGGAACTTTATCATGAACTGGTGATCATTTTTCCCGCAAAGTTTGGCTTGACTATGTCCTTTCCAAATTCATCCCATGCTGTTTCCTCACTGAGAGTTTTATACATCCCACATAGCCTGCTCCTTTTCCTACTAATATTTCATTCAGAATCCCGCAAGTTGCAATCGTATGAGTGCATGATAACAAACCGAAATTAAATGTTTACTTTTCAAGTTTCCTTTTTTTTTACATCCTAGTATTACTTATCAGTTTTCTACCACTGGAATTTATCATTCAGGGTACGGATTGAGTTTCCTTCATGAGCGTCCGCGTCCATCGCGGATTCCTCTTACGTCCTATTAGTCGGATGATGACAACGAACCGACGCGACGATTCCAAGCGTCAAAAAGATAGCTCGGATGAGCGATGGACAGGGGATGGGAGAAAGATAGAGGGGCGGGGAGGGAGGGGAACACTTCCGTTTCGTTTGACACCCGCGGCGGATGATGTTCACGGGAAGTGAGGGGGTGTGCGGGGGTGTAGGGAGGGGGGGGGTGGAGAGAAAGATATGGGAGGAAGACGGCTAGGGCGGGGGGACTCGAGACAGAGGGGCTAAGGCGAGTGAGTGTCCTTGGGATGGAGGGAAAATGGGGGAGCGTGTGTGGGTTAAGGATGTAGTGAGAGAGAGAGAGGAAAAGGATGCGGGAGAGTGGAGAAAGGATGTAAGGGAGGAGCAGACACGACAGGAGATAGCGGGATGGAGAAGACAGGATACGACGGTCAAGCCCACGACTTGAGTCTCGCTAATTACCAATCTCTCCAGCTCGGTGCTGCTGCTTCTCCTTAGGAGTCGCGTCCTTCGTTTTTCCCACTCGTTATGGGACTCGGCTTAGTCGCCAAACTAGGAAGGGGGCTCGACGTATTTAAGACGCCGAAAGCATCCACCATCTGTCAATGTGCCGCTCACTGAGAAGCTGTTTTCCCTCATTACTTGGTGCCGTACCCCATTGAAATCGGGAAAGATTTTTAAAGGCTATGATACACCATAAACGCGTACGTTACACGTACCGTACCCATATGAAAGGGTTGGTATGTTTGGTCAAAATTTTTGGGAAAGTAGTCCGGTAAGGGGCTGATATTTTGGTATCCTTGGAAGGGTGAGATATGTTTCTTTTAATCAGACCAAATTTATTTATTTTTTTGGAAATGATATTCCGCTCAAACTACCTCAACAATGTAGTTCTCTTGATTTTGCGAAGACCCTCTCCTTCTCCATAGTTGAGGTTATCATTCATCCTGCCCAAGTAAATATGTAGCACTGTTTTGAAACCGAAACATTTTTCCGGAAATATGGGCGTGCATTCTTTTATTTCCCTTGTTTTTTTTGCTCATCATTAAAATTAGACCAATTTCAGTGTACCTATGTAGAAATTGTTATGGAGTGATTTTTGCACTTAACCGGGGTTCAGCTGGGATTCAGAATTGTAGTAATAGTGACGCTCTATTCCCTGTTGACTTCTTTACATCGTTGAGGCCTTGTTTCTTATTCTGTTTTTCCTGGTGAATTTTTATCGATCTCTTCTTCCTTCTATTTGTCCCTCTATTATGTTCCATACAAATACGTTATGCCCCCAAATGTGGTTTATCCATCTGAGCCTTTTTTTCCGATTATACTCCATATGGTTTGCTCGTCTTATAATCTTATGTTCCCGTTCTTCATTTCCGATCCTATCCATCCGTTTAATCTTTAGTATCGTCTTGGGGTACTTAGTTTCTGAAGTCTCAATTCTATTCTGTTCCATCCTTCCAGTGGTCTGTCTCTGAGCTTCGTAGCGCAACACTCCTCGCCATTGTTTTTAAGATGAGTGGTACTTGTGGCGGAATATTCAAATCCTCTTCTTTGTATAAGCGTGGTGGAAACAATGTAATTAATGCTATGTAGTGTTTTGAGAACCATAAAACTTGGTGTTCGATTGTCGTCACCCTCATGGGAAAATCCGTTTTCCTTTATTTTTTTTCACTTTTGCTCTGCTTAGTCATTGATTAGCGGGTATCTTGTTGTTATAAGCCCAGCTGATGCTTTGCCTTCGCAGCAAAATCTGGCCCCATTGAGAAATTAACCGGCTCGTTGACCTGGTGAGGGAGTTATTCCATTCCTGTTCTCCTTCCGCGGAATTGGAGAGCCTGCCTGTGATAATGGCCCCCACTTCCATGGGAAGCAAGTTCCCATGCGACCAAGACTTTGCGTCATTGGTGTTGGGAGCGTTGCGAGGGCACAGCTAAATATAGCGTTCGTGCGGCTGTCCGCGGTGACCCGACGGGCGTAATTTTTTTTTGCTCCCCAACCCGCGCAGAGATAAACATCCACTTACGTCTTTCCATGGCCCATAGTGGTGCGAAAGGGGTTTCGATTTGTGCATCATGTGCGGCATTTAATTCAATTTTGAAAGTCACGACGTATGGTTCGAGGAGTCTTGTTAACCTGGCTGGAATGGCGTTTGGTTAGTCCTCCAGTCACTGCCGACTTAATTATAGTTTAAGTCGAATCCGGCCGGCCAATTTAAATTATTTTTTCATAGCAAATTTCACCAGGTTGACATTACGTGACCGTGTACAGCTTGAGGACACTGGTAAAACCTTGGAGGGTTGCTAGAGTTGCATTACATGGTAACAGTTTTAATGTTTGAACTCTGTGGTAATAGCGTTTGGATTCTGATCCAAGTTGTGCTCTGGTTGTAACTCGGGAGATGCCTTGCTTGGCGTACTCAGCTAAACGAACGCTAACAGACTGCTTTTCGAGTTATCAGTTTTTTTACGGAGACCGCAGTCGGTACAGCTGAAGGAAGTGCCTCCTGCTACTATGATTTGTGGATAGCACACTTCCTGGAGGGTAGTAATTCGTGAAATCAGCCCTCAGCAATCAAATCGGGCCTCGATTTGAAGACTATTTCAATTATTTGTTGCTGGTTATAAAAACAATGTGATTTGTAAACGACTGTCAAACCGATGGAAAATGAGCATTTTTGTCTTTACACTCCAGTAGCCTAGAATTTTCCGTGTTTCGTTAGAAACTGGTGGCTGACTCAAGTGATTTCGATTTTATTTCGAGGATATTAAACTAGACCACCACTGGGACTCGGGTGGAATTGAGCGTAGATTTGGTCCTCGTGTTCCATGCATTAGGATGTTATGGATGAGACCAGTGGATCGATTCATCAATCATTCGTAACTTCGAAACGAAAGAATTTTGTCGTGTTCATGACGTCACACGCCTCGATCTTCGTTTGTTTTCAATTGCAAGTCGTGAAATATTTCCCGCCACTTAACCCCACTACTTTTTTTTTTTTAATCTGCCAAAATATTGAAGTAGTTTTCCATAGGAAACGGTACGTGTATACACTCTGGAGGTACATAGTGGAAAAGGATGAAGAATTTATAACCTTCAGAAGTTAAAATATGTTTAATTGGTATATTTTTTCACCCATTAAAATATAAATCAGGTACTCAACGCAAGAATATTCACAAAACCGCAAGAAAAGCCATCTTATGTGAGGGTGATCTCAATGGTTTCAGGCTCAACTTTGTGAAAGTTCATTATGAATAATAGAAAAGAAAATTTTGATTGATTCCACCAATTTATTTTTAAGGTACCACTAGTAGTACGACCTTCAGGTACCTAAAAATGAGGAATTTCTAACCCTTAGGTTTTATCAGCCTTTTATAATCTCGGTATCTGAAGATGACGCCGCTGCGTCGAAACTAGTGGTACCAAAAAAATTAATTGCTGTAATCAAACAAAGTTTTCTTTTACATTATTCTTATGTGTGGGTGTTTTCACCGTACAGCGTGGAAAAAAGTTCAAGTTATTTAGACAATTAATTACTGACAATTTCAGTAATTTTTTTAAAGATTCGGTGGAAATAGTGTTACAATATTTATTTTGACTGCGCGTTTGGTTAGATTTAATATATAGTTTGAACGTTATGCTCAGGTAAAAATTACCTTAAAAGGTCTTTGCTGTCGGATGAATTACGAAGTATGTGATGTTATCCTATTGAGGGAAAACGATAATTTTTATATCGTCGGGCTACAAAACGTTCGAGACATGTATATTAGATTCCACATATATGCTCTATCGGGAGTCTTTAGTGGATTGAGAATGTCAGTAATTTTTTAAAGTTTTGGTGTAAATAGTGATAAAATAATTATTTTGACTGCGCGTTTGGTTAGATTAAAAATATAGTTTGAATTTTATGCTCTGGTGAGTAATTCCTTAAAAGGTCTTTGCTGTTGGATGCATTTCAAAGCAAGCGATGCTATCCTTATGAAGGAAAACAGTAGGTATTTATCTTCGCGCAACGAATTGTTCGAGGGGATCGGGTTGGTGTCGTGGCTAGAGTACTCGCCTACCACACGGGCGGCCAGGGTTCAAATCCCTGAATCAAGTCCCGATCCCTACTTGAGTGTCTTGTGGAGGGCACTTCATGCACGCTACTCCGTCTGTCGGATGAGACGTAAAACCGTGGTCCCCTTGGCGCCTTTCTTGTGCAGGCTAATGCCGACGCCGGGTTTCTATCCACCCTTCCTCCCTTACCTATGTCCTATGGCGCAAATGACCTTAGTCGTCGGTCGCCTCCCCAAATATCCATCCATCCATCACGAATCTTTCAAGACTTATGTCAGTAGGATAACAACGCTTACTTCGTAATGCATCCGACAGCAAAGACCTTTTAAGGTGATAATTACCTGAGCATTACTAATCATGATCCAAACTACATTTTAAGTCTAAGCAAACGCGCATTCAAAATAAATATTGCAACACTATTTACGCCAAAACTGAAAAAAATTACTGAAATCAGAGATAAATGCAAGATTCCACATTTCTGCTCGATCGGGAGTCATTAGTGGATCGTCTTTTTCTCTCTTTTTCGCTCACTCTCATTCCTCTTTTCTTTTCAACCCCCTTGAAATATCCGAGGTTTGTGCTCTCTCTTTCCGGCCGTCCAGTCCCTTTCTCCCTCTTGACCATTCCTCCCTCCCTCTCTCTCTCGCACTCTTGTGGCGAGGCTCCGTGTCACTTTCTCCTCTCTTCGTCCCCCTCCCAACCGTTCATCTCTCCCGAGGGGGACCGCGACCCCACTCCTTTAAGTGTACCCCCTCGAAAAAAACCCTTTTGCGGAATTTTTCTCCTGAGCGCTTTCCTTCATCGCGGCTTTCTCTTCTTTTTTCCCCCGTCACCGTTTCCCCTGCCCCTATCACTTATAATTACGAAGATGGTGTACGCATTTCTAAAAAAAGTCGCGTGTTTGTTTTTAATGCCCGTGCATAATTAGTCTAATTACTTTTATGGACTTATCTGAAGTTTTAAAAGTCTTTTCACACGTCTTTCTAGGAAATAGTAATTTTGGCAGTAGTAAATATTCATTACTGAAAAATTTCGCGCTTCCCGATTTTTTTGATTAATCTGGCTACAGAGGGAAGTAATTGCTTTTCTTGTAATTAGCGCTAGTTACTGGTGCTTAATTCTCATAATTAGGGTTGAGGTCAAAACCTGAAAGTGTTTTTGGTCGTTGGAATAGTGAAAGGAATTTTTCGATAAAAAAAAGGAGTCCCAAACTCGTTTACTCTCACCAAAACTGGAGGTTGAGGCCATTAGGGTTTTGTGGGATACATTTTATTTCAGACGTAGGTGCCATTGATTATTTTAGACGTACCATGTTTTGTTTTAAATTTATTTATTTTTATTTAATTTTTTTATCACGGTTTTATTAAATCGATAGTTTTTTTCAAAACTTCTCCTCACTTCTCAAGACGAGGATGTTTTTGCATTAAAATATTTCATAAAGAGAATTTAAAGATTTTTGGGTAAATGAAAATCTTAGATGTAGAGGTTCCTTCTTTCAAGCAGCAATAATTGGAAATGAATACTTAAAATACTGTACCGTATACCAACCGTACAAATATTCCCTTAAGTCCAAATGCTATCTCATTGGCGTTAGCAATTTACTCATAACAGTCTTAGATGACTCCTCAAAATAATACAATTAGGTGAAGATATCGTTATATATGCCCCGACAGGGGTTAGATCCATCTATCTAACCCCTTCAGGGGTAGATGTAACTTATAGAAAGGGCCGATTCAGACTAGATTGTCTATGGGAAATAAAATTTAATTTAATATCTCTAATTTTCTAAATAACTAATCAATATTGAACTAAATCTTACAATTTGACGCTTCGCGCAACATGGAAAGTGACCACTTGATACTTCATGTATATGTTCACTCATATTTTCTTTAAACATCAGATCAACAATGATTCCTTTTGTTCATTTTAAAATGCATCTTACCAGCCACTCTTCTATCACTTATACACATGGAAAATGAACAGACTAAAAATCCTGTCAGAGTCTTCATTTTCTTGTTCAATTACCTATTAGCATGATTAAACATTAGAGGGTCGATAAAACGTATAAAAATTCTAAAATGGGTCGCCGTGACCACTTTTGGGTACCCTTTGTTGTGATGTATGCTGGGAGAAGGTGAAGGATGTGGCTAACTCGCCAGTCAGAATTCTATTAGATGACCATATGCCCCGATGATTCGCGAGCTTAAGACTCACTATTGCCTCTTCTTCTCCTGGAGATATTTATTAGTACTGTAAAAACACCGTTGATTTAAAAAAATGGAATTTTTGTCCGATAATTGAATGTTATATCCTGCGATATATGGTAGTTGAGAATGGAATGCTTTCTTGCGAGCGTAATCACTACTGTTAAGAAGTAAAGCATACCTTCAGAAGAGCATTGGCATGGAATATTTCGAGATGTTGTGCCATTTTTTACCTCTTTGTTTGGTGAGGGAAAATGCGCAGTAGTTCCCTGCAATGAAACCAATATTTGGATTTTTAGAAGCTTATGATAATGACGAGAGTTTAAAAGAAAGCTAATGTCAAGGACGACCTATGTTCGTATGGCCTACTTCATGCACTTCTTGCTTGGTGGAAAAACCTGCCAAAATTTTTCCCGAATGAATTTATGAAGGGATTTTTCGCGAGCGTGTGACCTACATGCCGCCTTTAAAATTAGACGTGACACTCACGCCGCTAAGCAGTAGAAATTCGGGTAAAGGTTCGTGGAGAGTGGAAGGGATTACTGAGAGCTTTGTAAACCTTTAAAGTTTTCCCTCACATCCGAAAGGGTCTTTTCGGTCCCACAACGTGTGTGGGCTATGGCCGTGGAGCTGTTGGCGATTGGCGTGAAAATGGCAATTGTTCTCTACTTTTCTAAAGTAGATTTATTTAAATTCCTCTTCGTATATATTTTGCATATTAGTAGCGTCAGAAATTTTTATTTGTGCTGATAATATTGTGATTTTGCACAGTTTTTCAAGCTTATTTTGCCAACAGTCATCGCTAATATACGTTAGTTTATGCTATCTATCCAATCTGGGATTTAATAAACATGTATGCAAATCAAAAATTGTGAACATTATTCATAAATGCATGTTTAAATTTCTTTGCTTAACTTTATTCCACATTCTATTGTCGTCATCTCCTTACCGCAAAAATTATATCGGCTGCTTCAGCGCAATGTATTTATTTTTATCACCGTAATGCATCCATGCTCTTATCATATTGTGCATAGGAGTTTGATGGTAAAAAAATGTTCTTTTTGCTGGATTTGAGTCTGAGATTATACAATCGGTCGGCGTCATATGGTATAAGCTCTCAGGTTTTTGGAATACAAGTTTTGGACCTCAATATAATCTACATTTTGGTGGTCCTCAGCGGCTGTCCACATACTTTAAATGACTAAAGATGAATGATACGAATTGAATGGAGTTCTTGGTGGTAGTGCGTGCGAACTTATTCAAGTTCGTTTGATATGCTAACTCATTCAAAATAAGATATTTTTGTCTCTTTGTATTGGTTAGGCTAATTGGAGACGGCGGTTGACAGCCGAGGTCATTGCTGCCATAAGAATAGGTGGTCGTTTGATAAGGGAAGGGTTATTGTGGGTTGGGCGGTAGGGGATATAGTCTCTCAAGAGTCGAAGTAAACCTGATCTTAGCGAAAGACGTGAGCAGATAAATGTGATAGACGGCGTACTACAATGAGACACCCATACTGCTTGGTTAAAAAATACCGCTGCCATTGAAAATGAGCCGTAACTATCAGAAAACAAGACATAAAATATAGATAAGAGGGTATAAAATATGCGGATTTTTCTACGATAATTTTGAATAGACATTGACTTTCCAGCCATATGAGTTGTCCTTTTTTACTGCACTAACAAATTGTGACTTCATCCTATGTCGTTCTTTGCTGGTGACTCAAAAAACTAGGATGGCTTGTACCTATACTTATCCGAATTCTATTCCATTGGGAGAATTTGTTTTTTATAAACTGTTTATCGCGAAAATGGAATTCATATTTGACGGAGGAGCATTTTTTTCCTCATGTTTCTTTCATCCTCACATTTGATATCATGTCATTGCTATAGAAGTCTAAGAAGTAATTTCATCATTTGTCAGTCGTGATAAAAACATTACTGCTGAGCGCAATGTGAAACACTTGTTAGAGTTCTCCTTTCGTCGTTCATAAGTTTCATCGCATTAATCCTGAGAAAATATTATTAATTTAATTTCATGTTCAATTTACAAAAGAAATAGCGTGTAAATATAGTAATCTGTTGTTCATATTAAGTCGGAGAGCCTTTTTTATTAGTTGCCCGAATTTGAAGTGAATTCTATTCGCGCTATCTTAAGATGTGACGATGTTCTAATTGCTGGAGCGATGATCCTTCGCCATTGAGTTTAAAAAATATTTTTTGAAGTATGTCGAAAAAAAATCCCTCAGCCAAATTCATTCAAGCGCGTTTGTTTATGCGTTGGAACTCATTGCTCACGAGTTTAGCGAAACAATACAAGGATTATACTTTAATTTGTTTTCCTTATTTTTTTTAAAAGTATGTTATGATAAGAGTTAACGGTGCGGTATTGGAAATGTATACAAAATTTGTTGAAATGTTTTTTGTACAATATTAGACTCGGTGTGACACCATTGCTTGTTTGTTTTCAGCTTTTTTATAGTCTAAAATGTTTAATAACGCGTTTAAATGAAAATGTGCTCACATTTTGTCGAAATATTAAGTAAATATGTCATATGCCGTAATACTTCGTGACAGTGTAGCGTTGCACAGCCAAAAACCAAATCGGTATGAAGAACTTTTCTCTACTTATTCCCACCGAGATCGCAAATGAGGAAACGTATGCAAAGTTTCTCGCTAATCTTTGCATGAACAAAAATCGCAGCGACCACCTCTTAGGTTCGACTCGATGGCGCTCGCTGCTACACCGCGGGCGCCTTATTCTTTATCTCTCATCCCCCATTCCCCCGGCGACGTTTGGCGGAATACTCCGCCTCCCCGCTCCAGGGATATTAGCCGCACGGAATCGCGGCTTTGCTCCCCCCCATTCTCCCCGTAATTCTCCTTGGGGGGATGAGTGGTGGGGGTTTGGAAGTTGGGCCGTGGGCTTTTCCGAGGAGTTCCCGAAGAGGAGAAGGAGGAGGTGGAAAGAAAGGTGGGGAGGTTTTGGAGAGTTTGGATGTGTGTGTTCTTTGGGAGGAGGGAAGTGGGAAGGAACGTCGGGTCTATTTCCGTGTGCGCTTTCTGAGACGCTCGCTCAGTAGGAATAGCTAGACTTGGGTGGAGAGGAGGAAGAGGTAGTTGAGTAGTGGTGTGTGTGTGTGTGTATACAGATGGAAGGAGAGGGAGAGAGAGAGAGGCTCGTGGAGTTAAAGGGGAGAATATGAGTTTTGAGAGCGTTTCGCCGTAGGGTATGAGTCGAGTTTTTTTTTTTTAATGCATTCATGTCACTCATAGGGGAAAAAGTGTCCCCAATTTATTTACTCCCGCAAAATCTCACCAAACTGATTTTTTTCCGCTAATTAAATTCGAAATTGCGCCAACTTAAAGGCAAGGATGTGTGAAACGTAAATAAAACGAGAAAATTTACCCCCGTAAGCGTTTTCTTTGTTTGCGGATAGTTAATGAGAAAAAAATGGAATTTTAGTGAAGTGCACGCTCTTGAGTAATCATTCATTTATTTGAAATGACTGCAATTATTGGAGACAAATGGCATCTATCAGCATGGCGTTTTAGCCCATATTTTGAGCGTGATCAAGCAAACTTATTAATCTAAATAAATAAACAAAATTAAATTCGAAATGGCGGCAAATCAAAGGTAAGAATGTGCGAAACGTGAAAATACTACAAGTTAACCGTTACTACATTACCCGTTAACATCTTTTCTGTTTGCGGATTATTAATATAAGAAAATATAATGTTAGTGAAGTGCAGACTTTGAGCCATTATAAATTTATTTGCGAATTGCGGCTATTATTAGAGACAAACTGCATTTGTTCGCATGGTATTAAAGTAGATATTTTAAGCAGAATTGAGCAAATTCATGAAATATGCTCGTGATTCAATCTATAGCTTTAGTTTGGTTTTTAGTAGATTAACCGTTGGTGAAAGAACTGATGAGAGAAAAAATTCGTCAATTCTATAGGTAAGACACCGCAGTCATATTTTATGGCTTGAAAAATTATTCGTATTAAAATAATAACGCCAACTAATATGCACCTTTAATCCCTGGATAATTGTTGAAAGAAGCATAGTTTTTTAATCGCTGTACACGCACTTCTAATAGCCGCCGACCATAGTTGCGACATGTCGTCACATGCTAAAGGATAATGGGAATTTAGTGATTGATACTGTGAGACAAAACCATGGTCAATGTCTGTTAAAGTAATATGGAAATAAACTATGTGTTTTTACTTTACTGGCATTAAACTCTTTCTCCCGAGCTTTCATTTTTCAGTAGATTAGACTTATGACCAGTGAACTTTCATTTAAATTCTTATGACTTGAATGATAAATTAGGGATCCTCATTTGTTTTTACTAGAGCAGTCACTCGCGAGCCTAACTTCTTTCATAGGTTGTTGAACAGTTAGTTGTCAGTATTGGCTCTATGTTAGTTGTTATAGGTAATCGTTTCCCTTGAAATCTTCGCAAGGCCGGAGGTGCGATTTTCCAGTACCGGCGGACCAACACCGCGCCAGGCAATATAATAGCTACGCACACGGAAGTTTTCCAGTTCTAGTATTATTTCCTAGAGTAACTTACTTAACTGGAGTACGATTTTGGAAATAGTTGCCTACGTGGCCAAAAAGTTAGAACGTGGTTCACAAGTTTGGCAACAGCGTTGTCCGTGAGGTGAACTAAATTCGGAACGCTCTGTTGACGGTTTTTCCTCCCGTAAGTTATGGCTACGATCCTATTTCCATTCCATCCCCTCAGACCCGGAGGTGCGATGTTGCCAATATTAGCACAATAATGCACGCCGTGCTGTGCACTGTAATAACCGCACATAAGGAAGTCTTCCAGCATGCGAATATTATTCGCTTCATCTTCATTGGCCGTTCAATCATAAGATTGGATGATTGCAGCCCTCCACCCTTCCCTATCTAATGCTAGTTCCCTTACCTCCTGGTATCTCTACCTATGTATATACTTCCTATATATACTTTCCTCTTTATATGGTCTATGAACTTATTCCTGGGTCTTCCTCTGTGGACTTTTCCCCCATTTTACCTTCAATCATGTTCCTCACAAACCTATTGTGTCTCAGGGTGCGTCCGATCCATCTGGTTCTTCTTTTCTCTATGTTGTTCCATATGGTCCTTTCCTCTTCTACTCTTCTGTACACTTCATCATTTCTTATTTTGTCAATCCATATTATCTTCAGCATCCTCCTCCAGCACCAGGCTTCGATGACTTCTACTACTTTCGATGGCTACTACTAGTCTGTTTTGGTCAGCTTATTATTCCCTATAGTTACTTTAATTTGGCACCATGTTGACAGCGGTGGCGGAGTACGCGAGGCATAAGTTTGGCAACAGCGTCGTCCATAGGGCCCTTACCGTGAACTAAATGTGGAACGCCCTATAGTCAGTTTCTCCTCCCGTGTGTTATGGCTCCGATCCTCTCTCTCTGCATCCCGTCCCCCCTCCTCACGCGGTCGGAAGTCGGATGGGAGGAAATAAAAAGGCGAGTTTCACGTGTTTGTGGCTGGGTGGGGGCTGAGGTGGAGAAAGGGACTCTCTCGTCTCCCGTTTGCTCTCTTCTCTCCCCTCTCCTGCCCTCCTCTCTCTCTCTCTCTCTCCATCCCCGACCCGTCGCCTCCGAAATGACATTTGAATAAATGATGGGGCCTCCACCCGCGGGAGTAATTTTCCTTTTGGCAGCGTGTGTAGGTAGGCGTGTTCTTATGCGTGCCTGAGCACATGGGAGTAGGGTGTTCGTCGGTGCCTGCATGCGTACGCCGCGCCGCGATCTTCCTTTGGGCGTGTGTTGGCTCAGATGTGGTCGAGCCAATCTGTGTTGTGTTTCGGTTTTCATTAGCCAGTCACTGTCGTGCTTCACGTGTCGATCATTAGTTATATAGATATACTTGTTTTATCAAGGTAGTTTGTGCGATATGTCTCTACAGATACCTAGGTTTTAATGTGTTTGGCCTAACGGCAAAGAAAAAATCTAATCTCTGTGATGATTTCTGGATCTTTGTCATTAATCGTATAATTTTTCGAGATAGTCGTCCTAAATTAAAAGCCGTTTACCGTTGGATACGGGTTGGCCCTGCACTCCATAGAGGATGAAGTTAAAAAATAGAAGTCTAATGTTCTTCATTAAAATGAGGAGGTTCTTCATTATACCTACAATAAATAAAAGTATTACTCTGGATAATAATTTTTATAAACTTGCGAAGAAAAACTTGAATTGTGAAGGTGTTTTCAGTTAACTTCATTAAAAGTAAGTTTGGAACCTCAAATGTGTACATCGTTTTCTGAGAACTTCAGTTTTGAAAACAAAGCTTTTGTATGATTAGTATATTCATATATTCTTCATGATTCCTACAACTAATTTAATTTTAAATCAAAAACTTTATATGGTATCTTTAGTGGCTGCAATAATTCTAACTCAAACTGCTTTAAATACAGGACTAGTTTGTTGGATTATCTTGTTTTTTTTTCCGTTGTCTGGTGTGAAACCCTATCATGCTAATTCAGATCGATGGCGCTTGCATGTAAAACCTTGCGGTAAGGGTGAGTGGTGATGATGTAATGCTCTTGTCAAATTACTAATGAGAAGGTATGGAGTTTTGTAGCTAACATGTCGACCTGACCATCAGAAGTCGTCGTGCATTTTTTTCCCGCCTACGGCACGGTATGTTATCGAATAATTCCGAAATATATGCCCAGTGTCAAAACGCTAAGGAATAAAATAGCGTCAAAATGCCTAGAAACCAAATCGGCAGCGTGGATTTTTAAACATTTTTTTTGTACATTTTACTGATAATCACAAGGTTTCACCCAAATCTGTACATAAACAAAAATGACTCCGATCACCTTAACCCTCTATGGACGGAATTATGAAACGTCAGTATGAAACAATACTGCTTCTATATTTGTTTTTTAAAGTGCTTAAAATGACAATTTATTTGATAATTACATTTATTTTGAAGTGTGGCGTATTTGTATTGTGTGTATTTAATTTAAAATAATACTTTGCATAATATTACTTACACAACACACTTCAACATTACCTTCATGACGTACCTTTTTTAAACTTGCCTATTTTTTCTTCATACGACAGCTGAAACTATATATTTCAGAGTTCCACCAGGCACGCCATCGTCAGTGAATAGCGTCATCCATTCAACCATTCAAATTGTTTGACAAAACGGCGTAAGAGACGCAACTTCCCACACACTTAATCCGAAGCGTTACAATTCTGACTAGAGCAGCGACTAAATAGACAAGCCTCTTAGAAAGCAGATATTACAATGATTTTGAAACGTAACAAGTTTGACTCGCTCGTCCATGGAGGCTTAATTATAGCAAAAGCAAAAGAACCTGGCGCATTTCTGCGCGGCGGAGGGGAAAGGCAAAATGGAAGGAGTGAAGTGAACGGATGAAGGGGAGGGTAGAGGCTGGGAACTGCTGGGAAGGCTGAGAACGAGGGAGAGGAGCCAAACTACTTTGCCAGGCACACACACACAAGGGTAATAGGCAAGTGGTTTTGCTACATCAATGCCATGCTTTACCCGTGCACTTCCTTGTCTCGTGCAAGGAGTGGTAGTACGAATAAAATGCAGCAAACCGGGCGCCGGGTAGCCGTGACTCGTGGAATTCACCGAGGCGCTAAGGTTGGCAGCAACTAGAAAAGTTCGCTCGCTGACGCTCTACAATTTACAACCTTCCTCCCCCACCAGGCAGGGTTTTAAAAATTCTAAGGTCCATGTCCCAAAATCGTCCACGGCGCAGCGGCAGTTTCTTTTGCGACTGCTATGGGTACTCAATGGTGTAGACCACCGCGTAGGTATTTCACCGGCCAATTAAGTCTCCACTCATCATTGAATGCGTCTCCAGGGCCACGAAGCTCTCGTCTTTGGCGAAAGCCCGTCTGGTGGAACGGGTGGGGATTCCGGGGGAAGCTGGCGGAGGGAATAGGAGGGGAATATCCGCGAGCCTCTTGCTCTTCTCCTGCGAGTCCTTCAGCAGACGCGTCCTTCAGACTGCGGGTGTGGGTGGACGGAGAGGTTTTTTTAAAGTATGTTAGCGGGTGGTCGGTCGGCTAGCGAGTGGAGCCGATGTCTTGGAGGAGTTGGAGAGGAAAGCCTCTTGTGACGACCTCGGGAGAGGAGCCCCCGACGTTGAGGCGAAGGAAACGGGGCCATCGTCCGTGCGTCACTCTAATTACCGCTTTCTTTTCCCCTTCGTTTTTTTTCTGAACCCTCCAACGACTCCAGTTATGTAATGTTCTCCACCCTTTCCTCTCTCTTACTCGCTTACTTCCTTGTTTTTACGTATTCCATTGTCTCAGCCTCCCCATTAATTGTATCCGCGGGTCAGTTTCCCGCATTTCAAGTGTGTGTTTTACTCCATGTATGGCCGCAATATTTCGCTTTTTTCTTCTGTAAATTAGTGTTGGGAGGGGAGAAATGCGCCCTCATATCTCGCTATTAGCTCAACAGGAGGGAATATAATAGGCTACTTTTCAAATGGGCTTTAAGTTTACTACATCCTATAATCCAATACTCTTGCTATCTTCCCTTATGTGGCTCCTTGTGCGTTTCAACTCTTAAACGGTAATCTTTGTGTATTAAGTTTGGAAAGATTGTGCGTAGAAGTAATTGGTTCTTCTTATGGCCCTTCCTTAACAGACTTAATGATGCGTCGCCTGTGCTATTGTAGAAAAATAATATCTTCTCATAATTAGTGAAGATTTTGGTGTCAAGTGACCCGTCACGATGGCAAACCAATGTTCGTTTTTCGATTACCAATGTTAAGGTAGTGTTAGCGAGATAACTCCCTAGTCAAAATAGAGACCATATTCGAATGATACATTTGAATTCCAGCGGCTGTAGAAAGCATGTACTTAATATCGCCTTATCAATTGTGCAACAATATACTTTGATAGGACTATAATTCTAAGTAATCAAATTAAGATATCTATAAGAGTCTTTAACTTGACTCAATTTTTTCTCGCGGTGCGTTTAGAACTCCTTCACAACGGAAGGTTTTTTAGCTATTCTGGAAAAATTGCTGCTGTGACAATGTGATTTACTTACGAAAATAGTTGAGAAAACGTACAAACTACCTACTGTTATTTTTTTGACGAGATCTAGGTGTAAGAAATCCCCAATTTTTTAAATAATGTCTCTCTGGAGTGGATACACGTACCATTTTCCATGTATTAGGACTGGTATTATTTGTCAACAATCTCGGGAAGCAGTTAGGTAAGGGGATGATATTTTGGTATCTATAGGAGGTTGAGATATATTTTTCTTTAAAATGAAACCAAATTCATTGATTTCCAGGAAATTTAGGTAATGGGTTGATATTTTGACATATTAGGATGAGTTAAATGTTTCTCTTTAAAATGAGATCAAGTTCACTGATATCTAGGTGAAATGATATTTCGCTCAAACTATCTGAAGCGATCATCGTTGGGATCGAATTTAATCTCTTTGGGTGACCATCCAGTTTACTCCAGGTGCCGTTACTCCTGTTCACCTAGGGCAGGGAACAGGCGCAAAATGACTTCAGGCGTCGAGGCTTTTTAAGCCGAAAAACTGCCAGGAATGCAGACATCATTGCGCCTAATTATGAGTCAGAATCACGCGGTGGAGTCTGCTCCGTCAAGAGCCGCTTCCTTGTCTTCAATGTCAAGATTTATCGTCTGGGACGCAGCCGTCCGTTCATCGGCTCCATAAACTCGGCTGCCCTTGTGGTATGCTCATTGAAGACGCCCTCGCCTGCCAATCCAAGATTGCGGGTTCATATCTAGCCATGGGATTGGGTGCAATTCCTCTGTGGAATTGAATTTATTAAATCGCGTGAAGCTAAATCTAGGTGTAATTGCTAAATAAGTAGATACGTGGTCATGCTGGGAGTCTTGAGTTGAAATCAAGACGATCTCCTCCCGCAAAACATGAGCTTCGCGTTTATCAGTATCCGGGCTTCCATTCTCCTAACGGGTGATAGTTATTGCCTTAGGACATTTTTTATCCCATGCATTTATCCCGTACTCTTGAGTTGACGTCTCCTGCCTAAATGTAATATTTACTGCTTGGTAAATATCGAGTGGGTACGCAGCGTGAGATTATTCAACGAAACCATGTGATTATCCCTTAAGTTTGCGGGCGATGGTCATCACGGCGTTTCGAAATTTGACTTCCAGATAATTACGAAAAGCATATTGCTAAAGAAGGAACTGCTCATTGTACAATAGCGTGGGGATTAGTGCCGTTGAGTGTAGCAGGGAGTTGCATCTTTAATAACAAAAATAAATATTTGGATTGGATATTGAAATTTCAAGGAAATGAAGTATGGAAGCAGGCGGTGGGATTCTGCTAATAGCTACTGGTATCCGATCCAAATTTTTTATGCGGTGCTTAAGTTCTTCATCGAATTTAGTATCAGACCCCGTGATAAAAATAGTTACTTGGTACGAAAATAATTTGGTTGCTATTCTATACCTAATTATTTTGGTGGTGGTACTGGTGTGCTTGTTTTTTGGTCACTTGGCTTACATCGAATCATCCGCGACGCAACCAGTAGGATTTAAATTTATACAAAGTGGTTTGGTGATAATGTCTAGATCTTCCTCTAGGTGAATCTGTCCTCAGACAGGTTTCAATTGAACTGCTCCCGCCATGCATGTCAAATCTGTGCTGCCTCCCTCAGCTCTTCGTAACTCCTTCCATTCGTAATATCAGTCATTAATAACATATTATTTCTTCGTCATCCTCTTTCTCTCTTTCCTTCGATCTTTCCTTTTAATAGTATTCTCAACAGGAAATCTTTTCTCAGGACGTGTCCCATCCAGTTTGCCTTCCTCTTTCTTATTGATCTTAAAGTATTCCTCTTCCCATTCATCCTTGCTTGCACTTCCTCGTTTCTCACTTTATCACTCCATTTTACTCTTTCCATTCTTCTCCATGACCACATTTCAAAACTCTCTAGATGTTTCTCCTCTTACCTCCGGACTCCATGTTTCTGATCCATTTATAGCACAATACTCTGCATGTCCGGATGCAAAATGTTTTTATACTTCACACACCTTTTTATAATAAAGTCCATAATTACACTTTGCGAGCAGAACAGTATCTTTTTTTCTGCAAAAATTCGATACAATCCTTTCTAGTCTTTTCTCTGTATTTTCTTTTCTTGGCGGAAGAAATTAAACCATGGGGGGTCATCCTCCGGTGATTATAATGGGCATTTGTAGGGCCGAATAAAATAAGTGCTCATCTTTGTCCAAAGTGGTGGCCTTAATGGGTGGAATGAGAAAGCGCCAACCCTTACTTTCAGGAGCCATCAAAATGGTTTTAGGGCATGTTTTCTATGTGTTGCATATTCATCACATACTCTCCCTCTTCCTTCCTCTCGAGTAAAAGATTGTTGGTACGCGATACGGCGTCTGTTATGTAACATTGGGCGCGTCCCTGCATTCCGTGCGGCCGACGCGCTCCTGGAATAGTCACGGTATCGCAACCGTCTCGGAGCGTCTGGGAAGTATTTTTAACGAGCCGCGCGGTCCATTACGACTGAATTCATGTCCCTGGAACGAATTTACTGCGCTTTGAAAAGGGGTTCAGACACCAATGAATGGCCGGGATCAAGAGATTTGAGTAGCAGTGGGGAATTCGTGAAGCCATTGCTCTCTCTTATTGCCCGCGGAGAGAAAAGGATACCGCTTCTAAAATCCCATGATTTCGGAATTAACGTCTCTAATTTTATGACCTTTGTCCGTTAAGCTGATAAATATGCCGGGTTGCTGACTGGGATTGATCGCTCTACAGATGTTATACACTACGCTGTAATGCACTCTTACGTAATAACCTGCTCTCCTATTCAAAGCGTTGGGAAATAAATCATGGTTCGGAACACGCAGAGATAAGGTCTGGGGCATTTTTGGAGCCAGATTGAGGCTAGAGTCTTTCGTATTTCTAAAACTTTACTTGAAATTATGAGAAGAACTTCTACAAAATTATGCATGTGTGTGATGGTTAAAGTCTACAAATATACGTGAGCATGTGTGATTTCTGTCCATTAGTCATGTCTTATTCTTGATGTTCCATGGGTGTGGAAGGGAGTACTTTATGTTTATTCATAGATATATTGAAGAATGATGTGTGCATCATTGTTAATTATTTCTTTTTATTTTCAGGTAAGAAAATATCTATTGCTAACTGCCCTGTTTTCCGAGAGTGTCGATTCCGACAAAGAGTAAGTTTCGAAATGATTAATTTTTATTAGTTTAGAATTTTTCGAAATTATTATTATTCGACGTAAGTGATGAGATTCTGCTGAAGCATGAAGGCGGGGCTTAACATACGGGTGGGAGGGCGCAAAATGGAGCAAGTAGAGCAGTTTACGTATCTAGGTAGTATTCTGGAGGAGAATGGCTTTAGTGATAGGGACATTACGTGTAGAGTTGCCATAGAAAAAGAAGCATTTTTTTTTAAATTTTTTTTTAGAGGAGGGGATTGATGAGGGGTATCTGGGTAGAGACGTATAGAAAAGCCTGGTGAAATCTCTAGTTTGGGCCGTGGCGCTGTGTGGATCGGAGACTTGGTCATTGCGAAGGGAGGGTATATATACGTAGACTTGAGGCTTTTGAGATATGGGTGTGGAGAATTATGGAGAGGGTGAGCTGGGTGGCGAGAAGGACGGACGAGAAGGTATTGGATGTGGTTGGAGAGGAGAGGAAGCTAGTAACGGAGGGTCGGAGGAGGGAGAAGAGAAGGATGAAGGGCGTATTGAATGTAAAGAGAATGCTGAAGAGGGCAATAGAGGGGAGATCACTGGGAAAGCGCGGTACAGGAAGGAAGAGTATAGGAATTCTGAACAAATAAAAAACGTGAGACGAAATGAGGAATTCAAGAGGGATCTAATGGCTGGCTCCATTGGGGCGAAAAGGGATAAGGTTAAGTACTGTCGAATAACCTACCTATCAGTTGATAGGATACTTTATGATGATGAGAATTATTCGCTCTCGTTCAGGTGTGGCATCTATGTTTATTAATTATACTCGCAGTCAAGTAAATCGATGAATAAATATAGAAGGAATTATCCTGTTGGATAATTTCCACTGAGAAAAAATTGCGGCGCCTATATTCTTTTCTTTTTACTACTTTTTAACCTTTTAACTTTAACTTTTTAACCTAAAACCTTTAGTTTTAAGTATGCTGGTATAATATTAGCTGGTATATACCATAATAAACTGTGTTTAAATTATGGGTTTTATCCAATATTTCTTATTGCCGCATTCAAGTTCATTTTTTAAATTCCATTCTTCTAACCTTCCTTTCTCTCAGTGTATCCCACGTAAAATGCTCTCAAACTCTCCAGCACATCGCTACCTTCAACATAGCGTGTTTTATCATCTCACATCTCCTCCATCCATCCATTCTTCGAATTGTCTCCCGCTTTTGAACATTCTACCCTCTCTCCCCATCCTTTCCTGCGTTGCTTTGTTCCGACGCCTTTTGCTTTTATTCTGGCAATATTATTTTCTCCCTCATCCGCCATTGTTACATTTCATGTTAATCTCTGAATCTTTTACCATGACGAATTTCGTGTATTACGGAACTAGCCGCGGCATTACCTTTGCGTAATTACCCACAGGTGAAAAATCACAGAGTAAAAATAATTCCTCTTGACCAGAACTCGAACCCGGATCCCTCGATTTCCGGTCGTCGCTCGAAAGGGCGAACACCTCTAGGGTTCAATGTTTGGCTTTAATCTCGCGGACTGTGGTGCTTGGCGCCCTCCTTAAACTGTTTGTTACATTGTATATCCGACAGTCTTGTGCACAATATTGCTTTAAAGCCCACTGATAAATCCCCAGGGAAGGAGATCGCCTCGGTAGCTTAACTGGCTGAAGCCCTCTGCCGTAAAATGAGGAACTAGGGTTCGTTTCCCGGCCGAGGCGAATGGTTTTTCCGCGGTATTGTTTTAATGAAATATTTCTCTTCGGAGGAATCTTATGTTAAATAATACAATGCAGGATTAACTCAGCGGGGCTATTCCCCTCGCTCAGCGGTGAAGCGTGGCCAAATTCTATTTTGATCGGTAGGCGCTTAATTTTTCGGGTTTTAACCTCACTTCCGCGTCCGCCGAATCAATCGTGCCTCCCCACACCACCCTTCTTTCATTTCCTTTGGGAACATGGACCTATCCGGAGCCGCGACCCGTGGGAGAATCTTCACACTTCGCAAAAAGTATTTTTGAGCTTCGATAGTCGACTATTTTTATTATTGGTTCTCAATCTTTTTTTTTCGCTCCATTTGCCCTTTCACCTCAATTCAAAATATTCCTCCTCTTCCCAAGATATTTTAACTCATTGGATGAATGACAAATAATATACATGTAGTGTTGAAAAATTCGTATTAGTCCATTTTTGTACTTCTTCTTCATAGAGAGACTGGCATTGTACGTAGCTTGCTTATCTTCTCTGACTCCGTTTTTATGCCTTCCGCATGAGGATCCCAAATACTGGCAGTGTATTCCAAGAGGGGTTTAACAAAGGAGAAAAGACTGATTTCTCTAACTTTATAGACGTACTTTTCAAGTACTCTTTTAACAAATCCCTATTTACGATTAGCTTGACCAGTTTCTCCCGAATATATTTGCCCCGTGAGAGATCATTAGTTCGTTTGTTTTGGGGGTATTCAGCAGGATATAATTGGATATTCTGTCTGCAATAGCTGTAATGAGGGGAGTTTTTCCTTTACCTGAAGTTCTTTGACACACATTTATATCAAATTTAATTCTAGCTGCAACGCACCACTTTGGAATTGCCGTTAAATCCTTCGTATGGGTTATCTTATCACATACACTCTACAGATTCTTGCTCAACTTCGTGGAAGTTAATAGTATCCATACTTTACAATTGTGTACTTTTCCACAGAATTTTATTTTGGATGGTACGACACGTTTCACCGGCGGCATCATCAGGTATCTGATGATGCCGCAATGCCAATGATGTCGCATCAGGTACCAGATCGTACCATTCAAAATAATATTCTGTGGAAAAGTACATAATTGTATTCTTTAAGTATGGACGCTGTCTTATTATTAATCCTACAAATATCTCTGTACTCTATCACCAACGAACTATCATAACGGTCTTTTTCTTGTTGATACTCCCTACCCACGTTCCGACTCTTGTTTTTGACCCTACCTCATGAGGATCCCAAATGCTGGATGCGTATTAAACCGATAGCGGAAGTCGGGAAAGCGCTGAGCCAAATATCTCGGGAAACTGGCTCGCGGATGAGGTTATGTTTTGGTATTGGCGCGGTGAAATTAGTCATCTCCCTGTCGGTGTTGTGGGGTGGCTTTTCAAGCGGTGAAATTGGATGGAAACAGTATCGTTGGGTGCGGTCTATAATTGGCTACGCCCACTTTGCTCCCCGATCCAAAATTTTGGCCTTTATGCGCTCGGATGAGTAAAAGAGAGTGGATAGCCGCAATTTCGCGGCGTGCCTATATTCAATGCAGCCGCGGGTCTAATGCTGTTGTCGCCCTCTCGCGGCAATGTTTCGAAACATAGTTAAAACGCGTTGCCGACACGGCGTTATTGTTCGCTCTGACGTCCGCAAGTCGAGACTGTTTTTTGTTTCGGTGTAGGGGATTGGGAGGAGAAACCAAACAGCTGGTCGTGACTAATTTTTGCGTTTTCGGTGGGTAGTATCCGCTGTGGGAGGTTTGAGAAGATACACGAGTTGGAGAGTGAGGGGGAGAGAGCATTAAAACACTGGTTTTCCCCTCTATTTAAGTTAACTGGCAATTATTTGCTCTGGGAGACGGCGCTGGTAAATTGTAATCGAACTTTACACGAGGGCCGGGTTTGAGGCTTTGTTAATTTTCGGGATCCGCTGCGTTGGTCGCGGTGGAAAATCCAGGGGGTTTTGCGTCCTTTCGACCGATTTAATTCGGGGAGAAACCACCAGAGGGGTTTGTTTTCATTCAAACATCACATCCTCGGATGCCAATTAACGGAATGAAAAGATCAAGCGGGCATTACTGGGGCGGCTCCCATTATTTTCGAGTTCCTTTCTCTTGCGAGTGGGCCAGAGAGTCTTAAGCTCTTATATATGTGTCCTGCAGTTTGGGGGGGTCGTTATTGCCCCCCACCCTCCGACCCCAATCCCAGAACAACATTGTCGGAAGGGATTTGGAGAGAGGGTTGGGCGAGGATAGAGTTTTATGCGGGTTAAAAAAAGTTTTGAGTATGAATACGTTGGTAAGAATTAGTATTTTTTCTTCTCTCGCCATTCTTCTTGTTAATTCATTCATTAAAAAAAATTATATTTGTGCTCCGCATAAAATGGCTTATCCGGTTGGAGCTTAGCATTTCGGGAGGGGTGGGGGGTGAGGGGGGGAATGGTGATTCAGTTACTTTTTCATTCTTCTCTGATCCCGTAAAATACGTTTCTTTTCGCGTAATCATTTCGGCTCGGATGAAACTTCATAAAGCATTTTTCCCTAGCGTGTGGCGTGGGAATCGTCGTGTTTGGTGTGTTTTTTTATTTGCAGGTCGAGAGCTAGTTGTTCATTAGGTCAAGTACTCATCTTTTTTTCCCTCCCTTTACCGCGGCCCTAATTATAATTTTAATCCCGGAACTATCCAAGGGTATGCAGCTATTCTCCGAAACCGTTCCCTTCGGTTACTTTTTTGTGCGGCTAAACTTTCCTATTCCCATGAGGAAAACCCTCTTCCGGACCCGTGAGTTCACGGTATTTCGGTCGGTGCTTATTGGCGAGAACTTCGGTCCGTAAACGTTTGCTTGGATGGGCGGAAGTGAGCGGAGCGGTGGAAGGTTTGGTCGGCTGGTTGGTTACTTTGTGTGGCGACCGGTCATTTGTGTCGTACGTTTTTGTATGTGAGAATTCAAAGGATCGAATGAAGGTTCAGTGCACCATTAATTGACCGTGTGGAAAAATTATCCATTCATTTGAATTCATCATCACGTATCGAAATTCATATTCTCAATGAATTCAGCCTGAAAGTAGTTTAGTAAGTTGAGTGTGTACATCATCTGTTTCTGAGCAGTTCGAAGTAGACGCAATGGTGAGAAGGTTTGCTGATAATTTTGGGAAGTGACAGACTAATAAGGTAATTTCCATTACCATACGGGTGGAGAGATCGTTTAGGGAATGGTTATTTGAGTAGTTGATGGTGGAGAGAAACCCGATATTCCCACTGGCTTATTCTTCAAAGAAAAGCACCTAGGGTTTAACGATTTAACGTCCCATACCGTCGGCGGAGAACTTCTCATTATTTGCTCATCACGTAGCGCCTAAGCAAGAATCTATAGAGACATCTGCGCAGTTGCCCGACACTAATCGGGACCCTAGGAAATGGAAGCCCCGACTCTAACCACATTACCACCCGCATCCCAATTTATCCTGATCAAAACAAGCTTCAAGGATTTTAGAAGAACAATACGATAATTGAAGTAGAAATCCACCATTTGGGATGTATTCATTTCAATCAGTTAGGCTACATTGCAGAATCTTCAGGAATTAGTCTATTTAGGAATGACGGACTCCGGAAACTGAAGCAGTGTATAACAAGTAACTCCGTAAAAATTTTACCTGGTAATTTATTTTTTGTGGATTGATAAGCTTCAACCGCCGTATTATTATTCAAAATCAACTATTGAATTCCATTGGTGTCGGCTGTAACCATCATCTGCAGCTTGAAAGTTCTATCGGATAGCGTAACCGGAATGGAATGGATGTATTTTAACTGGTTCGAACCCGTGGTCTGCGGAGCGGGAAGCTACTAGTAACGATACAATTCCTTTTGGTGGCAGGTCGTCTGCTTTTTAATTCGTGAAGTTGACCATGGATAATTCTTTGAGTAACTAGGTATTTGAATGTCGGTATCAAGGTGAGAGTGAATGAAAGGAAACTATGGGAGCACTAGGGAACGTGTGGGAACGAATTGACTTCTGGCTGGGGAAGTGGGGGAAGATAAGATTTTAGATATATAGAATCAGGCCCGCACTCCGCTTGAAGTGAGGCGAGTGTCCTAACATCTATCCGCCCCAGCGGAAGATCGCCGAATTTTTAATTCGTACGATCGGCCCCGGGTAATCCGTGCGTGGGGAGCGAGTACCTATTTAAATTTCGGCACGTGAAGAGGAACGGGGATCGGAACTGTTACGGAAGGGAAGTGGGGAATGGGATGTAGAGGCCGGGGGAATGGAGTACTAGCACGTTTTTTTCTTTGGGGAAAAGGGGGAAGATAGGGGAAAGATGGAAGGAGGCTAAAGAAAAGGTTCTTTTTTTATATCCGGGGAGTCTCTTGAAGGAACTCCTCACTGCTGCGGGGAAGGAAGTAAAGGGAGGGAGGGGAGAAGGGGGCCAAGGGAAGAGAAAAAAGTCCATTTAGGATAGAAAGGGTTGGTAGTCATGGGAAGGGATGAAAGCGTCCCTTTTGGAGTGAGATGGTGTAAGGGTGTGGGGAGGGAGGAGGTTGAAGAAGAAGCAGAAGAAGAGAAAAAAAACAGAAGTTCCCATGAAGAAGAGGAAGAAGAGTAGCGTTGGTTGGTTTAGGGGGGGGGGTGAAGAGGGAGTGAGGAGGGGGGAAGGGAGACACTTCTCTGAAAGACGTCCTCAGATTCCGTCTCTCCCGTCATGCCTGCGTCCTTTCTCCTTTTCTCCGCCCTTAAACCGTGGCCGTTTGCGTCTTCCTTTAGCTTTCCCTTCGCCCTTTCCACGGTGGGGGGAACTTTTTTAACGCCGCCACTCTCGTCCCGGCTCTATCTCTTTCTCTCACTCTCTCCACCCTGTGACTACTGTCTCTTCCGTCTCCCTCGCCTTAACGCAGCTCCCCGCACGACACACGTGAAGTCCCTTATCCTTCCCTCTTCTTCCGTCCCTTTCTCTCTTGAAATTCAAAGTACTCCGGGACCAACGGCGTTGGTAAGTTTCATGGGGGTCAGCCGTCACGGATATTCACGTATGTGCAATATTCAGAATGAAGAGAACCGCTTCCCGGGTCTGTAATCTGCTCACACCATTTACATAATGAATCGGCTAATAGAAATCGTTAACAGTCAACGGCTGTGAGACCGCGCCGATCGTGGGAAACAGTTTGATGTACTAATTCGTAGACGATGGTATGAACGGGTGATCTGAGCTTTGAAATCATGCAGCCAATTTGGCGTTTGTGTTGAGTTTACATCAGTCTACTGAAATGTCTTCATTTGCTCAAACTGCGTAACGAGAGCCTGGCATGTCCATTGTACGATACACGTTAGCGAAATGGCCCCTCCTGACTTGTTTCTGCGCGCTTATTTCAGATTCTCAAATATTGGTGGCTTCATTGGCTTAGATTAGGTACAGTGTGGTACATGTTGGCGACTCACCCAATGCCACGCCCCCCTAAGGTGGTTCGCAAGGTATTATGTAGATGAGATTTGTCGTCCAAGCTCTTTCTCTCTCCCTTAATCTACATTCTTACTTCTGCCTGTTGTTTCTCCATTGTCCTGCTCTTCTGCCCGCTCACCACGTTTGGAATCATTTATCCCCATTCCTTCCTCCGTTCCTTTCTTTCTTGAATTTCTAAGTATGGCGAAATAATAGCTATGACTGTGGCGTATGCGATTGTAACTCGCTTTGGAGATGCAAAATTCTCCGTGATCATTCGCCTGGATAGGTGTTTGAACCCAGTTTCATAGACGCCTCTGAGAAGTACTCATGATATCCCGTACAAATCGAGTGACGAAGGACTGTGCGCATTGTACTACAAGTCTTCCATGTTGTAGCCGCAAACTAGTTATTAATGTAAGCAGACCAGCCACGTCATAAACTCAAAGCTCCTGTCATCGATTGAGAAGATGCAGAAAAGTGCGTTCTGCTCAGTGAAAAGGTCATTTTGCATGGGCAGGCATTCGAACCTACCAGTTAGCTCGGAGTGCTTCTGCCATTTGAACTACCAATGCGTACTCATTTACTGTGAAACTCGTGGAGGACTTTGAATGAGTTAATTTTCCCTCGAAATACATGCCTTGAATATGATACCTAGGATTACTTGCTGTCGTTCACATTGTGTGTACTGTCCTGTTAAGAAAATATTGCCTCCACGAAGCCGAAAAGTCCTTAGTTGATGGGAATGCTTGTAAAGTGCACATGCCAGGGCCCGCGATGTTAATAATTGAACTTTTAAACTCGTATGAGTTTACAAAGGGAAAAGTCAAGTACGTACTGCGGAACTAAATACCACATTAAAAGCTCTCACCGAGGAAGGATACACTCAGATATACCAAATTCACTGTAAAGAAAATCATGGGTCGGGATTGGGATTTGACCCTAGACCCTTTAGAATTGGTCTTCAATCTTCTTAAATTTCCCCCTTTTATCGGAAAAGTGTTTTTATTTACATTGTTACTTATATTTCAGCCTTGAATTCAACATTTTATTCGTTTACGTAACAATCATCAAGCACATAGACACCGCTTAGGTTTCACGTGCAAAGTGTTGGGAACCGCTGCCTTTAGACGGTTCCGAAATACAATGGGACCAGCTGCTGGTGTCATCCATTTCGGAGATAAACCACCCAAAGCCACCCTCGTTTCTCTAAGAATATTGAATTGTCAATTTGTTTGCAGATATTGCCTAAAATATCGGGGGAGGGTCGGTATGATTACTCATGGGTAATGCAGTCATCGACCTGTTTATTTCGGGTCAAACGTAATGATAAGAGTGAGGGGAACAATGCTTTGCCACATGAATATTTATTCACACGCGATCTTGGTTATTGCTTCATATCATCATCTGGTGATGATGATCTCCTTATGGTGCACGTGTTAGAAGACAGGGTAAATTCTAGGAGCGTCGAATATAACGAAGATAGAACACATGCATTTCGGGAAGCTAGTATCTTTAACAGAATATAGCGAAACCGCCTGATCACACGTTCTCCGTGTTAATGCGGGCCAAAGTAAGCTGTGGCGATATCGCAAGTAAAGGTATACATGCATGGACAGGCATCAAATAGTCCTTCTCTATTAGACTTCCAAGGCGGACGAACACTACGGTAAACGATCGGATAGGTATCCTTCCACTCGTTATTACTCATGGAACGCCATTTAACTTAAACGTCTCCTTCCAACACGCGTGGACATAGTCGTGTGTGAGACAGTGGAATTGTTGAGTGGAAGTGTTTTCTGTTCCCTTTATTGCGAAGGAATCTCGCCGAGTTAAGCCCAAGACTGTCACTTTTATTGGGTCAAACGTAATTAATGCCCTCTTTTACGTCGCAACCCTCCTCCTCCTTCCCTGCCCTCCCGTCCTTATATTCACGCCTTGTGTGATGCCCGTCTGTGGACCAAGCCCTCATCCAGGCAAGCACACGCGTGAAATCCTCTAACCTTCTCCTCCCCCTCACTTTCCCCCGTCAATCCCCATCCTTCTTCCCCCATTGGGTTCGCCTCGCCTGCGTCATCAGAGACACAAACGCGCCCTCCCTCGCTCGTACGCAAGTACTACACATTCCCTTCGTCTTCCTCTCTTCTTTCTCCCTCTTCCAAAAGTTCTTTCATCTTTTCCTTTTTTTCTTCTCCTCCTTCCTCGCTCGAGCTCGCGTAATGCGTGTGTAGGGAGGTCGTTGTCGTGGCGAAAGTTTCTTTTTATATTATATTTATTTATTTTTTTAAAAGGCGTCGCGGCGTCGTTTCGTGAGCCCCAGCGTCCGGGGATCGTCAAAACCCTTTTCACCGCTTTTCTCCATAACATCTATCTCTCTCTCTCGCTTTTGCTGCGAGTGTTCTGGGACGTTTTTACGCATGTATGTGTATATCGCCCTCCCTTCGTTAGAGTGATAAAATCCGAAGCTCTCCGGTCATGCGCATGCATATCTACGTGTAAGACATCACGTTTCGGGTCGTTTGTTTACGAGCGTCGAATTATCGTCGATGTGTGTGACCCGCTGGTCTAACCCCGTACTTCCTGTATCACATGCCTCCTGACAAAGATTCTCATCACTTCCTCTGTTTTAGTGTGCGGATGGTATGATTTCGTGTCAATTTTCCAAGGAGGAATACAATTTCTTCGCACGCGACTTTGATTGGCTGCGGTCTGCATCGTCTTATGACATAATTGAAGTTTATCCATGACCATATTCAAAAATGATGGGAGCTAATACAAAACGGAGTTTGGAAAGAAATTACTAGTTGTGTTGGAATGAGATCTATAATTATCTCGTACAATAAATCATTTGAGAATAGAGTCCACCGTTTTCATACCATTATTTTCTTTTTTGTCGGTTGTTTTGATCAATTATTATCCTCGTGTTTAAAGATAACTAATATTTTAGGTCTGGTTTATTGTAGCAGTACAGTGTAGCATCCTCGCCCGCATGCAGTGCAAATCTTATTGAGACACTTCAAACGATTCTCGATAACGAGACGCTCTCTCAACGGTCGAGGGGTTAGAAAACCTAATCCTGCTTAGTTATCCATTATTTCTTCAGCAGTTTTAATATATTATCTCATTTTTGTGTTGGTAGTAGGCCGTAATTTTTCGCTGTCATCACCAATTGCTATTCATTGCTCCCAACGCATATAAGGATTCTCCTTCTTGTGAGTCTCTCACGTCCCTTCATAACTTTTGCATTCTTTCTCTTTCCTGACGTGTAAGCGCTTTGCAATGAAGTTCTGTCGCATCTTTACGAGTCAAAATTAATTAAAATGTCCGCGTTTGCGCTTGTGCGTTTTCTATAATAGACTTATTTCACCAATGCCGTACCTTTGTTTTATGCAAAATAAGTGGGAAAGTGTGCAGATTAGTCGAAGAGTATTTTTGAAATTTTTTGTTCAATAACAGTATGTTGACTGCTGTACCATTTTGATGAAATTAAATAATAGTCATCTGCTAATACCTTAAAAACTAACATGTGCTAATGCCGTTGTTTTATTCCCTTCTTATGCCATTCTTGCGCTAAAACGAAGTTTGTTGTTAGACGAGAAGGTATTTTTTCCCACTTTTCACTTACTTTATTTTTACCCCTTGTCATTCATGTCCGATTAAAGAAAAAATTTAATGTGAGTCAGTAGGATTGTTCTGACAGTATCAGAGGGGGAACGCGACTATGTAGTAGTAACAGTGTGTAATGAATAGATTACCTTGACTACATTTTTAATTCATGAGATCAATAGATGAAGTTCTCTCGTTTGGTAATTATATTTTGTGTAATTACTTATTTCGTTGATTTTGAAGTGACATTTCCTTTATGTTTTGCTTTGTTGGCTGGGAAATCAGTGACAAAAGCTCTCTCGGGAGACTGATATACGTTGCTTACTTGGTATGAATGGCCATGCCAGTTGAAAACAAAGCTGTGAAAGTCACGAAAAAAATTAAAAAGTTTGCTTGACTCATTGCGCAAATACGGATAACATAGAATCACAGAGAGAAGACTGTCTCCTTAATCTTGCACGTATAGGCTCTCTGGTAGCTCGTAAATCAGAAAAAAATGCGATAAGAATTCGTTTGGATGCAGGCACCCGACGCTGTGTCGAGACCAAGGATCGCTTAAAGTGAACTAGTACTACAGTCTAGAATGCCGTCGCCTCGCTCCCGTGACCTCAAGAGGAATTCTTTGCAAAAGCCTAGCCATACGGCTACCTCCGTGCTGTCGCTCCATTATTGCCACGCTTGTAATTAGGTAAAGTTTTATACCGAGTAGGAAGAAGTTAACAAAAATTCGATGCTCTCAAGCTTAACTAAATGGAATCCTGTAATCACCGTAGTTAAAATGTATATTCCTCCATTATTAAATATTGGTGCAGATGTATATTTTATTTTTACAGTGATAAGATTATATACCCAGAGGTGATACTGGGACACAAGTGAACTTGAGGTAGTGGCCTGTGGAGTAGCTACTACGGGACAGCCGGGGCAGGGAGTAGGTCAGGGAAGCCCCTGAGAGGCAAATATTACTGTTAGGAAAATGAAAAAAAAAAGTTTGCTTTATATTTATTAGGTATCTTTTACAGTACTATAAATAGTTTAAATGTAAAATTTACCTGTTAAGGTAGTTTGAGCGAAACATCATTTCACCTAGAAATCAATGAATTCAGTCTCATTTTAATGAAAAATATCTCACCCTTCCAATGATACCAAAATATCAGCCCCCTTACCATATTACCTTCTAAGATATTTTCCAAAAAATACCAGCTATTTTAAATGGGAAATGGTACTTGTGTGCACTCCAGAGAGACATTGTTAAAAAATTGAGGAATTTCTAACTCTTAGATCTCGTCAAAATAACTAACAGCGTGTAGTTTGTGTGTTTTCTCACCCATTTTTGATAGTAAATCATATTGTCACTGCAGGATTTTTTTCAGAATCTCAAAAAATAGGTGAAGGAGTTTTAAACATACCACATCATACCATACCATAGCATAAATACTTATAGACATATTTTTATTTGATTTATTAGAACTTCAGTCGAGTAGAAGTATAATATTTCCCTATTTGTAATGCAGTATTTATTTCAGGCTTCCTAGAGCTCCTGCAATTAACACGTATTACTCGAATAACGTCTTCATTATGGCTAGGGAACTATCTCGCTCAAACCGCATTAATATATTAACATTATGGAATAGCACAAAAGTCACAAAATAAGTATATATTTATTTAAATGAAACATCCTTTTTTGCGTATATTGGAGCGTTACATATCTTACACTCAATATTGGTAAAAAGGGTGTATAGTATATATATTCTAAAACAATCAGATTCCTGGGGGGAAGAGGAAGAGTGGGTTTTACTACGTTTATCTGCACTGGGGGGTCCCGATAGTCTAGTGGCACCACTACTAGTGACGGCACTTGTTTGTGCTGGATCTCCTGGAGCCTCCTGAATCTACTCGACGCTTTTGATGATGCCTTTATGAAAAGACATTATTTAAGGGTGCGGCGCTACGCCACCTAAGGGGTTACGGTAAAGGTTGCTTTCCCTCGTCAAAAATATATGTATATCTATATATATGAAGAGAAAAAAAACAGGTATCAGGAGACCTTGTGAGCTCTGTGTTGGGTTTCGTTCGGAGAAATTTTCAGAATCCTTGCGGGCGTATGAATCCTTTTGTGTCTCTCGCCGTCATGGATAGGAAGGAGGCGTTGTGCTTTATACGAGTTCAGAGGTGTTCGTTTCCCTCTAGCCATCACCTCTCTTCGTGTGCCGCGTTGGTCGACATGAAAGAGAGGAGATGGCGGTGGCGCGTCGGGAGCTGTGATGTTTGCGGATTAACTTTCGCCGCCCTGAGTGGGAACGAAGGTGAGAATTCTCTCTCAGCCTACCGTTTTGAACTTTCTCTCTCCGGTATAAATTTTTTTTGTAATGGAGATGACTTCCTAATATGACAGGGCCGTGGTTAAATTGCGCTTTGAAGATCGACCGATGCTCCATTTCGGAATTGGTGGCGGCTTTGTGGAGCCCATGCTCTATTTTTCCCTAGGGATTAGAAAAACTTGCGGATGGGTTAATTTTTTAGATTACTTCTTGAAAAATGAGTCCATTATGTTGACCGTGCGGGAGGTATTTTCCTATAAACAACTTTGCCTTATTAGTGATTTATGTATTTGGTTCTCCGCACGAAATCACTGTGGCCATTTCATTTGTGTAAATTGTTTGTATTTTCATTGAGTTGCCATGGGCCAAAATCCTTTTTCTTACACGTGAAAGTACTGATTAGATTTACACATAATCATTACGTATGTGGTGATTTAGTTTCATTTTTGAGCAGGACCCGGCCAACTCAGTCAATTTAATTGGCGTTCATCCATTCATTAGTCGTTCAATCCTAAGATTGGTTGACTGCAGTCCTCCACCCTTCCCTATCTAATGCTAATTCCCTTACCTCGTGGTATCTCTTCCTATGTACTTCCCTCTTTATTTGATCCATGCACTTACTCCTGGGTCTTCTTCTGGGGACTTTTCTCTCTATTTTACCATCAATTATGTTCTTCAAAAACCCAATGTGCCTCAGGGTGTGTCCAATTCAGTTGGTTCTTCTTTTCTGTATGGTGTTCCATATGGTCCTTTCCTCCTCTTCTTAAACTTCATCATTTCATATTTTGTCCGTCCATTAGTTCGTAGTTAGTGTGTAATACCGTAAATTATCATGAACTCCAATAAATGTGCATGTGCTTGGCATTATTTATCTAGTGTATTACTTGCTATTAATTGTAGCGCCTAGCTGTTGGATGGGCTTGATGATTTCTTATGGTCTCCGATTGTTATATCAGTTAAAATAAATTTTCATGTTCTTTTTTAAAGAATGAGGGTCGAGATTTTTTTTTGACTAACAGGTGTTATTCTTTTGGGAGCGTGAAAAATGCGTCGAATATTCATGTTGTGGGAGGGAAGTATCAATGTTTTATTTGGTCATGGCGTAATGTTGTAGTCGTGGGAATGGAATATTAAAAAGATGCCTGTTGTCGTCACCCAACATTTGGCTTCCCACTCCCCTCTTAACTCCCCCCGAACCGCGACAGTTTTATTTAGGAGTCGGATATGACTTTTTTTCGTCCACGCTCCCCCATGTGGCTTAATTTAGGGGGATTTATTTCCTTGTTTACTCATGTATTGCTGCTTCAAATACAACAAACAAGGACTTTCGCTGTGATTGTCGAATGTGCGCATTTTCTTTAATTCACAATGATAATATTGTTTTCCGCAATGCATTGATGTTTGATTTCATGGAGTGCCGCGTGAGCGTCTGCTCTATGTGAAACAATAACAACGCCAGATGTTCGAGCAAAAATAAACCTTTACGTTCTAGCATTTGATATGCTAAGTGTCTGACGGTTATCGTTTGCGCAGATGAAAGTTCAACGGCTCCAATTTTAGATTATGGGCGACCGAGTATTTTTCTAACGTAGTTTGTCGTCAGAAACCTAAAAATCGAATATGGCCGCATGCATTCTTATCCTATCGCCGAAGTACTCATGTTGGTAACTTACAAGGTTCAATCGCATCGGCAAGTCCAGAGAGACGTGACAAGGTGTATCCGAAGCGGGATGTTAACATGCGACCTTGGATTTCGAATCAGTTCGCTCGTCGTAAAAAGAGTGTGTTATCTCTTTGTTTATTTGATAAAAATATTTATATATTCTATTTTACTACTTTAGAGAATCGTCTATCCCGTAAAATTTATACTTTTTAAAGCCGCATTAAGTTAGGATACATTAAAATATGTTTCTGTTTGCATTTAATGTTCCAAAATTTTGTTAAGTGCCCTTTATTGAGTAAATGTCTAGAAAATTGTAATTTTCACCAATCAGTGTGGATGGTTTTGAGACTCCCCATATCTGCATGTTATGTTTTGACATCTTCTGAAGTTGGTACTCCTCATTGAGGTATATGGAGAGGGCACTTGCTATGCTGGCCAATGCTTGAAGCTGAAGCCAGTCCACCATCTTCGTCGACCCTCATTTTCCGATAGCGCTTGCGGGCTAACACACTAATTTTGCAATTTCACTCTGTTTTCCATCAATAACTTACTAGAAACCAGCATGCACTTACTTTTTAATGTCCGAAAACTCAGGTAAATTCGAGTAGAATCCATACCACCAAGCAACTAGTGCATGTTTGATGAGCTACTTGCCTTAAATTTCAAACAGATGTTTGATATTCTTTCTTTACATCCGCTAATTCGTCCATTTCGTCGTGCTATCCATAGAAAAGTCAGGAGAGAGCTGGGATTAGAAATATGGTTGTTATATCGGTAGTCAGGCTACAGTTGGATGACGTAGTGCCCTCTCCTTACAGCTAAATGGTATTCCGCCATAATGATACAAATGAAAAAATTTGCTTCCTCCCTAGATTTAGTTATTCTGTCGACCAGTTAATCATTCATTGTATCCAAACTTGTTGGTAAAGAGACTTATATATTATTATTTGTGGAACAATCAAAGTTATTTCATCCTAATCGCCAATATCCCAGCCCCTTGTCGTCCATGTATACAACGTTCATCATCCGCAGGTGGTGTGCTGAGCTTGTTGGTTTACCGTGAAAGTAATCTGAATGGCATTTGCTTGTTTTAAGGTGGCCGAAGCGCTAATCGAGAGTGCTCATTTTAATGGCTTTTCAATTAAGTAGGAAAAATATCTTGAGCCTCGCATCACTTAAGTGCGTCTATTTATGTTTTGTAAATCACCGTACATGTGGAACTATTAATGGTGCAAGAATGCTGAATCATTGCTGATGTCATTGAATTATCTCGAATTATATGTCACGTGCTTTAGGGCTGCGAGTTTTTTAATAGCATTGAAGTAGTTTGAGCGAGATAGTCCCCTAGTCATAATGGAGACCGTATTCGAATTATACATTTTAATTTCAGCAGCTATTGGAAGCATGAAATAAATTTAGCATTAATTAGCGCAATATTATACTTCTACTCGACTGAAGTCCTAATAAATTAAATAAAAATATCACTATCAGTCTCTAACTTGACTCATTTTTTTCGCGCGGTACGTTTGAAACTCTTTCAAAGTGGAAGGTTTCTTGTGATTCTGAAAAATTACTGCGGTGACAATTTGATTTATATTAAAAAACGGTTGACAAAAATACAAACTTAACGCTGTTAGCTTTTAGATATCTAGATGTTGAAAACTCCTGATTTTTTAAATAATGTCCCTCTCGAGTGCATATTCGTACCATTTTCCATGTACAATAGCTGTTTATTGGCATTTTCCGGTCATTAGTTCGGTAAGGGGCTGATATTTAGGTATCTTGGGAAGGGTGAGATATTTTTCACTAAAATGAGACTGAATTTTTTGATTTATAGGTGAAATGATATTTCGCTCAAACTATCTTAAAATGCCTAGAAAATAAATCGGCAGAGTGTAATTTTTTTATTTAATGAATCTTATTATATTATTAATTGAGTGATAATGTAATAAATAGATTAAGTATTAATTATAATTGTTATTCAGTTTACTTCTCTTAAGTTTCGCGCAAATATGTACATAAACGAAAATCGCTTCAGCCACCTTAAGAGTTCATGGATTGGGTGCGGATCATTTCTTGCGGTCATTCGGTCCGTGCGTGAAACGGAACATGGTCACCGTGAATTTTTGAACCGGGAAATTACTATACCCAGCTAGTCAATGCTCCCTTGAGCCCTGGGCAGCGTTGGGTATCCAATCAAGCGGGAAAGGAGCTATCCATCGCCCCCTGGATAATTCAAAATCCAATTCCATCAGATGCTGTTTGTTTGTTAGGCAAGTTTGGCCCAAGTCAGTCTTTGGAGCCTCATTTTCCACCGCTTTTGTTGGATTTTGTGTGTGATTTGGGACCGTAAGCCGCCCACCCGTCGGTTCAATCATTTTTTTTCGTCCGTTGTCAGCGGATTAGAGTTCGGTTTGGTTGACACGGGGTGCGTGTTTACCTCAGATTTGGTCGATCAGTGGAAATTTTATGCATTGGTTTGTCAGCTGCCAGATGGATAATGATCATCTTGTTCATACATACGTTGAGGTCGTTGAACCGCGAAAGCTTATTTGCAGGTGGTAGGTGTACCGGTGTGTAGTTTAAACACTGTAAACGATTTTCGTGACAGGGGCTTTGGGGCTTGCGGAACCCCTTAAGCCGCGAGAGCATTATTCAATCATTGCGTAAAAGTTATTTTACATGCTCAACATGAAGGCTGCTGATTGATTGTATGCTGAAACATCCAAACATCAGTAACATTATCCTGGTAAATATATTCTCTAGGGACTTAGCTTTCGAAACAATTTTTTATTGCAGACGCAAAGTAACTTTTTTGTGAAGCGAAATGCAATTTTTTGCCTGAAGCTAATCGTAATCCCTCCCTTAGCGAAGAAAAATCGTTCCAATGGCTTTAATGATTGGTAAAATATTCACTTTCAAATTAGTTTACGAAATGCCTCTGTCAGTAAATAATCACGGGATCGTTGTCCTAATTTTAATCCTGGAACTAGAATTTTCACTGTTCTATGGCTTTTCATTTTGCTTTGTTAGTAGAAATACCGTATTCAATTCCATATCAGGATTAATAAAGAAGGTTTAGGTATGCATTCATGGTTTTATTAGGTCAATAAAGCGTAACGTGAAAATTGACCGAAGTATTCGTCCTAATATAACGTATTACAAATGTTCTTGTAGTGATGCCGGTAAATGTACTTTATCTGGCATAGATTATAGAGTGCGTACCACTCTTGCTTACCTCGATATAATGGCTTTTTGATGCATGAGGTGAAACCTTTTTATGTGGAAAATGATGTACGTGGCGAAAAGCTTTTTATCGCCATTTTTTCATGGATTTTTAGGAAGTATGAAGTTGAGCAATTGGTTTTTCTCTAATCATTCCGATTTGCAACTTTATGGCTATTTAGTTAGGGTTCTGCTATTCAAATTCCGTACTTATGCTTACCTATGTATTTGACGTATGCACTGCACAACTGATCCATTCAATATGGACGATAGCACATTCCGGTGGCTTAAATACTTTCTATCCTTTCGTACGCTCTAGTTACTTTCTTACTATTCTTTAATCTATGTTACTCGGTGGCTCACCTGAGTAAGAAGGCATTACGTTAACTAGCACATAGCTCTAAGACCTTTTCCAGTCTTCCGGCTGTGATATCAGCTTGTCAAAGGAAACAAAATGGATTTCATATTTTTTGCCCGCCTTGTTTCTTTACGTGGAAAAATATGCCATCGGGAATTTATTTTAAACGTTATCCCCTATTGAAATGGTACCCTTGGGTAGCAATTCGATTGGGAAATCTCTGAAAAGCTGAGTGGTTTGCTTCGTTGATAAAATCATTACCATGTGGCGAGAGGTTCACATTTCGGGAGACCAATGTTGAGTGTGTGCGTTGCTCGCCGACCCATGGCCGCCCGATACAATAGCCTTAGGCGTTGGAAGTTTGGGTTGGAGATCCGCGTCTGCTGTTCTCCTCCGTCCTTATATTTGCGGGATTGGATTTACTGGGCATATCTCCACGAAGGTGTGCAGTTTGCCCCTTTTGCAATATCTCTATTCCTCTCTCTCTTTATCAGAGTTCGCCAGTATAGTTTTTCTTTATTTTTTTTAGGGGAAGAAAAAATGGGGGCGTTTGTAAACATTCCGTGTGATTCGATTTATTATTTCGCTTTGCATACGTTCCGGAACGTCGTGACTTCCTTCCGGGCGTAGAAAGAGAGTTTCGTTTCGTTTTTTTCTTCTTTTTCAAGACCGACCGAAGACCCGAAAAAAATAAGACTTGTGTGGTCGAGAGATATCGAGGGAGGCTTGCCCGAGCGGCAATTTTTTTGTGGGGCGGGGGATAGGGGAATAAAATATTATTTTTTCTTCTCTTTTTCTTCCCTTCCCCCATTCCTGAACCCTATACCCCTTCCTTCTTCCTCCCCCTTCCCACCCCCTTGTAGAGCCGCCTTATATAGATTCTCCGGGGCTTATAAAGTATTCGTCTCGTGTAGCCGGGGCGCCTTCCCCTCAAATTCTCCTCTCCTACTCACCTCTCCCTGCGTCTCCTGCCACCCACCCCTTCTCCGGAGTTGAGCATGCATCAGGTCCCATACGGATGCCGCTCCACATTCGTCCTTTCTTGAGCCCTTCCCCTTTTCTCCAACTTCTATTTCCTCATTCATTTTTATTCCGTATCCAAACCAGAATCCAATCTGCCCAGAGATGCACGATTTTTCTTGCCTGGCTCAACCCTCCCCTCCCCTGCCTGCTTTACTTACTTAAACTTACTCTCCCCCACCGATTCGCCCTCCTCCCCGCCAGGCGAAAAAAACACTCGTTCCTCTCCGAATCTCGAGCCCTTTGCTTACTCTACGAGCTTACCGCTAGTGACGATATCGCGAGAGCGCATGTACCGCTGTATGCAAAACTCTCAAAGAAATAGTGAGTACCTACCTGCGTAGATTTGCCATCTATCTTTCGGATCTTACAAAAGTCGGATTATCCTGAATGTTCGCCTGTGAAAAAATGTCAAGGCGGTGTTAAAAAAATCGGACGGTTCCCTAAATTTTTTTAAGTATACTAGTTCAACATTATGTTACATTCATCTCTAAAAGTTGCGTCATCTATCCCCTTTCTTCAGGTTCAACAATGCTGAACTCGATGTATTAGTGGCACGTTCATCGTCAGTTTGAAATCTAAAGGCGGCTGGAATTTTATAGTGTTTTACATTAGCAGTTCGCAGATAATTCAGAGCAGTGGTTCTCCAACCTAACCCCCAACCAATTAAATTATTTTCGTTACTACTTCATAAGACCATCGGAAATATATCTACCGATGGTCTAAGGCGACCTCTGTGAAAAGGTCGTTGGACCCCCAAAGAGGTTGCGACCCACAGGTTGAGAACCGCTGGTCTAGAGAAGCAACCGTTGATTGCAAATTTATTTATTCACGAGTATTGGGAGTTTTCGATATTCTTGGGCCAACTAGTGCTACCAACGAACCACTGACGCTTTGTCAAGGAAGGACTCGGAGTTGTTGATTCTGTCATATATCTATCTATAATCATCACGCCTCATATTCACCTATTTTTTAGATTCTTGTTTTTTTAAACCTTTTTAATTCTCTATCTTTAGTTTCCAATTCTCCACTACTAGTTTGATGGAGAATGCTGTATACCGTGAAACCTGCCTCCACGGCTACTTCCCTAAATCGTTCACCTCTCTAAGTGGCCGATTTTTTCGGAAACGGAATGGATTTACCATTCATATAAACTTTGTAAAATATCCCTCCCTTCAGCGGTCACCTACATAATTAATCTTAATCTCATGGGTCCGGTAGTGGCCGCTTAATACAGGTTTCACTCTACGTATTCAAACATTCAAAACCTTGCCCTTGGAGGTGAAAATGGCATCCTGATTCGCAATTCGCAATAATTGCTTTGAGGGCCAAGACAACCCTTTATCCATTGAATCTGGTAGGAATATTAATGACGAAAGTGATATCAATTCGCCTCCGATGTAACGGCTTGGTGGTATGTCTAGCTAATACATCTGTTCCCAATTTGAGAGGTAAGAGTTCGATTACCGGATTTTCTCACGGTGAATTCCCTCAGTATTGCTCTTGACGAATCTCGAGTCTTAACCCCTCATCCACTGAATCTGGTAGGAATATTAATGACGAAAGTGACATCAATTCGCCTCCGATGTAACGGCTTGGTGGTGTGTCTGGCTAATACATCAGTTCCGAATTTTGGAGGTAAGGGTTCGATTCCCGAATTTTCGCGTGGTGAATTCCCTCAGTATATCTGTAGACGAATCTCGAGTTGTTTTTTCACCACTTCCTTTAGTCTTTCCGTTCGAACAGTGTCTGAAATATATTAAGAAGTATGCCTACCGAGAAGATTGTGAGTTTGTGAAGAACATGAAATAAAAGACAGAAAATCTCCAAAAGCCGTAAACAATTGGCACCCTTCGTCAATAAACACCAAATTTGCTGTCTTGGTATGCTGGGAAAACCACAGCAGAGACCAACCACAGCCTCTTAACCAAGAATAACCCCCCTGTATTGGTTTACGGGAATGTTACTTCCTCGCCAGGGACCAAACACAGACGCACACACACAACCAAATACGATCCTTTGCAAGGGCTAATGGGACCCCGCTAAGGATGTTTGGGTTTTAACCTGGGATCCTTCACGGGGCTGATGAGACCCCGCTAAGGATGCCCGGTTATTTACGCAAGCACACTCACAAGCACACAAAATCACTCACTCACACACACAAATGGGCCCAACTTCTGGGAGAATCAGCTCAAAAAGAGCGTGGTCAAATCGACATAACAGGACGAGGGTGGGGGTCGAATACGCGTATTTCGGCTACAAAGTAGCCCTGCACCGCCACCGCCACTTCAGCGAACCGAAGGTAACGCGTCACTTCAACGCAGGGTTGAAGTGAGGCCAACGCAGGGTTGAAGTGAGGTTTTATTTCATTGTCTAGACGTAAGAAGCTCACCCCATCTTTGTGATGGCTTTCCATGTGAAGAACATTATTGAAGGTAAAATAGAGGGGAAAAGTCCCCAGAGATAGACCCAGGAATAAGTTCGTTGATCAAATAAAGAGGAAAGTATATACATAGAAAGAGCTACCAGAAGTTAAGGAAACTAGCATTGAACAGGGAAGGGTGGAGGGCTGCAGTCTAGCTATCTGAGGATTGAACGACCATCGAACCACCCGAGAACGTAGGAGAGTATGGTTATGAATGAGTGTACGATGAGAAAGAGCTACTTCCCTGAATGTTACCAACTCGAAGCAGTGACGATGGCTATGTTCGATGAATCGCTCATTACGCCTGAAACACAATATTCTCGCAGAGATAACGAGTACCACAGGAAATGGGAGTAAACCAATAAACCGAGGTCGCGACTCCATGAAAGAAGCTAATATCCATAAATATCTAAAATTGGAACAATTAATCGTTTTTTTATTGTTTTATTTGAACTTTAACTTTTAAAAGGCCGAAAAAAAATTGGTCCATGTATATTTTACTCATAGCCAACGTTTCGCCAACTATTTTGGCATCTTTAGGCCTTTGTAACACAAAATAAGGAGACATACATCAGGTAATTATACATATTTTAGTACAAAATTGTGGAAACGAAAATTTACCTACCATTGAACTTAGTGTGGAATAAAAACAAAGTAAAAAACAACTCCAAACAACCAACAGTTAAATTAACGTAAACCATTTTAAAATTATGCAGAAATATAAATTAATTAATTAATAGAGATAAAATTAATAATTCACAATTTTAAACACAAAGAACACTTATGAAATAAAAGTTAACGTTAGAATTGATATTATTTATTTTTTTTTATAAAAACAAAAACTGAATTCTACTCGGGTTCATCCTATCAACCCAATATAAATTCTACTAAGCATGTCTCTGTCCGTTCTCATATTACAAGCATTAGTGTTTTTTATGATATGTACCATTTCTTTGTACAACGAGAATGTTATAATTGCTTGCTGTTGAAGTATATTGAGAGGGCAGGGAAGCGATCGTATGGATACTTGAGGTGAGGGATTCGGATTCGAGTCCCGGTCTAAGAGAATGATTTTTTCTGTGGAATTCCCACTGTTATTCCTTTAGGTGATGCAGAATGACCCTTGACGTCGATGCACACTATGAATGAAACAGCTCCACCACTACTTACGGCGAATGATGGTACCTTCTCGGGGAGAGATGAAGGCTTTCGCGGTCGAGGGAATGTTTGTATGCGTGCGTGTGGTTCAGGGAACGAGTGGGTTTGGGGTGTATAGGGTGCACTCAGAGTTGTGGAATGTGTTTCCATAGGGTTGGATTGGTGTCCCCCACCCTTCTCCCCCCTCTCTTGCCCCCCCTCCCGTCGTCTTGCTCTCATCCTCGCGTTATACTGCCCCTACCCTTCCTTACCCTTCCCTCCCCTCCTACTTTCCCTCCTCTTCCCCCTCCCTATCCTACCCCCTCCAATCCTGGAAAATCGTGTTCCGGGGTCCCGGACTCGTAGAGCTTCCGTACGTAATTTTCCCGAAAATTCGTTCCTCCGCGGTTCGCATGCAGTGGGAAAGGGTTTTTGCGGTGCATTTGCGCTCGTATTGGCCGGCCCCAAATACCCCGCGTGGAATGCCGCCGTGAAATTAACCGCGTCCGTAATATGGTCGGTTTTTCCCCCGTTCCCGCAATGGAGCTAGCCCTCCGAGGAAAAATATTTTCCCGACCTCCTCTTGTATACCGTGTACGTGCGTAGGGTTTTCGTTTCTCGCACGAAAAGTTTACTCCGGAGGGAACGGGAAATTCTCTCCTCTCCCTCACGCAAGAGCTCATAAAAATTCGCCGTGTCGGACGGAGAAAAGAATTTATATTTTTTGCATAATTACCCCGAAGAAAATAAGGCTGTGTGCCGGGGAAAAAAAGATGGCGAGACAATTTAAAGGCACGTTTTCCGGAGAATTGTAAGAAAAAAATAAACGGATAATTTGTGATGTTTTACGCCTCCTGGTTCGTGAAATATCCGCGAGATCATTTAGTTGCCATCATGGTCTCGGGAATTCAGCCACCTACCTAATGCTGTGACGTTGATTAAGGTCGGTGTCAACTTTTTGTCCCATTTTACTTCCATTAGGTTGGTAATATGGTTTTACCGGGACTCATGATGCGCTTCGCATTCCATCGTCTTTAGGGCACGGAAGAAAATTCTGTCTCGAGGTAATTTTTGTATTTGTTTTTTCTCAAAAATCCCTTAAAAATGTTCGCGAGCTTGTTTTTCCCTTCTCTTTTCCGTAATTTGTAAAAATAGCACGTCGGCTCTAGTTTGTTCGGAAATCAAATCAGGTCTCGGAATTTTTTCCCTCGGAATTACGTCGGAATCTCCAGCCTTAGCCGTCGATACCATAGTCATTACGACACCTTAGAATTCTTGCCTGAGCAGCACAGCTCATCTCTGGTGATTTTACAGCCGTGTGAGTCATTTTTTTCTCGCTGCTGAATGAATATAAGTTGAATAAGTCGCCCTCGTTCCCACCGCCTCCCTGAAAAAAATAACCATCTTAACGGAATCTATAATGAGCGCTGCTTCGCTCCTCCCGTCCAAAACCTTTCTCATTCCTGTATAATCCAATCCGTACTATCTGGTCCCCCGTGGAATGGTGGAGCCACATTGTGAAATGCATTCTGGGTAGGAGAATATTCCATATTTATCGTCCTTTCGGTCCCTTATCGCAGCTTGGTCTGGGAGACGGAGGGAGAGTGAGGTTTTGGTTCGGGGGTAGGTTGGGTCTGGGGACTTTTTAAGTTATTCAATGCACCCGGTCTGGAATTCTGCTCCATTTCACCTAAAACATTTCAACTCGTAGTCTTTTCGGGTCCTCCCGCTATCTCCTTCATTTTATGTACCCGCCCACCGTCGCCACCCCTCGCATCTACTTTTCTTCGCCTTGGAAAAAGGATACAATCAGCCCAGGTCCATTATTATCATGACATGTCGCCTCAGTCTGCGAAAACTGAGCGTCTCTTTTTTTATCTCATCTAATTCCCTTGTATTAATGTCTCCTTCCTCTTAAAAATATTTTTTATCACGTAAACCGGCTATAAAAAAAGATCTCTCAGTTGTAAGAAACAGCTACTCCAATGAATTTTTCATTAATGCGTCTGTTCATTTAAATTACCAGCTTAATGTAGGATCATAACTTCAAGAGTTAATGTCAGTCTTTAAATAATTGAACTTAAATGACTAACAATAAAGACAAGCTTTTTATTTAAGGTAGCTTGAGCGACATAATACTTAACTAAAAATTCGATAAATATACAGAAAAATATCTCATCTTTCCTATGACAAAAATATATCAGCCTCTCACCGGTATGCAATTTGACCTTTTTGCCAATGACCTCCCATTTACCGTGAGAAACGATTCGAATACGCTCTGCAGATGCTCTTCATTAAAAAAAATGAACGGTTTCAAAGGCAGAAATGTCGTCAAAGATTCGACAGTGTGCAGTTTGTTAGCTTCCTTAGCCATTTGAAATAAATAAATTTATTACCGCAGTAATTTATTCAGAATCGCAAGAAAATCTGTTGTGATGATATTTTGAGCTTATGGTGTGAAAAATAGGAGTTAAGTTGACGCCTTATTCTTCTATTTGGGTAATTACTGAAAATTTCAGTTGTTTAAAGCTAAGTTATGCGCTATTTATGTTGTAATATTTACCTCATGTTTCTTTCGGCCTTTTTTATGACTTAGGAAAAATCGCGCACGAATTAGCTTAATGAAGTTGTCTAATTTCTGGTTCTATAAGGAAAGCCGACATGGCGGTGCGCGGAAGTCTTCCAGCCAGAAGATATATTTTTTTTTAATTTTAAAGAAAATTGTCCACTTACAGCAACAGTGCCAATTTTAAGCGTTCTTGTAACAAACAAAATTGACTTTCGCATAAAAGACGAAAAACTTTACGTAGATGATATGGAGATGGCGTTAAAGTTCATTATTGTTTAGGTTCGCTGTTTATGTACGCAAGGATGTGTCGTGGCCAAGTTGGTGAATTTTTTGGCGATAGAGAGAAGGTATCGATATTTGTAGGAAGTGAATTTATTGGGAATAAGAGGCGGAAGAAGAGCGAATGTGTTTAATTAGTGATGATTTGGGAGTTGGTATGTGGAATAATGAGTTAGCTCTGGTTGGACGCAAAGGCACTCTGATGTAGATGGATGAGGTTAAGTTTAGGGCTGTCAATGCATGAGTTAAGGGTATTGTGTGTGAGTATTAAGTCGGATTTAAGTTAGTATTGGGAGAGACTACAAACGGAGAGGGATGATAGTATGCCGAATTATTTTCTGTTCATTAAAAATACGTTCCTGCTGTAGGAGAAGATAATCACGATATTCTAAACCTTCAGTTATTATGGCAATGTTTAATAGAATAGCTATTGAGTATGGAGTTGTTCTTGGAATGTGTGGAAATATTTTCTTCCCTTTTCTTAACTATAACCGTTTTAGTTGCCACACACCGTCTTTCCCTTCCCCCTTTCCCTTTAACATCTTCTTCCCGCCATAACGTAACCCGTGTCGACTCCTCACCCGCCCACTTCTCTATTTTTAGGAGCAATCTTCTGCTTTATCATCCCTTCCCCAAGCTCTTATGTACCTTCCTCCTTCTTGCGGGAGTATATACCGCATTCCTAGCGTCGCGCAGCCCGCCGTTACACTCCGCCGCCGCCGCCAGCGCCTGTGCCTCTTCTTACTGCTTACCCAATCCCTTCCCTTACCGGATTTACTTCGCTTATCTTCCCGCGCCGTAGTGTCGGGTTCCGCTGAAACCAAAACCTCCTCTCCGAAATTGATAAGCGGAGTTTTGCGCCGTCTGCGTCCCATCCTGTGCTCATCCCTGCATTCTTCCTCTCACGGGGGTGGATACAAACTGGTTGGCGTAGGTCCTCGCTGTGCGTTTCGCGAATGAGCGGATTCGTTCTTAATTCGGAAATTATATTCAATACCCGAGCCAGGAATTAAGCAACAATACCCTTATTATAGTTATGTGTTACATATCATTTACCCCATGTATGTATGATATGGTCTTTAAAAACTACTGAAGAAATTATGAAGTTGATGTATAAGCAGAGAGTCTAAGTGAACTAAACTGATGATGCAGCATCGCAGCTACAGTAAGGTCGTGAACAGTATATCATTTAGCTACATACTTTGAATTCCAATGTGCGTGTTGTCTTTCTCTTTATTTCTCAAAAAATGAGGAACGTTAGAGGAAGCTAATCTGTGAAGAAAATAATTGATGGCTGAATAGTGGGAAAAGTCCCCAGAGGAAGGCCCAGGACTAAGTTCATGAACTAAGTAAAGATGAAAGTATACACATAGGAAGAAATACCAGGAGTTAAGAGAACTAGTATTAGATAGGGAAGGGTGGAGAGCTGCAGTCAACAAATCTTAGGATTGAACAACCAATGGAATGGAAGCCACAAACAGTATCCAGTTTTCTTGATCTGCAGTGGATTTTACGGATTTATCTATTGCTCGGACGACACTTTCCTTAGTTTCCCGGATATCAAAAAGGGGTTGATCTCATGCTGACACAGCATGTAATCAATAGGGTATTGCCGCAGGGTGAGTTTGTGGCTCCTTGTAGATCCATTCTATCAGTCATGTTTTCAATATTTTTTTGTTATGATTTTAGACGTAGATAATATTGCTGACTACAAAAAGCTTCTAAAACGTATTTTTTAATGGTTAAATAAAAATATTTCTATTGCAGAATTGCGGCTTTATTTACGGGAGGCCTATTTAAAGAGACAGATTCGGGCCTTGCTTTATGGAACCAAGTCATCTCTGAATAAAAACTCTTTCTTGCTATTTATCCACTGTACAATTGATTTCTGACTATGGTTTCAGCTAGTAATTGCCACGTTACAGGTCAAAATGAGCAATGATTGCTCTTTCATGGTGCTGTTTAACTGGAAATTGCAGAAACCATACCATGAAGTATCTATCATACCATGATCGGTTATAAATTTTTGTGTGGATAAATTATTGGCTGTCGTTTTTATTTAAGAAAGAATTCGTTCTTGCAATCGACCTATCTGTGTGTAGTTTTCGTGAACGTGGAACGAAGTTCAGAGGATTAAATAGTCTACCATCTAAAAGTTACGTTTCAGTGGATAGTAGTTATGTTTATCACAGTCAATCTTTTTCTATTCTTTTCGGTGTAGGTAATGACACTCTACGCTTTTTAAAAATCTCCATTCATCGTCTTTTTCTGCCTGTGGACATTCCCTCTCGAGTTTTTCTTTTTGTTTTAAGTGTTTTCCATTTGCTCTAAACGTCCCGGGTACGAATTTCCGCGACTCAAGATGGCGCACTAAAATTCTTATTCCGTTGAGAATGTCAAGTTTTTAGTGGGCATGGAACTTGGCGGCTGTTTGAAGTGGAGGGAACGTGCGAATGAACATCAATGTAAATGACTCCCTCCCTCTTAAGAGTGTGGTCCCTTTGAGATGCTTTCCGTTGTGTAAGCACCGTAGTTACTTTATATCATCTCCATTTCGGTGCTTTACTTTCATTGTGTGGTTTCTGTGATGCTCTCTTTACATACAACGCCGAAAGAATAAAAATTGACTGTTTAATACGCTTGAGGTTTGAATCAGAGACTTGCTTAGCCGTTTGAAGGAGCCTGTATCGCCGGGGAAATTCAGTTTCTCAGGAGAAGGGTTAATATAAAAGGAGCTCACGACCGGGCGCTTGGGTGATGCAGATTAGAGGGGAGTTTGGGGAGGGGGAAATTGTGGGGTGGTTGCTATTATCTTCGCCGAGGACAGGAGTCCATTGGCGCTTGTTCCCACTCCTCGTGAACTTCCTCGTTCTTTCCAGCGGATGAAGCTGTTTTTTTGCTGAAGGTTTCGGGAAAGGGTTTTCGTCCGGCAAAAGACTACTCCCGATCCCAGCATCTCCTGCATCCGCAAGTTCGACTCTTCCCGCGCCGGATATTTTAGTTGCTCTTGACTCCTCATAGGCGTTTATCATATCTCGAACAGTTTTTCAGTCTCGCCGAAAAAGTACACAAATGACATGGTACGTGGTAACACGCGCGGATGCAAAGATATATTCGTACCTAAGGGTTTAAATTTGCCATGAATAAATCTTTTGACTTGACCGGGATTCGAACCCGTATATTCCTAGCTCCAGTGAGGTGTTGTACCCAGCTACACCTCCTATTCATCGTAATTCAAGGCGAATTCCGGCGGTACCGGCTATACCGGCCAAGCCAAATCATTTTTTATATGAAATCCGCAGATTCCTGCGATGTTGAGTGGAATTTATGCGAGATGCAGAAAGGAAAAATTGGCAATTATCCACCGAAATAAGGAAATATCCCCAGAAAGAAGTCAAGAATACCCAAAGAAATATTCACAGAAAAAATAATCCCCACCCACTTCTCCCCTTTCCCCACCTTCTTTCCACCCCCTTCCTTTTCAATGACTATATATTGTGTGCAATTAACTTAATTTGTCACCTGATGATGATGTAATGACATCGAAACCTGAGTCGCAGTAAAATTTATGTCTGTGGATAATTGCAAAATTTTCATTTCTGCAAATCATTTTTCATTACGAAGTTCATCCCCTTGGTGTAACTGTCACGATCCTTGAAAACCACATTCCACGGTTGGCTCTTTCGGAGAAATGCATCAAATATTACAAATAGGGGGAAATCTGTTGCAATGCCTCTTTAGTATCATCGTCTTTGACATATACTTTTCGCCCGTGTTCGTTTTCATACATGTCTTTTCATCACTCTACCTTCTCTATGCCATTTTTCTTACTTTAAATATCTTCTTTCTGGATATCATCTCACACGGAATTAAACTCACGTTGTTTTTGCGGAAAAAATCTCGTTATTTTGGTCCCACCTCATATCTCCAGTCACACAATTTTGGTTTCCGCGTTTTTTCTGGCAATTAAAAAAATCTCAGGTGTTTAGAGCTATGCGGATTTGCATGAATCATTGAGTGCTTTTGGAAATTTCTTTTTTCGCTCATGGACATTTATGTAAATTTCATATCTACGTTTTCTTACTTGTCTGTAACTGTAAATTTTGTTCGCATTCATTTCCAAATGTAAACACGGGAATATTTATAACATGGTGCGAGGTTGAATGATATGAATGTGAAGGCGAGTTTTGAGGTTGGGCATTGACATCAATAGACACGCTACTGAGGAGGTTTTTTGGCGTTAAACACGTAAAAATTGTCATTTTTCCCCCAACACAACGTTGATGGACGTGCTCCAGATGAAAAAGTGGCGGAAATTTGAATTATGTAGATACGTTTCAAAGGATCCGGAGCAGAGGAGGTCGAGTTTTTTTTTCATCCGTCCGAGATGGATTGTACGAGTTACGAGAGGAGCAGTAGAAAAAAAAATGAAATCCCCGATTTGAGGGATAATACGGCTAATCCCTTATGCTTCATCCTTATTCATTAGATATGCATAGAGTCGGCCGTAGATATGCCGGCTTGATGCTAACTCTCGGAGATTTAGAGCGCTAAAAACACGTAGTAGACTTCGTGTCGAGGTGTCCTTTCATGTTATTTTTTTCTTTCTTGGACTTCTTAATTCTTCCGTTTCGACATTGGGAGACTTTTCTCCCTTGTGAATGTCAAGGAGCGCTCGTTCCTTTGGAGAGTTAGTTGTGCGAACTTCACGTCCGCAGTCTCAGCGAGTTTCCATTATGGCGGCCTAAAACGTGAAGGATGAAGGAGACCATGTAGAGTTAGCTTAGGAAGGGCGGAGAGAGCTCCTTCGTTTAATGCCGAATGCAAGAGGCGAGTTAGGTAATGTTAAGAAAGTTTTAATAAAACAAGGTACGGGTAAGAGTTATCAAAAAGATTGAAATGAGCGCGGGGTGTAAATATAAAAAAAGAGGTGAAGGAAACTTGGAAAATTCACCTTTTTAAACTTTTTAATGGAGTTATTTTTTTATCCTTCCTCAAATCGAGTGTTCTGTTGTGTGTGTGTGTCCCTCTCTCTGTTTTTATGTGTTCATATATTTTTATTTTTCTTATCCTTCGTTACGAAGAGAAATAATGAACGCCCTTTTCCACCAACCCACTCCTTTCCAAGTCTTCTTTCCGTATAGGCCCCTCTCCTGACTCTATCCCTATTCCTATCTTTCCACCGCCTACTTCCCCCGCCTCGATCCAGGTCCTTCCACCCATATCCCGGCCTTGGGCAGCCTCGCTTTCATTTTGCTCGCTAAAAGAGTTCCCGAAGTCCTTTTGATGGCACAAAAGTCATAAAATCACATGGAGCCAGGGTCCCAGCCCTCCTCCCAAAAAAAAATCATTTCTATCCCCACTTCTTCCTTACCCCCCTGCCCTTCCCCCCGCATACCCTTTCCGCACACCAACGGCTTTGTCCTCACGCCCTCTCCTCATCCCACCACACCTCCTTTCGCCGGAAAAAAAATCCTCTCTTATCCGAATCTTCGCCTTCTACGCCCCCACTCCATCCGTTTTGACATTTCGTCCTACTCTTTCTCGAACCCTTTCACGTTCCCCGACTTCTTTTGGCCCACCCCTATCCCACTCTCCCTCTCTCCCTCCTTTCCCCCTGGTTTCTACCCAAAACCTTCGTCATGAGGAGAGAATACTTATAGCCCTTTCGCATAAAGCGTTGCCGCCTTTTCGTGGTTCGACCACGTGAATTGAAATCGGAAACCGCAATCATCAATGAGGATGTAAGTCTTCCGTTGGTTGTCTGTGCGGGGAGAGATGACACGTTTATGTGATACCCATTTGTTTTTAAAACATGCTTAAACCCGTTCCATTATCATGTTCCAACGTATTCGCGATCCCGTAGAGTAAAAACGTCATTTATCCGCGGACAATAAGGGTCCATTAGAGCTTCGATTGATATGTTGTTAGAAATTCCCTCCCGCTATAGGTTAACTTGACTTAGTACGTGTGTAATCAGTTGTCTCTGGCGTGACTTCATGGAATTTATTATACATGGTAAATGAAGTTACTTTGTTATTCCACATCAATTTTATTTAAAACGACCCGGGCTTCGACGTGGCACGTCACCTGATAATGACGTACATTTCTTAAGTAAAATATATTTATATGGAATAAAGAAGTTACTTCATTTACAATGTTAGTACTTAAGTTAGATCTTTTATCATCACGTACGGCATCTCACCCCCTATGGTCCACATATGTTTTCATTTTTTGTATGAATTAGTTTATCGTAGTATCCATAACTTAGTAATTTGTATTAGACGTACCAATTAGTTCTAGTATGTTAAACCGTGCATTGCATTGTATGTTTGCATTCTCGCTAACTTAGAACTCTACTGGTTATGCCGTGCATTTTTCTTCTATGTGCTTTTTGATCTCTGCTTAGCGGCCAGGTCAGTGTACGGGGCTCGACCTTGAACTTTGACGAGTATCAGGTTCTCGATTGTGGAGTGACCTAGTGCCACGCACCCTGTAGGTGGCTCGCACGGTACTTCGTAGGTGTACATATCAAACATTAGATTAGTAAGGCATGCATATATACTTTGGTTGCTGTAAAGTATCGAGTGCGAAAATTAAGATTGCTGGGGATATTGAAGCGAGCCCCAATTGTCCTCAATGCCGCATTAATTAAAAATATATCTTTGCGTTCTTAAGCAAATCTTTGGTTCCTCCACTCTATCCGTTTTTGACATTTGGTCCCGCGCTCTCAAATACTTTCACTTTCCCCAACTCCCCACGTTTTTCTTCCCCTCTTTTTCTCTCTCATTTACATCCCTTCCCTCTTCCCATGGCCCTCAACCCTTGGCTAATGAAAAAATGCGTTCTCGAAAGCGGAAAATTCTTTTATCCCCCTTACTCTCTCGAGGATTCTCTAACCTCTCTGTGGTTTGATATTATTTGACTTAGAGCTTGATAGTATGTTGATATACCCGCACGTAAGTGTGCCACCTGATCATAGCCGTCGATTTATCTTTTTCCTGGCCTCTATGCTGAAACGTCATTTGGTTTATCTACCCCTCTGCGCGTTAACCCGATTGTTTGATCTGCTTACATTCTTCAGCCTGTTCCAGATGATTTACGAAATATCTTTATCCAGCTAATTATCTATCTAGCCAGGAACCATCCAGTTTCGTTCACTCCTGTACTCCATTTTAAATGGAGAACAGGAGTGAAAGAAATTGGATATTGGATATTCATATTTCCGAGATGGAATTCAGGTCGACTAAAATAATTGTTTTCATAAATAATTTCATCGCTTTGGTGTTTAACTATTTTCTTGTTTGTGTGATACGCTTTCTGGACTTGTCATGACTGCAGTCCTAGAACGATACCACCGCGTTTGAATATCCATGATGAAATATGGCTTCTTAGCCTTTCCCAGAATCACTATAACTTGTGCCTTCGATCGATATAATATGTGGAAGTGTGCCTTCAGAGCGCTCATTAATTCATTTGGAATGACTGTGCTTGTTGACTCGCCTCTCCATTTCAAAGCCGTTTCTGTCCCACCGTGCAATTTTCATGGTTTCCCGCATGGTTGCCTGGCGATCGTTCTTTAGATATCGGATGCGTCACCCGTCGTTTATGGAATTTATTTAGGAATCGTTTGTGTTTACGCATGATGATTATTCCAGCGAATGCCCACTGACCTGGGACCTATTTTCCTGCCCACGCGGGACGGTGAAGATAGCTTAGCTCAGAGGGTCACGGTCTGCCGTGGCCATAGATTAAAAAGAATATAGATGCAGCCATACTGTACAATACAACAGTGGATTGAGGCCATTAAAATGTACTATCGGCCATGTTGAATTGATAACATATGTAGCTTATACGTAAAAAAAGACATTTGTTTTGTTTGCGAAACTGCCCTTACACGTAGCGTAATGATTTACCGACAAAAATGGAAAATGGGAATAATTTGCCAAAAAGGCCTTTATTATTCATAAAATGTGTGAACAGAATTAGCGCGGTAGCCATGATATGTGTACTTTTTCCTAAAAAAAAAACAACATGGTCCACTTTCGTTTCTCTTTATCTCTTTCATCTTTAATCTGTAGTTGTTGCGGTGAAGACTAGCTGGTTAGGTCCTAGGCCGTAAAATCGGTTCTTTTTTCGAGTGCTGAAAACGGAACAAAATTCGACTCTGGAAGTGCTGGGTGTACCCTTTCATACGATTTAACTCCCCGTTGCAAATTCTGGCCATCGTATGCGTGGAGAATGTTGTATTTGTATAATTGTGTGTACATGTATAATTTACGCATTTTGTTTCCACCTCCTCTGCGATTCAAACCCGGGGCCTCCCGAGGAAAGTCTGTACTTTGGCCATCACAAGCCATCCCGAATCCTGTGAAGATTTCTCATTAAAATTTTAACGACTACTTGAGAGCATATTTTAGGAGTTGGCGCCCTGGCGACCACTCTTTTAATTTTTCATCCGATAGACGGAGTACGCTGGAAGTCATATTTACATCATTGGTCGTTCAATCCTAAGATTGGTTGACTGCAGCCCTCCATCCTTCCCTATCCAATTATAGCTCCCTTACCTCCTCGTATCTCTTCCTATGTACTTGACTCTTTCCTCTTCCCTTACATGAACTTATTCCTGGGTCTTCCTCTGAGGACTTTTCTATCTATTTTACCTTCAGTTATCCACTTGCTCTAATTTTTCTCCTCCCAGGGTGACTTCTACATTCAGCTTCTCTCTTCCACAAACTAAGATGTTAGTCTTCGTCTTATTTATTTTCATGTTGTAGTCTTGGAGAACTTGATCCGTGGCGTTTAGTGACCTTTGCAGATCATCGCGATTTCCAACTATGACTGCGATATCATCTGCGAAGCGGAGCTTGCTATTTTTTCTCCGTTTATCTTTATTCCGCTCAGTCCATTTTCTTGTGTTTCTCTTATGGCCTCCTCCAAGTGCTTGTTGAATAGTGATAGTGGGAGGTTGCATCCTTGTCTTACTCCATGGTTAATTTTAGTTTCCATCTGACTTCCGTCTTTCCGTCATCTTTGTACATCTTTTATAATAGTGTTTGGGCGTTGGCTGTACGCAGACTTGAGATGTAGCGAATGAGTCAATGTTTATCGTAATTTTTTTGATAGATGTGTTAGCTTTGAGCCGTAGGGTGGATGATTTTTGGTATTTTACATACAAAGTTGCAGGTTCCGAGATCTAGCAACACCTGATTTATGAGTAGAGAATTAGAAGTTGAGCAAGGGTTAGATGACCTGAGCGTTGGTGGCGGAGTGGTTAGTGTGATTGCGCTGAAGCATGTGCATCGAGTGTTCGATCCCCGGCCGATTGCTTTTGACTCTCGAGGTTTAGGATATGGGTTTATCCTGTTTTTTAGTATTTCAAAGCGAAAGATAATGCATGCCGCCAAAGGTGGCAGCTTAAGCTAGTTATATCTTATTAAGGACTGAGATACCTCTGTAGAATTTTGGCCACAGCCGGGATCCGAACCCGGGCCGCAACCGGAATGGAAAGTCAGTGCTGTACTCCATGACCTCAGCCCGATCCCTCCCAGTGTCTTCCGACCTTTCCTTCCATTCCCTCTCTGCCCTTTCATTACCTTCTCATTAAATATCTCGCAATGATCCCGGGCCCTTCTTTCTCTCCCCCTTGAGCCCCGCCCCCTCGATTCTCTTCTTTCCTCGTCATCTTCATTCTCCAGACCCTCTCCCGGCCCCGCCCACTTCCTTCCTCCGCCTCTCCTCCACCCCTTCCTATCTTTCACGTTTCCTTTCTCTTTCATCTCATCTACGTCTCTTTTTATAAAATGTTTTTGCGTCAATCCGCCTCATCTCATTACGTCCCGCTCTCGTTTCTCTTTCACTCTCGTCATCTTCCTTCCTTTCCCTCCTTCACGTTACTCAATGCGCGATCATCTCGGTCCTCGGAATCCTTTTTTTTCTTGGTGCAGTGCGCTCGCTCACAATCAGTCCTCTTCTTCCTCTCTCTGAGGCTCATTCTTCGGATTGGTCTACTTCATGCATTCTCTTGGCTCTTGTTTCCTGATCTTTGTGGAGTTGGACAAAGAGATGACTTGCTCAGTCACACAAGATGGATGAAATTAATTTTGAATAAAATAGATGATCTCAAAATTGTCTTCGACTTGTTCGGTCATCTTTAAGGGGGCGGTATACCTCAGCCAAAAACGCCCTTTTAGTTCTGGCCTCTGCCTCAGTCTAGGAGAGATATTCACCTTCACCTCCATTCCCCGCTTTGGAAGACAGCGCCACTGACGGCACAGTGGAATATGCGCTGCAAGGATTCAGAAGAATGTTAATATCATTGGTTGTTCAATATAATCGGGGCCTATCTACCTCTAGTGTATCCTTTTTCGACTCTGCATACGATCTACCCTTCTTCATCCCGTCCATGAAACCTATTCTCTTTCTTCCCCTTCCCCGCTTGCCCAACATCCTTCCCTCTATCACAATCTTGAGGTATACCCCTCGCCCCTTATTACATCCTCCAGCCACCTACTTTGCCGCTCTCGAATTTCATTCAAAAGTTTCCTTTCCTCACCCACCATCTCTAGCACTTCCTCGTTAGTTTTCCTTTCCGTCCACCTCACCTTCTCCATCTTTCTCCACACCCAAATCTCAAATGCTTGCAGCCTATTCTCGCCCTCTTTTTCTGAGGGTTCACGTCCACAAAAAATTATAAATCCTGTCATTGCCTGACTTGTTCTACTACTCATTTACTTCACGATTCTCCTGTTTTAATTGATTTTGCTTCCAAGTGTAGGAAATTCATCACCCTCATCCGATATTTCCTCATTCGTTAGTATTTTTACTATAGTATGTACTTCTTCCTCGCGCCTCATCAGTTAAGGTATTTTTTTCTGGAAATGGTTTTATATCGGTGAGGAACCGAAATAGATATTTAGGTCTGTAAGTTGATTGGGTATTTTGGAAGAGAAGTATTGTTTTGTTATATCGGTGAGAAAACCTGTTGATTGATTGAATGCGCCGAAGAATCCTCTTTTTAAACGATGAAGATGAAGGTTATGTAGTTTACTGCTCTCCACTTGGCATCATATCAGGAATCAAAATACCTCTTGAACAATTTCCCCCTTTGGAAGGAAAACCTGATTAGTCATGGCGAAATTTGATGAGACTTGACAGCGGAGAGTTGGAGGTCACTGAGGGCGAATAAAGTGTTGAAGAATGGGCAGAGGTGCTGAAGGGCTCAGGACCTCTAGAATCAACCTAAGCGTCCTTATCCCTCCTTTGGTGTATGCTCTCCTTTCTCTGATATCATTCGCTGAACGAGTGAGCGCCACCAAGTTTTGCTACTACTATACTTTAGCCACAACGTCATCCCGATAGCCTCTCAGTGATTAGTCTTTCGTTTCCCCCCCATACCCTCACGTCAACTTCTCGCTATCCGAAAATGGATCGCCATTTCCTTTTGTCGTCAGTGGTGGCCCTACGTATTATTCCAGCACTTGATAGCTGGGAAACCAACCCTCAATTCGTGGTGCGCGATTGCTATTTTTTTTCAATGGATACATTACTTATCGTTCGGCATTCCGCATTCACTCTATCAACGCACGGAAGTTATCTTTTGTGTAAGTGACAGGAAGCGCGCCCCGACGGCTCAGACATTTTGGCGCGTGATTCATTGCGTCCTGTCACCAGTGTAGTTCCGGAAACTTCTTCCTATTTGCTATGCGCTGGGTTGAAGGGGGGCCGGGGGGTGGACTGCTAATGGTGATACTGTGCTAATTGTAATCCTATCCTCATGGCACTCCGTGCCAGTGGACTATTATATCTAGGATTCTTTCCTGTTACAATAGTGATCGAATTCTTGTCTCCAAAATGTTCATGGTAAGCCTTATACATCTTGCCCCTGGGTAATAGGTACACTTGGAAAATGCATTTCATTCATTCGCAGCTGGAAAATCCGGGTAGTGAGTTACTATTCTGCTGTAATTTACCCGGCAGCTGTTTTAGTCATCGGGGGACTGTTTGATTATTAAGCTTCAAGTACAGAAGTGCCTCTATTAAAATTTTTCAAAATATTATGCTGAAATTGGAATTTCATCGAAATTATACTTTTTCAATAAGTTCATAAGCCGTATGCAATTCAAAAAATGAAATTTAAGTTTTTCCCTGATCGCGGGGTATTTGTACACATGTGAGCAAATTTTGTTTGTTGAACACCTTCGCCTGACAATTCCATCTCATTACCGCCGTTTCGTATGGTTATAAATTATTTATCTTCAGGTTGAGTGGAAAATTCCGAGAGGTTTTTGGTTGTACACTGTAGAATTTGGAAATTTTTTAAAATGAGAAACTTAGTGTTTACTCACGAATTTTCAATTCATTTGACCTCGGTGTCTTTTAAATGACGCAATAGTGGTCAACTGTGTAAATAGGCGTTTTGAAATAGTGGCTTATTAAGTTTTAATTCAGTATGAAAGATATGATCATTCCTTTTGAAAATAATTGCTCATGTCTTTTAAGACAGAGCAATTATAATGGAACTAATTGTCCATATCTTAAATACTTAATAGCGGTCATTGCAGTGTGTATTATCTGTTATTTTCTTCTACGAAAGCCATCGTTCCTTAAATTGATTGAAAGAAGTCGAATTTTAATGGAATTCCTGCCCTGTTTTCCCCCTAGGAATGCCATTGCGTGCTTCATTTAATTTTATGTCTGCGTTTATGACCTAACCCGCTACATTTTTACATGTTTATAATCATAATAATAATAATTTCTTTATGCCTAACAGCCGAAGCCAATTACTAGGTATTTAATACATGGACGCGCACGCACAACCATGCCCAGGGAGGTGTAAATATCCTACCTAGGCGGGACCCGCGACCTTCGGTTTGGCAGGCGAGGACTTATCCGAGGACTTTACCCCGTGCCCACCGAGGCCGGCGATCAAGCAATATGGTAAAATATTCCTCGAATAGTTGTCACTATCAATCTCTCATTAGGATCGGTATGATTTGAATAAACCCTGGGAACTTACACCAGTCAATTTCACGCAGTTCGACCTTTCTTTGGCTCTGTGTAAGCTTCTGCCCAATTTTCTTACCGCTTTTAATCTTAGATTTCTCTTCACGTAATGCCTTCTGCGACTTTCTGTTATGCAGCTCCTCTCCTAGCTGAGGGAGTAAGGGTGACCGAAGCCCTGATATTTCTATTTTCGACAAATCTGTTCTTTAAGATCTTTTCAAGATCTTTTATTTTATCGAAAGCAGAGGGACTCTTAAGGTCCTCCGTCTGTAGAGGACCTTTTTTCCAACGCTTGAACTCCCGTTATACTGCCGTGAACTTGGAAAACTCTTCTTGGGAAAAGTTCTGAAGTAATCGACATTGGAACAACAGTTTTTAGATTTCGTTTGAATATTTTAATTTTTTACGTTACTGTAATTTCTCTACGAAATGACTGTGTGAAATTTCTTGCAACATTTTACTTCATCATGAAGTTTAACTCGTGTAAAATGTGTTTTTATTTCATCTTTGCATTATCGTCTTCTGTTGGACTATTAGGGATATTATTTGATTGCTGGGATTGGCTTTTTTTCGCAATGGAAACGACTTCTTAGTTCAACAGCAATATACAGTATATGTTGTTTCTCGTGCTCTTCATTATATTTGCCGCTTGCCAAAGACTCCGCAGCGAACACAGATAGTATTTATTATAATGAACCCTCATGCAATGCTGTAATGTGAATGTTTTGCAGACGGAAATTCCCGCCCCTGGAAACAGATTTTCATATCGCGATGAAACAAGCGTGCTAGCTTGTGGGACTGCATATGCAGATGCGCGAAATTTGCTTCCGGTACTCGGTTATTGTGTCATTTTATTACAAAAAGCGGCCTTGCGCTGGAGTCCATTGAAAGAGGGAGTCCTCGCCTTGTGTATACTTGATAGTCTTTCCGAGTACCGCCTAGCGAACAGGATTCACACCCCCGCACCTGAAAGCCTTCTTGCAGTGAAGCACACAATCTCGCGGTAACAGCCGGTGGAATTCATTGTAACGCCACCTTTTTTTTAATATTCAAGGATGATAATTATTCCCTGTAGCTTCGCTGCCGTGTTTGCGCGTCTTGGTTCTCCGAACTCACACCCCTTCTCTCAGAGATTATAATAAAATTCTCGCGTAATGTTTTCTTTATATTCTCCACAGGGCTCTCCAACTTCCATCTTTTTCTTCCTGTTCTCTTCCCCTCCGTTTTTAATGCGCTCTGTTCCGTCTCTAATCCTTTGACGTTTCCCTTGCTTTTTTTCTAAAAGACTAACCCTTTCTTACGTTTTTTATCAGCCAGTCTGGTCTGCCTACCGGAGAGAGGAAATGAAACCCGTATAATTACTCTCTTTCTCTGTCACATCTTTCCTTCAGTCTTTGGTTTCTCAGAAATGTCTCTTTTCGTCTCTTCTGTACATATGCTTTTGCTTGGAGTTTATACGTGTTTACTTTGTATCAGCTTTTTGAATAATGGTCAACACGTGTTCCTCTCTCATTAATTCTAAACTGCTAAAGTGTTTCTGGCTCTGGTCTTGCATTCCCGCGGAGTGGAGTTGTTCAAGGTGGAGTCTTGGGGCGTGATTACGAATCTTTATAGTAAGCGTTATCGTAATTTTGTTACAGCTTTTATGAACAAGAAAAAAAAAACGATTATCGTTCTTCATGCTACGCCTGTTCAATAACATCATTGTTCGAACAGCGAACATCATTGTTCGGACTGCGAACAGTACGCAACAATAGACGTTCGCATTGTTGCGATCTATAGCGGTTTGGAGAGAGAAAGGTCCATGATTGTGCTCTTTCTTTCATAAATTTATCGCATATTGTATACAATATTCTCTTTTTACACTGTTTATTGTCACTGAATGTATGCGCACTTAAACATATTCGTCATCATTATGCATTCTTCGTCTCTCAGCCCCTTTTTTTTAGGTCGTCTACCGTTTAGAGAATGCTTTAGTGCTGCCTGTTAAATCCCAAACACGGTATTGATGGTTTTCGACCTGCTTATCCTGTGCTCTAACACCAATTACAGCTCAAAGTATCTTTCTTAAGCACTTCCTAGTCCTTAGTGGCGTTCGAAGGTTCGGATTTTTCATTTCTTTTTCTTCTCTTTCCCGATTATTTGACTTTATTTTCTCCTTTCTCTGATTTCAACATCCTACTTCTTCTCGATACTTCTCACGCATAATTTAATCATTTTTCGAAATTCAACAGACAACTTACTTGTCCCGCTATGCCTTTCTCTCTCGTTCATCTTGACCTCCATTCTACTTATTGTATTCTTTCGTCTACCTTCATCCTAAAAACAAATTTGTCGACCCGTTTTTCAAATCATGGAAGCATAATTTTGTCAAGCATTTTCAGTTTTGAGCGTTGTCGAAAATTGAAAACAATATGTATGTATTTCGAATAAAATTGAAGGCTTGGAAAACTGACTCGAATGTCCTTTTATTCGTATCCTGTGTGCCTATCGAAATTGCAAACTGTTTTTTTTTTCAGATAGACGTCAAAATTATACCTTTCGATTCTATTCCTTCCAGCAATCAAACCTCAAACTGTATTTTGGGAAATACGATAGTGGGTGAAATAATGGGGAAGAACGTAAACATTCCGTCTAATCTAAATGCCATTATCACGAAAGGTTATTTAAGAGAAGCGTGTTTTTACGGGGAAACAAATTTCGGTAAAATTAACAACCTCTCCATCTCTTATTTTGAGGTATTATTAATAAGCAGAAGTGATTGTAGTTCAAATTCTTACATACCTTGGAAGTATCTCCTGCGGTCCACTTCTTTAACGGGGGAAAATTGTTAGTTGAATATGGATTTCTTGAAAAGTGTCTAAGGACATTTTGTCCCTTGATATTAATTTTTTAAAAGCTAAAGGAAGGAATCAGCCAAAGCTGTTCTTTTTAAACAATACGAGTGGGAAAGGGATTGAATTTAATATGGATTAGTTTTGGGTCACACTGGGGTCTCAGTGGAGCCTCTTTCGGGAACTACTTCTTTCCGACGGCGTACTGCTCTTGATTCTTTAGATTCTAGAGGACATTGCTAGCTATTTGAAGGAATCCTTTGCGTTTAAAATTTAAGACTGCGTGAGTAGTGTTCATTGGCGAGGAGAGGCGGCGTGTTTGAAAAGGATTCCATTCCCCCGAAGGATGCTCAAACAGTCCGGCGTATACCACCCCATTCCCAACCCACCCCCCCAAACATTTCGCCTCTTCGCCGGAGTTTCCCCTTGTTTGACGCGCCGTACCTCCCTCTTTACCCTGTTCGCGGAAATCCTATCAAAAATACACCTCAGGGAGCCGCCAACAATGAACCGTAGACAAATAACGAAAAGTGTAACAATGAGCTAATTAACGGAAAGTTCCCGTTCAGGCCATTAAGGCCCTCAGTCGAACAAGGGCAAACAATGGCGGGGAAAGGTGGTGTTGGTGGGGATGGGGGGGGGAAGAAGTTTGGGGGAGGGGGTTGGGAGGGAGGAGATTGGATGGGAAGGCTTTTCGCAGTCTTTGAATAAGACGTGCTCGCGGATGGCGGGTGTCTGTGTGTGTGTGTGTGGTTGTTGGAGGAATGGAATTGGGAAGGAGCAGGATCCGTTGTCGAAGAGTCGTGGCTCGTGGTGGTCGGAGGCAAAAGTGCGGGCGTGGTACGCAGAGAGCACATTGATTAAGTGAAAGGCCCCCATTCCATTTCGTTTATTTTAAGGGGTTTCCACGTTTTTGTGGGCGTTGGCACATTGATGTGCGCCGAGCGTCAACTTCTTTGTGCTCGTTTTTGTTTGTCTCTTAGTGTGGGAGAGAGAGAGAGTGAATATTCGCCGGGCACCGCCGCGCTGTTCACACTCTCAATGTACCGATCACCATGCTTCATTCATTCATTCATTGGTCGTTCAATCCTAAGATTGGTTGACTGCAGCCCTCCACCCTACCCTGTGTAATGCTAGTTCCTCTACCTCCTGGTATCTTCCTATGTACTTACCCCTTTATTTCGTCCATGAACTTATTTCTGGGTCTTTCTCTAGGGGACTTTTCGCTCTATTTTGCCGTCAATTATGTTCTTCACAAATATATTGTGCGTTATGGTATGTCCAATCCATCTGGTTCTTCTTTTCTGCATGGTGTTCCATATGATCCTTTCCTCTTCTACTCTTCTATACGCTTCATCATTTCGTATTTTGTCCATCCATTTTATCTTCAGCACCAGGTTTCGAAGCCTTCTAGTCTTCTCGTTAGCTTTTCCATAGGCCCATGCTTAGGATCTATAGAGTGCTGCGCTCCACACGAATGTTTTCACATACTGTTTCCTGGTTTGTAGTCCTATCGTCTTTGAGCAAAGGGGTTGTCTTTTGCGCACGTGCACCATTCTAATCAAAATGCGCGGGTTTGCTCTATCGTAATATTTAGTTTCTAACCCAGCCGATTTTCATTAGTATGCGCTGGCTTCGCGGGAGGAAAACTGGAAGAAAATAAAGCTCTATCATCAAATTAGGTGAGGAAAATTGGTAAATGTTTATAGTATGTTTTTATCAGGTTTATCAATAAGCAGATAATGTGTACGTTTGCTTTGAAAACATTTTGGAAATATTTTAGAGAATCAAAGGGAATACCGTAATCCTCATTTGATTCATAAAGGGCTGCTTGTTTGTTGTAATTAGGTGTTATCGTAGAGGGGGCAGTGTTACAATGGTCGTTCAATAATCCGTGATTGAATATCTTTAGACTTTAGGAATTATCCATGATCCACCACCCACCATAGGCGTCAGATTTTGCGATGATGAAAAAGGAATGATGAATCACGCCGTCATGTGTGTTGTAATGTTAATATTGTGCCGTATAAAATGAGTTATCGTATCCGATGTAGGAATCGAACTCAATTTTCCGTTCCGAAAATAGGAATAACTGTGGCAGGCAATTATCAGTCATCAGATTAATGTATGCAGCGACCGACCATTGTGAAACAGGCGATTCGAGTGTTTTGTTAGAATACCGGCGGTGGAGCTACCAAAATTATCTTGGGAGGATGATTTTCAGTGCTGATTTCGGAGTTAAATTGTTTCCGGTAAACTGATTTAAAATGGGTTCAGTGATTACCTACCTGGTGCTTCTTGCGGCTGCTGAAATGTAATAGATGAAATTAGAGTATGATCTCTATAAAGGCCGGGGAATATTCTCGCTCAAGCCACATAAAGGAGTAAGTGTAAACTCCATCATTATTGGTTGCGTTAGTATGTACGCGCGAAGGCAGCGGGAACGGGTCATGTGCGAGAATTTCTTCCCTCCACCCGAGCCTTACGGAGCGCGGCGAGGCGGGAAGTTGCTTGGCGGGGAGCCGAGGGTTGGGAGAGATAGAAGACGGCTGGAGGTATGCGATGAGAGGAGGTCCGGGGTGAGTTTGCCATTACGTGGTCCTGGGGTTCTGCTCGCAAAAACGTCGCTCAGCCTCCCCTTATGTATCTTGTTTGCATGGCTCTATCATGCAGATCGTAGCACTAATACCGCCGCCTAAATTTCTGTTGTACTTGTAATCAAGTCAAATAGTAGGTCAACGAAACAGAGAGGCATATGTTTTGGAACAGTGTTGGAGAGAAGAAAGTCAGCCCTGAGAAAATGGATGGAAATATATGGAAGAAGAGATCTCAGGATGATCGCAAGTTATTTTCGATAGAAATTGTGGAATAAAGGGGCGTATATTATACAATAGATGGGCGCGGTGCAAATGAATGAAGCAAGCAGAGGTGTCGGCATTATGAAGTAAATCAGTGGAACTGAATCTGGGCACGTGGGACCAGCATTGTTTTTAGAGTAAAATCGGGAGATAACTCAGATGCTAAGCGAAAATACCGGTTACTTTCCTAACTCTAAGATTTTTAAAGACGGCACATGAGTTTATCCTACCCGAGTGCATTAAACTTGAAGTGGTGTTCTCCATGAGTGTTCTCTCCGAGTTATCTTTTTTGTAAATGAAAACCAATTTCTTTCATCGTTAACGACTGCTGAACACCGGCGGGATGGAGTTTCCCGTCAATTTTCGCCTTCGGCCTCTACATGCATATGTACTCAGTACTATTGCCTTTTTTGGTCTCTGTAATTGATTCTCTTCAAATTTCCCTTCCTCTGTCTTCGCTTGTATCTCCTCTCTGAGCATTCTGTCGGATTTTTTGGTCTTTTTAGAAATTCCCGGGAACAATTTCCTCGCTCCCCTTGGCCATCAGGCGGTTCGCCTTCATCGGCCCTCTTTCTCCTCCTCATCCGGCTTATTTTCTCTCCAAATCTTCTCCACCTTCCCAAATCCCCATAAGCCCCCGTAACTACGTTCATCCTCTTGCCTCCTACGAGATCAAGTTTTCGAACGGAACGCTAGAAGTTCCCTCCTCATCGCGAATGTTTCTTTTTGCCAAGACAATTCCCCTCCCGGGAGATGTTTAAGGAGACGTTGAATTATTTGGTAAAGTTGGCTCGTTGATGGGACTTCGAAATACGCTCTTCTTTCGTCGGGCGAATATTAGTCGAATAACTGAAACAACCGACTCGTATGTCGGCAATTCTAAATTGTTTGAATGCATTATTATTTTAAAGTTGACTCTTTTCAAATGGCCCCTATTACCGCAACAGCGCCAACTTTTTCCTATAATTTTTCGCGCCATTGCCCCTCGGAGTGGTTGGAAAGGAAAACTAAGTAAAAGCAGGTTGGGAAAGAAGAAAAACAATAAACTGAAGACAAGCTAGTGGGGATGTTATGGGGCTATTTTTTATGGAGGGAAAGTTATGAAGGTGGCGAATGGGAGACCTCCTCCTGAAGGAACAGAGTTGTAATTTTGGCTGGCATAAATGTTACGGAAAGTATGAGCAGATTAAGAAGTATCTCTATAGTTTCTCATATTCGTAGACGTTGAGGCATGCTAAAACAATACCGTATTGTATCCACTTCCGTTGGATTAGCGTGAGTTTGGAGTGAGCTAACATGTTAGATGACGTACCTATTCATTCCAAATTAGTGCGCACATTACAAAAAGCGCTGTATTCGATCGATGTTGATGTTTTCGCCGTTCGACCTTTAGCGACAAATGCTAGTCAATCAGTCTATGCTCGTTATTGGGTAATGAGTTGAAATGGACTGTATGATTTTTGGCAAACGGGATCACTCCCACATGTATTGAATATAGACTAAATAAATTGTAACAAATTATAGAAAAACAAATAGGGAGGCACGTTGAGTTCTTAGTGTCTGGCTACACCTCAAGAACTGAGCAGCTCCGTCAGGTGGGCGAAGAAAAAATTTGGATGTTGCTGATTTGGTTTATTGGCAATTTAATGCTACTTTAACACTTAGCCTTGTACCTCTCGACATATACTTTGAAATAATTGGATGAGATATATGCAGATTTTCTGCTACACGCGAAAACATGTCTCATATTTTTATGATTCCTAATAAATATCACGGTATAATGCCGAATAAAGAACACGAATTTACATAATATCTTCGCTTAAATTTCGAACTCCGAGCCGAATGTCATAGGTAACTATGCTTTAATTGAGGCTAATATTAAAAAATTCAATTCTAGCATAATTTTTATAACATCATGTATGGTTAATTCCAAAGAATAAATCAATGTACGTAAGTGAAGTTTGGCCCAAGAATTTTTTTTCGGCTTACTTGGAAAATTATTCAAATGTGCACTCAATGACTCACTCCAACCACCTTAATGCGTTCTTTCAGCGCGTGCCGCGCTTTCCAACGCCCGAGTCTCTCCTATCTCCCATTCTCCGTCTCGTTTCACCCTTACACTCGCCCTCGCGTCGTCTGCTGCGGTTGGATGTGCGAGGGGGAGGAGTATGAGAAAGGGGAGGAAAGATAGGAGAGGAGACGCGGGCGAAGGAGGGGAGATAACGTGGGAACGGAATTCGCTCTCCTCATCCCCCTCGCGGGATATTTTTAATCAGCGTAGAGGGGAGAGAGAGGGAGGGAGGATGAAGATGTGTGGAGATGGGTCGGTTGGTCCTCCCTCGGGAGGGAATTACAGACGTCCCGCCCCGAGAATTGTTTTTGGATATCTTTCTTTCTCTCTTCGCGGGAGGAGGAGGAGGATTCTTTTCTTGGATGCCCCTTCCAACGACGACGGAGTTTGGCTTGTTCGTTCGCTTCTCTCTCAAGGTGGAGGAGAGAGTTGCTGCTTGTGCGAAAACCTTCAAAATTGCGTGAGTCGGGCTTATGGGAGCGTTTATTCCTCGGGGCCGTGGTGGTTAAGACTTTTGCTTTCATCGCCGTCGTAAATTCTATGCTGGAGTTTTGGAGGAGTGGAAAATCTTTGATGAAAATCGCCGTCTGCTACACCTCGGCGAAATTTGACTGTTAACGTTTCGGGGGATGAATCGTGTAAGTAGAGCGGCAAACAATTAGGGATTCAGCTGATGATTTGTTCTGCTCCTCCTCCTGACTCCACTTTCGCGTCGTAGATTTAAACTCTTGCCTTGGCGAGAATACTTTGAATACGTGCTCGGGTAATGAAGGCAAAACCCAGTAAATCCATTCCTTACAAGCTTGTGAGGTTGAATACAAGTTACAGTGTCAGGATTAACTTTTTGGAAACTCGACGCATGAAATAATTTCTCGCTTTGTACATACATTCCTCACTTTTTTATATTCACCGACCATGGTTTCGGCAAACAATGTCATTTTCAATCATCTTTCATTATCATTCACCTTGAAAATGACATTGTATGTCATAGTCTTGGTCGGTGAAAATAAAAAAAAGAGTGGAATGTAGGAAGCGAGGAATTAAATCATTTTGAGGTTGACATGAGTGATTTTGTATTTTAGTTGATATGGAGAATACCCTACCACCTATATTTCTAAATGTATGAGTTCTAAATGGTACAGATCGATGACTCCTGTTTAAGGAATTTTATACTCTCAGTTAGTCTCTTAAGATTCGTAGAACCTTTTATATGTATACTTAAATATTCATCTGCTCTTTTGTCGGCCAATGATGCTTTCTTGCTATCGTACAGACGCCCTTTCGTTATTTAGGTTGACGTATACTCTTTGTTTTAGGCGGTATAGGAAGTTGAATATCAATGATAAACTGAAGCTCGCGCCGGAATATCCTCGCCTGTGAACCTAATGTGAATCTAGATGTTGATGATACATTTTGTAAGTAAGATGAAGAGAAGAATATTCAAATCTATCGTCTAAATTACAGCTCTGTTTATATACTAGTACATTCAGTTGAGTGGAGCCTTATCGATATTTACCAAAGGAATATAATACAAAGCCTTGGCATAACGATTAAAGTTCATTGCATGTTAGGAAATGTAGAAGCATTCCCCAAATCTCACTCGTTATCGACCCAGGTTTGTGTAAGTTGTTTTATTTTTCGCATTTTTAATCTTATCAGCCCATTGCCAATGCCAATGCATTGGGATGGAGTCGAAAGGTCGTAGATGAAAGGAAGAAAGACTATGTATCTTTGAGGCCCAAAACTTCTACCCCAAGAGAACAATTCATTTTTTTTTCTTGAGAACAAGTCTTTTTTTTCTTGTATTTCGGCGGTAATGCCATCAATGAAAAAGAAGTAGACGGTTGTGGAATATGTGATACTAAAATGCAATAGTCAAAATGTAAATTTCTCACTTTTATACTTTTCCCCCAGCATTAACGTATAATGTGCATGGAAAATGCTTTTATGGTTACCAATCCTTTATTGGAAAACGTAATGTGGGATGTATTGCGACTGCCAGTTTCCTTCGTACTAAGATCCCTTGCTCTTATGATTTCTGCAGGTTTTAAGGAAGGTTATTTGCAAGTAACTTATTGAATAAAAATGTATTTACCCATCTAAAGATCGAGAAAATCAAACGTGCTACTTTTTCAGCTTTCATTCTTGTGTTACGAATCATTTATACGGGAAATACTTGTTTGAGAAAAGTCACAAGACTATCTGAACAGTTAACGTTTCATATCTAGAATACCTTATTAATGGAAAGATGTTTGGTTCCTCGTCACTTCGTTTAATCCTCCTTTTTTCGATCTTTCGGTCGATTTTGGATAGAGATTTTATGCGCAAACGCTACCTATCCGTTTTGCTTTTCCCATGGCGTATTTTCAGAATTTGTTTTTCATTTTGGGTTATAGATAACGGTACCGTATTATAGGAGTGAACTATCTGAAATAAATGAATACAAAACGATGTGAGGCACTTGATTGTATGTGTTCACGTCGTCCGAGACGACAAGGTCGAGCTTAGGACGAAGCCTCGCAATGATGAAAGTCTCGGTTGAGCCGTTCTCAAGTTATATTTACGCTGTTATCGAGTGGAGGAGAAACCCCCACCCCCCACTCCCGCCGAAGATGCTTGGAATTCTTGGAAGTCGGTCTGCGGCTTGTCTGCATTATTTTGAATCGCTTCGCTTTTAAATCTTCCCCTTCCTCCGAGCCGTCTTCCTTTCAAAATCTCGGCGTCTTGAGTTTCCGCTAATTATAGGTGATTTCAGGTTCTTCCACACCCCTCGCTAGTATTCCGTTAAATTTTTCCAAAGTGACTTTGAAAGGATTCGTGGTTCGCTTATCCGCCTGTATTATTCTTCTGCGAATTCACTTCCATCACTCGCCCGCGGCATTGGTTTTTCAAATGAAATATTATCTTCAATAATATTGGCTCCTGTAATTATCATCTGTAATCGTCATTCCTAAGATTGGTTTGCCGCAGTTTGAATAAATTATCTCGCACGAAAACTCTTACCATGCTGTTCGGTTCGCTCAGGGAGAAAATTGGAGAAATCTTTAAACCTCTCATATCAAAACTGTTAACATGTTGTTCGAGGAGCTCAGGAAGGAAATTGGAGAAACCGTTTTTCTCACCGACGAAATATTTAGCCAAGGGTTTTAAAACTGGGATTTAGAAAATTCCGTTACGAAGGAGTTAAATTGCGGAACGTCCCTATGTCCTTATAGTATTATCATCGTCACATGCATGGAATCACATGAAATCTTGGTAAGCGGTTGAAGAAGCCCAGCCCGTGCTAGCTTAAAGATCTTTTTCTTTGTTGGTTCCCTCCCAAGGGAGTTAGACTTCCCTGGCGTCCAAAGAATTACCAAAGGAATGCGGCAACAATGGGGAGCGTTCAAGAATCCGCCTCGGATTGGCGCAGTGTTATAAGAATGCGACGAATTCGTTTTGAACAAAAGGATTGAAGGCGGGGAAAGCCGGAGCTCTGGGGCGAGTGGAGGAGCATGTAGGCTTCATCCTCTGCCTCGGCTCTATTCGGTTCGTTATTGCACGCGTAGGTACCCCTTTATCTTTTCGTACGTTTCATCTCTCGAGTGTTCATTGTGAAACAAGAAATTAAAAAAAATTCGGGCGTGCGCTATATAAATCGGCGTCTGTACTGATACTACCGATGATTCGCGACATCTACTTATACAATATAACTTTAATTTATATCGGTTGACTCATAGACCGTTTGAATTTTCAGGAAGGAGTGTAGGATTGTGGGAAATTTTGGGCTAATCAGCATGTCAGTACACCACTAAGTATTCATGGTTCCTAAGATAATATTTTTGGGAACATCTAGGAACCAGCTGTCATGTAATATTTCGGTCAATCGAAAACGGGTTTTGTATGGCTTAATGGTTTAATGTTTTACTTTGCGCTTAAATGATTCTATCATGTAGCTTCTCCTTCATCCTTGAATTTTTTGTTTACCACTCAAAATTGAAAATAGTAGCTTAGATTTAGAGGCTAATCTAATGTTATTGCACGCGTGGGTACCACTTTATCTTTGATTTTTTCATTCTTTTTATCTCTCGAGTCGTCATTGTAAAACGAAGAATGAAAAAAAGTCGGGCTTGCGCCATACACATCGGCGCCTTTACTGATATTATTGTTATTAATGTTGTTGATATTAGTTTAGTTGATTAATAAGTGGAAGTAAATACAAATATAATTGATAGGGCAGTTTAGTATGCACAAGTTCCGGTCACAGCTGTATTTATACCTGTGGATAACGCGAACTTATGTTTAATAATTACCATATATGTATTAGGTATAGAGACTCATTTATATGGAAATTCATTTTGATTTTACATTGAAGATTATTCTAAATTTTTTCGAATTGATTTTTTTAATAAAAAAACTGTCTTTGATGCTTAGATGTTGTGTTCTGGCATTAAGTTTGTTTGTGGGTATCGTATTTGTCTCCCTTTCATCATCGATGTACGATCTACACATTCGTTACATGAGTATGGTAGTGACTTACAAAAAATCGGAAAGTTAAATATCGGTGTCGGTATTTATCTTGAAAAAGAAAAAGAATCTGACATATGTCCTGTCTTAAAAAAATACGCCTCTCGCAGAAATTCCGTAAGCCACCCTCGAGTGGAGCACTACAAGCTCACTTTTATTCTTTCCGCGAAGTCGCGATGCGAAATTGCGCAGTCTTAATCCCCTTCATAACGTAAACGTGGAGGAAAACACATCCGCGGACGAATCGGCCTGTTTTATCGTTGTTTTTTTTAATGCCCCACCTTTTTTTATTCAACCTTCCCTTTTATGTCGGCACTATGTGAGGGAGGGGTGTGGTGGGATAATAATACCGCATTATGCCGCGCTATACTTTTGGGAATCGATCACGGCCCTCCTCCTCTGCTCGTAACGGCGTCATTTTTATCGCCCGTCGAGAGCACTTAACAGATTAAGGCCGCCTGGAGATGCGATTATGAATAAAAATGGGTTTTGTCAGGAGGGAAGGGAAGGACGAGGTGGGCGGAATGGGAAGCTCGCTATCTCTCTCTTTAAATCCAGTGTGAGGGGGCGGAATGTATCACTCTGTGGACTCTCTTTTTCGTGAATCGATGGCGAATGTATGTGGTATTTCCCCCTAACCTCGGAACATTCCCTGTCGTGAACTTGTATTTGTGTTACAAGAATCGGGTGCCATGGAAACGGCGTAATGTTTAAAAAGTTTGAGAGGAAACGATGTTTTTTTTTCGACTGCGGAAAAGAAAACGTAATTTCACTGGCCCGACAGCATCGCCCAAAATTTATTGAAAATATGACTGAAATGTGTGGGAAAACAGACGAAAGTGCAACACTACTGCATTGAATAAAGCTCACAGTGGGACTTTGAGGAATATCTTCTTTATTCTGTGAGAAAAGTTAACACTTTATTGACTGTAATTTTTCCGCTAATAACTTCTTTGCTCCCCAAGGCAGTTTTTGTGAACCTCAGTCCCGAATATGGCGTAAATGTATAGAAACCTATGTCGGGCAACTATGCAGTTTCTGTGGAATTCACAAAGTTAGTTTAGTTTTACCTCTATTTCAAATTTCCCACTTTTGCTCTTTTTGGCGTTTTTTCTAAAAACATTACCCATTCACTTATGAAATAAATTTGTCGTCATCAGTTGCTTTGATTTTTTTAAAATCGAGATTCGGCGTTCATTTGACGCATGGTTAGTCCGTAATGGCCTTATATTGCTTTCCACTGAGAAAACTGTCGTGTTTTTCTCCCTCTTAATTTGTTTTAATGATTGCGAATATTGATCTCGATAATATTCCTCATGCTAGGTGACTATCAAACCGGCAGTGACATAGCTGAGCGGTCGTTCATCGTATAATGCAGCTAAACGTATTGCCAGAATGCAGCATTCCCATAGGGTGGCGACATAGCCTAGAATATCCAATTTTACTAGTTAGCATGAATTCCGCTTTTATTACGCTTGTCAAGGGCGTCTGTCTGCCGCGTTGTTGGTGCCAGATAACAATCGAAACCTAACCGGGCGTAGTTCTCTTAAAACCGCTGAGTTTCATGCTGATGGCGTGATTTTGTTCGCGAGAAGAACTCTGGCGTTTACCGCTCTGTGGTTTGGAGATTCCGTGGAATCTTAATAATGTTAGCTATGTCTTGCTGTAGCATTTAGTGAACCGAGCCATTTACGCCGGGAATATTTCCATTCCATCTTTAAATTAAACGCATTGTGAAAATCATGTAAAATAGTAAAACCTGTATTTTCGGAAATATGTTTGTGTGTTGAAGTTTTTAAGCGTCTCTACAAAAAATTATTCTATTTCTTAAGTATTTTTTTATTTTGAGAATCATTACTGTTTTATAATATCCTTGGAAATTCAGGAGCAGTTTGGTGTATCACTCCAGATACACCACAAGGCATAAACTAAACCATTATAGATTGTGAATTTTGCCTTTCATCAAAAACGCACGACAGGAGAAAGGATAATGCATATGCATATTTGAAACTAACCATCCAGCCTGAGAAATTTACGACAAAGTTAGTGCATCACTTAAATCGGCTTTAATTGGTAATATAAGTCATTAGAGCAGTATTTTAATGCCTAGGTAGGGAATATTGAAAGTATGTGTTAAAACAGTCTCAATAGCAAAAAGAAAAACGCTTTTAAAAGTCCGCGTGAAAGATTAAAGCATTTTTCAATCACTAATATGCTTGCGTTTGCTAGCCGGACGATCCTAGGGAAATGTCGTTATTAGAAATCGACGAAAAAAATGCCCTGAAATAGGCAACTAAACAACTAGATTTAGTGAAATTTTTATCAAATTGAAATGGCATACGTGGAAGGAGAAATAAGTAGGGGAATAAATGGAACTGTATTAGGCTGTACTTGGTGGAAGTGGTCTATATTCATGTTGAATAAAAACAATTGGTTATCTTCCACTGATTTATTTGCTGGCACGACGCGTTTCACCACACTGTAACATTAGTGAACGCAATAGTTTACGCCGGGAATATTTGCATTCCATCGTACCCAAGTAAACGCATGGTTAAATCATTTGAAATTGTAAAACGTGTTGTTTGAGATTATACCAAAATGTGGTGAAACGCGTCGTGCCAGCAAATAAATACGGGGAAGATTACCTAGTGTTTTTATTGAACGTGAAGTAAGGGAAGATCCAACGTGCACTGTAAATTTAAAAAATGTTCTATTGAATATTTTAAACTTCAACTTTGACAAGAAATGTAATAATTGATATGCATGTTGTGCGAGTGAGATATGTGAGTTGTCTCCCTTTTGTCATCCTTCCTCACCGACCACGCCGAGTAGACTCTCCGGAGGATCGATCCGGGGAGGCCCATAGGAATGGGGAAAACGGGGCCCACTGCTCAGCCCCTCCCCCTAACCTCCAGCCCTGTCCCGCACCCGGAGTCTACGCGCTTTCCTACTCCATCCGCCATCGCATCACCCCTTCCCACCCCCTTTCTCCACTCCTCCCCCCTCGAAAAATACCCCCCCCCACTCCAATTCTCCTCGCCAGGGTGGCGACGTAATCGAGAAATCAGGGATGTCTGTCTCTTTCTGAAAGAAACTTTAAAAACTCAGGGAAACCGTGGTGAAACCTCCGGGAAATTTGTGAAAAACGACCTTGAATATTTGGGATTTCTATGAAAAGGTCTCCCATCCCTTCCCGAAAGCTAATATGTAATTGGGTGTTTTTAGGTTTCTGATTTTTTTATAAAAAACATATTTCATGGCTAAAGTATTTTTTTCACGGGTCAATTGGGGGGACTACAATTATTCTTGTGTTTTCCCCATTTTGTTGATGCTCTAGACGATAGTTTCCTACTTTACTGCTGCAGAAATTTTAAGTATTTTTGTGATAAAGTTGAAAGCACGAAGGAGAACTCGGACATGACATTAAGCGTTGAAACGGATTATGCCAGAAATTAAATGTAAGTGGATTTGAACATTAAATATTTTAGCTACAAATTTTATTGATGTACATTTTTTCCCGGTTCCAATGGTGAAGTGGCCCATTTATGAGTGATTTCTTCGGATTACTGAGGATTATTATATAAGTGAAATCACTTGAATGCGTCTCTTGTGTAGAGATGTTTGAAGGAATTGTAGAGTATTTGAAAACCCGAGAAATAAATGGTGTAGGGGATAACTAGGGAACTTGAAGAAGATTGAAAGATAAGGGAAGCATCTGGGAGGTTTCTTGTCAAGGCCTTACTAGCCGTAGGTGCACCTCCCAAGCATGACTGTAGATAATCTTTTGGGGGAGCGTAATTTTCTTGTGCGTTTCCGACTGATCTCATTCTTTCAATTAGAAATCCAATGGTAGAGACCTGTTTTTTTGTTCAAATTTCCTATTTGTACATCTCTAGTACTACTAATTATCAATTATATGCCGATACAACTTTCCAAGTTTGATCTCATTCTTTCAATTTGAAATCCGGTGGTAGAAAATTTTAGTTTTTTTTCAAATATCCTAATTTTATTTCACTGGTAATACTTATTATGAATTTTATGTCCATGCAATTTCACAAGTTCGGATTGAGTTCCGCCTTGAATAAAACCCTGTTCTAGGTATCCTGCCTTTTAAAAATGTCAATGCGGACTTTTCCTTGTGTCAATTTGGAAGCAAATGAGAAAAGGTAGTTGAATGAGGTTCGTAATGGTAGGGAAACATGCATAATGGTAGGTAAGGTAATGTTACATTAAGCTCCGAAATTTGGCGGTATCTCGCGGAATTTGCTATTCTGTCGCTGCAACGTTCACCTTTTCTCTGTATTTCAATCCCGTGGATGAGAGGGTGAGCACCTTTGAAATTCTTTGGCTGCTTTCTTTTCGTTGCTTAAGGCTCAAAATCCGTCATTCCTTTATCTCAGATGTGTAGGCGTGTTTATCGTGGTATGTGGTTGTATGAGGTACTCCCATCTTGGTGCTGGATTTTCAGCATTTTCGCTGCTTAATCTTTCCCAACGGCAGCTGCCTACATAATCAAGGACAGATGGCTGATATCATTAATTAAAACCCAGTTGACGCTTACGTTTGACTCTCCTCTCTTTATCGTCTCAGTTACTGGTCTCTGTTTGTCATATATATTTTCCTCTCTCATATCTTGTTTATTTCTTCATGATTATGCGATATACAGCGATGACAAAGGGATAGCGGCGGCAATGCCGAAGACGCAACGTGGGGTCGAAAACTGATGAGTTCACTCATTATTCTCTCTTATCTATGGACTCTACCTCAAGGCATTTCATTAGTTTTCAAGATGATAGCCTTCGGAAGACTTGATTGTGATATTTACTCTTCGCTCGCCGTATTCAGCGTCGACCTGTGGTTGGTTTTAAGGTTTTTTTTTCACCGGCACTAGCTGTGGAACAGTTGCACTCCAGCCTTCGGAGGTGTGAAATTAGTCAAGAGTTTCCACTTATTGTAATTGAGTGTATTATTTGGCCTGCTGTTAAGGATAGTCATTGTCAAATATCTTTGGTAAAGCGGCCCTAAAAGTCTTAGTTGGCAGGTCATATGTTGTCTTTGAATATTTTAACTTCAAATATAAATATCTATGGTCGAATTTTATTTTAACTTCCCGGTAAAAGAAGCTTTGATTTTTGTCGTTATTCTACGGTGTGATTTAGCAATTTCTCTTTGTAAATTGGCCATCTGAATAAGGAAAGGGTATGTAAAGCTCGAATAATCGCTAGAGTGGCGTTAATGAAATTAAAATTGAATGTGACTACAATTCATTCCGACTCCAGAAATTGCGAATATGACGCTTTCTCCACTTACAAATGAAACTCATTAGCTAACGGAGGGGTATCTGTTAACCATTCCCGTCGTTAGTGTTCATTAAAGTTTTTAAAATTCAAATTAGCTCTGCTTGTACAATTATTTCTTGACTTTCATTTCTCCAGTGGTAAAAAATTGTTTCACTAGCATAACTTACGTATTTATTCTGAATGAATGTATGTACACGTATATATAATTTATGATTCTAATCAGCCCCTGACGATATAAGTGAGTTGACTGTCCGCACAACATTGAAAATGTTAGGAAAAAATATTTGCAACCGTAACATTTCACTAATCATTAATTCCAAATTTCCTTTTTCTTCTGAAAGAATTCTCAGACTGCTGGAATCGATTTTATGTCATGGACGGTAGTAGGAATACTGTTCGCTGTATTAGCGTTGTAATGATAACTTAAGCGCATTCGAACTTCATTTAAGTGACGGCGAAAAGTATATTTATGAAATAATTTTCGTGTTTTTTTTCATGTGATGCATTTACTATCAGCGAAAGAGGAAGTAATAGGACGGAGCTGATGATGGGGGCCTCGGGTAAGGATATAAATAAGAGGCTTGTGAAGAGTTTGATACGGAGTGCAGCGTTGTATGGAACAGAAACGTGGACTTTGATAAAGAAATTAGACTGCAGGCAGTCGAGATATAAGTGTGCAGGTGGAAAAGGGTGTTACTGTAGACGGAAAGGAAGACAAACGAGGATGTGCTCGGTCTGTTCAGGGAGAGAAGGAAACTTCTTGATGATATTCGGAAGAGGAAAATTAGGTGGTTGGAGGAGGAAATGGGGAACGAAGGGTTGCTTAAGGTTGTAATAGAGGTGAGGATTTTGGGCGAGCGGGGAACGAAAAAATAGGTTTTATGAACGAAATTAAGAAGGATAGGCTGTATGCTGAGATAAGGGAAGTAATCTTATAGATTGGGTCCCTGCTCTTGTAAAACTCAAAACCTTTTCGCGAATTTCAATTTTAACCAACCTTAAGTTAGTTTCAGCGAAATAGTTCTCTAGTCATAATAGAGACCATTTTCGATTATACGTTTTAATTTTACCAGTTATATAGCTCATGAATTAAATACTGCATTTTTAATGATGTAATAATATAGTTTTATATGACAAAAAATATAAGTAATTAAATGAAAATATCTGAATAAGTCTTAAACTTGACTCTTTTTTTCGTGCGGTACGCTTGAATTTCCTTCAAAACGGCGGGATCCTTGTGATCCCGAAGAATTTACTGTGGTGACAGGATGATTAATTTTCCAAAATAGTTGCGAAAGCATACAAATGACTAACTGTTAATATTTTGACGAGATATAGGTGTTAGAAACTCATTTCTTAAACAAGCTCTCTCTGGAGTGTATACCCATATCATTTCCCATGCAAAAAGGGCTGGTATTTTTCGCAAATATCTCGGAAAGTAGGGTGGTAAGGGGTTTAATTTTTGGTGTTATTGGAAGGGTGAGTATTTTTTCTTTAAAATGAGACCTTATTCATTTATTTCTAGGTGAAATGATATTTCGCTCAAACTACCTTAACCCTAATTGGTCACACTTCAGTGGAATTGCATAACGATCACACTGGCTTAAATACACTAGTACCGAAAAAGTGATATCCTGCTTCAATAATAAGTTCTAAAAACCTAAAAAAATTATTTAGTTATTCTTTATGGATCGCAGAAAGAGGTGTCAGTTTTTCAGCCAAAAGTAATTGTTTAAGTATTGTAAAACTAATCGCCAAAATTAAGGAAATGAAAAATCATGTTTTTTTTACAGAATTGATTTTGAGCAAAAAACCATGAGGATCTATTCCTGAAATATTATATTTTAATAGAAAATTGTTTTCAATACTCATCGCCGAAAACGCATATTTATTTTGAAGATTGAAAAATTTCGAAAAATAGAAGGCCTTTATTTTGCACGAATAATTAAAATGAAAGGAGTAATAATCATTATAACTAAGAAACATTATGCAAAATACGTTTTGTTATAATAATTCATGGTTAGAGTTTATTAAACCCCACATGACCAATTAGGGTTAAATCGACGAAGTACCAATGAATAAATAATGTATTCTCCTATATTTTAAGAATGTGGAGGAGAGTTGATTTAATTTCTTTCCAACAACCGAGCGCTTTAAGAATGGCGTAAATTTCCGCATGAGTGAATCATTGTGATTAACTCCCTTGGCTATGAATTCCGTACATCATCCCCGGTGTGTAACAGATTCGGCCGTTAGCTATGTCTGCGTGTGTGTTTGACTATGCGTTTGTGTGCGATGCGGTGTAAATGTCACGGGATAACAGCACGGCATCTCTGCCACGACGCTGTGTGCACACCCGTTTATCCGTCGGCTCGTTTGGCCCACTGAGATAGTAACCTCCCTCTCTCTCTCTCTCGCCTTGTGTGAGAGAGATAGATCGATCCATTCGATTTGCATCAAGTCGAACACATTCGAGGTCGGCGCCAGTGTGTCTTCACCTCGACCCATATTACCCGCGGAGATGAAGATGTGAGTGCATTCGGTGCTGCCTGCAGATGCTCTTGCCGTTCTCGTCACGTCACAAAAGGGGGCTCATCTCTTGGGGGGCAAAGAGGGAGGTTTCATCTAGGAAAATTAGAACTGTCCCAAATGCGGCCGTCGCTCAGCGGGGTGAGGAAAGTCTGAGAAAGAATACCCTCGCTTCCCTGTTTTAAGGTGGTTGGAACGCGAACAGTGATGAGTCGTTGAGTAGGTACTCATTTTAATAACTTTTCAAGTAAATCGAAATGAATGCTTTGACCGCACTTATTTTAAGTACATCAGTTTAAACGTTGGGAATAACCATACATGCTGTCATATAAATGATGGAAGAGCTATAATTTTAAATTTTCGTCTTAATTGAAGCATTGAATTGAGTTTACGGCGCTAATTCTAAAATGTAATCGAAAATAATTTATAAATGTGTTTTTATTCGGTATGATACCTTAATGTGTATTTTGAAGCGTAATAAAAGACAAAAGGTAACAAATAGATTTCTTGAATATGTGGTGATTCAAGTATTTCACTCACACCCAACGTTTCGCCAAATTCATTTGCACTATTTTCTTTTCTCGGTGCAAAGCCCTGAGGATGCCTAAAAATTTGGCGAAACTTTGGCTGAGAGTGAAATACATGAATGACCACATATTCAAGACTCTTTGTTATTTGTATTGTATATTGGTCAAGAATGTTATAATTAATTTATAATAATAACATGAAATGCAAGTTTTCGCATCTAGGAGTAAATCTGTACATATGTCATCGCGTTATTTCGAAATGTATGTCAAGTGCGATAAGTGTGCGTGTTAAGATAATATTCATTTGCCAAGATACCAAATCGGTATCATGCAATTGTTTTCGCTTATATCTATATATTACACTCGCGCGTATGAAAGTTTCTCGCAAATCTGTATACAAACGAAAATCGCCCCAACCACCTTGAACTATTGATGGGCGTCTTGGAAAATGTATCAAATTGGTGCTGGTAAATCTATATTTTGTTTTCAGTAGACTTAATCAAAATATTCTAGGAATGGTCCACTAAATAGATTTATTCTTTACGACCCGGGTTTCGTCACATCTTTCTCACATTTTAATAACATCTTCAGGTGACACCAGTGGACCATTCCTAGAATATTTTATTTAGTCTACTGAAAACAAAGTATAGATTTACCAGTACCGATTTGATACATTTTCCAAATTGCCCATCAATGTGACAAAATCCGGGTTATTTAGTGGACCATTACAAGAATATTTAAATTTAATCTATTGAAAACAAAATATAGATTTAACAGCACCAATTTGATACATTTTCCAAGACGCCCATCATTAGTTCAAGGTGGTTGGAGGTGATACCCGAAGATGTCAATATGTGACGAAACCCGGGTCGTAGTGAATAAATCTATTTAGTGGACCATTACTAGAATATTTTGATTTCCGATATGGAGAGGTTCTACAAAGTCAAGCCTGAATTTATTAGCTATATTTTCAATAGACTAGTTAGAGGAAGCGTTTCTCTCTAGAAAAAATGCAATAATAGCGATTAGCTATTTCAAGCGGGAATATATATGGGGAAATTACGGGAGCATCCCAAAAATGGACTTCACGAAGCAAATAATGTAGAATGTCCAAGTGAAAACATTATGTGAGATTGAAGTAGTTGTCAGAGAGGAGAGTGGAGAGCTGCAGCAGACCAATCTTCGGATTGGTGACTGGTAAAGATGATGTATAAGTATGGCAGCAAAATTCAACGAATAGTTCTGAAGCTTCGTCCTCGTATTATGCCCCTCGTTGTGGACATATCTCATATCTAGACTAGCGCCACTCTCAGCACTTAAAACTAATCGAAAGATTAATAATGTGGAATGAAATTTTTCTCGAACAAGAGGTCGATAATTTTTGTGGGCTCTCTGGATATGCCTGTGTAGAAACAATGTATTTATCTGTATTTATATACATGTAATCCGTAAATATAGATATATTGTGCTTGTGGAAATGTTATTTAAGGTTATTCCCAGTACCAAGTGGTTAATTAGTCCTAATGTGGATAGATTCGAGTCGATTTTTAAATTGTATTATTTTGATGACGAGGTTTTCTTGTCAATCATGATCGGGTTTCGGCCTCATCTTCAGGACTTGATAATGGCGTCCAACGTCGAAGCTAAGGTCCAAATTGAAAATAAAGCCGTGTTTCGATTGAAAATGAAACCGCATCGAATCGCCATGTTTAAGTGTTCATTCTACAGTATGAATGGGTTGCACTAAGATCCAGAACTCTCCAGAACTATGGATTGATCTGTATTCGCATTTTAACATTTAAAAAATTGTTTATCTGGGATACGTTTGGTTGGTTCTTCTTGAAAATAGTCCAGCAGATAACATGTTTAAAATAAAACTATCGACCTCTTAGGTCTTAGTTTGGAAACTAGTTTTTTTCCGGGCGAAATAGAATGTCGCACCAAGCTGGCTTTGAGACCCAGAACTATGGATTGATCTGTTTTCGCTTTAAAAATGTTTTAAAATTGTTTATCTGGGATACTTTTGGTTGGTTCTCCTTGAAAATAGTCCAACAGATAACTTGTTGACAGTAAAAATATATTTTCGTGTATACATCATAATTATTATAATTAATATAAGAAAAACATAATTAAATACTAGTTTCAAACCTACGATCTCAAAGGTCGTAGGCTGGATACTAGTTTTTTTTCCGAACGCAATAGAACGCCGTATGACGATAAACGAGCTTTTGCCCGTTACTGCTCTCAACCCTATTTTAACCCCCGTTGGCGATTCCGATATTCCTACTCAGACCATTCTTCTGTCCCTTTATTCCTCTCTCGCACATTACAACCGTCTCTCATCATACCCCCCCCCCCGTCTCTCTACCTCCCCTCAACCCCACTCTCTCTCTCTCTAATTTCTCCTCTTTCACGTCCCCCTCCCCTCATACATTCTACGCCCCAAGGTCGAGGAAATTAAATTCTCCCTCCCGGAAAATGATTTGTGCGGTATTCCATGTGTTTTTTTTTCAGGGTTGCCGGGACGATCCCTCCTCCCATCTCCTCATCGTCCTTTACCCTTTAGGATTCAACCCTTCCCATCGGACGAGCGTAATGCAAATAGTCTCTTCATCCGCGGTGAGCCGTACTTTTTATCGGCGTTAATGAAATGTTGAACCTGCTCATAAATAATGTTCCAGTGAGTCCCGCTTCCTTTTATATACATTTATATTCAAAAACAGCAAGATCGTTCATACGACAGAATTTCGCTTCGATTTTTTTTTACGTTGAGTGAGAAGTGATTAGGAAAGGGGTGAATGGGAGAGGAGACCTTTTTTTCTGCCCTCATTCCCCACCTTTTACTCCATTCAGGCTTAAAATGAGAATAGAAATTGTAGCACTTCTAGTTCAAGGACTAGGTTGGCAGCTACTGATGACTCGTAATAATGTAAGCGAAGCCAATATTAGAAATAGGTGAAATTACCTCTCAGAAGGCCGTGCTAAATTTTATTCGCTCGTTTGACTGGAAATCCATGAAAGTTTAACGAGTTGAATATGTTCGGGACCTTGAAAGTTATAGATGCATAAATTAATACATGCGTATCGCCCTTTTCCCATATGTGGTGGTCACAATTATAAGGCCATGAATTTTGGTGTTACATCTGTTAAACTAGCTCGTGCTCTAAACGATTTCTTCTCTATTTTTCCTACCTTTGCATGCGTCTTTAAATTTATTTATACTGTTGCTGACAGTAACTAGGCTGATTAACTACCTTCTCTTCTGTAAAGTTAGAAATTGGCAAAATTATGACACCTGTGGTCTTACAAGGGTAGTCATTGAATTTATAATTTTACCTTTCAGAAGAGTATGATGCCGATGAGTTAATTCACCTCTTGTTAGACTAAAATTAAATTATAAATTGTGCGAGTTTACGGGTTTGGTTTCCGATAGAGACAGTTTAAAAAACTAATTTCATCTTGAAATTAAATTCATTGGTTGTTCAATCCTAAGATGGGTTGACTGCAACCATACATCCTTCCCCATCTAATGTTACTTCCCTTTCCTCCTGGTATCTTTCCCTATGTATTGTCTTATTTATTTAGTCCATGAGCTTACTCCTGAGTCTTCTTCTGGGGGCTTTTCCCTCCATTATCCTTCAATTATGTTCTTCACAAACCCATTGTGTCTCAGGCTGTGTCCAATCCATCATGTTCTTCTTTTCTATGTCGTGTTCCATATATTCCTTTCCTCTTCTACTCTTCTGTAAACCTCAACATTTCTTATTTTGTCCGTCCATTCTATCTTCATCATCCTCCTCCAGCACCTGGTGGAATTTTAAGTATTGTATTAAATTTATGATTGACAGTTAACTTAGTACTACATGGCAATTCAGTTCTACTTACTGCGGTAATTGGCTTACTGAACTAATTGACCTTGGGGCACGTGGTGACACAAAATATTTCACTAGCTATGTCGCTAAAAAATTAACAATGTCAATGATGAGACTTTGACGGTGACATCACTCAAGATACGGTGGTAGATGTGCTTAAGGTCAGTAACATATGCTGGTTTTGCAAACGGGATAACTAGTGTGGTGTCTCAGCATTCCCTACCGCACGTGTTGGTAGACAGAGTTAATTCTCGAAGCGTCGAGTATAATGAAGATGGAACACAGTCACTTCGGGAAACTAGTATATTTAACAGAAAATAGCGAAAGCGCCTGATCACACGTTCCCTCTGTCAATGCGGGTCAATATATACGTATACGTAGGTACATGTACATGAAGGGGCATCTAATAGTCCGTCACAATTAGACGTCCACAATTAGACGACGAACACTTCAGTGAACGATCGGATAAGTATCCTTCCGCTCGTTATTACACATGGAACTCCATATAACTTAAAGAGCTCCTTCCAGCACGCCGAAGAACGCGAAGGAGAGCGAACGCGAGGATGGCGAGTAATCGTGCCGGGCGAAATGACGACATATCACAACGAAGTCGCAATTTTAAGTATCGCACCGTTCGAAAGGCTGTGCACGTGGAAGTTACTGCCATGACTGTAGCCATTCAAGTCACTTGCAAGTAACACTTCGATGTGTAAGCACGGTGTGCACGGCCGTATGGGTCGACAGCGATAGGAGTCGACCGCGTTTAGCGCTAGCAAGGAAAATATACGGGCTACTACATTTCCTGCTGATAACATTCTGCGAAAAATTCACGCCACATCCTTCCAACACACGCACATGAGGCCTCTAATAATATTGTATTTAGGAGTAGCTGTTGATGTATTTTCCCCGCATATCCCTATCACATCTCCTTCCCGAAGTGATTAATCGGTCAAACGGATACTCCTCCGTCAAGGTCGTGCCTCGGAATCGATCCGCGCACGTTCGCCCGCCCCTCGGCCAATTCATCCCCTAAAGGTTTTTTTTTATCATCTTCTCTCTTTTTTATTTTTCTCTTTTTCGACTTCAACCCATGCTCCCCTCGCTTTTCTCTCCGCAATTTCTTTTCATTCCTCCACCAGCGATCTCTCGGCTCTACCTCTCTCTTTTCCCTCTCCCCTGCTTCCCTCTTCAGAAAACCCTTTCACAGCGTCCGTCTTTCTCTCCCGAGTCCGCGTTTATATCCATACACTACCCTTCTCTCCTCTCCCATGTCGGTCCCATTGTTTTCTCGCTTGCCTCCATTTCCATAGCCTCTCTTCAATGCTTTTCAACCACCCCTCTTCATTCAAGACCCCCTCTTTGCATTTTCTCCTTGCTCGCTCACTACTAGTCCATCGTCTCTTTCCCTCCGTTTCCTCCCCCCCCACTCAAATTCATGCGGAACCCTTGCCACATTAATGCAAAATCACCTGACTCAGCACCGTATTTCCGATAACTTCGGGGCCCATCTCTCGTTCTCCTCCCCATTAGAATCTATAGGAATGTCATTACCCCAGATTGGAATAATCTATTAGGTAGTTTTCAGCGATCTACTCTCTTTCCCGGGGCTGACGATATTTCTCGGGTTATCGGTGGTGAATGATTTGGCTGACTTAATGAGTTAGAAGTTGGAGCGTGTTCATTACTCCCGCTGAAAACAATCAGTGTCTCTCGAGTTTCGTATTCCCTCCCTTATGACCACGTTGTAAGCGAGATGTCGAAGCTAGGAATTATTTGATCCTATAAAATTTCCGCCGCGTGTCCATTTTTTAACGATGGATCAACCGCTTATGTGATTGATGCTTGAACTTGAAATGTGTTAGTAAATGCTTTGTCTTCTGTTCCGCACTGGCCTAGTAAACACAACTTTGAGAATTATTATATCGTAACAACGAGTCTTTGTAATTCATTAGGAATTACCTGAAGGAATAGTGCTTATATACCGAGGCTTCGTCGATCGGGGTCGATATTATCGGTTTCAACGATGGAGAATTTCAAGTTTAATTGATTAGGATAGTTAATTATTTGAAGAAATCCTTCTTGAGGCGCTTATAGTTTCATCGCTCGCACTCTTATGTAGTTTCATATCAGACCAATTCTTCCGTTCCGCGTTGACCTTGTAAACACAACTTTGTGAATTATAATCCCGAACTGCCAGTTATTGCAATTCATTAGTAATGACTTGTAGAAATTGCGTTTGTATGCAGAGACTTCGTTGATATTTCCGGTATCAACGATGGAGAATTTTATGTGTAATTAATGAGGATAATTTATATTTTAATGATATTTTTAGTTGAGGCGCTTTTAGTTTCATCGCTCGTACTCTTATCTAGTTTCATGCCAGATCATGCTTGGCCCATTGTTGCAAGTTGCTGTTTGGGTGGTTGTTGGGGGAGGTGAGCCGCGGTTATTGTCAATGGGGCGAACAAGGACATGTGAGTGGGGAGGTAAGGTAATGGGGGGAGGATGTAGGTTGCATCAGCCTACTCGTAAAGAAAGTTGCCGGGTGGTCCACAATTGAACTTCAATTGCAGTGGATGGAGTAATTATGCCCTCGAAGTTCCCTCCGCATTGCATTCGAGTTGGGATCGGGATACCACTCCCAGTAATCAAACCTGGCCCGTGCTCCTTATGGAAATCCGTTAATCTAGCCGCATGACCAACCCGGTCCCCAAATATTGACCCATGCATGTATATGTAGCTTAAGTTACGATACGGGAGTGACAATAAATAGTGAGTATCGTGGGCATCAGAATCCCACTGAAAGGTACCTCAATAAGCGGAAACCAGGTTTAACCGAAACTATCAAGAAACACGGTAATAAATTGCTGCCCGTAAACATTGTGAAGAAAAAGTACAAAAGAAAATATTCAGTTATTTCAAGAAATGAATTAATGGTGATGTACAGTTAATTTTTTTCACGATGCAGTGTAAGTGACGTTAAAAAATAAAAGCAGTACGTATTTTACCAAATTTACCTTTGAATTTCATCCATCAATTATCTGAAAAAACCGGTCGTGTGTAAGGGTGCCGCTCACTTTATTTCGGTTGAGCTTATGCCGTACTTTTCGTAGTAGTAGAATCCCATTGAAAGAGATCTCGCTAAACGGAAACCAGGCTTAACCGAAACTATGAAGAAGCAGCGCAATAAATGATTTAAGCTGCCCGTAACCATTGCGAGGAGAAAAATATGAAAGAAAATATTCAGTTATTCCAAGAAATGGATTATTTTTTATGTACAGTTAATGTTTTTTGCGATGCAGTCAAAGTGACGATAAAAAAATAGTAGCAGTGCGATGGTTTGTAAGTAAATTTACTTAGTAATGTTCCACAATAATTTTTATCATTCCGACCTAGGTTTCGACTCAAGTCATTCTAAGGTGACAATATTATGCCACGAGCCCCTTATATACATTGTCAGGGTGTTGGGGAGGCGAAGTAGAAGATGGGGAAACAGCCAAATGGGTGGAAAGTGGGTGACTGGTCCGAGTAATGAGAGGGGGCGGGGGAAGGTTTGAGTATTGTTTAACTTTACTTGACTCGAAACCTAGGTCGGAATAATGAAAATTATTGTGGAACATAAAGAAGTGAATTTATTTACAAACCATCGCAATGTGGATCCACCTAGTGAAGCCTGAGAATTTCATATATAAAATTTCATATATAATTTTCACCAAATTTACCTTCGAATTTCAACCATCGATTATCTGAAAAAAACCGGTCGTGTGTAAGGGTGCCGCCCACTTTATCTCGGTTGAGCGAGGTTATGCTGTACTTTTCCGTGCACCGTGTAACATACGTGCACCTTTAAAGGGAAACGCAATTTTATTTTCCCCCCTTTTCCTTCCCCTCTCAAGGGCACGCACCTACCTAGGCTAATTGAATAAATTAGTTCTTTCTCCTTCGGCTCGGCCTTTCTCCACCCTTCCTCCTGCACGCCCTCCCCCCTCATCCCCTCCCCTTACTCTCGTGAGAGTCCTTTCTCTCCCCCTCCCTCCATCCCCTCCTCTCTTCTCCTCCCCCCCCCACCACACGAATGCACCCGCATATCCCGCCTTTCATACACGTACGTGTATGTATGTGTGTGCACTCCCCACTGCACTGTGGTGCGCAGTGCACACACAAACACGCCGCGGTGGTGCGGGGAAGAGACGAAGTGCGCCCATGGACGCTGTGTGCCGCCCATCGGCCGAAACACCAAGCGGGTGGTTTCACTGCGGGTGTCCGATCGAAGCCCTCCCCGCGGCCTCGAGGCCTCCGAAGGGAGAGAGGCTGGATGCTCTCGCTCATCCGTCGTTACTTTGATTGCGTTATTAATTCGTTTGCGGAGCGGTGCCGCCGCACCGCCCCGCGGGCGCGGCTATAAAATGTATGTGCCACTGCGACCCCTCCCCTTTGTGGAGGGAGGGTGGGGTCATCGAAGCCGCGGTGCCCGTCCTCCGTTGCGCTCTCTGGGGAATGGAAAGACCTCTGCGGGTTCGATAAATTTACGTTCACATGGAAAGTTGAAGGCGATGGATGCACTTCAGTGTTCTCAACTGTCGATTCGTAACTTGTGAGGACATGATGGAGAGGAGACCCAAGTTATTGAAAGACAAACGAAGGGAATGTGTGAGTTCTAGAATTAACGGTAATTTGTAAAGTTTAAATATTTATTGGACAACCGGTTTCGTCGAATAGTCGACGTCATCAGCGATGATGTAGATTCACCTGATGATGCCGACAATTTGACGAAACGGGTCGTCTAATAAATATTCTACGTAAAACTTTACTTAGTTTTACTAATTCCTGAACATAATGGAAAAGTTGTACAAAGTTAAGGCTGAAGCTATTGATTTTGGATTGTGTGAGGTTTTCTCGGGCTTCACTCTGATTTATTTATTTGGTTGCTGCCAACGTTTCGATGGAATATTCTTCTGTTATTTTCAGTTCCACGATTTCCTTTAGTGATACCCAGCTCGCGTGCAAGGCCATAGGCTATTGGGAAAGCCTGATGAAGGAAGCCATTGTAATCCATCCATCCATAAATGTTATTTATTAGTTCTAACTACAAATGGAATAATTTATACACTTCTCTTATGCATAAAAGATGGAAGCTTTAGATAGCCTTATAGGTAATACCTGTGCAAAGGATATCTTCAATTTACACATACATACGTGGCCAGCAGATAGATAATTAACAATTGGTATATAAAAATTATGCATATTAGACCAGTAGTAGTCGAACTATCCCTATAAACGGAAAAATGTGAGTATTCAATTTAATACATGCTGAGTAAACAGCCATGATTTGAATGTAAATTCCAAGGTATATGAATAGTAACTGACGTAACAGCCATGGGTAACTGACGTACCATTTAATTCTATACATATATTACATATAATTTACATATTAAATATAATTTATCACCAGATGGTACGAGTGAAGTGCGTTTAAATTTTAGGTAAATGATGATTACTCGTGAAACATACCGTTATCATTTTCTCATGAGAATTTTATATTACACTTTTCGTGTCTTATTTTCTATAGAATTGCCGTGCGTTTAAAAATACTCAATGCCCATACAAATTAATTTTTTACCCGTAGGGCAACAATGACATTGTGGAGAACTGAAAAGAATATTGGAAAGAATTGTGCCGCAGAAGAATGACGAAGATCAAACGTGGGGATAGAGTGGTTGACAAAGAACGTCTTCGAAGGGCCTGCTAAGAAAGAAGCCTTTAGAAAACCTGAGCTCAAAAAACTTGGGGATAACTCACCGGATGTGTTCTTTGGCAGGATTAGCTGTTCAAGTAAATTTAGTTTATGAAAAGAACTGCTGATTAAGCCGCATTAGGAATTTTTTTAGAACGGGAAAGAAATATAAGCAGACTTGCTGGAGTAATCTTGATATTTTAAACATGATATTAGAAAAAGAATATGTAATTGATATCGATACATGCTAGTCAAAGCGTGTTGTAAAGTGTTTAAAATAACCGTAGGGTAACGCAAATCCGTGATTGGTCCAATAAGGTTGAATTTTCTTTGAGATAAATATAAAACTTAACACAGTTATGTGATTGTTCGTCCTTCTATTGCGGTGTAACTCCCCTTTTCAGCAAAATCAAAGCATTCGTACCGAAAAATGATGAGAATATATCCATTTTTGCTTACATTCCTCTTATAATTGCCGTTCCAAAATTATCAAATTCTTTCGTTAAAATATTAATTGCATTAAAATAAGTGACGCCCATCTCTTATCATGTTCCGCATGAGAAAGTGTCTAATATTTGAGTAGATGAAGATGAAACGGTAGTTAGAGGTGTTAAGATTTATTTCTTTTTCAAGTCTTTCATTATTGCTTTAAATTACTCAAATATTCATTTCGTGGGTAACCTCCAGTGTTTGAAGGTAGCCTAAACGAAGGTATTTCCTTTAAGGATACAAAAGCTTCCATTTTTGTATGTTTAAAGAAATTGTATATTTTTTCTTTTCTTTTGTTGGAAGTAATAATAATCATTTTCAATTTCTTGATTATTTTATAATTTTCTCTCTGAAGTGAGTACATCTCGTTAATCGACACGTTTAGCATCAAAGCTCAGAGGTAATGAGACTCACTGCTAAAATAACGATATTGGTGGTGAATTAGTGGTCGTTACTTCCCTCCTTCCACCTGCAATTGTTTTAGGGAATCGCATTCATTATCGACCACTTTCAATATTTTCGGAAGTCGAGAGATTTTCTCCATGTTGTTGACCGGGCATAGTTATGAAAACGATTTGTTCGCCTTGGACCTTGGGGTCCTGAATAATATTGGTGCTTTGTTGCCGATTTTTTTTTGCCAGTCGTCGATTCATTGTGGCGGAAAACGCGAAATCGCGAGGCAGGAAACGACCGAGATATGGAGCTCACGAGGGATCAAGAGCGCCCTCTCGGCGAGCGGGAGTGGAAAGAGGGCAAGCGGTTTTGTGTCGTCCGATTGATAACTGATTATCCCTTTCTTCCGTGGACATCGGGCTGGATTTTTCAATGTTTTTCCCCTTTTTTTATTTCCCCTCCCCGACGCCTTTGTGTCGCCGCCTCTTTTTAGCAACCCCTCTACTATCTCTCTGCGTGTGTTTTCATTCCAGGATGATGTTTTGTTTTCATTGTCTCCAAAGCCGAGAATGCCTTTGTTGCTGGCGTGTTTGTGGATGTTAGGGGGTGGTGCGTGGGAAAGGGGGGAGGAACTGTCCTCTTTCATTCTCTCCCTCTTTATATATATTCTCCCATCCTCCTCTCCCTGTCCCCTCTCACACCTCCCTCCCCCCGATTGACCCCGTGGTCGGATTGCCAGCTATTTATCGCGCTTTATCAGGAAGGGTACAGGGCAAGCCGACGGCTTGTCCCGTGTTCATCGCCGTCCCTTCTATCCTGCGATGGTCAAGAGGAGCGTTGGGGTCCCGTCGCGTTTATCGAAACCGTAAAACGCACACGGACGAGAAAACAATCCCACAACGATTTCTCAGATATATTAATCGACCGATGACGATACTGCTGGTATTCGCGATATCTACCAATCCGATATCATCGGTAATCATCACCGTACAGTTAGGAGTTGAGTGTAGCAAATTCTCCATAAATGACTTACGTTCGACGATAGGTTTTTTGCAGAGTCGTCACGAAACCGGTCTTTGAGTGAAAGATGTTTGTTGAAGAATTTACGAAGGGTATTTATTCTTCTTGTATCTGTAAGGAATTCCGTGGAGTAGAGCCAGCTTTATACGTCCATCCACGACTGTATTCGATCCGGAGATTGGATCGCTGAAGCTCTCCATTCGCCTTTCTACCAATCCCGTTATTCATGAATGGTTCTTCATTTTTATTTTCCTCATAATTATCGTGGTATATTCTTCCTTAGTTTCTATTCAGCAGTTCTTCCTCTCTGTTCTGCCTTTCATCATTGTTTTTAAAAATCCGCTATGGTTCATATTTTGTGAAGTACTCCTTTTCTTCTCTCTGTAGAGTTTTCTTGCAGTGTCTTTTTCTCCCGACCCACCCACGCACAGGCCAGAGTGATTCTCTGCATTCCTGATTCCATAGGAAATTTTTGTGTGAATTTATTTGAACCAAATTTTTAATTCCTTAAATTTTGACTCTTATTCCGTAAATGGAACTCGTAAGGACGTCGTTTGTCATTTTATAAAAATTACAACTGATTTTTACGACACTTTTTTGGCGTCCTTGGACTGAATTATCTTCTCAAATTGAAATTAGTGGACTAAAACAATATGCTTGTTCAAAGAAAATGTTTTCATGTAATTAATCAGTAATGCATGTTATTGATTTTGAGAATCGTGCAAAATTCCTGAGAGGAAAAATCATCCGCCTTGACCGGGATTCATGTTGCATACATATTATTGATTACACCGTTGATTAAAAGATTTCTAGTAATGGGTGTGTGAACAGTGTCATGATATCAGTTATGTAATTGTATCGGCATTCAATGTGATAGTTGAAAGCATCGGTATCATATTGTATCGAAAGATAATTGAATCGTGCCAGACCTACTTCACGCTAACACGCAATAAAATCCCATCCTAATTCATTAGCTGAGTGAGTGGTAACTAATTTTGACCCCTCCTCATCCCTCTCGCCGCCTCTCGTCCTCCCGTCATTTCCTCTCTCCTCTTCTCCTTCTGTCAGCGTGTGTTCATTCCGCGCCAAGGAGGTCGAGAAGAGCAAGCCGAAAGGGGTTTGTTTGCTATGTCAAAGGCAATAGTCCACCACTGGGTCGAGCTAACACGGCCTCCTCTGCCCCTCCACTCATGTCTGAGGCCCTCTGTATCTCTCGCAAAGAGCGTGTTTTTCCTCTCTTGTCACGGCAGCCGGTTATTATTATTTTCATCGCTTCAATGGAGTCCGATTGATCCCCTGTGTGGACGTCTTTGTTGCATTCCGAGCTTATCCAGGTTGAATGATGTGCTCCGCTGGGATGAAGAGTACATATGTATACATACCTATGTGAAAACTAGTGTTCGAACCGCAGTTGTGGAAAATTGGTCGTGATGGACTTCTTCGATGTCCTCTTTCTACCCCTCGCGTGATGGGGTGAGCGAACAAGCGCATCGTTTTACGTTTTCGCTCGAGGGAAGAACATCCCGAAATTAATTCACAGGTGATTTGTTTGTACGTTTAATGAATGCTCCTGAATAACCTAATTGCCTTTTACCTGAGGCAAGAGATTGAAATAGTTTTTGCGGAGAAAGAGAATTCTTGTTGTTTGCAGTCAAAGATAATGAATAGCTAATTTTTGTATTCGCTTTTAATTATGGGAGTATCAACCATGAAAAAACACCTACATTCAATCGGTACCGCAATAATGGTGGTATGCATTTATTTTTATGTGCCCTATTTGCTAAGTTTACAATCAGTTTTATCGCGTCATCTGAATCCAAGAACTTATAACTCTGCTCCCTACCCAGTTGCTGAAGTAGGCAGGCAAAGTTATGGTTGTAAATTACCAGCGACTGCCGCTGTGGATACCGCGGTATTCGTTGGTAAGGGGTCGTGCATCAACTACGTTAACAACATAGGGATGGAGGGAGTCGCTTGAAAACCTACGGTGGGTAACGAGGGGGAGGGAGGGTCCACCCAAAGTAACTTAGCTGTTACTATACGCCTGTTTACGTTTCTTACTCGTTATCATCGCGTCGACAATGCTATAGTTTAACATGAGGAAGAGCGCGTCTTATTTCAACCTATATTTGTCTTATTTCGACCTATCCCTAACAATAAACTCACTTAATAATTGAGTTATTTTTGGATTGAAAGTTTCATTTGTAGAGACAGCGTTCGAGGGGGGGAGGGGAATACCGCGTTTGTGAACGAAGGAGGGGAGGGGGTAAAGAAACCACCGAAAACGGTAACGTAGTTTATGCACGACTCCTAGCTCGCATTACAAGTATATGATTTTCATAATATTATTTTTCTTCTTTTTATCTGGATAAATCAGGACAGCCCTCGGCTCATTTCCTTATTGATAGTTTAGCATTCCTATTTTTACTAAGTGAAATGAGGTGTGTTGTGACTGACTACGCGAGGAAATCCCTTTAATTATTGCTCAACAAAAGGTAATGTAGGGATAAAGTAGGCGATTAACTTATTTTAGTCTCTTGGTTTTGAGGCACTGTTGGAATTTTTCCGCTTCTTCTAAAGTATTAGCTCTTATGCTTGTCTAAGAAGGGATTTTTTTCTGCCTCATTTAATGAACCGCATTCAAGACCCCGCCATTTCAATCATCCGCATTTACGACTCCCGGGCTGGCACGAATCGTCATGATGCGACCCTAATGAATAGATGGTTGGGAAAAGATACGCCCTGCGTTAAATGTCGGATCTCTCCCGTTGTTAATAACATACCTGAACATCTCCGCCTGTCGTGAATGCATCCATTCGTCCTCTGATACCTAAGCCCGTTTGTGTGGGCCGCCAATGGGCTTGGTCCCTCGATGGGATGATGATTGCATCCACTTACGACGTACTTTTACTTTTTTTATCCTTAATTGGCTGGCATTAGTGCCTTGTAGGATTGCAAATAGCGAGCCATGAAATGAACTATGCAATCGGGAATAGTATCGCCGTGATGTGGAGTGCGGGCAAAAATTATCCAGTCCTGAGTGGCGCGTTTATTTTTTCCTGGAAAATGATTTATAATCGTTTATTTCCGGAAACAATTTAATCTTTCCTAAGGAAAATGTCCCTTCACTTGTGATGTGGAAGTTCTTCACAATTCCTGTATTCTTTTTCGTAGATAACACCGTGAAAAATATAATAATCACTTGAAATCGTTTGCATAGACTTCGTGTTTTATTTTTCAAAGAGTAATTCATGAATACTGAGCCTACAATTCTCTCTTGGTAGAGCGTGCCTTGATGCCATTAAGCTTTCGACGTATGATGTAAGGTAATCCGGGGTAGTTTTGTGGATCTTTTGTTTTGGTTCAATTTTCCTTGGATGGAAAATAAGGGTTGTTCCTACCCAAGGACGACTAGTATATATGCAGTTTATGGAATGGCATGCTTCCCCGTATTTACCGACGTTGAAGTCAGCATTATTTTCACCGTTGATTGGTTTGTTAGAGTTCTCTAATCGTTCCTATACTTCTTTCTTGCCTTAGTGCGCATTAATGCAGTATAGAGATCGACGTATGATGAAGATTATTTCAGTGTAATTTGTGGATATCCTGTTTTGGTCCTATTTTCCTTGTGTGTGGGGGAGACGTTCATCCTAGGCTGAAGGGATATGTACAATATTCATGTTTTAAGAGATGTATGCTTCCTCAAAAATGCCGATGCATAAATCAGCATTCATCTAACCGTTGATAGGCTTGCCTATACTCTCCACTCCGCTCTTTTTTTGCTAATCATGTAGTTCCTTCGTAATTCCTCATTTCTACATCCATCATAATTTGCTGATTCCACCCATGGTCTTCTTCGGTTATTCTTCCCATTGTTCGTTCTCTAAACTGTTGTTATTTGATGTCTGTTGTTTCGTAGAAATAGTTAACTCGTCCTTCTTCTTCATATATCAAAGGGGTTACAAGTACTTCGTGATTTTCACGAGTAAGTCATTTGATAACGATTTGTAACGTCGAAGCTTTGTGACATTTTTACGTGTTAATTATTGCAAATAGTGTAAAAATCCATGAAGAATAAAAACGATGGTGGGCGATGTATCTTGATGGAACCCACCACTCCAAAAGGGTAAAAAATACTTGATAATTTACAACTTTTTTTATTATCACCTTTTACATCAGAGTGTGAGAATTACTCAGAATTTTTTAACTTCGTGTCATGTGGAAGTACGTGTGATGTGGAACTTCGTGTCATGTGGAAGTACGTGTGTATATCACATAGTTACCTCTCCGACAATTGATCCTATTCTTTGTAGGTTTTAAACCTGCTTCGCAATACGTGTTTTGTGAACATAATGGGAATTATTAAAATGGTTACAGACTTGAAAATATTCAAAAGGGTGTTAGTGATGTATTTCTCTGTGAGGAGGCCGCAGGTGTACTTCATATGAAGAACTTGGTCACCGGACTGATCCTTCCTTTATTGGAACTGTATAGCATTTCGGCCATTCCATTGGTTTTAGTCAGGGGGGTCACGATTGCACCTAAGTGTAGCCTTCGCGCTTTACACACTCGGCTGGCTGTTTGCCTTGTGGGCTAAACAATGCCAAGCATTCAGCTGGAGGTATGTGGCCTCAGCGTGTTTCACTGCTGGTCCAAATAACTTTCTGCGCTGACCCGAACGGCGTGTACCGGCTTTCTCCTTTACCCCTCTCCATTGGGTGAGGGTGCTTTAGAAAGAGGTTCAATCATCTGGGTGTCCGAGTCCTCGGAGCGTCAGCAAGTTTACCCGACAACTCACCGGGAACCGGGCGCGCATTTCGGCGAAATATTTTACCTCTCAGCAATTCATCGACGCTTCGTCATTGGTGCCAATGCCAGGTTCTTCCACTTGGGCCGGTCGAGAGCACTTTCGACGTACGTGATTCTGAAAGCCTCGTCCGTTGAGAGTTCCTAGTCGTGGCTACACGTTGAACGAGATGACTGTAACCGTTCCGAGGAAAGGGGGCAAGTTCGTTGAGTCATTTCCCGTGAAGAAATGTTCGGACGACCGTGCTACGAATAACCTGTTTACGAAGTTGTTTTTTTTGTGACCGAAGTTCTGATATTGATTCCGGAAGTCAAGTTAGGGAAGTGTCACCTCAGGATATTTGGTCTTCGCGTGGCGAAATTGGTTGTCCTCATGCAGGAAACATACGGAGACAGGAAACTGTCGATTCACATTCTTAAACAGGCTTTTACCATTTGGAAATACGTTTTTGAATGGATGTGTGATATCATTTTCTTTTTCGTCAGCAGAAAACTGTCTGGCAGGGACATTTTTTCCCTCACGCTTCCTTGTATTTTCGTCATTTCCATTATTTTTATATTTCTCTACGAATGGGATCAATCGTTCTGGTCAAAAAATTAGATAAAAATGGATATTTTTTCTGCCAGATATTCACATTTATTATTTCTCACTACTTAATTAATCATTATTTATTTATGTCGTGTCAGGACTTTAAGGTAATAAATATTCTTTAATATCGTGATACTGACGAGAGATATTTTTGCCTGGACATATCTGATGATTTTTTCGGGTATTTATCAATGGTTTGAATGATCTGGTAATGCTTAATGTTGGTATACGTCGTTCTATTTTAGTTTTACTCCACTTGTGTGGGTCTTTAGAACGTTATTGCTCTACATTGTTTTTCTAATAACCCCTTAGCTGGTAATGCACTTGTTTTAATTATGAGTATCCGCATTTCATATTTGAATCAGGTTGCGTGATAGCTTTAAAGACTCAATTCCAGTTTCTTTTACTTTTTATTGAACACATAGCGTAGTTTTTTTGCGTCTTGTCCCCAAAAGGTAAGTCTTTTAGAAATTAATCCATGCGAAAACTTGGCGGACTCAAATCAAATGACGAACGTCAGATATAGACGAGCAGTGTCTTTTGTTCATATGTCGTAAAAACGTAAAAGGATTCGCGGAAGAGAGAGAAATTCCTCCATTCGGAGTTGCTTCAGTCGCTGATTTATTAAATGTTGACGTTTCTGAATCATCGCTAGTGACGGTGTAACCTTTTCATCGACGCGCCCCTGTCGTGGAGCTGCTATTCGCCCAGTGCACGCGTGCTTAATCCCCGCGGAGCTTAATTAATTCGTGTGCCAGTCAGAAATCCACGTATCTCATCTTCATTTGCCCATATTCCGGAGACGAAATCCCCAAGGCCTCCCGCAGAATTCCTTTGTCTTCCCTTTCTCCCATCATAGGCGTACATATATATGTCGCATTCCTGATTTTGAAATCACGCCCACACAATCAGGGGCTCAGGGGAGGGCCAATCGCCCTAGTCAAATTCCGGGGTGTCACCGGGGGGATGCGCCCATGGGTCGTGGGGGACGGGTTGAGGACGGCGGTACGACTTTACCCGGCTGATAAAGTACAGCGCGGGTTGTCGACCTCCCCCGACACTCAATCGGTGCCCCTCCCCCTTCCCCTTCGACGCCCTGCCCAAAAGGAGCATCGCTTAGGTGTGTGAGGGGGGAGCGGGCGGTGGTGTAGGGGAGGGAGGCGTGTAGGGGAATAGGGTCGGACCCTTCCCAAAAATGGATTTGGGACCCTTTTGCGAGCATACCCATTTTAGGATCGTCGCGGAAATCGTGTCCATTCTCCTCTCTTCCCCGTCGCTTTCCTCGACCATTCCTTCCTCTCTCTCTCTTCCCTCCCTTCTTCTTCCTCTTCATTTATCGTTTTCTATTTTAATGTAGAGCCCTCTATTTGGGTAATTTGAGCGAGATAGTTCTCTAGTCATGAGGGAAACCATGTCCGAATTACACGTTTTAATTTCAGCTTCTGTACGTAAATGTTGCTTTATTATTGGTGTAACAATATACTTTAATACGTTTGCAACTCTTAGTAATTAAACAAAAATATCTTCATAAGTCTTTAATTTGACCAATTTTTTTACGAGATAGGTACGTTTAAATCTCTTTCATAGAGGATGATGTTTTGCGATTCTGAAAAAAATACTGCATTGAGTATATGATTTATTTTCAAAAATAGTCGAAGGAATATGCAAACGAAAGACTACCTTTTGGACGAGATCGAAGTGTTAGATATTCCTCGGTTAACAAGGTCTCTCTGGAGTTCATTCACATACCATTTCCCATGTAAAAAGGCTGGTATTTTTCGTCAAAAATCTGGGAAAGTAGTGCAGTAAGGCGTTGAATTTTTAATGTCATTGGAAGGGTGAAATATTTTTCATTAAAATGAGACCAAATTGATTTCTTGGTGAAATTATATTTCCCTCAAACTACCGAGAGTGTATAAGGTATTATTATTTCAACATCGCATTCCGATGTAAATTTTTGATCGCAAGAGACATGATGTATCGCCTGTTTTCGAATCATTCGACGCGGCTGATGAGACTTGTTTTAGGACTAATAGGTAATGTATTGAAGAGAATGGACGACACTACTCAGGAGTGAATGTAGACTGTTCCTCCCCGAAGGCATACGAATTAATTTAGAGCATTGCGAATGTATGTATCGCCTTATTTCCATTACACCATAGTAATCGCCTTTCTTCGCTTCAAATTGCATATCGTGTGGCATCGTTTTCATGAATGTATTGAATCGCACTTCGTCGCACATCTCTTGCATAGCAGTTAATCGATATGCGATCTTTCGCTAAGCACGGATGATTAACTCATCAGCTCATTGACCGTCGATCTTCAAGGACCGTTGAATCTGATCAGGTCGCTTATTTCCCACTCTCTTTATTCTGTTTATATCGTTTTTCTGCTATGGCTTTCTTTGTTTTGCTAATACTTGACGCAAGTGTCCAGCGTAAGAATTGTATTTCCTCCTTCGCAGAAAGTTTAAAGGCCTCTTATTTCCCAGAACTCTCATGCTATTCTGTTTGTAGCTTTTTTCTGTTATGGTTTTATTTATTTTGCCAATAGATGACGCAAGTGTTCAGCGTAAGAAATATATTTCTACCTTCGCATAAAGTTTAAAGGATCATTTTCCGTTATATAGATGTATTAACTTTTAAAAGTTTCATGGAAAGTGTCACTCTGCTTAAGGGTTAATATCGCATTGCGATATCTCCGACGTATGGCAGTCGTTGTGCATCGCAGTATAGTTCGGCCTTACATTCTGCCTCCTTCCCATTCATTCTCACCGCCTCTGCTGACGGCGATTTCGGGTCCCTCCCTCACTCCTTGTTTACCGCTCTCTTCCTTCCCCCCACACTCTCCCACTCCCCCCTTCATTTCTCCCACTCTTCCCACCCATCCACTCCCCCTTCCCCTCACACCTTTTCCGTCGTCATCGGTCAAGCGCCCGTGCCTGTCGCCTCGGCGACGTCCTTGCCAAACACTCTTCCTCTCTGCTTCTCCTCTCCCTCTCATTCTCTCCGCGTCATTCCTTCCTGTCGAAATATTCCTCTCCACCCGTCCTTTTCCTCCATACCTTCGCTTCCTCTCCTCCCAGAGAGCTCGTGCAGCGGTGTAAATTAAATATCGCCCGCGGATTGCCTCTGCTCCGATACCGATCTTACGGTGAACAGCACCGTATGCCGTCGTTGTGTGGCTCACCGTCCCCTATTGCGGTGACGTTTTGAAAGTTTTGAAACAATCCGCGCGTTATTTTGTTCTCGAATTGGAAACTAAAAACGTATTTTTTTTTAAATTATTTGCTATTAAAGATAAAATAACTTCGTCAAATAATGAGGTAACCTATAAATATTTAGTGCAAGTAACTTTTACTCTCCACTGGTCGTTTCACAGATCTATTTATTGTACTAATTTTTTCTAATAAAAGTTATTTTTACTTATTAACATGGGCCACCACCAAGTTGAACCGAATTTTATTTCATTTTATGAGGTAACCTGACTGGATCCCAGACCAGAGTTGACTATCCATCACTTCAATGAACTGTCATTTAGCAGTAAATATTTTACTCTGTAATAAATTATATTTTTCCAATTGGATCGCACTAAAATATTATTTCTAAATTGGTATGAGAAGAGTGTTTTTTTTAAATTTTAGAAAATATTCCACAGGATTTACTCTTCCTTATTTGTTCTGGCAGTAAATGAAAAACTGTAGGCGCCAAAGACAAAAATAACATATTTTAAACGAAGTTATTCGGGGCTTGTTGGTTGATTCTGATTGATTGAACAAACTTTATTGTTCTTAAGCAAACTGATCCGTAAGAACAAAATACATAAAATTAGAGTTAAAGAACTCTCTGAAGGATTACAATGATTTAATTGCTGATGAATTTACATATATGTAATAAAACTAACAAATATCCGTAAGAAAAACAAATAAGCAGAAAAAGAGAAAATGAGTTATCAGTGTAACAAAACAAACAATTTTATGGCAACAATCAATATTATGACTTTTAAAATACTATGTATATAACACTGAAATTAATGAATTAGGTGGAATCAACTAACAAAATTTTGGTCTATTAATAATGAAGTTCGTTCGAAGAATCTTGCTGGGTATCTTACGAACATCAAGCATCGTGTTCTATGCGCCTCCATCTCTCTCGCACCGATCACTATATATCACCTCATCCTCGGCCAACGCTCACGTATTCCTTCTCCACTTTTTATGTCCCCCACTCCACATCCGTCCCCTAACATTCCCGTCCTTTAATCTCTTTTCCTCTCTCTCCCTCTCTCGGATTCCATTCGTTCTTTCAACTGACCACCACACACTCGCGCACACACATATACCCTTTTCGGCCCATCACTCAGCTTCCTCCACGTATTCCTTCCACTCTTCCTCCTGCGCTTTTGACGAGCCTCTAGTTTGCCTCTCATCCCTCTGGTTGGTCCTCGCGTCTCGCGGTTTTCCGCGTGACACACGGCGTGTGTGTTTTTTTTTCGTGCCCTTGGCGTTTTGGCTCGTGCCCCGTGCAGTGGGAATTCTCGCTCGGTCAAGGGCCAGATCTGGGCCAGTGACGCCCATCCCTTCGGCTCTGGCGAGCGCGCCTAGCGTGGATTTCGACGGGAAAATACCGAATGTAGACTTCTGCGTGTCTTCAGGAAATTGAACGTGCAGCACGTCCTATCCCAACGTTTCGCGTACATTTTAAGGTGTGTTTGTCTTCAGTCTCCGTGAAGTCCGGGAATTGAAGCTTTGGGCGTAGATGTGTGTGAAGAAATGAATTCAAATTTATGTCTATTTTTAGATAAAAAAACTGCGATACTTACCGCGGAGTAAGTTTATCAGCGTCACCTGCTAGCGACCACAAAATTGAATGTACTTGGCGGTGAAAAATTCATTAGTTAAGACAGATTCCTGTCCAAACGAATTATATTTTTCACCGTCAATTTCACTATCTTGCATTACATTTTTTATGTCTATTTTTAAGCTTGGTGATTGCTTTAAAAATGTGTTTTCATTTGTTGTTCTTTCATAGTATGTTTAGATTAGGTGTGATTAGTTATGTTTCAAATCCCTTGTTGTTTTATTCATCCCAAATTTTCTTCATTTCATTCCCATTGGTTGTTCAATCTTAAGATTGGTTGACCGCAGCCCTCCACCCTCTTCCATATGTAGTGCTAGTTCTCTTACCTGCTGGTATCTCTTCGCATGTACTTTCCTCATTTTTTGGGTCATGAACTAATTTCGTATTTCTCCTTTTATAGGTATGTATAATATGGTGATCATGAACCCGGTGGTTACATTCCATGGCAATGCACCTTCCACACTGGCAGGCACACACACTGGCATCATCCACCCGACAATTGGTTTGCCTAATCTCTCAATTCTACTATCTTAACTGATTACCGCTTTATTTCTTCATAGGTCATTATTTTAACATAACTCATTTTACATGCTATTTATTTCCCCCTACAACTTCTTTGGTGCTTCTCACCATGCGTTGTTTATTCCCTAGTTGTTTTCATTTTTCATTTCATTTTAAATCCCTGTGAATTTTCAGAAAGTGGACACCAGTTTTTTCCGTCCATGTCGCCGAGTTGTCTGTAAACATCTACTCTCCCCTGCCCATTGCTGGTGATTTTTACTTCATCTTTTATTCGAACTATTTTGTAACGTCACAATTATATTGCCCCAAATATTTTCTGTACTTCTGCGTCAACCGTCAAAGCTTAATTGTGACGAAATTACTTGCCCAGTTTATATGCTTTTCTTAAGTGCTGGTTTATTTCCAAGCTGGTGTTGCAAGCTTCAAGTTTTTTTTGCGTGGATTCTATGCAATATATCATTGAGATAGTTGCTTGAGATCCGGCGTTCTCACGCATATCTGTATTACTTCATGTACTCTAATATCCCTCTGAAGTATGTGTTATAAAGTCTACCTTATAGGTGGTCCTTTTTAAATCTCATTGAAAACTATGAGAGTCAAATGCATTCTAGCTGCAGTGGAGCCCCCGTTATGGAGCTCACGATTTCCCGAAGTTCCACGAGATCAGAGGATTCCTATGTTGTGGCTGTACCAAGCCTGTTTAAACTCATACAAACGAATGTCAGAATTATGCTGCCCGTTCGATCTTCAAGTTCAAGGTGATTCACAGCAATATTTGATCCAATCATGTCGAAAAATCAAGTACACGAAGCGTAATAGAAAGGTGCTATACATCTAATAAATATCTAGTTTTTGTCGTAATTTATTCTCGCACTTACGCCTTCCGTAATATAGGAGGCGCCCGTTGGTCTCGTTTTCTCTGATAATCAAGGCTTTGCTATACTTGAAAGTACTTTTCCGAAAAGAAGCATTTAGGGTTGATTATAAAGCATTCGTGTCGAGCGTGGCACTCTATGGATCAGAAGCATTGACCATTGGAAATGCTGACCAGAAAAGACCATTAGCCTTCGAAACCTGGTGCTGTAGGAGAATACTGAAGATTAAATGGACGGACTAAATAAGAAATGATGAAGTTTACAGAAGAATGTGAGAGGAAAAAACATATGGAACACTATACACATTGGGATTGTGAAGGGCATGATTGAATTGAATTAATAGTTGAAGGCGTAATTTTGTAGAAGGTTTTCGCAGACATGATGAAAAAACTTTCTGGATAAATTTCACACTTAAAATTTTATTTCCGACCCAGGTTTCGACTGAACAGCTATCATTTTGCCTTGAAAATGATTGCTGTGCAGTCTAAACCTAGGTCGGAGATAAAATATTAAGCGTGGAATTTACCGAGAAAGTTTTCTCGTCATGTGAACATAATTGAAGGCAAAATAGAGAGAAAAGTCCCCAGAGAAAGAACTAGGAACAAGTTCATGGACCAAATAAAGAGGAGAGTACATAGAAAGAGATACCAGGAGGTAGGGGAACTAGCATTTGATAGGGAAACGTGGAGGGCTGCAGTCAACCAATCTTAGGATTGAACAGTCAATGACGATCAAAAATACGTGTTGGCTTTTGAAAACGGTGACTGATGAGAAGTGATAAAATGTAAAACGAGGAAGTATAGATACAGAATGATAAAAGGGAAAAAGGGCCGCGTGAAGAACTCTAAGGGAAAGGAGACCCCGATGGATTGGATGAACCTTGAGACACAATGGATTTGTTAGGAGCGTAACAAAGGGGAATATGTGAGGGAAGGAAGGTCCCACGGGGAAGACCTTGCGATGAATAAAGAGGCACGGGAGGGAAAGAAGAAGAATCATCGGGTCGTGAGGGAATTTTCCTCGGATGTCATCGGTGGAGGCTTGTGGTGAGGCAGTCTTCAGGATAAAAGACCGGTGGTATATAAAAGCCCTCGGAAAGTGAGGGCTCTTCTCTTGATTCTCGGAGAATATTTCTGTTTTAGGGACCTTTGAATTCCTGGGCACTGGCTTTTATGCGCAATAGTTATTAGTGATTATCAAGCTGAGCCTTGAGCTGGAAACAGTCATATTCTCCGACAAAAATATAACTCTTGGAAACTTAACCCATTTCCTCCCACCGTAGCTATATGGCTATTTCCTTACGCGCCGAGTTAATGACGTTCTGTTGGAGGAACCGCGAACTTTATTGCAATGAACTTAACAATACTGCGTCGTTCAAGGTCGCGATCACCAAAATTTTTTATGAGACTTCAGGTGACCATATGAGTAAAATACCAAAAATTCGCCAAAATCGCAAACAAAAATTTTTCTGGGCGGAAATGGGTTAGGTTTCCATTGATTTTTACTGTTAACATTTCAACTGTGGCCTTTCATTGCAGAAGTGTAATTAGTATTGAAAGATGACTGAGTGATATTTGTAATTAAACATTATTTAGCATGTTTAGCAGTACCCTTTCCATTATCCATTCGGATTTAAAGTCGTCTGAGATAATCATTCTTTGGAGTGTTTAAACAATAATTTATAGGAAAAGCAAGCAATAGATGTGAAAAAATGAAAATATAATACGGTAAATGATACAAGAATATCTTAGAGTTGGTTGGAAATTCCCAGTGATTTTTAACGTTAAAGTGTGTACCTAGAACTAAGGAACTTTTTTATAATTGAAGATCATGCAATATTTGATGGATAAAATCGAGGTCGTTGAGGGCATACTTTTTTCTAGCAAGCTTAATTAAATATTATATGTTTTCTGTGTTACATAACCTAATTCGGTCGTCTATTAGTCATTACATTACAACCAATGATAAATGATGTTCTCGTGGTCTTGGAGTGGTTATTTCTATAATGGGGATGCTTATGTTGTGGCTATACCAAGCCTGTTTAACTAAGCCTGTTTGCAAACGAATTTCAGAAACCTGCTGTCAGTTCGATCTTTAAGTTCAAGGTGATTTTCAGCAATATTTGATCCCAATCATTTCGAAAAATTAAGTACCCGAAGCATAATGAAAACGTACAATGTATCAAATAAGTTTCTAATTTTAGTCGCAATTAATCGTAGTCCTGTGTAAAAGCATCGAGGCCGTCTATTCCTTAACCTCAATTATTCCTCTCCGTGCGAACAGACCTTGACGCGCGGGCTACCTGGTGTCGAAAATCGCGGTTGTGTAATAGTTTGGCAAGGTATCCCCTGTGAAATAAAGATGCGGACGGGAGTGGTCCAGCCCCTCGCACACGCCCACCGCACTCTTTAACTCTTTAATTAGAGGGAGAGGGAGGATGGGTATCAAGGAGGTCGGTGGCAGTGAAAGATAGCCATGAAGAGGGGGAGGAAGGGGGGGGCGGGTCAAAAGGTCCGTCGCCGGCCTCTCACTTTCTCCCGAACCAACCACTCTTCCCCGCATTAGATTTCGCCCTGGGACTGGCCTGCCCTCTCCCCCTCTCCCCTCCCAACTAGAGCAAAATGGCCTCTTCCTCTCCTGGGGAAGTTACCAGATTCCATTTTGAATCTCTCCGGTGATCGATGGCCATTGCTGCAAATTGGTGTCTTTCGGGTGAAAGGAACCGGCTAACACAAGAGCTTTGAGAGGGAGAGAAAAAAAAGCGAAAAAAGTATAAAAGTCGAGGAATATCAATAAACGCGTATTCTGAACCCGGAGAGTTCATACTTTATCCGCTGGCCCTTTCACTCCCCCAGCCCGTTGTTTTCCTGCAGTGCTTTGTGAAAGAGCGAGGAAAAAAAACACCATCTAGCTTTATTCGTGAAAAATTAATTCAAATTTCGAAGTGTAATACGCCGTCGTTACTCTTGTGGAGATTATCAGAGGCGCGATCATTTTTTTTATCTGCGACCGAGAGGGAAAATAAAATGGAAGACGATATCTTTTTAATGCATCGCGATGTTATCAAAAGAGACAGTTACATTTGTCGTTGTTGAAAGCCTTTTTACGGGCATCGAGGGAGAGAGTTTAGCGTTTATGGCTGCGACTTTTTCTCCCTACTGAAGTTGGCGTATTCAGAGTTAAGTTTAATAGAAATCTTGTCATGAAAAACGTGCGAAAACAGTTTAACGAACCACACAATATATTTGAAGCGTAAAGTTGAGATTCGCCAAAAATTCTAAGAAGTTTAGTTCATTAGGTTGTACTCTAGTGATGGTCTAATAGTACCATGATGATGAAATGAGAAATATGATCAGGATGATGTAAGCCCATCTGTTTTGGTATTGTGGTTCGAAAGTTTTCTGATTGTACTTATGGCTCTGACAATATTGTTAGAGGCCCTCAATTATGGGTGGATTTGAATGCTGATGTCAAATTAGGAGGAATGGACCCAGTCTGATAGATGTATTGTTCACTTGCGCAATCAAGCCACAGGTCGGAAATGCGACAAGGCTCTCAACTTTTAAAAATTCATACAAACTTTTTCATCTGCAATGGCACTAAAATTTCTGGTATCCTATTACCTTCCACACTGCATGTGACGGCTCCCTGGTTACACCAAAAATCCTGAGAGTGGCGTAGTCACGAATGGATAAAGATCGCTTCCGCTGACGTTTGGGTTTTTGGTCAAGGACGACCGTACTGATTTTTATATAGGACATATTTTCCATAGGGAAACAATAACAACTCATGTGAATGTTCACATCTCATTGTTCATAACACCTCATTGTTCAGCATAAATGAACCATTGAGCGTCTTGGAATTCAAAAATCTCTCGCATATTGTACGGTGACATTGGCTATTTCTTTGAAAAGTACTATTTATTAGTACGAAAACCGTGGATCATCTTTATTGTTTCTGTAAGAGGGATACCATCGTCAGTTCACAAATCCATGTTTTAATTGTTAGTAAAAACTTTTTAGTCCCGACTTCACGTTAGCGTAATGAAAGATTGATTTTTTAATCTCTTACTGTCGCCTTTGTCCATTGGAAAAGCTGATCAGAAAGGACTAGAAAGCCTCCAAACCTGGTGCTGGAGGAGGATACTGAAGATCAAATAGACGGATAAAATAAGAAATGATGACGTGTACAGAAGAGTAGAAGAGGAAAGGACCATATGGAACACCATCCGGAAAAGATGAATCTGATGGATTAGACACACTAGGAGGCACAATGGGTTTGTGAAGATCGTAATTGAAGGCAAAATAGAGGGAAAAGTCCCCAAGGGAAGATGAAGAATAACTTCATGGACTAAACAAAGAGGAAAGTACATAGGAAGAGATATCAGGAGGTATGGAAAGTGGTATTAGATAGGGAAGGGTGGAGGGCTGCAGTCAACCAATCTTAGGATTGAACAACCAATGATTATGTTGAGTGATGTCGCGTATGTGAAACATGAAATTTCAAATTGTAAAATTTGTATCTACGCCCATTCATGCGTTCCGAAGTAATCATTGATGAAAAACTGAAAATGTCGTCCATTTGTCATGCCGAATGCGTTGGCCTCAGGAAGTATTATGTCCGGAGATTGTGGGCTATTGGGTGATACTTTTGAGGTACGGATACTTACTCTTGGGAAATATCACGAGAACCACCCACGGATTGGCCGGGAAGGGCAGCTCGGCTGCTCCGCAGTCGGGGCTATGTGCCTCCACTCTCCCGAGGGCAGCAGCTCGCGCACTAAACCACCATCTCCCCATAGAGTCCGGAATACCTCTCACGACCTACCGGTGGGTGGTCTCTCCCAAACATTGGAATCCTCCTAGCTTTGGAGCCGGACCTCCCTCGTTTTACTCCTCCCCTTCCCCGTTCGCTTTCTTCCCAATGCATTCTCTTCGTCCCTCGATGATGCTGTCCTCTTCCTTTCTCTCCCCACCCGAGAGCCATTCGCTCGACGGCTCGTGGCGTGTGGATGGACGCTCGTGAGAATGGACACGTGGGCGCCAAAAGCTTCTTCGCGGGACAACAGCCGCTGCCATCGTTTGACAGCGCCCGTTTTTCAACCATCGCGAGCATCATTCTTCCCAAGCTTCCGTGGAGGCGTGCCGTGACTAATGTCTTCTTCCCATTCTTTGGTGATCATCTTATTTATCGTTGAAATAGCCGAACGATTCCTCTCAGGAACTTGAGAGAATTCCATTTCTAGATTCAAGTGGAATTGTTCGTGTATTACGAGGATGGGGTCGGCGTGAAGGCTAGGGTACTAACCTCTCATCCAGGGGGCACCATTCGAATCGCGGTATTATGGGAGATTTTTTGAGTTAAAAATCCCGATCCCTTCTGGGTTGCTGTGTGGAGAGTACTGTAAGTTCTGTAAATGGTTGGGACTCAGGTTGCCGAATCTCTTAGCGCCTTATTTTTAATGTAGGCTTTTACGGTAGTGCGAGCGAGATAGTTCGCTAATCATAACAGAGATCATATGCGATATATACGTTTTAATTTCACCAGCTGTAGGATACACGAATTAAATATTGCATTATTAATGGTGCAATAAAATAGTTTTGCATGACAGAAATTGTAAGTAATCAAATGAAAATATCTAAATAAGTCTTTAACTTGACTCATTTTTTTCACGTGGTACGTTTGAAACTCCACCAAAACGGAAGGTCTATTGTGATCCCAAAGAATTTACCGCCGTGGCAATATGATTAATTTTTTTTAAAAATAGTTGAGGAATCACACAAATTACACACTGTTGATTTTTTGACGAGATCCAAGTGTAGGGAATGCCTCACTTTTAATATAAGGTCTCTCTGGAGTGCATACACGTACCATTTCTCATTTTTTGGCAAATAACTCGGAAAGTAATGTGGTAAGGGGTTTAATGTTTGATATCAATGTAAGGGTGCTATACTTTTCTTTAACATGAGACCAAATTTATTGATTTCTAGGTAAAATGATGTTTCGCTCAGACTCCCTTAAGAGCCTATTATCCATCCACGGAATCATTCTTTTCCTACCAACCTACCCTCGTATCCTTAAGGTGGTTGGGCGATTTTCGTGTATTTACAGATTTGCATGAAACTTTGCATACGTGTATTTATGAGTAATGTGTATTGATAAAAGTGTAAAAATTGCGTGTTACCGATTTGGTGTCTTGTCAATGTAATGATATTTCAACACATAGTCTTTCGACAACTATGTCGAAATAATTCGATGTCATATCTATATATTTTCTTCTAAAAGTGAAAACATTTCATATTATAGTAGTGGTTCCTTATAAATTATATGTCATCATCATTATAGTATCATGCCGAACGAAAAACACGTATTATAAGTTTTCGCTTAAATTTCTAATTCTGCGCCGTTAACGCAAGTCATAAAAATTATTTTAATTGAGACGTAAATTTTTAATTAAAATTCTAGCCTACTCTGTAATACAATATATATGATTACTTCTTACGTTTAAACAGATGTGCTTAAGTGAAATGTGATCCAAGAGTTTTTTTTGACTTACTTGAAAAGTTGTTTAAATGTGCACTCACTGACTCACTCCAACCACCTCAGTGGCAAAAATGATATCATCTGTTGGTAGTCGCCCTAAGTTGCGGACCAACCCCTCGATAACTACCCGAACTCGATGAACATTAATGCTCTTGCCTCTAAATCCACACTATTCCTTGTTTTGATTTTTGAAGATTATCCCTTTTTTACTTAATGTATGTCTTAGTAATGATGAAGTATGTTAAGTAAGGCCACTATTAGAAAAATCTGAAAAACTATGATTGAGCATCGAAATTGGTCTTTGAAGAAAGGGATAGGGAATATCTAAGAAGTATGAAGAAAGAAGGATGAATGGAAGTAATAGAAAAATTATGAATGTAATCAAATAGGTGATATAGATGCAGCAGTTAAAATGGAATTGTGCGTAGAGCGGATGGGAATTGAGACTCCCAAAACAACATTTTGTGTGGTAGGGGTCCCGGAGTTTACTATTTGTTAATGCTTTTTTCTCGCACTTTTTCGACTGTTCTTGAACATTGTTTTGGCATTTTCCTGAAATTGTATAGCATTTTCTAGAATGGTCGCTCTCAGTATAGGGCAGTCAAGGGCTTCAGTATAAGTACTGAAGCCCTTGGTCTTACGAGCCAGTCTTGTATCGACGTCGAACAATATACAACCGTGAAACTTAACACAAGTCTCTTCAATCGCTAGCTGACCTAACCAAGCATCAGTTACAACACTAATGGATGATGAGAGAGGTAGGCTTGGAAGGAGTTGGATTGGAGGAATACAGAAGGAAATGAGAGAATAAGGATAACCCTCGTGCTCTGCATGACCGCAGAGCACGAGGGTTAGGAAGTCTTCATAGAACGTGATTAACTTACTTAATACCTACATGTTTCCTCTGATTTGTTATAGAGAGGCGGACTCTGACTTGAAGATTGGTTTGTTTTCATCGGGCTATTTTTTTTGCGATGTTCCTCTTCAAGAAAAGTTGAGAGTTGTTGACTCTATGTATATTTCACACATGCTCTTACATTTACTGTCTACCTTTCACGTGCCTGTTCAATTGGTTCCGTCGTTCACGTTCCATTGGTTCTCCAGAGGTCTCCTGCAAGTTTACCGTTGCAGTACAGTGTAAGCTCTGCTTTAAAATTAGCTTTTGGATATTTTAGATATTAATTCAAAATGCTGCTTAGGATAACATCTACATCTACATCTACGTCATACCCTGCAAGCCACCCAAAGGGTGTGTGGCAGGGGGTGCTTTCGCACCAGGCATGCATGAATGATATGGTAGAACACCGACATTACATTAAAACCCGCGTACCACACATGCAAAGCGCCAATTACAAATCTAATACCCAAGAAACATTCTATCTCCAATCGTTCTAACATGCAAGGGATACAAAGACTACTACTACAGATTCAAAATATCATGCATAAATAAGAACATCATTATTTACATCATGCATAAATAAGAAAGAGGAGAATATAATGAGAAAGATTAACTGCCTGCCTATTGTCAATACTCGAACTATTCATGACGACGATCACAGCTGTTATGGTCCCGAATGGTACGCGGAAAAAATGACATTTTATACCTATCGGTTCTACAATCTAGCTCTCTAATTTTATTGGCGCGATCTAATCTGCCGTAGTACGAAGGGGTTAATAGTATGTTTTTTACGTCGTCAGTAAAATGATTTTCCTGAAATTTATTTAGGAGGTTAAGCCTATAATTTAATCTACGCTGTGATAGCGATTCCCATCCTAATTCTTCTAACAGTCCAGACACACTAGCCAACTTATCGTAGCATCGTTTCACAAACCTAGCTCCTCTTCGCTGGACGCGATCTAACTCTGATATCAACCCCGTTTCGTATGGATCCCATACACTAACAGCATATTCCAGATGAGGCCTAACGATTGAAAAATAACAACGTTCTTTCACTTTCTCATCACATTTTCCGAGTACTCTCTTGATAAAGCCTAGCTTCCTATATGCTTGACCGCATATTTCCCTAATATGTTTTCCCCAAGATAGGTCGTGACTAATTGTGACTCCTAAGTACTTAACAGACTCGGCGTGAATAATTTCTGTATTTTTAATTCTGTAAGCCCTAACTGGCCAATTTTTCTTTTTCCAAAAGCTGACTGCTACGCACTTTTTTATGTTTAGTTCCATCTGCCACTTTTCGCACCAAGCATGAATAGCAAGTAGGTCGATTTAAGAATAACTGGTCAATGTCGCCTCAGTGCTGTGAGATACTTATTTCTCCAGCTTCGCAGCTGGTGAGGGATACTGCCGTTCCCTCTAACGGTCGGTACAACCCTCGCGTGAAGGGCACCGAATGGCACACGAGTGAACGTGGTGGTGAGAGTCCCGCACGTTGCGGTAATGTAGAGCGTTTCGAGACGTACGCTAGCCCCGAGAGGGGGGCGGCGTGAGGCCTGCACTGAGACATCGGACCAGCTAACATTTGCCAGATAACATTTGATACGAAATTTTCACCGTTTTATTTTACGATAATATAAACTAATTTTTACATAAGAGGTCAAATAACATTTTTGTCCTGTTAATAATACCAAGTATTTTTCGCTATGATGATGCTAATCGGTCAGAGTTTTTATAATGCAACTCTACAAAGGGTGATGTTAGGGCTTGAGTGAAGTAAATTAATGTCTCGGTTAGATGTTAATTGGCAGTGCCGTGTTGCAAATTAACTCCTCCTTTAACAGCTTGTTTGCATTGTGCTTAACGGGATTCTGGTTCTCCGCTCTGCTCTTTGTTTTGCGATAATAATTCCATTTCCTCCGCTGAAATTTCAGTCTCGTGCGCACTAAAATACATTTATATCGGACGTCCATTTCGTATCATTCTTGTTTTCACGCCCAATTAACTGTCCCCTCGTTCTCTTCGTTTTTGTGATGCTGTCCTGCAAAATGTGTATATTTAGTTTAGGGCTTTACATCTCGATGTTTCAACTCGCAAAATGTTGTTGATTGTATTCAAGGCGTTCCTTTTGCTTTATCTGAAGGTCTTTCGGGATATCCATTTGCAATTTAACCATGCCACGCTCGCTTGTATGACGTCCCACCCGTGTTGGGTTCTAAGGGTTCCAGGGTAATGGAAAATTGTGTTTTCCCTGAGTACTCTGTAATGCGACGGCTCGCGTATGTGGGATTTTTTACCGGGCCATTCTCTCTCTCTCTCTCTCCGCTCGTAGGATTTCCCGTGCGAAATCCATTATGCACTGCCAGCGCGTTGTTTTTCGTGCTGGTCAAGCTCAAGAGTCACGTGACAAGAGTCGGTTTTGACATATTCTCCTCGAGTATGGGGGGGTTTTCATGTTGTTATACTCAGTGTTTATGAGTGAGCTAGCTGGTTTGCCCATCTGGATAATGTATCTGGTGAGCAACCCGTGTTTCCGCTGCGAGTGAATATCCTACCGCGTGGATGAAGCTATTTCTTTTTTTATGCCCCTAAATTCAAGTCGATGATTGAGGTCGGCGATGTCGTGGCCCGTTTCGTGACCATTATTCTATGGTTTGTCTTTCCTGATGAATTTGTCAAGGTTTTCTCGCAAAGTTTCATTTCCTGGGAGAGCAAATTTACGGTTCGTTTCGTTTGTCAGCTATTTTTGTGCCTTGGGCGTGTAATGTCGATAAAAAAATGGTGTTTCACGTATTAAAGTGGGCTAAGAATGTTCGACCGCTGTTACATTTCACTGATTATGCCAGAGGTTGGAGTAGTAAGGTGATTGTGCGCAGTTATGTGTATGTAATTCTTTAGTCAATGAACAGCCTGGTTTCAAAAACGGCCTATTGAAACTTATTTTGAAGTCTTGTGTATTCGTATCTTTTGACATCACAGTAATTTGCACAATTTATTAAAAATTCACTACGGAACGTAAAAAAATTAAATATTTTGGGGTCATAGCTTTTATTATCATTTTTAATGAGACATTTCTCCATGAAATAAGCAGCTACTCGTATAACCTGAGGTCGGCTTGGAAGAATGGATTATGTGTTTGCACGGTACCAATTGTTGTGGATGGTAAAATTCTCGCAATTAGGTCAGAGAGGCCAGTTCCTTTCCCTGTGTCACCTAAGGCTTCCCAGAAACATCTGTTTTGACGGAAATAGCGCCCTTTGAGTTCGACGAAGGATGCCCAGAGGCTTCCCCTGGGAAAGGGAACAGAGTCCTTCCGGCCTTCAGCCACACGCCCGGGTAAGTAGGTTAACACCCTGCCAGGGCTTACCTTCTCGTCCATTAATCAGGAAAAAGTAAAATTAACGTAAATTTCGTGTTTTCTTTCATATTTTACATTATGCTTGATCGCGCTCTGCGTATTCACTTTTAATCAAATGTCCTCACTTGTTTTATCAACCGATCCTGGTTTTCACTCAACGATGCCATTGTTCTAGACCATTCTATTTTGAATCCCGGATCTATTGAATTTAAACCGATTAAATTTAACCGCGCTTAAATGAAAAAAGCCGACATCGGAAATTCAAACGAATTATTCGATTTCAGAGCGAATATTCTGTCTCTACAAAGTGACGCCTCATGCCTTTTCGTACTCCGCATAGATGTGCTGAAGATGAATTTCACCGTATGACAGTAGTGGCGAACAGTTATCCGAATTGGATCTCCATCCTGCTTAATTTATCTTAATTCATTCTGTCCGGCTAGTTTATTATGGTACGACGGCCGCATAAAACGCCGTCAGGCGTTTTGCATCCTTCGTTGTCATCCGATTGGATGTGAGTTGAAAGGTAATTGTTTTGTGACCAATCCTCTCGGGAGCTTTTTCTAAATTATGATGTAAACATCCATCTCGTTTATTACGTCAGTTGGAGCCAATCGCATCGTGCATTAGTTTGATGGAAATTGATCGTGTATTTAATCAAGTCACTCTGTCCATTAAATGTCACGTTATGTATGCTATTGTAGTTGAGATCGTGGAAGAGTTGAAACAGTTTAATTTGTGAAATACAAGTCTGTGTTTATTTCTATCCTCGATTTTCAGTCATTTCAAGTTCCCCGTATTTGAAATGAGTGTTGCTTCGGGGATGTGATTTCACGGAAACTTGTGGTGAAAATATTGATACCAAAGTGTATGACCAATGATGGTGAAGGGAGTAAATAAAAGTGCCCTGGTGCTATGCTAACAAGAATGGAGAGAAATTAATAAACCTGTTGGATGAAAGTGTATACTCCTGGTCGGACTTAAAAAACGACTCGAATATTTGCGAAGATGTTTTGTAGGTGAAAACTGTGGTACTGAGTAAGGTGAAAGGTGTACGGAAAAAAAAAACTAACGAGGAAGTGCTTGGTATTAGGAGCGAGAAGAGGAAATTATCTGAGAGTATAAGAAAGTGGAGTAGGTGGTTGTATTGTGTAATTAAGGCAAGGGAATGCGGGAAGCCGTGATAGTGAGAGGATTTTTGGGTAGCGCGGAAGGTTAAAAAAGGTTGTAGGTGTTATGAATGACATGATATGAGAGAGGTAGCACGTGTGTTGAGATAAAGAAAGGAATCGTGTTTAGAGAGATTAGTCTGCGCCTGCAAATGATAGAAGACTATTTCTCTTAATTAAATTATCCTTGTAGTAATGAATATGATTATTGACTCTAACAGCAGAATTACCGAGAAGAATGAAATACATCTGGGAAACTATTAGAGTTGTTAAAATGAAAGTGAATTGAAGAATGAAACAAGTTCACTTGACAAATTCTGAAGACTCGAGCGATATTTTGTGGAACCGAAACATCACGGATAATTTAGAAGAGAGCAAATTCCACGGGTACAATATTTAGTATGACTTAGAATTCGCTTGTTACAGCATCAATAAGTGACCTGGTGATGCTGTAGCAAGAGAAACTTAGGTCGTAATAAATATTTTACTCGTGGGATTTTCTTAATTTTTTTATTTATCTGTGTTGTTCACTTGAGGATGATGAGCAGTGGCAAATGAATCTCAGGATTGACACTATTGATGATGGCTTCATTGGTTTTTTACTGTCTGAAGCAATTCCTCCCGCTAATTTGAAAGTTTCTGGCAGGTGGAGTGCATAAGATTTTTTCCCGCAACAACTCGTTTCAATCTGGGTAAATTGCAAGTCTCGGCGCGCGCGGGTTGAATTTACCGCAAATTTTCCCCGTTTCCTTCTCTCGATCCTCTCACAAGTCGCCCCTTCACGCTCGCACGCCCTGTCTTTCATCCCATCCTAATCAATCCATCTATCCAAATCTCTCTCCTCCACTCCTTCCCCCCGTCCCGTCGTTTGCCGTATACAGATTCCTCGCCCCCTCCCGCCCGCTTCCCTCTTTAGAATACATCGCACGCCAGCGCGAAGGTTTTGACGAGGGTGCGTGAGGTAGGAAGGCGTCAGGTATGCAAGTGCACATCGCATTCACTCACCACCATCTCCTCTATCCCCCCCCCCCGTCATCAGTTCCCCTGCCTTATCCTCTTTCTCCCTTTCCTTACCCTCAAAACCATCCCTCATGCCGGAATTGATTCCGTGCCATACCCTTCTTGGATGCCCTCATTATTTCCGCGGGGATGGAGGAGCCCTAGGAAGATTTTTATGGCTTGTGGCTCACTCTTGTACTCCATCGCTAGAGGCGCCTGTTTGTGGTGAAAATATTTGCCTGATTTCGTCATTTAAAAAAAGTTATTTCGGTAAATCTTTTGCTCTTTTTATTTCATTTCGTCAATAATTTCGCTAAATTTTATTTCCTCGACTCAGTAATAAAAGCTAAAGCGAAAGATCATTGATAGAATATTTGCAGTAAAACATTGTTTTATTTTTACATAAATACAATGTTTGGAAAACATTTATCCTGCCACTTTTAAGAAGTAGGGCTGAGCCTATGTGCATAATCTAAAAATCAGTGTGATATAGACAGAGGTTGTATGACTTCCACATTACTTTACTTCCGTATTACTTATTGTCATAACTCGAATCGAATTTCCGCCGTTAACTTCAAATGATGTGTTTCCACACAATTTCGTCGATTATTTCGCGATTTTGCTTAAAGGTAAATAGTTTCGTGTTTTGAGCCAAATTAGTAAAATTTTGCAAAAATTTGGCGATTTCGCGCTTTGCGAAAAACAGGAGCCTCTCCACTCGCATTTCCCCCCAGCCGTTCCGTCCCCTTCTCTCTTAGTGCGCCCCTCGTACGCAAATTGCTAAGGGAGTTTATTAATGAGTCATCGTGGTCGTTACTCCCCCGAAGTCCCTGTTGATATTTTTTTCTTGCCTGTTCTCTCCTCCGTCCCGCTTACTTTGTGCCCTGTCATCTCCATCCCCTAGTTCCCATCTACTATATGCATATTGATCCGGCGAATGCTCGTCATGTGTCGTGAAAAAATTCCGATGTGATGACTCAGTGTATGTGGTTTTCGAGGAGAATTTTTGGTACCGACGTGATGACTTTATTCGTGTGGTTTTTTTGTAAATAATGGAAGTGACGGATGTGATTGAGTGTTGCTGTTCGCGATTTAAGTTTTCCTCGATGCATGCATTCCGATTAGAGCTAGTTACAGGTCACGTATCTTATTCAATTTTTAATCATGTCTCACTATTACACTCTGAGAATTGTATTTCATTTGCGAATATGGGAAAAATTACGGCATGAGGTCTTTCACCCGATGAAAGGAATTCGAAGAGTAAACATTTTTATGTACGGATCAGCAAGCTGTCTAATTAACTGGAAAAAAGAGTAAGATGAAGCGTAGAGAGATCGGTACAGTGTCATATTTATTCATGCATTAATAATGCATTTAATGGGAATCGAGGGAATTAGGTCGGTGAGGTGGATGAATTTCTAGCTTCTCATCCTCAGGACTTAGTTCGAATTTCGTATCCCCACTTGATACCATGAGGGATCTCGATCCCTACTTGGCTGCCTTGAGGAGAGTCCTTGAATCCTACCCACTCCTAAGTCTTTGAGTTTGGTGCGAATGACATTTATTGGCGGTCGCCATCCCATTAATGACGTATCGCCTTTCATCGCATTCAACCGATTGCCTTAAAAAGATCAATGTAATCATTCAAAGACCGAAATAATCTATGTAACCCATAGAGTTGAACCTGGAGAAAGTCATCTAAATGTTTTGTTCTAGATGGCGATAATGTTTTTCGCCTAAGTATATAAAAATGTCTGGAAATGTTCGGAAGAAGTACTACGGACATTAAGTGGAGAAAAGCTCTAGCGAAGATGACGTTCATGGGGAAAAGACAACTGCTGTGCTCAAAGAAGATAGGACTACAAACCAAGAAGCAGTATGTGAAAACATTTGTGTGGAGCGTTCCACTCCATGAGTCGGAAGTATGGACCATTGGAAAAGCTGACCTGAAAAGAATAGAAGCCTTCGTAACCCAGTGCTGGAGGAGGATGCTGAAGATAAAATGGTCGAGAAAAATAAGAAATGTTGAAGCACAGAAGAGTAGAAGGGGAGAGGACCATTTGGAACACCATACAGAAAAGATGAACCTGATGGATTGAGACACGCTATGAGGCACAATGGAATTGTGAAGAACATAATTTAAGGCAAAATAGAGGGAAGAGTCCCTTAGAAAAGACCCAGGAATAAGTTCATAGACCAAATTAAGAGGAAAGTGCATAGGAAGAGATACCAAGATGTAAGGGAACTATCATTAGATAGGGAAGGATGATAGGCTGCATTTAATCAATCTTTGGATTGAACTACCAATACCTGTGAGAGAAATGTAAAAATGTTAAGTTTTTAATAGTTCATAACTATTTAAGTTTAAAATTTTAATCCGGAATATGGCTCCGTATTAATATGGCGGACACGCGTGTTGACAATTGATATATGGCTGGTCTACGCTTTGGAATTTAGTGATTTGAATTGAATGTCGGAGGAGACGAAGGGAATAAAGGAAAGAAAGAGAGCGAGAGACAGAAGAAAGAGGAAGACATTGTGGAACTAGTTTCCTTTGACGTCACCGAACTGAAGAAGCATGAGTGGCTTCTTTCATAATGCTCAAGTTCACGCCCCTCTCCCTCACTTCCTCCAAATCTCCCCCTCTAACCTTCACCTCCCCCTTCGCCTCCCCTCCTACCCTTCCTCCTCCTTCCGCCTTCGGCTCGATATAAAGTCGTTTCTCGGAAGATGGTCGACTTCTTGGTGGGAAGTAATTATGTATTTTTTCTTGGAGGGAAAGATCTTGAAGGTCTTTGCACACCTTTAGCACGATCTGACGCCAGGGCTGTGCCTTTCAGTATCAATTGTTGTGCGATATAAAGTTAGTATCGTAAGAGACATGATGCGAGACGTATCGACGTGTGATTTCGGAATGTTTTGTGGTAACTCACTGCACCCACGTTAGTTTCATTTCGCGGAGAGTCACTTAAAGAATAAAAGTGCGTTTCATATACAAAATTACTCCTGAGTGGTGTATGTTTCGGTTGGTTTCTCCGATTCCTCGCGTACTCTAGACATTGCCCAATGCAGAGAGTGGATCAAACCTCCGTGTGGTCTGAGTTCCCTTCTTCAAGAACTTAGTCAAAAAATGTCAAGTATCCATCTTATAAAATGTCAACTAGCATGGTGTATGTTTCACCCACCGCATCAGCCTCGCGTTGAGTCGCAGAAAGAATTTATTTTCAAGCTGTGTGCTTAACAAAACCTTTCGCTTTATTATCATATTTTATCATAATTTTTCATTGAATTTTCATAGGGTTTAATTTATTTTCAAATTAGACATGGTGCATACCAATTTGTACATAATTGGCCGTGAAAAGTTTCCTTCAAATGATCGGCGTTCGAACCCGGATTTCTTAATCGCCGGTCGGGATCGTCAAAATGAATTTTTCGCATACAATTCATCTCCGTCAGTAAAAATATTATAGCACATTTGCGCGTTCCTGCGTACTATTTAATGATAACGATGGAGAAATAATTCCGCCAATTATTACTTGAAATCAGGAGTACAAAAATCCAACATATGTAAGGAATATACGTACATGTGTGGAGAACTTTCCTGTTGGGGCCACTGACCTGCTCCTTAACCAATACAAACATCATTTGTGCATTCGCTGTGATTTGACAAAAAAGGCGCAATGTGTTCCACTTGACGTTTGATTTCTGAGTGTGGCGTTATTTGGCAAACTTGATGCACAAGGCATTTATGTCAGGAGTCAATTTTGCAATTTGATACGAAATATAATTATATGTATCGCATGTCACTTAATCTTATGGATCATCTTAATTTCGCTCTGATTTCCGGGAAAATGACTAACGGGAATGTTCGGGGGGTTGGGGATACTTGGGTGGGTGGAAAGGGGAATATTGAGCTCCCTTTCTTACTGTTTTATCGTCGGTGGCCATCCAAGCGATCAGTGTTAATGAGGAATGCCCTCTCTTCTTCCATTCTGCTCTCCCTCTCTTTATCTCAGATCTCATCCTTTACACCGAGCGTGAGCGTCAATGGGACTGTACTGGACCTCAGTACCGTTCACGTTATGTAACCAACCCCACCTCCTCCCTCTTGCATCGTGAGGTGATGATTGTCACGGGCTATGTCCCAACTGGACTTCGGAGGAGAGAGATGATCAGAAAACTATAAAAATCGAGAGCGGAGGCTATCAAATTCGTCCTCTTTTGGTCATGTGTCGCGACTCTTGACCCATCGCAAAATGGTTCTGACGACCTTGTGTTGTGAGCCACAGATATATCCAACTTTGTAATTTTTTGAACATTCTCTCTCTTCCCTCGTCAATGCCCTCACCCATGCAATTCTCCTTCCCTAATCCTATATGCATACATTCATACCAATCACGCCGTTCCCTTCCTGGGTAGGCACAATCACAAAGTTTCTCTCAAAAATACATAATTGTACATCTAACTCTGCTTCAATAATCTCATCCATACTGACCTATCATTGCAAACCTCTTTCGCCTCATTTACCCCCATACACTGCTTCATACACGCCCTCCTGTTTTTAAGACTCCTAATATTCCTCCTCCTAAGAAGTTCCTCAACCACATTCAACCACAACTTTCTCGGCCTACCTCAACCTCTCGCACCATTCATTTCATTTTTTATATATCTGTTTCGTTATTCGACTCTCATCCATTCTCTCAACATGGCCAAACCAACGAAGCGCACTCCTTTCGTATATGTCCATTACTGGAGTATCAAACTCATATTCATTTAATACCCACTCATTCCTGATCCTATCCATCCTACTTTTTCCGCAAACACTCCTCAGATAACTCATACCCACGGCGTTTAGTCTACTCTCATTCATGTATAAACCCCAAAATTCTCTCGAATTTGGGGGAGATCATCTTGAGACGCTGGAGGCCTCGTTGGTCGTGAGTCTGAAATGTAACTAAAGTACCAAATTAAGCTCTCACTTTTCAACCAGCGCTTGAGTATTTACTCTTTTGTGTCAAACCCTACTGTGTAAGCATTTTAGCCGCTCGGAATGCCAACTCTTCGACGTGAACCGATCTCTCGGGGCACGACGTTGATTATAAGTCGCCGTAATTGCTCGCCGATGCCCGCGACCCGTGATTCTCATCCGGCCCTTCTCCTGGTGTGAGAAGTGAGAGATATGGATGGAGTAGAGGCGAAAGCAGTGAACGTTAGTCAGGGGTTAGATCTGATAAAAATTGGACGGTTCACTGGTTATACTTCCTTTTCTGCTTTATAATTAGAGTAGTCGGGTGCGAAAAGGTCATCTTCGATAAAATTATGCATGACTTTTACCGGATGTTGAGTAATGTCTGTAGAATATCGCGAGAGGCCAAATTGATTGCTCTGTATGCCAAATATTATCGACAAACGGCTGTGTGCATCTATCATATTATAGAATTCTTTCGGCGTACTGCTTGTAGTGATTGCTGTGCTGTGATTTTTTTTACGAATTGCACTTATGAGTCCTGCAAAATTAAATAATTTTTTTACTCTTCATTGAGACCCTACTAAAAAATGAGTTTGGGATTTGGGTCAGAAAAGAGGAGTTTCTGATTTTAAGAGAAGACTATAAAATCTGTAAACCCGAGAATATTTAAAGGCTACTTATCATTCTCTAGTTAGGCTTGTTGACCAGAGGGATTATATAGGAAATATTGCTAAAGTATTTCATTTGCTCATACTAAAAGTTCATATTAAAACACCAAGCACGTCGTTTTTTTCTCCGTTTAACTTGTGTTGGGATCCATTAATGTTTGTATTCGACTGATAACGTCAAAATGAGACGTAGATGCTCACGTTGAACGTTGCTTCCGAGAAATCTTTTCTCATTTAAATGTCTTTTGCTTTCACCGTTCAGTACTGCTTAGCCATGGACTTGCCAGGACGGGACTCCCTAAGAACATTCCGAATTGCTCAAATCATTATTGCAGCTATTGCTTTTGGTCTCTCAGTTTGTACCCTCTGGCATTGCTAAGTTTTCCTCGTTTTTTCTCTATTAATCCAGCTTAAACCCTCCAAAACGCGCAATCAAAAAGTTACTTAGGAACGCGCAATGACCTGAGAGGTCTTTCATGTACTTTACAGCAAAAAATAAATTTTAAATGCAGGAAATGCAAATCGATATCCCCCCTTCTCTCATGACCCGTTCGATAGGAGAGGAAATGTAAAAACAACGTGAACCTCACAGGGCGTGCGTTCCGAAGGGTTAATTCAGGATCTAGCTTGGTGCATTTTGTTTTCGCTTAGTGTTTTCTAAAAATTAGACTTAGTTGAGAATATACTGAAGAGATTTAGACACTTCTTAGATTTCCAGTATTCAATACTGCATAGTATTAAAGTTGTCGATTTGTTTGTTGAGTGGTAAAAGTGCTAAAATTTAATAGCTCCACTTAACACTAGTCCTTGAATCGCAGGCAAACAACATTCATTCCCGCGGCGGGGTTCGAGTACCCTACTAATATGTTGCCAGCCCGGTGCTATTTCAACCTAGCTGGTCGACTTCAATATGAAATTTAAATTGTATCTGTAGAAATGATTCCGTTATTGTGGTCGCTTGGTTTTCCCCAAGCTGCGGATAATTGATCGAAGGTATATAGTGGAGTAAGGCTCCATTTTCAGTGACGCCCCCCTATTTTCATTTTTAATAAATTCTGAGCCATCCCTGCTTATTACTTTTAGTTTTTGTATATATTATCCGGATAACTTCAAGCATAGCTGAAATGTTGTCATTTTAGTTTGATATAGTCTTACGATTTAGTCTTACTGCCAGCCTTTGAATAGCTGCCTTTTCGGCATTGAATTTGTGAATACGTTTCGGCTTTCCATTAGGTCGCCCAAATTTTCGAACTCTGGAGTGTTTTCCGTCCTGCTGTGTGAGTTTAAGCGTCAGTTATTTCCTCCTCATTGCCCTTCGGTCTTCCGGAAAGCTATTGCTCTTTAAATTAATTGCCTGATTTGTCGTCGTTCGTTATATTTCGCTTTCAAATAAATTCGGTCCCCCTCTTTGTCGCGCTGTGTTCAAAACTGGTATTAACTGTTTTCAATGGGACTCCGGAAGGTTCCCTGTCCCCTTTTAGGAGCTGGGGGACTGAGACCCTATAAATGCGTTTTAAGTAACTTTTGAGTTAAGTGATTCGGTGTACCACGACGACTCAACTCGCCCTACCCCCCTCCGTGAGAATATTTTGTTCGCGTAGGCAGTGGATTGGGTCGGGGGAAATGGTGGGCTGTGAAGAACTTGCTAACGAGGGAGATCCTGATGAAGCCGATTTCCTGCATGAAATGGAAATGGAAGAATATTATCCTCTCTCCCCCGCTCAACTTTTCCCAATCATTTATAATTGAGATTCGTCGTACTCGCCGTTTAGGGAGTCCCGACATGAAAAGGAAAAAAAAAATAGTTCAAATTTGTGGATAAGTTTCGTTTGATCTGCCCCTCGAATTAAGACGTTTTCCTCTGGGGACCGGAAATTTTTTTCCCTCTCCGAAACAATTCCAACCGCTCTTTCTGGGCAGAAATTCCTTCCCAACAAATTCCTGGGAGTTTTCGCGCTGTCTCTCTACCGAATCCTGAGAATGATTGGTTAGTGGGGAGCTCGGGAAAAATTACGGCTTCCACCCAATAGTCATGACAGTATCAACATTTTTGAAAACATATAAATGTTATAATTTCCAAGCCAAAATAATACTGACTATCAGAGCCAAAGCCACCCTATTTAATATCCTTGGCAAGAGATACGCCAGCCGATGAAGTCGACCTCTAAATAGGAGCATCCAAATCGTTCTGCTTCATCCTCGTCGACTTTTTCGCCATGTTCGCCATGAAAAAATTTTTCGACTTGACCGGAATCCGATCCCGGACCTCCCAATTGCCAGTCAGGTGTGTTATCCATTTACTTCTCCAAGCCTAATCTTCCTTCAAGATGAATTTCGAGGTTGGTTTTATTTTTATTGGATTATATTTATTGGATTTATGCGAACTGGATGTTCACGCCTCAAGTCTACATTGAGGCACATGAAGCGATAGTCGTGCTCACAAAAGCCACTGTCGCGGTGGATAGACCCGACATTGCCGTTTATACTACGACGGAATATATTGGGAGATCCGGGTTCGAATCCCGGTCAAATCAAATAATTTTTTCATGGCGAATTTCAACTTTGGTGTATCTGAATCCGTGCGAGTGACTTCGAACCACATCATTTGTCAATGCAATGATTGGAAATACACATTCCATGATCATGTGCTCCGGTTGCTTTGCTCTTTCTACGGCATTGCAGTAAGCTAACAGGTATTTTTATGGTCAAAATTACTGACGCTATATTTCAATTAAATAATGAAAGTAATTTACGAAATTATTCGTATATCTTGGGAAAAGCGATTCCCTGGTTTCAATTTGCTAAGGCTCCAAAATGCAGGGAATGTGGGAATCGTAGGGTCTACATTACAGACTTCTGTCAAAATAGTTGTCACTATCATCATTGCCTATTATGCTTGTGTATTGTTGCTTATTGATTAGCATTTCTATTTACTTCTCACGGTTGAGAGCCATCTTTAGCGTTTATACTCATGAACCTTCTTGACCGCCATCAAGTACTTCATTCCCCTGCCCCTCCTCAATTGTCATGAACTTCGTTTTTATTCTGCTTTTGCCAAACGTTCTCCTTTCCAAATTCCAATTCAAGTCGCCCTCTCGTGTCTACACTTCTTCATATTCTCAATCCAAGATGGTCTAGTTTCTGACCCGTACTGTAACAGTATAAATGTTTTTTTTTGTTAATATACTGGTTGAGATGGTTTTAAGTGGATGAAAGGAAAAATCTTCTGAATTGTGGTGAAAAAAACATTTTCGTTTGTGTTTTTTATATAGTTTAAACAGCTTTTCGATATTATTTTGCACATTTTTCATCAAAGGACGAGACGAAAAAAGGACACGTGCCTGTAATACGTATGCTGTGTGTTATTTCTTGGGTGAATCGTGAATGCGGTATCGGCGCGAAGCGAGAAATGGCATATTCACATGTGAATTTGCGTCTCTTTTCTATATTCTGGGTTGTTTGGTGATAAACTGCTGCTGATATTTCATATCGTCTAGAAATTTTTCTTGTGGTGATAAATTAGTTATTTCGGGTGTATCCTGCGTTTCGAATGGGCTTTTATCAGCTGGTTTTGAACTTTTTACGCCGAAGAAGCTGTATGTACTTCCCTTTTCGAATAATCATTTTAGGAACCCAATGGAAGATTTGCAATATGGTATATTCTACTGGGGAGGTGCATTACAATCATTAATAAGTAAAATGAGAACTACCCAATATCATTTTTTGAGAATAATATTACGCAAATAAATTAGAGAAAGCTCTTTCCCATAAGATATTGAATAATAAATTCAAATTTTACAAAACCTTTTTGCTTTAAAAGTGTTAAGGTTGTTGTGTATTAAAAGCGGGAATAGTGGAAATGAAAATTTATTTTATAGAACAAAATTAAGATAAGTTGAATTTCAAGAATCCTAAGGTTAATAACTCAGTATTTAGGAGCTTTTTTTAGGACAGAAGCTCTTTGACAAATTACCAATGGAAATAAAAAAATGTAGCACAATTAAGTCGTTCAATTATGCAATCAAAAATTGGTCAGCTCAGGTAAGAGATGTAAATATTTTGTGCAATATTTTGGAATAATGGTTCAGATGAAATAATGTAATCAATGTAATATTTTGGTTAATAATAATGTTTATAAAGTTATGTAAATATCTTTCTCGGGCTTCGCACCGGGTAATGTTTTCAAAATCCGCCGACGTTTCGGAAAACGAGTTGTTTTCCATTTTCAAGGCACGTGTTATTTCCGCCGTGATCACTATAACACTAAAATTAAACAAGCTGTTGATGCCCCAACAATGAACAATATAGAGACACCGGATTCCGACTGAGTAATACCTGGTGGCCAGTGATCAAGTGTATTAAAAAGACGAGAAAATGATTCAACGGCCAGCGGAACACACTTCAGCCAATCATAGGGATCGCAACCTTCATTGTTGGGGCATCAACAGCTTGTTTAATTTTAAGTGTTATAGTGGTCACGGTGGAAATAACACGTGCCTTGAAAATGGAAAACAAGTCGTTTTCCGAAACGTCGGCGGATTATGAAAACATTACCCGGTGCGAAGCCCGAGAAAGATATTTACACGTAATACACCGGGAAAATCTTAAATCATTTATAAAGCTATTTTTGTACATAAATATGTCATTTTAGTATAAGTTATAAGGATAAGTTTAAAAACGCTGCAGGAAGCGGCATGAATTATGGAAGGAAGACTCAACTCCTTTGTATATTGTAATTTTAATTTTGTGGAGTGACCTTGTCTTTGTGTGACAGAAATTTTCTATTGTACACTGACCACACGACTGGAAAACGTGGTTAGTAAATTTCCAAGCCTATTTTAAATTGTATCCATATTTATCGCTGGAAATAAATTCATTGATTCAGTTGATTTTTCGTTTTGTGAGCAGAGAACTTTTTTGGAAACTAAGTAAAAATGACCTCAATGAGCGTAGTCACTCAGTTGGATAATAAAATTTAAGCATATCAGGCACTACCTTTTCTGTATTTATCTTCGCTGGTGTGTAATGATTCTTAATATTTAACAGAAAAGAATGTTCTAAAACTCGGTGTGAATGAGTGCAAGTCATGTGACATGTTTGGGGTTTTTAAAGCTCTTTGCCTTTAGTAGCCTTTCGGAAGCGGATAGGTGGATATTATTTATAACCCCTTGTCAACCGGCAAGCCATTTGTATCCCTTTCCTTCCAATAGTTCGCGCCTCATTTTTCTCGCGTCGTTAAATCGAAGCGCGCAACAGAGAGCGCTTTTGATATTTCGACCTCTCGCTTGCACCCCCCCACCCCCACACCATTCCGCCCTTTCCTTCGCCAGATCAATCAATCTTCGAGATATCGGTGATGTCGAGGGTTGAACGAGAGAGGGAAGGAGGGGGCGAGAAAAAAATATCACAAGACGCCCTCCAATGCTCCTTTTTGTCCAATTCCGCGGTCATTCTGATACGAAGGCCAGAGTCGTGTGATATATCGATATATCGAACGTGATATCGAAATCGGGTGACATTACGTCATCAGTGGTTGTCAGTCCGAAGATTGGTTTTCCCCAGCTTCCACTCTTATTCTTATCAGTCAAGTCTGCTGATCGCGTGAATCCTCCACCATTTATTATTTTTACGCACTTGACGTCACTCATGATTTTCTCGATGCATGGCCATTTTTGTTATTTTTCAGTAATTCTGTACAATCTTTGTGACTTCCAAGTAATACCGGGAGCGAAGTTTTGACACATTTTGCGATGCGAGTGCGAGGCCTGTTTTTTTGCCCATTATTCAAAGGTCCTCGAGAGGACTTTGGGAAGAGTTAATGGAAAACACCCAGTGGAGAACCTCCTCCTCCCTGGCATCTGGATCACCCTGCGCCCCATTACTCCGTAGAAAAGACCCCCGAAAATCACACCAAGGGGGGCATTTGTAACTGGCAGCCGAAGGCCATGCATGTTGGCGTAGCTAAAATAAACCCTCTGGTATACCAATTGCTTGAGTAATTACTCTTTGGCACCCTATACCTCGGGAGATTCTGCTGAGCTACTCCAGTAGTCTCTCGTATTCATCGTTGTCTAACGAGTCCTCGGGGCACAACATTGCATTTGTTAATTGATATGTACTGTCATGTGTTATTCGGCATCTTGCGACGTCACAGGTTGCGCGTGTCATCATCGTGAGTGTTAGTTTTATCGAATCGATGTAATCGTGTTGATCGAGGTCGGAATATCGTGAGCCGTTCGTGGTAGTCGTTCGTTAGGGCAGCGCCACTTCTCTACGAAGGCCCCGCAGTGTTCCTGATTTCCTCTTCTTCGCCACTTTGCCTTTTTGGGAATTCGTTTACTTTTGATGGATTTCCACTTGTATTCTCGGTAAGTGTCCTATTTCATTTACCGGTAGTTTATCCATGAAAATAGAAGCCTCTGTCTGGGGAAGGTGGTGGGAGGGGTTGGTGGATTGGGCAATTTTGTAGAAAGCAGTTGAACCGATTTTGTTGGTTGTATTGTTTTAGTGTAGCATCTCATATACATCTGGAACAGTCTCGGAATTTCCATATTCAACCTAGATAAATTTTTAATTGAAAAAATTAACACCCCTTAACTACAACTCGCGAGCCCAATGTTAATTTTTAGAGGTGTCATGTTGCTCCCGTCAGCATCACTGTACTTTGGCTCAGATGTTTGTATTTTGTAAGCATTAGTATGGACTTAAAGATATTAGACATATTATGATAAAAATAACCGCTGAACATAAATGAATAAAACCTGTACTAAATAGATTTGCGAGACCGGGTATTTTGCACCACATGTCTGACGGGTTATCAACTATGTAGCGATATACAATTATATGTAATTTGTGTAATAATGATGATGACTGTGAAACTTAAATGTGAATATCTCACAGTTATTGTTCGATGGGAGAAAGTAATCGTTCGCCCCTCTCCCACCGCTATCTCTCCTTCTCACTCCCTCCTTCAGTCCCTTCCCGCGACCCCATTGGTGCCTCGGTCAAACCTTCTTCCTCATCCTCCGTATCCTCTTGGGCCGAGCGCCCCTTAAGACGTCCGCTCGCGTGACGTCACTTCCGGCGGCGGTTGGGCGCTTTTCTCTCTCTCTCTATCCATCCCCCACCTCCGCCTTCTCCCATTCCCATAATCCGCATCGCATCGTCCATCCTTCGCGTGTGAGTTTGTGTCCCCCCCCCCCACCGCTCGTCCGCTTCCCCCCGCCCCTCCACCCCCGTGGCGCCGCCGCCGTACGTATATCCGATTGTGTCCGGCCAAGACGCGCCGCGCGCCGGCTCACGGAGGAAGCGAGACTAGAATACGCGGGCGACCGTCTTATGCCACCGCCGCCCGCCATCCTCCTATCCCGCCTCCCCCTCCTTCCTCGCCCCGCCCTCCTCCCCTTATAAGATTAATGAGCCCGCGGCGACAAATGGGGTCACGTGACTCGGGAGGAGGACGCCTCATATGAGAGGACGCTCTCATATGAGGAGGAGGGCGCGCATTCGGACGGCGCGCGGGAATTTATGACGTGCAGTCGTCTCCTTGTGTGCATTTCGGGAGAAGTGTGTGATCGTATCATGTGGTGTGTTGGCGGTGTGTGGGTCAGTGTGCTATGTACTCTGTTCGCGATTTTATCATTATAATTTTTCCTCTTTTCTCTTGCTACTGTAAGGCACCATTGTGTTGCCTCCGGGTTGTATTAACCAAGGCGCAAGCGGACAAAATTTAAACTGGGTGGTGGTCCAATGGCTCCGGTGTTACTGCACGAACATGTCGATAATTACACGTTATTTGGCTCGATATTATCTGTATTTCAGATAGCCAGGAATCTTCTTACTATGCGAGCGGTGCCAAGGAGTGCTGCTTTCTTAATGTTTATTAAATGTTTTCTACGGAGGTCTAGCTTGTACATTGCATTGATTAGTTCTTTAGAGACTAGGCCATTAGTAGATATCACAATAGGCATTACTTCCACTGACTTGGCTTTGTACATGCTCGTCATCTCCAGTTATAATAATAATAATAAATGTCAAAAACATATATTTATGTTTCGGAACGGCTGGGGACGGCACTACTGGGTACGGGCACGGCTGAGGGCGGGCACTTTTCATATTTCTAGGAATTGGCCTTCTTTAGAAATATAACGCACGAAGATGTCAAATGTCAAGTGTTAAGGTTTGTCATAGATAATGAGTATTGATCAATATATCTCCTTAGTTTAAAACAGACCTCGATGGAGGATACTTCAGATACAATGTCCGCATTGTCCTCCTCACTCCTTCGCACTCCTTCGGAGTGTTTATTGCAGTCATTGGACCTAGCGGAGTTGTCCCTTGAGGATCTCTTCGTCCTCATTAGCGGAGTATTCGTTCAATCAAACGTGAAGTTTGAGAAAAAATGGGACAACGCATTTCGTCTATCATTGCCATACTCGACACGGGTGGAGACGCTGAAAGCCGAATTCGGCGAATGGGAGCCGTTCATCTCTATCAAGTATTATCAAGTATCTCTATATTAAGTACACCACCTGTAGGACACATGAATTAAATATTGCGTCAATAATGGTGAAATAGTATAGTTTTATATGACAGAAATTCTAAGTGATTAAATGCAAGTATATATATTTATAAGTATGTCTGTAACTTGACTCATTTATTTTTGCGCGGAAGGTTTAAAACTCCTTCAAAACGGAAGATTTTTTTGCGATACCGATGAATTAACTTCGGTGACAATATGATTCATTTTCAAAAATAATTGAGGAAACATGCAAACTACACACTTTATTTTTTGACGAGATCTAAGTGTTTAAATTCCTCATTGTAAAAAATGGGATCTCTAGAGTGCATACACGTACCTTATTATTCGGCCATATTATTATTATAGGGTACTATATGGGTAGCTTTTTATACTCTCATCATTTCCTTATTTATTCATCATTAATTTTTAATTTATATTTCATTTTTGTCTTCATTTTATTTTACAGTCCCTATTTTTTTAAATAATTATTTTTGTAACATTTTCACATGCACAAAATGGATCCCACAATAAAATTTGTCTACTCATTTGTTCTTGGCCTAATTTATGAGATATTTTTTACCGCTCATAAGCATTAATTAACTTTGAAATAAAATACGCAATGTTCATTTTTGCAAAATCGCATTATGTACCGACTAGACAGCTATCTGATGGGTCCTCGATTGATGTTATGTTACCTGTTATGCCGATTGGCTGAAACTAGTCGGACCGGAGTGAAATTTTGGTGAGCATATGCATAGTTATTTTATTTCATTAATAATTTACTTCCGCAAAGTTCAGCCAGAAACCATCTACTCTAACAATTATTAATTTAATGAGTGCTTGCACATAGAATGTTTATGATGTTGTACAACCACGAAATCTTGGTCGTGGGTAAATTTTTTGTGGTTGCAAAAAGTAGATTATGTAATATGGCATTAAAAAATTGATCGTTTTTCAAGTACTTAAAGCGTAATCTTTATCACCAGCTGTCATCTATCGAAAGAATGGTTTTTCCTTTCAATTTCCTTTCCTTGAATGATTACTACGGACTCCTCAGCTTTTTTTATCTTGGAGCTTTTATTTTACATTATGGAGGGTATATACTTGTAATTTCCAACATTAGCTTCAATTTAAAAGTATCTCTGGCTCCGCGGAGCCTTATAATGGTAAAAGGAATTGTAGGTGGCTCCCAGTGGAGAGAAATATCGGACGGAAAAACTCAAGGGCATGTATGTCCGTCTATAACTCCACAAATGTGGGAGTAAGAATTTCGTTGAAGGATTTATGGAACTGGAATTCCATGGAAAGCCGCGAAGGGACCAGGTTTAAACCCGGATTAGACCTCGGAGTATGTCAAACTAAAATGTCTGGGAAGCGAGAATGTCTAGTAAATCATAGGCTGTTATCCCCACTGATGAGACTGGTTTTCAGAATGAAAGATGTATGTGCGTAAATGTTTTTCCTTACCATCTGTGATCTTGAAATGTTAAGTGTAACTTCCAGAACAATTCTGAGAAGTAGTTATTCGGCTTTCCCCAAAAAATTGTCAGCTACCGTCTCTTCCTGCGTGAATATACTCTCGGAACACCAATCGGATCGCCGGAAATGAGTTTTTTCCATCCAGGGAATGGATTTATGGCCGTATCAATAAAATTTCTTGATGTATCTCACCATCAAGTATTACGACCCGTGAGCATGCTTAAGTGCGTAATAAAATTATCTACGGTGATGATGATCTTAATTAAAAACTTCTTGCAAATGTGCAATGACAAATTGAATCGAAGCAGTTCTCTCTGAGATATTTCGTAATGGAAAGATATCCGTGGGTGACGTAACTATTTCATTTACTGTGGGTAACAGGTGTAAAGTCTACCAATATTAGGCCGACTTTGAAATATCTTTTACCGTGGTTAATATTTCTTAGTTAATATGCTTATAACTCCTACTGGTTGTGTCTGTTGTATTGTGAAAATTTTCAAGCGTGATACCTTATGATAGGATTTCATTTACCCGATTCCAAATTTGTTTCAATACTTAGGTAGTTGGAGTGAGATTATTCCCTAGTCAGATGAGAGACTATATTTGAAATATAAGTTTTAAGTATACCACCTGTAGGACACATTAATTAAATATTGCGTCAATAATGGTGAAATAGTATAGTTTTATATGACAGAAATTTTTGCGCGGAAAGTTTAAAACTCCTTTAAAACGGAAGATTTTTTTGTGATACCGATGAAATAACTGCGGTGACAATATGATTTATTTTCAAAAATAATTGAGGAAACATGCAAACTACCCACTTTATTTTTTGACGAGATCTAAGTGTTTACATTTCTCATTTTTTTATATGGGGTCTCTGGAGTGCATACACGTACCTTTTCCCAGGTAAAAAGGCTGGTATAATTCGTCAAAAATCTCGGAAAGTAGTTCGGTAAGGGGCTGATATTTTGGCATCTTTGGAAGGATGAGATAGTTTCCCTTCAAATGAGACGAAATTCTTTTATTTCGAGGTGAAATGATATTTCGCTCAAACTACCTTAAGCTTTTTTAACTAGCTTTGAGCGTGAATATTGGCTTCGATCGAATTTTGCCTAAAGATGACGGGTTTTTCCGAATGGTAGAGGCATCGAAAGATGGGTATAGATAGGTTTTCGTCCAATTTTTTTTATGGCGTTTCGAAAACACTCACTACGGAGCTTGACAGTCGAGTGAAGTTTTTTTGTTGTCTATTCCGGAAAGATCAGTTCAGTTCCCTCATTGCATTTAGGCGTTTCCTTTCTTGTGCGTGGGCGATTTATGCTTCGTCCATTGCTTCAAAATTTGCCCCGCATTACTCTCATAATGTGGCCAATAAATCTCTCTTATGAAGGTGTACCGTCAATAGTCCCCATAGTTCACGAGTTGATGAATAGCTTTGGTGCTGGGACGGCAATCATCGGCTGCCGTGCGCTGATCGCGCGACCGATTTGTCCCAAGAGAACATTAGACATGATTGATTGTATCCAACGGTCCCAAATTACCGCCTGTGCCATTGTCTCGTAATACTTTGATCAGCAATCCTTCTTTGCTTGAATGCGCCTCTCGTCATTTTGATTCGGGATCGGGCAATGGGAAAGAAAATTGGGACCTACCATGTGCGGGTTTTGGACGTATATACATGAACGTGTAATTTCTATTTTTGAAAGACATGGTCAATGGGCGATGAAAACATGACAGACAGTGAAGATAATTACATAATTCTTATTGAACTATGTCTTTTGAATTCAATATATTTTCATCGATTTAACATTAAGATATGTACGTTATTTAGCGATTTATTCTGGCCCGCAATGAGAGAAAGTGACTTAATTATGTCCCGGCAAGTTTTTTTCTTTTTCGACCTATTCAGTGTGAATACTATCAAATGATTTTTTGAAATAAGCTCGTCACTTTTTCCACGTAACAATACGAATTAGATCTAAGTGGCAAAGAGAAATTTTGAATTATTGCGAAGTAGTTTTACTGATGTCATGTCAGAATTCTGGCATTTCGACCACTGAATAATTGAGGTGTGGTTCGCAGAGAGTTATAGGATGCCTTAAATATGTGATATTTTCAATCTTTGACTGACATTGCTTTTTTTCTGTCTCTTGTTTTTTAGGTGAGTTTCTACCTTGGCTTGCACCCACGTGGCGTCTGACCTGCCGATCATCGTGGCAAGTCCCAATGGGATTGGAGCGTGCATGGACGTTGGCTATTCAGCATTTGATTGGATGTTGGACTGGGAAGTTGCGGCCCAAGTAATTCATGAACGCGCGCGAATTCAGCGGTCTTATCGCCGGGGCGAACCAGGGCGTGGCGGACGAAGCAACTGTCTGTGTCACTTGCTGATTAAAGGACAGGCATGCTGCATTTCCGCCGCAATCCTTGACCTCCTATCCAGCAGTCTGATGTGTAGAAAACTTAGTTTTTGAACTTGTTTCGAGACTAATAATAGACAAGTAAAAATGAGGCGTCTCTCTTATGGGAGAAATGAATATTCATGATTTCCCTCTCGTGTATAATGAATTACATTTATTCATGTGTGCCACTCGATCATGCCGCGCAGTCTCTTTCGCGTTTGTTGTGGAGTTCTTGGATGTTAGACCAACTTGTATTTGCATAAAAGAGCAGCAATCGTATGTAATTATGCCTGGTCCTCGAGGAAAAGGGAATACGAATACGTTCGACGTTATTGAAAATAATACCGTTTGTTATTGAGCGAAGTGAGTCAAAATCCGAAGATTCCTTCAAAATTGAGTGGAATTTTGGCATGGTGTAGAATTAAAAATGAGCTATTTTCCACCAAGATAAAATTTACTTAAACCCGGGGTTCAATGTTTATATATGTTCACTTGATGATGATGCACAATCATTGAAACCGGGGTCGAAAAAGTTTTATATTTGTGGTGAAGTGCTCATTTTTATTTCAGTATCATGGAATAAGTTAAGTCATTTGATTGGACGGTTGATTTCCCCAAGTTAAAAGCGAGCGTTTTTCAATTCTTCTCTTCAATCTTAAATATTTGTTAGACATCCAAAAATGTAATCAATTAAAAATCAAAAGGCGAAAACTTAGCGCCAAAACTCGTCTTCGTTCGTGCTCTCTGTTATACGGAGAAATAGCTGTATTGTTTAATTTGATGTTGATCCCTCAAACTTCGTTTTACCGTTAAAATAAACAGGGCGGAAAAAATTCGCGGGAAGGCAAATAATCCATCGTGTCTGTTGTGATAAGCATCGCCCCCCTCCACTCTCAGTCCTCAGTTCAAATAACTGTTGATAGTAGCATAACATTTTTCTTGATAAAGCACTCGTGAGTTATGGCCCCGCTGGTGAAGTGCACTCTCTGCTCATTGTGTGGAGAGTGGTGGCAAACACAAATATTTTATCAGGTAATCTTCTGTTTGCCGCCCTCAGGTGTAGATCTTTCATACTTCACCTGGACTTCCTCGTGTCGCTTTGTCGTCTTGCTCATGAACGCCGAGCAAGTTCGGACTTGTTGGTGTTTGTTTTTTTACCCACTGGAAGATCTCCGGACGCGAAGATGTACGTGTGATCCTCGCAATAATAATGGCTTAAAAAATGTAAGGCCCTTGAAGACGACATAGTCGGGTTTTTTCTCACATGACCCTGGCTTGTAAATAATATCTGCGTCTCGTGTACTACGGTGTAGGGTCTTCTTACGATGATCCTTTGGAAATTCATGCTTAAGTAATATAGCGCACCTGACCAGCTCTTAGAAAATCTGTAAGTGAATGATTTAACCTCGTCCGAATGTCGGATATGAAATATTTACAAATATCTTCGAAGAAAAATACTATCCGACCGGGAATCGAATCGCGGCTTGTTAAGCCAATGTAACGACTTCCACGCCTTCTAGGCTTCCTTATTTCCTGGCTATTTCCGTAGCATTTAAGTTAGTTAGGAAGTTATGCCTTAACTATCCATCAAGGGTCGCCCCAGTCTGGGAGAACACTGCTTTTAAGAAGCCATTGCTCATGAGGAGATATCGTATTCCATCTTTTTTGCCGTGCGTGGCCTTTTGCTAATGAAGTAGTAAGCGTCTGTCAATATTTCGACGGTGAAATGCATAGAAATTATGTGTGAAGAAAAAGGGTAAAAATCCTTGGGGATACGAGTTCTAATCCCGTCTACTCGATTAGTTTCATGGTGCACGTCCTCACTTTGTTTTACGAAAGATCTCCGGTTTGAAACCATCCCCACAGAATCGCCCACGCCTCGATTGCGTTTCTATAAAGTGAATTGGAGCGTGTCGGCTCGTGTGCGACTCTCACTGGAGGCTCGAAATTGCCTCATTTCGAAGAAAAACGATCGTCGATTTATGCAGATGGAATGGAATTTCGGTGCATTGGCCCGCGGTGATCAACCCGCCGTCCGTTTTCGTCCCCCTCATCCAGAAAATTGGTTATTGCAGTCCCACGATTTCCATATGCACTTCCATATGCGGTCTCAGTGTTTTCCTTCCTCCCCCTCTCTCTCTCTCTTCAGGATGCCATGGAAATGCACGCCGCGTGCGTACCAAGGACGCATATGGGGATCGGGTTTCGAAATTGGGGGAAAATCAGCCGACTTCTGTCACATCTCGAACCCTAAATGGAAAAATGACCCTTGCGAATGTCAGTTTTTTGTCAACAGATGTTACCATCCTCTTTCTTTCTTCATTGCCCTCCAAAAAAGTACGTTACGCCGCGGATCGAGACGGAGGACGCAAAAAGAAAAATCGGTATCTACTATGGAATATTTTGACGGTAAATGCGAAGAGGATGGAAAAACTAACGTTGTCTCAGTCGTTTCTAGCGTTCTAGTTCCAGAGTTCTAGATCTTTTTTTGGAGTAAATATTTGGCGTCTTTCTTCTCTGTGGTTGTGTATATTTCGTCGCTTCGTACTTATAATAGTAACAGTCTTATTGTGATGCTTATTGACATCGCACACTTCTTGTTTCAAATTCATCTACATCTACTTATTACTCTGTAAGCCTCCCCAAGGGTGTTTGGCAGGGGGTGACTTATCACCGACACACAATCACAATGAAGAAATTTACTTTCACCAACAAGCACCGCACCATCGGTATGCTATAGATGCTAAAGAAACTACTAAAATAATCTATAATGTACCTATATAAACAAGACATAAGTGTCATGCAGGGAACATGCAAAACATTGTGCTAGCACTATGCACCCGGCAGATTTATAAAAATGCGTAAAGGGGCATATGACTAAATCTGCTACAGTACCTGTCAACTTATCTACTTCAAATTCTAAACGATGCCATTATGGTCTCTTATTGATCACGGAAAAACGACATTTTATACCTTTTTTTTGTCATTTATCAAAAACATTTATTGTTGTCAAAATTGTCGTGGGTGCATCCGTAATTTGATGGGATTTAAGTGATGTCAACGATTTTTGCTCCCTTGAATTTTCTCCGTGAAAGGTTTTAGACCAAATTTTAGCGATTAGTAATCGACGAATCTGTACTCTTATGTGCAATATGAACATTGCTGTGGGGATAAACAGTGATGCGTTTATTGCTTTTTATTTGTTTTTTATATTTTTATGTACTCGTTTTAATGTTGAATGTGAAACTTTAAAGGCACTTTCGTGGACCATGAGGCGCTTATCAGTCGATCATCGAAAGTATTACAAGCTGTAGTATATGCTTTAGAATTTCAGTGCGTCAAGTACGGAATGACGGTCAGTCAAAAGTATACAAAAGTGATGATATTCTCGAAGGCAATCGAAGCGAGCCTGGTAATAAAAGTCGGAGAACACAAATTAGATCAAGTAGACCATTTAAACTCCTGGGGTCGTACTCTAGGAGAAAATGACCACAGTAGTTAAGGCAGAAGTAAGAGAACATCGTTAGTTAAGGAAGCGTTTAGTAAAAGAAGGCAACTGCTTACGGGGACTTTGGGAAAGAATGTGAAGAAGAGGCTGGTGAAGAACTTGATATGGAGCGTAGGGTAGTGTGGTGCCGAAACGGAGATCATATGAAGGTAGGAAGTGAATAGGCTGCTGGCGTTTGAGAAGTGGGTGTGGAGATTGATGGAGAAGGTGCGGTGGACGGAAAGGAAGACGATCGAAGAAGTGCCTAGATTGGTGGGCGAGGAAGGGAAACTTCTGAGTGAAATCCGGGATAGGCAGGGTTGGTGGCTGGAGCAAGTAGTGGCGAAGAATAAGTGGCGATGGGTTGCTCAAGACTGTGAAGGCGTATTCTCACGATGCATGTAGATGCCTGGAAAAATGCTCCAAATTGGAATAGAGGCTATTTCATGGACACGCTTTCATGAATATATGCAATTTTGGGTGTATACGCGATACAATTATAATGGTGAATGTGTTCATGCATCTACTTAAGCGAGAGCATGCATCGTGTAAACGCGGCTTAATTGAGGGAAGGACAATGGGCACGCGGGGAAGGGAAAGAAAGATTTTATTGATGGGATGAATGAGGGCAGACCGTATGTAGATGTGCACATCTGCATACGGTCTGCCCTCATTTCCATGGAAAAGAAATATTAGATATAAATAGGACTTTAAGAGTGTAGAAAATCGGGAGGAGTTTCTCTGAATTACAACAAAACCCATCTTTAACCGATAGAATATTTAAAAATGGGCTCGGCAATATTTTCCGTGCCTCCGCAATGCACCTCATGTGAGCAGCCACCCCTCAGTTTTCCGTTCTGTCCCCTTAAACACGGGTGTAGCCGTCGAAATGGTGGCTAGAAGCTTTTTCTAAACGAGTCTCACAGAAACAAATGTTTTTTTTGCCGTTTTGTCATTTTTACCGTATGTTAATTATTTTTAAAGTCTATTCTCCCGCGATCCGCTCCCGCCTCTCCTGCTTCAATGCTGTTTCGATTTTTTTTTCAATTTGAAATTGTGACAGCCTTAGTCATTATTTTCTCTGTTGTTGTTACGCGCTCCGAGGAGGCGGGGGCCTCGTCGCCGTTTCCCCTCGAGTCGCATGTGCGTCTTGTGTAAGTCGGCCGCGTTCCCTAATTGCACCGCCGCCCGACGCCTAACCCACTTAGTTAGCGCCCTTCCGTCCCCTTCCGCCTCGGAACTGTTGCACTGACCGCGCGTATTAATTGTCCCCCCCCACCCTGAGCTAATCTAGTTCCAACTTCCGGCATTTCGAATTGATAATGGTAGTAATGCAAGGGTGCTGAGTGGGTTCACTCAAGTTTCACAAACATTCCGCAATGCTCCTTCAAGCCAGGGAGGTGATTTCGGGGACATAATCCGTTGTGAATTTGTTGAAAACGATTATGGAACCCATTGGTTCGGTGTCCCGAGTACTTTAACTCTCTGGACCGAATTATGAAACATCAGCATGAAAAAAATACTGCTACTATATTAGTTTTATAAAAGTGCTATTTGAACATTTTAAGAAATGGCATTTATTTGCTAGTAATAATTATTTTGAAATTTGACGTATTTGTATTGTATATATTTAATTAAAGAAATACTTTACATAATACTTACGCAAGGTATACTTCAACATGACCTTCATAACGTACAATTGTGTTTCAGTGGAAAACTCATTCGCTTGGACTAAGAATCGAACCCAGATCCCTCGATTACGCGAGATCAAGGGATCTGGGTTCGATTCCCAGTCCAGGCGAATGATTTGTCCACTGTGAATTTCACACAATTGTGTGATCTCTAGCGGGTGACTCTGTTGAAGTTACTGCGCGGCCAGTTCCGTAGTTCTTTGAAAACTTCATAACGTACCTTTTTTTAAACTCCCAATTTTTGCTTCATATGGCAGCGGAAACTATTTATTTCAGAACTCTACAGGCTCTCTATCGTGCGTCACGCATTCATCTATTCAAATTGTTTGACAAACCGCCGAAAGAGACGCAGCTTTCCACACACTTAATTCGAAGCGTTACGATTCTATCTTGCGCAGCAACTAAATGGAAAAGCCGCTTAGGAAGCAGATACTTAAATGATTTTGAAACGTTACAAATTTGACTCGCTCGTCCATAGAGGGTGAACTGAATTTCCTACCCGTAGGCATGTGTTCAAATCCCGACTGCTGTTTGACCTTTGATGGGATTAACATCTATACATTTTAGGTGAGCACTAGGTGCACAAATGCGTGACTTGCTGTCGGATAGAACGTCGAACTTCTGACCTCTGGATATTTTCCTTAGAGGGGGCCAATGCTGACGCCGTTTGCTTTACACGGTTCCTCCGCTTCCCAACTAATCCTACCTCCACCATTCGAATAACCTATTTCCCTTTGTTTGAATCCATCTTCCGATACAGCTGCGTGTATCGCTGTTTCAGCGGCATCATTTTCTCCTCCATTACGTGAGGCGTCTTCGGGTCGAAGTGGTGTTTGTTTGATTTTGGCCGGCGTAAATAGGCAGTTTCTGGGTGTTCAGCGGCGACAAAATATTATGCGACTCGATTCTGCGTTTCGATTGGTCGAAGAATCGAAATACCTTTTCCTCTTATTGATCGGCGAACGTCCATCCTACATGCTAAAATTTGCCGCTTTCTTCGTTATCCCTAAGGTCTCTGGAATCACTCTTTAAAAAACGCCACAGGGTCTCATTTTATGTAAAAACATTTCACCCATCCTAAAATTTCAAAATATCAGCTCCTTACCGAACTACTTCCCGAGATATTTGACTAAAAACACCAGCCATTTTACTTGGGAAATGGTACATGTATGCACTCCAGGGAGACATAATTTAAAAAAATATCGAATTTCTAACGCATAGATCTCGTCGAAAAATTAACAGTGAGTAGTTTGTATGTTTTCTCAACTATTTCTGAAAAAAAATTATTTTACCGCATTTATTTTTCCAGGATCGTAAAAAACCTTCCATATAGGAGTGTTAAACGTACCGCGTGAAAAAATGAGTCAAGTTAAAGACTTGCATAGATATTTTAAATTAATTACTTAGAACTTCAGTCATATCAAAGTACATTGTTACACCATTAAAATGCGATATTTATCCATGCTTTTATACAGGTGCTGTAATGCAAATGTATAATGCATGCTTTTTTTACAGGTGCTGGAATGCAAATGTATAATTCGAATATGATCTCAATTATGGTTAGGAAACTATTTCGCTCAAACTTCCTTAAAGTGCAATACTCTCTCCAACGCATAGAACGTAGAACTACCGATGGTATTAGTTGTTGAGAGAAGTTCAATGCACTTGTTCTTTTCACCCATTCTCTCGTTTCCTAAGTAGTACTACCATTCTGACTTAAACTCGTATCCTGAAGGGCGAAAAAGACATTGGTTTGGTTTCCAGCTGTATTTTATGATCGCAGCTTGTACCACCTCTTTATTTTTCATTGCTTTTTTTTACATTTGCTCGTGTGATATTTCTATACTGCTGATAAAATCTTTGCGGAATTTATTTGAAGCGCTCAAGTTGTATTCATGCCATTATCATTCCTCTTCCGATCAGATTGTTGGGGAAGAGAGGTCAGCAGTAAATCAAAATCCCTTTGACTTATCCGAAGGGACATTCATCTTTGCTCAAGGTTGTTAATCCTTGTAGGTCAAGATTTAATATCGCGGTACTAGGAAGTCTCGTTTGAAAGGCCTTGTGCGAACGACATGAAACATGAGCAGCGCGTCGCTAGCTTGCGATGCGACGGTGATTGAGCATGTCGGTGCTACCGTAACTAGTTCTATTAACGGGCCCATTAGTCAACGTCATCGTCAGCCGAGGCCCATCTTACCCATTATCCTTCTTCGATTTGGGAACATTTTCCCGACAAATTCATTTATGGGGGAAAAATGATCTTTAGATCGAAATTTCCACCCGTTTCTGCCTTCCTTTTGTTTTTCCTTAGTTTGAAAATCGTTCCGGCTTATTCAGTTTCCTAGAGTGCGATTTTTCTGCAGAAGTGGCAGGGAAGAAAGTTTCCATATTTGAAAATTAACACTTGTACCATTTCTACACTTTTATTTTCGTCCCTGTCCATGGTTTCTGAACATTATACCATCGTCAGGGTGATGGCATATTGTGCTGATGTCCTAATGATACCCAAATGATGGCATAATGTGCTGAAACCATGGTCGGTGACGAAAATAAAAATGTGGAAATTGTACAAGTGTTTGTTTTCAAATATGGAAATCCCTAGGTTCTACAAAGTCTGTGCCAATACGCTCTGTTATGGAAGAAAGTTTGTAGTTTCAGCTCATGGATAATGACGGACATTGCTGATGAAAGTTTGCGGGGTTTAGACAAATTTCCGGGAGGAGATGATTCATCTCGATTCCGAGAGAATATGCGGTTGGGCTTATGAGTACAATGGTGTCATGTAGGAAACTTCCAATTAGCGCTCGCAATGTGATGGACTTCTTAGGGCTGATTTCTGACTTGGAGTGTGGATAAGTTTTCAGCCAGGACATACCTACTTATCTGCTGTAAAAAGAGAACAAAATTTAAGTGTCGGTTGTCAGATCGATGTATCGGGTTGGCACGTATCGGTTGGATAAGCCTGAGTTATTCTAGGTGGAGAATTAAAAAAAAAATATGTTGTTACTGAAGGGGCGATTAAGTACAATTGCAAGAAAATCCAAGGAATGAAATAATAATAGGAAATTTCTGCCGGCTTCTTATCAGTGTTAACGCTGTCAATGCCACCTGTCTACTTTTTTCACTCCCGTCGCCACCCGTGGGAAAGTATCGCCCGATATCCGGTCCCCGATATGCCATTGCGAAACCAGTATCCGCCATTCAGAACCTTTATTGTTACTGGATTACCTTTTTATTTCTTTACGGCTTTTGTTGTATTTTACGTTACGATAAGAAAAGTAAGTTAATGCTTTGCAGAGGAGTTTAAAGGTATCTGACCGGAATCGCTTACTCTCTGTCTGTGCGGAATAGTTTCACTTACCTCTCGGAAGGTATATATATATATACATGTTATCTCTTTAACATTCCGCGTCTTGTCTGGCTGGCATGCGCTCCAACAACGTCATATTATTCGCACTGAGCCTGGGGATGTTTCGTTTCTGGTTCATACCCAGTTCATCTTCAGTGTTTTAATCTGAACGCCGCGGCGGATGGCGCGATTTCTGCTTTATCACTTTGCCCCGCGGAAATGATGTGCTCGGTGGGACATGTGCCGTATTTGTGGCTTGACAGCTCGAGAACCTTCTTTGCAGTAGATTAATGCGAACTCCTTCGCTCGACGACCACTGCGTGTCGAGTGATCGTTGATGTGCTCCACGGCCTTTGAAGGCTTTAGCGGGTCTCTTCCCAGTCATCGTGTCATTTTTGCTTCGTTCGGATTGCGAATAAATGACGACATTCTTACTTTACTTCGCGTTGACGATTTCGCTTTTTAATCGGAGCCTGTTGCCTAGGATTATGAATGAATGAATACATGTGTGAACTGCAGCTGCGCGCCACGGTAATTTTTTTCGTCGATACTTGAGGAATACCTCATTGCGCTTCAAAGCCTTGTTTCGCCTTGGGGGAATCGTGAACTATATCAGAGAGCCTTAAGTAAGCTGTGAGCTCTCGGGCAAGGCTTATTGAAGTACAGATTTTATTTTCATTGTCGACTCTTCGATTTCCTCCGTTACTCAACTTCGGCTGTACAATTTAATCAAAAATACCTTAGGATTAATAAAATGCCTTTGCTGAGAGGTGGTTAAATAATAAAGGCACACTAAAATCTTCTCAAATCGGCTTTTTATTACTTATTTTTATATCATGGGTTCGTGGAGTTGTGAGGTAATGCCTTTTCATTGACTGTTTCTTTTGGATACTTCTTGAGAAATAATATAGGCGTTAGTAGCAGGAAGCGAATCGTTAACTAGTATTTCCTTCCGTGTCACTCATGGTCCGGAAATATTGTTTCCTTCGCCATTTGAGTTGATATTTTGTACCGCTGACATTTCCTCTATACTTTCAACCAGCGTCAAAGCGGTCTTGTGTGACGGTGGTTGAATTTTTTTTAAATAGTTTATTTTTTAAATAGTTTTTGTCGTATCTAAGTAACGCTCATGATTTTCCTGTTTGGGAAAACATATGCTAGATTTTGATGCGTGTTATATGCTGTTTTTGAACATTGTCTCGATTATAGTTTCTGGTGGTTCTCTCAATTTAAATGAGGTGTGAAGTATGACTGAAAGCAACAGAATATGTACTTCTTGGATAAGATCACCAGTTCATCGTGCGAATTACTCTTTCGGGTCATAAACCCGTCGATGTTGTTCATGGAGCAGTTGAGTATTTAGCACATTTGATGTAGAAAGGATCCATAGTTAGTTATTTTTTCATTTTAAAGTATGCGACGTAGTGATTTCTTGTATGTTGATAATGTTTAAGTTTTGAGAGTAAGTGGTAGTTATCGGGGTTCTGTGTGGAAAGAGTAGAGTTGTGTGCCTAATTTATACCTCTGTGGTTTTACGAAGTTGTTTTGATCAAGTTTTAACGCGATTACTAATGCCCTTTTTAATTTAAATTAAGCCTCAAACTTCTTTCGTCTTTAGTTTGTTGGTATATTCTTTTCTTGTTTGTCGCTCAATATAACGATTAGCAGTTACAGTGTTATCTACGTTTTCATGCCCTCCTAGGCTTCATTTCCTGTTAGTTGTAGTGTTTCAGAATTTTGCTTTGTTGTGATGTTGAATGAAGACCTCAAGCGCGCAGGATTGTCGCTGTCGTCAGTCTGTGCTTTTGCCATCGTGCCAACAACCTATGCCAAGGTCTGAATGATCGCCAGTGAATAGTTTCGCCAAGTTGTACTTCTGACGTCGCGGCTTTCATACAGGTGAAAGCCATCGTGCGTCGAGGCCGAGCCAGCAAAGTGATGAGAATAATATGTCGCGATTGGTATTGGTACGTACTCTCTTTATTCCTACCGTCGCGTTTGGTGTTTTTTTTTGTCCATCGCGATATAGAGAATAATTATTATTTTGCGGGAAGAGGCGAGGCAGGTCAATGATGATGAGGTCGGACATGAATATCCTCCGGCACCGCGGGATAAGCATCAAGCCTCGCCCTTCCTTTTTTTCCTTCAGTTTTTTGCCCGCTCTCTCTCCCTCTCTTTCTCTTTTGCTCGTGCCGTGATTTGACGGCTCTGGAAAGGGCCTTTTGTCCTGCCCGCCCTCGTCTGAAAACAGCTCTTCAATGGGCGGCATTTCCCTGTCGCGCGCACACACAAATACGGGGAAGCGGGGTTTCGAGAATCAATGTCCGTCTATTCGGTTTTGATTCCTTCCACGTTCGCGTCTCTGTACACACCAAAGCCTGGGCTTCACAAAACTTAGCCTGCCATCTCTATCCACTATGACGGCTGTAGGGTGCGAGCGGAGAAAGCAGAAATGGGGAAAAGGTTGGGCTGGTCCGATACATAGTATGTTACTTGTGTAGGGCGTTCCGCGTATGACTGACAGCATGGGCTCTGATGGAGTTTCTTTTCCATTAAAAATCTCAATAACACCGCAGATGGGTTGTTGTCGATAGTTGCTGGAAAATTAACATAATGGTAATGATAAAAGCTATGTAATTACGTGCATACACTATATTTATAATTACATGTTACGTATAAAATGATTTCTCTTGGTCCTTTCCAAATCTAAACTTTATTCCCTTAAGCAGCTGACGTAAATGTAGCCCGTGGTTGGAGACGGTTGTGTGCGTGGCGCATAGGTAGTTATTAAGATTTAGTTAGTCGGAATCACAAAAAAAACTCCCGCTGTGTAGGAGTTTCAAACGTGCCTCTCGGAAAAATTGAGTCAAATTAAAGACTTGCAGTGATATTTTTACTTAATTACCAAGAATTTCAGTCGTATAAAAGTGTACTATTGTTGTATAATTAAAAATTGAATATTTAATTTATTTCCTATAGCTGCTGAAATTAAAACGTATGATTAGAATATAGTTGCCGTTATGACTACGGAACTATCTCGCTCGAACTACCGTAATCGGGCTTCGGTTGGGATTTTAATATCTACGGCTTTGGTTGTGGCTGGATATATGCAGTATCGTATAGGTAATCTCAGGATACAGGCAAGTTTAGTGTCGGTATCGAAGGGCAGTGGTATCGGCCGTTTGAAAAATATTTCGGTTTGAGTAACGTGAATTCCCGATGGCCTGTGAAAGGTCGCATCCATCTCTCTCCCTCTCCTTCCATCAGCCTCCTCTCGTAATTAAGGAGAGTCGCAGTGACGACACCGTCGCTTCGCTAGCTTACTGTAGCCAGCCAGCCATTTCCACACCCGTGCTCGCATCCGTTGTGTCGTGGTTCCCTTCCCAACCCTCCTTGCTTCCAGAGGCCGTCGTCGGTTCGGAAACGAGGGCAGCAGAGAGAGAGAGAGAGATGTGGGCGATATTAGCGGGCGTTGGATGGGGTGTTAGCGGGCGTTTGATGGGGAGTCAGCGGGGGAGTTTCCTCGGCCGCCCATCCATGCGGTATTTTGCGGTATTCCTCTCCAGCCCCCCCTGGCCTTCCTCGCTCTTATTCAAATACTCGAGTGCATGTACTACTTGTTGTCTCCCGCGGTCCGACTCCCGATATACCCCGTTATAGTCGATGCGTTCCTCTCAAGTTATCGGTGTGAATTCGGGTCACCCGTGGGATTGGAAGAGCTGTAATAAATATCGAGAATAATCTAGAAGGATGAGAATGAAGTGTGGTGTGGATTTTCCGTATTGTGTGTGGACTACACCCGAAATCAGTGTCGCGCGCGGTCAGGAGTTTCTTTTCTCATAAATAGAACGTGCCCTATTTTAACCCTGTTTATAGAAATGCGCGATAGTATTTTTTAGCTGTATTTAGAGACATTGTAAATGAAGTAACTTATTTATTCCTCATAAATTTTATTTATGACGACCCTGGTTTCGACGTGGCACGTAAGAGGTAGATTATGACATGCCATGTCGAAACCCGGGTCGTCTGAAACATAATTTATGTAGGATAACAAATTTACTTCATTTACAATGTATAGTAAATTCCATGAAGTCACGCCTGAGACAACTGAGTGTATATAGAGACATATGTCTGTATTGCAATGTTGTATCTTCTCTCGATTTTGGCCGTACAAAGGACCACGTGAAATACCCAATATTACGTTTTTATTTTCCGCTTCCTTTCTTGCTCTCCGATGATTGTTTTACCCTTTCGTTTTATATTCTACTTCTCTCTTCCATCCAGATGTTATTTCTTTTCCTCTTATGCTTTTTCCGAAAACCATTAAATCGATCAAAACAACTGATTGTGGCGTTAAGCTGTGGAACGACGAGAAGGAATAACTCATAATAAAAACGATGTACAGTTCCACTATGTTTTACAGCTGTCAAGACAATATTAGTCTAGACTTGTCTACTAGACTGCATTAAAACATAGTGGAACTGTATATCGTTTTTATTAATGGCTATTCCTTTCTTTTCAATCTCTTAAATGCAGTTTTATTCTGTATTTTGTCCACCGTCATCCCCATCTCTTCCATACTTTTTTTACCCTTTGGACCCTTTGATTGCCATTCATGCGAAAGAGCAACCGAGTTGTATACAGCAATTGTTCGAGGTAGTGAGCGCGTTCTTACAAGATGTGTGGATAGTTATTCAATTAAATCTTTTTTTTTTCAAATATAACGAACATAAAATGTTTTTATTTGCTTTTAATATGTGCTTAAAATATTGTTTTGCTTAGAACATTATTAACTCTGTTGATATATTTTTCTTCTTCAATCTACTTATTGTATACTCTTGGAGATGTAAGAAACCTGCGGACTTCACGAATATCGAATTTCGTATTCAAACACAGCCATTTGTTTTTGAGATATTTGTAGTAGTAGTCGTGGGTTTTAGATGTTCTACTGCTAAGGTTATATTGCACCATTTAAACAAACAATTCGACCATAATGGGATGACAAACAGCCCACCGTGCCCGACACGGGATTGATATTTCGATTTATAGTCACCAAGCCGGCACATTATCAATGGCGCTATCTCAATTTGCAGTGTAAATATATATTTCATGCAATGTCCTGAGGATATTATATCCTAACGTCTTTTATTTCCAACTAATATTCGTTTTGGTTTTCACCTGTTAGACCCATTCACTTCATCATTCAGCTTCGTTTTAAAGATTGGATGAAGAATCCTCAAATGGCAATTTTTTCATCATTTAGTCTTTGGTGTTGAAGTCAGGAAGAAGTCTTTTCATTCCTTTCTTCAGTCGCTATCTTTATGAGACTGTTTGGATGCTGTAGTTTCTCATGTCACTCTATAAAATTCCTCACAATTTTTGTTTGACTTACTTAATGTGGCCATGGGCAGTTTCCATCTATTAGATCCATTTCGTTTATTAGCGTGATCATTTCCCTTTTTTTGAAGATTGGATGGAGAATCCTGAATGGTAAATCTGTTATCATTACGTCTTTGGTGCCGTAGTCTGGAAGGAACCCTTTATCCTATTAATAAAATGTTGACACTCGGCTGGATGCTTTAGTCACGGCTGTTACTTATATGAATCTACACAAAATAATGATTTGGTATTGTCTTACCCAGAACATTGTGAAGAGTCCATTGACTATATTATTCACCATTACGTCAGCATGCGTATGAGGCAGTTTTCGAACGCTTGTAATTCTAAAGCGAAAAAGGAATACTCTTGGAAGAAAAAAATGTCCAAGTTTTCCGCGACGTAAGGTTTTGCAATTTGCATTAAAAATTTTTATTCTTTAATATTTCTTTAATTCTTTAACTTAATGAATAATTCTCTTAGAGGACATAAACGCACTGTCTGGAGTTCCTGGCTATCTGTTTTCTGGAAAAATTCACTAATGGGAAACGGTTTACCATGAATACCAGACTAGGATTTTCGTCGTTATTTTTGACTGGCAAGAGGGGAATCGCTTGGTCTGGTCTGACAAACCCATCAATTGAGATCACGATTATAAAAAATCATTCGTAATTTCCTTCACTTTTTTATTGCTGCATCATAATATCCTTCATTGGCAGAGGTCATATAAACGGAGTAAAGCATCTTCATCGGTCATGCAAGGTACATTAAAAATGCGTGGAAAATTATTTTACGTTGCTTAGCAACATGGAAATTTGGACAAGAAAGAGCCGGAAGTCGATAATATTTTGGTGTTTTATTCATCAAATATTTCGAATCAGATCAAATACAGGTTCATGGCAGTTGAAATTGAAATGTTTTCGCATGTTCACCGGCGGCAAATCGGACGAGTGAACTGCTGGCGTCAAATGTTTGAACTAAACGAACAATAAGCGGCCATTTTTGCGAGGGAAGTGTCAGGTGGCTGCTTATATGTAATGTTTCTCAGAATTTTTGAAATTCCATTGTATGCTCAACAATTTTTAGCTTCTGACTGCTCTCAATGGGAACGTATGTGATGGGGTCGGATCCAACGAGGTTGTTGTTAACGAATTTTGTGTAGTATTTATTATTTTCCGGAATAGTAGTCTAAAACAATTTTCCTATTCCACCACCTACCAAAAGATCAATTCATAACTCCTCTTCCCTGCGTGTAAGCATGTAGTACATTCGTTACTCATACTGAGTCTTAGGGTATTAAAAGACACCTTTACCTAATCTTTCCATTTCTCCTCTACCCTTCCGACAGCTTCCTCCGGTTCTTTATTCCCTGTAATTTATCTCATGCCTTTTTTGTATGCAGTATCGTGATACGAAGTGGGCTCGGGGTACCTTTTCATTCATAAATTGCCGCGAAGAGTCTCGTTAAGGAGTAATGATTTCGGTTCATGCGTCGTCTAAATTTTTCCTCGAAAACAGAAGAGAAATTTCCAGCAGGGTGGCAAAGCGTTGGGTTTTTTTTTGGTTTAGTCGGCCTGGTCATTCTTATTAACCGACCCTTAAAGGGCGCACGAAAGCCCTCTCTTCCCTGATTGGCAGGAGAAACTTTCCGTCCAGCTGCGGCTCTGGGTGCTCTACTGTGCGCTCGAGAGAGAATTTATTGGCTTTCCTTCCCGCACCGTACGCTCGTTTCATTGGGATTATCATTTGTTCCCTTCAAGTGTGTTTTGCCCCAGTATGGCTCATAAGATACCAGATGTCTGGGTTTCATCCCATCAGTGAAATCGTTTGTCTCACAGGGTGGATTCAAGGTTATGATAGGGATAATTACTTCCTAGCCTTCCGGCTTTCGGCATCTCTGAACCAATAGAATTATGCGGGAAAATGTATATGCCACTTTGTGGGGGATGAAGTTATATTTTTTGTGTACACTTCTTGATTAGAAAGTTTTGCATCGTTATTTTCACCTTATAGGTGTAGTTACCTCTTCCACCTATGGTGTTGCCAATGCGTAATCTGAAAAAATACTTTCATGTCTATTTCTTGCTTGTGCTTCTTAAAATAATCAAGATTTTCTTATAAACCATATTTTAAAAAGACCTCCTTTTGTGCCTAATGTAGTTAGGTACAGGAAGGGCATAGAGCGTGTATTCTGCCACTCTAGCCACGTTGGTAACGCTAAGGCCTTGCAACTCGTGACTCGTGGTTTCGAAACCAGCTTGCGAGTTCAGCTGATGTCTGTCTTTAGATCATGGTCTTAGGTTAGACAGCGCGGTAGATCCGTAGCAGTTGTAGCACCGGAAAACGAGTATTACTAAATTATAGAACCAAATAATCTGCGAAATTTGTTTTAAAAAATGTTAAAACTCTATTGGTTGCCCCATTTCTCCATCGAATATTGTATGGTCGTCTGACTTGTCGTCTCTGCCTGAAGGGTACGTTGTTGAAAATCAGTGGCTAGCTTGAAAGTTCTTGGTGAAAAAATGGTGAAATCAAATTGGTTGAGTCTGATTTTTGCGTTTTACTTGCGTTTAAATAAAGAATGATACGAACATTGTAGTCTCAAGAGATAAAAAATCTCGGGGAAATTTTGAGAGGAAAATAAGCTGGGAAAAAATGAGCTCAGTACCGTTTCTTTCGCTACGCGGTGATTCATCTCTTTCGTTCCTCCTGCCGTAGGACTCCCCTACGTATTTTGTGGATTCCCTTAGCGTTCGGAGGACAAACGCTGCTCGCGAAATGTCGGAGGATGGCACAGTGGGGCATGAATTATATTTATCCATTCATTACCCTTCCGGTTTAATCGAGAGCGCACTCGCGTCATGTTGCGTTGAAAAATCGGCCCCCGCTAGCAGGCGTTTAGAGGGATGAGCTGGGGGAAGGAGGGAGGAGCGATAGTAATAACTCCCACCCCCTTTCCCTCCGAAAGTGCTTCACTCCGGAAATTTCATTTTTAATATCGCCCGGTTGAGTCAAGGACACGCGGCACCAATGACACTCACATTGTTGCATCCTTTATCCTTGTACCAGCCTCGTATATTCTCCATCCCCTCACCTTACGACTAACAGTCATCTGCCGCGCTGGAGAGGGGTAAGTATCAACCGTTCCCGTGAGCCACAGCCCCGAGCCCTCACTGCTGGTCAATTGACACGCTAGAATATAACGAATTCACTTGTTGTTTCTGCTGACATGGTGCACGTGTGGTGGTAGGCGAGGAGAAAATCTTGAAATCATTGTGCTGCAAACTAAGGGTAAATTTTATCCTTATCTTAAGAATATGAAACACAAATGCAAGAAATGAGGGATCCCAAATGAATGAAAGCTGATTTAGAGTGAGACCAGTTGAGTGCTTTGAAACATTTTTCGGGAAGTCCAAATATTTTTTCTCATATATCATTTGTGTTGTAGTCTAATTTTCTAATTTTTGTGATTGTTTTACTGATTCACGTTCCTTAAAAAGTATTTATTTGACTCTTTTATTGCTTAACCCTTTGAGTTCGGCATGACGTATTATCACGTCATGGTTGTCTTTACGCTGGTTCTGAAGACGTCATATCACGTCATGGGTACTGGGAGTGTTTCAGCTTTCATTATGGGGCCTATTGAAAGTTTCTTAGTGATAGATGGAATACTCACGGTACCCTTGACGTGATATAACGTCATCAGCACCAATCCAAAGAAAACCATGACGTGATATCACGTCATGCCGCACTCAAAGGGTTAATCATTTGTTGGTCATCAGACGTCGAAGAAATAAAAATACTTGGGAATTAATTGCCAATTGGCCTTTGGAGGAAATCGCTATCTTACATGGCGCATGTGATATCAGTTGTCGGTCGCCTGCCCCAGTAACCAACCAACCAATTGTGCTCCGTTTCCGAGTTTCGAAGCTGACACCTTTGGATAAGAAGCATGACTCGCTACCTTTACTACCACATGCTCTCTCGACGATTGATACGTGTATGTGTGTGTGACTAATATCCGGGTGCGTGGCAGGTTTTCATGCCCTCTCGTATCCACCCGCTCTCTCACGTCTCCGCTTCCAGCCGCATATCTTCCACATGCTGCACTCTCCCGCCCCGCCCCCCCCCCTCACACGCCCCTTTTGGGCTCCGCACTACACCGCTACCCACTCTCTCTCCGCCTTCCCATCTGTATCTCATTACCTTCCTCCCAGAGTGCGTGCGATCTTTCGCTCGATTTCTTTCTACTCCCTCTCACCCCTCAGCTACCTTTCACACCCCTTTGAACTACCCAAAGCTTGTACATACGTATCTTCATCTTTGTGCGTGTATATTAATAAAGTAGAGGGTTTAAGATCATGTTCAAGTAGTATATCATGCGAGCTGATTTTTTTCCAGCGTAACTTGGTGGTGATACGTTATTAAATGAAGGAAACTGTACATTTCATGAAAATTCTTTTTAATGTCTTAGGCTCGCTAAGTTTTCGACTCGTGAACTTAGTATAAAAGCCTTGATATCATGTTAAATACCCGATTAAATGAAGGAAAATTTGTATACTAGGAAGCTTTTTTGCATTTTTATTTCTCTTGCCCTTCCGTCCTCCACATCTGTTTGTATACACAATGTTTGGACTTATGAAGTCATTATGTCAAGGCCTTAATTATGACTTCCTAAATTGAAGCCCTGGTCTGCGAGTGATATTAAAAGAAAATGTCTCGTGGACCAAACGAAGTTTCCTTCATATAATCATTCAGGCCGTTATAAAAGGAATATTCCCATTGTCCATCGGCTCCGGATGAATAAAATAATTTTTTAACGTGAATAACATTTTGTCAATTTCTTTGTTCTAAGGCGGTCTTATAATAGTTTTTTTCGCTGAGCAAATAAATTAAGCCAGTGCTCTATTAACTCACTGAACTCAGTGTGCCGTCATGTATTGCTCAATGAAGTTACCTCGTCGTCTGAAAGCTTTTTTATAATTCGCTTGTTAAACTACTTTCGAGATTGGCCCGTTCTCCGGTTAACCTCCTCCGGGTTTTTGAACCTTACCCTTTGACATGGTGCCCGTGAATTCTTTCTGATATAGTGTTATGTGATATATTTCTTGTGTTACAATGCATTGAAAATACTTTTGTATCAGGTCTTTAAAATATTTCTTCCATTCCACAAACAATGTTCCTCGAGATAACGTTGTTTATAGACTACGAAATGTTTTGATTTCTTCTAACGATAAGATCCGTAAAAATAAGCGTCAAAACATAAAATATGTCAGTATTTGTGTCAAAACTAATGTAATAAAATATTTTTTGCATATGAAGATTACGTTAAGCGTGGGGAACGAGTGGGGAATTAATTTTAACAGTAAGCATTAGACTGGCGGGCTAGGTAGACTCGGTCTGTTACCTATCGAGAAAATTACTAAATGTGATTTTAAAATACTGAGTCTAGGCTGTTGCGGCCAACGTATTTGCCAGTATATTGCCAGCCAAATGACCATATGCATGTTAATATACCCACATTTCCACATTACTTGAACCCTAATCAATAAATCATCAACCCTTAGGTCGATATTTACTCATGCGTATCCCCACCCTCCTCCCTCCTTTTCACATCTGCTCTTCCCTTCGCCATCACCTGCATCATTTACCTCTTTTTTATGTTTTCTAGGCCCTCTTACTGTAGTGAGCAACGCTGTGTGAGGACAGATTTCTATGTGATAAGATATACCAAGCTTTTGCCGCATGAAATGTTTGTATTACTCCTTTGAGCTCGGGAATAGAATGCAAAATACTGGTGAGGATGAAGACTTGCCTTGCAAAAAAGAATTATTTCCTTCGAAAGGAACTGGTGTTGAACTAGTTATCTAACCACTGACTTCCGACTGTCGCGGCCGGCTTACTTACCTTGTTTTTGTCCCTCAGCTGACGTAATGGACTATAGGATCGATGAGTTCCCGAAAATACGCCATACTGCGTTTATATGCTTGTGTTTGTAATGAATATTGACCCTTGTGCGTGGATACAAGTATGACCGCATTTCTCAGTTAACCGTATCTCTTTCTATTGGTGATGTATCCTAAGATTTGTACATGCATATACCCGACCTTTGCTTTCTTTCTTATATCTAGTCTTATCCTCAACATCTGTATCATTATGGGTTTTTAATGAATACATTTGAGTGTATTGTGTAGGTATCGAACGTACCCGAAGAGAAGGAAAGGGATTGGAATATGCCTTTTAATAGTTAACCCAAAGCAGTTGATAATGGTTTAAGGAGGTTGAGTTTCTAGTGTAGATTACCGATCCAGGTATCAAAACACGGACATTCGGCATAGGCGGTCAGTAGCATATCAAACTGTCGACGTAATTGACAGTCGGATCGATGGAAAAAAGAAGGTGCGCCATATGGTGATAACTTACAAGGGTTTAATTGGGAATATTAACCTCTAAGGGTTTGTGAATAAACCCCCATTTCCACTTGAAACTCATCACACTCAATTAGTAATCAACGTAAATGTCGATAAATGCATGTACCCGTTATCCTTCCTCTTCTGTACATGTCCTCCTTTACCCCATCGTCTGTGTCCTAAATGCAGTCTCTCTTCGCTTTTCCCAATGCAGCGGCAGTAATGGTCTTTTAGGATGTTTTTCTGTGTGTGCTAAAAAAGAAATCATTAAAATTATGAGTTATTAAAACCCACGTTAAGCTTAGGATAGGTAGAGAGGAACTTTCAACTTACAGATAGTCATCATCGGAAGAAAGTATGATTTTCATTTTTAATCAATTAATTCATTTTCATCGGAAGAAAGTTTGATCAAGCGAAATATCTAATAACGGACGTTCGACTTTGATGGCCAGTAGTGTACAAATAGTGTTTGAAGAAAGTTTATCACGTAACGTCCCTACCTGTAGTTTTTAGGTTACCCATGAGAGTATGCCTCTCAGTCGCACGGATCGTCAACCCATTTTACTATATGCCTCTATGAAAATTATTTTCGTTTGTTAACGCCCGAATTTTTGATATCCTTTCTGTCTGCAACCGAGTCGAGTTTTCGAATCGCAATCCATAAATTGCGTTATAACCCATCATGTGGTATTTTTCGTAATTATTCGGATCTGAGTCGAAAAATTAATTCGGTTATTCTAGGATTGGACATGAAAATATTTTGGCGGAAACAATGGGTAGTTGAAGTAGGGATTCCACATAATAGCAAGTTCACGGCATCCCGCTCGACGTATTCATAGATTTCTATTTTTACCCTGTAAGCCTATCGATACGGAAGTCACAAAAATAACCCCCATGGCGAACATAATTGGCTGTCGAATCGACAGTTAACACGAAAGCACGCGAGATGGGGGTAGCATTCAAAGCTAAATTTGGAAATATCAACCCCTGTGGGTGTACGTACGGGTAAATAAACCCACTTTTCCGCTTCAAACACACTCCAGTCAATTAGTGATAAACGCTAGGGTCGGAATACACGTATACCCAGCCCTCCATCCTCTTCTCCCCATCTGCTACACTTCTCCGTTGTATGTATCATTTCATCCCTCTTCTATATCTACTTCATATGCATTATGCGGCGGTAGAGCTGCTCTTTTATAACATCTTTCTTCGCACAAAAATGTATGAAGTTATAAGCTTACATATTTGTGAAACCCACTTTGAACTGGTAATACATATTTGCGTATACTCTAGGTTTGAGGAGTTTAGAAGTCTCTATCATACGGAAGGAAGTTTTTATGAGCCGGCTATCAAACCCCGGACACTCTTCTTTAGCACCCTGCAGCATACCTCCAGGGCGGTAATCACTTACTGACTGATCATTTTGATTTTGATTTTAGGATGCTGGCGGGATATAAGTCGCTGTCAATTATTAATATAATTTTAGATTATTAGCCGAACCGTTGTACTAAATTACTTTTATGCTATTAATATAGTTTGAGCGAGATAGTTACCTAGTCATAATCGACACGATATTAAAATTATACGTTTTAATTTAAGCAGCCTTATAAAGCATAAATAAAATAGTGTATTATTTATAGTGCAATGGTATACTTTTATACGACTGAAATTCTTCTTTATCAAATAAAAATAAGTCATTTATTTGACACATATTTTCACGCGGTTCGTTCAAAACTCCTTCACCACGGGCATTTTTTTGTTATCCTGAAAAAATACTGCGATGGCAATATGATTCATTTTCGAAAAGAGTTGAGAAAACATACAAACTACACTCTGTTAATTTTTTTACGAGATCTAGGTGTTAGAAATTCCTAATTTTTTAAATAAGGCCTCTCAGGAGTGCATACACGTACCCATTTCCCATGTAAAAGGGTTGGCGTTATTTGTCAACAATCTCGGAAACCAGTTAGGTAAGGGGATGATATTTTGGTGTCTATAGAAGGTTGAGATATATTTTTCTTTAAAATGAAACCAAATTTATTGATTTATAGGGAAAATGATATTTCGCTCAAAATACGTTAAGTTCCTTTGTTTAATCGGACTGTATGGAGAAGGGTAGAACGCGCGCTGAGATGGAGAATAAATATTAAAGGGCTCTGAAAATTTAAAAATACCGAGGGTAATTATTCATTCATTTGATTTCCAATAAATGTTCTATAACTAGTAGATTAGTTTAATGCTGAAATAATAACTCCCGAATTTTAGGTACCATTTCCGTTGGCAACCGTTTCCTCACATCTGCTCCTCTCCCGCATCATCTGTATCCTTTGTCCCTCTTTCGTTTTCTTTCGTTTTCTTTCTCACCCGTTCGTTCCGTTTCCCTCCCTCGTCCTCATGACCCGACCCGACCTTCGGAGCAACCACACATGCTCTGTTTTTTCGTGAACCGCGAAGCATGTGGCCGCGGATTACACTCCACGTCTCTCAAACCGCCAACACTCTTGCTACTATGTCTCTCTCTCTCCCTATCCCTCCCCACTGTTCTGCCTCCCAACCTATCTCTCTCTCTCTCTCTCCCGGGATCTCATGTTTCGCTCATGATTTTTTAAGTGGGCAAGCGTAACATCAAGTATGTGCTCATTTTTCGCGAATGCGAAGTGTCGGGCGGGAGAGTGACGTGTCGGGGAAGGGTGGGGGTGGGATGGGTCTCCGGAGAAGGAGAGTATTTTACATGCGCATGGCAGTCAGTCTGTATGGCTGCTGCAAGCCTGGAATTTTTTTTGGGGCTAGCTGGGGTAATCGATGAACGTGAATGCAGTTGCAACGAGGATTCTGAAAGTAGGTGCGCGGAATTCATTAAATTACCGTGGGAATGTTACGTGTTTCCAAAGGAATCCGTGCACGCTTGAAATATTTCTGATCGGTGCTCAGTGAGTAGTGAATTTCCTCTCTTTTCCCAGTTATTGTGCCCGAATATTGCTCGTAGAAGTCTTTCAAATCCGGCGAAATTCAGTAAGTCGAGATGGAAGCCTGTGAAACGCCTTGCCGTCTGGTGCTTGAGCTTAATCGTGGGGAAATCCGTGAGTTAGAATTGTAAATTTCGTTTCTTAATCCAGCGCAAACCTTCTTCGATCGGAAATCGTATTAAATATTTACTCTTAAGGTAGTAACGTCACAAACATTACCAGCCCCTTGAAACCCGTGGGATATCCACTAAAATCTAACCTGTGATAGCCATGCCAACAAGTTTTTGAAATTTTTGTGACTACGGCTTAGGTTAAAGAATATCGTCTTAATTTGGTACTCCTTTTTCAATTCTTGAAGTTTTCTATTACATTGGGAAAAAATAAATTCGTTCGAGATAAATTTGTTGCTGGAGATGTCGGAAAGTATCCGAAATTCTGTTTATCACCATTGAAACCTACTGTTTGCCCAGTTGTACCTTCCAGCGCATAGAATTTTAATGATCGTACCATAGGAGCTAGTCATTTTAATTATGCACTTCGGTACTCTAATTTTTCATCCTCTAAATATTCTATGTTTTTGTCGGAAAGCCTTTGAAAGTCAGGAATCATCTCTTTTTATATCACAGGGGTGCATTAGCCAGGGTACCCTTTCGTGTTATTGAAGTCCTTAAGCATGCATTCCCCGCGCCTGCATCTCCGTGCGCTTTGCGTTCGTTCAATTTTCTCTCGGAGCTGCTTTGGGAGAATTTTTCTCTCCCGTGCGCGAAGAGAGGGAACATCTGTTGATATGTATTTATTCATCAGCTCTCTCGCTCCCGGGTAAGAAAACAAAAGTGCGTGTGTGTGTGGCGCTCTGAAGGGATAACTTAATGAATCCTCCTACTCCGCCTACCCTCTCTTTCTCTCTATATACTCTCGTTTCGTCCGGAGTGTTTTCTTTCCCCGTCTCCCCCTCTCCCTCTTCTCCTTTCTCTCTCTCTCTGTTTTATTCGCGTTTGTACTCCTCATCCTTCCGCGCTCATGACTTTTATTTTTTTTCTTTTGCCCCGCGAGGTGGAGGGGCAAAGCAGCCGTGTTCTCGCTGCTGCACTTTTACGAGTGTTCCATTAGCATTAAGGCGAAAGTGTCTCGCTCCAAATAATTATTCCTCCGGAGAGAGAGAGGGAGAGAGAGACAACTCTTCCTTCTTCGTCCGTCCCACTCCTCAACCCTCCCTTGGTCCCACCTCCTCCTCCTCCTCAGCTCCGTGTCTTCTCATTTCTTTTCCTCGTCTCTCCCGTCACGCTCCTCCCCCTCAAACGTTCCTCATCTTGCGCTCATCAAGGAACCATTTCTCCCCGCCTTGTGTGTGCTCGCCTCCTCTACTTAGGGCTCGCTTCCCTCTCATTTACCCCTTATATACTCTCACTCGGTCGAAGCCAAGACGATGAGCTCTCCCACTCCCTCTAGTTCAACCCACGCTAATTACACGATGGGAACTGGGCGGGGGGAGGAATAGGGCTGAAGGGGTTGTTAGTAGACTTTCCTCGCCGTGTGGGCTTTCTAACATTCAGAACCCAGTTCAGTTAATAATAAATATAGTAATTATGATAATATTTACCTCTTAAACACATGTATACGGTTAATGAAACAAATCAGACTGAGCAAAGCAGCTTAAGGTGGCCCCTAATACATTTTCTGTTGGTGGTACCGCTTTAATGAAAAATAACAATATTGACGAATATAAGTAGTTTTAATATGGAGGTTATTATCATCTGTTTAAAAACATTTTTACATGCACAACTACGGTGAACAAAATATATTCATAATTTACAAGGAAAAACGCACATAACTGGAAAAGGCGTTGACCGAATATGTTGTTAAAGCTTAGATATCGTAGCTTTTCCCTTTACTATTTGAAGCCCCCTGAGATTCGTTCGAAAGCGGTACATTTGATGCATTGCCTCCAATTGAGAGACAACTGTATTTCAGTTCTAGCACATATCCCTTAAATTGTGGAATATGGGCAACAATCGTGGAACTGTAAATTGTAGTGTGGATTTTCGTGACCTTCTCGTGAACTTCTACAATATTTTATGTTGAAGATACATCAAGGCTCAATGCAAGATGTTTGCTAATACTTATATCCTGTCAACATAACTCTATAATGAAATAAATCTGCTTCAGCAAACCCTGGCGCTGCGAGTTAATTTTCACGTGTTATTCATCATAGTAAATGCCTTAAGACCTACTTCCAAATCCGTCTGTTATTTACCCTCAGGGATGCGTCAATGGCAAGACATACTGACGCAGGTGGTGAATGAAAAAAGAAAAAAAATATGAATGGGGCGATTGCATTTACTTTATTGTTTTGCGTTCTATTTACCTTTCATTCGTGAATGATTGTGTGAAACAACAGTTTGTGAGCCTGTCTTATATACAATCGTGCCTATCATTTTTCGCATATGTGTGTATTGCGAGTATACTTATTTGTGAGTGAGGATTACATCCTTGGTATCGTTTGTAAAATTCACGCAAGATATATCTCTGCAATAATCTAAGGAAGAACGAGTGGTCTCAGGAATCAATCTCTTCGCACTAGTTGGGAATGAGCGTCTCATTCCAGCACTACGCCTGGGAGGAAATAAGGAACTGCGGATGTATGTTGGGTGAGAATTATATCCTCTGCTTCGGAATTAAAAAACACACAGTCTTCGTCTCCGTCATGATGTGGAGCTGTACTTAAAGTACCGAAAATAAACCACCATTGCACACAAGGGAATTCGTATGTAAATCCACCTTGGCTGTTAAGAAAAAGCTGTATTTTCATGTAATCCACCCCTTGAGGGTTGCTCAAAACACCCCCTCGTACACAGAATCATCTGTTGAAGAAAATTATTACTCGATTCCGGCATTAACCCCTTGGAATTATAATGTCTATCGTTAAAAAATTACCAACGGTTAGTTTTCCGTAATCTCTCTGTAAACGAATGAAAATTTATCTAGAAGATATCTCGAGACTTCGAGCAGAACTGGAGTAGAAAAAAATCAACCGTTGCGCGCGTGGGTATTCAGGTGTTTTTTTTAGCCTTGGCTCTTAAGAAAAAATAGAAATTTCCCGTGTTCACTGGCGGAAGTAACGAGCTAGCCGTTGTATATGCGTGGAACTGACGATCGAAATTTGGCGAAACCGGCGGATGATCTTCCAATCCGTGGTGCCTCATCATTCGTTGCGCTGCTTCTTTTTTTAATGCACTTCGCCTCCGCGAGAGGGAGTGTGACAAGTCGCTCGGAGCGACTCTTGGCTGTCGAATGAAGTGTGATTTATTGTTGTGCGGCAGTAAATTCGCGTTTTTGCTCTCTCCCTCCATATCCTTCTCCTAACTCATCCCAAGCCTCCTTTCCACCCTCCCCACTTCAACCGACTGAGATGCGTACACACGAGGTAAATCATTTAAGCAGTCATATCTCTCCCGCTCTCCCCTCCCCTCGCTTTGGCAGTCGAGATAACAGAGTGGGGCTTGAGCCGAGATGCCGAGGAGAAATGCTTTTCGGAGGGTGGGTGGGTATGGATGACTCTTACATCCACAGTCACTACTCTCCCATCTACTCATTCCACTCGCTCACCCAATCCACTCCCACCCCTTTCCCTCACTCCGTCGGCCCATCGTCTAACTGTAGATAATACCCTAAAATCCACCTCTAAAACGCGTTGCAAGATGAATACATGATATGCTTTGCCTACCGTAAAATTTGTCGGAAAATATTGTAAATAATAATTCCTTATTCTCTCTGTATTTCTTACAGAATTATATTTTTCCTAGTGAAGTTTTATCCCGGAAGCGTTTCAATGCTTATGTTAAGATCATGTGCGCTTTATAATAATATTGAATATCAGAAAATAAAGAGTTCAAGTAACGAAATGCACTCAGCAGAAGGGTATAATCGCGATTTTATTGTTACTAAAATAATTTCACTATGTCCGAAGATAACATCGCTCGTTAATTATCGTGTGTACTTACGTGCATGGCAGCCGTATAATTCCGAAAACTGCTGCGAGATGTGCTGTTCATTTATTTATTTACGATTTTCCAGAAAAGAGCGCCTTGCGTGTGTGGTCTATAACATTATTTTTAGCTTTAGCTGCTGAAGTTCTATTTTTGTAAACTCCGAAGTATTCTTCTCTTTCGATTAGGAAATGAATGCTCGTCTCTCTATCCATAATTTGACCAGAGATTTATTTGGAAAAGACTGTTTAGAGTATCAGTGTGCGTAAGACTTTATGAGGTCGCCATCTCGCCCAACTCAATAAAGTCACTTATCAATCCATCCCGTGAGATGCCTAACTCAGTTCGCGGCGTATTCGAAATATTGCATAACCTGAGCAAGGTAGCTTCTGTCCAGCGTCGCATCAGAGGAAGTAGCATCATATCCGGGGAGGAAGTCCTTATTTATGCTTATTTGAACTTTTTACCATGAACAACACTCGAGCAAGTCTCGAACCAGCAACCCCTAGATAAGTGGGCGAGGTTCCTTCACCCGCCGCCGAGGGCGCCCGTTATTAGTAGTGGGGGAAGTGTAACCGGGGAGTCAGTCTCCTGATTTCTCTCTCTCTAGTATCCAATATTTCTCTCATTTCCTTCATATCCTCCCATCTCTGTCGTTCTCCCAATTTGCATTGCTTTCAGTCACCTCGGCGGGTTCATCTAACCCCCTCTCCCTCCCAACCTTCTCCCGACATACTGCTCCCTCCTCCGCCATGGACCTCTCTCGCTAAAATCCCCTCCCCCACCATACATCCCCACCCGCCGCCTTATCACCTCTCCCGCCTCTTCAGCCGTTGGCTCCATCTCCGACAACCGCTAGATCTCTGTTTTACCGTCAAATTCCTCTCCTCCGCCCGCACACCTCCCAGTCCCTCGTCTCTCGCTTGTCCCTCTTATCATTCAAATCCTGACGCGTTTCACATCTCCTCTTGCGTGTGACGCGGAGGAGCGCTGTCTAGTCGCCCCCAAAGCTTAATGGAAAAGTTTCGCGTGTTTTTTCGTTCTTCTGGAGTACTTAATTCCGTTTTATCGTATATCACGTCCCTTTAACCTGCAGTCGCTCGTGCTGTCGAGTGGATCTTAGCGAAAAACCTCGTTGTGCTGATGGCGTACTTACGCCAAAAATTCAACTAGAGGTGAGCACCTTATCCTTTCTCAAGAAAATTTTTTAGTTTATTTTTTTTTCACATTCCCTTGAGTAATATTTTCATCTGTTCTCGCTTCGTGGTTCTACTTATACGAGGCGGGACGTTCTCGTGACCGAAATCCGTCCGTTCTGTGGATGACACGTATCGCAGACGACTTGAGAATTAGCTTAGGTATAATGCGTGCAAGCTCCGATAACTTAGTTCTTAGCAACGTTAGAATGGTGTCCAGTAGATATTTGCATTTTTATTATTGATATACTACATTTTAAATCGATTATAATTAGTATTATGGGATCAATGTAAGGCTGCAGTAGAAGAGGGAAGAACCCTATGGAACGCTCTGCAGAAAACAAGAAACAGTTGGATTAGACACACCTTGAGACACAATCGATTTGTGGAGAACATCATTGAGGGTAAACTAGAGGGACACGTCCTCAGAAGAAGACCCAGGAATAAGTTCTTGGCAATAAAGAGGAAGTACATAGGAGAGATACGAGGAGGTAAGGAAACAAGCGTTAGATAGGGAAGGGTGGAGGGCTGTAGTCAACCAATCTTAGGATTGAATGACCTATGATGACCAAGATGAGTAACCTTGCAGGTTTGCGGAAAAGGTTTCGTGAAAACATGCAGAAAACCCATCATCGGATGAATAATCGCTGATGATGAATATGGGTGAGCATTTAAAAAAATGTCAGTTGACTGAATGCCATATTTGCTGTATCGTAGGATGTGGTGGAAGTTCAGTGAGATTTTACGAGCGGAGCAACCTGAGGAAATGACTATAGAGCACAGCGTTGTTTACAACGATGTATGGAATCGAAACAAGAGTGGAAATGAAGTACGAGGGTTTTTAATTACAGCGGGAGAGAATTATTAAGGCTGTGTGCCGAGTTAAAGAGTGCTTTATGTGATACAGCCATATTTACATCATTCCACTCAGAAAAGGATCCTACCGAGAAAGTTATGTGGTGGGTGGGCACGTTTAAAAAGAAAAAAAAGGAATGCGTCGCAATTATAACGGTAGGCTTAGCGTTTTTCTGGCGAAATATGGCAGGAGAATAGCGGAAGAAATTGTCTTAACGAATGACTAAATTTATGGAAGGCGCGTCGTTAATGGTTCGCTTCCCTGTAAAAACGTGTGCAACACTCCCCCTGTGAAAAAAATCATTATCCGTGGAGCTATTTGGCTGGTCCCGCAATGCTGAGGGTATTATTTTTTTAATGTACGCAGTATGGTACTGCTTTAGCGTTTTTAGTCATGGTATTTTCGTTCAGTCGTTTGGTAATTAGCTGAATATATTTTGTCTGAAATACCCTTCTGTGGCCCTCTTACGGCAGGAATGAAAAAAATTATAGCGGTCCGCTCGGAAAATTTGAAGCCATCGCTGCCATAACTGTGCCGAGAAATCCGGGAAAACACTCGACTACATCCGGGAAAATTTGGAGGGGACGCGGTACATGGAAACTGAATATCTGTCGCCATTGTGTGGACAAAGCGGATAGTTGGAACACTGGTCGTTTCCTTGGTGACTTGCGTCTTGGATTCGTAATATTTGCCGATGTTTTTGGTAAACATTATCTTTATTTATAAGGGACTGTTTGGCCTGATTTCATAATTTCTGGGTGATGTCAACGGCTTATAGACGTGGCCTTTACGTTATAGCCCAAATGTATTATACTGACTGGTTTAGTTGCATGTTTTGTTGTTGGTAGCTCGGTAGAATTCATTTAGAGAATTAACATTGATGGTTCCTCCTCATTTTCATCATTTCTTGGGGCTTTTAGAACGATCGGTGTTCTTGATATCAGTGGAAACTTTTTTGATATTGGTGGCTATATAGCATTTATTTTTTAGCAGTGGTTCCCAAAGTGGGCACTACCGGCCCCTGGAGGGCGGCGCTTTCATCTAAGGGGTCTGCAATGGGGCCCTGTAGGCTGAGCCCTTACCGAATATACGTGTCCAGGGATGAGTAAACTGTCTCTCCATTGGATTTGAAACAAATAATTGTTTAAGCTTTATTTTTATAAACATCTTGCTCTGGTCGTGTAATCCATGATTTTAAAGCTTATGGTTGGGGGCGCTGGTTAAAGGTTTGTGGAAAAAAAGTGGCTCGAAATAGTGTGAAAAAACCCTGATTTTGAGCATTAAAATATTATGGTTCATTATCATTTTCATCATTTCTTGGGGCCTTTAGAACGAAATATGTACTATCATTTTTGGGCACACATCAATGAATAGCACCTAATCGTGTGTTATTTATAAAATTTATAAATTAAAGTAACATCTGATGAAATCAGACTATGTACATTGTTGTGAAAACGAGTCATCGAATTATATCGAGTTTCATTGCGAAATGTATTCGTCTGGCCGTGTGTTCTATTCTCCTCACCGTCGTCCGCCCCATTGTTTCTCTCGGGTCTTCCTTTCTCTCCACCCTTACGCACTGTTCGTGGCGCTCTATAAAAGCTTTTCATGTTGCTCGGACCAACCGTGTTCCGAGCGCCGTATCAAAGTTGCTCCAGGACGGACGTCGGCGCTTTTTGCCCACGCGCTCGTTACACGTGTGCCGTCGGCGGGTCCCTTTGGCCCGCCATACCTCGAATCGGCTGCCTTTTATCCGCCCCGAGAAAGCTCATAATAAGAGCGGCCGCGTACCTCCTCACTAGCTGGTGGTTCTCATTCCAATTTTACATCCTCACTCTGGGCGTCGTATCCTCTTACCTTCTCTCCATTGTCGAGGCTAAGATCTTTTGTGCTATCACTTCACCCGGCCTTCCTCACGTCGCTAACGGACTACTTCTATCGACCACCGCCGACGCTTGACTGCAGCTTGCGTGAGAGATTCTATGGGGGAAGGTGAGGGACGGGGAGGTGGGGGGGGGGCGTGGGAGGGCAAGGGAGGCGGACAAGAACTTGGAAATAGAAGGAAGGGGAAGAGTACCCCGCTACGACCTTTTCATTGATCGAAAAAAATGACTCCTTGTTGTTATTTTGCCCCCTTTTAATATTCCCGGACGGTTTTTTTATTGCCCTTGGCGACGTGGGGTTTATTACTTTGTAGGGTTCGTTTCGACAACTTTTTCTTACTTCTTTCTTTTTTCTTTTTTCTTAGATGAACATTTCCATCTATTCTTCCCTTTCCTAATGGTGCCACATTATCGTTCGGATGTTATATTTCCACCGGCGGCGTTGGCGTGTGTCGCACAGAAAATGCCTGCTTTCGCGTTGACGTCCCGCCGTATTAAGTGTACCCACGCATCAACGTCCTACTCCTCCTCCCGCTCTCAAGTCGGTAGTGCTATGATGTGTGCGCATGCATCTCTTTCTTTTTACAGCCCCGTGCATACGGTAATAGCGTACCGTTTTCCTCGAGAAAGTTGTTATCTGCCGGAACGATGTTTGTGTTCTCCCCCCTCCGGGTAAAATCTACAGCCTCGGAGGAGTTTGCAAACAGAGGCAGGGAGAGGTGTTGGTTTTAGAATACGTTCCCCGTTTCGATGAGTCGTGGAGGAGCTAAATTGTGAACGACTGTAGCGGGGCCAGGGGATCGAATGCTTTAGTTTTTCGTATTTTCCCATTTTTTTGCTCTCCAGGGAAGTGCATGTTTGGCTAGATACCTGTTTGCCCGCGTTCGCTCAAGGAATCCACTTCACCTAGGACTCCTGTCGCTCCCTTTTTCAGGCATGATGCAGCCTTGCGCGAGGAACAACGTGAGTGGAAGTTTTTTTTGGGGGGGGGGGGAGGAATTAAATATTGTTTTGCACAATGTACGAAACCTCGTGTTCGGAAGTGTTTCTCTCTGCGTGTAATGTTTGCTGAGAAAACTGTGAAGCTGGAACTGTTGTTCAAAGTATTTTTCAAGGCTCTCTCTATTCCACTCCACCTTGAATCGATACGCTTATTTCTCCGTTATTACGTAATTAAGTCGTTTTTCATTGTGAGTCACCGTTAATTAAACCCTAAAACCTGTGACTTTTTCGAACTTAATGGCCTCTGGTCCTTTACCGCACAGTCCTCTCGAATATTCTAAGTTTGTCAGCCATTGCCCTCCCAGTTTCTGACGATTCCCTCTCAAAATTTGAGTGTATCATTGATGTGATTCTGTTATCCAAAATGTTGCAATTATCCCGTTTTTGTGGTGCATTTACCAAGTGAAGGTTTATTTATTCCACCGTGTATTTTGCTTTCAACTATCAAACTGGCACTGTTTATATTTCCCATGGAAAAGACTCCCAGGAATATTTTGGCTGGTGGGACACATTTAACTGAATCAGCCCTTTCACTATTTAACAAACCGCGGCACTTAACGTAATGAAATATTTGAGGCACGAATGTATTAAGGCTATCGCATCAGCTTTGGCGATCGTACACGGGACACGGCTCTATTAATGTTTGCCTGCGCTCTATTAAAGTGAGTAATATTCCTTATACAGGCCTACTTTTATTTCCAAGCGTGGCACACATACGGGTTTTGATCGTTCTTAGTTTTTCTCTTACTTCCTATGAAAAATATGAATCCATTAAATCATGATGCTTTAGAGTAGCTCATTATCCTGTTTGGGCTAGCCGTCAACTGGTTAATATTTAAGAAGGTGTTACTTATTTCCAAACGTTGCATGTAACAAATGATGTGGTACGAAGTCACTCGCACGGGTGCACATACACCAGGGTTGAAATTCGCTATGAAAAAATCATTCGAAATCATCATGAAGGGCCTGAACATCTAGTTCGCATAAACCCCCCTCGAAATTCGCATTGAAGGAAGATGGTTTGGTGGTGTAACTGGCTAACACACCTGACCGGCAATTGTGTGATCCGGGTTCGAATCCCGGTCAAGGCAAATGATTTTTTCATAGCGAATTTCAACCCTGGTGTACATGCACCCGTGCGAGTGACTTCGTACCACATCATTTGTTACATGCAATGTTTGGAAATTTGTCAATTTCGTCGTTTTAATAACGACAATGTTGGGTTTATCCACCGCGACAGTGGCTTTGTAAGCACGACTTCGTCTCATGTACTACAATGTAGACTTGAGGCTTGAACATCTAGTTCGCATAAACCCCCCTCGAAATTCGCCTTGAAGGAAGATGGCTAGGTGGTGTAACTGGCTGAGATCCGGGTTCGAATCCCGGTCAAGACAAATGATTTTTTCATAGCGAATTTCAACCCTGGTGTAAAGTGTTACTTGTTTGAATATGTTACAGAGGGCGTAATTCTTCGTTGCTACGATAATTGCATACCGCTTGTTCGGCACTTAATATTGTCGGCCTTGGGGCGACCGAGTATTTGGGTTAGTTTACCTTTAGGTCATGGAAGCGATTAACAACTGAGGACATTTCCGCCATTGTGAACCAGATGACAGGTTGGTGGAAGTGTCATATCGGGATCGGAGGAAGCAAGGAGTGAAACCCGGCGTCGCCATTGCCCAATTAGGTTGATGTCGGCGATTTACCCTAATAACGAAAGGTTCCGAGTAGATGTGGTTACTACTTAAACCTCTCAATCGAAGAATGGAGCTGTAACATTTTAGTTCTCTTCATATGATACCAAAGAAAGATTGGGGATTCAGCTAAAATTCTCCCTACTCGACGAGATTCTATTCCACTTGGATGGGGAATTAGTACCAGCCAACAATCTGACCCGGTTTTCAAAAAAATATTAGCTCGATGCGGACTTTCATAGCCTCTACGATTTGACTTCTTGACGCTTCAGTCATGTAAAACGTGTTCAATTTTTTGGCGTGGAAACTCAAGTGATGGTTGATTAACCTCAGCGAAAAGAAGAATTATTCCATCCTGGATTTTCTCGGGGGGAAAATAAGAGCGATGGAGTATGAGATCGGGCGAGGGATGAAAATTTGACGCGGAAGTCCCTTCGCTGAATTCTGGCTCAGTTTGTATCATCATCATGTGGTCTTGCCTTTTGGGTGTTATATTAAACCCGGGGCCTGTTCGTTTTGACGAGGCCAATATCTATCTCCTCTCCCGTCTAATTCAAACAGCGAGGTTGAAGATGGAAATGTTATTTCCGCCGTTTTCGGTTCCCTACCGAGTTCTCGTACTATCCCTCGCCAGCTGGCCTCGGGGGTGGTAATAATGGCCGCTGTTGATAATTTCCCGCACCCACCTCCCCTTGTCCACCCCTATCCCGTATGTTTCCTCTCTGCATCATATCCCATCCAATTGGCACGCCCGTCTCTGACTGTTATTTCATCGTCGGCCTAGATAAATAATGAAGAGATCGACGGGGAGATAAGAGAGGGTGGGGACCAAAAGGAACGTATTGAGCATTGAAATTGAACATACGTTGAGCATTGAAAATGAATGGAGTTGTTTTTCGCTTGAAAATGTTTTTCTTTCCCTCTGGGATTCCCCATAAAACACTGAAGGGCTTTTTGTCGACCCGTAACTATCCTAAGTACCGTCGACCGAATTTATCGTCCAATCCAATCGAAACAGGTGTTACTTTTCGCTGTTTTCTTCATAATCCATCCTTGTAAAAGTGTTGCGTTTTGAGCAAAATATCTCCTTGTATGTAGGAAAGTATGAATTCTAGGTAGATATTTCCTTGTTAGAAAGTATTAAGAATGGGAAATTCTAAGTGAATACGATTTATTTTGAGTCCAGATAGACTCACGTAGCATTGTGGACCGCGGGAGCAGCGGATCCCATAAGGTTGATTAGTGTGGATTATAATGGATTATTTGGAATTGCAGTCGGAAACCCTCTTGGAAATCTAGCATAATGGCATTAATGAGGTGATCCAACGAGAATTCATCGGATCAGGTAATCTGTGTAAACAGAAAATATGTTTTTCCCTGCTCTCAACTCTTTTCTCCATATTATGGCCTGACTTGCATGGCCACCGCACCATAATAAATGCTTCCTTTGCATACGGAAAAACTCTATGAACTACTGTGGCTAATCGAAATGATTTAATAATTTATGCATTTTCGAACGGGTTAGAACACCTAACCGCAGTGTCCTATTTATCGTTCTTATTTTCGGTTCTCGTTAAAATATTTTATGCCAATTTACGTCCTGAGAATTTTCATTCGTTGAAGCGCACTCGGGAGAGTTTTTTCATCTTCGGCATTCGTAGTAAAGTGCACGTCATGGATTACTTTCCCGAAAAGCGTCCTTCTAAATCGGAACTGAAGTGGCTTTCCGAGACGATCGGCAGACGTGTGCCTTCCCAGGCGGGAAGTCGTAAAACTTCTTCTTCTTCCACCGTTGCGAGGAAGAGCAGGTGACGTTCATGCAGGTAGCCGTCTTGTTCGTTCGAGAAATATAAGATGGAGCCCCCCCCCTTTCGTCCCCGGTCGCCACATGCGAGCGAATAATATCCCGGGTCGCCGCCTCGCGGCTTGGCACCGTTTCTCTTCGAGAGCCATGCCTTTCCCGACTGGAAATAAAAAGAATCCGCGCTTCCCGTCTTCTCGAGAGCGCACCGCTTGTCGGGAAAGATCCACGCAATCTGGGGGAGTCGAGACATGTGACTCGACCGACGATGGCAAAGCCGACACACCCCTTTCTCCGCGCGTTTTCCCGGATTTTCCTCCCTTACAGGTGACAAAAGGACTCGCGCTGGAGAATCTCCCCCCCCCCACGTCCCTCCGCGTTGTGTTGTAGTGGTTTTACGGCCTCACGCAGAGTCCTTCAGCCTCCTCATCCATCCGTCCACCGCCCATGCTGCTTGCCCGTGGCCTTCGCAAATCGATCGCCGTGGCATGTGTTTTTTTTATACACATCCGGCGCTCTTGGCCATGCGATCCATTCATCAAACGATTTGACGTTGGCAGCGCGTACTCGCTGTGCCGTGCCGCTCAACGATGCCGCCCTCACTGTGGTTAAACATTTTATTTTTTCTGCTCACGATTGTCATGTTACAATTTTATAATACTTATCTTTCAAAGTGAATGGCTGCAATAAAATATTGTCTCTTTATTTTTTCACTTTTACATTTCGAATGATAAAAGCTTGAATTGTGTGCGTCAGTGGTGTGCATTCATCGACGAATTGCTCAGGATGTTTCTGCGCTATTTTGTAATGCTTTTTTTACGATGTAGCTGGCTGTCATGAAATACTGTCACTTAATTCCAATATTTTTCGTTTCGAATTTTATACTCGATTTGCGTGATATCCCTGAGGAAGCAAATTCTGGGTCACTTGTCCGCTATTAAAATAATAATGTAAGCGTAGTGCATGATTAATATACAGCCGTCCATATATTTTTGTATTCTCTAAGTAGCAATGGACCCACTCAGTCACTTGGAAATATGAAATAGGATGAATAGTCAACTCGACTCAGTTGTGCAATGTAGTTTTTTTTCTCTGCGGTTTTGACATCAGTAGCAAGCCGTATCTGTTATGTGAATCATGCTCATAAATCGTAAGTATTTTATTTAACTTTAAAACTAGAAAATTGATATTAGTTTATGGAATAAATTGACTAAACTTAACTGGAAATATGTGTCGCTGATCGGAGTACCATACTCGATGTTAATCCCACCTTGTGATGGAATTGTATGCATTTACTATGGAGTATTTTATGAATTCCTTCGCTTCGTTGGCTTTCATCCATATTAATCATGATCCTCGTGAAATTAATTTGTCAGGTTCTCTTAACGACGATCGTCCCCCGAATTCAAATTTGGTCATCTCAAGACGCTAATGGACAGCGCTAATCTTAAATCTACCACGGCCCTCTCTATATCCGAAATAGTGTGGTATTTGGATATACCATTGACGCTTATTTAAATTGGCCTAAATTTTTATGGCAAAATTAACATATGAGTGTTGTTATTATGATATATATATATATATGTATAACTACACTTAGGATCACTCACGTGACGAACATATGAACAGTTTGCCAGAGAGAGGCAGACGCTAAACACAGAAAAACATGAACACACTTACTGAGTTTCTTAATATTTCGGTGCCACTAGCACCTTGTCCAGTCTTCTTCGCTCTTGTGAACAAGGTGCTAGTGGCACCGAAATATTAAGAAAATCAGTAAGTGTGTTCATTTTTTTCTGTTTTTCTGTGTTTAGCATCTGCCTCTCTCTGGCAAACTGTTTATATATATATATATATATATATATATATATATATATATATATATATATATATATATATATATATATATATATATATATATATATATATATATATATATATATATATATATATATATATAAACAGTTTGCCAGAGAGAGGCAGACGCTAAACACAGAAAAACAGAAAAAAATGAACACACTTACTGATTTTCTTAATATTTCGGTGCCACTAGCACCTTGTTATATATATATATATATATATATATAAATACGTTGATGGATTGGAGTCAGCCATGCGGCGATGAACACACGATGTGGATAGGATGGAGGAGATAGACACACAAAAAAAGAGACGATCACACTTACATAGCTAGCTTTCGGAACTAGTCCGTCTTCAAGGCGTATCACGGAACAATATATATATATATATATATATATATATATATATATATATATATATATATATATATATAGGGTAAAGTCCCCAAATAAGAGACACCTTTTTATTAACTGCTTTTAAGCATAGTTCAGTAATTATTTTTACATTTTTTATAAACCTACCATGTATATTACATTGTTTATTTTCAAATTTTACAGTATGGATCTCACACATATCCTGTTCTTTACAAAAATCAAGTTTAAGTCAAAAGTTAAAAAAAGTTGAGATTTATATGAGGGGTCCAAATAAGAGATACATATACTTTTATTTCTTATATTAATGAAAAGACTATATAAAGGCAGTATAATGAACATGAGCATGCGTAAGAAAATGAAAAAGAATGCACTGAAAAGTTTTGATGTACAATAAGTTACAATTTCTCACTTCAGGACAAAATCTTATCTTCTTTTCTTGGAACAAGTTGGGCAGATGAAAGGTTCTTGATCGCTACCGCACTCTTCATGTACCCAGCAGTAGCATTTAATACACTGAGCCCATTTCTGGCCATTGTGGTCTTCTGAAAAGAGTCCTGCGCAAAATATGCAGTCAGCATCAGCATCATCAGCCTCAACGTCACCATCTGAATCACTAGATTCTATTGTCTGGACTACATCATCCGATTCATCTTTACTGGATGAATTCAATTGGCGCTTTCGACTTCGAACTTTTCCTGGTTTCACTGTCTCCTTCTCGAACAACTTCTTACGTGTAGGCGCTTCCCCTTTCTTAGTCCTGTTCAAACTCTCCCGCAGCTTCTGGCGGTAGGGGCTAGATGTTATGAGCGCTGCGTTTCCTGCTCTGCTTTTTCGTGTCGCCAGTACTCCACCCGCTGAAGCCTGATCTTGTGATTGTGCCCTTGGTGGTAGCTGAGGCAGAGGTGACACGTCCGCTGGCACGAGGAATTTCTCAGAATGAGGAATTACAATGGCATCACTTCCTCCTCCAGTGTGGATGGCAAAATCAACATCAGAAAATATATTTCTGTTAAAGGGAATTAGACCAGTTTTCCGAAAAGCATTTATAGAGATTCTGAGAGTGGCAGCTTTCTGGTAAGCAAGACCAAAGAGACCTACAACTTGATAATGCGTTACCACACGCCCTGGGTTGTTGCGAAGCCAGTGACAAATTTCTTGTGCGTAGTAGGATTTCAGTGGTTTCATGAAACCTACATCCAGTGGCTGCATTTTGGCAGTAGAATGAGGTGGTTCCAACGGTGATCAAAGCCCCTCTTTCTGCGGAAGTTAAATTAGAAATTTGCTTCTTGCCTTTGCAGGCCACGACTTTCTGCATCTTATGTTGCACAACAGTCAACCCCGTCTCGTCGACATTGTACACTCGGTGGCCATTCTGATTTATTTTTGTTAACTCCCCTTCATAAATATCGAAGAAAGCAGCTACATTTTCAGGGATAAATGACTTTATTCTTGCTGCCGAGAGTCCTTGTGGTGTGCGCATAGAAAGATTTGAGTGCCTACCTAAAAACAACTTGAACCATTTTTTTCCAGCGGCGGCATTTTTAGTGTTGAAAGGGTGTGGCAGTCCATTCCGAATAGCTAATTGAAAAGCCATACGTTTTACATCTGCTATATTGAAGCCGAAAAATCTTTCGTCCATTTGCATGCAATATTTTACTAACAGTTTTTCTAAGTTATCCGGAAGCACTGGTTTTCGACCTGACCTCATTTCCATTATGTCTTCAGGTGTCTTGTTCATGTTTTTGACGTACTTTTCTAACGTGCCTTTCGGCACACCAAACGTCTTAGAAGCCAATAAGTAGCCCATTTCTCCGGATCTAACTGCTAATATGGCGCCTTTCATTTTTTCTTGGTCCCAAGTTTTACGCTTCTCTGGCATCTAAAATAATAACATTAATTATTTAACGCTTTAAAGAAAATTTCATTCCTAGTTTACAAGTGGCACACAGCATTTGCGAACACGCAGTCTACTTTCTTTAGTAGGAATTACACCATAGTAATACAACGATTTACTGTTTCATAAGTATAAATACCCGAGTTTGAAGAAACGTAGTTACATAACGACTCGTTCGATTGCAGTGTAGTTTACATCAAAATTTAGCTTAATTAAATCTGTGCTGAGCATGTGTAATGAATAATTTTTATTCTATTTTTAAAGGCATGTTCATGAAGCGAGAAGAGCAAAAGTACCCGTTTTCGGCACTCCGCGAAATCATTGAATTGACGGCCTTCTATAACCAAAACCAATGATTATATCAACGTCATATCATTGCCACGGCTAGATCGTACTTTCATAAATGCGATTTCGAAATTTTAATGCTATAACTTTATTCTAACATGAGTTGTTGTTAATTTTGTGAAGTAACTTTTTTTCAGCCATGAAAGATCCGAGAAACGCGCGCTTCGCACCATCTTTGTCTCGGCGTTGCCAGTGTCATTCTCAGCCGCAGTACTTAAATATATATTTATTAAAGTACAATCTAGCCGTGGCAATGATATGACGTTGATATAATCATTGGTTTTGGTTATAGAAGGCCGTACATTCACTGATTGCGCGGAGAGTGCCGAAAAACGGGTACTTTTGCTCTTCTCGCTTCAAGAACATACCTTTAAAAATAGAGTAAAAACTATTCATTACACATGCTCAACGCAAATTTAATTAAGCTAAATTTTGATGTAAACTACATTGCAATCGAACGAGTCGTTATGTTACTACGTTGCTTCAAACTCGGGTATATAGGTATACTTCTGAAACACACTAATAGGGTTGCCAAATAAGAGACACTATCTCTTATTTGGGGTGCTAGGTATCTCTTATTAGGGAACCGCACAGCCTGAAACTTAATAGCTACCCACATTGAAAAAAAGTTATTCTACGTACTAGTACAAAGGTTATAATACGCAACGTTTCATGAACATTTCGAAAAAAAATAATAAAATCTGTACAGGAGCCTACCTTTACTGATTATCACGTCCTCAGTCAGTGCAGCACAAAATATAAAATGGCTCACAAAGAAAACACGTGCTCTCTGACTCGCTTCAAGCTTCGTACTGACGTCACAGCACAGGAATTCTCATTTCCAAGCATACACATCTAGTTTTTCTTAAATCCGCCAGATGTCAGGAGATCCTTCAGAAAATAGTCAGGTGTCTCTTATTAGGAGACTCTCTCTTATTTGGGTACTTTACCTTATATATATATATATATATATATAAAGCTTCGTCACAGGGTGACACTAAACATAAAACATATAAAATGGAAACTCACGAGTTTAAAATTTTCGGTGGGTCGCCCGCACCTTCATCACAGACCCACCGAAAATTTTAAACTCGTGAGTTTCCATTTTATATGTTTTATGTTTAGTGTCACCCTGTGACGAAGCTTTATATTGTTTGCCACGTTCGTGGAATCTTCGCAAGAACTATATATATATATATATATATATATATATATATATATATATATATTTGAATTGGTAGGAACTCTAATGAAATAACAATGAGAAAAAATCAGCGCGGACCGTGAATTGAACCGCAGACATTTGGCTTTCTGGGCCAATGCACAAACCACTACGCCACCTCATGGCAATTTAGTAATTCATTCTCTCTTGCGTTGCCATCTTTGATGGACCGCAAGGGCTTAACACCTTGTCCATACGCATCCACTAAACTTGATACATTTGTAAGCCTGGTTAGCGTAGTAGTCTGCGTCTACATTTGTAAGCCTGGTTAGCGTAGTAGTCTGCGCATTGGCCCGGAAAGACAAATGTGCATGGTTCGTTTCCCGGTCCAGGCGAATTAAATTGCCATTAGGAAAAGATCGGCCGTATTTGCGGCAGGCCTGAATACTTTATATGTACTATGCATGTTAGGAAATATACCATACTTACTTCAGCCCGTTTAATCTTAATAATTCGAAGGAAGTGAGGCTAGTCACAACTATTTCTTTCGCACCGAATCAAAGACCCTCAGTCACAATGTTCATTATTATTTAATGGTTCTGATGAAGATAATAATTAAATCCTCTCTACAGTCGCGCACATTTTGCTAAAGCGTTGTTCAATGCGTGGTACTGTTGGCAATTGCGCGGCAAAATTAATTTTTTATGAATACACTAGCTGTGCCCGGCATACGTTGCGATGCCTCATTTTCTTTCTAAGTAAGCACATATGTACAAAGCAGACACATTTACATGTACAAAATAAATGAAAGACAATGATTTTTTGTAGTCCGATAAATTCCTCTTACCTACACAGGAATTCGTAACGTACAAATGATGGCATTTGCTTCCATTCCATGCCTCTGCTGCGGATTCCGAGTCAATAAAATATACTGTCGTAGAAATAGTACTCAAATTTAAGATATTCTAGTTTGAAAATCCGATTTTAGGAAAAATCAAAGCTTATACGAAACTCGAATGCAAGAATTAAAATAAAGTAAACAAAGAGACCATTGCACCAAATCTTATTTTACGTACGGATAAAAGATGTACCTTTAGACACTAATTATGTCTTACTGATATGATTCTGTTGCACGCATTATTATGCCTCTGTCTGCGCGTACACGTTAATCTGATGCACGAGGTTGGGCAACTCGTAACTTGCTTTTCGTTCCTCGCTTGTTTGAGAAGTTCGCGTGCCAACACTCATTTGTTGAAACGACTCGCGCTCCACCTATTGTACAATGGATTTTATAATTCCGAAACCTTCGCGGGCGCGCGCACAACAACTCACCAAAGTTTCATCGTAATCTAATGAGTGGTATTAGAACGCATAAAAGACGAATAAACAGACATTCATTTTTATATATTAGATTTAGGCAGTATCCACCTTATCAATCTTGATTTTTTTGTGTACAACACGTTTTTCTCCCAACCTCTCGGAGCCATTCCCTCCTTATTTGTCGGTCCCTCAATTTCCCAACACGGGACGTGAAGATGCGGGAAAAAATATGCCTCAGGGACTGGTGCACGATAAATATGATATCCTCTCTCCCATTGACAGCATAGAGAAGCTCCTGCCCCTTTCAGTCGCGTGCTCTTATCCAGTTTGTGTTCGTTGTCGTGTGCTCCCCCCTCTGGTGTGCTTGATGCATTGCGGGCAGTTCGGGGAGGCTGGACGTAGGGAGGGTGGCGAGCGGAGAAGGAGATTCAGGGCTAGTAGGATTGCCAACTCTCAAAGAGATGATTCCCAGAGTTCTGTGTTCCAAGAGAAGAAAATTGCGGGATGACAAAAATGGGTAGCAATTCATACCCGTATTATATCTACAATGAGGATTACCAATATCGAGAAAATATTTCCTGTCGTCATGTCGTAAAATATTTTCATAATCAGTCATCGTTTTTATGGAGATGATGGGTCTCGGATAAATAATACATATTACTCATTCATTTGCCAAAGTTTCGCAAATTAATTCATGATTCACCTGGGCCATTATTGATACGTAGGAGGTATTTACAAGTATTAGTTCATTTTTATTTGGTGCGATATTTCATGAAAATATGTCTAAGACATGAACTGTAAGAATTCTTTTTGCAAGGAGTGTGGTTTTTTAATATGTGTGTGTGCTTCGTATTCCATATGATTTTAACGCTCGCTCTGCCATAATGGTATCATTTAGGATAATTTTGTTCGGTTTCTTTCGGAAGTTCCCAATGCTATCTTCAGACTTACTCAGGTCCCTTGTGTATCTCTACCGTTTTCTTTCCCAGAAATGCTTACAAATCAAGTTGTTTCCTCCGTAAAATGTCATTGTTTTAATATTCCCCCCGTTTTTATAACAGCATATCCTTCATTTATTTGAAAAGCCAAATAATGCCTGCATGCTCTATTTTATACTCAAATTGAAATTGAAGTTACGTGATTTTAATTTCAAGAATGGCTGATGTCTCGGAGGAAATATTATTTTCTTATCTTTTGTAAATTCTATTTTCGTGAAGAACTGGTTGGCAGAAGCAAAATCTCTGAAGAAGTTGAATCAAAATAAAATTTTAGCGCCTTAAGAACGTAGTTTGTATGCAATCGCAATTTAATTTTTTGTTTTGTTTGAAAATCACTTCAGTAATCAAAGGTGATATGCGGAACTTCAATATAATTGAGGAAATAGTCGGATTATATGGCTGGAAAAAGTGTTTATTAAATATGCATATTTCATATGATCTGCATAATTGGTAACTTTAATTCTAAGACTCGTCATCTACGTGAATAGACCTTTTTCAATCAATACATAGGTGAAATGTAGTAATTTTTTTACTCATGTTTCCGCTAATTAACCTTTTTAGGTACATTTAATTTCATTACTGTTTGGAGTTGTTATTTGCTTTATTATTTTTAATATTAAGCTCAATGGTAGGTAAATTTTCGAATCCTCAACTTTTGTACTAATATTTGTATAATTATATGGCTGTATTTATCTTGGTTTTGTGTTGCAAAGCCCTGAGGATTCCAATATATTTGGCGAAACGTTAGCCGTGAGATAAATACATTAATGATCACGTATTCAAGAATATTATTATTACAGATAATCTCGTATTTAGGGAAAAGCTAGATAAAAATTCCACAACCCGGGAAGCGGGAGATTACAAAAAAATAGTTCTTCCGATTTCGGGAGAAATCGGGGGAGTTGGCAACCCTAGTTGGGGAACGGGGAAGGGGGAGGAGCGGGACAAAGTGAAGGAGAAGGTGTAGGAAGTGAAGTAGGAGGGAGGATGCTGGAGACGGGAGAGGATGAGGAGAAGGGTGGATGGATGAGGGCTGGGGAGCTGGAGATAGGGGGCGGGAGGAGGATGCTTAGGGTAGGAGGCAGAGGGGGTTGGTGGGGGTGTAACAAGAGGTAATGGAAGTGCGTGAAGACAGGAGACAATGGGCGGGAAATTAATGGAGGAATTTATCCGGCCGCCGCCGCCAAGAGGCGTATCCGAAACGTTTTCCCGAAGAGGGATGTGAGGGGTTGAGGTGTTGGGTGGGGAGGAGGACAAGGGGAGTGACGTGGGGGCGAAGGGTGAGGTGTAGTTGGAGGGAGGTGTTTGTGTGTGCGTGAAGAGAAATGTGTGGAAAGGTAAAAATTAAGCGGAAGAGAGAGAGATAGAGGCGAGGTTGGGAGGTGGTGGAGTGATTTCGTCGCATTTGTGCGATGCCTCTCTGAAAAGTTTAATTTACCAACTCTAGGAAATAAGTTTCAAATACTAAGGGAAGCTTTGTGAAAGCTTCCGCCGCATGATGAATTCGAATATTCTGGTCTTTCGGGCTGTCTTTCGCATTTCGCAATAATTCTGGGACGACTGTTCTGCCGGCGTGTGAGCCGTCGTCTTCAGATCGGTGAAGTGAACCTGTGTGTAACCTGGCAGAACCCTTCTTAACCTGAGGTTAGCATTCACCCTCTTGAAGATATTTACTGCAACGCTGGCGTAACCGTCACTCGAGCGTATTAATTAAAGGCGTAGGACATCCATGAGGACTTGTATCTTCAACTAAGGAAAGCTGCTGATGAAAGCCGCGCGCGTTGCTGAGAACTACTACGGACAAACTTATTCAGTGCTTGGTTTGAAAATTCATTAAAGAAGACAATGCTTAATTTTAGTGCCGTTGGTTCAGGTTGATATTGGTCTGCATGATAACCCCAACTCGATCAAAGACCATAGAAAAATGGAGGATGGAAATTTGCGAATAGTCGTCAGACGTGATAAGGATATTGGCGAGTCAGGGTTGAAATCCCACGGAGAATCGAGTGGTAACACTCAGTCCTAAGGTTGCCAAAAAATGTCAGATCACTCGAGTTTCTCGCCGACTAGAGGAACGGGATTTATTTTATTGTCACACTTCATCTCTAGGACTCCCAAATGGCGACGAAAGATAGATAAATTATGAACTTCCTGTTGTATCCAAGAATTCATTTATCCTGTGTAATGCCCGCCACGATCCAAACCCTGTTTCCTTCTCTGTCACTTTAAGTAAGTATCTTTGGGCTCGGCTCTAATTGTGTATCCTCCTATTCGTCCTAAGTGCCCTTGTTTCTGTCTGCTAGTTTCTGGCAGTAAGTGCGAAATGGTCTTTACCGTCGAAGCACACTAATATTAGGTAAGTACCACTTCTTTCGCTCCGAACACTACTAGCTCATGACGAGACACTAATCCACCGAAACGCCTCTCTTTTATCTTCCCTCAGCCTTCTTCTTCCTTATCGAATTCTCCCGTGGTATCAGAATTAACTGTGCATCAAATGAGAACTCGCGACTGCTATATGTATTTCCCCTGAAAATGAATTGAAAGGGCTTGAAACATCGGAGGACTTGTAAAAATGTGTATTTGGTTTCAAAACGTAGTGGCAGCTGTACTGAAGACTCTCGTTAGTCCATTGTCCTCGAACTACCTCCGCCCTGGATAGTAAGATATTCTCCGCTTTCGACTCTAACGATTCATGAGGTCGTAAACCTTCGTCAGTAGATTCAGAATTCTCACTCTGTTATTTTCATCGGCTTAAAGCTCCCTATGACTCTTAATTATGTTAATTAGATGGGTTACTTCGTTTGGGTACGAATTATTGAAGAGAGTGTCCTGCAGCTTTGCTTGGAATGTAGCTTTTGTCAAGAAACGTTCTGCATACACTTTACCGCTCTCTCAGGTTAGAGCTTTTTTTTAAGTTCGCAGCGCTGAGACACAGTGAACCTCTTTTTCCCTCCGCTCCTTTGCCATCACCATCCCCTCCTTGACATCACACTTCGCGAAGGCGACAGCCACCAAGTTTCGCCTCAACTGGAGCTGCGCGGAATTTGCGGAAGTTGTTCATTTTAGTTTGTCTATAATTCACGAAGTATATTTATGTATACTCTTATGTCGACGGACAAAATAAGGAATGTTGATGTTTACAGAAGAGTTGAAGAGGAAAGAACCATATGGAACACCATACAGAAAGAAGAACCAGATGGATTGGACACACCCTGAAACAAAAAGGGGTTTGTGAAGAATATAATTGAATGTAAAATGGAGGGAAACGTTCCTAGAGGAAGACCCATGAATAAGTTCATGGACCAAATAAAGAAGACAGTACTTAGGCATAGATACCAGGAGGTGAGGGAACTAGCATATGATAAGGAAGTGTGGAGGGCTGCAGTCAACCAATCTCAGGATTAAACGACTAATGATTTGTGTATGTCGATTCTTTATTTTTTTGTATGTCTAGAGTCTATTAATTATACATACGTTCGCCCACCTCTCCATTTCTTTTTTACTGAACATTCTCAACTTCGTGGCAGGTGTCCTAACACCCTCTGCCTCACCCTCTTTGCGGTAGCTAGCGGAGTGGTGGATGTTAGGGCTGCTATGTGGAGATGGAGGATTCTGGAGGCCCTGGATTTCAGTTGCACATGTGTCCCTCCACCTCTCTCCAATCTCTCGAAAGCTTCCTCTCTCTCTCTCCATTCGACTCGTTCACTCTTTCTCCAGGGCGCCCCCCTTGTATCTTTTTCCGAAGATATTCCTCCCCCCATCCGATGCCCCCTTGAGCCTCAAAAGCCGACTGGTTTTGCGATGGAGGAGGAGGCGGGCACTCCGTCCCGCTTTCGGAGAAATGTGTTTGCAGTGTACCAAGTGAGCCCGCGGATGTGTCTGGGGGAGGGTGGGGCCTGGGTTGGGTGGGCCGGAAGGACGTGAGAGGAATCGAAGATAAGAGCACTCGACATCGATAGCCCGCTGTCCCGATACCGCCGCCGGCGTGCGTCGAGGACGGTAATCGCTTACCGCGGCGGAGGGGGAACCCTACTGTACTCCGTCGACATCGAGCGGGAAAATTACCTCAGTATATTTTTATTTATGTCCTTTTTTTGGTAATTGCGAATAGTGGCGTAATAGGGAGGGAGGGTATACTGCCCTGTCAATGCTGCAGAGGGCGCCGAGGGTCTTTTCGTAAGGGTGCAGTATACCTCAGCCGAAAACGCCCTTTTAGTTCTGGCTTCTGCCGCTGTCCTTCGCCTTCCCCTCCATTACCTGCTTCGGACTACAGCGCCGCTGATGGCACAGTGTAAAATGCGTTGCAATGGTTCATAAGAATGTTCACTGTGACGTTATTATACGAAATTTTCAGCATTTGGATGAGCCACCATGGAGTCGAAGGATTCCCACTTAAAATGTGTGTGATAAATTTTAGAAATATTCGTCGTACGAATCCTGGTGATCACCTGATTTTCGATAAATTAACGCTTTTTCGATAAATTAACGTTTCTTTCGCGGTCGAAATAGTTATGTAAACAGCAAAAATCGAAAATTTGTTACACCTATTGTAAGTGTTAAGCCTTATTATTGAGCCCTATGCTAACTGATTTGCTGTAAATTACAGGGCAAAGCTGTAAAGTAAAAGAACTTCGGCGTGAGTATTTTTAGACGTGGTATACAGCCCCATTAAAACTTGAGTGTCTTCTCACAATACACACTACATACTTTATTAAATACTTCCAGTGAAAGCAGAAACTCCAACAGAAAACCTCAGTTTTAAATGAAATAAATTTGTGATGTCCAGTCTGTTTTTTTTATACAACACGTTTCGACGCTTAAAGCGTCATCTGGTACAAATGAAGACAAAATCTGCCTCAAACGTCATCTGTGCCGGATGATGACGCTTAAAGCGCCGAAACGCGTTGTACAACTAAATAGCCGAGTGGACATTACCAAGTTTTTCCATTTAAAATTCACGTTTATGCTCCACAATATCTCGCCGAATTCCGTTGAATGGATAAAACCTCAATTTCGAGTTGGAAAATAACATGTTATAGGTTTTTGGAAGATGTTTTTAAAAGTTCGATAGACTGTTTAAGTTATAAATGGGGCACCATACGGTCGTGGAGATGGCAAATCGCGTTCTTCCCTCCCTAAAACCTCAACGTCTCGCCGCAGGTTATTGATGATTTAAATATGCACCTTATCGATGTCGCAAACTTCACCTGTGTAGAGACAATATTAACAAATGCACAGTAAAATAAATCATCCGCCTGGACTTTGACCCCAGTCGAGATGGTTGATTTATTCACTGTGAATTTCTCTAGTCCCTATTCTGTAATTTCTTCATTGCTTGGCAGGGACTGTTCTCAAACCACTATTCGTAGAGAAGCTTTGCTAATGACCTCTATTCTGTCATTTATGCGCGCAAACAAGAAAAATTCCGCTGGGAGTTGCTTACATCGTATCATCGTGCCGTTATAAATTAACCTCCCTCCTTCAGATCATGGAGTTTACTACCTCTTACCTTGTTCTGTCCAGGGCGTGACTCCGATTTTTGAAAACTCATTTCGTTTTCCCCTGTATTTTAATTCATAATTATTATTTATTAAGTTTCACTGGTGAAATATTCTGTGTTATTCAGTGATGAATGATATATAAACTTGGCAATGTTTTTTCCTTGCTATTCGACTGCATGGCGTCCAGTATAGTTGAAACCATAATTCTGTTCGAGTTGGTCTATAATCAGCTGACAGGTAGTTATCTTATATCCTTAGTTTTCGTGTTAAATCGCATTAACATTGAAAAATAAAAAAATGTATGCTTTCATGATGGATATCCATTGGCTTTGCGTCATTCACTAGGTGCTATTATTAGCTCTCTGGCGTAGGCTGCTATTTTATCCACAATATCGAATACGTCACTGTCGATGATCGATGAGATCGGTCATTGTGACATGTGCAGTGTAACCGTTGACTGCCATCGAGTTTCTGTCACTTTCGCGTCGATAGTTTTGGTCGTCTGATGTTCAAGTTAAGGCGGTCCATTTCCTGCCGAATACTTCCCGTTACAAGCATATTACAGGGATATACATCTCCACCGTCGCATAGGTGTACTTCCCTGCGAGCTGTTGCAGAATGGTATGTCAGTGGGTGTAAGTACGCCATCCTTAAAGAGGAGGGGATTGGGGAAGAGGAATTTGAAAAGGTGCCATGTAAATTGTATGTTACCGAAGCATATTGGTGGCTCGATATGTTTTCATTGTAGTCTGTAACGTTGCGTGGGAAGGAAAGCAATGTGGGATCGTAATATAATACTTGGTGTCATCCTGAAAGTCTCTCGATCAGAATTTTTAAAAAGTAATTTCTTCCTAGCGCGTTGCCTCCTAGTCAATAGTGGCTTCCAAACAGGGGTGCCGATCTCCTCATAGGCAATAGCGCCAACACCTCCACCCCAGTTTTTTTTTCCTACCTAAAATTAGGTCATTCCTTCCTGATTCCTTGTTTTAAATTTGAATAATAAATAAATTTTAATTATAGTATCATTAAATGGTAATATTAAAAAAGAAAGGATTATACGTTAGAACAAATTTATTTATTTTTCTCCTTAAAATCCCATCCTATATCTTTTTATTTATATTTTATTTATTTCCTTCTTTCATGAGAAAATTTTTCCAAATCTTACCTCCTCCTCCCCAAAAAATAATATTTAGTATGCCTCAGATTACGTTTGTCACTCTCGTAGTCCAGATTTTTTAAATTTTATTTATTTATTTTCCGCCTTTGTTTTTAAAATAATTTTTCAAACGTCACCGTAAAAAATTTCAATGGTTCAATTTGCATTATGTAATACCCATGTAAGCACCCCTGCTCCCAACGTAGTCCTTTTATCAGCCGAATCACCATATGTGATCGCTCTTTACTGTTTTGATCGAAGCGTGCTGCTTTTTTTTTACAGTTTCTCTAATATCCCGTAAGTGTTCGATATTTTTGTGCAGACTTATTTACCTGATAGTCTATTTATCTTTATGTCGCCGTATGAATTTTTTGTTCATGAGCACAGGCTTTGGTACCTGCCTTCTTTGGATGGTGGTTAGCACTTTTGCTGGAAGTCTCCCTGTGATACTGGGCTTTTCTTGGAGTTTCGTGACTCCTGCCCAGTTTGTTTTAATGAGTTTAGATCGTTTCCACCTTCACATTATCGCGAATGGCCCTTGTATTCGTCATTTTTCGATGGCCCATAATATTTTATGACGCGTCAATATTGACGAGATATAGTCAGCGCAATTTGCGAGCGGCAAGGTAAACATCTGCGTAAATTGGTTTACGATGTTGGCGTACGTCACTTGCATTTTGGAATTTTCTTCTGCTTACTTCTTAAAAAGTTGGATAAATATAGTACCTTCTCCAGAACAGAATCCCTGACCCAGGTCAGGGATGGTTTCGTAATGGTAGGTTTGAATAGAGATGGCAAATCTCGGAGTGGTAGCTTTTAGCTGAGTCATGCACAGTCTGACCTAGGATTTTACTAATTATTAACCTTCAGTCTCCTGCTAATTTCAATTATTGCTAGAAATTTAGAGTGTTTGTAGCAAAACGCTTCGTTTAAAATGTGAAATTAAATATTCGTAATGAAGGTGACATAGTTTTTCATGGAACAGCTAAATAGGCACATAATTTTAGAGCTCTTTGTATTTTCACGTCTAGATTTAATTCCGGTATAAAAGTTTGATAATATGGAGATCTTTTTATACCAAAAGTAGTTTTTAAAATTTTTTTACCTGGGTTTCGTCATAAGGTTTATCATTTTTCAAATACCATTCTTTTATGCGTTCACCACACGCCGTTAATGATGTCTATAACCGGTCTTTTTTGTCTCGGGGTTACGCAGATCGGCGACACTCGTAATCATCGCACGGGTGTTGAAATGTTGTCCTGCGACTGAAATACATCGATAGACAAACCAATCTCAATTTCCATGTAACCATGAATATTAATATTTAGTCCATAGCATGTCGGTGGCGATGTAAATTTGCTTCGTTCAGTGTTTTTGTTCCCTTTTTCGAAATCGTGGCTTTGTGTCAACTGCTGTAGCTACAGTTTGAGCACTCCGGGGTGGTCTATCCATTGCCTGCTATCCAATAGGATATACATGGTAAACATGGTACCTTTTTAGGCTCTAGTTTGAAATTTAGTTCAATAATAATTGATTTGCTATCTTTTACCAATAAAGTATAATTCAAAAATGTAAAATGAACCTTCCATCCTCCACTGTTCACCAATCCGTGCCCCGTGTCTATAATGGCAAGTAAATACAGTGAATATATCGATCGGATTTTGGACCTTGGATATCATTTCTCAATCACAGTCATATTATAACTGTCATATAACCTACCGTCTATGATAGGTGAAAATGGAAATTTATAGAAATCCTCTCAATATTCGCCTTTGCTGGGCCCTAACGACCAACCCGGTTTCTTATTTATAATAATAATAATAATTTCTTTAACACTTACAGGTTTCCCCAATTACTAGTGTTTTAATATATCATTTGACGAAGACATTTGATTCTAGGGTATTCCACTGGGTACGCAGGTCCATGAATACCGAATTTTCGGAGAACAACTTGTTCTCCTTCTTCAGGGGTTCTGAATGGTCATTGTCATTCAGAACCCCTGAAAATGGAGTACAAGTCGTTCTCCGAAACGTCGGGATTCATGGACCTAATTGCCCGGCGGAATACCCGAGCAACATTTATCCAGCAGATACGCTGGGAAAACGTAAGATCTTTCATTAAAATAGTCTTTAATAATGTTTAGCCCCAAAAAGTTCGTCACGAAAAAAAGTGCTGCCTGGGGTGGACCGCCACCTTCGTCTCCCTCGTCTGTCCGGCGATATCGCTTTGCGAATTCGCTGGCTGGCCAACTTTCGTGTGCTTTCGCCGTAGTGTTCGCTCCGTCGCGAGTCGGGGTGCGATTTGATTGAGTGGGTGTGATATTTTCAATCTCCACTCAAAACTATTCCTTCTACTTTATGTCTTTCTCCCTCCGCGCCGCCTTAATTTTCTGAGTGGATCAAAAGGAGGGGGGGGGGGGAAGGGCAGGATGAAGCACCTCGGTCCCCTTGTTACCAAGCGGGACTCCTTCACGGCGCGCCTTGCCTCTCATCTTCTCATTGGTATGCATGCGTGCACACCGCATGGTATAGTTTCAGTCCCACTCACTCCTTTCCCCCGCGAGTTTTTCCTTCGCTCCTTTCTCCTTTGAGAGGGATGGCGTTAAGTGTTTCTCTATCCCACAACTGTGGGAATCGCTTGTGCGCCTGAATAGTGACCCTACCCCAACATCACTCCAGGTGTTTGTTTCACTTACTACAGTGTTAAGTCTTTTATCATGTTATAACAGATACAAAAATTTCAGTTTGTTACAGGATATTTTAATGAGTACGACGCGTTTCAGCTCACGGAGCCACCATCACGTACAGGACCTTCCTTCAAGATCTTGTACCTGATAATGGCCCTGTGAGCTGAAACACGTCGTACTCATTAAAATATCTTGTGGAAAAGTGCAATTGTTGCTTCTGTTCTAACATGACGAACTTCCACGATATCTCGCTTGAATCTGTTGAAATCATTCTTTTCTCATGATCTCAAGACTGCTAGAAAAAAGGAAATGAAGGACGGCACCGACAAAAAAAATTATACTGTCTGAATAAAGAGAATCAGCGTAGTAGTTGTTTCTTAATTTGGCCTTAAGTTAAAATTGAGAGGAAGGGTGGATTCTAAAAGCATCCAGTCTCATTGAATCCGCCAATCTTGTAAGCATCCAATTGTTTTAGTAACATTTTAAATACGGGTCCTCTCCCTAGTTTCTTCAGATTCCTAGCCCAACCGCCATCCCTTACTCACCCCTGGCTTTTCCCTCCTCACCACCCTTTACTTCCCCCTCCTACCATCCCTCTAACCCTTTATATATACCCTAACTATATATATATATATATATATATATATATATATATATATATATATATATATATATGAAGTTCTTGCGAAGATTCCACGAACGTGGCAAACAATATAAAACTTCGTCACAGGGTGACACTAAACATAAAACATAAAAAAGGAAACTCACGAGTTTAAAATTTTCGGTGGGTCGCCCGCACATTCATCAGTGATAGAATGAGGATTGAGGAGGAAGAATCGTATAGGAGGGGCGGTGAGGGGAAGGAGCAGGTAGGAGGGATGGGGAAGGGCGGGGAGGGAAGGAGCCAAAGACCTATTCGGGAGAAAGAAACAATGTAGCGAAAAGTGGGGGAAAAAAATGGGAACGGTTGAGGCCAGGTGGACAGAGGGCGTTAAAAAATCGGATGCAACATTGTTCTAATGTGTGTGTGTGTGTGTGTGTGTGTATATATATATATATATATATATATATATATATATATATATATATATATATATATTTACACACACACACCTCTTGAATAGTTTTTTGAATTTATACCTGATGATGACACCGTTGTGTCGAAACATGTTGTACCAAGAATATAACACAGTGGAAGAAAACCATCAGTTATTGTTTCATCTGTGAAAATCAACTTCCACATAGTTGAGCCTCGAACCATGGAACGTTATAAATACGTATTTTTTGGCTCTCATCGAAAGCTCTGCGAAAAGTGGATCAGGTGAGATGGAGAGCGGGAAGTGCGAAAAAGAAGGAAAGTCGGACTGAATAGAAGAGGCAAATGAATTCCGCCAAAACTCGCGTGAGGTCTTTATGGGGTTTCTCCAATGGGTGGATTTACTACCGAAGTTTCAAGATTTCCCACTCCGACGGCGTCTTCAGGGCGCTCGTCGACATCAACAGCGGGGACTGGGTCAGTGTGGTTGCAAGAATATTGGCTTTCAATATCCAGCGCACGTGTTTTAATCCCGGGACCCTCGATTCCACGATTGTATATGATTCCAGGAAATTTAAAAAAATGAATTCCGTTAAAGCTGAGGAAATATCTTCATGGATTTTAATCCATGGGTAAGTTGTAGTGGTGCTGATGGCTGCTCCGCCATCGTCTTATAGGCGTTGGTTAACATCAGAAACCGGCTGTCTATCCCGATAGCAATCGTTTAAATGACGGCAGTGTCGGAGATTTATAATGAAATACCCACCCCTACTTAAGTGTCATGTTGAATTCACTGTAAGTGCAGTACTTCGTCCGTCGGATGGGACGATTAACTGAGGAAACGTTGGCTTGACCTTCGTTGTCCATTCCTAAGGACTCCTTCGTTAATAAGAGACTTTTGCTGACGCCTTGTTTCCCTCCACACTTTCATCAGTACCCGTTTATTATTCCCTTATCGCCCTTTCCCCTTATCATTAATGATCCATAAATTGTTGGTCATCTTCCCAAACAATTAACCAACCGACTCAATACTAACAATACTCTGATGGTGATAGAGAGATCAGCTATCGAAACGTTATTTTTATAATCACTCACCCCATGCAAAACTCGCGAAGGGGACTCATTGGTCTGGGAACATAATTATGGTCGAAAATATCGCGTTTATCATTGTAGCGCGGATGGTTGATATCGTCGAATCGCTCAACCAATCAGCTGAGCTCCTCGTCACGAGGACGCAGTGGAAACGTTTTTGCGTCATTAATTCTCCTCACCATCCAACTCTCGGCTCTGTAATTCTCTTTCGCTCGTCAAGGGATTCATACTATCAAGTCGAAAGTCCTCACGTGTGGTGGTCGCATCGTCGAGGGACGGTGTGAAAGATCGTTCAGTGGAAGGGAGTTGAGGATAAGGACTAAAGAGTGAAAGAGAGAGAGAGAGCGGCCGATTGAATTCACCCGAATCCGGGAATCACCGCCATCGCCGGCTTCTCCCTCCACATCCCATGGGCAGTTTGCAGCGAGCAAGATGAGCTTTTGGGATTTTGAGAAGAGAGAGGAGCGGATCGCCTAAAGAATCAGATACTGGGAATCGGGAACCAGTGGAAGGGAGAGAGAGAGAGAATATAATATTGGAATATAAAAGGTGCAAGATGAAGAGAGAGATTCGTGGTGAAAGAAAACGAGGAAAACGGAAGGATATGCGAGTGGGTAGTTGGAATTTGTGGTTTTTTTTCCCTGGTTGGTCGAAGGGGAAGTGTAGTTTCGTGCCAGTTGTCCTATTCTGTAACTGGCTTTTGGCCAGTTGCAGGTACATTTTATTTAAATTTAAAGCCGACTTATTTTCAGACGAAGTTTTCAATTTTCTACAAACTACATCATACTACGGTAGATCAGATCATGAGAATAAAATAAGGGAAATAGAATGTAGAACTGAAAGGTTTAAAATTTTGTTTTTCCCGCGATCGATAAGAGGCCATAAAGGTTGCGTTTAGACTTTGAAGTAGGTTAGTTGACAGGTAGTGCAGCTGATTAATTCATATGCACACCAATTCATGTTTCTAAATCTGCCGAGTAGTGCTAGAATCATGTTTTGCATGTTCTCTGCATGACTCATGTGTTTCGTTTACATAGTTACGTTATAGGTTATTTTAGTAGATTCTGTAGCATCAGTAGCGTACGGATAGTGTGGTGCTTGTTGGTGAAAGTAAATGTCTTCACTGTAGTTCATGTTGGTGATAAGTTACTCCCTGCCAAACACCCTTGTGGTGGCTTTCAGGGTAATAAGTAGATGTAGATTTTTGTTCAATAAATTTATGGGACCGATAAGAAATGGCGACCATTCAATGATTGTTGTAGAAGCATTCGATAAATTTATTGGTATCATAACTTATGGCGTGGAGTTAAGAGTTCCATAAGTAGCCAAGATGGCGGATGTGCAATGAATCGCTTGAAGATTTCATTATTAAATAGGAGAGTTGTTTTGAGACAAATTAGCTGTTAATTTACTTTTAGTGCCTAATTATTATGTGCATTATCTATTATTCACAGGCTAAACTTTCATAAATTTTATCCGATGGGGGAGGATCATATCAAATTTTCGATGCTATTAACTGTTGGTGAATAAGTCATGTAACTATTAGATGTGTTCCTGTAACCCAAATTTTTTATGAGATCTATAACTTAATAGATCTCATCACTATTGATTCCATAGCTAAATGTTCTTGCAACCGGCCATTAAACATGCTAACATTAATTATTGAATTGACTCATCATCCTTGGTCGTTCAGTACTGACATTGGTGGATTGCAGCCCCTTATTATTCCCTGTATAATACTAGCTCTGGTACCCCTTATATACTTTTTTCATCATTTGGTGCACCTATTTATCCTTTGTCCTTAGTGAATTCTATTGGTCAAGAAAACGGTCCCAAACTCTTTGGACGTCCTATAAAGTAATGAGTAAGATAAGAATAAACATCAGGCGCGTGATAATGACACTATGTTGAAACCTGGTCAGTGAATAATAAAAGAGTGTGAAAATAGTAAAAGTTTTATTGTTCATTTTGAATATAATGAGTAATCTGAAGATTTTTAGGCACTAAAAATGAAGAAATAGGCAGCCTAAATAGACACTTAAAATAGGCGCTTAAAATATTTTTTGCACTTCGGACGATTCTATTGGCCCTGAAAACCCAATAGACTAAGCCTGTAATCAGGTTTTCCAGGGAGCAGACCAACAGAATTTGATATACATCTACGCCTTAGGTGATGCAATACCCACCCAGGTGGGACTCGAACCCGTAATTCCAAGATTAGCAGGCGAATACTTCACCCCGCCGCCACCGTGGCCGGCTAGAAACATAATGCGGCTTATTGCCGCAAAGAAGCATCTGAAATTTAAAGCTTGGGCTGAAATACACGATTACTTTTCGGTAAAACTGATGGAGAGGAAAAAGGATAAAACTCCAAATAAAATTAGCTTATAAATTGAAGAAGCATAAAATACAAAAGGTTTACTTATTTGAAGTTACATTACAATTTATGACAACATATTTCTCTCAATGTTCTCCTGTAAACTGATGCCAAGAGTCAGTCAGGATATTTCTATGGTATGAAAATGACCTCTCAACTTCACACGAGGTGATAGGGCAATACTTAAATGATGCAAGCTCTTCTGCTGTCATCTTTAGTCCTGGAGCAGCCGAAGTCCCTGATAAAATGTCTGCAATTTTCTGGATATCTTCCCAACCAGGGTTCCTTTGCATAAATTTTCCTTTTGTAGACGCGGAAATAAAAATCCGGTACGCTAAGCGATTCTTGCAATTTAAATTCTTCAAATCGGCAATATAAGCATAAAAAGGCACAAAGTGATTAAATTGGCATTTAACTGTAACATAAAATAACATAATTAACATAAAATGCAGTAACAACTTGATTTTTTTCGTTATATATTGCCCTGAATGGATTTCTAGCTTCATAAAATTTATTTCCCTTACAAGAAAAATTAAAAATTTTTGGTAATATATGTCAGCAACAATAACAGTTGAAATGGACTCTTCTTTAGTATTAGAGCTATATAATTTCCTCATAAAATGTCTTAAACCTTACTAATATATTCCCATCCAGGGTTTCTCTGTATAACGTCTTAAATTCTTGAGCAATGGATTTTTCCACATCACTTAGTATATCAAAAAGGTCACCCTCCCCAGTTCAGATTTTCTCAGTGGCTCTTTCAAAGAGTAGTTCTCATGCCTTCAGCGATGACATGATTGATGGTCGTTAACCAAAATTGCACCTGATAAACGTAGGATCTGCGTCGACATCGAGATTCAACTCTGCAGCTTCAGATTCGAGAATGAAGTTTGCTTCTTCTTCATGTAGATATTCTGTTGCCTACTGAAAACTTACTCATGCGCCATGATGGCTTAATTTTCTTATAGACAGAATTGACGCGTAGTATAAAAGATGAGTAAAATCGGTGACAATAGTGTACCTTTAAGTTGGTGAAAAATTCGTTCGAATTGATGTATCGGAGGCACATATTATTCCTGTCGCATACCTCACGTATTTCACTAATTTTATCTATAGAGTATAATGCATTATTTAGCCATGTTCCCCATAATATCAGTAATGGCTGTGAAGGCAGAGCAACTTCGGGCAGCATCTCTTTAAACTCAGCAATACTGAGTTGTGCCCTCAAAAACAAGTTTTTGGCAATTGAAATCATCGTATGTACGCATCACGTAACATTATCATAGTTGTTTTTCTACTCTTTATATAATAATACTTATAATGATTTTTCTTTATGCATGTTTATTGACATTATTTCAACCTTGATAGATAAAAAAAGAAACTGAAGTAATAGACTAGCTCCGCACTAAAGAGAAGTCTGGTGACGTTGGGAAAAATATTACTTTTTTAGGCCCTTAAATAGGCGATATCGGCAGAAAAAGGCATAAACCGGTAAAATAGGCACTTTTAGGCAGTAACAAATTGCCTTGATTTCGCCATAAATGATCCAAAATATACTTATAAATTCATAAAATTGGTTTCCTAAATAAAAGAAAAAATAGGAATTTTAGGCAATGTCTTTAGCTTAATAATGAGTAAGAATTGAACCGCATGTGCCGGTGAAAAATCCATTCAAACGATATTCGAACATGACATCCTTGGGTGATCATCCGAATATTCTGTTCCGCTGCTACCTATACTGGCAAATGTGGTGTGCGATATGCAAAACATATGATATGTTTTGCAATTAAATTGCATCGAATTAATTAGTGCTGCAATATGATATTGCATTGAAATATGAAACGTCCTTAGACTTCGTGTACTTGCGCCACTAAAAAATGATGACGATCGCAAATTAATGAGGTCGATGTAAAGCTTGATCTTCTACTCTAAAAGGACCATGGTACATCATTTGCAGATTGATTATATCGATCTCTACCCACGTGAAATTAGCAAAGCGCAGTAATTAACTCCGAAAACATATTGGTTCGCGGTGGGTGGTGAAGTTGTGAAATTTCAGGCGCTCATGATTTAAATCCTTAGCACCTCTCACCATCGTGCGAAGAGGAGTTTTAGAATGATATTTTCTAGGCAATTATTTTCGATTCGTGGTGATCAATTTCACTCACTGATGCGCGAAATCACTAACGAGCCGCTCGCCCATCTTGGTGAACTAACTCACCAATCGATGTTGGCGATGACCCGGGTCATGTATTCGCGAACGACCCATTTAAAACGGGAGTTTGGTCTCGCGTTCGTTGAAGACATTGGGAAAAGAATGGACCTCAATGTAAATGAAGATAAGACCAAATACATGAAAATGTCTTCTTCACAATAAACGAGAGCTACAAAACCTAATTTTTGGGAATTACAAGTTTGAGGGCCTCAGAAAATTTACTTACCATGGAGTAATGGTAAATAATGAAAATAAAATTGCTGAGGCGATTAATGAAAGATTGATGCAAGGTAACAAGGCTCATTTTGCAAATTTACCCCTCCTCAAATCAACTCTTCTGTTCAGGAAAACTAAATTGAAAATTTATAAAACATTGATAAGACCATTAGTTACATATGGAGCTGAGACATGGGTCCAAACAAGATGAAGAAATAGAAAAAAAATTTGAAAGGAAAATAATAAGGAGAATCTATGGCTCAGTTAAAGAAGGAGAAATGTGGAGAATATGAATGAACTGCGAAATAAATGAAATATTGAAAGAGAAGTATATAGTTTGGTTCTCCAAGTCTTTGCGACTGTCGTGGTTGGGCCATGTTGAAAGGATGGAAGAGTACAGAATGCCAAAATTGTTAATTAATAGCCAGATGGAAGGGAGTAGGAGGAGAGGAATACCACGCAAAATATGGCTAAAAGATCTTGAAGAGGACCTGAGGACAATGGGGCTATGAAGATGGGGAGAGAAAGCAAGGTGGAGAGAGAAATGGAGGCATGTAACTGAGGAAGCTAAGGCCCACACTGGGCTGTAGAGCTGTGGAAGAAGTTTGATCTCGCGAACGCTGGGGAGGAAAGATTTTGGGATGACACGAGCGGTAAGGGGAGTTTTTAAGGGGCGGGTTGGGATGCGGGATTCGTCGAAAGACGAAACGGGAGCAAAAGGCTGCTGCCACGGGTTGGATCTCGTGCCAAGGATAGGAGGTCGCCGTGTCTCGCCCCGTCTACTGCGGATGCATTCCGTGGCCAATACTCCAGTTTCGGCGTCGTGAGGGAGTAGTGTTGAGGGGGGGGGGATGTAGGGTGGAAGAAATGGGTTTCCGAGAACGAGGGTTTGTTTACTTGCCCATCGCGTTGCGATGCGACTCTCCGGCCCCCGTTTTTCGAGGGACTTGGGATGCGTTTCTGTGGATCAAGGGAATACGGAACTCCCTTTGGCCCCCTCTCGTTTTTCCTAGTGACCCGGAAATGAAATCGCCCGGTTAATCTGCAGCGCGTATTAGTTGCGACATGATTGATTTAACTTCTTAATGCGGCGGTCCGATATATTGACTTTTTCATCTCGAGCGAAAAGTGTGGCGGTTCGATATACAGAGCAGATACATGAGCAGAGGGGTGTCTGTTGTCCTATCGAAAGTGTGCATTCTCTTATTTTTTATATCATGTTTTTGCCATTTTTATCGTAAATTTTGAATACTTTTAGTGAAACATTATCCTTACGATAAATTTGACGTTGGTGTATTTATATTTCAGAAAAGTAAAATATATACTAGAGTCCGTTAAGATGAAGATGGATTGGATTTTCGGTCGAGTCCCCGAAATTTACGTCATTATGCTTTTATAGTTGACGCCTTTATTGGCGCGAAGAGCCCAATGAAAGGAACATAAATTATAGAAATAAATTAATGAGATTGCGATTATTGCTGTTTTGGATTACATGTGCTTACATGTGGAACCATTTTAAAATACCAACAGGTCGTTTTATGCCAATTGAACGCAGTGGTTTTACCCACCATCTCTGTTTCAATTAAGTTTTGCATGTTGTTAGCTTTCAAAGAGTTACTGAAAAAATACATAATTTTATCTAACTATATTGGACACATTTTGCGACGCAACGACCTTGTAAAAGATATTGGAAGGAGAAGTTAATGGGAAAAAATGTTGAGGAAAACCAAGAATGGAATATATTAGACATATCATGAAGTGAATGATTATTTGGGAATGAAGTTGGTGACGGTGATGAGAATGGAGAGGAGAACAGCTACAAGGCAATCTTGGGATCGATGACTACTGATGATGACATATCGGCTTTGTAAATATTTGGGCGTATTTAAAAAAAATGGTGGCTAGCACACAAAAATGTCTTACCATAATCTTTAAAATGTTATTTTATTTAAGATTAAATGTTTGGAGAGGTTTCATAGATGTACCCTCGAGTGAATTCGACGCAGTTATTCACGAAATTGAGAAATATTCGGTGCGGTGCGTAAATGCCATGGCTCCCTACCCCCAAACATCGAAACATCTAATTCTACATGCCGCCGCATGGGCGTGTGGCAGGGGATGTTCGGACACCAGCAGTGTAAAGATGTAAGGGAAAAGGTTTTGGTAGGGAAATGGTGACGTGTATTATGGGAGTGTATTTAGTGGAGCTCTATTTTTATTGTGGTCGCTTATTGTGCGCGGAAATAACGAGTGTTTGTACTTGCCTGTTCGGCAGTGTATCTCTCTTATTTTATCGCTTCTGACAGATTTAGAGATGTAGTGAGGCGTCATGATAATATTCTCTGTGAAGCTGTGAAACACACCAATTCTGAATTTCTGAAGCAACCTAAGCCGAGCGTGTAATCTCCGTGTCTCTTGGGGCTCTCACCTTAATCCGTCTAAAAGTTGTGAGACACTGTATGTTCGCTTGTAGCAGTTTTTAACGAAGCGTGCAGCTTTCCTTTGTATGTTATTAATTTTTTGGGCTAAACCTTTATGACCTGGTCCCAAAATTCTCGCGGCGTATTCGAGGTGTGGCCTAACCAGAGCGAAGCAGCATTTCTCTTTTACTTTTTCATCCGCGGACCTTACGATTAAACGCTTTAAAAATCCTAGTTTCTTCAATGCTTTGCCGGATAGGTTTTGTATGTGTGATCCCCACGATATAGCAGAAGTTATTTCTGGAGATAGAAGAGATTAAGTTGTGCACTTTGTCGGGATCAAGAGTCATTTTCATGGGAGGTAAGTTAGGTAGCTGTGATTACATTTCTATTCTCCTAGCTAACCCAATCAATGAAAGACCTACTGGACTAGAACCATTCCATGAGGGAGCGTGCATCAGTTCCCAAATCGGTGGAAAAACCAATAAAATTCCACCGCAATTGGCTTGGCATCCGCCCGTTGTACCTTTCGAATGGCCCGCTTCCAAACTTTTAACTTCACGAGAGTATGGGCTGCATGGTAATTGAATGGTCTTGCCGCAAGCTCATCCATGCATCTGATGAATCCAAATGAATTGGAAAAAGTGCCTTTATTCTCGTTCCTTTTTTTTACAAGTTACATTCTGGGAGTATCCAATTCGACCAGCACAGTAATTAACCCAAGACTGTGGCATTCGTATTTGGAAAACTACGCCAAATTCATTAGCGCACCCTAAAGAACTTAACATTTAAGGTAGTATGAGCGAAATATCATATCACCTAGAAGTCAATGAATTTCGTCTCATTTTAAAGATAAATATCTCAACCTTCCAAAGATATTAAAATATCAGCACTTTAACGGACTGCTTGCCGAGATTTTTAGACAAATAGTACTTGCCCTTTTGCGTCGGAAATGGTACGTGCATGCACTCTAGAGACATTATTTCAAAAATGAGGTATTTCTAACTTCTAGATATCGTGAAAAAAGTAACAGGAATTAGTTTGTATGTTTTCTCCACTATTTTTGAAAATCAATCGTATAGTCACCGCAGTAATTTTTTCAGGACCACAAAGAACCTTCCATCGTGAAGGAGTTTTAAACGTATCGCGTGTAAAAAATGAGTCAAGTTGAGAACTTGTGTGGTTATTTTTATTTAATTACTTAGAATATCAGTCAAATTAATATTTAATCGCCACGTTGATAATGGTATATTTAATTCATCCTTCCTACAGCTGCTGAAATTAAATAGCATACTTCGATACTTCGAATACGGTCTCAATTATAACTACGGAACTGTCTCCCTCTAACTACCTTAAGTCTTCTCTGAATATGAACTGACCAAAGGTGGACGATATGGTATGCCACGGAGAGGGCAGTGTTTCGTCCGTCGGAAGGGACGTGAAATATTTCGACCCTTTGATCACTTCCGCCCAGAGTTCGGAATTTGCCAGCTTCGGGTTTCTCTCCTTTCTTCCTTCATTACCCTTATAACGTCTTACATTGCCAATCCGCGTACCTGTTCTCATTGGCGCCGAAATAACCCCATTTGTCGGTCGCTACGTCAAAAAAGGTAGTAACTTTCTGCTCGTGTATACCAGGGCGAAGGTGAAGAATTCCATGTTTACTGGGCTGGAGCATCCCCCGAACATGAGAAGACGTGTTTAGCCTCCTGAAATCCTCGTGCGGTACGGACGGCCGAGCGATACGTCTTCGTCACGTCCGTGAGAGGAAAAGCAGGGTGTAGGGAGCGAGGGGTTTACGGGAGCAGCTGGAAAGGCATCCAGGAGGCAAGGGGGCGTGGCGATCCGCCCTTTACTCTCGCGCCAAGGGTTCTCTCCGAATAGAGGGATGAAAAAGTCTTAAAGAGCTGCCCGTCATGGCGGACTGCGCGTCGAAGAAGCAAACGAGCGCCAATTTGGAAAAGATTACCATTTACTCGGGGGACCCAGGTTTAAGTTCCGGTAGTGGAGGAAATTCTTAGTGGTGATGGTGTCCCTACTTGGGAAGTAAGCATTTAAATCCGGTTCTTATACTGGTCGTCGAATGGGACGCAGGACCAACGTCTCATAATCGTCTTTCGTCTCCCGTCTTTGCCTTTCGTACGGCCTAATACCGGCTGCGGGGTTTTGACTTCAAACTCTTATCCTGTAGAGCTTTCTTTGTTAGTTACTTTAGGTTTATGTATTTTGTATCCAAAAGACTCATTGATGTATAGTCAGAATACAGCATAGTTCTATGTTGAATTCCGTACTGCAACTGACTGGATCGCTCCTCCGGATTTATGGTGTTTTACATCGGAATCTCTTAATTAAATCTCCATAAAAATCTCCATTAAAGCCTATTCTGTAAGCTTTTTATTTTTATCCAACTTATCCTGCAACATTTTCACGTGATGCTTTTGCTTATTTAATGAATATACTTATAAGAAGATTGGAATGAATCCGCGTTAGAGTCCCGGTCGAAGTCAATAACTGTTCCTGCGTGCAGTTCCGCGCTTTCTTGCAGTTGTGAATGACACCGTATTGGTAGCACGTTGTATAGTCAAGGCGTCTTCAAAATTTGATCACATTATATGTTAATTAGATATTTCAAATAGTTTTTCCAAGCCCACCCAGGGGATCTGTCATTGTTCCTTGCATTTTCCGTATTTTGTGACAGAATATTTTTGACTATTGAACGCTTTCATGAGGGTTTGGTTATACAGGTTTGTGTCCCTTCCGTTCAAACAGTTTGCCGACCCCTGCTTCTCACCCTATCATACGTACAATCTCCGCGTCAAGGGTTCATGTTTCCTACCCCTCTAACCACCGCCCTTTTTCTGTCACTTCACCTTCCGCGTCTTCTTCTTCCCATTGCCCCGTTATCTCCTCGCTCGCATCCCCAAAGCGACTCTCCGTAAGCGGGACCAAATATACGTGCATTACGGGTGCACGCGTGGACGAGACGTGCAGCTTCTTGTTTTTTTCTTATTTACGAGTGGAAAAAGCTGAAATGCAAACGCCGGAGGCACGGGCGTGCGTCGACGAGACATACATGGCACGACACCTAGGCAGAATACGCAAGCAGGGAAGATGAACCGGCATAGAAGAGAAGGTATACACTCTCGTGCGCTTGATGTTTACGTTTGTGCTCGAGGCCTTTTTTCCTGTGACGTTGCTCCTTCGTTTCCTTTTCACGCTCGCATCTGAGTATTTCGTTCCTCTTCTGTCGGCGACAAGTGCGACTGTCGTGATGTTGTCTGTTGTTGGCGTTTTGTCGCGCTAGGAAAGGGCGGAAGTTTGCTCAGCTCGGGCCACGCTTTTAATTTGGGTCATGTGAATACGGCATGAGATGCAGGAATGCATGTTTTTCGTTATAAAGGTGAAGACAAATTTTCCTAAGTGCGCGCAGGGCTTACCGCGCTTGGGAGGATGTCCTGGGGATCCTAAGTGTTGCGAATACATTAGGTACTTTAAACCTATTGCACATGAATTATTCGTTGTCATCTTACAAGGTTCAAGCGTTTCTGACTCTGCCAAACGTTGATATAGGAAATCTGGTTCTGGGTGAAATGGGTCTGGGTGTTGGAAATTTCAAGGATGTTGGAAAAATATTTTCCTTCAATTTTTCAGTTTTTGATTGTTTATATTAAAGAATATCGGGTCGTAAAAAGAGGTAAAATATTAAAATAACTGGGTAGTGAATTTGTAAGTCGAAAGCTTGGTCGGGAGGCATGATCAAGTTTTGTCATCGACTCCACTAAATTTCAATCATTTCATGAATGGAGTAACGCATGAGAGTTTATCGCAATTTCCGATCTTTTTCCCTGATACCCATCCCCTACTACCTACTGTAGAAAGAAATGTGTGTTCAGCTTCTTCACATTAGCAGGCAAAAGTGTACGAATAAGTGGAACATGTTGCGAACTATTTATGCTTGCACATCCTCATCTTGGATGCTTCTGGTATAGTTGGGTCTTTAATTAATGCTTGTGCTTGTTCAGTGAAGGACGGGGTACATCATTCTTATGAACCTTGGGAAAGATACGTCCACTGTAATGTTTGTAGGAAATTTTCTCTATGTTGGACCTAGTTTCCGAAGACGCTATCTTAAGAAGGGCTCGTAAATTAGTTGCGCCTCCGTTCATTCATCTGTCGATTAACTGTTTTTTTTTCAAATTGTTTGTCTATCTCGTATTATTGTGGGCATTACAAAGACATCCAGGAGTCCTAGGATGAGAAATTGGCTGGGAAATTAGAAATCTATCTTGGAACGAGGTTGATGGCAAAATTTTTGGAGGGACCACTCCCATCTTCCGTCTCGTTGTATTCTATGAGTACCAACTTCCAGTGACGCCCATTTAATCTTTTGCCATTCGTGTTTCCAGCTTCTGCTCGTCCATTGGCCCTGAGGGTAAAAGTGTGGTCGCCGCCGATGAAAAACCGGCGCGGCGTCCGGCATTGCGTGCCTTGACTCCTCCCCTGTCTCGTCCGTCGCCTTCCTGTCTTCCGCACGCGCATCACGCATGGGTTAACATTGAGCCGCCTTTTCGCGAATCCGATTCTGCCCCACCGAAAGATTGCGGATCCAATCGGGAGATCCCCGGATCGCCTACGCGGCATTATAGTTCGATCCTCTTGTTCTCAGCTCGCTGCATACGAATACTGGCGTGGCCGCGGCGTCGGCAGAAAAATGATACGCTCACTTTTCCTCTTTTGTTCTTCAGCATCGTCTCTTGGGTTCTGGCTTCGTCCGGTTCTTATTTTTTTCACTGTCCTCACGAATTTCTGTCCGCATCAGATCACTAAGACCTTACTTATGTTGCGGTGTAGATCTTGTTTGTGCAGTCGTGTGGTATGCTACATCGGTGGACGAAAGGAATGCTCTCATTCGTTCGTTGTGGGAGAGCCAAGTAGGTTGAAATATGCTTGAGTGGGCGCAGGTTGTTCCTAGAATAGTGTGTGGTTTGGGATGGGGGTGCTTGGAATTGAAAAGCCTTAGCCTACTACGATGAAATCAGAATAATGGCTATAGGATCGAAAGTAACTTCTACTGCGCGATTCGGGGTGAAATGAAATCCGAAATGTATATTTTTACGTTGAAAAGTATTCGGCACTATGATTCTGTTTTCTCTTTGTAATTCATTAAACGCCTGTAGGTACTGTATTAATGATAAGGAGTATTAAATCCGCTTACGGTGTGTATAAGATTTTGGATATTTGCATGAATATGCGATTTGTGGATATTGGAAACTAAGGGATAATAGCATATGAGGAACTTATTTTCGGAATTTTCTATGAAATTTAGTGAAGCGAAAATTATATTAAATTAAATCATTCTGATAAAAAAGTTCAAAGAAAGGAAGCTCACCTCAAACGTTATATATAAAACTTACCAAGATCGCTGAATTATTACCCAGTGAAAAACGGCTGGACGCCGACTCCAGGGTGTTTTAACCTCCTTCGAGGAAGTCGTTTAGTTAATATAATATCTAATATGATTCTTTGGAAGGAGCACACTCCGGCCGCAGGTCACCGCCGTCTTTTGTTTCTTCCGTTTCCCGCGCCGCCTGTCGGCCGCGGGCACGAAAATAGAGTCCCTCTCGAGTGGCGTACTCTAGTCTCGTTTCTGCGGCTTGTCTTCGGGAAAACGCAAACGTGAGAGAAAGAACGTACAAAAAAGCAAATGTCCAATATCCACCTCGCTCATCCTTAACGGGTTTGGCTCGAATCTGTGTAGAGGTTGTAATAGAGACGAAAGGTAGCGGCAACCGTGGTTGGACTTATAACCACGTTGTGCTGACCCTGGTTTGGAGAGTTCGCCGTTTCGATATTCGAAATGAGAATGCTGGTTTGGTATATGACTCTGTTAAGGTGGAGCAATTTTCGTATTTCGTAAGTACAGATTTGCGCGAAACTTTGCGTTCGTGTACTTATCAGTGATATGAGCAGATAAAAGCGAAACAAATTGCATGTTACTGATTTGGCTTCTTTGCAATTTAATGCTATTTCAACACGTAGCTTTTATATTTCTAAGTCTTTCGATGACATGAGTGCACCTTTCTTCGTGAACGCAGAACATTTGTTTATAATTATAACAGTGGTTTCTCATAAATATCACGGTATACATCACCGTATGACGAATAAAAAACACGTATTAATTTGCATTTTTCGCATGAATTTCAAATTCCGCGCCGTTAATCCAAGTCATAACAATACTTGTAATGAGACGATATTTTTAAAACAAAATTTTTGCATAATTTATTTATAACGTGTATGTTTATTCCCTAAGTGTAATCGATATATTTTAGTGTAGTGTGGTCCAAAATTTTTCTTCCTCTTTCTTGGAAAGTTACTAAAATGTGCACTCAATGACTCAGGATTCGCGCTCCTACCACCTCGAGCTGAAGACTTATCTCTGGTGCCTTCTTCGACTAATTTCTTGCTCCCTAGCGACCGAGGAAGAAGTTCCCTTGCATTATTCTGCGTCAATTTACCAGGAGAATTACTTGTCCATACATCCTTTGGTGTACAACTTTCCTCGGCTATTTCTGTTTACCCCAGTCATGGTTCCTAGAATGCTGTTTTGCTTTCGTACTCAAGAAAGTTCCCGTGGGGAACATCTACCGAGAATCGTGTATGCAGCGTTAGGTGAACGTGGTGGAAACAAGGCATTAGCCTAGCTTGCGTGTCACGGTGTCCCGTCTCGTCTTCCTCCATTCTCTCATTTTTCTCTCTCTCCTCTTCTGTTCTCTTCGGAAGATTGAAGAGTTCCTCTTTCCCACACCGCAGAAGTGGTAGAGCTCCGTTCTCATTTTTTCCTTGCGTTCCGTCCGCATTCGGCCCGTTCCCTTTTCCTCCTATATATTTTTTTACGTCGCTTACCTTCGGTCCTTCCTTCGCGGTGGAAGATGTTGATATGTCCGATTTTTTTTTCGCCATTCGCCTTTTGATTTATTATCGTTCGTGTGGGTGTGTGTGTACGTGAAAAAAAGAGGAATGGCACGACACGCGGTCTGTAGGAGGGGGAGGATATCGTATTTTCCAAGCCGCCTGGGACGAGCACGCTCGGCCGTGCCTGAGAAAAATAAAGAGAGTGAAGCGATATATATCCCGTTCCATCGCTTGACAGTTTGTGGTTTTTGGGGGCGGGGGAGATATATTTTTAGGAGTTCCCGCGCTCTCAGGTGTTCCTAGCCGGGCGATGAATCGAGAGCTGATCGAGCATGAGAATCGCGGGTGGTCAGCCGGGGATTGAAGCGCTCGGCACAATGCTGTCGGTGAAAAATAATGTTTGCGCCATCTGTGGATAGCAGCTAGTCAATTACTCTCAGTCTTGTAGACGCTTCTCGGTGGGATGAGGAGAGAGAGAGAGAGACATAAAATAATTGGGAAATTCGCGTTAAAAATGTGTTGAAGTTGGCATACGTCGGGACTCATCAGTGCCTTTCATCGCCCACTGACGGCGATGAATGGAACGATCCACGTAGTTTGAATGCTCGGTTACATCCAGGGTCAAATAAAAGCAAATCTTGTAAAACAATTATTGCTTGCTGCCAAGTATTGGTAGGATGGTTTGTAATGGAAGTTATATACGAAGATTGGAAAGAAAATTTCAAAAGGAAACTCATCGGAATTGGCTTATTCTTAATGAAAGGCGCCTTAAGGTGCTCCTTTTACCTTCAAAACGACGGACGGAGTACTTAACTTGAAGTGTTCTGCGCACTACACCCAAGTCCAGCTCGGGATCTGAAACATCCTAAGTTATTCCCGGTATTCGATCCCGAGTCATCGGGATGAGAATCCAAAATTCTCAATGTAGTAATTCTTACTGATTTGTTTCGTGTTTTCTACACTAATTTAATTTATGTAGAAATGCTAGTAAACTCTCTTTATTTTCCCTCAAATCGGTATAATAGTATGATATTATATTCTATCACCCGTTTCTCCTTTCGAAGTCCCTATTTATAGAAACACAATTTAAGAAGGTGGAGCGGAGGAAATATGCATTTTAGCCAGCATTAATACTTGATTAGATTACAGGTATTGTCTACTTGGCTAATTGTCTAGATTAGATATCGATTGTATTTGGGATTGTGTACTGGTTTACTAACTCGGGATTTTCTTTTTTGCAGGTATGTTTTAACTGGTGTTCCCGCATCTGGGGGCTGCCTAAGCGACCATCCAGGATTTGATATATGATGCTCATTAACATGTGCAGTCAAGAGCGCAAAAATTGGTTTGCTTTCTGCTACATCATTCCTTGAGATAACTGCTTTTTAACTTCACGGTATCTTATTTTAGTCCCCTTATCATTTTACTGATGTATTTCTTTCTTCATTTCTACCCCTGCATGTTTTCTATCAGAATTGTTTACCGTTGGGTTGTTTTGAGCCCTCGGGTATTCAATAAGTTTGTGCCTTCTGTGTTTGAGAGTTTCATAAAGCTACTTCTCTCACATTTGGCATTCGTACTTGGAGTTGTGGGTGTGGAAGGTGTAATTTTTCTCAAATCAAGACTTTTCATCTAATATGCCGCGATCATAATTGGAACACATTAGGTACCTTACAACGGAGCATACAAAATATAGCAAATTAGTGACTTATTGTTAAAAGAATCCGCCATCGTAACACCGTCGGAGTAAGCAGTTGCGAATCGGTGTAAGACAATTCTCCATCACATAAAGACCAACTGCCGAAAACTGGCATTGAGCGAAAGGAAACAAATTTACGCTATGCATATCTTTTTATTTTCTTCGAATAATTTTTCATTTAGGGTCCGAATGGTAAGGATAATACCCGCGTGGTTTCTCATGGCGCTGGGATATCCATTGATTTTTTTTTACAAGTTCCCCTGGCATGTTACCGTGCAGCGGAGCCCGTGATTCTATGCGGCTGAAGAAATATTTTGCTGGCCAACGTAAGGATTGCCTTAGCTGTGACATGTTCCCACTTGTAAACCCGCAAAAGGGAGTATGTAACGGGAAGCCCTTATCGTTTGGAAGCTCTGGGCTTACGGTGGAGCTCTTGAAGTATGGCCAGCTGTCGGCTTAGCTTTTACTTATGGAAGCCATTCGTTCAGGATTAAGTTAATTTAAATCCTACTTGGTTCTCCCAACGACGGATCACCTTATCCACTCTTAATCCTCTAACAACTGAATTTCCATATACTGCTTTTCGGAAATTCAAGTCATGTCTTATCTCCTCGCTCATTATCTTGATACATTATCTTTGTCATTCAGTGGTTAATGAGCTAAAGTTTGACGAACGTGTTTTTTTTTAAATCCAGCTGGTTTCATCTTTCATGATTAATGACTCTGGTTCTGGAAACTTTGGTTCCTTTGGCGCTCGAAGCAAATTATGGGGTGCGTAATATTGAATAATCACTGCTTTTTCCGGTCCATAAAACAAAACGGCCAAAAGATACACCTTGATATTTCGAGTAAGATATGCAATTGAGAAGTCACATCAACGTCTAATAACGTCAATAATGATGAGAAGAATATAGGATTGTCAATGAATGCGGTAACCGAAAATGAAGACAAACGAAGGAGTGCTTGATATATTTGGTGTGGTAGGGAAACTGGATGAGATTAGGTAGAGTCTAAGTTGGTGATTGGAAGTGGCAATAAGGGGCGAAGTTTTGCCTAAGACAGCGATAGAGGAGAGGATGCTTGGTCGATGGGAAAGGGGAAGAAATAGAATAGGTTTTATAGACGAGATAAATAGGGTAGGTCGTACTCTGAGATAAGGCAAGAAATAAGTATTATTGGTTGATTGGATCCCGAGCAATAAATATACCGAGGAATTTTACTGACCTTTCTTTGAACCTGCCATAATCCGTAGAATACCGCAATGAATCAGTTTCCAGCAATAGAAAATATATTAAAGATTTTCGTCTTACAATCTCAGAAGCAAATGAATAGTGGGGAACGCATCGTCTAAAATAAATTGAGCTGCACCTCTCTGCCATTGAGTAGTCTGCAGTGAAAATAGAAGAATGAGTACCTCCGACAGCCACGGAAAATCAGATGATGGAGTGCCTAGCTTTTAGGTGGTTGGAGCGCAAATGGTGAGTCGTTGAGTTATTACATAAATACATGCAGACCAATCTCGCATTTCCCTTCCGGAGTAGGCACAGTCACAAAGTTTCACTAATAAATACATATTTGTACACCTAGCTCTGCTTCAATAATTTCCTCCATACTGACCTACCTCTTTTGCCTTATTTACCCCCATACACTGCTTCATACACGCCCTCCGGTTTTTAAGACTCCTAATATTCCTACTCCTAAGAATTTCCTCAACCACATTCAACAACTTTCTCGGCCTATCTCTACCTCTCGCAACATTCATTTCACTCTAATATATCTGTTTCGTTATTCGACTCTCATCCATTCTCTCTATATGGCCAAACCAACGAAGCACGCTCCTTTCATATATGTCCATTACTGGAACATCTAACCCACATTTGTGTATTACCCACTCATTCTTGACCCTATCCATCCTAATTTTGCCTCAAACACTCTTCAGATAACTCATACCCTCGGCGTTTAGTCAGTTCTTATGTCTATCCTTACATACCCATGTTTCACTGCAATACAGCAATGTGGGGAGAGTTACACTTTTGCACATGGGGATTTTTGCTTCCTTAGACAGGCACTCATTCCTTGATATGCTCCACATGCTACCTACCACTTTCCTTCCAGCATTCGCACGTCTCTCTATCTCCTCATCTATCCGTCCATCTTTTGCAAAGATCTTACATAAGTACACAAAATCATCCACTCGTTCAATTACTTCACCATTCGCCCTCATCATACAGTTATTCTCCCCATTCTCCTTATCAAAAACTACTACTTTAGTCTCTTACGCATTGAGTTGAGTTATTAAAAACATTTAATAACTTTTTATATAAGTCGAAAAAAATCTTGGACTGCTCTACACTGAATTCCATATTTGTACGTTGGATATAACCATTCATGTTTTAATAGAAATAATGCAATCATGTATCAAAATTTTCGTCTCTATGAAAGCATTATTACGATTCGGATTTTCAGCGCGGATTTCGATACATTATAGCGATGATCGCATATGAACGTGTTTTTTTAACTCTTTGTTACCTAGATATTTAATAGGAACCATTATAATAATATGGAAGCTGTGTTTTCGCGTTTAGGAGAAAATCTGTGCACTTGTCATAAAATTATTTCGAAATATGTGACCGGTGCCGTAAGACTACATGTTGAAATTGAATTAAATTGCCAGGAAACCAAATCGGTTACTTGCAGTTTTTTCGCTTTTATCCATTCAAGTTACTGATAAGTACGCGTATGCGAAGTTTTTCACAAATATGTACATAAACGGAAATATCTCCGGCCACCATAACCTCAGTCCATGAGACGTGGGCAAAGTTTAGAATGCGTTTTCAGGTTGAAAAAAGTGCCTCTTTTGGTGTGAGAAATGCGGTCTGTGGCAGCGTGGTGGGTAGCTTATTGGAGGGAAGAATGGAGAGTTGCTGTGAACCAATCTACGGATTGCTGAGTGCTGATGATAATGATGATGTTTGTTTTGGCATCCTCTCTGCTGCCCGTGCCATTCCCTGTTCCGCCCAAATCGTCAGGATTCGAGCGAGTGCATGTAAAAAAAGGACAGCCTCATAAAACGCGTTCAGTGGAAGGAAATTACTTCGCCTGCCCGAGTGCCTTGAATCTGATAGTGGCACTAATTGCGTGCCGCCTGTCCCTTTTAACGATCTCCGCTCCCCCGAGACAGCCTTTATCTCGTCCTTTCTCTCACTTCATTCCCACTCCACTCACTCAGACTCATCTCGTCCACGTGTCTCCTGTTCACCCCCATATCGTCCCCAAAACCACCCCTCTCTAACGATAAACCCTCTCGTTCGTTCCGTAGGTGTTAGGTGGGCTGGGCTGGGAGCCGTTAGGGACTTGAAGGTAGCTTAGGTTAGGAGAAAAAAACATAAGTCACGGGTAGGTTGCGGAGATAAGGTACTCTTTTTTAACTTCTTCACTCATATTGTTAGATATGCATTGTCTGAAACATAATATGTTCCTGACCTAGAGTGTATATTCGTCTCTATTGAGAAAGCCAGCTGAAAGGCTGCATTAAAAGTTCCGGTGGATCTGATATATATTCTCCTGAACACAGTTGCGGAAATAAGGCACTCTTTTCTTTAATTTATTTACGCATATTGTTCACAACCGAGTGCCAAATCTCCGCAACCTACCCTCTGAACCTGTCTTGTCCTCACTCCCCGTTAAGTATATTGATAATATCTCCCTTAATATTGTTCTTAAACTTATCCATAGCACACTGAACTCAACCATTGACTACCCGAGCTTATTTCCTTGATAAATTTCAGAATACCTACCCAGCCCACCCGAACTCATTCATTGCTCCACATCCCTACTCCCAGATTATCACTTACCAAGCGCTCCCTCATTTTTCGCCTCTCTTCTCTTCTAAATTCCCCTCCTGAGAGCATAGACCCTTTCATCTTATCTTCTAGCGTCTTCGCTAACCTAGCCTAACGTCATTCTCAAAAACGTTATTTTTACTACCTCCACACGTTAGAGTATTATTTGTTGCCATCTTCTTCTTATATTTTTATGGTTGTGTCCTTTCTTGTTTTTCATATGGTCACTATAATATGGGTTCATGCTGTAAGTGATTTTTGTGAACTTCTCATCACGGTGAATGTTCCTTAAATAAATTAAAAACTCTTGCGTTTTGTGAAAATAAAACTGCTGCAAAAAGTGCGATGAAAATAAAAAGGACTGATATTGGAGTCGCCCAAGTCTCGGAAATTACACGTTAGGCAAGGAATTTTAGAAAAGTCCATGTCATTGGTGTTGCAGTTCGACTCCACGGGTATATTTTTGCTCCCTGGGACACCGAAGGAAATCATTTGGGCTGGCCGATCGGTAAATTGAGAGGAATTCTGTTTCTAACCGATAGATGGTATTAATCTGTTTTCCCTTGCGAAAATAATGGCTAAAATAAGATTAGATCGAGACACTCATTCTTTAAAAAAAATCTCGATAATCATCTTTTTCCCCCGCAAACTCCTTTTCCGCAGTCCTTTCCTTATCGTGACTGATGTCGCAACACGCTCATCCATTCACTATAATGGGGGCCCGGCGGTAAGCTCAATGTAGCCGCAGAGTGGGAATTGTGTGAGTGAAGAGATGGTTAGTAAGGCGTGTTTTCGTGCAATTTGTATCTCGACCTGCTCTTGTTGCAGTCGGGAGTTCAAGCCTTTCCCTCCACCATTTATAAGGTACACGTAAATTTTTCTCACTTATATTAACCACCGACCAAGGTTTCGGAACGCAATGCCGTTGTCAGTTAAAATAATTAATAATGATTAAATAATTGACCAAAGTCCTTGTATGCGGAAGTGAGAAACTGAATGTAGAAGTCACCCCGAGAGAAAAGAAATTAGAACAAGTGGATTCCTTCACCTAACTCAGAAGTACCATCACGTGGGACTGAAGAAGTACAACGGACATCATGCGGAGAATAGCCCAAGCTGAGAAGGCGTTCATGGGAAAAAGACAACTGCTGCGCTCAAGGAAGAGAGGACTATAAACCAGGAAACAGTCTGTGAAAACATTCGTGGCGAGCGTAGCACTCTATGGATGAGAGGCATGGACCATTTGAAGAGCTGACCAAAAAAGAATTGATGCTATCGAAACCTGGTGCTGGAAGAGGATGCTGAAGATAAAATGGACTGATGAAATAAGAAATGATGAAGTGTACAGAAGAGTAGAAGAGGGTAGGACCATACGGAACACGATAGAGAAAAGGAGAGCAAGAGGGATTGGACACACCATGAGACAATGAGTTGTGAAGAACATAATTGAAGGCAAAATAGAGGGAAAAGTCCTCAGAGGAAGACCCATGGATAAATTCATGGAACAAATAAAGAGTAAGGTACATAGGAAGAGATATCAGGGGGTAAGGGAACTAGCATTAGATAGGGAAGGGTGGAGGGCTGCAGTCAACCAATCTTAGGATTGAACGACCGATGATGATGAAATAATTGATGTAATAAATTGTGGAAATTTTTCAGTTTCTCTCTCTTGAAACAGATGTATATCGTTTATTCAGAGTTGGGCCATTTCTTGTTCATACCGCTACCCTCAAATTTCGTGGATGGTGTCCCAACACCCCATGCCTCATACCCCTCGGAGCTCTCGGGGTGGTTATAGAAAACCGCCTTCCTTACCAAAACCCTTTTCGAGGGTCCTCGCCTTAGACATTCCCTTTCCCTCGTGCCGACCCTTTAGTGCTGCGCGTCTGTTAGAGATAACGGCTCTCGGGATGGTCCAACCTCCCCAGCCCCCACTCCCTCTCGCCCTTGTCTCTTTTCCCTCTCCCCAACCCGCGCAATATATCCTCCCTCTGTCCATGCATTTCTCTCCTTTCCTCTTTCTCTATTCGCCTGCCGGAGACATAATTCGAACGGATGTCTTCCATTGGAATGCTCGCAAGGAAACCACCCTCGGTGCCTTTGTGAGCCGGTTAAAATATCCTCTTTCTCCTCAATCTCGACTCCCTCCCCCACATCTCCCGTACCCCGCCCTCCCTCACCCATCCAAGAACCTTCCCGTTTGAAGCCTGGGGCGAACAAAGTTATGCAATGCAAACAAGGGAAGATTCAACGGAGGCTTTCAGTGCCGAAGTGGTATGGGTGGGCCGTGGAGAAGTTCACAGTACTAACACATATAAAGCTCTCTCGAAATGAAAGGGGAGCAGTAATACTAGGCCCGCAGCATTAGGATGCCGCGTTTCTGTATAAAAGCATCACTGTTGCACATCCACCCTTGCCTGCATTCTCCCCAGGGTCACATGTATGCACGAGTTTTGTTGGTGGGAGAGGAAGTTCTAGGATTGGGAGGTCCCGTGACGTATTCTTCTCGAAAATACTCGGGGAGTAGTCGTCGTCGAGTACTTTAATTGGCAGCCGAATTTCGTCTCTTGCATTGTTCGAGGGATTAAATTATTAAAATTGACTGCATTCTCGTTTCTGTAATAAACTCAAAGTCGAGGAAAAAAAATGTGTTTTTGGTTGCGTGTTTTACTCCTGTGATTTACGGTATTCATATTTACAGGGAGGGTCGCAGAATACATTCGAAAAACTAGGCGTATGACGATGCGATGTAAATAGTTCTTTGCTAATAATAATTTCTTGGCGAGGAAATTTACCAATGAAAAATTCTATACTCCATTGGGAAAATGTTTTTACCGTGGACCTAATTTTCCCCGCGTATTACTTTATTTTTTATTTTAGTAGTATATTCGTTCCGTAACTTAATTTTCATTGGGTAATCAAGGAGTGTTGGCATGCTTATTAAAGGATTATAGTTTTGAAATAATCCTGTCTCAGCGTATAAAGGTGCCAAAGAAAATTTCACAATTCATAATGGAAGAATTTTCTTCCGCAGACTTAATTTTCCCTGCGGAATACGCTAGCCTTTATACCGGCTTGCGTTTGGTAATCGAATTTTATTTTGTAATCTAAAAGCATAAATATCTTCTTAGATGTATTCTTAGACAAATGCTCCCGTGATAGTGAGTGAGATTATAAGTGTTTTTCCTATTCCGTTGGAAAAAAGTTTTCCATCTTGGACTTTTTTTCCCCGCGTGGTTGTAATTTTTTCTCGTCTTCTTTTTTTTTCTGTAACCGATCGAAGACATTGCGTCGCTGGGCTCATCTATTCCTACGTGCTTTCCAAGTCGTCTTTGAAAAATGTCTTTAGACCTGTCGAGTTTCTAAATCCCCCTCCCGCATTTTCTCGCTTTCCCGTCTTTCTCGAAGAGGATGAAGAGGGCTATTTTGGCCCTTTAAAAAAGGACGCCGCTCTTTGTCTTTGTGAAAGCCGAGAGATTCGAAAGGGCTTTTAGTTGAGTCGAAGTCGGAAAATAAGGATGAGGATTTTTATGCAGACGTACTACCTTTAAGTCCCGCCGCCACGAGGTACTCAGCGGAAAGCTTCGTCCCCGCGTTTTAAAAGTTTTAATTGACGCTTCGCTCGAAAGTTTCGGGTGGAATCCGTAATTAGCACGGGGAGACAGTCGCTTTTCGGTGGATTTCCTGCGAATTTCATCGAAGGTATTGATTGTAACCCGTTCGCGTGGATTTATCGACTGCTTTTCAAAGGCTAAACTTTGGCGGCGTGGCTAATCTTTCGACTTAAATTGTTGTTAAAATTTGAAGCGAGTAGAGTTGTATTTCAGTTTAAATCATTTCTAAATTCTATTAGTCACTGCCATGCGTTTTTGGGCTTATCTGATTAGTGTTTTTTTATCAACTCTAGCTGCTAATTAATCAGTCGTAAGGGGCGATGGAAATGTAATTTATCAGCGAAGTTCGTCGTCGAAGTTTTCCTTAAAGCTGAAAAATGTCTGCTAAGTTGTCTTAGTTCATTCATCATCACAACATGAGCCCACCAGTAAATCTCGGCAGCATAAGGTAGATCTCCACGTCTGCTACTCTTGGGGTTCGTGAGTTCGAGGCCCGCCTGGTTTGGATTTTCTCCACCCAGGGCATGGGTGCTTCTGTCAAATTCTGTTGGTTTGTCTCCTGAAATACCTGATGAAGAGCTATGAGTGGATTATTTGTTTATCAATGAAGTGATAATACTACAAGTTGGTCTAATTCCAGGTGATAGTTTCGTACAGATTGGCAAAAATATTCAGCGTAGTTAGTTAGTTAGCAGTGAGCATCCCACGTCTCATCATTAGACTTAGCAAATAATCAACAATGCATTAAATAGTTACGAAGGATTCGGTGGTTTTCTTGTGTATTGGAATTTTTCTGGTTCTCCCCGCGTTGCAGCATTTTTGTGTACGACAGTTTTGCGTAATGATGCCGGCAAAACGGTCGTCCATAAAAATGCTGCAACGCGGGGATAACCGGAAAAATTCCAATATACTAAATATTTTATAAGGTCAATCCACCTAGATAGTTTTGCTCCTAGGTGTTTATAGACGTTTCTTGGAAAGGCCTCAGATATTTCTGCAAGTAGAACGTCCCAATCCTCCATTATTCTGTTCAGGAATCGCCGAGAATAAAAATAAGGAATTAATCGGTACATTGGGACATCTAGGAATGGTTAATATCGCAAAAGCATGTGGCCAGAAAAAGTAACCGCATGTTACATTACAAATCTGGTATTATTCTGCTGTTTGCCATGCTAAATCTACATTAGATTATTGATGAAAAATAGGAAAAATTCTTTTGCGTCAGATGCCTAGTGACTTCGTCCCGGCTTATTACTTGTATCCATGAATCTCATAATTCGTTTGGTGGCGGTTGTTATCATTAATATCTTTCCATTTTATTGTGAGGTCGCTTGGGTTTGACCCTGGAGTGGAAACAGTCACTACACAGGCAGTCACGCGAGATGACTCAACCTTCCTACCTACCCTTTGCTCTTGATACAGCCAGCCTTATTTGCATATCACGTTATTGGTTTTTGAGCTAATTCTCATCCGGAAATTTTATGGAATCAAATCAAAGAAGTATTTATTTAAACGGGACGATGACAATCTGTACTAAAACCATCAATTTTGAGTGCGTTTCACATTTTTTAAAATGCTTTCAGCTTTATCGTTTCCGCATAAACGTGCGCATAGCTTCGGTTCCGAGAGTGCATACAATATAAATCGCAGTTATTTTACTGAGTATACAATAAGTTTTCTTTAAATATAGAGATGTCTAACGATTTGCTATATACCTCTTGGTGACTCGTGCATTTCCTATTTAAAAAAATAACGTTGCTATTTCATTAGCTCCGTGCGCATGAAGTTCCGGTTTTAAATTTGTGACAAATTTTTGGTTTATGTAATTGCAATATTTTCGACTATTCGAGGATGATAAACGGATCTGCAACGGTTCTTTTCGTCTGGTTATTCGTGTCAATGAGAAATAAAATCATCTCACGTCACTTAGAAAGTCTTCGCGTTTCCTAGCACAAAATTATTTTATTGCTATTGATTTTTCATGAGAATGGAATAGCACTATCTGTATGTTTTAACTATGTAACTTGATACATATTACTAAGAAAGCCGTGTGCCAACTTTTTTATATTAATGGTGTCTCTTTTGCATAATTTCGACCTGAAATGTAACGTATGTTCGGTATCAACTTATTTAGTTTAAGTCAAATATTACTATCACTTCGGCCAATTTGAATCTGTTGTTATTTCGTGGATCAAATATTTAATTACTCTTTTTTGAAAGTAGGTTGCGACATAAGTTAAGTCTCAATAAATGTACTATAATAAAATAATTTGAAATTTCGGAAATTTTGAATTACTAACCAAGCAAGACAATAATATGGCAATCTCCCGCTGTCAGCCGCCGATGACCGCTTTCGAAACTGGGAATGAGGTCTCATGTTAGCAGTGTCTATGTAAATAATGCGATTTAAATTGCAAAATTTATTCCTTTACATATAATTAAGCTTTTTAAATTTGATTATGGTCTCCATAAAATGAATTAACGTACAAACTTGACGTAAATTGACGTAAAATGAATTGACGTCGGACACAGTTTCAAACCGTTACTTAGGGGATTTTAAAATCGTGTATTTCCGCTGATACCTATATGTCGTATTTCTGCAGCGAATATAGTAGAATTCTCTCATCTCTAATTACTGAGAAAATAAAACAGTATTTTGCGTGACATGCTATTTTGCATACTATTTAAAGTTAATAGATAATCTAATATTTAATTGGTATCAATGCTCTTTGCCAAGCGACGTAATTTCATTCCAACTTTACCTCTTCTTTCAGAAATCTTCTAGGAAATCGAATAATTTGTGGGGTCGCTTCGCGTTTGTTATGTAGTTACATTTCCCTACCTCGAATCAATACTGATTGGATATTTGCCCTAAATTTGGAGACCTTAGCCCATCAAAGTCGATATCTCTGCGGAAGACAAGGTAGTTTCATTATTATCTTTTTACATTCAATACAAAAATTGAGTATCTCATACAAGTGGTGCAGATGCTGAGAAATCCATTGCCCTCCCGATTTTAATAAAAATAAAATTAAACAAAAAGAATTTGAGGCATCGAAAATTTATGTTCAATAAAAAGCTGTACTCACATTTCCATAGCCCTTTGGGCAAGTGAGTCATCTTGATGAATTTTTTTCCGAGAGCAGTGAGGAGAAAAAATGAGTTCTCGAAACGCAGATCTCATGAGGGTGTCATTAATGATGGAAACAAGAGCCGCGCGACGCCCGTGAATGAGAATGACTTTCGAAACACGACCGGGACGTGCACAACAAGGTCGGATGACGACCCGCAATTGTTTTTATGCACGCGGAGAAACGCCGTCAATTAGAATGCATCACTCCAGGGCGAAGAAAGTCACTGTCGCTCTCCCCTCCCTCCCAATGTGTACCCTACATCTCCCACTGGAAGAGGAACATACCTATTAATGAAATTACTCGTCTGTTGCCTTAATTAGTCACGCAGTTCCGCGCAGGGCACAGCGTGGTATCATGGGACCAATGCAATTCCAATTGCTGAGTAGCTCTACTGAGCGGTAGTAGCTTAGGTTCGCTATCGACTATCCCGTTAGTCACGATACCGCCACATTTTCTTTTACAAATATGAAATACCCAATGGGCGCTATAAGTCCCTTTTTTAAACCCTCATGTCGTTTTTGTCGATCCATTAGTATCTCTTTACATGCCATGAACGATTCGCTTGTACATGTGTGTGGCACACCTCCCTAGTTATTTTTCTTCGCGTTATCTTTTTCTCAACTCGATGGGTTTTTATAGTTTATTTTTGTTTTTTTTTATTTTTATTTGTTCTTTTTGTTTTATTGTTTTTTATTGTTTGGATTGCATCTTTTTGCCTTTAGTTGCTTGTGATGGCTAGTCTAGTTTCTTCTGATTTTCTGTGATAAAACACTTTTTCTCTCGCGCATAATATTTTCATTTCTGCTTGCTTCGTATCTCTCTTCAAATGTCATTGCTCTTTCCTGTATTGTGTTTGTTCTTCAGTTTTGGTCATCAACAATCCTTCGCCTTTGATTAAATATCTAGCCAATCAAACTTTCCCGCCAAATTATTTCTATATTAGTATTCTTTCCGGGTAGATCGTATGTTGAGGCTAAAAAGGATATTCTAGAGCGTGATAGGCCCATGAAAAATAGAAAATAGGAGAAGATTCTGTGACGTTCAGCAAAACCTACCTTAACCGGTAGAATACTTTTTTTTTTAATTCCTTCCGGGGGAATCTTGAGGAGAATTCTTCTCGTGATGCCCTTCGGTTCAGGTCCTCCATCTCTCCTTCCGTCATGTTACCCGAGAAATAATAATCTTCGTTTACTTATACTCTTCTAAAATTGTCATATGGATATTTATACTATTTTTTATTTATTTCTAACTGTGCTATTTTTTTATTTACTTAACTTGGCTATGGATCTTGTTGGATAACTTTCATAGCATCGCTTTCTAGCGTAAATTCAAAGTGCAGCTTGCACAGCGTAGCTTCGTAGCGCAGCATCGTAGCATGGCATGATTGTGTAGCTCCTTGGTACAGATTTTTTGCATAACTCCTTAGCGTAGCTATATTGCACCAGCTCCTTAGCGTAGCTCCCTACTGTGTCTTTAGCCGCTTGGGTTTCTTTATTCGAGGATTTGTATCCATTATTCACCCTTGGCCACGAGTCGTCTCTTCCGTCACGAGGCGTTATTCATGGAAACTTAGTCTCTTCGCTTAAGTGCACCCTGCTTGTGTCTTCTACGTAGGCGCCCTTTGCATTCTTCCCCCTTCCCCCCCCCCCCGCCTCTGTCATCTCCTTGGCCGATATTGTCATCTGCAGTGAGGAGATGGGGAAGAGACGCGCCGGGTTGCGAGTAGGACTAATCTTCGTCGTTGCTTACGCATGGCGCACAATCGCTCTCATGTATCTTTCCCCGCTCGTTTACCCCAAATGCCAAGAGATTCTAATGGCGTCGTTCTGTCGTCCATAAAGTGAATAACAAGTTATTTCCTCAATTGCAGACGCACTAACGAGGCAGCGTTAATGATTTTGCCTTTCTTCTCCGGGGACTTTCCACATGCTCACACTTCTAGTTTTGACGGCCTACTGGGTTTCTCTTGCATCGTCCTTTGAGATGTGCCACTAATATCGATGCTCTAGCCGGAAATTGTTTGGGAGAAATTATCACAGTTTTATTTTTCAAAGGATTGAAGTGGTTTTATCATTTTAAGATTCCTCCATAATTTTTTCAAATTTTATGACGAAAAACGACTGTCTAGTTATTTCTTAACAAAGACGAACTTAACAAGACTAGTTCAGCGGTAGAGTTTGGGAAAAGGTAGGCATATTTCCTTTTTGGAAATTATTTTATTCGTATTGAGTGAATCTTGCTAACGAGAATTAAGGGTGGAGTAAATAAGCTGCGCCAGAATAGGTGTTTTCGTGCTTCTTATGATAATCATTTTTTGGTGCTTAAACATGGGACTCTTACTTGCTTAGGGAATGTCAACCAATGCAATTGACTACCGAGTGTGCTCTTAAGGAAAAGCTAATTAGATTTGATGCTCTTATGCTCACTATTTAACTACTACTTCGATCCTGGGCGCTTCGGTGTTTATACATTATCAGTATTTATGAACGTGTACATTAGTCATAATATTTAGATTACTGTCAAGGTGTATCTCTCATGAGGTCTATTTGTATTTCCGATGAATTATTCTTATTGCATGAAATATTTCCATTTGTGACGCCTCGATGTTGGTATCCAAGAATTCTATTGTCCTTCTACCGGTAATGAAAGCCCGCTAATTTGAAAATGAAACCCACCATTATATTTTATCTTTCATGAGGAAAATATTTTTTTATTTCTTTTTTAGTGCTTCCTAAAATACATTTTTACAATAAATATTGTATTTAATACACCCGTCATGCCTTTTAATATGTAAAAATGTTGCTGTAAGAAAAATATTGCCTAGAATTTTCTCGTAGTGATTGTCCTTGATGTACGATACTAAATAAATTGTTTTGATGAATGTATTATTTTTATAAAATGGCAAATAGTTTGTCATTTGAGAGTTGACTTGCTCTATAACCAGCGTAATTTTTTTTACAGTTAAATACAGCTTCAATGAATGGATTTCATTGAAAACCATGCTCGTTCGAATGCATTTATTATGTCATTTTGTTTAATCGGCTGTCATGTTCCCAAAAAATATTTATCCCTTCGTAACCCTGAATTGAGCTTTAAGTAATATCTACAGGTAGTCACGGAAAGTCTCGTGGACTTTTACCTGCACGCTTTAGTCCACTTCGTTTTCCAGGAAAGCGTTCCGTTTTCCTCTTTTCGAGGCCACTAAACTCGCTAACTGCAGACACAACTGCGCCATCTGAAACTGCTGGTTGTAAATGAATGTGTGTCACGGCGTAGTTACGTGCTTTGGCATCGCCGTATTTTGCTGTCTCTTTCTCTTCTCCGAGCATTCAATTCGCTGCAGTCTGAGTATTAAAAGAGAGGAAAAAAATAACGCGAGTTTTACCTATTGAAGGGCGCATATTCCCGTGCGTAATGGGCTTTTTGGTCCTCCTTTTTAAATTCCCTGTTATCCCCGGAGAACGGAGACGAGAGATGTATCTCTTTACTGGCACTATAATCGCCCAAGCTATTTTAACCGTTGGTGTTTTTAAAGACAAGATTACTGCCATCAAAGGCCTTATTTATTTTTATCGGACCTGTTTCGCTTCCCATTTGGTGTTTTTTTTGCGGATGTAAAGCTTGCAGTAATGTTTGCGGAAGCTGTGCATCGAATCCCATATTAAAATCCCCCATTCACGTATCTACATGGAAGCATTTTACTGTGCTGAGGCGACAGTCTCATCCTCCTACTGTATGATTAATACAGGATACCCCCTAAACTTCCCTAATGCTCGTACTTTGTGATTCTGCAATGGGAACGAAAATGGTGGAGTGCATTTAGGAGAATACATATTTAACTAGGCCTAAAGGTGGCTTTTAAGGTTTTTTTGTTCAACTTTTTCGAGCATCCGTCATAGATCCTGGCGCGCAAAAAAACGGCCCCAGTCGTGCTAATGTTTCTTGGCTTAGACTTCGCTTTATTTTTCTTGGGCGTCTAATGGATTTTACCGGGCTCTTTTAGGAGTCATACTTCCTCATGATCTCATTTGATTTCTCCGGCTTTATAAAGTTTTTGAAGGTATAAGAGGCGATACCATCAGAGAACGGGGAACGGTGATCTTGAGGGTGGTAGGAAAAAAAAATACGGACCAAGTCCTTTGAGAGAGGAAATTTCATTTATGGAAGTCGGACGTGATTTTGTTCGGATTTTAATGGTGAACGCCGTCGTATATAATCTACTAGCAGTAGGACGAGCGAGCGATAGCGATAAAGCGTAGGCACGTGTGACGGGGGGTGGGGGGGTTAGGAGGAGGGGTGAGGCCGTACGTGTCCCCGGAAACATCACATCGAAGAGTCTGTGGTTTTAATGCGTGCGCCCCTCCGCTTCGCTTTTGTTCGTCCCCGTCTCGAATTACATCCCATTAAAATTTAGCATCCATCCGCAACTTTCGTCGAGGAAAAACGGGTCGTCTCTCTCCCGAAGTGTAATTAAATTAACTTCTTTTCGTTTTTTCTTTTTTTTTGTAAAAACTCTCTCATCGCCGCGGCGAGAACTTTTCGTCCGGTCGGGAACTCAACTTGCGTCTTCTTCTCTTCTCTCATGCGCGAACTTCCGCGAAATATTTTCGGATTAAATTAGATTCCGAAAGTGTCGTTTTCCGTCCGTCCCTCCTTAGCGTTGGACAAATTTCAGGGTCTCCCGAGGATGAGACTTACGTAAAAAAAATTCCGCGGCCGCTCAAGATGGTTTTTATGAGGGATGGCGCGAATCTTAAGAGGAAAAACCCCAGCGGAGGTGGCCAACTGCATTCGTGCACTCAAAGGGGACAGGTCTCCTACGCCCGTTTCGCGTTGTTTAAGGCAGTTTTAGCGAGGTAGAACTCTAATCATAATGGAGACCATATTCGAGTTATAAGTTTTAACTTCTGCAGCTGTAGGAAGCGTGAATGAAATATTGAATTATTAATGGCGCAATAATATACTTTACTATGACTGAAATTCTAAGTAATTAAATAAAAATAACCACATAAGCCCTTAGCTTGTCTCATTTTTTCGCGGCACTTTAGAAACTCGAATCCTGATGGCTTTCGGGATGGCTTCCGCGTGGTTCGCCGTGGCGTGGCGAAACTGTTGTCAACCAAAAATGACACCACGCGGAAGCCATCCCGACAGCCATCAGGATTCAAGACCACTCCGCGGAAGCTTTCATGATAAATTTAGGAACTCCTTCGCAACGGAAGGCTTCTTGTGATCCTGAAAAAAATACAGCGGTGATAGTATGATTTATTATAAAAAATAGTTGAGAAAACGTATTTTCTACACACTGTTAGTTATTTGACGATATCTAGATGTTAGAAATTCCTTAATTAAATTATGTCTCTCTGGAGTGCATAGACGTTTCCCATGTAAAAGATCAGGTATTTTTAGTTAAATATCTCGGAGTCCGAAGTAGTCCGAGGGTGAGGTATTTTTCTTTAAAACGAGACAAACTTCATTAATTTCTAGGTGTAAAGATATTTCGCTCAAAGTGCCTTAATGATATTTTTAATTTCATTTCATTCTCCGTCGTCTAACTGTGCGGGAGTTGAGTACTCCTTTGATGGATTCCTCTTAGGTCGTTTAGTTATTTTGGGGTGCGACCGACTGCTGAAGTCTTTTGTGCCGTAGACGACTGTTGAGTAATGATTTGCTCGTTTGTGAGGGATATTATTGGGATTGAAGGCAGGATGAGTAGAAACTCGGCGCCGGAATCAGGCTACTTATGACGGAAATGTCATAGGCTGTGCCTCTATCACTAATGGCCAGATGCAGGAACGACTCAAATGTATTCTATAAAGTTATGGGACCCATTATTCACGACAACCAGTCAATCAGTGTTGCAGAAACGTTCGATAAATTAATCGGTTTCATAAGTTATGGCATAAGGTTATGAGTTCCATTAGCAGCCAAGAAGGCGGATGCGCAATGAACCACTTGGAGATTTAATTAGTCGATAAATGAGTTGTTTTGTGGCAAATTACCTGTTAATTTACTCTTACTGACTATTTATCATGTGCATTAGCAATTATTCATAGGCTAAACTTAGAAGATTAGATCAAATATTCGAAGGTAATAACTATTGCCTAGTAAGTTAAGTAACTAGTGGATGTGTTCCTGCAACCAGAATATTTTGATAAGATCTATAACTTCATGGAACTATTGATTCCAATACTAAATGTTCTTGCAACCGGCCATAATACGAGCAAAAAATAGATACTTCAGAGATGAATTCAGATGGCAAAACGAAAGGAGATCTCTTTGCAATTTTCTTCAGATAAATAATTTGGATGGTTTTCATCTTCCTCGACAATGATGTAAAGCTTCGAATCCGGACGCATTAACTCTTTTCTTATATATGTTTCCCTAAATCAGTCCGGAAACAACATCATTAAGTTGCTATCATATTGTGTATATTTATTTAGATTTAGGACCTGAAGATGACGTGAACCGTCGAATTTATGGTCATAAGGTATTAAAATTATTATAGAAAAACAAAATATAACTCTTTTATTCAAACTGTTTTTCAAATTCCATAAATTCATGCCGGAAACCACCAACCTTAGCTTGCAGAGTTTTATCTAACATGTGTATTTAGTTTACTTGGTTGGTTTTTTGAAATGGCGAAGGGATAGCCAGTTTTTCTATTTAGGAGAGGTGATTAGACAGGCAAAGATGGGATACAATGGCGTTTGTCTTCGTGAGAAATTCGGTTCTAGCATAAGCTTCCTTCTTGTTAATGGAGGAGCCAAATGAACCACGGATTAGCGCCCTATCCGATGCACGGGTGGACGGTGGGAATCACTTCAAGTTCTCCATCCTCATAGCTCCCACGTAGGCGTCGGGATTCAACTGAAAGATTTACGCCACTGCGAGGATTCTCACCTGGGTCCTTCATGTGGGAAGCTGGATGTGAAGGTGAAGGGTCCAGGGCCTTCATATTACTTTCCATCCCAATGACCCCTTTTCGGAAACTCTTTTTTAGCTAGTTCTGAATAGATTTTAAAAAGTTCTGGACGCAATATGGTGCTGTGATGACGAACATAGTGAACTGCTCTCAAAGTTTCTTAACCCGAGGAGTATATATATTGTAAAGGACGTCATATATTCTCTCTAGAATTCTTGCGAAATTATTATGCTGTAAAGATGCTTTTCAACAGTATCAAGCTTTTATTCCCAATTTGATTAGATAAACCGCAATACGTTACGGGGATCGATATTTCGCTGAGAAATCTCCGCTTCTGCCGGGATTGGCGGAAAGCATTTACTGTCGTTGACCAATTTTAGCCGTTTAGACTTCGAGTGTGTTCATTGCCTCCAATTCAATTTGAAATAAAGTAACCAAAGGTAAATAGCTAAATAATAATAGTATATATGGACAATTAAATCCCGGTGCGTAGTCCTATTCTATACCACGTGTCAAATGAAAATATATTTACCTCATATCAAATTTATTGAAAACTATCCATTTGTTTTAAAGAACGATACGTAATGTACCAATGTGCTTGACGTTTCGTTGATTTTCTGAAAGGCGCGCTAAATTTGTATGGAATAATATGTCGAGTACATTCAATGTCACAAGTTAAATTTGGATGAAACGTAACGAAAATTAATTAGTAAATAATTATGATATACATGAACGAAAGCTAATTTCCGATACAAAGTCATCGTCTGTACCAACAATCAAGCCGCATAAGTACAAAAATTTTCCATCCGTTGCAAAGGTGATGTACAAAATAGTGGAGTGTATTGCAATATATAAGGTACAAAAAACAATATTTACTGAGACAGTGTACACGTTTTTACATATATTTGATGTCTGTGCTGTATTTGACTGGGGGATTAGAACCCGGATTCTGTCGTTGCCGAGTCAGTACTCGAACCATCACACCTCACTCAATCCTTGCTGCGTTCATGCACTCATCGGACAGTTTCTCGGCTCGCATTCCGCTTCGTTTCCGTTTTTCGTTTTTTCTTCTCCTCCATCTCCTTTTCGCGTCGGAGATGGATATCCCTCCTCCCCCCCACCCGTCTGGCCGTACGTGCGCGAGACTCCCGGGATGAATGAAAATGTTTCTTCTCTCCTCGAGGGGATCATCTCCAGTAAGAGGATTATGGAAGTTCAGCCCGTACGGGAAGCAAGCGGGTGCACAGTGTCGCGAGCAGTAAGGCCCATCCTCCACCCGCCATCAACCTCATCCTTTTTCTTCCACCCTCGTCTGCTGTTCGGTGGGGAGGGGGAGAGGGAGGAAATGAGGAATCCTCCGCAAAATTTGAACGGGAGAGGACGCTAAGAGGAGTTTAAAGAGACGTGTGTGCTCGCCTGTTGGCATCGAGTCGACCGGATTGTTGTCTCGTTTTCCTCGGAAAAAACTGACGGGATTCAGGTCTTCGACCCCCTGGGAGAGGGAGCCGGGGTGCTCTCTTCCTTAGCGAAGTGCTCTGGGCGAAACTGAGAGAAATAGGATTGCTCGGAAACGTTGGGAAATGGATTGTTCAAGCGATGGCATGGAAAAGGACTTAGGTGGGTCTACGCTGAAGTGATGGACGATGTTGACTGACGAGACCGATTTTGGTGGCTGGTTGATGTAATTTCGTCTTCGGACCCTCCCAGAATTCTGTAGAAAACGTGTAAATTCGGAAAATTCTCTCGGGAATATTATGTACTTAAGCCATTATCACACAAAATATACGCTATAATTTGGTTCGCAGTCGTGGTCTCGGATATAAATATGTACCCCAATGGGATGAAATTCACCCTGAGAAAATCATTTAATTGGCCGAAATGTAATTGACCGCTTTAAAGTTCGCGACATAGTGAAAGAATGTTTCAGTTATCGTTCCTCCAACTCTCACCGTCTTCACTAACGAAATTTTTTCGCATTGTGAGAACATGCCTCGGTTACTTTTTATGCTGAAAATTGAATTATTTTCCAATACCCACTGTGGATTTTAGGTATTTTCATTTTTAAATTGGACTTTCTAGATGAAGTATCCTGTCGGAAAGCTTTTGCTACAACATTCTCCCTCAACAATATAGGTGTAATTTAATCTCTAAAGGATTGCTTCTGATAGTCACAGCTATTAACACTACAGTAGGATTGGAAGACTATCATAATTTTTATGTACTGTTTCTGTGCGAATATTAAATACACAGAATCTGAATTTTGTTGATATCAACGTGGTTTCATCGAAATACATTCTTTCTAAAATTTTCGCGTCCTTGGCGGTTTTAAAACACTACGTCATCGAAACCTCGGCTGTTGAAGTCACAGAAATGTTATCTCTTCCAGTAATACAGTCTATTCCGCTAGTAAAATCTCCGGTTCAAGTTCAGTCAATCTAGCTGAAAACAACCAATTCTATTTCTTTACTGGGAGACTGAACCATTATTACCACTGCAAACTTGAACTGCTGAAAATCTGATCCTTACCGTTGAAGTACGCGTACGGGAAAAGAAATACTACCAAAAAGTGACGTCAGGAGGTTGGGGTGGATTTTACGTCACGTAACTTATTTTAAATTTTCAAACACGTTGCAGAAATAATTATTAATACCTACCCTGACGCGTATTGCTTTGGGTCATATACATGTATATGAGGTCTTCGGAAAATCCTGTTCCCCACTTCAGTGTGAGAAGTGTATTAAATGCCCATTCCCAATTCGAAACGATTTTTTTCAAGTCATGGAATGGCAGCTCCCACTATGTTCTCACGATGCTTCATTCGCCAGAAGAAGAGTAACAGCGGAGTAGAAAACATTATTTCAGTGTTCCGAATAAAATCCTGCGTTTTGCAACCTTCGCGTCTGGAGATGATAAATATCCCCTGAATTACTGCGTCAGAAGCGCGCGCAAATTGAATATTTCCCTGAGCCTTCCTAATGTAATCGTTGTTTTTATCATTATTTTTATGCGGCTCGAGTGAACTCGCTTCAGATCTCATTTAAACGTCTACGTGAGGCGGACCTTTGAGTGGGGAAAAGGAAAACACAAGGGTGAATCCCAGGGTTTTTGTGAAACCGTGCGGGTCGTTCACCCAGGCCGTATGGGAGGATCTGCCCCACGGGTGGAGGTGGGCCTAATTGGTGCTGCGCGTATGTTTTTTGGCCTACGCGCTTAGGAAATTGAAAAGAAAAAAGAAGACGGGGATAAAAAAGGATTCGAGTGGACCCTGGTGAGCTGGTGGACGAAATGCGGAGCTTTCTCCCGCGGAGGATCGGTGGAGGAACGCAAACGAATAGGGCAAACCTCGTCAGCCCCCCTACCCGCCCTCTCCGCGCGTAATGAGTTTCGCCCCGTTGAAGATGATGAAGGAAAATATAAAAAAAAGAATAAGAAGAAAAGAACCCTTTAATTGGAACTTAAAAGGGCTCCGCGTTCTTTGCCTTTGCGACTGGGTTGGAGATAGAGGGAAGGGACGAGGGGTTTGGCTCCTTCCAAATCCGATTCGTGGAAAAGTTGTAGGGTGGTGGGTGGGGGAGGGGCGATGTGCACGACGTTTTTTAGGGTTTGTTTCTGGGAAGGGGTTGCCCGGAGAAAGAAGAGGGAAAGTTGGTAGTTAGCGGAGGGCTGGTGAAGGTTTATTTTTATGTATTTTTTTGAGGAACCTACGTTGGGGAGGGGAAAAGCGCTGAAATTGGTTTACGCGTCTTTCCCGCTCCACTTTCAGTTTCTCGCACAGGATAACCTGTTGCAATTATTTTCCAATTAAATCTCGGAATGAAATCTCGAACCCCCTAACTTTCCTCCCCTTTCTGTGCCCAACCATTCCCACACCTCCATCCACCTTTCATAATATCTACTTTCTTCAACACACGAAAAACTGGAGAAAACCAAAGGGAGAAAAGGATAAAAATCGAGTCGGGTCGCGCTGAACATGGCAGAATTCTTTTACACTCTCACACACGCACTCTCTCTCTCTCTCTCTCTGACAAATACTGCACTACAAAATGTGAAAAATCATTTTGTATCTCCTCTTGGAAATTGTAGACTCCTTGCTAAATCACGTCAAATTATCCAGGAATGTCTTCCAGTTCGAAAGGAGCACGACTAATTTTTTTTGTTTCCCTCAGTGTACTGAACACCAAATTTTTTACTCGAAATAATCGAATTATATTTGTTATTTGTATTTTTACTTCTATTTGTAATCTGTATTAGTGATTTTGATTATTGGCTAACTTTTGATCAATTGTTTCATCACTGTCCTGGCTGGTAATTTCTTACCTACAGTGTCTTGAACATCACATTCACATTTAAGCATATTGAATAATATTTGTAAATTATTATTAGGATTATTTTTATTTTATGATTGTTGTATCCTGGCTGATTAATAATTAAGTTTCGGTGTGGTAAACATAACAATTGTCTTGTCTTTGCCCTCTAGCTGATTTAGTTACCGATGTGTTGCGTAAATTTTTGTATTTATATGTTGTATTAGTTGCCCCATGGTGGCATATATTTTGAACTTATGTTCCGAGGGACTTTGTTCCCAGAAGAGTAAAGTTGTTTCTGTTCTATTCTATTCTGTCTCTCATTCCATGGTTAAATTAATTTTTTCGTATAATTTTATATCAGAGACCCATTTCAATCCGTGCACATACACTGTGTGTACACGTTCATTGATCCTCGTTTTTTTTTACGCTCGTCAAAAATGAGATTTTATTCCGTCAGTTTTTTTTTAAAGTCCAAAGTTCCCTCCTCCCCCGCACTGTCTCCCCAACGTCGTTACCTTTGGCCCGGGTTTGAGCGTCGTCCGACCGTGGGCGATGTTTTTTTCCCCGAGAATTTCTTTTTTCCCTTCACTTTCCTCCAAAGTATGTCGGTTAAGGCGGGACGTCGTCAAGTTTAAAGGGTCTCCCTGCTCTTCAGTTCTCTGACCCTTCTTCTCTTCCTCATCCCACTCGACGTTCCGGATCAAAGTGACGGCTAATTGGGATCGGGAAGCCTTTAAGGAGCCCAGGGTCCCCTAAGGTTTGCAATTGTGTATCGGCTTATCCTGGGGAACGATGAGTAAAGGGACTGGCTCACCCTCCCTCCTTCATCACTCCATGTTTCTCTCTCTCTCTCCCTCTCGCTTTCTCCCCTCTTGAAGGCCAGTTAGCATTGAGCTTTAGGACATGGGGTAAACTCGTATTTCAACAGGAGAAAGCTTCAGCTGTAGCTTGATGTTGTTATCCATTCAGGGTGTCCACTGGCCGGGAAAATCGTGAATTATTCGTGAATTTTCAGCATCGGGAAAGGTTCGTGGATTATTCGTAAATTTCTGGTTTGAATCGAGAATTTTAAAAATTATCATTTCAGGACACAAAATTGCTTATTTTATCGATAAAATCAACAAAGATGACTTTAATACATCTGTTATTTTATAGCTGAACCTGCGATGTGATGGTCTTTCGTTGGTATAAGTAAATAAATCAAAGACGGAAATAAGGGCAGAGAGTAAAGTAAAAAAATAAAGTATAAAAACTTAGAGTAAGCCTACTTCTGGTTTTTCTTTCCAAAACCTTACTTACAGAAAGACATCTCTCAATATTGAAATATTTTTATGATATCAGTCTCCTTCACGAAGTTAATCGTGAAACTATCGAGTTTACTGCTGAGAATACTTCTTAACTGTTAAAGAAACATTTGAAAACGTTGACATTATTGTATTTATAACTGTTGAATGTTTTTTGAATTCCGTCAATTTTAATGTAAACCATGAATTCATAGAGAAATTTAAAGTAAACTTAAATGAACGAAATATTTCATACCGCTTTTCTCGAGCATGTAAGGCATACAAAAAAAGCCTTCGCAACGCGCCATAAGAACAGTATCTAAGTCAGCGGATGGCTTTCGCTTATCTTTTAAAGGCATTTAATTAAGCAGGCCAATTAGGAGGGTAATAATTTCTTATGTTGGGTGATCAGGAGCTATCATGGCGTGTAATCATGCGCCTGCGAGTGGTTTCTCGGTGAAATGCAGGAGCAAGCGTTAATTATTTCTAATGGCTTCGCTTCCTCTGTGAGATGGTTCGCGAGCGGCCGCATTAGTACTACTAAATGGATCTCAATCTTAATAATGCCTGAATGAAAATCAATTAATTGTGCGCCTTTAGCACTATTCAAGGACAAAAGGATCTCGGAGTCCACTAATGTGACATCGAAGCTGATGCTGTTGAACTAACCCATAGTGATGAATTGATAGTTATTAGTTTACTACTTATGTTAGGTAATAATATTTCACTTTTCGACGAGAACTTCGTATTCTTCTGTCCACCAAATATTTGCCCTTAATTTAAGTCTTGAAAAAATGGAATTATTTAAATGGAAAACTGATTGCTCATTTCTGTGTATTTGGATACATGGGAAAAAAGCCCATTGGTCAATTTAAGAAACGAGAGAAGTAATGTCTTTGCATGGTCTTAGGGCTCTGGCAATTTCAGTCTGTGTTATTGCCAATGTTCCATGTAATCCGGCACTTATTTCTCCCCATCTCTTTCCCCTTGCCTCCTCTCCTTCTCCTTCGGTCCCTCCGTTATTCTCCCTTGTGTCGCTCTGCGCCCCGGCTTTCGCAATTTTCCAATTACAGTCGTTTATTCAATCAAACGAGCGCCTTGGGAGCGGGAGAGGAGTACGAGTCGCCCGAGAGACGACGACTGGGAGAGGCCCGGCTGAATATACGAAATGTGATTTTCTCCGCCTGACGGTATTTCCTCCATTCATTCCACGCGCAGGAGATGGCGTATCGCGATATGTCGTCTTGTACAAGAGTTTAAAAAAATTGTATTCGAGTGTTTTTTTTCAGAAATTGAGACCTGATCATGATGAGCGGGAATGGAGTACATAATGGAGTAAGGGAAGTGTTCTCCCTTCTCCAGTTAGAAGCTGTTTTATCGGGTTTGTTTCAGATTTATAAAAATTGTCCTTATTTCCGGCGGAAATGAAAGCTGTTTTAATGCTAATGATAGTCCCGAAAAAATGATTTTTCAGAAAAATGTGTTTTGACTTAACGGAAGATGTAACACAGATTTTAGAAGAACTGAGATAGGAGCCCATCTAGCTTGAGGAGGATACACTTAAGGCCAATTTTTAAAGGAAAATTCAGATCATAAAAGCCATAGCTATGCGCTAGTTGTATTATTTTATGGGCCCAAAATGCATCCCTAAATATGACAAAATCGGCGAATAATATCTTGTTTGATTTCTTCTCGGAGAGCTCCAACAGCTTAAATTGGGTTGATTGGGTAGTTCGCTGGATTAAAAGGGGAGTTTAAGAGAAATAGAAAAGGCATTCAAAAGACATTCAATTGCGCTAGGTAAGGAGGTGTTCAGCAATAGATGGAAGCTAATGATGGGGACCTCGGGTAAGGGTACATGGAAGAGGCTGATGAATAGTCTATTAGGTTTCTTGCGCAAATGGCTCAGAAACGTGGAGAAGAAACAGGATGACAATAATCAGCTGTTCGAGGGGAGGAGAGTGGAGAAAATGCGGTGAAAGGAGAGGCGGACTCGAGAGGTAGTGCTTTCTGAAATGATTGAGGAGAGGAAAATTATAGAGTAAATTTGGAGATGGCTGAGTAGGTGGTTGGAAGTGGTAGTGAGCGGCAAAGGGTTGACTTAGACCGTGAAAGAAAGGAGGATGATGGGTAAGCATGGAATCGGAAGAAAGAGAAATAGCTTAATGGACGAAATGAAGAAAGGTGTTTGTTAAGGTGTAGATAGGAATCATGTGAAAAGATCAGGAGCCTGCGTCGGCACAAATCTATAGAATTTTAAAGCTACTTTAACCAGTAGATTACCCTAATAATAATACGAATGACGTCCCGAAATTAACCCTACATCGCGATTCCTTCCGTATATCAGGACATCATGGAGTCTTTTCTTCGCGGAGGTAATGGACGTGTTAATGAGTTCCCTCCTTGCGGTTTGCAGCCCGATTTCGTGTTCAAATTTCTCTTCCCAAAATTAACGAAGTCGCGAAAGAAGGGCTCATTTTGACAAACCCACCAAATTTCACAGTCTCACGATCTTTTTATTCTCCTCTCTCTATTTCTCCGAGGAAAGTAAGAACCATTTAATGCCTTTGTCGCGTGGCCCGCTTTGTAACTTTCGGTGATCGGAGGAAGTCCCGCTCTGTTAGTTGAATTGAAAAGAAAATCACTTTCCTCGGTTATTTTTCTGTCCTCCCGTCCGTGAAATTCGAAGAAATGAGTGCCACTAACCAGTTCCTTGCTCTAGTTAAAAAAAAATCAATTTCAATTCTAATTTTTCGTGATTTTCTTCGGCCTTGATCTTGTTGCATCTTCGTTGTCTGGGCTCCCGTTTTGATCATCAAAACTTTGTTGAAACTACTATCTCGATTTTAGGAAACAGGTACAGAACTTCTACGGACTACATTTTCCCATCTTTTTGTCAGTGAGGTTTTGAGGGTATAGTTATGCAGTATAATGTCAGCACATTCGGACTTACACGATTACACTTCTTGGTTGTTGATTTTAATAACGTACAATTTTCATTTGGTTTGTGGAGCATACTTAATTTTTGCTTTCAAACGTGTTTAATTGCCTCGAGTTTGAAAATTTCCCTTTTTTTAAGGTTTCTAAGCCGTTGTGAGGGCAGCATTTGGAATAATAAGTTTCTGGTAATACTTACGGAATTCCAAGGATTTATTTCTTTCCGCTGGAATTCGTGCGGAGGAATTAATCAAAAGAAACTAATGCCTCGTTACATTTCTATAGCGAATCTGTGAATTTAATCTGGAGAAAAATTAAAAAGAACTTAATTTCTCATCCATTCATAGTTAGGGATGGAGAAGTAATTTTAATTTTCGTTGGATTTGCATATTTTTCTCTCTCAAAATTGCGATTTCTTCCTCTCGTATTATCCGCAAAAAAAGTCCCAGGTTTCCCCAACTCCTGAAAAATGTAATTTTCGCCCGGGTCTTTGTTGCTTCTCTCTCGTGTTTCTCGCGCAGCAGCTTTTTCCGCACCTCTTGAAACCGGCAATGTTGTTGTTGGCGCGCATTCGACGACTCAAATGTTTTTTTTTCCTTTACCCGTGCAACCCTCGCATTCGGCATTTCAAAAGAAATCCGCTCATATTGTTTCATTGAAAGAGGACTTCCACCCGAGCGGTGTTTGCGCGTAGTGCGGTGCTCTCATCTAATTGTGGATCACGTAGTCTTCCCACGAGGGCATAGCGGTCGAAAAATCTGTAGTCAACAGTGGATGTTCCAAGAATTTCGGGGGGCGAGGTTCAGGGAATTTTGTCGTCCCGCACTCCCGCTGATATTAGGCCGAATGGGAAGTGAAGTTTTTCATACAGATCTATGTCTTGGTTTTAACGGTATCGATATATGACCTATACTCTATCGAAATACTCGAACCGCTTGCTTGCCTGTGATATGTCGTTGGATCCATAAATCGGATGGTAAATAAGTACCTTAAGGCAGATTTACACGTGGAAGTCACTTCCATGACAGTAGCCTTGGAAGTCGCTTGTTAGCGACACTTCGATGTGTAACCCCATTTCCATGGCAGTAGTGATCGATAGTGGTGGTAATCGATCGCGGTTGCTACTTGCCAGGAAAATGGACTGGTTTTTACGTTGCCTGCGAGTAGCATATCGATTCTGCGATATAATTGCATCGCATCCGGTGGAAACTTGGTCACATTACAGCAAACGGAGATGACAAAATGTAAACAACGAATAACTTTGTGGGAGGAGGACTCATTGTTGCCCGATTAAGTATTTATTTGTACTTGAAAATATTGTAAATACTTAAGAACCCCTTAGGTGAACTATATGACTTATATCTTATTTGATAATTACAATCATTGTCTTAATTCTCATACTTGATACGATGTAATAATGCGCAATTAATGTAATTTATACAAAATTATTAAATCCGCGAATGCCTCTGGGGCTCAAACGGCTGTATACAAACGCCATTATTTTCAAATTTAGGTGATTTTCGTAAGTACCAAATTCATTGTTTACTGCCGTCATCCATTTGTTTGGAAAAAGCCGGAAGTTAGGTGTATGCAGAACGATGTCCTATCGTAGTGGCGATAAGATTCGAGATATCACTACACTCGTTACTCCCATAGAATTCGACTTACATGTGTAAACGCGCCTTTGCTTATATATGTTTTCATTGCTGATAATCGAATTTGATTCTTTCATCGTATACGATAACATCCTCTACACTAAGATTTTAATCATACGAAGATCTATTAGAATTTCATCCCAAAATTTATCACCTTGTATAAAAGCCTTAATATTGCTAGACGTAAGTGTGTGGTGTTAAATTTCGACATAGATATGAATATGAAAATACTCCTGGCCTTCTGATGCGTATCTTAAAACATTCCTTTTTTCCTTTGTTCCCTTGTCAACACAGCAAAAACGGGGTGAGTAACTCTGGTTTTCGCGATTGACTTATATTATGAGGTGTGTGACGGGGGAAGAATGGTGACATCCCTTTCCAAAGGCCTTGGTCCGTAATCGGCCTTGTTGATAATTTTTTTTAGAATCTGGTTCCCTATTTGGCTCTTATATAGAGGGCACTTCGAATTTAGCGCTCCGTCTTATGGATCTTACGTTAAACTTGAATCTATGTCGTTACGAGCTGTCTAATTCCATATCCTCCAATGTCCTCTCTACCCTTTCTCCATTTCTCATCACTCCTTTATCAACCAACCCGCCTATCCGTTCTCAAATAATATCAGCTGTCGGCCGACTCGTCAAATAACCAACCAACCATCGGTAGTAATTTGTTGGAAAGTTTGATGCGACCTAAGTGGTTGGATCGCATCTAACATAAGCTATTTTAATTCGTGGATAACGTGTAACTCAAACTGTCATAATTTGTTGGCACCAAATATTTCGTTGTAAACGTAATGAAAATACATTCCATCCGAGAAAAACGTCTCCTACTCCTGCGCGAGCCAAACTAACACCACGCCGTTCGGCTGACTACTGCATCTGAGGAACTCTTCATCATTCATCCTGGTACGGGAAGGGGTTTCAGTGAGATATGTATATCTGCGCCGCTACCGGGATTCAAACCCGTGTATTTTGGATGAAAAATCGGGGCACTTCTGCCGTCTTCTGTTTACCCTTTTTTTATCCTTCTCCAGCTCCCTAATTATATTTTCCATCTAACTTTCGCAAGCTCTTACTTTCGTTCTCAGTCTGGGCGAAAGGACGAAAAAGAAATATTACGAGCGATATAAAAAATGGCAAATTTGACGGGTTCAAAAGCTTTGGGAACGGATCTCTGCGGTGGTTGCAAGGGGCGGTGAAGGTGGCAAGGGCCACATGGACCGAAGTGGCCGCGGTCCGGTCCGTCCTCGCCCCTCGTGGTGGCGCCGGTATGCCCCCACTTGAGGTCACCAACACCAACTTTTCTTTCTTTCTCCCGTGCTGTCCACCCCCGCCCCTCCCCCTAAATTCGCTCCCACTTCCCCTCCCTCCCTGCTTTCCCCTCTCGCACTCTCCCACGTGGGTTTCCGTGGGCGTGGTGACCTTCGTTCCCTTTTTTACCTTATTTATTTTTCATTCTTATTCTTTTTCTCCCGGATAGGACGAAATCCCCTGCGGGACGATTGGGAGAAAGGTTTTCGTGACTTGGCAACTGCGAGCTCGGTGACTCGGTGCTGGCGGTGGAATTATGTCGTGGGAACCCGTTTAATCAATTCAAAGATCAAATTTGAACACACCATTGTGGTCTTCAATGAGAATTATTCGTCAGGATAATATCCTGGTCATTTAGTGCACTATTGGATTGAACCATAACATTGTTAAACTCAGTTTTTGGCTAATGAGGGTTTTACTATATTCCATATGTAACTTTTTCATTGAATTAAGAATTGAACTGAAAACTAACACTGAATTAAGATATATACGACCTTGCACGATGTGAACGACAGAGGGTTTGATAGGAAAGTTTGATTTTTATTCTAAAAAGGCTTCTGATACAGTGAAATAGTGCGTTTATTAGTCAGGCAATGATTTATTACAGTCCGCTCCTATTACAGAACGCTCTAAAGCGTTCGTTGGATGATGAGTGTGATGAAAAGTACGAGTCAATGTTTCACTCCTCGATGTTTTAAATGTCACGGCCAGAAAACATCGAGTAGCCCGATACATCGATGTCGATGTGACATCCCTAATTTGAACTCGGCTGACTACCCCTACACCCCCCTCTCCAGACCTCTCCTTTAGATTCCCTACAACTCCGCCCCTTTCAAACTTTCGGCATGTCGGTTACTCATTCGCTCCCAGCGCGTGCCTCCACCTCCTATGTTCTTGCTTGTCGTAGATTGGAATCATTTAAGGTGTTGTTTCTATCAAAAGCAGCCATACTTCCTCGGCGATGGATTATCAGGAATTGCGAGGACTTGGACGAAATTAATGAGAAATGGAATCATATGTTTGAGAGTACACTATCGACAACTGTTGTTTTCTTTTGATTGATTGGATTGGTGTGTTGTTTTGTTGTTGATTTGTTGGGTCTCTCCTCCTTCATTGGTTGTTCAAACCTAAGATTGGTCAACTGCAGCCCTCCACCCTTTTCTGTCTAATGCTAGTTCCCATACCTCCTGGGTATTTCTTCCTAGTACTTTCCTCTTTTTGTTGGCCATGAAGTTATTCCTGGGTCTTTTTCTGGGAACCTTACCCTCTATTTTGCCCTCCATTATGTTCTTCAACAGACCAATTTGTCTCTGAGTGTGTCCAGGGTTTCTCCTTATGAGTGTTTTTATACCAATTTTTTGTATTCGCGGTAAAATACGTATCGTGACTAATTTATTTGGGCACCACTTCAACGTTTTCATGGTCACTGTCTTTAGTGTTTTCAAACTCTTCATGCACTGCCTCTACAATCATGTCGTTAGTCACTTCCTGTTGCTCGTCTGGGTTGATCCACTAAGGTACGTCTTCTTCGTTGATTGGTTCAACTACAGGAGTACAGTGAACTGTAACTACATGCTTTGTAATGCTTTGCAAACCGTTCGCCGATTCGCCGTTAATTTAAAAAATTATATGTCTCGGTTATTCTTATACTCCACTCGTAGAGGCTGGCATAGCTGCAGCTCTACTTTCTTCATCTTTCCGGCGATTTTTTTGTCATTCGAGAATATTAATGTCGTTCTTAGAAAAATATGCCTTATTATCTTCAAACCAGCATGGCTTCCGGAAAGGCCGATCTACTACCTCTGCTTTATTTCAAGCTACTGATTTCATATTGTCTTCACTTGACCAAAAAATAAAAACCATAGGAATATTTTATGATTTTTCCAAGGCATTTTACAATGTAAATCACTCCTGCCTCCTCATAAAAATGAACCAACTGGGAATAAAAGGTATTGCAAACAAATGGCTTCACTCATACCTCAGTAATCGAACTCAAACTGTTTCATTCTCAGTTAATGGTAACAGATATTCTTCTAATTGCAATACCACCATAATAGGGGTTCCTCAAGGGTTTATATTAGGCCCAGTCTTATTTCTGATCTATATAAATGACTTAGCATTATCTTTCAATAATATCCCTGATACTAAAGTTATAGTATATGATGATGATACTATGTTTTACTTTCCGCTGCAACGCAATAAAGCGTTATTAAAAAGTCCAAAATAGCTAATGAAAACATTTTAAAGTGGTGCATTGATAATGATTTGAATATAAATATCCAAAAGTCACATATTGTTCAATTTGGTAGCAATAGTAATTTATTGGAAAGCATTTTGATTAACATTCACAACAAGTCTATTGAGAATGTATACAAAATTTCTAGGAACTTACCTTCATACCAACTTGTCTTGGGAGATGAATATTGAAGTCTTTGCAAATAAACTAAGCTCTATATGTTATCTCTTACGCCACCTAAAAAACTCATTTACCTCAAATATCCTACTGACTTTATTATGGTACATTTTATTCACTCATGTCGTATAACTAAATTTTTTGGGGCTCTTCATCTCATGCTTCTAAGATCTTATATTGCAAAAACGTGCAATGCGGATAATGTCACGAAAGCCTTATGATGCTCCCTCCCAACCCATTTTTTAAAAACTACACATCCTCCCATTTCCATGTGTATACTTATTGTCAATTTTACTTTTCGTGCGTCAAAATCTAAATATGTTTGCTGTAAATTCTGATCTGCATAGTTACGAAATGAGAAACATGAAAAGTCTCACTACAATTCTATAAGGACTAACAAAGCTAAGTTGGGACCACGAGAAATGGGTCTCAGAATATATAACAAACTCCCGCAAATTTTAAAAATCACTGTATATAATGAGTCATTTTAAAAAATGTAACATATTTTCTACATGAAAAACAGTACTATTCAGTTAATGAATATCTTTTTGACTAAAAAAACAAAAATTGATTACTTTTTGTTACTCTAGTGTGCAAGTATTGAAGATGTGGCACTATAATATGGTGTCCATGTTGTGTGTGTGTCTTTGCTGAGACGTGTGATATTGCACTGTTTATATGTGAACTGTTGCACTGTTTGTATGTGAATATATGTGTGTTTTTGTGAACCTACTTTGCTTCTTTTGAATCCTGCTATATTTTTTAAACTATTGTATTTTTTGACGTGTCTTATATCTTTCTTTGTAAGACCTTTGGACAAAATAAATTATTATTATTATTCGACCACATCAAATTCATTCATGAAAAATCGGGGCTACTGGCGGAGTAATGGGAATATTTGACTGTTTCTAGCTTGTATAGAGCTCGTTTAATTGAAATAAGTGTCCGTAGAAGGCTTTGGAAAAGAATACAGCGATGCTATTTCCCGAAAGAGATGGAAAACAATCATTTTCAAATTTTCTGAAAATGAAACGTTAGAATGTGAAAAATTGGTGGTCTCAGTTTTGAAAAATTATTATTTGATCATTTATTTTTTTAAATTCCAATTATTTGGTTAATGTTTGGCCGCGTTTGCGATACCACTGTTCTTCCAGAAAATTTCGCTGCGAATTTAAGTATTATTTTAGTAATTGTAATCTTGTTTGCCATTTGTTAAAATTCAATTATTCAACGTTTCCTTCTTGAAATATGTTTTGAATAAAATTATAAATGAAAAATATTTAAAATATACGTCTATTTTTTCCAAATGAGACAATTATTATTCTAATAACAGATGATATATTCTAAAAACTAAAATATGGCTTCAAGCATCTTGATAGTTTCAATAATGTACATACAACTGAAGCAGGTATTGAAAAATTGATGGAAAGGCCATCGAGATTTCCAGCAAGGGTATTGCTGTTGTGTTCAAATAAGTACTGCATGGCATACATACTTTAATTGCTTATAAAATAAATGACCACTAACCCGAAGATAAGGAGAATTGACTGCTAAATTGTGTTTTTTTCCCTTTTTGACTGCCCCTTCCGGTAATAGTAGCAGTGCTTCCAAGAATTTTTAATGCCCGGTGACGTTAGTGTACTCTCAGACATACGATTCCATTCCGCATTAATTTCATCAAAGTCTTTGCCATTCCGGACAATCCGTATCTGGGGGAATATGGCTGCTTTTGGGAAAAACAAACCCTTAACAAAATTCCATTCGTACATTGAACAAGTGTCGCGTACTTATCCGGTTAGAGGTATTTATGCCTTTCAGCAAATCTGCGTTTGTCCCGATTTTGAGTCTCTCTAAACCTCCGCAATTACCGTTGGAACACGCCCCAATTTGACGTATGTCACTCGCAAATTTGCATAATTGTATCCTGAAGTCGGATTAATTTTATTTTCCCGACCCCCGTATCATCCCCGTGAACACGTCACAAGTGCCGGGAAAACCCCTTAATTCGCTGTCAGGCACAGATAGGACATTTCTACCCCCGCCCCTCGTGGGGAAAATTTCCTGTCATTTCTCTTGTTGCACTGTTTCCCCGTAGAACTACGATAGCGGTGGGGTCTTGCCTGCTAAACCATCTATTGAGTCGATCTTTTCGATTCCGAGCGAACCCTGCGAAATCTATTCCGGCCGCCTGCGAGCTGAAAGTAAACCTCGAGATCTCGCGATTTGAGTATGAGTCATTCGAGTCCCAGACGCGGAGCTTATCGAAATCTCCTTATCGATCGAACGGTCGAATTCTGACTCAGCTCGGAAATATGTGTCAAGGGGGGTTCGTTATTTTTTCCCCCAAATAACATTTTACGTCGCATTTTTAGTGGGCTCCTTTCCATACTTAGCTTTTTTATGTTTCATGACAAAATTTTTATGGAATTCCATTTTTCCAGACGGAATAGATTGCCTCTTCGATTCCTCAATGCTGTTCTTAAAAAAAAACATAAGTGCATCATGCTTTTTCCATGATGATGTATTACGAGGGTATCCATCGTATATTTTTATCGATCGTCTGTAATCTGGAATCCCACTACTTTTCATTTTGTGTTGGAGTCATAAACAAGCGAGTTTTATTATCCGCTTTACCCTGTAGTACCGTCCGTAAGGAAAGGAGGAATATAGGGGCAGCGATTTGTGAAACGCATCTCTTTTGCAATTGAGAGCACACGGTTCAAATGCCGCGTTTAGCGTGGGTGTCCTATGTTGTCGGATGTGTCACTTAACGTCATTAATTATAACGTTTTTTTGTTAAAAAATGCATTGCTGAAAATGACACAATCCATAGCAAAGACATCTATCCACCATTTACTGTAATATGGTTGTCATTGATGAACTTGTGATTGGTTACATAGTATCAAAGTCGGAGCTTTGTCCGCGAACCGTCTGAAACCGGTACTTTTTACGTTACACCCGTAGTATAAAATATTAAAATGCGTTAATTTTTAAGTTTATCAATGTATAACGCAAAAGTAAATGAGAAAAGTTATGATGTAATCAGTTTTTTAATAAGTATTTTCGTTATTTTTTTATTCGTACTCGAACTCGATTGCACATTATTTCTGCGCCGACAGTAGGCGTGGTGGTTCAATATGATCTAGCAGACGCAGTAGCCACAGAAATCCACCGCGACGCTGTATAAATATTCCTACCAAAACTTATGTTCGGTTCCGTATTCCTTTCTATAGCCTGGTTCATGGTTATTTTTGATTATGAAAAAATTCTTAAAGATTCTGTTGCAGTGATCCGTGAGATGAGTGAGTTGTGAAGTTTCTCACAGTTGTAATTAGAAGAGTCCACTCAACTATACGTGTCGAGAATGCGGTTGAGATGATTTGGTTATAACGACTACTTATAAAATCTGTTGAACTAAAACCTGTTGCTGTGACAATCACCATAATACTCCAAAAAATATGTGTTGCATAAGCTGACATATTGGGGGAAATGGCGTCATTACTGTGAACACAATGCTTTATTCGGTGATAAATTATTCCCGTGGTATTTAAATCCCAGTGTCCACACTATGAAGATACGCGTAAGACGAAGTGCCTCTCGATTTTCTTGGGCGAAGTGTTAGAGCAGGAATGCTTTGTAAACTTACATGTGGTTTGTTTCCAGAAGTGCGCTACCATATTTGGGCGAAGTGGCTGAATTTTTCGTTGTAATATGATGGTTTCCTGTCATGTGAATCTCGTAGTATGTTGATAAATTTTCCTGATAGATATCTATATTTTATTTTACGCCTCATAAGGTTATATTGCACTCGGCACATATTCCACACTATTCATTTTACATTTACATGTAGTGGGTTTGTTGATGTTTGTCTATATCTGTGTGGTTTAGTAATGTACACGTCCTTTAATGTTTTTGAACTCTAGTGTTGCTGATTATATTGCAGTATGATCGTGATGGGCAGCTCGTCTGAGGACAATGTAACTTTTTTCAATTCTTTTCTTATCATAGCTCATATCAGAGTATAGGATATTATAAGAGAAGTTTTCCGGCGGAAGTAGTCAACGTCTAACGATGAATGTTTACTCTCTGTATTCCGCTAGTATTTTGTATTCCCGATCCTGGAACGGAGGCTTCCGCGGTGATTTGATGAGTTCCGTTTATTCGGGCTTTTCCCGCGTTGATTCATTTTTATGGACAACAGTTTCGCTTGCGTTACGTTTACAGAACGTTGCCAGAGAAAATAAATATTTCCCTCGGCTAATACGAGAGGCGATTGAAATAGCCAAAAACTCCGAAAATTTCAACAAGGGAGACGGATATCCTCTCCCCTCAACGTTCAAACGTATTTTCCAACAATTAAATTCGAAGGTCCATCCGTCCAGTCAGTGTGCGCCTGACTAGCTCAAGCGTTAGATAGGTATGTATTACGAAACCAAAATATTCTCTACAGCTCATTCAGGACCTGACGACGTTTGCTGTAACGCAATCGAAACTGTTATCCATAAAAATGAATCAACGCAGGAAAAACCCTAATAAACGGAACTAATATCCGATCTTGATTTCGACAATTGTTGCTATTATCAGGGTATGTGTATACCTTAAGGTAAGGTATGGTTTTCCGAACCATGGTCGGAATTTACGAAAATGTGGAATATACAAAGTACATTCAAATTCATTGCGTGATGCTTCGGATTTTCTTGACTTTGCCTGCCTGGCAGGCAGATAATTCTATCGATCTGCTCCCGAGGTCGTGTTTTTGCCAAGTGACGGACTGCCGCGCGGCGTCGAATAATTTCCCTTTCGCGCATTTTCGTCTCTCAAGCAGATTCGGAAGCGGGGATTAGGGTCGGAGATGGCGGGGGGTTGCGGTTGTTGAAACGGAACGTTGCACAGCCTCCTCCCATCCCCCCCAGTGCCTCCTCTCTCTCTCATCTTTTCTGCCTCCGACGACCTTATCCGCTCTTCTCTCATCTCCTCTGCTTCCAACTCCTCCATGTCGCGGGGGAGGACGGCGGGGGGGTGGGGGGGGTTGGGTTGGTCGGGGTTGACTGTTGCTCTTTTGTTTCGGCCTCCCTGAGTCGTCAGATGACGGGGGATTGGAGGATACCGCAGCGAACCCCACCAACAACCCCCGCCACCACCCCCTTTGCATTGCCATCCCCATTGTCTCCTTACTCCCTCCTCATCCTCCTATAGCGCACCTCCCTTAATCCTCCCACCCTCCTCCTCCACCACCTCCCAGTCTCCTCCTCCTGGCCTTTGGTGCGGGCTGAACAATGGAAAAGGGGAAGGCTCGGAAACGTATTGCACGGGAAATCTTCCATTCTGGTTTCCGAAGAGGTGGGAGTGACAAGAGTTGTTGTGTGTTTTGTGACAGAGAGGGAGAGAATGGGATGGGAGGTTTCCGCATTTCATTGTTTTTCGCGTGCAATTCCTCCGGTTGCCGTGATTAGTGATCGGCGGAAGAGGAAATTTGTTTTTTTTTTCACATCCGAGTTCTTTGAAAACTATTTTCTGAGAAGTGATGCATTTTTGTTCTTGTATGAATCGCTGTTTTTCTATGAAAATCAACGCGAAGGCTAGACCCTAAATGACGGAGTTGGCACCCTTGTCAGTACCTGATTTAATGCCAATAATCAGTAAATTCACACAAAACGTAAGTTACCACTCGAATTAAATATAGATGTGTCACTTAAAAGCATGAAAAATTATATCTGCATGTTTCTTTTTCAGGATCATATTGTACCCGAATATTTGGTGACTTTTAATTTGTTGAAAAAATCCGATTTCCGGCTATATAAGTGAACACTACTTCCGTTGCAGTTCCTTAACGTGTCATCATTGCCCAATAAAAATATTTCGCATCCTATTATGCATCAATTATTACATTAGTATTTCGCTGATATGTGGAGTCTTGCGTGGCACAAGGCTGTTCCAGCTTACATAGGACGTCAGACAAATCTAAATGCATCGTGGCAATATTTTGATTTCGTTGGTAGTTCTTTTTAATTAAAAAGAACATTTTTTGTCGTTCTTCTTCCTTTCAAGACGTGAATCGCTAACCGCGGTGCGTATCTTTACCACTTTTTTGTTCTTCATTTCGTTTCTCCTGGAATACTACGTTCTCTCTCAGCTCCCGTGAGAATTTCCATCGGGGCGCGCCATGTCTTGGCGTATCCAGTCCACAAGAAGTTCAGGCTGTGCTCCCTTAGGATGTGGATCAAACTATGGGATGTATTCCCCACCTGCCCCTGCCACTTCTCTGGGGGAAATCCTGAGTAGGTGCTCGGGAAATAGATTCGAAAATGCACGCCACAAAGCACCCTCTCACATCCCTTTCGCTTTTTTATTTTTCGTGTCTTCTTTCTCCATATTTTCGAATTCGACGTCCCTCGGGTCGCACATCTGTTCCCTCCAGTCGGTTGGCTCTCCCTCTGCGTGATTCTGGAGGAGTGATACGTCCCCCGCCTCTTATCTCATGGCTGCGTGAATGGTATTTTATTTATTTTGATAAAGTGCTCCTTATCCGCCTTGTAGAATACCGTCAAAGGTCCCTCTCACGTCCCGCATTGCGATCCTATTCATCTCCGCTCCTCGAGTCGTGAGGACGATGTTTTTTTTACGGAAAACAGTTATCACTGGTTCTTACAAACCCTTTCGTAATCATGGGACACGCTGAAACAGCTGATTGTGATTTGCTGAACACTTCTCGTTGATCAGGGAAACTCTTTATCAGGAAGGCGGGTGATGTAAGGGTCTTCTAATGTGAGAGAGCTCGAAAAGTTACAAATACCGTAAAGATAATTTGGTGTTAACAGCAACCCAAAATATTCGGAATTGGAGTAATTGTCTTTTCAAATTTTTCTTTTGTTTTATATTTTAATAAGAGAAAAAACTTGTGATCTTCTTCAAATATTTGCTTAGATATGCAGTTTTAGATAATTTAGGGGAGTCCTTAGTAACAATTAATTTTTTTATGGCCTATACCTGAAGAAAATCTCATTTTCTCAAGAAGAAGGGCGGTTCATCTCTCATAATATTATATCAGACGATGTGCACGCTCTTAAAACGAATATTAATGGTGTACTGTGAATGCATGGTTCAGATAATAAGGTGAAAATGTTCAGCTTTTATACTCTGCAAGCCTTCCAGTGTAAGGAAATGCGCAAATTTAAATGATGGCTATTGAGAATCCTTGCTCACTATGCCCCAAAAATTGTGTTGAAGATCTCTTCTGCCTTCATTTCAACAAAAAAAATACAGCATTCCGGAAGGCTTTCGGGATTCCAGCTAAGGAGATGTTCATTTAAACTATTTTTCGCAAGTCTCCGGTGGAATTTCACTTTCTTTTCCCATTAAAAAGGATTATTTATGAATTTTTTTTGGAGGAAATTGGGAAAAAAGATGAAATGAGAATTCATTGAGCTACGTTTCTCGGTATTCATTTTTCTAAAGAACTGACTACGGGAGTCCATGTTCAGAGAACTGCCTGTGTCCGAAAAAATGCCGTTCGTGTTAATTCCATTCTACATTTATTAATTTCAAAAGTTTTTCCGTGATTCCGTTAGAAGAGCATTCAATAATGACAGCTTTTAGACTTTAATTTTAATCTTACCTCTCTTTTATTGTCTCCATAGAACACTTCTGAATTTAGTTTCCCTTTTACCTTTAATTTCAAAAGCTTTTCCAGGAATTCACGGCAATACCGTCCACAAAGTGATAATTTTCTAGGCATTTAACTTGATTTCACTTCTCTTCTTTATTCACTCAAACTCTTTTATGAGGATTGTTTCCCATTTATGAAGATTTTAAAGGTTTTTAGTGATTTCTCCGTTAGAGCTTTGATGGATGACGATTTCGTGGAAAGTTACTTTATTTTTGTATATTTCCCTCTAGCATGAGTTTATAATTTTGTTTTTCATTTATTATTTCTCCCTATTTTTTTTTGTAGCGGATCAGCATTTTAGAAATACAGTAAATCCAACATGTTTTTATCCTGCTTTATGACTATTTTTGCTTTTCTTTGGCGATGTATGTACTTATTTAATAAATAATCGATTATGTTTCATACACAATCGATAATTTATGTTAAAACGTCCTCAAATAGTTTTTTCTAGGGCCGTGGGTGTGAAATATAGGATTTAAAGCGTTAATTCATGGTCAAGTTTGGGCCTACGTAAACATTCCAAGAGAAAATGAACATGATGGAAGAATATATGGCGTTTATATTATGTAATCAAGTTATCGATGACTTTAAAAATCAAGTTATTAATGTTTAGTGAAATATTTTAAGATGAAGTAATACTATGGAATAATTGCATGTTCTTTTGTGTGGTGAAATACCATCCTACGTGAGAGAGAGAGTTCGTCATATCGCTTTTGTTCCTTCGCGATGGAAAATGAGCTGAGCTTGCCCGTCTTGCGGTGATTTTCGCTCTTTGACGAATGGAACCGAGATGGCATTCGTAAATAGGGCATCGAGGCCCGCTAGTCCTCGGGCTCTCCTTATCGCAATTTCACGGAGGGCGACCATTGAGGGAGAGGAAATTTCAACGGAGCTCTTATGGAAATTTTGTTGGAAGAATCCACAGGCGAGATATATTTTTTTTTTCATTTTCTCCTCGAGATTTTAATTACGGACGGCGAACTCCTCTGCCGAGCTTTCTATGAGAAGTGGGCGGACGAGGGACACGGGTCTGAGCGGTGGTCGTGGTACTGGCTCTACGCGTAGAGGGCTCGCGTTCGAGTTTTGAAGTAGGCGGAAATTTTTCTATTATTGTCCTTACCCGAGTTAGGTGCTTTGACTAGGACAGTTGAGGCACATATCTTGATTCGTCGAATGGGATGGACAGCTGTGGTCTCTTTGCTCTGATCTTCGTTATAACCCATTATCGGCTGCGATATACATCCCAGAGTACCAGTTTACGATAGTGATCGTCTTGCATATAAGATGTATCTCATTGCGACGCAGTGCAATGTGTAGTGTGGTGAGAATTGATGCAACATAACATCTCACTATTTGAGATCAGTTCGTCTAATGTTATTGGAAGTAGATGTCGCAGTGCGATTGGATGCGGTGTAATGTCGCGAAATGTTCTGTGCATCGGTACTTGTACGAGTCAAACTGATATTGAAATCCATTGTAATACTTATCGATGCTATATGATATCGTCGTTTAATTGATAATACGTGCTGCTACGTAAAAGTTTGAATTTTGAATGTCGCACAAATGGGAAATTATTGGTAAAAGCAGACTACATCAGGACGCCGGTCTTCTCATCTCCATTCCACCCTATCCTTCCCCTCCTATTTCGAATTCGTTCCCTCCCTACCGGTCTGAGGCGCCTAACCCATTGAGACAGATTTGAATTATATTGACAGTCCATCCAAGGTCTCGACGTGAAATGTTTGGTGTTTTTGTGCTGGACCAATGAAGAGCTGCAGAAACGATTGCTAAACGGATCAGGGAGGCCCATTGTTCCCAGCGAACCAATAAACAACCAACCACAAGGGTGAAGGGTATAGCGCCCCTATTGGTCGAGTCACTTCGTTCCTGCGGAACACTTTCCTGGGATTCTGGTCTTTATGGCTTTCGGAGCCGTTGGAGAGTGTTATTTTTCCCGGCTGATGGAGGAGTTGGTGATCGGCCGGCGATCTAAAATGTCTCTTTTCCTCCGTCTCCTCGTCCGTATCAGTAATAGCATTATGGAGGTTGTCGGGGGAGAGAGGTTGAAAGAAATCGGTTCTTGTCGAAAGAAATAAGTCCATGGTGTGTTTCTTATTGTTGCCGGAATAAAAAGAGAATACTTTTAGGTTGATGTCTGCTTTTCTCATCACCGTCTCACCCCGCCTACTCCTCCTAAGAATGAGGACCAAAAGGTCCCTGCATCTGTAGACATTTCACATCTTACACGGTCAATTCTGAGACCGCTATGTTCGAAAAAATGAATCGCCTTCGTTGATAATTCTCTTCCGGTCGATCAAAATCGTTTACAGTCGCAAGCATACCCACACTCAATCACAATTTTTCTTGAAGGTTGATTATTCCGTTTATGAAACGAACGCCACATCATCATTTGGATGTAAATAGTTTAATTAAAATCGTGTTGTGTATACTGATTTAACTTTCAGAAGAACAGTTTGCGGAAAACAAGGAGAAGTAGACGACAAATGTCAAGAATAATGACATTATAAAATTTAGTCGTTAATAATTAAAAAGTCGTTAAAATTTGGAATCATGAAAAAATGTGTTGTGATTCAGGCTTCCGCGAGGTTTGGATGAAGGTTGATTCTTCCGTTTTCCGGGGTTTCCGCCGCGTTGGTTCATCTTGAGGACGATATTTCGCCGGCTATCCTGCAGGCTTCCTCAGGTCACTTGGACCTGTATGGAAAATCCTGACAATTTTCGTTATCTCGGTGGTATGGGATGTACTCAAACATGTGTTTGTGCTTAAATGATTCTCATTAGTTTTGATTATATAGACATCGATCCATTTCTTACTTTCCGAGTACAATAATCCGAAAAATGCCTGTGACTGGAATCAGAGTTAATAAATGTAGTGCTTCGAGGCGGTGGATCTTGTGTTATTCAGGTATCAGACATTTTGATTAGGTCGTTGTGATATCGTCGAAAGTATTTTTCTGTGCAGGAAAAATTATGATTATTATCCCAGGTTTGAATTTTCACTTCATCCGTGAAGTGGGGGTCGAAACATTTCATTTTGGATGTAAATTAGCCGTTATAGTGCGATATTTATTGTTTTCCGCGGTGGAACCTAGATGAATTTCTTATCGATCGCCACTGTATCTTCAAGCGCATGTCAACGTTAAGGTATGGGATGCCTTTGAGTGCAGCTGAAAGATTGTGTTGGTTCTTGCGCTTGGTTCTTATTCGAAGACGTGGAGGTGGAAGGTAAAAATTGCAGTATCTTGTCAAATTAATTCAAAATTTTTAAAAACCCCAGTACTACCTAAGTTAATGACGATATACCATAAGAAAATAAGAGTAATGAGATTCTCTAGGCCAAAGAAATTGAGGTTGGTGATTAAAGTTGGAGGACACTAACTCGAGCAAGCAGAGCATTTTAATTTCCTAGGTAGTACGCTAGAAGAAAACGGACATAGTAGCAAAGACATATGTAAGAGAGCAGCGCAAGCTAAGGAGGAGTTTAGCAATAGAAGGGAGCTGACGACGGGAACCTTAGGTAAGGATGTGAAGAAGAGGCTGGTGAAGATCTTGGTATGAAACGTAGCTTTGTACGGTGCAGAAACGTAGACCCTCAGAACGGAGGACGAAAATAGGCTGCAGGCATTTGAGAAGTGGGTGTGTAGAAGGAAGAGGAAGGCGAAGTGGAAAGAATGGAAGACTAGCGAAGAAGTGCTTGAGATGGTGGAAGAGGAAAGGAGACTTCTGAATTAAATCCGGGTCAGGAAGCGTAGGTGACTGGAGGATGTAATAGGGGCGATAGGTTTCTCAAGAATGTGATAGGGGGAAGGTTGTTGGGCAAGTGGGGAAGAGGAAGAAGGAGGATAGGTTTCATGGACAGGTTGAAAATGGGTTTGGTAGATCGTATGCTGCGGTGAAAAAGGATATTCTAGAGCGAGATAGGCCCTGAAAAAGTAGAAAATGGGAGGAGGTTCTCTAATATTCAATGAATCCTACCTTAACTGGTAGAACACAAAAAAACTAAGTATATAATATGTAGTTACTTTGTTAAGATTATTTTTTTATCTACCTCAAGCGAAAAATTTAGTGCATTGGACGCGCTTGTCGGCTACTAATTAGAGAAATTTTTAATAATGCATGAATCGGGGTATTTCCGCCTATGACTAAGCATTGAGAGGACAATGAGCGCTCTCCCTTCTTCTAGAGAGACATGGGACATAATATTGAAAGCGTTCGGTCCCGTCCGTCATCCTTCCGTTCTACCTATCTCTCGACCTTGTAACGGAATCGAGTGGCATTGTCATTCAACGCCGAGAGCAAAGAGGAATGAGTGTGCGATTCCTCGGAAGGAAATATCGTGTGCTTTTAACGCGAGAGAGAGAGAGGAGTTAGCTTTGGCGAGACAATTACTCACCTGCACGAGGAGACATGGGAGGAAGTTGCGTCTCTTGCCCTCGGGGTGCGGAACGAGCTCAGGATATGGGGAAATCGCGCGCGTGTGTGTCTGGTTGGAAATGCTGCGCCGAGTATGGAAAGTCATCGTCGTTGGAGGGAAACTTCTTGATGAGGGATCGTAGAATAAAAGGGAGAAGATTGTTCCTTTGCAAGTTTCTCCACTCTTGTACTGGTTCCTATGACATATGGCGTGGCAAGGGGTCTATGGAATCCGGACTCCTGCGTCCTCCAGAAATGTTGAATTTACTGACCTGAGGGAAACTAAATGGGATATCAACATTAATTTTTTTATAAACCATTGAATAAAAGGGAGAAGATTGTTGCTTTGCAAGTTTCTCCACTCTTGTTCGAAAAATGCTAACTAAAATAAAAAAAATGCTAACTAAAATAAACTAAAATCGCTCAATCGACCTTTAGGAGATATAGTCAAGTAGGAGCAAAGAATAACGTATAACCTCCTCTTGAGTGTTTTTGCTGCACCTAGTGTCTGCCAAATTAAAAAGAACAAAATACCGTAAGAGATCCGGAAACACAAGTAACGCTCTCCTGTCATAGATGGATGGCGTCGCCGTGTAGTGAAGTGAAAATGCTGCCAAGCTATTGTTTGCAGAAAGGAAATGGTTGTAGGCTTTACTTAGTGGAAGTTATTCATTACGGACCTAATAAAATGACTTTGATAACTCCACTCGAGGTTTATTAGCACTACCCGAGTTTCGACACTTGGTGTCATCTTCAAGACCTGAAAATGACCCGAAGTGTCGAAACTCGGGTCATGCTAATAAGCCTCATGTGGAGTTCAAAAAGTCATTTTATTTAGTCCGTCTGTTGATTGCATTTTAGAAGTTAGATTATTTACAGTTGACCTCTCTTTCGCTCGATTTTATATCTCCCGGAATACCGTTATTTAGGATCCTGACTTCTAACAGTTACATCATAATTCTTAATCTGATATCCGGTGAATTTTAACTTGTGTTTTGACGCTTACGGGAATCACAGGTGAACGATTAACCCGGCCATCGACCATCTCGCTTGAAGATGGCCTGTATTAACTGCTAACGTTAGTTTCAGTGGTCTTTGCGGGGCAACTGTCTTGGGATTTAATATGTATCCAGATATCTTCCAGCTTATATTGGTATTCCGTTTAGCTTGCATCTAGATTTATTTTTTGTGATCCCCGGTTTCATAAGAGAAGAATCGAGGTAAATTTTGTCTATTAGTAATGTAATAGGGAAGACGGTCAAGATGGTAGTGAACTTTGAAGATGATTGAGGTTGGGGTTTATTCAATGTGCGAGGGAAGCGGGTGTTTGGTGATTTGGACACTCTGTATCGTTTGCACCCTGCCAACGACAACTAAAAGTATGCATGTGCCCCTCATCCATGCGGCTCACGTATTTGGTGGTGACACTTTCACTACCTCGTCAATATATAATTCAAATTCGGTGTGCGTGCCGTTATTTATGCATAAATAGGCATTGATGTGCGCCATGTGGCCCTCATCACCATTTTATTGTGTAATAATTATGTTTTTAATAATATATTACCTCGTGGGATGTTCATGCTTTAAATGAGTCCTGAATAATATATGAAGAGCTTAGAGATTTACGGATTATCTGGATTTAAAATGTGCTTTAACTGTTGCGTGCGCGTTCGATGTTCCATTTAAGCTGCCGTTAACATTGATGGCATTACTTTATTCACTCCGAACGATGCGAAAGAGTATCATGATTGAAAAAAATATTTATCATATTTAATGTCGATGGCCTGTCATACGGGGATTCGTTGATTTTTTCCCATTATACTGTGGTTGAAGTAATTACCGGACTGAGAAAGTCTTTTACGAGAAAATGGTAGTGAGCGCTGTTCGTTTTAACACCCCTGATTTGCGAGAGATGTGGAGACATTTGCCTCAAATGATGTGCCATCTGCTGATGACCTTACTTATGCTCTTAGACGCTATGCAACCCTAACTTGAATAATACAGAATCCGTTCTAATACAGGGAGATTTTAAGCAGTGGTTTGTTATTTACATATATACCCTCGCATAGGGATGGGCTAAAGAATCAGCATTCAGTAAAACCGGGCGCTATTTACATTTTTAGGCTCCTTCGTATTTGAATTATTGATCTAAGTCAGTATTACCACTGTGGCCTGAGGAGTACTTACATGTTACGTTTCAGAGCTAATCTGCTTAAATGAAATGATGGATTACTTAGTTTTCCACAAAAGATTTATTGCGTTCTTACGACCCGGGTTTCATCATTGCGCGACATCAATTCTACACTACCCTGCTTATTTAACGGAATGACTGAAACAGAAGTAGTTAGGTATATTTCTAAGCGTACCGTAGGAGCTACTCCCTATTTCCCTATCAACGTCTGTTCTGAGAAACTTAATAGTCACTATTATATTAACTAATGTACGCAAGACGGAAAGATAACTTAGCTTGAGATAAATTCCTCGTGAAGTTTTATTTGTGATTATTTCTAACATTTTTGTTTTCTGCATTGAAATATTGAATTTTGTTATATTTAAAAGTATCTCGAGGACCTGTTTTTAGTTCACACCGCAGAGATTAAATCAACATCGTCGCTGGTTCACAGAAAATAAACATTATTATTAACTATAATTACCCTATGGTGAACAAAGACCGATGTCGAGGTGCTTGCTCATTTTGCGTGAAAGACCTATCAGTGGGATGGAAGGAAGGATCTGTGAAACTCTAATGCTCCCGTGTTTAAGAGCAGCTCATCCCCAATTACGTTCATGAAAATAATGTATTAGTTCTGGGGATCACGGAACAGCACTCGCATGGGAAGAGATGCGCTCGCATTAATTTTCTTCTACTGCAACTAATGCGCGCCGTTCCGAATTAAGCTGTTGGCGTGGTCGTGAATGATGCACGCGAAGAATTGGTGCCTCCCCACTCACCCCTGTGCTCTACGGTATGCCTTCATTCGAGACCTTTCAAGCCTTGCGCGTAATAGGAACGTACTCAGAGGGATTAAAAAAAAAGATCTCAAAGTATATGAGCAAGCAAGCTCAGATGCTTTGCCTTGAAAAAAATAAAATAAAATGAAAAGTTTCCTTTAATTCAGCCTATTCCAAAGTTGAATCCGCCAGAATTTCTAGTGTCATTCAAGGATATGCTCATCTATTGGGTGCATGCCCTTCTCTTGCGTCTCTTTCTTGTTTCATCTTGAGTGCTCACTCTAGTGAAATTTCTCGTGCATTTTATCAAACTTTTTCTGGTGCGCCTGAGTGAATTTAGGACATTTTTGTGCTTGGCGACGAATCTAGTTCTTTTTTTCTTTGCATTCGGTTTATTTGTACTGTCGTATATAATTTTTTGTCGATGATGTATCCACAATGCTTCCAATAGAATAGCCTCAATGTCTGTTTGGTAAGGACATCGTGGAGAATCACAAGTGTCCTTCATCCTTTGTATTAAAGTGGCATATATTTCAATTTTAATGGCGAACACGTACAAAACTCCTCGAACATTATCTGAATTTACATCTTGCCACTTCTTGTATCCATCTAATTCTCGTCTCTCTCTTTCTCTCCCAGTGACATGTCTACCGGCTCTGTACATTACTGATTAGTTGTTTGTATACTTAATTCTTAGAATCTCTCTCTTTTTCTTCCGTGCGTTTACCTCTCAATACTGTTGTTTTTTTTATTTATTAATTTTTATGCCAACTTTTTCTGTCTTTTATGAGATTGATTGGACTTTTTGAGTAAGTTGGAATGGTTTTAGGTCAAATATTGATTACTTAGACAGCCTACAGTAATTTACGCATTCTATTTATATGTGTTAAGCATCCCGAGGTTTTATGTCTTCAGTTAAATTATGTTCGTTCTAGACACAGTTTTACATGCATACCCATTTCACCGTTCCCTCTCAAGAAAGCACTACCCAAAACCATTCATTAAAAAGTCAATGATAGACTGATAAAGCAGGTTTTGCAAATTATGTTTTCCTCCATACTGCCCTATCATTACACTCTTGCTTCAGTCGCCATCATTTAATGAAGAAACTGTTAATGAAAAGGCTTTGAAAATAAGTTTTTTGCTAATCATCCAGAGTGTAGGGACACATTTTTTTTAGTATTTGCAAATACGTATACGGATCTTCTTTTTCCTCCCGAAGCGGGAGAGACGTTTAAATAATGGCAAAATGTATACTTCCGATTTCTACTTTGATATGATTTATTTCTGGTCTCCATCGTAGTTAAGGTATTTTGAGCGAAATATCTTTTCACCCAGAAATCAATGAAGTTGGTCTCGTTTTAAAGAAAAGTACCTCACCCTTCCGAATATATCAACATATCAACCCCTTACTGCACTACTTTCCGTTATATTTGACGAAAAATACCAGCTAATTTACAAAAGAAATGGTTTACTTTGACATGGACAATGGTGCATCTATGCACTACAGAGAGACTTTATTTAAAAAAAATAAGGAATTTCTAGCATTTATATCTCGTCAAAAAAACTAACATTGTGTAGTTAATATGTTTTCTCAACTATTTTTGCAAATAAATCTTAACGTCACCGCCGTAATTTTTTCAGGATCACAATAAGCCTTCCGTTGTGAAGGAGTTTCTAACGTACCGCGCGAAAAAAAATGAGCCAAGTTACAGACTTATGTGGTTATTTTTATTTAATTACTTAGAATTTCAGTTATATTAAAGTGTATTATTGCGCGATTAATAATTCAGTATTTTATTCATGCTTCATACAGCTGCAGAAGTTAAAATGTTTCATTCAAATATGGTCTCCATTATGATTTGGGGGGGTTCTATTTCGCTCAAACTACCTTTAACGGAAGTGTTGAATGTTTGGAGCAATCGTATTATTCCGATCCGAGTTTTATTTTCTATTATCAATTTCACAAACGAAGTAGAGCTTTGGTAAAGGGGGTGAGCATATGCATTCGTTCCTCATTTCTGCTTTCAGGAATTCCTCTGTGCCGAATCACCCATCCTTCAACTTCCCCCCCCCCTCCTCGTGCCCCCCCATTCAAAAATCCTGGATCCACTGCCACGGCCGCCACTGGTTGCACCCTCTCCTCCTTTGCCCGCAATCGCTCGTAGGGATAGCAGGGCGTATAAAAGGATCAAAGGGCCGCGCGCCTGAGTACTTCAATGTGAGGAAGGGCTCGGGAAGGGGGCCGGGAAAGTCCAAAGAAAGCGATGACGACGTGGAGAGTTGCAGAGGCGGCAGAGACGTCCTCCTCTCGCTCTCCTTCTAACAACACGCCCTTCTCCCCCCTCTGAATCTTCCATTTGCCACGCCCTCTCTGTTTTTCCCTTGTATTACTCAACTCTAGTCTCTCTCTCTCTTACTCCTTTTGCTTTCTCCTTCGCATTTCTCCTCTTTCTCCTTTTTCCTCTCCCCCTCTCTCTCTCATCTCGCTCACGATATGAAGCACTCTCGCCACGTAGACGTGTTTGCGCCTTCTTTTTATTTCTCATTGTTGTTCTCGAGAGCAGTTTAACCTTCTATATCGTCTCCTCTTTGAATATGAGGAACTGTTTCACAAACCGTCGGACGTGCTAAAATAGCGCCTGGGTGTAATTTTAGCGCCCTCGATCTTTTCCAGAAAACCTCTTCGTGTCGGCTCGCTTAAATGTTGCGCAAGTATTGCACATCGTTTTAGTTTTCTTAAATGTTTCCACCTTTATTTTACTGCCTTCGGCCTGTATCATTACCCCTTAAAAGTATCTATTTTGGAATACGTTTGTGGATCAGGTTATCTCCACACAGGTATTATAATGTATGATTGTATGCTCGACTTGGGATAGCAGATGAGTGGGAAGGCGAAATGATTCGAATTTGCTTTGAAGACGAAATTTAAAGATGTGAAAATTTTGTCGACAGGGAGGAACAAATGGCGTGAAGGTGAGCGTGATAAAGCGACTCATGCGTAGGCATAGCTTAGTACCAATTGATAGTCGAGAAAAAATAAATTGTTGACTGTGGTGGAGCTCCTGGCTAGAAAATATGCTTGTTTGTCATTGACTGTGATGACAACTATGCGTGTTTGCCTCAGTTTATAATTGTGGCTGTTTATTTCGGAATTTGTCCTTTGGCTATTCTTCCGTGTTTAACTTCTTTTAACTATATTTTGTTCGGGCTACCCCGCCCTTTATATGTTTAGCTCCTCTTTTGGGCGCTTGTATTTTTCTTCACCATTTGTCTGTCTTGCATTCATATTTGCTGCATACAGCGCATTATTTGGGGTCTCCTCTTAGTCTTTGTAGGTTGTGATGACAACGAGAATGGGTGGGGCAGTGTTTATTTAAATTTTTTACTTTATATATGTACTCATTCGAGATTTTTTATTTTTCAGGTAAGCATTCATGGTGACGTTGGGAAGTTGTTCATCCGGTGGATGCGGTGTTGTTGTTGATGCTGAGATTTACCTTACTTCGGATTTCTATCATCATCATAGTCATCAAGCAGAAGATTGGTTTGCTACAGCTTTCTGCTTCATTATCTATTCAGCTAATCGAAAGTCCCTCATGATTACTTCTTTCAACCTCCCTCATTATTTTTATAATTCGTCCCTTTTTAACTCCTCTTGTCATAGATTAAAAAAAAGTCTTTCATGCCTCAGAATGCGTTCGATACGTTCATTCTCGCATGCTTCTTTTTATTAAACAAAGGTGATGTTTAGCGGATTCGCTAGTTGAAATCAAAGTACTCTAAAATCAGAAGAAGATTACTTACTATTACTTATGTACCATACTTGGTTTTATACCTCGACCGGTGTCGACTCTTTCCCCACATCATTATAGATTTCTGGATAGATAAAGAGTTGAAAATCGAAAGTAGTACTCTCCCTTTTTTATTAAACTCGTTTTCTATTCAGTTCTTGAATGTAATGATTACAACAATAATAAATTTATTTATCCATTGAATCAACCTTACATGCACACCTGATCACTTCAAATGAAAGAAAAGGAAAAATTGGCATAACTTTTAGGCATTTCCTGTACTTGGGATGCCTAAAAAACAATTTTTACTTTTCGAATAATTGAGAATTGAATAAACGGAGACCAGATAAGTAACATATTTATTTGCACGAAAAAGATAACAATTTTTTGTTTAATCTCAACCTGTCGTGCAAACAGTTTATGATGAGTGTTAACCTTACTATTGACAAAAAACTCATCTAGATTTTCTACATCAATTACCATCTTTTTACTCTTTTCAAAACTGATATTTAATTAATTATACCTCTAATATCATCTGACAATGTAAGAAATTATTTTTCCCCTATATAGATAAATGAGCGTTTGAAGAGAGACAAATTAGGCTTGGGCAAAATAATCATTACAGTGGACCTTAGATCGTATACATTGGCTTTTGGTTCTACCTTAGGTTTATTACCACTTCTGAGATAGAACAATTTCAATGCTTAATAAACATGAAGATGACGTACAAGGATCAACTGTAAATCTACAAATATGGGGAAGGACGGTTCAAATTCAAATTTTCTAGCAATCAGTGTATTCATGTATGTACCTAAAAGGCACCTTACGGTGATTTCTAATGTCATCGTATTGTGACGCTCAGTTTTTAACATGGTGCTGTGCTGTCGCAGTTTCCCTGCTCGTCGGTGCTCCTGCGCGAAAGTCGTTGAGAGTTCTGTCGGCGGGGGGTGGACGAGTCGTGGATGGGTGTGTTGTGGACGAGTGTGTGGGACGTTTTCCTGTTCCTCATACTCCCTTGACCACTCCTCCAACTGCGTCCCGTCCCTTCCCCACTCCTCCGCACAAGCCGTCCTTTTGGATGCGAGATGGGTGATGTGTAAGGAAGGTGGGGAAAGTTGGTGGTTTATTTGGGTAGGCGACCGGCAGATGGGGTTGTTTACATCATTAAGGGTAGGAGGGTAGGCTGGCAAGGGAATAGTTAGATGAGTAATGGAGGAAAGGTGCAAAGAAATCTGGCGTCGGTGTTGTTTTACTATCATCATAGGACGCCAATTGTCCACCGTTTAAATCCCATTCGTCGTACGTACCAGCATGTTTCAGGTGTAATCCGCTGGAAACCCCGGGGATCGAACTAGTGTGAGTAGTACGCACTTCCCTCCCATCCCGAGAACAAAGGTTTGTATTGAAGCAGTTGCATAGATTTTTCATTAGAACCCCGGTCCTTAGTTGGGTTTCTACTTGGAGAGCAGTTTTAATGTTGTACTCAGTAAATGTTTTACTGAGTACTACACTAATAAAGCACAGTAAAAAGGCTGGTAAGATCCTTATCCGCAGGAAATCCCTGGGATGAAACTGGAGTGAGAAGCTACGCACTTCCATCCTAAGAGCAGATATTTAGTTTTAAGTAGTTGCAGAGATTTTTCATCGGAACCCCGTCCTTAGGTGAGTTTCTTCTTGAAGAGCAGTTTTAGTATCTTCATTTGTTGTTCAATCCTAAGATTGGTTGACTGCAGCCCTCCACCCTTCCCTATCTAATGCTAGTTTCCTTACCTCCTGGTATCTCTTCCTTTGTTATTTCCTCTTTATTTGGCCCATGAACTTATTCCTGAGTCTTCCTCTGTGGTTTATTCCCTCTATTTTACCTTCAATTATGTGCTTCAAAACTCATTGTGTCTCAGGGTGTATTCAATCCATCTTGCTCTTCTTTTCTCTATCGTCCTCCATGTGGTCCTCTCCTCTTCTACTCTTCTGTACACTTTATCATTTCTTATTTCGTCCGTCCATTTTATCTTCAGAATCCTCCAGGTTTCGAATGCTTATAGTCTGTTCTGGTCAGCTTTTCCAATGGTCAATGCTTCCGATTCATAGAGTGCCTCACTCCTCTCGAATGTTTTCAAATAATGCTTCCTGGTGTGTAGTCCTATCTTCTTTGAGCACAGAAGTTGTTCTTCTTTCCATGAATGCCTTCTTAGCTTGGACAATTCTCCGCTTGATGTCCGTTGTACCTCTTCCGTCCCATGTGATGGTACTTCCGAGATAGGTGATAGAATACACTTGCTCTAATTATTTTAGTGTAGTACTCTGTAAAACAGTGGGCCCAATAGCGCCAATCGTTAGGGATAGTGCTCACGCTGGATTTATCTCAAACATGCCGCCAATAGTCTTTCCCTTTCCGCAGAGCGTCTCTGCACTTGAGGGATTATCGGGCTTTCTTCCTCGTTGATCCATATTCGGAGATTACATTTTAACGGGCGTGCCAGATCCCTTCTTCAGAACGGAAGTCTCCTGCTCGCACGACGTGAATAAGCGAACTGGAACCGCGAAACCGAAAATTAATCAACATGGCAGTGTGCCCGAAAGTCCTCGAGCTAATTCTTGTCATATAAACGGACAGGTCTAGGGCTGGGCGGTATTGGAGTCCCAGTATCAATATCCCGTATGTTAAAATATGTATGTGATAATGGATCAATATCAGTAACCTGTATTGGGCGATTGAATATTGGAAAATATTGGGATATTGGATTATTTGAAATATTGTAATATTGGAAATAATGAAAGCATAAAGTATTGGTAAATTGGAAAATTATGAACTTAGCTATATTTAAAGGTAAAATTAACAGATTAAAAAAAATGGTGGCAGAGGTGTACTGGAACCTAGGGAGTTACTTCGAAAAAGGGACTGCTTTAACTATGTAAAAGTCTGTTAATAATACAAGGAAACCAATTTAAGATTCTTTTTCCTTCTTCGTTGAGTTTTTGCTATGAGTAATGGTGGAATAGGAAGTGCTGCACTGAGTGCCACTGCGCACCGTCTGTTTTCAAAGATTAGGGCGCTCTCCGACCACCCTTCTCGCCGGGTTCCATTATTCAATACTTGAATTTTTAACATTGGTAATCCAATATTCAATATTCCAATTGCAAATATTGGTTTCTCAATTTATAATATTCCAATACAGATATTGGTTTTTCCGACCACCTATATCCAATACAGGATAATGTTATTGGTCGTCCGAAAATTGTGATTTTTGGAATCCCAATATTAAAAAATATTGATATTGGAACCAATATATTGGAAAACCGCCCTACCTTAGACAGGTCTGCCCTAATGTAGCAAAGACCAAAGTTGCAGATCGTCTCCAAAAACATTCAGCCAGCACGACAGCCGAGTAGGCATGGGGACTCTTTGGTAAAAAAACAATCTGCCGCTACCGGAATCTGAACCCACTTCCGTTGAATGGAAAGACTACCCTACCTCACCGTTCCGACCCGATCCTTTTCGGGAGGGAAGAAGTGGATGCCGTCCTGGAGAAGGGTGGTAGTGGATCCTGCGGTCTGAGCCGGCTAGGATTGGAGGAGTAGGCCGGCGGCCAGGGTGAGTGCTAGTCGTCTCTGTGCCTGTCACAAGGGCCGCTGGAGAAGAGACGCATGGCAGACGTGAGAGAAGGATGAGAGGTTTTCGGTGTCCTCCACCCCTTCGCTTTGGGATTTTAATGGTCGGTTGGGCAAGGGAGGGCGGTCGGGCAGGCTGACGTTAAGGGGAAGTTGATACGGGCTTGAGTGGGTGGGTGTGGAGGCACATGGCCGTATGCACCTCGTGGCACGCCCCTCGTCCCTCAAACACACACACACACACACACACACCCACCGGCTTGCCTTTGCTTGCTTGGAGCGTTTTGTGAACCTTCTTCCGCTCTTGGAGGGCGTGTTACACGAGGTATTCGGAATCGCAGTGAATCGTTCCAGCCTTGTTCATGGACTCATGCTTGATAAATATGTGCTATTCGTATTCATACATACATACCAATCACGCCGTTTCCTTCCAGGGTAGGCATAGTCACAAAGTTTAGCCTAACTCTGCTTCTATAATTTCCTCCTTACTGACCTATCCTTGCAAAACATTTTTGCCTCATTTACCCCCATACACTGCTTCATACACGCCCTCCTGTTTTTAAGACTCCTAATGTTCCTCCTCCTAAGATTTTCCTCAACCATATTCAACCACAACTTTCTCGGCCTACCTCTTCCTCTCGCACCATTCATCAATCTTTAAAAAGAATGTGTAATAGTTAAGTCATCATCATCAGCAGTCATCAATCCATAAATTGGCTCGCTGAATCTCACCTCTATAAACTATCTACTCATAAGAGAGCGTATTGGCACAACCTTTGTGGAATCTTAACTCAGCTGTCCCATTTAGCCAATCAGTCTTAACTCTTCATTTCAACATCTCTCGTAATTTTTCATGTATTCCATCCGTAGTCTTCCTCGATAATTCTTCTTACAATGCCATTTACAATTTGCTGTGTCAATTTAGTCGGCTTTTACTTTTTAGGGTTTTCTTTGAACTTTTCTCTCCCTCTCGTAGTGGGACTTCTGGTAACTCTCTTCGCCAACTTGATCTCCATCATACAGTTATAGCTTTTTATCCTACCATTATTGAAATATCACCGAAACCAACGATGAGGGTAAGAAATAGTCAGCGCGTGATATGCTTGCGTTGTGGTTTCGTGTCCCACTTACGTAGTTTTTCTCTCCAAGGGCAAGGTTGAGTCTGCTCGTCTAAGTGTATCAAATTGGTGAGAATAGCTGAACCCGTGGTGAAATGTTAAATTATAATTATATGCAAATAATTAAAGAGCCCATTCCTCTCTCTAGCGTTTATCATTATGATTGTACCCCAGGCCCACGATGACACAATTTTGCATATGCTCAAGGTTTTACGACCTGAACCTCAACTTTTGCTGCTCAAATGGATGGGATTGGGATGTATGCTGGAATTCTGCCTTCATTTTGCGACTTAACTACGTGAGCGTGGAACGTCATAAACCTAGGTTTCGTGGTATGAGCGCATCATTGAATTAAAGACCTTTCAACTCGCAATGAAAATTCTAACTTATGTAGCAGATTCAATGAAACTGATGATAGCATTTAATCAAAAGCTTCTCCGATAATATTTCAATGACTTATCGCCATCTGCCAGTATTGGATGGAATTCATTGCAAATATTTCTAGATTATTAAAGATGGGGATCGGGTTGGTGTAGTGGCTGGAGTGGTGGCTTACCATACGGGCGGCCAGGGTTCAAATCCCTGCAGAGGATGATATTTTGCAGAGGAAACTCGATCCCTACTTGAGTGTCTTGTGGAGGGCACTTTAAGTACAGTTCTCTGTCGAATGAGATGTTATACCGTGGTCCCTTTGGCGCCTTTTGTTAAGAGCAGGCTAATGCTGACGCCGGGTTTCTATCTACCCTTCTTCACTTACCTGTCCCTTAAGGCGCAAATGACCTTAGCTGTCGGTCGCCTCCCCAAAATCCAATCCATCATGTTTATTAAAGATGGTTTAGCATTTAATCAAAAGCGTCTCCGATAATATTTGAATAACGTATCGCCATCTGCCAGTATTCAATGGAATTTATTGTGCAAATTTATAGTTTATTGAAGATGGGGATCGGGTTGGTTGGTCAGTTGAAGGTAAAGGTATGAGGACACTGCACGTGTCATGTAATCGGTTTCAAGAATACTCTTTGTTATGCCACTTTATCATAATTTTGTCCTAGTTTTTGCCTGTGCCTTGACTTATGCAGTTATTTTCAATAAGCTAGTGATATTTGCAATCCACTGCATTGAATGGTGGCTGATTGCGATACCTCATTCGAATTATTTATTGGAAAAGCTTTTAATCCTCTGTTATTATGAGTTCCATTGAATCTGTTATGTCAGTTTGGAAATTGGCTGCGGACTAAAAGGTCTTTAATTCAATGATGCGCTCGTATCACTCTTTCCTTTGAATACAAACATCAGCGTGGCTTATGACTCATTGTTGAAATTGGGATTCAGTGGTTTAAAAAGCCTAGGTCTATGCGAATTTATACCTATTCATACTCCTCGCGTTTTATAATGGGTTCGCTCATGAAATAAACCAAAGCCACGCGGACGCAACTGCAATTTTTGTCGAAAATCGTTAGCGCTTTTAAAATTAGTGTTCGTATAAACAATGGGAAATTTCACGTCCCAAAATCAGAAATTAATTGAATTTCCAATTGAATTGGCCTCGCGAATAATTTTTTATTTTGTCCCTCATCCCCTCGATAGTAATTATTTAAACATTGATGGTGACGTAGTTGGAGGGGATAAAATACGATCACTCCCTTATCCATCCATTGAAATTTAAACGTATGTAAATAAATTTAGTGGCGAAAAATGAAGCACCGTCGTTGATAATTCTGTTCTGATCAATCATATTCGTTCAGAACTGCACAGGTGCCCACAGTCAATCACATTTTTTTGCTGAGGGCATGAATTTTAAAGAGTTAGATTTTTGTTATTTTCAATTTCTTTCGGTGACTTTTACTTATTTTTTCCGTAGACTGTTCTTCGGAAAGTCAGATCATCTCGTGCAGTCCGATTGCATTTTATTTTAAACTAGATTAATTATCCGGCCTTGCCCGGGATCATACTTTGTTCATTTTTGTTTGCGTATTTGACTGTCAAGGAAAATGCGTAAAAGAAAATCTATTAAATAAATGCGAAACTTCATTCTTTCGGACATGATGCTACTAATATCAATAGAATCATGCTTTCGGGTATCTATTAAAATTAATTTTAACTAAATTCTTTTTTTACTAATATTAATAGCATCATGCTTTCGGGGATTTTTTAAAATAAATTTTAATTCTCTATCTTGAGTGCAAATAGTTTTAAAAAGCAAAACAATTAACCGCTCAACAAAACAAAAATTAACAAAACCCAATTCTTAGCATTCCTAATCAGTTTAACTAAGCAAAATGAATTTTAAACGCATTGAAGGCCGAAGTCTGGTTATCAAGCGAACGTGATATTGTTGATTTCAGGGGAAAATGTGTGTTTTTGCAGCTAAAAACGCGATTTGCAGATAATTTCGAAGTGGAAAAAATAATTGATTGAAAGAATTACAAACTTATTTTTTCAGCCATTTGATAAAAAAATTCTAATCTTCTATCTTGAGTGGTAGTAATTTTAAAAAGCAAAAATGAAACCATTGCGCAAAACCTAATATGTAGCATAGACCACAAAAGGACCCCTTTTTGGGACCTTTTGGGGCCCTGAGGTCTTTTTAAAATAGGCTGCAACTTTCCTCCGGCCTTGAACTGTTAGTTGGCAAAATTTCAGCCAGATAGAAATAGAACGGTAGATTTGTATAAAAGACAAACACACAGAAAAACATTCTTCTTTATATGTATTTGATGAAGTATAGGTGTGACTGTGAAGTTTTGAATTTTTTCCTAATTTTGTGTGTGATATTGGCAATCTGGGATTGTACATTACTGAACACTTATGTCGAATGAGGAAAGTAACTCTTTTTTAAAGTAGGCATTAGTCAAACAGTTTATTTGAGCACCTCATGTTTTCGAATTGTTCGAAAAGGTTTTACCTAAAAAGTGAACTTAAACCAACTACAGGGACCTATTATTCTACCAGTAAGTGGTGATGTTCAAGCCTGAATTTAAAGCCAGTAAGTGATGATGTTCAAGCCTGTAGGGTATTAAAAATGAAACGGTCGAACTTGGTAATTTCAAAAGCTTTATGAGTTCTTGTCGGTACATGATATTATCGATGTGGATACTTAGTAGTTTTTTCTAGTTTAATTGATGCTCCATCTGTTATGTGACACCATGTAACCAATTGGATGAATCCTCCGGTGGCTTAACACATTTTAGTGGAATATTAAAACAGAAACAACAATTGCACTATTTCATGTTTCTCTTCCAAGTTCTAAGGAGTTGCGTATCAGCTAACGCTAAGCTAGTGAAACGCGTCGTACGCATTAAAATACCTCGTGGAATAGTGCAATTGTTTTTTTCTGTTTTAATATGACGAACTTCCACGATATCTCGCCTGAATCTGTTGAAATTATTTTATTGCAATTCCTCAAAAACAAGAATAAAGAAACTGCCTGACCATTCGTAGCGTCTTCTTTTTACAAATCACGAATGATTATTCCTCATTAGGTCGTATCGTTTAAGTTTTTAAGATCAGCGTTTCACTGTGTGCAGTAAAGCCCGTTTTCGCCGGGCACAAAATTGCGCAGTCAGCTATATATACGAAGGTGCATTTCGAATTGCGTCGTGTGAATCGGTGAATTGCTAGAACGCATGCGCGAACGCATTAACACTAGATTGCGAAATAAACCTGTAATCCAATTCAATATTTATGGCATGTCTGGTTGAAAAAATGTGGAATTTTAAACTGTGCATTTTCGTGCGCCGTGTAAAACGGACTTAACTGTAATTAATATTTTAGTGCAAACCGTACAAAATTTATCAGAACACTCAATTCTCTGTTAAAACTAAAAGACTAAATATGAAACGACTTCGAATTTACCACGGGTTGTATTAATTTGTTGTCCGGTTCAAGTATAAAAAAGATTTGAACAAATAACTTTAATGAACTTTTGGGAACTCTAATCTTATTGTAATTGTTGGAGTCTCTCTCATGAAAGACCGGAATTTGTCGGCGTATAAATGGTTGTTAATTGGTCTGGGATAGAATTAATATGTTCCGTTGTGCAAATGAACTCTGCCAACGCAACATTCAATACGACTTACCCTAATCCTCAGACGCGTGAATTCCCTACCCGTTCATCGATGCACGCTCTATATGCAAACCCCGGTGCGGCACGTCGATGTCGTAGAGTGAAATATCGCTCAGCCGCCGTCCACTCTTGCTCCTCTCTTTGGCCTCCCGAGCACCAAGATTGCGGTGAGTTGCGTTGCGTCGGCCGAGCGGTGTTGGTGCGGAGAGAGGTGTCGGTGCGTGGCGGAAGAGCGGCTGGGCGAGTGGAGCATGATGGGAATCGGGGGGGGTGGAGAGGGGGGCGGAGTGTTGAACAAGGGGAGTTTTGCAGGGGAGGGGGGGTTTGTAGCTAGGGCTTGGAAGGGGTCGGAGTCCTCTTGGGGGAGAAGGGTCGTTGGTTTTGCGGTCTGCCATCCTCTGCTCTCTCTATGAGAGAGGGCGACCATGAGGAGCGGGGGCAGCTGGTCTGTTCCTTCAGCCGCCCATTTCCCGCCCCCCCGACGACCGGGGTCCGCGTGGTCGGTTGGTTCTCTGGTCCAGGTCGGAGGATGGTCGGGGGAGGAAAACAGTTTTTTTTCTGTTTAACAAACACGGGTGTTTTTTTTCCCGTGGACAGGGACGCAATTAGTCGGCCGAGATTATGGCTTGGTCCTTCCGCGGTCAATCGGGGACCTTTTCGGAATTAGATTTCGGGATCTCTGAAATCCTCGTGTGTGTTTACCCCTAGAGTTAGCGGAGGAACGCTCGGACCACCGTGGTGTCGGGTGTTCGACCTCTCCTGGCGTCCGGCGATGAGGAACGGGCGGGAATGAGTGTTCGAAAGAGGGGGAAAGAAAGGGGAAGGGGACAGCGTTGTTAACAGGATCAAGTTTTCCATTAGCGACGCGAAATTTCGTCGAAGCCACCGCGGTCGAGATTATATTTTTTCTCTTTCAATTTTTTAAATTAATAACGTCCCCGTCATTAATATCAGTGTATGCTCATTAAATCTTCTCGGGTCATTTCATGCTGTCATGAATTATAATCATGTGTTAATGCGTGTTAAATATTTTTCTTCCTCTTTTTTCGGTGTTTTTATGTGATGTCGCCACCGCTTCGCTTCCCCGACTTTATCTTTGTATGCAATGACCGTGATGTGTGATTTTATTTTGATCGCTGATTTTAGGTTTTGGCGACAACCTTATTTTTTTCTTATTTTATTATACATACTGTGTAAGTTATACGCACATGTATTGTTATTTTATTTTAAACTACATTTACAAATAATGGACGTGAGTGAAGCATGTATCACTCTGTACAAGTTGAGCACTCTTTAGCATCCGGAATATGTCACTTTGATGCACGTATCAAGCTAGATTTGCACTCGCAGACTTATCGTAACAAAGCACCAAGTATTACGAGCACAAATTTGGAGTTTTGTGGAAAACAAGTGGAATTTTCTGCTTCGAAGTTTCTGTCATTTACTAAACTGATTTATACAGAGGCGTTGAACGCAAATTATTCTCAAAGATGTATTGATAGATCGTGAAAAAAATCTTGAACAAACACTCGGGAATTTTCGCATGAATTAGATAGTAAAAATTACCGCTTGAACTCAAGAAATCGTACATACTTGAGAGATCGGGCGTCTACTTGAAGGGATGCGAGACCAGTAATTAAAGGTAGTATTTCATTCGGAGTATAGAACTGTGGATTTTACAACCGGGTGATGGTGGTTTGTGGCACCGACGCGACGTTTCGAATACGTAGTATGTCGTCGTCCTCATGGTAAGAGTATTTCATTAATGCGCCGAAAAAACCCTTTGATTTCCACAATGCCTAATTGAAAATTAATGCAGAAAACTCAAATGTTATGGCATTACGACGGCCGGAAGGAATGCCTCTATGACAAGCCTTCCGCGTTCACTTTGGCTCACGAAAGTGGAATTAAGAAAAGTTTCCACCTCTTGGCGACATTTGCGTTGGAAGAGGGTGAAATTTTCTCGCTCAAAGGCCGAATCGTGAGCATCGTGCATCTGAGACGATCTTAGAGCACGTACATCTTAGAGAAGACATCCGGTTGAAATGTATATTCTGCATTTTTCGCCAGCTGAACCATTTCATGTGGCTCCTCGGGTTGGAGTAAGTTGTTCAGCGGGCCAAAGTTTTCCCTCCTCTGGTTTCGGAGACATAAGTCATAAATTGTATATTGTAACGTGGACTTGGCACACCAGGAAGTTTCAGCTGAAGGGACCTCTCTCGTCTCTTCCGCGAACCGTGCTCCTCTGGATTTCTCGCACACCGACGGAACTTGGAAAATAAAGCTTGGGCTATTAATTTTGTCTGCTCGCCTCGACTTGTGTTTTGGCGAGCACAATAATAAGAGCAATAAAACGTTTTTTTCCGGGGCCATACTGATTCTATGACGTCTCTTTCTATCAACACGAAGATTTTAGTTCGTTAGGCGTCTACATATGCATCACACTGTGTGAGCTTCACCATGGGGGTCAAAAAGAGGCACTACTTCGCTCTGGTTAGGCCACACCTCGAATACGCCGTGAGTATTTGCGACCCTGGTCATAAAGATTTAGCCAAAAAATTAATAAAATACTAAGAAAAGCTTCACGCTTCGTTAATAACTCCTACTAGCGAACATAATGTGTCTCACCACTTTAGAGGGCTTTAGGTGGGAGCCCCTAGATACTCGGAAGCTACACGCTACACTTAGTTTGCATGAGAAATTCAGATCTGTTGTGTTTCAGAGTGACCCAGAGATTACTATTATGAGGCCTCACTACATCTCTAGGTCTGGCAGAAGCGATAAAATAAGAGAGATACATTTCCAAACAGTTATGTGCAAAAACTCGTTCTTTTCCCGCGCAATAATCGCCCACAATAAAAACTGTGCTCACCTAAATACACTCTCATGATACACGTCATCATTTCACCTCCCAAAACCTTATCCCTTACATCTTTACACGGCTGGTGTCCTAACATCCCCCAACACTCGTCCATGCGGCGGCTCGCAGGGTAGTATGTAGATGTAAATGGGTGTATGGTAGGGTGTGAATGTTCAACAAAACATGCCTCGTACGAAGATACAGTAGTTTCGTGAGCAACGAGTCGTCATCGAATATTCAATCTCTCTCTTTCATGTAAATATAAGATTTAAAATGACAGAAAAAGTAATGTCCATTTACAAATTTAACACGTATTACGTCAAATTACATCGACATCATCAGGTTCAAGATCCAAAATTCCTATTTATAGTAGGCATTTATAATTACTTTGACTGAAAGGGGGAATCATTTTAGAAGATTGAGATGGTGGTTGGATATATAGAGGTCAAGACAATCTTGTAGGGTGATACAGGTCATTTGTAGTCTCCCCTCCCCCGTAGTTTGTCATAGGAGTGGGGGTAGAAAGGAAAGGATGCTGAAGTAAGGTGAGGGAAAGGAATGTTGTCACGTGTTCAGGTTCTGGTCGAATGGCTGGAGATATCTAGGATGGGGGTGATATTTAAATTCAGTGTAGTTAAATAGGTTTATTTTCCTCTTTCTTCTTCGTAATTGTTTCCCACTGCTTCATTGCGTCCACCGCATCTCGCCGGATACTGTTGACTTATGGATGGTTGCAAGAACATTTAGTTATGGTATCAATAGTTATGAGATCCATGAAGTTATAGATCTCATAAAAATATTTGGGATTTGGGAACACATTTACAAGTTGCATAAATTTTTACCAATAGTCAATAGCTTCGAATATTCGTTCTTATCTTCTACCGCCGGTTAACATTTATGAAAGTTTAGCCTATGAATAATTGCTAATACACATAATAATCAGTCGGTAAAAGTAAATTAACTGGTCATTTGTCTCAGAACAACTCATTTATCTAGTACATAATTAAGTATCCAAGCGGTTCATTGAGTATCCGCCATCTTGGCTACTTAGGGAACTCGTAACTTAATGCCATAAGTTATGAAATCAAAAAAATTATCAAATGTTTCTGCAACACTTATTGAATGGTTTCCATGACTTATGGGTGCCATAACTTTACAGAATAATATAATACCTATGTGTCATTCCTGGTACTGGCTATTAGAGATAAGATTAATGAGAGTATAGCAAACCTGTGAGACGTGCTAGTTACATCAAGAATTACGGTCTTTGCAGAAAATTGACGTACCTGATTATCACATGTCTAACTAACGAATCACGACGAAATTTACTGCAAGTCTTATTTATAATCCTATTTATAGTCTCAGTGTCAACTCAGCCCTATTTATAGTGTGTAAAAGTTTTAGAATGCCCAGTTTCTATAACTGACGTCATAATGTTGTGACCTGGATACTGTTCCTCTCTCCTATTTTCCTCGCCTATTTTCCCGCTAACAACAATAAAATGGAGTTTAAAGAAATACAGCTCATTTTTTTGATTGGTAGGAGTTTAGTTGGTCTTCCGCGACGAAAAAAGCCCTCCATCGGAAAACAATAGTAGGCAGTATCGGAGAAAATGTATTCTTTAAGTGTGACGTAACTTCAGAGGAAGTTCGGGTTTGTGTCGCGCTGAAAAACGTCAATCCTCTTAGTTGTGATTTTTTTCGGAATTGAAGCGGGGTTCATGGGGAAGGATGCGGCCGAAACCTCCAGGAAATCAATCAAACCTCGGTGAACGGCGAACTCGGGGTGTGCCGCTGAAAACGGGAGGGTGACAACCGTCTTCTTTGTCCCTCACGTGTTTAAGTTCGCAGTTTCCACTCTTGCGACCGTAACCAACTAGCCGCGGGGGCGGAGGGAGTCCCTCTGCTAATGGATGCCCGGAGTCATTGTCGTCGGATCGAATCTGGTATCCCTGAGGGGCGCCGTATGAGAAGTGTGACGAGGGGGAGGTTGGTTGGGTACTGTTGGGGTTTGGCACCTTCGATTGTCTCCACTCGACTCTCCCGGGCGAGGTCGTTACCGTCGAATTTGCTGATGGATGCGTGAGCCTGCTCAACCAGTAGGATGGGGGGGGGAGGCAGGGGGAGGGGCTCCTGCGTGAGAGAGACGGAGTTGTTTGGAAGGTCTGCGATTTAATTAAGTGGCGTGCGCGTGCGTTTGGGGACGACGGGACGGGAGGACCGTAGTCAAATTGGGAGAGCGTGGAAAAAAAGAAGAACCGGCGGCACACCCCGCTACCTCCCTCTCCCCCATGCGTTCCTGGACTCTTGTTTAGGGGGTCGTGCGATCTGTTCCGGAAGATGCGGATCCCACGAGTTCAACGCGCAAAGCTTTGGGAGTTTATGGGAATTAATTTGGGTCCAAAGCGAGGTGGATTCTCTCTCGTCTTTCCCCTCCTCGGAGGAAAGAAAGTGAACTTCCCAAGGTGGACCTATTTGTTTCCTAATGTCGGGGTCGCGGGAATGAAATTCCCCTTTCGTTGGCCTCCGGTTTTATTCGAGCCCTCGCCTCTTGAGGTTCGAATTTCGTTTGCGTTTAGTGGTATTGGTGTTTTCATTACTTTCCAGCGTTAAAAATATTTTTCCAGCAATTTTTTTTGTTTAGCGCATCCACATCCGAGCCTGTCGAGCGGTACTTAGGAGCACCGAGGATATAATACCAAGGATACATTTACCTGTTATAATGTGAGATGAGTTTTAGAAGCCTAAACAGAAGAAAATGCTTTTATAATATTCAGTGCTAGTCGTCTACCTTATGCTGATGCGAACCGGAACACTGAAGGTGCTCTCTTTATTGGTTTACGATAGAATATCAGAAAACGTTGCGCATGGGGTGCTCTTAGTGGTGATCATAATGAAACAAGGAGAACTTTTTCAACATTATGGATAAATCCACGTTGATAATACATTGGCCACCCTTACTATGAGACAAACAAGAAAATTTAGGATGCACTTTTATTGAAGAATAGATGAAGGAAAATGGCGTTGTAGTTGAAGTAGATGTTTCTTTGGAATACCATGCGGCGCAGTTAATATAAAATTACGTAGTTTAGTAAATGCCAAAACAGTGAAATGTAATTCGTTCGGTTCCGAGGCTAATTCAGTGAGTTTTCCAGTAAGTGCTGTATTTTTATGTGTACCAGACAATGAGCGTTATTGTGGTAAATTTTTCGTGAAATATTCCGTTGATGTTTCACGTCTTACGTGCGTTTTTGACTCATCGTGGCGGAAAGAGTCGAAGAAGAGATTGAAATTGCTCCCTCGGGAGCTCTACGTATATATTTTGTGAATGTGATGTGGTGGTGTCAGGATGCGAAGTGATTAGGGATTTGCGAAATGAAAAAATCTGCATTTCGTGCATTTATTGGCGTGGAAGACCGTTGTACGCATTAAAGCCTATCCGAGATGGTCGTGGAACGCCCTCGTAAATATCTGTCGAGATAGTATGGAGGCCCTCTCCTTGCTTTTCTGCCGCATGAGGTATTCATTCATCATGCGGCATATGTGCGGAGCATTATCTAACGCTTTGGTCATTTATCATCGCCGATAAAAAAGTTATGTCATCGGTAGCGTGCTTCCTTCGACCTCTCGGAGCCTGATGTATCGGGGAAGTAGCACGCGCTGAGGCATTCATTTCCGCCACTCCCGACAAGCCAATCTCATTTTATCAGCACTGATAATTTGTGGACAACGCTCTTTGCTGTGGATAACCCAATGCAGTGAATATTAGTCGGTCAAACGTTAGGGGGTTGAGGACTTTTTTTATAGATTAATTATCTCTCCATTCCCAGGTAACGTCATGAATTTAAAAAATGTGAATAAGTTCACTTTGAAAACAAAAATCCTCAATTTTAGCTTAAAAGTTTGAGGTTTAAATGTTAATCCTGAGATGGAAGGGAAGTTCGTGGAAAATTCCGATATTTTTTCTACGGCGGGAAGCCCTAAAAAATACGCCGTCGATGTCATGATTTCAAAGTTGGCTTTCAGGTGAACTTCATGCAAATTATTTGGTGGCATTAATGTTGACTGTCTGCTTTCATAAATTTTACTATGTGACAGCTTTACGTGGAACTATATTCTGCCATTTACTATTCACATAGCTGTGGAGTGCCAAACGCTCACAATGATAAATTGACCCCGTTAGAATTTATGGCTTCATGTGGGGAAGGTGTTTCCTTGAGTGCTTAAAAAACAGCATGATTGACACGTACTAAATTTCAGGAGATCTGCCAAAGGATTGAAGGTAGTGCTTTTGTTGAGTGTTTAATAATGTAATTAGATGTTCCGTTGATCTAAATTAGATTCAGCAATCTTTTTCATGCATTTTCCTCTCTTCCTAGTCAATCTCTTTAAAATTGTTGAGTTTTTGAAGGAACTATGCCGGAGGGAAAGTCGTCTCACGATAGATCCTTCCGACCGTAAGAGGCAAGAGCTTTCAGGATAATTGGAGACCTTGAATGAAGGAGAAGTGGACGAGGAACAAGAGTAACTATGATGAGGAAGATAACGAGAAAGGTATTTAGAAATGGACATTAAAGCGCACCTCGAACTCATAACTAAGTCTACTACCCCTCTTTGTCGGAAGGAATACACCAGTGTAGATGGCTACGCGGTTAACCATCCAATCCAGTTTTGTTCACCTATTTTCAAATCCACTAGCATTTTCCTTGTTCACTTTCTAAAAGCTCGCGGATAATATTTGGAAGATTCAACCATTTATTTATGTAACATTTTAAAAATAAACTCGGTGAATTCAGGCGTGACTTTTTGGAAATTTATCCTGAAATGGAAAGTTTTCGTTGAAATTAAGATTTTTATGTCTACTCTTAACAATCAAAAGAATTCTAAGAATAGGTGAATATATATCTTGTAAAGCTTACATTCCCCTTTCATATTTCAAAGCACAATTTCGTTAAAAAAATACATGTTTTATTTACATTTTATTTTGTTAATATTAGTGATTTCAATCCGGAACTTACGTAGCGTGCCGAGGAGGGAAATAAGTTGGATTCCTGCGAAAAAGAGCGATCGGCTTTTAAAAAGATACCAGTTCCCATTTAAATGATATAACTTGCCTTAATCCCTCCCCCTTGCTATTTCTTCTTCCCTTCCCATTGTTTCCTTACCCCCTAATCCAAAATGACACACCGACTTTCCTCTCTATTATGCTCCCTGTACTCCTTTCCTCCCCCCCATCTTATCCTGCCTTCTCACCCACAGCATTTCTGTTCAGACTATTATATTTGCTAAAAACGGATATTCGTCAGTATACCTAATATTGGCATTATAGCCGAAACTAGTGGTGCATCATTTAATAAGTTGAGGAAGTAGCATTTTTTGTATTTTGACTTCTACTCCTCGTATATACAAAGAAAAGCGGCACGCTCCGTTTAAAACTGCTACGAGTGCACATATAGTGTCTCACAACTTTTAGAAGATTTAAGGTGGGAGCCCCTAGATACTCGGAGGCTATACTCTAGGCTTAACTTGCTTGAGAAATTCAGAATTGGTGTGTTTCAGAACGACACAGAGAATATTATCATGACGCCTCACTACATTTCTAGGTCTAACAGGAGCGGTAAAATAAGAGATACATTACCGAACAGATCGGTACAAAAACTCGTTCTTTCCGCGCACAATAACCGACCACAATAAAAACTGAGCTCCACTAAGTACAATCCCATAATACACGTAACTATTTCACCTCCCTAAACCTTATCCCTTACGTCTTTACACGGCTGGTGACGTAACACCCCCTGCCTCACGCTCATGCGGCGGATCGCAGGGTATTTTTTAGATATAGATGTACCTATTTCAAAAATTGTTCCGATGCATTTTACTAAAAGGCGTTTACATAAAAGAACAGTTAATGGGAGTCGAAGCATATTTAGTTTTTTTTAAGAAAAACGCGAGATAAGTGAGGAGGCAATGCGAGCGTCTGGAGGTTTATGGAAGCTGGTCGGTCGATGATTGGCTGGAAGAGAAATTCACTGTCGACCGGTATCGTCAACCATTGAGTGAGCGCGTTCTTTCGCTTTGTGACACACTCCGGAGCAAAGCACTCCCGGACGCGACGAAAAGGCATCATCGCTCGCAGAGCGTATTCACTCCCACCATCCCCCCCCCCTCGCCCTGTCCCCCTTCCGTGTGTTTCTTTTTATCTCGGGAAGCGTAAGTACTTCCCCTTTCGAATCCCTGACGAGGTTCAAGGGATGGGTAGGCGCCTTAATGCTCCCTCGTTAAGTACCTCCAGCCTTCGCTTTCCTCCTCCTCATCCCTCTCTCATCCGAGAGAGAGTTCCTCTGGAGACACTCTGGCGAAATTAACGGGGTGCGTTTCCTGAGGGGAGTTGGTTTCATTGCCTTATACTCCCCCCCCCCCATTCAACTAACCAACCTTCCTTCCTCCCTCCCCTTTCTCTGTATTTCTCCATCTCTGTCGGGAGACGCGTAGGTTTGAGTCGCGAAATTGTCTGTGGGGTCAATCCATACCAAGTGGTCCAAGTTGGTTGCTCGACCATTTTAGAAAAAATTCATTTTTTGAGGGCAGATAGCCTTATGTTTCGACAGCTCAAAACAAGTTATATTTTATTTTTAGTTTCCATGGCAACCAAATGGCGGCCATTTTTCAATCTCGATGCAGAGCTTTTTTAGCATTTGCAAGCTTTGACATTAACTTCTGTTACTCAGCTACCATCGGTTATAGGAAAATGAAATAAATTTTTATGCAATACTCATACATGGAACTACAACTCTGTGTATGTCAAAACATGGAATTGTTATTTCTTCGTGATTATTTTAACAGCCAAACTTTAAAGTGAAAAACGTAAGGTTTCGTATATTTCGGAATTTTTTTGGGGAAGAAGAAATTTTCTTCGACCCTTAGAAATTACTCATAATATACGATGACATTAGATCTCTATATTAAAAAAATTTGAACTCAGAAGCTATCATATTTTCATTTTTACAGAGCCGGCAAATTGTAACTTTTTAAAATTTTGCAATATTCCAAGTTCAATATCTCTGGTGGGCAGTTGTTTAAAAATTTGAAAATTACAGAAAATAAAGATCTGTACATAATTTAACTATGATATAAAACTTGACTTGGAGACTTTTCTAGTTACGCAGATATAGGTGTGTGAAAAAAGCAAAAATTCAGCATTTGCGAAATGATGTAAATGCATTTAACATGCCCATTATTGCACATCTTAAGGCTTGAAATAATACTTTTTTTTAAATTTAGATGATTGAAAAAAAGAAATTTAATATAATAATATGGTGTATAGAAAAATAGTCCATAGTTAATCTCTCCACAAAATTGTTGACACTTGGGTACCAATTGTATGGTACTTAAAAATCATTCACCAAATATATCGAAGAAAATTGAAAGAAATATTAGGTCAGTTATTGATACTATAATAGCATTCATCACCTTACTTGTTACTTACTTGCTTTCTACAGCTACAGAAATTATTATGTAAAATTCAATTATGGTCTCCATTATGACTGGGAAAATATCTCGCTCACACTACCTTAAATGAGGGTCACTATCTTGGATTCCTCGGTCACACCATCTCTCCCCGAAGGTCCATTGGACGTGTTTACCAATATACTACATTTCTTAATGACAACTGCTCTGTTAAGGTCCTCGGATAAAAAGGCAAAGAGAGATGCTACTTCGCTCTGGTTAAGCCACACCTCGAATACGCCGCAAGCATTTGGAACCCTGGTCATATAGATTTTTTTAAAAAATTAATAAAATGCAAGGAAAAGCTGCACACTTCGTTAAAAAATTCTACGATCGAACATATTGTTTCACCACTTAAGAGGGTTTGAGGTGGGAGCCCATAAAGACTCGGAGGCTACACACTAGGCTTAGCTTGCCTGAGAAATTCAGAACTGGTGTGATTTAGAGCGACACAGAGAATGTTATCATGACGCCTCACTACATCTCTAGGTCTGACAGAAGCGATAAAATAAGGGGGGTACATTGGCAAACAGATAGGAACAAAAACTCGTTCTTTCCGCGCACAATAGGACCACAGTAAGAACTGAGCTCCACCAAATACCTCAGTAATACATGTCACCATCTCACCTACCAAAACCTAACATTTTTACACGGTTGGTGTCCAAACTCCCCCTGCCACGCGCCCATGCGGCGGCTCGTTGGGTAGTATGTAGATAATCTTGGACGCCCAGCACTATTCCAGGTCAATACGAAATGTCACAGGGATGTCTCAGTAAGCAGTCATATATTTTTTATTCGTGTGACTAAATTCTGTGCAACTTAGTCTGAATCTGTCGGGTGCCAGCTTGTGCTTGCACTGTTTATTTCCTGCTTTGGCAATCAAGTTCATTTTATTCTCTCATATATATCATCGAATGAGTATTGAGGGGGACATAAGGGGAAGCAGGAGGGTTTGTTGCCTTTCATAATCGAGTTTAAGGGTTTTGAGGAGTGAGGATTGGTTGAAGGGTTCTGAGGTGGTGTTGGAGGGGATGGTTTTGGAGAGTTTTTGATGATGTGGAAGTGCGCGCTTTCGGGGTGGGGGGTTGGGGATTTTCTGCCATAGTGAACGTTTCGCTTGAAAGGAACCCCTTTTCGGGCGGGAACTCACCGCTTGCTGCAAAAGGGTTTTGCCTGGGGTTCCCCCGCATGGGTTTGTGTGTGGGGGTTTTCTGAAGGATTGGGGGGCGGAAGAGGTGGCGGAAGTGGTTGAGTGGTGGAAAAGGGGTGGGATTTTATTTTTTCCCCCTGGGGTTGGAATGGTCAAAAAAATCATGAAAAGGACGGCACTGTAAAAGGAATTGGGGTCTTTGTCGGGCTTCTTTGAACAGGGACATACTGTCGTGACAGCGAAGGGGAGGGAAGAAGAGGTTTTGGTTTGGCATGATGGTTAGAGTACTGACTTCCGATCGAAAATCCTTATGCTCGAATCCCCAACCACCGACGGAAGATTTTTCAGTGGAATTCCGAAAACCTTACCTGGTTGAGAAGTGTAGGGAACGCTCTGTACAGAAATTCGCCCGTCGGATCGGAATATAAACTTTTGACACCCTGAACTACATGGGACAATTTCCGACACCAGGTTTTTCTCCTCACTTGCTCCATTATTATTGGACTTCACTTAATTTTTAAGGGTTATTCGGATGCTTTCTGGGACCGGAAGATGAGGAGAATGCCGGCGGAAGTGCTGGATGGGAAGGGATTTTTTTAGCCGTGGGGGAAAGGCCAAAAAAATAATAAAGAAGACAGATTATGGGTAAGGTAATAAGTGTTTGTGTCGGAGGTCTTTTTTGAGTGAGAGACAGAAGTGTTGTGCCCAGAGGGTAAGAAGATTGCTCAGCACTCGTAGAGAGTGGTACCTACTTATATAGCGTGGTTAAGGCTGCGTGGAGCATAGTTTTTTATTCGGCGGACTCAACAAGGCCTGACTGCCGAGCATAAGTCGAAAGTCCCGTCCCGTATATCTAGTATGCGCCCGACTATTCCTGCTTCCTGCTTTCTAGCATAAACCGCTAGTGCCGAAGTGGTCTCGTACCCGCCGGTTGGATCTGCTTGGACTTGGCATGCACTGTCCTTAAGCTCGCGTTTCGTTAAAAGTAGTATACACGTGCATTGCATATCCAACTCCAACTTGCGCGGACCTGCTCAATTTCGCCCATTCCGCGCAGGTCTGACTGTTGGAGGTTCACTCCCGCAGTGGCCTGCCGTGCGAAGTAAACCACTTTGCTAGCCATCCGGTCCGTCACCATTCTGAGCACGCCCGATGCAGAACTGTTGCACAAAGTGAGGCTAAAAAAAGCTGGCCCAGGTCGATCATTTTTACTTTCGCGTGTGCGTCTGCTTCAGAGGACTTTGTGATCAGGGTTTGAGGAAGGAAGGAGGGGAAAATATGGTTAATGAGACTGACGAACAATGAAGTGTTAAGTGGATGATTACTTCTCCTTTACGTCCCCACAATGCTAATGTATAATATATTCCATTCTTGGGCTTCCTCTGTAATTCCTCCCAATTATTTCTCTTTCCATTATTGGAATCTAGAGGCTGTTGTATCTCCGTACTTGTCCGAAACGTTCGTCTCTTCTACTTGGCTGTGTATCGATCGGACGTTTTTTACCCAATTCTTTGTTTGAACTCATATGATTCTTAATAAATAGTACAAGTTCCTTTGTAACTTTGTGGTATTCCATATTTCAGAAAATTCAATGATAACATTTACAATACCACATACTTTAGATGACGCTTAAGCGTTGAAACCCGAGTCGTGTGTTTTTTAAGTAGGTGTTATAAATGTTATCATTAAATTTTCTGACATATGATTCTTTCTGTCTCATGAAAGAGTTATCCACATCATTCATCAGAAGAACCCACAACATTACCATTGCTTCCAAACCGCTTCATACCTTTTTTCTATCTACACCAAATCACCTCCCGATCCCGTATCGATCCCTGGGGGTCTATATCGACCAATTTAGGAACTCTTGGTGTATAAAAATATTTTTGTGACATCCGCCGATATATTTTAAGTACGGTAATGTGGGAAGTTAATGCCGTATCTACGAATATAATTAAACTTTTCTACCCGAACTTTTCCGCCCCCCTTCCCCCTACCACTACGGGTTACTCGATACGTAGAATGAGATGTGAATTTTTAGTCACTGTTTTTAATTTTTTTTTACTTGAGCCCACTGTTCTGCGTTGACGTAAGGATGAAGGGCCGGTGACGCAATACTCTGAGCCGTCCCTTCCACGTCCAACCCTTCCAAAACATCCTAGCATCCAGCCTGCACCCGACTGCCGGCACCCACCCTCGCGGTGAAACATATGGTCCGCCCTCGCTCCCTCCAAGTTTTCTTTTTCTCTCACTCTCTTATCCTGTTTTATCTTTTCTCTTTCCTTTCTCTTCGTTCTATTTCTCTCATCCTCTCCTCCGTCTTCCGACGGGTGCAAACGACCGACCGCCTCAGGGAGGAAGGGGGAAAAATACATTTCCCACCCCTTTTTTTATCTCATTCCTCACCCTCGTGTCTCTCAACCCCTTCAGCTGGCCCCACCCTCGCCCGTTCGCCCGTTCGCCCGTCCGCGTCCAAGGAAAGAAATGATGTGTTGATATGGTGAGGGTTGGAGGCATGCGGGACGTGTTTCTACGGAGATGGTCCCCCATCCTTGGACCCCTCGCTTCTCTCTCCCCATCACCCCTGGGAAGACAGGTCCCGCAGTACGAGGGCGGAGGAAGAATGAAATGTTTTCAGAAAGAACACTGCGTGAATGTCATCGTGTTTATCGAGAGAGAGTGGAGCACGCGACGGCCCAAGCTTGGCATAGATATTACGTGGTCATTGCTCTTAAGCCAGGGAAACTAACGTCTCTTTTGTTGTCATCATTGTCATTGGTCGTTCAGTCCTATGCTTGGTTGACTGCAGCCCTTCACCATTCTCTGTCCAGTGCAAGTTCCGTTACCTCCTGGTATCTCTTCCTATGTACTTTCCCCTTTATTTGGTCCATAAATTTTTTCCTGGGTCTTCCTTTGGGGACCTTTCCCTCTATTTTGCCTTCAACTATGTTCTTCACAAACCCTTTGTCTCTCAGGTTATGTTAAATCCATCTGGTTCTTCTCTTTTGTTATATCCTTCAGGTTATCCTGTTTTTTATTCCTCTTTTACATCTGTTACTTTGATGCATGTGACTCCGCCTAAAATTTCTACTCTCAAGACTCTTTCCCACCATAGTCTTCTGTGACTCTCTCAAAACGACAATCTTGCACTGTGAAGGTGAAAGTTGGCAAACCTTTGATATTATCAATTTTGTACGATCCGAAACGCCTCCGGAGAATCCATTGCGTGCTACCTGCCGTTGAAGTTCACCTTGACGTCTGTCGTAAACAGGCCTTTAGTCAACTGTGAACGAATGGTTCTTCGGGGACCACAATTTAATGTACCAACCGATGATTTGAATGCCGTATTTGAAGTAGCTCCTTAGCAGGAATAAATGTACTGGCGATAAACCTTCGCCTGTTCAGGGATTCCAACCCTGATCTATGGAATAGGAAGTCACTGAACAGCCTCGATTCTAATGCTCGGTGGTCCATTGATTACTCGCGAAGTAACCCTATGCTACCAATTAATCCCTTTTTCTGTCATATTTTCCCCGAATTATCTTTTAATTGGCCTCCAAAATTTCCAAGCTAGTGTGAGATTAAGAGGATTTTGTGGAAAAAATAATTGTTTTTGAGGTTGCACGAATAATCAGTTATGGAATTGAGATAAGGCTTTCTTAGAAAAGGAATACAATGGATACCCTATATGTGGATGCTCTGGAATCTTTTAGCAGCTCCCTGAAAGCCAAAGAAAGAGATAAAATTGTCTTTGTTAATGCTTGAATCGTCAATTCAAATGCTTTTCAAAAAAATGTTGTGCTCTTTTTCCGAGTAAATTATATTTTTATTATTTTTGATGATTGGTTTTTGTCTGTATTTCATTTTCCCAGGGCATAAAACAGCATTAATTCTAGGTTATGCACTTTGGAAATTCTTGGGGTCAAAAAGTAAAAAAAAATTGAATGTGGAGCTATAGAAATATTTAACCTCATCAGCTCGTTCTAATTTTTAAACATTATGGATTTGGGTATGATCGTTTTCATTAGAAGTAGGAAAATTGGAATAATTGGGACTCATGATAGGCTCACGATGTGGACAATTACTTGGAGTAGCTGATCTTGTGTATTCGCTAACAATGAATCTCTGCAAGTACGTCAGAAAAAGCAAATAACGTAGTTCTCACACTTTGTGTTTCCATATCACCCTATTATGGTAGTTTTTAGAGCCAAGTTTGGCTTTAAAGTCAATGATATCGTCTTATGAGTGTCCAACTTGGAACTGTGTCGTTGATGAAATTGAAATCTTGGTCAGGTGGTGGCTCCGAAAAAGCTTTTCATTGCGACGCAGTTGGCGAAATGGGCCTCGGCTGACATTCCTATCATTTATCTCTCTTAATTGAGAGAAAATCTGCCGTGTAAGATTAGCACTCACCATCAACAATGTAGCGTAAATTGTTCAATCAAGTTAAAAGGCTATAGAGCAGAAAAAAATCAAAAGCATTTGTGACAGGAAGAAAAATGCTTTGTTTTGAATTTTCCTTCTCTCCTGTATATGTAATCCACTCTCAGGTTTTAGTATTCGTTTTGAAGTCCAGGGAAGGGGTTTTCATTATGGAGAAAAATAATACGCTTGAAAATTTATCGCGCGAAACAGAGATCGTACAGGTAATATCGTGTGAAGATTGTTCTCTTGTTGCGCGGTCCTTGACGTTTTGATATCGCCGAAATAAAAAAAAGGACGGTGGGGAGGAAAAAAAAACAGGGACTCGCGTATCTTCATTTATCGGGCGGAGAATTCCGATTCCATTTTGAATGCGCGAGCGAAATGGGGGTCGTGAACAGAGGGGCTGACGCGAGGATGAGAGACCCTGACTGCCGAAACGGTAGCAACAGTGATCGCGTCCATACGCCCTTTCAATTCGTTCACTTTCATCCCTGCCCCCATCCCACCCTTTAGCGCACCTTTGCCCCCTCTCCTCCCCTTTCCATTCCCCGGAGAATTTTTTCCGCTGCACGCCCACCTCTGCCTCTCTCGCCCGCCCGACCCCTAGCGATCTCTCTTCTTTTCCCTTCCCCGTTCGCGGCCCCCTACCTGATGCTGATGCTAGGACCGTGGAAATCCATTAGTTTCATTGTAGGTCGCCCTCTAGTAAATTGCGACGTACCTACGTGTAAGGGTAACAGCAGCGGTCCCATGCATCGCATTCCGACTGCTTGGCTCCCGTGCTTGTGATGTGGACGTTTCCTCTCTCTTTGTATTTTCTGTGTACACCTTTGCCTCTTTTTCTCACTATTGTAAATCTATTTTACATTCCCTCTCTTTGTTCACTTATTCATCACTTCCTTATTCTGCCTCCATTTTATATCAAGTTTTTCCTTATTTGTAAAAACTTTTCCACACTTTTATTTTCGTCACCGACCATGGTTTCAGCACATTATACCATCAACAGGGTACATTACTCCAAGTGTCACTGCCGTTTACACATTTACAGAGTGGGATGGGGAAGAGAAGGTAAATGGGGGGATTTGTAAACGAGGATACTAGCAAGTGACGGTTGGAACAGAGAAAAGAGGCGGGGGGGAAGGAGGAGGCTTTGGGGAAGGTTGAGTATTGGTGAGGGGGGGAGGGTGACGTCAGGAGTGTGTTTGGTATTGGGTGAGGGGCACAGTCCTTATGTCACAGACTGGGACGTTTGAGGTTAAGGGGAGGTGTTAGGGCAACAACAATATCATTACATAATTGAGACACCTTGTTATGTATTTCAAACTGTCCAAAAAAGTCTAATTTGTAACCTTGGGACATACAGTGTAGGAGTTCCGCGTCAAAATCACTAAAATGGTTAAAATTACACAATTGTTTGGCAAAACATGATGTATCCTTATTATTTATGCAACAAAGTCGACCATGCTGCAACCAGTTTGTCCAATGTATTGTACATCGTATTCGTCACATCAAACTTTTATCTAAGCTGTCATACTTATTTTTTGAGGTAAAAAGAATTTTCTCCTTTTCTTCATAAGTCTATCCATTCCATTCTATCTTTCCTTTCTCTCTCTTGTACGCGCTCATATCCCTCATTTTTCTTCCTTTTTCTTCGTTTTCCTTCCTTCACTTTGCCTTTTAATTGCCTATTTCTTTTTTTCCTTCATCTTTCTCGCTCTTCCTTTGTCTCTTCGGCTCTTCCCACACTAGTCCTACTTATTCTCTCCCTTTTTAAACCTTTTCTTAACCCCACTCTGTTTCTTTCTTCCCATTTCTTATTCCCTCTCGCTCTTCCCTACTGTTCTCTTTTCTCCCGCTCATTTATCTCTACATTTTATGCCTCTCTCATCAGACCTCCTCCACTTTCTCGTTCCTTATTAACTTCCACTCATTCCTTTTCACTTCGTTTTTTGTGGCGATCTTTGGTCTTTCTCTCTTCCTTTCCCTAGCTCCCATTTGCTTTGTCCGTCATATCCGTCCTCGCGTCTGCCCTTTTCATATCCTTCTCTTGTTACTCCCTCCTTCTATTGCCCTCTCAGTCCTCTTGATTGCTTTTCCTCATCTTATTTCCACAAGTAATTTTTTCCCTTTTTATTCGCCCATTTCATTTCCCTAACACTTTTTCCATCGCATTTCACTCTCATTTTCCCTTTGGTCATTTCCCTCTCCCTTCGTGTCACTTGGTTTGTTGATTATTTGGGGAAGGTGACCGAACACTGAGGTCATTTTTGCTATTCGGTATAGGTAGGTAGTGTGGTAAGGAAAGTGTTCTTTAGGGAATGGAGGGCTAGTGCAACTCTATCTGTATGTTACCCTGCGTGCCGCCTCTGGGGCGTGTTGATTCAGATGTTAGGAGATCAGGGATTCAAGTAGGTATGAATAGAGAGAATGAAGGGTAAGAGAAAAACGGTATATTGTGATTTTTAAAGGAGTGTCTTAGTGTCTCGCTTTGTCTTTTTTATAGATTCTAATGGTACGAGGAAAGAAGATATGTTTGCACGTATCAGTTCGGTGGTATCTGTCTATTGTCGCTTCTATAAGTTCTCAGTATGTGGTACTGGGTTAAAATGATACGTTCCTTGTCACACTGAAGCTCACCTCATCTAAGTATTCCAGTAAAGCCTAGCGTAATTGCATTGACAAGTCTCATGCGAGAATTTGTGGAAAAACTCCATGATATTAAAATGAAGCGGCATTTTTCCTCGAAAAAAAAACCTTTTTGTCACAACGCGTTTCATCTAATTAAGCCATCATCAAGAGACTGCTGATAGCGAAAGTTAGTGAAACTTGAATACATATTTTTCATGGAGAATGTGGCTTGATTTTAATGACATAATGCGTAGCCTGTTGACTCCAAGATTAACAGTTCTCGAACAAATTCCTCTCATGTATATTTACATTCAAATTATGAATATGCCATAATGGCAATCATGGCATGTTCGTGAGGTGTTCACAACTCACCTTTTGCCATACGTAGTAATATTGGTTGGTGACAAGGAGTGGACTGTTGAGTCTGAGATGAAGCCTGGTTATACATAGAGTTAGAAAAAAGAGGCAAGATTGACTTCTAGAACCGAGACATCAGCGATTATGCTGTTGATTTTACATTATCTTTCGGTGTATTTCTAAGTCTAATAAATCCAATTAAAAATCGTTACCAGATTATTCACACTTCTTTCGCAGGTTCATCATTTTTTTGACTGATTCAATCCGCACTCAAACCATTTAATTTAGGATGATATGGACTATTAGTTATATGAATAGTATCTCATTCTTTGACGAACGTTACAAAGAGTCCGGATAAATGTAGAGGAAAAAAGTGGTTGATTCATTTTAAATGACTTTCCACGCCTGGAATATATTGTTTTTATTATCTATATTACACTTTGGATTCCTAACTATTAAGTTTAGCCTCTCCTATGAAATTTAAGAAATGTTCAACTACCAGTACAGAGTGTTGATTTTAGTTTATAAAAACCACTGTCCACACCATGATTTGGAAGATATGGCACAGCATGAATAAAGAAATGAAAAAAGAAATATCTTAACATCGTACTAAAAAAGGAAAGATAGTATTTTCTCGACTGAATGAAAATGTAGCCTAGTACTGGAAATAATTAAATAATTCAATTCAAGGAAATTAGCTACACAATGAAGAGAACACAACGAAAGGCGTGGGGCTCTCTTTTATACTCGATAACAGCATAAGTTCATTAAATATAATTTGGTATTCAATGTAATAGAGGGCTTCAATGTACAATTTCTAGAAAATTTTTAAATGAACTTAAGTTAAGGTGCAAAATATAAATGAGGTCGCGCCCCATGCTTTTCGTTGTGGTCTTGACATTTTGTGGCCAATTCCCTTCAATAGAATTTAAATATTTCCAGTACTAGTCTAAATTTTCATTCACTTGAGATATTATTATTTTGTCTTTTTTTTACGATGTTAAGATATTTCTTTTTTTAGATTATTAAATATTTTTTTAGAAAAGCAGGCTTAAAAATTATCTTTTTATTTTTTACTTTTTATTCCTAGTTAATAAATTGTTTTATAAAAAACAAGTTGTTTTACAAACATTTTGTTAACTAGGACTAAAAAAAACTAGCACTGTTTACTTAGAAAAATAAGACGCCAAGTTGTGGACTAGATTAGACGACTTTGATTGACCCGCGGGAGGAAAGTCAGAAGCTTTACCACTATTTTAACTCGATTCATATGATTGAGTGAATGGAGTGGTAACTATGTAGGGTAAAATGAAACCATGGATCCATGGAAAAGCGAGTTACAGAAAAGCATATAAAAACCAACGTATCATGTAATGGATCTTCCATCAACTGTGTGGACGAATTGAAACCCGGCTTCGGTATTTTTGTACCCTCAAATATAATGGCCGAAAAGACCTTCAGTTAAACGTCCTACATGACGCATATTATTCTACAACATCAATCTTTGTCCTAATCCCTCTTTTTCTTGTCTAACTTCTCCGTGACTCTCTTCGTCCTCACCTTTTCCTCGTTTCCCTTCCTCTCCAACCCCTCTCACTGCCGCTCCACGAATCGCTTCGGTCGCTTTAACTCTAAAAAAGTTACGTGTAAAAGAGCACGAGGTGGAGAGAAAACCTCTAAGCTCTGCGTTGATTTCCGCTGAACTTTGATGAAACGGTGGCCCTGAGTGAAAAAAATAAACAAATCGAAAAACATGGTTTTTGTGGGAGTGTGTCCCTTGGTCCGTCCAACGTTAAAACTGTTCCGTTTAAATGGAATGGGCTCGAGTGCAAGAGGGATTGGTTTAGAGGTCAGCGGTGTCTTCTTTGCTGCCTCTTCTCCTACCTCCGGGCGGTCATTAGTTTTTGTAGCTCGCGTGATTAAAACCTTTTCGCCGCGCCCCCGGTCGAACGGGCTTCCCTGGATCGATTCGGAAGGTTGGGGATGCTGAACAGGAATCGATGATCTTTGGTCGTTTTGTTTACCCGTTCTTTCCCTTATCTCCACCTCCTGCGTCTTCCAGGTTCGCTGTAGCAGACTTTTATTTATCCTGCCGAAAATACGGCTTTAAAATACGTTGACACTGCGAGGATGAATCGTGTATCAAGGTTAGCGCGGCTTGAGTGCTGTAATTATATAAATCTTAGCGGGTTTTGGCTTCATAGAGGTCCATAGCGTTGTCATCTTTAACGGATCGCCAGGACATAATACCTCTCTACAATGAATCCTCCGAAATAGCATTGAGAATCAGGAAGCCGGAGTAACGTGTTGGTTTGCGAATTGGTCAGGAAAGCCATTGGTCCTTGGTTCGATTCCCGGATTGAGTTGGGTTTTTCATGCTATTTCTGAGGATAAAAGATGTCAGTATTGGTGAAATTATTTCAAAAGCCAGAGCATTACCACAGACTAGGTGTTTCATGCCTCTTCTAAATCCCGTACCCCTTGGTCACCCATTGCCAAACTTTGTGCCCCTCAAAATAGGAAAATGTTCACCATTTTCAACTTCATACCGCCACTTTGAAGTTAATTCCAGTAGGACCGCTTGCAGGTAGTGACTGAAACTAAGTCAGAGCAAAGCATAATCAGATGAAGGCATATTCAGAACTTGGACCTGTCTCATGTAATAAAAATTTTCAGATTCTGTCATCAGTATTATTTGGAGATGATTCTTTTTCTTGATCTCTTTTTTGTATTAATATAAAGTTATTTTCCTGGAGCTTTTAGGTCATTAATTCATGTTTAATCTGTTCCTCTTTTGCCTACGTTTCGCATATTAGTTATGCTTCATCAGGGCTACAATGAAAATTAATATTTGTATTGTACAGTGGCGGAAAAAATTAACGCAAAACTCATTGGCGTCTGAATGCGGCGTACACGGAAACTAATTGAAATCGCTTTTCCTTCGGCAACTTGACAACAATGAGGCAGCATATGGAAACCGGGAATATTCAAACTCTCTATGAATGGATATAGATTTTACGCGTCATGTAAATGGTCATACTAATAAGGTTTACGTTCGCGACATCGTCTAGGAGTTATAAACGTGATGAGCTTGTTTCGACCCGCACTCAGTCGAGGTTCCGAAGTCGTAGTTGATTATGTAGAGATGCTTACCATATTATTTTTAGAGCTTTGGTCCGTTAAAAAAAATTTTCTTGATTGAAACTTAAGAAATATTACGATGAAAGCATTATTCGTTGGGACATAACATTTTTTTATTCTCCAGATCAAATTCACTTACAATAAAACGTATTTCCGCGTGCAGGGAATAGCTGTGGATGAACATCGTTTTAATAGGCCTTAAACTACTTCCGAGAAATATGATGCATTACAATTACCATATCCTGAGAATTTCAAGTTAAGTATAGGAAATCTGGTTGGATAGAATGGTTTCCATGTGGAGAAAATTTTTCTCTAAAAGTATTTCCAATACCTTAAAACCCTACGTAAGTTTCCGCCCTTGTTCATACAGGTTGTCTCAAACACTTAAATTTCTAAATTCCTCCTAACGTAATATTATTTACTTTCTGAAAACTACTTTCAAAAATCCAGAACATTTTATTTGATCCAGTTTTTACAGGAAACATAAGAATTCCCTTTTTTCGTTTTGTAGTAAGAACCACTGGACGCGGATTCCTCTTGATCGATGAAGTAGCCTAGAGGGAGAGCGTTCGTCTGCGACCAAGAATGCCTGGGGTTCAAATCCTGGCGTGGCCTCTTTTAGTGCCTTTATAATTAACCTTCGCGATGTGACTTTATTGCAGCCAAAACTTCGCAGGAATCCGCGGAAGGCCCAAGGAATGGAGATTCACCTCATCCATGAGTGTGTGAGTTATACACATATTCGGGCTTTGCAAAAGAATCAGAGCGGTCTCCTTGGTCGTCGAATGAGATGTTTACTTCCCATTCTCGGGTACTCGGCCCCACTTGATTTCTACGTCCTGTCAGTCGTATGATGCTCATATCCACTTATTCGCCAATTCACCACTCAATGAGAAGCTATTCATGAAGGAGGGAATAGACCGGTTCTCTGATTGTGTCAGTTACTCGATTTAGTGAACTTACCTGATGCTACATTCACCTTTAAATTACATCTGAAATGATTTAGTAAAGAGGGCAATTATTTTTATTAGGAATTAGAGTTTGGTTCTATCTGCCAAACTTGTAAATACCGATTACTTATCTGAGTGAGAGACCAAACAAGTGTGGAATTTTCTTCAAAATATCATTAAAACGGTATTTGAAAGTTTCCCAGTATTGTTTTCTAGGTTTGCTATAAGCAATACATTAACCGTATAGTTCAACAGTCCAACTTATAGGATGGAGGATAATACTTAAAGAATTAGGTAAATTAATGAATCACTTAAATACCTTGGGACATTCACAGTGAAAAATGTTTGGTTAAAATTATGCAGTTAAATTTTATGAGGAGCATTTTTATACCCATGCGTAAGTAATACTCCGACAAAAATGCATCGCGTATTTCCCCCTATGAAAGTGATAAAATACTAAAAATAATCTTTTTCATGTAGCGACTAAGCAGTGATTAGATATTTTCCCTACGGTCATTTGTATACTCCTCATAAATCCGCAGAGTAGTCAATGGAGTGCAAATTAGGAATGTGCACCATCAAATATTATACGATTGCTACGTTCCTAAAGAGTCTATTCCTCTTCTAATGTGCCGTAATATTATTGCTTCAATGGAAGTTAAAGTTGTGAGTGCTCCCACATGAAGATATTAACAGACTTTGTACAGGATCATAAATTTCATCTTTTAGTGGAAATGTATTTTAACGGATGTTGAAAAGGGACACTATAATGCTTTATTTAGAACGAGTGGAAAAGGTTAAAATGTATGCGTAATTCTCTCAATTTGAGTTATGTGTGCACATGATCACAGGAATTGATCATCGAGAAATATGCTGGTATTTACATAAAGAATGCGGATGTTAATTAGCCATATAATCAATCCATACCCCTCCATTCTCGATTTCCTGACTAAGTCTCTGTGACATGGAGTTGTCCGCATTTTGGTATCATCTTACTGGGTTCATTTTCCATTCTTCCTCCACGATTTTTCTCATTGCATCTTAATTTGGGGTTGTTTCGTTTGAGGGGGTCGAAAAACGTTTGTTTCTCGCATTTTTCTCATACTGAACTCTGCGCTCCCAGCAGCCCGCTCCATCTATGTTACATGATTTGTTTTGAACCATCTCCTAGATTTTTGACATTTGTGAACTCGTAAGTATTCCTAGTTGCGGGCGAAAAATGAATATTGATATACATTTGATTAAGCATAGTTCTTATTATAGCGGACATGAATTTAATGAATTTCGTTTGATAGTAGTAAGAAATAGGCTTTTTTTACTTTTAAACACCAAATAAAAGATCAGTGGGTGAAAGTTGAAGGCGCAAAACCTCTTCGGGTAATTTTTCGACTAATGTTTTTGCCTTTTACAAACCTACTATCCGATTCCTCCGTCTGGGAGAAAAATGAGGCATACTTAAAGGATAATAAGATCTTTCTTTCCTCCAAGAATTTTGGGAGAGGCCGCTAAAACTTTGAACAATATCTCGGCTTGCGCTGTCCGCTCTGCTTGTTCGTCTATCGACGCTCGTCTCAATGAAGTAGTCATGAGTAAACCTTGGCCAAGTTCCGGGTGGTGATGGTCGGGGTGGTTTATTGTTGTGAATAACGCACAGGTTTCAAATACTTGCTGCACCAGAAAGAAAAGGCTCGTCGCGCTTCGAAAAAAATCTGAAGCCCTCGTCGAATACTTTTAAGGGCGTAAGAGAAGTCAAATACCTCTTCTTTCCTGTGAGTTAAACGCCTGGCGTCCGAAACATTATCTATGGCAGAAAAGGTATCGCCCGCAACACAAAGGTAAAGTAAGCTCTTTCTAAAGGCATACTATTTCCCAAATCAATATAATGCGCCCTTCATACATTCCGATTTTGAATGGATTAGTATTGGTGGAGCTTTGTATCGACACGGGGAAACCTCTAGGAATCCTCAAGAGTCCTCCAAGATTGCTCGTTGCTTTAACTCAGACTAAAGGTAGCTGGCCTCCAAACCCATGCATGATGGGAACTAATGGCGTTTGATTGGAATGGTCTGGGCTGATAACGTGAAATTCTTGAACTACTTCTTTCTGTTTGTATTCCCGAGAGAGTAGTATGCTTTTTCCTATCCTATAGTTATTTTAAACGTTCGTAAACAATACCACCACTCATTTTAAAAGTAACTTAGTTCACAGTAACGCATGCGGACGCAAAAAAATTCACCAAAAGGATACGAAACATGATCTTAAAGTCGCCTTGACATAAGAAAGCTCAGTAGCTGTTACTGGGTTGCAAACCTGAATCGCAATCATGGTTCTTCATAATAACATTGTTCGAGTACGCTCATGATTTCGAAAACGTGATCGTCATCAAGAAAGATCGGGTGCTATATAGCAGTGGAGTGCGCTCCCAGGACCTTGTGCATTGCCCTACCAATGCGGCTTGCCTTTTGGATGACAATAATGACCATAAGAAGAAAAGAACCGTGATCCCACCCCTAGTCGAGACATTTTTGAGTTTTTCATTCAATTTCTGGTCAAGTCAAATTATTTTTATTCGGCAAATTTTATCTCTTTTGTATTTAAAAAATTTCATATTATCAGCCAGTCATTGCAGCTACACATTACATTCATTCATATCGCCAATATGAGGAAATTTATATAAAAACTCATTTGCGTTCATTAAAAATCGAACACGGACCACTCTTTAGCTATCCAAATACATCTGACAGCTACAACATTAACGTTACCTATTAATTTATTTCATTAATGATATTCTACTCCAAACTGAAGTCTTTTAAAAGGCTCTTTGTTAATGTCATATGTGCGGCGAATTTATAGCTAAGCATATAAGATATTATGCAATCATCCATATGTTATCCATAACTACACCTAATTTGGGTAAACTTTTCTGAATTTTTAGTCGTATATCCTGCATTTACTAGATAAAGCTTAACAGTGGACAGCTCGTCATCAAGCTTCCTGTGTTAAGATGAAAGAAATATCGGGTAAATATGCCTAGATTATTCGGTATCGATGCGAGCACATTTATTTTGATTTCGTGAAATTATATACATTTACGTATGTTTTCATAGTTTAATCCCATTCTGACGAGCTAAGGACGGATTTATATTGGGACAAGAACGATTCATTAATAAATATCCATTTTGAATTTAATAAATATCCGTTAAAGGAACTTCGTCAGTCTAAAAATGGAAAGTCGTGAAAAATTACATCACGTAGGCTATACTTATTTCACTTAAATCTTTTTTGTATCGACATTTGGTGCGGATAAATCTCATTTATATCATTTAGGTGAAACAGATGCAGTACGCGTCATTCAAAAAGACCCACGGAAAGTCGACCGCAATAAATATCCCTTGGTGGTAGAAGATGAAGATTTTAGCATATAGTATACTGAATTGGGTGGGATAGTGAATATTTTTTATAATCAGTCTTTCTGTATAAATGATATCATTCGACGTAAGAACCATGCTGAAACAAATACAGCGATGCACCACGACTGAACGTGCGAATAATGTGAGACGAAAGCTCAAAAATTAGGCGACTGATGACTAAGTTATAGGCTCCGACAAATGTGAGCTGCAAGGCGGATTTCAAATATTTGCGGTAGACGATGTTTTCCTCAGTGTTGCCAGTCTTTGGAGTGTGTACTGCTCCTAGAAGTTCCCAAAAATTCCGCATTCTGGCGCGCGAAAAATTTTGCGTTAATTTCTTCCGCCACTGTACATAAATTGAATTCATTTTACAATTTAGGTATTTAGATTTTTTAAAAATATGTTTACTATTGATTTTTGTTATTTCCTCAGAGAGTTCCTTTTGAATGAATTTTTTTGATACCTTCGTTGCTATTTATTATTTTTTGGTCAAATGTTATAAATTTAGGAGTTGAAAATCGAAATAAAATTAAGTGTTGTTAAATAAAATCAAATTATGATAAATTTTACTTAATTTGGTGAAGTCTGTTCTTTTATTGCAGGATGTTTTGTTTTTTGTGATGTGTATCATTTCTTTAAATAATCTTTTGGATAGATTGGTCTCTATATCTTTTACTTTTGTTTTGTGGAAATTATATGAGTGGTTATTTTTGATTTCATGATCTGCTAGTGCACATAATTGATTTTTGGATTTTATTGAACTTTTATGTCGGGAGATTGTATTTTTTAGATATTGGGATGTTTGGCGTATATACATGTTATCACAATCATCACACGGTATTGAATAAACTACTCTACTTTTTAGTTCTTTAGGAGTTTCAGATTTGAATTTTCATTGTAGCCCTGATGAAGCATAATAAATATGCGAAACGTTGGCAAAAGAGGAACAGATTAAACATTAATTAATCACCTAAAAGCTCCTAGAAAATAACTTTATATTATTTGGAGACTCATGATCTGTGTGTACAGGGTGCAATGAGTTACATTGTTTTTTTATTTCTATTTCCAATTAAGTTCTATTATTGGGGCCTAAAGTACCTAGTCGTGCGATATGGAACTAGTGCATAACCGATACCAAACCACCATTGGAGAATTTTCACAAATAGTCGATATTTCCTTTTTAAAAATGAGTCAGAGGGCGCCCTGTACAGAACTTTTTGATCGAATCGTATTGATCTGTATTATATCCATTGTTTCGACGTGTCTGACGTAAACAATATCATTCATCTCCTCTGTATCAAGGTAGAGAAGTGTGAAATTTGACAGCAAAATTGCCTTCTAACTCTCATGATATGCGTGGATCGATAATTTGTGCATGCTTCATAATCTCGCGGAAGTTTTTCCGTAAAATTGATATTTCAAATACTACCATTTTTCCGTGAAAATAACGTTGATTTACTCCTCGTCCCCAATGGGCAAAGAAAAACATCCACGCGGAGGAGCGCGTGTTTTTTCAAGCCAGTTTAGGATTTATGGTTCAGGTCTTGACACCACACGGTTTATCTGTGAAAGTTTTTCGAACTCTAGGTTGAAATATAAACAGCCAATTTTTGTGTATAAAATCGTGAAAATAGAGGAACCTGGAGTTTATGGATACATCGTTGTGTGAGAATAGTTACATATATTTGTGAATTCTTCTCTCATTTTTATATTCCTACTGTTTCTCCTCTCATTCTCTTTTGCCCCGGACTTTGGTTTTCCGCTCAATCGTCAAAAATTGGGAATGTGTAATTTTTTTAACTGATCTATAGAAAATCTTACAATATTAAGTACTTATATTAAAGGAATTTAATGTCTATAGGCAAAACACTCGGCCGTGTAATTGTATACGTACAGAATACTACCTACCGACAGGATGTTTTGATGCATTGCTCGCATCATTTCACTCATCATGATTCGTGCGCGCTGATGCGTTCCGATCGGTGCTTACTTCAACACCTAGAACAGAAAGGTCCCCATTATGTTCCGCCTAGAGGCGGTCTAGTCTCAATTTATTCGGTCTCCACCCTCTACTCGATGGTGATGACCACGTCTTCTCCATCCTCGGGTGTTTTCGAAAGCGGTCCGTGATGTGCCCGCTTTGTGTTGCGCGATGGGTTGCGTACGCCCTGCGTTTGTCGGCTGGGAATCCTGCGCAGTGAGGTGCGGGCCCATTGTTTGAATACGGGCGGTCCGTTTCGTTTGTTGTCCTTTTTGACGTCCCCGACGCCCGGTGCCGTATTCCCACACCGCGTCATTTCTCCGGGAGGATGATTTTAACCATTGCGGTGGGATTTTAATCCGGAAAAAAAGGTTCGTTTCGCGTGTTTTGCCAGTGAGGTCGATCAGGCGGACACAGTCGGGCGACCGCGTAACTCGTGGAGATTGTGTGACGCCTACGGCCGTGGTGAAGTCGTAGCAAAACTTGTCGGCATTCGCGAGTGGAGAGTTTTTGGGTCGGTGGGGATGAGGATTTCAGGCTTTATGAGCGAGCGGAGAGGTACTTTGGTAGCGGAACATGGCGGACATTTTGAGGAAGGCTTGTCAGTAGAAAAGCCCATTGCCCACGAACTGGTTCCGATAGGGGAATAAGGTAGTCACCCGGTGTGACTACCAGGGTGCCCAAGTTCTCTAGTCATGTTTGTTTTGTTTGCCTACGTGTTATATCATGTTGACCTCTATTTTTTTATCAACTTCTTTTTACGGATCCTGCTCTGTTGGAACCCTAGCCCTTTAATCCCACCTATACGTATGATTTTCCACTATACCCAATTAAGTCGATAAATGCTTAACGGTTTTACGGAAGCACCCACATGGTTTCATTGCTATTTACTAATGCTACTTACTTCCCTTTAGTATTCATGGTGAAAATATTCATTGTTAATTGTTCGCTCGTAGCTCCTCTTTTAATTAGAAAATTTGCTGCTTTTTTCTTCACATCCTTGTTTTAATATTATTCTTTATTCCTTTTCAGGTATGTTTGCTTCTTTAGTTCTTGTTTTATCGTGGCTGATTGGATGGTACCTCAATATAAACCCACTCTGTTCCTGGAAGATCTCATCAATCCGTTTGTAAGCCTGTTTTTCATCTGTTGAAGAAGAATTACCTATCAAATTCTTTTAGTCGTGTTGTTATTACTTTCGTATTTACCTCGTTACTGTCCCGTTCCTTTCTTCTCACGCCTGCCCCTATCTAAAGTTTCTAACCAGCCCCAAATCCTTTATTTTTTGTCCTCAGTCATAGCTCGCCATATTTTCGTTGTGATTCACAATTAAGAGAAACTATCGCTCTATACTATTTTTGACATTCAAACTCTGTATCAGCATATGATACTTCTAAAATTCACTTGGCAAGGTGTTGTCGTGCTTTCGTGATAATAGTCATACGTTAATGCGCAAATCTGTCGCCTCATGGTGATTAATCAATCCGTCACTCAGTAGTTTCCCGAGAAATGGATTCAATCGTGCTAAACTAATGTCTGTATGATTTAGAGGATATATTTTTCACCTACGCATACGTGTTCGCGTATCTGTCACTGGACTTAGGAGGAAGCAGTATATTCAGGTGAAGCGTAGTCAGTTCGAATTCGTAGTCAGAGACGTAACTTAATGTAACTTATTGATACTTAAAATGAATAAATAAACCCTTCGTTCCGATATATCGGCATCCTCGGAAAATACCCAGGGTTCCGATGCCTTGGCTAATATAGAAAGGTCTTTTCTTAAACTTGATCCAAAAATAATGCTGTTTTTCTCTCGCTATTTCTTATATAAGCAGGATTTTGTTGTGATCGTCTTAAATAATTCAGCATTCGGCTCTAGAGTACGAAGAGGACTTCCAAGCAAATATTTAAGTACATAGTTGAAATTTTGAAAATTTATAGCTTGCTTTCTGATAGTGTAAAGGAGTTAGGCCATGGTAGAGAAAGGGTTAAACTTGGGAGTTCTCAGAGTTTAATTGGAAATTACAAATATGATTTCGCGTCGAACGTCAACGTTTAGCGATGGTGATCTCAGTTTTTCGGCCGTAATGTAAACTGTAACTGAGAAAAACTCCAAAATTAGTTTCATTTCAAACTTTCGACCTCATTTCAGTCTCCAGATTCACTCTCCATCTCCATCTCGCTCTCTCCTTGTCGCTATCGCGTACGCGTCACTCGTGCACGTGTCTCCCGCAGCGATACGTGCGGGCACCGCCAGCCCCAGTAGCCCCGTCCTCCATCGCATTCCCCCACGCACGAATTTCATTTAGCGGTCCAGCGTGCCCGCGTCGTGTCCCGGTCGTGCGCACACCCGTGGAGGTGAGCGGGTGGAACGCTTATGCACGTCTTCCCTCCATTCCATCAGGGTCACCTCCCGTGATCGTCCGGGCACCACTCGAGTAGAGCACAACCCCTCGGGCCGGCTGACCCACAAATAAAATGAAGAAGAGGCGGTTGGGTCCGGCCAAGAGAGGCAGGCAGAAATAGAGAGACGAATAAGGAGCCTACACTATTCATTCCGCGAGGCATGTCACCCCCGGAGCACTTAAAGCGTCCGGACTCCCCGCATCGCCCGTCCTTCTATCTTTCCATCTCTACCCTCCCTCTGCCCCTATTATCTCCCTGCCTCTCCCTTGTTTCCTCTCTTCCTACTGCGTCTCTCTCTTGAAATGGCGGAACCCGAAATCTCGTACCATCGGACCTCTCCATTAAAGTGGTTGTGTACAGCTTAGAATATATTAACTAATCACTCTTTCACGGCTCTCTTCTCTGCTAAGGGCCATTAACCCTTTGACTGCGTAAATAGTCTGAAATACAGCTCTCCCTAGGCGTAATCGTTTTCTAAATTTTTTAGTAATTTTATTAATTTTCACTTTTTATTGTTAAAAAAATGTATAATGAGTAATTTTCATTATTTTCCTTTCAAATACAAATTAATGGACGGTTTGTACTTAAAGTCTTAAAACTTTTTGTTTTTAATGTATGGTGTCTGGGTGTAGAACTATACTTCGAATCGCCAATAGACGATGGGAGCATTAAAAGGATTAAAAGCCATTCAAGTCAATTTAGAATGCAAGTTCGATCGCCAAACGGGAATATCTGCTGTCAGTATATTTATTTACCGTAATTTTCTTTCTATAAATGCTGTTTGGGGCTGTAAAATCTTGTTTAAATCGGACCAATGGATAGTATCGTAAGATAAAATACTCGCAAAAAAGATGGTCAAAATGAAATGTGTCGTATTACTCTCCTCTCAATGTTTTGATAAGTACGCCTCTTTGTATAGTTATTTAACGAATTGATAAGTACGTTTCTGTGGTATCATAGTTATCGATTTAGTATCAAGTGAGCGTTTCGAATAGTATGCTCTCACAAGGTATAATTGCTACTCGGGCTTTGACTGCCTAATTACGCCCGTGGTCTACCTGCCGTCAAAAATTGATTGTTTTAATGTTCACTGTACAAATCTTTTTACCTATTACTGCGACTTCCAAGCTGTTTCGAATTGCATACACCTTTTTCTCCATTTCATATAAGTTGTTACCCTTATAGTGGCAAAATTTTATTATTTACTATCTCATCAATTGTATGTAGCTCATTCCAAATGAGATAGGCAGTTGATACATCAAAATTAGCTTACGTATGTTTTAAAAGGTTTCGTATATGCTTAAAATGGCCTACCCGAAATCATAAGGATGCTACAGATACCATGAAAATACAGAAGTTATCAACTTTTTACGGGTAGGTCACTCTCATCCTGGACGTTTCTGGCAATACTCCCTCTAACTTGGTGCTAAGTCAGCGGTTTCCATCACATGCTGCTCACTCAGCACGAAGTTGGAGGAGGTACTGCCTGAAAATTTCCACGACGAAAGAAACCTATTCGTGAAGAGTTGGTATCTTCGTATTTCTGTATTCCATTATCTCGCTCATTCAAAATTTTGAGCTACCATTACCGTTCTCGAGGGAGTCTTTTTGTTCCGGAACGGCAAACCTTCTCTTTCAGTCCTCTTTCTCTCCTCCCACTTTATCTCAGACTTCCTATTCTAGCCTGCGCACTCGAGGACGTCGCTTCCCTTGTCCCCTCGAGCATCGTTGCTTGCTGCTTTCTACCGATCGGTTTCCGTACGCTCTTTGGGTCCATGGCAGGAGGCTGTGGATGTTTTTCGGGGCTTTAGACTAGAGGAGAGGAGGGACTGAACCGTGGAAGAGGAAAGGATAAAAAAAGAAGGGAAAAATAAAACTCTTGGAAGAAGAAGAGGTGGCTGCAGTAGGGAGTATTGGTGGGTGGTAGTCTTCGGTGGGGGTAAGGAAGGGGGGGGGGGGTGGAGGTGAGGTCGTGTTGGGAGGTGGAGTTGCCGGAGTGTAATGGAGTAAGGAAGGAAGGATTGCTGCGGGACTTGCCGTGGCGTTTTCGAGGTGGGTTTCTCTGTTGAGGAGGGGCGGGGGTGATGTTGAGTCCGAAAACGGTTCAGCGAGTCTTGAGGTGGGAGAGAGTAGATGGAAGTGTGGGGTTCTACAGTTAAGGTGAGTGTGAGAGGTTGAAGAAAAGAGGAAAGTTGTGGGGGAACGAACATTTTAAGTCCAGTTCTCGTTGAACGCCTGAACTTAAGTATATAATGAACTTTATTTGATGCGAATTGATGTTAATAAATTTCAAAATTACTTGGTACTTTTTCACAGATTTTTATTCTCGATCGACAGGTTTCGTCGCGTAGGCGATATCATCAGGTGAGCATTATCGCCTATGCGACGAAACTGGTCGACCAAGGATAAAAATCTGCGAAAAAGTACCGAGTAATTTTGAAATTTATTAAAATGGATTTTCACAAGGTGAAGCCTGTCACTATCGAATTAATGAATTGATTTTGACCACTTTATATATATCTGCACAATTTTTATGGAGGATTGGTCTTGGGAAATTAATATAATTGTATCTTGCTAACGCTTCGCAGATTTATTTCTGCATCGTGTGGGCTTGAGAATAATTATCGATTTTAGTTCATGAACGGTATGTTCATGGTCAGAGCAAGTTGATATAATGTAATTAAATGAAACATATTTGTAATCATTCTTAAGCCCTGGTGGTGAATTATGCATGCGAAACGTTGTTAAGAGACGAATTTATTCATTTCCCACGACTAATCCTCCATTAACATTATGTTGACAAACAAAATTAATATTTTTAGCTGTGATGGATTGTAAATACATTACTAATTGTGAAATGAAAGGCAAATCGTGAAGTCCACACTTAAGGTTTTATACCTATTTATTCTTTTATTACTGAGGTATTGTGCATGTCAAGGCAGATTTAGATGGTAGGTAGTAAAAATATGCTAGATTTTTTCGTTTGCGGGGACTTTATCCGCCAATTATATTTCTCTCTTAATCTCAGCTTACGTCCTACCCTTCCTCTTCTTACCCGCAAAGCCTATTCTTTTTCTTCCCCTTTCTCGCTTACCCAGCTTCCACTCCTGTATCACGGCCTTAAGAAACCCTACGCCCCTAATTTGCCCTGCCACTCAGCCTCTTTGCCTTATCCTAATCTCATCGAGATGTTTCCTTTCCTCACCAATTATACCGACCACTTTATCCTTTTCTGTCCTCTGCACCTACTTCATCCTGCTCCACACCCACATCTCGAACGCCTGGTGCCTCTTCTTGTCTTCTTTGTCTTCTTATCTCAGAGTATACGTCTCTTCCTCCAGACTATTACCTAATGTTTAATCAATTATTAAAGATTTCCAAAGTCATTATTTTATTTCATAATTATTTAGGGTTAAACTACTTATATGTGTCTAAATAAATATTAAATGTCAAGTAGGGACTTTATGAAGATCTTATTACATTACTATTAAGATCGTAACGTAACTTACGCGTGACGGTTCAACAACAGCATGGAGTCTAAGATTTTTCTTAGCGCGCGTAGGAAATGCAACTCAGTAGGTGGCAATCGTTCATTTCCTAAGCTCTGTCGTTTTGTTCCTTAAGGATAAGCTCTCCTGGTGACTTTGCATGCGCCACCCTTGTCGAGAAAGGAAAATGTGAAAATTTATATTACATAAAGTCAATTTTCATTGGGGTGGTTTGCGAACTGCCATATCCACACGACTGATTGATTGCGATTTTTAAAATTGGAACCTTTTCTGGACATTTACCCGTACGAAATTGTCAATTCTTAAGTGTAGAGCATTGTAGAAACGAAAATACCATTGATCATTATCTTAACGAACCAGTATACTCATTTGTTGGTTTGACGACGCGGACGATAGCAGCATTAGCTGAAGTCGCATGTTATTTCTAAGCTATGTTTAATGGGGATGGGTCTGAAGTGTTGCTAGGAGATTTGCCGTTGTGTTTGGAGGCAGGGCTTCTGGGGGATGTTAAGTCCTAAAACGGTTCAGTGCCTCCAAAGGTGGTCGACAGGAGATAGGGTGAGGTTTGTACAGTTTCGGGAGAGTGGGAAGAGGAAGGAGAGCAGAAATAAACCTTCAAGCTACGTTGAAATGGAACTGAAAAACGTAACTTTAAACGGTTGAATATGAACACGGTAAATGAGACGAATTGTATCCGCGATGTGCATTGACAAATAAATTAAGGAGATGTTCCACGTTAATCTCTGTCTCTTGGTCATGTCGAAAAGTGTTAAGTACTTCAGTTAATAAATTAGAAGCAATTTTATTGAGTACTTAATCGCGTGTTGTGGCGTGATATGCAAGTGTTATTAGTCTTTAGTATTTCAGTTCTTGACTTGCCATTATTAATTTTAAGGTTTGAATTTTAGAAATGGAAGCGCTTCTTATGGTTTTCTAGCGACCACATTACTACAAAAGAATGGACCTCTATTTTTAAACATGGAACCATAATCTGACAATGTGCGCTATAGAGGCAAAAATCCCATAGGTCCGCTCAGCGAGATGGGTTCTCTTACTGTTTGGTTTAATAAGGTCTTCCTTTTTCCTTTTTATCACCTTTTTTGGGCAGCGTTCTTACATTCCCTCTTATACGCCACTGGTGCTCGCAGGGTAATATGTAGATGTAAAAGACCCTGGCGATTGCAGCCTTTATTAAGGTGGTTAGAATGTATTTCGTTTACGTACAAATTTTCATGAAACTATTCATTCCTCTGCTCTTCAGTAATATGTGTTGATAAAAGCGATAAAAATTGCATGTTAACGATTAGGTGTCTTGGCAAATTAATGCTATTGTAACACGAAGCCTTAACATATGGTCGGCCCCGGTGGCGACGGGGTAAAGTCCTAACCTGCCCATCCGAGGGTCGCGGGTTCGAGTCTCGCCTGAGTGCTTTTTCACCACTCAGGACTTGGGTATTATTGTTCGTCTGTTGTTAATGTTAATCATCTGATGTAAAAGGCCTCAAAAGTGCTGTTTTTGGGATTGTGAAAATAAATAAATAAAATAAATATATTTCGAAATAATTCGATGACATGTGGACAGGTTTTCTGCAATTCGCGAAAACATACGCTTTATATTATTATATTGGCTCCTAATAAATATTAAGGTATCGCACCGAACAAAAACACGCATTTATATACCGGTTTTGCTTGATTTTCAAGTTCCGCGCCGTAAACCGAAGTTGTCAACAATGGTTTAATTGAGATGAAAATTAAAAATATAATTCTGGCGTCACGTATATTTCAACTCGTATGGTTATGTCCAACGTATTAATATATGCACTCAAGTGAAGTGTGGTTCAAGAATAGTTTTCAACTTACACGGAATTGTACCAAAATGTTCACTTAACGTCTCACGATTCGCTCTCCAACCACCTTTAAGTTACGTCTCGCTCGTGAGTTATGTTCTATGTGAAGGGGCGTGTGGGCTTGCTTCGTAGACTTGCCGTGGTGTTTTCGAGGCGGGTTTGCTGGGGGCAGAGAGGTTTTTGAGTCCAAAAACGGTTCAGCAAATCCAAAGGTACAGGGGACAGGGGATAGAGAGGTGGGAAGTTGGCGGGGGTGGGTGGGGGGAGGGCGGGGAGGGTTGTACAGTTCTTGGTGTGGGGGTGAGAGAGGTTTGCGGAGGAAGGAGACGATTCGGGGATGAAACCTTTGGGGCGGAGTTGTGTAAGTTGCCATTGAGTTTGTGCGCCAGTGTGTGTGTGTGTGTGTGTGCGCTACTGCTGCTGGGAGTGGAAGCGAGGCGTTCCCCTCTTAAGATGTCCGGAGTGGAGAGGAGCCGAGAGAAAGGGAGAGGGGAGGGGTGGGGTGGTGGCGAGAAGGGATGGAGGAGGGCAAATTGTCTTAATGCGAGCGGCGCGGTTGGACATTCCCTCCCTCTCCACCCCCCGCCCCGCCCCACTCACTCTCTCCCCCGTTTCAATTGCCTCGTTCGTTCCTTCCAACCCATCTCACCCTTTCTCCTCCATCTTCCCAAGTCCCTTTTACGAAGACCTTCCTCCCTCTCTCTCTCCTTCTTCATGGCATCTCCCGTTTTCCACCTTTCGTTATCTCTCTCTCTCTCCCTCCCTTTCTATCTCTCTTCACTTCCTTCAGAATCGTGCGATATTCCAATTCCCGTATCGAGGGAACAATATTCTCGGTTTTGGTGTTCAACTCGTACAAGTTCTTAGTATCCATTCTTAATGAAAGAGATGGTTTCCGGTGTAACTTAGTGGAATAGCTTCATGATTATACATTTAAACACTTTGGAATTTCCAGATGAGAATTTTGTTTTTACGACTTATGTTTATGGGACATCATCAGGCAGGATGTTGTCGCACAGCGACGAAACGTAGGTGTACAAATAAAATTCTATTGTGGAAGTTACTAATTGTTTAAATCTATAATTACCCATTCTTAGTTGAAATCTTACTAAATACCTCTGCATACTTTCATACGTATTTTTTCGTAGTTGTACGACGATGCATTTCGCCCACTGAGGGTATCATCTGGTTCATAGCAATATTCAGATTTTGTTTATTTTTTACCTACATATTCTGGATATTTTGTACCTGATGATGCCGTAAGTCGGCAAATAGCTATCGTAAAAATAAAAAAAGATACAGAAATGTACTTGTACTCTGATTTCAATTGTGAATTCACTAACAAATTACGATGTTAATTTCGCAATGTAAAATAAACTCCCCATGAGGGTCCATAACTCTTGAGGGTGTAAGAAATCTCATCAGCAATATTTTACCTATCTCATATTGTTTATTATTGATTAACATTATGTATAAATGATAAATAGATTGGTTAGTTATTACTTATGAATATCATACACGATTTCCAAAAAGTTAAATTATATTAATCGGTAACGTAAAGTTTGCCCATGTGTCGAGACTTAAGAGTCATCCTGTATTTTCGGGAGGGCAGGAATCTAATGGCAGGATAACTATCTCTTCGCCTATTCAAAGGTTTTTCGTTTCGCTTAATCTGTAAGACGTCGTATTCAAATCGTGCAAACACATAGAATCGCATCGTTTTGCTTTCAAATATCATATTTTATTGCATTTTTTATCGTATTCACGTCAGTCAGTCAGTAATCAAGTTTCGAAGCATACTATCATTCATGCCTGGAAATCTGTTTTGCCGCATTGCTTGTTTGCTTCACAGTATATTGCCTGATGTATTCACAGAATTAATTGAAATTCGTTTCAAGATTTCTCTCTCACTCCATATGGAAATGTTGCCTATGTGTCGAGACTTAGAGACACTTGTATTTTGATAATTTCGTAGAATGAGGGCATCATTCTTAGTGGAATTAATGGTTTCAGGCGTAACTTTGTGGGATAACTTCATGATTATAGTTTTAAAAACTTTGTTATTTCCTCATGAGAATTTTACTTTAACGACCTAGGTTTCGTCGCTGTGCTACATCATCAGGTAGGATGAAACCTAGGTCGTTAATATGAAACCTCACGTGGAAGTTGAAAAGTGTTTAAATCTATGGTTACCCATTCTTAGTTGAAATATTACTATATACCTTTGCATACTTATATCGTATTTTTTCGCATTGGGACGACGACCTCTTACGAACACTGAGAGCATCATCTGGTAAATAAAAAATATTGAGAGATTGTTTATTAATATTTTATATTTTTAACCACATATTGTGGATATTTTGTACCTGATGATGCCGTAGTTCGGCAAATTTGCGCAGTACAAACGATAGAAATGTACAGAAAAGTCCTGGTACCCTTATTTCAATTGTGAATACACTAACGAATTACAATGTTAATTTCGCAACGTTAAATACCGGAGGTCCCTAAACTTAGAGGGTGTAAGAAATCTCATCAGCCATATTTTACCTATCTCTTATTATTTATTATTAATTAAAATCGTGTATGATTGATAAATCAATTCGTGAGTTGATAGTTATGAATATCATAGTCCATTTCCACAAAATTAAAATAATAAATTATATTTATCGGTAGCGTAAATTTTGCTTATGTGTCGAGACTAAGAGGCATCCTATATTTTAATGATAAATTATGTACGGGTTAAGAACAATCCAGTACCCCTCCCTGGTTAGTGCTTCCATTGCCAGCGTTTCGAAGCGTGACTCCGCTATCATTTTCAGGGTAACACCTTGTGTTGTCCTCTATATTTTTGGCATTTGTCTGAGTATCCTTACTTATTCATGCCTGGAAATCTTCTGTTTTGCAGCATTTCTTGTTTTATTCAGAATATATTGCCCGATATATACACGGAATTAATTGAAATTCGAAACATGGGGTGCACGAATCTAATGGCAAGAATACTATCTCGTCGCCGGTTCAAAGGTTTTTCGTTTCGCTTAATCTGTAAGGCATCGCATTATAATCGTGCGAACACCTAGTATCGCACCATGTTGCTTCCAAATCTCATATTTTTTGCCTGTTTTATCGTATTCACGCCAGATATAGAATCATGTGGCAAGCAAATTTATCGGAAATAGCTGGATATTCCTCAGCGATGTATCTTATAGCCCAGCGGTACGGTATTTCACTGCGATTCGTCATGAATATCGTATCTTGCCTTCGATGTATTGCAATATCGCGCATAGAGCACCTTTTACCCCCTCTCAGTGTACGCTCCATTCCCTCTCGGCTTGCCCTTATGGTCCTTTTATGCCGGTCCCTTCGCATCAGGGGCCTCCCGTTTTCGTAAAAGGCGTTGGCCCCCCGAACCGGCGCCCTATACCGCCTTAGGTGGGTACTTTCTCTGCTTCAATCTGATCGGGAGAGAGGGGATCTACGAGAGCGTAAAAGTGCAAGCAGCGGTAAGCACCATCTCTCCCTTTCTTTCTTACTTCTCCCCCTCCACCCCATACTCGCGTCGGCCGTGTCGGATAGAATGGCCTCGATCCCACCGCTACTGTGGTTCACCCGTGCGAGGTAGAGATTGTTCCCCGGTAGCGGGGAAAAAAAAACTCTTTTTCCCTCAGCCCGCCCTCCCCTAAAGAGTAAAAGAAGGGTCCCTTTTGTTTTTTCATGTGTTTCGCCGGAATAAAAATAAAAAAAAACTTCGTCCCCCCACCCCTTCTGTCGCATTCGAGCGATAAGCTCCGTACGTAAATGACGTAGAGATACTTTATTGGCGTTCTTGAGTCTTCTCTACCGCTCCTAATCGACGAACTGCGCCACGCTACGGTGGGGTCGTACAGCTCTTGGTTTAACGTCACGTTTTTTCTCCTCTCTCCGGGTAGCTGGGGTTAAATAATGATAAAGTTTGATGACTGGAACTCAAGTGAGACTCGCGTAAAAGCGCGTCTTTCGTTTGCGGAGGAAAAGTGCTGAAAAGTCTACCCGTACGAAATTCGCTGAACGTGATGTGGAATAAGCCGTGTTTACGCGTGAAGTAATGCATGGCTAGATGTAACCACTAGCCCGTTTCTGTGCAGTACTATACTGAAAGTGGGGAAGAGGGCGACAGATTGGTGTGGTTTCTTGTTGATGCCATTAAGGTAGTTTGAGCGAAATATCATTTCGCTTAGAAATCAATGAATTTGATCTAATTTTAAAGATAAATATCTCACTCTTTTAGTGACATCAAAAATTTAACCCCATACCCCATTACTTTCCCAGATATTTGCCAAAACATACCAGTCCTTTTACATGCGAAATAGAACTTGTATGCACCCTATAGAAGGCTTATTTTAAAAAAAAATTAGGAATTTCTAACTCGTTAATCTCGTCAAAAAACTTACAGTGTATAGTTTGCATGTTTTATTAACTATTTTGGAAAATTAATCATATTGTCATTTTTTCACCGCTGTAAATTCTTCGGGAGTACCAAAACCTTCCTTTTTGAAGAAGTTTCAAACATACCGCGCGAAAAACAATGTCTCAAGCTAAAGACTTATTTAGATATTTTCATTTAATTACTTACAATTTCTACCATGAAAACATCTTATCGCACCATTAATAATGCAATATTTAATGTATGTGTCCCACTGCTGGTGAAATCAAAATGTGTAACTCGAATATGGTCTCTATTATGATTAGGAAACTATCTCGCTCTAACTACCTTAAAGCTTACTCTTCTCAGTACGACGGTGAAGTGTTGCGTTCTCTTGCTTTCTCTCTATCAGGTTTTAATATTTCGCCGGTTTTGATTTGATCTTTTTCTTTTGCAAGTACTTCATATAATTCATGCATTGTTTACACGAGGGTATCTTGGAGACTGTAGAAGAAAATACAGCCTAACTTCTCGCTCTTACAAATTTTAAATGTTTAAAACTAAATTCTACATACTATTGAAAAGCGTTGTGTCAAAATTGATATGATATGGACAGTATTTTGCGGGATTCTTGTTCTAACGAGGTTCGTACAAATACCTTACCCAAATCATTTCAGTCGTAATATTTGTTTGGGAATTATTTATTTCAAAGCCATTCTCTTCAGATTTCCTCGAAGAAGACGAATAATTTACTTACGTTTGCAGTTTTCTGCTTTTCTAAAACTTATTGTTGAACCATATTTCTGACGTAATTAGATATGTTTTCGATCGTAGGATATGATGATATTTTTTATTTCTCCTTAATGTGTATAATTTTGGGTTAATCCGACTGTTGTTCGCTGTGTTATGTTAGTTGAGAAAAAAAAACAAGAACTGATCTCTCCCTTATAAATCTTTCTTCGGGCGATAGTCGAGTCTCGAGAGAAAAAGTTTATTGATTTTCGAAGGACGTTTCCACAAAAAATGGAGCAGAAAAAGGGGCGTATTTTATCGCCCCTCAACGGAGTGCACTCCAAAGCCATGTATTCTGAACTTTCAATTATAATATGTCATTTACGCGGGACCTTTGGATGGCGCCACTTCAAATCGGGCCCTTGACCGCAATCAGCAGCGTCGAAGTCTGTCGTTCTGGTGCACGCCCGTCGTGGCCCTCGGTTTTTTTCGTTCCATGGCGCGCCCTCCAAGCACAGAAGGCGTATTGTGTCAGTCCATCGACTTTTCCTCCGTCCTCCAGATCGTTTTTTTACCAATACTCCGGCTCTTTTGTTTCTCTTTCTCTCCCTTTACTACACTTCCTCACTGCAGACGTGGATTGATAAAACGGATGGAGAGAATTATCGATTAAGAAGACCTTGGAAGAGGTAGGGGGAAATAATTGTGATGGAAAAACCGCAGGAAAAAAAGGCGTGTTGGGACCGTTGTGAAATCCTGTGGTCTTAAAAGATAACAATAATGGAAGGAGTCGTTAATGGAAAGAATTCTTCCGGTATAACAGTGATGGGATAGATCAAACAAATCTGAGGGATGATGAAATGAGATGCATAAAGGTAGTGAGTCATTACCTGAAAGGAAAGTGGAGCTGCAACGAATTCAGATTAAAACATGGGAAATAAAAGACTTAGTTCTACTCCACTTTTTTAATTCCTAAAAACCGACCATGGTTTCGGCACTCTGAACCACTATCAAGGCGTTTTTCTTTTTGGTAGCCAGGTTTGTTTATGCAAAATCGGAAATCTGGGGAAATTCATGGTGTGAAATGGAACGAAGTCTTATATTTACTATGCTTGAGACGTGAGTGTACCTCTTAGTGAAGCCTGAGACATTCTCTTCTGTTCTGATTGACGGCTGCTAACGACGATGAGGTAGACACGAATTTTTCAGAGAGTAAATTTGTTTTGGAATTATCCGTGTCCGTGGGGCAGATCAGAACGATGTCGGACTATGACAAAGGCATTCGTAGTTGGGACCTGGAAAGAGTTGTGTGTCAACAATGAAATGATGAATGATTTAGTTTCCCTCAAAAGATGATACTCGGGTGGTAAGAACAAAATATATATTTTGTGGAAAACTGAGTAATTCATCATTTCATTGTGAAGTAATTCCACCGTGTTACTGCCAATACCATTTATTCAGTTGCGTCAACAATTCTAACGCTGATTTGTCCTTCAAGCGGCTGTTCCACCACTGTTAAATCAGGGTTCTTCTTTTTCACTGCACGTAAAAATATTAGAGTTCAAAAAAGGCCTTAATATTCACGATAAGCAGATGACGAAGCCATGAGAACGGCGGCGTGTACATTTTGAGCTTAGCACTGCACGAAGGTTCGAATCAACAGCCCAAGTCCTTAGAGAGTAAAAGCGTATGGGCCAAGAGAAAGCGAATTAATATCGACAGTGCGGTCATCGTATATCGTAGAGTAACCACGCTTCTGTTCCCTCACCGTCGCTTCGCCCAATTTTTCACATTTTTTCCCTCTCCCACAATTTCTTCCGCTCACATTGAACTTCGGCTCCGTAGTAGAGAAGGCGGTTCCTCAATTATCGGCAAATATATAAGTGCCCCCGTACAAAGTGCGTTTCCTTTTCATCTCCTCGGTCGGGATGCTGCTTCCCATTTTGGAGAGCAAGGTTGTTGAAACGGTAATCCATCCCTCCCTGCCCCGAGTCCCATTCGGCGGCTCAGGCCCGTGGAATAAAAATGAAAGCGTATAACTCGGAACTTTTAAGCGACGCTGCGCCTCTAACGAGGGAAAATGTACCCGCGGGATGAAAAAAACAAAAACGCCAGACTACTACTGTTTGAAATGGAGGGATAACGGTATTGCGGTATCCCAAGATGGGTAAACAATTGAGTTACTTCCCGTTTCATTCTGCCGGAGCAGTCAGCTCGCCAAAATCCGCTCTTTTATATCTCCCTTCCACCAGTCTCTTATTTCTTTTCCCAATCCCAATCCTCTGTTTTCCATTCTGCCACCGTGCGCTGTGTAAATTGTACGTGCAGTAAAACTTCGTATCTTTTTCCAATCGGTCTCCTTCATTTTATTAGCCATTCCAGGGGCTTCTTTCTGGGGCTCGAGGGCGCGACGTCGCTTCTCCGCATGCCGATATTTAAGCACTGGCCGAAGCAATTACGGAGCCGTTCCCGCGTCCGCGTCTCTTGTGCGAAAGACGGTTTTTTTTCTGTAAATCAAAGAGAATGGTGGATTTTCACGTTCGCGTCGGTCATGGAATGTGAATCGGTTCGTGTTTGAAGACGCAGGGATGTAAAAAGGACTCTGGTTTGTTTTCCTCACGGCTCGTATGCCTGTGTGCTCGGTGAGAAGTTCTACGTTCCTCGGGGGAGGAGGGAGGGAGGATCTTTTGAACGGGAAATTATCGTCCCTTTGAAGCTGAAGCGCATCCGGTGTCGTCCCGGGAGAACTACTGCTCTTCTCTGCGTTTGACGGAGTAGCGCAAAAAATCTGCCTAGCGAGAATGGTTTCTATCCTTATGCAAACATTTTTTTTCCCTGCGTTGTGTACGCCGCGATAATTTGGGACCCAAGGCAGGAAGATTGAATTCGCTAATTCGACTGGATGGTCATTGACATTCAAACGCTCGCTGCTATTTAAAAACTTTTGAGCGAACAGAATGTGACAAAGGATTTGGACGGACTAGGTATGAAACCGCTGGAGACAAGGAGGTTTCAAGCAAGAATAGGGTTTGTAGAAAAATACAGGTCACATGAGTTGAGGTTGACGAGGGGTGTTACTTTCCTCACTCGCTGGGTCTTTAGAGCGGAAGAAATTAGAGAGATAATATTGCCCTCATCAGTTTTGTACCTACGACGGTTTGATTCCAGCAAGTATGAAATGGAGCCTTAGTAAATAATTTCACCGTCTATCTACATCTCTAGAACGTAGAATAGCGGGATATTTTGATGTATTTCCTGTCTGACTCATAGTTTTAAAAATTTCTTACTCCTTCGCACCAATAATGGCGGCAGACATAACGGACAAAATTAACTTGTTCTTCTGTAAAATTGTTATTAAAAGAAAAATTAAAAAAATTAAAAGAAATAACGGAGCTAGACTTACCTCGATCAAAGATACAAATCAAAGCGCGATCAAACGACTCAGTTACCATCCCTCTGTCTCTCCTAATTCTTTTTTCTCATTTTCCCCTTCACCATGACTAGTGTACCTAATACCCCCTGCTAAACACCCAACTGGACATTAATGTACACAATAGTATAGACAAATAGACTCTAATCTTATAGAACACGTTTGCATTCCTCTCCCTCTCCCAATTCTTTTCCCTTATCCCGCCTCTTCATCAGAGGTGCCTGTGACACCCCTGCCCCATGCCCAAATGGCGGCTCGTAAGGGTAGTTGTGGATGAGTCTTATGAATCACATTTTTATGTGGATCTACGTGACGCGGATTACGGACTCAGTCTACCGTAACATCTTTCCAGTCGGCAATTTCGCATGTGGACCTTGTGGAATCGCCGACGTCGCTCGTGGTGCTTTATGCTGGGTTTAAATCTTTCCCCCCGTTTGGCCCTGATGCCATTCGTTTGATTTGCGCACAGTTTTGGCTCTGAATCTCTCTTATCTTTGCCGTTTTTCCGTCTACGTTTTCGCGTTTGCGGTCGCCTTAGATATGAGGCATTGCCAAATAAATGTCTCTTATCGAGGAGGCCCAATCTATCATATCTATGAATGTATTAAAAAAAGGAAGAAGTGGCGGATGATGCTATTCATATTTTTGATGGAATCCTGCTGGAATTGACTGCGAGATATCTCGACTCTCGGGAGAAATAATCTTATGTAATTTTACCTACGTCGAGTTATGGTCGTTGATTCATTGCCTGTGCTGGTTTGGGTTAAATGCAGCTAGTGCTCGAGTTTTTGCTGCATTATGTGTGTGGGGGAAAGTGTTCGTTTTCCTCATACTCTCTTGAATGTTTAGGCTATTGCTCTACTTGTGTTAGCCATGTATAAATTATATTACTTTTTAGTTTTTGTATCGGAGTTTTCTTTTTCTTGATTAGTAATTATGACTTGCCTCAACTTTTTGCGGGTATTGAAGTATTCCCTTCCTCGTATTCTCTCTCCAGTTGAATATAGGCCTTAACCATATTCTCTTAGCTATATCACTTTAGACTTTCTCTTTTCTCGCAACATCCTGTTCGTACTTGACGTTATTTTGAACTGAATCGAGTGAATTGAGAATCCTTCAAGGATTTTGTAATTTCTCGTTTCCTGCTGTAAATTTCAATGGAAGCATAGTTTTGTGATACGCTAGTCTTTAGTATAAGTGGAAATGTTTGAGTAGAGGAAGAAAAAATCTTTACAATAGAAGAAATTACACACCAAACGTTGAAAAAAACAATATGGCTATTTGTATGATAACGGATAGAATATCTGTACATCTCAAAGAACTTTGAACTTTTCTTGAGCTCCGTAACTGTGATAGATGGGTGTTCGATCGCTGGTGACATTTTCCTTGGCACTGATTATCGTAGGAGTCGTAATTTTTGCGCTAATTTCTGAACCGCTGAACGCTGATGCGAACCATTAATGCGACAATGCGAATTAAGGTAATTGAAGTGATGTATGTGCCGGGTATACGTATATTTGATCCCGGTGACGTTGGTTCAACGACCGTCTGAATTATCCGAGTCATGGAGTCATTTTGCGGCTGATTTATAGTGAATATTTCCGAGGTTCTAAAGGCGAATGACACCGTGAACGTATCGTGCCATGAAAACCTCACTGCCGCATTGTTTGCACTCCTTTTCGTGAATATCCTGATTTCTCCTCCCAATATATTTTCCATGATTATCTGTAGTCCATTTAGTAGCTATTGAAAAGGGCAATGGGGCCCTAATCTCTCTTTTCGTGAACTCTTTATTTCAATAAACAGACGACGAATCGATCGAAATTCCCCCACAAAGTGGAGCTTATACTACTAGTTATTTGCATATGTTTCATGTTTTGCTAGCAGGCCGGTGTTGAAGATTTTTATTGTGAATTCGTTGAGGGTAGAATGGTGAAAACAAAATATGTACCTCTTATTCCAGTATGAAATGTATCCGAAGAGGAATGTACGCCATGGTTGAGTCCGCGTGCCGTGGTCCTACCCACCAAGCCTCCATTCCCCGCTACCATTTTCCCCCCTGTGTTTTTTCGAATGATTTCTGGTCTTTTTAGTCCATTTCGTGGGGTAATTCGACGTATTTTTTTCGTACGTTTGGCCGTTCTCGACTCTCCCACGCCCTTTGCCCCATTTATGGCTTTGGGTCAAATTTAAGACCCTTCCTCCGCCCTCCACGGAATTCGGGATTTTATTTCCTACTCGTCTCTTTTCGGCCTGTGTGTCCCTCTCTCACGTTTCTTCCGCCACATCTCTCATATTACCTTTCAATTTTCATGCCTCCCGCTCGCGACTGCCGCATAAAATCCCGCAGAAGTAATTAAAAAATTCGAAACAAATATCTCGACAACAGGATGTCATTTCCTTCGGTCAAGTTAATGAAAATCTCTCTTTGCGCAGTCCTCATTTTCAGAATGTTTTCCTCTAAATATCAGTGGCATATATTTCAACCATTCTCCGGCCTTTAATTATCTTTTTTTTATATCTTGAATCCCGTGGATTATTAATTGACGAGTTCGTCGTATTTATTCTGTTACCATTTGTATATTCTTGTTTTGATTCCCATACCGTGGTCTTTGATTATGTTCTAATCTTTCATGGTCCCTGAATTGTATGAAATTGCGATATCAGAATATTCGTTTACTTTTACTGCTTGTGTCTTTCCTTATTTTGCGATTCCGGCTGCATCGTCGTTAAATGGCATTCCCCCGTGAGTTGTGATTAAAAACGACTCTCAAATTACTCATCCAGTTAAATTACTCCTCCGGTTGGTAGTCCTCCCTGCGTCTCGTAGTATAGCTTTCTTTGATCCATTTGTCCAAAATTCGTGTGACAAAATAGTTTTCTCTGTTCACTGGGTTTATTATCCTAGTGGGGTTATTTTGAGGGATGAAGGTAGATTTCCCCGTAAAAAATCTGAGGTGTGCATGAGAAGACGGGTTCAGTTCCAGGTGCTTCCTGTGTTTCTTAAGAAATTATTGTCTATCAGAAAAGTCTTGGATTAAAATCAGTTCCTCCTGGATATCGCCCATGAATTAATAGACGATCCTTCGCTGAGTTTTTCAGTGACATTAACTTCTAGGCTACCTGGTGCGACAATTCTCAAGGTGACAAATTAGAGTAGAATACAGGCGAACGTTTAAGTCAAAGTTAAATATAAATATAATATTTGTTCCATGAATTTAATTATGAAATTAAAATATGAAAAAACCCTATTGAAAACATTATTTAAAAGTATTATTAAGGCGTTGAAAATATGTCTATTTGGACATTGAGTTCAACCGCAGTGGCAGATACATGATAACGAGACTATGAAAACACTAGGGCCAAGGGATCGAATCGATCAAGGTCATGTACGGTGTGTTCATTTAAGGATTTAGATCTTTAAGTAGATGATGGAATCCAGCCCAATGAGTTTGAGGAACTAAGAACCTAAGTCTTTGTCTGCATTACATCGAATGCGTACGAATTCATCCTGTGGAATACCGAGATGTTCGCATGAATGGGCTGTGAATTCTCCTCCAGGGATCGAGCCTCATAGGCTTCGTGTCAGAATGGAGATTAATAATTGTCAAGAAAATGTTCCCTTGAGAAAGACACGATAGCAACGCAGTCGTTTGAGGATTATTGGGATATAATTGTATAGAGATACCCTAATTAATTCATTTGGGTATGCATTTTTCTTATTCGTCTCTTCTAGGAGTTATTCCTGCATTCTCCTCGTGAAAATGTACCTCCAGAGGCAGAAACATGATGAAACTGATTGCAGTTTTTTAAAATTAAAAATTATGCAGAAATGAAAAATTTGCAATTATCCATGGTAATAATTTTACTGAGACCCATGTTTCAATGTTTTTACTTCATCATCAGGTGACGAATGAAGTTAATTACTCACAATATATAGCACTGAAAAAGAAGGGGGAAAGGAAGGAAGATTTTCCCGCCCTTCTCATGTTCCCCCTTCTTGTTCAATGACTATATATTGTGTGCACTTTACTTCATTTGTCACCTGATGATGATGTAAAAACATCGAATCGGTCACAGTAAAATTTATTCCTGTGGATAATTGCAAATAATTCATTTCTGCATCATACACAAATTCCTCTCAATATCGCAGGAATCTTCGAATTTTTAAGAATTAAAAATGGATTAAAACGAGTTTTTTCATTTCAGTTGTGTATTTCCGCTTCTTATCCACTTGCCCCGCCTCTTTCGTAACCCCACCGCAGATTTCCTGCACCCTTTTAACTACTATCCTTGAATAGTTCCCGCCTCCGGCCTCACAATCCATCCCTCGATGTATACTTCTACTACCCTCCCTCTTCCATTCATTCTCCCTTGCTTTTATACTTCTCCCAGCCGTCTCCCGTCGCTCCCTTTCCCAGCGCTCCTTAAAGGTGTAAGATTAGGGCCGCGCCGAACGACGGCGCACGCCGAATAAAGGCAATTCTCAATCCCAATTGTCCTCGAGGCGAGTCCTTTCGCTTCCATCCATATATCTCGCTTGGCGACTGATTGAACCCGAGGGGAGGGCGGGAGGGAAAGTGGAGAGGGTGATGTTGGGGACTGGGGAGGGATATTGTAACCAGTTACAGTTCAGAATGGGCGGTGGGAGCTGGGAAGAGATTCTTATTTTTTTCCCTCTACATCTCCCGGAGTGTATGTTCCTGGCTTTCATGAATAGGGCTATATAACACCCACCTCCCATCCGCTCCCGCTCCCCTGTCTTACCTCCTCCCTAACCTATCCGGTCTATCCCTTTTCTTTTCACAGAGTTTGATTTTTGAAACGGTCCCGCGGTACTATTTTTTTGCTCGGATAAACTTCCCCCTTCACCCTTTTCCCTCCGTCTCTCTCTCTCTCTTTGGGAATGAATTGGTTTCATTCGGTTCCGTTTCGCCTCCGTCCACCTTTTATTTTCTTTCATTCGTTCTTTTCTTCCCGTGGTTTCCTTACGGTTCCGTTCGGGTCCGACTATGATATTGCCGGGAAAGATGTGATCTCAAATTGTGTAGATATGTTTTCATCCGGAACCGTGATTATTGTGAGCAATAATGGGTGTTGACTTCGGTTGTTCTCTCTCTGTTTGCAGAGGAGATATCGTGCTTGTCGAAAAAAAAATCGGTCATGTCCCACAGCTACTCGCTTAGTTTCCTTGTTTGTATTATCCAAATGATATATTTGCCATTGTGTTTTATGATCATTGTTCAAATTAATCATCGATTTCCGATATTTGTAGATCGTACCGTAGTGTACCAGGTTACTCGTGTACTATCCAATAGCAGTGTTTACATTTGATTCGATTTTAAGGAGGAAATGAAAGACTAACATTTAATGCTATTTGATATTCTCGTCCTGCCGGATCTATTGAACGGCTCTTTACTTCTGTCTTTTTTTCTAAATTTCATCGAAATGATGAGCGTACTGTTAATTTTTTTAGCGAAATTCAATGATACAATTTTTTCTTGGTGATTCCTTTGCTTGCAAATATCTATGCGAATCTTCTCTAATTAACGCTATTATCGTTTCCTGCCGGATCTATGAATCTGCTCTTTACTTCCATCTTTAGTTCTAAATTCCATCGAAATAATGAAAGTACTGATTATTTTTTAGCGAATTCCATGTATACAATTTTTTCTTGGCGATTACTTTACTTGCAAATATCTATGTGAGACAAAAAATATATTATATTCAACACTATTATCGTGATTACTTAAATGAAGTACCTGTTTCAAGATTTTCATTGTTATCGTAATCTCAGTTACTTTTATCAGCGACATTCCAACGAGTCTTCGAGTTTCTTCCGAAATCTCTTCTTCAGTTGTTTGGCCTTCCACTTTTTGATTCTCTAATGACGGAGCGGCAACACTTAGTTTTTATGTTCCCGTCAAGAGATTTTTTTTGTTAAAAATGAGGTCTTTTATGCTTAAACATTCATCCATTTCGGAAAATAATTCATGCCGTTCTGTATCGGATGTTTTTATAATTTTTTGATGAGTTTCTGCGAAGTCTGGCTTTCAAAAATGTTTGCATAATTAATCCAAAAATCCTTTTGTGTTCATTGTTTTCCATTTCCCCTCGTGCTACTGACCGCCGTTGTCTCGACGATTTAAAAAAAAAGAGGAAAGAAAATATTATACATGCACATAAACATGTGTATGAATAAAATAAAAATCTGCTTTCAGGGAAAAATCAGGATTGTTCTCTCTCTATTCCCCTCCCCATTCCTTACCCCTCCCTGCCCACCTTGCTAACCCTTGTCCAGTTTATTTTTTTAATATTTGCGCATTGTTGGCGAGATTATTATTCCAGGAATGGAGGTTTGGGGAGTGGGAGGGATGCAATTAAAAAAATTAGCGAAAAATACATTCGGGATTAATAAAACACGGGGCTCAACCGGGTTTCTCTCTCTCTCTCTTCCCGTTTCTTTCTCTCTATACTCCTCTTTCGGTCTGCGCGCCTTCCTTTTGTGTGAGTGTGTGCTGCGCGCGGGGCTCCACGCCGTGTGTTTACTCGGCTAAAGCATTGCGTTCTCTCCCCGTTTTCTAAGGTTTAATCAACCATTAAATTTAACTCGTGGGGAAGGTGTTCGTGCGTTTACGCAGGGCGTTAAGAGTTACGCCGCCGTGCGGACTCGAGTAAATCTTGCCCCCCCCTGCCGCCCCTCCTTCCACCCACGGACCGCCGCTATTTGTCCAACCCCTCTTCACTCTTTCTCCACCCACGCACCCCCACCCAATCCCTCTTTCTGTCCCCTCCCCCCCCCCCACACGTTCTACACGTTTCCATTCCTACCCCTCCTTTTTACACTCACGACGTTCCATTTGCTCTTTCCAAAAAGCAGCCTTTTTTTTCGTTTGCTACTATACCCTCCGAACGTTCCTCCCCCCCTCCCCCCCACTCCCCTCCCCGCTCTTGAAACAGGAGTAGCTGTCCCCCTCCCCCCCCCCCCTGCACCCATTTTTTTTTCCATCCCCTTCACTCACCCACCCTCCTTTTTTCCACCACCTTTTCGCATGCCATTATCTTCTCCTCCTGCTTTTCATCCCCCTTTTCTGCCTACTCCCCACACACCCTTCCATTCGCCCTCTCCTTTCTCTGCCTCCGCTTCACGACGTTAATTCCTTTCCACTCTAGTCCAGAGTTTTCTCCTTCGTTCCTTTTTTTCCTCCACCCTCCCCAATTTTCTCTCCTTCTCTCTCGCTCGCAAGTTCCTCCTCTTTCCTCGTTTCTCTTTTCTCTTTGACCCTCTTTTCATCGCTCCTTTCTCCAAACGCTCTCTTTCCTATCCACAACCGTCCTCTTCCGAGTCCTGGTTGCGGATGTGAAACGCTACCCTTTTTGCAGTATTGACACGTGATGTGCGAAAAATTGTCGAGTAAGTACGTATAGACTCGAGTTCATTCGTCGGGATTGTGATAAAAATAATTCTTCGCTTGTGAGAAATTTCGCTAATCATTGCATATTTATTTAATATCTCGATAAAATGGCATAACCATGCTTATAATGGTGATAAACCACTTAAATTCGACCCCACAGCCTTCTGGTCGGCAGGGGAGGACGTTCATCAGCCAATCACGGAGATTGGTAATCGTGTTATAAATGACGATATCGTCCATATCCTCATTTATAATGGATAGGTATTTTATTTCGCAATCGTAAAGAAGTTTTTCTACTATAGCAGTAACGACCAGTTTTGGATTGCTAGGAAAGAATACCTGAGGAAAGTTAGCATCGTTGGTAAATTGCAAATAACAGTGCAAAAATGCGCATTGTACAAGTCGACAAGGTTTGTAATTTTTCGAAAATGTAATTTTATTTGGCCAGCACCTGATGAATTGTAAGCTCCGTTCATAATGCCATGCTGATGATAATTATTGAAAATATATCACATAAACTGTGTCGATAACGTGAGGTCACTGTTCATATCAAATATCTCAATGCTTGTGTGTATAATTTGTCATCTTTCTTTACATAGTAAAATGTTTAACTGGTGTCAAGATGTTTGTCATGCCATACTCTTTTTTGACTTACTGTGTGACTGAGGAAGAACAATGGGGCCTATAAATCGATTAAATTATTTATAATTCTCAAAATTCTGTTGGGATTTACAATATGTGGTGTGAATGGTGTGAATGTGGTGTCAATGTTCACCGGATGTGGTGTAAATTTATTGCAGACTCGAAATGCTATCAGCAGGAAAAGTAGTAGCCCGTCTATTTTCCTTGCTTGTGGTAACCGTGGTCGACTGCTATCGCTGTCGACTCTTACGGCCGTGAAAACCGTGCTTAAACATCGAAGTATCACATGCAAGTGACTTGAATGGCTACTGTAATGGCAGAAACTTCCGCGTGCAAGGCCTTTCGACCGGTGAGATACTTAATATTTCGACTTCGTTTCGATGTTTCGTCACTTTACACTGCCCTATTAAGGCGGGTTTACTAATGGAAGTCACTTCCATGACAGCAGTCTTTGAAGTCGCTGGCAAGCGACACTTCGATGTGTAAGCACGCATTACCATGATGGTAGTGGTTGATAATGGTGGCAATCGACCGCGGTTGCTACTTGCAAGGAAAATAGACTGGTTTCTATTTCGCCGACAAGTGGCATATGGATTCTGTGATAAAATCACATCATATTCTTCTTGGAGGAATCTTGGACACATGACAGGAAACGGGATATTTAAAATGTAAACAGCGAATAACTTAGTAGGAGGAGGACTCATTGTTGCGCGTGTAAATATGTATTTGTACTTGAAAATATTTTAAATGCTAAAGAATTCCTAAGGTAAGCTTTATGACTTTTTTCTTATTTGATAATAATATTATTGTCACAATTGACTCATTTGATTTGACGTAATGATGCATAATTATTGTAATTAATACATATTTACTAAATTCATGAATACCTATGGGACTCAAACAGAACATAAATACGAACGCCATCATTGCCAAATTTCAACGATTTTCGTAATTACCATATCATTATTTATTTGAGTCATCCATTTGTTTGGAAAAAAGGCGGTATTTATGTGTAAGCAGAACGATGCCCTGCGAGTGGCGATACGATTCGAGATATATATCTTAGCTACTTCCATATAAGTCGACTTCCATGTGTTAACTCGCCTTTACTCGCCATCCTCGTGTTCGCTTTCCTTAGCTTCGTGCGCGTTCCTCGCCGTTCGTTCCTTACGCTTGTGCGTACGTGTATGTCCACAGTGGTGCATCTGTGCTCGGATTTGGGGATAAAAGTGGTGGTTCATCCATCCCCCTCCCTTTCCGCTTCCCCTCTTCCCTTTCCCAAAACCACCGAAACTTCCTCCCCGCCTACTCCCCCACCCCATCTATCCGCCGAATTCCGTCCGCTCTTAATTTTGAATCCTCCCCTGCGGAGAGAAATCGTATCAGGAGTCAGGGTTCTCTCCATTCCGATGTAATTTACGGAATGAAATGTGCGCGTCAGGGGTTCACGTGCACACCCCCCTCTGAAGGGTAAAAACCCGGAATAAAAGGGTTAAGGGTTTCCTTTTTTCTCTCTCTTTTTCTTATTTTTTATATATGTATATATTCGCGTGTGCGGACGTGTGTGGTTAGGGCACCGTTCGCGAGGGGTGCAAAATATAAACTGCACGTGCGTGCTGAATGCGTACATAATTTTGCTCGTCGAAATTTTCGCTCGCGGAATTCTTTTTCGTGGTTGATTTTGTCAGTGTCAGCGTTTTTTCGGATGCCATCCCGCTAACGGTATTGTGGTAATTTTCATTCTGTGTATGTTGATGCAATATAAATTTTTTGGACCCTGAAACTTTTTCTACAAATTGTGGAGGTGTCTTTACCAGTATTCAATTACCCCCTTGGGGTTGTTACTACGCTGGACATTGTTATATTTGAGTTCGAAATTATTGACACGCACAAAGCGGGCTCTATTGGACGAAATTCTCATTATTTTTTAATTTATTATTAAATTCTAATTTTGAGCGTATATTAGATTTACTGCCAATAAGGAACATATATTTTTTATACATCAATCACGGAGAAATTTTATGTGGTATAATTTCGTCATTTAACAAGCCGATAGTTGGAAATATAGATTAGTTTCAATTATATGAAAATAATTATAATTTAATCAGTAATTGAATTCTTTAAGGGAGCGCTAGATCTTTGTTAGAGGAAGAGTGTTAATTCAGCGTTTTGTAAAAAGTTTTTTTTACAGTAAAATAGGTGACAGAAATGTGAATTCGTTTATAAAACTTGATAATAATTCCTTGAAATGCATTCGGAAGTGAATTGGAAGTATTACAACGAAGTTAGAAAAGCATTTACAATAATTCCGTTTGACTATGCTTCCATTTTTTATTGACCTTTTGAACTTAAATCTGTGAAATGTGTGTAATACGAAGCTTAGCCATGGCTGCATCTATGGGATGGTTGCGATTTTTAGAAACGTTTAGTCCCATCTTTTTTGTGGTCATTCCTCTGAGTGGAAGCATTTGACCAAGAAAACTTGTGAATTTCGTTATAAATACGGTGCCGAAATTTTAGTGGAATAATTTTCGGAATGTTAGTATCTTTGTTGTTCTGCGTTTCATGTAAACCTTCCAAGCTGTGGATTTTTGTGGCATCAAATCGTACGTGAACATTTAATCTTCGATTTCCGTGTCGCCCTCGCTCTGTAAGTTTTGCTCTGGATAGTGGTGATTCTTTTCCTGGAAAAACCTTGGGAAAAAAGGGTGCAACACTCAGTCTGTGAATTTCTACGGCCCTCGAGTTACTTGCTGTGGCATTTTTTCGTATTAGGATCGATATGACATTCTATCTCAGTTGACCTCTCGCCGAAACCTCTTCTACGTGACAGTTAACGTGTCTTAAATTGTATTTCCCATTGATTTTCGATCTCAGTTTGCCGTCGATAGCAATTAGATGCTGAAGGCCGAAATGGAAGCCTGGGTTCTCTGAAATCCGATTTACTGGTCATAAACATTCAGTTCGGACGTGTCCATTTATTCGTATCTTTTCGGTAATCTCTCCTCATCATATTTATCGTTGGTGATTACGTCGGGATTTTGTTGAGAAAATCATCCGTCGACGTTAGTTTTTTAATGATCAATTCATAGCATTTAGCAAACGTAATGCAAGTGAATTAAAGCAATTATTTCTTCTGATTTTGTTATGAAATCGCATTGACCCGTTTGTAAATCACCATCCAGTCATTCTCAGTTGCCGCCGTGATTAGATTGAATTATTTGAGTGAAAGAACTACGAGGGGACCAGAGTACTGAGAAGTTGTATTTTCAACGTTCGAGTTATTTTCACAAATTTCCACCGGGTCACTCGCTATTATCAAATATCAGCCATTGTTCATCAAAATGATATATCGGTAGAATCAACGTTTTTGTTCAGGCAGCATGTTCTTCCTTCGTCGTATACCGCGTCCACTCACTTGCAACAGCGATTTTCCTCTTCATTCATTTCAAACGGATTTTTGTCTCTGTACAAAGCGTTCGGAAATTTTTTTTGCCCTGTTCGTCCTTCCACGTCATTTTAATTTTTGTTTTGCATGTTCGAACTGCTCGTTGTCATTTCTTCTCCGCGTTTCCTGTTCATCGAAATTACGGGTGCTAGGAAAACATATTAGAAGGAAAATGTTTCTAGTGAATGCTTTTGTGAAGAGACAGAGAGAGCAAGCTCTACCGTTGGTTCGTTATTTATAGAATATAATAAAAAGGGAGAAACTTTTCTTACGTTAACCACGATCGATTCGGATGTGACCGTGGTAAACCTTTTCATGGGGATATTAATTGGTTTCAATCAATATCGCGTCTTCAATGACGTTATTTGTGCTCTGCCAAATTGGATCCCTAGTGGGCCGCAGACTGTTTGTGTGGGATTGATTTCGTTTATGACATTGGGTTGTTATAATCGTATTTTTCAGTTGTCGCAGAAATGGTAATCATTATCTTTTCACCGTCGCGAAATCCTCTTTCCTCTCCGCTGACTGTGTATTCTTCCGGAAACGATCAAAATTGGTAACTTTTCTCGAAGCTTATATTTTTCAATGTGGAGGGAGTGTGTGTTTATTTATGGAGACGATCGTAACTGAGGTTTTTTGGTCGTTTGCATCATTAATTTGGGTTATTTTCTTTTGATGCGTGATGAATAGGGCTACGAAAAACTAATACATTCAATAGAGTCTGGAGCATTAGGTATTCCGTAAAGCTAGTTTCATTTCGGGCGCTATCAATAAAAACGTCGCCTGGTCACAAAAATAGTCTCAACAACTGAGAGGATGCTTGCTCAAATGAGAATTTTGAAAAAGAAGGACTAAAAAGCTAAATTTTCGTATAAATTTATTGTATTAAATATCATGTCGAAAGCAGTTAGCTGGTACCATGGGGAATATCGTTTCCCCAATTTGTACATGAAAACAAACTTTTCACAACAAGAGGTTAAGAAAGCCTTTCTAAACTTTCGTAATTGGCCATTTTTTAATTCGCTCTAAGGAAGACTTAATAAATAATAACGCAGTTTTACCTGGGGAAATATTGGAGATATTAACTACCATATCGACAAAACGCCAAACTAGTTCCTTATAAAGTTTTTGAGCGTGGGTTACCATAAATTTTCTTATTTCTAACTTCCGCATAATCACTTCAGTATTAAGAAATAAGTCAAATTTCTTAACGTTCCACCGGACGTACGTATTTTCCTCGGAGCTTCAAATGAGGATTAGTATTCCGCTGAAGAACCTCACAACGCTGCCAGAATGCTAACGTGGGCCTCCTGGATGAGAATCCGGAACTGAAGTGTGCGAATTGGGCAACTCTATTTTCACGATATCATTCATCGGTGGAAACTTGTTGGGGTAGATACACGATAAGGATCATTGAAAAACAAATTTTGTATTTTACGATGACTTTACAGGCGTATGGCACATTGGATAAATACATGAGAATCAGCGGAAATGTCGTGCTCTTGATTTTTGTCGTAATTTTCCATTACGTTTTTCCCTATAAGGCCGCCACATAATACCGATTCCCTAAGCGTGCCTGGTTGCTGTAATTTGCGGTTGGGTGCCGGCAGTTCTTTTTCTATGGCCCTATTTTAACCTATCCTTCCCCCCTGCAGAATTAAGAGGGTTAATTTCCGTACAGGCACCTGCATGCTGATCTCCCTGGAGAGGTAGACGCCTTTTCTTCTTCTTCTTCTTCTCCTTCTTGTATTACTTGTGCTTCGCCAATTTGACCACAAATCCATTTGTTTAACTTGCCTTGGTTTATATCATATATGGGAGCCCTCAGTATATAATAAATCTTTTTCTCCCAAGTAGTAAATACACTAATGTTGTTACTAGACAAGACCCCTGTTTTTTGTATCCCCCCCAGTTCCGGACAGCTACATTCCAGAAATCGTTTACATTTGTTGCCTCAAAACTGTGGAATGACTTGCCTAAACTGGTAAAAGACAGTGCATCACTGGTAATATTTAAGAGAAAGATTATCACAAACTTACTTTCTGGAATGCTGACCATGAATGCTGACCATGAATGCTGACCATGTAACTCATTTATCAGTTCATTGATGTGATTAATGTCCATTGTTGCGTAAGAAGAAGCAATTCAGTTCCTTTTTTTTCCTTTTCATTTGTTAAGCTAAATTTCCTTTTTAAAAGTTGTGTTATTTGTTTATTAATATGTTTAATGTGCGTTTTTCTGTTAGAAGAAGAAATTCAGTTTTTCTTCTAAATTGCTAAATGATAATGTTGTCTATGTCTATTGTTAGCAATTCAAATGATAACTTCCCTTTTTTGTTTCCTGATTGGCTTATTCCCATATTAATTGTCTTGCACACCACTTGTGCGTATCGTATATCATTTCTATGTCCCAAAGGAGCTCACTCCTAGAACAATAAACGAGTTTATTATTATTATTATTATTATATCATTGTTCAGTATTAGTTGTACTTAAAATATGTGGAGGAAGTGGTTATCATTATCGTTTCTCCGGCGGAAAATTCTCTTTTCTCTCCGTTGACTTTTCCCGGAAACGATCGAAGCTTTACCTCTTTCCTCGTCGTATTCATGTCCTCTTGTGTGTCATTCTCTCAGGAAAAACCGGAATTTTTTTCGCGTTTCCCAAGCGTTTTAGCCTTTCGCCGAGTTTTTTCTTGCGGTCGTCCTCCCTGGTAATCTTTTTAGTTCTCATTCATCGCCTCTCACAACACTTACTTTTTTGCTCCTTTCCATTCGGGTTAAGGTATAAGGTTTTTGGGGTCTCGAAAATTCCTGCCTCCTCCTTCGCGAGATCTGGTCGCAATCGGGCGGCACAGACACAAAGGTATGAGAATTCTCGGCCTTTCGCATTGATGTTTTTCTCAATTCGCCTCCGATGTAAACCGAACTTGTGGTAGTAGCATGGTGGTTGCGAAACATGGTGGTAGTCGCCTGTGCAAAGCCTGTCCTTGATGATGGGAAGGCTCTTGTGCAATGAGTCACCTAAGAAAAGGGGGGAGAGGTCGGCATATAGTAGACAACGCTGCGCACATAACTGCATTCACCTTGAGATGGCGGGAAAGAGTCAGTAACGCGTTTGATGACCATTGTTATTATCCAAAGAAAGTTGGATCTAAGTACTCGGGTATATTCGCGACTCGTTGGAGTTGCCCATTTGAGCAATTTTTTTGGAGAGCCATTAGCCACGAGTTAGGCTTTTTTCTCCTAGCGGATCTAGTTGGTGGGGAATGGATTGCTTTATCCAAAACAATAGGTGAAGTGTGGAACCTGAGGTAGAAATCAGTCATTAATGATAATCCAACGGTTTTTTTTTCGCATACGTACTTTTTATTCCAAAACAAGTCTGTGTTCGGAAGAGGCAAGAGCGTTTTTACTTCCGTATGAACTCTTGAAGTCACGTGGTCTAACAGGCTGTATTTGGTTACAGCGGAGATAAAAACAGCCCTCTCAGTGAAATGTAGTTGAAAGTTGTGCGTAATTCTGTAATAAGAAGCACATATTTTATGGAGGCTAAGTGGTGATAAATTGAAGGCACAAACTCATGGGTGGTTTGCAGTCATTTGCTAACAACTGCTGTTTTATACAGTGGAATCCCTCTCAACGACCATTTTTCGGCAGATCCGTTGATAGTAATTTAATTCAGATTCCACTGTATGTTTACATCAACTTACTATGCACTGAAATGTCCCAAGAGCTAATAAATCATGAGAAAATAAACGCCATCCGTATCGGTTTTAGCAACACCGCCGCTTCAAGAATTTTTCCATTTTCTTCAAATTCATTTGCAGAATATGTACTCCTAGAAACTGAATCCCTGTCAAACAACCACTCCTTTAACGGCCATTTTTCAGCGGAACCGTCGGTGGTGGCTTATTACAGGTTTCTCTCTATATTAAAATGCTGTCTTCTTGAGGATTCCAAACAAAACGTAATAATCTAGCATCTTTTTCCAAACTTTTTATCTATTCCTGTGATGTTTTCCAATGTTGAGGCTGTTTTTAGAAGATAACGGCATCCCTCTCTACTTAATTATGAAAAAACTTGGATGTCGTCATCGATTTCGTTTGCATTATTTGCTTGTGGAGCCTAATTTATTGATGGTATTCTTTATTATTATAGCGCGCACCATGCGCGCTTAGCTGGCAGTGAGAGGAAGAGGAGTTCAAGTGTTACGAGCGCTCCTTCATGCTGTTCTCTTTGAATAGGATGATGGAATGATCGGTACGCGAGTAATTTGAACAGGACACAGGAGTAGTGTTTCCGCACACGTTTCTTGGTTCCGATTTGAGTTTCCGGTCGCGCGGGGTTGCCCGTTCCGCAGGATGTTTCCCCGTGGTGAAGTCTCATTTTCCTGCCATCATTCGCGCAGGATTCGGCAGCCGTGTAAAGGGGGAGAGACAGGTGGGGGCAAGGAGAGGGAGGAGACGTGTGAATAAATGAGGCGGATCCCCGCAGATAAACGCGTGCGCTTGCAAAAATATCCCCGGCGCATATCGGGGGGGTCCCTGAAAAGTGTCGTCGAAAAGTTGGTGATGAATATATAATAAAAGGGTTCCTCCCACTTTCACCCTGCCTCTCTCTCTCTCTCTCTCAACACATACGTGGTATCTCGTCTGCCCCAAACCCCTTTTCCAACGGCGTTCGCTCCTCTTCTCTTTCCATTCACCCTCCCCATGTGTTTTCCCAGCTTCATCCCCCTCTTCCACTCCTTTCCCCATTTCGTCTCGCTTGTTCTCCCTGCCTAACACTCTCCCTGTCCTTTTCATTTCATTTCCATTCTGTCTTCCACGCCCCCTCTCTTTCTCTCTCTCCCACTCCCTCCTTCTCCTCCTTCCCGGGCTCAATTTTCCTCGCCACTCTTCCGGCTCCTACACACTTTTTTCCTCCCCATTTCAACCACAATATCCTCCCAATTCCCCCTCCACGCCCCCTCGCTTTTCCAGGGGGGTCCTAAAAACTCCCTCGCCCTCTCTTTCTCCTCTTAGCACAGCTAAACCCACCCCCGTCTCCCCTCCCCCAGTTCTTTTCCTTCCCGCTCTCTTTCCTTCCCAATCCCTCCGCACAGTCGTTCACAACGCCGGCCTTGCGTCCCTCTCTCTCTCTCCAAATCCCATTCCGGCATAATGCCCATCCACCTCTTCACCTCCTCCACCAACATCCAGCACTCTCCACAAGCCCTTTTCACGACGCTTTTTCGGTGCTCATGCTCCATCGCCACCTCTTTCCACTCACCAGAGCTCCTTCCCCCCCCCCCTCGAGCTTGCCTTTCCCCTCTCTCCTGCTCACTTATACTTCCTATTTCCGCATACACTACTCCATGATGGCCTCGAATTTTGGTTTGACTGACCTCTTTGAGCTTGACTTATAGAGTAAGAGAACGCTCTTGTTTTAACCTTTTATATCTCGAGTAGCATTTTTTTGGGGGGGGTCGAGTTGATGGGGTGGATAGAGTGGCTTCCTGCCCTGAGAGACCAGTTTTAAGTGTTGGGCTGACCTTAATTGTAATTTGTTGGTAAATATCATCATCATCATCATTGGTAGTTCAATCCTATAATTGGTAGAACGCAGCCCTCCACCCTTCCCTATTTAATGATTGTTCCCTTACCTCCTGGTATCTCTTCCTATGAACTTTCCTCTTCATTTGGTCCATAAACTTATTCCTGGGTCTTCCTCTGGGGACTTTTCCGTTTATATTACCTTCAGTGACGCTACTCACAAACCCATTGTGTCTCAGAGTGTGTCCAATCCTTCTTGTTCTTCTTTTCTGTTGTTCCATATGGTCCGTGCTCTTCTACTCTTCTGTATACTTCATCATTTCTTATTTTTCCGTCCATTTTATCTTCAGCATCCTCTTCTAGCTCCAAGTATCGAATACTTGTAGAATTTTCTAGTTAGTAAATATAAATTTGAGATAATGAGGGACGAAAGGTTGCTCGAAGCCGTGACACGGGGAGAATGTTACTTAAGCGAGGAAGGGGAAGAAATAGAATCTGTTTCCTGGATGAGATGATGAGGGATAGGACGTAAGCTGAGATGGAGAAAATAACAAATATTATGTATGTGTAGTTGCAGCTCAGTTCATGTAAATATCTGGTGGATGTTTCTACATTCCATCCAAACCTACCTTAGCCGGTAGATTGCCTTAATAATAATTTAAAGAGTGTTGTGATATAGTCAGATATATGTGATAATAAATGTATTGTGTCCTTAGATATATGTGAAGAAAAATACTTTATGCAATATTTTCATCCGTAGATTACATTGCCTTAGGGACAACGATGTTATCTTTCTTTAGGACTCGAATTTACAGGGAGGCTTACAATCTCGCTGACTAGTTACGTCTGAAGCAATTGCTGAATTAATGGACCAGTTCAACAGTTATCTCTTACGTGACCCAAGGGCATTTCGGTTTTATCCTTGTCATCATATCTCTTGAGAGTGATATTTCACGAGTTAGAATGTCGATATTATCGGAAAATTTTTAATTGAATATCCGACCCCTACTTATAACTGTGTGGAGAGCAATGAAATACTCGGTCCATTGGTTGACATATCAAACTCTGGAACCATCTGTCGCCTTTCTGTGAGAGAATTCTTAGGTAGAAAGAAAGCCAGCGTCAGCTTACTCTTAAGCGATAAGAACGGGAGGGTTAATAGTGTCTCGTCCCATCCGATGGACGGATCATTGACTTAAAGTATTCTCCTGGTAAAACGTAAGTTTTTACAAGGGCTTCCTACAAGAATTACTACAAAAATTCTGCAAGTTAAGTTACTCCGAGTTAAGAGTTTCGCCCTTTAACGCTCAACGCGTCTATATATCGGCTTCATCTGGTTGGCCTAAAATGCTCAAGGTGCCCATATTTGGTTCCAACTCCAGCATGTTAAATATATCGCGAGCTTTGTGGGAATAAAAAACGAAATTTTCTAGAGAGCGAAAGGGTACCGACGTTTCCATGGCAGACTCCGTCATCAAATTGGACGGAGTTATTGCGGAAACTTGGTACCACTCTCCTGTGGAGGTCTTGACGCATTCAAGACTGGTGGCATAGACAGGGGCCACTTCAGAGATCCCTCCAGGGATCCTTTGGTATATTTAAACGCTCATCAACGCTTGACTCACCTTCGATGACCTATAACTCTCCGCTGGTGAGTGCCACTAAGCTTTGCCTTTTACATTGCCGTCAAAACGTCATGTAGTTCTTACTCGGTAGGAAACCCGTGAAGAGTTCATTCCGGTAACTCGTCGGAAAAACAGTAGATTCTTCTCCCCTGAGAAACTTACGCCTCTGCCGGAATTCGAACCTAGAATGGTAAGCCAAGTACTCTGAATGACAAATCAATCCCGAGCTTGACTTATAGAGTAAGAGAACGCTCTTTTTTTGAACCTTATATATCTCGAGTAGCCTGACCGTAATCGCTTTCGCGTGTCTTTGGGTGTTCATGTTCTGTTCTCTCCTCGCCTCCTATTCTTTCTTCCCATACTTCCCTCCCTGCCTGCTTTGTCCCTCTCCCTCATTCCTTCAACTTCTTCCCCTCCTACGTCTCTTCTCATTCCTTCCCTCCCCTTTCCTCAGCCTCCACCTCTACACCATTATCCCTTCCCACCTCCTGCTTAAGCATTCCTTTTATTTCTCACCAACCTTTACAAATCTGTCCAACCTTCCCAAAGTTCCAAAACATGCACTTTAGAGGTTTTTGCTCCTGTTTATTTTTACTCGCTCTCTGTCTCTCTCCCTACCTTTTTTTATCCTGCGTTCGGGTGTTCCCCTGCGCTGGTTGGGGCTTCGGAAAGGTTTGGTGATTTTCTTTTTTTCTCAAAGAGAAGGGTGAGGTCGCGTTAAGAGCTGAAAAGGATCGTGCTCTTGATGGCATCTCGAAATGTATTTATATATACGTTTGTGTGAGTGTGAATGCGTGCACGTTAAAATATAAATCCCCCTGTCCTCTCTCCCCCCCTCCCCCGAAGTCGGCCGTTGCACAATCACCATTGTTCGTTTTTTGCCGTAACAATAAACTCTCCCTTTTTTTTAAGTAGAGAGAGAGGGGGGTACCGCGGGGTTTATATGTGAAGAAAATGGTAATAAGGTCCCTCTGGTTATTTCCTCTTGGCGTATATTTTTATGGAAATGCCCCGTTCGGGTAAAGTGTTGTGTTTTTTTCTGTTGTGGATGTTTGAACTGCTTCTCGCCTCGTCTTCTCGTAGGGTGAGACCATAATAGAGAGAGCGAAAGAAGTAATGTGTGAACCCAGTTATGTCGATGCAACGCGCGTAATCTGATTTTGTAGCATCGGTTTGGCATCCCTTCAGGGTTGGACATCAAAACGAATCATCCGACCGAATCGGGGCGCTAAAGTCAGCTGGTGCTCCCTTTCGTAGTCAAGTGGGCGAGAGGCTTTCTATTCGTAGCGTTTGTCGAGATGTGCTCGTGGTACAAAAGAATCGATATAATATCACGTATCGACATTTCTGCCGAGAGGATTAGGTAATTTTGTCCAAGTTTGGATTTGTCGGACACGTGATGAGAAACAGCCAATGCTGTGAATCATCCTAGCTGATGTTTCCGGGGACGGTTGAAATTAGGAGATAGTTGGGAATAAGAAGTCTATAGTGGGGGAAAAACTCACTCCTATGGTCCAGCCTAACCGCATTTAGCTATTTTTGGGGCTGCGAAAGGATGCATTGTAATTATGATCGCAGGAATGCGAAACGATGAGGTTCCTCGAGATAAAGAAGTCATTTGTTGTAACCTGTTAGTTTGTTCTCCTGCCAGCAGTCGGCCTTTCGACTTCATTCATTTGTTATCATTTGTCATATTCTTCTGAGAAAGTGTGTTTACATGAGCATTAAAAAATCATCTATCTAATATAAATGCCATTTCCGCGGCCAACTATAGAGTATAATAGTGTAATTTTTGCAGAACATAGAATGGTAAAAGATGCTTGCACTTCTCAATCGCATTTGTGAATTATTACCAAGAAACTGCGGAAATCATAGCGCCCAAGTGTGTTTAATTCAATCGAATTGTCGCTGTAGTGGACTCCTGTCTCTAGAAAAAGTGACCATTTGTATTCTACTCGTCGATTAAATCTGCATATTTCGTTCAATTGTTTTACTTTCTAACAATTAAGGAATTTCGTCATTGAATTCAATATTTTTCTTCGATAAAAACGATGAGATAAACATTTTTTGTTTATTTTGAGTTACATTGTTGAGATGGAGCCTCTCTTTAAGGAACGTCGGGAAGTCGACGCGGCTCGCGTCGAATCGCCAGCACCTCGACGGCCGCTCATTATCGTATTTTCTGCCAAAGCAGACGTATTCGCGTCAATAAAAAGACCGCACCTCCGACCAATGCTATCCACCCCCGACTCTTTCCATTCAGTTCGGTTTATCATCACCTTACGATCGCACCTCAACTTTTTCCCGCATTATTTTCGCGCGAGAACGGAGGTGGCGATGGGCGACTCACGTGCGATATCGCGCACCACACGACGCGGAATACGGCTGTGATTTTCAATGGAAAACTCGAAGGGAAGTTTCTTCTCACGTCGCGGGATAAGTGCACGGGCGTGATGGATCCCGGGTGCTAGATAGAGCGGATGCTGCATCCCGTCTCTAACCTCAGATGGATCCTCTCACTCCTCCTCTCAAGGAGGAGAAGCCAGAGCATCCACTTTTGACGCCGTTCCAACTCCGGGGAATAAATTGACTGCATTCTCGGTCCGTGCAAGAGCGCAGACGATGCCCAAAGCCCACTACCGCTCGCTCGGCCCGAAGATGGTGTTGTAGTTTCTTTTGTGTGTTTCGTGTGTGTGTGTGCGGAGCTCTCCACATTGGACGTGGCGGAGTTCTATGCATCTGTGGGACTCCTCTGAGAGCCTGCACACGCTCACACTATTCAGGGCTTCTGGAGAGCGCGGGACGATAAGACATGTGCCTCGTCTAATATCCGCATCCTTTGCCATTCTCGTACCGTCCGGATGATTCGTATACCTCCACCAAGCCGTTTATATGAGACCACATTTTCGCACTGCCCCGCTAGCTGCCGCGAGAGAGTCCAGGAGAAGCTGTTATATGGGACTAGCCGTAAAAAAGACGTGTCTAAAAATAAAGAATTCAGGTTTATGGATGCTGTTATTAATCTTTTGGAAACTAAGACTGTGAATTGATATGTAGCATCTGATTACCTTGCTAAGCTGTATTTAAAATGTGTGAAAAATTACGCACGCCAGAAAAATAGCAACTATATGAGAAATTTTGACGGACAAAATATGAAATAATGAAGTGTACAGAAGAATAGGAGAGGAAAGGACCTTAATGAACGCCATGCCATAAAGAAGAATCTGATGGATTACACTCACCCTGAGACACAATGGGTTTGTAAAGAACATAATTGGCGGCAAAATAGAGGGAAAAGTCCCCAGAGGAAGATCCAGGAATAAGTTCATGGACAAAATAAATAGGAAATTACATAGGAAGAGATACTAAAACCGAATAGTTCCAAAGACCTTTTAATAGTGAATTCAATGAATGTTAACTGAGGTTGTAGAAAGGCCAATTTTGGCTGTACATATTCCAAAATTCAAAACATACTACAATTTTTTGAAAGTTTGAAAGTTGCGAAAAAAATTTAGTAAGTGATATAATTTTACTCATGTTCACTGCCCAGTGACGTCAAAATCAAAGCTAACATAGCGGCGCGCCCTAGCTTTCATAGTTTTGCGTTGAAATATCTCCTTAAAAAGTATTTTGTTGCTAACTCGTCGTTATGAATGTTTTCACTGGCAGTCATTGGTTCTTTTACTACAAGAACTTCAGATAGAAGAAAACTTTATTTAATTTAAAAAATATTTTTATTTTAATGGCACATAACCCAATTCTTATTAAAGGTGTAGCATTTTTTAATCCGAGGTTAATGTCTTTATTCTTCTACTTCGAGTATTTTTAATTTTTGCCGTCGCATCAATTTTCCCAGCGCTCCGAAGTCCTTCTTTGCCCCAACGTCCCTTTCCCGTTTCCCAGCGAGGAGTGCGGCTTTCGCTTCATTTTCGGGGAGATACTCTTACTCTGTAGCCGGGGTAATTTACGCTAATGGGGAAGGAAGCTCGGGTAACGATGCATACCGGATTACGCCCAGGGAAGTTTGAACGAAACTCAGCTCCGGAACGAGTTAGAGCCCTCCCTGGGGAGAGGGCTTGAGATCATGAGGTTCAGCATCCCATTCGATGGACACTGGATTTCGTTCCATAGATTCCAATTGTTCACACTATGATCGCTGACCGAAATAATTCGGATACTTAGTTTGCGATAAGGATGCCTCCAAATCATATTTTGAGACACTTGTAATTTTTCTACATAAGTATGTATTTTACCTAAGACGAAGACTGAAATCCTAGTATGCGGAAGAGAGAAGCTGAATACAGAAGTCACACTGAGAGGAGAGAAATTAGAGCAAGTGGATACCTTCACCTATCTCGGAAGTACCATCACGTGGGACGGAAGAAGTACAACGGATGTCAAGCGAGGAGTAGCCCAAGCTAAGAAAGCTGAACAGAACAGACTCGGAAGTCTTCGAAACATGGTGCTGGATGAGGATGCTGAAGGTAAAATGAACGGACAATATAAGAAACTACGAAGTTTACTGAAGAGTGGAAGAGGAAATTTCAGTTCTTTCTTTTACTACGCTCTTCCAGACAATTTCCTGATCAGTGGTACGGTCATTGTGAAATTCATAGTCACATCTCCCATTCCAAGGACACAGGTCCAATGCCGATGGGACGGGTATCTTTATGAACTAATTCGTTTTAAATTCTCCGGCCGTCGGAACGAAAAATTTTGTCTATTATTGATAAAAGTTTAACTCAAAAGCCGAAGTTTCGGGACCAACCGTTCCAGCAGTACAGCAGTGATAATTTCCTCACCACCCTACCAACCATCCATGATGATATACATGACTTAAGCAGTCAGTCATAAACTCAATTAATCGACCAGCCCTTCAACAATTCGAGTTTAACCATTCTTTACGCTGATTACTACACACCTCCTCTTACCCTTAATTTCATGTTTCCTTTCTCGATCGGGATTGTAGCCGATTTGGTGACTAGAGTCAATAGTTTTTCATTTCGATATGGCTCATGATAGCAGACTAGAAGCCTTCGAAATCTAGTGCTGGAAGAGGACGTTGAAGATCATACAGATGGACAAAATAAGAAATTATGAAGTGTATAGCAGAGTAGAAGAGAAAGGACAATATGGAACACCATTGAGAAGAGAAGAAAAAGATGGATTGAACACATCCTGAGAGACAATGGGTGTGTGAAGAATGTAATAGAAGGTGAAATAGAGAGAAAAGTTCCTAGAGGAAGCCCCAGGAATAAGTGTATGGACCAAATAAAGAGGAAATTACCTAGAATTAGCTACCAGGAAGTGGGGGACCTAGCATTAATTAGGGAATTATGGAGGGCTGCAGTCGACCAAATGCTTGCGCAAATCAATGAATGAATGTATTTTCCGCTTTTAAGTTTTCTATGTGGTTTATATTAGCAGTTTAGTTATTTAGTAATTCTTGTATCTTAGTTCGACAAATACTTGAAAACTTATCGGATAAGTCATATAGGGTGTTGAAACTTCTCTGCCGCTAGCAGTGTGGCTGCATAAAGTCTCCCGCTTTCGTTTTGCTTGCTAACGCTAGGTGGATGTGAAATATGCGTTGTCGAAGTTGCTGATAACTCTGAGAATCATAAGTCCGGTGGACTTGAATTGAAATTCGGAATAGGAGAATTAAAATATTTTCAATTTCATTCCGCAGCATTTAAAATCCGGCGTTCCGTAAATTCTCATTTCTGGTGTGCCGATTTAATTCTCGGTGCGATGTCAACGCCTCATATTTTCACTCAAAATGTTGAATTCATTGTAAATACCGGTGAATTTACTCTGTGGCCTCGCTTCATTCGTTTAATGCTGAACGTGCCGGGTGCACGAATTTACAACCTTGGGGAAATCATTTCGGTTTAACTGCGCTGATTGGGAAGCATTGTTATATTCATTTCATTATAATTTTCACCGATTGAAGATGAGAGTTTTCAATTTCCCATCCGTGTGTATTTTCTGAGTCGTTGAAAATCATCATTTTTTGCGGTAGGGGGGTTGGCAACGAGCGGACACGGCAAATCTCAAGGCAGCAGGCTCGAATTCCGCCATTACAGACGCAAAGAAATCGGGTTGCCTGCTTACCGAGTATCGGCTCCTACTGGCGCTTTAAGTCCAAGTATGTAGATGGACACAAGAAATAATGGTTGCCGCAGGTTTGATGATGCGGGTAGGCATATCAACCAGCTAAAATGGCTTTAGCATTGAAACTCCTTATTTGATTAGTTTAATGTCATTCTGACAATGTTCCGTATTGTTCTTCATGATCGCCAGGTGGTCGAACGTGAAAAATAACTGATGAACTACGGTTGTCTTAATTCTGAAAATATTCCACGTTTTTGATAGTTCATTTTCTCGGCCTTTTATAATCGTGATGAGAGAAACAAAAGTTGTATATTACCTAAAAATTAATGTATCGCTAACATATTTAACAAAAATCAATATGGTAAATGATTGCATTGTGGTTCATTCATGAAAAAAGAAGTTAAAATTAAAATTACCCAAAAAATCGACGTTTTATGTACCGTTTGTTTAATTATCAGAAAATGTTGCCTGCATATTTATTTTTTAACTTTGTGTGCTACTGATGCATATTGTAAGTTACAAAGTGCGTAAAAAATTCGAATTCACATTTTATATTGCTTTATTTACTAATTTCCAAATTTTTAAATAAGACCATCTTCTGCCTACCTGACCATGCCGGAACTTAAGATTAGAACACATTTTGAAGTTTTTTCTTCAGCAGTTTACCTCGTGGAATATCATCGTTGTTGAAGCTTAGGTACAAACTAGTACCGGATTATTCCATGACCTCATCGTCCAAAAAACTCTCTCCCAGTTAGTTCTTTCCACAGTCATCGGACTGGAAACACATGTTTAGAGGCTTTTTAAACCATTTATTCCGGTTGGCTATATGCAAGGTATCACTTTTTCGGAAGATTTCAACCTATGTGCGTAGGATGCGACAAAAAATAAAACTGTTATCCCTCTGTGATATCAGTTCGGATCGGAATGATCCTGCGGAGTTGCACGCTGCGTTAACAATAGAAATCGAAAACTTTCAACCCCTCGCTTTCGAAGCCGGGAGCTGGTACGCCAGAAACATGCTTTTTTATGTCCGCGACCTGGGCGTGAATGTCTCGTTTGTCTTATTCCTCCCGCTCAAGGCAATATGGTTTGTGTAACAGTTTTTAAAAATAATGTGTCAAGAGTTAATGAAACGTTTTCACGACGCTATAACGGTGTATCATTTATCGTTTTTCTCATATTTGATTCCCCTGAAAAGGTTGATTATGAGCTACTGTCTCGTTATGAAATAATCAATTTTACTATAGTGTACATTTCTCGGGCTCGCCACCGGGTAAGATAGTCATAGGCAGCCGACGTTTCGGGTTCCGACTCGTTACCCATTCTCAAGGCTACTGATGCGAGCTTGAAAAGACTGTTTACTTTGGCGCTAGGTGGGGCGGGATTGGTCGAGCCCCGATTGTTGTGGTGGAGGACGGTTGACCAGCGACTTAGCTCACACTGCAACAGCAGTAGTTGAGCATAGCCTGAGTCGGGACCATAAGATCATTTGGGATGACACGACTGTTCTTTGGCGATCCGGCCAATTTTGGGATCGCTTAACCAAAGAGGCGATAGAGATAAGGTTGGAGAGGAAGAATTTCAACCGGGATACTGGTTACACGATCAGCAACTCTTGGAATAGAATTCTGAGAAGAATTCAGAACGCCAGAGCTAAGTCCCCGCTGGTCAACGGTCCTCCACCACAACAATCGGGGCTCGACCAATCCCACCCCGCCTAATCCAAACCCGCCAAAGTAAACAATCTTTTCAAGCTCGTATCAGTAGCCTTGAGAATGGGTAACGAGTCGGAACCCGAAACGTCGGCTGCCTATGACTATCTTACCCGGTGGCGAGCCCGAGAAATGTACACTAATGTTATTCGCCAGGAAAGTGTTAAATCATACATCAATTTTACTACTGATTTGTGAGGCGTTGTGAAATTTTCTATGTTGACATTAATATAAGGACCTTTGACTAGAGGGTGTGATGTAACGCTGGTAGTTTGAGCTTCTGGAACGTATGCCATTATTAAGGTGATTTTCCGTTGTGGTTGGGATAAATGGAAGAAAGAAACCCTATAATGTCCTTTACAGTCCTTGCCTTGTTCTTGCTTGGTTTCATTTATCAGCTTCTCCTCTCCTCTTTATCTCGGCCTCCAGTATCCCTTCACCCCTTAAGTCTTGTTGTAATCACGTACTCCACCTCTCCTCTCTCTATTCGCTATATCACCTCATCGTTCGAAAACCTACGTATGGCGTAGTTATTTTAAAACACTTTTAAAAAACTTTCGTTAAAAAAAGAAAAAAAGGAATTGCCAGAAAGTGCCGTGTCCCGGTATGGATCTTCTCAGTGGCACACCGTGTCTTTGGCATCTGTCCTCACTTCACCCTGCTCCAGCCTTTCCGTCCCTCAGTGTTTACCGAGTCTGAGCTCTCTCGGGCTCCGATTGGGAAGCAACTCCGCTTCTTGTCTCCCTCGCCTCCTTTCTCATGTGCCGTGTTTTTCTTCCCCACCCTTCTATACCGCACGAGTCGCCCCTTCCCTCATTTCTCCTCGTAGATCTCTGGGAAGAAAATAGATGGAACCATCCGCACGGTACAACAGGGAAATATTGAAGCCGTCAAAATGTGCAATCGACCATGTTCAATGGATCAGTCGAGCCGTTAATACGCCAAAAGCAATAGGTGCTGATATCGAAATTGTTCCGGAGACAGAATGATTTATCTAGAAAAATGCAAAATGGACGTTCCGGAATTCCGTGCCTCTACATCCCAAAGTTCCCTTTTCTTCTGACTCCCCTCCGTATTCAACTCCCTTGAGGCAAAAAATTCCTCGATTTGCCCTGTCCCTTCTTCTCCCTGCTGTAATCCGTAGTTGTTTAAATACATTGTTTTCACTTGAGAACCTTATCTGTGCATGTTTTATTGTATTTTAAGTTACTTCTTTTTTAATTTATGCATCATACCAGCCATTTTAAATTGATTGGCCTTGATGCTCTATTTGGTATTAAAATGAATAAAAACGATGCAAATTAGCACTGCTCTATACTCTACATATACAAGTGAATTGTGTAAGTTATCCTTAGCATTTAAATAATTTTTCGCCAAAACAATAGGCTTCACTTTCGTGCGACAAGACACGTTTTACTTTCTTCTGTTTGGTACTTCTCTCCCTTTGTACTACTGATTCCATCCCAATCCATCTGCTGAAAAAGCCTACCCATTATCCTTTAAGGGCAGCGGTCTGTGCCCTTGTATCAAGTGGAATTGGACTATTAGAGGAATTATAAGGTGCATTCCAGGGTCAAAAGTTTGAGCGGTTTATTAAATGACTAGTTTTTCAATTTCTCCCCCCTCCTCATCCCTCAATTTTCTTCTCGTGAATCTCTCCAGCCGCGTTATTGTCATTCTCTAAAGCTTTTCTCGTTCTATTTAATCTCTTCTTTAATCTAAGAATTTCACAAATGTCTGCATTTCCGTCAGATTTTCATAATCAACCTCATTCTTGTTTACTGTAAGTATCGCCAAACCCGTGAACACATCCTACTGTGTACACATCGTTTGTGTACACATTGTTTTGTGTACACACCCTATTGTGTACACATCGGTCGTCTACTCATTTTACAGGTGGTGTTAATGGTTCTTTGCCTTTCCAATATCTCATATAGCATCGTTGGTAGATGAAACATAAGGCCAATACCTGCAAGTGGTAAAAATTAATTAAAATACAGAAGTAGACCTGTATGGGATCTGGGTTGGGATCACCGTTCCTTCTTTCGCGTTGTTCTTATCCAAATATCCGCGCAAAGTTCGCATTTACTGTCTTGAGAACGCCCACTATCAATGAAAACTGGTTACTGAAGGCATGTGACAAAATTTGAAGAATTTCGCTCTCGTGAACGAAACGAAACGTCAATAACAAGGATTGTACCGGGGGGGCGCGTTATGAGCAACCGTGATCGCGCTTCTGGTTGGTGTTGTAGCTATAGTTCTAAGTTTTCATATCCTAGGACTTGGGTTTGAATATCGGAAATATTTAGGTTTTTCATCATGCTTCTGACCCCTACCCAGGTGCTATTTGGAGAGCACTCTAAGGAGTGGCGCTCACTTCATTCATTTGGGCCATCAAATGCGGGCCTTTTCTGAGAGCCTTCCGCTCAGAGGAGATTGATTCTGACTTTGGGTATCTCTCCACAATTTCCATACCTACCCATCTATGCTGAAAGGCGTATGTGACCTAAGCTGTTTATTGTTTAACTATTCTTGTGTACGCCCCATTTTCTTCCCTGTCAGCCTGATATTTCTTAACCCCTGCTGGGTCACTTTTTAAAGGACAATAAATGCTAACTGTCGGTGTCGTGTTTATGTAAGTGCTTTTATCTGCAATCGATTCAAGTGGAAGAGGTAATGTGGTTTAGCATGAGAGAAAAAGCGAAGGTAGAGAATACTGAAACAATCCTAACTGTCAAGGCTGTCTCTCCAAACAACCAATGAAGACCTCAACATGGTTTCCTTCGTAGGTTTTGGAGTTTACGTCAATTTTGACCCCGCCTCCAGGATCGTTTTGAGCCGTCCTCCGAGGTCATGTCCGGGTGCTTTCGTGTCCCATTGTTGATGTGGCGACGCTTTCGTACCTCGTGTTCGATTCAAGTTAACACGCGATGCGGCGTCGGGCGACGCCCAGCCAGGGCCCGCCCACGGAATCTCACCCACGTACGCCGCGCAAGCGTCCCCGCCTCTCTTAATCCTCCGTCTCGCCGCTAATCCCGCCCTAACCTCCAGGCCCCGCTCATAATTCCAACCTTTTCGTCCCACTCAAGAGTCGGTCTCCATCCGTCCATCTTTCCCTGCCCCCTCGAGCCCTTTCAACCAACCAACCCTCTCCAACACCAGCGGTAGCCTTTTGTTTCTTCTCTCTCTCTTAATTGGAAAAACCTCACACTCTTCCTCTTCTTCCCCCTTGATTCTGTATGTGACCCCCTCAACATAATCGGTTCGGAGGGGGGAGTGAGAGGCCGCACCAGGAAATTGCGTGGACTTTATGTTGGTTATTCATTTTTTCTCTCCCTTTCCGGGACTTTCAACCCCCACACCCCCACCCAAAGGGCTCATTCCGTCTCTCATTTGTGCCCTTCCATGTCCGCCGCCATCCTCCCCATTCTTTCATCCTTAATTTTTTCCATTTTCGGTCACCCTAAAAAAACCTCCTCCCCCACCGTCTTGCCACTACGCCCCTCGCTGTACTTTTCTTTGCCCTCCACCTAGCCATTTCAACCGCTTTAATTTCGTAGGGGCGTTATGCTCGAGGGAGTACCCAACGGCCGGCCCTGGGCGAATATTTTAAGGCGACGGGTTGCATTCATCTCGCCGGCATTACTCACGTTATACCCTCTCTCCACTTTTACGTGGAGTCATCTATTGTCACCAAAACCAGGTGTCCTCGTACTCGTCGTTGCGAGTTATTCCTCGCGTGTGCGTGGATATAAGGGATGTTGTTCTCTTTCGTAGTGGTCACTGTGGAGAAGTGCCTAATTAGTTGAGGCATTCTGGGAAAACTGACGCTATTAGTGTGTGCAAATAATCATTTTTATGCTCGGAAAATTTCTGAAGAGTCTTTCATTACTTTTTAAGTTCTGTAAATCATACTTTTGTAATCTAGTTTTCCTCAAACTCTTGGATGTCAAAACTGAAGGTAAGTTTCATGCCTTACGTGCAAGAGTAAAATTTAGTACTGTCAGAGAGTTGTGTCATCCAGTGTTGATGGAATCCGTTTGTATCAATCCTTCGATTTTTTCGTATTATTATGTATTAGTTGATGATCTAAGTATTGTCCATCCTCCATTATTGTTGTTAAAACGGTTAAAAAAATTGATTGGTGAGTGGAGCAAAGATGAACTTCATTTAATCTCAGAGACAAATCGAGAATGAAATCCCTGGATTTTTCCGGGGTGGGACTTTTTCCCACCTGTGTACTTTTCTACTGATTATATCTTGGTAGCGTATATAGTTTAGTCAGCGACCGAATTTATAAAGAGAGCCTTAGTTGACTTCCGGCTTAATTACTACCATCTGGTAATTGCGAATCTAATAATTATTGAAAAATATATTTCATTCGGGTCTTTCGTACATTGTTACCTTCACAGATTAAGAAAGAGAGGTAGAACTATGTGAAAGAGAAAGATATAATGTTAGAACTGCTGCTTTTATTATTATTGGTATCTGTCGGAGAAGTAATTATAATCGTGTTGGATATTCTCCTTAAAATTTCTATCCCCTCCGTGATCTTGTTTGCCGGTATTGTATTACCTACGGATTTGGAAAGTTACGTTTCCTCAACCGATCAAGTAACGTTTTCCTTGATGATTTCTGCGCCTTCGTGTGTGGACGCATTCATGAGTTCCTCTCCTATTCCTGTCCAATGTAAATATTCGCTCCGATAACCCTGCGTATTTGGGATTTTGACTTCTTCTCTTCAGTTCTCCTTCATCTACCAGCTTCCACCTTCCTCGTAAACGTTGTGGACCTACATTCTCTGAGCCGATTCCGTGGGCTTTAACGTCTCGATTTTTCTTCACCGGTTCACTCCATTGCGTTATCTCTGCGGCTCTTCTAACGGTGAAAACCATTTGGCTCCAATGCATCGCGTGGAGCAAGGATATGCCCTCTCCAGAGGTGAGAAAAGCCTCTCGTTTTCTGTCTCTGGCCAAGTGCGGCTTCTGCAGCGATGCGTGACGTGAGGTCGTCGAGTGTTGGGTGTGCTTTGCCGTCAGTCCCTCATCTCTACCCGTTTCGGACGTGAAACGTCATTCGTTTTTTCGCTGATCGCGTTTAAGCTCTCCTATTCCGGAGTATCAAAATAGAAACCTCCGGAGCGCCAAGTCAACATCACAATGTTTGAAAACAAATGCTGCTCCGAAGTCATTCGGTTTGTTCTTTCTTTCGATAAATATTGGTTCTCCCGCTTCGTAAATATCGACTTCCCTTCGGTCTGTCCTCGTATTTCGCTATCAAAATCACAATTACATAAAAATGTCGCCGAGGGATTGGTTTATTTTCTTGGAAAAGAGCTCGTAAGCTTTTATTTTTCAAGTGTTGTTTTGGGTGCTGGGTTATCAGCGGAAGCTTTTCTTTCTTCTCCTACCGTATTGAATATTTTTCCCAGACGGAATTGCATACAGAGTTGACCGAAGGGTACTTGGATGGAAGCATAGCTCGGAAAGAAAACGACAGCGACAGTTTCGTAACCTATTCCATTTTTAGATCGGAAAACGCGGAGCGATAAGATGGGATTCCACGTGTATGGGGTCACACCCACCAATGCCTGGCATGCTGCCGGAAACTCTTCGTTTCATGTGCGTCCAAATTTTATTCCTTCTCTTGCCGTATAAGAAGTTATTTAGAGAAGCGACCCGCTGCCTAGGTCTTTGGAGCCAGATAGAGCAGTGGGTGAAGAGGATGGTGAAGATGAGATGGTGATGACTAAGGAGGGATGGTTGTTACTGCGGTGGCTCGAGTTGTGGTTTATTTCCCGGAGGCCTGGATCTGACTCCCATTAGTCGCGAAGTTTTTTTGGTAAACTCCGGATTCCTAGTGGGATGCCTTGTGGAGAGTACTTCAAGTGTAGTACTCCGTCTCTTAGATTCAGAGGGACATTTAACTATGAGCCCCATGGTGTCTTTTGTTAAGAGTTTGCATTTGTATAAACCCCGGGTTGCTTTCCACCCTCCCTCCCAATCCTACTTCCTTACCAACCCAACCATTATCTGTTACAAAGTGTATACTCCTTATGAGAAAAAGTGGCCAAATCGTCGAGTGGGATGAACATATTTTAACGAAATGCGTCCGTTTATTTCTACGTCCGCTTATTGTGCGTTCATATTTTTCCCTCCGTTGCTGAAATATAACTATACTTTGTATTTAAAATGTCACCGTTTTTGTTTCGTTATGATCGATACAAATGATATTGATCATCACTCAGAAAAATTCGGCTTGGACTGGGAATCGAACCACGGATCTTTGGTTTGCCGGACCAATACGCAGACCACTACGCTATCCAGGCTTCCTAATCCCATGGCAATTTTGGTAGATACAAGGCATTGCCATGGGAATTAGGAAGCATGGATAGCGTAGTGGTCTGCGCATTGGTCCGGTAAACCAAAGGTCCGTGGTTCGATTCCCTGTCCAGGCCGTATTTTTCTTAAAGCAATTTCTTCAAAAAACTCACCCGCCATGTATGAATTTCAGATCATCACTCAGTTAATTTTGTCATAACAATTTGCAATAAGGATACATATTTCGCTCGCGAACGCTCAAAACATTTTACCGCGAAACAATCATTCTTATGACGGAATTTGCCCGAGAAATGAGTTAACTTGTGAACCTCTTCTAATTTCGATTTTATTAAAATATGTACGTTTGTATCCACAAGGATGACAGGAATACGAGTTTTCAAAGAAAAATTACTGAAACATTCCATCGTCATCATTGATCGTTCAATTCTCAGAGTTGTTTGTCTTCGGCCGTCCATTCTTCCCTATCAAATACTGGTTATATTACTTTCTGGCATCTCTTCCTATGTACATTCCTCTTTATTTGGTCAATGAGCTTATTCCTGGATCTTAATCTGTGGATTTTTCCCGCTATTTTACCTTAAACTATGTTCTTCACCAACCCATTGTGTTTCAGTGTGTGTCCAATCAATCTGATCATTTTTTTCACTTACAGGTATGTATGAACTGGTGGACTTTCATCCCTTCGCTACCTTGGTGACCTTCCACAATAATTCGCCTTCCATATCAGCTGGTAAAGTATATCATGGTCATTGACTTCACAGTGAGCAGTCGTCAATCCGAATATGGCTTCGCTCCAGCCCCTCATCCTTGTCTAATAATCGTGTTAGTTCTGCATTAGTTTTTTTATTCTAACGCCCCTCGTATCTCGTTTCATATACTCCATCCTCCTCCTGTTTGTCTTCCTGTGCACTTCATTCATTGGTCGTTCAATCCTAAGATTGGTTGGCTGAGGTCGTCCACCCTTCCCTATCTAATGCTAGTTCTCCTACTTCCTAGTTGCTCTTTCTATGTACTTTCATCTTTATTCGGTCCATGAACTGATTCATTGGTCTTGCTCTGGGAATTTTCCCGCTATTTGAACTTCAATTGTCAATTCAAATCTCCTCTAAATACACTCCTATAGTACATGTCACCATTTCATTACAATTCAATTTTACATCTTTACAAGGTTGGTGACTTACCACCCCCTGCCACACGCCCATGCGGCGGTTCGCGGGGTAGTATGTAGATGTAGAATTATGTTCTTCGCAAACCCTTTGAGCCTCAGGGTGTGCCCAATCAATGTGGTCCTTTTAAATAAGAACTAATTCGTTCCCGGCGAATGCTATGAATCACTACCTAAGTAAAATTACCTCTGGGGATTTCTTTTACAATTTCCCATTTTAGTTTGGTTTCGCAACCTTTCATTTGTCTTATTTCTTTGTTAATTTAAGTTTCTCTGTGTTTTCCGTCTATCATTCGAATTGTGACGGCTTACGTCTTGTATGGTTGATACATTATTATTCCGTGAAATATACCTTCATTATCATTATCGGTCATTTTTACCTACATTTCCTTACTACAAAATCATGAGTAACGTAATCGTGGAAGGGTAAATGACCCTCATATGACCTCTGTTTTCCGACCACTCTGCGCATTACCTACTAACAAGGATGTTTAGGGAGGAACCTGGCGAAACGTTTGCCTCATTAGCACAATGTGACAAGAGGTGCGCAGCTTTACGTACTTTCTTATCCACTTGCAGTCGGTAACCTCAGGATGGGGAGGCTTAAACTATAGCCACCTCATTTAGCGCCATACCCATATTCATGACTTTATAACCCAATATTTGTTATGTAATGTAAACATTACGTTGAATAGTCGGATTTCTTTCTCTACATTTCATCCCTAAATTTTCAAGTGTTCGTTGATTTTTGCTTGAGTTCTCTCTCCTCCCTGTTGCATTCTTTGGCTTTAGTCACTGCAATGAAAGAATCATGTGGCTTACTTATCTCTAGGGATTTCTATTACAATTTCTCACGTCTGTTTGCTTTCGAAATCAATGGCAGGGAAATTAGGCTCCAGTTTGCTTCCTTTTGAATAAGAAAAAAGAAAAACTAAAATAAGAAATAAGAAAAAAGAAAAACTTACCTCGTTGTAACGAACGGAATTCGGTCCTTGCTTCCCCGAGAAAGTAAGCATTGAATGTTTTCCCCGCCTACGTTTCACCCACGTTCCAGCTCCCTTTTTTTCGGCGGCGACGGCCTCCAGCGGGGAGGTCGCGGTCGAAAGCCTCAATCAGCCGCCTCTTATTAGTAAATGGAACGGTTCGGCCGACTGCTCCATCGAGACCCATTTCTCACGGAAGTTATTTACTTTTTATTTCTGTGCGCTCCAAATGACCCTTTTGTGCGGTAAATCCGCGGGCCACCACTCCTTCCTTTTTCCATCTCCTCTCTTCCCTTGGTCCAGCGAGTTTGCTTCTCTCCTTTGATTTCAATTCTTTTTTATTTTTATTTTTTCATTCGCTTCTCTCTTGAGTGCTTCGCGCGCCGTCTATCGATTCGACCGCGAATCCGCCGATCACAGCATTGCCAATTCAGTCGAATCGGTCGGACTCTGTCAATAGGAAGACGGAGAGGCACTCTTTCGACGCTCAGTGCTCCGAGAAAGAAGTTAAGGTACTCAACGTTGTCCGACAGCGTTCGAATTTCCAATCTCGCAACTCTTTTTGGAAGGAATAAACTTTTATTCTTTATCGTTTTGTGTCTTTCCTCCCCGTGAGGAACCTTCTTTCCTTCGTCCCCGATTTACTCAGGTCTTTCCTTCAATTTACGGCCGCGTGATGATAAAATGTATCGACTGCGATATGCCGCAGGAATTGCGTCGATTCTAAGTATCGACTCTAAGTATTGCAATCGATGTCGTGCGATATCGTGCATTATTCTTTCCAATGTGATGTAATTCGATAAACTGTTTGATTCGGCATCATGAAATTCGTTGTTGTGCTGCATGATGCGTGATGTTATTGTGTCGTACAATTGTTATAAAATGTCTACACCGACCGCATTTTACAGCTATTTCTGCCAGTTGAGTGTATTTAATGGGAAGAACTCACTCAAACATGTTGTAGGTGATGAAAACTCTCCCTTTCGGAATTCAAACCCGTGACCTACGCATAAGCAGGCGAGGACTTTACGGTTAATTTATAGTATATATTTGGGTAATTAATATTAATAATGTTATATGTACCAAACATTATGCATGTGCTTGTTCTCTATCCTGTTCTTCGACCTCTGATCGTGTGAGCACACTTTGAAATACATTGTTATATATCATATTTACTGCAAACTGTATTGTTATATTTTATGCGTTGTGGCTTCGCACCAGCCAGTTATGTGTTAAATATGAATGGTGGCCACCCAAACACAGGTTTTTCCTCGGGTTTCCCTATGTTCCACTGATTGATTGTGAAAATTTGTATGAATGCTTTTTTTGTTTGTGAAAGTGGTGGAATGAAATATATGATGATGATATGCGACGCAAAATTTTTATCGCAATGCGATATTGAGCGTTGAATATCGCGGAGCCCGAACCTACCCACCCAACTCGGGTGAACGGTGGCCTTGTTCCGCCAAGATTTCCGTCCATGTTTCTCTCCGCTTCCTCCTCCCCCATCGTTTGCATGCTATTTCTCCTCACAGACTAGGAAGGAGACCAATTGTATCAATTCCCTCTCTTTCACGTATTTCGAGTAGCTCATCGACCGCCGAATATGTTCCAGTCTTCCGCTCCAAATGGAAGACCTAAAAGGGTCGTCCTTCCGTGATTCGCTTGCAGGGGGCGTGGTCGTGGGATGGGAGGCGCAATACGTCCGTCCCCTATTCACTCTCCCGGGATGGTGTCCTTTCGCTCGGGAATGAAGCGAATGGATCGTAAAACTGGATCACTCCTTCCTCCCGTCCTCGGGTCCTTGGGCGCTTCGTGCACCGTGCATCCCAAGCGAATCCACCCCAAAAGGTCTCATCTACATCTGCACGGCATTCTGCATGCCTCCTTAGTGGAGTGGGGCAGGGAATGAATTTTCACCACAGCGTGCTATACGGATCTCTAACCCGTTTTACATGGGGCACGATATTGCACCATTTGGAACTTCATTTATTTCTCCATGTGCCGTGCAATGATTAGCGAATGATAGCGGGGGATATTTTTCCATCTCGCTTCCATGCATTCCTGCACGCCTTGTTGCAATTCATAGCTCTACCCGACGAAATTAGAAATACACGTTCTTTCATTCATCATTCACTGAGCAATATCGTGCCTCGTGTAAAACGGCCTTTTTACATAAAATAATTCAGTGGTTTCCCGTTGCCTCCCACATAGCTGTATTGCGGCCGCTGAGACACGACGAATTTCTAAGGAACACTATAGTTCTTAGGTAAATCTCTTCTAAAAGACTCAGGAACAGGTTTTTGTATAGGCCTGCTAAACAGATACATATCCCGCAAGTTTGAAAAAGAGGAGTTTTTAATGACGTAAAGGAGTTGGCACTATACTGGGTGGAGTAGAAGGCTTTAGTAAAGCAGTGTTAGGAGTGAATGGCTAATGATGATGGAAATGCACTACGGTATAGGTATGTTGCAAGTTTAACAAAGTACGAGTGATATAATGCGTAATACTAGTGCGCGCATTCTCAGAGATATGAGAATTACTCAGCAAGCATGCGAAATATGATGTTGATAGGTGTTTAGCTTAGAAAAAAAATACTTTTAAATTAAATTTAAAAAACTGGCTACACTCCAATGAACAATTGAATCTGAAAACCCTAACGGCAGCTAATATGGTCTTTGATCGTTCGCGATAAAATACTAGATTTTTCGTATACGCTCTGAAATCTGATTTCCCCGATACTCCTCGTCCTCGTAAGTCTCGATTTACGTCGGAGATGCGTATGGAAGAAGAACGACGTAAGTCGAAACAACGTAAAACGGATCCAGATATTCGTGACAGTTTTAATCCCGCGATAAATCAAGGCGTTAATTTCAAAATTCGTTTTTTGCCTTTATCCCGAGAAAATAGCTATATCAGATAGGATGATTATGTCTCAGTTGTCAAAAAACGTAAGCATATGCACATACGGTATAATTTATTAGCATTAAACAGAGAAAAATTTTCCGATGACCCTTGTCAGCATGGACGTAACATCGAATCAGACTACATCTACATACTACCCCGCAAGCCGCCTCAAAAGGCGTGTGGCGGGGGGTGTTAGGACACCAGCCGTCAACAAAAAAAATCAAGTTCCGCCTACCATTTATTAAAGTCTTTAATTGTTCGGGGGAAAAACGAATTCCCATACCTATCCGTTCGGCAAAATATCTCTCTTAGTTTATCGATTCTGTCGGACCTGGAGATATAATGTGGTTCTAATATGATGTTCTCCGTGTCGCTCTGAAAGATATTCATTCTCAATTGCTCAAGCAATCTAAGCCTAGCGCGTAGCCTCCGAGTCTCTAGCGGCTCCCACCCTAAATCGTTCAAAATCCGTGTAACGCTTTCTGTACGGCCGTAGCAGTTTTTGACGAATCGCGCAGCTTTCCTTTGTATTTTATTAAGTTCATGGACTAGGTCTTTCTCCGCCGGATCCCATATGCTCGCTGCATATTCAAGGTGTGGCCGGACGAGTGCGAAATAGCACCTCTCTTTCACTTTCTCATCCGAAAATCTTCCCACAACACGCTTGACAAATCATAGCTTCTTCAGGGCTCTGCCACAAATATTTCTTATACGTGTCCCCCACGATAGGTTCGAAGTTATCGTAACTCCCAGGTATTTCACTTCATCTGTCGCATTTATGCTAACGCCATCCACAACATATACATGGGGATAGTTGGACGACCTACGCAAGAAATGACTAAATGAATGAAATGACTAAATGAAATGAAATGACTAAAATGAAAGACTATAATCGAAACGACGCATACCGAGGACCTTATTATCATCACGTAATCGACCGCAACCGGTTGGTGTTTGTGATGTATTTGCAATCGTCAAAAATTTTAATTGGTCTCAAACTGTAAGATATGGTCTACATTATAACTTGCGGTCTGATGGTCAATGAATGTCATCCTAGTTTGGTAAGTGCCTTGTTACCCCAATAAAGTTGTCTTAACTGCCTTTATAGTATCTTGCCTAGAATTGTTACTTGCATTCGGTATTGAAGCCGCAAGACTCATCAGCAACTGGGGGCGTATTCCAAATGAGGCCAAATGGGAATTTTTAGAGTGGTGGGTGGAGAAAAAAATAGAAAAAGGCTGGTTAAAACATGTATTTCGGCGAAGGGTTCGCGTGGAGGGTATTCTTTACGCGTTCATTTCTAAACCCAGCGTCTCGTTCGCTCGCTCTCGTGGTCTGATTTTTTTATTTCGTCGAGAGCTTTATGCAGGTTGTCCTCTATACGTATACATATATCTTTCTCTTCCCGTGGCGCTTTCTTCTCGTTCGTTCGCTTTGTCGTGCTCGCTCTCAATGATGCCAAAGTGTCCCCGTTTTGCAGTCGGGTTTCGTCGTCACCCAGTTAGGTTGCTCCGCGATGCTCTGCAGTCGCGGCCTTCGTGGGGATTCGTGGGGGCCTACGATGAGGGGTCGAAAATTGGGGCGCCTGTCAGTTGTCTGAAACTTTTTCGTTTTCGATGTGTTTGAGCCGGCTCAGCGAAAGATTTTTGTCTCTTCGCTCGTTTTTTATTTATGTGTTTTGCTAGTTAAGTGTTACCACGAATTTGGTATCCTCATAATTTAGGTGGATGGGCGTGATTTTAGATCCACGGAGCGAGATTGATTTAGTGGTAAACATTGTCCTTGATGAGTTGTATAAGTAACTTATAATACCTGAGCTTTAATAGCTATGAGCTATAATAGCTGATGAGTACTTTACTCGAGCAATGCGGTTCTCGCGGGCGAGGATTCAGTATCGTGTTAGCAATCAAAGAATGTTTGATTGGTAATCGTCTCTTCCTTAACTTGGCCTCCTTAAAGTCTTTTTCCGATCATTGCCTCAACAAATGATGTGGTTCGAAGGCACTCGCACGGGTGCATATACAATCCCCTGCGATTGTGGCTTATTTTATCCTCTGCGATTGTGGCTTTGTGAGCACGACCTCGTCACATGTGCTACAACGTAGACTTTAGGCGTGAACATCTAGGTCGTATAAACCCCCGGCGAAATTCGTCTTGAAGGAAGATGTCTTGGTGGTGCAACTAGCGAACACAACTGACCGGCAATTGGTAGATCTGGGCTCGAATCCCGGTCAAGTCTAATGATTCCTTCTTGGAGAAATCCTTGACTCCCTTAAGTCGCCCGGGGATATTCTGTTGGGTTTATGTAAGTCATCCATGTAGTTTGATCATAGCGAAAAATTAATTATTACCGACTAGGTACACGGTTATGGTGTTTTAGGGTTTACCACTTCGTTGTATCTCTGCGGTCTGTCGTGTGATTGGATCAAATAGTAAATTAATCTCGCAATACCCATGATTTTTTCACTTGTAGCTCACAACTTATCTATGTAAATTTTTATTTTTCATGTTTCTAGTTTATTAGGTCGTAGAAATTGCACTGTCCTACTAAACCCTGCTCGTAATTGTGTACTACATCCTCAACTCTCTGCGCGAAATTCAAATTATTCATCTTTATTACTTCATGCGTCCGATTGTTCGCGTGTTCTTCCCCTTGATGAAGCGTGCTAATATGGCGAGATGTTCGATCAGATAAGTGGAAATGAATGTGCCCGTCCACCGTGTCATCATTCCAATGATAAAATTCAACCGTTTCTCAATTTGAAATAAGGTCTAAATTGTGACGATGACTCCATTGGTGGCTCGCGACGAAATAAACTCTTGGAGGAAAATAATTATGAATAGTGGAATATTTTTGTATAGTTAATTGATGGATGTTTGCGACGGAATTTTTATGAGTTTTTTTTGTTCTCATTTTAGAAGAGGCGATCACTTGGATCGAATGATCAAAAAATGCCCCCCGGTATGATTCGCAATTGGAGCTCTATTCGGATATTTTTGTCCGGCGCCTGAATTTTTCATTCTTTACAATCAATGCCAAACTATCCGCATATATTTCAGTTGCAACTTTCGGGCTTTTAAAGGCCTTCTTTTTCATACTTCATCTGGTCCCTTCGTCGACCTTTTCTCTTCACCTCCCTGCTTTATATCCGTTGTTCTGTAAATACACAAACGTTCCACAATAACCTTATCTGTTAATATTTTACGATTCATGTTTTTGGTAATTCTCAATATTTAATATTTATGTACTATACCAACCATTGTAAAAGGCCATGGTGCTGTTTTTGGGGATATAATAAATAAGTAAATATATTACCTTCTTCATACCTCTAAAATAGCGTCTAAATACTCATTCTTTTCGCGAAATCGCTTTCCATTCTATTGGCCTGTACATATTATGTTCTCTCTTTAGGAACTAACCCCGCTTAATGGTCAAACTCCTATGGGTGACTGTGTTATGTGTTTCAGTATCATAGGGTTTTCGCTCCTAGAAAATTCCGTATTACGGTTTATCGGTAACACATTCAGAACGAAATGAATATAAGCCAAGAGTACCGGAGGGTTCTATTGAACACGGCATCGTTGCTATATTTTAAAGTGATACACCAAAACATTTCCTCTATTCCTCTGTTTAGAGTTATGGTCTATTTTCTCGGCGGTGACTCCATCTATATCTCGCGCAATTATTCCCTTTAAATATTGTCGTTCCTGCCTCCGGGTGCGTGATCATTAATTGATAGATTTTTCGGGACCGAATCACTTCAATTTTGTCAATTCTCATTTTTTTGAGAGGCATTGACTCGTGGAGAATGATTAGAAAGTGCCCCCAAGCAGTCGATCGCGATTATATCCCTATCAGAGGTATGTATATTGGTAGCTCTCGAATAATTACGCGTGCTCCGATGGCTCAATTTTTCCGAGCCATAGGTTTTATTTTATTTCTCTTTTGGCGAGACCCGAGAAAAATAAATCCTTCGGACGACGGTCTTGTATTTTTTCTCTCTTATTTTACCACAAGACGTGAAAGGCATGTCTCGTCGACGACGACGGCATTTATTACCCCAAGAGGAGGCCTTTTCTTCGGTCCCACTGCATGCGGAGGCAATAAATCATCGCAAGTGCAAATATTCTCCTTCCTTCTACTTACGGGTGCACCGGATAAGAATCTTTGTGTTTGCTTAGCGGCGCTGAAAGCGGATATACAAAGCAGTCCCCCCTTTCTCCAAGTAATCGTTTCCTCGTGTTTATTATCCCCCACTCGCCACGTGAACAAAATATATGTCCATACACGGGAACATAAATTTTCGCTCTTCATCACTTCACGGATTCCGCAAATATGCACGTTATGAAGGTAGAGCTTCGTTCATTTTGCTCATTTTCGACGCATATTTGATTATCTTTCTCCCTTTGTATCCTATGGTAAGTAGGCGTCGGACTTCCCCTCATATCCCCATGAGTGGTGCTTATCACCTCAGCCGTCTGAGGTGATATGCGTCAAATGTGTGAAACACATTATGTGAAAAACGATTCGCTTGCCTTCACTTTTCTGTATAGGATACACCATCAGCTGTACTCCTAATATTTGTAATTACACCCGGGTTGAGAGGGTATTACTTCGTCCTGGTTCATCTGGTATTATCTGTGAAGCTGAAAAATGAGCTGATGAGAGGACGTAGTAAACTGCACGAATCATAGAAAACACCTGTTTTGAGAGAGGCCAATGGTGGCGTTGCGTCTTATCCCCAGCTCATTGGGCCCTATTAATTTTGAGGAAGCGATCTTCAAACTTTTTCGATTCATGAAACTTTTATAATCGTTAAAATAATCTATCTTAACCCCCACACACAAGGCAATAAAATTGCCATAAATATTCTTGGGTTAATACTGGTATTATATTATTGCCTTTTCAATGCCTTCTCTCCAAATAATTCGGGGCCCTCCTAATTTTTTTCCTACCTCGTGGATTCCACATTATTATAACATATTTATTATTATTTATATTTCCACATTAATATATATTCTTTTTTATTAGCTTTGGATGTACTTTGGTCTCATATAATGCTATTCAATATGAATATTGACCTTTTTCCTTGCAAATTTCTTCCTTTAATTGCCTTATCCAGGGTTCCATTTTGAGTGACTTTAATACACAAGTAGTTGTATTCTTGGCAGTATAGTATTCTCTGTCCATCTGCCAGCACTGTGTTCTCTTGTGCTCCTCCATTGCAACTATTCCCAGGCTTTCTGATATTAATTTCCTGACCAGATTTTTTCATATGTATTATATTAAGTGGTGTCTAATATAAAGTAACAGAAATGAATATTTGTGAATCCTTGAAAATTTACATGGAAAGCAGTTCGAACACGGCCGATTCAAAGCAATGCTTCAAGAGATGGCGCCGTATTCGCCTGGCTCTCTCCCTGTTTTATGTGCTCCCGGGTTCAATGTGTTTCTCACCTGTTCGTTCACGGAAGAAACATCAAACGTGCGGATATATGCTGTGGGAAATCATTGGCCACGTGTTCTGTAGTGCCATACCATTCCTGCTCTCCATGTGGCCCTCTCTCTCCTAATTTACTTCCTCTCTGCCTCATGCTGCCGTCCTATAACATCTCCCTACAGGCTCCGCGGTTACTTGCGCCTGGTTTTCTCGGAACGCGAATTCCCCTCTGCTGGTAGCAGTCTTCAGGGAGGGGATGTGTTCCGGTGAAGTTCTGCGAATTCCTATTTATGATTCAGTGTCGCGGAGTTGGGCCCTCCCCAAATGGCCTATTTTTCTCGACGGCCAAGGTGTTAATGAGGTGACACGAAGTGTTTTGTGTGGATAGTTCGAAGAAATTACCGATGCAAACTGATGCAGAGGATACCGCAGGGAGTTCGCTTAGTGTTTGCCTCACTGCTTAAATGGCTCGCTCAATTCAGTGGAATTAAAGGGGAATGTCTTACCTTAAACTTCGGTCTTTTATGAAAGTGAGAATAGGTACGTGTTGTATAAATGGGTTAAAGTTAGTACATATTCTGTTGTTTTTTAAAGCTTGAGTTGTAAAGTTGACGTCTCAATGGGAAATGCAATATGCCTCATAAAATTTTTCTGTTTGTGTTTACATTTTTTTTGGCCCTCGACCTACGATTTTTACTCTCATGAAATTGTAAGTAATTTTAATTAAAACGCCATTTATTTGTTTCGTGACATCTATGTGTTTTTGAAATGTAAATTGCTTAAATTTTAAATACTTCACTAAACTAGAGACTCGGATACTACACGCTAGGCTTAGCTTGCTTGAGAAATTCAGGACTGGTGCGTTTCAGAACGACACAGACAATATTGTCATGCCGCCTCACTGCATCTCTATGCGTGACAGAAGCGATAAAATAAGAGAGATACATTGCGGAACAGATAGTTTCAAAAAATCGTTCTTTATGTGCACAATAAGTGACCACAATATAAACTGAGCTCCACTAAATGCACTCCCATGATTCACGTCACCATTTCACCTCCCAAAACCTTAGCCCTTTCATCTTATCATGGCTGGTGTCCTAACACCCCCTGTCTCACGCCCATGCGGCGACTCGCAGGGTAGTATGTAGATATAGAATGCAAAATTCCTTGGAGGTACATTATTCATATTAATAACCTATACATCAACTTTCACCGTTGTATTCTGTTCTTGTAAATCATGCTGCTGTTTGGGTGCTTGCTATTTATGAAATTTGTGCGTGAAAGATCAAACATTCCTCAAGTGTTAGTATACTCATAATTCCTTTAAGTTGAATACTATTTTCCGTTTGAATTTTAAATTTTGAAGATACTTTTTGATACCAAATTTCAGTTAAAATTCCGTCCTCTTCTCACTTCCTTATTTCCCCATGAAGCGAGGAAGTACTCTAGTATTCCACGATTGTGACACCTGGTGGATAATATTCGTTACTTCGCGATTTAGTTACTTCCACGCTCCAGTTCACAGCGCATGTGAATTTAAGTTGATAAAATTTTCCGAACTCTCGTGATTTATATCGGAAAAAAAGTGATATCCTTTTTGAGTGGGATGTTTTCAACGGAATCATCTTCGTAATTGAGAGACGTCTCTGGCGTCCAATTCTCATTTCCACCGTAACGGATGCTGGCTCCACGCGGGGGATCATCGGCTTCCGCGAATCTGTTTTTCCTTGTGAGCGAGTCGGATTTATGTGATATGTAACTCGAACATCGACGCCAGCGATGAGAATGAATTTATATGATCTTCCAATCCACGTCTTATTAAAAGAAATTCAGGTATGGTTATTTTCGACGTATTATTGGTATCCTTTGATTATCATCTCGCAACTGCAAGCTGAGTCCTTATTACAGATTCTGTAGATGTTTTTGTTTTATCTTCAGAAACACGAGCTTTGCGTATGTAATCAGATTGGGAGATATTTTTTAAAAATTTTTGTTGTACTTAGCTTCATAACATCTTCAATTATGTGTAACAATTGTCAACGTTAATGTTTTAATAGTTTGTGCTTTTGTGAAAGTTGTTTTTGCGTATTATTATGTACATAATTTAGATTTCAGTTCCCTCACAATTTGCCTAAATTAATCCACCTATAGTATTTCTCGGAAACACTTCCCATTCGTTTCTCCTTCCATTATTATTTTCAAGAGACTGTTTTGTCACAGATTATAGCCAAGAAGTTTACTGTCCAAAAGTGTTGCCTCTTATGAGAACTTTTGTGAAACATCTTCTCTTCCCAACTCTGCGCAGAATTCCAACACCAGCGAATTTCTCCGTCCATTTGGTCTACACGTGTCCTTTGGCACAGCACATTTTCGTTTCTTCTAATTCCCATTATTCTACCTTTTCTGTCTTTCAAGTTTCACCGCATCTAAATGAAGTTATTAAATCATAGTGATTTAATTGAAAATCTACTGGAAAAATAGACGGTATTAGCAATGATTCTGAGATCGAAAATTGCTCTTAAAAAGCTTTGAAATCAACTTATCCAGCCAAACCTACTCATAATCCCTGCCCTCTTCTGAATACACAAGTCACGCCCATGGCCGGAGGAGAAGGTATTTTCCTTATAAACTTTGAAGAGGCAATCAATGCGATCACCGCCAAAATATTCAATGGATATGGCAACGGTTTTGAGGAAAGACTTTTCTGTGGAAAATCTAATTGGCACAGAGGATTGATAAGACGTTTCCCATGTCCACGGAATTTGTAAGTGGTGTGCTAGCGTTAAACTAATGGGGTGAAGTTGAATATGAAGCCTGTGTCTACGACTTATTGAAGAAAAATGTTGCACCTTCATCACCTCCCTTTGCGGGGTACTGATGATACAAATTTAGCTCTTTTTCCGGGCGTATAGGGTTGGATTGCTATTGTTCAAACGTGAAACGATTAGTTGATAAATTAAGTTAGTTCAGTTAAAATTTCATTGGAATAATTCGAAAGTGTTGTGCATGAGATCTTAAAAAAACCTCAAAACTGTCCCGGCTTCATCCCGTTGTACGGTATATTGCTACAGGCCCAGCTTAATAGTGTTTGGGTGACGAACAGTTGATCCGATGTGATCTCCGGTGACGCTTCCTCGCCCAGTGATTGGCCAAAGCCGGAAACCGTCAGGTTTCCATTGACAACGCCCTTTTGGAAGGTTGGTCTCGCAAAAGGCGGCTTATCCCGGACCGTCGCCCTCAGTGTGGGTTGAATGTGATGGGCGGAGGGACCGTTTCACTCCCCGGCTCAAACCCCCCTGGAGGAAAACCAAACATTCCTCTTTTTTCCCTCGCCGCTTATGTAAATCGCTCGACGTTAAGACTGGAATAACTGACCGTTTTCGCACGCGTATTACAAGCTGATTACTTGGTATTTTTGTCGAACGCGGACGAATCAGCTGACTAAACCTTGTTCGAATTTTTTTGAGTGGCTGCATGAACATTTATGAATGCCTAAAAATGGAATGCTCTGAGAAAAACTGGGCTGAGCTCTAATTTGAGGGCTAAAAATGTAATTTTACTGAGCTCCCGTTCCGGGAACGTGGGCGCGATTTTCCACCTTAAAAATTGGGTTCTTTTCATTTCCAGTGTGTAGTAAAAGATTGAAATTTGAATTGAGATGTCTTGGTATATTTTTCGCTCAATTACAGTCGACAGTTGTGTTTACGTGTCATTTTCATTGGCAATTATTACTCGTTTTCACCTTTTTATATACTTTCCAGCACGGTACTGGAGACGACATAGAATCAGAGGTGTTGAAGGGAGTGACAAATTGGTCATACTCATTCCTTTTGCGGCTTGCCTCTTACCCTTATATAAGAATCATGAGTAGTTGCAAAATTCTGTCCTATGCTAAGTTATCTTTCAAAAATTTCTTCGGGAATAATATGTAAGGTTCGAGAATTCAGCTCTCAAATTTGATTCGTGGAATGTTATCCTCCAAGACTCCGATACGATGTATTTTCTGCCTTAAGCTAACAATATTGATAAAAGATTTATGTAAAAATATATGTAGTATTATTGCCCCGGAATGAGCTTAGGAAAAGTCATCTTCGCCTTGGTACTTGTATGAATATATTTAGGAGCTGTGTGGACATTTTCTGTGGCAATCCAGACAATTTTACTAATTAGTGGGACCATCATAGGAGTTTAAGTAGGTAGCTGAAGTGATGGATTTTGTCCCTACTAGCATAGTTATGAGGTACATCGCTGAATTTTGGTACTCCAATCCTTAATTGTGTTTATGGATTGAAACACTTAGTAATTTTCGCATGAGAATTATATTTTAACGACCTAGGTTTCGTCGCTGTGCGTCATCATCAGGTGCTATTTCCTGATGTCCTGATGATGTCTCACAGCGACGAAACCTAGGTCGTTAAAATAAAATTCTCATATTAAAATCACAACGTGTTTCATTCTACCACCATGAAGCTATTCCACAACGTTACACCTGAAACCATCACATAATGCGAGTGTTTTGAGAATTCTTTAAATGTAGTACCAGATCTAAAAGTTGCAATGATGTTATTTTTGTTAAAAAACGGATGTCTCAACAATCTTCGTTTTAAAGACCGCATTCCGATTGTGTATTCATGCATACTATGTTTTGAAGTGGAAGGAATTGTGTCGAGGATCAAATCTTGAGAAATTTCTGACCCTTAGAACACGTCCCTGAAGCGTTTAGAGCCCCGCCCTCTTCCGGAAAGGATGAAGATATATATCCGCGCTCATTTTTCTTCATGCTCGTACTTCTTAACGCGGAGGCGTAAAATTGGAAATCCGCCATCGCTCGGAAATCGAGTCGCAAGCCTCTTTCAAGCGGTGGAAGCGGGCCGCGCTCACCGTCCCAATTTCCAGCCGCGAAATATTTACGGTCTCGCAATTTTACGATAGGACGGACGAGTGATGAAGATTAAAAATTGCCAAGCCCCCGGCGGGATGGTGGGGGAGATATTTGAAGGGTTCGGGAGGGTTGGGGGGGGGGGTTGGCGCAATCTTCCCCCTCGCCTCTCACCGCCCAGCCCTCATTTCTGCTTCACCTCAAATCCCATCCTCTGCATCTGACCTCACGCACCCTTTTCCCGACTTATTTACATCGGCACCCGGAGGGGGGGTCTCCAAATCCCTCCCACCACCTCTCCGCGAAAACTTTTCCTGCGTCCCAGCATGCCGACCACCCGAATACCCGATTCCCTTTTTCTTTCTTTTTTTGAGAGTTGATATTTTCCCGGGAAAAACATTCCTCTGCCCATTATTTTCATTCCGTAAATTGAAGTTTATTTAGGGCGGGCGACCTCGCTTTTCTCTTTTTTTTATTATATTTTTGTATATATTCCTTCTTGTTTTCCCTCAAGACACGAGTTATGGAGGTTTTTCCTTTTCCACTCTCTTTCTCAGTGTTTACCTTCTTCCTTCACTTTCGCTTCCCTCTTTTCTCTCTCTCCGTCTTCCCTTTTTGCTCGTCTGCCACTCTTTCCGTCTCTCCGTTTTTGGTCCCTCTTTCTTCATTCCCCTCCGTCCTCACCCTGTAGCGTCCTTCATCTCTTTCCCACCTTATCTCCCTGACGAAAATTCCCTGCTCCTCTCCTTCCCACGCACAGGAACCCGTACCTTCCATCTTCAATTCAAAACTTCAGCCGGCCCGACCCGTCGCTTTATTTTTTTCCCTCCCACAGTCTTCCCCGTATATATCCCCTTCGTTTCCAAATCCTGTATTTCACCTCGTCCTCTTCCCCGTGCCTCGTCTTTCCGTTCCTTGATCTCCTCTCTTCTCTCTCTTTGCTATTTGCTTCTGCTTCCCCCCCCCAGCCCCGTTGCCTCCCTCCCAGGCATCGCCTCCCACCTCCCGACAACACCGTATCCCTGGAGACTCCGTGAGAAACATTCCCCCCTCCGCCTGCATTGATCGCTCCGATTCCCCTGCTACACTCCGATGCCCAACCGCCACCCTTAGCAGTCCTCCTCCCTCCCTCTCGAACTCTCCAGCCTCCGAAAAAGTTTCCCTTTCACCTCCCCATCCACCCCTCACCTAACCTCCCGCTCTCATCCTCTCCGTCCCACTTCCCTTCATATTTCTCCGCTCTCAGTCGGAGTTCTTCTCTCAGCTTCCCTTTCACCGTTGCATCCTCGATCTTTACTCTTCCGCTCCTATCTGGCGATGGCCGGCTTGAAATTAACGGACGTTCAAATTTGCTGTTTTGTCTTTCAGTCGAATGATGATGTGTATGTAGGAATGGGTGTTAGTGAGCCAATTTTATTGTAATGTTTGAAAATAATTATGCATCTGATAGGTTATTTTTGGTCTTATATTTATATATTTTAGTCCAGTGTGTGATTTTCGTATACTTATGCTGTCTTGTTTGCTCAATAATGTGATAGGGGGAAGGATGCTGGGCAAGCGGGGAATAGGAAGAAGGAGAATAGGTTTCATGGACAGAATGGAGAAAAAAGGATATACTAGAGATAGAGAGGAAAATGTAGAAAACAGGAAGGTTACTCTCTGACATTCAGCAAAACCCACCTTAACCGGTAGAATACTTTTTAAAAAATGCTTTCTTTCATGCTAGTATGTCATTGTAGTAGTATGGAGCCACCTGACGAATCTTAGGTAGATTAGCTATTAGGGTTTAGTTTGTTCATCAAATAAATTTGCAAAACTTTTTATTGATAAAAGGTGAGAAAACAATTTTATTGTGAATTCAGAGTAAAATACTTTTGGTTTCGGTGGGAAACGTCGACTTGCTTCGTGGCTGTCAGTTGACATGATCAATGTCCAAACTGCACATCTTAATTGGAAAAATGTTGTTTACAACTCTGAGAAAAAAAAAATTAATTTGGAACATATTGTTCTTCAGCTACGCAATAGTTTAGCCCTCTATTTGTGTGGACTGCATATATTTAGACTAGCGCCACTTGGAATTATCTCGACCAAGGAGAAGCAAAATATTTTGTAAACGACGACCTTTTTGAGATAGCTGTCAGTGGCGTTAGTTACGTTCAAGGTATTCTGGAGCACATACTTCAACTTTGCTTATTTTGCAGAAAATAATGTGCCTTCAATTTGAAGTTATCGGCGGTCACAATTTTTCAGTATGCTGTCAGGCGCGAGCAGATTTAATGTATCTTCGAATTCGTTTTAGGAAAGTTTACTTTTGCTTCGTTTAGGGAGATCATGCGGGGGAGTTTCCCTCAAGTTAATTCTCACTGAAACCATTACGTGGGATGCATCCAGAATTCAAATGCAAAAATAGCTTTCTCAATTGTGAAAAGTTTTTTTCTCCGGAACAGTTCCACCCTACTGGCTTCCCTTGCGGACGTCCTGGGTTTGGATCCCGGAAGCAATCGAAATCTATTTCACGCGAGCTTCTTCTCTCCTGCCGTCCTATTACCTCTTTCCCCGTATTTTTTTACCATTCGTCCCAGCCTGAATTGCCGAATCATGCGGGAAAATTTTGAATTATATGCGAACGAACGCCATATATCAGCTTATTTCCATTCCTTTAGGCTCAAGGAGCATGTCACCGTGGAGGTTTTGGGGTAAGATGGGGAGGTTAAAAGTTAGGAGTAGGGAGGTTTTCCATGCTAAAAAACTCGGAAAGCGAGGAACTGCTTTTTCTCGGTTCTCTCTTTCTCGCCAGGATGTGAGAAGTAGCTCCAGTGCATATTTGTCTCCTCCTGTCCATGTATTTTCCCGTCCTACCCGTAAGGGCCGCGCAATACCGCGAATACGCTTTACCGATGATATCGCATTACGATATTTATCTTCCTGGCTCAGAGATATGCCAGATGATACGCGATAAAAAGATTTATGCGATATATTACGCGATACATCTCGATTTGCGGTGCAAATCGATGTGTGATTTAACGCAATGGTATGTTATGATGTAATATAATATGAAGCGATGTGAAATGTAATGCGGTTTAGTGCGATATGTGGTTTAGTGATAATCATTGCGGTGTAATGCATTGCTACGCGAGAAAATACGATATGCTATCAAATTCGATATGGAATTAAATGGGTGCTTTTCTTTTGCGACCATATCCGGCGATGGAGAGAGATCATCTAGATATAGTGGCGCTTTTCATGTCACGTAACAACTGTCTATATGCGGCCATCCTATTGTGTACATGCATTCGCTTCCGAGTCAAGCCGAACAACTGAAGAGCAAAATCCGTATTTTCATAGCTATTTTTTTTACGGCTAACCAGTGCGCGAGGCGTTTTTCATGTGTTAGAAAGAAACATTTCCCTTAAATATCCTACTTGCATGTCAATAGTGCATGTTTGGTGATCTTCACCCCCTGCCACTTACCCTCGTGGTGGCTCGCAGGGTATCACGTAGATGTAGATGAATTCCGTGTGAAACGCAATATAATTTGATGTGGTACTTCGGAACAGTATGAATTGAGGTATCAGATAATGCGATAACATGCAATATGCCTAAGTATCCCAAACTGTTCAGTAAATTGTTCTATAGCACGAAACTATATCGTTCTAAAACATATAGTTCTATAGTTATAAAACTTATTGTTAAAAGGTTCATAGGTGTTCCGCGAAAACCTGAAATGGTTCCATGTTCGTAATATTAACGGAATAGCTTTCAAACTGCGAAATAAACTAGGGGATCCGTTTGAATTTCTGGATTTATGAAATTTCCCACCGCTGGGAAAGTTTGGTAAACTGTGCGTCGTGTAATTGTTCGCGTCGTTTCTGATGCAAAAGTTTTTAATCGCAGTGCGATACATATTTTGAAGGCAAAATAGAAGGAAAAGCCTCTCTATTTTTATTCTAGACATTACATGCATTCGTGTGGAGCGTTGTACTCTTTGGGTCGGAAGCATGGAATATTGGAAAAGCTGACCAGAAAAGACTAGAACCCTTCCAAACTTGGTGCTGGAGGAGGATGCTGAAGATAACAATGGACGGACAAATTAAGAAATGATGAAGTGTACGGAAGAATAAAAGAGGAAAGGTCCATATGGAACACCATATGGACGCCATGGATTGGACTCACCCTGAAACAATATGGGTTTGTGAAGAACATAAATGAAGGAAATATTGAGCGAAAAGTCCCCAGAGGAAATAATTCATGGTCCAAATAAAGAGTAAAGTACATAGGAAGAGATACCAGGAGGTAAAGGAACTAGCATTTGATAGGAAATTGTGAAGGGCTGCAGTCGACCAATCCTAGGATTGAACGACCATTGATGCGATACATGTATTTTGAGCGTTGCGCAGCACTCATATCCCGTCACTCAACTTCTCGCCCCAATCCCTTCGATGATCTTTCCAATCTGTGTGTGTGTATTCGTAGCCCTTCCTCCCGATGACTAAGCCCGCCCGTCCGCCCAACCGATCACACAAGCGGTCCCGCGCATATCTGCCCCTCCTTCGCGACCTCACTTCCTCCGAGAAATCGTCTCTTTTCTCATTTTTTTTTCATCTCTCCGGAGTCCGGAGGGGGTGAAAATATTCTCGGAAAAAAGTATGTAGGTAAGCATGCGGGGGATGAAAATATACAAATACCTATGTGCCCACGTGGAAAAGGATACGTGTATGTATAAGAGAGGCGAGAAAAAAAGGATTGGAGCCGTTTTTTTTTTTTATATCCCTGACAACGTTTTTAGTGATCTTTATTGCTTTTCGTGTTTCGCCACGTTTATTTTTTTCTGATTTTTTCCTTATTTTTATCATTCCTCGGTACAAGTTTTGTATGGGCGTCAATTCGCTTTCGTGTTCGGTCCCGTAAAGCGTTAGGAAGGCGGCGGATTTTTTTTCATCACTTTCAACGACGGATGATGCGTATTTCTGTCTCCCCACTTCCATTTTCGCGACGGGGAAAAAATTTGTCCCTTCCATAAGATTGGTTTTGAACCCGTGACCTCGCTTGTTAGGCTGGAAATAGTCTCCCTTCCCCTATCAGTTGGTTGCCTATTTGAGGAGGCGACGGGCAGCTGATGTCCGTTTGTGTGGTTTGCGATAGGTATGTAGGCTGGTTTGAGTAGGATGATTTGGGGAATGAAGAAAGGCTGAAAGGAAAACAAGGGTGCAGTATCACCCTAGGATACTTAGGGGGCATTCAAGTACATATTACGTAAGACGTTTTTGGGGGTTGGGATCATCTTATACCGTCTTATGTAGGGGGACAGAGGGTCTGGAACCAATTAACGTAAGATTTTTGTCCATCTTGAAACATTATATTGTTTCCGAATGAAATTTAGCAGTGATACGGAGCATCCGCTCGTTAATGGCGTATTTTCCGTAATCTCACCGCCACACCAATGCTCCTATTCTTTCGCCTGTCTGGCTAGCTACAACATCTCCATGCTCAACCGAAGCGAGTATTTAACGTAGAGTAGATTCATATATGTTACGTCTGACGTAAGACTGAGAGGGAGGAGGGGTTGGGCTCAAAAATTGCATAAATCGTCTTACGTAATACTTGAACGGCTTCTTATCTAGATTATTAATCTAGTCTTGATCCTGGAATATTCATATGATTTAAATCGTTAAAAATATTAGTAATTTAGAAATGTAAATTACGTGTACGCTAGACGGATCGCACCTGGAAGTGTACGGGATAGTGCCCCAACCGTCAACTAGGTGCTACACTGGTTCTCTACACTTCGCAACAAGAACCCAGAACTTGTACCTAGCTGAAGAGTTTTGTCATAAATGATTAGTCATTTGCTCAGTGAATATTTCCTCTGATTTGAGGCTTTCACTGTTGAATAGGCTCATATAATGTGCATGTCTTGCCTACTTTCACAGACTATTAGCGAATGACGCTTAAAGATTAGGAGTAATCTACCGGTTAAGGAAAGTTTAAATGGAAGAGAGTAAAAGTCCTTTAGGTTTATGAGACGAATTTTACCTACTGGAAATCCTAAACCAGTGATACACGGAAACCACGAGGAAGTACGTCGTCTTGCTATTTGCAGTACCGTTCCGTGATTTTATCCTATGAACAAATAATAAGTATCCGGCTTGATGTGGTGGAAATATTTCATCATAAAGAATGTGTGTTAAGTCAATTTTCCTCTTACATAAATTTTAAGCGACCTAGGTTTCAATGCACTTCATTATCATCTGGCCTGATGATTGATTTAGTACATCGAAACCTAGGCCGAATAAAATGTATCCATGTGGAAAATTGCCTTTACACTCATTCTTTATTATCCTATGGATTTCCGATCGCGCATTTTTCTATGCCTCCATGCGCGCGTAAATTCAAGAAAAAATATTTAAATTGGAGGATATTTTTATTCGTTTAACATTCATGTCCTCTGTATTTAGTAATGCGCACTTCCAAGTGCAGTAAGTAATTATTTTTAATCAGAGCATGTTCTCCATTTCAAGTCCGATCCGACGAATGATGTGATGTCTACACCACACACATGTAAGGATCGGCTTTTCCCCATAATGTTTCGTGCACTGCTTGGTTTTGAACGAGCCCTCTTTGTAATGGGAAGTGATTATTCTAGCAACCGCGCCAAGTCCATACTTCACTCTCTATCCCGAGATTGCCCTCCGCGCTTTGCGGTGCGTGCACACGAAATCGTCGCTATCTCGGAGGAGTCGGAACGTGTGGGTCAATATCGGTCGTGTGCAAGGGGAAAAAATCACGGGAGTGGAGAGAGAGAGTGCGTGCTCATTGGGTATAAATTTGGATTCGTGGCACGAACACCGTGGAACAGTGATGGAAAAGTGAAAGAGCCACGTGCATTTTTCTTTTACTCCCCACGTTGGAGAACCGGCAATTACCTCCCCTCGGTCCGTTGAAGAACTGTTGTGCTGCTGATATATTCGAAGAGACCGGTGGAATTCGTCCAACTCGGGAGAGTTTGTTGGGAGAGCTCTGATTTACCAGTACGTATAAGGCTTCGTAGATGAAGATTAATTCTTTGCTAGTGCAACGTGATCTAGCGGGCATTGCAGTGTTGCAATGTTAGATAACTGGTCGGAAGTGATGGTGACAGTCTACGGAGACAACGCAACGCTCTAAGACTCTTACATTATCTACATCTACTTATTACCCTGCAAACCACCACAAGGGTGTTTGGCAGGGGGTGACTCATGACTCATGACCAACATGAACTACTGTGAACAAATTTACTTTCACAAACATTCACCACTTAATGGGTATGTTACAAATGCTACAGAAACTATTAAAAGAGCCTTACTCGGTGCCAAACCCGAGAAGATTGTGCTCACTATTAAAATAATCTATAATGTAACCATGTAAACGTGACACAAGAGTCTTGCAGGGAACGTGCAAAACATGGTGTTAGCACTACTCGGCAGATTAAAAAACATGCATTAGGGGGCATATGAATTAATCACTTACACTACCTGTGAACTAACCTGCTTCAAAATCTCAACGCAGCCATTATGGACTCTTATCTATCGCGGAAAAAACTACATTTTAAACCTCTCTGTTTCTACAATCCATTTCTCTTATTTAATCCTCATGATCCGATCTACCGTAGTATGTTAAGGATTAAATTGTTTTATTGGACAATATTTCAATCCCCCGATATGTGGTATTAATCTTGAAACCGGTATGAAAATATGTGCGTTCTACATATATCTCCATGGCAACTCAAGAATACTAGTGGTGTATAAAAAGGGAGGGGGAGAAGGATAGGGGTGAGGTAGGGAGTATTTTGGCCTCTAGGATGGGCGGAGAAAATTGGAATGGTCTGCATTGTGAAGGATTACGAGAAGAGGGAATGTATATATGATCAAGCGGACTAAGTTTTCATAAGTTTAGGTCAAATTCTTATAGTGAACAATCTCCGTGAACTCTCCTGTAATGCATTGCACTGCATTGCATTTTCATGTAAGTAATGCGTTAACTGGCTTCACGTTCGAACAATTTATGGATTTTAATTCTTAAGTGCATCATGGTTCCTATACCGAAGAAGACGGTAGCTACAAAATGCGAACAGTACCGAACCTTAAGCCTAATATCGCATGCGTCGAAAATCCTCATAAAGATAATCCTGAGAAGAATTGAAGGAAAGGTAGAGGATATGCTGAGTGAAGATCAGTTTGGATTCAGAAGAGGGTCAGGAACAAGAGAGGCAATTCTGGCATTGATGCTTCTTATTGAAAAACAAATGCAGAGAAATAAAACTACTTATATTGCCTTCATTGACCTGGAAAAGGCATTTGACAATGTTATCTGGAAAGAGATGTTCAGAGTGCTGAAGAAAGCAGGCCTAAAATATAAAGTCATGCGGGTAATGCTCAGCTTATACAAGAACGAAATGGTTGTGATAAGGAATTCTCATCAAAAGCAAGAAGCAAAAGTTAGAAAGGCGTGAGACAAGGATGTGCTCTCTCTCCTCTTATATTCAATGCTTACATCCAGGAAGCTATAGACAAAGTTCATGAAACTACTGAGTGGGCATTTAAATTAATGGACAGAAGATAGATATGCTGCGTTATGCAGATGATATTGCTGTGATCACAGAGACCAAAGAAGATCTAGAAAGGATGCTCAACACAATGGATAGGATTTTCTGTAAACCGTATGGCATGAGAATAAACAAACGCAAAACCAAGGTGATGGTTTGCAGTAATGAAGAACAATATGAACCCCCAATAATGAGAATTGGAGGAGAGAAGCTAGAAGTAATAGAGGAATTTGCCTACTTGGGAAGCAGAATAACAAGAGATGGTAGAAGCCAGAAAGAAATTGTAAGGAGAATACATCAGGCCAAAATTGCATTCTATCTTAGAAAGAACCTACTCACCAGCAAGAACATTAGTTTGGAAATAAGGAAACGGATGATGAAAGCATTTGTTTGGAGTGTGGCCCTATACGGGAGCGAAATATGGGTAATAAGAAAACAAGAGAGAAGGCGGCTAGAAGCCCTGGAGATGTGGCTCTACAGAAGGATGTTGAAGCTCAGCTGGAAAGATAGAGTCACGAATGAAGAGGTACTGAAAAGAGTTCAAGAAACCAGATCCCTGTGGAGGCATATCCAAACAAGAAGAGACAAACTCGTAGGGCACATTCTAAGTCACGACAACATCGTTTTAACAATAGCAGAAGGAGCTATAGAGGGAAGGAATCGCCGGGGACGACCAAGGATGTCATTCATGCAGCAGATTGTGAATGATATGGGTTGCACCACATACACAGAAATGAAGAGAAAAGCAGACAGAAGAGAGGAATGGCGTACTGCTGCAAACCAACCCCAGGGTTGAACACTGAAGAAGAAGAAGAATTCTTAAGTATTTCTTTCTTTGCCTCTGTCCCCGTGCTGCTCTCCCTCAGCAGAGCACTTGAATCGGTTTAATCCTTATGTCAGAAGTAAAATTATTAACCAGTTGAACCAGTGGTTGTTTAGTTATTTAATATTTTCATCCTTAGTTTTCAAAGTCAATGCTAAACTAGAGAGCTAGGGAATTGAATTAAGAAAAATCATCCGCGTAGACGTGACCCAGGTACTTATTTCTGAGTTCATATCTCTTGTACATTTTATCGTTAAGTATCACGAGCTTCGATTGTCTATGCGGATTACCAAGTGAAAACGCTAAGATCCCTCGCTGCCGACCGGATCGTTAGAAAACCAGTTTAATCGAGCGTCACTTTTGATTTGACGTCGCTTAACTTCACTTTTTTCGTCGTTTATTCTGTATCATTTGTAGCTCCTGCTAGAGATTACGGTCGTCTAAAGGAAAACTCGATAACGCGCCGCTAAAATGAATAAACCCTTTACCACAGTCTTGTGCATAGCATTATATCGTGGCCGATGGATTACCTATCAAACGTGGAATGGGGATTTATTGCTGGTGTTCCTTGGGCTGCTTTTTAGTTAAGAGATATAGTTATTGTCAGAAAATAATGAAGTCCCCTGAAGCGGGGTATATGTGTGTTTTTACTTTCCTCCGGTTATCTGCAATTGACATCCTTTAATTACTCTGGTTGGTTTCAAATTTCGGCCTCATTTAAGATCAGCCCTGTGGAGGCTCTTGGCGGTGAATTTATTCTGGGCGTAATCTCTCGAGAGCCCACGCAATTTCCTGCATGATTTAAAGCGGTTAACTTGGGAAAACATTTGCGCTCCAGTTCTTTTTAATAAAATTCCTAGGTTCTTTTTTTCGTAATTAGTTTCATGCATGTTCGCCGAAGGTTAAACGCACTCTCAACATCTCTCTCCATCGGATATTGGCGTTTAACTCATCGTTCTTCCGCGATTGGAAGGACATTGGGTCTCGGATCGTGGTAACGTGTCTCCCGGGGGCAAAACTTTTTTCAAAAAGTCTCCTGCGCGACCACCCTCCCTATAAGTGGTCAATGCACCGTGCCGAGGTCCTCTCCGTTCCACCCATGGATTCCGTTTTCATTCCCCGTCACGGACGTGAAATTACGTCGCCTTGTAGTGTGGAGTCCTCCCGTTCCCCCTGCCAACTCTTCGCGTAACCGTTTCTGGAATCGGTTGGAAGAACTGGGCGTGAAATGTGTTTCACTCCAAGTGTCCCTTTTATAAGTATCCGGGCGAAGAGAAATGGAACGACCGTGAGAAAAATAATTGAATTGAAAAAAACACAAATTCAGCTTTCCGGCCCATCGTGTGCCGCCTATGTGGACATAGTTTTCACATTTGTAACCCTCCTGAAATCAGTGTAGACACTTGAAACATTTTTTTTACCACCACACACTACATTGAGAGCCGTCGCGGGGTCATGTGGCAGGGGTGCTAGGACGCACCCTAACTGGAAAAAGTGAGAGAGTAATGAAAAGGAATTAGGAGAGGGATAGAAATAAAGTGAACGGCCCCTTTACACGGGACATTGTATTGCACAAGCGAATGTATTATAGATTGTACAATAAAATGAATGGAATTAGAACATGTTCTATTTCCCGTTCAGTCATTCAGACAGTCATATAATTTTCCGCTTTACTCGCTACAATTTTCCCCATGAAAGAGTTCATACATTCGTGTGTACAATAAAATGTACCATGTAAAGCGGCCTTTTTGCTCAGTATTTTTTGTAGTCGCTGAGTGTGCGTTCATTCTTTTATCGTTCATTAAGGCGTCTGTATAGCCTTCAGATGTTAGTTCTTCTCCCCTTTGTGTACACTAAAGCACGCGCTGACCTGTAGCGTAGCTTTCAGTTTTTTTATTCGCTGAAATCGTCTAGATAACCCTGTCATCCCTCGCTTCGTTCAAGATTCCTTTCCACTTTGCATTTGCATTGGCATAATAATACATAACTACATGCAGGTATCCTCCACTAGCATGATTTGTGATGAAAGTAATAAATATATAATAAAGACCAAAATTATTGGAATATATTACTATGACAAAACTTAAATGCATAGAACATTACTTATTTATGTAATTGCATTTAACTTTGCTAAAAATACGTTAAAGAGTTTCCTCGTCATATCGGTCGAAGAACCTAAGAACTGGGGCCTTATTCAGTAAGAAATCTACGCGGTCGAACCTCGGTAAATCCGTGGATGTGATGTCGAATTCCCCGACAAATCTCAACTTTCGAATGCTCCCCTTCGAATTTCACGTGGCTCTGACGTCACTATTTCGTCACTGTCGAGACTCGGAAATTCCGGGGATATACAGAATAGACCCCCTGGTCAGGATGAAGGCGTATTAAAAAATATCCATTCACAGTGCGCATCATCCGGGCCAACGAATCGAACTGTGTGACATCCACCCTGCCGTGGAGACCTCGTGGTGTTAGGCACGCCTCCTTCTCCACAGAGGGATGTCTATATTCACCATTCCATGGAGATGAATTTTGTCAAATGTTCGGCTCTCAATATTCTGGAGTAAAAGTATGCCCTCGTATGCAAACAGCCTATTCAGAAGTGCATTACAACCCTTACGGAAAAAATGTAATATTTCTCCCAGAGAACTTGGAATCACCCTTGGTTTATAAAATAAAAATGCAATGGCCATATTGTTATAAGAGTGAGGCTCACTCCAAGAGAAGTGGAGCAAAGTACCTCCCAAAACAGCACGCTTTACGATGCTCCAAGTCGTTTTCTAGATGAGCTGCGCCGTGCTTGGGGGGTGGGGGGGTTGAAGGGGGGAGAGAGAAGAAGTTTCGTACTGGAGAAACTTTTCCGCCAAAGAGTCTTTTTCGGCTGAGCTGTTATAATGCCCCCTATGGGCGTTGGGGCTGTGATATCGAGGTGGGAGGGTGAGAAACAGGTGGGATGGGATCTTGGTTGTTACAGTTGGGTTGATAGGGTGGTGGGAGTAGGGGGGTGGTAGGTGAGGCGGGTGGTCGGGGAAGGAAAATTTATGGCATCGCAATATGCCCTAAATACTCTCCGCAGTTCAAAATTGAAAGTTGTCCCCTGCTCTCGGGAGAGAGACTCTTGCGAGGAATCGGGCGAAGGAAGAAGTTGAAAATCGCTACCGTCAAATGGGTTTTTATTGGCATCTTGCGGGAAGAGGAGGGAATAGGCACTCCAAAATGGTATAGAATTTGAAATTTTTGAACTCAAAATTGAGTATAAACGAAATTTGGCTTTTTAAATTGAAGTTTCTCGTCTCCTATGATGTGTAAACACTCGATAAAGCCTAACGAAATTTTGTTAAAATTGTGCGTTTCCAACTTTGGCAAGATATTATAGTAATAAATTGATGTCCTTGCTCGTCACTGACGAAATTTAATGACATGTGGTAGTTGATTTTTTGCACCATTTCTCCTGCCTAAGTCATCTGCGAAGAAAATAAGTGAATGTGTGAAAAAAAAACTCCCTTGAAAAGTGGAATAAACCTCTCTTGTTCTAGGATTTGAACCCCAGACTTCCTGAATATACGCCGAGCGCTTTAACCAAGTAATGCTACCTCTGTGTTTATTCGAGGGATCTGGGTTCGAATCCCAGTTATGGTGAATGATTTCTTTATCTGTACATTTCTCATATCCCTAGGAATGAAGTCTCTGCCGCTATATTTGAGTATTAATACCAACAGTCCGTAAACTTCAAATATTGAAATAGACGTGTGACGACCTCTCCTTTTTCTTATATGCCTTGAACGGTAACTTCCTCCTGTGCTCTTTCATATCTGTTTTCCCCTGGAGTAGAGCATTTTCGGTTATGCAACGAGTTCAGTCACGCTACGTTTTCTACCAAGAAATCTTCCCGAATGTAAATTCCCTCGCGCGCATCTCCCGAAGAATGATTGGAGGCTTCTCTCTCGATTTTCCACGCTGACGGTGGTGAGTGCTCCGTGAGATAGCGGATCCGAGAGTTTTATTGGCAATAGATGCGCCCTCGCTCCTTGTCGCCCGCGGAGTGGATTTCCGGGTGACAGAATTTGCGTGAATGACTTCGTATCTATCCTCACCGCTAGAGGTTTCCTTCGGGTAAATTGGAATGGTATTGTCATTGAAAATCGCCGCCATTTCCGCCCCTATCGATGTTAGTAGAATTGTGTTTAAATGCTGAGGTTATATCGCAGCGTCAAACCGTAGACAGTACACACCGTCCTCGCACATGATTTACTATCAACGATTGGAAAGCTAAATGGCACGCGAAAGGAATGTTAGTGGCACGATTATAAATCCAAAGTTAAATTAAAATTTCCGATACTTAAGCACGTATATGTTTAATCTTATTTTATAAATTAAATCGAAAGCTATAAATTATATCGTGTACATGAGTATACGATTTTTTCCGTATATTTATTGTTCTGGTTGGTTTTTTATTAAGGTTGTTATTCTTTGTTATTTTACTATTAAACCAAAATTATGCGTCTCATTTTTACCATAACTTTATATTCAGCCTTAATGCTAAGCCTAGTAAAGGCAACGTTTTTGACTTTATAACATAACCTCACATTTCCTTTACTACATTCTTTTCCCTGTGAAAGGTCCACACCTAACTGAGGTGAAAGGGGCGGCACGTGTCCGGCATGTTGTTAAGTTTTAATGTGGGTAGATTTAAAATAAATCGTGGCAGTCTAGTTTTTATAAAATTGGAAGTTGAGAATAGTATGTAGTTCACGAAAAAGGCATTTAATTGTTCAGTAAAGTTAATAGGAAGTTGATGCTGTGCTATATTTGTTACATTTAATAACTATTAAAATATAGTCGAAAAATTGGTGTATCTTAGATAAACGTCGTTCTAGTGGTGGTTGTGAAAATGAAGACTGTGTCGTGACATTTTTCATTGACTCTGCAGTAATTGTTTGGGTTTGAGCCATTTTATTAGCCGATGGATACAAAAATGAAACAGCGGTAGTGACCTTTTTATACCATGTGTGACAATGCATTAGCTTGAGCGTATCTTTCGTGAAAAAAGTGTGGCGGCCACTTCGAGCGATGAATCCATGTAGACTTCTCTTAGTTCCACGAGACTCACGGAGTGTACTCGCCGAATTCATTAAGAAAATTAGATACTTTTTTTCCGGAAAACTTAAGCTCTCTCCTGCGTGCCCGTGGCCATAGGCGTCCTAAGGCCATTAGTGATGCGAGTAGGTTCTGGTGTCTGCCATTAAATTAAAATCACTAAAACCAGCGGCGGGATTGAAATCGCCACATTTGGGTCACCGAGCAGACCAGCTTCCGATCAGTCTAACCGGACGGGTCATTAAGGGGGCGGGGTTGTTGTTAGGATTAGTAGCGCCACCAGCAACCTAATCAGTTTGGCAAGAGCTTTTAATGGTGACCCGCATTACGTGGACTTCCGAGCGTGCTCCAAAGTAATGAATACATGCTGCACACTCTTTCGGTAATTCCGCACTAATCTTCTACATATTTTACAAGCATGTAACAGTATAAATACCATGATGTGCTGAGTACTCTGTTTTTTTCCTGCAAATGGATCAAGTCAGGGCCGTTCTTTTATTTTTTTACTTTTTTGATTGTTGAATTTTTTAAATTGATACGGCCCCTTAGCTTATATTTTAAATCTCAATTTATCAACCTCGCAAATATACTTTTCGAAAAAAAATTTCATTTCCCTTTACGAGATCTAGAAACGTCGAATTCAGTTGATAAAATGATAGAAGAGCCAGGCAGAGTAAGAGCAGAGGTTCCATTCGGTAAAGGTATGATAATAATAGGATATTATTCAAAGTAAATGGGGGTAGATGGGTGAGAAATTGGATCAAACTATGTGTATCTCTTCGCGTAGATAATGGATTCTCCGAAGTGGGGAACATCGTGAAGATACGTGGATACAACCCTCTAAAATTTTAAAATTCATAACAGGTTACTTGATTCTTAGGCGAAACAAACTTTTAGCAATAGAGTATGTATAATTGCGCAGAGGTTTGGGGATGAGATGTGTCAAGAAAATCTCCTCGATCGAAGGGAAGGAAGAAAAGGCTGAGAATTAAGTCTTCAGACAATGCTAACCCTGAAAGAGAACTGCGTGATGAGTTGGTGTGTATGTATCTGTTTATACACGCCTTCCTATACAGGGTAAAATATACACTCAGCTGTAGAAATAACGACACCGTCAGTAATTGAATAACCAGAGGTATATAGAGATAGAGAGTAAGATATTTAATTAATCAAAGGTAAGTCAGTGGAAGGGTGATATAAGTCATGACTAGCAAAGAAACTGTGACACAACTCAAAATGAAGTATCGATAATATGAATTTAACATTCATAAAAAACAACTTTTGATGCTCTAGGTGGGAAAGAAGCGAGAATAAAGTAGTGTAATAAATGGAATGTTTGAAATTATTTAGCAGTTTGAGGTGCTCTCATTTAAAAGTGGCCGTCTCGGTTGTTATCTTTATTCAGAAGTATATTCCGGCCATCGTCGAATATTTTTTTAAGGGCCAACACTCATTCCAGTTTCACCGGCTCTCAAAAGTGATGTCATTGCTACATCAAATGATTCACTCTCTTAGAACGTGTCATCAACCGTTAATTGTTCTCTCCGACTCGCCTGAGTCAGTGCGCGAGGTCTTCACTCCTTCGTTACGCTGACTGCTCAGCCGGAGGATATCTCAAGAATGAATCGATTGAAATTTATGTTATCCTTTGCTTGAAAGGTGTAATATTTTTTAGTTAACCAAGTGACTCATGCATTGGTTGTTCAATCCTAAGATTGGTTGACTGCAGCCCTCCACCCTTCCCTATCTAATGCTAATCTCTTCCTATGTACTTTCCTCTTTATTTGGTCCATGAACTTATTCCTGGGTCTTCCTCTGGGGACTTTTACCTCTATTTTTCCTTCAATTACGCTCTTCAATAATCCATTGTGTCTCAGTGTGTGTCTAATCCATATTGTTCTTCTTTTTTCTATGGTGTTCAATATGGTCCTCTCCTCTTCTACTCTTTTGTACAGTAATACTGGGATGTAATTGGCATTGAGAAATAAACCTTACAAATGTTTTTTTTAAGTTCCTATGTATTTTTTCCTTGGTAATTAAGGGATTGAATTCTGTTTTTAATCTAAAGAATGTTATGTGTTAGAGATAGGTATAGTTGCTTTATAAGTGGGAAAATGAATGGATATGTTCGCGTAATGACTTCCCCGTATTTCATCTCAGCATCACAATTGTTAAAAATCGTCGCAGACTGGTGTGGGATTAATTTCTCAGGCGCCAAATAGTTTTCTGCATGTTTGAGAATTTTTATGCTCTTAATATACGCTATAATGAAGTACGTTGCAAAGGGGAAAATTTTCCGCTCTCCTTCTCTCTCTAGGCGCTCGCAAGTATTTACCCTGCTGTTTATTTTTTTTGCAGGTATCAGGCTTAAACTTGACGACGGAAACTGTTATTAATTCCCGTTTTTTATAACTAAGTGATATTGTCAAATTGCCTGTATTGCAAATACTAGTCTGTACTGGCGTAATTTTATTAGTTGATTCGCTACATGTCAAGTTATAGGTGTTTTTATTTTGTTGTGAGTCTTTGAAGGATAAGATTTTTGCTTAGAATACGGAGTGCGGGCAATTAAAATGTTTATGGAATGTTTGCTCCAGGAGTTGAGTAAAAGGGTTCCTTTAATAATGACTGGGAACAATTCCGATAGGAGGCTTTATTTAATTACTGACATGTGCTACGAAAGTTTGTAGCAATTTGCGTAGTATATGCTTCCCACCGGAGGACTATTATGTATTTTTCATCACGTCCCTAATCGGAGGAAGCTGATCCATGATTTATTCATAGCGCAGCGAGACTCTCTAAACTTGGTCTCTAGGAATAGAGTGCCGGGGGAAACTTCAGAGTCTTCCTCGGTGGGAATATGACTTCGAATTGCTACCCCCCCCCCCTCCCGAGTTAGTGCGGTCAACAGCAGAACCTTCGAATAGCTCCTACTCCGGGGCTAAGTTCAAGCATCCGGCACTTGGGAAAGCGCCACCCGTTTCCCTTAATTTTTTTCCACTTAGAATTTTCGCTTTTCTCGAATGGAACGGGTCCAGGATAAAATGTAAAAGAGCGGGAGAGATTCCCTCTCGAGAAACGGTAAAAAAGAGCAGTGCCGTGTGGAATGGAAATTGGCGCAGGCAGCGTTCCCGTGTTTCCAGTATCTCATCCGACGGAAAGGGAATCGCGCAAGTCGAGGTCGTGCGTGAGCGTAAGTCGGGAGCGAGTCCGTTAGTCGCGCGCCCGATTCGGAGCAATTGGCTCGGCGCGGAGTCGCGCCACGCCCATGTCGAGTACTAAAACGAGGATGGCTGGTGCCAGACGCAGCGACCGCGACATATCGCGCGGGATCGCATCGCTATGCAGAACTGCCGAGCGAAGTGATGCATCTTAATTTTCGTCTCTAAATCGATATATCTCCATTTATATCTCTTGATGTTTATCCGTGGGCCTATATGTTATCTTCAGCTTCCCAAGCCAAAACTACCTCAGGGCCGACATATCGCCATATATATCGCATTACATAAATATACTCCTAATTCTTCGTTTTGTGTTTCTTGGTAAGGAACATAGCAATGCAAATGACCATTACACAGATATTAATTTGAGCAGTTACCTGCCGCTTGGTAGGTTTTAGGACAGTACTTACTCTAACGTCCTAATTTTTGGTATAACGTTCCTTCTGCCCTCCTGTGCGTGGTCTGCCATTAGATCCCACATAGAAACCTCATGTCATCTACCTCCTCTTATTTCGTCCAGAATTCCTTTCCTCTTCCTCCCTCTTCCACGCTTCCTCAGTGTTCTCCTCTCTATTACCCTCTTCAGCATTCCCTCTCTCTTCAAAACGTCCCCTGTTCATCTCTTCTGCCTCTTTCGAACCTCCGCCTCTAGCTTCCCTTCCTCTCCAACCATATCCAAAGCCTCCTCGCTCGTCCCTATCTCCACCCAGCTCACCCTCTCCATTCTTCTCCGCTACCATATCTCAAAAGCCTCAACTCTGCGTGCATCCTCCCTTTACAATGCCCAAGTCTCCGTCCCATACAGTTCCATATCAGAATTTTCACCAGCCTTTTTTTTATACATCTAGTTAGTTCCCTCTCGTCAATTTCCTCCACTTTATACAATCCTAAAACATTAACAATTTTACACAAATTTTCATTACAAAGTATCAATACGTAATGCTGTCATTTTCTGAAGGGTATCATGTTATTAACGTTTCCATCGGCATTTTTGAAAGGTTCGACGAAAATGAAAGGCACTTAAATCGTTAAGTTATCCGAATAATTGCTGTGTACTTCATTTTTAAATGTCGATAGTCTCCGCTAAGTATTTGGAAGAGAGATACCATCACCAGCTAATGGTTAAGCTTTGTCGCTTTAAGCAGGACCTCCTGTATTCTGTTATTCTTTTTTGTTGATTGAATGTATCCACCGATACGGTTCTTTCTTGGATATGTTGTACATATTTTCTCCTTTTTCGTCATCTTTCTTTATTTTATTAAGTTTTTTGTACTGATAATTTCCATGACTAACTTATGTTACTAACTTCTGCCTTAGACCCTTTAGGAGGCTTGCTAAATAGTGGCAGATATAAGCCAATCGCTAGCGTTCACGTGAGCTCATAGGCTTACCGCGGAGGAAGGTGGAGCGGGTTACCAATCCGAGCGGGGTCGATGGCTCCCCTCGCCAGAAGCCCCAACCGCGTCGCTGAATCCCGCGGATATTCCACCTAAACCCCTTTCGGAAAATGTGCTTTTTCGTGTAACATATTTTTTAGATATCTTCTCAAGTGTATTCCATCTCTTCACCAAACCTGTTCCCTTTTTTCATACCATGGATTCGCTAAAAGTGGTGGATTGTGGATCTTGATGTGTTTTTATTAATATTTTTTACTGGACGCTACGCCACGCCGGAGAGCGGGCGAGGGAAAATCCGTTTTTATCAATATTTTAATCTGAAGTAGTCATTTCATATGGCGCTCGATATTTTCAGGGAGTTTATATATTTTTTCTTCGCCGGACATTGGTTAAAATAAATACGCATATGCTCGGGGGAGTGTCGTGAGCGTACTTACGTACCATCGCCCCCGGATTTTATTGTTATGGCCATCATAAAAGATAACGTGGGTCGAATCTTTTTTTTTCCATTTTGCTTCGTTAATTTTTTTCAAATGATATCCCGCGGTGGTTATTTTGTTTCGGTTTAATTACTCCGACGCAGAGGTGTATTTTATTTCGCCCCATGGCTGGTCCAAATCGCTACATCCCTGCAGTTGACAAATGGATAATGTCTACTGTTTATGGTAACACTTGTTTTTTTAATGTATTAAACATCCTGATTTATCTCGTTCCCCGGTTTATCTGATTTTTTCCGAAAACCGTTGAAGTTGTGTAAAACCCCTAAATATAATTGAAAATTTGCGGAATTTTTTTAATGCTTTTAAATCGGGAGTTTAAATCAGGAAGGTCCTTGATCTGGATTAACCAGTCTCATCTTTTTCAATATTTTAGTCTCACGCGTGAGTGTTTATGGTCCCCTTTTTCGGTTTCAACGACGTATTTATTCCCTGTAATTTTCCTCGCATGAGACTTAATCTTTTATGTATTTTTTGCTCGCGCTCGCTCGCCCCGAAGAGCATAAGTCTGGGGGAGCGAATTGGTTTTAAAAAATGCGAAATTATGAGGGGGTTGATGGCGCTCGTAAATCTCTTTCGCTCGATATTTAATGGCATTATTTGTGTAATGGCATCATCGGGGTGCGCCCAGACGCGAAATCCTCCCCTATATTTTTAGATTTCATAAAAAAAGATGAGCGTCCTCATAATTTTTACGGGCGAGTCAAGTGTTGGAGGTGAAAGTCGGGCGTGGCGGCTGTAAATATCTTCCATCCACTCTTACCGTTTTTACCTCTCCGATCGTACCGCTCCCCCTTCCGTTCGGTGCCAATTGGTCCGTTATATTTCCAATTCCAACGAGGATGGACGCACATAAAAGGAACCACTCCTTCCAGTGGCCATTTGTGGGTTAGGAGACGACGCCATCGGTCGTCGGAATCTCCTGGATGCGTCTTGACTGAGGACGGCACGTTATTCAAGTCCGTTCCGCGCCTCTCGGAGGAATGGTAGTCTTAAAGGAATGGAAAGTAACTGGTGAGGGGGGAGGAGAATGCTGTCGCCGACATTAATATCTATATGACGGCTTTACTGGGGCGATATTGAGACCATAATTTCCCCTCTAACATATAAACCCACGTCAACGAGCACGTTAAAGAAAAAAATAGTATTTTTTAGCCGTGAACAAGACATTCGGGTTGAGAGTAATTGATCTAATATTAACACCACTCCATAAATTTCTAAATACGTGCCAAAAACTATTTTCCTGACAAAATACATCTAGAAACGTAACAATTACTGCATTATAATACCGAGAACCACGTAGTACTACTACGGAATGTATCATATCTAATACATCATGCGGTAGAGAAGAACTTTGCCGCGCCACTCGGAGGAATGGCATTCTTGAAGGAATGGAAGGTAAGTGAAGAGGGGGGGAGAGAATGCTGTCGCCGACGTTAATAATTATATGACGGCTTTACTGGGGCGATATCGAGACCATAAATTACCCTCTAACATCTAAACCCTCGTCAACGAGCACATTAAAGAAAAAATAGTATTTTTTTAGGCTTGAACAAAACATTCGGGTTGAGAGTGATCTAAAATTTTCCCTTCATTGCATGAATTTTCAAATCCGTACCAAAAATTATTTTCCTGATGAAAGACATCTAGAAACGTAACAATTACTACATTATAATACCGAGAACCACGTAGTATTACAATGGAGTGTATCATATCTGATACAACATGCGGTAGAGAAGAAGAGCTATGCCCATAAGCAATAAACGGAATTGTGGGCAGTGTATCATACATGATACATAATGCATTGAAGGGTAAAAGTATGCTACCAAATTTTGAATATCTGCATATACATATACATAACCCTGTAAGCCACCTAAAGGGTGTTTGGGGATGGGTTAGTTATCACCAACATTTACTATAATATACTTGTAACTTTCACCAACATGCATAACACAATCTACTAACTACTAATCTACTAACACAATAACAAAATGCTACCGATGCCACAAAAACTGTTGATTTAATGAATCATGCAACGGAGTGAACGAGATGCTAGAGTCATGCCGGAATCATGCGAAATGTGATGTTAGTACTACGTAGAAAATTAAAAAACAAGCATTAGGGAGCAAATCAATTAATCAGCTAGACTACCTGTTGAGTAGGCTGCTTCAAAATCTCATTGGCAGCCATTATGGTCTCTGATCGATCGCGGGAAAAAATCCATTTTAATCCTGTTTGTTCTGAAGTTTTAATTCCCTAATTTATTCTCATGGTCAATATCACCTAATAGCGAATAAAGGATGCTTTCATGTGCGGTGAAAACATAAGGAATTTAGACCATTATCCTTGTTGAAAAAGAGCAATACAGCACGGTACACCCACACATTAGCTTTACCTTTTAGAAAAATTCCTAGTAGACATTCGTTTACAACATTCCACCCGATGGACGTAGTGTTGAACTTGGAATGATCTCCTCTGACTACTGGTTGACTTACGGCCATAGAATAGCTTTAGCATTGTTCTCCGGAATGGCTACGAAGTCGGAGTCAATATTGCTGGAGACAAACTTAGAACTAAATTTCAAGTGCCCCGCTATTGTTTCCTGGGTAGAGCTTTTGACAACCGATTTTGGATATGGAATTTTAACTTCTTGATGTCTTGACAGATTTCCCTATCTCACTTACGCAGGGGACTTGAATTGAAAAATGTTCTCCGACACCGAGACTCGAACCGGTTCCAGCCGCGTGCGAATCCAGAGCCCTAGCCACCGCGCTAATACGACCCCCAAAGATGTTTTCAGACCTCCTCTTGAGGCACTTCCAGCGGAGATACTATTCGGCATTTTCATTCATCGGAGACGCTCAAAGGTGCATAATAGGTTTTGACTGTTTTATTCACTCGTATTATTGAAAGCTGATTTTGGAAAAGAAATAGTGTTTGCAATCAGTGGTAATAACTTCACGCTTGATAACGCTTTATTTGGACATATTTTAATGCTGCGCTAAAGAAAGCTGACGTCCTTAGAGGCTTTGATTGTGATATCAAATCGCAGTTTCGACAGCTCCTTCATCGGTAATGTAAATATACGGACTGGCACGATATTTCTCAAGTCCTTCGGAGGGCATGGAATTTTTTAAAAATACTTAATTTGTTGCGCTCATAATATTTCATTCAATTTAAAGTGCGCTCAACTGAGTAATCTGGCGCTAAATTTCAACTTTAAGCCTTCGCTATTCAGCTGCCAGAAATTACCAGCAATACAGAGACAACTAAGATAGGACTATAAACGGTGCTGTATGAGAATGGTGAAGATAAAATGGATGGACAAAATTAGGAATGACGAAGTTTTCAGAATAGTAGAAGAGGAAAGGACCATATGGAACTATTCAGACAAGAAGAACCATATGGATTGGTCGTACCGAGAGGCACAATGGGGTTGGAAAGAACATAATAGAAGGTAAATAGAGGGAAAACTCCCCCGAGGAAGACCCAGGAATAAGTTCATCAACCAAGTAAAGAGGAATATACATAGTAAGAGCTCCCAGGAAGTAAGGGAACTTGCATTAGATAGGGAAGGGTGGATGGCTGCAGTCAACCAATCTTAAGATTGAACGACAAATGAATGAACCGCTACACGTCAGGTGTTTGACGAAGGTAGACCTCTTTTTCTACGAGTGTATACCTCATGTAAGTAATCCACTAAAAAGTGGATGTACGCTCGTAAGCTGTAATCAATTCAATACCCTACGTCCAGGAAGGTTACAGCTTTCTGGAAAAGGGTTGCCGCTGGCCGACGTGAAGTGGATCGTTCCCACGGATGGGAATAGTCTTAGGATCCGATGTCGAAGGGATCGCTTGACTACTTAGTGTGGAGGACACGTCGTTCCATTCGGGCTTCATTTCTGTAATTTCTCGGCTCCGTTGAGACTATTGCCGTTTACGTTGGGGTTGTCTCCTCGGTGACAGTTATGCAATAAACATTTACTCGGACTCGAGTGGGATTGTTATGGTGGCCTGCCCATCGCGGATAAACGTGGACGCAACCTGTCGTAGAATTTTGCGGAGGGTTTCCTTGCGAGGAGTAGTTGAGCAGTCTGGCCATTTTTTGGACGGATATCGGTCATAATTGCTCGAGAGCTTTTTTCACATGTAAACAGTTATCCAATCTTTCTTTGGAAATATAATGGCCAATTTTCTGTGCCAGTATTGTTAGTAAAGAGCTTAATTCACTTTTTCCTGGTCTTCTTTTACTTTGCATCCTTTTATTGAGATGTACATATAAATGCTGTGGATATAATACTGTTCATTTAAAACAACTGTTTTTTCAGAATTTTCCTGGGTATTTCTGTTGGCATTCTTTAACATATTGAAACTTTTTTATGGAATTTATGCATAATTTTTTTGTATTCTTTTGGATCTCCTTGAGTATTCTGTAGAAATTACTTCGGATGTTGTGTAGGAATTTCTTCAATTCATATTTTTTGCCTAAAGTTAATTGCTTCATTGATAACTATCATTATTGAGCTCATTGTAAAATCCTCGATAGGAAATTAGCAGGTAACCATAATTACGTAGTTGTAGATTACTTTTTTTATCTCCTTCAAAAGAGAGAGTATCCACTAAGGAATGCCAGAATATTTCCGTGGTTACCTCTTGGCTTCCTATATTCTTACAAAAATTTCATCTGCTAAATATGAGTTCCACTTCCATTCTCTGTACAAATTCATTGAAAACGAACTGATCATACAGAAAGCTCGACAATCGCACTAAAATTCTATATATTTTAATGAGCAGTTTTCCCGCATATTGTAGCTGGGTAGGAGTGTTGGCACAGTACTGTACATTAATACTTTTGTTTAAAAAATTCAGGGAATTGAAAATCGGAGCTTAAAAGATCCCCAAGTTAGTATTACTTAGCTGGCACCAGTGTCTAAATAAGATAATTTCAATCAAGTAATGTGAATAATTACCTGAAGCAGCTCTTGCAAACACGATCAGTATGGCGAGTCTAAACATGGCCATGACTGCGAAAAAATATGTATTTCATATTAGAAATATGTGGAAAAACTAAGTCAAGTGTTATCATTACAGTGTTAACAGATTCCACCAAGTTACGCCTGATACTACCAATTATACCAAAAAATATCTATCTTATTTCTTGAAACCTGTTAGCTCAAACGTGAATGTATTGCAGATTTTTATAATTTCATGACAGTTACCTCTTACGATCGTTCTAAGTTCGCGGATTGTTATACTTCTGAAGCCGTTGGATCTAAGTGATTTCACCGGTGAGAGTTCATTCTTTTAAGAGTTTCGGCTAGTTAAATTTATCAAATCAACACCCGGATCGAGAAAATGAATCGCTGGGCATTTATTTCATTCACGATTCCGCGACTGACTGGGCAGTCTTAACGGCCAGAATTCTGGGCGTTGCTTTTAGCACCCGGAGACCGTTAAGGCCGTCTCCTTGACTGAAACGAGTTTTGCGGAAATCGTGAGGCATCTTGAAATTTCCGGTCGTTGGGGTGAATCATCCGCACGCCCGGTTCTCTCTCTCAGGAGGACGGTCGGAGCGGCGATTCTGCACGCGTCGCCGACTCCTCTCAACAACTTAAACGTTCCGTCTCTTCACTGTCTAGCTTCGTCAACGATAACGGTGGGCGCACGAATGTCCTTTTGTGCTGTCTACTGGGCCTGCAGGCGGTCGTATGCTGCTTGTTTTGACCGCTGTGGTTTGTTAATTAGCACGAGACACTCCGTCCAATTAGCACGAGACACTGCTGAGTCGTATATAGTGCCAGGGTGAAATGGCGTACTTTTTACCAGCTTTATCTTACCTCGTTCCTGTTTGGTGTGGTGTCGTCCCCTCGGAAGAATTTAAATTTCTCCGCTTTATGAAAATCGTGTTTTTTTAAGGCTATAATGTTTCCCTTTAATGGCTCAAAATTGAATGATATTTGTTACTGCTTTGTGGATGCTGGATACAGAAGTAAAAATGGGAAAAAGTAGAAAATGCATCTGAGCAGTTAAAAATAGAAGTGCGATAGATTTGTTATTTTAACTAAGTAATGCGTGATGGCTTAAAATGCTTTATTGTTTACCGGAGAAATAAAGACTTTTCTCCGGCTATCTTCTGTCGTGCATGCTTTCAGCGGATCATTGGTAACATTGCTGGCGTAGATTAAAAACTTTTTATTTCTCGTTTACCGTGTTATTTCATCGGCCATAGTGGCGAGAGGAGATAAGTTGACCATGGGCATTTGAGATGTGGATTTGGAGATGAGTGAAGAAGGTGAGCTGTTTGACGAGGAAGAACGAAGAAGTGTTGGATACGGTGGTTAGAAAAAATTAGGTCGTTAACGTTCGGAGAAGAGAGATAAGATGGATGCAGCGAGTATTTGAGAGTTGAGAGCATTTTGACGAGGGTGGTGTAGGAGAGAACGTAAGAGGAAGAAAGTGGATGAGAAATTTTACGACTTCAGGAAAAGCAGAGGGATTGAGAAACTGCGGAGATATATCTGATGGTGAGCCAGTAATGTGCAGAAGAATGACTGACTGTACGACCCTTGGGTAATTGAGGAAAGGACTGTCTGAAAAGTCTGTTCGAGAAAAAAAAGGGTAGCTAGGACAAAATGGAAGGGAAGAGAGAAGGAGCAAAGGTCATACACGAAGACATTTTTTCCCAAAATCACTTATCGTTTAATTGAAAATCAAATGAGGATTGTGAAAATATGTTTCTTTGGTGCAGTAGGGATAGTAAAGTTCTAGCGTTAATAAGAATATCGTTAAAATTCAGAAGATGTCAGCGGAGTGAGATTCGCCTTGTGACGTCATTTACCCGTGTCCAAATAGACAGGGACCGCGGATATAACTCGATTATGAAGCTTTAACTGCAAGGAATGCCCATGGATGCGAGCTAATGTCGTCACAAACCGTTTGGGGCCGGCCATACTGATAGTTATACTTTAGTAGCTATAAAGTACGCAAATAACGCTCAGGTGAATTTCTTACACATTTTCGTGTCTTGGACGTGATGTATTTCTGGTATTGATCTCAGGAAAAATCATGCAAACATCCCAATTATATATCAGTGTAGTGCTTTATGTTATCTTTACGCTTTATTTTTGTTTTAGCCTGTAATGGTGTGTGGAAAGAAATAAACTTGAACCTTCTAGTTCAGAATTAAACATATCTCTTCTATTTTGTCGTTTCCGCCGGTTCAAGAGATAGAAATATCGCTCTTATTAGTTATGTTGGTGATATAAAACAATGTCGGTAAAGTTTTCAATGAGCTTGTTTCAATGAGAAAAGTTTCAATGAGAATTTTTGGCTGGGTGTTTTTTATTTTGTCCTATGTATCATTTATGGTGATATAGCGCTTCTATCAGGTCTGATGATTGATCAGCTCTGATGATCTGTTCAGTCAAATAGATTATGGTCGTTCCAATGTTCAAATAAACCGCATAAGACCTTGAAAACATATCCAAAGCCTCAAGTGAGTCCAAAAACGTCCATTTAGCTCGCTGTGTATGCATTCGAGCGCCATTTTTCTCTCTCTATCTTTCTGCCACTCGCGAAACCCATACCGTCACTTAAACCGTCCGAGCCTTTTACTCCGAATTGGCATTCGCGCGTCTACTCTCGGCAACTTAAGAGCATCTGCAGACATTCGGGGAAGGGTGAGGAGATTCAGTGCGCGGGCGGGAGAGAGGGCGCGCGGAAAGGAAATGCAAGCGTAAAAAAAATAAAAGCGAAGTGAAACTCGAGCTACGTGGGCGTGAGTTTGCCTTCTTCTCGCGAAAGAGCTCTGCTGTGCGAGTCATGAACTTAGATGTTCCGTCCTGCAAACTCAGTGCTGGCCTCAACTTGCCCTCTCCAGCATCGTGGTCCCAAGTACGAGCGGCGGAACGCATTCCTGAAAAATGTATTAACCCTTCGAAGTTTAGTGCAGCTGGTCAACGTTTTTCTCAGAAGAAGAGTTCTTGCTCATATACGTCTCTCCCCCATTCCCACTTTTAAAAAAGGTTTTAATGTTATTTTCGGTTTGACCTTTGACTTAAGTAAGTGCAGATGATGTTAAACTATTTATTGGCTGCAAACTTCTCTCGTTCTTTCGTATCATTTATCCTGATTTGCTTAGTGCATGCGTGATAACCAGCGAAATAGAGACGTATATTTAAAAGAATGATTAATGCCAGACCAGAGTTAGTCAACCGGTGGAGGTTTCATCATCATTGGTCGTTCAATCGTAAGATTGGTTGACTGCAGCCCTACAAACTTCCCTATCTAAGGCTATTTCCCTTACCTCCTGGTATCTCTTCGTATGCAGTTTCCTCTTTATTTAGTACATGAACTTATTCCTGGGTCTGAAGTTCTGATGAAGGCTTCCGCGGGGCTTTGATGGAGGTTGATTCCTTCTTTCGGGTTTTCCGCCGCGTTGGTTCATGTTGAGGACAATATTTCGCCGGCTGTCCAGCTGGCTTCCTCAGGTCCATGTGACAATTCGGTTCGGGAGGCGTCGTATTATATAGAGTCGTTTTCGCGCTTTTTTTTAATTCCTGGGTCTTCCTATGGGGACTTTCCCCTCTATTTACCTTCTATTATGTTCTTCACAAACCCATTGTGTCTCAGGGTGTATCCAATCCATCTGATTCTTCTTTTCTGTATGGTGTGTCATATGGTCCTTTCCTCTTCTACTCTCCCGTACACTTCATCATTTCTTATATTGTCCGTCCATTTTATCTTCAGCATCCTCTTTCAGCACCAGGTTTCGAAAGCTTCTAGTCTGGTCAGGTTTTCCAACGGTCCATGCTTCCGAGCTATAGAGTGCCACGCACTCGAGTAGAGTGCCACGCATCTTCTTTGAGCGCAGCAGTTGTCTTTTTCTAATGAGCGCCTTCTTAGCCAGTGCTCTTCTCCGCTTGCCTCAGACAATTTTCAAACAGATTGCCTCAGAAAATTGTCAAACAACCGCAGGACCCTACTCTTAAACGTTTTACTTTTTCAACAACTCCACGTCACACCTCTCTTCAGTCCCATATATAGTCCTCATTCTCTTTATTCTCCGCTTGCCCAAGACTCTCGCTTTGATCGCACAGGTTTAAACCTTCCCAGCTTCCTTGGTTACCTATACTCTCCACCCGCTCATCCTTCTCATAAAATCCTCCAGCAATTTCCTCATTCACCATGACGAGCTCTTCCCCGTTCATCTTCCTCTCTGTCCATCGCAGAATCTACCTTATCCTCCAAAACCACATCTCAAACGCCCTCAGTCCACTCTCCTCCTCTTTCCTCCGCGTCCAAGTTTCCGCACCATATGTTTCTTGCAGACTCTTTTTAAGAGGTAAAAAACAGAGGAGGCAGTAAGGAAAGCTCATTCATGGAAAAACGTGTTTGTGGAGATTATGAGCCTCGTCCCTGGAATGAAACCTGAGCACTGTGTACTCGAAATCCCGAAGATAAAAAGAGCCCTCGTGAATTTCCGTGAAGGGAACCCCTTTTTCTTTTTATAGAGCGAGGTTTTGTTGCCTTCCCACGGAGTTATATTTTTTTACAGTGATGTGCGCTCCTCACTGAAACCTCCCGCCGTAAACTTCTTGAATTACGGCTCCCATTGAAAGTAAAGTTAATGCCGCTTGTTTTTTTTTAGTTGAATGCACGGAGACTTTGAGATTTTTTTTCGCTCGTTCCTTCGTCGAATTTAAAAAGGAGCTCAGGAAGAGTAAGGCAGTCGCTGTTTGAGTAAATTAGTTGCGCGAAAGAGGCAACCGTCTCTCTCTCTCTCTCTGCCTCAGCCAATCACGATGGAGGAATCTCCCACCTTTCGTTGCACTTGCGTCTCCCATGCTTTTTGAGATAAAACTTTTCCGCCCGCGTGGGGGCGCGCGTGTGTGTTTGGTAGGAGTTTACAATTAACAAGTTTCGAATCGTTATTTCCCCTCCTACTCCCCCCCCCCCCAAGTTTTAACTCGCCGAGGATTCAGCAAAAGAAGCTCCCTCCCCATCCCTTCGCCCTTCCCTTCCATCCCTCCCCCCACCCGGGTAGGAAATGTGTACGGGTCGTCTCGCGAAGTTGGTTAAATTACCGCTCATTTATGAGGGAGTACTCTTTTCTCAAGGAAGGATACACTCGCGGGGGGAGAGGAGGATATCGAGTTGTAACTTGTGAATTGCGAACTTGAAAAGCTTTATGAAAAAAATAGCAGGGGGAGGGAGACCTGCCAGGACTTCTTCTTCTTCTCCTCCCGCCCTTCCGCGAAAAGTTTCCATCCACTCGAAAGACTCGACGCACACTCGCTCTTTTAAGTCCATATGCAAACTCATTTTGCGTGGGCCGAAAGTTTCCCTCGTGAGTTCCTTTGCGCATTCAGCTCGTCTTTTACCTGTGTTGTGGACACTTAATTTTTTTCTCTCCCGCACGAACTTTTTGATTGCGCGAAAGATCCTTGTTCGTTCACGCGTCAATTGTGGTAATCTGTCCGTATTCAATTGAGCTACACATGTTTTGTTTTCTAGCAGTGTTATTCCTCTGTGCATCTCACATTTTTACATTAAAGTTTGAATGAATGAAAAATAATGTATTAATCTAGGACGCTAGAATGTGATGTCTTCTAAGATCAGAAAACAAATTACATAATACGTTAATCATAGAAACAACACTCTACTCTCTAAATTGTTGTAAGATCACTAAATGGACACAAAGGAGTTGAGTCCCTGCATTACGTGAATAATTGCATAATTCAATTGATCATGATACAAGCATATAATTTATCTAGGAAACAATTGTAGAGATATCAACAAACAAATACAATAAAGAACAAAGAAATGTAGAGACCATAACAAACTATCAGTATAAAGGCAGTGATGAACATTCAATGCCAAAACGCAGGAGATAAAAAATAAATAAATATATATTTGATAAAGTGGCGCATGATTTATGAGGCATTTAATAATAAGCTACAGATCTTTGACTGAAAAGTTTTTATCGTGGGGGCTTTTTTTCACCTCATCTGTGAGGGAACTCCTGAAGTTGGATCCAATTACCTGTAGTGATTCATGAAAACAGTTTGTCCGATGAGATGAATAGTAAGGATATTTACACCAATTATCGTGTTATATTGGTGTTTTTAGAAATTTATTTGAAGAAAGCAATTAACTATTCGAGCTTTTCATAAAGAAATAATGACTAGAGGAATGATGCTAGGAAATATTTCCGTAGGTTTTTGGTGGTCAGCTATCCGATTTCCTTGAGGTATGGCGATATATGTACATCTCGTCGAAGGCTAAGCACGAATCATACACATGAGAGGTTTGTGGAGGTTTTGTACTTTTCCTTTTTGTACTTTTTCGTCAGCTGAAGCACTGCAAAATTTCCACGTTTGAGATAAGAAGATTCAAATATATCATGGTTTGATTAATTGTATCGGGAGAGGGTAGGTTCAAGTTTGCTATGCGATGTTTTGTCGTCAGCTCGGAAAAAGCTGAAGCATTAGTACGCCGTAGCAATGTTTAAGTATCAAAAAATAAAAGAGGTTTAATAGACATTGGAGTGGTTTTTTGAAACGCTCTCATCATTCTTCTAGTCGCAATGATCCCTTGAGACTTGGACTTATCCTTGGTTGTTCCGTTTCACAATTAAGAAGAAAGGTCCTTTCACTCAGGCCGATCCCCGAGGTTCTTGGGACTATTCTGTTTCTTTTCAGGAGTATTTGATTTGCTATTTTGATATTTTAATTGGTACTGGTTCCAAGTACAAATGTATTCTGTTACTTCGTGAAATGATTCCGCTCACTTATCTTATTTTTAATTCAAAAATAAAATGAGCAATTTTCCACAAAGATAAGATATATTTCGACCCGGGTTTCAATGCTTATACATCATCATCAGGAATATTCGGATTTTGCATCTGATTTCTCGTTTTTCTCCTACCTCATAAATTCTTTACTCCGCCATATTTAACGCCGTTTTATCTTCATTTTCTGCTCTATCCGTCCTCTTTTTTAAACATTTTTGCATGCAATCTGGAGCTCTTTTCGATATTTTTATCATGAAAATGATTTATCACACCGAAACGCGGGTCGTAATGAAGTTTTACCTGGCGTATAATTGCAAATCTTTTATTCATAACTGTTCCGCTGTCGGTTTTAGTAGCGTCGGGAGACAAATCGCGAGAAAAAAGTGTCCGCTTCGCGGTCTCTGTTTCGCTTGAATGGACGAAGACGGCGACCTTTTTTTCCCCCTTCCAGATCCGTGACTTGCGAATACTGTTCCCGCTCGAAAATTGACCGGAAATTAGAGTCACAATCCGATAGTATTTCGAGAGCACTCGGTAAGTCGGAAGACGGAAAAAATGTGATGAGCCGTGGCGTCACACTCCTTCCATCCCGCCCCCCCACCCTCCTTTGATGTGAAAGCCATCATGCCGCAATTACGCATGCATGAACTGTGACTCGCTTCCTTAACTCGGCTGAAAGTTCCTCTCCCGCCAATCCCACTCCCTGCCCCGCCCCCCGCCACCCCCATTCTCGATCTGGCCGTTGAATTTCCCGAGCCCTTCGCGTTTTCATGCGCCGTGAGCGTGCGGCGTCGCCGCGAATTAATTTCCGAGAGAAGAGCGTAAAACGCTTCCCTGGTTTCCTCGGTGGAAACACACTCCGACGTTTTCGAGATGAGTTCGTTCGGCGGGTGAACTTGTGACCGTGAGACACCGTGTGTGGGCCGCGGCCGTATTAAGCCGGGTTGGGTCAACGTAAAGATGGCATGGGAGGAAAATGGATGGTGAGGTCTTCACGGTACGGTGGGCGAATGAAGGGAATATGGGAGGAAATTTGTGGGAAGCGTAATATGGAGCATACATGAAATTATTTTCTCGTATTTTTTTGGTGAGCGCGGGAAATGGTTTCCTCAAGGCGTAAATACATAATGTATTATCGTACGCGTTTACAGCTGATTTGCCTTTCAATATCTACATAAAATTTTAAAAAGTCTTGTGTTTCAAATCGACATCTCGGTTGCTTGACATTACCGCGCGGTGTCGATTCTCTAATCTACGTGTATTTCAACGTGATGGTGGATCAAATCAATCATACTAGCTCCTCGTTTTTTTCTTAAGGTAATGGTAAGGATAATTTCGTCAAATTACGAAAAACTGTCAACCATAAACTGTCAAATTCGTCGTATTGCTGTTAGCGATGCCATTCTATGACCTCATGTCCAGAAATTGGATGATTTAATGTTTACACCACCCCCAAGGGTACGTAATCAATAACTTTGCCATGCCAATTTGCAGTTATGCACCTTTGTATTCCTATAACAGCTAATTTTTATTTATGCATATTCTCCATCGATGAGCTGGAGAGATATGGAGGAGCAATTTCTAATTTAATTCGTGGAATGTAAGTGGATCTTGCCGCAAGTAGGAGGATAAAGTAAATGCCTGGACTGGAAAGGAAATCAACTGTAAGTTTTACTGAGGAAAGGTGTAGTGTCAACATTTTTTATGTTAGCTGTATGTAGCTCAAGTTTTAATTTTCCATACACTTCGTGGCAGTGAACCCGAAAATCATTTATATCTCCCACAATAGCAGGATATGAACTGCTCAGATTAGTTAGGAAAAGTTAAATTGTTTTTGTTTCATAAATAACCCCTAATAGGGAGTAGTATTGGAAGGCTCAACCTTAAAAGTGACGGTCGAAAGCTGCTTTTATCAGTTCAGTCCCATAGCCCTTAGTACCCCAATTTAGTCATTGACTGTTCATGGCAGATGCAAAAATTAATGGAGACATTGAACAGAATAAAATAAGATTAAGGTCAGGATTCATGGAAAAAAGGGGACTTCTTCTCTAGTAATGAGGTGGAGAGAACTAGGGAAAATGTTGGATAAACACCTCAAGATATCAAGTTAATTTACTTTCCTCATAATGCCGCTACCATGACTCACGGCGTACCTACAGTCTGCGGATCATCGGGAATAGTAAGCTCTCAGTGTCGGCTGCATGTGACGTGGTGAATTGATGGGGATTTTCTCGATCCCAGAGGTAATGTAAGGCTTTATGAACGCTTGAATAGTCAATGGTAAATCCTCGTGCAGCTCATGTCGAAATGTGCTTACTCGTAGGATCGCGCTGTTTATGACCTGCCACAAATATTTTCACTCTTTGGTCAATTGTTCCATAAATGCATGAAAAATAAATTCCGGCAGTTTTCTTCTCCTGCTTTTAAGAAGAATAAAACCGAGTCAAAGATGGTGCGCATAGATTGGGAAATATGGGTGGGACCACGGAAAGGGATACTCCTCGCAAGTTTTACGTCCGGATCTTGCTCTTTAACATTTTCCCTAAATATTTTCACGCTCAAGATAACAGTAAATTGATCTGACGCTCGCACGCTCCACTCCACAAGGAAGGGCAAATCCCCCCTCACTTCCGCATCTTCTTTTTTTACCGCGAAAATCCGGTCGATAAAAGCACTTGAGGTGGATAAAATGATTCTCTCTTGACATATTTATCCTCGTTAGTGTGTGGTCAAAAACGGCCGAAGGGCTATTTGTTACAGTTCAGAGAGCACTGCGCGGGAGGAAGAGAAGAGGGGTCCCTCAGAGAATTATCCTGGGTCCTCGCCTCTTCAGTCTCCATATACCCTTACATTCCGACCCGCCTCTGCCTCTTCGCCTCTCACTCCCTCCCTCACTTCTGAAGAACCCTCTCGTGACCCTTCTGTACCCTTACCCATCCACCCCCGCGCGTCTTTATTTATCCCTGCCCTTTTCTCCCCTTCAAAAAAGCCAACTTCCTACTCTTATTTCCTTTTCTCCTCCCTTAAGCAATGTGGACGCTTGCTTCTCCGTTATGAGTATATATCTATCTACCTACTACCCTGCGAGCTTCAGTAAGGGTATGTAGCTGGGGGTCACCGGAAACCACCAATGAAAAGGGAGTGAATAGGAAGGTTGTATTGGAATAATGAAAAAATACCTAATGATGACGAGTACCTTCTTCATATATGAGCCACCGTTTGATTTTATTTTGTGGTAAAAGTTGCGTGGGAATAAATGGTGCTTAAAACTCTCGGCTCTATCGTATATTTCTCTTACTTTTCAATTTTTGTCAGTACGTACACATCTGATTTTTTTTAAACTTGTACTGCATATAATCTTCAAGTATCTATCGTCTCCCAATGTCCTTGCGTACAGTGTTATTGTTGTATTTTCCATTCTCTCTATTTGCTGCCGTAGCAGTTTTTATCAAATGCCACAGATTCATTTCATTCAAGTTCGCTCATAAAAATCTTTCCTATTTACCTGCTTCATCTGGAATCTATTGGCTTACTCACTCAAGAAGATACTGGAGTGAAGTAAATTAAAAGTAAAAGTCTTTTGCTCGTATATTTTGGCCCCGCACCATATCGCTAGAGATTACTGAAGCCTCTAGTTAAAATAGATGTACTACCAAATTCTTAGGTACAGAAGTTCTCTCTTCCTTAGTCCTATTAATGAATGTAAGGAAGAAAGACCGTGATACTAAGACTGTGATCTGGCAATTCATTTTTATCCTCTCCCCTTTGTATTCCATTTTGTCCTAACACCCCCTTCGACGGCGCGTTGGGCAGTATGTAGATGTATACGTTGCAATTTTATTATAATTTTCTTGATTAAGCATCTAATATACCCTTTCAAATCCAGTGTGTGTAGTAATTTTGGTATCAGGAACGGATTAATCCAATTGTCATAGTTTCTTATGGGGAAATATTTGTTCGAAAGTCGATCATACGGAAAGACGAGCCAGCTCCTTGAATGGAATTCGGTTTGATTTCTCAGAATTCATCGTATATATGTGCCTACTCGATATCTCTTCTCGTTTAGCCTTTCTCCATAGCTCTGTTCTTATCCTTATTCATCCTCGAGTCCATCGTTGCAAGGGACGAGGAGGGACGGAAGGGCATCTCTCTCGCCATTCTCCCTCCCTTATTTCATTCCTTCCCTTGTCCGCTGTCGAACGCACCCGTTCCACTTTATATCTCCTTCCCCCACCACCTGATCCACCCCTCTTCACCCTCCCCATTTAAAGCTTCCGTTTTCACGGCTTGCAGGAGACCCCTTCCTTCGTGATTACTCTCCCACACCCATCTCTCTCTCTCTTTTTCTCTCTCTCCTCCCCCGCTCAGCTCTACCCCCCACTTCACCCTGCCTCGCGTCCGAAACTAGGGGAAGATTAAGGGCGCCCATGCAGCAATATTACCTCCCAAAGTAATTTCCATTTTTAATTGCCTAATCTCCTTTGATTAACTCGCGTGGACTTGCGTTAAAAAGTCGTCGCTTCCCGCGTGTTGTCGTGTTTTTTTTTTTGTTTTGCTCCTAGTTTCGCCCTGGCATATGACTTGGGGGATTTTTTTTCTCCCCTCCGTCGCCGGGAAAATTATTTATGCTCGGGGGCATCTCGAGACCAATGAGTGGCGTGTTTGTGGCCGATGCTCGTTTTTTTTCTCTGAATTAAAAATGAAAATAAAACGAGCTGCCAAAAGCGTAACTTTGTAAACATCTGAATAAGCTGTGGCGTCACGCTCTTAAATATTGATGCGCCTATCTGCCTAGGCGCTCGCTGAGTAATTGGATTTATAGCTTTAGTTTAACAAAAAGGGATCGGTGGAGTACTGGAGACTCGACTGAAACCTTATTTTGCGATATGTTTTTAATGATCCTCTTAATCAATGGGTGTTTTTCCCTACGGTTGGTAGTTCATTTGGGATGAAACCGTACATTATCTTCGGATTTTCGGGGTTGGATTCCAATTTACCTGAACATAATTCAGCTTTCTCTATTTAGTGTCCGTAGTAATTTCTTCATACCTTCACCCCTCCCTATGCCTTTCAAAATTCCTACCCTCTCCCGAGCTTTTCTAGCGTTAATCGTTTGACTGCTACATGTAATGTCACCTCCGCTGTGCCTTCTACTTATGAAAGAGTGTCAGGCGTAACTTTGTGGAAATATTGTATATCCATTAGGTTAGAATAAAATATCTTACCAATATGTATATACAATATTTCCACTAAGTTACGCCTGAAACTCTTTCATCCGTTCGTAATGCTAGTAAGGCAGTACAGGCGAAGTTATTTTTTAAACTTTCCATTAAATACCGCTTAGCAAGTCTCAGCGCATAACTTTGTTCTGTTAAGGGGTATATATAGAATCGGAATGTTAACTATTGTACCTTGATAATGATATAAAGTGTAGAAACCATGGTCGGTTTTCATTAAGACAGTGTGGAAATGACTACTGAGTTATTGTATTCTTATCATTATGGTGCCCTCTACTATCTCTACCTCCCTATCTACTGGTCTGCTCTTTCTACCTTCTGCGATCTTCGCTACTACCCAAATCACCCCATCATTATTTTCTCAACAGCTGTGAAATTCCAAACAGATATTTTCACCGGAAGTCATCCGTATGTTGGCGCGTGAATTGGTGACATTCACTATGAATCAGTAAGTTGCCTAGACTGAAATTCGAGCCCAGGTTCCCAGATTTTTATGATACACGCAGACAATTACGTAGGTGGTCATAGCTCCCGGAGCTAACGGTAGAGATGGGTGCGATAATTACGAAACTGTGCGAAGAATATGTATGGAATGATTTTGCAACTCATGCTGCCACATTTATTCTGTAATCGAAACGAGGTCCGCCATGGCTGGGAAAATGTGACATCCATGGATTTTGTATCACCCGATAACGAAGAATTTTTCACTGCGGCAACGTGAACAAAATAAATGCGGAGGTCTACCTGATCGTATTCATTGCTTAAATATAGTGATTTCATTGATGACAAATCTTAGCTGTTATAAAACAATGAAGGTACGGTAGCAGAAGAGTAAATTGTGTATGTAAGTTAATTTATACTTCAATTATTTTTTTAAGCCATTAAAACAAAGTGCTACGCCATTCTCGCTGAATTCGGCCATTTTGACTGCGTCTGTTGCTATTATTAGCTAGAAAACCAAAAAAACGTGATGATTAGGTGTCTTAATGTTATTGACATTCAATATCCTGCAATCTTTTGCTTGTTATATGAAGATTTTTGCGAGAATGATATTTATGTTACACAGGATAGTACTTTCCAATCATTGAATTTAAAAATGATATTTTACGAAGTCACTCAAAGAGGTGCTATAACACAGAGGGTTTAAATTCGCCATGAAAAATCATTTGACTTGACCGGGATTCGAACCCGGCAATTGGGAGATCCGGATTCGAATCCCGGCAAGTCAAATGAGTTTTTCATGGCAAATTTCAACCGTTGGTGTCACATGATGGTATTGTTTTTCCTATTTATCACCCATTCTCAGAATCATCATCATTTAATTTGGATTTCATTTCGCGAACAAAATAACATAAAGGTAGAATTTTTTTCGTACCAATCGGACAAGTGACTTATTTCTATGAACGTTAAGAATATGAATAAAATGGCGCGTGGAAGCACCTGAACGATCAAATTGTTTCGTATCAGTTACCCTTGGTTCGAATCTCGGTCCAGGGGCACGATTCTTTTCCCACACATCCGTTTAAGTCTCCTCCCTGGGTCCCTCCACTGATATCGTCGGAGATGATTCACGCAGCTATTCCAGTCCCATTTTGAGCCCTTTGTCCCTTCAATTTTTTTGCTGGTCGGCGTTTTTTCTTCTCTCCACCCTCTGCCGGACGTAAAGTGCGAGAGCGGATGAGGTAACGTCACTCCTTGCGAAAATTGCGCAATTACCGGATTTCGCTCCGTCCATATTCTCGTACAATCTTCATTTCCCACCCTCCCCTTCCCCCCTCAATTCTCATAAAACACGGCCGTGCTCGACCCCGTAAAATAATTTCCGGACGAGTCCCCGAGCGAAGAGGGGATACGACGCCGGGAGTGTGTGACCCTCCCCCCCGCTTTTCCGTCATTTACCCCCCGGGTTCGCCTCCGCTCTTCCATCTAACCCCAGCATTTCACCCTCTTTCACATGTCTGGGAAAATTTTGGATACTCGCTCCACCCTAGCGTAATACCTCGTGCGAAGTATTCACCAGGGCTCTTCACTTATCCTAACGTAAATTGTAACCTTCGAGCAACCTCGAGGGAATGTGGCAAGGGGTGTTAGGTCATCCGCATCCTTGTATTCCGCCTAAATTGATGAGTTTTAGAGGATTTCGAGATTAATTGTGCTCTCGATTCGACCTCAGAGGCCGCGTCACAGCCTACCTTTTTGATATTTCCTGATTTTACCCCCACAATTTACTCTCTTTTGCACGTATTTCGGAAACTAAAGGGGAGTTCATGCTCCTCTTATCGTAGCACGCGAAATACTTACCAGGGCTTAATATTCATACACTCGTGCAATGTAATCTGCGGGCCGCCATTTGGGTGCATGGCGAAGGACGTTAGGAAACTGGCAGTTTTGTGTGAGGATTTGGTAATTAATTATCCTCTTGTTGTATTTATAGGGTGTTGTTAGTATTTATCCTCTCAGTTATATGTCAATGGCCTCGTTGTAACCCCATTTTCAAATGTCTCCTCTAAAATCTTGGTAATTAAATGACAAATATGTCCTCATTTCACTGGTAAGGCCGCTTTACACGGTACATTTAATTGTACAAACGAATGTATCACAGAATGTACAAGAAAATGAATGGAATTAGAGCATGTTCTATTTCCCCTTCAGTCATACAGACAATCATACTATTAAAGTTCTTTGTTAACTTTGTGGTATTCCATTTTATCTTTCAGATGATTTAATGGTTACATTTACAAAACCACAACTTAAAAAACACACGACCTGGGTTTCAACGCTTGAGCGTCATCTTCGTCAGGAGAACCAGGTCACGTGAGATGGCGCTCAAGCGTTGAAACCCGGGTCGTGTGTGTTTTTTAAGTTGTGGTTTTGTAAATGTAACCATTAAATGAAAAATCATACTATTTGTCACTTTACACGGTGCAATTTTCCTCATGAATGAATTCATATATTCGTTTGTACAATAAAATGTACCGTGCAAAGCGACCTTAACAAAACATGTCCCGATTGTTTGTGAATATTTGTTTAAATTTTCTTGTTTTTACTCATTGTCTTACTAATTAATTTTTTTTCACTTATAGGTATGTATAAACTGGTGGTCGTTCATCCCCTTGCAACCTTGTTGACCTCCCACGATAATTCGCCTTCCATATCAACTGGTAAAGTATATCATAGTCATCGTCGTCCCAGTGAGCAGTCGTCAATCCGATGATCGCTTCGCTCCAGCCCCATATTCTTATCTAATAACCGTTTTAGCTCTGCATTAGTATTTTTTATTTTAACGCCCCTCGTATTTCGTTTCCTATATTCCATCCTTCTCTCGTTAATACATTCCTGTATACTTATTTCCAATTATTTCTTCTTCCTGCGTTGATTGCTAGAGGCTGTTACATCGTATGTGTGTCGCTAATGCTTCCCATTTGTTCGACTCTTGTTCTTCTCCGACGAGTTTTTGTTTTGCATCTAGTTTCCCACTCCGCTCCTTTCCACTTTCATTGGTTGCAGCGAAATTTGGATATGCCTGGATAAGGATAGCAGGAGGATAAATAAAGTGGGCGTGTACTATGTAAGAAGTGTTTGCGGTAAAAGCTGAAGGAAGGGGTTGGGAATGAGTGGGTGATGAAAGGATGTGGAATAGATGGTCCTGTAATGGGCGTGTTTGAAAGTAGCTTCGTACGTTTGACTATGTCGAGGAAATGGATTTCATTGGTCGTTCTATCTTAACATTGATTGACTGCAGCCCTCCTCCCTTCCCTATCTAATACTAGTTCCCTTACCTCCTGGTATCTCTTCCTATGAACTTTCCTCTTTATTTGGTCCATGAACTTATTCCTGAGTCTTCCTCTGGGGACAATCCCCTCTATTTTACCATCAATTATATTCTTCACAAAAACATTTTGTATCAGGGTGTGTCCAATCCATCTGGTTCTTCTTTTCTCTGTGGTGTTCCATATGGTCCTCTCCTCTTCTACTCTTCTGTACACTTCATCCTTCTGGATAGGAATGGATAAGATTGAATAATCGAGGGGATTATGATAAAGGAGTGAGAAGTGTGAGAGGAACCGAAGAAGTATACCGAGAAAGCTAGGGTAGGGCTCTTAGGAGGAAATTATTACAGCCAACTTTTCTATCTCCGGGAATTAAACGTATTTGACTGAGTCTACACCGGAAGAGATTGGCATGATGAGTTGATATGCAAGTATATATTTGTTTTACAACAATATTCTTCAATTGTGGTCAGCAAATATATTTCTCCATGACGAGGTTTCGCCAAATTCTTTTAGTTCCTTTAGGGCATTTTAATCAGTAACATTGAACCATCAACTCACTAAGTGGGCGTTGAAAAATTTATTTGTTGACCACAATCCAATATTCTTGTTGTCATGATCTCACAAAAAATATGTTGTTCACCATCCACAGAGTTTTATTCGCACCGACCAAGGTTTCGACATAAGCTATGTACATTTTTGCATTTTTAAGGCGTTCAAACATAGCTTATATTGAAACCTCGGTGGGCGCGAATAAAACTCTGTGGAAAGTGAACAACATAATTTATTGTGAGATCATGGAATCTGTACTCCATTTCCACAAAATATCGTCTGATACGCCAAACTTAATCTTGTTGTTAGATATGTATTATAAATGATGGAGAAATTTGTTTATTATTATGGGTATATTTTACCCCAACTCATTGTGAAACATTTTCATTGGTAATTATCTTTTTCCATTTCACCCTCCTCATTCCTCGAGAATACATTTCTGTCGCTGTCGTCTTTGCTGCAGCTATCGTCCATGCTTCCCTAACGCAGAAGAGCATGTTCCTGGTATGTTAAATGAACTGCTTCCGTACTTCCACGCTGGTACTTCTGGTTTTTAGTAGACTTTCATCCTATTGGAATACTTTATTGGCTTGTGATTCTCATCTCAGTGTATCTATCACGCGTCTACCAATTGTGGGGATCCTTTGTTCCATATTTTGTTTTGGCTGTCAAACCTTTCGCTGTTGTGGGGAAGCTGAGGTTCCGTCATTGATATCCAAGGTGAGCTCGGTGCCGTATCACCTGTTTGAATTGTTTGGACCGATTTTTTAAATGTCCAAATAACGTTAGATTCTAGATGATACAGCCTTTTTGTTCACTTAAAATTTACTAAAAGTTAGGGTTTTGTAAATAAAACGATACTGTTGACGAGAGAATCATCAAAGAAAGAGAGAAATAACTTCGATTCCCATGCCCATAAAATATTTAACCTGGGCCTGTTAAATTGGGCCTTAATCCCGTTTTTTATCTTCATGTTTTCGAGAGTATCCCATTTTATATATTCAAGTAACATTATCACTAATTAATTTTTATATTGGTCTTCTTATACCCTGCACCACTATGTGGGTAGGGTATATTGATTTTGTCAGCATAAATGAAAAGTATTCAAAGAGGCGTGGTAGGTTTGGAAAAGTATGTATAGAAATGATCAGCATCACCTTACGAGTCAATTAAGTCCGTCCTATGTCCGTCTTTCTCTGTCTCTTCGCACGATAATTGCCGTGATAATTGAGATATCGAGCTGAAATTTGGGTCATAAGCCTCTGGTAGTCCACAGACTGCATAGTTCTAAAATGGGTTGGATCGGACCAAAACCACGTATTTTATGCAACAAAATTGAAAGTGGTTTAGGGTATTTAAGCTTTGGCAAGGCCGAAGATAATTTCTTTACTAGTCTGGACTGTGTTCATAGACTATATTGTTTCTTCCTCATTCCTATGTTGACGGCGCAGCGAGTGTCCATGACTGGGATAAACACACACCAGCGCCAGGGAGAGGAAATGTCCGTGTAATTTGGGACCTTGGGTCACGGCCAGGTCCGTAATAGCGAGTAGTCCTAATCCAAATGACAGGTTTGATGAAGCAGAATACATCGCGTCGTTTTGTTCTCCCGTCCGTTGGTATTGACTGTAATCGCTCGGCCACGGGCCTCCAAATACGGGCCAATCGAGGGATATTCGCCGCTTAATTTCGTCCCCGTGACATGATATCTAGTCGAAAGGGTCGAGTGATCGTGGATCCGATTAGCTACCGTTTGTCTAGAGAATCCGGGTCCGCTATTCGCTGGGCGCTAGTGGTTCACTGGCTGAGATGCCGTGGGAACACGGTTAGGCAACACATATCGGGCTAATTGAGGGAGAGCAGCAAGTGACTGTCATCTGCGTAATTAAACGTCGACTGATAGTAATCCCTCGGTCGGGAGAACCTGCCGCGAAAGAGCATTGCATGCAGTCACGCGAGAGGGCGTTTAAAGGTAATGAACTCTCATACATGGGGATTCGTCTCGAAAGGAAACGTTGGGACTTTCTCCCTACGTGATTCAAAGGTTGGCTCATACGGATGATTTTCTTCTCGACACTCTCTTCGTGAATTGACTCATAAGTTGCTTGCTGCATCGTCTGTCGGTTATTCGTTTTGGACCTTACCTATAATTGCGAGTGCAAACATTCCTGTTACTTTTGAATTTACTTTTTTCGCTCCCTGTGATTTAAATTTCAAATGTCGTCCCCGGTGGCGACCGGTTAAAGTCCTGCGCTGCTAACCCGAGGGTCACGGGTTCGAATCCCCCTGGATAGAATTATCACCACTCATTATATGTTGTTATTATTCACCCGATGTTAGTAAAAATTAAATAAATATAATAAAAAGAACATCGCAAATCGGGTCTTTTAAGCTTGAAATTTTCTTCACAAGAGCTACCCATGTAGTGAAGTATCTCTCCATAGAGGCATCCTATTACATATACCTAGGAGATTTACAAGGAGAGGGCAGTGTGGGCAAAATTAAGAAGGACCAGCTGTACTGGCCTCACAAAGAATGAAATCTGTGCTGTAAATTAGGTTATTATGTGATCTCACTGTGCTAACTGGACTGAAAGTACACTGTACTTAAATTGTAACTCTGCAGTTACAGTGTTTAGAGTACCACTAGCCAGAGTGCAGTTACCACAGCACAGCTAGAGTGCTTTGCCCCAAGCGCGCTCACAGTACAGTCTCAACAGTACACTTCCAGTTCAAATCCTCCTTAATAATTCTACCGCAGTGGAGTCCAGTTCAGTTAGAACGACTGCCCTAAATGCTGTGTTTTAGCTTCTTTACAGTACACTCACTGCAGAGATTTTTCTCTCTGGGTTATCACCGAGATTAAAACCTTTTTATATTGCCTATACCGAATAGGGATGGTGCGAGTCATAAGTTTGTATGAGCAGTAAAACCTCGCTTAACCAAAATAAAGGGGGCAGAACCGGTTCGTACAACCTTTTTTATCAGAATATGGATGGTTGATATTTAAAGGTTATTTCGGTGAAAATACGCACAACTTTCATTTTTAACGCTTAATTGTTTTACTAGAATTGAATTGTCAAAATAAATTACTATTCATCACAAAAAATCGAAATAATGGAAAAACTTCTCTGCTCTTTTTATCCGCTACGGTTGTGGGTGGCACTATCTCTCCATTTCTTGCTTAGGAGTACATCAGCGAGCTTTGAATCATTTGGTTACTCATGAAATCGGAGGGATACCCGAAAAAAATCTCGTTGTACCAGTTGCTACCACAATCCTACCGGTTCTACTCTTCAGCTTCTACCTCTACATACTACCCTGTGAGCCGCCGCATGGGCGTGTGGTAGGGGTTGTTGGGACACCAGCCGTGTAAAGATGTAAGGTTGTGGGAGGTGAAATGGTGACGTGTGGTATGGAACTGTTTTTAGTGGAGCTCAGTTTTTATTGTGGCCGATTATTGTGTGCGGGAGGAACGAGTTTTTGTACCTATCTGTTCGGCAATGTGTCTCTCTTATTTTATCGCTTCTGTCAGACTTAGAGATATAATGAGGCGTCGTGATGATATTTTCTGTTTCGCTCTGAAACACACCAGTTCTGAATTGCTCAAGCAAACTAAGCCTAGCGTGTAGCCTCCGAGTCTCTAGGGGCTCCCACCTTAATCCCATTAAAATTTGTGAAACGCTCTTATGTTCTGCGTAGCAGTTTTTAGCGAATCGTGCAGCTTTCCTTCGTATTTAATTAATTTTTTTGGTTTAATCATTTTAACCAGGGTACCAAATGGCTTGCTCCCAGGGCCTCAGCTCGGCGCGGCTTGCTGTGTAATTGATTATGCAGCGTTTGCGGATAGGTTTCGTTTAATGCGGGTTTTTGCCAGAGATGTTCCTCTAAACGGCATTTTTCTGTTCTATTTAAATCTTCATCGTCCTTAGTCATGCAACCCGAAGATTGGCTGACGCCAGCACTCCTCCCTTCTATCTCCTCTGCTGGTTCCTTAATACCCTGAAAACTCTTTTTATCTTACGCCTCACGTCACCTCGTGAATGCGTTTCTCTCCTCGAGCGTGCCTAATGCGCCTGAAGTACATCGGCTCATCGCTTGCAATTCGCGCCGTCTCGGTTGCCATGATTCGGTTTCTCATTGATCTTCGAGTGTGTCACGCCCGCCCGCCGATCTTCATTTGGAAGGTGCGTTTTCGCTGCCTGCCGCGCGCGCTACTTCGGTTCTCTCGCACTTGATGACGCAGCCGTCGACTTCGACGCTGTTTGGTTTTTTTTTTGCTTTTTACGATGACGAGAGAGAGAGAGAGAGAGACCCGCATAATCCTTCCTGATGACGGGAACGCTCCCAGTTTCCAACTGCGCGATAACAAATGGCGGTATGGATGCCGAAGGCATCTGTTTTCTCCTCTCGCAAAAACGTTTTATTCGCGTGGGGCCCCGAGTGTTGTGGTGGAGTGCTGCGGCGGCGTCTCTGCCGAGCAGTGGAACCAGCAAAAGCTCTCTCGTCGAAGGAGGGAACCTTCCACTGTCGTTGCCATAAAGTGCCTATTCCAGCTGGGAAGGGGAGCCTCTTTGCACTTAAAAAAAAACTAACTTAGGAAAGCGTTGCTAATTCATGGGAAATAAGTGGTAACCGATTTTGTGCCCATAAAATATTTTCGGACCAAATTATGAACATCTTGGGAGATAATTGACGCTTTAAGCAAGAGGTTTTCAATTTACGATTTTAAAATATGATAAAACGAATTATCTATTATACATTACAGTTTGCACAAAAATATTTCAATTTCAAATCTCTAGCGTTCGATTTTGACTTAACGGCCTATGAATTTCAATTGTCGTTTTCAACGACATTTCCACTGTCAATATGCTCGGCAAATGTCATGACTTATGGAACTCCGATCGAATATTTGGATAATCTTCTTGTTTAATTGGGCTCTTAGCTCATGTTTGTTAGACTCTTCAATCATTTCTTCCGCAGCTAAATTAACATGTCTCTTAGGCCCAGTTGCATAGTCTCTGTTTAAACGTGAAAACCTAAGTAAATAACTTCTCTTATCGATTAAGTTCTCGTCAACTAACCGACACTCTTTTGTTACTAACCAAACCCTAAGTCACAGCTAACATCAAGGTAGAGAAAATGATGCATCACCTTGCGTTCAGTGTTGACCAGACTATATCAAATTGGCCTTAAACTCTCAATTATTTCCTTGCTACCGAAACAATATTTTGATTATCATTAAGAGCGTGGCTTAACATGAGGTGCGGGCTGGATTCTGAAAAAATGTCGCGTAGTGCTGTTACTCCCTTCTCGGGTAGATTATTTCCTGACCGATAAGTTTGCTGTGATTTAATTTTAAGTTCATCTGTAGTCATAGAGGAGTTATGGTAAACGTATTAAATTTTAGTATCCTGTTCCCAAAAGACTAAATCTTCGCCGCTGTCATGAAAACGACTCCCTCCTGTGGGTGAAGCATGTATTAACAAAATACAAAAAGTGCTTGGCAAGACGTAAGGGATCGAGTATTGGCGAATGCTCTGCGGTCATTGTAGGCGACAACCCGGATGGATTAAATATAGTTATTGCTCATATAAATGATACAGGTATTATCCGCCTTTTTGTTATGGTGGACCTTTCTCCTTCATGTAAATCATCTCGTGTTGCAAGGATATGCGATGAAATTACTTGTGTTGAAAGTTGATTATTAGTTTTATCCAAATCTTTCAGTCAACGATGTAATGAGTATTGCGGAGTGAAAAATGGCTCGACGGCAATGTTTCCTTAGAAAGAAAACTATTAAATAACTCCCTTAAATTTTAGGCGTCGTATTGTTTGTTTCGTCAATTGTCAAGTCCCGACGATGGGGAATGTTTGTCATATGAGGGCGTATGAATGGGTACGTTAGGATATAGGAAGCTCAAACGACATATTTACGAGAATAAGAAAAAAGAATGAGATAGAATCAGTATAAATGATACGAGATTGTAATAATGGAAACTATGGAGATCCAAAAAGGTAAATCTGCAGTATTGATTAAAGTCAGTTAAGTCACTTTTGATGAAAATCATGGCAGGAAGTGCAATGAGTATTTTTTTAAATTGTTTAATCTTTTGCTCATGATGAACCTAGGACGTGAGGAAACCTATAATACAGCTACCTACTGTTGATTTTTTTATGTCTTGCCAGCTCTTAGTGTCGAACCATAATTTTTTAAAAAAACCATGTATTAGCTCAGCTAACAAACATTTCATTTTCAGTAGCTTATTTGGTTTTCCTGTTGTCGGGTTGAATGAAATATTATGGCAAATATTTCCTGGTGTAAGAGAAAATGCTTGGGAGGTCTGATGCGACGCTCCACCGTATGCCATGGGGAGACAGACTGTACCTATATTTGGCACGGTATATTTGATGATGACGGAATGAGAGGGGGTGAGGGTATGAGTGTATTCTTCTGGTTCGGTGGGTTTGATTCTTCCTTCCTCCCTCACACGATGTGTCATTGAATTTTTTAAAAATCCCACTTGGCTCCTTTATTAGGTCTTGTGCATGTTTGTTTTCATTGCGGGGTAAATGAGAAATTAATTGCGTCTTTCTACTTATTGCCATGGGTATAGATTTAACTGAATTCTGGTTTAAAGGTCTCAATTGAAGAAATACGACGGTCCTGTTCAAGGTAAACCACATCATCTTTTAGTTTGTTCTATCCCATTAGTTTCTTTCTTGCTGTTGAGGCTATGTGGTGCTAGAATTTCGGATTTATTTAGAGATTTCATTAGTCATTACGGGCGATAATCTGAGGAGAAAGGGACGAGAGGCAGGAAAAACGTTTTGTTCATCTTTTCGTGGAAAGAAGAATTTCTAGTGATTGCCATAATTACCATGGGCATGAGGGGAACATATTTACTGGTACGTGTTGCGTCTTAATTTGGAATCGAATTTTCATTCTGAGCTTCGTACTGAATTAAGAAGCGTGAAGAAAAGAAACACGAAGACCAGAGTTACGTATTCCTCGCAGATTCCTCTTATAAGATAGGTAGTGCCAGTTAGTCATTAGCGGTGCAAGTAAGTCATTGTCCCTGAGGAAAAGTGTGTATGTAAAGAATTTAAAGTTATATTCATAGTATGTTTACAAATGCCTACTCCGCACCTCAATTGGTGAAAAATCTTTAAGGGAAGTAACCTGGACAGCAGGGAAACATTAGATCCTTCCTTTAAATGTGGTTTCTGATCCTATAAGTAGCGTGTAATAGTTATTAAGGCTGCGTTAATACATGAGGACCCTACGATCAGCATCATTTATCAAGTTTTCTGCAGCACTCTTATCCGCTGTCCTACCAGCCAACCACTTCATGCTTAAATAATTATTCACTTTAACGGTCTTCATAAGTTGCCTGATGTATTCAATTTTTGGTCTTCGTCAGCTATGTAAGCAATTGTTTTGGACCTTAGTTGTTGGAATTCCTTGATATCAGGGATAGATGAATTAAAAATACATTTCCACATGGTAATAGATTTATTGACACGGCCGGTTTCGCCGCAGAGCAGCACCATCAGGTGAATGCTGATTTACCTGATGACGATGCTAATGCTTGCCTTATGATGCTGCTCTGCGGCGAAACCGGTCGTGTCAATAAATCTATTACCATGTGGAATTGCAGTGTTAATTCTTCTATCCCTTCATCAGCTACTCTATCCATTCATTTCTCCTCCCCTCTTAGTTTCCGTTATACCTCTTCTTTCTACAATTATTCGTTGGACTTCTCCCCATTTCGCTTGGGCTACAAATTCTTACGTCACAAATGCACAACAGAATGGATCGGAAAGAAAACCGGAGTGTGGGAAACATTAGATACGTCCTGTGGGTGTGATTTTTGTGCCGATTAAGTGGCGTAAATTAGCCATCATTGCAGCGGGAGAACATTAAGCTTGGAACAAACCCTTGGAGCATGTTTCCCAATGCCTACATCACCCCCAAATGGGATATTAGCCCGAAGGTAAGAAATCAGGAGGGCGGGGATACATGGTATAACTACGGCGGCGTCGAGAACGGTAGTTTTGGGGACCCGACGAGATGACGTCGAATATCGCCCAAATCGACGCATGGCAGACTCGTCTCGAACACTGGGGGCATGTGTAGCCCAGCTCCCTCTTCCTCTCTCGATACACTCCCCATTCGTTCGTACCACCCGTCGCCTCGTTATACTCCGACCGCCCACCCCTGGATCCTTCCTCCCTCTCCGCGAAACACCCCCTACTGGTGCCGTGCCCCGCTCAACTCGAACTTCCCCCCTTTTCACTCTATCCCTCGGCAAAACCTTACATCAGTTCCCTCTTTGCCATCTTCCCCCTGCATCTTCTCGCACTCTCCCTTCCCTCCCCTCCCCTCTGCGTTCCATGTGCTCCTCTTTTTGCTCCTCTTTCCCTCTCCCCCCCGCCGCCCGCTTTTAACCCCCATCTCCGCCTCCCCACTCTCTCGCTGCCGCTGTCGTATCCTTCACTTCCATTGCTAATGGTCCTACTGTATGTATTAGACGCCAAAAGTTACCCATAGCGCCGTAGTGCGTTAAAAAAGTTTGATCTTTGAGATGCTATGGGAAAAAGTTTTACGCAAACGCCTATTCATTCATTGGTTGTTCAATCCTAAGATTGGTTGACTGCAGCTCTCCACCCTATCCTATCTAGTGCTAGTTCCGTTACCTCCTGGTATCTCTTCCTATGTACTTTCCTCTTTATTTGTTCCATCAATTTATTCCTGGGTCTTCCTCTGGGGACCTTTCCCTCTTTTTGCCTTCCATTATGTCATCAATGTCGTCAATTTGCAGTTAGTGTCATCATTTGTTGTTCAATCCTAAGATCGGTTAACTGCTGCCCTCCCTATCCAATGCTAGTTCTCTTTCCCTCCTGATATCTCTTCCTATGTACTTTTTTCTTTATTTGGCCCAAGAACTCAGCTAGCTCAACTAGCTCAGCACCTTAATGCAATTCAAGCGCATCTCGCGCGATTGGTTGGTGGGCACTTAAAGAAGGAGACCTACAGCTAAGGTCACCAATGTCGTTTAAGATAGGTGGGTAGATTGGTAAGGAAATGAATAATTGAGAGTGGTGGAAGAGTGGAGAAAATCTGGGCGTTAATATAAGCAATAGTCGAAACACATCAAAAGGATCACAGTTTTTTCAGTCCCATCCAAAGGATGGGGTATGACACCTTGAATTTCTCTCTAAGTATCACGCCACGTTGGGATAGTGGTTAGATCGACAAATCGTTCGTCGGCCCAGGTGGCGATGGAGTAAAGTCCTCGCATACCGATCCGAGGCTTGCAGGTTCGAGCCCGCTTGAGTGATTTTTCACCACTCAGGAAATGGGTGTTGCCATTTTGTCTGTTCTTAATGTTAATCACCCGATGTTATAGGTCTTTAATGTGCTTTTTTTGGGATTATGACGATAAATAAATAAAATAAATAAATCTCTTGGTACTTCCACCTCTACCAGCCTCAACCAGCTTCAACCAGCTACTTCCAGGACTCAAACCAGGGCTTTCGGGATGGTTATCCAATATTATTATCCAAGCTATATTTCGATAGACAATACGAAAAGGCAATACCTTCCTTACCGCTGCGTTTCACATTCTTCCCCGAATATATCGACCAATTCTTTTGGGAAATCCTCCAATCTCGTACCTTTATCCCATCTGAAAATACTACCCTCTTCCTCGTTTTCAAAGCGCTGTCCCCTCTACTTGAGCCTTCAGCATCCCGTTACTTCTAATAATCTCCCGCAACCACGTACTGACCATCATATTCCCAAGCAGAGGGAGAAACAACATGAGAGTAAATAAGATTCAAGCAATGAAATGGGGATCAGGTGACACATAAGCGCGTGAGAAATATATGCTCCCCATAGATATCCTCATTATCTTTACCAACATTTAGCTCGACTTAATGAAGGACATATTGAGGCGAAATGAAGAGATGAGGACCCTATTGCAACTCACACAGGAATGGAAAAGCCTTAGCCAGCCCCTTGGCAAATTAAGTGAAATCTTCATGTAAAGCTGTGAATGAGTTACGATGAACACGAAAAAAAACACCTGGTTAATGCAGGAGTGCGAAGAATCAATTCAGGCAGAGAAAATTTGCAATTGACGAGGAAGTAGCATTGTAACGGTTGTCAACGAGGATAGATGGTTGTTTGTAGGTTTCCGCGCGTTGATTCGATAGTATCATCATTTCCGAGTGTCCGGCCGCATACGTTGCCATTACAGACGATTTAAAAGTTTCGCCAGATACTCAACTGGCTTCCTCAGGTCAAGGATATCGAGAAAGGATTTCTGGCCAAAGCACTCGTCGTGATATCGAGGGGTTCAGGTTCGAGTCCCAACTGGGGTGAATGATTTTTCCTCTGAGCATGTTCGCGCATTTTGATAAAAACCTTGGCTGGTTGAGTGTTACGCTATGATTGGCTGGTTCTGCACCTCTTGGAGTCGCTTCCTGCTTGTGAGGGGAATTTATTGTTCATTTCCATGCGATGTGTAGATGATGTTTTTCCTCACTATAAAAATTCATGGGCGTTTTTACGATTCTTGTTGATTTCCGGACTGTCCTTGAAAAATGCTTACCCTCCTCTGCTATTATTTGGGCGCCTTCGAATTTTATTACGTGCCCTGGTTCACTCCAGAGTCACTTTAGAGCTGAATGAGCTAGCTGAAATGGGGGCAAAACAGTCATCAAAGGACGTGGAATAAAACCCGTAAAAACCCTCACCCATGTTAGACTAAAGCCCAGCCTCGGAGTCTCCAGCGGCTACCGAACATAGTGGCTTCCATCAGCAACGAAGTCAATGAACACGGAAGGAAGGGGAGCTAAGGGAGAATGAGATAGGTGAACTGAAGCTTAGAGAGAGAGAGAGAAAGAAACAGGACTCGGGGAGGGTGGAAGTAATGGAAAGAGGAGGAGGAAGAAACGAGAGGATTAGGAGGATGAGGAGCAGAAGAAGAAGAGGCGAACGAGGGTGGTCGTCCCTGCCGGAGGAGGAGAGCAGTAGAATTGGGCTGGGGAGCGAGGAGGAGGAAGTGTGAGGAAGGGGAGAGAGACTGGCTGGTGGGCTTATGCGAGGGTGCGGGGGTGATGTGGAAGCTGCTGCTCTCTGGGTATTGGATGCTGCAAATAACGGGAGAAGGATGAAGCGACTGGGGCAGAGGGGAGTCAAGTGAGGGAGGAAGATAAGCAGGAGGGAGTGAGAGGAAGATTTGGCTGGCTGTAAGCAGGAGGAATGGAGAGGCGTATGCCTCGTTTCCACTATACCCACCCGTACCAGCGCAACCAACGTGAATACATTGCCACAGCTTAGAGGAGTTTAACTCGAAACTCTAAGCTGCCATCCCCAGGAATTAAAGCGAACAAGTGAAAAGCAAGCAGTTAATTTTAGACTAAATTCGAATTCCCGCAGGCATAAGATCTTTTTCAATATTCGGAATGATTTCTTCGAAGTAAATGGCACTGTCCTCTTGGTCACCAGAGAGAATAATAGTACACCTTTCTCCATTTTGTTTGCAGGTATATAATTTGTTTTAAAAGTCGATGTTCCTGACATCCTATGCATTCCTGTTCATGAGCATGATGGATGATATTTACTGGCATTTAAAGAGACAACCCTTGTAGTATTTTTATGAATGCTTTACTATCATTAATTTTTAAATGTTATTAGTGGGAGAGAAAATTAAGAAATCCGGGGCGATTTGCGGGGGAAACCCTGCATGCTTTCCTAGCCTCCAGGCGCAAATTAAAAGGCAGTCAGGAGACAATGCTCAGCCAAACCGGAAGAGGAGAGAGAGCCACGTTGGAGATCATGTCAACATGCAGTACTAGGGCCAGGATACCAAAATCAATATTGATTAGTCGTACCAGAGTTAATATTTAATCGTAAAACGATATACTATTTCAAGCGGAAAAAAATCAATTGGGATATTTTATGCGGGGATAGGTGACAAAGATAGCGATAGTGGTAAGTTAAATAACACAAGTAGGTTCAAAGTATACTATACTTGGAGTGTTAAGGAACTTCGTTTAACTGCAGTCCACGCCAAAATCTATTAGACTCGAGTTCAAGTGTTATAAACTTCTCGAAGGCTTGCAGAATTTTCGCGTTATGATCATCATTTCAATAATTTCGTTCTTCACTGAATCACTGGGTAGAACAACGACAAAAATAAATTTTGGACATTGTATATGCGTTTGGCTGTGTAAATAAATAAGACGAAGGCTAAAATTCTAGTATGTGGAAGAGAGAAGCTGAACGTAGAAGTCACCCAGAGAGGAGAGAAATTAGAGCAGGTGGATTCCTTCGCCTATCTCGGAAGTGTATACCATCACGTGGGACGGAAGAAGTACAACGGACATTAGCTGGAGAATAGCCAAAGCAAAGAAGGAAAGACAACTGTTGTGCTCAAAGAAGATAGGACTACAAACCAGGAAACAGTATGTGAAAAGATTCGTGTGAGTGTGGCACTCTATGGATCAGAAGCATGGACCATTGGAATAGCTGACCAGAAAAGACTAGCACCCGTCGAAACCTGGTGCTGGAGGAGGATGCTGATAATATAATATTCGGATAAAATAAGAAATGATGAATCGTAAAAACGAGTAGAAGATGAAAGGATCCTATGTAACCTAATTCAGAAAAGAACAAGATGAATTGGACACACCCTGAGACACAATGGGTTTGTGAAGAACATAATTGAAGGCAAAATAGAGGGAAAGGTCCCCAGAGGAAGACCCAGGAATAAGTTCATGGACAAAATGAAGAGGAAAGTACAAAGGAAGAGATACCAGGAGGTAAGGGAAATAGCATTAGATAGGGAAGGCCTGCAGTCTACCAATCTTAGGATTGAACGACAAATGATTATGAATGTGCTGAATGAATGTTAATGCTGTTTTTGGTCAATTTTCGCGATTCTCGAATGGAAGGGTGGAGGAAGTTGTCTCATTTTTTGGTCCTGAGTGTTGGCGTTATCCTCGCAATCGCCTTCTTGTCCACATAACTCTGTCATTTTAGTATCACATTCCCCTCTTGTTCTTCTTTATCCTTCTTGTTCTTCTCTGCCATTGCTATCCTCAAACTCGCTCTTAATCCCTTGTGGCAATCCCGTCTACCGGTGCGCTTCCACACTGCCCGCGCTCCAGCAAAACAAGTACCTGGTACCTCGCTTACTACCTGGTCGACCTACGTGGCTCAAGGCTATCGCGTTCGCCTGTCAAGCGGGCGACCCGGGATCGATTCCCGGCTCCGGAGTTAAATATTTGTGTATGCTTTCTTCTCGCACTTTTTCGACTGTTTTGGAATATTGTTCCTGCATTTTCCTGAAACGGTATAGCATATTCTAGAATGGTCGCTTTCAATATGAATACTGAAGCCCTTAGCCCTACGACTGTCTTGTATCTTCCCTCTCGTGCCTCTCTTCGTCCTCCTTCTCGCCCTGCATCCTACGCACTCCCTCGCTAAAAAAAAACGAAGTAACTCTCGCCGCTCTCGTGACTAAGCTTTCTTCTCGCACTTTTTCGACCGTTTTGGAACATTGTTTTGGCATTTTCCTGAAATGGTATAGGATTTTCTAAAATGGTCGCTTTCAATATGAATACTGAAGCCCTTGGCTCTACGACTGTCTTGTATCGACATCGGAACAATAAACAACAGTAAAACTTAACACAAGTCTATTCGAACGCTAGCTGACCTAACCAACCATCAGCTACAACTTCTTTCTTCCCTCTCATGCCTCTCTTCGTCCTCCTTCTCGCCCTGCATCCTACGCACTCCCTCGCTAAAAAAAAAGGAAGTAACTCTCGCCGCTCCCGCACTCCACACCCTTCCTTCCTTGCGCTCGCCCAAGTGCCAGACGGCGGAGGTTCCCGCACTCTTCCCCCCCCCCACCACATTTTCGAGGGAGAAACGGACTGGCCCTAAGGGTAGGATAGAGTGCGGGGAGACTGCTATACTGCTGGTAAGGGTTTATGTGTATGTGAGTGCAGGGATGTAGGGTCGGTGGCCTGGGGGGGGGGCGGAAGGGGATTTGATGGGAAATGGAACGGTTCGGGTGGCAATGGAAGAGAGGTGGTGGGAGAGGGAAAGAAGAGGGAGAGAAATTTCGAGATTGGTTAGGGAGAAGATCCGACCAAAACGCGCCTACTCCTCCTCCTCTTTGCCATTTCGAGCTGTAGCTTTAACGCGTTTGAAAGCCTCCGGGATAATCTATATGAGCAACTATGGGCGGAAGATGTCAGAAGTTTACGGCTAGGAAGACGGAGGAGGGAGCACCGGATATGGTTGGGGGAGGGAAGGAAATATGCATCTAAAAGAATCGCCGTGAAAGCCAACTTCATGGTCTTTGGCTTGCAAGCAATGCTCATCCCAGTTCAAATTCGAACCTCGCACGCTCCTCTTGGCACTAAAGTACGCCGTGAAAGTCACTTTAAGGGTCTGCGGCTTGCAAGAAATTCTCACCCCAGCTCCAATTCGAATCTCGCACGATCCCATTGCCACTTGGCGAGAACCAGAAATCAGTCGGTAAAACAATGCAAGACCAGATGCAGAAGTAAAGAATGAGAGTAAAGACAATTTTCCACTTAGGTTTTATTCGACCTAGATTTCGATATACTACATCTTCATGAGGCCTACATCATCATAGTACATCGAAACCTAGGTCGAATTAAAATCTACCTAAGTTGGAAATTCCTCATACTCTCATTCTTTATGATGAATTCTTTCCACCACATCAAGCCCGATACTTATCTTTTTGTACCAGATGCAGAAATGAACTATTTGCAGATATCCACAGGAATAAATTTTACTGCGATGTTTTTACAACATCTTCAGTTTCGATGTTTTTACATCATCAACAGAGGTGTAAAGACATCGAATCCTAGGTTGCAGTTAAATTTATTTCTGTGGATAATTGCAATTTTTTTCATTTCTGCTCCATTAATAAATCTCACTCAATACCGCAGGAATCTTCTTATTTTAATGCTAGGCCAAACCAGAAACCAAGGGATTGCTACGTTGGCTAGCATAGTAACATGCAGCACTTGGTTTTACGTTCCACTTGTGTTTGTATTGCTGATGCCATTAATTCATGAATGCCACTAGATAATTATTACTATTAAAATTTATAATTTTTGAAGAAAGAAAACCATGCGGGGCACTTCAATCGGGGTGAGGTGTTGTCAGTAATATGTTATCTAAGACTGGTTTATTGTCCACTTAAACCTAGTAAGGGTGAGGATTTTATTGACATATTCTACTTGGCTGCAGTGGTGTAAACCCACCAAATGGGTGATATTATTTCCTGGTAATTTTCAACAATTTGATGTATGTCCTCGCACCCGCGCGAGTCACCGCGAGTCTAATCAGTTGTACAATTTCAATGATTTTGTAACTAGAATAATTTGTGGAACATCCGCCGAGAAATATTCTGCTTCTAACTTATTAAAAACGACAGGAGACGATAACCGATGCCATTGAGACTTAATACTAGGTTTGTCCATAGTTTGTTTGGCTAGTTAATTGATTCACTCCCTAATTCTTGTATCCTTAGTTGTTACCTAGTACTAATAGCATTGCGTGCATTTTTCCGGTATTACTTTTGTATCTCCGTGCATTTGTTTTATTCCAAAATACAGTAATAGGAATCTTTTCTCTAACATTGGTGGCATACTTAAAGCGTTGTGCACGTTGGTTATTTTCACCTCCTGACAATTTTTGCTAGGTTTTTGATAATGCACCATCAGTGATGTAATTACGTTAAATTGAAATAGCTTCGTTTCCTTTATTAGGGCATAGTGTAGTTCATGTTGGTGATAACTCACCCCCTGCCCTGTATGGTTGAGGTGGCCTTCTGGATATTATGTATATGAGGAAATATTTAGCGTATATGTTTTCCTTCGATCAGAGTTAAAAAGAGGGTTAATTGCGGACATTCGGAGAATGCAGAACAAGGGAATAGAAAACGTTCTGTGAGTCGTGGGCATATTTACGACAGTGATTTTGGGGAGATAGCTAGGCAAGCGAGGGAACGAGGATAGAAGAGAATTGGTTTATTCCGCGACGGAATGGAATGAACATTTTATTCCGAAATCTCATCATGTTATGTTTAATTATTCATTCATTGGTCGTTCTATCCTAGGATTGGGTGACTGCAGCCCTCCACCTTTCTCTATCTAGTGCTGTCTCCTATAACTCCTGGTATCTATTCCTGTGTATATACTTTGCTCTTTATTTGGTCCATGAACTTATTTCTGGGTCTTCCTCAGGGGACTTTTCCCTCTATTTTGCCTTCAATTATGTTCTTCACAAATCCATTGTGCCTCAGGGTGTGTCCTAGCCATTTTGTTCTTCTTTTCTGTATGGTGTTTCACATGGTCCTATCCTCTTCTACTCTTCTGTGTTTTTCTTCATTTCTTATTTTGTCCGTCCATTTTATCTTCATTATCCTCCTCCGGCAGCAGGTTTCGAAGGCTTCTATTCTTTTCTGGTCAGCTTTTCCAATGGTCCATGCTTCCGAACCATAGAGTTGCGTAGCTTTGTGTAGAGTATGTATGTTTGTATGTTTAATTATAGCTGGTGTTTTTAAATGCCATTATTTCAATTTCAAATCCTAAATTGTTTGTGATGGTCTCCTATATTTCCTCTTACGAGTGGAGAAAATTACGTTATATTGAAATCGCTACCAGGCCTCTTTCCCCTTGGCTTACGTCGGTGGTGATGATCTCTAGTGTCATTATCCTCTGTTTTGTCCCTGTTCATTTCCGCTTGTTATCCTTACAGTTCCGTCATTAGTTTCTAATTTGACGGAGTTAGACAGTTTGTGCAAAAAACCCCAGTTGCTAAAAGCGTACGATTGATGTATGTTCAGAAGCTTTGAGTGAGGTCGCTGGAAACCCGAAAAATGCTGAAGCCGGTAGAGTCATGGAAATGTATCCGACGGATTGAAGTTTTTTTCCAGGAGTGGATTCTGATGAGATTTTAATCAGCGCTCGAGAAAACGGATGCTTAGTCGAGAGATATATTAAATTGTTTTTTATTATGGGAAAGATAATTTTTTATGCATTTACCTTTTTCTTTATTTTTTAATGGTCTGAGAGCGCTTCGTTCAACGCATAAGTGCCAGAATCCACCCACGAGTGCTTGCGTTATAAATAAGAGAATTTCTGGAGTGAAAAGTCGCATAAAATACATCATTGACGTGACAATCCAAAAATATGGTTGGTTGAATGCTTGAGGGAGATTCTGAGCCTATCTCGCCGTAAAAAATTTAGCAGTTCAGCGTTTCTTCTTTCCCGAAGAGTCGCCTTGGGAATGGAGTGGCTATGATCGCCTCGGGAATTTTTTCAAAGGAAAAAAAATTCACCGTGGGATCTTTCGCGCAAAAGCCAGGTGTGCTAGACTCCTAAATGATTTTTTTGCCGTGGCCTGTTTTCTTGAGGATATCTCTTTTTAACGACTTTTTATTGTCTCCATATTCTATTTGAAAATAGCACGTATCCGAGTGAAATTAGTTTTGTCACATTTACGAGTGCGTTGATTGGGAGTGAGAGTTGTATCTTGGCTCTTGTCAGTGCCAGTTAACGGGAAGTGTCTAGTTTGTAGAATGTGTTGGAGAAGAGTATCACCCGTGTTATGTCGTCCTTTACCATTTAGAAGTATAATTTTCAATAATATTCTGCTTAAAAGTCTGTGTACGTTTTCATTTTCTGTCGATATAGGATAATGTTTACAATTTTGGTGCCCTGATTTTTGGAAACTGAATCTTTCTTACAGTTTATATACTTGCTAATCCATTTTTACCGGCTTTTTGCGTCCAAGTGAGTTAATTCGTATTAGTCGTCTCCTTATAGTGGGAAGCTGACCTAGGGAAAATGATAGTGTTGAGTTCTAAAAGCCTGGAAGTAGATTTGCTTTTGTTTGTCTTGTGCTGGAGAATTTTACTTTATTTAGTTTGGATTAATTCGATGGATGAGTATTTAATGCTAGACTAAAATTCTTGACTTAAAGTTTGATTTGATTGGTTGGTTGATTTAATTCGCATTTGAAGTAATGTGAATTGGTCTAACCTAACTGGCGTAAGCATGCGTCATTACCTACATTAAGATCGTAAGAAGATAAGTAAAAAAATCGAAAGAGATGACAGTATCTACTTCTTTGTCTCGCGGAAGTCAAATAATGCCGGGAATTGTAAATTTCAGTTCCATCTCAGCCCTTCAAAACCGTCCCAGTATCTCTATCCCTCGCAGTGAGCTACGACTTACCTTCAATTTGCCGTGTATGTATGTTCGTAGACATTTGGACGTGGATGAAGCGGACAGTTGAGCCGTGATATTTTCCTCATTGTCAAAAAAAAATTCGCCGAAAAAAAAGATCTCATGGCCTGTTCAAAAATGTACCCGGTCGAAATGACGTGTCAACTTCGTCGAATCCTTCAGTGAACTCTCGAATTTTCTCTTTTTATTCTTGCCAGAATAAATTGAAGGGCCATCAGCTGCCCGGGGGAGCAGGGGGCTTGTTTTTCCCATCACGTAGAGTCGTCGATTCCATCGGCCCTGCTGCTTTTTCCTCGTCCTGAGGGAGGTGAGAAGGGGTGGAGAGAGATAGAAAGGGTCGTCCTGAGGAGATCCCTGGGTCTTCTTCTTCCGTCTCTTGCCCTAGTTCGTCAACCCCCTTCTCAGTTGGTCTGATCCAGGTTGATCCTCCGGGCTGCGGCGCGATAAGTGAGGGGAGAACTCGCGGACACGCCCGAAGCAGACTAATCCCTCCTGAATCCCACGCCTCGACGGTTAAGGGTGAAAGTTCTCTCGCCTGGGTAACAGAGGTCAAAAAACGCTCGTGGGGCCGAGACTAATCAGGCCTCCCCGCATGGAGGAACGTCATTCTTCGTTGAGTGACGTCGAACAAACAGATTTGTACTCCTCATCAGCGCTTGCTCAGCGAATTAACCGATTTGTTCAGTGTTCACTCATCCGGATGCATTTTTTCCGAAAATGCGGAGATTAAATTAAATGAACCAGTCAACTAAATGATTTTCTGCGGAGAAAATTAGGCAGGTTGCGTCTTATTCCTGATTCAAATGTCCTCACCCAAATGAAATGCGTGTTTTCCCCCGAATGAGGTTATTTCTAATTAAAAGTATCTCGTTTTCTTTTATTTCAATATCCATGGGGGATGTGTATGTATATTTGAAATTTTGGCCGAATGTTTGACTTGGATGTAAATATATCATATTCAAATATAAATATCAGAGATTGCTACCGATCGGGAACTTGGAACAAATGTTTTTCCCCCAAAAGCCTGATTTCATCAATACTAACTGTGTATTGATGAAATGTTGTATCAATGTTGTAAAAGTACAACTTGTTTCCTGTAAATGAGTATTACGGAACAGTTTGGATTTCTATCGCCCTCTCTCTTACCGTCTTCCACCTTCCGTGGTGTCCTAGTTCTATTTTTGACTCAATATTTTCTTATTCCCACCGATAGTAATTTTATTTTTGATGAGTTGTGAGAAAGTCGTCGTTTTGAAATCAATTCTGGCATATAATAATTGGAAATATTACAGTCGTCCAAGATTTCACTCTCTAGTTAGGCCACTTTTCGAATACGCCGCGAATATTTCGGACCGTGCATAGAACGAAATAAATGAAGTACAGATTGGAGCCGCTTGATACTCAGAGGCTACATACTAGGCTAAAATTACTTGACATGGCGATCCGATGTGGCGAAATTTAGAATGACTCACAGGATGTTTTTGACCCGGCACTGCATTGTTGGAACTGATAAAATCTACTAAATAAGAAATGTACAATGCAGTACTGACAGGTAAAAATATTCCCTCTTGCCACGCGCGATTATCATCGCTTATTGTACGCTTACAATAAATGACCACAGTCAAAATTGAGCTCCACAAAATACACTCCTATAATACACGTCAAAATTGCACCTCCCAAAAGATAATCCCTTACATCTCTACACGACTGGTATCTTAACACCCTCTGCCACACGCCCATGCGGCGGCTCGCAGTGTGGTTTATAGATGTAGATTAGTAATAAAGGCATTGCACGACACATAAGACATGTCTTTATCATGCATTTTTTTCTCCTTGCGCATGCTCAAATTTGCAAAAATACACGTCCTTTGCTCCTACCTTTTCCTTATTCTCTCACTAAATGGCTGTATTTCTTGCACCCTCTACCACACATCCCCGCGGCGACTTGCAGGGTAGATGTGAATATTAGGCGCATTAAAGGTAAAGCTGCTAGGTACGCTAGCTGTCGAAGAACCTATTTCATTGTGGCTAAAATGTGGCTTTGACGTCCGCGGTCATCACCTGGGACGTGTTATGGCGCGCTCCTGATGTGTAGTCCCCCTAGATTCAAAAGCGGAGAAAGGATGCGAATAATGTCCGCATTACGCCCTAATTAGCACGTAAAATCAAGCTACGAGTGCTCGGGGCTGGTTCCTTCCCCAATGACGTGCATGTGGTCCACCCGACGAACCTTGCCATATCGCACGGATTTGACCGAGGTCGTGGTACGTTTTCGCCGTAGCCCGATTCGTGAAATCGGGGCCCCTCGGTCGAAGGGGGATCGCCGGCCGTGAATATTGATGCGAGGAGCGGTAGTGTGGGTGCGGGGAGCAGCCGTGGAAGAATTTCACGGAGGGGTGAGTGCGTGCGTTGGCGGGAGTGGGGGGAGGGGAGGAATATGAAGTGCGTTGAGAGGATGAGGAAGCTTCGCCGCTCTTTGGGAGGGAGACGGGGAAGTGGGTGCGGTTGGAGGGAGAGGGAGGGAGATGAGAGTTAAGATTTAAATGAGGAAGGGTAACGGCCGTCTGTCGCCTCCTCCTCCGACTATCGCCCGCCGTCCTCCCTAGCCCTCCTACGCCCTTCCTCTCCTCCACCCCCGCTCTCTCCCTTCCTTAAGCGGATTCTTTTTCAAGGTCTAACCCCTCTTACTCTATCCAGCAAGCCAATTAATTGGCTAGAGCGATTTTTGTCTGTTCAGATTTTTGCTTAAAACTCAGCCTGCATGTTCTCATTAGTGATATCTGTAGATTATAAGTGAAAAAGTATATTTTTTTTACAAATCCTTGTTTTATAAATAAGTAGCTTCATGGCACAATTGATATATTCCATAATAATTCGACCTCATGTTTTCAGATTTTCTTTTTAATGTTAAATAACATTAATTTTAGCGTATCTGGCGATATTTAATGGAGATGGAGTACAGATTTTATGATCTCACAATAAAAGCTCTGTTCACTTTTCACAGAATTTTATTCACCGATCATGGTTTAGACATGAGCTTTGTAATTTTCAAGGTACCTTTCTAAGCCTTTCTAAAGACTATGCTTGAATGTACGATACAAGAGTGAACGGGGAATTTAGATGGTTGGACCGGTAATCGTGAACCAATGAGTGCACCTTTATTTTTTTACATAAGTGGAAGAAATAATAGGACCAAATTTCATTTAAGTACAACTGTTCATGCGGCGGACCTCGCCAAGCCAGCAGAAATGGAAATGATAAAAACATTATAATTCACATTTGTCTTAATTAAAATATTCTAAGGCTTCCGCAATTTATATTTTCCGGTATAATATTCGAAATTTAGAGAAAAATCTTATTTTTATATATTTTTTCAAATTGTTGTCACACTTCGACAATTGTAATAAACCATACCTTGAAAATGACATAGCTCATGTCGAAAAACGTTTGTTGTGAGATCACGGAACCAGTTAAATAACACATATTTTTTATTATTACTATTGTTTATTACAATTGTCGAAGTGTGACTATAATTTGTAAAAAAAAATATAAAAATAAGATGATATCGAAATTTCGAAAAATATAAATTGCGGAAGTCTTAGAATATTTTAATTAAGACAAATGTGAAATGTAATCTTTTTATCATTTCCAATACCGCTTGCGTGGCGAGTTCCGCCGCATGAACAGTTGTACTTAAATGAAATTTAGTCCTATTAATTTTTCAACTTATGTAAAAAATAAAGGTGCATCTATTGGCCCACGATTACCGGTCCAACAATCTATATTCCCGGTTCACTTTTCTATCGTATGTTCAAGCATAGTCTCTAGAAAGGCTCCACTTTCTCCGGCGAGATATTGTGGAACAGCATATTTAACAATGATACTCAAACGATATCGTACTGTTTACCAAATTTATTTCAAACTCTTACAACACGTGTTTAAACTGTCTATCAGTCATCATCAGGTAAGACTAAACTTAGCATAAACAAACATTTTTTTGGACGAAAAAAGGATCATATCCCATTCATGATTTTAGCCTTCCCCTCCTATCCTACCCCCTTACCCGTACCACAGCCATCCCCATCCCTCCTCCCCCCCACTACTGTGTTTGGGAAGTGCAACTCCCAATATATATGTTCATGTCTGTTTATGTTAAGATTAGTCTTACCTGATGATGACTCCTACACAGTTGAAACACGTGTTGTAAGAGTTTGAAATAAATTTGGTAGACAGTACGATATCGTTTGAGTATCATTATTCTAGAAAGGCTTTTGCATTATTGAGTGAATTACCGTCATGACTCAGTGTTGCCCTCTCTTGGGTGAGCAGCGAACAGTTAAATGACAAACCGCCAATTTTAGTTGAAATTTGCATTCTTGTGATTGTGGCCAATTTGAGACTATTCGTTACAGCAAGTGTCTCTCCTCCTGTTTCATCATCAAAATAAGCGTTTGCTCTGATCCATTATGTAATATGCGTATAGACCTCTGACGATGAAGAGGAAGTAGTTTTGGAGAAAGGTGGTGAGGAGATGAGGTGCAGTATGTAACTGGGAATTGATAGGCCGTGGCGGAAACTCTCTTTCCACGTGAAGGTGTGAGTGCCAGTCTTAGCATATGGAAAAAAACAGTAGTATATATCCACCTAATTGTATTCTTTGCAATAAATTCCAACCTAGGTTCCAATTTGTAGTATCATTATCAAGCAATGTTGATATGGTGCTCGCACTTCTTGCAGTTCATTAGGAACATACAACGGTGATGCGTACTGTACACAAATGTATGCCATGGGGATTATCTTCCGTTTAGAAGTTCAATTCATACCTTTCTGAGAAGAGAAAAAAATTAATTCAACACCCTTTAAAATTGTCTCCGTTCACAATCCATGGACATTAGCAAATACTTTGGTATACCCAATACTCAGCCAATTTTACGCTAAAACCTATATGAAAGTGACAATAAGAAGGGAATAATAAACTGTACGAAAAAATGCATTTTCATATTGTACCTCGCAATTCAATTTAATTATTGATATTACATTAAACACGCACCTTTGGTGGGACTCGAAACCGTGCCATTTTGGATTATCAGGCCAAAGTATTCCCCAACGTGGTCCCTGGTACGATTTCAAGCAATGAGAATTAGTTTGAGGATACACGACGCGACATGTCGAAACCGTGGTCATTGTTTATTGAAATAAGTGTGTTATTTTACTAAATAAAAAAATAAAAGAAATTAAAAAAAGATGTACTCTACATTTCCCCTCTAGATTTATTCCCATAATTCCCATCGATAACTGATACATTACGATAAAATATCTTAGATAGATACTAAGATATTTTTTCGTCATTTCAGTGACAATTTTCCACTAAGTTACGCATTCAACCATTAATTTTATAGATAAATGCTGATGAATGTTGGAATTTGCCGTTATATTCTGTATATCATGCAGAAATTGGCTTTGGAGTTGAGATTGCTGTGTGGCGTAAAGTTCTGCGCATTGGACTGAAGAGACTTACGGTCCGTGGTCCGATTGCTGGTTGCATTTTCCTCATGAAATTTAAAATGCTGATGAATAGCCATCTATCTTCTCCTCATACCCATGGCATCCTCCGCAGTTTCCCGCCATTTCTATCCCTTTCTGATTCCCAAAATAGATACCCTTTCCCCTCCCATTCAACAGCCATTAACTCCCTCGGCCCTCTTAATACCCCCCCCAAAAAAATCCGCGACACGCTTCCAGCTTTACGCGAACGCCTTCCATTTCCGCGAGAGGTGCCGATACCGTTTTAAATTATTCCCGATTTTCAATCGATTCGCCCCCACCACCACTTTGCCCGACCTTTATCTCCCGCCAGTTCTCCCACACTTTATAAGGAAGGTTGAATGGGGAGGGGTGGGAAAGTTAACGGGCATATTTTCACGCCTCAGCGCGCTTGAGCCGGCCAATTTTCTTACGAACGGAAGAGTGAGAGGAGATGGAGAGGGGTGGAGGATTCCACAATAGTTCGATAATGCGATTTTAGTCAGAGGGAAAAAAAATAAATCAGAGGGAAAATGTGGTGGTGGGAGTTCGGAGAACGGGTTGTTGAAATATATTTTAAGCTCCTTTCGACGTGGTGCTCGTTTAATAATATTTGAATAGCGCCCTCTCCCTCGTAGGGGTTGGGTTTGGAAAGACGGTTCCGGAGAAGGGCAAGCCCGCGGTTACTTTGCTGGAGTTCGCTCGTCTGTGTGAGGAAAATTCTCCTCTAAAACGTACGTCTCTGCAGATGGAACCACCAAGTTAACGAGGCTGTTCACGTCCCTTAATTTGTTAAAGGTGTCCTGGCGGTGCTGGGCTCGCAAATAATTCGGATAGTACCCTTTGACTTTCCCGCGGTGATTTTTTTTTCGAAAAATTTACGTTTTCATCTCTCTTCTCTAAAAGCGGAACTTTTTTGCGCTGCCGTTGAAGTACAATCACAGAGATTTCTTTTGAGGAAGTGGAGTTATGTAAGTATAATGGGATATTCCTCATTTCATTATCATCATCGTTTATTTTCCATTAATATTTGTAGCAGTTTGGGCTTACTAATTTGTGAAAGGTAATAAGTTAATAATTTAGTCCCGGGGTGCAGAGTTTCCCCTGGTCACAAACCTGCGCCATCTTTGATGGGTGCGGGTTGGCATGACGAAACGTGAAGCTTTACTTTGTCTGTGGCAGTGTTTACATTTTCTCGTATTCAATCTCTTTTAATGCCTCTTCTGTGATGGTGCAACATTTAATATGCCATCAAAGATTGGATCTCTTAGTTTTCCTTGGCATAATAATGTTGAGATCCTTATTTTTTAACATTCCTCATTTTTTTCCGTATCTCCGACTGGTTTTGACGCTTTATCATAATTTTCTCGGCGTTTATGTGTTTTTCTGGCTAGATAAATAAAAATGTATTGTTATATATGTATTGTTTTATCCTCGTTAAGGTGATGTGAAATAGTCAAAAAAGTTTACGAATGTATAAGATAAAGAGAGGGTGTGTTTTTCAGTCCCATGTCTTATTAAAGCTAAATGCCGCGAGGTCCCTATACTGGTGGTTACATCTGTAAATTACAGATGCATCATCATACAGTAACATCTGAAAGCCAGAGAATGTTAAAAAGGAAATAAAGTTATGTTATTTTTAAAGCAAGTCAAAAATAGCTGTTCGATTACGATGATATTGAATTATTATTTTAAAATGTTCATGAAATTGTTTCATGAGACAAGAAGTTGTAGATTATTTCTGTAAATTATTGTACAGCACCATGCTAATTCTCTGCGGCCATATTACATTCTTAGGGGGAGTTTTTCGTAGGGAGATTTTTTTAAACAATGCAATCTTATCACTCTTTTGTTATATAAATTTGCACAGTATTTTGGTTACCCCCACACAGGCTCCGATCTCTGAGGTAACCTAAAGCTTCCATATTTTACGTGTTGCTGTTTTAATTTATGTACAATATGGGAGCATTTAATTATTATATTATTATTAATGTTATATTATATTAAATTTGGGTCACTTAAATTTTTCATCGACGTACGAAAAAATATGTCTGATGTTGAGAGAAATTTACTGTCCATGAAAAAGAGTCCTGGTACTGGACTTTGTGACGTGGTATTTCTTTAAAGTTTCTTGGAGTTTAAGAAAAGTCTAAGAAAATGTTTTGTGCGGAGTATTCGTCTAGTACGTCTACAAGGTGTGGACAATGAAAGAGAGAGAAAATATGAGAATGGAAGGTCTAGAAATGTGGATATGGAGGACAATCCTTAATATCAAGAGGCTATCAGGGAGGGTAAGGAATGAGGAAGTCTAGTAGTGAGTGGCTGGGGAAAGAAAGCTGAGGAACGTCATTCAAAAGAGAAAACGGAATTGGATCAGTCATTCTTGAGGAGAGAATATTTACTAGGAGATGTGATGTAAGGGATTTTGGAGAAGGAAATGATATGAGGAAGGAGGAAAAGGAAGATGAAGAGTTAGCTACAGGGAAGAGGATGCTAAGCTGGGAGGACTGGAGAAGCGGAAGACGGCGAGAGGTGACGCCAGAGCCTAGCGCAAGGAGCCATTATATGATAATGATCATTTCCATTACCAGTGAGCTGATTGCGATGAAATAAGCTGAAAATCATGCTTGTTTTCATCCCGGTATTGGCAGGAAATTTAAGAAAGGATAGTCAAATACTTGTAGGGTATCTTTGATTTTATTGAGGCTCCCGTATTGCCACCGAAAAAAAGGTAGATTCACTTTAAACTGTAAACGCTTAAAAGCTAGAGTACTTAAAGGTACGCACGCCTTTATGTGTCACCTTAAATTCCCCAGAAATCTCTGGAATCCAGAATACTCTACCACTCAGGATTATCTGAAGATTTTGTAATACATAAGTTCATATTTTCACTCAAAGTCATCCTGGTTGCCTGACTTCGAAATCAGTTGCCTTTAATGTCCAAGTGGCTGACGTAATTCACGCTAATATCGCTCAAGCTCCTTGAAATCGTTCCATTGTTTTCGTGATGTGATTCCCGCGATCAAAAGTAACGAAGTTGCCAGGGTGGATCAGCCCTGGGTACTGTTGTGTACGAGTCTCCTGGCTTAAAGTCGTTGGCCTTTTCTATTTCGTTCAGCTCTCCGGGTGACATAAGTTTGCATGAGATAATAGCTCATTTCGGAAGTCCATTGTTATCTCGCGCCGCGACGCTTTGTCGCCGGCTGCTTCCGTTGGAAATATTTTATTTCGAAGAAAGTGTTTCTCAAGCTCAAGTTGTCTCGCTGCTGAGAGATTACAGTCCGGCGTGGGCAGCGGCCTACTCTTTAACGAAAGGCGCCTAGGGGTCAAGGCGAAAGGGTCAGCAGTTTTACGCCCCCTCCGAATGTAGGATTACCACACTTGGGAGTGCTCTTTAATATAAGAGTCACCTTAGAAAATTCATCGCCTCTGTCGGGGTGCATGCATGGCTTCTCAAGATGGGAGGCTATTACTCTAGTTAATCAACCAGCTAGACTCCTTAACGGCAGTTTCTGGTTTTGAGTTTTCATTAAGTTTAGGCTCTGAGCGTATTAAAATTTTACGATTCTGCATTACGTGTGCTATGCCATGTGATCTCCACTCGAAAATATGAATAAAAAATGCAAGTATTTTTCTCTTGAGTTATTTTAATAATTGACCCAACTGCCTGCATGTAAGCGTGTACATAATTATTTGTAGGTTAATGATAAAGCTATCATACTTTCTGCGGTATTAATTCCTCTAAAATTTAGCTGGAAGTAGCTTTTATACTCACAAATGTATCTTAGACTTATTCTCTATGATATTTCTATTTGTCTTTTCAGGTGAGTTGTTCATTTCCCTTGTGGAGGCCGAAATTGGTGATCGGAATTCTGGCTGGCCAATGTCGTGAGTGTAAGAATCAATACCGCTTCGTTTATTCATTGTGTGCTGTGGTTCTCTGTGGGCAAGGTTCTCTAAAGTGTAACTGGATGGCGATAATTTAGCATATGATGTAAACAGAGATAGATGGCTGAAATGATCCGCGAAGTCATTTTGTTACATACGTCTACTAGTGTGATTCGCTCCTCGCAGATTTCAGAAGTTTCTTACGAAAATAATACTACTGTAAAAATTGTGCCAATGTCTTGTATTTCTGATTGTTTCAGTTATATTTTTCCGATAAATGTGCAGGTTTACGGGTAGTCATTTAAAAGGTAAGTTAATGATCCGGGGAATACGGCAATTGCGCCTCTGAGAACCAACATGTATGACTCATTGATCTTCATTTGGATTTTTCTTAACATATAGCTATTGAAATGTATCACAGTATGCCTCGTAATGAGCATTATTCATGTAACGGTGAGGAGCGTTATAGATCTTTCGAGGGGGAATTGATGGTGTGTTATTTATTTGACTCTAGAAATCTATGCCCCTCGTGGTCTATCTTTCCGAATTTCTCTATTTTGAGTGTGTGAATCTCCTAAAAGTAATTTGCGAAAGTGTTCTTGTAATACGAATTTTTATGCCACCACGCTTTCCGGCAATTTTAGCTAGGAAATTTAAGATCATTTACGTTTTTGCCTGTAACGCGAGTATTCATTTATCCAAAGAAATATTAATCAAGGCATTAATCTAGAGGCAACGTTTATAATTAAGGATGTTTAACAAAGATAATGTGCTACCTAGTATCTTTAGAAATTTTGAACGAAAGAATATAACTGTCGGGTTTTGTCTTAAGAGCGTTTGATACATCTTAGAAAATGGTACGACCTGGCCAAATTTTTCAACCGAATGATACATTTTCTGGCAAGAAGTTTAAGTTCGTAATTATGGAATTTTGAGTCACGGAAACGCAATTAGGGTTCATGCCGAGTAGGATGAGGCATTCATATGCATGCGCCCAAATTGTATAGAGCCATCTAGTCTGGAATTCTCCATTACTTGTGCTTTGAGAATTTCCCTTTGCGAGAGATACCCATATCGCTGCGTAATCGTGTAATCCAAGGGCTTCATTGGCTTTAAACAGCGAGGGTATCGTTATTTTTTTTCTTTTCATCTCCGTAACGGATATAATTCCCCCCATAGCTCTGAGCCATTATTAGTTCTAGCGGGAGAGCACATTTCCATCATCAGACGAACGCAAAATTTTCCATTCACAATCGAGGAATTGGCCCGATTTGAAGCCAACAACGTTTTGTGAAGTCGCTTTTGTTTTTAATTATGAGAGTTTCCAGTTAGCTTCACTTCCCTTTTTGTTAATGCCCTCGCCATTATTTGTTTCCCCTCCTGCCAGATATAATAGGGGCCCATTCCACGCAGTTCCACCCTTCATCCTGCCTCCTCCTCCCCCCCCACTCCACTGACCGGGAATTTGCGGTCCGAAAGTTTTTTAATCGCGGGGGTCCACACCCCTTCTTCATCTCCCCATTTAACTCCCCCCCCCCACCCTCCCATATTTAGCCGACCCTCTCCCCTATACCTCTCTCCCGGGCCATGTTTGATCGGGGAAGAGCGCATCTCTTCCCGGGAAGCGAGGGCCCCAGGTCGCGTCTCCCTCTTTCTCAGACCACCCGTATGTACTGTGAGATGTTTGAAGGATATCGCAGATTATCGAGAATCAGTACCACCCACTCTTAGGACCGGTTTTATAATTTTTCATTAAATTTAACCGCAAGGTGATATAGGCTTTACGTTAACTTAAATGAACTGTAAGCAAGGCTAATATAATTCATTAATTTCGGTGAATTAAATATAAAATTACTTAGATGAATTGTGATTTGCTTGACTTAAATTTTATCTTTGTACCTCATGAGAAGAGGAATGATTGTTTTTTCTTTTGAGTATTCAATGACGGCAACAAACATTTAGTTACAAGTGTATATTTATTTATATTTCAAGTGACAGGTTCAATCGCATTTGCGGGAAGAATACCAAAAAGGCTGTTATGTGGAAGAGAAGCTGCAAATGGGTGCTACAAGGAGAGGTGATCGATGTAGATGGAAAAAAGTCCTGTGGTCTTTCAAGAGAAGGAAAATTTAAGCAGAGAGATCTTTCATGATGAAGAAACAGCCGGTTTTGCGTAGATAGGTAATCACTGCGCGTAATCATAAATACAGGATGTTATGCGGTATGAATGTGGAGTCGAAATGTCACTTTCCGGTAAAATAGAAGGCTGCGTGATTTCATTAAAGTGTGAACCATATTAGATAGTGTGCCGATCACTTACCCTATCCACTACCTCAATCCAGCATATTCTGGCCATTAGATCGCATTGCTACTTTCCAGTGACTGATAAGGCGACAACTGAGCTTACTTTTTAACGTACTTACTTTAACTTATGTGTGTAAATTCCCTCGCATTGGCCTGGCATCGCACATCGCATTACGCCGTATCAGAATATTGTAGCTTATTGAATCACTCTTCGGTATATTGCGAAGCATGGACCTGAAATATCGTAATAAAGTGCATCGTAATAAAGTGTCCACCCGTAGTATCTTCTGCCTCATCCCCTCTTGCTTTCTCGCCTCCTTCCGCTTAATTCACCCCTTACATCAGACAAGCCTCATTAAGGCCTCCTCCCCCATTTGGGCCGTATTTTTATACCCTTTATTACTGTGCTCACCGCCTTTCCTGAAAACGTAACGACCAATAGTACAGTAGCCCTTCATAGAATGCGATAAGTGATTGTCCCGTTTTTCCGCCTGGCCAGCCGATCTCATACAAAGGATGTACGAATGTCAATTTTGCGGTGGTAATCTCATGAAAGTAAAGCCGGCCAGAATGGGTGCAAAAAATGGAAAAGTCACCTTTGATATAGATAATCGTAATTGGACGAGTAAATTAATTTTCATTGATGAATTTTTTCCTCGTGGAAAGGTCACCAATACATTTCCCGGGAGATTTTTAATCGGGTTCCGACCCACCAGCGTTTCCTTGAACTACTAGTTGGTGTAGTGTTATATTGATCCGGTCAATGTGATCTTTTCCTCATAAATGATTCCTCGGGCTTGTTGCTATAGCTGGATATAGTCTTAAGGTTTTACTATGTGGAGATGTGTCATTGCTTTATGTTACTTGGTGCTCGGGATGATCCAATATCGATAATGGATTCCGACAATGCCTTTAACTTTTAACACAATTACCGACGTAAAGTATAGAATATATGCCTTGATTGTGGCATTGCTGTGGTCATGGGAAGTGAAAACTGTATGTATCACTCTTTGGCATCAACTTTATTTTTTTGTATCTGTCGTCAACGTCTATTTTCATTACATAGGTATCTCATGTACCATGAGGCGATTTTTCCGAGAGATACGTTAGTGTAATGGTTAGAGTACTAACTTCCCGTTCCGAGAACCCACATTCGAATCTCGGAGGTTGCGGAGATATTTAAACCATTGCCCTTCTGGGGTTTCATGTTCGGGGGCACTTTAAGTGCTTGCGTCCATCGTTAAGAGTTGACTGACGCCAGCACCAGGTTTTCCTCCACACATCCTCTACTCCTCATAATCCTTCCCCGACTTACCTACCCACCTTTCTTCAATGGCACCAATGACCTCATTAAGTTGTCGATTATCGTCCCCAAATAACCAACCAGCAATATTTCCCCCACAGATAACCTCTTGATAGTTTTATTTAATTAATAACCTTAAGTAGAAGGGTACATTCCGCTCAGCCTTATACTTGATCGTAATGAACTCAAAATATTGAGTGTAATCCCTCGTTTCATTTAAATGTGCTTTGAAGTTGAACCATCAAAAAGTTTTTATCTTGATTCCGAGTGCTCGAATCGTATTGGATATGTGTTGCCACTTAGCAAATGTTTACATTGTCTATTTGTTGTTATGTCTTTGTTAATGTACTGCATTTGTCGTTTCCAATTCGCCGCGGTATCTAATGTGCGTCTCAATCGATGCGTCTTAGTATCGCTAGGCTTACTCCTCCCTTCGCTCTTGGAAGAGCTTTTGTTATAGGACTTCAAAAAAAAGCCCTTTCCGGGAAAGTGCGTTTTTTTTCTCAATTTTTTTCACGCAAGTTCGGAAAACAATAGAGAGAGGGAGGAGGGGTTGAAGATGGAACGGGTCAGAGCGAGGGACTGAGAGAAAGAGAGGATAAAAAGGGGAGACGAATGAAAGGGGTTAAGAGGTCGTGGTAATTGCAGCCGTAAACATGGCGGTAATTGGGCTGGAGAGGGTGGTGGGGTGGTCGAGATGGACTAGAATACGACCTTCTGTCTCTCTCTCCCTCGCTTGGTCCCCATCCCCTCCGCTCTGTTGTGTCTGGGAGGAGACTCGGGGGAGAGCCACGGGAAGAGAGTGAAGGGTTTCGTCTTCGGAGAGCGGGGCAATGGAAGGAGAGAGGCCTATCTCCCCGTCTCTTGTTAAGTGGCGATGGGGGGTAGTTAGTGCGTGGGCGGTCTTTTGGGGGGTGGTGACTCGACTCTTTTAAGGGGAGATGGCAGTGCTGTTTTTGAGGGAATGGAAGGAGAGCGAGGGCGATGGGTTAAAATGCAAGTGTAAATGGTGATAAATATCAATATTCGATTAGTTTTTCGATCGAATAGAAAAGGGCTTCGGCATCTCGATCGTATTGGTCGTTTTTAATCGATTGATCGAACTGTGGTGACGTTTAAGGGCATCGAACAATACATTTTGACTTGTTTGGAATACACTTTGAGAGGGCGACAGGATAAAATACGAGTGGAAGCGGCAATAAACATAATAATTCGATTGGTCGATAGATCGAATAAAAAAATGGCTTCAGCATCTCAATTTTATAGGTCGATTCTAATCGATTGAGTGGCCTGTGGTGACGATTTAGGGCATCGAACAATAAATTGTGACTTCTTTTGAATACACTTTGAATAAAATGAAAGTGGAAATGGTGATAAATATAAATAATGGATTAACTTTTCGATCGAATAGAAAAGGGCTTATGCATCTCGATTTCATCGGTTGATTTTAATCGATTGATTGAACTGTGTAACAGTTTTAGGGCATGGAAAAATACATGTTTGACTTATTTTAAATACAATTTGAGAGGGTGACAGGATAAAATGCAAGTGAAAGTGATAATAAATATAAATAATCGATTAATTTTTCGATCAAATAAAAAATAACTTCAGCATCTCGATGTAATAGCTGCAGTTTTATCGATTGATCCAACTTTGGTGACGTTGTAGGGCATTGAAAAGTATTTTTTGACTTAAAAGATAATCAATCGGTGTATAAATCGGAAAGTAGCCTACCGCTTCTCGATTGAATCGATAGATTTGAATCGATGTATCTAACTCTTTTTTGGGGGTATTGCAAGAAGAGAGAGAGGGCGACTGGTTAAAATGCACCGAAGAACCTATTTCTAGACAATTTGTTGTATTTCATGATTGAGGTCTTAATGAGGTGTGTTTCTGGGTGACCCGGAGGATGTCATCTTGACCACACATGCCTAGAACTGGTAGGAGCGACATAACCAGGTAGTCACGCTGGTGAACTGATACGTACAAATATTCTCTTTTCCCACCATTACTTGGTGATTATGGAAAGATAAACAGAAGAAAACTGGACTGGGAACACCTGATTTCAGAGGTAATATGAGAGCCGCTAACGTGAAAGGGGAAGAGATGGTGAAATGCGAAGCATGGGAAACGAATACAGTCCACGGTAAGCGGCAGAAACTGTGTGTGAAATATGGGTGACTGATCTCTTCGTCTCTCGTGAACGGAAAGCCAATTGGAATTCCGCTTGAAATAATGGAACGGAAGCCACCTGTCGGGAAGAAGTAGGAGATAAACTGTTCTTCTAAGCTAAGCCACGGTGCTCGTACTCTCCGAGATTGCGGTGCCGTTTGTCCCAGGAGATTGAACATCATTTAGTCTACTCTTGACTGTATTCCTAGGCATCCGTCTGTCAATTTTTTCCCGGGGTACTTATATGTTCATAGTATCGCTGGGTGAATGTGTAAGTCTCGCGTTTTTCTCCTAAAGGCTTTTTTCGTCTTGCGTTCAAGTCAATTCTGTTCCAGCCTTAAGGTAGTTTGGGCGTAAATCATTTCAACTAAAATCATTGAATTTTGTCTCATTGTTAAGGAGAATATCTCACCCTTCCAAAAATACCAAAACATTAGCCCCTTATTGAAGTTTTTTCAGAGATTGTTGCCGAAAAGTACCAGCCCTTTTACATGGGAAATGGTACGTGTATGCACTTCATAAAGACCTTATTTAAAAAATGAGAAATTTTAAACTCCTAGATCTCGTCAAAAAATTTATAATGTGTAGTTTGAATGTTTTCTCATCTATTTTTGAAAATTAATCAGTAATTTCTTCGAGATCAAGAAGACACTTACGCTTTGAAGGAGTTATTAACGTACCACGCCAAAGAGTCAAGTTAAAGACTTATTTAGATATTTTCTTTTAACGATTTAGAATTACTGTCATATAAAAATATATTATTGCACCATTAATAATGCAATATTTAATTCATGTGCCCTACAGCTGGTGACATTAAAACGTGTAATTAGAATATGGTCTCCATTATGACTAGTGAACTATCTCGCTCGAACTACCTTAAATGAAACTCCGTTAACGTTGAGTTCACGTTTGTTTTTCTCTAATCCTACTCTATTTCATCGCTGCTGGCCTAACACTCCGTGTCAAACGCCCCTGCGGCATAGATTGTGACCGAAATCCTATTAGGTGAACAAAATACGCGATTTCATTAAGTTTAATTAGAATTTGGTTTCTTTCTGTTTTTGGAGCGCCGAAACCGAATATGATATAGTAAATTGAAAATGCCTAATGAAATATGGGGAATCAGACTCACATTGCCTGTAAATATTATGCATTCGTGAGTAAACATGCGCTCCGATATGTGTAAGCAATTTTAGCGATTACTTAATTTGAATATCAGAGATAAGGGACATGTAGGAGCTAATTCTTTTCTAGAATTAGCCAAAATCTCCTAGGATTTCTTGTATCGTTTTTCCACACAACCCCACTTTTTCATTTATTTGTAAGCTTGACTGATGAAAATCAGGAACAGATTTTCTCAGCAGTTATTACTAATTTTATTTATTAGATTTTTTCCGTAACTTTTTGAAATATCTTTTTCACTGTTCACTCATTTTCAAGGAGTGATTAAAAATAAATATTTTCGATTTGCTTCTCGTATGTCGATATGAAGGCTAACCTTCTCTCTCGTACTTTGCACTTATGGCAGAGTGGGCTACTCACCAGCATTTTCAGCACTGAGTCATCCGGGCGCGTATATACTTATCTATCTGTCGGATGCATTTCTCTGGAGTGCCATCATCACTTCATCATGCTTTACGAAAAACAAACCTACAGTAGAAACTTTATTTCTGCTAAGAAGGTAAAAATGAAATATAAGAGGCAATGATCGCTCATGGGCGAAGGGAAAGAAAGAGAAGGGCTGTTTATTAAGGGTTTTGACCCGAGTGGGCGTGGCCTGCCAGTCGCAAAAAATTGTACTGCGTGTGGATTTTAGCCTAGATTTTACGAAAATCGAACGCGACAACTGGAAGCGACGGCAGAGAAAGGCTTTAACTTTGCCGACTGTTTTGGCAGAATTTGCTTCAAGAATAAAGCGGAATGTCGCATTCATTTCTTTCCTTTTTCCGTGATTTTAGTGCATTTCGGCCCGCTTTGACGTCGTCGGTTCGATTCGGCGGCGGCATGCTTGATAATGCATGCGTTAGATTAGGGCTGGGCGGTATTTGAATCCCAATATCAATATCCAATATCTTTAAATATTGAAAATGGCCCAATATCTATAACTTGTATTGGAATATTGATTATGAGAAAATATTGGCATATTGGAATATTGGAAATATTATTATATTGGAAGTAATGAAAAACAATTGGTATGTTGGAAAGTACCTTCTGAACATAACAATATAAACAGGTAAAAAACAAAAGACGGTGGCAGAAGTGTATTAGAACCAGGGGGGTATTTTCGAAAAAGGGACTTTATTAACTATGTAAAAGTCTGCTAATAACGCTAGAAAATCAATGTAAGCTTCTTTTCTTCAGTTATTGCTATGAATAATGGTGGAGTAGAAAGTGCAGCACTGAGTTCCACGCGCGCCTTTTGTTTTCAAAGATTAGGGCGTTCTCTGACCACCCTCATCGGTGGGTTCCAATATTCAATACTTCTATTTTTAACATTGGTAATCCAGTATTGAATATTCCAATTACAAATATTGGATTTTCCGGCCACCAATATCCAATACAGAATATTGGTATTGGAACAAATATATTGGTAAACCGCCCAGCCCTACGTTAGGTCCCATGATGGCTAGATTGGATCCCGTCGCGATGCGACGTCCCGCTAATTATCGTCCATCGCTTTCGACACGCCTCCATATCGCAACTCGGGCCGGGGCGTGGTGGGATAATTCCCAAGGTCGGGGAAGAGTCGGAAAAATGGGGACGGTATAATTGAGCGAGGTCGACTTTGGACAGGGGTAGGGGAAGAGGGGTAAAGGCGGATAAGTCAAGCCATTCAGCGGCGGGTGCCGCCGTCTCTTTTTTGAGGGATGATGATGAGTGCTTTGTTCCGTTCGACGAAGGTCTGCGGAGCTTTGGAGTGCGGGGAGTGGAAGGGAGGGGAGAAAAAATACGACAGGGAGGGGAAGAGAGAGAGAGATGAGAAGAGGGGAAGAAGAAGAGGCAACTCCCCCATAATGGCTTCGGGAAAGATGATGAGAGGAAAAAAATCGGATGCGAAGGAAGTGGGAGAAGGAAAAGTCTTTTTCCTCCCCCTCGCTCGGTTCCTTCAACGTCGTCGGCTCTACCTTGAGGGCGGCTTTAGCGATCGGGCTTCATTGAGAGAGAGAGAGAGAAAGGGGAGCGGTTCGCAGAAGATTAAGACGACCTCCTCTCAGTTGAGGAGAAAAAAGGAAGAAGAGCGAGAAGGATAAAGATAAGAGTCTGTCCTTTTTTCGCTTCCTTTGCCCTCTCTCTTTCCTCTTTGCGAAACTCATTCCATCCGTCTCTTACGCTGGAGTTTGTGCCTCCGTGCCTCCCACTCTTACGCTCTCGTTTCTTCTTTTTTTTCCACCTTCGGAGCACTTATCTGGGTCTCTCCGTCCGGTCTATTGGGGAGCGGGGTCGGAGGGAGAGCGGGAGGATAAAGCCTTTTTTGAGTTAGCAAACTCTTAATCGTCCTCCCGAAGCCGGTCTTTTCTTTTTTTAATGCGCTTCCGGAGTGATAACGTGCTACGGTCCCTACAGCGCTTGAGCTAAGCGCGTTATGCATCGGGTCTATATAGTTATTGGCGTCCTCCGCCCATCGTGAGGATTGGAGGATGTTGGGGATTATGAGAAATCAATTTGTCATCAAATGAAGGGAAAAATAATATCTTTCGGGGAGGCCACGATTATCTCGGTTCATTTATCCGGCGTTCCGTTGTGTCCAACATGCCCAAGTTTAGTCCTACAGCCTGGGCAACTTTTTAAAGAGTTTATGAAAGCGTTTCAGGCGTTACTTAGTTGAAGTATTGCTATACTCATGATGGTGTGAATAAGATAACTCGGTTTTTATATCCACTCTCTTTAACACAAACCGACCAAATTATTACCGACCGGCTGAAGTTACCACTGTGTTATTTTATTCGCACCATCATGATTTGAAAGAGCTATTCGCTTATGAGAACATGGTTGAAACGCTGATAATATTGATGTAAACAGTGCCTTTCATCATCGCTACACTTGGTCAAAAGATGATATTCACAACAATTATGTACACACAAAAATTACAAGAACAGTTCCCAAGGAAATGAGCATAGAATTTTTTAATAAATTACTAGCTGGTATGAAAGCAATCAGAAACATCAATGCCTTTATTCCAATATTTCGAAAATTTTTACTGTACGAGTTGTAATTTTCTATTGAAGAATACATCAATGACGATGCTCACGGTGCCTTGCATTTTGTGACTGCTTGCTGTTAGTGTAAACTTGAAATGTATGTAATATGTATAATTTGTATGTATGACAGCCCCTATATCTTGTTAATTTGATGTGCCAGATCTTTGAGCACATTATTATTACAATGGTTGAATACATTGAGTGAACACCATTTTATTAATTTGATGTGCCTTCAGTTTATAATGAAGATTGTTGCCGAGATCACTCAGGATAATTGAAAAATAAAATAGGAAATCATCAGGGAAATTTCGTGATGTGGCTTTAACATATTTTAAAAGTTATAGTCTCCGTCTTAAGGCTGGAGAAACTGTGAACTGCCGCAGTAGTGAAATAGGAAATCGCTTTATAATTTTCAAACGAACTTCTCCGGAAAAATGTATCGGCTGCCCAGTTTATTTCGCCAGCTTAAAAAAATATTACTCTTGTACCTCACGTATCGTCATGTGTATATTATACTTCGTATTTCCGTTAGTTTTAGTATTCCTATTAAAATATAACATATTTCCTATGGCCCATGAGCCACTGATGCCTATTTGGCGATTGGCAATTTTACTACCTCGTGCTGAAGCTTTTCCCGATTGATAATATAGTTAAGTGTCGATATGTGCTCAATCACAGCAATGATCGTGACATTGGAGAATATTCGAGCCCCATTTGTTTTATATCCAATGAATGTTCGGTCTTTTGGGTTTTATGTCACGTTTCGGAGAATTATTGGTAAATGCGGGATTAATAAGAATTAAATTATTTATGTGGATTATGACATTAATGACCTGTATAAATCAGTCGCCAATGGTTCCTGTTGACGTAGGCCAGGTTGTTGCACGACGGGGGTGGGTGAAACTAAAACATGAGCAGACATTGGAGAATCGTTGACCATTTATTGATCCAGAGGGAGAACAATAGTGTTCCTGTTGGTGCCACCCCGCTTGAGTCACATGAGTAAAATCCCGCATAGTCGCTAGATTCTTCCTGTCTTCATTTGTGTGCTTGAAAGAATCACGCTGATACTTTTGTATGACTGTTAAATCTCTGTGAATCGATTAAAAAGTCCATATTTTATTTGAAGGACATATTATTCCCCATGAATAACTTTCCAGGTAAATTCCATGCTAGGAATCTTTATGTAAGATAATTAGCTTGAAGTAGAGGCATCTCTTATATAAGGAAGAGTTAATTTTCCGTCCCTCGGCTCCTGTTTGTGCCATTATTTCGTTTCACCTCCTCGTTTCACCCGTAACACTAACCCCGTACACTTGCCGAAATTCCGTCTCTCTGTATCCCAACGCTCTCTTTTCTACAGGCTCATCTCCGTATTCAGTTCCCTTGCAGCGAAAAATCTCTCTGTCGACCTTTTCTTTTCACCTCCCAGCTGTAACTCCGTTGTTTTGCGAATACACTTCTTTCCTCAAGAACCTTATCTGTTAATATTTTTGTGACTTATTTTTGTTGATTCTGTAAATATTTAGTATGTATTATATCAACCAATGTAAAAGTCGATTGTGTCGTTTTTGGGGTTATAATAAATAAATAAATAATTATAATTTGTACAATTTCAACTAGCAATGACTATATTTCGTGGCTCTCTCGCCGTATCGCTAGTGTAGAACACTCGTAAAATATGTGTTCCTCTAGACCACTAAATATTTTGCTTCCTTTAATGCATTAGCAATAACAGCGTATGAACGTTTTCTGTCAGTTTGTCAAATCATTAACGTTGAAAGTGGTGCTCCTGTTTATTGGGCAGCAAATACCGTGGCTTATTTCAACGAAGACTCATGAAAAAAATGATGTTACATTTCTTTGCATTGAAGTTATTGTATATTGAAATATAACTCCCCAAACTCTAGTGTCACGACTTATTTCGTGGGCAGATGACAGAGGGGTTCAATACTCAAATGTCCGTCCGCACTATTCGTGAACAACGGAGAGTATTCATGGATTTTCAATGCAACATAATTGAATACAGATTCAGGTGTGATGTGGTGGAACCTTTCCATAATAACGTAAGTAAAACCCTATCAGTTTGCCATCACTGAAAGAATCCATTTGACTAGTTTCGACTTCGAAAAGTTACTACGTCATCTTCAAGTGATGGAGTAACATTGAAATTAGACCAATAAAATATCTTAGTAGCGGAAAGCGGCAATTATTTTGCTTCTGTTAGATTAAAGTTAGTTAACTTTACAGTAAATAATTCATTCATTGACTAAAAATTAGAAGTGGCTGGACTCATATGCTCTTTCAAATGCTCTTGCGTTGACCTGTGGGGCACATTTTAAATGTTGATGAATACGGTTACCTTGAAAATAGAATTTCCACCGGTATGTTTTTCCCTTCAACCTTGCGTTTCTTTATCCTATGGGATTCGGATGACAGCCGGCCGCGCACACCGTTATTCCATGTCGCCCACTTTCAGGCGCCTCGGAACATTCCCCCCACCCCACAACCGGGGGTCCTCCGGAATGCGTCGAGTTCCATGTTTTTATTTTCACGAATTGGAGCGAAGTCGGTTCTCTTCCCCCCATTCTTCCATCTGCCAGCGAATAAAACGGACTTCGGACTACTCTCTATCCCTCCCCGACACAATCCTTGGAGAGGGAGAGTATCTCAGTCTCGCACTTCCTTGAAAAAGGAATGAGACTGGGGGACGTCCTCCCCCGCGGTCAAGGGCAGATAGAACGGGAGTCGAAAGAGGGAGAGAACGGAACCTACTCGCGTGTTCCTTCTTCGAAATCCGTCTTTGGATCGTCTTGTCTATTGGTCGTGGGGGAAAACGGGACAGGAGTAGGGGGAAATGGATGAACCAAGACCCTAGGATGTCTCCGCAAGGGGGAGCCGGTGTTAGGGAAGCCCCTCTGGGGTCGGAAGGTAGGATACTGGCACCGGAAGATCCTGTAGAGTCGAGGAGGGGTGTCGGTTGGGTATGAGTCCGTCCAGACTATGGAGAGAAGGGAGCGCCCGAGGCGTCCTTATACGACTCCCAGGAGATCCGTCCACGGACGACCGGAAGACGAGGGTGGAAGTCTGGTGAGAGGGGGGTTGGCTGGCGACGGAGGGAAACTGGCAGGGGTTGGTTGCTTAAAGGAGGAGGCGTAAGGGAGAAGGATATTCATTCTACCCCCAGTTTGGTCCAGCCTGGATCTCCTCCACCTCCTTCTCACGCTGTACTCCTGATGCTTCTTTCCCTTCTGTGTTGAACCCCTCTTCTTCTCTTACCCCCTGGTTTCTTGGCCCCACGGGATTCAAGTACTCTCCCTTCCTCCGTTCCCTCTTCTACCTCACTATTTGTCGAGTTCTCCTATCCTACTACCTTTTCCTTTTATTGCTATTCCAAATTTCTATTTGCCGTGGATTCTCGGCCAGTTTGTCACCATCAGAATGTACCTACATGTTAAGAGTCCTCAACATTTGTAGTTGGTGCAATGTAGATGTCTCTGCTACGTGTTATTTGTTCATTTAATGAATGTGCTTACAGTTGACGTGTCACGCAGAGAACTGCTGCTAATGTGGTAATGCTGTAGGAACCCATTTATGAACTACACTACATTTTTTCGTGCGTAGAACTCTTTTGGTGTTTTTATGTCTGACTATAAATTCCTTGAATATAAAAAAGTCACAGAAATATTCATGTTCTTTGAATTCCTACAGTACTGACTTATCCGGCATTAAATGGATCATATAAAGTTAACGATAATTGTATGAGTGGTGTGATAGGAAGGATTATACCAAGATATTCATCGGTAAATGGTATGTAAGAGACACATGAGAGGGTTCTTCATAATAGACTATGTGTTTGAAGAATAGAATGTGTGTTTGAAGAATTCATGAATAATGTGGTAGCGAATGAGGTGTGCAAGTATAGAGAATAGTTGAGGAAATTATTAAAAGAGGGTCATTTTCAGTTTGCCTATCCAAAAAGGAAATGTCATGGTAGGGCTATTGTTTGTAATTTATATATGTATTTTCTCAAATAAAGAGTACGTTTCTTTCGAAATTTCTTCAAATATTCAACCATCATTACCACGGTATCCACCCGAGTCTACTCTCTCCACTTACCTCTCTCTTCTTCCTTACCTCCTTCACTGTGAATTGCCTCTCTTTCGCTGACTACCCCCTTTCCCTCTTTTCTCTTCTTCCGCCTCCTCTTTTATTTTTGTTTTATTTTATTTCGCAATCCGTTCTCAAGCAGGATGCTTCAACCGAAGGAAGGTGGGAAAAATGCGAAAAACTCCGGGAAAGGTCAGAGAAGGTGTTTGCCCCGAACGCACTTCGAAATTGTGACATTTTTTGCATATTTATGATGCTTGGAATGATATTTTAGGGAAATGTGGCCAAAATCTTATCTGTTTATTTGGTGTTTCTGCGTTCGTATTGTTGAATGCCTAATTTTTGCTCTGAATGCAACTCCAGGCTTGAAAAATATTAAAATATCTTCATGGGAAATCAATAATAAATTTGAAGAACGGTTGCTAGCGAGCAATTTTTCATCGTGTATGAATAACAGTAACTTGCACGTCAGAAAATCACTTTCACACTCTCCTATCTTTGCCCCTTCTCATTCCTCTCATTACCTCTTCTCCCCTATCTTACCTTTCTCTTCCTTTTCCTCTTAAGAATGGTACTTTAACCGAAGCGAGACGGGAGAAATATGAAACACCTCGGAAAGGTCAGGGACGGTATTTGCCACACACGTACTTTAAAATTCTGACTTTTTTACCAGTGGAATCCTCAAAAATTAATGATTAGCTTGTTTCTCATGGAATTTGCGATACGTTTTTTCAGGTGGTCTCGTTAAGTTTCAGCGGACCATTCCCATGAAACGTGTCACATGGCATGCTTCGAAAATATGAACGTAGTGCTCGGGTACCAGTGTTTTATTTGATTGTGTGCTTAATAATACTAAAACTTTGCCCTTTATTATTGCTTATTGAAAATTATTGCTAGAAAATACCTAAGATTTTGCGGAGAAGACATTGAGAATCTGTGTAAATACGATTGTAAAGAAGTCCTATCGTGCTCTCTGAAAATAGTACAAAGAACTAGAGCTAGTATGATTTGTTGGGGAAATTTACGCCTTGTAAATGATGCATTATCTCACGTCAAATCAAGTTAGGGATCAGTTTGGTCAGTTTGATGGACAATTATCATGACTCCTAGACATCAAGGACGCCCTAGGTCATAGATTTGACCATCTTATTTTAAAAATCTTTAGGCATAGCTGCCCGAGTCTCATTGCAAAATGCTCATCAGCCGAATATAGCTTGTTGTCATGTCATCGTGCTATGCCTACAGTGGGTTTTCTACCTTCTGATTCCTTGGTCTTTTCGCCAGGTCAGTGTGAAAAAAATGAAAAAAGTATGCGTTCTCGTAAAACACTCGGATATTAAAGCATATAAGATCCTCTCTCTCTACAAAATTGCGTGCGTTTGTCTCAGAAAATTATTGGCTTGTCAGTTTACGGATTGAGGACACTGATCCAGCATCCCCTCACCCTGATATGATGCTTACGCCCCCTCTCACTTTGCCCTCGGACTCGTCTTTCCCCCTCTTGTATCCTCGGCTGTCAAACCAGAGTTGCGCCTCTAAACCAAGACGTTTCACGTCTCTCCACGCAGCTTTTTTCCTATATTTCTATGAAGAGGACTCCAGCGTCGTCGTTATTTTTTTTAAATTGTCGAACGGCCCCTCCTTGTCGGGTTTCATTTTTATCCTTGAACGACGGCGACCCCTCCTGCAGTATATACACGCGCCGTCTGTCCGGAGGGACGGGTGTTTTTTTTATGTATGTATAAGCGCCCTGTCGACCCTGACCCTTCGTCATAAAGGCCTGTGTGCGGGCAAGGCGTATCCATGGTTGCCCTTTGGGGTCGCTTCATTTAACCTCTCACTTCAATCCTCGTCCAGAGCGAACTATCCTCATAGAGCGTCGTAGTTCACGGGTTAAACCCCAACAATTTTCTAGGTTTCTCTTCTTTCGAGAAAGCTTATCCAAATCCCTGAAGGATTTATACCACTCGATTAACTTTTGGTTTTGTGGGCCATTAACTCCTTCCATAAGGTACAACGACAAGTTTCCTTCGGGTTAATTTTATTTCTAACTCCAAAATCGTTCATTGAGATTAATACGAATAATATGGTTCGTATTTAGTTCATTTGTAGAGGTATTTCATCGAGTATAAATAACAATAACTTTCACTCAAGAAAATCACTGTCACGCCCTCCAAACTCGTTATCTGAACGTAATGCTCATTTGCTTGTATTTTTGGCGCCGATACGGCGACGTATTCAAATACTGTCGTGATTTAATAGGCCGTAAATAATATACAAAAATGTTGTTATAATTCTCATAATTAAAGAAAAGGTTGTTTTTTAATGCAGCAGCATCATTTATCCTCTCGATAGCAAAAAATTATGATGTATTGCGTTTATATTTGTGGTTATTGTCCGATTTATGCCAAACTATAATTACATGCATGGGATTGAAAAGTGCTTTCGTAGATGACTCGTGTATTGGAAGCGGAATCTATGGTGTAGAGCTCTAAATGAGCGATAATGTTAAAAAAAATTGAGTCCGGGTTTCAGTTCATATTTTATGGATAAATTGCGACCGTTCTCTGACATTCATAATGCGTGGTGGCATATTACTGGGGTGTAATAATTCATCAGCCGTCGTGTTCACCTTCTCTCGAATGTTATAGGTCATGTTTTGGTCGTGGAAGCCAGATGTTGGGGAGTGGGGAAGACTTTGTTTATCATTTTTTTGCATATTTTCCTCCGTTCCTCGAGGGCGTCTCCTCTCGTGTCCCTAAGCGTCCCCTGGGAAATTTTTGTGCTTCGGAATGGTATTCAGGACCGGTGATAATTTTTTTTCATTTTCCCAAAAAAATGAAGCATATTTTCGTTCCTTTCTCGGAAGGACATTCTATTCTCTTCCCTCTTGTCCTCTCCTGGTTTTCAATTCATTTCAGTGCACTGAAACCACGTTGTGCAGACGTTATTTTGTGCTTATTCTTCCTCATCTCTTTTTTAACTTCTGAGAAACGAATTCATGTATACTTAAGAATGATGCGGTCTAATTTTTAGCTATTCCCTGAATTGATAGTGTTATCCAATTGTTCTTTTATTAACCCTTGCGAGGAGGAAGAATCGCGACCGAAAAAAGATAAGCTCTTAGAAGCTTTGAAAATAAGCTTATAGAAAGTTGGAAATTCTGGCTTTACAATTTTCACTCTTTTTTTCTTGCTACGCGTTAAGGATCCCTCGCGAATACCCTGTAATTGAGAATTTCCGCGTATTCTTGGATGCGAAATAATCTCCAAAGGAAGTTAAGCTTCTTCGTTGAGAAGTTTATTCTTTTATTATGTCACCGGAACGAGGGAACTCTTGACAGAGTGAAATGGATTCTTGGAAAAAAGTGAAAACATCTGTAATAGCGACGGACATTTTTTAATCTCGACTATACAGACTCCTTTTTAACGAGACATCTCATTATAAATGCTACAATGCCAAGTAGTTGAATCTTTTTCGTGCTTCCAAAATATCGTGAAAGTTATTGAAAATCCTGAGTTAGATCGTTGCTCCATGGCGTCGTCTGTATTTAGGAAGTGTTTCGGCGCGGACAATATGCGTTCATTTCATTTCGGCGACTTGTGAAGGACTTTTTGGTTGATGGAATCGTGATAGGATCGTCATTCCTTTTAAGATGAATCCTGGAGGGATAATTATCATCTTCGGGTAATGCATTCCTTTTATACTTTGTTATTATGCGACGATGAGCAATAATTTTCTCTCAGGCTGAATTGAATATAGTTTCATGTATTTTTTGTTTTGCTCCTATGTAACTTTCCGCCTCATTGAACGTTAATTAAGTCATCATCCAATCCAATTATGTTCATATAGCTGGTGAAACCGGTCCTAAATGATCTGGCTAATTGACGCAAACTTTTGAAACAATATTTCTGCTAATAATTCTGTTCTCTTAAAAAAAACATGTAAATTACAAATCTAGGGAAGTATTGTAATTTTTGAAGATCGGCTATTGTTGCTGAGGTTGTTTTCATGACTACGTTAAATCTGCCAATGAGTGTATTGAGTGAAAGAAGTGTCGTGCTATGGAGATAGACTGCAGCTTCGGTGTCGTCTTTGTTTTTACGTGTTTTTTTTATTTGGTAGTTTAGTGTGGCTGGGTTATATTGTTTGTCGTGCTGCTAGAATTTTTATTTGCTTTAGAAGACTCACGATGCCGACAGAGAAATCACAACACGGCCAGATCTCGAATTCTGCCTCTCGTCGTGGGAAAACGGGCTTGTTTTTCCAATCTATCACCCAACCTAGACTGAAACGAACGGGTAGGTACTTGAGCGGTAATGGTTTGTGCACACCTTGGAAGAACGGCCTTGTCCGGGAGCCCTTGTTACGAGTAACGAGGAGGAGTGCTAGTAGATTCATTATTCCGAGAGATTCCCCAAGACTGATTGCAGCCGAGCAGTGCTCCGGTTGATGAGTGTATTCGAGTTCTCCTCTGCTCAACTGCGATATTTTCCCGCTCACCATTCTTTCGCCTTCATCTTCTTCATTTACTCGGCTTCATTAACCCTCGTTCTCCAAAATCGGATCTCTCCTCGTCTCTCTCTTTCTCTCAAATCCACGCCTTCCCTCGCGCCTTTCCCTTCAAGACTCGTTCTTTTCTGTCCTTCTTTCCATTCTCCCCCTTCGCTCTTGAGATCCCCTCGGTCTCTCCTAATCCAGCGGCACTCGGGCCTGAAATTCTCCTTCTGTGGGAACAGGATTTTCCGACTTAAGGTACATGGTCGTGAAATTGTCCAGGGTCGGACGGAATTCATTGAGTGTTTTTCAAGTCTACTCTTCGGCTGTGTAACTGTGTAATCTAGGTCTGATTTCACTATCTTTTTTTAAATAGCTACTTTTTTTAAATATCTACTTTTTTAAATAGATGATCTACTCGAGGATTGTTTGTGCCTTGTATGCTATCTTTTTCCTTTTTCGTCCATCAGCTCCGTCTTAGTGCTGTGCGTATTCGATTTTTTAAACAGTTTTTTGCTTTTTCGTAGCCATCCTTGTGGACACTAGAAAGTTTATTTCCTATTGTATGATGCCGGCCAAACGAAATTTAAATGTAATTAAAACTTTATTCTATCTGCTAGAACTTTTGTTGTACAATGCTTGTCACCGTCCAAGCGTCATCATCAGGTACCTAATATTGGACATTAGACATGTTTTTTCCGTGAAATCTATTTTTTAATAGCTCTTCCAATGTAAGCTGCTAAATTTTAATTTTTTTGTTTTTCAAAATGCCGTTCCATTATATCTCGCCAACATTATATCGTACAACTCAATTGTCTACCCAAAGTTTTTACCCCAGTAAATCCCAGATCGTGAAAATCATATTGAATCATATCGTATGTAGGCTGTAGAAACTTAGGAAAAATGCGTAATTATCTCTTAAGAGTTGGCTGAAGATCTTTCGAGGAAGCTCAAAAAAATTATTTCAGCAATGAGATGGGCGTGGAGAGCGTTAAAACGTTGTACAATTTAATCATATCTGCTTACCTTGCTAGTAATTAGGATGCGTTGTTACGATTGATACGAAGATACGTTGATACGAAGATAATTGATACGAAGATACGTTGTTAGCTCAAATCTACTCTTATTTTCTCGTACTCTGTAGGCGTATTAAATAATCCCACGCCCATGGAAAGGCTCATTACATGACTGCACTGACAAAACGCTTGGTCATTCAAAGAAGCGTTTTTTGACGTGGCCACCTGTATCTTACACGTTATCGTTTTTATTCTTCATTGCTGTTTATTTTTTTAAACTAATGATAAGTTGTGTTTGGACTTTAAAAAAACTGGAAAATTTTTTCATGTGTTTGAAATTTTAACTCCTAGGGTTTGGATTGGCTCTGTCCCGGTCTTTGTCCTCCGTTATCAATTGTTCTCCCTATTTGTTTCCGATGGATTCTAGCCTTAATGCACGGCAATATTCACGATTCCTGAAGTTCTCCTGGAATTCTCTTTTACCTTGTTCGAAGACTTTGGAAAGAATTTTTTGGAAACTTTGGTGTTCCAAACTTCTAAATGGCTGTTCTCATCATCCACTGCATCGTGTACACGATATCGGATACCTCCGTCCTTCGTTGCTTCGCGTTGGTCAGCAACCAGGAAGTTCAGCCACCACAATAGGAAATGGTATAGCCAGTGTTTATGTTGCGGTATTTCGGAATGGAGGCCTTTCTCCGGAAGTACACTGGTTCAGCCGAGGATGAATTTCTTCGCTAATCACCTCAGGGCACCCCGAAGTTTCAAGTTTTTTTTGGGTAATTATTGTTTTTTTCTTGTCGTTTTCTCATTGATTCGGCGGCGGAGTAGCCTAATGGGTGGATGTGGTGAATTCGACTTTTCACCCCATGGTATCAGGCGCGAATGCGGGTGGTGCCGCCGGTCAACCCGTCAAAGCTTTGCATTTTTCTTGGTACGGGAATTTCGTGAGAAACGACTGGTTTTCCCAATAAATAAAAGATGCATAATTTTCCGGAATGCATTCAAGATTTTACGCAACTTAGGTGATCTTTCTTAGGCATTCAGACCAACCTCTGGGTTCATCGTGTTGGGGTATCCTGTGTATTTCGACCGTTCAAAAAAATATAAGAAAATAAGAACTGGGAAGAGTGAGATTTAGACAAAAGTTACTTCAACGGGCCAAAACACCTGTTATATTTATAGTTATCATTAAAATTTTTGGCGGGGGTTAGATTTTTATGGAACATTGCCACCCTATTAACAAATTTTCAAGGCTCACTATGCTTGCGATCTCTTTCTTACGTATGGCTCATCTCCTATATCCATGTATCACATTCACAATGCCCACACTTCTCCTCATTTGGTATCCGGTTGCTAAGGTGGATAGAGTGCTGGCTTTTCACTCCACGAATTCTAGTTTGTTTTGCGGTAAAGGGGAAGATCGTTCCGGAACCTGAATCCTTTCATCAAATATTGGTTGTAATTTGTGGAGAACGTCTCCTGCAGTACTTCATCCTCGTAAGAGGACCCTAAAATTCAGATCCCCTTGGCATATTTTGTTGAGAGTTGTCAAACGGATACCCTGGATTTTTCTGCAATACCCACATAATCTTCCTCTTGCCATTCTACCCTCATATCCTTGATGGCGCTCTTGATCTCATTAGTCAGGTGCCTATCGAAATAATATGCAGTTCTCCTGCTTTCCCCTTGCAAAACGACTTTAGTATTCCATCCTTCATAATTGATGTCTTGCTTAATTCCATCCATCCCCTTATCTTCTTTGATTATATCGAATATCTTCCTTCCCTTACGTACCAGTGCTCAGCACTCCAAAGCCGCTGTTGTAATTGATTTCAACGTGTCCCCTTCCTCAAAAAATGTGAATTTGGCAGCTCTGAAATCTGAAACTTCTCTATAATTCGCCTGAAGTCCCACCACCGGCAGAAAAAAATTTCGGCTGTTTGAACCGTTGAGAGAAGGTTGGCAAGAGTGTCCGGGAAGAATTATTTGAAGAGCGGAGGAAGTGAGGATAGAAACCTGTCGTCGGCGCCATTGGACAATTACTGTACCTCCTCTTTCACAGAGTACTACTTTTAAGGCGGCATTGAGTGCACATTTTAATGATTTTTCAAGTGAGTCGAAAAATAATCAACAGCCTCATTTCATTTAAGAGGTTCTTTATTTGCGGTGAAACTTTTCATGTATGCAGTTATGGAAATGGTACAATAAGTATATTTTTGCCTTTGTTAACGCATGACTCGAGGTTTTGGCGCGGTATTCGAAATGTTGTTGAAGAGCTCATTGAATTGTGTTTTTACGAATCTTTGGCTTTGACACCTTGATTTTTGTGGGCATATATCTTAATTAGATGAAGTGCTTAATTTTTCGTTTAGATGGAAGTCTGTGCGTTTGTAATCGGCTTTGAAAGAAAGCATTGAATTGCAAACATAAAGATACTAATAGGTAAAATGAAATTTTTAATTTTTATCCATTGATGTCTCCAATAGTAAGTTTCATATTAAGTTTAGCGTATCAGGCGATATTTGGTGGAAATAGAGCCCATAAAATTCTGTGGAAAATGAACAAAAACCTTTATTGTTAGATCGTGGCATCTGAAGTTTCAAGCTAATCTATGTATAGTCAGAAAACATCGCTCCAACCGGCTGAAGGTTCCTTCCTCGCAGCACCCAATTAATGATCGGAAATCCTCGGAAAAGTTTCTGCAATTACCTGTCGGGAATCGAATCCGGGTCCTCTTGTCGAGGAGAAAGTTCTCCAGACGTCACGATACACCGATCCCCAAATTAATAACTCTGCGCAGCGTGTGCAGTGAATTTCAATCTCTTCCCGTCCTCATTAAAAAGGGGATCAATCAGCTGTTTGTGGCGTTCTTTTGTTCGCGCAAATAATAATCGACCTCCCCCCCTCCCAATTGGAACAAGTTCGTCTTCTTCTTGGCACTTGCTTTCCTAATTACCTCAATCGATCGCCAAAGAGCATGCTCGCGCACTTATTAAATATCGCCCGCGACGAATATTCCTACAAGAATTAAAACTTTCCGAAAGAAAAATAATGATAATTTTCTTCTGGGGGGGCAAGGAGTGAGGCGGGACAAGTGGGACTCCACTCGCCGAGAATTTCTCTTTTTTTTTATTTTCAAAATAAAGCCACGGGGAGCAGTGAGGGCGCGCGGAGCGAATGTAAGGGCAAAGACACGAGGGCGGAGGGGAATTCAACCATTGTTAACTCGAGTCCGTGTGCTTACTAACGACGTTTTTTTATCTTCCTGGAAATAAGGAGGGAAAAAGGAAAGGAAATAAGTAAGTTCGTGAGACGTTGAAGAGGTAAGGAGAAAGAGAGAAGTAGGAGCTGTGTGGAAATAAAGGAAGAAACACTGTCTTGGTTAGTAGGAGAAAAATTAATATAATAAAGAAGTAATGGAGATAAAGAAAAACTTATGGCTTTCTCATTACGAGTTCTTAAACGTGTGTCTGCTCGAAAGAAATGGTTGAAGGAGCATGGGTGGAAGTAGAATGTAAGTCGAAAGACATCTCATGCACTGCAGCGTGCGTTCACTTACCTTTGAATTCTGAGGTTGGTAGTCTGCAGCCCACTAATCTGTCCTATCAAAAGCTAGTCCGTGGTACTACCTGTTAATTTTCCTTATTTGCTTTCCTCATCAAGCGTGTACTTTGTTTGGTCTATGTATCTATCCCTTTGCCTTCCCCGTGGGCTCCTCCCTCTCATTATTAGATATACAGGGTGCGGCATTATAACTTCCTTTTTTCAAAACGCAATGAAACTCATGAATGAGAAATTTTTTATTTTTTTATGATGATGTAGGTACAAAATCTAAAGTTTTGCGTTCCATAGTTATGAAAATCTTATCAGGTTGGTGACGCCCCACATTGTTCATTCACTGAATAAGTCGATCTCAGACGTTTGCCATGACCCTTACCAGCATAGCAGCGGGTATGTTGGCAATTTCTGTCCGGATGTTGGCCTTCACGTCTTGTAGGGTCCTTGGACGGTTGACATAAACACGGGATATCAAAAGAACCTACAAATGGGGCTTTTTGGGGGTTTGACACAAATTGGGGAAGAAATGGCCAGCTTACCAGCTGCTATGCTGGCTAGGGTCATGACAAACACCATAAATCGACTTATTCAGGTTATGGATAATGGGGGGCGTCACCTACCTGATATGATTTTCAAAAATGTGTAGAGCAAAACTTTAGATATGTACCTACATCATCATAAAAAAATAAAAAAAATTCTAATTCATAAAAGGGTTTTTATTGCTTTTGAAAAAAGGGAGTTATAATGCCGCAGCCTGTACAACGTAGCATTCTCGTAGTTTCTGGTTTGGCCGTGTTTTTTTCCCTCTTATTTTTTTTGTCTACACCTAGTAACCGCGGGAGCGTTTTTACGTGATCTTGAAATGGGAGGAGTGTTTCTTACGTGGTGTGGGATCACACTGCACCACTCACCCTGAAGGAGGCTTGCACGGTACATCAGTAGGTGTAGATGAGTGGTTCCCTAAGTGGGCGCTACCGACTTCACTTTTGTAGGGGCGAAAATTAAAACGGGGGCGGCAGGGTGGCGTTGATGACAGGGTTCTGACCGACAGGCGGCCGTAGACGATGGGATACGTTAGTTCTTCTTTATCTCCGTTAATACGGATTAATAGTCGATTGCATTTAATGGTTTCCTGGTGTAGTAAACTTTTTAAACTCGGCATTTATCTCCATATTTTTACTTGACATTTTTAATGTTGGGCTCACAAGGAATCCAAAAAGTAATTATTTAATTGAAAAATTGATATCGATATCAAATATCAGCAATATCGATTGCCTTTTCAGTAATAAGTTGTTCCTGACTCCTCCTATACATACATGTGGGTACATAAGGGTGTCCCTTATTTTCTGACTTAGATTTTCGATCTTGTCCCGTCTAAAACTGCCCTCGTACACCTATAAAAGCTTTCTGGTGAGTAACTCTGTTATAAATCCGGGCCAACTTTACGTTGACTAATTCGCTCATTTTTTTTACTAGAAGTTTTGTTAATAGTCAATAGAAATACAGTATATAAGGGAGGCATTTAATTTTTTCCGTTGGCGGTCTTGTCCCTTTTCAACCGCGGAACCAAATCTCCGCGTGCCACCGTAGGCATGTTTGTATCTTTGGCTCCTTTTTTTCACGTGTTTGCCCTAGATAGATGATCAGCAGATTATGTTCGCATGTGTTTGACATGCAAAGTTTACCTTTTTGCGCTCGCTTAAGATGGAATAAATTGAATTAGTGTGTTTTTTGCGAGGAAAACTATAGTCTTCAAACATCCCTCCAGTTGTAAGATGTCATAATCTACCCATAAAGCATTGACTGTAAGAATCTTGAACGAAATTGAAGTTTACTAGCTTAGGAAGCGTGATTACTTATATGATAATGTATTAGTCCCGAATTATTCTGGCCAAAAGTTAGAATACATACTATGTTGGTCCTAATTGTGTTTAAAAAATTAATTGGTTTTTTTAATTAATAATAATTAATATTTTGCCAGGTAGGATAGTTGACTGCTGAAGTACGAATGAGGTAAAAATGTGACAGGAAGACTTTTTTTTAGGGGTAACGCCATGCTGAAAGGGGCTACACAGGGGAGAATGTGGATGAAGCTTGGAGAATGAGAGTAAGAAGAATATTTTTATTGATATGAAGGAAGTTAGAAGATACTAAGAATTAAAACAGAAATGGAAAATCGCTAGTATACATGTAAAAATATTGGAAAAATTGTTATTATTACGAAGGAAACTTTTGAGGGTATTCCTCTGGGTAATAATTGTCAGGACTCTCCGCCCGTTTTGTGGAATATCTCTGATGTTGACACGGATCAACGACAGCTGCTGGGTAGAAGGTGAAGTGTGTCATGGCCATTGGAATGGGAGGGAAAAGAGGTAGTAAAGACAGAAGAGGAGAGGAATGAAAAAAAGAGGACAAGGGAGATGGGGTAACGAAAGCGGAACCACTCGAAAATTCTGTCTCTCCCCTTCGTCTCTCTTTCATCTCCCTTCTGCCTCCCTGCAATATCTCCTCGGTCTCTTTTCCATCTACCTTTATCCTTATTATGTATCCCTCCTCTCTCTTTGCTATCTATCTCGTTAGTCTTCCGTCCGTCTGCTTCCTGCTTTCCTCCCATTTTCCTTCCATCTCTCTTCCTCCTCCCTACAATGAATCTTCCGTCTCTGTTTCATCTACTTTTCGTATCCTTATATATTCCCCTTTCTCTTTTCGATCACTTCCCTCTCCCTTCCGTCCACTGATTACACCTCTACCTTTCTCTAACATCTCTTCTCTACCTTCCATGGTTCTTCCGTCTCATTTGTGTACTACCTCCATATATTACCGTCTCCCTTGGATAGAGAAAGATCTTCGTATGAAGTAGGAAATGTTGATGAAACGTTGGATATGAAAGTTTTTGGTGGTATGAAGGAAGGTAAAAGATACTAAGAATTTAAACAGAATCAGAAAGCAGGTAGTATGAATACAAAAATATCGTAAATTTGTTAGTATTACGGAAGGAAACTTAAGAGAATATTCCTCTGGGTTGTAGTACTATGTATTAGGACTATCCGTCCGTCTGTTCTCCATGTATCTTCTCTTCCTTCTGTCTCCCTTTTATCCCTTGACGTTCTTTCTCCCTTACATCTGCCTTTCATCCCTCTTCCGTCTCTTTTTTTCAATTCTCCCTCCCATGTCCTCCTGCCTCTTTCTGTCTCCCTTCCATCTTTCTCTCCCGTCTCCCTTCGTTTTCTTTTTTCTCAATTCTCCTTCCTACTCTCGTCTCTTTCCCATATCCCTTCCGTGGGATATGGAAGTACTTTGGACCTTTTTGGTGGTATGAAGGAAGGTAGAAGATACTAAGGTATAAACGGAAATAGAAAATATGTAGTATGAATATAGAAATATTGTAAAGTTGTTAGTATTATAGATGGAAACTTTTGAGAATATTCCTCTTGGTTGTGGTAATAATTGTTGGGATTGTCCGTACTCTATACATGTTTTCTTCTTTTTGTCTCCCTTTCTTTCCTTGCCCTTCTTTCTCCATTACGTCTGCCTTTCATCCCTCTTTCGTCCTTTTTATTCTCTCTTTCCTTCCATTCTCCCTTCCATCTTTCTCTCCCGTCTCTCTTCGGCGTTTTTTTTCTCAATTCTCCTTCCTCATCTCGTCCTTTCCCTATATCCCTTCTCCGTCTCCCCTTCTCCTTTATACCTCGGGGTAATAACGCTCCTCCACTCACCGCAAGACGGAGTAGGAGTTTGGAGGTGGCCGAGGGCAGAGTGTGCGGGGGAGAGTTAAGTATTAAGGGGGGGAGGACAAGAGGAATGAGGGGCGGCGTGGAGGCGGAGAGTGACTTGAGAGACTTGAGTGAGAGGGGCCGTTTTCGGGTGGTTTTTCGGAAGACGGGAAGTAGAGAAGGGAGAGAGGGGACTGACGAGAGTGAGGGAGAAAGAGAGGCGTGTTGGAGGACAAAATAAATAGGAAATAGTTAAGGAAGGGATGGTTGATGTTGGGGGGACTCCGTGCACGAGAGGACAGACTAGAGTCTGCTGTTGGAAAGGGGAGAAGACGGTTAAGTGAAGAGGGGGAGAGAGATGGGGGCAGGGAAAAGTATACATCTCAAGATTTTCAACTTTTTCGACTCTCATCTCCCCGGCAACCATTAGGACTTGTATAAAAACGTCTTTGTTCCGTCAAGGCGAACAGCATCTCGAGATAGTAGGAGTCAGGTAATTTTGGTGAGTGCTTTTGCGTCATGAAAAATAACTCCTAGCCATCATTAAAGTTGAAGCCATGTTACGCATGTGAAAGCCTCCGCAACAACTCCCATGATTCCGCCACGTTTCGTGCATGATTCCGAAGTAACGTATTTTACTAAAAGAGAACGCGGATCATTATGCAGCAACACCACCACTCGAACTCGCGTATTCGTCGGCCCGTGAGTATGTATCAAGTGAATAGAGACTCTCCAGGGAAATAAGTCGGAATTAACCGTGAGGGAAGGACGACATAAAGTAGACCACGTGCAGTTTTTTGTCATGAAATGAGGGTATTTCTGTTCAAAATTGGGGAAAATTAGGATATTAGTGGAGGAATTGCGTTTGAGGAAGAAATTATCATTGGCAGGCAATTACTAATCTTTGGAGCCCCTAGGGTACTCTCCTTATCTCATTTACCTCGCTTGTAAGCAGTTTATTTATCAAGCGCACGTGTTGGAAACTTTACACTCCACGCTACAAGCAACCGGTGTGCAAATTTACTACTGCCTTTTCCCTAAGAGCATATTCTTGACTCTTTAGAGCTCAAGTATAGACGTAAGTTCCGCGGAGATACTCTCACCACCCTATAAAACTACGATGGATAATTACCTTTTGCTGGTTCACTAAAACCATATTTTCACTGTCTTAAGTAATGGGTCCTCACAAATTTTTTATCTACGTAGAAAGTGAAAAAATATTTAAGTGACGCCCAGAATACAAAGACAAAAACAGCCTTAGTGGTGGCAGTGGCAATGGAGAACTCGGGAATACTCAGAATAATACACACATTCTGTAGATCTGGTACATCGGGGACAATAAAACGCTCCCATTTTCTGTCGCCCGTGAATAATCGGGAATAGGTACTTATTACTCAGCGGGTCGGATACAGATAAAAAAGTATCCTCCGTTTGCCCTCTGCTTCACACGTTAATTGTGAAGTCGGCGTCGCGAAAATTATCGCCGGCGGTAGTGCGTACCCCCCAGATTTTACAATTAGTTATTGTTAGCATCTACACCTAGCTAAAATATTAACATTTACTTGAATTCATCAAATAGTAATTGATAGATATGGCCATTTTGATATATAATCCGTTTGATGGCATTGTTTAAATGATGAGAGTACGATAGGAGATAAGGGATCGGGTTGATATGGTGTCTTGAGTACTGGCTAACCATACAGACGGCCTGCAGAGGAGGATGTTTTTCACAGAAAAACCGATCCTTACTTCAGTGTCTTGTGGAGGACACTTCAATTGCTGTACTCCTTTTGTCAAATGAGACGTTAAACCTTGCTCTCCTTGGCGCCTTTCGTTAAGAGCAGGCTAATTCCGACGCCAGATTTGTCTTCACCCTTCCTCCCTTACCTGTCCCCTATGGTTCAAATGGCCTTTGCTGTCGGTCGCCTCCCCAAATATCCAAGCCACTATTGGAAATAATGAAATCGGCGAAACCTGATAAATAAACATTCTAAAGCAATAATATTCAATGCACAGTTGTGTCAAATTTACACTCAGTGCATGTTTTCGAATCGTTTTTAAAAATATTTTTCTTACAAACATTGCGGGCGAGTGGCCTCTAGACGTCGTTCCATTCGTCCATTTAAATCCTGAGACCGTTTACCCCGTATATTCGAGCTCATCGATTTACTAGAACCAATTTTAATGCCGGGCACGCGAACCCCAATCGGTTTGGCGACAGGATGCGAAGGGTATATCGAGCAGCGAGGTCCATGTGGATGTGATGGAGGAAGGGTTGAAAATAGATAGAGCGTGAAAAATATCGGCAAATCGAACGCGCGGCCCTCATGTTTATGCGATGTCGTCTTCCATTTGCATCGTGTAGTAGCTATGCGTCGTCCTTTACACCTGTGCGATATTCAGTTGACGTCGCGGGGGCGTGCCCCCTCCCCCGCTTACTTTCTGCGGCAGGGCCTTTTTTTGGGCGGGCTGGCGCCGGTGCTTCAAGGAAGCTCCGCCGAAACCTCTCTTTTCCTCGAACGCATGGGGCAGAGCCGGTCCCTCGGAGGGCCTTCACCCCCTCGCCCGCCCCCGCCCGCCCCCGCCCTCCACGACCTCCTCCTCCCCACCACCTCTCGATCTCCCCCTCTCGCTCGCACTACCTCTCTCTCGAACCTCCCGCCAGACCAAGCGGTGAATGGCCTCTCGCCGAGGAGACACGCTCAGCTAGTTTTTCTTTCTGCTCGCTCGCTCGCTCCTGGAGCTGCCAAATTAAAGCTCCGATAATGCGCTAAAATTAAATCGGAAAAATCATATGTTAAATTGTGGTAATGAGGGGCTGTAGTCGAAAGGCGAGGCTTGCTGTTGAGAGTTTGTGTTTACTATTGCGTTTCAATTAGGACTGGATAAAATTTGAGGACATAAATTGAAGTTTGAAATAAAAAATTGGTTAATACTCATAAAAAACATCGAGGTTTTTTTTCTGTAATTCGCATGTAATATTTTTGAATTCAATGTAAAAAATGAAAATGCGTATTTGTAATACTATTGTTATACTAAGTATATCTGACCATGTATTTATGTGTCACCTATTTTGTGACGACTTTATCACTCCTTGTATCCGAGTCTATTTTCATATTAGTTTTTAATTCTTCACTTGATTGTTAAACATTTGATTGAAATATTTTAATCATGTTTTGTGTGTTGTATTGCCTTTGCATGGACTATCTGATAGAAGCCCCAATGCAGGCTCATCATTAGGGGTTACCTATCTTGCGAATGAATTAAATTATTCTTATTACTATTATTACATCACGGCGTCGTAATTTCATAATAATGGCATGATGGTGTGTTTTAAAATTTTTATGCTTTACGTATAAAACATACAAAATAAAATATGTCGATATGTAATTAAATCATACAGTGTATGAGTGAAATAATATTCTGAGCAGTATGAAATGTTTTTCAAGATGTGATTATCCTCAGTTTATCCAACAATCATATTTCTATGAACTTGGATACATACAAAAACTCATGGAACTCATACATATAAGGACTTATTTTTTAGTGGATTATCATTCAACTGCATCATGTTTCTTTCAACTCAAACTCTATCATTGGCAGAATCCGGATACATTCAACTATCCACTTATTCCATGTGAATGTAGGAATGTGTTAGAAATAAGGATCCACTTATTCCAATTATCAGGGAATGTTTTAGAAATAAGGATAACAAATGAGGTTTTCCAGACAGCGTTCATGCGATATTTTTTCCGTTTCGGATATTATTCACGAACCTCTTTCAAATGACTCGATGGAGTTACTTTCGTGTCTCTCCCGAGAGCAGTCGACCATTCCGCCTCCTGACGCGTGGTCCAATTGCAACGGGTAGACATTTGTCAGAAAAAAAGAAGACTCCCGGTTTTTACCCGACCAGATTACCGCCGTCAGCGGAACCATATTTTTTTGCCAATTGACAGATTTCTTCAGATCTAATCTCACAGGGAGAGGAGCCAAATTGGCCGTCGGTGGCCAGTCGCTCCTTTTCCCCCTTTTATTCGCCTCTCAGCCTAGAGGGCCCTGAAAGTAAAAGCCCTTCTCGAACCAACCGACACACCCCTGCTGCCACCTTGAGAGTGGGGAGAGCCACCCTTCCCCCGCCATCTGATAACGACGGCCAGCTTTTGTTCCTCTCATTTCTCTCTCTCACTTTGCACTCGAACAAAGGGGAATCCTCGCATCCGCCACCCCATTTCGTGGAGCATGAATTCTCACCTCCTAAGCCTGCAGCCCGTGAATCGTTTCACCCGTAAGAGTATTGGGGAGGATTTCGGTGGCGTAATCTTGATTCTTTTAGTTCGTGTTTTTTTTAATCAAGCGACGATCGATGCGCGCGCCACAGGGTGTCTTCCTGCGCACCATTGTTCTCCGTTCGTCGCGGACTCCTGAGTTTTTCGGGAAAGTGACTCAATAAAATTCAGTGGTCACGGCGGTGGTTGGTTTTCGGGTGAAGAAAGTGATACGGCAACCGGCGGGACGAGATTTTTGGGATGCTGGAGAATTCGATCATGCGAACTTCACAGTGGAAAAATCATTCGCCTGGACTTGGAATCGAACCCAGATCCCTCGATTTCGCGCCGAGTGCTCTAAATAATTAAGCTATCCAGGCGTCCTCTTCCACTGTGAATCTCATGGGGGCCTTAAGGAGCAAGTTGTAGCTTAATTGGTTAGCGCACTCGGCGCGAAATCAAGGGATCTGGGTTCGACTCCCAGTCCAGGCGTATGATTTTTCCACTGTGAGTCTCACACAATTGTGTGATCATTAAGCGGGTGACTCCGTTGAAGCAACTGCGCGGCTAGTTCTGTGGTTCTTTGCAAATGTCTTGGAGTATTTCCGTGATAACGTGCTTGGAAAACGCGTTGCAATTACCTGATGAGGATTACTATTCCTGCGATCGAGCTCATTTATATGAAATAATACTACAGGGGTGCGATTATTTTCTGTTGTTTGCTCTATTAATGCGATGAAACTGGTATTAAGTGGTCATCGTCGCACCCATGAGATAATGGCCGCTCAAGGCGGAACCGCTGAAGGGATGGAAAATGTACTTTGCTTGTATGTGTGGGAAGATAATTCTGTTCCCGAAAATATCGGCCGCTTAGAGAGGTACCCCTAATGAGAGGTGGCCGCGGGGACAAGTTTCACTGCATTTCTATTCCCTGAATTTATTTTCCGCGCGCATACCATTTTTCGCGCGTGTCTAAATTAGAATTGAAATGAGCCGCCATTCCATTAACTCCTACGGATTAATTTACTGGGGACGAAACTTTTTATTTAATTTTTTTTTTAATTTCAAAACTTTATAGCGTTCCGGGGAGAGTTAATTTGAATTTTGGAGCAGTGATTGATTATAAACTCTTTAATTCACTCGTTCAATTAAATAGGCGTGTTCTTGATCGCTGGGTTTAATTAATTAAACTTAATGCATGTGTGCATGCATGCACCAAACCCGCGCTACGCCGGCAGGATTGGCCATTGCGTAATATTCTCGTATTTTTGGTGAATTTTGGCGGACAAGTATTCCGTGCCGTTTCATCGCAGTGGTCGGGGCAAGTAATTTGCCATCGATATGTTCGCTTCTGAGTTTCGCTTCTGAGTTTGTGTATGAGCTAGCTAGATATCTTAACCCTGACGTTTTCAAACTCTTATTGTAATGGCACACTCTGGGTGATTCTTCCGCTACTGAGTTTGTACTTGCACTAGGCGAGTTAAAAAAAAATGAATATATATTTTCAGAGTATGCTTTCATGCGACAGTGAAACCTGGGCAGTTACGGATGCAGATCAAATTAGATTGGGATAAATGGATGTATGGTGTGATCGGTGACTGATGAAGATTAAATGGGCGGATAGAATCAACAACGAATCCCTACGAATAACAAACTGGCGAGAAAAAAATAGTATAATGGAAACTGAAAAAAATGAGACATACTCATTGGACACATTCTGTTATCTTGAAGTCTTTTGAATAATCATTCAGCATTAGTTGTTCAATCCTAAGTTTGGTTGACTTCTCCACCCTTCCCTATCTAATGCTAGTTACCTTGCTTCCTATGTGCTTTCCTCTTTATTGGATGCATAAAATTTTTCCTGGGTCTCCCACTGGAAACTTTTCCCTCTATTTTTCCTTTGGTTATGTTCACCGTTTGTCTCTGCGGGTGTGTCCAATTCATAAGGCTCTTCTTTTCTGTGCAATGTTCTCTATGATATGTTCCTCTTCTGAAAACTTTTTCATTTCTTATTCTGTCCGTCGAGTTTATCTTCAGCATCCTCCTCCAGCACTAAGTTTCGAGGGCTTCTAGTTTGTTCCAGTTGGTCTACTTTTGAATTATTATAAGTGCGAAATAAATGGGAAGAATTGCTCTTGGAGACCAATAATGGAATTCATCAGGTAAATCATGATGGATGTCTACGCGAAAAATTATGTAGGAATGAAGCGGTTGGTTGATCAGAGATGGGAGTGGAGAGCTGCAGCAAACCAATCTTCGGATTGATAGCTGCTGATGATGACGAATTGACGCACTGGTTAATGAAAATATGGGAACATAACACACTTAGCTATCCCTTTGCGGTAAAACGGATGAACAGCTATAACGTTGGGAAGGGATTCATTTTAATTTCAAAACTTAAAATTGATTCCGTGCTTTGGCTTAATTGGAATGGCGGCGGTTGGGGCATATATGCGTAGGGAAGGGAGGAACGAATTTTGCAAGGCTGTCATTTGGTTTTAAACTCTCGCGCTCCTCTCTCGCTGAACAAATAATATGGTTTCCGTGGAAATCGACGTCATAATTCGACAGGCGCAAGGATTTTGAGCGTCGAGGGTATTAGAGACTCTTTCTCGAGAGTTCGGTAACCATGCGAACCTAATTGAAATGTAGAGGCATCATTGTACTTCTAGTGTGTTCCCAACGATGCGGCGCTTAGTGTGAGGAGGGAAGTTAACGCAATCGGAGTGGAATTCAAGTGGAATGGAAGAAAAGAGGACCGTTGCTAGCATTAGTGTGCTCTTGAAATTGCTGGAGCATTAATCGTGGGTCCTTGATTGCTCATTTTAATAAAATTTAAGGTAGGTACTTTGAGCGAGAAGTCATAATGGAGATCGTGTTCGAGTCATATATTTCAATTTCAGCAGCCGTAGGAAGTATGAATTAAATATTGCATTATTAATGGTACAATAATACACTTTTATGTAACTGAAATTCTGAGTAATTAACTAAAAAAATGTATATAAGTCTTTGATTTGACTCATTTTCTTCGTGCGGTACGTTAAAAACTCCTTAAAACTGGAAGTTTTTTGGCGATTATGAAAAATTTACTGCGGTGATTATAAGATTTATGTTCAATAAAAGTCGTGAAAAAATGCAAACTACACACCGTTGATTTTTGACGAGATCTAGGTGTTAGAAATTCCTCAATTATTACATTAAGTACATTCCTCTGGAGTCCACACACACACCATTTCTCATGTAAAACGGATGGTATTTTTTGTCAAAAATCTCGGAAAGTAGTTCGGTGAGGGGCTGTTATTTTAGTAGCTCTGGAAGATCAAGATATTTTTCTTTAAATCAACACCAAATTCGTTGATTGGTTGGTGAAATGATATTTCGCTCAAACTACCTTAACATGGAAAGTCGTAAAAAAATACTATGGCCACATATCTTATTGGATCATCTGTCTATGTGATGGAACTCACCATGCATACAGTGATGGAAATGATTCAGTAACCAGATTTAACACTTTTGCATTAATTAAGAATGCTATGACTTGATCCATTGCTTTTTTTCAGCACGGTATTTGGAATTTTGGCGAAATTATTTTGTAATTTATTTTTTTGAATCTCTGAGACGACGTGATATTCGACATCAACCATGATAATGATATAAAATGTAGTATTCAGCGTTTCGAAGAAAATTTGTCGGTAAGTATGTGATTGTATTATTGGGAAATATATATGTGTCGAATGGCTTCGTGTAAAAATAGCTGTGAGTTGCCATATCCTTAAATGGGAAAACATTGTGCAGAACACGTGTATTAGCTTCACGTAAACCTGTTCGTAAGAAAAAATTGCCCTCTACTTACTGCCTCAATGTTGGGCGGCAGTAGGACCACGGTTTTTACGTCTCATCTAGTAGACCGAGTATTTTAATTTAAGTTTCTTTCATCTGAAAACTCAAGTAGGAATTGGATCATCGCTACTTAAATTTCGCTACTCTCAGTACTTGATCATGAGTACTGCCCTGCTGCATGCCGAAACAACTCCCAGTTGTAGAGTTGGGATGGATGGAGTGGAATTACAATTATGAAATCTTAAATAAAATTTCCAGACCTGTCGTAATAAATGTTTATATGGACTTGCCATCGGGTTATTCCCCCCTAAAACTTCGCTCTCTCTTTCTCTAAATACTGCATCGGACAAAACCTTTGCTCAACGCCACTTCCCAGTTATTAATTTTTATGCTGCATGAGATTAATTTAAACTATTGGCTCCAAGCGTTGACTGTTGTCTGAAATTCTTCTTGGTTGCCTAAAGTTTTTATGTAAAGTTCACAGTTTTATTAAGAAACAGATTCAATAAGGAGCGTGAAGATTGCATCGTTACTATTTCTAACTCGTATGTTTTTAAAAAGATGATCTTTATTGTACTTGGTTGACGCATATGCATATGGATTATATATAATTGAATTCTTGAGGATTTTTTTGTAAACCATTTAAATGTGATTAATAAAACATTGCATTTTCCCCATTGATGGTGTGGGAATCTCATAGCAATCTGGGCCGTGTGTCCTTTACCTGAACGGGATGAAGGATGGGAAACATGGGCGTTTAGGTCTATGAGCCCTTTGAGATTCATTCTCGTTCTCATTGCTCTTTAGTTGTTTTTTCCTTTGGCTGCGGAAGTCCTCCCCTCAAAGATTGGTCTATCCAAATGAGTTCCACTCTCTGCTATCCTCTCTCTCGGGAGTGGTAGAGTCAGCAGAGGATGTTGAATATGCTAAATTGATGGGTTGCCGAGCTCTTGGGCTCTCATCAGCCGGGACTCATCAATTTTGCCCCGATTATCTTGCCCCCTGGAGAATCTGCTCCGGGGCTCTAATCGGTTTCTCTCGAGTCAGGAAGGTAGGAATCGAGGAAAAAGCAGGCAACTGTCAAGAATTCCGCTGCAAATCATCGGCTTTCCATAAATCCTCGGGGATGATGGGGGGGCAGGTGGTCGGGGAGGGAGGAGTATTCCCCCGTCAGTGCCGGTGGTGGGTATTGATTCGCCCCCAACTCACTCGCGAGTTCGGCGCAAGCATCATGCTCACTTCAGCGGGGAGGGAATTCCCTCCCCTTTCAATTCGTTACTCATTAACTTAATTCGCTTAATAAGTGCCGATGTAACTCAACTCATGCTGAAATGTGCGGAAAGTGATTTTGGTTATTCAAGTTATATTATAACCGTATTAATTCATTGGATCAAATTAAATACCTAATAACGGCTGCTTTTAATTACAAATATATGAAATTCACTCCATAAAATCATTCACCTGGATTGGGATTCGAACCTCACGTTTGTCATACTGAGTACTATAACCCAGCGGTCGGCAACCTATATATGTATTGCTGTACACGTGCCAACGTTTTCATGAATTCAGTTGTAATCCGGGCGCGTGCCGAGCCAAAGTTTTGACCTTTCTAAAGTTATAGGCCGTTGCAAGGATTGTTACGTATTGTGATACAACGTGATTAAAAATTGAAATGATTGAAATAACTAGGAAAACTATATATGGTAAACTCTAGTGACAATGATACATGTAAATTTCGCTTATTAATTAAATAAACATAAATCTTACAGGAAATTCTCGCTTCTCTAACAAGTTCAACTCTCCAAGCGTCCTCTTTCTATGGGTAACTTAACTGGTTTGACCAGTCGACACGATATCTCAGGGTATTAGATCGAAGCCCAGCCCAGGGGAATGATTTTTTTTTCACTACCTGATACTACTGATAGTCGAAGTTACTGCACATTTTAGATGGAGCTCTTTAAGTTAAATGGAGTTCCATGTGTAGTAACGAGCGTAAGGATACCAATCCGATCATTTACTGAAGTTTTCGTCCGCCTGTGGACTATTTGATGCCTGTTCATTTGTATACCTGTACTTGCGATATGGCTACAGCAGACGTTGGCCCGCATTGACACGGGGAACGTGTGATCATGCGCTTTCGCTATAGCCTGTTATACCATATACAAGTTTCCCTAAATGGCTGTGCTTCATCTTCACTGTACTCGACGCCTCGAGAATTTACCCTGTCTTCTTCGGCCTGTTCTGCCGGTCTTTGAATTCGGTTTGAATTGCTCCGATACATCAAACGAATTTCACCTTTTTTCACGAGGAAAATCAAAATTCTTGGAATCATATTATTAAATGATTTTTCTGTGGAGCAATTGCAAAATATATTTTAACACCCCCACAATTTCCCTACTCTTTCGAGTGACTCGCTCTACTATCTACGTTTACCTAATGTTCCTAATTTTGTTCAGATTTTCCGTCTCTGGACATAGTATGATAGAATAGAATAGAAAACTAAATTTATTATTCCGGGACAAGTGTGTCCCTCAGTACATATATGAGTACACATATCTTTAGAGTCAAACGAATATTACTATAGCAACATGTACAAGGTGTATTAATATCACAGAATCCGACATAATATTTAACAAAACAGTAAAATTATAAACATATGTCAGATTATGTGGTGTAGCACAATGTTTAGTTCACTTACAATATTTAGTTCACTTGAAGTGTTATTTCATGATATTTCTTTTTTTAATTCATTTGCGTTTTCAGATTTTTTCCATTTTTCTGGCAATTAAATCCATACTTCGCAAGAGATGACATAGAAAGACCTAGCGAATGTAAATGTTCGATAATTTGGTGTATAATGTTCTTCTATGAGGCGCGTTGGAAGTTTATTTGTTCTAGCATTGTATTGAACATGCCGGTATAAAGATGGGGAAAGTTCTGTTGTTATTAACTTGTAAATGAATTTTGCCTTATGAATTAAGCATCTATTTTATATTTATAGTCATTTGTGTTTTTCAAAATATGACTTCACGTGGTCATAATATGTTATGTCCAAGATGTACCTCACACAAGAGCTCTGAATCTTATGGAGTTCTAGATTCAGTTCGCTTTTTGATAGTAAAGAATACTTGCAGATCTTGAATGTTGTCTTGGAATGTCTAAAATTCGTTTATTTATTATTAGAGAGGTATATCGGCGTTACGTTTTATTTTCCTTTCCGATATAGATTTGCATGTCGTTTCGCTACTTTCTGTGATTCAAAACAGATGAGTGCAAGCCTATAGTCCTATGTAATAAAGGGCAATGTTACCATCTGTCATTTGATTGGGCTCAACCTAGTAACCTTTCAATCGTTATAACGACTCTTATTTTCTTTTTCTCTTCGTCCGGACATCGACTTTCTTCGACGAAGGGTCAACGCCACTCTTGTTTTCTCTTCCGATAGAAAAAAATATGCTCCCACGTCGAATGCGTGGCGGTGTGTTGAAACGCATTATCTGGATTGCATTACTTGATTCTGTCCGCTTTACCGTATGAGGCAAAGGCAACTCGTTCCACTGCGACTGTGGAACTTGAGCGAACGAGTTGGGAACTGGCGCGGTTATCCAACTTCCCACCCTCTCTCTCTCCACGATGTGATTAGGTTTCCGAGTGTGTGTCGTCGGAATGGATAAGCGATTCCGAAATTCAATTTTCGAAAACCGTGCAAAATCGCTGGGAATAAGTCTTCGGCGTTATATCGTTGGAATTTTCGTAGTGAATGCGCAAGCTTATGCGCAATTCTCCCATCTTGCGTGCGCCGCATCGTTAGTCATTTCCCGAATTGCCGGGGACTGGTGGTGTTTATTTTTTTCGGAGTCTCGTCAACGCTTTCGGCGTCCTTTTGATTCTTTTTTGAGGGCTCGCCTGGGAATCCGTGTGCGAACCGAAAGTTGAAACGAGGAATAAACAATCCTCCTGGCCACGTACCATTACTCGACGGGTTTTCGTTTCTTTTTTTTATTTCCGTCTAGAATTCCCAAAAGGAATATCGACGGGGAAGGGTTTTTTAACATTTTTTTACTTCTGCAAATCGGAAGCCCTCCCAATCGATTGGTTAGCGCTTCTCACGTTTTTTCTTGCCTGTCGTCTCTGGAAAACAAGTGTGCGATCCTTAAGAGCGCTCACCTAGCGCCCGTCGCACATACCGCCCGGTCGCCTCACTCCGCGCCGGTCGCTTAACCAAGCGCCCGCCCGCCTTACAAAGCACTGGTAGGTATGCGAAGCACCGGTGGCTATACATAGCGCCTGTGGCTATATATAGCGCCGGCGGCTATACATAGCGCCGGTTGTTGGACATAGTGCCGTTCATGCAAATCGCCATCCAGTTACACGTAGCGCCCGCTCACGTATGTAGTTATAGCGCCCCTTGACGCCCCGCTCGTGAATAGCGCCGTCATTCGTCAGCGCCTGAATGGATGGGTGCTCCAACTGGCCGGCAGGAAGAACTCCCCGATTCCTCGTTCTTTTTTATAACGTACGTGCAGCCGTACAGCAGTTGACATTTTAATTCCGATGTCCTTTGTGCACCATCGCCCACCCATTCCTCCTGCTCATCGCTCGCAGACCTCCCCACCAACCATCGTATTTCCTCCCACGCCCGGGCTTCAACAAAATAATTTAGGAGCAGACCTGACAGAATTGTGACGGGCGGGAATTATTCATAGAGAAACGGGAGTTGAGAGTTTAATTATTCAGCGCAGCTGTGACCTCTTCCCCCTCCCCCGCCCCCGCTCAACATTTTCTCCTTTCTCTCCTCTCCCACGATACTCGTTGTACTTCGTCGCCACCGACCTTCCCCTAGGTTCCCCCTCCCCCGCCGTCTACTTCTCTTATTCTCGCCCTCCCTCATAGTTTTCCTCCCTCGTCCACCCCTTCTCTCGGCTCACTCTCACTCCTTCTCCCCACTCCCACCCGCCTCAGGGCTCGACATTGGCTGCTTTGGAAGCGCTACACTCACTTCGGGCGTCTTTTCTCCATATCTTTTCCTCTTGCTTTCCCTCCCCTCCCTTTCTCACCTGTTCCCCTTACTGGAAATGCCAAAGTGAAAGTGCGTCGGTTTAAATACCGCTCCATCGGATTCCCTTTTCTGCGCTCTGTCGCTATCCCGCGCCGGGACGAAGAATTAATTCCCCCCGCGTGAACTCCCTTACAAGCCGCGGGACTTCGCGAGGTTATTTGGCATCTGTCGTAGTTTTCCAAGTTCGTCTACCCTCTGGCTGTCATCCTCCGCCCTTGAAATTGGGTGAACCGGAATGGCACTTCCTCTTGAGTACTAGGAAAGCCTAAGACATTCGGGTGACTTGTGTTTGAGATGAGTTTCCGACCGTTGAGGTTTGTTCGTAACGTCTAACCTTAATCGCAAGACGAAAACGACATCGATTCTCGAAGTGAGACTTGAGCCTGCGACTCTTTGGTGTCTAGACTGACGAGTTTCCAACCCGGCTACGGCTGCAGGCGCGATATTAAGGTAGTTGGAGAGATTTTCGTTTAACTACAGAATTGGGTAAAACTTTGCATAGGTGTACTAATTGGTAATATGTAGAGGTAAAAGTGAATGAAAAAAAAATGAAATGCATGTCACCGATTTGGTTTCTTGAGAGTTTGACGAATTTTTAAAACGTAGCCATATATTTAGAAATAATTAGATTACATATGTGCAGATTTTCTTCTTAACGAGAAATAATGTGTCTCTTATCATTATAATGGTGGTCAACAAATGTCGTGGTGTCATGCCGAGTAAAAAACACTTATTTGCCAATGATCTTTGCTTAATTATCTCTATCATCTCAGGCTTAACTTTGTGGAAGTTCATTTCGTAAATGAAAATGACGAACTTTGTAAAATTCCACCAATTTATTTTCAGGTACGACTAGTTTCGTCGCAGCGGCGACATCTTCAGGTACAAGGCACAAAATATGGTCCTTATATACCATCTAGGTTAGGTGTTTCGTTAGGGGAGGAAGAAGGTAGGTGGAAGGGGAGGAGGGGGGTAAACCTCAAGGATGTAATGTGGTGTTGTGAGCGGTAAATTTACGGAAGAATCTTTGCTTAAATGTCGAATTCCGCGCCTTAAACGAGAGCCTGCACAATGATTTAATTAAGACGAAAACTTTAAATTACTAGTCTAGCGTCAGTTATATTACCACACGCATGGTTATTTCTACCGCGTAAGCTGATGAAATTAAGTGTGGTCCAAGAATTTTTACGACTTGCCTGAGAATCTACCAAAATGAGCACTAAATGATTTACGAATAGCGCCCCAACCACTTTAAGACTTCTGCAAAGGAAAGGGTAATTCGACTTAACCCGCAAGAAGACCATTAAGCTACAATCAGATGAAACGAAGGAGGTGGTCACTACTACCGCTATGTTACAACACGTATTTTCCCACGACAGTCCCCGAAGTACGCAGAACCTGGTCCCAGTGCCCAGAATTTGAATTATGTTACAATTAGGTATTATTTAAAGATATTCTTCGTTCGCAAGAATAAAGGAAAATAATTGCTGTTCTTGAACCGGTGGCTCACGGAGAACAATGTGACTGTTGATGAAATCATTTTCCCCTCGGGCACTGCGCTCGCCATCCTATATCACGAGTCTATTTTTAGAGTTACTGCTGTTAATATAAAGAGCAAACGAGAGAATATTCACTCTGTATAGTTAAGTAAAACAAGCGGAGGAAATGTACTTTGATAGGAGCTTGAGAACTCAAGAGTCTTCAACCCAGAGGTCGGTTTGGTAGGAGAAGGCGGTAGTGTTCATCTACATGTCTGTAAACGTATTCTCCAGGACTTATTACGCGGTTACAGAGTCGATTCACTGTCTTCGCCACGTAAAGTGACTGGCGCTAAACGCGGCGGAGAAGGGGCGCTATGTACATGACCTTAAGATCTTCCGTGGACCACGTGTGGTTTCCTTATAAGTTCTCTGGTACCTACTCAGGAAATTATCCAGCTTGGGTGTGTAAATGGGATCGTAAAAAGTAGGGATGGACCGATACCAGAAATTTCCGATACCGATTCCGATACCAGTTCTCCTCCCCCCGATACCATTACCGATACCGATACTACTCCATTCTAGCTATAATACAAACTCAGCATTTCACCACAAGCACTTTAAGCTGGCTCGGCCAACTAAGAAACCAGATTATGGAAACAACCATTATTACACAGGCAAAACACTTAATTCACTGAAAAAGTTTTAATAATTTTTAGTTTTAAGTTTTTTACCGGACATGACTCTTTTTTGCCTTGACTGTTATTGCAAATAATCACATTTCATCAAATTATTCCCACGCTACCATGAAGTCAGCATTGCGTAGCTTAGGTAAACGACATTACTTCGACGCGCAATTCCATATAAGGAAGAGAAAATTGCAAAAACTGCTTGATCGTAAAAACAAAAGCATGTAGTCATAAGTTAATTGGCCTACTTATTGATTTTTAATTATCTAATGTAATTTAAAAAATATAACTTTGGTGTTCGAAAGAAACGCACTCTGAAACTGTCTCTGTCTTACAATTAGATAACCTTACTGATGGCATTTGGTACCTGAGCACTCTAGCGGTAGTAGTCGACATCTCGTTTGATTGGCCATATTGGCGGTAAAAATCTGAAATTTGAAAATATCGGTAAAGCACTGACTTGACTGCCGATACCGATGCTACCGATACCATAAATATCGGTCGATACTCTATATCGGTATCGGAATCGGTCCATCCCTAGTAAAAAGTATAAATATTCTCAAATCATAAGTGAAATCGAAAAGTGACTAGGAAGACGCCTACCATCCCTTGAGTTTGCACGCTGAGTCGCCCGCCTGATCACAGCCACCCTGAAGCATGATGCGTTGAGTATAGTGTGTGAAGGATCTAGTATTTTCCATTCGTCTGTGGAAAATTAATTATTCACGGAATTTCGATTGTGTTAGGTGATTTTCTGCTGCGTAATACTGTGGAAACCCCTCGGAGAATTCACTTTCAGTGTTTGAAGTGTAAGTTGAAAGTTCAAGTTCTGAAAGTTGAACGGAAAATCCATTTAGCGGGAAAAAGAATGCAATAACTTACGGAAGAAAAGTTAAATGTCACAGTTACAGGGACTGGGACATCATAACAGGGGAATTTCGAAGAAAAACGCAGGGAATTTTTAAAAATATCTTGACGTTTTACTCATCCCGTTTTTTCCACAGTGATTGCCTTCGCATCGTGGTCGATAATTCTTATGCTCGATTGCCCTAACGTTGCGAGTCCCAATACCGCCTTTTGCATAGATGGAATGTTAACCTAACCATTAGCGCCTTAATTTAGATCGTTCAGTATAACCGCGGACGTTGTAGCTCATAAATGTGATTTCTCTGTGGAATTTCCCTTGTGCTGCTAGGGTCGACATCATTACTACGAATGTTAAGCAATACATCCTGTTAAAAGAATACGCGATGGAACAAGATAAATTTTATTTAATATAAAATGCGGACCCTCACGCTCGCACACTAATTACGTAATGCGCTTCTGAAGTGAAACCAACTCTCTTATTTTGTTTGGGATGAAAAAGTCCTTGGTATGATGAATCCGGAACACTCATGTGAGGAATTTTGCAATGGTTCCTTTGGTATTAGTGAGGTTTAACGTTTTTATCAGCCGAAATTTGCTTTGTATCTCCCTTGGGACAAGGGAGCTACTTTTGGCTGTGAGGTACGCTGATTGGCGCCCGTGAGTATTTAGACATTGAGAAGAATAGAGATATGTCATCATTCTAGAAAATGAGAAAAAAGCATGAAGACGAAGAAAAAAATTGGGGCAATCTAGGAAATTAATGATACTTTTCATTTTCTGTTTATACCATGTGGTGTGGATCGGCAGTATTTGCGCCAGAAGTGACGCAATGTATTCTCTTTTTTGAAAATGGAGCAACGTGAGTAGCACGATGTTTTTTATCCAATAAGGATATAAAACAATGCAGAAGGTCGTGCAAATAATGACGTAATAAACTTGTTTTAGAAAGGCAGAATGCACCATAGTAAATGACAGAAAAGTCGCGATTTTTGGATAAGATGACTCAACCTTAAGGGATGATGATGTTGGTGTATCCGGTATATCTGCGTGAAGTTCTGTATGCTTTTTGTTGCCCTAGGTTGCAGTTCGTGGAAATTTTCATTGTTATGGTAGTTCGAGCGGAATATCATTTCACTTATAAATCAATGAATTTGGTCTCATTTTAACGAAAAATATCTCACTCTTCCAAAGATACCAAAAGATTAGCCCTTTACCGAACTACTTTCCGAGAATTTTGACAAATAACACCAGCCCTTATGCATGGGAAATGGTAGGATACGCTCTCCAGAGAGACCTAATTTTAAAAAAATAGGTCATTTCTAGTACGTAGATCTCGTAAAAAAATTAAGAGTGTAGTTTGTATGGTTTCTCGACTATTTTTTAAAAAATAAATCATATTGTCACCGCACTATTTTTTTCAGAATCGTAAAAACACCTTCCGTCGTGAAGGAGTTTAAAAACGTACCGCGTGAAAAAATGAGTCAAGTTAAAGACTTATGTGTATATTTTTATTTGATCATCTAGAATTTCAGTCGTATAGGTACAAGTATATGATTGCACTATTAAAAATGTAGTATTCAATTCATGCTTCATACAGTGCAAAAATTAAAACGTGTAATTCGAATATGGTCTCCATTATGACTAGGGAACTATCTCGCTCAAACTACCGTAAGGCCGAATATTATCCACATACTAATCGAAGAAGGAACTCTCGGTTGTAGGTAATGCTCATTGGCGGAAAATATTTGATCTATGAACCTAGGGAAAGGGTGAGAGAGATCATAATTGGTAGAGCGTACGGCATCAAACTTGGAGAAATGAAGGAAAGCGTGTTGAAAATTTACCAGATATAGATAAGTGGAATTTTACTTATCGGTTTTTGTTTTCACCGACTATTGTGAGTCGACTTCAGCGGCGGAATTGCGTAATATTCTATTGTAAAAACTATGAAAGTGAATAGGTCATTTTTCTATCAAATTAGAATATACATCACTGTTGCAGACCCTCACACATGCATTCCTTGTGGAATGTGAGTACTTATACCAGTACAATTATTTTTGGAATACTCTATTATAAATATGTGAAAATTCATATTTTTTGTACGAGATGAGATAATCCTGGGCTGATGAATCTGGGACATCCACCAGAAGTTTAGGGCGCCGGTCGTTACGATGAAGTTGGCTAAAAGTTGTTCTTATATGTGCAAGTTTGCTCTGAATATATCAGGGGGACTAAAGAAGCGTGTTAAGAAGACTGAAACGCCGATTACCTTACAAGATTTATTGGTAAACTAAGGAAAAGAGAAAATTTATGGGTAGCAGGATTAAAACCGGGAACTATGATGGAAGAGTACACGTTGTAAGTGTAGGACCAAGGCATTTTCTGCGTCAGGGATTTTCAGTTTCCGTTTCCATCATGTGAATGAACCAACGTCATTAAACAAAGAAGTTGTGCAACAGTCTACCGTGAAAGCAACGCAGGAAAACAAGATAATTTTATGCAAATAAAATAGGATGCCCGCGAACTTCGCGGATCAACTCATTCAGGCTCCGTGATGTGGTCATGCCTACACAAAGTTCACTTAAACTCATTCAATTATGACGAAATGCACTATGAGAAGATAATAAAAAAAACTCGCTATTTTTGGAGGAGACAATGCCGCCACCCTTGGGATGATGATGCCGTTGAATCCTGAACATCCTCCTAGAGTTCTGCGAGATTTTCGTAGTATACATACGGCGAAGTTCGCCGAATGTTGCACTTTTACCTGGCGGAATTTCGCTTCCACATCTCCGAGGGGGACAAAGAAAAGGGACGCTCTGTATGGTTGCGTGGGCCGCATTAAGGGGGAGGCACTCGTATACTTGTAACATGGCCTCAGTCTTCCGTGCGTGCGAACGTATTGCACGGAGTATTGTTTGGCGAGGTGAACACTCTTCGACGATGGGTGGCGGGATATTGTTCGTGTCCTCGCCGGCTCGTTGCTGGGTTCCCTTTTGTTTTGGCCCATCCTCTCTCCCCCCGCCCACTGAAAAGGGCCTTCGACCGCACAACCGCTGCATTTCGATCCTCGAGATCCCGTGCACAATGGCCGGAGGGGAAATTTTCTTCGCGGAGATTGACGTTCGCGCTGAAAGCATCCGGCAGATGCATGTCAAGCAGGAATGCCTCCCGAAGTCTCTTTTTAACTCATTGTCATTTGTGTATATCCAACTAGTCAACGATGTAAACAATGAGTTCTCATTAGTGATCTAGTTTTACCCATGTTTTTTAATGGTATTCGCTCGCCATTTGAAGTATTCGTGACCGGAAAACCACGATTTTGTTGGTAGACTCCTGTGGCTTTCTTAGTGCAATACTTCGTATCTGCCTGTCCCATGCATATAATTACGCCGTGGGATTTATTGCGAAAAATGGAAAATAAAATTGGAGAATGGAGATAGCCTTCGAAACCTGGTGCTGAAGGAGGATTCTGAAGTAAAATGGACGGACAAAATAAGAAATGATGAAAAGTTTAGAAGAGTAGAAGTGGAAAGGACCATAAGGATTTGTGAAGACACAATGGGTGTGTGAAGAATATAATTGAAGGTAAAATAGATGGAAAAGTCCCCAGAAGAAGACCCAGGTTTAGGTTCATGGACCAAATATAGAGAAAAGTAGTACATAGAAGTGGTACTAGGTGGTAAGGGAACTAGGATAAGGATAGGGAAGGTTCGAGGGCTGCAGTCAACCAATCTTAGGATTGAACGAGCAGTGATGATTCATAATTAGCATAGTATCGCTATAATTATTAGAAATTTCCGCAACGCTACTTGAGGTATTTCAGATGACTGCATACTTTTAAATGGCAAATTTCTGTGAGTGCCTAAGTACGTCTGATGTGATTTCATGCTTACGATATATGTATTGCTCCAATACCGCTTATATTACAGTGCTTATGGTATTATTACTAGCACTAATGCAATGCCGGTGAACTTGATTTTACCCGTTGATGCAAAATGTTCTGACGGAATAAAGATACCGTAAATGTACTGTGAAGTTGGTGGATTAATCTTCCAAAAATACGTTGGTAACATTTCGAGGCATATTATTTCAACTATGAATCACGTAAATTGTTCTCTTCCTCCTGTAATAAATCATACTGGCATGGGCGTGATTTTATTTTCTAGAAATTGGGTACTCATCGTTCAATCTCGACCTCGTGGTCGAATTCCTGACAAATGAGTTATTGACATACATGAAGTCTACGTGGTTAATTTGTGTGGTAATGTAGAAAGTTATCAGGCCTTTTTAATTTTTAATCATCTAGCTTAAACCCAATACCCTCCATTGCTTCGGGCTTTACTTCGTGGAACATATGAGGACCCCAGAAGTCAAGGGGTCTAAGTAACAAAACCATTGTTTAGAGAAAACTTAAGTCAAAGTTGAAAATGTTTGGTACAACCCACTAAGTAGTTAAGAGGCATTACCCTAGATAGCAGCACCTGTCAAGAAAATCAATTGGATCCCTTTACCACCTAAAACATTAATATTTTCTCATCCCATTCCTGTACCCAACTTATTTTTTCAAAAATGTCACTTAGACTTGACTTCTGGGATCCACATATATATACATATACCTGAAACTGAAAGGCATAGTGTATCCAGAGAAATGCTATAGTTTTAACTAGCTCCACTGCGATAGATCATCAGAAACATATATGGCGTGACCTTAAGGGTATCTGACGATTTGGTATCACAGTGAAACGCCTTTAAAATATCCCTGGAAACGAAAGTTTTGCTTTTCAACGAAATGATTTGCTTATTAAATTTATAAAATCTTTTCTTACCTTTATGTCTTTCGCAATCGGCATCTGGAAAACACGCTTGATTCGAGGTACTTACAATTAGTAGTTTTGAAGAAATAATTTTTTCGCCGAAGCCTACGGTTTTGAGAAATAGTTCCATCCGTCTCAGCCCTGAGCCATTTTCCTAGTCGAATCAAATACAAAACGGCGAAGATGAAATGATGACCCATGAGGTGCGGATATGACAGTGACATTCTCCCTTCTCCGTTCGAAAATGTTGAAACGTGAATTCGCCTCCGGCATCCCATGTGACTGCGGTGTGGTACACAAAAAGGCTGTATGTCGCTAAAATGTTTGCTTATAATTTATTCCCAGGGCGCGGTGAAATTTTTAATTAAAGTGAGGCGCAGTTTGGATCGCGGACGCTAAGTCACCCCTTGAGGCTCAACGGTCCCGTATAAAAAATTTAAAAAAACTCGACGGTATGCAAAATTTTTACCAATTCCTAAATTCGTCCTTCTCTCCCTCTCCGGGATGCAGTAGTTCATGTAGAAAAATGGCGGCATAAATCATGCGGTTTGTTTTCACGACTATTATGGGACGGGCGAATAAAACCTAGGGATACGGTGGTGCACCTGCTCGCCCTAGAATTTCAACTGGGCAGCAGCATGTTTTAAAAATTGAATCTCGTATCCCTACTACCTCGTGTGCTCTTACTGCTCCCTAAAAATATACCCACGACATCGAGACCCACTAGACCTCCCAAACCATATGTGGTATTTGAAAGGAATTGCCTTTAGCGACTGGGCAGAAGGCTTGGGGTCGCATAACTTTTGAAGAGTAAGAACTATCCTTCACTGCAATGGAAAAAAATATCTCTTGAGCCTGGTGAATAAATTTTTACAAGTAATAAAAGTTTACACAAATTTATATTATTACAATATATTACAAAAGTAAGATAAATATTCGTAATAATTAACTTTACTTTTGTTTTTATTTGTAATAATGTACTAATTTATCGTGTCAATTTGCTATATATTAATGAAATAGAGATAATTTATCATCATTATCATTATGATGGAAATGCTGACGAAAATAATTTAATCTCATTGCCATTTTAGTATAGAACTACATGACGTAATGAAATGGCCGTATTTGGCTTGTCTGTCGCAGTTTGCCAATCAGTGCCCAAACGTTTTTTGGTTGCTTAAATGTCAGGAATCCCGTCTGTAGGATAATTGTTGATTCATTCAATTGTTCAATTCGTACTTTTCACCAATCTAGAATTCCTACGATGAGTTTCAGTGATTTAGTTCGATGAAAAACTTTGCTATGTACGATGGGCTAAATTATTGGGCACATTTTGGTACAATACTACAACTAACAGTTCATGTTAGCATTAAATAATTGATGGAGGATAAATTAATGAGGATAGCTACTAACGACGACCAGGGGGAAACTTATCAGGCGTATCATAAATAATTTCGAAATAAAGAAGAAAAGAATCTACGAAGAAATAGATTGCGGAGTAGAACCAAAGGATTTTAACTGTTCGATTGGCGTCCGTCAATAAAGCCATTTCTCTGCCAGCATGCACAGTTAATGGAGTAGAGCTTGCCTTTTCTGTGCGTGACTTTATTGAACATCTGGCGATTGAACGATAGGCTTTGATTTTTTCAAAATATCTTTACGTCAGTGAATGACGTAACTCTTCCGAAAATGTAGGTTTATGGAACTCTAGTTGATTTTACAAAACTGAGTACATTCGCTCTGCCATTAAATCAATATTCTCTCCACGTTCTTCGTGAGAGAATTGAAAGCCGCCTAGATTTTCAATTTGATTGTGTAACCCTGTGAGATTTAATTGAACAAGCGTCAAATGAAATTCGACATTAATGGCTTTCGTTCACCCTCAGACTGAAAACATTCCTAAGCTTTTACCGTCCATACACAGTCCCCCTTTCACTCTGAACAAGGGCGAGTTTGAAATCTTTCCTCTTTGCACACACTATTATTTTAAAGGCCATGTTCGGTGTTTCTAGCATTTAAATAAAAAAATATAGTGCGAGTCTATTTTTACATTAACCGGATAGTTATGACCGTTTCTGCCAGCATTTTTAAAAGGTTTCTGAAGCGAGATTTTCAGAGTGTTTTAGGGAGATTTTACGGAAAAATCGTGGTCATTCGTCCCATTATTTTTGAGGGTGGGTATGCTTTTAGAGTGAGTGAAGGGCGAACTCTGCGGGTACGAATTGTGGGAATGGATCACGAAGTCTAAAAAGTGGGATCGTAATTTTTTGGGGTGAGGCTGAGCTCCTAAATGCTGAGTTTCCACCTCCAATCTTAAATGCGATTATAATGATTGGACGGGGTAAGTTCTTTATGTCCCCTATATTCCGTTAGATGTGATAATTTTCATCCATTTTCCAGTTTTTATCTCAGGTAAATGGAAAGCTTAATGCATGGCTGTGGTTTTAACGCAGTTAAGTATTCTGCTTTTGCCATTGTCTTAGAATTCACATATGGGGAGTTAGATAGAGAGTTAATTTTCATCAGCCATGCACTATGTTAAGTTTATGGGAAAATTTCGTAAACTTTTTACATGAGTACTCAATGAGATATGAATAGACACTCTTGCAGTGGTATACTTCAATTTCGAAAGGTAAGTGATTTATTTCGGTAGCAGATAGCAAAGTCAATCTTTTCTGAGACGTTTTGACGACTGAGAGAAAGGGGCAAGGGTTTTTCCCTCCGGCTCACTAATGGAATTAACTGAAAAAGTATAGAATAGAATATTTTTTGATTGTTCTGGGGTCATGCCCCTTAAAAACAAAAAAATAATATACATAGTAATGCGAGGTTGTGAACAAAAATATAAAGTATAAATGGCAAAGACGAATGGCGTAAGGTTGTATGAATCATAAAATCTTTACTTAGAAATTGTACAATGCAAATAATATACAGTATACAAGTATGCAAGATGAAATGCGAATATCACATATAATGAAGTTAAAAATCCAGTGAACAAGTTCAAGTAAACACCTGAAGATGACATAATATGTTGAAATCCGGGTCGTGTATTAAATTTTTTCCAAGTGGAATTTGCATGGTTTTTCTTTTCTAACATGGAAAAGTTTCACATTGTTCACCTTGAAACCGTACAGTTTGGTGAAACAAGTTCATGATATAAAGATACAACTACAACATTAAGAATCAGAAAGCAATGCATTATAATATTTCATTTTGAATCTTGGGAAAGATGGACTATATTTAATTTTTTTTGGTAGATTTTTCCAGAGATGACACAATAGAAATTAAAAAATGCAAATTTAAACATTTAACAAGTATGCTAGGTAAACTGCGAGGTATTACATAAAATGAAGTTAGAAATTCAGCCAACGAGTGCATCATATAAAAATACAACTGCAACATTAAGATTCTGAAGGTAATTTATAGGTAGATAGAATTTATAGGTAGATAGAAGGTAAATAGAAACTGAAGGTACATTATAATATTTCATTTTGAATGTTGGGAGAGAGGGACTACTTGTTTATATATTTTGGTAGATTATTCCACAAATGACACAATGTTACGATAAATGAATTTTGGAACTTAGTTGACTTGTGACTAGGAAAAATATAAAAATTCTGAATCACATCTGGTACTCATTTTTCTTGCATATTACCTTAACATATAAACTTTTTTTGGTGTTGATTTTGTAAACCCTTCTTAAACCCTAACCATAATTAGTAAACCTTTTGTAAACCCAAACCATTATTTGTGAATTTCCCAAATTCGCCTCATTGGGTATTAGTGAATGAACAGTGACGAGTCTAACGTAATATATAAATTTTTGCCTTTTAGATGTTCAACGGACGAGAAAAACATTTATATGGAGAAGTTACTACTACTATACGTGTTGAAGGCCTCCCATAACCCGTCTAAATGACAATGAGTAATGGTACTATTTCAGCGCTGAATCCTCAAAGAGACACATTGTTTATGAGCCACGCTGTTATGACTACAGTTTTTGAAAACAAATAAAACTCTGCCGAGCTGAGCTAACGTATATTACGAAATAGCCGGCGTGAGCGAGAGTGCAGACTGGCGATACATAAAAAACTGATTGCTAGCCCCGTCGATTTTTCCTGGAAAAGAACCTATCCTTAGATTACCTTAACCTTAGATTAAAATACAAATTCCTCTTAGTTTTTTTCTCTATCATCGCCTCAATTTATCATAGTGAAAATGCTTAAAATTAGATTTTCCTTTGATTTTACCATTTATTTTAGTCTGGGCAACTGTCTGATGGGTTTAGTGGCCATCATGCTGGACCATAGGGTTGCGGGATCGTGTCCTTTCTCTTGCTTGAGCGATTGCTAAATTGCTGTTTCGTTCTTAGGAATACCCGAACAAAATGTAGTGGTGCACAGTTAGCTCGTCTAGCGTGTGTAAGCTCGCTCTATGTTCGGGCGAATAAAACACAATATTTCGACGCGTGCTCTATAATCTGCTTTGCCCCATCGGCTCTTCAGGGAAAAATTGCGGGGTCAAAGTGCCTTTGATTGGTTCCTCTTCTTGGCCACTTGTGCACCCTACGATATGCATCAAACAATGGGTTGTGAACAATTTCCAATTTTGACAGTCACTATAATGTATTCTCGGCCTTGAAAAAATAATAAAAAGATTCAATGAATTCGTATAGCATGGAGTCTTATTGAAATGGAAGGAGAGCGGATAACTCAATATCGGAACTCATTCGTACGTCCGCGCTAGTCTGCCTGTCGCAATAAGTATACCTGCCATCGAATTTCGAAACACGCTACTCGTAGCCTGTACGGGGCCCTTCGTCTCCCTACATCACCCGACCCAGTCCTACCAGATGGCTTATTCTTCTTATTTGCGTCTTTCTAACGTGTGGCTCATCTGTTTAACATACATATTGCAAATGGGGGAAATTTTTCACGCCCGGTTCAATTTTGTCGCGTCTTTCCGAGGGAATTGAATACGGTGGCAGCATCCACAAGGCAAGGATGGATAGAGAGAGAGAGAGAGATGAGAGTCGTTGGGGATAAGAATTCGCTCACCTTAAACCAGAGGTATTGCGGGTAGGATAAAGCCCTATCCGTGTCGAACTCTTTCTTATGTTGTCCCTTGGCTTGAGGCTTTTATTGTGGGAACACGGAGGAGTTATATTTTGGCGAACTCACCCAATCCAACGCTCTCCCGAAGCATGCAGTCTCCTCTCATGAATGTGTCTTACTGCACGTATTTCTCTGTGATTTTCTTTACTATAGTACATCGTCCGCAATTTCTCATGCAGTTCTTTTCGTTCGTATATCAATAGAAAGACTCGGCCAGGAAATCGAAGTTGATTTCAAATCGGGATTTTTCAACGGCTCTGTGACGGATCGATTTATTATTTTGTTGATCTATTTTACATCTATTTAACGCACACACTACATTTGATATGTTCGCTTTTATCCTGTTCATTTAGCCGTACTAATATAATTCAAATGGATTGCCAAGGAAACTTGAACAAAGACTCCCTCGTGTGGAGAAATTAGATGCAGAACAGGACATATACCCATCACTTATTCTGAAGAGTGCCGTGAATGATTGATTGATTGAAAACTCGAATTGTAGGTCGAGTTAGGAAAGTCTTACTGAATTTTTCCTAAAGAAAGGAATTTATTGCATTGCACATCGGTCGCAACGTCGCTCGTGTGTTTCTTTTCATCACCGCTCAAACGTTTGTCCCGTGGGGAGAGGTGGATGAGAATCTTTAACGTAATAAAATCATCCATCTCCGCATCTCTTTGAAGATCTCGCAGTCGGCGGCGTGACCCTTAAGGTAAGAGGAGGAAGTGGCAGACTCATTTCCGTAATGGAATGCAGGATCCCGCGTCTGCGTTATTAACCCAGTTATGTAACCTTAAATAATCCAGGAATTGTATTCCCTTTGCGGTCGGCGTGCGGGCGAGGCCCCGTTCCTCTATCCATTTCCCTCTCTCGCGGAGTCGCATTTTTTTAGAAATAAAAAGAATAGCGGAAAAATTTTCTTCGCCCCGACTCTTTTGTAAATTAATGACTAATTTTTTCCCGGGCTTAATTTTTACGTTTTTTTTCCCTTTTGAAAATCAATTTCGGGAATTGAACGCACTTACCTAACCACTCGTAGCCGAAACGGCTTTCCGAATCGCTCGGAATAATCTCTTTCGACGAGTCCCCATGAGCGCTTAAGCGTAATCAGTTGGACGTGCAAAATCTTCCGCTCCTCCTCATAGCCTAACTCCCTAGGCGTGGATATCAAGTCGCGAGAGAACTTTACGTTAAGTTCCCTTTATCGTTCAGAATTAGGCAAATGGTGCGGGGCTCGCGGAGGATTGTAGTATATATGAGGAAGGTTTATCCAACCCATTCGTATCCCACTATGAAAATGGCATTATCTCCCAGAGTGGAGCCGCGAGGATGAAGTTGGAAGGCAAAACCGTCCAATAATGGTGATGAACGGTTTAAGAGGGACTTGTACTCAGTAAGGAGTGTATGGCGCTTTCTCGGGCCGCGCGTTGCCGAAACAGGGATCACACCTAGGAGCTCGTGGGCGTCGTAATGGGAGCAGGGAAGAAAAAAGTTGGCAATTTATGTGGGTTTGGCGGAAGGGGAGAGAAATGACATATCGCCGGAATGGTTGTCCGTGCTCGCACAACGGCCAGGATAATATTAACCGCACAGCGGATCCGGAGAGAAATTTAAGTTTTGTTCTCTCACACGGAAAAAAATGCGTGGCGGTCTCGCAGTGTGGGCAAAATTAGCGCCTGTGCTAAATAGCAGCACGGCGCCAAAGCTAATGATAAGTAACGTGGACGGAATCTACTTAAAACAGATTTATTATATAAGGTTTTCAGTGGGAACATTATAAAAGTGAATTACTGAAAGGTAATATATAAGATCAATGCATTCATTTCATTCATTGATCATTCAATTCTAAGATTGGTTGACTGCACTGCCCTCCACCCTTGCCTATCTAATTCTAGTTGCCTCACCTCCTGGTATCTCTTCCTATGTACTTCCCTCTTTATTTGGTCCATGAACGAATTCCTGGATCTTCCTCTGGGGACTTTTCCCTCTATTTTGCCTTCAATTACGTTCTTCACATACCCATTGTGCTTAGAGTGTGTCTAATCCACCAGATTCTTCTTTTTTGAATGGTGTTCCGTATGGTCAATTTTTCTTCTACTCTTCTGTATAATTCATCCTTTCTTATTTTGTATGTCCATTTTACCTGCAGCATTCTCCTCTAGCACCAGGTTTGGAAACATTCTAGTCTTTTCTGGTCAGTTCTCCCAATGAATCATGCATTTGATCGATAGAGTGCCACGCTCCACTGGAATATTTTCTCATACTGTTTCCTGGTTTGTAGTCATAAGATCAATGCATAAAGTGTAAAAATTGCAAATAAATTATGACTTCTATTTTATATCAGAAATGAACCCAGTGAGAGGAGCAACTGGATTATTGGCCTCCTGCTATTATAGACAGTTTAAAGCAATCTACAGCGTAACACATAATGACTTCTCTGATAATAACGTTTCAGCTAGAGAGGTGCAAAACTTTAAGTAGCAAAATGAGCAAGTGATCGATTATATGGCAAGAAATGCCAAAAAATGTTAGCAAACGAGGAGAAGGATGCGGAGCAGAAACAAAAAAAATGTTTTCTTTGAAGCTAACTGCTTCTCAGCTCCAAAACATCGTTTTAAACGGATACCTTATTTTTTTGTTAACGTACTGTGAAGCGTCTAATCAGACGCCTCCACCGTACCAATGAAAGTGTGACCGCTGAGTTGAGGGATAATTTACACAACTTCATTTCATTTATTCCGTTCCTGAAAAAATCGACCGCTTAAAGAGATGATCGCTGAAGGGAGGTGGCCGCCGAGGCACAGCTTTGTATTTTCAAGGAATAATTGTCGTTTTCTGGTTCATTTCGCCTTACTCGATGCGCTTCGTGCCGATTTTATTGTCCTTTTAACCTCTCATAACCGTGCGGAGGGCTGGGAAGAAAATTATTCAAGTTTCGGGAGCGTGTGTAGGGACGCGGTGATAGGGAGCTGAGTCGGAGCTGGCCTGTAAATTGCATGATTTGCATAACTGGTGGTGTCCGTTGGTGCCGTGGCTGACCACCGCCGGCGGAGGAGGCGTCCGCCTTTGGGACCCATCGTTGCGTGAGGTCAAGTGCTTTGTTTCCATCCCCTCGTCCCCGCCATTGTCCACCCCCACCCGCTCACGGAATCGGCGTTCTTTCCCACACCGCTGTCTCTCCTTCTCTGCGTTGTTTTTCGCTTGAATTACCATTTATTCAATAACCGATTTTACAAACAAAGTTCAAAATCCAGACCTAAAATTTAAAAAATCAAATTCATGCAAAAGCAATATCATATAAATCGTGTAAAATGCACACTATTTAATCAATTTTACAACGTTATGGTCCTGCTGGATGGACCTCTCCTCTCAAGATGAATGCAGAGAGACAGTGTTTATTAGAGTTATCTGAGAAGTGTTTGCGGCAAAAGTAGGATGGATAGGGTCAGGAATGAGTGGGTAATAAATGATGGTAGGTTAGATGCTCCAGTAATGGACATATATGAAAGGAGTGTGCTTCGTTGGTTTGGCCATGTTGAGAGAATGGATGAGAGTCGAATTACGAAATAGATATATGAGTGAAATGAATGGTTCAAGAGGTAGAGGTAGGCCGAGAAAGTTGTTGAATGAGGTTGAGGAAATTCTTAGGAGGAGGAATATTAGGAGTCTTAAAAAAAAGGAGGGAGTGCATGAAGCAGTGTAAGGGGGTAAATGGGGTAAAAGAGATTTGCAAGGAAAGGTCTGTATGGGTGAAATTGTTGAAGCAGAGTTAGGTGTACAAATATGTATTTATGAGTGAAACTTTGTGACTGTGCCTGTCTCGGAAGAGAACGGCGTGATTGGTGTGCATTTATGTATGTATATATGTATTATTTATTACTGAAATTGACTGGAAGATACCTGAAAAGAAATACAATTGCGAGGAAGGCGAAGAGACTAATACCCTGACTTCCATAGATTGATTTGGAAAAGAAGAAATGCTGGGAAGTAAATGATGCACGAAGGATATCTTACTGTTTTATTTTCAACTCGTACAACACGTGTTTCAACTGAATAGCAGTCATCATTAGGCTCAACTAATCTTCCACATATCCAGACATATACAGGGTGTCCCATAAATGTCACGCCACAGTGACACTGGAGCTAGGGCAGCCTAAGAGGAACCGAACCAGGCTAATATGACCTCAGTAAAAGTTGCACGGTTTTCGAGATATTGCCAAATTAAAGCTTTTTCAAAAATTTCACTTTTTTTACATTTCTAGTCCCAGAATTCAATCGGATAATTTAAAGTTTTCATTAGGGCCGCTCTTTTAATCTTCCAACTGTGACTCATGTGCCGACTTCTACCTGGAACAGAGGCCCGAGAGGGAGGGGGGGGTCATGGGGTCCGAACAAACAAAAGAAACACGAAAGCCGCTATACCTGTCTAACTTTATCGGCTTTCAAAAAATGGGATGGATAGAGTACTTTGTTTGTTAATTTGTGGCAGTAGCCCCATCAGAGAGCCAAATTGAGAGCTATTCAAGTGAATTCTGGGACTAGAAATATTAAAAAAGTGAAATTTTTGAAAAAGCTTTAATTTGGCAATATCTCGAAAACCGTGCAACTTTTACTGAGGTCATATTAGGCTGGTTCGGTTCCTCTTAGGCTGCCGTAGCTCCAGTGTCACTGTGGCGTGACATTTATGGGACACCCTGTATATATATGGATATATTCCCAACTCAAGGTGGCGGGGGGGGGGGGGGGATCGGGAGTAAGGATGGGAGGGGAGGAAGGTTAAAATCGTGTTTAGGAAAGGATCATTTGTTCGTCCAAACAGATTGCGTAATGATACTGGACCTACATACGTCAAACTGAGAAAGGATAAAAGAAAAGGGATGTGGGAGAAAATGGGGGGAGGAGGTAAGGTTAAGGTTGTGTCCTAAATATGGGAGTGACAAACAAACTCATTCTCATTTAAAAATTTGACTTTCTTTCTTTTCCTTTAACTAAGGATTAAATTGGGAAAGAAGAAATTCTGGGAAGTAAAAGAATTAGTCATCATTTTTATGATTGAAACTCTAATCGTGGTAATGATACGTAAAAGTAATGACTAAGAAACGTTTCCCACGCCTCATAAATCAAAATAAAATTTAATAAAGGTTTTACAGTGATTTTTTAAAGCAGAGATCAATGAAATAAATCGTAGCACACCTGGCTTATGCCTTCCGGAAGAGGCATGCGAAACAAAGAGTTTAAAAGAAAACAAGAGAGGTACCACAAGTGTTTTTCATTCGCGTTTTCGCATGCAATATCGGTGAGGATATGTATTTTTTTATTTCCCATCGCGATACCTCCGCATGGGAGAGCGGAAGCTGTTTCACGGAAAAGTTATCGCCTGCCGCTGCTCATTTTTTTCCCTGCCGCGGTTCGTCGTACGGCCGTGGGTGGTTGTTTTTCGCTCCGTTGTTAAAATATCATCTCGATTCGGAATTAGCATTCTGTTGCCGCTCGGACCTATGCCGCGCTCTCGGCATGGGACTGCATGCGGCCGCCGACGAGGGTCGATGGACGTGAAGGACCGGCTGGGTTGCTGGTTGTTTGTCGTCCGTCCGTAATTCATTCCCGAAAGAAGTGGCTAGCCCGTGGGTATCGCCTCCTACCCCCGGCACAACTCAGTACCGCGAGCGGGTTAGTGTGGGACTAGGATTTCTGAAGTGAACGACCACGAAATTTTTGAATTATGGATCCTGGAGTGGAAAGTCAGCAGTTTTCTTGGAGGGAAATAAAAATCCCCGACCTTTATGAGCATATAATGTTTCCATGTGCTCCTCGGAGGAGATAATAGTGATTACGAGTACAGTTGGTTTTTTTCTGTTGCTGTGGTCGTTTTTTGTTTTCCCTGCTTATTCATCGTCATGAAATTAAGCACTTAGTGCAACTCCTCACCTGATTTTATTCCGCGCTCGATTTCAATTTCTATCGAGTCGATGTCGAAGTAAAATTGGCCGTATGACTACAGTAACATTGTACAGTGTTAACGTTAATTAATTCCGACAAATAACGCATGATTCGTACAATACGTATTACTTTTTTACAATTTTTTCTGATTTTTACGTTGAATTATGGTTGCTATCAAAACGGAATCTAAAGGCCATTCAGGTATCAAACGATGGTTTTCAATCATTGCTTTTCCTCATTGCATTAATCATTACTAATGTGTAGACAAAAGCTATATTTAAACCCATTTTATTTGAGTTGATGGAAGAGAAAAGAGAACATCTAGCTCCTTAAAAACGTGTTGTGTGTCTCAGTCATTTGGTCGGTTCTGCCGCTTTCAGTTATTTCTCATGTGAATCTATATTCGACCTGCAGCATAATCACTTATTTTTTTGTACTCCATTTCTTACAGCTTGTGGGTAATCATTTGAGTGTAAATATCGTATATGTGGCCGGTACGTGGTCAAAACTTTCTCTTTCATCCGAATATGCAGCATTTTCCGCCTCCGCGAACCTAGATACCAATCTTGGATGCAATTGTAATTTTTCTTCTTTAGGCAAATGCGTGGGAAAACCACACTTGCCGAGAAAAATCAGATTTCGGAGCGTCATTGAAATTCACACTTCCGCAAGTCCACCAATCACTCGTTTATCTGTTTTTCAATATAAATCAATTACTAATCGTGAGTGTATTTAAAAATATTTTAAAGTCGTAAAATGGAACTCTCTCTTGAAGTCCCCTTTCATTCCCTTGCGTTTGATCTTTTATCTCGGAAATCTTTTCCGGGCTCAAACTCGATTCCTTAACGAGTATTCCCCGAAGATCAGATACAGCCGAATGAATTTCTCGTGCCTGAGGCCCTCGAGATATGGAGTCACATCTTAATCGCTGTAGCCGTTTCGGAAATAAATGTTACATTCTTACGTTCAGATATGCCATTCTCTCTAGTTGGAGAGCGTAAGATTTTTTCCTACTCTTGTTGAAGAAACGTAATACTCGTCCGGAGCCTGTGAAAATGCCAGTGTCTTTTTTTTATTTTTTTAAGTGCCAGAGTCGAGATTGGAATGAGTAATTCTTTCCCATCTGTTCCCTTTTGAACGTGGGTGAATGCGATATTTCATTCAAATGGCGTGTCAACCCAATTCTCTCCCTCTCTGTACTCCCCCCCCCCCCCCAAAAACCTTCTCCCCCGTCGCGGGCTTATTCACGACACGCGTGGCACAGTTTACGGAGAGCTTCCGTGGGATAGTTTGTTGTACTCGTCCGAAACGACTGCAGTTCCGAAGGATCCGACGTTGAGAAACGTCCCGCCCTCCATCGTGCAAAGGCTGTGGAGATGACTTCGTAAGACGAGCAATTCCTCCCCCTATTGTTCCGGGACCTCCTCGGAGTGTTCCTCCGTAAGGCGATTATTCGACTCCCATTTGTTATCAAAGACCGTAGCATTTAATTTAAGGACGTAAGAAGGTTTAGAAATTTCAACCAAAAATTGCCTGCCATAATTTCGCAATAGCTTGGCTTTGATTACTTGTAAAGCTCAGGTCACGCTAGTGTCTGGGTTCCACGATATAATTTAACCCCACACTATATTTCTAGTAAAGGCGACTAATGAAGAGTGATTTTCAGCCACTTTGTTGGTTAAGAAATGTTCCCTCCCCATGCGCCATTAGTGACTACAACAAAATTAAAGCTAGACATTGCTACAATAAAACGTTTACTTAAATTACTTTTTTAGTGAGACACCCGTGAGAGTGTTAGTATATTTACTTTTCACTTTCGTCTCTTCTCTCAAGGTGGTCGTCAATTTTCTCTTTCGTCCGAATATGTAACATCTTCCGCCGCCTCCACCATACTTTCTTTGACTTTGACTACTTGTAAAGTTCAGGTCACGCTATTGTCTGGGTGCCACGATATTATTTAACCCCACACATAACGTCTTTTCCCTTTTCCATCCAATTTTAATATCCCCTGCCTCATGCCGATACCGCGACTTTCAGAGTGTTAAGTGGACGTAAGAATGTGAGCTAAATTTTACTGGTTATCGACATAAAGCGCTTTTCAACCTTCAATGTTTTGTTTAATTTTAATTTTGGAACACTCCGGTAAATGCCGCGGAAGTTCGGGAAAATTTGCTTCTTTTAATCCATTTCCATTGATATCACGCATTTCAACCGCCCTTTTAATTTCTTGTGGTTTTCCAGCTGTTTAATCCATGAAGCTGAGAGTTAAATTTCTGTTAATTGTCGATATCTATACTTCACTAAAAAATGAGGTAAAAGGTAAAGGTGTGAAACCGACAAAAGTTTTCGACCTGAAATTCTTAATGTTGTGGCAAACTACGATTCCTGTGCTATCGCTGTGGATTATTAGAAAACTGATGTATCCTGTTGTGGCCTGACATTTGTTAATGCATGGACTGTAGAGCGGGAATTAATTTGTTCGCAGCAGAAAAGTGAACTCTTAGGACCAGCTGCATATAGCTAAAAGTTATTGGTCGTGTATTTTTTAAGTGTTAAATTCTCTTGTGTCACTTGATGTCCTGTCTTATTTAAATGTTGTAACATAAAGCGTTTATCGAGTTCATTATGCCTGTTGTGTGAGCAATGTTCTTTTCACTGTTTATGCGTTTTTGGCCTACATAAAACGTTTTCTAAATACCATTGTATGTTTTTATATGGTCGTTCCAAGGTTTGGTATAAAAGGTTTTCAAGTGAACATCATCGGCTATTGGAGTAATCAACTTTAATTAATGATTATTGTGCTTATAGAAAGTGTGCCTGGAAGTATAGTTTAAAAACTAATAAATCAGCGACACCCAACCTTTAGTACACGTAATGGTCCGGAAATCAAGAAAGGCTAGGAGTTTCTGAACTAAGGGAATAATAAGTCCATATAACATCCCTGGTATCCCAGGAAAAGGTACGCCTTTTCGTTAATTTTGAAAAAGAGGAAATACGACGGTCCTAGGGTATAGGTTTGGGGCCAAAAAAGAAGGCCTAAGTAATTCTTGGGTACCCTGCGATAAGGCCATTCGTGTAGAAAAAGGGAAACTCACGGGAAGTTACGTGTTTTTAAGACTCGCACGTGGATCTCTCCTCGCTGCACGGAATACTCGGGGAAGGAACCGGGGCGTGCGAGTCACACATCATCCCCTCCCCCCCTTCTGTCTCACCCGAGTCCTTCCAGCCCACTTGTCTCCCTCTAAGTGACACACGTCGCGTGCCAAGAATAAGTATTCGTATCTCCCGCGTGGCTCCCCGTTCCGTTTATCTGCGCCCCGTGTGACGTGTATTAATCCGGAGTTTCCCCTTAAGTCCGTCGGCAAGGAGAACCCTTGGGGATTCGGAAGATAGTTTCCGCTCAGGATATTCGCAAGAGACAAATTCGGTCACGATTTTTTTCTTTCGTTTTATCCCAGAACTTTTCGGGTTACGTTAGTTTTATTTTTAGCCGACTTGTTTCCTTTATTCTGACATATATATCATATCGTCGCCATCTCCAACATTTATTCTTACATCCCGTTAACATATTTTGCGTGTGTCATGAGGAATACCGGTGCGGCCCTACAAATTCTAGATATTGTGAAATTTTTGCCAATTTCACCTTTGAATTCATTAAAGACTAGGTGCCACCTTATTTCTTCAAGGCTCACGAATTAACGTGGTCTTTCATTTTTCTAATCGCCTACTTTCAGTTTCTACTTACTGGTTGATACCGCGAAAATTTGAAATGAACTTTTCCCGGCTATATGCTGATGAATTGTGTCGTGACTGAAAAAAGGATGAAATGGATATTGGATTATCTGTCTGGTTAGTGTAGGTCTCGAAGAAAGATTTCGACACTTTTGAGGTCATTATGTGCACTTAAACGTACTCATGGTAAGGAGCTTTGATTTGAGAGAAGTGATTGATCTACGAAGGAGAAACTAAATTGGTGGAACATACTCATGGAATACTCGTATTTTTTCTAAGATATATCCCTGTATCCTTATGAAGCGATGGTTTGATGGCTCAGAAATATATCCATATTTTTTGGCGTTGAGTGGGTTCATTAGGGTAAAATCATTTCTCTCGACAGATTTTGATCCCGCTCAATTTCGTTCGTGATCAGTTCACTGTATGGATGCATGGTTATGGATTCAGAGATGCTTTCGAGTTATCGTTAGTCGAGACTTATTGGTAAGATGCATTTTGTAGCTTGTCGGACGAATTACTTCGGGGATAATCGCTCCCTGCAATTATGCCTCTCATCGTTTCCAAACGCCTTACTTTGACCGAAACTTTCATACATCTCACCCCTTCTCTCTCTCCCCCCGTCTTTCCGATTGATTCAAGCTCTCCCGGGTAATTTATTTTATTTTCCGGCTTGCCAACTGACGACTCGGGGGGAAGACGGAAGGAGGGGGGGGGACTGAGAGGCGGCCGAAGAGGATAGAGGGGGGATGGAAGTGAGGAGACGTATCAGGAAGACTGCCATTACTCAAGAGGGTCGCAGAGGGGGGAAGTTTCTGCGGGAGAAACGCCGCATTAGTCCTTCCAGCTCTCTCCCCAACCTAACTTTAACTTAACCCTGGCTTTAACCCCACCCTTACTCCTCCATTCCCACAAACATATCCCCCGGTCCCTCACCTCCGCCAATCCATCTTGGCCTTCTATCCCCTCCCCTCCAAAGTCCCCTCTCCCCAACTTCCTTCGCGCCCACCAATGAGCCTCCGCCACTTCCGGCATCGCTGCAATTCGATCGCGACAGTATTATGCCAATATGCCTCCCTTCCTTTGGAGCCTGTCTTGTTTTATTTGCAGCTACCACCTGCATATATTTGAATCACTCAGGGAAACATTTTAAGGGACGGCTGTCGATCGTACATTTTACGGAAAAGTTTCTTTCTTTCAGTTGTTTTCCACGGGAGTACCAGGTCTACGGCACTCCGGTAGAAGTCGTGTGTTACGTTCCCTGTGACTAATTTAATGCTAGAGTAGAGCTGAAGGACGTGGTTAGCCAATGTTTTCGGAAAAAAATTGCGGCCAACCGTAATTTTCATGGAAACCGACCGTACATTTCATGGAAAAGTATCTTTCTTTCAGGTTTTTTCTACGGGAGTACCAGGTCTGCGGCACTCCGGTAGAAATTATGTTTTCTGTTCCCAGTGTCTAATTTAATATCTACTTGAGTAGAGCTGAGGGCTGTGGATGGTCAATGTTTTAGCAACAATATTTCGGCCAACTGCTGTAGATAAAATTATTATATTTTTCTTCTCTGGAGTTTAGATCAAAGTTATTAATAATTATCGTATTTTTTCTCATTCACCAACGTCTTGATGCGTAATAATGTATTACCAGGGCTCTGAAAGAGTTCCTTATGACACCAAGGGTTGAAATTCGCCATGAAAAAGTCATTTGAATTGACCTGGATGAAATGTCGACATGGTGAATTTCAACCCTTGGTGTTTATGCATACGTGCGAGTGACTTCGTACCACATCACACTTAAGTGCAATGATTGGAAATTAGTTCCTTGGGAATCTCAATCAACTTAACAGAATTTATTAGTTCGTAGCACTAATATTTAACTCGTTTATAACGTACCATAATCAATCTAGGCCCTTCCGATGTTGCCTCAACCCTCACTCCCAAGTCATTTCTTCCAATTTCCTCCGCGCGTACCGCCCCTACTAAGATTCCTCCGCTACTCGATCGCTACAGTATTATGCCAATATGCCTCCCTACCATTTGAGTCTGTTTCGCTTTACTTGCGGCCACCACCTGGATATATATGAGTCGATGTGGGAAATATTTCGAGTGTCGGTTGTCTACAGGAGTCCGGTCTCTGCCTCTTTGAAAAGTGATTACTTACAGGTATTCTCAACGGAAGTACCATGTCCACGGTATGCAAATGCCTGTTCAAATTGTATATAATGATATATACGTGATTCTAGACACAGAAAAAAAATTACTCCGTATTTTCTTCACTTTTTATGAAAATACCTATCCAGTTTGATTGTTACAACATCGTCTTCAGAGGTCGTGTGTTAAGTACAGATGCGATTGCTATATATGTGCAAAGGGATGGTGTGTGGACGGGGTTTGTGGGGGGGGGGGAAGAATCATTGGGAGGAGGGGAGAGGATTAGGTCGGTTAACAAACGTGTACTTAATATACGACCTCTTCATTCACCTTTTCAAAAGTCGATTTTCTTTCTCCACTCAGGCGAAAGCGAAAGTAATATTACTTTTTTACACTTTACTGAGGAAGGCATCAATAATACGGGGAAATGCTCATGTCAAAGTAACGTTACGTTGGTTTGGTGTACTCAACGCACGACCTCTGAAGATGATGTTGTAATGTCGAGACCGGTTAGGTGCTTTAATTAAAAGTGTGGAAAATACGAAGTCATTTTTCTTTTACTGTGTAAATAATGGTATATTCTTAGCAATTTACTGAATACGTACTGGTAGAGTGGCTGAAGAACGTGAGGAAAAACTACGTCTTGATTTTGTCGACAAAAATGCAGTGTTTACTTCGTCCATTAATCATTTTTAATTTCGTCAATCTATCTTGGCCTGTTACCTCTTTTCCCACTCCACCACTCCTTTGCTCAATTTCCTTCGCTACCGCGTCCCCTCCCCAGTCTCCCTCGCCACTTCCGGAGGAGCTGCAATTCGATCTTGGGAGTATTATACCAATATGTCACCCGTCTTCCTTCAACGGAGTGGTGCGTTTCATTTGGGGTGGCTGGGGTAGTTACGGTGAATGACGGAAGGGGGTGTTTTTCAACCGGGAGAAGTTATTGGGAGGGCGTTTGTGAAAAGTCCCCGATGCTTTGAGCTTCCGGCATCCTTTCGCGCGGTTAATGAATGTCAGATGTTATCTCGTCAGCGTATTTGGTGTATTTTTCGAATATGCCTGTTCTCTCTCTCTCTGATATTCTCTTATTCTCTCTCGTGGTATTCTCTCTCGATATATATCAGGCTCAATATAGTAATGAAGCAATTAACCGGGCATCAATAAAAATGCGCGTACTTTCCAGTATTACCTGAAATTTACAAAAAAATAGCTGGAAAATTAGTAAAAAAAAGAGTCAAGAGGCTTGACTTACCAAAATATATTGAGGGGATCCCGCCTGAGATTGAGATGAAATTTTGGTGGGAGTTGTTGGGAATGCTGAAAATTTTAATTTTTGCTCATGGTAGTTTTCTTTGCTATGCACACCTCCCTTTTTTATTACTGCTTTCCTCAGTAGAGTGTACAAAGAAGTAATTTGTCCTTCGTTTTCGATAATGGAGAAAGAAAAATAAAAAGTAAAAAAATTCCATGTTACCGATTTGGTTTCTTGACAATTTGACGATATATTAACAAGAAACCTTATGGCGCATGGCATATATTTCTTAATAATCCAATTACATATGTAAAAAGTCTCTCGTAACCGCTAAAATATTCGTTTGGTATTATTCCGGTGATTTCTAATAAATATCAAGGTATCATTCTGAATAAAAAGCCACGTATTAAAGTAGGGTTTTCTCTTAACTTTCGAATTCCGCGTCGTAAACCCAAGTCATAAATTATGTACTTAAATTGTACTTAAATTGAGACAAAAATTTTAAAATTCAATTCTTGCTTCAGTATGTCACGACATTTATAGTTATTTCCATTCTATTAATTGATGTATTTGAGTGGTGTGGTCCATTAATTTTTTTCAGAATCACTCGAAAATTGATTGCTCAATGGCCCACGATACGCTCTCCAACCGCCATAAGAGGCGAGGGCATGCTGGAGAGGGTTATGGTGGGGAGGACCCTGGGGAAACGTTGAAAAGAAAGAAAGAGGATAGGAATTCTTGACGAAATAATGAGAGGTAGTCTATATGAGGAGTTCAAGAGAGATCTGGTGGCGAGCCAACAAAAGGAGGGAAAGTGAGATGGTGTCCCAGAATTTGGGAAGTTAGGATAAGGACTATCCGAAAACCTACCCGTCCGCTGGTAGAATACCCATTTGAATGAATTATATTTTCAACTTAGGCGCGGGTAGAACCCTTCTTTCCGTGAGTTAGAGGTTCATTCTGAATGGGTAGCGTTTCTCTAAGCAGGGCATTCTGCTCGATGAATAGTAAGGAAATCAAAAGGAATTCGAGATCAACCGTACCCCTGTTATCTGTTTCTCTCCACTCACCCGATCAGCTGCCCCCGGGAAAGGCAGCTGGGTGTTGGGGTGTGTTCCGCGCTCAAAGTTTCAGTGGTGCTTTAGCCCTAAGGAGTCTTAATGGTTCAAGTTCATAATTGGACACGCGTGCTTCGTTGCGCGCAAACAGAACTCGACCGGAGAAGTACGGACGCCGTTCCTCTTCTTTCGGGAAAATAAAAACGAACTGGAAAATTCTTATAATGAGACGGAAGGATACTGGCGGTGTTAAGTGAGGGCGGGAAGATTTCATTGCTGGAACTTGAAAACGTTCGGGAATTCTTGTTCCCGATTCTTAGGGAAATTTGGACGGGAAATGGGGAAATGACGTTTAGTAAACGGGCGGTGGCATTAGCGACACACGATAGGCGATAACTATGCAGTGTAAACTATCACGATTAATGGACGTTAGCGGCGCCGTCAACGGACGATGAGCTAACAAATTCTAACTTTACCGTCACGCTACGCCAACGGCTACCAATAACAGCTAGGCATTTGTTACAATATATTCAAAGTTTAATTTGTTGGTTATCCATCGTACTTTTCATCTCTGCACTGGGCCAATATTAACCTCCTTGAAATAACATTTTCACTTTTTTGCGAACAATTTTAGTTTTCTTTAAAATATTGAAAATAAGTAGTTAGTTCTCTACCGTTTAGTGTTTTTTTGTGGAAACGACCAAAATTTCGGCCCCGGTGGCGGCGGGGTAAAGTCCTCGCCTGCTAACCCGAGGGTCGCGGGTTCGAGTCCCGCCTGGGTAAAATATTTTCTGCCCAGGACATGGGTGTTTGTGTCTCGTACGTTGTTACTGTTATTCACCCGACGTAAATTGGCCCATTGTGCTGTATTCGGGGTAGTGAAGATAAATAAATAAATAAATAAAATTTAGCGTGTGTACTCCTGTCGATTGTAACAGTTCCCTCCATGGCGCAACCAATTACTAACTAGCGCGAAGAAACTAATGGCTCCAAAGAGAGACGAACGGATACTACGCCAGCGAAAAGGCTTGGCCTTTTTACTAACAACAACCATATCTTGATCACGATACTCGAAAGTTCAAAAATGTCGAGTATTAGATTACCGCACAGTTACAGGTGGGCTGGGAGTGGGACCGTTAAGAAAGGGAGAAACATAGTGGAGGAGGGACTCAGCCAGACTCCCCAGAACGCACCCCGCGTATTGCTGCCCCGTTACTCATTTTTTCCTCTCCGTTTTATTTTCTTTATTCCTTTTTTTTGGGGAAGGTAAAAGGAAACTTCCTTATGCGATCCCCGAATTGTTTTTCCACCTCCTCCTCCTCCTCTCGTCTCTCAAATATTTTCCCTCCCACCGTCTCCCCGCCGTTTCATCGTCCTCCGCCTCCCCCTAAATTAAAAAAAATGAGAAGTCAACGTTTTCAATATTTTCCATCTTTTCCGGGGCGAAATTCGTTTTCGATCGCGTTCCTTCATCCCCCTCTCATTCCGTATCCTCTTCCTTCTCCCTCTCTCTCGTCTGTTTTTTCCACCCCTCCGTTACGTCGTTGCAGCCCTTTTGCCGAAAGGAGGGAGTTGGAGAAAAGAGAGCCTGGGAGTCGGTTTTGATGAGTTCCTTCCTGGGACGAAATGATATTTCCCCGCGCATCTTTATCAGCGTAGGGTTTTTTTATGCGAGATAAAGAGCTAAGAAGCCGAGGGTATTTCTGTGCGCTTAAAAGTCTGCTCTTAGGGAAAGAACCACGGTTCTCGTACGGGAGTAGTAGTATTTTTTGGGGAAATCAAAGATACTCGTTTATATATATATATATGTTTACGTAAACATGTGTGGAGAATATTTTCCCTCCGTCGTACGGAGGATATTGCGGCGTCTTATTCTTGATCTCAGATGCAGATTGCCTCCTTGATGCTCGCGTTGTGGGAGCGGCGCTGCTATAGTGTTGGTGGTGATGCGATTTCAGGTGCTTCTGGCGCCGGAGGATGTGTCGTCGCTGTGTGCAAGATTCAATATGTGCCTTCGGAGCGGAATTGGAAGCCTCATATCTTCCTCCAGGCTGATTCCGGTATGAATGAGCGACCCCGTGTCTCCGTTTCTCGGAGTCTCGGTCAATGATTACCCAGCGAATTTCCTCCAGTCTGCGAGTTCAATCAGAACTTATGGAATCATCCGCGTGAATCCCAGGTGCATGAGATCGTAGTTGATTTGTATAAATGTTTAATTTGATTCTGAATTCGTTGAAACATATTTCGTTCAATTTTAAAAGGAGCCATCGGCGGGGAGAAATTTACAAAATTATTTCTTTGGCCTGAAAGATTGTATTTCCGTTTTCAATGAAACGGCTATCGGTTTGCCGTTAATACAATTCAGCTGCTAGCAAAGGAAAACTGTTTTATTACCCGGGATGACTGCGGAGTGTACGATCGTCTTATTGTCATTTTTACTTAGCTAGTCACGTTCAGCGAGGTCTTTGTATCTCTCTTTTGTCAAGTGGTTCCTTTAAACGATTTTTGTAGCATAATTTATGGAAGAGTTTTGTGTTAGATAAATCATATTGGACGTAGCTGTTTATTTCTTCGTATTATCTTGCTGTCTTATATATTTTAATTAGGATGTTTAAGATGTAAAATAAACACTTGATAATGGCTTTTTCTTTCATTGATGTACCACTCATTTATCTGTATTATATATTGCTGTCTCTTGATCCGATGGAAAACTCGGGTTGGAAGTGCATTTGAATTTTCTCATGAAAGAACTGAATGGCGAGAGAGAATTGATAAGCGTCCGAACGGGTTCATCTCTCTTCGTATGCGAGGTGGAATTCTATCCGCAGTGAGCTGAAATAAGGACCGGAAGTTGGATATTCCCACTTATAAAAATGTTTCAAGGTCTTTGGCGATTCACCGACGTAAAAAGTGCCTTGCTAATTTGGAATCGTTCGTATTTGAAAAGAAATACCTCCATGTTTGAAACTTATTATGAACTAATTGAGTTCTGTGCTGATACTATTTCAAAGTGTTTTCAATCGTTTTTTTCGTAGCTGTGTGTTATAGAGAATAAAAAATGGACTTACTTATTCGTGAAAACTACAGTTTTGAATTATTGTTCCGGAAAATAAATTTTAAGCCAGCAAACGTGATCAGTAAACTTAGTCTCAATCGAAACATGCCAATTATAAAGCTCTCCATTATCATTAGCGATATGTAAAGAACAGAATTTCAGATATAGCTATGCATGCAATTTTATTTCAGTAAATAATGGGAATACTAGTCTTAACAATGCTCTACGGAACTAGAGAACATTAAGGAGAATATCATAACGGCAACAGGTTCTAAACAAAGTGTCAAAATATTGAAACAGACCACCGTAACATTTACAGAACTCCTCAATTACAAATTTTCACCCCTATTTTGCAATTTATGCTCTGACCACAGCCTAAAAATCTTCTCCCATAATTCTCCCTCTCCCAGTGGTGAGGTCTTATGTAACAATATCCGGTCGCTTGGCGCTCTGTTTGTCCTACATTTTTCATCTCCTGCTCTTAATATCTGCATCCATATCATCAAACCAGCGGATAACCCTTTTCTGTTGCGCCTCATTCCCGCGCACCCTAAATCCTTCCCTCTTATCACCGCCGTAAACATCCCGTTGCCTCACGATGCGTCCTTCGTCCACAAGCGTGCGTAGATAAAGTAAATGTGTATTTAAGCTCTCAACATAAAACTCTTCTTACTTAACACAAATAATTTGTACACATGCGCATAAAAGTTCTGGCTTTATTGAGTTATATAAAGACTCTTAATTAAAGCGGTTCAATTTCATCCTCATATCGAGGCATTCGTCGCTTTTAATTTCATACCTCGTTTCTTTCGGAATAGCTTCTGGGGGTGGGAATGAAAGGTCTTTGTGGGGAGGGGGAAGGGTCAGTTGGAAGATGAAGGGGAAGACGGGGAAAAATCATGGTTTGAAGACGTGGGCGAGCGGGGAAGGGAGAGAAAGGGTGGGTAAGGGAGGGGGAGAGGGTCCTTTGTGAGCGGCCGATTTGATTAAGGAATTGCAGTGGGGTGGGGGAAGGGATCAAGAAGGGGCGGGAGGGCTGGAATTTTCGGAGGAAAATGGAGGGATCGGGGGAATAAATGGCATAAATGAAATATTTCCCGACTGTTTCAAAGGCATCAGTGGGGGATCAACGGCGGGCCAGAAATTTCCAATTGGGGGCGCTCGGATGACTGGGGGAAGGGGGCGGAGAGGTATCGTTTAGTTGGGCAGCGTTGAAGTAGGGCAATCCGGGAAAAGTATATATACTCAGGCAATAATATTTTCATGGGTGAATAAAGGTTAGCTTAATAGGTAAAACGGGTGAGGAGAGTGGGGTCGACTCGAAGGTTCCATATAGTTGCGAAAGTCCTGCATCTCCCCTCTTTTCAACATTCAGATGATCGTTGTGAGTCACCCATCTGATCGCAGTGTTCACGTTGATGAATGTACGTGAATAAAGTTCGATAAACTTTTATTTTCACCCTTAAATATCGTTGTTTTTCAGCTAAAATTGGAAGTATTTATTCGCACGAAATATACATTTTTTGGTAAATAAAGTTTTGACCCATCTTAAGAATGACGGATATTAGAAGCTGTTACATTCCGGAAACGTGGTTTTGGAAGGCGGCCATCTTGAATTTTCTGATAGTTTATGGAAATGGACACCAGTTGACGCAGTGGTTGTGTGAATTTCACATTAAAATGATGGAACGTTCGTGTTTTTCCCGCTTGTGTATAACTCAATAATTTAAGAAAAAATTGGTGACAGAACGTGGATTATAACGTGCCTTTGGAAGATACGAAACAGGAATTATGATGAACATGTAAGTTAGCGGACTTTTAAGAGAGATGATATCTCCAAGCTATAAATTGAAACATAAATCTGTATTTTTCTGAATAGTTGCGAAATCGCACTCGAAATTCACTCGCCCCGTCATAATACAATCTAAAGTAAAGAGCGTCTATTTAAGCGTCTGCTTTGCAACTTATGTAGGTGCGAATAGAATTTACTACCAAAGCTGTTCAACTTGTCAAGTGCGTCTTAGTTTTATTTTTGCGATGAATGCGTCCAGAAATGATATCACTTTAAACAAATAAAGTTATATTTTAAACTTCATTGAGAGAAACCATCGTTGTAATTGAAATGTAATGGGCAGATAATAAGCTTTAAAAAAACGATAATCCTAGAATTAAAGACCATGAATTTTCTTTTGTTAAGTATCTAATTTTAAACTGAATAATATGAATAATTTAATAAATTTTCTGTTGTGGAGGCTGAGGGAAGTACAAAATCGTCACATTTGAAGGATTCCTTAGGATTTCCCCGCATAAACTGGGACAGTATATCGGAGTTTCTGTCATTCCAAATCTCAGAAATTGGAGCCCCCTATGGTTATTGGATATCGTCTAACATGAAAATGCGACTGAGAAAAGAAGTATTTTTGGGGCTTATGTTTCTCATTAAATCGGCTTCCTTGTTTCTTAAATACATCCCATCCAACATGTTATCCTTGTCGTTTTTAAAGTTGAAAACTCTCTGTATTCTTAGAGTTTCATGAAATGTTATTCGAAACAATTTGCAACTCATCTTAGTTTGCTTGATGACAGCGCATTTTTCTCTTGTTATCTTAAATGTTGCCTTGTATTGTTTTTAGGCATGAAATTCATTATTTATGCTAAGCTCGGAATAATTAAATAATACCGGAAAAATGTAAGCGCTAAAATTCTCGCTAACGATACAACAAGTGAGATGATAAAGACTTCGGCCTAATGAAGGCTGTTCGGCATTGAGTATGCGTGCAGTAAAACCCGTTTTACGCAGTGTATGTTTGGAGCTACCTCCCCTCCCCCACTCGCAGTGTCCAACTTTTTGCTTATCTTTTGCCAGTCGGAGTTCTTGCGTTACCGGTATGTTTTTGCTTTTTTCTCGCATCTTTCTCGTGTTGCGTTCTCTAGTTTTGCTAATTTGTCGCGTATGAAATAGATCAACGTCTCCAGATGCGAAAGTTCCCTCCAATTAGCGCCGTCTGCCAATTAGTGACGTTTCATAACCGAGTCACGAGACAAACATGACCTCGGAAGCACTCAAGGGATTTCTTAAACAGACTAATCTGCGGATGAATGTAGTCCTTATATCCATGGATGCAAAACGCCGGTTACTCTGGCCTCTGGACGTCCTCTCTTCCGGTGTATACTCGAGCGAAGCATCTCGGGCCCTTTTCCTCCCTCTCACATCGCAAAGCTCACTTCCACCTTATAACCTCGGGAATTCTGTGCAGGGAATCTCTTTTTCTCAGCGGAATTCTCAATGGCCGGAGTGTAAGCGGGTAGTTTTTACTCAATTATACCCCAATAAAATCACCCATCGTCTTAAATTCGAACTCTCAAAAATGACATTGGGTGCACCTTAGAAAGAAATTATTTAGAAAGTTAGTGAAACTGCGGTTTAAACTATTTCATTGAGCTAGAAGTCTCAGGGTTAAATGAGAAGTCGAAGTAGATATTTGAGCAAAAATACTGGGAATTTTTGCTCGAATATGGTCCCCAGTGAGGCGTAGTTCCGTTACCGGATGGCGTGGGTGTGAGGTAGTGTAAAAAAAAATCGGGTCACAATATTGGTCACGTTATCGTCGCCTCCTATCTCATATTTTTTTCTCTCACTCCTCCCTAATTTATTCCTCTTCATCCGGAGGAATCAAATTTTCCTGGTCCCGTGAAACTCCCGTTTCGGAGGAGGGAACGGTGAGGTGAAGGAGGCTGTGTGGAGAGGGGAGGGGGCAGAGTAGGATGTCGAGGGAGGGAAGAAGAAAAAAAAACGCGCGGACCGTACCCTAGGCATCTCAAGCCCCTTCGCATCTTTTCTCTCCACAGCATCTCTCCAGCTCCGGGTACCTTAGCTGGGGTCGGCTGTAGCTCTTCTCCCGTAGGGGGTTGGGAGGGGCGGGAGGGAAGAAACGCTGCTAAACCACCCCGCCCACCCGCCCCCCACTCGAGGAGGCATTCCTTCCTCCGGGGCTGAATTAAGACGGTTCTCTTGGACGTCGCTCCCTATCCTACTATCCTTCTCCCTTCCTCTCTCGTCTCACTTCCTTCCTTTTTATAACGTTCGCACAATATACTCCAGCAAAAGCGACCACGCTACGTGTAACATTCACATCTATTTCAACGATCTATGATAGAAACACCTGATAATCGGTTTTCCGTACTTTAAAGTTTTATTTTATCGACTTGGGTATCGACGGGCAATCGTCATATTCAAGATCTTAGCTCTTGATAAACTCGGTGAATTCAGGCGTGACTTTGTGAAAATTTGTCATGATGTAAAGAACTCTTTATTTTTACACACTTTATTTTCAATGGTACAACTAGTTTCGACGGAAAGGCGTCATCCTCAGGTACATATTTTTCGGTTTCACATCATAGTATATACGAACATGTATACATAGCATTTATACCATTGAAAATAATGTGTGGAAAATACAAAGTGTTCTTTGCATCAATCTTATGCTCTATTGAACTCGATATTCTTAAGCTTGACTTGGTGAAATTTCATTATGGTTGAGTGACTATTATAACCTTGTAAGCTTCGCAGGAGCTTTACATATTAGTTGCCAACCTAGAGACCAAGTTGTCGAGTTGTGCAACCCTAAGGTGATATCAGATAATGACCAAGGTAGTGAAGTTTAAATTATCTGACATTTTTATTTTTAAGTGTGCAGAAATTTTAATAAAATGTACTGCTGTGTGTTTTTATTAGATATAACCTTATATGTTCCGACATACCTGTATATATACTTTTCATTTGAACTGTAGCTGACCCTTTTCATTTGAAAACTACATATAATTTTTTTTAGACCACGGATTTCAAGAGGTGCAAACTGAACGTAGATTTCTAATCACCCACAAATCCTAAACCTACCTTCCCTTGCATCCCTTCTTCCGGGAGACCTCCGGCTCCTTTAGTTAGTCTTCTCCTGTTCCTCTTATCCATTCTTCCTTCTTCCTCCGCCTTTTCCCTTGTGTTTTCACCTACCCCCCTCTTTTGCTTTAATCGATGCCCGTGGCTCATTAATAGGGGAGGCCGATCCTTTGGGGGAGGGGGTGAGAGCATATATACGCGTTTGCCGTGAAGAGCGGCTTCCTAGTGGGGTGGGAGGCGAAATTAGTAAGGGAATCTTTCGGGGAGAGGTGGAAGGGAGCGTGTTATAAGGTCCCTGGGCCTTTAAAAAAAAAAAGGCGCTGGAGCAGGATATTTTTTCATGCGTTTCGTTCCTTCGGAAGGAATTTCTTGGAGTGTGCGATTTTCGACTGCGATGTGCGATGATCGTGCAATCTTCCGCGGTGATTTCGGGTCGCCAACTTCACGGCGTAGATAAATTTTCTAGCTGCATCATGTTCGTAATGTAGTTCACATCTGTTCAAGACTTGTAATAAATTCCATTGTAATCTGTGTTAGCAGTGTGAGGGGTATAGTCCAAAGTGGGCTAAAATTAGTTATCATCTTAGGCATGCTGGAAAAATGAAAAGCTACTGGATGGCACACATAAATTCCCACCTAAGAAGCCAAAACCTTGTATCATGTATCAATCAATAACGATACTCGAATTTCCTCTCACTCCGGTTATTACACGTATTACTCTTACACTGTCTCCATCCTCGTGATTGAGTCTAACTACTTCGATTGTTAGTTATAGTGGGTATTTTCTAATTTCCATTTTTAATGCCCACTACGCATTAACTCCTATATTTTTTCGGACGTGGGACTACACGCAAGAAAAAAATTTGGAAAAAAGTAAAAAAAATGTCTGTACCATCCGAAGAGTTATTGGATGGTACAGAAATTCTCTCCATCCGGTAGGTCTTCATTTTCCTAAAATGCCTGAGATGATAACTCATTTAAGCCCACTTTGGACTAAATACCCTTTACACTGCCAAAGCAGATATCCATCCTTAGCACTGCAGTACTGTTCCGGCCTTGACCGCCTCCAGAATCCGCCAACGATGTTTCCTATTCTTTGCTCCCTTATTCCAGGTCGTGGTTCCTAGGATATCCCTTGTATCGCTCTCCACTTGGTCCGCTCATTTTTTCCAGTGTTTTCCCCATGGTCTCTTACCCTCCATTTTCCTTCTGATGCCTTTCTTCACTGTCCTATTGTCATCCATATTCCTTTCATTCCCTGCCCATTGTAGTCTCTTTGATTTTTAATAGTTGAATTGGCTTGTTTCCCCGAATAATTGTTACAGGTCATTTTTGTATCTTCGCCTCCCGTGTCCATTCTCTTCCTTTGGGCGTTTATCTTTCTTAGTACCTTTTTTAATAAATCCTTTAAGTATATATTCTGATATGTGCGTCAAGGTGTGTGTTTCTGTGACATACGTAGTAAATTTGCGAAATATGTGTTTTGTATAACTTTAAGTTTTGCTCTTGTGTGGGTCTCTTCTCTTGATTTTATTATGTATCAGTGGTTATGAGGAACATGATCAAGCTAAGGGATGAAGTTCATTTGATGCATGGCATTTCCAATGCGTAAATATAATTTTTTGCTCTACAGAAAATTTAGAAAATATTAGATTATTCACCGCGGTCCAATGCATTTTGAATTCCATGTTCCTGATTTATCGTTCGCGGAAATAAGGGTGTAGATCATGTCTAAGATAAATATTTGTCATGTTTATCGTTTATCTGCTTTTAAATTATCATTAATATCCGTTCGTCACGTATCACTGTTACACTGTCTCAATCCACGCGATTGATTCCAACGACTTAGATAGTTCATGATAATTAATTTTGCTCGTAAATGGTCGATTTTCAATCTTCACCTTACCATTTTAAGTAAAATTAAACATATTAAGCATTAACTTCACTTTGAAGATAATGACGCTGCAGAAACATTGAAATTGATAAGTTACGTATAACTTCATAAGGGTTGACAACAATATTTTTTTGTCAATCACAAACGGACGTATTTCAAAGACGGATATAATTTATTTCAGGTATCTGCGATTTTAATACGAAGTTGAGCGTTAGAGAGCCCAACCGAAATTGCTGTCAAATCGCGCAGAACTAGTGTAAAATCAATTTTAATGCGGTGAATGACGACATCATCCCTTTTTACCGTCTATCATTCATGTATCGCCAAGTTAACGATGGTCGAATTACGCCTCACTCTGATGCTCGGGCTTTGAAGGGTGAGATGTAACCAAGTGTTCAATTTTTCGGACGTGGGGCGTGGACCTCGAGGAGGGTGCGAGATGAAGAGGTCGAGGGTGATGGGAGACCGGAAAACGAATAAAGAGGGAGGAAGGAAGGAAGGAGAAGAGATTGAAGAGGAAGGGCCGAGTTGGAGTGCTTCGTGGAGATGAGGACGAGGGAGAGAGAGAAAGGGGAGGACGTATTAAGGGATGGGTTTTTAAAGGGGTTTTATTATTTCCCTTCTTCACGGCCCTCAGCTCCGCCATACCACGCCAAACCCCACCATAGCGACGGGTAAGGGAAGAAGGGAAAGTAAGAAGGGATGGCCGGCTGAAGGAGGCGCATGGGGTCCATTTTTTTATTTTATTTTTGTTTTTTTTTTTTGAAGAGGCGGGAGATGAGTTAGTGCCGACGCGGTTATACGGAGCACGGGGGAAGAAGTAATGGCCGTTCCTAGAATTTTTGAAACCACACGAACCAACTTCCTCCGTCCGTTCATCCTTTAGAAAATAAAAGTTGTAAAAAAATCCTTTTCCTGTCCGAAAAATAAGGTTGTGTTCTTTTTTTCTCTTTTCGGGGGCGTTCGGAAGTTCCTCGCGCAACTTGGCCGCTCGAATCGTGAATTACTCCAGGGTGGCGACCCTTTCTTTAAACCCTTGAAAACCGAGAAATGTGCTTGAAATAACGGTCCTCTTGAAAATTCCCGGATAGCTCCTTTGTATTGACGTAATTTGAGACTTTCACCCTGATTTTTGTGGATTTTATCATGCTACAGAATATTGCTTAGGGTGGTTTTGTAAAGTAAAGGCCTGGGTACTCGACATCTTAACCTGTACGTTTTCATGTACAAGTTCATATACGAATGCATGAACCAAATAGAGCTGGTAGTATTTTCTTGTTCACGCATTCATGCATTCATACAAGTTGGTGTGGCTACACAGTGAATTTTCACGTTCCTTCACGCGTTCGTTCATTCGCACATAAACTCGTACGGTTTACTGTATCGTGAAACCAGGCCTTAACGTATTTGCCCATGTATAAATATTGCTTTCAAGTAAGCTATGAAATCGTTTCAGTGGCTGAAATTTGATAGCATGTGATTCCAACGTATTGATTTCTTATCACGTTTCGATTTTAATTACCGTCCATACTGCTACACGTTAGTTTTCATTTCTTCCGACGGCATTCATTTGAGTACACTAGCACGAAGTCAAGTCTAATGTATTATAAAGTTAGCTTTCCGTTTTCCGAGTCCGAGATGTACACATTGCTTCTCTTGATTTAATTCCTCCATAAGTTTTGCTTTAAACTACATATATAATTTTATGCTCATATTAATAATGATAATTAATGAAATTTAAGGTGGTAAAATAAAGGTAAAAGTAATGTAAGTGATACCAGCACCAAGTATCTCAATGAAATAACCTCCTTGAGAAGCGTGAAATAACTCCTGGAAAACGTGGGGTAATCATAAAAATGAAAATAAATTTTAAAATATAAATCCAGTGGCCATCCTGATTACGCTTCCTCCGCCACTGGCTATTCGGTTTTGTTCGGGTTCCAATGGAGTTTATGAATAGGATGGAACGAGCCATTCGTTAAGGTGCGCGCGGAGGTCGGCCCAAGGCGCTAATAGCCATAAGTCGCGTCAGCGACCCCGTTCCTTGCAGATTTGTTGCACGAGATGAGATGGGCAGGGATCTTCTCTTCCCTTAAAAGGATGGAGGAAGTAATTGAGGTTTCCTTGAAGGAGTCAAGGCTCACATTTTGCGACGTACCGGATAATGAACTCCCGGATGGAAAGGCGAGTTATTTAATGAGCAGTATGAGAGAGCGTTTCTTTCTTGGGCAAAATTAGTAATGAGGTTTCACGTGCATGCCTTAATATTTTTTTTCGCTCCGTGCGTTCAAGCTTTCCTTCGCTTCGATTTTTTTAAACGTTACTCGGTCACGTACAGAGGCTAGAATGCATTATGTCGTGGGAGGTCGTGCATTAGAATGACCGTGGCAGGAAAAATGGAACTAATGCATTAATTGGTAATGTAAGTGGCGTTCTATGGCGAGCAATTAATTTTTGATAACGAAATAATGAATATGCTGGCTAGTGTGGAGTGCCTGTATTCACTCGCGTCGTTTTATTCTGTTGTGACGTGTTCACACGTTCAACAGTGGCGATATTTCTGTATAATGCATTAATGATTAATTATAATTATAATAATGACGAGGAAGGAAATATTAATTTTTTTCGTAATTAAAAGGATTAATTAATTTTATCCTCTGCTGAGCGACGCCTCGAAATAATTTTTTATCGCTCGCAGAATTTTCCGGGTATTCATTTTGTCGTTAGTCAAAGTTAAATTTTGAGTGTGAGCCTTAAACGTCAAGAATTTCGCGCGTAAATCCTTGGATCTTTTTTTTGTGCTGTGGTGCTCATCGTGTTCAGCCCCGGGGAGCTAATACATTGCTGGATCGGTACGGTGGCGATGTGGCAACCTTCTCGGGAGTGTCATCGCACCCGTGCAACTTCGCCGTACGCACCTATGCCAGGCGGACACTTTGCGACACACAAGTTGAGTGGAGGAGTACAGGAGAACCCGGAGGACAGACTCTCGGGAAGTGGATCACTTAAGACGGGAGGGAAATGATATCGTAATTGAATGGTGGGGACGGAGGATAACTAATTACGTCCTCGCCCCCGATACGAAAAATGATGAGGAAAGGAAATAAAAAAAGAAGAGCGCGGTGGAAGAGTGCTTGCCGGTTCGAAGGAAAATTAAGTTTCTCGAAGAAGTGGAATTTTCGAACGCCATCGTGTGGGGCCCCGATTCGCTTTTTCTTTAATTCTTTTTACTTTTGTTTTTCCTCAGCTTTTTCCTTCCCCTTCTCCACTCCCTCTCCCCCCCCCCCCCCTAGGCGCTCCTCTCGTGAGAGCGAGGTCGGCATACGGCGTAGAGCGGAGTGGAGCTTTTTTTTAATTACGCGCGGTCCACGTTCTTCAATTTTTTCTCCATTTTCATTTTTCACTCTTAATCCTTCCGGTAATATTTATTCCTTCACCGTCCTCGTCATTATGTCACTTAAAAGTCCGCTTTTATAATGTATAGTTAAATTTAACCGCTGGATGTGGCAACTTTCACGTTAACCCGATTTAAGCGTTTACGTAAAGAAAGTTTTGTGGTCCCTACCGGCTGCAGGGTGAAGTCTTCGTCTACCAACTCTGAAAGGTCGCTAGTTCTAGTTCCATAAATGTAGATTTTTCATCGCATCATCATTGATCATCATTGTTTATGTCTATCTTAAGTCACTCCGTAACAGCACAATGAGTAAAAATCTAAGGGGTCGTTTAAGGTTTAATTGAAATTTATTGAGAGGGCGAGCTTAGTTAATTATGTTGATCTGAGCATTGGTTGCAAATTTGCGTTTACTCAACGGATACCACGCCTAAGAAATATTTAAATTTGTTTTTTTGATCGAGTCGGAATGTGATTTGTTGGTTATTTTTATGGACGACCTTCAATAGAGTCCATTTTTCCCATGAAGCTTTTTTGGCTGGGTAATGGTGGAAGTAAAAGCTCAAAAGATTTCGTACTGTCTACTAATTTTTTATTTCACCTCTTGCTACACGTGTTTCGACTGACTAGCAGTCATCCTCAGGCAAGACTAAAGGATGAAAGGATGAGGATGACTGCTAGTCAGCCGAAACACGTGTAGCAAGAGGGGAAATAAAAATTAGTAGACAGTACGAAATCTTTTGAGCTTTTACTCATCATGCTGTTCTACGATATCTCGCCTGAGAAAGTGGAGTTTAATGGTGGAAGGATCGTTCTGGAAAGGCAGATAGTTGAATGGGAACCTCGTGTCGTGATTAACCTTCTCCTTGGGACAGGTGCCAAAGATCCTCAATGTGACGTCCCATCCGAAGGACGATGTGCGTGCTGCATGTTAAATGCTCTCCACATGACTTCCAGGTAGGGGTCGGGGTTCCTATGCCGGGATTCGAACCCGTGCTTTTAAGGGGACGCAGTTACTCCGTATTGCAAGCTCTTCTGCGTTCCCTTCTCATCCTGCCAGTTGTTCTTGCGTCAACGTAAAATTTTGGTTACTGCAAGGAAATGAGTGAAATTAGGGGGCTATCTTTTTGAAAATGTTCTTTTTGCAATAATGATCTGAGGCTTATCCAACTACTATAGCATTTGCCTTTTTTGCATGAAGTAGAATGCCGATCCAAGGGACGGCTTTTTTTTACAGGTCATCCCCCAGGAGTTAGTTGAGTCTGTAGTTGAAATGCCAACTGCCAAAGCCTCCTCACCAACCCATTCTTTGCCCAAACGATATCGCATAGCAACGGAGGAAGGGTTTTCCGTCTATGAAAGGCGAGAGAGGAGGAGAGGGAAAAATATCTTGCGGCTGAGGAGGAAGGAAGGAAAGGTATGGGAGAGAAACGACGTCAGGAAATTTTAGGGCTCCGCCGTGAAATTAGCTGCTCCGAGACACTTGCTTAGCCAGCCCCGGAGGCAGGGGGCGCGCGCTACATATACCCTGCTCAACTCCTCCGGAGTGTATGTGTAAAGGGGGAGGAAGGTGGTGGAGGACAGAATCGGGGGGATGGGTCCATATATACATGCGACGCACACGACGCATTCGCGTGGGCGAAGGAACAGGTAGCAGAGAAGGACACCGGGAGGAGGTTGGGGAGAGGAGTTTGAGGGGTCCAGGTAGTTAGGCGAGGTAGTTCGGGGAACAGTTCCGGACGGCGGTGGAAGTTCCCGGCGTTGTATGTGTCGGCGAGCAAGCGATGCGTGAGTCGGTGGAGGAGGGAAGTCTGGAGGAGAGCTTAACACACAAATACACGGGGTCCTTCTCCCTCGGCAAGTGACACGGTGGAGTTTCACATGGAGAGGAAGGAGTGGTTTTCCGTCGGGTGCAGGGAGGGAGGGAAGAGGAGAGAGGGAGTGCGTGGATGGTTTGTGTTGGTGGGTGGTTTTTGGACGTAGGTATGGGTTGCCAGCACTTCCGAATTCATCGTCGGGAGACTCCCGGAATTAAGCATCATCATTTGCAGTCATTAGTCCTTATTTAGGTTTTTTGCCACTCTCCACTTCACTCTCATATCCGTTAACCGTTCAGTTCCTTACTGAGTAATGTACAAGACAAAATTTGTGACTTCCACAATTAATTTAAAACTTACGACCGGTTTCGGCTTTCAAGCCATCTTCAGGGCTTCACCTGAAGATGGCTTGACATTCGAAACCGGTCGTAGGTTTTAAATTAATTGTGGAAGTCACAAATATTATCTTGTTCATTATGACGTCCTTCCACCAAGTGAAAGCTTCTCGTTTCGATATTATTCCTTATTGAGTCTTGAGTTTTAAGTTCTTCCTTAGTTCCCTATGCGTTTCTGTCTTGGTTTTCCTCGGTAATTCTCTTTTTTAATGTACCCCTCCATCATTGCGATCAGTTGAGTTTTTTGTGTATAAAAATGTGTCCAAATAGTTTTTCTCTGCTTCTCCCTAGAGAACATAAAAAATATTTTCCCTCATACTCTTCCTGGGATTTTAATTGGTACTTCTCGTCGTCGATAATGTTTTTATCCTCCCCCGTCCTGGATAGTGGCGTTTCCCTCCCTCTTAATGTTTACTCTATGATTATCGAATTACATTGTCTTCACTATCGGGATGAAGAAGGGTAGATCTTATGCAGAGGCGAAAAAGGACATACTAGTGGGAGATTGGCCCCTGAACGTGTAGAAGACCGGGAGGAGTTTCTCCGACTTTCAATAAATCCTCCCTTTACCAGTAGAATACCTTTTAATAATAATCGTACTGCTAATTAATGCCGTTCATCTGTTATTTGCTATCAATGTTAGCAATATTGCACATGCATGTTATCGTGAACGTGGTTTAAATGCGTTCTCTATTTTAAGTCGTTATAACCTGTAATTTAGATGATAGAATAAACTTAATGGTTGAAGGCTTAACTTTGTGGAATGTATCTACTGACATCACTAGAAAGAGAGAACTCTTAGTATTTTCCACACTTAAGACTTTAATTTCCGACCCAGGTTTCGACTGCCTTGCAATCATTTTCACCTTGGAAACCTTGAAAATGATTGCAAGGCAGTCGAAACCTGGGTCGGAAATTAAAGTCTTAAGTGTGGAAAATACTAAGAGTTCTCTCTTTCTAGTGATGTCAGTAGATGATAGAAGTTGAATTTGTAAGGAAACTGTTCTACCTGGTGAATACATATACTAACACTGTATTAAGAGGTTTTTACATTTTACAAGAGGAAGTACATTTTGCTGCGTGCTTGGCGGAGAAATATTGCAGATGATATTTTGTTCATGGAATTTAGTGTGCATAACTGCTAACATTGAACACTTATGGATGTTGGCGCATTTATATACCTAATTAAAGCTGGATATGTATTTTTCCTGGCTGTTGTAAATATGTTTCTTAAAATCGCGGTAGTTTTCAGAGTAACTGTATGGAAGCTGTTCATAATTTTATGAAACGCTCCAAAATTCATCGTATTAAATTTTATCACGACTTGGTGTTGACGGGTTGCCCCATCTGGTTGCTGATAATGACGCCAAGCGTCGGAACCTGGTCGTGATTGGATCTCATGGGTGAAATTTTAGTTTTCAACTTTTAGTGTAATTCAATCATGTTATTTTTCATAGTCAATGTCCGCGAATTTTCCACTCGGGAAACTCTTGGTATCACCTCTTCATTTGTTGGCAACCTTTGGCGTACGAGGAATGGGCGGAAGTAATCGTGAGGGTTGGTTTCATGGTTTTCGGTGGGCGAGGAGGGGGAGGGGGCGTGGCCGAGGAGGAGTTCTCGGTCGTCTCACCCTTCTCACACGCCTTCTCCTCCTTCCCCATGTACCCTGGACCCCTTTTCTCGCTTACGCACGCCCCGCCAGGGTGGTGGGGTGTGTGTAGGTGATACAAGCACCGCAGGAAATGGGTGATATATTGTTCCTGTCCCCTAGCTTTGCTCACGTGCGTTTTAAAAAGTTCCGTTTCACTTTTTTTTCCTCTCTCCCTCCCTCCCCACCCTTCCCACGTGGCGAGGGTCGTTAGGTGGCGTTGTAATCGTTTCAGTCGCCACTCGGGTTTGGCGTTTTTTTTTAAAGGTACCCTTTAAAAAGGGATATTTTTTTCGGTTCGTGTCGGGCCGCTTCCGGATGTTGTATCCTCGAATGTGATTTGTTCTCGCCCTAGAGGTTATGCGCGTGGAAGGAAGGCTCGTAGTCGTTGCCGGGGGAAGTCGGTCACTTCATGATTTTGGTGTTTTTCGTGAGTGAGGGATGCACGTGTGAGTGGCTAAACGTGTGGATATGGTCCTCAAAGTGGCGTTTTGAAATACATCATTTTTTTATTCCCTGGAAAACTGGTCCATGTTGTTTCCAAGTATCTCGCTTTTGCTCGTTATCTTCTGACGGTTTTCGAAATTCAGCGGTATTCTTATCTAAGTGTTACATATCTGGCTGTATTTAAAATGCTTCATTTCGAAGTATGAAGGATCATGTAGGACAGTTCAACTTCGGTTTATTTATTTTGAAAATAACGTTCTCTCGCTAAGAATATCACTCCCTTCTAATTTGTTATCAATAAAAAATTACAAAGTTTGCAAAGTTCAAATTTTTATACCAACGTGTTATTGATCCTATGGTATAGAGATAAATTATTATTTCAGCCAGATTTGGTTAATTTTTGGCCTTATTTTTTCTTATATACCCTGATGACTCATTTCCTCTTAATTTATTGCTTTCATGCTCTCGGTTTAATCTCCTAGCCCTTCTCTATAGATGAAAAATATAATGTATTTACGAATAATCGAGCGCTGCATAAAGATGCATGATAGTGCGGTTTCAATAAGCTGTGTTTATGAACATCAATATGAGGTAACTTACTTAGCTCCACAGAGCAGCTATATCCTTGCAATCATTAGCTTCCCAGTGGCCCCATCCTATTTTTGATGTGCACAAGATTTAAATCGCTCGAATTTACATATTTTAGGTTGCCTAACAACTTTATTTTGCAATTTGAGCACATTCACCTTGGACAAATTATCGTGGTCTCTGTGAGAGGTGTAGATTCGTTCTGGCGGACACATCCAATATTGTAAAAAAAAAGTCGTGACATTGCTTTTATACCCTGCTCTGCGCTTCTAAAATTCAGTCCTTGTACGGTGCCAGAATTTTTGGCTTGTATTTTATATATTTTAGCGTGTGTCGCTGAACTATCGACTTAATCGTCCGGGCCGAGGGTTAGTGGAAGGATGTGCGTAAATATAGAGGACGAGAACTCACGGGATTGAACGGTGGTGCTCTTGTATCGTTATTGCGTCCGCGGAGAATCGCCGGAGGTCGCCAGTTGAAGTAGAGAGGGCACTTTCAATCCCTTACGCGCTCGTGTTGCTTTGAAAGGTATGTGGATGTAAAAATATCTGTGCTAATTAGTAACGGTTCGAATCGTGGAAATTTTGGATCCAAGCCTCGAAACTTTTTGGGTACCTCTCCTCGTGTGCTTTCGTTTTTGTGTGTTTTATATTCCGAGTGCCCGCCCGATGCCGTCATATTTTCGTTGCGTCCGAAAACGTTGGAAAATGTCCGTGCTGCTCAAGAGATCTGCGGTCGAAACGGTCACTTCTTTGGACCGTCGCCGTAAAATTTTCGGGCAGTTTTATTTCTCTCCCTTTCATTTTTTTTTCGATAGCCTTCGGTGCTGGTTCTCGATGTCGTCGTAATTCTGTTGCGTGCCGAATTGATGATCTTTTTGTTTGTCGTTTCTCTTTTTTTTATATTTATATGCGACGATGACATTATTCTCGCGAACAACGTCCGTCGTGGGTATCGTATTATATGACCCCAAAGAAGTTTTTGTTGTTGTCGTGGCCGTGATCGCTGGAAATTTTTTATGCCGTGCCTTTCCATCCTGTGGGTGCAATTCGTATTCCGGTTTCCGTTTTGACGTCCCGTTTTCATTATTTTCACCCTCCCCCTCCCCACCCTAAACCCTTCCTCCATTCTCCCCGCCCCCGCCTCCTCCGTCGACTCTCTCAGAATTTTATTTCCGAGGGAGTAAATAGGTGCGGACGCAGAGAACGTATTCCGGGCACCGGAAATTTTTCAATAAAAAATCAAGGATAGCATTCTCCTTCCCTATTTATTATTTTTTCCCTCTTTTTCGTGAGAAAAAAATATTAATTCCGCGATGAAAGCCGGGTGCAATATTGCACTGCGGCATTCCTCTCCGACCAGGGTCATTCCGTTCGGCGGTGACGGTTTTTTTTTCTCTTGAAGAGGAATTATTCAGGAAGGCCAGTATGGGTGGGTGCACGAATAAAAAAAGGGGGTCATGCACGTTGGAAATTTTTTTGTTTGTTTAAAATAATGATGCAGAGGAGAGGTTGAAAGCCACCGTGTGCTTCAGCTCTCCCTCGCGATAAGCTTCTGTTCCGCGGTGGTCAGTACGAGAGGGAATTCCACCTCCCGTGTCATTCCTTTTCTTTCTCCCGACCATGTCGCGTGTTCCGCCCAACTTTTCCCTCCTTTTTAATGTCCTTGTCTTATGCGTTTAGTAATAGAAGGAAGCTGATGACGGGTCGACAATCGGAAGGTGACAAGAGCTCTCCATGCAGTGAACGCGGGTTCGAACCCCGAAGGAGGTAGAAAACGTTCAAATATAATGCGAACCTTACTTGGGTGCTTTGAAGAGAGCACTTTAAGTGGAGACATCAAAACCTGGCCTCCTAGCTGTCTCCGGTAAGGCACGCTTGTACCAGTCCCTTCAACTTTGCAACTCTTCCACTCCATCTTCAACCTTCCATCTCGGTCTAAAAGGCCAATTCTTGAGAAACAGGCTAAAATTACACTGATTCCACTTCCGAAAAAAAATTAACATAACTTTGTGGAACATTTTAATAATACGTTCATTATTCCACAATTTTTAGAAAAATAAACTTTTGCATAGCTTTTTCATGAGCTTCAGGCACCCTCAAGGGTCATAGACCTGAGGGGAGGATGTCTTCTGCGAATTGAATACATTTCCGACCGATAAAAAATAAACCTTGTTAATCATACGTATATCTTATAATATATTAGCACTTCTTTCGTACAAAAAGCAATAACAAATCAACTACAAATTTTCTCAGCGAGTTTACATTGCAAATACATAGAGCGATGTAATCTATACATCAATCATCGAGTTAATACTAAAAGTAATATTGCCGGGGATTAAAGATGAGTGGAATATAAGGAGAATTAATTCGTCATACGAAGAATGAATAGGTAGGGAAGGCCGCGGTTCTATTCCATATGGTGCGGGAAGATTTAATATTTTTCTCTCCTCTCTCCCTTTTGAAAAACCTTCTACCTCGAATCTTACGTCTTCCCTCCCGATTATAAGTGCCGATTAATGTTGAACAAACTTCGATTACTCAGACGTGTACCTCCTATGTATGGTTGCAAAATCCACAACGGTTTTATGACACAGTATATTGCCAACAGGACGCATTTAATTCGGCAAATTTTAAAGAGATCTGTATTAGCCAAATTACTGCCTCAAGGCATTCGTCCTCGAGTGTGCATGAGTGCAAAATTCTACATAAGAAAAGGCCATTTGCTTTGACCGGGACTCGAACCCACACCGAGGGATCCGGATTCCAGTACCGGTCACAGCAATTGATTTTCCGCGGTGGAATTTCCCTCGCATTTAATTCCTACTAGACAGCTGTATACTCTACGCTACGCCCAAAGGTGGCCGAGGCGAAGTAGTTAATCTAAGATGGGGTAGTGTGGAAGAAATTATGAAAACAGAGACAGCTCTCTAGAAGACTAAACAGACAAACTTGTACGTTTGACTGTCTATAACGCAAGGGAATGGTTATGCATTCATATTATTGAAATAATTGACCGGAGAAAAGTATTCCTGTAGAATATTATTTTTCCCAGAAATATGCCTTAAGCTCTAAAAACAGTTTGTCGATTCCAGGAATACCCACATTATTGATCAACCCCCTGTTGTAAATGACGGTCCCCCGCCAGAGGGCCTCACGTAAGGGGAATAGTGCGTTAGAGAGGAGCTTGCATCAATTTCCATGCGCTCTTCCCACGCAATCTGGGGACAGGATGGGATGCCTTCGTGTGCTCCGTGTACTCGTTTCGAGAATTTTCCGGGAAAAAAATAATGAAAGCCCATCTCTCAATCAATGCTACAGCATCGAGTACGCGGAAAAAAATGTCGAGACGGGCGCGAGACAGCAGGATGGAATTTTGGGACGGGACGGGAGGCTAATGAAGGTGAACGCAGCGGGTAAAAAGGATGAAAAAAGAATTGCCACCGAAGTTTCCCTACGCGCTCCCCAATTGCATGTTCCGTAAATCTGGGGCGTGTTGAGTTTTCTCATTTTATATCTCGATGTACGAGTCGATGTTTCAAATTAAAGTCCCTCTCACTCTATCTCGTCGTATCGTTTAGCAGACTAACTAACTGTTGCATATTAATTGGATTGGGCCCGGATCATCCTTGGAAAGTTTCCATCGTTTAATTTTTCCTCTTGAGCCCGGCCAATTAGGCTGATTATCTTGCGTCTGGACTAGTGTAGGCCTTCCTAGTGTATCTAAGTTCAAATCTATATTTTTCCGCGGCTGTTATTTTTTTCAGAACGCTAAAAATAATTCGCTCGCAACAATCGATTGTGTAGGGGCAGCTCGTTTGAAACTCATCCTTGAGGCTATTCCCGTATTTTTTCTGCAGTCGTTTGAGCAAGAACATAGATAAATATTAACTGAGGGTTTACAAACATTGCATTTAACAAATGATATGGTACGAAGTCACTCGCACGGGTGCAAATACACCAGGGTTGAAATTCGCTATGAAGAAATCATTTGCCTTGACCGGGATTCGAACCCGGATCTCCCAATTGCCGGTCAAGTGTGTTAGCCAGTTACACCACCACTATCACCACTACTACCACTATCGGGCCCGTGATTGTGAGCCAGTTACACCACCAACACACCTGACCGGCAATTGGGAGATCCGGGTTCGAATCCCGGTCAAGTCAAATGATTTTTTCATAGCGAATTTCAACCCTGGTGTATTAACTGAGGGCTTAAATTCGTGCGTGAAAATGAAGGAAGTGGATTATATTTCGTACTGTTTGCTAGTTTTCCTGTTTTTGAAAGAATAGATCGTACCAAGGCTCGATTTTCAAATTAACGTTAAACGTTTAGTGATTAGCCTATATGTTAACTTGATGTTGACTGAATGTAGAGTTTTACGTTACGAGTGCTTAGTACATCAGACTATCGGGCCCGTGATTGTGAGTGTTTTCGGTTGGAGAGAGTATTTGCTTCGGTTTAATACAAATGTAATCAGAGGTCATGAAATCTGGGTCCTAATGGCACTCACGTAACGTCTAGTTTCGACGTTTTAAATCGAAGTGTTTTTCTTGTTGAAATTGTTCTCTTAGAATTGATAAATAGATAAATAAATTGATAATTCGTGAAATAAATCTCGTGGAGTTAGCAACTGCTGTATCTTTCTTTATTAATCTGTGGTAGTTACTCGACAGTAGTTAGTAGTAGCTCGCTAATTTCTGGATCATACCAGTACTTACGCGCATTTTTTGCACGGTGCCTTGCCTCATTGACTTGAGTTGCAGGGAAGCTTGTGTCCTCCAACGTCCTAGACAATGTCAGCCCTTATTTTGAGCAAAATGGCTTGAAAGGAGAATGTTACTCGAGATGGCATCTTGGATTTGGGCGAGATACCCGAAAAGGCAGGTCAGGCTAGCGGGACGAAGGTCGCTCCCTCTCCTATTTCTTCGCGTATCATTCCGGATCAGTCTTACAAAATCTCTTCCAAAGATAAGCGGAGGCTGTGCAGATACCGTCATACCAGAACCTTCTGCTGTTCCGCGAACTCAAGCGACCTCATTCCGTGCCCCATGAAGTATCTCGATAAATAAGAGGAACTTCATAATATTTATCTTTCCTATGTATTATCGTTGATTTTTCATCGTGTACTGGACTAGTTGCAAAGTATCGCGCTGGTTTTCTGACGGTAAAAATTAAATCCAATGAGATTTAGATATATACGTAAATCTAAAAAGACATCACTCCACATTCTAAAAGATAATTGTTCTTCGTTGGGCAAGAAGTGACCCTTATAATTAACATTGTTGTTTAAAAATTAGTTTTTTGAGTCCTGTCTCCACTGAATTGACACTTTTATCTAAAAATGAAATTAAGGAAATAATTTATAGGAGTGGACAAATGTCTTATCTTTTTAGTCGAACGGCAATCTTTGGACAGTCACTTGTGGTTAAAAATGTGCGGAATCCTGGAGAGCATTTGAATCGATGCATACAAGCGGCATCACCAATGTGACTGCACCAGAATACTCTCTCTTTTTTTAAGTCATTGTAAGTCGGCACAGGCATTTTTTGTGATGCGAAAATCACTCATCTCTACTGGGCCATAGTTTTTCATCTCACCGTTACACTCTCAGACATATTCTTAAGGAAATCTCTGTGGTGATGAGTGAATAAATAGTTGTAAATAGTATTGACTTAGTCCTCAGAATCAGACAAGGACCTACAAACATCATCTTGATAGAAAGAGCCTTTCTTTACTTTTCGACTGCGGTTCCGTTGAGCACCGTTATCTCGCGGGTAACAGTTCCGAAATAGGATTGTTTGCAGTGATGATGGATCGTTTTCCGCTGATGCCTGTAACAACCGCTAAAATTTGATAAGAAAGTCGCTGAAATTCCAATCAGTCACCGTGAACGCCATGTTTGTTCAAAATATTTGTTCCGAGATTATCTCATATCTGCTATTTTCGGGTGTTTCAAGCTTGCGATCCTCCGTCAAATGAATTATCAGTGATACATAAATTAAAAGGAAGAGAGGAATATGTCTGGTCACTGTAAGAGATAATTTTTATTATTTTTAGGAATTTTCAGCATCCAAAGACCCACCTGCGCTTTGCGTTGAGATACCCCGGGCAATAATATATAGCTACGGGACGTGTATCTCCTCCCCTCCTCTCTTATCAGCTCCGTATGGTGAACGATACAAGCATGAAAACGGATGATAGGAGACTGGAAGTATTGTCATGTTACATGGAAAAGAGTGGATGTAACTATCTGTCCAAAGAGAGGAAGGCAGTTCGAAAGGATGCAACTACGAAAGCCAGAAATTTTATATTTTTGCGAATGTTATGGAATTTGAAGAAAGTGCAATGGAAGAGAAATAAGTGGCGTAGAGACATTGTATATTCATTGCCGTGATAAAGCTTGTAATTCAAGCGGGTAAGTTGAAGGAGAGGATAGATATTGTCGGGTATATTTGGAGGTAGAAATTAAGCGGCTTAATTTAAGCCAAAGTGATTGATAAAACTAGCTTATGTGACTATGTAAAAAGAGTCCTAAATGAATATAATGTTGGGCTTGTAAGCCGAGTCGGTAATTCACTGTCCTTTTTCCCCAAGTGTTTGCGTTTTGCATTCCAATCCTGCCTCTGGCATGGATTTTTATCATTCCGAAAGAGATCAAATGGAAACTGATGACCTTAGCAAAAAGTGATGAGGCGTAAATGGAGTAAGTGTTGTGCAAATGGCAGTGCGAATGTGTGCATTGATTGGCAGCAGCACCTCGTGACCTATGGTGAGAAAGATGAAAGGTTTTTTTTTAGCCGTGCGAGTCGGGTGGAAGTTAGAGCGCCGTTCACAGAGAGATACTCCAAGGGTCTTTTCTCGGCCGCCGCCGCTTTGTCCGAAGTGGAGGGAGAGAGGGATGAATGCCTTTTTAAATGCCCGTGGCGGCGGCGGCGCGGTGGGCCTTTTGTGACGGAGCGCGTGGACGACCACTGTGGTTTTTTCTTCGCCTCCTTCCTCTTTGGAGGATCATGGCTAGTCATTGAGTTTGTGAGTGGAGAGAACGGTGTATGGAGACTGGCCGCCCTCAAGACAATCCTCAGCGGCGACGGTGGTCGCGTGGGGGCGATTCCATCGGATGATACTGTCGTGGCGGAGTTGATGATGTGTCTCGGGAGCTAGTCTCGAATAAGATTCCGCCTCTCCATCCCTTTTAATCCTTTCAGTGACCTTCTTTCCAGTCATCTCTCCTTTGCATTCTTATTTCGTACTGGGGATAGATATACCAGGCCCTCACCTCGAGTCGGTGATCTGTCAATGCTTGACAACAGTAACCTCGAAACCGTCGTCTGGGTGGTGGTTTGTTTTCTCCGGACTTTCACAATTCTGAGGAATCAGTGCAAATCTACCATGGTAGCATTCTACGCTAGAGCAAGCTACAGCCGACATGGCGGCAGGATTTTCCAGTCCTAATGTACTTACATTTCTGTCCTTCCGCTTCACATGGTCTTAGGTGCCGATCATTGCAGGACTGTCTTGAATTATGTAATGATGACGAATGCACAGAACAGGTTTCAAATTTGTAGCGAGTAGCCCAAGCATTTCCAAGACTGGGGTACTATTATTATCATGAAAATGAGCCGTGGAAAGATACTGTACTAATGAGCTATATAGTCCACAAGTTAGTTGGGCAAAAGAACATTACTATTTTAGTCCGAAAGAGTAGCATGAAAGTCATTTCAAGTTTTCTCATAAACATATCAGAGCAATATTCTGAGATGAAATTACTTTGCGTTGTCTATCGTAAAAAAGAACATGGAAAATATATTAAATTTGTTCTTTTTTGTCTATTTTTATCGTGTAATTAGATTAAAGCATTGTTACTCAACGTCATCCTAGTGGTAATAATATGTAACTTGGATAGGATTATATATTTTTGTAATCGTATTATACTTCTTAGAATTACTAAATATATTTTCTTCTCTTCCAGGTATGTTTTAACTGCAAATTATTCATCCGGTGGCTGCCTTTGTGTCCTTGCCTGCTGAGTGCCCGGCTATGGTATACTTATGGTGTATTTAAGATTGAAATTATTATTTGCTCCTGCTGGAGAAGAACGCAATACTAATTTTTTAAATCAACGTAGTACTAGAGCAATGTTTCTTCTTAATCAAGTCAGGAATCACGATTCGTTCGCATATTTAGCGTAATAACTCGATTGTCACTTTTTGTAGTCATTCAGGTAAAGTACTCTTGGAGTGCAAAGACTAACCTTGAGGAAATAGGTGCTAACGTGTGCGTCTGCGTGAGAGCTGGAACCACCCTTCACATAAAGTTTCACTATTATTTATGTAGTTCCTAGAATTTTCTTAGCGTATAGCTTAAAACATGTTTGGTGCAAATTTATACACTGGCCTAAACACTTGAGGTTGCTTTCTGGATATTGTAGATTAGAGGTTCTCAACCTGCGGGGAGTTTCCCCCCTGAAGGGATTTTTGGGGGAATAGAGAGAGAACAGTACAACTATTCAGCAAAAGATGGAATTCTTTAGGTTAAGGTAGTTTGTTCGAGAAAGTTCCCTAGTCATAATAGGGTACATATTCGAACTATACGTTTTAATTTCACCAACAGGAGGAAGCATGAAGTAAATTTTGCATTATTGATGGTGCAACAATATACTTTGATTTGACTTATTTTCTCCGCGCGACACGTTTAAAACTCCTTCACGACGGAAAGTGTTTTACGATCTTGAAAAAATTACTGCGGTAACTATATGATTTATTTTCAAAAATAGTTGAGAAAGCATACAAACTACACACTTAATTTTTTGAAGATATCAAGGTGTGAGAAATTCCTCATTTTTCAAATAAGGTCTCTCTGGAATGTATATGCGTACCATTTCCCACGTATAAGCGTAGGTATTTTCGTCAAAAATCTCGGGTAATTATGTGTCTAGGGGCGGATATTTTGGCATCTTTGAAAGGGTGAGATATTTTTCTTTAAAATGAGACGAAATTCATTGATTTATTGGTGGAATTATGTTACTCAAACTACATTAAGTCAAGTCGGCGAATTATATTCCTTTTTGATATATTCTTTAGGCTAAGGTAGATTGAGCGAGACTCTTCATTAGTCGTAATAGAGTACATATTATACGTTTTAATTTCAGCAGCTGGAGGAAGCATGAATTAAATGTTGAATTATTAGTGGTGCAACAATATACTTTTATAAGTATAAAATTATTTTTTTGACGAGATCTTGGTTTTAGAAATTCTTCTTTTTTCAAATAAGGCCTCTACGGTGTGCATACGCGCACCATTGCCCACGTATAAGGGCAGGTATTTTCGTCAAAAATCTCGGAAAGTAAATATCTGAGTAAACTCTGCGGCGTCCAACAAACTTGAATGAACGCCTCAGATTAAAATGAATTTTCAATCATGGGCGTATTATTTGTGATGCGTCATTGGAGTTAGGCTATCTTGAGAAGTGGGAATGGTGTTCTAAACTATGGTTTAAAGGGTGAATTTGGCGAAAAAGGTTGAGGACGACTGGTATGGATGTAGGTAAGTGTTGCTCCACTCTCCCTTTCCCTTCCTTTCATTCAGTCTCTCACTTTCCCCGAAAATTCACTCCCCGTCCGGCCGCTTAGCCGCCCCCCTCGTGTCCCATTAGTTCTTATGCGTACCCGTGTCCCTTAAAGCCTCGCCTCGCCTCCGAGAAAAAGTAATGGACTCGCCCTCTTCCTCCTCCGGTTCGGTCTCGCTCCCACAACCGCCACACGAAAGAGTAGCATCCTCCCAACTCCAATCCCCACCCTTTCCGTCCCCCCCAATCTCTCCTTCCCCCCCCCCCCCAATCCCTCCTTCCCCCGCAGAAACGTTAATAGAGCCGTACAAGGGCCCCACCAAACTTTTGAGAGTATACGCCGCCTCCTCATCCTCGCACCCTTCACCCGCCTCCGCCGCGCGTTATGGGGTTGGCCACCGCCACATTATTTTCGGTCTGCGCAACGCCGCACCCGGACCAGATGGTCCTGGCAGCTTCCTTTCACGTGCCTTGCGGTAATTCTGGTGCTCTTGGGTCCTCCCGTATGAGAAAGTCCATGCCCCCATCTCTTTCTCCCCGTCTCGAAGTAGGTATGGATTCTTCTACATTGCTGTCGCTTTATCCGGAATTATATACCCTTGAGAAATGCTCCTCCACGTCCTCTCCTTAGTTTTATGCCGCAAGACCATTTATAACGTCCAAGCCAGAATTCACCTACTTGCCATATTCGTTGAAGTATAAACTAAATGTTTCAAGGAAGTTTGGGGCCTATTTCCTTACGTGTCGAAAAGATTTTGGGTGTGCTGACCTGTAATGCCTGAGCATACAAAGCGTACAAAGAAATTGTGCTCGCTTGGTTTAAAAATTGAAACGAGTGAATATATAGGTAGTGTCTCACCATTTTTTTTAGGGATTAAGTTGGGAGCCCCTAGAAACTTACACGCTCGGCTGGAGAAATTCAGAACTGGTGTGTTGCAGAGCGACACAATATTATCATGACGCCTCCCTACATCTCTAGGTCTGTCAGAAGCGATAAAATAAGAGAGATTCATTGCCAAACAGATGGTTACAAGAACTCGTTCTTTTCGTGCACAATAAGCGACCACAGTAAAAACTAAGCTCCACTAAGTACACTCCCATAGTACACGTCACCATTTCACCTCCCAAAACCTTACATCTTTACACGGCTGATGTCCTAATACACCCTGCCACACGCCCACAGCTCGCTCGCATGCGGCGGCTCGCAGGGTAGTATGTAGATGTAGATAATGAGAATAGAACTTGGGAAATTGACTTCGTACCGGAAGTGTAACATGTCTTTCTGCTGCCGAGAATGAGAGAGAATCGGCGAAATAGTTGTCGTCGCACTTAACGATCGTAATTGTATTTTAAATGAATAAATGAAGAAATAATATATTTGCTGTAGTTGATAATTAGATCAAGTTTCGAAGCGGAAGGATGTACGTTAGGTATGTAATTTAGGTGATTATTTCATCCCATACGAGCACTAAGTACGTTATTCCATTTCCATTTAATAATTCGGAATTTTTGCATTTATGCCCGTTGTGTGAAGTACATTGTGTGATTTCTCCCCTGAAAATTGTACTTTTATTTTAGGTATTATTCCTCCAGGATTCATAGATTTTAATTGTATAAAAAATGTTAATGAGATATAATGATGATAGCCAGGTTGAGTTATAGATGTGTATTGTTAAAGAAACGTTATACATATTGGATTTTTTACTAAATCAACGGCCGACCTTGTATAACTGGTATCATTTGTCTGAAGCTTGCATTATCCCGGTTATTCAAGTAGGCCAAGCGTTACGTAAATGAGTATTCATAAAATGTAGTTTCTTTTTCTGACGTACAGATGTTTCTCAAAGTTTAGCCCACAACTTTCGGGCTCCTAGAACGATGTGTTCTCGCCCGTGGTGGACGTGTTGAAGAAAGTTTGAGATTTGTTTGCGAAGACGGTGATGTAAATTGCTGTTTATTTCGTATCCCAACGCTCATTCAAGGTGCTAATTGAATGAATTGCCCAGAATAACACGTAATTTGCCCGTCATTTTTTAGTGAGATATGCATCCGTTACGTGTAAGGATTCATGGTGCGTAATTGGGGGGTAATTAGAGCCTCCTTATCTCAGGCTTTCCGGACAAGCATCAAAATGACCATTAAAATTTTCCTCGCTTGCATGGTGGGATGTTAGTTTTATATTTTGTGTGGTTTAATTAATGCGTTATACTGCTACTGCACAATCAGTCCATCATGAAGAGCTTGTTTACAGGAAAGAGAAAATATTCTCATCACCTGGGTTGAGACTACATAATAATGTAAACTATTAAGCACAATTGTAAAAGCGAAAGCTTTTAAGCAGTTGAGTCTATATATATTTAAGCGGATAGCAAGCTAATCAAAATCGATGCTCGGCCTCTGACAATAATATTCACCCTAAATATCATAGTGCAGTGAAACCTGTATTAATCGACCACCGACGCGTCGTGACTGTTCCGCTGAAAAATGTTCGTTAAGAGGGGTAGTCGTACGACAGAGGTTCAGTTTCTAGGAGTACATATTATGCAAATGAACGGGCGGCTGAATTGAAAAAAAGTGGAAAAACTCTGGAAGCGTTGGTTTTGTTAAAACCTATACAGATGGCGTTTATTTCCTAATTTATTTATTTATAAGCGTTTATTTAATAATGCTGTTGCTCTTGGGAAATTTCAATGCATATTAATTTCATGTATATGCATAATTAAAGCTGAATTAAGCGACAACTGAAAAGATTCCGCTGAAAAATTGTCGTTGAGAGGTGTGGTCGCTTGATAGGAGTGGTCGTTATGAGGGATTTCGCTGTATAGGTTTAAAGTGGATGCATGAGTGTCTCTACTAAAAATATTGGATTTATTGGAAAAATTGTCATTTATATTAGCTTTGATTTCACTGTCATGACCAATTAATATAGATTTATGAGCTTAGATTTATCAGTTGCGTCTTTAACTAACAGTGATTTGGCATACTTTGATTACATATTTCTTTTAAAAGACGAATGCCAATATTTTATTATATTCAGCATAAAGATTTGCACACCGTGACTTATACCCTTTAAGGCTCTGTGCGATTAATTTAAAAAACTTCAGCCCTGCTTAAGTAATCAGACTTGCTGCATTGGATGTATTTCAGGATGTCAATGATCTTTAAGTTTTAAACCTGCTAATAGAACAGCATTCATAATGGTGTGCAGCTATGTCAGTTTGATTGGGACGGTTTAATTCGTCTAAGGGTGTTTTTTAAGAATGCGCGCATTGAGACCGGGGCGTGTGCAGTTCACGATTTAAAAGATGCCATTTTGAAACTCTGAAAGGCTGGAGGCGTGGGCAGAAATTGCGAGGAAATTGAGGATGTCTTTCATAATCGGAGGAGACTGAGTGGGCTGTGTCTTCTTGTGACGCAAGTGTTAACGAGCCACTCTTGAATTAAATTTTTATGGAACGTTATCAAAGACGTGTTAAATGATTCTGATGACAGATAACGAATGGCTTTTCTTAATGTTCAACTCGACTGGATGTGGCCGTGGGATTTTGATCAGTCGTGCGAGTTGAATCCTTTGTTGCATCTTCGGATGGTCCACGCTTGGCGAACGCTTGAAGAATAATGCTCCCGTTCATCGGTCGTGCTGAATTCGTCGAAATGGGAATTACAGATCAAGACCCTGGCAACGGAATTGCAGCTAGGAACTGCGGAACGGACGAGCATTCGTTCGGGCAGACGAATTTTGTTTTGGTTGCCATACGTACAAAGACCATGGCTGTGCCTGCCTTCCTAAACGTTAGGTGTTTAGAGACGCTTGTAATGTTTTTTTCTGTCGTGGGGCGACCAAGTCATTATTAGTATTAAGTGGATACTGCCGAACGTGCTAGTCAAATTTTTTCTTGCATTTATTTATGAATACCTTCTTCTTGAACCCTATTCTTATGAAGTCTTCAAATACTCTCCTCCCACGAGATCCGCAGCAGGAGTATTCATGATCATTGAGAGTGTGGTATTTAGTGTATGGTATTTACAATGTTTCGTAGTTCAGGAAAGATCGAATGTGAGAAGGGTTCTCAATGGCAGCGCTGGTTGGAGCATTGATCCAGGAAACAAAAATCCCCTTTTGATCAAGGGGTTCTTTGAACAGTACATGCTCGTTAGCGAAGCAGTGGGGTCGGATTAAAGCCACTGGCAGTCTTCCGCCCACGAGTGCTCAAAGAGGGGAGATCCCCGCTGCGTGCTTTAATCACCTCTGAAGCAAAAGATTGTTGAACATTCTACTCTTGGATTAAGTTGTATGGCTTTGGTGGCGGTCGTTTGTACTCTCAGTACACCCCGCGTCAGGCTTAACAAGCTAATCTACGTATAAATCTACATACTCTGCGAGCTGCCGCATTGGCGTTTGGCAAGGGATGTTTAGACACCAGCCGCGTGAAGTTGGTTATCGGGAGGTTAAATGGTGAAGCTTGTTTTGAGATCGTGAATGCTTGTAGCGGAGCTCAGATTTTATAATGGTCACCTTTGTGCGTGGAAAGAATGAATTTTTGTATCCGTCTCTTCGGCAATGCATCTCTTATTTTATCGCTTCTATCGGACCTAGATAGGTTGTGTGGCGTGGAAATGATATTTTCTGTGTCGCACTGAAAGAAACCTCTTTTGAATTTCTCAAGCGATCAATGGCTGCACCATCCAGATCTCTAGCGGCACCGTACCTAATCCTACTAAAAGCTGTGATATCTGAACCTCTAGTTGTGAGCTCTAGTTATGAACTCAGTTGAAGTGAGCCGAGAAACTCAATATGTTCGCAAGCAGTTTTCCTTTGAATTATATCAGACTTAGCGTGCTGGGCTTTAAATTGAAGGTCCTCTCAGAAAAACAGAGGATTTTACACACTTACTTGGTTTGTGAAAGAAACTCTTAAATCTTGATTAATGAACCTTTATTTACTATTAAAATTTATTTTTGCACTTTGTGGTCTATGGTATGTCTATCATAAAGACTTCAGCCATATCATTACGTCCAGCTGCCGTTCAATTATGATATTCCATGGACGTTCCAGTATGTACTTTTAAGAAAATATAGGAGGACGTACCACAACGTTCCTAGCCCAAGTGTTAGGTTCTCGGATCTAATATTTCTGTGTAGGTTCCCAAATCCTCGCGGCGTATTCGAGGTGTGGCCTAACCAGAGCGAAAAAGCATCTATCGTTGACTTTTTCATCCGAGTAATTTCCTACCATTCGCATGATAAATCCTAGTTTCTTTAAGGCTGCACCGCATATGTTTTGCATCTGTGTTGTCCACGGAAGGTCTGATGATAAGGTAATTCCCAGGTATTTGACCTTATCTGAAGACTTAATGTTTACTCCGGCAACAGTGTAGATGTGATGGAGTGAGGACATTCGAAAGAAACATAGTGTGGTACATTTGCTAAGATTTAGCTCTAGCCCCCACCCCTGGCACCAAGGGTAATTGTTGTTGAGGTCCGATTATGGAATTGCGAAGTCTGCTTCTTTGCCATTTGGATGTAGATGACCGCATCGTCTGCAAATAATCTAATTTTACCGCTAAATGGAGAGCTTAGGTCTCTTTTATCATTGCCTAGGCAATATAAGTGAAGCCTCCGCATTTCTTCAGTTGTTTTACCCCATTTGACTCATATAACCTTATTTCAGAGATATTTTGTTTATTTAGCACCAAAAATATTTAACCTACTGCCAGAAAGTATTAAAAAGGAAAAAAGTGATGTTACTAGTAACGCAAGTAAAAAAATGGCTGTTCGATTACGATGGTATTGAATTATTATCTAAAAATGAGCATGACATTGTTTCATGCGACAAGAAATTGTAAGTTAATTCTGTAAATTATTATATAGCACCATGTATAACGCTGTGATCTTATCACTTTTGTTATGTAAATTCTTCACGGTATTTTGGCTACCCCCTCCCGGGTTCCGATCTTTGGGGTATCCTAAAACTTCCATATAATTGTGTTGCTGTTTTAATGTATGTACTCTACGTCTACGTAATACCCTGCGAGCCACCACGAGGGTGTGTGGCAGGGGGTGAAGATCACCAAACAAGCACTATTGACATGCAACTAGGATATTTAATGGAGACATGCTAGATAATAGGGTCACATGCAGCTAGATGGTTAGTATCTATATAATAAGAAAGGGATTATTGGTTGCTATTACATGCATCATGCACTACAGACTACTCTAACTATAGTTCACCTACCTATCCCTTTGCTACGCTGACTATTGTTCTCTCTTATAGTACGCGGGAAAAATGTCATTTTAAATCTATCGGTACGACAATCTATCTCTCTAATCTTCTTAATCTGATCAAGCCTAGCATAATACGCAGGAGTTCTCAATATATATCTAACGTCATCTGTGAACAAATCGGTTTCGAATTTACTTAAATGGTTTAATTTATATTTTAACCTACCCACTATGGGAGCATGAAATCATTATTATTATTTTATTATTATTATATAACTAGTGAATAAAAGGAAATACTCTTCTCTGTGGTACCCCGGATGTCACTAGTAAAAGTGAAACGAATTGTCACTGGGTGTGTCATATTACGCGTAGAATATTTTTTTTCTCTTAATGCGACTCTCAAGTTACCGGGAGAGGTGTTTGATTTTTTAACTAATTACCTTGGAGCATGATTAAATATTGGTACCTGCATGCGTGCAGTAGGTTTTTGATATCGTTATATCTGTGTCAAGCAGTTGCTCGTTACTGTGCCATAAAAGCGCAGTTGCCAATCTTGTTTTCTTGGCATCGTTTGCTTCATGTTAGCTTTTTTCCCGTTCTAGCGAGGTGATATATTTCTGGAGAAATGTTCTACTGGTCAATTTGTTGGTTTTACGACAGTACTCCGCTCCGTTTGTATTTTTTTATTTAAATAAGGGTTTTTTTTCCAGGCCTGCCTTTTACTCCTAATCCAAAGCTCGCCGTGCAGGACTCGCCCGCCACTCTACACGTGTATACGTCCCGCACTCCGTATAGCAAGCCAAGGTCGTGAAAAAATCCGCCGTTGGTAAAAATCGTATTTCTTACATGTTAGCACTACTGGAATAGAAAAGTGTTCACCCTTTGGCATCGTATGCAAAATCCTACTCTTTGCCAATATTTTTTTTCACAAATCAAAGTAAAATACAACATTAATACTTAAAGAAATAAGTGGATAACCTAAAGAGATAAGAATCACTTACAGAGATAAGTGGTGAATATTTTTTTCACTAATCAAAATACAACATAAGTTCTTTAAGGGGTAAGTGCATCACTTAAAGAGCTAAGTGATGAAGCAGAGGAAAATATTGTTTTTTACTTCCTATATAGAAGAGAAATTGTGTGAAAAAGTGATACGAGAAGCAATAATTTTCGGAAAAAATATGTTGGAAAAATGAAAGTTCCTATGTGTTTTAATACTGAAGTCAATTGGAAATAACAGCGGTCATCAATGTCAAAGTGCATTTGTTCTACAGGAATGGCACTTCATATGGTCCAACGAGCTTGATAAAGTATTCCTAGTAAGGGGTAGGTATTCGTCAGTTTAGCTGGGTATTTTAGCTGTATTTTACTTTGATTAGTGGCAGGTTAGGATTAGTTCTTCCGAGAAAACATTGCAGGGGCAAAAAGAAAAGTTTGGAATTTCTCTTTCGTGTTGTGTGGCTCTTGTCATGTGGGAACCTGCTTAAGAATGCAGTAAGCAAGGGTCGTCAGCAGCCAACAGGATTGCTTACTCGTGTGAAGATTCAATCTGCTGGTCTAGAAATGTGGGTTGCGTATGCAATCTATGACGCCTATTACCCAACATTAAGTGTAAAAGACAATTCTCAGTTCTTGTGCGGTGTTCCCGAAGAGACTCGTCAGTTTTTTGAGAGCCTAAGTTTTTAGCGACTGACGCCGTGTCAACTCCATGTCAGCGAGAACTCCGTTGAAGGCTCGTGCGCGTGGATCACGCGTGCCCACGAAATTTAATGCGCGCCCCAATTTTCATCTTTCATCATCGTCGCCTGTCGCCACCCGAGCGCTATCTGGTGCGAATTGCTACGGAATGGGTTTCTGCGCGATTATGAGCCTTTCTGCGGCACCCCTCATCGTTCTGCGCCTGTGTTTATGAACCTTGGTTCTGCCCAACGTTTTGAGCTCGCTCGCCAATTAAATTAAAAGGAAAGGAGAAGCCTTTCACTAACCTTCCCTGCGTCTCTATTCACTTCCCATCGTGCTGACGTGAAAGGTGATAAACATATCAATATAATTAGATAATAAAATCGGATTTTGTTTGCTTAGTAGTAGGTGTAATGTTCATTTGGGTTCGTTATCAATTCAGGAATTTGATATTAATAGTGAGGGAAGGAATTCGAAAATTCTAACGAATAAGTTAGGAAATATTACAAACATACTTAAAGTTTACCTTAAGTGTGGGAATTCCATGGTCAGGGCCCATTCGTCCTTTAAAGTTGCTGAGAAGGGACGACGTGATCAACTCCATCTGAGGCTACATTTTTTTGTATTTAGTTTGGTGGACAAAGCTCTGTCTTTTCATTTCTACGGCCGGAGCTCCATTATCGGAAGTGGTGGAGATTTTTTACATGTGTGTCAATGTAATCATTTTCATAGTATATTTACTATCCTCGTCTGGGAAATCTTTTTATCCATTTCAATGATAAATTGTACTGGAGAAAGTCACTTTAAATCCATATAGATTGTATAAATGGCAGTATATTCGCCGTAATTGGCGTGAAGGGAAGAAGGAATCACAAATTATTAGCTGGGAAATGTTGTTGCACCAGTTGCATGTTAATGGGAAAAACTTGCCTAAATGTGTTATTTTAGTGGCAATTTGTGTCGGCGGTTGATCATTCCTAGATAACGAATGCCTCATGGCATGTGATATCGTATGGAATTCAATTATGCTAGTGACGTTAATAAAGAGCATTTTCCAATCGTGCAGCCTATTAATTTCGCAATCAATTCTGCATTGAACGGAAACTTGTTGCTACGCCTCTAAGACTGCGAATTTTTTTTATGCACTGGAAAAGTCTCGTTTCCCTTTGCTAATGAATTTCAGGTCTCTCTTCTCTATTGATATATTCTATTCGGGTTTTCCAGAGGGTTAATTCTTTGATCGTAGCCAAAGACTCGGAAGATGATTCGTCTATCATCTTCTGGCTTGAGATGTGTAGTCAAGTTGAGGTATTATTAATCTCTACTAATCAATTCTTTTTGAGAATTATATTTTGCCATCTTTCTCCACTTATGTCCGACGAAGAACTTCATATAAAACACAACCAACAATGATTGTTAAAACAAATATCAAACGAACCATAAACTACCATATTGACTTATTATGCTTAAGGTAATAGCAATCGCTATTTACAACTAGATGATCATCAGCTCTAAAAGTGATAGACGAATCGTCATTCGAAACGACAGCTATAATCATGGAAATAACCCGGTAGAAATCCCGAGTAGCCTACTCCACCTTCGTACACCGGGAGAATTTCAAACCTTACTTCATCCTTCTCTACTTCGCAAGTAAGTAATTCCGCGAATCATTCTGAAATGAAATAGGTAAACATGACGGCACTGCTGCTTATGCTTCTTGCATTGCTTATTTTGGTGAAAGACGCCGAGTCGTTCAAACGGTATAGTTGTTTCATCTGCCTTCAATCTCGGATCTACATCTATGTAATACCCTGTGAGCCACCACGAGGGTGTGTGGCAGGGGGTGAAGATCACCAAACATGCACTATTGACATGCAACTAGGATATGCTAGATAATAGGGTCACATGCACCTAGTGGTTAGTCTTAATATAATAAGAAAGGGATTATTGTTTGTTATTACATGCATCATGCACTACAGACTACTCTAACTATATTTCACCTACCTATCGCTTTGCTACGCTGCCTATTGTTCTCTCTTGTGGTACGCAGGAAAAATGACATTTTAAATCTATCGGTACGACAATCTATCTCTCTAATCTTGTTAATGTGATCAAACCTAGCATAATACGCAGGGGTTCTCAATATATATCTAACGTCATCTGTGAACAAATCGGTTTCGAATTTACTTAAAAGGTTTAACCTAAATTTTAACCTGCGTTCTGAAAGTAATTCCCATCCTAGTTCTTCTATTAAATTCGTAACACTTATACAATTATCATAACGGCCTTTAACAAATCTAGCGGATCTCCTTTGCACACGCTCTAATTCTTTTATCATACCTTCCTCGTACGGATCCCATATACTAGCGGCATATTCTAAATGAGGCCTGACAAGTGTAAAATGGCTTCTTTCTCGTACTCTCTCATCGCATTTGCCTAGAACCCTTTTTACGAATCCTAATCTACGGTTTTCTACACTAGTTATTTCCCTGATGTGTTTCCCCCATGATATGTCTTCAGTGATGGTGACGCCTAAGTATTTAATAGATTCTACCGGATTGGAGGACTCATCATAATTGGGCCTTTTTTGAGAGCCGCGACTGTTGTAGACACCTGCATTGTTAATGAAATCGTCGGTTACTTTCGAATATCCGCTAGTTACCAAGATGAAGAGTCGTAAGGAGGCCGAAGTTGTTATTCGCCGTCTTTTGGTCCGCGATCCCTAGTATCTCTCCGTTATCGAGTGTTTTAAGTTCAGAGCGGCTGTTTTGAAATATACTTCTATATTGCAACAGCTATCGCTACGCGATACGATTTTATGATCGTTCTTATAGACTTTTATGGTTAACTTAATGGATGAATCATTTCTCTGGCCCATCAATGTGTGCATTTATTCATAAATGAAAGAAAATTATAGAACCGAGAAATTTAACAGTAGAAAATCGAGCGTGGAATGGAATTAGACCAATGAAATTGATTCTAGTTCTTCATTTTACTTGTGTAAAATATGAATTATTTCATAATGTAGATGAAAGATCTATTTAATCGTTAATGTTGAAAACTCTTTGACCTATACCTTATCCAGTTCTATACACACTCAACTTATAAGTATTTTCCTGAGCAAAACTAGTGCTAAATGTATCTTCTCACTTTCCTTGCGAGGTACTCATTTATTTTTTCGCCAGAGTCGTGTTCAGGACGCGGATGTCAAGGCATCGTCATTTTCGGTGGTCGACCGCCGTGTATTCTTCTCGAGCACAGTTCGCTTATCTTCCGCCTTGATGTTTGTGCCTGGGATGTATCGTTTCATTTCTCCATGAATCGTTCTTTAAGATGAACGGCTCGCTCGTGTGAAAGGCACGCCCCCTTGCAATATTTACGCCCATGTGTGTTTGTGTGTAAACATCTCATATCGCGCTCCACCCCTTCCTCCCAAGGCGACTCAAAAGAGGTCCGTGACTCCTCCGTGGGGCGCCCTCCCGCACACACACCCCACCCACACCCCCTGCCATCCATCATCCGCCATCGTTACGCATTCAGCCCGGGTCTTTTTTTTGTTAACATCCCCTCTAGGAATCGTCCCTTGCGGGCCAACCATCACCCTCACACCTCCCTCTCTTTCTATCTCTTTCTTCCTCTTCACTCCCTTTCTCCCTTCTCTATCCCCCTCTACGTTTTACGTGCTTCTGTGCGAGGGGGTGTGGCAAGGAATGTCCCGACTCCCTATGCCTCATAGAAGGGAAGAGAATATGAGAAGTCGAACATGACGGTCCTTATTGATGTGAATTAGCCATGGGTACTTCGTTTTAATAATGATATCTTTTTATTCCATGCAAAATACATTAACAACATTAGCTTGGACATTTTAAACAATATGATGGAATATAGGTACCGCAGAGGAAGACCTGTTTTGGGATTATCATTATGAATAATTTTACAGAGGCAGGTCGTACGCTAATTGTTGATTATCAGTTACATTATTATAAAGTGATACAGTGATTCAATTTTTAAATAGTTTTGTGCTTTCCTTTAATAGGAAACACCACATGCAGAGAACCTAATCTCACATTACTACTAAAAAATGACACACACATATACACACGAATTCAAGTATACATATAATAATAATAATAATAATATTTATTTATCCCTTAGAATCAACATTACAAGCATATTTACATTTCAATTAAATAAGGATAAATTAAATTTGATGGTTTCCGGCGTAACTTTGTGGAATTTACTAGACATATTGAAAAAATTTACTAGAACTTTGTATTTCCACAGAATATTTTATTCGAACACGACCATGGTTTCGACGGTTAACGTCATCTTCTGGTGAGGAATACATTGATACACCTTCTTAAATACTCAGATGACACGTGACATAGACATAAAATCAAATCTGAGAAGTGGAGGGGGAAGCGGTAGAGGAGAGTGGGAGTTGGGAGGTTGGGTCTTCCCCAGGGTGTAGGTGAGCACGCTAGTATTTCTATTATTGCCTTTCTCTCCTTCCCCAACCCCCTCCCTACACCCTCGGTTCTCCCTAATCCTTGCCCAACCGTCACTGCAGTTTGTCAGCGTGAGATGCGTCAGCCCTACCTTCCACCCCACATTCCTCGACTCCTACACCCTGGGGAAGACCCAACCTCCCAACTCCCACTCTCCTCTACCGCTTCCCCCTCCACTTCTCAGATTTGATTTTATGTCTATGTCACGTGTCATCTGAGTATTTAAGAAGGTGTATCAATGTATTCCTCACCAGAAGATGACGTTAACCGTCGAAACCATGGTCGTGTTCGAATAAAATATTCTGTGGAAATACAAAGTTCTAGTAAATTTTTTCAATAAGGATAAATTAATTAGGAATCCCTTTAGGCATTGCCTGTATTGGGATACCTCAAGATAAATTACAATATAAGTAAATATAAGTAAACTGAGACCAGTTACGAGACATAAATAAATGCATGAAAAGATGACAATTTGTTTTTTAGTTACAACCTGTCGTGCATACAAAATATAGTGAGTATTAACCTTACTATTAACAAAAAAATACATCTGGATTTTCTACATTAAGTAACCATTTCTTTACTCCTTTCAAAAAAGATGTTAAACTTTTTGAACCTCTTATACTATCTGACAATCTAGAAAATAATGTTGGCCCTACATATATAAATGAGCGTTTGAACACGGTCAGATTTGGTTTGGGCAAAACATACATTTTTGTAGATCTTAGGTTGTATACATTGGTTCTTCCTTAGGTTTATTACCACTTCTGAGGTAGAACAATTTCAATACTTTGTACACGTAAAGATGACGTAAAGGGAGTAACTGTAAATCCACAAATATGGGGAAGGACGGTTCAAATTGACATTTTCTAGCAATCAGTCTCACTATTGCTTTTTGGAGAATCAGCATCGGATTGAGCGAATTTTTGTAGGCACCTCCCCAGCAGATTATCCCGTAGTTTAATTTTGATTGCACTAAAGCATGATAAATAGTTTTAATGAATTGTCGGGGACATTTATTTCGAAGGAAATAAAACTTCGCGTGGATAAATTTTAGTTCCCTTGAAATTCGATTTATGTGTTTATCCCACTTTAAATGCTGGTCTACAGTCACTCCCAAGTATTTGTATTCAGGCACACATTCAATTTGTATACAGTTATTACAAAAGGTTCGATCACAACTTGGTTTATGATAGGTTAATTGCCAATTAATTGAGAAACGATTACATACATTAAAACACAAAAATTTCGTCTTTTCACTCAACAATAATTTATTATTTTCCATCCATTCACTAAGTATGCTTAGGTCTGCTTCCATATTAAGTCTAACCTCTTCCCAAGATGATCCTTCATGAATAAGTGCAATATCATCAGCGAAGGCAATTAATTTTCCGGTGAATTTAGAGTTACATAAGTCATTAATATAGGTAAGAAATAATATTGGACCTAACACTGAGCCTTGAGGCACACCTGAACATATGGTTTCAAAGTCACTGACACAATCATTTACACGTACACACTGTGAGCGAGAATACAAATAACTCTTAAACCATTTCCATGGTGTGCCACGAACACCTATTCTACTTAACTTTTCCAACAAAATATCATGATTTATGGAATCAAAGGCCTTTTTTATATCTAGGAATAGGACAGCAACGCGTTTATTCGAATTAATTGCGTTGTAGACATGTGTCATGAAGCTTTCTAAGGCATCTTCTGTTCCTTTACCCTTTATGAACCCGTATTGGTTGCTACTTAAAAAATTTTGCTTGTCCAGGTAGGACAAAAGCCTTTTTTTAACTAGTTTCTCAAGAATTTTTGAGTGAACAGATAACAATGAAATTGGCCTATAGTTTGTTATATTTCGTCGGTCACCTTTTTTATGTAGGGGTATAACGATAGCTTTCTTTAGGTCATCGGGAAATTCGCCTTGAATAAAGCTTATATTAAAAATATGGGTCAGAGCATCAGCAATGAGGTCAATTATGTTTTTTAGCATTGTTACATTCGTTCCGTCTGGACCAGCGGATTTTCCAGATTGAAGAGAGCTCACAATTTCACGTATTTCAAAAGATGACGCAAGTTCTAGATACATTGAATTAGGATATTTAAGATTGGGATATAGGATTTCAGGCCCAGAAGAATTTCCATACTGAAGGGAGATTTTTTTGGTGGACTCGAAAACACTAATAAAATATTTGTTAAATTCTCTCGCTAAAACTGCAGGATCTGTGAGAAGTTGGTTATTAATCACTAGCTCTGGTATGTGAGAATCTTTTAGTTTATCACCAGTTAGTTCTTTCAATACCCTCCACTGTTCTTTTGCGTTGCCTTTCCACTTGTCAAATTGTTTCACATAGTAACTATTAGCAGCTTCTCTTATGTCTGCTCGCAATTTGTTTTTAAGTTTAATTGTTCTCTTTCTTAACTCCTCATTATGCGGATGCTTCTGCAGCTTATTAAGTAAGTGGTTTTTGAGGTCCATTTTTATCAATAATATATCAGTCATCCAAGGTTTTAATTTTTTAAAGTTAACTACACGTTGGGTATGGAGTTTTGAGTCCTGGACACAGCTTTTCATTAGATCTAAGAATAAAGTAAAGCTTTTCGATACGTTTGTTTCATAGTAAACAGGACCCCAATCGATGGCACCAAGTCTACTTTTTAATACGTCGTATTGAATATAATTAGAATTAATGGAGTAAGAACTATGAACATTTACGTTTTTGATCATGCTACTACCTGAGATGGACAATACAGTCGCAGAATGATCAGTTACTGACAAGTGAGCTACTCTTGCGCTTATTTCAAATTTAAATGAGTTAAAAATCCGGACAAAAACATGGTCAATACATGTAGCAGTTGATGAGGTTATTCGTGTAGGCTCATTAACCATACTAGTTAGACCATATGAGCTCATTAGGCTAAAATATTCCTCTGAAACACTATTACAATCTAAAATATTAATATTCATGTCACCAATAATTACTAAATTATTTTTAGAGCGCCCTAACAATGGTTCCAATTCTTTTAAGAAGGATGTTGTGGGAATGTTTTGGTCCCTGTAGACCGAGATAATATCTAAATTTATAAGTTCACATTTCAGACTAATCAACAGACAGTCAGCAGAAGTATTTGATTCAATATGCACATTTTCAACCTTTAAATTACATTTTATGTACATAAATACACCTCTGGCTCTATAGTTGTTGTTGCAATTAGCAATATTATTATACCCATTAATATGGTATAGGTTTGCTTCCTCTTTTCTGATCCAAATTTCAGATAAAATTATAACTTCTGGCAACCGTGGTAAGTTATTTAGAGTCAACAGAAATAAATCGAAGTTACTTCTCATACTGCGTATGTTTTGATGCAACATCATTACTGTAGGCTTTACACTGAACAATTCATCAACAGGGTTTGCAATCATTGAAAGGAAAAGTCACAATTTAGTCAAATCCTCCAAGCAAGTAATCACGAGTACGGGCATTTTCTCAGCCTTTCTCATCATTATCTTGCCTTGTCTTACCCACAGGTAGTCAAATTTCTTATTTTTCTTAGCCTCTCTCGCCGCGCTGAGCAGTCTGCGTCTCCCAGGACAGAGGGCCTCATTGACGTAAACAGGTGACTCAGGAACGTTGAAACCCAGGTGACGGGTGGAGAGGTTCCGTTTCACCCTCCGTTTCGCCAGGAAATCGTCCTTGATGCGTTGCCTCACGAACTGCACGTGGATACCTCCGACCGAAGCACCGGATTTCGATTTGTAGCGATAACATTTGTCAATGTCATCGACACATACTTCTAACCCTAACTCAGACCCTATTTTACAAACTGTATCCAGTAAGCATTCGTTTTGCATTGCAGGAACTCCGTGGATTTCAACGCAATTGGAAAGCATTCGTTGCTCTAAATCATCAATGCGATTTAGACAAACTTCAATATTCTTTCGTAGATGAATATTTTCACTTTGCAGCGATTCAACTTTATCACTACACTCATCCAGACGCTTTCCTAATTCTTCAATGAGTTTCACCGAATCATCCAGCCTCTCGTACACCTTATTGATTGTATCACCCAGGTTTAACTCAGTCGATCGTAAATCACTTTTTAATTCCCGGAGCAGTGCCATAACTTCAGTGTTTGATGATTCTTGGGGTGGATTTGGGTTGTCGTTGTCGGTCGCGTCTTGACCCAGGTGCATACTCTCCCTTCTCTTCAAACTGCAATCGCTGCATCTCCACCTTTGATTGCTGTCAGCAATTCCCAGGATCTCTTCACTGCTAAGTGGAACTGGCAAACAGTGCCCGTGGTAGTTGTTGTTACAATCACTGCACGACACATAAACCGTGTTCCTTATAGTTTTCTTACACACGATGCAAAGAGACATTCTTCTTAAACACACAAGTCTCAGTCAAATCACTCCCATACAACAAGTTCCCGAAGCGGAAAGACGTCCGTCCCCTTCGAGAGCAAGCAAAGAACTGTATGCGCGCATAGATATGTATATATTCACATGTATAGACATAATTACGTACTTATAAGATCATCACTCTACGTATATTCCTATATACAAGTTAGCATCATTTAATAGCATTTTAATACAACCTTTTTAAGTAAAAACGCAACTTCCCCATTGCACATAAGCCATTTTCAACCGCTTTATTGAATCCAAATTCTGTTTCTGCTTTGGCCTCCTCATTTTCCAGAAAACAGAATAATTTTGGCCCCCTTTTGCCGAAAATATTCTGGAGGTGACTACATTATCTCAGTCTTTGGACCAAATTCACGGCGTAGAATGGGCTGGGTTATGGGCCAAGGTCGTGAAGTAGGTCGTTAAAACTGGTTCAGGGGATATTCATGGGAAGAGACTTACCAGACGTCCGTACTAGTCATACTGATCTACTTCTACCACTTATTACCCTGCAAGCCGCTACAAGGGTGTTTGGCAGGGGATGACTTATCACCAACATGAACTGCAGTGAACAAATTTACTTTCACCTACAAACACCGCTCTTTCGGTATACTACAAATGCTTCAGAAACACTAAAATGATCCATAATGTAACTATGAAAACGTGACACGAGTCATGCAGGGAACATGCAAAACATGGTATTAGCACTAGTCGGCATATTTTGAAACATGCATTAGGGTGCATATGAATAAATCAGCTGCACTACCTGTCAACTAACCTAATTCAAAGTCTTAACGTAGCCACTATGGAGTCTTATCCATCGCGGGAAAAACGGCATTTAAACCTTTCTGTTCCACAATCTACTTCCCTTATTTTATTCTCATGATCTGATCTACCGTATTATGTTTGAGTTCATAATATATTGGAAACTTCGTCTGAAAATAAGTTGGTTTTTAATTTACATAAGAGAACGAATCTACTTTTCAATCGACGGTCTACTTGCGATTCCCACCCAAGTTGTTGCAAGAGGTCAGTAACGATGCATCATAGAGTCAGGTCTTGACCTTCGGAAGGGAAGATTTGAATGCATAAGTTAATAATTTCTCTATTTATATGTTTGAGACCTGTTACCATGCTCCTTCATGACCTGATAAACTTTTAATTGGATAATGAAATTTCAGTTATTGGCGTTTTTATAAAGTGCCGTCTCCGGCATTTAGCCGGTGAGTGCGCAGGCGAGGCTTGCTCCCGAGATTCCAACGTAGCCTACCTTCGTCCTACGTGCCCCCGTCTTCCTTGCTATTAGTTCTGGTATTGCCCCTCCCGCATTCAATGTAAAAACAATTGAAAGCACTGCTCTCGATCGAGTCTATCATTTTCCGTCTGCTGAACGGATCCTTGCCTTTTTTATTCTTCGATAAGGATCAGCCCTTCCTCGCCCTCTTCTTCCCATCTGTTAAATTATTCTATTTTCCCCTTCAAGGATAACTGATACTATTCGTTCCCCCCGGAGGCAAATTCCCAGTTATGGTCACTCTCTCGCCCCCCGCGCCTAACTTCTTAGACTCTTTGTTTCCTGAAAGTCGTGGCTAATTAGCATCCAAGGCGTTCAACTAATTGAATCCTCGTGTGGGTCGTTGTGCCTCTTTCCCGGTCGCTACTCTTGGCACGAATGGCATGGTAAGTTAGAATGTCAATGTTTGTATGAATATAATTAGCTTGTTATCGCAGTGTTAGTATGCAGCGGTGAGGAAAAAGCCGTAAAAACTGTGCACTCTCGGGTCGCGTGAAGTCCGAGCGATGTATTGTTTGGGAGCTGCTGTCTGGTGAGCGATTTCCTCAAGTTAGTTGGAAAATGTTAAGCCTCTTGGTTTCGTTTTCTGCGTTCATCCTATACTTTATAACTTGCCATCACCGCAGTGAAGTGGACACTTGTTTCGACTGCCAGGGAGTAATCATTGGTTTCCTTGCCACGTCGTAGGTATTCATATTTTGAATTGATTTCTTTTTAAAATATCAATATACCGCCGTTGTTTGCCATTACATTGAATGCATAAGGGTAAATTTTTTAGGTAGTTTACTTGAGATAAAAGACATTAAAAAACAGAAGTGTTAGTTATACATGACTAAAAATTGGACACATCCTGAGACACAACAGGCTTGTGAAGAACATAATTGAAGGTAAAATCGTGGGAAAAGTCCCCAGAGGAAGACCAGGAATAAGTTCATGGACCAAATACAGAGGAAAGTACATAGGAAGAGATACCAGGAAGTAAGGGAACTAGCATTCGATAGGGAAGGGTGGAAGGCTGTAGTCATCCAATCTTAGAATTGAACGACCTATGATGATCACAAATACCTGCTGGGCGGAAAGGGGGATTCCGTTTTTCTGAGTTGGTGTCATTTCGAATAGGTGGGGAGAAGTCTATTGAAGGGTGGGTGAACGCAATGGTATTAAACTATTGATGGAGCCATTAAATAGTAGTCAGCTGAGAGATAGAGAGGGTGAAGTGGACGGAGTTTTGGCATTATTGACTATTGCGCAAGGCTCGGGCGAATATTGTAGCCACTGGCTGATTCTTTCCTTTTGATCACTGCTGAATCCATTCTTCTCTCTTTTCTCTTAAAGCTCAGTCTTCAGTTTAACCCATGCGTAATAAGATAGTGTATTTTTTTAGTTGTAGTGGATACTATTCTGCTGAACTCCTATGTCAAATGCAAAAACACTATGCAGTGTTCTTGGTCAAATGTTTGGGTCCGGATTTCTTTGACGCAGACAACCCTCTGCATATTCCCGTTCCAAACTTGATTGCATGTGTGGAGAGGCTTTTTCCGGTCTTCAAATGAAAAGTAATGCAGTGGTTCGTTTCGTACCTTTAGTTGTAGATGGAGTTATGTCTCCTCATAAGTTTTCCTCCACTCCTGTACAACTTGCTTGAAAGTAATCCCTCAGGGTATAACGTGATACTGCATTAATGACAGGATTTCGCTTTTCTTCCTTTCAGTTGAACTTTGATATTATGATTTGGCTGTAATAATCCTAACTTTGTATTATTATGGTTCCTCAATTTCGTTTTGCTCAATATGTTGTGTTGTAACCTTATTGGAATCAGAGTTATATGAACGTAATATGGATATGTATCTAAAGAGCATGTGGCTCGAGAAAATTCTACATAGTTGTCTATGGAAAGAGTTGACATGTCTGTCTTAGGCAAACGAACACACCTGTACGCTGCAGAATTAATCTAGAATCGTTAGCAAAACTTACAATTTCGTACATTCATACATGCCACATAATACCGTAATTATAAGTTAAAAAAGATAAAGCTACTTGGGTGAAAAACTTTGATGAGGAAAGATTTAAAATTGGCCGGTATTGTGTGAACGTTTCGGTTGAATATCTGCAACGGTTGAGTGAGACGGCGGGGCGTGCCGTAGCTAATTGCGAGAAATTCTGAAGTTCTTTCCCACACATACTGCGCTCGGGAAGCTAAGTGCTCTTACGTATTTCTGTGCAGTAAATGAACGTGTATGGAAAAGATATCACCTGCAAGATATCATTACTTCGGAGTGTGTGTGAATTTTAATGAAAATTTTAATTAGTTTCAAGCCGGAAGCGGTGGTATCGCGCTCTTAAAATTATGCCTACATTTGTGATATTCATTGATATGCCTCTCCCTAAGGGGCCGGCTCTGGCCATTTCGCTGAATGTGGCAGCGCACGATTTTTGTTTTCGTTTTCGTCTCGGTTCTGCCTCCATGGTTTGAAACTTTGGATAGGTTTTGTTTTTATTTCAGCTTACTAGGTCACTTATTGCATTTAGCCTTACCGGCCGTTTTCTCCTGCTCCTCGAGTAATAAGATTCGCGAGGAGGTATTTATTTATGTCCGTTTCTCAACCATGTCATTATCTCTCTTCGGGGTGTTCGTTAAAACACGGTCAAAATTATTCCCTTGGTGAAGCGTTCTACTTCGCCGCTCATTTATATTGCTTTAGATTTAAAAAATATCGCTCCCAAAAAAAGCAGGCGTTAATTCATATTCGCTATGTACCCGAACTTGTTTAATCTGTTGCTGCGAGGAGGTTTTCGTGTTATTTTATGTTGTATGACTGCGATATTGGGACCTTAATTAACTGCGATGAGGCTTACCTGACTATAGAAGGGATGGTTTGTTCAGGGTGTTAATTAAGGATGCGGGAGTTGGGTAAATATTCTTGTATTCGAAATTTCGTCCACCGATGGAGAGAAAGTTATCCTAGGTATTTTTATTTTATAAAGGTATTCATCTGTATTTCTTTTGCGCAATCATCTCTGTTGACCGTTCGGTCAGCGACTGTGAATCCGCTGGATTCGAATCGCTGTATTTTCTATCGCATTTCCAATTCTCTAAATCAAGAACTCATTGTTAGTCCGTTGGCGATGAATATGATAGTATATGACGAAATAACTTCCAAAGACGCAATTATGTACCGCAGCTAAAAGAAAGGGTATCGCTACATTCCCTGAAGTAAAATTTCAAATCATACTTACCAAGTGCAATAATTGTTGATGCATCTCTAATGGAGGGTTACCTCCGTCTATCAGTAGAAGAAGTTTAAGTGTAGTGGGAAAAGAACAAAGCAATGTCACTCGCCTATAAGCGACGGACTAAACGGAGGTTGTCCCTTCCTGCCGTCAGTTTAACGATTAAAACTATTTGGTGAACTATTTTTGCTAACAAGTCGTGATTGAACATCAGGAACTAAGATAAGTTTTTCTAATGTCTGAACGAGTTACAGAACTTATGACTGTGCTTGTTAATTAAATTTGACTGTTGGTCAACATTTTTTTTCATTCCCCTCGCCTCACGTGAGAGATGGTTTGTCGAACTTGTTTTTCTTCTGGGGATCAGGGCTTAGTTTTTCCCCACTTGGACTTACGTTTCAATCGTTAGTTATTGTTCACGTTCAAGGACTTGGCTCAAGGAGAATTGTTCTTTTCCTACCTCAGTTCCTGGTTGATACATAGTTGCGCTTGAGTGGAGTTAATTCGTGGATACGCGTTGGGTAAAATAGCTGTTGCTAGCCTATGGATCAATTACTTGACTATTTTTACGTTCACTTATGGCGTTCTTAGAACTGTGTTATCTTCTTAGTCATGCTCTGTTACTTGACGGAAAGAGCCTTTGATGACCTAATAAACCTTGAGTATGGGAAAAGTGAAACAAAAATGCGTCGTCTTTTGAGAACTTCGTCAAAACACTGTTTCTATCTACAATCTACAATGGAACATTCCTGTTTGGCGCTCATGATTGGATTAGGCAGCTGAACAAAGAAGTTTGGAAACATCGAGAATGAATTGTTGCGGAAGAATGAGCAAGATTAAATGGACGGGGAAATTCGTCATTGAAGAAGCTCTTCGAAGAGATCAGGAAAGATGCTGGATGAAAACGCTATAAAGTAGAAGAGACAAACTTTTTGGACCCAATCAATATTCTTGTTTATTGCATTATAATCTCTTGAAAACAATAGAGTGGGAAACATTGACTTGGAAGCAATATATCGGACAATCTACAATGGAAGTTGAAAGTACTTATGAAGATACAAATCGGTTATATGAAATTAGAATAGATACCTGTAGAAAGACAAATTTTCGGATTTGACTCCTAATTACGTATTTTGATTAAAATTATTGTATGTTATTTTCCAAGAGGGAAATTGTTCAATCATAGAGTTATCTTGTTTCTCAAGTAAAGCTTTTGGTCTAACATTCTTAATTTTGATATAAAATAGGTCCAGGTATATTGTGGCTCCGAGGCCGTGAGCATGTGAGTTTATTGGCGGACCGCTCAAACAAATTAATGGTGTTACAAAATTAGTATTCTTGTTTGTTAATTGTCGCTTCAAATTTATTTTTCAAGTGGATTTTTTATTCATTCATACGATTTAACTGCTGGGTTACGGATAGCGTTTGATCCCATCCGGTGTTTATTAGGTGGCTTCGTAACTTAATGATAGATAACTTCACAATAGCAGCGGAAATGAAGCTTTTTCATTCAAGAGTATATTTTGAATTTTTTAACGCTCACGGGCGTTGAATTTTTCACGTATCTCCTATTTCTCATCGATGTTAACAAAATTAACGCTTTTAATACTTCGTTTGCGTATTTTTTCTTGCTTTTCTCTGTATCTATTAGCCTTTAAGGTCATCGAGAAAAAATTTAGCTTATGAACGACGGCGAAGTCGTCTTCCTGAAACACGAAGTTTGGCGGTAAAGCTTTGGTGGGAATTACTTTTTTGAGAATTTGCATTTTTCTTGGTCGTGTAAGTATCTGCGAGACGTTGCTTACAATTTCATAACCGCAGCGGTTGATGAAATAATGTTTAACCATAGAAATATTCTATTTTTATTTGGCTGGAGAGGAAATTTGATGCACCAGCCAACAATTTTCTGTCGCGAGCGCTACAGCCGTTGCGATGGAATTTCTGCATGGGCGGCGTCTAGGGATTTTGGCGGAAGTTTCATTTCCCATGTGCGGCTTTCAACGTTTTGAGTGAGGAGAAATGGACTTTCAAAATTCTCTCATCTTCGTTCGATCTAGATACTACTTTGAATCCTGAGCGACTTACCCGAATTCGGTCGGGCTCATCCCGTCGCTGACGAAGCCCGTCGGAGATCTCTGATAAGGAAATGAATGATATGCGTGTTCATTTACATTCCCACTGCCCCTCCCGCTTTGAAAAACCAATAACCGTCAGATTTCTGTGACGTTCTTCTCCCCCTCCAGAAACGTCAATATTCCGATATTTCCTCATCTTCGCGTTGATTGAATTCTTTTGAATTGGTTGATGTGTGTATTGAAATCAATCTTAATCGAGTCTTCGTTTTCAAAATTTTGTTGTCTATAAACAATTGGCATGAGTTTGAAGCTTTATATTGCTAGCGAGTGTAGAAATCACCTCATTGAAGTAAGTCTCAAGGCCTAATTGAAGGGAGTGTGGTACTAGCGTTCACTCTGCCCTCATTGAATTCGCCGCAATTCTGTGGTGCTCTTGGGGCTTGTGTAAAGATGTCACCAGCCTTCAGTCATTCCGTAGCGTCTTGCTTGTCATTCCTTGCGTCTGCAGCCGAATTCGAGACAGTGCGAGAAATCCTATGGGACAACATGCGAGAAGTCTTATAGATGAGTCAGTCTTTGGTTGCGGTTTCGCTGGCGGTTTTAACTGGAAGTGGTACTGGAACTTTGATTGATGTATTGGTATGCAGATTGAACGCTTTTTGAGTGTGTTGGTGGGGAAGGGGACGGTGAAGGGATGGGGGTGTTCTTTTCTTCACCAGAGCAGTATCCAACCGTTTTCCGTCAGCTCTAATATGTAAAGCTCTCCCTCCTCCCGGGCCTCGTCCTTGCTGACGTCCTTTTTTATCTCCCTCTCATCTCTCCTCATCCGCCCGCTGTCTTCATTCATTTCCCGCCGTCTTCATTTGCTCTCCAGGCGATTAGTGCTGGGATTATTCTCAGATGCGACTCTTGGTCCCGTCCGCATCCCCCGCCTCCCCGGATTTGCCCCTCACTCTCTTTTGTTTACTCCCCCTCTGCAATTCTCTTCTCCTGATTCCCGATCCCGCACCCACGGACTGAATCTTGCGGATTTCCTCCGGCATCTGGGGATAATCTTGAAACTTTTCGTCTTTCGGTGCAAGCATTTTCTTTTTTTCCTCTTTTTTGTTAGAGGAGATCGCTTTTTATCGTGCCTTTCACTTGATTGGGGATCCGTATAGGTATTTTTTCCCGAAGCTAATGCGAGAATGGAAAGATGCGCTTGGTTTTGTCAGTTATTTCCCGATAAAAGGGTAAATTGTTTCCCAATTGGCTTGATTGGAAATACCGGTCATCTCTGCGTGGTTGTTATTCCGACCTGGCAACCATAGGATCTCCTCCTCAAACTCTTCTTAGAATGTTTTCTGTTGGATTATGACCTAAGATTTGATTGTTTGTTATAGCTGAAGCTTAGAAATTGGAGAAGCCATAATATAAAGCTCCTCATCTTCTTTCTTCATAGGTCGTTCAATCCTGGGATTGGTTGACTGCAGTCGTCCACCCTTCCCTATCTAATGCTAGTTCCGTTACCTCCTGGTATCTCTTCCTATGTACTTTCCTCTTTATTTGGTCCATTAACTTATTCCTATGTCTTCCTCTGGGGGATTTTCCCTCTATTTTGCCTTCAAAATGTTCTTCACAAATAAATATAGCTCCTTGTTAGATTTGATTTTGAAGTCAGGAAGAGAGTCAAGTTTATATTTGTGTTATTTTTTCAAACAACGTACAATGGATCTTGTTTCCTTATCGATCCTTACTCCTCACGCGTAAGTGTCTGTGGATTGGGAAGCAGTAAGTCTTATAAGAGAACCGTATAAGAGAACTTAGGAATTCCACTGAATATAATTATTATTGTTTCAAATCGTTTCGCTGCACTGTAGCATCTTCGGGAAACAACCCCCAATGCCTTATACCCATATTGTCAATTGTCTGTATGTTGTCTTTCTTACGTAATACCTAGTATGATCCTTAATTATCGAACCATTTTCTAGACAATGCATTCATAGCTTTAATTATCCATTGGTTTATTTGTCTGGAGTATGCGATCGAAATTCGTCGGTAAAATTAGTAATAGTTTTAACGCAAAGTGTATGTCCCAAATATGTGTATTTAAATGTAGGCATGAAATAAGTGAATGAACCAATTTATATTGAACTTTACTAAAATATGTAGGTAAACTCCTCCTCATGTTCAAGTATTAAAATATAGGTCAGAATCGTGCAATGGTAGACGGAACATCCTAGTCAAAGGTTCCAACCGTGAGACATCCGCCGTTCCGAAGTGACCTCGGGAGAGTTTCGAATGCCTCGCTCTCCGCAAACGAACGTTTCTGTGTTTTAACCGAAGGAGAAGGATGGGGTCGATAGGTAATTAATGCACTCACACGGTAGGTACTTTTTTCAGGTCATCTCCCAATATTTTCTTCCCGCGGAGTGGTCTTCAACGGGTAAATATCTCTCCATTAATTTACCGATACATTCCCCTCAACTCCGCTCCGCGTCGCCGTTCGCATTCGGCAAGTGCGCGATGGGTTGAGGGAGAACGCAAACGCGTCCCAAAAAGGTCGTGCCGGCGAAAAACCCCCCGTGGGGTTTGCTGCCGTTTGATTAAGCCCCCTTTGGGACGAGCAAATGAGTTCCTTCTTTGTCAAGTCCCAGCCTCTCCGTCACTTATATGTATATTTATTCGTCTCTATTCTCCCTTTAAAGAGAGAGAGAGTTCACCTCAGTCTTTCTCTCTTTCTCTCTCTCCGATCCCCCTGGGGCTCCTTGATTCATCTTCTTAATCTTCATTTCCTTTCTTCCCGTAGGCTTATTCCTCCGCTAACTCATTCTTTTCTATTGCATTCGCCGAACTCGGGGGGAGCGTGCTGTATATGGAATCGGTCCCACGGCCGATTTTTGCATTTGTCCGCCGCCATAGTAATACCAGCCATCCCTGTTGTATGAGCATGTTGTATATTGACGGCATTCTCTCTTTACTCTGTAAGAATCTACTGGAGCAACGAGTAAAATGCAAGTAAAAATTACTGAAAACAGTTTTAATCCAGCAGTAACTGTGTAATCAAAAGATATAATTACGTGACAAAAAGTCTTATTGGACTTAAACTCGTGTTGAACCAATTCTCAGTTGCCTCGAACTACCTCACTCCTCGAGGTCAGTGCACGGACACGCTGCGGCAGGGCACGAACCTCCGTCCTCCAGTGGATGAATACGGCTGACAAAGCACTCGCGATTATCCGTGGTGGCCCTTTAATATACCCTTTTTGCCACAATGGTCGGCAGACTATCTTTTTGGAATCGTGACATAATCGAAGTGTAAACTTTTTTTTTAATTTTCTAGCTTGTTTTTTATGTTACCGACCGATTTCGATGTTACAACTACATCGCTATAGTTCCAATGCACGTTCTAGTACAATTGGCGTTAAGTGTTGGACGGATGTGGGAGACGAGGGATCTTTGGGGGGGGGGGGGGTATAGGTTTAGGCCGGTAATGCAACAAGAGGACAATATACCCATCGGAAAATATGAAAAACAACATCAAATATTAAAAGATAAGGGGTTGGTGCCTGTAAAAATTCGTGTAACTGTGGATGTTGTCTCCTGTATTCCGTGTTTTCACTGATATGAAAGGGCTGGGCTGACAGTAAGTTTGCTGGTGTTCCAAATTAGCGTCAGCGGAAACACTGGTTGGAATTTCAGCCAAGTAGTTGTCAAATTTAGTTATCACTTGTGGTAAATACCTTGGAGAATGGAGAGAACATTCACTAATAGTATGCGCTTCATTAACTCTGGTTATATTGGTTTTATGATGAATAATATCTAAATTATGGTGGTACCACTGTGAAATAAGTTAAATAGCTCTTAATCTTTATTTTTGGCTAAATAATGGAAAACATGTCCTCAGTTTGATGTAAACAGCAATAGCATACCTTTTCGTGGTATTATTTTCTCAAATTGATCTTGAGATTATTATTTGGTAATTAATGTAGCAATAGGTTAAACGTGGGGAAAATGGAATTTTTTCATATACATATTAATACCAATTTCACGGAAAACTGTATGAAAATATAAATCTCCCTGAAATCTCTACAATTATGAAACTTGGGCTCCTGCCCGTATGTTTTTTAGTGATAAATTATTTCCAAAATTGAAGTAAAAGTGTGTTATTAAATTTTACACTTCTGCTGGTTCCTTCAGATGATAATAGTGTAGTTATTATTTAATTTTGTTTGTCTTGGTATTTATTATTGTATGTGTTTGGCGAATATTGTGCGCAATTTGTACTTAAAGTTTCTTTTCTTAAATGTAATGTATCCTATCTAGTAAAATATATGCGAATATATTGAATTAAGAATTAGCTTTGACCCATATAGTCGCTGTAGAACTTCCTTCAGCATTAGCATAGCTGGGCATTGCATCGATCGAGAGTAAATAATACAAATTCTCTACAGTAACTGTGTTATTACGGAGAAAGATACACATATGTCGTACTCATCTCTCAAAGGGTGAGCAATTATGTAAAGTATAATTTGTTTAGTTAATATATCTATCTAAACCTACCTCAATCGCTATGCCACTCTGTTGATTGTAATTTTTAGGGAGTATTGTAAAGGAGTCAAATTTATGATATTTTTATCACAGTAATAGTTGACTTAAAACCTTCACTGCGTAAATTACTGTTTTCTCTTATCAAACTGCTGGTTCAGATTCCTCCCTAACTTCCGAAACCGTGATTACCAGAAGAAATACGGTTTGGTAGTTGGGTAATCAGTGATACTCAGTCGCTTTTTTCCACGAGTTTATATAACAAATTCCACGCGTTTTGCCGTTTTCTCATCATCCTCAGTTAAGGGGACATAGTTGTCTGTACCTGAGGATGACGTGAAAACGCAGGCACCAAATCTTATTTTACGTACTAATAAATTACGTTCCTTTTAACACAAATTATGTCTCACTGATATGATTCTGAGGCACGCGATATTATTTCTCACTGATACGATTCTGATGCACTTGATTTAGCAACTAGTAAACGATCTGCTATGCTGCTTCCTTGTTGTTCCTCGCTTGTTTGAGAATCTCGCGCGCCAGCACTCATTTGTTGAAGTGACTCGCGCTCCACGTATTGTACAATGGATTTAATTATTCAGAAACCTTCTCGGGCGCGCGCGTAACAACTCACCAAAGTTTCATCGTAATCTGTTGAATGGTATTGGAACGCACAGAAGACGAGCAAACAAACATTCATTTTTATATGTTAGAAGATATGGGATTGGATTTTGTCCTCGAATAATCTAGTAATTAACTGCAGGTCCGCGCATAGTAGTCTGTCATTTCCGCATCTGGCCGCGGGCAGATATGTGCATCGCTCGACTCGACCGTCGTCCTCATTCGCGCTCGTACCCTTAACTCTCCAATACCCTTCAGTATTCATTTACCGAGCATCGTCGGCTGGTCATCACCCTTTCACTCTTCCGTACGTAGTGTCGTCCCTCCCCCGGACTCTTCCCTCACCATGCCCCCCCCCCCCGCCCGCTTTCGTAACCCATTCATATCACATCGGTCGTGCGATTCGAGCCTCCCCCGGCGGTCTGCGCTCTCCCGAACTCCTCGCAATGCACTGGGTCGCCCGCCCTCCCGTCTCCTCTCCCCCGTTTGTGTCAACGTCAGACCGTCCATTAATACGGCCAGCTCCCTTTTGTGCGATTAGATTTACAAGCGGGCCGCCGCTTGTGGCTGACCGAGGGATGAGGTTGGGGGTGCTGTAGCGGGGAGGAGGGGGAAAGGGCCTTTCGCATTGAATACTCCTCCTCCGGATGGCTTATCCTCTTGCTCGTGTTCGCCTTGGATTCGCCCTCGCTCGAAGAGAGCCCGTGTTACCCATTGAAAAAAGGGGAGGCGGACGATTTTGCAATGCACCGGTGTATGCCCGGCGTGTCTGAAGAAGCGTCCTCGTATTGAAAGTCCCATGTCAACGGGGACGGACGTTATATCGACGTCCTTTATCGCGAGAATATTTTTTTTTTTGGCTCACGATGCCATTCTTAAGTGAGGTGTTGATGCTGTCTTGTGTGGACGCGTTTGTCCGCGACGTCTTTATGTCACGTTCTCCTTATTCAAAGGATTTTGATATGTAAGTGTGTATTCATAGTGTATGAGGGTAGCGAGACTTGATAGTGCTCGCCTGTATAGAGCCTGACGTCAAGTAGAGGGAAGCAGTAAGAGATATGGAATAAAGATGAGGAGACCAAGAATTGGATTTACATAATGAGTAATAATAACTGTTAAAGGAGTAATATTACTTCTATATGACTACAAATGTAAATGCAACAAAATAAGGTGGCTATCGCAAAAAATGGCATACATTCCATGTAATGGTGATATGAACTACTCCTTTTTCTATGGTTCATGGCCATCATTTGCCATAAATCCTACCTGTTGAACTGGTGTGGTACAGCTCTCCAATGTAGTTTTTTTAACTGACTCAAATATTTCTTCATGAAATCAGTGGTTAAGGAATAATAGCTTTGTAGTTTCTGTAGAAATCTCTTTCAATCGCATCCTCCACGATTGACTGTTCTCTTATGCTTAGGTTGATTATTTGAGGGAAGACTAACTACTGAAGTTTTTTATGCTATTAAGGACAGCTGATTGCGTTAGTGAGGTTAGGATTGTTTAAGGAGAGGTGAGAAGGATGAGAGAAACCCGGCATTGACGTTCACATGTTATCAACGAAAGGTGCCAAAATAATATCGGTTTAACGACCCATTTGACCGAGGAGTTCTGAATTTGCACTCCACATGGCACTCATCTTGGGATCGGAGTTCCACTGAAATATCTCTGCTACTGCTACAATTTGAACCTTGACCCTCGAGACCCTGGGAAACCAATTCCTTGCCATCTCACCCATCCGATCGCCTCCTGAGTCCATTGTCAGCAGAGACTAGGCGCAGGTCTGAGGTACCTCATTCGAATCTTGAGAAAGAAATCAAAATTTTAAAGCCAGTTTTACAAGGGGCACGAAATTTCACAGTTTAAAATGGCATGTTTCTCTTAGTCTAGCGTTTAATAATAATTGAAAGAGAGCAGGGGATATTTTGCCATTTCGATTTGTTGCATTTGCGCCTTCGCTCTTGCAATTTTAGGGCTGTTCATGACGCAATTTCTAATGGCCGCTCGTACATTCTCAAGATTGTACAATTGTGTACCCAGTGTTATACGGGATTCATATACCTATTTAAGTGTGTCAGTGTGGAGCTGCGACGCATTTTGTTCGCTAACTTCGTTTATTCAAGGCGCTCTTTTGTTAATACTAAAATTATTCATCATGATCGACCGATTAACTCTTAAATTGGTTGACTGCAGACCTCCACCTTTCCCTATGTAATGCTAGTTCCCTTACCTCCTGGTATCTTTCCCCACGTACTGTCCTCTTTATCAGGTCCATGAACTTATTCCTGGGTCTTCCTCTGGGGACTTTCCCCGCTATTTTACCTTCAATTATGTTCTTCACACACCCATTGAGCCCCAGTTTGTGTCGAATCTATCTTATTCTTCTTTTCTGTATGGTGTTCCATGCGGCTCTTTCCTCTTCTTCTCTTTTGAACCATTCATCATTTTCTAATTATTTTCGTCCATTTTATCTTCAGTAATCTCCTCCAACACCAGGTTTCGAAGGCTTCTAGTCTTTTCTGGTCTGCTTTTCGAATGGTCCATGCTTCCAGTTTTTTTATGGGTTATATGTACTAAAAATATTGTGAGTTTATATTGTACGGATAGTTATTGGTTTCCTAACTTTTCCTTGTGCCAAAAATCGTGAGCATAAAAGAATCCCGAATCATTAAGAGAATAGAATTTTGGTTTAGTTTGAGTGGTGGTGCCACCATGCTGCAGTCGATGTGTACGACTTCGGAGCCAAGGGCCAAGCTTCTTGCCGAAAACCTTCCTTTTTATGGCGTTCAAGTTTTCATTTGACAGAAAATTAGTATGGCGCCGATTTGTGGAGTTTTTTCTCCAACGTGTTATTTTCTGTACTTAGCGATACAACTTTTACTCCGCAGCTTTTATTTAGCTAGTGAGTCAATTCTGTGGAAAATTGCAAGTTGTGCTCTTTATGAATGGATACTGTAAACTTCCACGAAGTGAAGCCTGAAGATGTAGAATGTATACTTCATTTTTAATAATGTTTTGTCCTTCACTCCCTTCACTCATATTTTCGTCCGGGATTTACTTACCTCCTATTGGTCGGAAGGGACTTCGGGATTCGTTCAGCCGCGACCTTTTGGTAGCTCCCACTAAGGACGGGGAGGCTTAGGACCGAGGGCTCCTGAGCGAGTGAGTTGTAGAAAGGGAGCCGCGAGTTCGCCTCCCCGGTCGCTACCCCCGCCGATTCCTGCCAATCAAACCCCATTTTGTCGGTGAAGCAATTTCAGATCGATTCTCTCCACTGCATTCACTTCAATCGTCCCCTGTTTTTTTATACGTTGACCTGTCTTCTGTATCTCTCGAGATGGGTGGGAACGTTGGCCCATTAGAGTACCGCAAGAAAATCCGTGCTCCGGAAGAAATTTTCGGAAAGGCAGTGGGGACGGTGTCGCCGTTGTGGTTTTGTGACGTCTTCCTTCCTTTTATTGCTCAATTTATTCATTTTTGTCCCGACCTCCTACGTGCTTTTTCCATCCGCGGATAGCTGTCGCAATGGGACGTCTGCTTCGTGAATTACTGTCGACGTCCCCCGTTGTCTGTCTATTCGGGAATCCATCGTGGTTACAGCTTCCTGGGTTCACGTGGTGGGTGAGCGAGTTCATTCCAGCTCCCCTCATTCGATCTCGTGTGCTTTATTTTTTTGCTCCGCTCTTGTTCGAGTTTTTATCTTTTTTCCCTCAACCGAGCGCATTTGGAAAATTAGCCTCGATTGTCTTTGAGTGGTGCGGTCATTACCTCGTCGTCTGTTAAACCGCCGGCGTAGGGTTAAAGGGTTTGTGCCGGGTTGAGCCGAAATCGGCGAGCATCTCAGGACGACGGAAGGAAAAAATAAATACAATTATCGTTTTGTTCGCTGACGATCGTCCATTTGTGGTGGGCATTTCCCGGGTTTTCGTGAAGAATCTCGACCGCAGACTTGACTTCTTGTGGTGGCTTGAGTACTTCCCCCAAGGTGGAGCTAATTCGAATTTCAATAGTTCCGCGGTCTCATTTTTTTCGGTTAAAAAGTTTAACTTTTTTCTTTCTTCTGCCGCTGTAATATTTAATCAGAGCTCGTAGCTGAAACCGGCGTACGCTTTGATTTAGCGCGTGTACGTCTTGTAGTTTGTCCTGCGTCATACTGTACTTAAGGTGTTTTCATTGAGGATTATATATTATCGGAGTAATTACTCCACGAATGCCTTTCTTCAAATTCCTCCGAATGGTAGTTTTGGTACTCATCGATTTTCTTGTTCGTCCATGGCTCTGAACTTTACTTACGTTGAAATTGTTTTATTTTTCATTGTAAGCATTTTCTATTACCCGTTTATACATCTCATTAACCCTACTTAAATGCCTCATTCGACTATAAATGTAATTCATTAAGAAGCACTCTGTGGTTATGGTATATAATATTACGTTTATGCCGTTTCCAATGATTTCATGGCTCTAATAAATAAACGGTGCTCATTTTCTCATCTGAAATTCAAGGCACTACCGATAACGTTGCATAAGTGACATCGTCAGATTTGGATTATTTTGTTAGCCGGTTATTTGGACGGAAGAATCGGTCCACATGAGCATACTTACAAATATCTTCTATCCGAAATCTGTTTGAAACAGATTCCTATACCATAGTCTCAGCAGTCATTATGGAGGTTCGTTTTTATTAGTGTCCATAAGGCTCTTTTCCTGCCGCTATGATGAAATCGAATCTTTAGCAAGCTGTAAGTCTTGTGTAAAGTATGTATATGATTCGTGGTAGTTTTACCGATTCTTTTACCATCTCCTGTCGTTTTGTAGGTGTCCACTTTTTTATCTTTGGCAAAGACGTCCAGATGTATCTCCAGGATCCACCCTCTAGACATTCCGGTCCAGAGCTGAGAGTCAATTCTCTAAATCACCTAGAAATAGGTACTTTCCTTACTAAATTTTGCACCTCGCGTATGAATTCCCCTTGGTGTTGCTCAGTGTTTGGTCGTTTAATAAAGCTATGCTTCGGCTTTACAGAAGAGATACGTAGATATATATTCCTTTGTTTAAACCAGACAAGCGTATTTTTTAACCAGTTTGTATTGATTATACCCTTTATTTGCTTCTCCTCGGTTCTTATCCTCGAGTGTATGTGGCGTTAGGATGCGAGCCCATCCAATGCTGCTCCTTTAGTATTCACGTTTTCCTCAAATCGTTCTTCCCCCTTTAGTCTCGATATGTAGCATATTTCTTTTTCTCCAGTTGTTTTTTTCATACGTTTTGGCGAGCAAAACCTTCGGGCCGTCTCTGATTAGGGATATTTATAGCGGAATACATTCTAGTTTCAATTGTTTTTCGATAATTAAAATTACTATCAGTCTGTGGATCTTACGCGGCGCGCCGTAGAGCGCTATGTGAAACGGGAGAGTTAGTGCTAATTGGATGCGTTAATGATCGCGATTCCTTCGCGAAAAACTCCACCCACGTCGGTGGAACCGGCGGAATATTTCCTCGTCCTCTCTCTCGAGATAAGCGCAAATGCTCGCCGAATTTCTCAATTCGCTAACGAATGGAGGGAAATGGACTAATTAGGTAATCGATACTGCGTTGATTGGCTTGTCTTCCCATATTTATCGAGTTGGGAAATTTCTTCTGCGTTGGTATTGATTTGGAGAAGTAGTCGATAGTTAGGTCGCTTGTTATGATAGATATGGAAGAGTTATTCTTGTCCTATCCATAGGGGTTGGATTCGAGTCCCGTAGATCATTTTCGATGAAATTTCAATCCATACTTGGTGCTATGCGGAAACAACTTCTAGGATAGTGTCACATTCATGGGCTGAGACCCTCAGGACCATTGAGGTACACGGGGAGGGCAATTCGTCATCAAACTGTGGCCTGACGACCACAATAACTACCGTTTTTGATAAACTTGGTGAGTTCAGGTGTGACTTCTTGGAAATTAATCATGATGCAGAGAACACTTTGCAATTTTTCCACAAATTTATTTCATAAATTTTCCACATTTTTAAATATTATTCATCCTCGAGTACTATGGCTGACGCCTTTGCGTCGAATAGGTACGCCTTTTCGTCATATAGGTACGCTTTTGCGTCATATACCTGAGGATGATGCCTTTGCGTCGAAACTAGTTGCACCATTAAAAATAAATAGTGGAAAAATACAAAGTGTTCTTTGGATTGCAATAACTACCATTTGGTTATCCCTGCTCTTTCCTTACTTTCCTTTGGATAGGACGTAGGAATGGACGAGTTGTCGGATATATTGCTAGAATATCCACGATCTCTTTTAAAATTTAAGGTAAGTCAGTATTGAAACACATATTGGCTACTTAATTCTATAGAATCTACTCGGTTTTACCATAATTTTCACAAAGGATTCGGGTTATTATTATTTTAAATAAGTAAAAAATATATGTAAGAAAAATGCATATTAAGAAGTTCATGCATTCCGATTTGCAGCGAGTTGTCCTTGGAAAATATCGTTCATTTGCAAAATTACCCCGACATCCCTTAAGCGCTAAAGGAAAATCAGGGTTAACAAACATGGCGAAGAGGCCTCGCCCACTTTACAGCTTTTAGCATTGGTCACTATAACAGCTAGCACCCTCTCGGAAATTAGTTCGGTAAGGGGCTGATATTTTGGTATCTTTGCAAGGGTGCGATGTTTTTCTTTAAAATGTGACCAAATTCATTGATTTCTAGGTGAATTAATATTTTGCTCAAACTCACTTAAAGGATTTGACAACGAATGATATGCCCCCAATATAATGCAGCTTCCTCCTTTAGATTAGTCATCAACGCTATGTATATTTTAAGTCATGCAGAGATGTATTTTTTTCATTCCTGAAATGACGTATGTTTAATGAACTCATTGACGCGATTATTGTCTATTTTGGTTTCCCGCACTGAGAAAAATTCTGTTTATAAGGGAAAAGATTATACGTACACCTTGTTGTAATTGATTGTTTACTTAACGTCAAAATTGGGTTGGGCCATTTTTCTTTTGTCTTTGAAGATATTTACGGAACCAGAATCATTAGTGATGTCTTAATGAACCCGTGATAAATACGTTTGGCGGCTCCGCGCTCGAAATTAAGACGATTTATCACTCCTGGGAAACGGTAATTCTTATTAAAATATCGAACTGATACGATACAGTGACATTTGTTTCCCAGAAACTTTTCGCCCCAATCGGGAATTGTAACCCGTTTTCCATATATTTTAATGGCGCGGCCTCGGGTTTCGGTTCCTTCGTATATTGAGGGAAACTTTTCGGGGATGCTAATTAAGCAACTTTGTCTCATTTTCCCCGTGACCCTCCAGCCAAAATAGGTTTGACTTGATAATAAGTTAAGTTTTAAAGGGGGTCTGTCACGGAATTGGTGGGATTACCATTCGACCCGCTCGGTTAATGGTGCAGTGGTCGATTTTCAGCGATATTCACATATTCCGCGAAAATAATGAGGTCTGCTCAGTTTCGTGTACGTGATTCTGTTGAAACTTTTTTGTCCGGAGCATGATAACATTTACGTTTGGTGTTACGGAACAGGTTTATTATCTTCTGATCAATAAGTAAAGAAAAAATGGATTTAAGATGCACTATTTTGAATTATAACGTATACACATACTATTCCCAGCCGTCCGAGGCTCTTTTCCGCAAGGCATATGTTTCCGAAAAGAGTTCTAATGGAATTATGCAGAAGTTAATGGGTCGGGGTAATCGTAACAGCTACTTATTAAACTATACTCATTTCTTTAACATTTCGATGAGCAAACGAGGGCGATGTTGTAAGGTTAAACACCAACATGAACTTTCCTATGGCTTGATGGTGTAATAGACTCGAGTGGCAGTTGGAAATATGGACTCGACCTCCGGTCATACCCGACTACTTTTACTTAATTTTAATTCAAATCACCATACTTTGATGTTATAAGTAATTTTCAGTTTGCGACTGATATCTTTTATATCATCGCGCTTTACTGCCGCACTAGAGGATAATATATACATTGAAGATGGCGCAAAATAAGAATTTTTCCCTTGGTAGTGAATTGAGTTGCTGGAACCGTGGGTGGAACCAGTAGGTACATTTCTATGTGGAAAATTAAGTGATTCTACCGCCAAGACCTTGTAAGTAATACAACTGTACAACCGTATGGCGTTAAAACAACTGTGGAGAATGATAGAATGCTATCATCTACAGGTAGCACTAGTTGTTTACTAACGGAAATTTCCCGTTGGAATACTCACACCTGGCTCTTACTGACGAATGTATTCATTTGACGATTGTATTTTCAATGAACACCTTATTCGGCCAAATATGTCGAAGTCTATTCCATTTCTAATAAACAAACTTATTTTGACTTCATTCCCTGCACTAATTTCCCAATTTCTCGAAAAATAATGTAAGTTGGTACCAATATTTCAATGGGAGTTTTGAAACTGTTTTGTGTCGAAATGGCCTTTAAATACCCAATATTAGATACAAGAATTTTGTTCTAACCTATATTTCACCAAATATCGTTCAAAAACAACGTAACTTCTGGTTCGTTTGTGAAAAAAGTGGCAAAGAAAGGTTGGGTATTGCTATTCATCTCAAACAGAGGATTTATTGCCATTATAAGCTAGCAGAAAATGAAATAAATGAAATTCAAGTCATTTTGCCGTGGAACCACTCCAGCCTTGGCCATTGGGAGGAGATAGTCGTAATATACCTTTTTCCAATCGAATTTAAGATTGGATGAATCCTTGATCTACATCTATGACACCCTTGGGTGCGGGGACAGAGGTGCGGTTAAAATACGTCGGAGGCGTTCTTATCAGATGGGAGAGAACCCGCTGATAAGATTTAAAAGGCTTTTCTGAAAAGGAGAAGCATCTGCGCCCGAATGATGTCTCTCCCCAGGGCACTTAATATATCACCTGAACACTAGCTGATTTCACACAATTCCCGAGGATCGATCCGACCCGAGAAAATTAATGAACCGGAAACCGTAACCGTTGGCGCAGATAAAGTGACAGAGTTATTTCTTGGGCCCGGAACGCCTGGCCAATCCGAACCTCCCGGGGGCTTAAAAATCTGAAAAATTTTCGTCCTCAAGTCTTTTGAGATGAACATGAATTTCCCAACGATGACGCAATCGGGTCGTTCACTCTGAAGGAAAAATCGCAATTTTATTGGTGGATGCACAAGATGGAAAACGGGTGGTAACTTTGCGAAAGAAAAAAATATTTATCTCATCCTCGGCGAGCCGTCGTGCTCGAAGAACGGAAATGAAAGTAATGAAAAGCCAACGCCCATTTGGCGCACCTGCGTCCATCGTGGATGCTCTGAGACAGGCTTTAGCCCCTTTATCCGTTCAGGGTTTGTATACGGGGCTCTTTTAAGTCAGGCGATGGTGCCTACTGGTGAGGAACGGGCATTCGGCGTTGTCGTGGGCACGGAAAATAATCGCGTGACGTCAGAAGCACGGTTTCGCCCCTGCTCATCGAGGAATTTCGCCTCACGCAGACACAAGATGTATGACCACCAATTAGGTAATAAACCAGGCGTGATGTTGAGGAAAGTAAAGCCCAGTATTCTTAGAATCCATAAAACTGTGATCGAGACCGCTAAGAGAATTTATCGAGGGAGGTAAATAAAAGTATGAGCCTTGTGTGACATACCCGATGATCCGTGAGGTCACGGACAATGACGTAGTGTAATGTCCTTAAGCCTCCTTGGGCGGGTGGTCTTCTCTTTAGTTATTTTACTGAGAATCTTAACTTACATTGCCGCGATTAAGGGTCTCCTTATCCTAAACATAGAGATTTGACTGCCAGGGAAACGTTTTAGAAACTATTGCTGATTTAATAGGGAAAGATTTCCGATGAATAATGATTCGTGAGTGAGACCCTGTTTATTGTCAAGTATACCATCCTCGTCGTTCGGGTGGACTTAAAGTTATTTTCAGCGTTGACTGTTCCGCGAAACTTTGAAAGAAGAGGAGTAGTACATTAATTTGTAGTAAAGTCCGCTTAAATATTCCAACTTAAAATATAATTTTTAAAACATTTTAAATATACAGTTATAACTTAACTTATAATACATTTAAAATATAATTTTCAATATTTAGTGGGCAACGCATTAAAAAAACTTGTAAGCCAAAAGAAGTAAACGTGTGCCAAAGAATGGACGACATAATTGCTTGTGCAGGAGATGGGAACGTAACCAGAATGCCATAAGTGAACTTGGTGTGGGAGTAGGAGAAAAATATTGATTATGTCAAATTAACTGCGGGAACCGATGAACCTCCGTTTTAATTTAAAGAAAAAATCCGTTGAAAATAATAGACCAATCTAAGTTATTAAAGTACTTATAGGATGACCGTCCACCGTATGTGCCTCAAAATGTAACCCAAAGTCAAGTTCCCTATTTTTTTCTCCCTTTAGTGTAAAGTTTATTAACAGTCATTTCTCCTCGGAGCTGTCGATTTACAGAACTCTTTCCCCTGTACATTTAACAGTAGGAATCTATAGAGTACCATTATTTAAAAAAATATGTGATGAATATATTCTAAAAGTTCATATTTTCTAATTGCATTGCCATGAAACTGTTTTCCTTTTATGTATTTATCTCTATTTCTTTGTTGCAAATGTTGTGCATTTAATTTCTTTATATTCTATAGTTTTTTACTTAGAATTGGCTCGATGGTTGGAGGAGGTAATTAGGGGCGTAGCTAGGACTCTCTAGAGGGGACGGTGTTAAATGAGCGGGAATGGGGAAGGAAGAGGAGAGGTTTGATGGGCGGTATTAGGAAGATTTGGACGTTTACTGAGATGAAGAAAGGAATATTATTGGGAGAAAGGGCCCTGGTAACTGGAAATCTGGAAGATTTAAATTCAATTTTCATTTTTACATACCTACCATAACGTTTACATTACCTAATGAGAGTAGATATTTCTCTCCATGCGAACCGTGATTGACTTAGTGTCACCCGCTCTACTCGTTCTCGATTAGCTCGCCATTGACCAATAAGTTTGAGGATAGGATTTACCCTCTATGAACGAGCGAGACAAATTTGTTACTTTTCAAAATCATTGAAATTTCTTCTTTCGAAAGGCTTTTCCCTTTAGTTGCTGCACTTGATAAGATTGTTACGCTTCGGATAAAGTGTGTGGAAAGTTGCGTCTCTTTCGGCGGTTTGTCATACAATTTGAATAGATGAATATGTGACGCTATTCACAGACGATGGCGTGCCTGGTGGAGCTCTGAAATAAATAGTTTCAGCTGTCATATGAAAAAAATAGTAAAGTTTAATTAAAGGCACGTTATGAAGGTAATTTTGAAGTATACCTAGTGTAGGTATTATTATGTTAAGTAATATTTTAAATTTAATATATACAATAAAAATCGTCTCATTTCAAAATAAATGTTATTAACAAATAATTTGCAATTTTTTAAATGAAAAAACTAATAAAGTAGTTGCATTTTTTGCATGCCGTTTCATAATTCCGTCCATAGAGGCTTATACATTATAGAGGATGAATCTTAGTAAGACGTGAAGGTGTATGCAAAATGCTTGAGCTTCGGAGTTAGTTGTTTTTATCAACTGTATCCTAGAATGAGGTTTGTCGTGCTGTGCCCATCCCGAATAAGGAAGTCGGTTCGAAGGGGGTGTGTGTATGCGTTGGGACCTCCCGAGCCATTCATCGCCTATCCCTGAGCGAATCTGAGGCTCAATTTATTGACTCTCTGTCGGCGGAGCGAAAAAAATGGACTCTTACTCCCCCCTCTAGCCACCCTCCCCCGCCAGCCCGCCACCCGACGAAGACTTGGGCTTCGAACGTGTGCACATGTGTGGGTGTGTGTGTGTGTGCCATAAATTGGCAGCCTGCCTCATCCCCGTCATACCCCCCACCCCTTCCAAGAGAGCATTGGGTGGGGTGGGAGGGAGATGGGGGGAACTACGGGGTGGGTTTTGTGTGTACCCTTCATGAAATCCGGAGGCGAAACCCTCGCACGAGTTTGTATCTCACGGGCGGCCATCTGCAGCGTGCGTGTGTATATATTCAGTGTGTTATCCCCGCGTCCGTTCCCCCACGTGGGGTTATTATTATTTTTTTCTGCTTCGTGTGTGGACTCTTGTGTTATTTGCCATCCGATAATTAAGCGTGGTTTTCTCCGGCAGTCTTTGTTTACCCACTTCGTCCTTCATTGCTCGCTCGATATTCGGCTGGTCTTGGAAGTGTCTGTCCCTCCTCTCCCTCTCTCCGAGCCTTCGGTTGCTTGCTCTGCTCTAGTCCTTGTGTAATTAAAGCATATAAAGGGGAGATATTTGATTTAGTGCTTAATTTTTTCTCCTGCCATCTTGTCCCTCTCCCTTTGCGATGTTGTGAATCAATGAGTTGAGGATAGCGTCTCCCTGTCACTTTTCTTTCTACTCGAATATTTTAGAAAAATAGAGTATGCTATCTTTTTGTTCGTACGTCGTTTGAACTTGCGAGACACATGGATGGGGATCGGGTTGGTGTGGTGGCTAGAGTACTGGTTAACCATACGGACGGCCAGGGTTCAAATCCCTGCAGAGGTGGATGTTTTTCCTAAGCTTTCCGGAGGATGAATTCTTTTCACGAAAACCCGCTCCCTAGTTTAGTGTCTTGTGGAGGGCACTTTAAGTGTAGTACTCCGTCTGTCGGATGAGACGATAACTGTCGTGCCCTTGGCGCCTTTCGTTAAGAGCAGGCTACTGCCGACGCCGGGTTCTATCCACCCTTCCTCCCGTACCTATGCCCTATGGCGTAAATAACCTTAACTGTCGGTCGCCTCCTCAAATATCCAATCCAATCCGAGAGATAGGGCTACGTTGACTAGGGTTACTTGGGCTAGGGATTCTCTCTCTAGTGAATTGAAGGTTATTTAAATAGTTTTAACAAAGTTTCTCTGTAATAGAACTTTGGGAATTGTGAAAAATCTTAATCTTTCAGTTGGGTTGAATTTGAAAAAAAACTTTTAAATACAAAAAATGCTTCTACTTCTGTTGCCAATATCTTGGAAAGTATTGCCATTTATGCCTGATATGTTGGTGCTGTTATATGTGTGAGATCCTGTTCTTTTTGGAGAGAAGATTCTTCGGCAGTCATTTTATAAGTTTCCAATCATTGCATTGACGAATGATTTGGTACGAAGTCACTCTCACGGGTGCATATACATAGGGTTGAAATTCGCCATGAAAAAATCATTTGACTTCACCGAGATACGAACCCGGATCTCCTAATTACGGGTCAGGGGTGTTAGCCAGTTACACAACCAAGCCATCTTCATTCAAGATGTATTTCGAGGGGGGATTTATGCGAACTATGTGGTCGCGTCTCAAGTCCACATTATAGCACATGAGACGAAGTCTTGCTCACAAAACTACCGTCGCGGCGGATAAACCCAACATTGTCGTTTATATAACGACGGAATTGACGAATTTCTAATCATTTCAATGACAAATGGTGTGGTACAAATTCACCCGCACGGGTGCATATACACCAATTGTTGAAATTCGCCATGAAAAAAATCATTTCGGATTCGGAATTCTTCGAATTCGTGTTCGAATCCCAGTCAAGTCTAATGATTTTTTCATGGCGAATTTCAACCCTTGGTGTGTCTTATGAGTAATCATACCCGCTCTCACTGCCAAGACATTTGCGGTTGTCCCTGCGATGCGGCGGAATGAGCCGCCGAGTAGAGCTAGGCGGTATTTGAATCCCAATATCAATATCCAGTCTCTCAAAATATTGAAAATGGGCCAATATAAATAACCTGTATTGGACTATTGAATATTGGAAAATATTGTCATCGGAATATTGGAAATAATGAAAAAATGAATTGTGGGATTGGAAAATATTGAACATAACAATATTAACAGGTAAAAAACAAAAAACGGTGGCAGAGGTGTATTAGAACCGAAGGGGGTTACTTCGAAAAAAGGACTTTATGAACTATTTAAAAGTCTGTTAACAAAGCAAAATAACCAATGTAAGCTCCTTTTCCCCAGTTATTGCTATGATTAATGGTGGAGAAGGAAGTACTGCAATGGGTGCCACGCCGTCTATTTTCAAAGATTAGGGCGCTCTCCGATCACTCTCCTCGCCGGGTTCCAATATTCATTACTTGAATTTTAACATTGATAATTCAATATTCGATATTCCAATTGGGGATCGGGTTGGTGTGGTGGCTAGAGTACTGGCTAACCACACGGACGGCCAGGGTTCAAATCCCTTCAGAAGAGGATGTTTATCAGAGGAAGCCCGATCCCTGCTTGAGTGTCTTGTGGAGAGCGCTTAAGTACTCCGTCTGTCGGATGAGACGTTAAACCGTGGTCCCCTTGGCGCCTTTCGATGAGAGCAGGCTAATGCCGACACCGGGTTTCTATCCACCCTTCCTCCCTTACCTGTCCCCTATGGCGCAAATGACCTTAGCTATCGGTCGCCTCCCCAAAATTCAATGCATTATTCCAATTGCAAATATTGGTTACTTAATATACAATACTCCAATAACAAATATTGATTTTTCCGACCAATAATATCCAATACAGTATATTGGTATTGGTCGTTCCGAAATTGTGATTTTGGAATCCCAATGTTAAAAAATATTGATATTGCGACCAGCCCCACCGCCGAGTCGCCGCCCATCCCCGTTTGTTTCAGTTCAAAGTTCAAAAGCCATCTCGGTGACATATTCTCGGTGCGCTCTCGCTATGCGGCGGTGGGTAACTCTGGCAACGTTGAGAAAGGACGACGGAGACGAAAGAAATGCAGTGGGCGGTGCGCGCACCATCGTCATTGCCTCCTCGCCACCAGCTCCTCGCCAGTTGGAGTGGCGCGAGCGGGAAATGCAGCGAAGAGAGAAGGGGAGATCAAAGAAAGTGTCGAGGGATGGGTCCAAGGGGAGTTTAGGGGTCGTCTGGACGAGAGTTCGAGGCGAGGAGTGATTTCATGAGGAGAAAATATACATTTTCATTGTGTTGTTAATCGATTGGCCGCCGCCCCCGTGAGAGGAAAGTAAACAAGTGAGGAAGAAAAGAAAACGCTGCGTAAATAATGAAACAGCTGGGTCGTTTCAATACATCTACGAAATACCGTGCATGCCACCACTAGGGTGTGTGGCACGGGGTGATTCCACGCCAGGAATGCAGCACTCATCCCATCTGAAATCAGATCCTGCCTGCGAGATTCATCATATTTTAATACAATAACTTTAACACAATAATAATAACTCATTATGTTTCAATTTTTCGCTCCAAAAAAAGTCTATAGTCGGTCTAAATCTAATATGGGTTTATATAATTTTATATGCGGCCCACGGAGTTATGATGCATTTCCAAAGTGACCCGCAAGATCATTTTGGTTAGTCACCCCTGCCATAAATTAAGACAGTTCTACATTGACGAACATGCTACCATGCAATACACTTCTCAACATACAACTACTGCTTAGTATGATTAATGCGACAGATATATAGCACTACAAAGTTCTAAATCATGCTAGAGTACCTGTATCATGCCGGAGATAACATGCGAGCGATAGCTAATAATCATGTTAAGATATTTAGCTCTACTGAAAAAACCTATTTTACCGAGTCAAAGTATCCTAAAAGTTATCTATACAACTCGCAATAGATAGATTTAAGGAATGAATGGATGGAACCATGCAGTTAGGTCTATATTGCTGTTGTGGAGGCTTAGGATAGGTTGAAATGGAAAGGAGTAAAAACCATGCAGATTTTTACATGTACCGGGGCCTCAGATGTAAATGAACTGGTAAAGGTTGATTATTAACGAAGAATATAAACTACTTTTATAAGTTCTTTACTTTGGAATGAAGTCGTGCAACCTCTAATGTGATCTGAAGGTGGTATTATCTCTAGCTTGAGTAAAAACGAGGTTGGGAGCCCGCACCTTTGCGGCATCTGGCGGGTTGATGGGGAGCGGAGGACATTTTTTCACGTCGCCGGTTTCGCTTGTCTTTCCGGACGGGGGAAGGCCGATCCGGTTTCGGCGGCGCCCACCTTCGTCATTAGCCGAGGAAGAAGACGAGTTCGCTCCGCGGAACGAATCCCCAAGGCGAACGGAGGGAATTCCACATTCCCCTCGCCTTTACGTCCTGCTCTTCTCCTTCCCCTCTCCGCTCTCTCCTCCGCCAGCCAAGTTGTCATTCAAAGGGTTTACTGACTTGGCGGACGGGATAAGGAGCTAGTTACGGGTGGAATCCGGAGGTGGGATGTGCCGAAATGCGGTTTCGAGCCTCGAGTAGGGGAGGAGGCCTGAAGAAATGGATTCTTCGCGCGCTGTGAGTGAGGAAGCAGGAATGCTCGACTTCATCAGAGGTCATCAGGCCGAAGAATATTTTTCTGTACCTATTGACTCCACACTCCTCTCAGCCAACCACTTCATTCTCAAAGATCTGGGCCTGGCCTCGTACTGCAATGCCTGCAAACTGGGCCTCGCTCTGGCCGCGTACTGCAATTTTACCGGAGTCCCTCGCTAGTCCTAAAAAATTGTGTGGAAAATTCTCTTGGGGGGTTGTCTTTGAAACCACTTGGAATATTTCCGAGAGCGTAACTAAGGAGTCACGTGGTACAACAACGAATGATTGGAGATTTTGGGGAGTTTCATCCAACTCGGATGGATAACTTAAGGGTCTTTTACGTTACTATTTGTTAAACTCGGTGAGTTCAGGCGTGACTTCGTGGAAATTAGTCACGATGCAAAGAACACTTGTATTTTTCCGCTATTTATTTTCTGTGGTACAACTACTAAAAAGTAGGTACGAAAACGCATGATTTATACGTAGTATACGTTACATTAGTGAATTCTGAAAGTATGCGGGAGTGAACGATTGCTGCGTTGCCACTTTTTGCGCGCGCAACTCAAAAGGGATATTTGTACGTGCGGGGTGTACTGTGACTGAATCATTTTCCATCGAGCTTTAGAAAACTGATGGCATGTCCGATAAATCGCAATTTCTAGTCAAGCAATCATAAAGACGTACGTATCATGTTAATTAATAACTATTCTTGAAAAAGGCCCTCTATTTTTTTTCTAGTGGTCGAAGCATCGCATGACCCTAAAAGTATAGGGCAAGAGAAGACATACTTGGAGCGGGAGGAGAGAAACGGGGTGGATGAGGTGGGGGGTCGCTTGGTCAGAGGAGGCTTGTGCTGGAGAGACTCAATGGGGGAGGGTCTCCAGAAGAATTGGACCATGTCCCCGGGACAAGAAGAAGAGGGAGGGAGAAAAAGATGGCACTATGGCCGACTTCCGCGTATTGAGCGCTTGCCAAGGACGCGACGACTCCCCATAAAATAAGTCCTGCGGGATAATTTCGTGGAAATAAGCCAAAAAAATTAAAAAAAGAGACGTGAGATGAGCGGTGGGCCACTGGAGGGTGGGGAAGTTGGGGGGTAGGCATGAGTGACATGAGAAGAATAGGCGAAGCGACGAGAGGGTGCTGGAACCATCCTTCGCTCGTTTGTCCTATAACGCCCCTCTTCAACCTATTGCAACCCCTTCCCTGATCCCTCGCTTCACCTTCCGATTCCCCCCTCAACCTTAGTTCCGAGTCAGCCCTTTAAGGATTAAAAAGAGGCGGAACCGGACGTGCCAAACAAGGGTTCCTCTGACGCTGGCTCAGATGACTTTTTCGTCGTCGGCGGCGGCTGGTGACCCATTCTCATCCCTTTCGGCGCTTACGGCATAGCAGTCGTTGACGTAATGAGATATTCTGTACACCTTTTGGTGATGGTTCATTTACAATATCCTGACTATTTACGAATTCATAGTAACGCCAGCAGCTAAGGTTCGGGTCTGAATGGTGGCTAGAGGTGTTGCTTCCCATCCCAAAAGGCCCTGGATCGAATCCTGATTGTGAAAGGGAGAAAGAAAGGAAAATATTATTCCGGGACAAATGTTTCCCTTGGAAACATAAATGATCATACATCTTTTGGAGTCCAACATATAATACAATAGAAATTTTAGTTGATTTCAAGGAATGCTGTCATCATCATTGGTCGTTCAATCCTAAGCTTGATTGACTGCAGCCCTCCACCCTTTCTTATCTAATGCTAGCTTACCTTGCCTCCTGGTATCTCTTCCTATGCATTTTTCTCTTTATATAGTCCATGAACTTGTTCCTGGGTCTGCCTCTGGGGACTTTTCCTTCTATTTTACCTTCAATTATGCTCTTCAAAAACGAATTGTCTAAGGGTGTGTCCAATCCGGGACACAAACAAATGCTACATAATATTAAAGTCACTTTAAGTACAATTTCATGTGAAAGCAAAAGCAAGGTTACAAATATTTGCCTGCGTTTCACGTAAACCGAGATGTATCGCGCGTATCCATCACACGATACATTAGGTGATGAAAGTCGATTTTATTCCTCCAATGGAAGCATTTGCATTGTTTCACCATTTTATTGCCTGTTAACCGTGTCGGGAGCCTCTTTCAACTGTCAATATTTGCTGTGGAATAATTGCATGCTGATTGTTTTAGTTTGTGTAGATGATGTGAAATCAAATCTCTTCGTGTAGGTGAGCATAAATCTGTGTTGGAAATAGCAATCAATTTTTTTCCTTCAGTACCTATGCTTGTAATTATGCTCATGGTCATTTATTGTAGAGTTCCGTTTGTGTTTTCTTATTGTTTTGCTTACATCTTTTGTGGAATAAATCAAGTATGGTTGATTCGCCGTGTTAATCTATTTCAATGAATTATCGTCTAATAAATGGGAAAATAAACTATTAACTGTCTTACCTAATTGCTTTTTGGAACCGCTTGTTATTTTGGCAGCGTCATCGTTCCATTTGCCCTCGAAATGGCGTTTAAATTATCTGGAGGCTAATAATGTTTGGAAATTGCATCGTGCTTGATCGTGGAAATGCTATTTTGAAAGCGTAACAAGCTGTTGCAAATTAGTTTTTTTTTTAAATTTCCCTTCTTCAAGCATTGATGTGAGTGCCATGAAAAAAGGAAACTTATCGTCATTAGCTTCTGGGGATTATCGCTACGTGACTATTTCCCTTGATAGGAAGACAAAATGCTCCAAAAAAAGACGTTGACAATGTACCCGCAGTATCCCTTAATTAGCCGCTGAATTTCTTTCCTTTTTTAACCTGTTCAATCCTCTCGCAACAGGAGGGAACGAGAGTTTACCCCGTCCAATTTCACTCCACAATTAGAATTGCTCCTGTTGTTATGTTTAAAAATAATGGGGTATTTATCAGTGTGATGATTTTAGCACGAAAAAAAGGATCGTTTGGAGCGATAAGGGACTCATTCAAAAGTAAAGAATGCCCGAGGCTGCTCAGGAAGGGATGGCTGATGGAGAATCAGGGTGGACAGCTACATTCTTGGGTTGGTACAAGGTCGCCCGTTGACATCTTTCGTTTTCAACGTATTTGCGTAGAAAATTGTTACAAAGGCATGGGAAGAGCTGGATGTAGGAGGGAATGTTTTGGGGAAGCTAAGTCGGTTACGTTTGCCGAAGAGCAGTCAATGGTCTATCAGTCATCCAAAGAATAGCTAGTGTGGGTCGATGCATCAGATAATAGTGCTGGAAATACTGAATGAACGGCTGGTCTTGGGGACCTTGCGTAAGAATGTAAAGAAAAAATGGAAAAAAATTCTTTGGACTCTAGCGCAGGGTTTCCATATTTGAAAATAAACACTCGTACAATTTCTACTCTTTTTATTTTCGTCACCGACCATGGTTTCAGCATATTATACTATCATGGTGATGTTGATGGCATAATGTGGTGAAACCATGCTCGGTGACGAAAATTAAACTGGAAATTGTACAAGTGTTTATTTTCAAATATGGATATCCATTGGTTCCACAAAGTTTATGCCAATACATTGTCTTATACCCAGCGCAGGGTGTTGCGGAAACATGGACCTTGAGGAAAGAGCATGAGAATAGATTTCAAACATTTGAGATACGGGTGTTAAGGACAATGGAAAATGAGCGTTGGACGAAAAGAGGGGCGAACGAGTACGTGGTTGACTTGAAAAGTGAGGAAAATGCTGTAGATGAGGAGGAGGTACACTAGGTGGTTGGATGGGTGAAAAGGGGATGCTGGAGACCGTAATGGAGGGAGGACGCGGGTAGGTGGACAAGGGTTAGAAGAGAATTGGCTTTTTAAGACGGGATGAAGAGAGGAGGCACGTATCTCGAGCTGGAAGATTTAATCATGTTATGAGATAAGGGATCGTGGCTGTGAAAGAATGGTATGCGTTACTCTTATATAAACGTAAAATAGGAAGGTCCTCGGTCGGAAAAAGTAAAAGAGAGATACTACTTCCCTCTAGTTAGGCCACACCTAGAATATGACGCGAGCATTTGGGACCCTTTTCATAAAGATTTAACCACAAAAATAATAAAATACAAAGAAAAGCTGCACGCTTCGGTAAAAACAGCTATGAGCGAACATTTAGTGTCACAACTTTGAGAGGGATTAAGGTGGGAACCTCTAGAGACTCGGAGGCTACACGCTCAGCTTAGCTTGCTTGAAAAATTCAGAACTGGTGTGTTTTTGAGCGACACAGATAATATTATCATGACGCCTCACTACATCTCTAGGTCTGACAGAAGCCATAAAATAACAGAGATACATTGCCAAACAGATAGGTACAAAAACTCTTTCTTTCCGCGCATAATAAGCGACCACAATAAGCGACCACAATAAAAACTGAGCTCCACTAAATACACTCCCATAATACACGTCACCATTTCACCTCCCAGAAACGTACATCTTTACACGGCTGGTGACCTAACACCCCCTGCCACTCGCCCATACGGCTTGCATTGCAGTATTTAGATGTAGATTTTGGTCTCCTCCAATAATATTAACAGTGATGAGGATATCGTAATTTCTCAGACCAGTGGGCTCAACATGTGTATTCCTCGTCGGGCGTAGACACATGTCATACGCTGGCCGATGCACTCTCGGGTGAAGGAAGAGTATTTTCGAAGCTCATTAATGGACCATTGCGGGATTTGGTCGAGTAATGGTCGAGCGGTGTGAATAGCATTTCACAATCCGTCCTTGCTGTGCTCACCCCGGCAGTCGGTTGCGACGCGTCGGCATTAAACCCTTCATTAGCAGGAAACAGAACTTCCTGTCGCGCTCATGTGTCTGACCGCGAAGAAAAAAAAGGTGGTTAATTTGCATCAAGTTACGACCCATGCCGAATGAATGCGAAGTGATGGTTTCCTGAGCGCTATTTTATACAAGATATCCATTGCCGTTTAATTAATTTCTTTAGTCCATTGGATGGAGGTTCATCATTTGCAGTTCCAATATGGAAATCGGTGTTTTTTTCTTCGTGTTAGCCTGCAATTTGAATGTATTTTTTTATTACCTTAATAGCAGAATCTCAATTATAACGTATCCTTCTTTCCAATCCCATCAAACATGATGAATGCCATTACAGGATGAGCAAATGGCTTATGATTACGATTTCGTAATGAAATATTTTTCTGTAATTCAAAATGGATCGTGCGACCCCTATTTTGTGCCGGAGGATCTTCGTTTTTTTGTTAATATTGAAGCCATTATAGCCCAGTGGCCATAATTTCCCCGTTTTTAATTACGTTCATTGAATAGAATGTTATTTAGATCGTCTCATACCGGTTTGTCAACCGATATGATTTCGTGAATACTATGTACAATGGAAGTTTAGACTATTTATTTATCAATTAATAGTCATTCGATTCGATTACGGCATCCTACGTTATTCCATAGTTCACCTCTGCTCCCAGTCTTCTCCATATCTGCTTGTAAACTATGTATGCATTTGACTATGTTTACTCTTGTATTTATTTACTTCAAAACACTAAATGTAGTTTGATTCAATTCCCTCAGGTCCGCGTTACATGTAGTTTACTCTATTGATTAGTAGTGCTCCCCAGGTACCGCCAAGTTAATGGATTGGAATCATACGAGAGCGTCGTCTTGTTGGTGTCATTAGCGGTCATATCGTTATGGTTTATATGTTCTTTGGGTGAATTTCTGGTGAAATATGATATAATCCTACCGTGCGTTGTGAAGCGCCTAGCCTTTAACATCGTATTCATTTTCGTCACTTCAACCTTTTCGCTAGTTTCAACCTCGGGCACTGTACCTCCAATGATTGAAAGATGTGGCGAAATAAGAGAGAAGCACTGTGTAACAGATAGATAGGAAAATTCCGTTATAGAATGACATCGAATATAAAAATAATGAAAAAAAAACCATTACTGAAGAACGAAGATAGAAATAGAGCGACATTAATTCGTCAAGGCACATCCCTTTCTTCATTTTAACTCTTTTCAACTCATTTTCCATACTTCCTCCCTTCTTCATGGCCAGTGTCATAATATCTCTTGCCGTGTGCCCTTGCGGAGGCTTGTATGGGGGGGTAAGTTAATGTAAAGGTACATTTAAATTATGATGGCCCGATTTATAACCACCAGCATATACTTTTGCTCATCTCGCATTTTTTAGTGTGATAATTCCTTTATTCGCTAATTTTAAAAAGCCATATCGTTAAATAGTTGAACGAAGCTCTGCAGTTCGGTGGTGGCTGTGGTGTCAAGACGTGACATTTATGATGAAATCGTGACACATTTATGATGAAATCGTGACGTGACGTGAATCGATCATTGCCAACAATATCGATTATTATCGATTGTGGAGGTAAGCGTCGATCAATCGGGTCGATGGAGGTTAATTACAACGGTCAACAAAAGGGAAGGTATCTTGCGAGGTGGAGGGAAAAATATAGAAGTCTTTCTGAATATTGAACCAGTTTTAATTCAGTTTCCATTGAAATTCAACAATTGTACCAATAAATAAATAAAAAATGAGGCACTTTACAACGTATAATTACATATGTTAATCAATTGAGGGTTCATACCGGGAGTCAAGGACCCATTTTTCGTGTAGGTAATGACACCCTCATTCATTAGCGCGAATATCATGCCGTGTATGCTTCGCCGCGGCTTGGTGATAAGCGGTGGAAGGAATATTTGCCACGGAGCAAAAGTTAGTCCCCGGTGAAGCATCTTGCACGCCAATTAACACCACAATGGAAGGCCGTTGTTGTCCCGGTGTTAATACTCTTAGGATGATTCGCAAATTGCTCTAAATACGGGCGCTCTCAAAACCCTACACTTCTCCCCGCACTCAGCCAGCGGCGATAAGTCTGAAGCCCTCCTCCGCCTCCTCGCCTAATGCCTCAAACGATACCGCTAAGGACCCAATTCAGGGCCCCTCTTGCCCCTCTCCCTTTCTCCCCCTTCACACACAACCGAAATGGGACGAGTAATACCCCCCTTACAATCTTCATCTCCGCCAATAATATTCCGAGTCCTCCTCCTCCCCTGCTGCACGCCTCGCGGGCGTCAACTTCCCCAGCCCCTTCCCCACACCTCCCTTGGCACCCCCTGCCCCTCGCCTCCTGCCCGGTGGACCCGTCGGGGGGGCGTTGGCTGGAACCTCAAACGGCTTGCATGCGTTGCAAACTCATAGCCCCCACCCCCCCACCTCCTACAAGTATTTTCCTCCCGTCCTGACGGAGATGCGTTGCTTCCGCTTGTTAGCAGGTAACGAGATGATTCGTCGTCCGTGGAGATATGGCGTGAAAAGCACCCCCCTCCATTTACAACACTCTCCACTACTCTCCTTCTCTCTCTCCCTCGTCCTCCTTCCTCCCACTCGTGTCTGTTTCTCTCTCTATAACTTCCTTATTCCCTTGTCCTTTTCCCCTCTTGTTTATCCATCCCCAAAGCATCCGCCATGAACCCTTAAGCTGCTCCTACGCCTACGCGAACCTTTACCCACGTGCCATAGCCATGAAACGACGCCCACTATACCTCTCTTCATCCTGGGATCCGCGATGCTTGATGTCGAACCTATTTTGCTTCTGGAGGCGAAATGAAGTACTCTTGGATTTCGATGTCTTATGTTATAGGTTGGGACACTGAATAGTGGTAGATTAACGGATTTTGGTGTTTAAAATCATTGAACATGGTGAAATAAAATGGTAACTAAAGGCAAATTAATGAGGTATTGGTAAATAATTAGCAGATTTTGGTACTTAATGACAGTGAAATACATTGGTAAATTGGGACTGTGTCAGTAATTAATAAAAACATTGTCTAAAGTAGCATATGGAGTTCTTTTATTTCCAAAGACTATGCTAATTTTATATCAATTTCCAATTCCAATTAAATATTGATATTACATTCCAACTTAGATGTAGTTGCAATATCAAGCACCAAAAGTGACTTAATTGTAATTGAATGATGATCGTACAGCAATTTTAATAAGCAAGAAAATATTTCATTCTACAAAAATTCGGTGTTTGCAAAATATCTCAAATTTCGTTAACCAAATGGCGTTTCAAAGAAGACACGGTTTAGTTTGCAAGAGATCCCTGAAGTCGTGAACCCTGTCGTAAAAAACGTTTCGCGTAATTGTCATGTCTCTACTTATCATCAGCATGCTTTACAGTGAAGAAATTAACTTTCACCAACATGAACCACACAATGGGTATGCTACAAATGCTACAGAAGCTACTAATCTGAACTATAGTTTAACTTTGTAAAGGTGACCCAAGAATCATCCTGGGAACCTGCAAAACCTAGTATTAACAGTACTCATCAGATTTATAAACAAGCGTTAGGGAGCACATCAACTAATCAGCTACACTACCTGCTAACTATCCATTTACTTCAAACTAGCCATTATAATCTCTTATCAATCGCGGGAAAAACGACATTTTAAATCTCTCTGTTCTACTATCTATTTCCCTTATTTTCTCCTCATGATTTGATCTACCGTAGTATGTTGGATTTTGTAAGATATTGATGACTTTGTCGGAAAATAAATTTGTTTTGAATTTACATAAAAGATTGAGCCTAATTTTCATTCAATATCAAAATCTTTCTTCTGTAGACAATCATTTCATGTATTTTATTGAGCGCCTTGCATGGTAATGTGAATTTGTGTCTGCGTTATGAAAAGAAGCAGCAAGATATCATCGCGAATTTATTTGGGTGCGAAATTTATTTGCGGTATCTCGCCCTTTGCCTAGGCTCGGAGATGCCCGGCTCGGCTGCTTCGGTGATGTTGTTTTTATAGCTCATTGCAGCAGTGTCTGGAATATTTAATTGCCTTTAACACATGTTACCTTTAAAAGTACTGCAATACTCTCGTCCGTGTATTAAGGTTACCATTATGCTGACTAGGCGTTTATTGTTTCCTACGTATCCCACTTGTAAAAAACGGAAGCCACTGGGATGTGATGCATTCAAAAAATTCATCTCTGAATGCTTTCTATGGTCGTTTTCCCACCCCTATTAGTTTTTGAACAAACTATTTATTTAAATTCTGTGGTGGACGCTGTTGAGTAAGGAAAACTAATGGTATTTTGGACGACATAACAAAGGCAGAAAACACGGAGACTTAAAAAAAAACTCAATACGAGGGAAATAACTTAGGAAGAGATACCAGGAGGTAAGGGAACGTGCATTAGATAGGGAAGGGTGGAGGGCTGCAGTCAACCAATCTTAGGATTGAGCGACCAATGATGACGAGGGAAATAGAGTTTTTCTTAGAAATGTTTTGAGATGCTTCACCGTTAATGTTTGCGGCTGTTTAAAGTCTACCAATCACTTGGCAGAGCGGTAAATTAATCATTTGCATATTCGCATCCAACCCTGTGGATTCTTAGGCTGTGACACATCGTACGGAGTCACTTACGTCACCAGTCGGTATCGTTGCGATATCGCATTCAATTCATCGCTCAGCTCCGCGTGAAAGTGTTATACCCCCGTGTCTCTCTCCCACGCGCATTCGTGTATATACGCCTACCCGCTCTCGCAAGTCGTGCCGAACTCCTCGTCTCGTCCCCTCCTCACTAAGTCCTCATCTCCTCCGAACCTGATCTCCACCCGCCCACTCCTTCCTTCCTCTCTGCCACCCCTTCGCCCTCGTCCTCACCCTCGTCTTAATGCCTTCATGCGTGTACGTTCCCAATCTTCAATCTTGTGTCTTATTGCCATTTCGTCCACGTAACATTTCATGCTTGAGTGTATCAAGGGATGACTTTTTTATATGGAAGGAAAAAATACAGTATGTGAAAACTTACTCCTGCCCACATATTTTGGATGATGGCGAGACTTGTCTTTGCATGAAAAGCGCAAGAATAGCCAATGTGCCGGGGGCATGTGGAATCTTAAAACTGATCGCGGTAACGGTGGGAAAAACGGTTTTATAATTATTTCCAAAATTTTATGGTAGCCAAAATTGTTTTAATTAGCATTTTTCTGTCGCATTCACTCAAACTAGTCTCGAAATAAAGAAAATAGGAAGTTTTCACCACCTCGGGCATGTTTCGAAATGTCCGTATCAGAAAAAGTGACGTAAATTGCTTATGACTTATGTTGTAAACATTAACGTTAGTTAATGCCTAGTCAGCCATCGCCGTTTCAAACTAGCCAATGAGAACGTTCACGTCTTAGCTTCGCCATTCCTCAGTACTTTTTTCAATTGTAAATACTCTTTTCTGCTATCACTCTTGTTAAGTGGACTACTGGATTTGGTCCTTCCGTAATGACAATTATGATTCCTATTTTGTAAATGGCGATTCATTTTATTGCCCCAATGTTGTCCCTCGCGATACATCTCATTGAAAAGCGATTCCATCTTCGTATATAATTTGCTTCTACTTGTGCATTGCACTTTCCCGTAGCTAGTGGCGGATCCTTATCCGCCTGGGTAGCTTTTAATTGGTCATCCTAAGAAACCACTCCTCTATACAGTTATTGAACGTCATGACGTGAATTAAGAAGCGAACGAGAGTTTCTTCTTCAGTTTTGTTTTCAAGGTGGAAGTGGCATCTTTATCCGGCTCATATGCTCAGGCTCAACAGTCTTGTGTTGTTGTGTTTCCCATGGACCGGAATTTAGTGTCTCTTGGCAATGCTTCTCCGATCGTCATTAACTTTCCGCCCGGATGATTGCTTGTTGAACTCCCACTTCGTTGAATTTTCATCCCTTGCCCTTCGATCTCTTTCCACTCAAGGTGCTTCCCAGACGCCTTGTCCTCTCAACTTCACCGAAGGATTCTCTGCTTCCGCGCCGCTATCCTCGTGTTCCCGTGGATTACGACCCAATCAGAAATTCGGAGAAATACTGATTGGGCGATTTCTTACAGAAATAACGAGGCCGTAATAAGGATATTTTATCTTTTTTTATTCGTTCATTGTGACTGAGAGGTCGCAAATTGGGTCGAACTTTGCGGAAATGTTGAGAGAATGTATTAAATGTGATTAACTAAATCGGATCATTATCCTGATGGAACTTTTTGGCCTCGTTCAGCAGTCTAACCTGCCGTATTTAAGTCCTGATATTTGTGAGAATCTCAGTGCGACTAGCATTGTATTAAGCTCAGCAGTGAGTTTTAACTTCTGATCCATCGATCCAGTGAACGATAACTCTGAACACCACAGCCATCTCTGGACAGATCATGCCGGTTCGAGGAGTTTGGTACATATATAAAGTTGGGAAAAATTTGAGTAAATAAAGAAGATGTTAGGTAGGTGATCGGAACAGGTATGGGGGTCGAGGGAATGCTGAAGGTAGTGATGAAAGGGGAGGGTATTGGATGAGCGGAAAAGAGAAAATAAGAGGATAGTTTTTTTACGATGGGGCGTAGACGTGCTGAACGGAAATATGGAATTGTGTATTGAAACAAAGACCTTCTGCTGTGAAAATTAGGTATTCTCATTTCCATATTCTTCCGCTTAGGTATGGGCATTCCTACTTCCATCTCAACCTACTTTACCGTTGGATTACCAGAAACTATAATGTAGGATGGTTTAATAGTTCGACAGATTTCTATTGCGCTCCATTCGTACAAAAACTCGTCCCTTCCGCACCTATCAAGCGACCACAATAAAACCTGAGCTCGACTAAATACACTGCCATAATACACGTCACCATTTCACCCCCAAAACCGTACTTGTTTACACGGCTGGTGTCTTAGCACCCCCTGCCACATGCCCACGCGGCGGCTCGCAGGGTAGAATGTAGATGTAGGTAATGGTTTAGCGAGGGAAGAATAAGAGATGATCTCGGAATGAGGAAATCAATTGGTTGTGAATTCCTGAAAATGTGCCAGCTAAATTACCAATTATGATGGAAATGTGACATCAAGATTACGAAGGATGGATGAATATTTGGCGAATGAAATAAAAGAATGCAAATGATAACTGTTTTAGCTGGATTAAAGGGCATTGGAAAGTATGGCGAACAAAATTGCGTGAGAAAACAGGTGAATATTCACGTGCGAATTGGAAATAGCGTTTAGATATAGTTATTAATGCCCATACTGGCCCAACTTTGAGCGGCGGAGACGGCAGTTTGTAATTCGGGTTGATTTCCCTTTAGCACCTCCCGTCAAATGACTTCCATCTACTTTTATTCGACGGCAAACGCTCATGAGTTGTCCCGACGTAATTGTGTTTCATTTTAATGGCGTCTGCGAACTCAATAGTAATCACCCCCCAAACGGTTGGTTTTTATTTTCATGCCTTGATGATGACCGTTTATTTCTGCCGCGACAGGTTTAATCATTGCACCGTCATGTGAACCGAATTTAAATCTATTTCGATGTCATTTTACTTCGTGAAAATGAACGCCTCCAACGGATGAATCAGTGGGTTTCGGTAAATTTTCAGGAACATTCAGTTTTTTCGTTATAAAAAGTAATCACATTCTGAAGTTTTGTGTGTGAGAATTGCTTTTATAATTCAGTAACCTCATTTTATTAATATGGGTGGAGTGGTAACCGATTTGTGTGTCTGGTCTCCCATCCTGTGGAGTCAGATTCGAATCCTGGGGATGTTGAATTTTAGTTGTTTATATTTGTTCCATTTTTGAAAGTAAATCATGTTGTCACCGCAGTAATTTTTTCAGTGTCACAAAAAACCTTCCATCGTGAAGGAGTTTTTAACGTACCACGCGCAAAATATGAGTCAAGTTAAAGACTTATTGAGATATTTTATTTAAATTATTAGAACTTCAGTCATGTAGAAATATAATATTGCATAATTAATCATGCAATTATTATTTCATGCCTCCTAGAGCTGTCCAAATTAAAGCGTATAATTCGAATACGATCTCTATTATGACTAAGGAGCTATCTCGCTCAAACTACCTTAAGGAAGAAATATTTCTTGGGTGTTCCAACGGGTAAGTTGGTCCATAGGTCCAGAAGTTTCGGGGAACGACTTGCTCTCCATCTTCTGAATGCCATCTTCTCAATTTTGGCCGGTATAAATACTCACTCCTTTGGGTCAGATGCCATCTGATATACTATGGCGTAAGCGAGTTTTCCCGCCATCCCTAACGTATTTAAGGGTGTTGATCATTGGTCTCCAGGTGTTATTTAATTGGAAACCAGCGTCTCTGTTGAGGTTTTTAGGTTGTAAACGGATCTCGATGGCTTCTTTGACAAGGCGATCCCAATAATCTTGCGTACGGCTGAGAAGTTTATTCCCCTCCCACTGTTTGGCATGGTCCTCACAAATGCTGTGCTCCGTTTCAGCTGATTTCTGCGGTTGAGTCAATCGGAAATGTCTCTGATGTTCTTTCAACCTTGTCTAGATTGTGCAGCCAGTCTCTCCAATATACACCTTCCCGCACTTACAGGTAATTTGGTAGACCCCTGGCGTCTTCAAGCCGATCGAATCCTTTGCCTACACTACTCGGTGGAATACTCGAGAAACATTTTTCCAGCAGATACGCAAATCTAAGATCTTTCATACCTTAAGGAACCTTGTATCGTCTAAATTAACCGCTGCGGAAAGGCGAGAAATTTTGATTCGTAGGTATGGTATTAATTTCAATTTGGCCCTGTAGGGTGTGCTTCTGCCTCGGCACCTTGCTCCCGTCTACGGAAATTCCCGGTCCAGCCGCTGTCCACTCGATGTTAACCGTCATAACCCTATCTCCCCCTCTTTGCAGCCCATCTACGCAGATAAATGGCTTCGACGGGCTTCTCTCTCTCTCTCTTTCCCCCTCCCGTACAATCCTTTCTCCCCCAACCTCACGAGTCATCCCGCACACGACTCCCGAAGCGGCGAACCCCAGTCCCCTCGCCTCCTCATCTCCCCAATATATATATATATTTGAACTTTTTTTAACGCGTGGACACACGCCAGTCTTCCTCCTCTTTCTGATTTCCATCCCCTCCGCTGTCGTCCACTTTTCTCTCTCTCGACCTCCGCGTCCTCCTCCACCTATCGCTCCGCTCTTGTCTCCCTCTGTGTTTATCTCTTTTTTTCCTTCGCGTCCTCCCATTTGTGCCGACGCGGGGCACTCCATCAACTCGTCCCGTTTCTTCCCCCCCCCCATCGTAAATTGCCTCTCCCCCAATTTTGCCTCGCACGCGTAGTTTCGATTCACCGAATCTGCGATGCACGCTCGATGTCGCGTCTGTACGTAACCTTCCAAGGAGAAATGAGGAATATTTAAGTCGCAAATATGATAAATATAATAAATAATTGATAAATAATATGAGAATAATGTAATAAATAATAGACTATAATAGACAGAAAATAGTATGATAGAATGATCAGTTGTGTTTATTAGTGTAAAAGGAGTTTTTTTTCGATCCTTATCTGTACTTATACGATATTTTATTTGAAAGGAGACATTGTTTTTGGCGCTCGAAATCCGATGGCCGAACCTGTAGAAGTTCTGGCAGAAGTTATCGCCATTCTCTTAATATTAAACATAGAGCCTGGCTATTTTCATATAAGTTAGCGAAACATTTGTCTTACATAGCAGAGGAAATTCGGTAGCGTCTCCCAAAAATTGCGACAAGCGAACAGAGATAGTTACGCTCAGACGGACGGGATAGATTTGAAGCCACTTTAGCCTCGGAGGCTAGACGCTAGGCCTTGATAACTTAAAAAATTTAGATTAGGCGATCTTGAGTGTGACACTAGAGACATTATTTTGACTCTGCACAGTTCTTCTAAAACTGAAAGAACTGACAAGAATAGTTAGACACTGGGAAACGGATTCCTACTCGTATCTTAACACATACTCCTTATTCCCGCGCACCACTTGTGACTTGTGACTATGAAAAAAACAGCTTTGATAGAGACTTCGTTAACTTATAGTCCACTTCTCTCCTCTCGCCATTCCCCCATCTCTCCAATATAAATTCCTGATGTCCTAATACCCCCTGCAACGCATGTCTGCGACGGATCACTGGTTATTATGTGGATGTTGATGTAGAAGACAAAACACTGCCTCGGCGCGGCGATTCAGTTGCAGGAGTGTTGCTATGCGATGCGTTAAGTAGAACTTGTATTGGCGAATCGATGTTATTTCGTGTTAAAAACGGAGGAAAACCAACCGCGGTGGTCAAAGCAGCTACGCGCCTGCCAGAGTTTCCATTAGATCGCGGGTACGAATGTTTGAATGTGGTGAAAGGACAAAATAGAAACCGTTAAGAGCCTTGTAGGCTACGAGCTGCGGTGAGATATTGAGAGTGAATTCTGTTTCAGAAAGTGTTTTATATCACTGCTAGCCAATGGCAAATTAAAATTTTGTGAAATGCTCAAAGAAATTTGCTGTGAAATGAAAATGTTGTGTGTTTTTCGAGTGTTCAAATGTTTTATGTTTTTCTTCTACTGTGAAGGGAACATGTTAAACATGATGGTGGCTCAATTCAGGTGCTGACCTTGGAGCCCACCAAAAGCTTCCGTTGATATGCTTAAATTATTTTTGAATGTAATGTTCTGCAGATGGAAGTAATAAAATTCTATTCTATAATAAATTTTCCGGATTAACTTGGTGGAACAACATTGCGAAGATTTTAAATGAAGTCACTTTGTAGTATTCAACAAGGTATTTATTACTCCGACCTAGGTTCCGACTTAAGTAATAATAGACCTTGATAATTATAAATATTAAAAAGACCTTGATAATGACTTAAGTTGAAACCTAGGTCGGAGTAATAAATACCTTGTGGAATATTACAAAGTGAATTCATTTAAAATCTTTAAAAAATTCTATTGTATTCTATCCTATTAATAGCTAATTTTAAAGGAGGTGAGTTTTATGATGACTCGGAGGACTTATTGTTACCAGGTTCTATGTAACAAAAGCTAATAGTTGTGGCAGAGTGATTGTGCTCCTACTGAACGTAAAGTTACAAAAATTCCTTCTTCGAATGCACCAGTGATGGCTACGACAACAGAGCAAGGCATTAGGATACTTCGTGAGAATACATTTCTCTTCCGTCCTTACCGTCGTTCAATTCCTTCCTTCTTCCCTCTCCTTCAGATGCCCTAATTCCCTTACCACTCGCTCCAGCGGCGGCATGGAGGGTAGTATATGAACATGTAAATGTGGTTACTAGGCTAGTAAATCCTTGTAGACTGCAGTTTCTCTGCAAATTTTATGCATCGTCACTTCTTTCGAATTGCTGTTAAGATTTTGCACCGACGGAGAAAGAGTTATTTCACTTGCGACCTTTCATGAACTTCCCCACTCTTCTTGACGAGTTGGAGTACTTTTTGTGCCAACTCTCCATGAATTTAAATGCTCTATTTATTTCCGCCCATGGAACAGCCTGGGGATGTGATCTGGTGGGATTTTCCTGGCGCAGATCTATTCTATTAGGCTGCGTACTGCTTTCGCTCCCTATTATCGATACTTTTTTATTATCGATACATTTTTCGATACTCTGTTTCGTATCGCACGGCCAAACTCCCCTCCTCTCGCTAACGTCACCCCTGTGACCACGCGTCCAACCCTCTTAATTTTATTCCGCCCCTTGTCCCTTAATTCGCTCTCCCACCCCCCACCTCGATCGCCCCAGGCCGGCTGCCCGCACGTTTGTCTCGCTCCACCCCCTGCCAGACACCAATCCCGTCCCCCCCTTTTTTTTATTAATCTCCTCCTTTCTTTTTCATTCTCCCCCTCGTACGCAAATATATGTATTTGAAAATCTGCTTGTCCTCTCCCTCTCTCTTCCAGCTCCCTTTACTTCATTCGTCTCCTCCCTCTCTATCTCCCCCCGCTTGTTATTCTCGATTACGTTTTCTGTGCCTCCGTTCCTCCGCGTCCCTCCTCCGATGGACCCATCTGCTCTGCTCCCCCCCCCCGCTCCCATGCTTTTGAATCCCCTCTCTTGACTCATTTCCCTCTTATGACTCCTCTTCTCTTATCATCCTTTCCCTGGCGGGCGTTACTGTCCCGCTGGAGTTTCAATGGTTTAAATTCCAATGGACGAGTAGATGATTTGGCGGAGCTAATCTGGTCAAACCGTTGCCGAAATTCCGCATTTGTCCTGTTGCGAAATGCAATTCCATAGACTAGCGTTTTCCAAACTGTGCTCCGCGACAGTTATGGGCAAAGATGGCAAGGATTCCGTGGCTGAAATAGTTTTAAAAGCACTGCCCTAGAGAAGTAATGTTAAAATGGGGGTTGAAGACGTTTTAGCCGAATCATGTATGGCAGTGTGTGTACTGATTTCTCATTTTTGGACCCAGCGTCGTTTACAGGCGGTATCGGAAAATTTTAATTAATCTCCTGATCCTTAATTGGGTGCTGTGTGGAGGACGCTGCCGGTGTAGCACTTCGTCCGTCAAATGAGTCGTTGAACCATGATGTACGTTTGGCGCCTTTCTTTCGGCTAATGACGTAACCGGTTCCCTCTCCACATTACATACCTCCATTACGTATGTAATGCTTGCGGTATTTTCCTCATCTAACGTATTCGTCCATCCCACTGTCTATTAAAAAAGTCGATACCGTCGATTTAAGGATGCTTTATCTTCAAGTAAGGTCAACTGATTTTAACGAAATGTAATAGAACGTTGGTATTTTATTTATTTGTACGTTTATTGATGTAAAAAGAGTTTTTCCTATCCTTGTCCCTACTTTTACGATATTTGAAAGAAGACGCTGTTTTCGACACAGAAAATCTAATGGCCGAACTTATCTAAGTCATGGCCGAAGTTATCGCCATTCTATCAATATTAAACATAGAGACTGGCTATTTTCATATAAGTTAACAAAAACTTTGTCTAACATAGCAAAGAAAAAACTGAACTCGACTTAATGGACAGTATATGGCGTTTATGTCCCAAGTTGTTGGTCGCCTCCCCCAAATAGCCAACTCTGGGAAAAAGGAACGAGAAACAGCATCGGATGTAATGTTTAAACGAATGCTGTTGTGCCCCCTTGTGGAGCAAATATAATTTATCATCTTTGTATTCATGCAAGTGTGTAACTTTTGGAGGGGAGAGCTGGTGCCAAGTAGTCTTACTAGTAGGATTGATGACAACTCGTAGTAAAGAACCATGTAGTGTAGCTCTTTTACTTTGTGAAAGTAGTCGGATTCCTGCCCCAAATAGCAATTTTTATTATAATCTCCCACCTTTTCTCCCTTTCTATTTTTTTATTAATCTCCTCCGTTCGTCATTCGTTCTCCCCTCGTACAAAAATATATGTTTTTTAATATCTTCTTCTTCCTATCTTTCTTTAGTCTCTCTCCTGCCTTTCCTTCTCCATTACGCTCGTCTGCGTGCTGTTGTCCCGTGTCGTTCCTCCGATTGACCCATCTGCTTCCCCAAACCATTTCTACCTTGCCCCCGACTTCCACTCCGTCCTCCAGTTCTATATCGCTCAATTCCTTTAGTCCTTTCACTTTGGGAGAATAGAACTAGAATTGTGGCTAATTTACATTACTCTTTCTGATACTCTTATTTTTCTATGACTACTCATGGTCGGAATAAATTCAGTGGTCACATACTGCTAAGCGATGGAGTACAATTATGGTGGATTGATAGCGATAAAACTTGCTTTCCATTTTCAGGGTCTTAGTTCTATCCCGGAATTGATGGAGTTTTTTTTCGGGGACTGCCGAACCCAGCGTTGGGTATCGTGTGGGTTCTGCCTCATTTTGTCGGATAGTGCGTTTAATTGCGGACCCCTCGACGACATTCATGGAAAGTTGGCAAATGAAGGTGGTGCTTATCTCCCCTACCTTCGCTTTACTCTTTACCCCTATTTCTGTTAATAACGGTGGGACTACACTCAGTCGCTTTAGGCGTTAAAAATTGAACCCATTTGTGCCTGTTGTTGAGAATGGACTGATGCCGACTGGTGAGTTCTCTTCACCATGTCTTCATTTCCCGACGTATCCTTCATTTAGTTGGTACTTAAGTATCCTTAATGGCTCATATGATCTACAATGTCTGTCGTCACTCAAGTGACCTTTTGTCAAACCATCAACTGCCCATTTTAGAAAAATCGGCATGAATGAGACATTAATTGAAAAATACGAGCCGTTAAGAGTATCATTGGTGTCTCGGTTTTTTTTCATGTTTCAATTCGGTATTTTGAAGCAATCCTTTGCCTGTTTCTGTTTTGTGCGAGAGTGATATGAGTCTTGCTTCAAGGTTTTCCATGCGAGAAAGCCGCGTCAAGGGTTTAATTTTTTATGTATGTTACTTAAAGCGTAATTTTACTGATGTTGAAATTATGATTTTCTCAACTAATCATCCCCTCGAAGCATTTCATTTTGCGAAAACAATATAATCCCCTAATTATACGTCCCTGATGGGGAAAATGACTCCAGTTGTCGGTCGCCTCCCTAAATAACCTCCTCCATAAAGTGTGTATGTAAAAATGTCAGCATTTTCCCCCTTTCTCAATTCTCCCGATTTCATACATTCTCCCTGTCGTTCTTCTCGATTACGTTCGTCTGTGCGCTGTCGCTCACTCCGTCCCTCCCGACCGACAATCCCGTATGTTCCCCCCCCTTAACCCTATCAATCTCCCCTCCCTCCCATATCCTCGAACCCTGTCTGTCCCCCGACTTTCCCCCTTTCTCTCGCTCCTCTTCCTCCTCCTATCGTCCCATCCCTGTCTCTCCGCTCGACGACTCATTCTCTTATCTCCCCCTCTTTTGTCTTCTTCCGTCTCCCCTCTTTCCATCTGGGCTCTCGCATGGTTTTTTACCTGGGGGGGGGATGTTTTCTAAGCGGCAGTCGTGTGTCCCAATCGCGTTTCGCCGATCGTCTGCCGCCTCTCAAGGGGGCGTCGTCGGCAAGTTTTCGATCCCCGTTTGAATGTCGTCGTCGTTGCCGGGATAGCCCTTTTTTTGGGCGGATTTGGAGAGTTTTAAAACTTGTGTGGGTTTTTCCACTGCACGTTGTCGCGCCGTGAAAATTCTCTTCAAAGAAGCGTTTCTCTTTATTTGGCATTGCTATTTTTGTGTTACTGTTCGCTTTGTATGTCTTTTTTTCTTCAATGGCGTCGGCTTACGTCCATTCGCGGGTTTAATACATTTATGGCCGATTGGAGAAACAATGTTTGTGTAACCAATAGAGATATGACACCTAAAAGTTCAAATCCAATAAGCATTTTAGAAACATTCGACAAAGATGCATATCTCATAACTTACTGTACCCGATAAATGGCGAATGACTCAAGAGTGTCATAGATAACCAAGATTGCAGGTTTTCAATAAACCGATTTGAGGAGTAATTGCTCAATAAAATACTTACCATGCGACAATGAAGGAGTGTATTCATTTAGACTATTTTTATAGTGCGTAAGTTAACGTATGCATGGAATTTATCCAGCGGTAAGATAATGAACGAAATTATCGAAGTCATAGGCCCTAGGAGATAAGTTGCGGAAGCGGATGGTTCCTAGTACTCGTAGTTCGTTATGAGTTCTAGAGCGGTATGGAATTTTATCGTGCATTAGTTAACTTAATGCGTGGAATTTATCCAGCTGTAAGAGAGTGAACGAAATTATTGAAGTGACAGGCTTTCGGAGATGCCTGTTGTTGTGAAAGCGGATAGTTCCTGGCAATCGTATTTGGTTATGGGTTGTATTGCCTTGTAGATAATATAACTATTTCTTGACTTAAGGAATCAACAAACGGCCATTAGATGAGTGCACGCAGCAGTATCCCGGTTGGTGAAAATCCATAAAGGTGGAACTATAAACACAAAGAAGCCGATTAGCGACCTAGAACTTAACCATACTGACACCGAAGCTGTTGAAATTATAGTCTGACGAAAAGTCTATTTAAGTATTAAGGACATTTTATGAAAGCCTTTTATCCCGCTTTTTGTGCCATTGTGTAATGTACTATCGGCGTTATTTGACTTGTCTTCTTGTTGTGAAGTATCTCCTATCCGGTGAATACGGTAGTTTAAAATCACTTCCAAAAATGTTTTTAAGGCTTGAGTTACAAGTTGCTTTCTTTCGTGGAATGGATAGAATTCAGTTTTAAATGCCATTTAATTTTTCATAATGTTATACAACTACTCATAATTGAATATAAATAGCTACTTATATCTTCAGAAGAGAGTGATGGCATAATGAGCCAAAATCATGATCGGATGTCAATAAAGTATGGATGTGTACACATGTTCTTTCTCTTCTGAAGAAACAGATTCAGAATTCCACAAAGTTAGTGCCAGCACTATTTTTTTAAAAGTTAAAACTACCTGATATTATTTAACTCCTGTTTTGCCGAAGAGTGTGTTTGGAATCTTTGATAACCCTCTCCTTGGATACATAAAGTGACGTATTCACTCTAAACCGTGTTCTTGATGTCCCGGGAAATTAGTTGCTCACGAGAAACGTAATCATCTGGGGAACAAGTGGTCGCTGATATCTGATTGTATGTGGAAAGTGATCTTGAAGGAATGAAAGAGGTTGCTGGATTCCTCATGGTTGATCTCTATGTTGGAAATGATAAATTGGAATATTTGTGAAATAATACACGACTCCATGCAAATAAGGGTGTATCAAACAAAGATAAAATAAATAGTGGTCGCGAAAATGTTTATGAATAGTCCCGTGAGAAAAGGTTACGAATGAGAATCATCTGGCCGCGTAAGTAGATACTCCTAATAACATTGCATTACTGTGAATACTTACAACGTACTTGGTATTGAGTATGGAAAAAAGGCCGGAACAGCGTTAAAGAACATCGATTATGTCGATTACTAACGGCTTGCTTTTTCAGAGCAAATTTATTCTCGCTATCGCTATGTTGTTTGGATAATTAATTGCGGCTAAATTGTCGATTGAATAGATTTCGAAGTAATGACTTTGATGTGGAATACATCTGCGACATGAGAGGGATAGAGCATATTTTACTTGTGATGTACGGCCCCTTCCATCGTGCTGTTTACTTCGAGACTGAGGCCTCGCTGAGGATTAAAATTCTGAGCGTTGGGATTCACGTCATACGGTAGTTTAAGGTCGTCTCATGCCCGATTAATGCGTGATTAGAACGCACCACGTGACTGTAAACAATCCCCCTGGAGGAAATTGAATCCGCAAATGTTGATACTGACGAGTACTGCGTCAACTAGGCAGCGTAGTAGCTGCTGGGCTCTTGGTTTAATCGCGTTGGGAAACTCTCACGCACGCCTACCAATAGAGGGAGCGAATGTTACCTGTTGGATAAGGATTTATTAAGAGAAATTTTTTTATTAATTATGCTTTCCAGGTTAAATATTATAAACGTAACCTGTAACGAGCACGATGAGAAAGAAACATAGAGAAAAGAAGTATAGTCAGAATAATATCATATATTAAGAGTGGCACTGTCTGTTACTTAACTCATGAACTTCGACTGCGTGAGAAAACGCAGAACAAATTTGACTTTATCCGAGCAGGTCTTGTGATTAAGCAACCTTATGGGGACATGAGCCAAGTGTGGTCGCTCTGTATATTCGTGATATTGAGAAACGTTTGACCATCAATTGACCACAAATTGACTGACATGTCGGCCAACTTGTCGCGAATTTGTCAAACAGGGTTTGGAGGTTTATCCGATTATTCCGTAGTGTTCATGCAGGTGAAACAGCGGCGGTACCCTTGATCAATGCTAAATTTCCTCTAGATTCACCATTGGCTGAACGTTGCACTTCCTTTGGCGTGGACGCTGCGAAGGTAGCTTGCTCGAAGGCTTAAACTCACAAACATTGTGGAAACTCCCCAGCTCAACCGTTCAAATCGTGAAGGGGTCCCTTTAATTTCTAATGAAGAATGTATTTTAATGGTCACACATTCTCATGGGTAGTTCAATCCTAAGATTGGTTGACTGCAGCCCTCCACCCTTCCCTATCTAATGCTAGTTTCCTTACCTCCTGGTATCTCTTTCTTTGTTATTTCCTCTTTATTTGGCCCATGAACTTATTCCTGAGTCTTCCTCTGTAGTTTATTCCCTCTTTTACCTTCAATTATGTTCTTCGCAAACCCATTGCGTCTCAGGGTGTGTCCAATCCATCAGGCTCTTCTCTTTCCTCATATAGCATCAGGTTTCGAAGGCTTATAGTCTTTTCTGGTCAGCTTTCCACACAAAAATTGCGAATGTCTTTGAAGAAAAGGTGATAAAGGATAGGAAGGAAATAGCAATTTTTTTTCACTCCAAATTTGAACCGTAGAAAACACTGTTTTGCATTTGGCTAGAGAAGTGATAGCATCGAAATCTCGGAGTGTCGATCCCAATCCCAATTTGCCTGCTCCTCTTCATATTCTGTGGGGAAAAATGAACAGAAATACCTTTATCACCGAACCAAACTAATTGCATTGCAAAGATGCAATTAATTGAGACCAGGACAACCTTTACTGGTTATGTAATTATATTAAATACGTTCGACCGGTTGCGATAAATAGTAACATTTTTTCGCTGGAATATATATATATATATATAGTTGTGCCAAAACCGGTCCCAAGTCATAAATTGTTAAACCGTCAGAGTCTATCCTTATTTTGATTTATTATGGACTCCCACTTCAAACCACTGCGTAAAACATTTTCTATACCAGCCTTCGTGATGTCTACGAGCTTTAAAAATGCAATAATTGAATAACGATTCATCACGTTCAATCCTGAATTCGTGATTTTTCGGTCCCATAAATCGTCTTGGTTCAAATTTCTACCACTAATAGACATAATAATTTAGTGTCTACATTTGAGATATGCACGATTCACTCGTTTCAAACTTACGGGGTTTCGCGAGGAGTGTCTTTTTGTTCCAGATCAGTCCATTACCTTGGCAATCACTATCATTTTTCCGCTGTGAACGGAAACCTTGGTCACGTTCATCTCTTGTCCTGCCATGGAAACAAAAGCATCCGCCGTGCAGTGCCACTCATTGAAGCGTTCCCTCTGTGAAAGACCCGGTGAAATTTTTGTCTCATGGGCGTCGATTTTAAAAAGGCTCGTTCAATCCTCCTGCGCTCTTTTTTTTACGGAATTGGTGTGGGATTTTCTGGAATTTGAGGAAACGACATTTTGGCCTCAAAGGTAGCGAGCATTTCATGCTTCGAATTTTGCGCCCCCACGCAGCCTCTGACACCTCATTAATCTCGCGATGCCCTTCTCAATTTTGCTCTCTGTCTCTCTCACTCTCTCTTCTTTCGACCCGCTGTTCGGAATTTCTTTGCGCCTTCTCATTATTCAGAATTGCTTCGTACAGCTGTCGAGTTGTCTCCGTGTTTCACGTCAGCGTTTCCAAGCCGTCTTTGTTGCCTACGTGTTCAGTTCTTTGAACGTTGGTGGCTTGTCGTTGGTGACGCGTAATTGGTGATAATTGTGAATCGTTCGCTAATTTTCTTCATGTGGGATGAAGTGATGTAATTATGCTGTACAAATGTGTTTGATAATTGCAGTAGTAGTAGTATATTTGTTTCCATAATCTCTTTTTAACTGTAACCCCTATCATTCTATCGCAATGTCTCGTTATTTCTGCTCGCCTTGTGAATTCATCAGAGGCATTACCCTCGAGTATTAGTCGCTGATGTCATTAGGCGCTGTTGCATTGTGACTTGTTTGATAATATTATGAGAACTAAATTTTGCGTCTCTGTTTTTAACCTTTTGTTCCAGTTCTGTAATTTTCCAGACAAATTTTAAAATATTAAAAATTTAATGGGTGATTTAGTATTTGAATTTAATTTTTTTAAATAGATTTTCTCAGCTATTAAACTGATTTCTTACCAATTTTTGCTGCTATTATGTACCTCGGTGGCATTTATATGCTCTACGATTTCGAAATTATACAGAATATTCGTAAAAGTAAATAATCCGAATATTCTCCTTTTCGCATACGTCATTCCTGATGAAACAATGTTTCAATTTCAGCATTATTGAACTTTTTTCCATCCGTCATGCGTTTAAAAAAATATTCGAAATGGCAGCCTTTTGAGGCTTCTGTTTTTTATTTGGTAGTTTGGAAGTATTTACCCGTTGGGCATCGTCAGATAGTTGACCCAACAGAATATTGGTTATTTTAGGCCTCCTGCAATTATTCGTCACGAACGGAAAAATGAAATGTGACATTGATCGGTCTACCTCAGCCGTATGCATTATGAATTCAAATGAAATTTTCCGGGGAAGGCTTTCGCGGTATTAATTTTTCACTTGGATCGTGTGAGCACGCGAGAGGTTATCGTGTGGGAGGGAGATGACGCTATGGACGAGCGAGACCGCTTTTTAATGTCCCCCGTTAAATGTATCTGGGACAAAATCGGATGTTCGACGCGCTGTATATCGTTAATGTACTTAACATTGTCGCGGGGAAGGGAGGGAAAGGATTAGAATCGAACGAATTCCTTCGCTCGACTTAATAATATTCCCACAACAGCCGGCGTTATCCCTTTGGGGACCCATTGTTCATCATTGGGAAATCCCATCGAGGTAGAGATAAAAACCATTTACGCCCGACGAAATTATAATTGAAAGCAACGCATGAATTAATTAGCCGTCGAGTTAATTCCGCCGCCGATCATAATCAAACATTCGTGGGCACGTAAAAATGATCACTAATATCATGATGTTTTTGTAGTTTTTTTTTTTTGGAAAATGTTGATCTATGTGAGTGGGAATGCAGGAATAGGCGCGTATTTTTGGGGGGCGGGGTATAGTGGGGGTTGTGGACGCCTAAAAGAACGTTTTAGCCCACCGAAAATGTTCGCTCAGGATTTAACAATCGGGCCATAATCAGTTATTGTTCAGAATGGAATTACGAGCTGCCTCTCAATTCACGCTCCACCGGTTATTCATCTCGGGATTTCGGCTCGTGAGGAACAATGAAGCCAAGGGATAGACTTAGGCTGTGATTGGGGAAAGGGTTTAAAAACGAGGGAGGGAGGAAAAGTTTCAGGGGTGGAAGTAGAGTGGTTTTTTTTTAAACCTGCTCTAAACAAGGAGACAAACAGACTCCTCTCTTCCGATTCCCCCTTCGTTCTCGTACTACTACTCCGCTTCGCTTCTCAGTCAGCCGAAGGGTGGGTTGCGAGAGGAGGAGGGCGAGCGGGCTGGCGAGCGAGTATGAGAGCAGGAGGGTTGAAATATTTCCCGACGATGAGGAAAAAGGATTCTCGTGGAAGAGAGAGAGGGAATTGGCCGGGGAGGAGAAAATGGCCATGTTTCCAATTCGGCGAGAGGAGCTCCTTTTGGCGGGGACTAGGGAGGGGGGGGTGGGAGGGGCGACGAGGGGTAGAGAGTTTGAAGGGCGAGAGAGAGGAATCGGCCCAGGGCGTGGCTGAGATTAGATAAAAAGGGACAAAGGGCGAGCGGGAGCGAGTTTTTGATGAAAAGGAAAGGCAAGCGTGAGTGAGAGGGAGACGAAATAGGGGACGTGTGAGAAGAGGCCTTTTATGTGTAGATGTAGGTAGGTATATACACTTGGGGCTTTCTCGATACCAGTTCTTTCGATGCAATCTGATGACGATGTTTTACCCCCTGATTATCTCATGCTACCGATCCGGTAGTAATTATCTCCTCAGGTAGTTGGTAAATTCTGTGGATTTCAATACGTTTATTCCATGCTTATATCCTTCCAACATTATCTTCTCCTAAGTATAGCTACCACTCTGCCATAACGAAACCTGCTTTACGTGAAACAGCTAATCCGGTCCAGGCTCCTAAATGCATTTAACTTCCTGAGACCTGGTGTCCACATAGACATATATTATGTGACTACATTTGAGTGTTGAAAAATAGTGTTAGACTTAGAGGCCGAATGTCCTTCAAATTGACATATTGATTTACTACTCTTGAGTACCAAAAATTATTTTTCTTATTCTGAGGCTCTCTTCAATTTATTTTTATTGTATCGCACAGAGTGATTTTGAAGGTAATTAAAAGCTGTTTTGGAAGTGGGTAAAAAGGGCTAAGATTGGTGAAGGTAGGGAATGAATGCGGTAAAGAACAAAGGTGGAGAGATCATGTGGCACGAGAGCAATATCAGGGACTGCTGGAGAGAGTATTTTGAAGAATTGTACAATAATATACAGTATGAGTATGAGCCTTGTGAAGTGGAATGTGAGAATATGATGATGGAAAAGGACATCAGTGAGAAGGAGGTCCCAACGGCTGTGAGAATATTGAAAAATGGGAAGGCTGCAGGCATAGATGAGATATCCAGTGAAATGTTGAAGTGTGGGTGTAAATTACTAATTTGTAGACTGCGTGAACTATACAATTGATGCTTACAGGTTTGTGTTGTTCCAGCGGATTGGAAGAATTCTATCATTGTTCCGTTGTACAAAGGGAAGGGAGGAAAGACCGAATGTAATAATTATCGGGCCATTAGTTTATTGAGTATCCCGGAAAAAGTGTTCAGTAAAATATTAATCAAAAGAGTGAGGAATATTACTTCCGACAAAATATGGGGTGTGTAGTACGGGTTTATGCCTGGGAGAGGATGTAGTGACCAGCTTTTTGCACCTCAGCAAGTGATAGAAAAATGTATGAGTGTCCGAAAGAAAGTGTACTGTGCGTTTGTCGATTTAGAGAAGGCATATGACAGAGTAAATAGAAAGAAGTTGTGGAAGGTTTTGAGAGACTATGGAGTGAAAGGGCAGTTATTGAATGTTATGATGGCGATGTATGACAATAGTAAGGCAAGTGTGAGAGTTAACGGGGTTCTGAGTGATTGGTTTGAAATAAATCGGGGTGTAAAGCAAGGATGCGTAATGTCTCCATGGCTGTTTAATGTATTTATGGATAAATGTGTTAGAGACGCATGTAGTGAAAACGACGATGTTTTGATTGGAAATGTAAACGTGCGAGTTCTTCTATATGCGGATGATGCTGTTTTGATCTCAGACAGTCAACAGGGATTACAGAAGCTCCTAGATAAGTTTTGTGAATCAACGGAGAGAATGGAATTGAAGGTAAATGCGTGCAAGAGTTAAGTAGTAGTTTTTGTTAAGGAGAATGGGGAGAATAACTGTATGATGAGGGCGAATGGTGAAGTAATTGAACAGGTGGATGATTTTGTGTACTTAGGTAAGATTTATTCGAAAGATGGAAGAATAGATGAGGAGATAAAGAGACTTGCAAATGCTGGAAGGAAAAAAACATGGGTCTGTCAGGATAGACAAGATTAGACTAAACGCCGTGGGTATGAGTTATCTGAGGAGTATTTGCGGCAAAATTAGGATGGATAGGGTGAGGAATGAGTGGGTCATGAATGAATGTGGGTTAAATGCTCCAGTATTGGACGTGTATGATAGGAGTGTTCTTCGTTGGTTTGGCCATGTGGAGAGAATGGATGAGAGTCGAATAACGAAACAGATATATGAGAGTAGAATGAATGTAGGCCGGGAAAGTTGTGGTTGAGAAAATTCTTAGGAGGAGGAATATGAGGAGTTTTAAAAACAGGAGGGCGTGTATGAAACAGTGTATGGAGGTGAATGGGGGGTGAATGAGGCAAAAGAGGTTTGCAAGGATAGGTCAGTATGGAGGATATTATTGAAGCAGAGTTAGGTGTACAATTATGTATTAATGAGTGAAACTTTGTGACTGTGCCTACCCCGGAAGGGAATGGCGTGATGGGTATGTATGTACGTTTGGCTTTACTTACTTTGCAAGTCATTTTTCCCCCAGATCTCGAGAGGATAATCAGGGAAGAATTTTAGAAATGACAGCTCTACTTATAATTTATAAATGTGTTTATTCTCAGTTATTTTAAATTATTTTTTCTATTGCGTCCATTTCTTCTTTCGTGATTCCGCCGCGGCGTTGTTTTTCTAATAACACTTCACCTCTAGTCTTGAAGGCGTTATCAGGTCGATGATGTGAGCCCTACCTTTGGCCGCGTTTCAAATTTCTATAGTGGAGTCGGTCGCTTCTGATTGGCTACTCGTTTTGGCGCCATTTTAACACTTTGCTCCCTCCGATGTGCGTTAGGACTCTCTTCCTTCTCTTTTTTTGCGGTTGTTCTAAGGTAATTAGGAGTTTTTCTTGATAATACGTTTAGTTATACTCAATTAAAAACTTTAGTGTGATATTTCTTTTGATGGTTGAGCATTTCGTGCCTCTTCTTTCAGCCTCTTTAGTCATCCATAAGTTTGAAAGTCAATATACTAGCTAGACGAGCCGGTAGATTTTACAGACAAATTACATGCATCTTCAGATTTGTATAATTTAATTTTTTCTCAGGCATTTAGTTAATGCCTAATGAAGTAGGCCTTATTTCTAATTATTTAATAACACGTCATGTTATGCCCTCATTTTTTCTTGCTTCATTCCGTACATATTCTTCAAGAAATGACTGATAGCCAAGCTATAATTTCATTTTTATTATTAAAAATCATAGCATAACACTAGTAAAAAGTTTTAAAGTTGACATTTGTGGTGCTTTGTCGAATTATTTTTAAATTAATATTTAACCTAAATGATTTTTTATTTAAGTAATTCAAAAATATAGTTAAAATTTTATTGAAACAAAGTCCAACGACGCTACAAAAGCCTCTTAGATAACTGAATACATGAGAGAGAATGACGCAGCCATTCGATTGTCATTCCATTGTCATCATGTCACCGTAATGGGACGCGAACGCTGTTCCCTGTTGTCTCACCATAATTGCTTTCGGTTTCAGGAATCATGGGTAATATTATGATCCGTACGGAGGCTCGGTAGACTTAATATTCTTTACTCCCTCCTTAATAATTTGAAGTCCTGATAAATCGTTCGATATTTACAAAAATGAATGCGATAGACCGATACCAAGAACTGTCGGAAGCATCGGCATCGGCCGGTATGTGTCGGGCCGACGTTTGTATATACTCACGCGCGCAAATGTGTACGGGGATATCAATCGCCCCGATAGAGAAGAGATGAAAGGAAATCGATGGGTCGAAGGGCGTCGGAATGGGGAAAAATACCAAGTGCGAAGGCGTCTAAAGGTGGCCTTCCATTTTGTTCATTCTATCGAATGCGATTTCCCCTTTCTACGCTGTAGATAGCGCTGGGGATACGACATGAATAGGAAGGTAAAAGTAGGAACGTTCACTTGATGGTAGTTCTACATTTCTCTAGTGCATGCTAGGGTGGGTTCAAACAGGGGAACGAATGGGTGTTTGCTCAATTACTCCACGCAAGTGTTTTGCGTCAGAAGTGTAACCGTGGATGGTGTTTGCTTGGCGGATTGCTTACATTGGAGGTAATTTTTTTTTGTTTTGACGTAGTTGCGCGCTTTTTTTTGTCTTGCGGGCACTAGAGCCATCCATCAATGCTTCCTTTTAATGCACGAAAAATATCGGCATCCCTCCGGAGTTTTCACGGGACGTAAATGTTTGATGTTTGCCGCTCCCAGCGTTCAAGCTGACTTACATCCACCGACTCTTTTTTTCTTTTGTGAAACGTCGGTCCGTTAAGTACTTCACGCCACCCAATATCAACTATTACCGATGCTTTACACCCCTGTATCTCCTACTTCTAGAGCAGTGGTTCTTAGCCCTTTTTGCTCGATCCCACCGATGTGCAGTTGTTCAGAATGGCATTCCCCCATCTTGAGATATTCTTACATGTTTTTGAAAATATTTCATTTTGTTTGTGTTAATACCTGTACATTTATTTTTATATTTTCCTCCAGAGTACTACAGTTTTAATGAAAATAATAATGTTGATACATTTAAGACGATTAAGCTTAAGATTTTTATATTCAGAACTAATTATCTTGCTGGCCGAAGTTATTGTAATACAACTGATAAAGCAAAAAGTTTAATAATGCAATTGATTTGGTTCAATAAACATTTCAATCAAGGACAAATCGGTAAAATTAGAAGAAACTGCCATTTATAGATATTACGTAATCTACAGCACATCACATTTCCTACTATGTAGTGGTTCCAATTTCCCTCACCTTTTATTTTCGAGCACTGGTGGGCATTACTCGACTGGTGCTTCAGATTTCTTACCCGGTACGTGTTAAATAGTTGAAGGGAATCAAGAATGTTTTTATTACATCCCAGTCTATTGTTCGTTATGGGTATAAATGCAATCGGATGAGATACATTCACTGACGGGCTGTTAGCATTACTCGAGGACACCACCTCGAGAGTTCGATCTGGTCCCTACATCCTACACCTCTCCTTTTTCTGCTTATGGCCCCGAGTCTGGTATCTAATATGAATTATTAGGTTCTTTCGTGAAATTTTATGAATAAATCTTTAGAAATTACGCCTTTTTTACTATATATTGCATTACCTACTTTAAAATATTTGCATTTGTAACCAAGCTCAAGAATCAATGATTATATTGCTTTTCGAAGTACTCGGTATATTCTGCATTCATAGGCAAGAAAAATCAAAGCGATTACCGTCAGCACTTTAAAGTTCTGCGATGCGACGCTTATCGGTTATTGTATCCCGCTGTAGACACATAGAATCGGTGTTCATCAAAAAAGACTATGAATTTGTCGCATCGTATAGAAATGAGGAGTGAATAAGGTATGAAAAAAAACTGTGTAGTCCCGTGAGTTACGTCGTCGCCGTCGTTGGACACTTTCCAAGTGACCTCTTCCCGCCCCTTCGCGTCTAGGGCCGGCAGTTTTTTGATCACTCCGTATTGGGTCGGTGAAGCATTTTTGACCGGCGTCTCCTAGGTTCCCTGGCAAGGGAAAGCGAGCCAACGCTTTTATCCTCACTGGCCGTAATAACGCAGTGTCGGCCTGTCACGGCGCGGCGGGTCATCGCGTAATAGTCCGCGTGTTGAACCGTGAACTCCGCCTTTCCCTTCCATCCCCTGCCATATCCCGAGGACACATAAACGAATGCGTCGATGCCGTCTGAGCCATTGAGATCCCCTCGGCCTCCCGACGCCGACGCACACACGAACCGGGCGTACTCGGGGCGACCAGCGTCTCTTCCTCTCCTGCGTTGCTCCAGAAAAAAAATCCGCGATTTCCTCCGTCCAATCATCTGTTAAATTTTCTTTTATGGCCTCTCTCTCTTATCTCAATGGGACACGGTCCAGGTTCTCAGTCTCCCCTCAAACGGCCATTACAGGATGCGAATCTATACGCTACAGTATCCGGTCTCTCCTTTTCTTTGTTTGCCTCTCTTCTACAGAACGCGCTCCTCGGCGCCACCAATCCACATTTCCACCTCCTATTCTTCACAAATCTTGACGTGGCTGTCAAGTCCTTGATCCCCTCCTTTCGTATGTTGCCTTCATCTTATCTCCAGACCCCCTTGCTTCCATTGCTACCTAATGTTAATACTTATCCTCTTGTCTTCGATTTCAAGCCTGATTTACGCGGGGCAGGAAATTTCACAATTTATATCTGCATGTTTTTCTCAATCGGGGTGGCAATAATTATTGAATTAGCTTGGGGTATTTTGCCATCATGCATTCGTGCATGCGCTCTTGCAATTTACCGCTTTACACAGCGCTCTTTGATATGTGCCTTCGTACATACAGACATCAAATTGTGCAAGATCATGCCCCATGTAAAACGGGTTTAGTTCTTGTCGTCAAAATGAATGCTCATCTTCGTCTGTGATTGACCAAAGATTCGTCAAATACTTTACCTCTCAGCGAAAATCGCAAAGAAAAAATTATTCGCTTGGGAAAAATCGGAACTAGATCCGTACCGAAGGATTCAATCAATTAACCGGCATGGGTAAGTTGATTGGAGCACTCGACACAAATTGTGTGGAACTGGTATGGAGCCCCAGCCCGAGAAGATGGTTTTATTCATCTTGAATTCCACAAGTTTGTAAATTTCGCGGGTCATTCCGCTCAAGTTAGCGGCAGGTAGTCCCTCTCTAGCTTTAGAAAATAGTTACGCTCTCGCTTTCCGTATCAAAACTGAGAGAGAGAAGGGGTAGAATAGATTGCTAGCGTTTTTTACATGGCTGTGGACAAGAATCAAGGAAGTTCAATGAATGGAAGTGAAGAAAAACGAGGAATATTTGGTGATGAGACGAAATTTCTGAAGTAGATTTGATGGATGGGAGTAGACGGTGGTTGGGAGTAATGAAGGGTGAGGATATTGTGAAGATCTTAACATAAGGGAAAATGTTGGGCTACCGGGGAAGGGCTCGAAAGAGAATACTTTTTATGGACCGCATGAAAAAAGGTAGGACGTTTGGCGAGCTGAAAGATGAGGTCATCCTAAAAGATTGTAGCCTGGACCTGTAAAAGACTAAAGGATTCAACTTTACACCTTCAGGCGTCATCGATGTATTTTATATCAGAACCCATATTGAAAATACGTTTCGTACTTGTCCACAATAAAATTGTGGAAATTGTGGAACTTTCTGCAATATAATTGCGGAAATGTACGAAACATTTTTTCTATATGGATTCTCACTCATAGATTTTTCTCTTATCCATATAAACCCTCCATACATGGTAGATCACCGCTAGTCTGATCCACAAATGAAAGAAATGTCATCGCAAGTCTCAAGGGATGGAAATTAAGTGGCCGATTTCCAGTGTTAATCGATGGCGTTAAATCCCAATGCAAATCTATCTATTAATCGCGCAGGATCGCTTCCCTGATCAAGCTAGACTTCATATCGTCAGGAGAGGTCATATGTTATGTCTCTACTTCCTCGCGGAGAAAGAAGCGAAAAATCAGGAGTATGCGTAAGTAAGCATCGAGCAAAGCAGAAGAAACGATAAAAGAGGGAAAGAAAAGAGGGAATTGCCAAAAAAAAATAAAAAATTAAAGCATTCCGTTGATCGTATAAAAGCGTGTAGCCACAAAACAACTGCTGCCCTTAGCCGGTCCACCCCGATCGCCTCATTTCAGCTGAGCTATTGCTTGATCTCGTGGAGGTGGGGAGTTGGGGGATGTCAATGGCTTTCTTCAACTCGGTCGCGCTCAAAAAGCATTGCCTTCGATCGACCCCAATACTCCAGCCGTCCCTCTTATCATTTCCGACAGCCCTGCCTTTCCCCGGACGACCAAAGAGTAGAATTTATATTACGTACAGACTGGGACAGCCGTGCATTCGTGCGCGAGCAAATGTGCCTGCTACGGTCGTGTGTCGCGGTGGGTTCTGTAATACTTTCTCCCCACTCAAGTCGAACCTTTCTTTTATTCCCTCCATGCTTTTCCTAATCCGTAGATGATAGAAAAGAAAAAAATAGCGTATTGGCGCACAAATATGGAGCATGTTTCTTTGCTAAGAAAGGTATTCATTCGGCATGGTCATCACACGAAATTTGTCCTGTAACGTTGTATAATCTGTTATGCGATTTCAATGATTTTTGGGCTACATTTTTTTCAAGTAAATGTTTTCACGGAACCGCGATAATCAACTGACTAATAACTGCTTTCGTCTGATTAACTATCTTACTCATATATCAGGGGTGGGCAAGAGAGTGAATTTGTGAAGGTGCGACTTATAGGTAATTTGTATTTAGCTCTTTATATAGTTAAAAATATTTGGGTGGAAGCTCTCATAAATTTCAACAATAAAATTCATTGGGGATTTTGTTCACGTAATGGTGATTATTTTTCTTTATATTCATTCAATCATTAAAGTAATGTACCGTTTAGGGTGGTCGACTTTTACTTTGAAGGGTCCTAACTACTTTTAATATTTCCTTCTTCATTCCGTCCATAAAACTTATTCTAGTCCTATTTCTTCCCCTTTCCCGCTAGCCCCGCATCATTCCCTCTATCACAGCCTGAAGCAACCCTTCGCCCCAAGTTAACCCTTCCCACGCCTACTTTGCCTACTCCGTCATTCAGGAGTTTGCCTTCCTCACCAACCGTGCCAATTCCAAGTTTGTCTTTTCCGTCTACCGCACTTTCCGTCTCCATCCTCCTCAACGTACACATATCGAACGCCTGGAGCATGTTCACGTCTTATTTACTCTGATTCCACGTTTCTACCCCGTACGACGCTACAGTTCATATCAAACGCTTCACAATCCTCTCATATCCTTTCCCAAGATTCCCGTCATCTCCTCCCTCCTATGGATGAACGCTTCTGTCGCTAGCACAATACTCCGTCTCACATTTTTGCAACTATGTCCATTTTCTTTTAACGTACATGCGTACGCTGGCAATAAATTGCCTTTCTTTCCGAGATATTTTTGCCAAAAAATACCAGCCCATTTACGTGGAAAATGGTACGTGTAGGCACTCCAGAGAGGCATTATTAGAAAATGAGGAATTTCTAACACCTAGATCTCGTCAAAAAATTAACAGTCTATACTTAAACATGGTTAAGAAGTGAAACACTTAGTTAATTCCACACATTTATAAACAAAAAACTAACCACAGTTTCGGCGCATAAGCACAATTTTCAAGGGTTAACCTTGGTGCATATGGTGCGTATGCGCCGAAACCATGGTCGGTTTTTTTGTATTCAAAGGTGTGGAATTAACTAAGTATTTTACCTCTCAACCATATTTGAAGCAAGACATTTCCACGAAGTTACTTCTGAGGCCTTAAAAGTTTGCAGTTTTTATGATTCCTGAACTATTTTTAAAAGTGAATCGTGTAGTCACCTCAGTTATTTTTTCCAGAATCACAAAAAATCCTTTCGTTGTGAAGGAGTTTAAAAACCTACCGCGTGAAAAAAATGAATCAAATTCAAGACCTCTGTGGATATTTTTATTTAGTTACTACGAACTGATGTCATGTACAAGGATATTATCGCGCCATTAATATTACAATATGTATGGCACGCTTCTTACAGTTGCTGAAATTGAAGCGTAAAATTTGAAAATAAAATGGCCTCCATTACGACTAGGGAAACCTCTCTCAAACTACCTTGAGTGATCTATTCAATATGACCTATTGCGCATTTTATCGCAATCAATATTCACATGTGTCGTCGTGCTGTAATAGCTTCATCTACTTTTTCTCCTCGTCAGTCTCTATTCTTTATGCGGTATGCGTCGGACCGACCGCCGGCGTACGTCCGTCATGTCTTTCTTCTGCATTCCCCTCCCTAATGATCCAATTGTGCTGGCGACCAGTAAGGCAGTTTTTCACTCCATCTCTCCCTCTCACTCCCCGTCGCCGCTACATTAACTAAACTCGAGTTGGATAAGTGGATGGGCTCCGCCGCTTACTCTGTGTGCGAGTCGGTACGTTACCGGGGGAGTAAGGAGAGTTTTCCAGTTCTTTTCCAACTCCTCTGGTTTAATTTTTATTCCCTTCGGAGCTTTTTTCTCTCAGTCGACGGCCTCCTCTCGACGCCGGAACAGATTTCCCCCGCAATTTCCTGCGAACAGCGGCGTCCTTTCATTGACCCCCTACCGGCTCTTTTTTTTTATCCGCGCTTCCCCCTGCCCAGATCTTTTGGTTGTTTTTATTTCACCTAGGAAGTAATGTCGGAAAAATAAATAGCGTCGATTTTAATCGAAATGCGGTCTCTTTCTCGCTGTTTTCTTATCTCGTTCATTATTTGCCCTACCTTGTTAAGAGATCTGGGGAGTTCATACTCATTCGTCATTGTACGCCTAAAATTAAAGAAGAGCATAGATGGGGCCATTCGGTATGATATCTCAGAGAAATGTCATCAAAATTGTGAATGTATATACGTTATCAGCTGTATTGATTGGATCAGTTGTACCGTTAATACGCTGAGAACATTAGGGGTAGAATCGGTATTGTCGCGGTGCTGTGCCGGTTTATCAATAAAAATGCAAGTGGAAATATTTCCATGATATTGCGGTGTTATTCATGAAATTTGTCTTTATATTGCGCGCGATAGCCATATTCATCTGGATCTTCATCTACGTAATACCGTGCAAGCCACCGCTAGGATTAAGGTGGGAGCCCCTAGAGACTCGGAGGATGCACGCTAGGCTTAGCTTGCTTGAGAAATTAAGAACTGATTTTTTTCAGAGCGATACAGAGAATATTATCATGACGCCTCACAACATCTCTAGGTTTTGACAGAAGCGATAAAATAAGACAGATACATTGCCGAACAGATAGGTGCAAGAACTCCTTCTTTCCGAATACAATAATTGACCACAGTAAAAACTGAACTCCACTGAATACACTCCCATGATACACGTCACCATTTCTCCTCCCAAAACCTTATCCCTTACATCTTTACACGGTTGGTATCCTAACACCCCCTGGCACACGCCCATGCGGCGGCTCGGAGGGTAGTATGTAGATGTAGGTTGTGTGGCACGGGGTGATTCCACACCAGGTGTGCAGCACTAATCCCAACTGTAATCAGAACCGCGCACGTTTGTTCGGATGCCAGGAACTGACCAAAAGCAGTCAGGATGACAATGTGCGTTCAGACCATAAACTAGGAGAACGCTACGTAAACGAGCACGTATGTTAGGTGAGTCATTTTCCGCAAAGAGAATCAGTCTCCTCTATCGTGCAGTTTCTCCGGTCCTCTTCAATCTATGGTGCACACATATACAGTGTGAGTAGTGCGAGACCTAAATAACTATTGCTCTTGCCTATGGCCCATTTGGCTAAGTATCTTTTACCGACTGGGGTAATTGTGGGTGCAGACATTGAGAGATGAAGAAAGGTACTGTGGAGGAGAGATGAGCATGCGCTGGAGGCTCTTGAAGCGTGGGTGTGAAGAATGGAGGAAAGTGAAATCTGGGTGGAGAGGTGGACGAATGAAAAAGTTTTGGGTATAATAAAGGATACAGAAGGCTTGATGAGAGAAAATTGAAGGTAGTTCTTGAGTAACTGAGGACATACTGGCAGGTAGCAACATGTCAAAGAGGGTGTAGAGGAGGGACGTTTGGCAAGCGTGAAAGAGAGAAGATAAAAATGGGTATATAGGGCGTTGTGATGAAGACACGAAAGTTAACTAGTACTGGAAAATTATTATACAAAGGAAATGCGATTACTCCAGGCGGTCGGGGAAATGATAAGGGCGGGTTTAACATTTGATTGTGAATTGCCTTGATGATAATATGATCTAGAGGATTTTTTTATTTGAAGGTTTTTGCCGAGTGATGAGTTCATGAGGTCAACGTAGAGATAACTAAATGGCGTGCTCTGTAACTCGAGCGATAGTAATATATTTTCCTTGGTTATCTTTGGGCGTCAAATCTGAAAGTACCTATCTTTAACGAAAGAGTATGAAAAGAAATGCAATCGGAACAAAATCTTGGATGAATAAAAGAGAGATCGGAGTTGGACAGTCATTGATTTCCTCTAAAATAATAAAATGGCAAAACCTTCAGAAGATAAAATGTGATTGGCAACTAGAAGGTTTGAATAATCATGTTACCTCAGACTTGGATAAAAGACAGGTATATAATGGAGGTTGGGGAGATAAAATAATTGAATAAAAGATGCGAGATACGGTCACAAGCTGTATTGACTGGCCTACGAAAAATATACACCCTAGATCAATGTACGTACCGAAATTCATGGTAATATAAGCTTGAGCTCGCCCTGAGGGAACGTTATTCATCCGAGCGTAATGTTTCCGGCGATAATGATGCTCTATTCCTGTTAGATATTCCCTCGTCCCGCTATCATCTCTCCCGCTACAAAGCTAGCTAGCTTGATTCTCGCTTTGCTCACACCAAATGCGATTGGGACGGCTTAGATTTAGCCGCGGCGGCCCAAGAGGAAACGGGTCAGACCAATCATTTCTGATTAAACCCCCATTATTTCGTTATCCCGCATTACCATATCGTGATTGTGTTACATCCTTCAGATGTGGCCGCGCATAAAAGCGTGCATTTAATTATGCCCTGGTCATCTAACGGTGTTCCGCGGATTCTCCCCGGAGTTTGGGATTAATGTACATCCCACGTGTTGAAGTGCTCGTGTGTTTGCATGTGGCTGAATGGCTGGGAGACTAGATTGGCGACCAAGGAGTGTGGGAGAGTGTATGTGTAACTGACCTTTTCCAAGTCCAAATGAGATTTCAACCCCGCGGCTGTTAATCTCTCCCTCATTCTCCTCTAAATGAATAGTTTAGAGCAATTATGGGGTCGTGCATGCAGGGGTGAGAGAGGGAGAGACAAATTTCGGCCCTCCATATATGGGCTCTTTAAAGACCGCCAATTGGACGAGACCGGCACGTTGATATACCACCATCCCCATCGCGTTTTCGTAAATAAACTGTGGGGGAGAGAAGGTGGATTTTGGGGGAAGTTTACCGCAACCCCGCGCTTGCTTTCATCAGCGTACCTTGTTTATTTCGCTTCGCATCCCTCCCATTCCCGACTTTCCTCCTTGGATAAACACGCTGCCTGCTCGACGCGTGCTCTCGCTTCTTCTTCGAAGGGGGTTCGGTCGCACGGAACGGATGAGGGTCGTGTTTCGCGGCATCTGCCGCCGCCCTCAGTGCTGCTGAAAATTTTCTGTCTTTCTCCCCGTAAGGAGTTTGTGTGTGTATTCTTGGACTGCGATGTTCCTGGTAAGCTTTTTTTACTCAAGCTCTGCGTAACCGATAGCCCGGGTTGTTAGACCCTAACACCAGGTGGCCATGGACGTAATAGGGTATCAAATTCACTCAACGGACGTGCGCTCACATCAGAACGGAGTCTTTTCTGCATCCTGTTGTGCTAAATCTTGTGGATAATTTCCGTATTTATTTTTTGCATAGAAGGGAGCTGATGATGGGGACATGGGGTAAGGATGTGAAGAAGAGGCTGGCGAAGAGCTTGATTTGGAGCGTAGAGTAGTACGGGGCTGAAAGGTGGACTCTCAGAAAGGAGGATGAGAATAAGCTGCAGGCATTCGAGGTGTGGTGTGGAGAGAGATGGAAAAGGTTAGGTGGACGGAAAGGAAGACAAACGAGGAAGTACTTAAGACGGTGGGCGAGGAAAGGAAACTTCTGAATGAAGTCCGGGATAGGCAGGGTAGATGGCTGAAGTATGAAATAAAGGGTGATGGGTTGTTGAAGAGTGTAATAGAGGGAAGGATGTTGGGCGAGCGGGGAAGGGGAAGAGAAAGAATAGGTTTCATGGACGGGATGCAGCAGGTTAGATCGTATGCTGAGGCGAAAAAGGATGTACTAGAGGGAGATAGGTCCCTGAATGTGTAGAAAAGCGGGAGTAGATTATGTGACATTCAACAATACCTACCTTTACCGGTAGAATACTTTTTTATAAATATTGCATTTCCCTCTCGTACTTGCGAACACCTGCACCTGGAATGCAAATTACTTTTATTCCTATTTTCAGTTTTGCAGTTAGTCCCTTTCTCTGGTCGGAAGGAGTTTTAACTGACTGTGCGAAGTACATCTCTAATAGCTCTTGAGAGGTAATAGGTAGTAAGTGCGTTGTTTTCTTACCCCTCGGCCCTAAGCGCAACCTACACTCTTGGCCCGAGGATGATGAAATATTGCGGGCGTTTGAACTTGATGTAAAAAATATATGACGTGGTGTGGTGTTTATGTGTCCGGTGGTCTCTAGCTAGCAAGTCAGCTCTGTAAGTGAAAGTCACTGTAATGTTTGTGTACTAATTTTAGTGCTATTGAAAAAAAAACCATTAGTTAGTTAACTACTAAAATATGAGGGAAGGCTATCGTATGTCGATTTATTCGTGGCCGATGGTTTCAACCTCTCGCGTAGGTTGAAGTCGAAAGTTATTTTTCATCGTCTAAATATTCACTCCCATGGTAAGTTCCCTCCTCTAGCTTCCGCTCGGGATTGATTTTTTTTCTCCACCATCCTCGGTTAGTTTCTGCGGAGAGAACACCTCCAGTGCGCAACGCAGTCTCCCATAAGACCCGAGCTAATTTATCCCCTGCCACTGGCCTCTGGTCGAAGGAGCAGCTTAGTGGAGATGTCGCTGCTACTTCCCCCATTTCTTCCTCTTACCCGTATCCAAACAAAACAGCGTCTAATCTCACGCCTTCCTCAAATAGTGCAGGTCAGCAGTCTGGCGTTCGCCCAGAATGTTGTCCCGGTGACACCGAAAACGCGAACATCTCTTATCGTCAAAGAAAGGTCGATCAGGAAGAAAACTACCTCACAAAGAGTTTGGAGTGTCAAACGAAGACGTGTGATATGTTCTCGTCTGTAAAACTCGTAGAGAAATAAGTATTATCTTACTTTTGTTTTCTGGAACCTCTTCTTCTTCCGCTGAGAATTCGGTATAAGTCTTTTATGTGAGGTTTTAAGGATCAATGGCATTCTGGAGGCTTCATTATAAAGATTGTTGGGAAAGAGGGAGGAAAATAAAACGTGCTTTGGACGTTAGTATTCGGAATAATTATTATGAAAAATTGCGGAGGGGGATTACGTTTTTCAAAAAGTTTAGTTTTAGAAGAAATGTTTCTTATGACCCAAATATTTTATTCCATGAGTCAGAAACTGTCCAAATGCTTAGTAATACGCTAATTGAATGGCATAGGAATATAGTTGTAATTTATTGAAGGATGGTCATGGTTGTCGTATTTTCCAGGAAGTGAAATAGAAATGTAATTTCGGTAACGGACCCTTTTATTTTTTGACTAATCACAAAATAACCGCAGTGATTGAGGACGAAGTGTATCTTTGAACTTCACCTGGCGCTGTATATATCTTCGAATAATCATCGGATGGAGGATAGTTGTAATTCATTTGTATATTAAATAACTTATATTCTTTTTTGGGTCATGCTCTTAATTAACAAAAGCTTAAGTAAAGCTTTTTTTAGATGGCGTGAAAATATAGGTTAAATCTCTCTGGTGTTTGGACGCAGATGCTGGCTATGGAATGCATTTATTATCGTAAATTTTTCTGCATCTTTCTTTTAATCATCTATACTCAAGAGTGCTTCATAAGTAAAGCCTGCTGTTTTGTGATGGCGCGAATGAAGGGGTGAAATATCTCCGATTGTTTTGACGCATATGCATACGAAGAAATGTACGTATCCATCGCCTATCCTGCATCCGTTTCGTCTTTCTTTATATTTTCAAATAATTTCAGCACAATGTTGGCGAGGGATGGATTTTTTATGGCGTCCACAAAGAGGTGAGATTTTGTATTGGTTTTGACGCTACCGCAGGCCAGTCTCCTTGATCTACTTTTCGAGATGCTGGAATCGGGATCCCGCAAAAAGGGTCAAATGCTTCCATTTCGATCGCTCGCGAACAAAAGAAAATCGAAAAAAAATAAAACGAGAACGAGAATCCATTCTCTAATTTTGGAGTCCCCAGAGTCTCCGGTCCTATCCCTCTGCCTTTGTTCGAAGGGCAGTCGGCAGGATGCGGGCGGTTGGAACGAAAAAGGAGACGGTGATGTTTTGGACGACATCCTCGCCTCCTTTTTTTTCTTCCATCTTCGCCCAGGTAGACTTCCTACATCCGCCGCACTCCATCGACGTGATCTTGCCCCAGGTCCTCCTCGGCACTTAGCGTGCGCGGGGAAGGGTTTTTGAGGGAGAGGCCCTGGGGTGCTATTTCTAGTCGACCGCGTTTGTGGCTGTCTGCAAGCTTCACGCTGCGGTCGGGGGGCGGGGGGGGGGAGGGAGAGAGGCTGTTTATATTGCTTTGTCAACCGTCTGGCTTTTTGATCGTCTCCCTTTCCCCCCACACTATCGTGCTCGAGAGTGGGGAGGAGAGGAAAGGAAGGACGGGGGGCACCCTCCAGCCTCATATAGCAGCAGACACGCCCACGCGCTCGCTTCAAGCTTGGGCTTTTAGTTTTTTCTCTCTCTCTCTCTCCCCCCAGTCTTATTTGCACTCTGCTTCCTTCACCCCGTCGCGGAGTCTATCGGATAGATAAACTCCGCGTCTTACGAGCCACGTGCCTGGCTACTCTCATCCTCTTCTTCTTCCCCCGCGTCTCTCCTCCATCCCTCTCCTCCCTCCGGCCTTTCCGGCGCCTTCTTGTTCGTGTTCTCGGAACCCTCAAGCACGATCGCATTATCCCAACCCGCTCCCCTTCTTTACCGTGATGAAGAAGGGATGTGGCGGCATATGAAGGAGAAAGACATGGGCTGAGGGTCTTCTCTCAAGGGCTATCCTCCGCTCTTCTCTTCTTCCAACACTTCCTTCCCTTTATTGGCCAGTCAAACCTAGTGATGGGCGGAAAAGTCAGGTATGGCTGTTTTGGGGACCCGAATGCGGGTTACCTATGCTTGAGTAAAGATATTTGCATTCTCTTGTAACTCCTTTGGGTTTATAAAGTCTTCTCGTATTTTCCACCAGGTGAGGTAATTGTTGGCCGACGTTTCGATGGCTACCTCCGCCATGGCGTATCCTGAGGACGATGGCGGAGGTAGCCATCGAAACTTCGGCCAACAATTACCTAACCTGGTGGAAAACACGAGAAGATTTAATTAGTATCGTACGCCGGGAAAAAACCAAATCATATTTCTTTGGGATTTTCCTTGAATATGAGGCGTAATGTGAAATATTAAGGCAGTTTGTGCGAAATATGATTTCACCTTTAACTCAATGAATTTGGTCTCATTTTAACAAAAAATATGTTACTCTTCCAAAGATACCAAAATATCAGCCCCTTAGCGAAATGCTTTACAACATTTTTGACAAATAATATCAGCCCTTTGCATTGGAAATGGTAGGTTACGCATTCCAGAGAGACCTAATTAAAGAATGAGGCATTTATGACACCTAGATCTCGTTAAAAAATTAACAGGGGGTAGTTTATATGTTTTCTTGACTATTTTTTAAAATCATATTGTCACCGCAGTGATTTTTTCATTATCGCAAAAAAACCCACCGTGTGAAGGAGTTTCAAACGTACCGCGTGAAAAAAGAGTAAAATCAAAGGATTATGTGCATATTTTTATTTGATTACCCAAATTTCAGTCATATACAAGTATATTTTTGAACTATTAATAATGTAGTATTTAATTAATGCATCTCACAGCTGCTAAAATTAAAACGTATAATTGGAATATAGTCTCCATTATGGCTATGGAAATATCTCACTCAAACTACCTTAAGTTCAGTTATTACTTATTTTGATTGGTCATTACCAAATATCATGCGAAATTAGTTTATTGGCATATATATATGATATATCTACTGATCTAATCGAGATATTTCATTTGGTACGTAACTAAACGCTAGCACACCGGAGTAGCGAGATATACTACTGGTCGGAAAATTTTCTACCTCGCACAAAAATTATCACGAATCATTACGGCCTTCAATCCACATTTCGCACATGGGTGAAAGTAACTCAAGCATCATTGTAGTGTACTCGATAGAAAGATGTCTCGTTTATTTCAATCGTGTTATTAGTCACGTAGTAATGGTGTCGTAATGAATCACCCTGCAGGCGTGTCATCCCTGATGCAGACGTCATGGTACATCATCTGCTTTCCTGATTTTAAAATACGTATTTGCGACAAGAAAACGTCATTTCCGTCTCATGGGTTTTATTTGTGCGTACAGGAAGGATTTAGTACCCTCCCCACCTTCAGGTCTTATTTTAAGAGGATATCTTCGATATATGGGTTTGGAGAAGAATGATAGGATATCTGTTGTACGGCCATATGGTTTACGTGCTTTCGGGGCCATGCGGTAAGTGTTGCGTCATTGCTTTCAAAATCGGTCAAATTCCCTGGAATTTTCGTCAGCCAACTTTAACAACACCATTTACTACGAACTCGAAAAGCACTTGGTGTTTGAGCATTCTGCTGCTCTTTTGTTTTGAGTCTAGCTATGGACGTTAAGTGGTTCAGGTTCTACAGTAGTTCAGTTTGCATATTGAAGAGGCCGTAATCCTGCCGCAGAACAGCATAAGGTTTTGTTTCTTATTTATTGTTTATCAGAGCTTTAGAAAGAGACTTTTTTCCCAAATGTTCCACGAAATTATTTTTGTAGCATTTATTAAAAAAAATTAAAGGTTAGTTTGTTTTCAAGCCGCAAATCGCTATTCGAACCCTATTAGTTATATCTTTTGCTCCCTCTCGTCCTCGTCACTGACTTTTTTAAGGGTTTAAAAAAATGCAACGCAACGTTAAAGCAATTGATGTTGTACCACCTCCCTTCTGTCTCGACTCGGCGAGATAACGTCTTGAATCGCTCCCCTAGACGTTTCTCGGTGTCTGCGTTCGAATAAATATTGGGATTTTTCCTTTTTCTGTTACCTTTTTCCATGATTTCGGGCGGGATCTAGGAAGCTTTTGGGGATATTTTTTATGATGAAACTCTTTTAGAACAATTTACAGCTTTTACATATACAGTAAAGCGTGTAAAAATTGTCTTTTTTTCCAAGTCCTCCCTTCTTCAAATTGGTCTTAATGTTTTCTCTGGCTTAAAAAAATCAGAACGCGGTACTTTCCTTTCCGCATCGGGCAGGATATTTCCCTGATAAGTTCTTTCATCACTGCCTTCAAAAATTACTCTACCAGATTTACAGTCTACGACACTGTTTGGGACAATTCTCGTTAAAGTGGGATGGATATTTTTGTGATAGTGTAATGGCGATGTAAAGCTGTTGGACCCGCGCCTTTCATCCCGCATGGATTTCATAAATTTCTCTCCGTGTGCCCCCGAAAATAATGTTGGCGCAAATGGTCAGTGTTATGGTTGAAAATAGATTTTTTTAATCTCTGGGAATTTGCTGGGAAAGGTGTAATCTGTTATTTTCTCTTCGGCCTCGGTTGCACTTCAGCGTTTGTCTGAGGGACGCAGGCTCACAGAAGGGGCGTTCCTCTTTTCCTGAGAGTGTGTTGATGACTGGCTGTTTGTGCGTGAATTCTTCCCATCAGGATCCTGTTTGGGGAGAAGTAGGAAAGCGGAGTTCCTTCGACGGCCTGTTTAATTTTGCATTACTTCCGCGAAAGAGGTGAGTGAGAGGGACGCCGGTGAAAAACTGAATCGTTTATCTTCCTCGCGTGATCTGTGCGATATGTGCGGGGTCATTGCTTTCAAAATGAAGCGATTTTGCACGCTCCCTCCCGCATGGATTGACCTTCCAGAGGTCATTGATTCCCCCGGACGACCTTTCTCTCTTTTCCTTTTGCAGCGATTTTTAAATCAAACACTCATTAATGTTCATAATATTAATAATGGTAATAAAAGTCGGTCGGTTGTGGCACCAAATTAGCTCATTAGCCGCAAGGTTATTACAGTATTTTCCGATTCTATATATTTTTATTTTGGCTGTTTAAATATTATTTGTACATTTCATTCGGATACGTTTTCGAGTTAAAACCCGGGAACTCGATGATTTTGGAAATGGGTTCCATGGCCGATGTAGAAATAATATTTGGTTCTCGTTTCTCGAACTTTGGCCTTTTTCTTAAAAATTAATCTCTTTGGTTATCCCTCCTGGTTGTTTCCATAAGCGCTTCACCTCATATTGTATGCGTATGTAGTTCATCTCGATAGGCTCGTGAAGAAATCGTAAAATGATAAAAATGTTCCTAATTAACGGGAGTCAAAGTATGCGATTGGAAGCGTTGACCGTATTGATATAGATGATGTGGTGCTTAATCGTTCTACTCGGATGATTTAAGCTTTGCTGCTTCATGATAATTTTCCGAGAAAATTTCCCATTTACATTTATTCCCATGGGTGGCGAGCGGGAGGCGTTCTACGATAATCAACTTGTCAATCAGTATGTGGCTGCCCTCACAATTTCCTGTTCTGTTTTGAAGCAATCCCTTTCGCTTTATATCTACAGAATGTTTTATCAACAAGCTAAACAACTACCGGGTCATGGAGCAGTAAAAGGGTCTCCAGATGGATTTCCTCCAAAAATTAAGAGAAAGAATCATCAATTGTTTCAGCGTAAGCTTTGTACGCAAGCATCGTGCCCTTACGTTATGATTTCCGTTTTTGAGCCCAAAACATATATTTCGCGCATCGTTGAAAGAATACGACCGACGAAATCATGCGACACCAAAGCGTTGGTGAGTTTTGGAAGCCATATGACACTTTATCTTCGGCAGGAATGAGTGGAATAATGAAAGTTATATGAACGATATGCCGGAAGGTAAACAAAATCTTCGAAAAATTGAAAAAATACTCATTTTAAAGACTAGTAGCTAGAGAACTAAATGATATATAAAAAAACAGATTCCACTGCCATGTAGGATTTTTATTAGGAAACAAAAATTAAAGGCGGTGCAATGTTGTGGCAGGAGACGTAAACAGACGAAGAGTTGAACAAAAAGATCGCCTTGCCTATGCCTGTGTGAGTGAATTCATTCATTCGGATCGCTGGACGACGAGAATCTCCGCGCACTTAAAAGCCAATATCATTGTGCTTTCGGCTATCCTGGAATGATGACATTTGCTAATTTAACTCCGGAAATAGAAGTGGCTTTGGAAGTAATGCCGTGGTACTGTGATGATTCTGCTTAATACACTTACATCGAAACTGCACCGAAAGTAATTCTCGAGAAAAGTATTTCGTAAGTAAAGTTATCTAGCAAATATTGTGCTCCAGCCTCGTTTTGTAGTGCTCGTTTTATTAAACAAGGCTCCACTGCCTTGAGCTAACACATCTATTTGCTTAAATCAGTTATTAGAGGAAATTGTTACCAATTACAGCGAAATTTTCTAGGAATGGACGTACTTAATTATGACAGGTTTAAGGGGATCGCTGTGAAATGGTATTACAACTTTGCGAATAGCAGCACGAAAGAGCTATTCATTGCCGTGATATTGGAAAATATGGTTGTCAAATAAAAAGTTGAGATCATCCGGAAATAAGTCATACGAAGAGCTGAATATAAAAGATGTCTGATTAGGACTAAGTGAAGTAAAAGAGACATTTCAACGAACTGCACAACTGGCCTTTCGGTAACTTTAACCGTGTCAATCGCTGGCGGCCACACAATTGTGTGAAAATCACAGTGGAAAAATCATACGCCTGGACTGGGATTCGAATCCAGGCCCCATAATTCAGCTACCCAGGCGTCCTCTTCCGCTGTGAATTTGTAATTGACTTTTAGGACAATGTGAAGGCCGATGTCATTAAATCCTACAAGTTCGCAGTGGAACATGACGCCTGGGTAGCTTATTTTTTAGAGCACTCGGCGCTGAATGGGAGGGGTCTGGGTTCGAATCCTAGTCCAAGCGAATGATTTTTTCATTGTGAATTTCACAAAATGAAAAGAGATTAAGTTAGGGCACAATCTAAGGTTTTGCAGTCAATTGGTATCAGTACTAAAAGGAGGAATGAATAGGAAAGAGGACGAGGAAGACCATGGGTGAAATACATCATTTAAATCATGAGACATGTTAAAATGAAGACTTGGATGTTTATATCGCTAAAGAGAGCCCCAGCAAACCAATCTCTTTTTTGATGTGTTGACTGCTTATGATGACACGTCTTCCTATACTAGCGCCATAAGAGCGCGTTTCCGATTCAATAAGAACGATACAGAGGATATGATTGTGATGCCTCAATACATCTCTAGGTCTGGCGGAAGCGATAAAGTTGGTGAAATGCATTGCCGAATAGATAGGTGCAAGAACTCGCAAGGTAGTACGTAGATGTAGATAAGTGGAACAAATCTTGCTAACTTGTCCTAATCTTTACTAAATATCTGATGAGTGAGCTAAGCTTTGATTTGTCCGTGTATGTGCTCTTTTACGTACGAGGGTAGCACACGTCTACTGAAATGTAGGTTTGTGGAACTCCAGTATATTTAGTAAAATCGAGTTCCTAGATAAAATTAATAAAACTGAATAAAACTTAGCAATGTCCACTGGATTTTTATTAGTACAACGCGTTTCGACGCAAATGCGCCATCATCAGGTACCTTTTTCTAAGTTTTATTCAGTTTTAATCGCTAAGATTTATTCAGTTTTTTCATTTTATTAATAATCTTCCACAACATCTCTCCGGACTTCGTTGAATCTATGAGTTCCTAGATATTTAGATTGATTTCTTCCTAACCGTTCATCTTCTCTCATCGCGACACACCCGGTGTGAATTTGTGCGATTTAAAAATGTTTTCTCTCAATCTCTCTCTATTCGCGAGTTTTCAATCTGACCGGAATCTTTTGCTAGGCGTCCCTGCAATCGCGTCGCCTGCAACGGACGGCGCGGCGCCGGGGCACGCGGCACCCTAAATGGGACACGGATGCACAATGGCAGAGGAGCGCCGGGCATTGCGGTCGGGAGAGATCTAATGTATCCTCTCGCCAGCACCGCGTAGCGCTCCCTCTCTCTCCCCGTGGACGGCACAAAGTGCTGTTTATCCGGAGGCAAGCCGCTTTCCTTTGTGGCGTGTGTGCGTGTTATGATGGATTTTCCTCAGGTCTCTTGGCTCGCGGGTTCAATTTCGGGTATTATAAAGCTCCAACTGTGTCGTTTCATATGGCTTTGGTGTATACTTTTTTCCTCCGTCCTCTCCTTCCCGTGATGCACTTCAAGAGGACGTTTAGCAAACGTATGTGCATGTCCCTGAGCAACGTAAGCATGTATACATAATGCATGTATACGTATGTGTGTAACTGCTGCGCGTGCATAAATGCCCCGGGGATGGATTGCTGGGCAGGAACACATAAGAGGAAACAAGATGCGGAATACATTTAAAACTCCAGAGAGTTGGGGTACATTTTACAGGGAAAGAAAATAAAAAGTAGCTCACGTGAACTTTTTGGGCCAGTGGGGCCTTCCTCAGGGGCAGGGAGCTGATTTACCGACCGGCAGTGGGAGTGGGCAGTATTCTGTAGTAGGCAGCTTAGGAAAGTCCGACCGGCCCCATATACATGTACTGTAAAAATATGAAAAATGCCCCTGATGACCTCCACAGTGTGCATGATCAAAATCACTGTAACAGATATGCGAAAAATTACAGTTGGTAAGTCATAGATTGTAGAAATGATTGTGAGGAATGTAGAAGAATGCAGAATTTAACAGAAAACTGACTACACTGACCTGACTGAACTACTCTACGGGCGATAAAACTTCAGCGCTTTAGTTCATTCACGATTGTTTATTTATTATTTCATGAAATTACACTTTATACTTAAGGAGCGATTCAAAAGCAAATTTTTGTTGGAATACCCGAGAAGACTTCACAAGCAGCATTCGCCGAGATAAAAAATAAATCCTACCGTAGAAAATTATTTTTGTTATTGATTAAAAAAAGGGAAATAAGGTTAATAATCCTCAGAAACTATTTTTTTGCGTACTGGAACTGCTTTTGTGTATAGTGGAATCATTAGTTGCTACATTAAGCTCAAATCGTTGATCCCAACAATTTAAACCCTCATTCATCACTCATCCTAAAGTTTGTACTATAAGGAATTTATTCAATTTTTTCACCGGTTTCATTCTTTATTCTTTTTTGTATACTTTCCTCAAGTAAACAAACAGCTTGATATATGCCTGCGTGCAAGATAAAACCCACAAAACCATAGAAATAAAAAAATAAATGTTTAGCTTTTAGAGGCAAACATCACTGTCTCAGACACTCTCTGATATAGAAAACTATGGAACTATATTATTACAGTGGAATTTGCCACACTGTTCCGTCTTCGGACCAAGGAATTCCCTCAGAAACTCTTTGACATAACTCTTACAGGAATATTCAATGATTAGTAATTATTATGCGGGTATTCACCAGGGAAAGTAGTTGTGGCAAAGTATTAGATAAAATATAGCTCGTTTCATTTATTCCTTGAAGGGTTACAAGGGTGAATCTCTCTAAGAATGTCGTAAGTAAAATGGAGATGATGTAGACATTTTTATTTTGAAAAAAATATGAACACTTTAAATCACTCTGCTTAATCCTCTCCAAGATTTCCACTGACCTGATCGATTGAGTTGGTATTCTTCTTTTCTATAGGTCAGTTATATCTCAGTGGTTATTAACGTGGTATTTCGTTTTAAAAATTGGAAAAAACATAATTTACCCAGCATAATAACCTCCGTTCTTCTCGGCGAGCGAAGCCGTCGGCAACGGCTAATAAGTTAATAAAAAATAAAAATTTGAGCATTGTCTTCTAGCTCAAGGTTTCATAGACGTATGAAGTTAAATGCCTGTATGTGCATGGGACGGGAATATGCGAGAGGAGACACCCGCGTAATGTGAGGACAGTCGGTCGCGCGCTATTGCGCCCCAAGGAAAAATTCCATCCGCCCCCTCTCTCAAGGGTGTGTCATCCGGGCCCTCTCCCCCCCGCTCCTCCTCCTCCCCCACCCCACAGAGCTGATATTTCCTCTCTCCGCCCATATCATCAAATTTGGCGCCATCGTCCCCCTCGCCTTCCGCTCCAGTGCCGCCGTGACAACGGTCCTGGTGATGCACGTTTTTGTCCCCGTCCACCCTTTCGCCGTTGGCACGTCTTCTCCCGCGATGGCCCGTGCACCTGTCACGTGCTGCGCGCTCGTTCGTTTAGGGTGTCTCCACCCCATTGGGTCCACCCCTTGCTGGAAATGGCAATTTTTGCCGACCCCTCCCCCAACGCTTAAAACGCGCTTTCCTCTCCGAAGGAACATCTGCTCCCAGTTAGGACTGGGCGGTGCTGCAATATATATCGATACAGTGAGGAGATGTGTGTCTGAAATTGGTATAAAATCGAAAGAGAGCATAGATTTTTCATAATTCATTTTGAAATTAGGAATGCGTGTGACCATAGACATCAAATTTGTCAAAAGTCATCCTGTCTTTAAGTTCACCTATGGTTACAACTCTATTGTTTTGATTGAGATTTTTAAAAATTATTTTCATGGGTAACTGTGCTTTCTACTTCAAGTGCTTTCACCAAAAACGTTTTTTTTTAATTTATGAACCTATAAGATATGCATTAGAATTTATACTGAATTCGCACAGTGCAATATTACCTGGATCCGTGTATATTTGATTGGAGTTATAGGTTAAGTAATGTGCGACTCTAAGCACACCGAGCTGGAGAAAGAGTATGGGTATACTGGTGTTCAGAGGGTAAATCACTGTTAGCAGTAGTAAATTTAAAGTTTCTTTTTAATAGAAGATAGGTGATAAAAATGGTCTTACAAACTTGTTGTTTTTACGCTAAAATGTGTTAAACCTGATGGTGTATCTATTTCCCTTGAAACTGTGTACGAATTTAAATCCTTTTGTGATGCTCCAAATGGCGTCGTTTCTTTGATTTGACATAAAATTTCCTGTTCCTCTCATGCTTTTTCTTCTGCCTTTTGGATTAGGCTAGTCGAATGTTTTCACGGGAATAATTTTTCTAGATCTTAGGAGATGGATTACCATTCCATTTAAAACTTTGAAGAATTGTATGTGAAATTGGGATGTTGTCAGCAGTAATCCAGCGTCAATTTTATTTTGTTTACCATTATGCAAATTCGATATCGCTCACAAGTGTAAAGTAGTCTTGAATTTATGAGGTGGACAGCCGTTTATCTTTCGATCGAAAGCTAAAAATAATTGTAGATCTAAGATTAATGTATTCACATAGTAATAATTCTTAGCAGAATGTTCCACACTTAAAATAGTAAATGTATTCTCGCTGTTTAACTATTTTGTAGCACTGAAAAAACCTGTTCTCTTATACCGTAAACCGAGATGAAGTCTGTTAGCGCATTGAAGGTGGTACTAAAAAATAATTTTTTATCAATCCGGTAGTTTGCGAGTGATAAACCAGCGTGAATGAATCGTCTGTGTTTTTCGGTGACCATGCTTCTGATGCGATTTCATTCTGTCGCATTGTCATTTTTTTGTCTTTGTTCAGTATCGAGAATCGTCCTCGAAAATGTCGCCTCTCAAACCCCCATTCTCAGCGTTTTCTTCCTCTTGTTTCCCTCCATATTCCTCCTTCCGTCTCGTCCCGCTCGAGGAAAGGCGAGAGAAAAAGCTCGCGCTAGACTCTCCCGGAGTTAACAGCATTCCATTACGTGGGCGACCCATTGTCTTTTTTGTTTTTTTTTACCATTCCTCCTCCTCTTCCATCCGCGGTGGTGGTGTACTGAGGCGGCGGCCCGCGGGCTCCCCATGCCTCATCCTCCTCGCGGACAAATTGGCAGTTCGTGAAAAACTCCGGAGAGGGTGAGAAGGGGTGGGAGCAGCGGAGGCCCTTGAGGGATTCTTCGCGGCTCTAACGTTTCCCGAGTAAGGTTTCCCGGAGGTGTATTACAGGCGAGCACAATGGGGAGCGTCGCTAGAAGAAGAAAGGGGTCGAAGATTTTTTATTTCCCTCTGTGCCCGCGAATAACACGTGTACTCATTGTGGCGCATTCGCGAATTCTCTTGTTTTTTTTGTATATACTATCGTTATCTTTGTTTTTCATTTTTCCGTTGCCCCTATTAGATTCTTTGGATGCAATAATGCATCGTCTGAGATTTCGTTTAAAAAAAGTTTTCATCTCGTCTGGGGGATTATGAGTGGAAATCAGGTTGAGTGTATTTTCTTTTAAAGTAGCTATTCCACTGCTCTATTCACGTTGTAAGTGGGTCAGATATTCGGTCCAGATCGTTATCTTTTTATAATATTAGAAGTACATTCACGTGATTCGTGGACCTGATAAAAGACACTCGAGCTAGTCACCACCATTTTAATAGGAACCACCTCAAGCCTCATCAATATTAATTGATCTTCATGGCATGTTCTCGTTATTCTTGTGGCAGTATCATTAACTATCGTCATTCTTCTGTGCTTTTCATCATTGAGATGCCCTCGTTTATGAAATTTTCCGTTGGACATTGTAGCCTGAAGTGCTGGACATGTTCCAAGTATGAACTCGCGGATCATTGTCCATTAAAGCATTTCGTTTTACCATGAAAAATGAGGAAGGATAATTAGCCTCAATAGTTATCCTCTTTTTTATTTACCTGGTGTCTTTTCATGTCTACCGTATTTGCCGCCTCCTCATTATTTTCATTTCAGGGCTTAGGCGCAAGATTTGCAAGCTTTTTGATTGTTGCATCTAATCGCCCCTAATGATAAATCAACGCGACACGGTACAAATAAAAAGAATTAAAACTTTTTTGGAGTTTTATATTGTTCTCTTTGCTGGAATTTTATTAATTCTGCGGTATCCTATCAGTTGTTCTGAGGTAGACGTAGTGGATTGTGGAATACCACGTTTCATCTTCAAAGTATCAATCCAAATTTGTGTTCAGCCCGCTCTTTATACAGCGGAAGAATTGAAACTGCCTATTCGTTATATCTCCCCTGAAGGTATACACAATACATTTTCACCAACATGCAATACAGTATAGGTATGCTACCAATTCTACGGAAGCTAATTATATCAATGGATTTTTGCACTGCGCAAACGGGATACCAGAGTCATGCAGGAATCATGTGAAATATGATGTTAGTACTACTTGGCAGATTGAAAATCAAGTATTAGGGAGCAAATCGATTATTCAGCCACACTACCTGTCGACTAACCTACTTCCAAGTCTCTTGGCAGCCATTATGGTATCTGTTAATTGTCGAAAAAAAAACAAATTTTAGTCTTGTCTGTTCTACAGTTATTCCTCTAATTTTATTCTCAATATATGATCTTCCGCATTATGTTGGAGTTCGTAAGATATTAATAACTGCATCAGAAAATAATTGATTTTAAATTTTCATGAAAGATTAAGTTTAATTTTTAATCGAGTCTGAAAGCGGTTCCTATCCCAGTTGTTGCTGGAGGTCAGTTGCACAAACGAGGCTATCATGACGTCCTATTACGTATCTTGCTGGTATTCTCTGCACGCGTTCCGACTCTGTTTTTAGGCCTACTTCATGAGGATCCCAAATTCTGGCAACGTGGTCCAAGTGGGGTCTAGTAAAGGAGAAGTATCTTATTTCTCTGACTTTATCGTCGCACGAGCCAAGGACTCTTTTTACAAATCCCAGTTGAAGATTAGCTTGACCAGTTATTTCCCGAATATGTTTTCCCTACGAGAGAACATTAGTTATTTTACCTTCGACGTATTTAATAGATTCTACAGTCTCTAATTGGATATGCTTAATAAAATAGCTGTAATGAGAGGAATTTTTCTTTTCCCAGGAGTTCATGGCAGCACATTTTTTTCACTTTCCAGCTGCCACGCATCGCACCACTTATGAATTGCCTTGAGATCCTTCGTTAGCGCTTCCTTTTCATCATTACTACTGATTTCACTGTACACACTGCCTCGTCTGCAATTTAAAAGCTTGCTGTTTCTTACTTCACCAATATCGTCAATATACTGAAGGAACGGATGTGGCCCCATGACACTCCCCTGTGGGACACCCGAAGTTACTTTAACCTCATTAGATATGGCACTGTCTAATACAACCCTCTGCACACCTTCGCTTAGGAATTCTGTAATCCAGGAGATTGCGTCGTCGTGTAAGCCGTAAGATTTTAGTCTGATAAGTAACTTTCTATTCTTAATCATATAGTTTTTAAAAGTCAAGAAAAACTTCGTCTGGTGGAGCGTTATCTTCATCGTAGGCAAACATGTGGGAAAACAGTGTTATTTGATTTTCGCGCGGTCTTCCCTTTCTGAATGAGTGTTTTGTTTTAATTCTCAAGGTCTGCATATCGAGGTGTCCCATGGATGATCTTACAATTTGATGTTCAAGTACTTTTCATGAAATATATGCCACGGATATCGGCCGGTAATTCGATAGATGTTCCTTACCACTTTTAAATATGGGCTTTTCATTGGCAATTTTCCAATCCTTGGGTACTACGTGTTCCTTGATAGATTTACTTATTATTATATGAGTAGGAAGCTATTTATGAAGTTCGTTCTTTATACTCTCGAGAAGAAATTTATTCAGAACCTAGTGGCTTATTTGAACTGAGCAATTTTAATAATTTTTCTATTCCGCGAGCCTCTTGGATTAGATGCGTGAGTGATAGGCTGATTATGTTTACGGGCTATGCGAAAAAATATACCGCGTGCAGTCGATATGCGTTGAGTGATTCTTACTTACGATCGGTCCGGTCCTGCATTCGAGCGTGCCTGTCGTGCCAGTGAGGCTGGGTTAATAGCCTGAATAGTTGATCGTGGTATCCTGCGTGTCGAACCACGTGAGACCTTTTGAAGGCCTCGCGTGGAAACGCGTCGTTATTCGGCCGACCGGCCACTCAGGTGTCGGCAAAGAGATGGAAAAAGTGGAGGGAAAGAAATGCAAGGGTGTTTTGGAAGAGAGTTAGCCGATGAAGACCCTTTGTTGCGTTATTTACGGCGGAGGCGATCTGCTTGAGGGAGGCTCGAGGGTAGGGCCCCGATGAGGGTATTCGAGGGAAGGGACATAAGGGTATGGGGCGCATCCCAGGGTATCGATTGGCCGGAGTCGGAAGGCAGAGAGGAAAGGTTGAGGAGAGGAGATACGAGTGTAGGAAAGATAGCCTTGAGGGTTCGAGAGGATACCGTGGGGGGGGGAGGAGTCGGGTTCTGTTCGTGGAAAGGAGAGTTCAATCAACTTGATTAACAGGAGATAGAGGAAGTGGACAAGATTTGGAGTGTTTGTCGAAGAAGGTGCTCTCCAAAGTAAGGATTCTTCTCTCGGAAAAAAGGGACCGTAAGGATAATGCGAATGGGGAGGGTTTCGGAAATTGAGACCTTTAGCTTTCGGGAGGGGCGTGGTGGTTTACTCCTGAAGTCTACCGAATTAAGATATCCGGATTGGACTCCCTCCCAAGAACGGTGTGATGGGTTTTCCTGGGGAGGGCACGGGGTGTGGGGAGGGAGGGAGGTTGACGGGATGAAAAGGGAACTATCGAAACACGATTCGAGTTGAGATAATAAAAGTAATTTGATGCCTTGTCAATATTTGCAGCTCCAAACGTATTTTGAGAACCTGGGATGTTGAGATGGTTTCTGAGTCTGGTGCGAAATTTGAATCTGAGTACTTTTTGATGGTCCTCCGTGCCCGCACGCCATGATGGATTGAGATGGCGTATCGAGTGAAAAATTTGTACGTTTTACTGCTCAAAATATCTCGTGAGAGATTTTTCTCATAAGTAAAATCGAAAGAGCGTTTCATAAACAGAGAGATGGATTGTATAACCGCTATAAGTGAAAATGTTTTTTTTTCGGTAGCGCAGGAAATATGCTTGTTTCCAAAGCGTAGCTCGAAGCTCTTTATTGGATAAAGGAGTTTCAATACTTGTCTTCCACAGCTATCAGTCCGAGGTTTGGTGATCTCCACTTTAATCTATTTTCCACTTCCACTATTGTCCACACTCTGATCTCCACTTTAATCTATTTTCTTCTAGCTATTACCTTCTTAGCCACTACCTTCATGCCATAGGTTTTTATTCCTTATAATTTGCTCCATATTTTCTCTTCGTGGTAAACCTCTCTAATTCTTCCCATTCGTTATAACCTACATAATTGTCAACAGGAGAAATTATGCCTTTGAATTTGTCCAACAGGTTTGTACCAACCGATAGTTTTACTAAAACATTTTGTCTTTTTTTTAACTTGGTAGTGAGACTTAATTTTGGTATTTTATCAAGATGTTTCCATCAATCAATTTAAGTGAATCTAAACTTCTCTAAACTGTGAATTATACTTCTCATCTCACGGCTTATACGAGGACACAATTTCCTGGATTACAGAATTCCTCAGCGAAGGCGAGCAGAGGGTTGTATTAGGCGGCGCCATCTCTTGTGAGGTTAAAGTCACTTCGTCCCACAGGGGCGTGTCATGGGGCCACTTCCGTTCCTACAGTATATTAACGATATTAGTGAAGTAACAGGAAGAGAGAGTAGGGATAGTGCTACTTTCCGCCAGATATAAATTGCTCCTTCCAACATGCGTACTTCAGAAATAAATTGTTAATATAGTTCACGCTAAAGGTTGTCTCTCTTTTAGCCTGTCATTAATCTTCCTTTTTAGTCGCTGAGGAATCATTAGAAAGTTTTAGCTGCGGTGTCCCATGCGTCAGGTCAGCAATCCGAAAGACTGTTCTACGCGTCTGGTGACTTAGCCATGTGCTGATTGTGCTCGCTTAATCTTTACGTCTCTAATAATGGAACTTCATTGCCAACTCTGTCATTCCGGTGTTCATCATATTCATGAAAAAGACGAATTGAAAATTCATAATTCTTCGCTGTCCTTTCGCAATTATGTGTGAGGCACTTGTCTTTTGTGAGTTGAAATGTTCTCAATGCATGCATGAGTTAGTGTTCAGTCTACCTCGTAAACAAAAAAAAATGCGCAAGATGCCTTCATGAGTGATTTATTTAATGCTTGTTGCGGATTTGTATAGTGGATGAAATAGTATATAGATGGATTTGAACATTTTCTACATATTTAAAAAAATAATTAACTCATTCTTGGTTTCTTCTATTTCAGGTATGTTTGTTATGGAGTTCGTTCATCTGTGGCAGTCGCACTCACCTTCCATGCTGAGATACCCGTTTTGGTACCTGCTGTTAATTAGGTTTGCCTATGCTCTCGTGTTGTTAATAAAACATCCACGTAGAGTAAAAATCTTTGAATTCTTATAGAAATATATGTCTATTGGATGAGATGATACGCTGAAGGCTACCTATAATAATTTTTTGAAAGAACTAAGATTTCGCTCGGCAACGAAGAACTCTCCGCTCCAGTATTTCCCAACCTTCAATCATTTGCGTTCCCTTTATGATTTTTTAAAATGGTACTCCTACGTAGACGGCTCCCTGCCAAAGGTGACCTAGCGTCATTTTGCTAGTTTTCCTGTCATCATCATCTGGTGTTCTGCCTGCTGGCAGGTCCCGTACACCACTGCTGTCTCCATCCGCTTCTGTCCCGAGCTTCCTTCTTTGCTTCATCATAGCTGATGTTCTTCACCTGATCCACCACTTTAATTCTTCTCCTTCCTCTCTTTTTCTTTCCTTCAATTGAACCCTCAAGTGCCACAGTTATTATAGTTTTCCCTCTCATCACATGGCCCAACCAGTTTCCTTTCCTTTTCCTTATTTCCTTTAGGAGCGATCTTCCTTCTTTTACTTTGCTCAAAACCTCTTCATTTCTCATCTTATCTACCCATCTTACTTTTTCCAGCCTTCTCCACATCCACATTTCATAAGCTTCTATTCTATTCTTTTCCCTCTTACCTAATGTCCACTCTTCACATCCATACATGAAAACGTTCCATGAATAACATTTAGCTAGTCTCTTTCTCAGCTCCAGATCCAGGCTTTTATTGCATAGCTAGTTTTTCTTCTGGCTGAAGGCCTCTTTTGCCATTGCTATCCTGTAATGATCGATAAAATTTAAAAAAATAGATTCAAAAAAGTATATGACAGCATTCAATAACATCGATGGTGTAGCGATGTGCAGTCACAGTGAGGCTGTTTTTCATGTTTGAAATCGAGTGAATTACGATATTTTCTGGTCGTTACTTTGAGTTTGTCCAAATGAGTCGCGATAGCGCTGAGTCATATGTAAGAAATTGCTCTTCATTTACATTCTTATTGCATTTTCAACCTTTAAGTCCGCCATTTCAAAGTTTTCCTGCACACCCGTAAACCATCAAGCTCCTACCCCATAGGGTACGCGTGTGAGAAGACGGTAAATTGTCGAAGCGTGGAGTATAATGAAGATAGAACACAGGCATTTTGGGAAACTAGTTTATTTAACAGAATATAGCGAAAGCGCCGGATCACACGTTCACCGTATTCGAAGCCAACGTCTGCTGCGGCGATATCGCTTGTGGAGGTATATATATATATATATATATATATATATATATATATATATATATATATATATATATATATATATATATATATATATATATATATATATATATATAAGTTCTTGCGAAGATTCCACGAACGTGGCAAACAATATAAAGCTTCGTCACAGGGTGACACTAAACATAAAACATATAAAATGGAAACTCACGAGTTTAAAATTTTCGGTGGGTCGCCCGCACCTTCATCAGTGATAGCTATGTCTACTTCATCAGTGATAGCTATCACTGATGAAGGTGCGGGCGACCCACCGAAAATTTTAAACTCGTGAGTTTCCATTTTATATGTTTTATGTTTAGTGTCACCCTGTGACGAAGCTTTATATATATATATATATATATATATATATAATTATATATATACATGAACAAGCATCAGTAGTCCTTCATAATTAGACGTCCGAGGCGGACGAACACTTCAGTGAACAATTGGATTGGTATCCTTCCACTCGTTATTACTCATGGAACTCCATTTTACTTAAAAGAGCTCCTTCCAACACGCGCACTGCTGATGGGAAACCTCGGCTTAAGTCGCTCTCGTTCAAGTGATCAAATCCTACGCCAGGACTCTTTGCCCGCACATGTGTATCCGGCATATAGGGCCGTGGAGCAGGCGGATAAGTAAGCCTCGAATTGATCTTACTTTCCGTGAACTCGGACTCAAGAAGCCAGACATGCTTGATTTCCCAGTGGGTGTCCCTCTCTGTGTCGTGGAAGCGCTTCCGTGCAGGGCAGAGACTGCGTCCCGGATGCACTTCACCGTCTTCCTCTTCTATATCTCTCGTCGACAACCCCCTCCGTCCCCATCCCCCTTCCTCAACTCTCAGCCCCCCACCCCCCCCTCCGTCTGCGGGGGGGTGCAGGAAGTCAACCTAGACAGAGTCTTCATTCGCGACGGACGTAATGGAGATGGAAGATATACTGAAAGGAACGTAGACTATAGCTAGAGAACTGGAATGAATTCGGCATTGAAATAAGTTCAACGGAGTCAGTCGTGATGTCGTGTAAGTTTTATAGTAATGAAAACAAAAATCGCGCTTTTCCCTAGATTTTGGAAAGTGCTATTATTCAGCATTATAGCTCCGTTGAAAGTCCTTTGCTCTTTGATGCGGAGAAAAGAGGAAGGAAAACTGTGAGGTTGTCAGCGACCGCAAGAAAAGTAGTGTTGGCTGTATCGCGAAATAGATTGACCACTTTTATTCTAACCCCCTAAATAAGTTACGACTCGGACGAAAACGGGTTTACGGGAAAATGCCCCTGGAACTTTTAGCCAACCTCGTCCGCTCCGATTATACTTAGCCCATTAGATACTCCGAATGCTGATGTTGTATCATACCATCTTAAGCCCGTTTCACTCGATAATAGTTCAAGCTTCAGGTCGAGGATGTTCGTCAGTATGATAGATTCTCTTTCGTGTGTGATACTAACCCAGTACGTATGCTTTAAGTGTTATCCCTATCGCTGTGCTACTTGATTTTACAATTGATTCCATACTTGTCAGTTTCTCGCTTCCTGAAGGGTGTAATTACTGTCTAACAAACACGAGAGCTTTTACAGCCAATGTCTGGGGTCCGTCCACCCATCTACCGAATTCCAAGTAATTCTTCCCCAAAAATCGTTTCCACTTATCCTAAAGGGCGCAAGTGACCTCGGGTGTCGTTGGCTCTCCAAAATTTCCGACCGAACATCCATGCCCGTGGCGGGATTTGAACCCGCGACCTTTGCGTTGCCAGGACGGTGAGTTTCTACCGAGGGTGGCCTTAAATTCATGCCTGGAATCTCACGATCGACAAAATCGTGAATCACGTGAGAGTCATCCTCATGAGAGGAAAGGTCTTGAAAGTAACGGTCAACAATTGGTGAACGCATTATGCGACTTAGAGAGTGTAATTGTGGTTTTGAAAAATCGAGCATATTAGAAATGGTTTAATTGTCACAGCAGTTCGTTTAATTATTTTCGTCATAATTATAATAACATGAGTTTCATTAATAATTAATTATGATTTGATATTTTCATGGATTAAGTAAAATTTGTAGGGCGACGACGCATCATAATTTTTGCAACGGATTTTTTTTATGTGATCAACCGAGAGTGGTCATGCTTGATGTTATAGTGTGGACTTGAATTTAATTCTGATGTTGCGTTACCAAGGAAACGTTAAAACGTAGTTTTTGTAGTGAAATGACGCATATTATGGCCTATCAGTTGTTGTCATTTTTAAAAGTATTTCTTCTCGTAATTATTTTTATCAAATATGTTGCGTACAACTTTATTCATTAATTAGTTTATCCATACATATTTTATTATATGTTAATATAATAATACATCCATGCAAAATGAAAATTATGAAATAATTTGTTGAATCATAATTTTCGGTACGGATTTCCATGATGTGATTACGCGGGTGTGGTCATGTTTGCTGTTATTTTGTGGACGTGGTGTTTTTCAGCAGTTGTGTAACCAAGGAAACATTAAGAGTGGATTTACACTGACTAGTTTGTTGCGTAAGGTGCCTGAAGTAATTTTGACGTTAATTACATGTAAAAACGGCTCTGCAAGGCCACCTACAGAACTTCTTCAAGTTTTAGCATGTCACATGTAGAATTGTATTGATGCCAATGTAAACAGCAACATCTCTGTCCCTGCTCTGACTTGTGAATAGTATTTCGTCTGCGTAAAATTTCGCGCAAGATCTCGCGGAAGAAATTGTAGGAAGTAAAGCGCCAGTGCAATCGTACCCTTAGATTTGGTAGTGAAATTTCGTTTGCTATTCCATAAAGAAGGCCGGGAGATCTCGAGAGGGAAGTGGAGGTTCTTGTTCGAGTCTTTCAGTGGGAGAGCAGTGTCGCCCTAAAGGTCTCTTTCGCTCGTTATCGCTCTAAAGAGAGAGAGAGAGAGAGAAAGAGGGAAGTCCACGTCTTCTTCAAGTGGGAAGAGTTCTCGTCCCCTATAATCACATTCCCTCTCTTCCTCTCTCCCGCCTTCCCTTTTCCCCACCAATCGCTTGCTTCTGTTTTATCTTCCGAGTGGGCGACAGGGAATGAGGGGTTAGCCGACGGTGTGACCGCGCGGATTCCCTCGTCACGCTTAGAGAGCCGGGACGAAAGTATCTTTGGAAGCATCTAAATTGGATGCCTCGGGGAAAATACGTCGATTACGCATCGGAATATTAGCAGTAATGGCTAACGAGAGCGCATATTTCCATTCTAACTTCATCCACAGCACGCATAGGAATTCAAGCTGGTTTAAAAAATATTTTAAAATCGGTTTTCAAAAAATTGAAATTGAGAATTTTCAGCCAACATTCTTGGGATTTGTGGTCTTACTACCGATTTATAAAACGCACTAATCTGCTAAAGAAACGCAGCTCCAAAAGTACTGGTTTCATAGCGATGAAATATCCTTTGGCTATAAAATTTGCATCGGCGTATTTGTGTTTGTCTCCATATGGCAGTGCAGCTCTACGAAAATCGTGTGTTGCATTAAAACTCTCACTATTTGTATGAAGCTGCGCTGGTTTTAATACTGGTTAAAATCGGTTAAAACAAATAAAATTGAGAATTTTCAGCCAACATTCTGGGGGCTTATGACCTAACCGTCTATTTATAAAACGTAGTAATCATCAATTGAATTCAGGTCTCAAAGTACTGTTTCTTAGCGATGGAACATCCATTGGTCATTAAATTTACGTAGATGTACCTGTGTTTGTCTCCAGAGTCAATGCATTCCTACGAAATTTGTGTTGGATTAAAATTTTTGCTTTATTTGTGTAAAGCCGCTCTGTATTAATTGGTTATTATTGGGGATAGTCGTTGCGTATTCATTTGTTAACATGGTTAATGAAATGCATCTCAATATTCAAACAAACCTTAAAAGACTCCGGTTTTGTCTCGGTAAAATTTCTGTAGATAACAATAAATACTTAAGCTTGGATGTCTTATTGTGCACTTGGAGATGTTGCTGCACAGAAAAGTTGATTCTGGGAGTTTAGTTAATATGTGGAAATCTGCTCTTGATTAATCGGATGATACTTATGACGGCCTTGTAAAATCGTTGGAGCAGCTTAATATCCTTGAATACTTTCGAGGAAGATATTCTGTTATGCAGTGCACCTATGGGTCTGAATGGTAGTGGTTTAGCTGCGAACTTAGTCTACGCGTTTCCATTGTCATCTGATCACTTTAATGAAACGGTGTTCGATTAAATTTTCTAACTGTATTTGTATAGTTTTATTTTAATAATTCATCATCCTGTTTTTTGCGAAATTTTCCAGAGGCTTACTATACACCTATCCTACGACATTTTTATGGTCCTGATGCTGACATTTATTTTACCTTGGCTGTCGTCGAACTCGCTGAAATTTCCATTGCCGGCCGCATAAGACTTGCCATATGACTTAAAGGACCATATGGAACACCATACAGACAACTCGAACAAGATGGATTGGACACACCCTGAGACACAATGGGTTGTGAATAACATAATTGAAGAACAAAAATTTTTTTATGTTTTTTATGGATACGCTTGTGTTGCGTATCTGGTCTCAGTTTATTCGTTACTCAATTATTTGAAATGTAAATTGCTTTTGAGGAATCCCAAGTACAGGAAATGCCTAAAAGGTATTTTTAATTTATCCTTTGTATTTGAAATGTTAAGGTGTGGATGTAAGCTTGATTCAAAGGATAAGTAAATTTATTATTATTATTAAAAAAAGGCGAAATAGAGGGAAAAGTCCCCATAGGAATAAGTTCATGGACCATTTAAAGAGTAAAGTACATAGGAAGAGATACCAGGAGGTAAGGGAACTAGCATTAGATAGGGAAGGATTGAGGTCTGCGGTCAACCAATCCTAGGATTGAACGACCAATGATAATGAAGACTGCCAGAATGTCAAAAATATGAATCCGCGACCACCACGTTGTATCGCGTTGGGTGGAATGATTTTGTCCCGTAGTTTAATCCTGGTGTTGGTGAATAAGGTGTTCCAACTTGGATGTTTCCGTGCTTTTTTCATCCGCCCTTCACGTCGCCTTACGGAGAGTGCATACGCGTTCATTTGTGGCGCTGACAATGGCTACCTTTCCGTAGTCATTTTTCTCTCCTCTCGCTCGGGAGCCGTTGCGTCACGTGACACTCAAAAAAAGCGGAACGTTATCACCGAATTCCAGTAGGTGCACCTGTTCGTCGTGTATTGTTACTGCATTGTTTCGCGCCTGCCTCCATTTCTTCTCATTTCCTCGATGCATTGTGTGTGTCTCTCTCTCTATCCCGCTTCACATCGCCGTGTTTTTGTGTGTCTTGCGTTCATTTTGTTTAATTTTTTCACCTTTCATATCCGTTCCGACTCCCGAATCTCCGCGTCGGAATTAAATCACCGCTCGGGTCGTCGTGAATATGCATCGGCGTCTCTTGAGGATTCGCTTTTGTTCTCGCGACAGAAAAATGAATGTCGGGAGTATCCTCAAGGGGGGCGGGATACACGTGAATTCGAACTGTTCCGTGGGGAGGTTGGACTTTTATTTCCGCGAGGCTGATGATATCCTTCTGTCTTTCCGCAGCTCGCTGTGATTTCATTTCCGATTGTTGAATTTCGTTGAACTCCCTTAGGACGAACCTATTTTACCTTTTTCGCGCTTACAACAGCGGACTTATACGGTTTCTCCGTGGAGTAAGTTTAATAATTATTGATTCGTTGTTTTGAATTCGCCCGGAAATGGTGAGGAATGGTAAACACTTTATTTTTATTTACTTATTTTTACTTCAATTCACCCCGAAAACAGCACAATTGGCCCATTACATCGGGTCTTTAGTGAATAGTTGTAGATATTCTTAATTTAAGCTGTGGTCATATCCGAACGCCTCGTATCTAAAATACATCGAAATCGTTGGAAAGGAAATTTTAAAAACCAATTATGCTTGTTGAGTGAAATCCGGTGCTAGCAATATAGCTTCTCATTTCCTCCCCATGATAATGCAAATTTATTCGCATTTAAGGTGCACAGTCCACATTTAGTTGTCGAAATCGAGCGTTTTTGTTCTTCCCTCAGCAGAGAGGAGTTTCGCGACCCTTGAGTAATGTTTTGTTGTGATAGCTGTTATACCTTTGCGGAAAGAAAGATGAGCTGGATACTGTGTGTTAAAGGATGGCAGAGTTTTCAGAAGAAACAAGATCATTATCTGGTTATGGAATCCGAAATGCATCCATCACAATGATAGCGAGATTTTAATTTCAAATGGTTCTTTTTTTGAAGGGAACTTTTGTTCGTGTAATAGCGCTTGAATTTTTGACCTCGTATCATGGAGAGAGACATTCTCAAAGACCATGTCTCAGAACATATGTTTTTTTAATTGTTTTCTCTCATGAATGTCATGTAGTGGGTGTTCTTTAAAGTGGAGCATGCGGCCGACGTTTTTACCCTTTTTTACAGTACTTCCTGGGGAGAAGGACTTGTGGGTGCGTACGCTTAGAATTTTCCCACGAGGATTATATTACGATTTAAAAGACTGGATGTTTACCGTTGTTCATTCAAGTCCCTCTCGCGGACAGCTCCTTGTCTAACTTCTCATTTTTGATTGATAGTTTATTATCAACTTTGATTTAAAAAATAGAGCCGACCCTATTTGTGAAATCTAACAGTTGCGCCCGAGAAGTTGTGAATTTGCGCGCGATTAAATAAAGTTCGATTAAAAAAAGAACTTGTCTCGAGGGTTATATGCCGTGATATGGCCTCAATTAACAATCGCAAGTGACCATATTTTTTTATTATCGATTGAAACACTTTGTAATTTCCCGATGAGATTTTTATTTTCACGACCTAGGTTTCGTCGCTGTGCGATCTCATCAGGCCTGACATCGACTTAAGGCAGCTTTGAGATTCACCATGAAAGGAGCTCTTCATCACAACCTGGAATTTCATTTACCAGAATGGATATAACCGTAACATTTAAACTTACGCACGCATACGATCACGTGAATGCGGCGCCAACGAACTTCAGCATTCATGGCAATGTCAGTTTTATTCTTTGTCATTGCAATCATTTTTTTTCTTTCCTGCTGATTTGCATTTGCCAATAGTTGTTTGTGTCAATTTTTCGAAGCTTTCTGTGTCTTGAGAAGGAGAAAATGGTTTTAGTGAACTCGAAGGCTTCCGCGGAGACGTTCAGATGGCAGTGAAAGCTTTTCGGGTTCTCTTCCGCGTGTTTCCATTGTCGTAGACGACGCTTTCGACATATTGCAGCTGTCCTCTTCAGGTCAGAAGTGAAGATGCAAGTGTTTGTGTCCGTTTTAAAATGGGGGCGTTTTTCACGCCAGTTCATTCGTGCTGTCAAGAGAGAAAGAGAGTAACCAATGACAGCGCACCTGACTAAATATGCAGGAAAAACGCTCCCTAAATAAGACGGACACAATCACTTACATCTTCACATCTGCCTTAAGAAGGCAGCTACAATGCTGTCGAAACTGTCGTCTACGACAATGGATATACGCGGAAGAGAACCCGGTAAGCCTTCGCTGCCAATGATTTCAGTGACCTTAATTGCGGGTGTATTAGTATTTTTTTTTAATGTTCTTTCGACAAATGGGTGTCCAGCGAAGGGTTGAGATCATCAGAGCAACAGTTAACGTAGAACGGGAACTCAGCTTTACGCCAAACGCCCGTGGATCATTTTTAAATTTTCAGAAATGATTCGCTTCTTAATTCCGTTACCTTTGAATTGCGGGAACTTTCGTTGGGGTGTGATGCGCCGCTGGTTCCGATGAATCTAAACTCTTCGCGCATTATGAATGTCCACGGATATTCGTCAAAGACCAAAGAATCAAACGAGTTCCAGAAAACCGACGTTGGGGATGAGTTATTTTGAAAAATCAAGGTGGTGTATTATTTTGGATTAGAAGTGTCTCACTTTGATTTCGAAGTATTACGATCTGTTATGTTTTCCTCTGTGGATTGATAAAATATCTTGGGAATAAGCCCAATTTGTTTAAAATTGTCATATAGGAACTCTACTCTGGAGAATTTTCCAAGATCTAGGTGATACTCATTCTTCTTGTACTCCACTGCTGTATTGTTTTAAAACAGATGGGTCTCACCTTGATTTCGAAGTGTTAGGACCCGTTATGTTTTCATCTGTTGATTGATAAAAATATCTTGGGAATAAGTCTAACTTGTTTAAAATTGTCATGTGGGAACTATACTTTCGAGAATCTTGCAAGATCTAGGTGATACTTATTCTTCTCCGAGTGCTACTCGCATTCTCAGACAGAGACAGAATGCTACTTAGAGACAAAAATTGTTACTGACCAGAGGAAGACAAGTTCTCTTTAAAGTTTAATGTAAATATCGAGATAATAAATGAAACCTCTAATTGGATAAGTGAGAGAGAAGTTGTAGGATTGCCGCAGAAGTGGTAAACTTTCAAATTCTGATGGATGCCGGAGACATCTTAGTGTATACAGTCGTATGTTCCCTTGTAGAACCGTTGTTGTCTCCGAAATATGCCTGCAAATACGAATTGCAGCTTTTTTTATCTGAACTTGTTTCTATTTACTATATATTTCGTCAAATTTTCTCTTAAACCTGATGCCGAAACACCTGTCCTACACCCCCTAGTGGCGTCTTCCTGGGTAGCTTTTTTAGTTTCTTCTATTTTCGTTTTATTGTATCCCGTACCTCATTTCCATTGGCCATTTTATTTTCCTTTCATTTTATTCTCTTCCGGTGCCCCCTGGTGGACTTTTCGCCGATGGGCGTGGAGGTTGAATATCACTGTTGACTGAATGCTTCAGAGAGCATATATATAAAAAAAAGAGGAGGGGGAATTGCCTGGGCGGGTCGAATGGCATTATATGGCAGTAGTGTAAGGGGCGGAAAAGAGAGAGAGAGGGAAATGGGGAGAAAAGATTTCCACTCCCTCTGCCGGGAGAGCGTGGAAACTCCCTGCGCGGGTAGTAGTCGTAGCCTCCAGCGAAGCAAGCAAGCACGCGCGGCCGTGCTGTTCTATGCTCGCATGCTTCCATCCCTTCTTTTTCTTCTCCCGAAATTCGTTCCCCATCGTCCATTCTTCCAGGCCTTTTCGCGTTTCGTTCGGTTCGAACTCCTCTCGTAAAATTGAAAAAAAAAAAACGGGCGGAGGAATTTTGCAACAGTTCGCGGGAGAGGGAGTGTGTACACAACACACCGCTCTTCTCGTTCTCCATCCTCCTATCCCATATTCCCTTCTGGCCGCTGTCCTCCTTTGCCCCTCCTCCCCTCCACATATGCTCACCCTACCATGTGAGCGTTCCCCGCAGGATATGTTCCGAGGGTCCTCGCCCACCATCCACGTAAAAAGCCTTATTGCGTGGAGTTATATTCATTCCGCTCCAGCCGCCGAGCAAACGCGGATGGTGGAAGACATGCATTAATGTCTTCTTTGAAAGAGAATACTTCTGTGAGAATATGAGGAGATCTCCACCTCCCCCATTTCCTCCCGTTTATCTCCCTCTGTCGATGAAATAATTGAAAAACCTATTACGGATGCCAAACGATTCACTGTGTGCTTTACCTACCCTGCTAGAAGAAGATCCTCTTTATCCTCATCCCTACTAATATGTAATGGTGTCTGTCTGTCTGTTGCTCCATCAGGCAAAAACTACTGGACCGATGGAGCTGAAATTTAGCATATAGATAGAAAATATATCTGGCTGTAACTTTGGCTATACTAAAAAGCCCTCAGGGCCCCCGAAGGCCCCTCATGCTAAGCATTGGGTTCGGTGCAGTGGTTTCCTATTTTTGTTTTTAAAAGTACTTTCAGAGGATTGGGATTCTCTGAAATCAACAATAGCATATTTCCTCGACAACGGCAGAATTGATTTTCAAAGGATATTCACGCCTCTAGCATTAAAGTATCACGTTTTCCTGCAGGCCCATGATTGCGCGTAGAAAGATAATCTGCTTTAGAAGGGCCCCATGATAGATTGCTTCGGGGGGTAATCGATAAATTCAATGCATATTTACAACGAGTATACTCTTCAATCTCAATGGTCAGCGTGTCTACAACAGCGAAAACGACGTACAAGATAGGTTACGAACTCCTCAATTGACCACACTGACATTATTCTTCAGGCTTTGTGGTTTTCTTATAAATTCAATCCGGCGGAAAGCGGAAGGTACCCGTTGAATGTCAACGGGTACCTTCCGCTAGTCGTTGATAAAGTAGTGATGAGGTCGTTTTATTTACGTGTATGATGTCGCCGTTCTGACGTCTTATAATTGATCTTTATAGTAATTTCAGCTCAAATACCTGGCAATCTCATGAATGCTATTACGATCAACTGAAGAAATGTTACCTATAATTTAAGCTTTTCGAAAGAAGCTCCAAAAATACCAAACACATCTACACAAATAGAAATAATTCCTTGTAGAATATTCCACGCTTAAAAAAGTAACTTTATTCTTGCTACATATCTACTTTGTAGCTCCTGAAAAACCTGATCTTTTATTCCGTTAAACGAGATGAAGTCAATAAGCGCGGTGAAGATGGTAGTAACGAAAAAAAACGGAATCTATAAGGAATTGGTTGATTTGGGGAAGAGGATGTTAGACGGCGGCGGTTGGTCCATATACTGACACTAGTTGACATTACCTGGTAGTGCTTAAACTACGATTCCGAGTTGCTTCTCCTGTTCGTTACATTATCGTTGTCTTCAGTAGTGTCACATTATCACTACAACATATCCAAACCTCAGTTTTTGTGCCTTCCTGGTTAATATTATTGCCGAGTAAGTATTTTTATTTTTTTAGAAGCTATTACAGGGTAATAATCTGTTGAGAAAACGTAAATATTTGTTTTGCAACTATTTTTATTCCCTTAAGTGTCTAAATGCTGCAGTTTGAGGGGTGAATATGATACATTGACGCTTAACGGTTGTAACGTTTTAGTCGTTATAGTTAGTTTTTCATGAGACCACGGACTTTCCGAAGAAAATATAGGTTAAGTGTCAGATGATACATTTTTTAAATGAGGTATTGATATTATTATCGCAAGATGAAAGATGCTTTGTTAATTTCTATATATTATAATTCTCCTCCTTTCACCTCGTTGAGGATATATAATTGATGCATAATGAAGGCATAATGGTCATTCAGCCCTGACGAGGTCTCCGTCAAAGGAGAAGAAGCGTTGGCTCAACAAATTCCTGACGTGAGGTACCCAAAATACAACAGTGGTTAAGCTTAAATATATTTAAGCGAAGCGTTTCAAGTGTAAACATATGTAAGCTTGCAAGAATGAGCCTTTATAACTTGATAATGGCATCAAATTATCGAAAATTATGTCGATGTAAGAAAACTGTGGAAAATTATTAGATGTCTTTCATTTTGTGATAATGTTATTACCAAATAAAAATTAGAAACAGAAAACCTTAAGGAGAGGTTTGCCACCCGAAAGATGCAATGAAGAGTGTTACGATTTTGAGAGGTTTCAATGGCTTTGCTATAGAAAATCTAAAAAAGCTTAAGAGGGTTTCTATTGCGTTTTTCAAGCGCACAGAGTCTGTAGGAGTCCGAGCATGAAAATAACGGGATGAAGTTTAAATAGAAGTAGCTGTCTACGAGTTTTCAACGAAAACCTTTGATTTACCATCTTCACCCCATCTGCGGGGTGAAGGTAGTGAAATGTTACCTCGTTTTTCTGAGATCATACTGGTTGGATTGATAAATTCAAAAGTGGAGCGGTTATTTAATAGTTATTTTCTGAAAAATTTCATTGAATAAAAAAATGAAGAAAACAGGAGATTCAAAAAAACCTCCAAATTATACCGGCTGGACCCCGGTTTTCGGTATGAAAGCGATTGATGACCTCCAACTTCGATACATACGAAATATATTGATTGTGCTCACCGTAGTCAGAAGCTGTATGTCGCCCCATAATTATCTTGCGCCTAATTCAACTTGACATTTATCGTGACCATTGTACCAGACGTGAGTGTAATCGTACTTTTGCCATGACGTATTACTAATCCGAACACTTGTGACCATCCTTCTCGAGAGATTCAATTTTTGAGGTCACTTATCCTACTTCATTTCTTGGCCTTATTCCTACTCTTGGAAGTTGGCCGCAGTTTTAGGAGTTGAGCCGCATGAAAATGCCTCTCGTAAGTCGGATAAATGACTCTAGCTCATTGCGTCATTGCCATTGAGGCTTGTCTCATCATGTTGACGAAGCTCCCTCCTACGTATTTCTGTCACTCCGGCGTTCAATTCTCTGTGAGAAACTTCTTGCAGTGTCGCACTCGTGCAAATTGTGAATATGTAGTTCATCATTCGTGGTGAAGCAGCAAAGTTATTTTCCACTTCGACATCCTTTACGGTTTTTCTCCCATGAAGGTGAGATCGTGACAGAAGTTACATATGGAGATGAAATCATTGGCCCTCGAAATGGGAGTGTCTGTACATGTTAAAGGTCGAAATCTTTCCTTTGCTTCATCATAGATTTCGTTTGAATGTGACTCATTCTTCGTTAATAATGATCTCACCTACATCAATAGAATGCCTATGTCTTCATTTACAGCTCAGAGAAGAGAGATCCAATGTGGTTTTAATATTGTGAGCATTATCGTGATGGTTCTTCCATCGAAATATAAATGTAGATATTATTTCACGGAATATTTTTTTGGTTTCTTCAATTTATTATCCAAATGTTTGGGGTATGCGTCATCCAAAAACATTATCCTACATCCATTAAGGCTTTGAGCTCGTTAAAGGTGGTCTTTTCCAGCCAGCGTTAAAACTGAGCGCAAATATCTTCTAAATTAATTGCATATCGACGTTATTTTTGTTTTCCCAGCTCTACGAGCCCCTTTTAAACTGATCAATTACCCTTCCTTTGTGTTCATTAATTACCCAAGCTAATTAACTACCTTCGGTCAATATTACTCTTCGATTACCTTTCCTTTTAATTGCATATCAGTTTCCGTAAACGGATGACGCTAATCAAAATTCTGTGGGTTTTCGTTGGCTAAAAATATTTTTTGGAATTATGCTGGGTGTCGATGATGTTTTATGCTTTAACTGCTCTGTTAATCAAAGAAGCTAATGTCAGCTTGTCGCCTTTTCTTGAAAACTCTATCCTAGATTCGTGCCCCAGGCTGTCCCAATACCGAATTTCCTGCTGCCTACGAAGAAGTTATTCAGTTCATTTTCATCGTGGGGGAAAGACCATAAAAATCCTTTCCTCTCCAATTTTTCTATTTCTCCTCCAACTCTGAAGAGAACTTTAAACCGAACATAATCTTCCTCGCGTTTCAGTAGTAACTACAAACTTTTTATCTTTTTCTTCGATCCTAATCCGGTCGAATTACCTGCACTGAAATATAAACTAAATAACGTTAACAAGTCAATAAATTTTCTTCCATCGTTTTTTTTAAATTCAGGTTGAAACTTTCTCCGATAAGAAGCGAGATTAGGTGAAACATTTGAAAGTTTCATAATTGTCTACAGATATATCTGTTGCTGGGAACTGATATGTTAGAAGGAAACCTTATCAATTTATCGAAAAGAAATAAAAATGAAATCAGTCATCAGATTATATTTTCTTTTTACATATACCATAATATCTGAAGTCAAATGCGTTACCTCGTTAGAATTTGGATCGTTGGACTGCTTTGCAAGTACTGTGTAAAAAACCTATCATTCTACCTATATTATCTGTATCTACATATATTAGTTGAACTACATATATTAGTGTAACTACATATATTAGTTGAAAATTCTGTGTTTTTTCTTAATCATGCTTTTGTAATAATGAGGCATTCTCGAAGTTAAAGCCCTATTAATAGAATATTTGGAATTATATTAAAATATAAAATCATACACCAATGCCAAACTTAATCACAAACCAATATCAAACTTAATATGGCATTATGTGTTGATTAATTTTTATATTAGTTTGGTGTGGTATTTTCACGTTTTTTGAGTTTTTGCCGGAGCAAATTTCACGATACTGGCAACAGAATTGATTGCTCTGAGGAAGGATTAAGAATAATTTGAAACATCGGCAAACATTAGTACATTATATTAAGATCAATTTGCACGAAGGGTTCAAGTTTGCCATGAAAAAATCATTTGACCTGACCGAGATTTTTTTCATGGCGAATTTCAACCCTTGGTGTACATGCACCCTTGCGAGTGACTTCGTACCACATCATTTGTCAATTCAATGATTGGAAATTGATCTATTGAAAGTTAATTCCATAAAATAGGTTCATTTGTTTTCGCGATATTACATCTTAAACTGGATTCTCGACTCATTGCTCGGAAATTGAGTCGAAGATATGTGATTTCAAGCGTAGAGTTGGCTAGAAATCCATACGATCAGAAAACTCAAAATGCACACATGTGTGTTTCCCCTTGTTCGCAAATAAGAGTCCGACACACAATACTTCCGCGAATTCTTAAAAAAAATATTTGAATGATCGAGTGCCCTGATACAGTTTGTCCCGGCATAAGGTGACCTCCAGCGAATTCCTCCGATGCACTTACGGTCGCATGCGGGCGTATAAAATCCATTCTGGAATCTCGGAAATCCTGTGCCACGGCGCGGACGTTTTCAACCGATACCTTTCGATTTCCAATTACCCGCAGCGGAGAGTAAATGGAATGGATGACGCGTAAGAGAAACAAATACGTGTCACGAGCGACACCGTTGCGTTTCGGAGCGTCAACGGAAGGGCGTTGGGTGGAGTATGAAATGGAAAAAAGTGCAATAATTAAAAAAAATCGATAAAAAAGCAAACCAACACACAGATAGGGGTGAACCGCGAGAGCAAACATTTTTTCTCTCGATGACGGCAAGTGTGAGTGGGAGACAAAACGAGCGGGGAGAGTGAGTGGAAAAAGTAATAACTCCGAATCGATGACGTAAACAAAGGACGGACCCAAGCGGGCGAAGTTAAAAAAAAAAAAAAGAAAAAAAAACAGAAAAAAAATGATGGTGGAGCGACCGTTAATCACGACTGCGATAGGATGAACACACGGTGGCGGTGTGATTCCCTGAGGGAGGGAGAAGAAGGATAGAAGCGTTCAACGTGGAGAATTTTGGGGAAAAGGTAGTGATAGAAAGCCGTGGAACACGAAGGAAATTGGCATCAGGGGCCTCAGTTAGGTCCCATACTCGCTGTGACCCGGACCTCGGCGCTGGCGAAACTTACACGTAACAGTCTCGAAAAATTCCAAGTAGAGCCATTCGGAAGATGAGTTTCGTCAGGAGGCTTTTACTGTCATATCCACGGATTTTCCGAGCTTCGACCGAGCCGAGTCCTTACCGACTAAGGTTGAAGAAAGTACTCGACGCGTTGTAACTTCTGAAAGTCCGTGAAGAGCATGTGACGTCGGAGCCCTATCATCTTTGGCTCATTATGTCTCTGATTTTTGCCTCTGCACTTTATTTTGTTTTTCAACTTGGGGAAATGAATCATGTGCCACTTAACTAGGTCATCGGTTGCTTAGTTTCCGAGTGCTGTGGAAATACAAGCCGATATCATCCATTAGTGAGAGGAATGCGCCTGGAGAAAAGCTACCCGCATCACACATTGATTGAATTCATTTGCTTGAATCCTCAGTATCGATAGAGTTAGTATTTTCTTCCATTTGCGTTTCTTTCCTTAACCCATTGAGTGCCAACCGATTTTCTAGGTACTCTATGCTAAAATTGCCGAGGCATTTTTGCTGATTTTGCAGTAGTTGAGGAAAAAAATTGTCTCAACTACAAGTGAAGGTAAATATTCAAAAATTCAAGGAAAACTTTATTATATATGGTTTCACCTTTTTAATATATTATTTGACGATTTTTTTTACAACATCTGCATCTGTAATCTGCATTTAGGTGCCATCTGTGAACAATCAGTGAAATACCAGCATCTAAGAGTGACATTGCAGGAGGAGCGCTATCGTGCTCCTGGTACTTTTCGCGAGAGACAGGAGGAGCGCGATAGCGCTTCCCAGCACTCTAAGGGTTAATGCACTGGAGAGAATTGCTGGGCACAGTTCGGTATTTCATTAATCTTCGAAGCCTCTGCTGAGGGCGAGGGGATTCGCGTATCTCATAGCTCTCCATAGCGCCATCCTTTATGGTGGTCCTCCCTACCCTCGGTGATATGAAACCATAAATTATGTCACAGCTACATCGCTAATCGCTCTTCCGTATTCATCAATACATGCTTAAAACCTATTTATAGCTCTCCTCCGTGGGCTGTTAAAGAGCCCTCAAATAGTATCCACTATTGATTATATTCTTTAATTAACGTCGTTGGTCTCTAGAGGTGATACGGGAGTCTGCAATCCTTGATGATAGTGGTGATTGGGTTTTATGATGGAGACCTTGGGTCGACAGAAAAAGAAAATTACACACTTAAACATACAGCGTGGCAAATCGTGAAAACTATTATTGGAAGGTACTATGAATAGGGAGAATGATTAAGGAAGGCCTCTAATAAAACAACAGGTGGTTAAACTTTACACCCTCGGGCGACACTTCGTGGAAGTATTTTGTACATGAATCACATTAAAACAATCCTTGTACTTTGTTTCGCTTTCGAACAGCTTTCGAAATTTTTAGTAAACGGTAAAGACCAAGTTGATAAAATATTCAGATCGGGTATTTACAAACTTAAATGTAATAGTTGTATAAATAGCTTACATTGGTCAAACAGGACGAAATTTTAAGACACGGATCAAAGAACACTCACGAAGTTACTTAAATATGGATACCAACTCCCAATTTGCTTAGCATCTGCTGGATACTTATCACGTAAGTGATTTATCAGAGAGTCAAGCAACCTTTTTTATTTATTAATTATCAAAGAGTCAAGCAACCTTTGCAACGAGTTTCTTTTTCCGCACTCCCCCCATTCCTTTCCACAACAATTTACCTTTTTACAAGCCCCTAACCTATGTTGCCCTGCCTTTCCACCCAAAAATTAGATTTTTCTCCAATCCGCCCACCCAAGCTTATTGACGTTGGTTACTATCATAACTATCAATGAATAACATGTAGACAATTTTACCTGAGGATACAGCAAGCTGCGAAACGCTTAGTACATTAATAAATATTAGTGGAAAAGTACAAGGATTGTTTTAATATGGATTCAAGAACAGGTGGTTAATTATTAGGTATGACAAAATTCTGAAGTTTGGAGGAATGAAACTGTCTGCGCAAACGATAATCAAGTGCGAGGAGCAGGGAGCTTTCTCTGAATGGATGATCAGTGATTCCCTGAGAAAGTAGACGATTTTGCAACAACTATAAGTATTTTAGTATTTTGGTATAAGTCAGTTTCATGACTACCCGGAGTCCGCATGTGCCGCGTGGGCAAGGCTCATTCAAAAAATAAACATACAGTTGGTTTAGATGAAGTTATGGAATGCGATCTCCCCAGAAAAATTGAAATCGTTGTCAATTTTGGCAATATCATTCGATGAAATATCAGCAAAGTCCCCGGTTATGGAAAATTTAGCACGAGGGTCCGGACACTTATTTCATTTTCGGGCAATTGTGTACTTGCGAGCTTGTCCCAGAGGCCGTGGCTTCAATAATGTCCTTTGGGGTGGACGTGCTTGGTTGTGACGAATTATGACATGCATAGAATTCCACTAATGAACATTTACGGGGCTCAGCCGTCGGGATTACAAGGGGAACCGAATGGAACCACTCCAACGAAATTGATGCGCGAGTAAATGAATGACAACTGAGCGGGTGTATCCTGGCTCGCAGCATGGCGTCAATGTCCCGAAAGTATCACCTCAGTTATTTATGGAATATCTCTCCCGTGCCTGGATTCTAAGTTTCCACGAGTTTATCGCTCGTGTTTTGATTCTGTTGGCGTCGTTTCACTCACACGTCAGGTGCAATATGACTCCGCTTATTCACCCGATCGCCGTAATGATCCTCTCTCAATTACCACTTCCATAAACGCAGTCTTTTCATATGTCCTTTGTTTTCGATGACTGACTCGCGACTATGATTCTCGCTTTGCCCCGTCCCTCGTGAACTGGGATTGAAACAATCCGTAATTGGGGAGAATTTCAGATGTTTGGCGTATGCCGAATGGATATTTGTTTATATGTATACTCTTGTTCCAGGAATTGAGGTTGTCCGTCGTAGTTCTCGGAATCGTAACTGTACATGTCCTCAGTGTGCTGGGTTAATTACGGTTATCCCTTATTTCTCTCCCGTTCTCTACGAATAATGCTCTTATATTTTTTTCCGGAATAGGGATTTCATTGATCGATAACTTGATAAAATTTGCGCGTGATTCTCCGTTAATTAGAGGCGCTTGTTCGCGATTCATGATGGTATGGAAGACTCGAAAACTTAACGGTTCAAATGATTTTTCGAAACACCGTATTGACGCCACGTATTCTAACGAAATGCGTAATTGACCATGGAGAAGTTCCATGAATTAGATGCTTTGTACACCGTGTATCCACCATGAGGATAATTGTGTTTTTTTTCACTCAGCTAATATTTCAATGACTCGAAAATATGCATATTTTTGATTAGATAGACTTCTTTTTCTTAATATTGATGTTGACTGTAAGCTGTATTCTGTTGTATCATTGATAGCGCTATTGTTTCTTGGTAGGAAAAGATTTTCTAAAGTCTAAACCTTGCCTCTACCTGAGGAGAAGCTGTGCAATTGAATTGTATTATGGTATGTCTGGTAACAATTTTTGAGTGAATAATCTTGGGTCGTGGGAATTCTCTTTGCTTTATAATGAGTTTCACACTATAGGAATTTTAAAAAAGATATAAGGTAGATATTTATGATAATTAGAGCATGTGGATGGTATATGAGGTAACCCTTACGAAAGAGAGTGCCTATTAAATTATAACGTTTTAAATTTTCTACCCTTGTTATCCTTGCTACTCTTTAATATGGTACTTAAATAGCCGTTCCCAACCTAAATTGACCCTGAAAAAAAAAACATTTTAATCCTTAAGATCCTGGAGTTCGTATGTTCTAATTTATAAATCGCATTAAATTTTGTATTTATGTGTCCACTCAACCCATACAGTGTTTCTGAAAAACTCAAGGGTACATATTGTGAGAGCTGTTTCCAAAATGCGATTCCTGGAAGGTGCGGCCTGGGAATTGCTTCACTAAATTAATTTCCTTTTCATCCGATTTCGCCCCTGTTTCTATCAGCCTTTCATCCTCTTTTCTCATGGTTAGTAAACTCAGACTCTATGCCACATTGTGGCCTCACGTCCTTGTGATGGCATTCAGGCTTGTATGCTCATGGAGTTGAATACTTAAAAAAAAAGTTAAATTTCTAGGGTATGGTTATTCATTTCCTCTCATGGTATCCGTGTATTACTTGGCAGCACGGTTAGCGAAATGCCTCATTCTGAAAAAAATGGGATTCCCACCTCCGTGTTAATGTTTATGCGCCGTGGCTCACAACTCAGCCGGACGATTTGGATCCGGCGCCGCCGTCGCACTCGTTAACGAGGGAGCTCGCCGGAGCCGCCGCGAGGGCTCCGGCGGATGCTGTTCCGGGTGGATTCCGCGCCGCTGAACGGCGTTAAATCCCATCCGTGGACGCTCGCGCGCGCGCCGCGCCAAATTGCCCGCCATCCGTCAGTGTCGCGCTCGGGAAGCGAAATGGCTCGGGTGGGCGGGCGGGCGGGTTGTTGGCGCGGGTGGGAGGGCGGGGGGGAAGGGAGGCTTGTGAAATGGGGCTCGTTGTGTGAGCGAGTGTCGGTTGGGTTGTCGAATGGGACAGAGAGGATAAGGGTTGGCGGGAAGAGAGAGAGTGAGAGTGGGTGGTGGCGGTTTGTGAGTGTCGCCTCGGGTGTTTAAGTCCGAATGGGAGCGAAAGTGTGGCGGAAGAGAAGGGAGAGGCGCTTACATGAATCAGGCGAAATTAAGCGGATGAAAAATGGGAGGATATGGGGGGGGGTGGGAAGCTGGAGCCATATCCTACTCATCTCTCACACCCCACGAATGGAGGCGCCCCCAAGAAATGCCAGCTTTTTAGTGCGAAGGAATGTCGCGAGCGACAAAACCAGGACTAAGTCTAGATTGCGGTAAAAATGGAGATGATTTCGTACTTTCGATTCGGTGTTGTTCAGATGTGCTTGAAAAAAGGAAAAAAATACCCCTTAAAAATATAAAGTAACAAACTGATATTTATTCCGTAATGCTTGCATACGTTAATATACCACGTTTGTCCTAAAATGTAAAAAAAATATCAAATTATGTGCATAAAACAATTGTGATGTAAAACATTGAAACCAGTAGGATATATTAATATTTTGAGGTTAATGTAGCGGTTAAAGTAGGTTTAAATTGACGGGACAATAATTCTTTGGATTTTTAAAGCCGCGGGCCCCTAATATCCGCACTCAGTGTCTTTTTCATTTCATTATACGACCTACTTTTATTCATCTAGTCTGTGAAACCTATTCTCTTCACTCCCCTTCCTTACTTCATCAATGTCCTCCGCTCTATCACAGTCTTTAGCTGCCCTTTGCCCCTCATTACCGCTTCCTACCACCTGCTTTTGTCTCTTTTTAATATCCTCTAAGAGTGTCCTTCCTTCACCCTCAATACCAAGCATGCCCTGGTTATTCTTTCTATCCGTTCATCGAACCATCTCCATTTTCCTCAACACCCGAATCTCAAAACGACTGAAGCCTATTAAGCCTCATATTTCTTTCTTACTGTCCCAGTTTTCCTCACTTTACAAATCTACATTATCCACCCTCTTCCCCAGTTTATTCTTTATTTTCCTACCCACGGTCCCTAATCAGTCCCCTCATATCGCTAAACGTTTTTCCGTTTCCAGTGCTATTTTACTTCTGATGTCCACTCTGCTATACCCATTGTCTTCCTCCATACTGCACATGTACTTAAACTGCTCCTCTTGGCCTGATTTCTACCCGATTACTACTGCGATCAACCTCCATTTTTGTCCTAGAAAATCTAATTACTTATGCTCTTTCTAATTATCTTGATTCCGTATTTTCCCCTCAGATTGTAATCCGAGCCGTTAGATTTTTATAGATAGATATAGATAGCCGTCACAACTTTTAGAGCGACTAAGGTGGGAGCCCCTAGAGACTCGGAGGCTATATGCTAGACTTAGCTCGCTTAAGAAATTCAGAACAGATGTGTTTCGGAGCGGCTCAGAGAATATTGTCATGACGCCTCATTTCATCTCTAGGTCTGAAGGAAGCGATAAAATAGGAGAGGTACATTTCTGAAGAGGTAGGTACAAAAACTCGTTCGTTCCGCGCACAATAAGCGACATAATTAAATCTAAGCTCCTCTAAATACACTCCCATAATACACGTCACCATTTCTCCTCCCAAAACCTTATCCCTTATATCCTTACACGGCTGGTGTCCTAACACCCCCTGTCACACGCCCATGCGGTGGCTCGGAGGGTAGTATGTTGATGTAGATTACCTGTTATATAACTTTAAGCATAACGTGTGCACTCTAGGGTGGTACAATTATCAGTGAATATAAACATGCTATTAATCTTAACTCTTTTCCTCTCCGCATCAACGCCTTTAGCACACGGGTGCACTTGAGTCGTATGGTAATTTTTTTCCGGTGCTCATTAATTTTCGGGAGGGAGAGTAATTACCTCGTTCTTTTCGCCCTCGAATTAGTCCGCGTTTGGGAGTCGTCGAGGGGAGATGGTTTCTGTGTGCGCGGTGGTTTTAAGGGTGCTCTCCATGATTTGACGGCGATGGATTAGGGCGAGTGAGGGCGCGCGGAGGGCCCTCGTGGAGTGACGTCGCATTACGCCTCCCCGGTCGCCGGAATGCCCGGATGAGCACTTCCTTCTCATACTCCCACTTCGCTGCTGCGTGATTGATGTCGCTGACCGAACGCGCTACACGCGGTTGTATGGAGAGAGAGAGAGAGAGCGTTTGAGTTTTCGAAGTTTTTGGGGCCGAAGGCGTCCAAAATTCTGAGCCGAAACGGAAATACTCCTCAACCGGCACTCTCGGATGTGATGTTACAGCCGGGGCAGCTGTAACATAAGTGTTGGAAAACTCTCGTTGCCCAAGGGAATTTCAAAAGCTGGGAACGTTTCGTTTCAAATGCTTGCCTATTAACTGGTTTCCTACTCATGCCTTTTATTGTTTGAATCGTTTCCGTTACCACTAAGGGTTGAGGTCTTGCCTGTCGCTACAGCTGGTTCAGGAATTTTTTGGGGAAACGATTTAAAGTAATCAGGGCTCCTTTTCTCTCGTTGCCGTCGAAGTTATCCATAAACGTAAACCTCTCCAGAAAGGTAATGCTTTGCAATTACTGTCCCAAGAACGCGCTCTGTGACCTAAAATTTGTGATTTCAAGCAGCTGACTGTATTTTAAGTACGGCGATCACTTAATTCGCTCCAATACACCCGTAAATGGCATAGTTTTCATTACTCCATTATACCTAAGAACGTAAATATTGCTTTAGTAACTTTCTGAATGTGCATCTTAGATATTTTGCTATTATTTGCATCGAATATTCTGATGTGGAAAAGCAGTGATATTTTCGGGTAACCAGCCGATCCATTTTTACGTGTGGATGTTAATTGTAATGAATGAAATGAGCATTGCGTCGTTTACTCCGCGTATAAACTCTATGGCAATTTGTCTCCATGATGCGTTCTACTATTCGTGGCACAATGCACCTTTTGGCGGTTTTTGTTGCTTTCATCGTGATAGAAAACTGATTATCCAAAAGTGTTCGTCAAAATGGTGGGAAAAAGTATGCTCCGAATGCTCTGAAAGACTTATCTCCGGTGTCTAAACTTTCAACATTGTTTTGAAAGCGGGTATAAACTTTACATATTTGACTGAGAGATCTTGTGAGTTTTTTTCTTCTTCTTCAGGAGTAAAATGTTTTCAAATTTTGAAAGGTGGGTTGAGTAATGATGAATGGGCCGAATGTTTCCCGGGGTCTTGCCAGGGTATAGATATATCCGGCTTCCGACCGAGTTTAGCAGTCGATCACCTGCGTTTCGTTGGGCGACCTAGTCTCCATCATGTGACTGGACTTCATTCCTCTTGATGGTAGCGGATCTAGCCTAACAATCGTCTCTGATCTATTATTCCACGAATTCGGAAGCCCAAGAAAATGTCCCTTTTTGTTTTTAATTTTATTTCCCCAGCGATTTTTCTCCTCCAGAGTGATGTTCCCACCGTTAATTTCGTTTTCCGCTCGTATGAATGTTAATCCTATAAGTGAAATCGCTTTTGATGGGGCGTTTGGTTTCCGTTTTTCTCCGCGATCCCTTTTTTCGTCTCCAATCCACCGTGCTCAAATGCCGCTCTAAACCCTCCCATTCATTTATGTGCAAATCGGACCAATATCTCTCGCCGCTTGATGGGCGGTTACTTTCATCGAGACCAATCGCGTGGAATGGAATATTATCGCCGAGGCTGTAATCACAGACGGATTATGAGGATCATTTTGTCTTTGTTAGGCCTCAAAAGCTCACTAGTTCCCTGAAAAAAGGGAATTTTGTTTTGTTTAATTAACCGCTGTAAGATAGCTTTCGGGTAGTATTACCTGGATCGTTGCTACGCTTAAACTTTATAAACATTTTGCATATATAGAGTAAGTACGTTGGGATTTATGGTATTTCCGGTTTGAGAACTACCGGTATGGTGAGGTAATTGGTCATAAAGTGTCCAGCTATGACTTTCTAGTTAAATTGCGAGAGTGATTCTCTGCACCTCCGATGAAATGCGTTGGTTTCCGGAACTCGGTTATTATTCAATGAGTTGCATCGCAATTTGCTTGTCCAGTTAGAATTTCATTCCGCTAACAGCATCCAGTTTCCGATGTTGTTGGATGTTTGAGTTTATTCAGCAATGGAATAGTTGTTCACGTGGCATTTTTTTCAAATCGAAAAGTGAATACGATAGTAAAACTTGTATTATTCGAATTTGATGCAGCATGTTATTTATAAGTCTCGTTAATTTTTTTATTTTTTAGATTATTCTTATATAGGATATTTCATTGTCTAATTTACAATTATCTACTTGATGGTTACACTTATTGATTTTCTGTGCTCAATGCCAGATTGTAATCGGCTCTGTGCTTCGATGGTATGATTTTTTCGTAAGTTTTCCACCGATTAAGGTAGGTTTTATTGAATGTCAGCGAGTCTCCTCCCATTATCGTCTTTTTCAAGGGTCTATCTCGCTCTAGTATATCCCTTTTCGCCTCAGCATACGATCTACCCATCTTCTTCCTGTTCATAAAACCTATCCTCTTTCTTCATCTTCCCCGCTTGCCCAAAATCCTTCCCCATATCACATTATTGATCCACCCATCGCCCCTTATTACATCCTCCAGCCACCTACTCTGCCGATCTCGAATTTCATTTAGAAGTTTCCTTTCCTCGCCCACCATCTCAATCACTTCCTTGTTAGTCTGTTTAAAGAGCAAATTTAATTTTTAAAAAATAAATCGTATCTTAGTTTTTCCGCTCTGCAATTTGTTGCCGAACGTGGTTTATGCAATTCGTTGTCATTTTCAAGGACTGCGATAAATTTCTGAAATCAGTGTTGGTTGTTAATTATACTGTGGAAAATATTAAGCTATCGTTTTAGTGAAAAATGACTGGTCTTCACAAATTTAGGCATGAATCAGTCTCTTTCAGCATCTGAATCATGAATGAACTTCCTATCGCTTTGTTAGTCTGTGCGTATAATATCTCTGTCTTGTTCTGAAATAGTATTTCCGCTATAGTTTTGCATTTAGTTGGGAGGGGGGGGGTGGTCTAGGATTGCAGTCGCTGGGTATCCGCCTGGGTAACCATCCGGCCGGTGCGGCGGCAGACACTAGCCAGCGCTATCTCACGGATGGATGGTCGCCGGAAATTACTTGGCATCGTAATCACTCCGTAATTGGATTCATCGCAAAGTCTCGATCGCGGCTGCTGCCACGCAACCCCGCGGCGGTGGCGGTGGGTCTCGAACCCGCGGAAATCCGATTAACCGTCCCCCCCTCATGCCGACAGTGACGTCCATTCCGCCGTGCAGCGAACACACAGCTCCGCTTGCACTTGAGCCGTACGCATCGTCGCCTCATTCATTTTCGCTCATTTCTGTCCTCTCGTTTCACATTTCCTTTCACATCTCTCTCGTGCCCGGATATGTCTCCCGCCCCTCCTTTTCGGTCCATTCCACCCACTTCCAGGGCCGAGCCGCCACGACAGGGGACAGTTTCCGGTCTGACCGGTCTGAACAATGTGCCCGCATCAACCGTCGGGAGGGGTGAGTAGGTTCGAGCGTTTCGAAAAATTAGCAATGAATTGAAATACATCCCCTCTGTTGCTCGGCTTCAGTGGTCGGGACGTTGGTGACTTCGATCATCTTCACAAGAATTTGTGAGGGTGGTGATCTCTTAATGTCGTTTTGTGATTGTTTTCAATCGTTTCATTCCCTCGTTGAAGTTTTTTCGACCGCTTTTTAAATATTTGAAAGATAGCACACTCAGTATTTTTGGTGAATCCTTCGACATTGGAGTGCCGAAGAAGAATTCTAGACATACTTATCAGAGGGGTCGTAATTATTTTTAATGGTGTAAGTTCATATTTTATTAGGCGAAATTGAGTTACTCTTTTGGAATTCCCTCTTCCAAGGTACCCTTTGTTATAGGGTAAAGTAGATGAATATAGGCCCCAAAATACCTAAGTAGGCGTAGACTACTAAGATCATATTACAAATGCATGATATAAATTCGATGTTTTCAAGCGTTACTCTGTTGGGAGTGGCGGGTGCCCTTTGAAAAACAGAACTTTCTTGGTACTTTTTGCTTTGCTTGAGTTTATTTAGTTCTGCAAGAATCAATAAAAAGATAAGTAGAATATAGAAAAGTACGCTGTTATTAATTATAGAAATGCAGATAAAATGGAGAATAATTTTTTAGCTGATCGTCTTTCGTAATGAACTTGAATTTTCTAATACTGCCATTCGACTAATTTAAACAAGTAGTGTAGAAGCATTCACCTTAGTGAAAACCTCGGGGGAAAGTTGATGACCTTACAATTTTACTTATAGACCAGGTAATTTGACCTTTTGTTTGTCCTGCGGGTGCAGTGTAGAGCTGAAACAATATCAGCCATGTTACACGTTTTACGTTTGAATTCTGAAGTAATACTCGAATGCTCGGAAATAAATTTACCGGGTGGTGCTACATGCGAAAATATAATGAAAACGCCGGGTACCAGGTGCTCGTTTTGGAAGGGCCATCCATGCCTGGGGCCACTCCGCCCCACCCACCACGACTTTCCCTCAAAACACGGGCCGCCCCCCCTCCACCCCCTGACCTACCCCGTTCCGTCTCGCCCCATTCTCTCCGCCCCCGCTGCTCCCTCCCCGTGACCCCCGCGACAACATCCCTCGCCCGCCCAAGCACATCGCCCTCCCGTCCTGGGCGTTGTCCTTCCAGCCCAACCGCTCGGCCATCCATCTCTTCTCCTTCCCTGTGTTGTAGCGGCGGTGGTAGTCAGTCGTACACCCGCCACTTCGCCCCCCCCCCCTTTCCAATCCCCCCCATGTCCAATTTGCGTCCGTCCGTTCTCCGACGTCTCTGCCGGAACATTCCGACGGAATTGTGGGGCCGGAAACTGTTTGCCGATCATGAAATTTATGTACCTACATGCGTCGTCCGACGACGAGGTTAGTGTCCCGGCTGAACTTAATATTCCCGTGGAGTCCTTCGCGTACCATTGTCCGGGATGATGTGCCGATCTGGCGACGGGTTCGACATTTACCCGCGGTAGGTGGTGCCCGTGTATCATATCACCCTCGCGCGGTATCATCGTCAGTGTTATCTATTCCTAGGGTTGGTTCGTGGCAATTCTCCTATAGCTGACGTCGTGTCTCGCGTCAATATCTTCATTCCTTTCCCCATATCCTTGCGCTAATATCTCCCATCCGTCACTCAAGTCTCGTAATTACAGCCCTGCATCCTCCCTTCCATGGTTGATTTTACGGGGCTCTACGAAGCGGACCATTTTCCCTCCGAGGGTGTTGAATTATTTATCATCTTCATCCCAGTGACGCCCTGCAAATTATCTTCAGCTACGAATTAAATATTACAATGTATGGATCTATAGAAATTCTTTTACATAAGAACTCACTGGAAGACCGAGAGACCAGAGATTTGATTGTCAATGAACGTTCCATGACTTTTACTTCTAGAGTGTTGAACTGGACATTTTATTATTAGACATGTGCGTAAAAGCTACGTTACACTTGAATTGCATATTCGAAGCTCCTGTTTTTTATCGCCAATTGTCACACACAAACAGCTCCCACTGTATTTCTTCCCTCTGGAGTTTACAGTTGAAGTATTATGGCGATTCGGATAGCACTACTTCTATGCTATTAAAATTCTTGCCTTCTTATTGTATTAATGTAGTTTTTTTCTTTATGACACGTGATCTGTATCAACTGTTTCTATTTCTTAACTTTGGAGGATGATGATGATTCATGAAAGGTGAATGTAGATGTGTGATAATTTTCCGCGATTGAACTTGATAAACGTATAATCATCATGAATGAAACTCTTCTCGTAATCTTCCACGGATTCTTCATGAGTATCAAAAACTTCGGTGATTACGTACGCAACGTATAACTTCCACTTGAGGTGGGCTAATCCGTTCAATTTTGGGAAATCGTTCCCTCTGGACCAGTCCTTTTAGGGAACCGTTCCTTTTCACTCGTCCACCGTTCTCATTTTATTAGTGGTCACGTATTTTTATTTTTAACGCGTTCGTGGTGTTAAAGGAAATTTTTAAAAACTTGGAAATACTTAGTATACCGCAATGACGACTTTTAAGAATATTAGATGAAATAAAAGATGGAAGGTGGTATCACCAATTTTTTAAATGGTTTCGGAAGTATGTATGATTTAAATAAAGAAAAAAGTTCTGCTGATTACACCGCTTTCATTAGTAGATAAATTTTTGGGGGATTATAAAGAACATCCCCTCTCTTAAAGAGAGGAGCGAAAGTAATGACGAACCGAAATGAGCGATGGACCGAAAATAACGAAGGACCGTCGGACCGAAAGGAACGACTGACTGAACGGAACGATGGACCGAAAGGAACGGTCGTTCCATAAAAGTCGGTCCTCGGTCCTCCCGTTCATTCCTTGGGCCCGTTCCTCCGGGCCCGTTCGTTCACGAACGACCCCCCACTAACTTTCTCTAATTTGTCATTCAGTACTTCCGGTTTCAACGCATAAGCATCATATTCAGGTACAAATGATTTAACACTCACATCAAGTTTACGCTCACATCACTCACACATCAATGTATTCGTTAAAATAACCATACATTTTGTGATAAATTATGTAAGAGTTATATGTTGACATTTTTGTCCCACTTAAGGTATTATAGTATATGGCTTAAGGTATAAGGTACTATGGCTTAGGTTTACGGTGCGGAATCAGAGATTTAAGAGGACGCATCATACCTTCGGTTAGGAATAGTTCTGTCGAAAATCCACAAGGTGGCGTCACTAGCACCCGATCGAGGCGTTTTGGCGTCAGGAGTCTCTTACTCCAGGATAACTCTCGCACGAGGCAAAAGTTGTCGGTAACTTGTAGCCAAGTGTCCCACACGTAAGTAAAAGGCAGTGCTGACAAGATCTGTGAGAGAAGACTGAACTATTTGTGTCACCGTCCGAGCACATCATGGCCGAAAACCACTCGGGTGGCTTCTCGAAATATATCAATTACAGATTTCATCTTACAACCGTGACAGCTGTTACTTAACATTCTTACAGAAGGAGGATCGATACATCTCCGTTAGTTTAATATATTTCAATAATAATATTAGTTTTTGTAAAAGTATACCCTACATATTGCCGTTTTCCCGATGGTTTAATTAAGCTCCGAGATAAATTTTTCATATTTCAGATACGAATATCCCTTGGCAAAGGTCTATTCTTTATACTATTAAAATTTCAAGTTGATGACGTAAGATTTGAACAAAAAAATCTGGGGTCGGAAATCATCACAAATTCGACCGGTAGAACGGGTGTGACGCGTCGTCTTAAGCGAAAACCGTACATTGATACGTGTTTTATATTCGGCATGATACCTTGATATTTAATAGGCCCAATTATAAATATAATGTGAAAGGTATGTTTTCGCGTTTTTCAGAAAATTTGTACCTACATATTTCATCATATTATTTCTAAATATAGTGCCATTTAGTGCCATAAGTCAACGCGTTAAACTTATATTAATTTTTCAAGAAACCAAATCGTCAGCAAAAACGAAACGTTGGTAATATTTTCATTCAGATGGGTTTTTGCATAGCTGAAGCCAATTTCATTAATTTCACCGTAAACTTCTTCCAGGACCAGCCTGAAGCAAAATATTCACCAATAAGGATGCTTTTTTTTAAATTCACGGTCATAAAAAGGGGATAAAATGATTGTATGATTGTACATGCTAAACGAATTTGCCTAACCTGAAAAAAATGTGCTCCATACATAATTCATTGGTGTTTTTATTATTAACAATGGGGATATTTGCCTGTTTGTCTTTGTAATGATTTTAAAATTCATAGTTTCCACTATTGCAATCAAGAGGTTTATAAACGGCATCGCTAACAAGTTAATGTGGCGGCATCCTCGAGTTGACAAATGTTCCCCCGCTCCACCTGAGTTTAAAATTAATTGCATCATTGGCGATTTACTTGAAGAATAGTTCCACTGGAAAAAAAACAGGTGAGTTAATTTGAATCCCGCTGAAAAATTGTTTTGAATTATGAAGCCACAATGGGAATGAATAGGGTTTTTAATGATTCCGCCTCGTATCGTTGCGGAAATGTTGTACGTAAATTTATTTTTTTTGTACCTCCCCCGTGGTGTTAAAATTGCTTCCTTCTCCCGCGCCATGCTTCAATGATAAACGCCCATAAATCGTTTGAACTAGCGCACGAGTCAATGCATTTAAATATCTGCCGTACCCCGCGTGGTAATCCTTTTAATGCCACTTCGTTACAAGAACGGGAAAATATTTCGTTTGAAAAAAAAATCCGCGTAAAAATTATAAAACTCGGTCGCCCGGCCTTATTATCCGTGTTTCATCTACGCTCGGGAGCGGTTTGGCGTATTTTCGCCGCCGTTTCAGTTCCTCTCCGTCCACCGCGAAACAAATCATTGCATGGCCCCGCGAGATGATGTCGGCAAAGTGACCGTTTTATAATACGGCCAAATTGGGGTCGGGCTTTTGTTTTGAAATTATTTTTCGCCTCGATGACAAATGGCCGAATATATTTATCTCCTCGACGAAATAGGCAAAAAAATAATAAATGAACTTAACCCGCCCGCTTGTCTGCGTCGATAATTCAGCATAGCCGCGGAATATTTTTGGTCGGCCGATCCTCTTAGCGACAAAATCGTCGAATTCATAATGTTGCGTCCGGTCCCAGGTGAATTGGGAAGTCGGTTGAATTAGGAATGGAGGCAAGGGAGGAGGTGTGTTGAAAGGGAAGGATTTAATGGTTGGTGTTGCGGGGAAGGCATAGATTGTTTTCCGTGTGCTTGTTCTATGATTTGATATAGCCTGCCCACCTAAAATCTGACTATAATGGAAGGGACAGCGAATGGAAAGAGTCTTTTTGAGAAGAAATGCTTGAAGCAAATTATGAAGGATGTTAAATGAAGAATCATGTTGCAACTCTGAATGGAGTGGTGAGCTGCAGCAAGCGATCAAAGGTTTTATGACCACTGATAGTCTTAAATATAAAGTATAATTTATTTATGTATACTTTATTTATACATTATACTTTATATGCCCTCTCTTCAAGAATCTAATGCAACCGAATTCAGTACAACTATCAAATTTTAGGGATTGTTAAATATCTTCTTGTGCAGATTATGGGCTACTTTTCGTGTTGCTAATGGTCTCCGGTTTGACCCCAGACGAATAAAAGTGTGAATAAAACGTAATCTCCGGAAACTTTGTGGTATTCCATCACAACAATTTACAAAAGTGAGGAAAACGTTAACAAACTACAGAAACATTTTGAAAAAGTGTGTCTATAAGAAAAAAATGCAAGGCTAATTTTTGTTGCCTGCAGACCTTTTTTCTTTTGCACATTTAAATTAGAAGTAATGGTCGCACAAAGTCGCGAGAAAGACCATTGGAAAGAAAATCGAATAATAATTCTTCTTCTTGCAATCGATTTTAATTTTCCCTCTGATTTACTGTAAATTTAAAAAAATGCATTCATAAAATTGCCGAAAATTCAGCCTTGTTTGTTCACTGCCCCCTTGACGTCAGATGGTATCGTTAAAGACGACCCTTATATGATTCCCTTGCGTTAAGAATCAGCGGGCATTTCCGCTAGTGTTTAATAAAAGGATATTATTTGTCGAGGCTTTTTAACTATCACTTATTTGAGCGACGTGATGTGTAACAAATATTCTTTCATAATTGTATCGTATAACCGTTTCGACGTGTGTGAATGAGTGAACACACATCCGTAAAAAAAACATAAAGTTCCACAGTATGCTTGTTCTTTCTGGGGGCATTACTGCCTCCTGGAAATTATGGCAGTTCCTTCTTCAGTATTTTATTAACTAGTATTATATCCATGTTGAAGATAGATAAAACTGGAAAGTGCAAATATTTTCGCATATATTTTAGTATAATACCTTCGCAATATGTATTTCGCTTTCTCAACCTTCTACATTTATACATTTTTTAATGCCAAAAATATATTTTCAAGCGCAATCATTCACCTTCTCTTGCTACATCGCTCAATTTTTCTGTTGAGATTTTCTTTTATCTCTCTTTATGTTATCCTTAAAGCCTTCCATTTCCTGGCTCTTCCTGCTCCCTTGTCATTCTCCCATGCATCACTACCTTCAAACATTTCATTGCCTCTTATCACATTATTCCCTTTTACTGCCATCTTTATATTTCGTCGCCAGGTCCAATTCCTTCCGTCCTCCAATCCCCGTTTGCCTTCTTTTATATCCGTTAATTTTCCATCCTTCTCCTAATCCGCATCGTATGCATCTTCATTGTACCCTCCTCCCCATAGGAAGTAGTCTTTATCACCATTCAATCCCACTCATAGAATGTAATACATGGCTAACCTATTCTCAGGATTATTACTCAGGACCCCAGTCGTTCTCTCTTCAGCAAATACCTCTTGCGCTACGCAGCTATGCGCGTGATTCACTCATTACTCAGCACATCCCCGTGAATGTTGGTAATCTAATCATGCTTCCTTATTCCTATAGGATCTGTGCTGGGATAGAGGGGAATGAGCGGTCTTGCCTCGTCTAAGTAAATGTTGACAAATCAACCGAATCTAATTCCTCAAGTCTGAGTGTAATTTTCCTTGTCGTTTACCATCCCCCTTCCATGTTAATATCTTTCCCCCCCATTTAAGGTCGTCATGAAGCTGGTTGGTTATTCGTGGAGGTGGCCCGCTGATGGTGCGCCAAAATGATGCTATTATTATTCTTTAGGGCGGTAAGAGGGGTTCAGTTTTTCCGTCACCTCCTCAATTTATTATCATTGAATCGTTTTTCATCAATTTTTCACCATATTGTTCGCATATCCTGTGTCTTCGGGCCAGCCGCGCGTTGGGAGGTTCCGCCGACGGGGCTGGTTACCGCAACCTTGGACCCCTACCCCCCCGCGCATGTGCACCCCCTTCGATGTATGCTTTCGCCCGTAATTACTCATTATAATGTCCGTAATCCTCGGATTGGTCGTCGTCGGCAAAGTTGATTGTGATGGTCAGTCGCTCCTCTTCTTCCAGACTACATATCGCTCCCTTGTGGCACCATAATGAATGAATAGACCTATTTACTTATTGCATTAATTGTAATAAAGTACGTACATGATATTGGAAATGTCGAACAACACGATACAATAATCACTTTCGATACTAAAGTAGTGTTAGGAGTAGGAGAACATCATATTAGAACCACATTATATTTCCAGGTCCGACAGGATCGATAAATTAAGAGAGATATTTTGCCGAACGGATAGGTATGGGAATTCGTTTTTCCCCCGAACAGTTAAGGACTTTAATAAATGCTAGGCAGAACTTTTTTTTTTGATGGCTGGTGTCCTAACACCCCCCGCCACACGCCTTTTGAGGCGGCTTGCGGGGTAGTATGTAGATGTAGATGATATAAATGTTCTGATGAAATAGGAATTTCTTCTCCATTGTATTTAACAACTTTTACTTGTTGGTTGATTTACATATGTTAACATTTTTTGATCGAGAATCATACAAAAATGAGCATTGGTAGGAGAAAGATCATGCAGTGATCGGAGGAAAAGTGAAAAGATACCCAGCGTTGGCATTAGTCTGCACATAGCGGTATGCGCCATGGACTGTGTGCTGGGATCACTGTTTACTGTCCCATAGGACTGACGGTTTATCTGCTTAAAAATGCTTTTCACTCTGCATTATCCAATTAGGGATAGGGACTCTGCAGGAATAGCTCATCATGTACGTTTAAGGTTTTAGTGGTAGGCTATCTAAGGTAGGAAGGTTACCTGAAGGAAGACCAAGAAATGGAATTGACGTCGTATGCCAAGATTTCAAGAATTTAAGAACGCGGAGCGAGAGATGGAATTGACGTCGTATGCCAAGTGGAGGGAAGTCGCGATGAAAAGAGGGACGTAGGTATCTATTACGACCGGGCATCTCCTTAAGAAGTTGATGAGACGATTTACACTGGATGCAAGTGTTAGGAAATGCCTCTTTTGCTATCGTGCTATTACGTTCCAGTTCGTACCCCATTCCCGCGCCCGTAATCCAATCATCTCCCCACAGTTTGGCCGTCTGCTTCCCGAGTAAGAGGGCTTAGCGGTCTCGGCTTATCCGAGCAAATAAACAAACCGGCCAAATCAAATCACTCGCAGTTGATTCTTCGCTGTCGTGTCTCCTCCCCCCTCCCCCCCTCGCTCTCTTCCCCCTCCCGCCTCTTGATTTAAGTCGTCGCGTTGAGATTTCCGTGCTCCGTTCGATCGGAGGGTCCTTGACCTTCCCTGCCCTCAGCGTCGGGTAAGTGCACCTTCGTGAAATCATTCTCTTCAAATCCTTACCGTCGCGGGTCGGGAACCTTTTTGAGCCACCAACGGAATTGACGCCCGTGAAAGGCAAGTCCCCCAAGTGGTGTGGTTATTTCGGCCAACAGGTTGACGCTGCCGTGACTTTTTCCATTTCCCCAATCCTCGCTCGGCACTCTCGGAAGAAATGCCTTCCCTTCCCGGCGCAATTTCGTTTCCAGCGTCTCGAGTCCAATTGCGGAGCGAGTGGGGACGTATTGGGTGGAAGGAGTATGAATTTGGATTTGAACGAGTTGAGTAGCGTTTGAACGAAGCGTGTGTGTGGGACCTCACGTGGTGTGGGATCACTCGTGGAGTCTGGTGGACCACCATGCTGACAACGGAGTCATTGCGTGTCAATGTCGTCCGATAATGGCAAAGACCGTGTTGGCGCTATACCATTGAACTTTAAATGATGTTATTTTTACCATGAACCCCAGCTTGCGAATCTCTGAAATCACGGGGTGAAATGTTACACTATTTTTCTGTAAGTTATGAATTTTTGTGCCACCGTATGGACAGGCGGCAGGGGATGTTAGGACGCCAGACGTGTAAAGATGCAAGGGATAAGGTTTTGGGAGGTAAAATGGCGACGTAAAATTATGGGAGTGTATTTAGTGGAGCACAATTTTTAATATGGTCGCTTACTGTGCGCGGAAAGAACGAGTTTTTGTACCTATCTTTTCGGCAGTGTATCTCTCTTATTAGATCGCTTCTGTCAGACATAGATAGGTAGTGAGGCGTCGTTATAATATTCTCTGTGTCGCTCTGAAACACACCAGTTCTTAATTTCTCAACCAACCTAAGCCGAGCGTGTAGCCTCCGAGCCCTAGGGGCTCCCACCATCATCCCTCTAAAAATTGTGAGACGGTATGTGTTCGCTCGTGGCAGTTTTTAATGAAGCGTGCAGCTTTTATTTGTAATTTATTAATTTTTTGGTTAAATCCTTATGACCAACGTCCAAAATGCTCGCGGCGTATTCGAGGTGTGGCCTAAACAGAGCGAAGTGGCATCTGTCTTTTACTTTTTCATCTGAGGGCCTTCCTATTATACGCTTAACAAAGCCTAGTTTCTTTAATACTGTGCCGCATACGTTTTGTGTGTATGTGTTTAATAAGTTTGGTTTCAGGGAATTTTTCGTATTGTTGCTTTCATTTTCTGTTCTGGCCGTGAGCTAACACGTAAAATGATAGCTGAAATAGTCTTTTAGTTTTGAAATGACACTTATGCATTACCTTCGATTAAGTGCGGATTTAATAGTCATGTGCAAACTTGGAGTGTATAGCGGTAGAAAATGAAAGAACCTTTAATTATATTTAAAATTGGTTTAGAACGACTGTGATTACTCATAAATCAGAGTACACTAGGAGGATGCTAGTCTTAAAAGTCGTGACATCAACGTGACCCATTGTTCTGCCATTTTTCGTGTCGCGACGAGCCTTCAGAAAGCAATTACCGAGAACTTACTAATTCTAACTTCGGTCTCTCGAGTAGTGGAGTTGCCCTACAGAGTTGCCCAATTACCGTCAACATGCGGAGGCGATTTTAATCCAGTGACCGTGTTCCAACTTCGTAAACACGCTATTGACCAGTCTTTGCCCTATCACAATTTAGCCCTAGCTTCGTCTATTCCCCTCCATCCCAGCAGAAGCCTGGAAATAATTCCGCTATCCTGGGAACAGGCTGAGAATCTCGTCGAAGACATATTGTTTAAGGAACTTCAAGCGTTTGATGGAACTTAGTGGAAATGAAGCACAACGGGGTTGTAATGACTTGTGCCTGTACTAATAATATAAGTGAACTTAACCGTGAAATGCCTCGCATTTAAATTGTTTGGTGGACAAATTCTGCTCCTATTTGATGGTGTAGAGGCTAAATTGTAGGTTGACTTACTCTACTGAGCAAGGGCACACGCGGCTTAGCGGAGGAACAATTTGCGTCAGTATTTACTCATCAACTGTCTAACCCTCATTTACGTGGGACAGTTTCTGTCGTGAATATAACATTATTTATTTCACAGTTTACGCACTTTAGCTATGTGGCACAGCAGTTTATTTATTTTGAATGGGGTAGTTTGGGCTGTAGCAAACACATGGCGAGAAAAATGGCGTGTGCGAAAGAAACTGCCGACAACAGGAGGGAGCTGATGATGAGGCTCTGGGTGGGAATGTCAAGATAAAGGTTGGCAAAGGGTTGAATGTAGTGCGCAGTGTTGCTGGGTTAAGAAACCAGGACTGCGAGATAAGAAGGTGAGAATAGGCTGTAGCTTGAGATACAAGCGAGAAGGAGAGTGGAGAAAGTGTGGGGGACGGAAATGATGACAAACGAGGAAGTGTTTGTTGTAGTGGTTGAGGAGAGGAAACTACTGGAGGAAGCTGAGGAGGTGGTTGACACGTGATGATACGTGAAGGGATGCTGAAGGTCGTGATAGAGGGGACGATTGTTAGGTGTGCAGAGTTGGAAGAGGAAAGGCTTAATGGACAGGATTATTTGGTAGTATCAGGCGTAACTTTTTGGAATCTGTTAACATTGTAATGAAAACACTTTGTTATTCCACATATTATTACCTGAAAATGACGTCGAACGTCGAAACCCGGGTCGTAGAAAATAAAGATATTTGGAATAACAAAAATAAGTGTTATCATTACAATGGACAGGATTAGGGTTGGTATATATTCTGGATTAAAGAAAGAAATCATTAAAGGAGATAAAGGCTGCCCCTGTAGAATACTGCAAACTCTTCCATTTATAATTACATTAGTCGATTATTTTCCTAGTATTCTACCGGTTAAGGTAGGTTTTGTTGAATGTCAGAGAATCTCCTCCCGGTACTCCACACTTTCAGGGGCCTATCTCGCTCTAGTATACCCTTTTTCGCCTCAGCGTACGATCTAACCTTCTTCACCCTGCCCATGAGCCCTATTCTCTTTCTTCCCCTTCCCCGCTTGTTCAACATCCTTCCCTCTATCACATCCTTGAGGCACCCATCGCCCTTTATAACACCCTTCAGCCATCTACTCTGCATATCTCGGATTGCACTCATCAGAAGTTTCCTTTCCTCGCCCACCATCTCAGGCTTTTTCTCGTTAGTCTTCCTCTCCGTCCACCTCATCTTCTCCATCCTTCTCCTTACCGACATCTCAAACGCCTGCAGCCTATTATCGTCCTCCCCCATTCCTCATCATTTCTGCCCCATACAACGCAACGCTACACGTCAATCTCTTCACCAGTCTCTTCTTCTCACCCTTAACTAAGGTCCCCGTCATCAGCTCCTTTCTATTACTAAACGCCTCTTTAGATAGCGCTATTCTCTTCCGTATGTAATTGCTACTGCTCGTTTTCTTCTAGCGCACTACCTAAGTGACAAAAATACTCTACTTGCTCAAGTTTGTGTCAGAGTAAGTACGATGATGAGGTGTTTGAGACAAAATAATCATGCCAAAACTCAATTTTTGGTCGTGGTGTAGGGGAAGTCTAGGGAGGGGAAGTCATTGACGTCGGGTGGGGAAAAAGCGAATGGTGGAGGAAAGGGGGAAAATCCGCGGTGCCATTTCATTCTTTTCCGAACTAGTACGTGTGAGAGGCCCACCACGCTTTTCATCTGTTGGTGAGGCCAACAGGGAGGGAGGGGTGTGGAACAACGAAAAGAGAAAAAGAGGGGTAGGAAAAAAAAAGACTGCGGAGTGGCGCTGGTGGGACGGAATAAGCGACGCGGGAGCCCTCTATTTACCGATTCGAGAGGCGGGCACAAACAATCGACATCGCGGACGGCGGCGCGACCCTTTCCTCTTCCACCTCCTCCCGTCCTCACTCCGCTCCCCCGTCTTCTTTCTTTTGCGCCCCCCCCCCTCATCCCTCCCTCCCCCTCATTCCGCGCTTTCCTCCTCTCCATCACTCTCTCAAACACACACTTTTTGCATAGAGGGCGAGCTACTATTGCCCCCCCCCCTTTTACGCCCCGGTTTCTGCTCCTCTTTTGTTTATTTTCTTTCCTTTTTCGGTCGTCCGCGGCGCGGCGTTCGTAGTACCCCACCCACAACGATGTCGATTCTTTCTCTCTCTCTCTCACTCACTATTTCCATCTCTTTTTCATTCTCCTCTGTTCCTGACTCTCTCTTGTCTTTCTCCCTCTCGGAATGTTTGGTCCTGTTGTGATTTTTTTTCGACGCCTCCCCGTCCTGAACTCCATCCCCCCCCCCCCGATTCCCCTATTCTCTTCGAATCTTTCTTTTCCTATGTGCCCCCCCACATCCCCTCTTCTCGCCGTCATTGGCGTGAACTCCAGCGCGCTCTCGCGGCGGGTAGCGGCACCAACGCAGCGCGGTTCTTTTCAACCCTTCCAACCCCCTCCCTTTTGCCGAGTGTGTTTTGTTTTCACCGCTGCGAAATCCCTGCTCTTTCATTCCTCTCTTCTTTGTCTTACTTTCTCGCACTTCCCACCCCCTCTCCTCCTTTCTCTCCCCGTTTTCATCAATGTCATTTCATTCCCACTCTCCTCTCAATCTCATTCCCCACGTTGGGTGACTGCAGTATAAACTTCCCAATCCAAAGAATCGGGTTCGATTACGATTCTGTTCCGATGGAGGAGGCTTTGGTCATGTTATTCTTGGATAGGAAACGCTCACGATATCAAACCGATACTCAATGCATCGCTCCAATTTGATCCCTCCTAAATATGAATTCATTTATTTCAGTCTCCTAACTGCTTGTTGTAAGGTAATTAGGTAATACTCGAAAGGTAAGGCAGTGGGATTCATCTATTTCATTTTTAATCAATTGATCGGGAGTTTTCGCCTCTTGAGGTAATCAACAAACAGTGTGTAGTTTGTGTGTTTTCTCAACTATTTTTGTAAATGAATCATATTGTCACCGCAGTAAATTCTTCGGGATCTCAATAAACCTTCCGTTCAGATAGAGTTTCGAACGCACCGCGCGAAAAAAATGAGTCAAGTTGAAGACTTATTTAGATATTTTCATTTAATTACTTACCATTTCTGTCATATAAAACTATGTTATTGCACCATGTATAATTCAATATTTAATTTATGTGTCCTACAGCTGGTGAAATTAAAACGTATAGTTCTAATATGGTCTCTACTATGATTTGGGAACTATCTCGCTCGGAATACCTTAAAATAGTTTTCCATGAAAAGTGATTTATATTAGATTGTAAAAAAGCTGTTTTTCAACATGTTTTTCCCATTCTCCCTTTGATCACCGCGTAAACTCAAGTTCAATTTGCGAGAAAAATGGCATTGAAAGGTAACATTTGGGGAATCGGGTTGGCGTGGTGGAATGATAGCTTTACTACTTATACTAGAAGATACTTACCCTAGAAAAATGATAGCTTTGTGATGTTACAGTATAACTAGCTGACTTACCTGTTCGGAATAGGGAAATTCAGGTTTTAATCCCGGTGAAGTCAGGATTTTTTTGTCAGTCATCAGTTTCATTATGCGTCGAAGTTCGTGGGTCGGCATCCCGATTACGTCGCAGATTTTACGTATGTTTCAGCAATATGGTGTTGAGCAGAAGAGTGCGTTTTCACCGCCACAGTTGGAGTTCGTAAAACTGAAAAATTCTTGCGTTTACGGTGGTAGCGTGCTGCTGAAGCTGCGAATGAGACATTTAATAGATCGCTTATCTTTCTGGCACTCCTTTGAGGTGTATTTTATTTGATCCTAGAAATCTTATTCTCTGAATCTAAACCGCAAATTGTTCACAGAAGTCCCGTTAGGATTGAGTCCCGGTAATATTTAGCGTTGTTGACTATTTATATAATCGTTTCTTATAACCTCTACATCTAATCCGAGAGATTTCTTCGAAAGTTTTTCCGAAATATATCATCAGGCAGAGGCTGTAATAATGTTGCCCTCTACGAACTCGACGTCCCTTTTGATCAGCTGTTTATGCACCGCTCGCTGAACTGCGAAAGTGGATAGTTGATTGAAAATAGTTGCTTGATAATTGCTTGGTCTCTTTGTGCTTTTGTAACGTTTCCATTCGTTTGCTCATGGAAAGGAAACACGATTGATGCCAGCGTGATGGGCAAATTTGGGAGATATCTCAGCACACAATCGGACACCAGGATCATTTGATCGGTCCAGCTCATGGAAAGAATAGACGATTGAGAGTTGGACAAAGGAGAGATTGGGGGTACAACGCCACAGTATGTATCCTTCCGTAAAATCTTTCTTTTACCCATACACTGCGATCATTCGACTCCCGCGTTTATGTATAAATTCTCGAAACATATGATAATAATCGTATGCGGTAATAGTAGTCTTATCGAATGGTTACGTCGGTTCTGTATTTTTGAGTCGCCATATATTATCAGCTTGCGGTACATAGTTATCGCATGGTAAAGATCGAGATTATGTAGCGCGATAGATTTCTACGAAACCATGAGGTAATATCTTACACTCTTATGCGATAATTATCTCACGGCCGCTTTACGCGGTATGTACATTTTATTGTACAATCTTATGTATGAGCTGGTGCATGAGGAAAGTTGTACCGTGTAAAGCGGCAAATTGTGTGATTGTCTGAACTACTGAACGTGAAATAGAACCTACTCTGATTCCATTCATTTTCTTGTGCAATCTATGGTACATTCGTTTGTACAATAAAATGTACCGTGAGAGGCGGCCTTCAGAGTATTGGAATTGGCCCTCAGGAAACCTTTTTCCTCTACCGATACGCTGCTGATTCCGGCACCATATGTCTACTGCGTGTGTTGGCTGCAACTGATTCAAGTCATTGCCTTCCAACCCTCGGTTCGCGGGTTCGTATCATGCCTAGGTGTGTTTACTCATTTCTGTTCACGATTGCGTATTTTCGTCCATCGTTTCATGATAAAATGCCCTTGTGGCTGGTTTCGGGTAAATGTGAACTTTTATGCAAATAAATGTTATCTCTTTTCATCGGGGTGCATCTTTAATCCAAATAGAGCGATGATCCATGTAAATGCCTCGGGTACCATTCCCTTATCGTCTCCCTCCTTTTTTTACTATTCCTGCCTCTCTCTCCTTTCCTCACTTGGCCCTTCCTACACTCGTCATCTTCATGGAAAAAGGATGGCCCTTTTTTTGTGGACCAAAGGTGTTTTCTTATACTTTCCCACCCTTCTCTTTTTAAATTTTTCGAGTCGAGTCCTCTACCTCACCTCTCACTTTATTTGTCTGTTTTGCCACCTCCGTTGTTCCCAGCCACGCCCGCGCGAGATGGGCTGTTCGGAGGGAGGTGTTTCCGTGCCACACTCCTCGTGTGGTGTGGGGAAGAGAGAGAAGAGCGAGTAGTCGTGGTAGCAGGACACGGGACAGGCAGCCCAGGAGTGTCGTGTTGACGACCACGATTGTCTCGTTTCCTGGTTTTGTGCGATCGCTCTCTACGTACGCGTATGTTTGTGTTTTTAACTCCCTTTTTTCCTCTTCCCATCTCTCTTCTTTGTGATCCTCTCTCCTCCTATTTTTTTTCCTCAAAGCGTCCTTTTTGTTCCCGTCTCCCCCGTGGAGTGAATTCACGTCATTTGCCCACGCCTCTTTCCGCGCCGCCGACCGCGTTTCCTCACCGAAAGCTCGTCAGTGCACTGTCCGCGAAGTGTCGCTCGCGGTGCACGGTCACCTGCGAAATAGTGGGCCTCCTTTCAAAATTTTGCCTCAGTATAAAACGGCTGCTATTTATCGTCAGTTTAAGTTTGGCAGAGATTTATTCAGAAACTGAGTAACATATAAGGAACAAAAATGTCATGGTATTCCTTTCCGTTACGTATTTTTAAGATTTGCAACAGTGGAGTGAAGAACATAATTAAAGATTAATGGAGAGCATAATTTGTGAAGAACATGGTTGATGGTAACATGGAGGATAAGTCCCCAGAGGAAGACCAAAGAATAAGTTCATGGACCAAATAAAAAGGAAAGTACATTGCAAGAGATACCAGGAGGTAAGGGAACTAGCATTAGATAGAGAAGGGTGGAGGGCTGCAGTCGAACAATATTAGAATAGAACAACCAATGATGATGACAAGTGAAGGCTTAATTTTTACTCTCCAGCAATGCATCGCTTTGCTGAATTTCATCCTTTGGTGACGTATATTTCCTTGATTTTAAACGCTTAAATAACGACTTCAGGGGACAGAACATTGTGTGCTGTGCTTTCAATTTCTTAAATGGCCGGTCGCATAGACGACACTCCCAAAGAGTTACGAAATCCTAAAGTGACAAAATTTGTTCAGAATGTGTTGCAGAAGAATTTAATAAATTTGTCGCCTTTATAAATGGCCTCGAAACGTTTTGGAATTGATAAAATGGAGTCTAATACTCATGAGTTCGGTCAGTAACCAAGATGATGTATGAGTAAGGAACGGTTTGGTGGCTTGATTCCTTGATAAAAGAGCTGTATATGCTCAATAACAGGTTTATTTACTCATAATCTCATAATGACTATTATGAACTGGTATTAGTAATTTCATATACGGAAGGTAAAATTAAATGACCGAATATATTCAGTGGCAGGAGATTAGACTAAATATTCTAAGATTTAACAATAACGAACAAGTTGCGAAAGTTATAGTTCCTATCACTCAAATTTGTTGCGATTTCATTAAATTCACGGACCTCATAGATGTCACGGACCGTTAGATATTTAGATACATAAATATCTCCACCAGTCTCACTGCTTAATGTGCATGGAACTAGCCATAAATTGCAGGTATTATGGAAGATTTCTTTTGGATCGTTTCTCATAGATCACAAAACAGAAATGGTGCAAATTTGTGGTGAACTACGTCTAATTTCCATATTGCACAATCCATGCAGTATTGTACTGTCTCCGGACGATTTTTTTTGTGTTTAGTCTGGACTCGCATTTTCATTTGGCGATCTATCGGTGGAATCCATTGATCATTAAAATAAAACACGATCTTCACATCCTTGGTGGTATTCATTCTCTAATATTTATTAACTTGGGGAAACTTTTACTAGTTTTTTGGGTTTATTGAAGCTCCCTCACGTTGATTAGTGTTATTTGTTGATAAGCTAGTTGATTCCGCATCATCAGAATTTAGAGACAACCTTTTTCTCTCAAATGTTTGTATATGTGGAGACAGGGAGTGAAAATACAATGAACGACTCTTCGTGTCTCGTCGTTACGTCGGTAATTCCATCTCCCGAGCACGGCACGCGAACGAATAGTTAATCAACAATCCTGTGATTTAAAAAAAATTGCCCTGCTGCGCTAACGTCCTAAGTACTCTCACGTGGGGAATTTTTTTCCGGCGAGAGTTTCCGCCCGGGTGGGCGGCGGAAGACCTAGGGCGTCGCCGACGGAGACGTCGGTGGTCGTCGACTCGTGGCGGACGCAAGCTTTTTCGACCGTCAGTAATATCGTGCGGTCGACCCCGCCCATCTGGTCGGGTGGGTGTATGTGAGTCTGTTTAAAGGCTATTAAAAGGGTCCGTGTGGGATTCATATTCTTGCCTCCCTCCGGAGGAAATTCGCTGACTGGAGGAAGTGGGAGGACTTCAGCCTTAGGCCCAGCGTTGAGGTATGTAAGAAAATCCGACATTTTATCGCTGAATATTGTGATGACCTAAGCGTGGTAAATTGGTTACGGGTTCGAATGCGAACCATATAAATTTTGGTGATAACTCACTCGCAATTTTGTGAAATGTTTTATGACCATAATATTTAGCAAACATAATACTGTCGTATATAAATTCGTTTTATCTTAGCCGGTTTTCGATCCTCAACCTATTTCTTTTATTTTCTCTGTTCCGCAGGTGTAAAAAGTTTGTGGGACACTCGTCAAGTGGTACTTTTTCTTTATTTCTATCAAAACTTTGGAAGACACACTCTTTTCCGGTATTCCGTTGTCATCTCGAGTTCGGCAAAAGCTTTGAGGATCGAGTACAGGAAGATTATAATCCGCAGAATAAAAAAAAACATTACTGAAAATGATGCATTTTTTAATACTGTACTGAGCAAGTCGAAAATTTCACAGTCATGGAAGGGAGTAGTTTGGGAGATGTTGGAAGCTTATAGCTACATTGAAGAATTCTACATAAGTTTCACGTTAGCAGTTTTTACCCCCACACTACATCTTTGTAAAAGATACAGGCGACAAAATTAGGGAGATACGCGGTCGGACTAAGGGTCGATTTTAATTATAATTAATTTATTAAGAATAAATATCGTCCTCATAATGTTATGGCAGGCTACTGATAAGAGCTTTAGCAATGCCTCTGAAAAAGTTACTCTACGATTTGGGCAGCTTAAGTAATGTTGCTCGCCATAAAAAACCGTTTTGGACGTGTATAATCTGTGGCAAATATCGCACGAAGAAATGGCAAACTGATGTATGATTGTGTAGTTAATTATCGCAGGCCTCATAACTCCTGAATATTTTTTATTCGATAATCATTGCTTGCCAACGTGATGTAAGGACTCGAGAATGCGGAAATCGACGAAACCATACGATAAAATTAATATTTTCGTCAGTGATAATTATCGCCTGATTTCGATAAAAGAAACCCTGATGTATATGTTTGAGAATACCTTTTCCTAGTTTCGGTTTTTAATGGGAAAAGGACGAACTAAGCATTAACAGAGCAGAATACAAATCAACCATTACATGAACAAGATCCTTTTCCTCCGTAAACTCTCCTTTCCTGCCATTAAAATTTTTCTATTCTTAAGTCTGGATACGTATCGCCTTCCACTCGCATTTGCCATGGCTCTCAAGATGGTATTAAGACTTTGAACTGTCAGTGATTATCACGTGAGCGTCATGTCTACTTCAGTCTTCAGTTGAGGTTAACTATTAATTATAAAACCTAGTTATGAGTTCAAAATGTTTAGGAAATCATCTCAACAGGTTTTATTTCTTCACCATCGGAAGAGTTTTTTTCTGTCGTCGCAGTCGCTTTTATCTCCTCCTTATTCAATTTGTGGAAAAAAGTGTCCTTATTAGGCTTGACTTTGCAACTTCCGCAATAAATTTACGTACTTGGAGCAAACCAGTTTAAACGGGCTTTCATCTTTATGAGGTCATTGCGTCCCGAGAGGTGGAAACTTGCACCCATTATATCGTGGGAACCATTGAATCATATCAGAAAAACTATTTCATAGTCCTTATCGTCCTCATAATGTTATGGCAGGCTACTGATAAGAGCTTTAGCAATGCCTCTGAAAAAGTTGCTCTACGATTTGGACAGCTTAAGTAATGTTTCTCGCCATAAAAAACCGTTTTGGACGTGTATAACTTCCCGCGTAAGGCCCCTTGCGCTTTCTGTTTTTCTTAATGCCGTCTGCTGTGCTGATCCTTTTCCACCCTCTGGCGCGTTTACTCAAACTCTTCCATCATGGCCGTCAACATTCTATTTCCTTTTAATAACTCAACGATTCTCTTTTCTTCGACTCTCGCCGGCAGCCTCCTGATTCCTTATTCCACAACAATAATTCATCTGTCTCTCTGTCTCTGCCAATGAGTTACTCTCATGACCAAATTGAGGTTTGCCGAAACCTTTAACCTTCTTGTATATTTTACCGCAAGCCACGTGTGGCTACCTTGATGTGCCTGAGTAACTTAAATGCTTCTTTTTATGTTAAATATTTTTCCTGTTTTCTAAAGAATAATATTTTGAGAACAGCTAAAGTTATTATTATTGCTATAGAAACTTTTTTTATTTTGCTCTAACATAGATTTTTCGTCAGTTTTTTTTCTTTTTATTCTAGAGCGTAAAATATTACAGAACTGTTGGCCTCTATTCAGTTCTGATGATTAAAAGTCCTCTCGAATAGATGACAGCGAAGAAGTTGCTGTTCCCAAAACGCATAACTGTAACGTCTGTGTCGGCATCGTTATTTGAGAGCTCGATGCTTATGTCGTCTCTGATTGGCTCTCTTTTGATGGATTGATGAAATAAACATTTCCCTGGTTACCGTGAACAGAAATTTCCATCCTTACGTAGTTTATTTTCTCATTTGGACGGTGGAATTGGGTCTGAAAATATTTCTTAACTGAAATCGGCAAAAAAAACTGCTCGCATTACTGCGATATTCAAGTTTCATGAAAAAATATCAAAGCTCTGTGTCATTATAGTGAGTGTCATGTTGGTCACTCGATGAACGCCACTAATAAATCGACGATTTCAGTTCGGGTTGCCGGATGATTCCTTAGCGTCCCTGCTGTTCTCATTTGGACGGTGGAATCGGGTCTGAAAATATTCGTAAACTCCATTCTTTAAAAAAAAACAGCTCGCATTACTGCGATACGCAAGTTTCATGCAAAAGAGGTCAAAGCTCTACGTCATTATAGTGAGTGTCATTTAGGAAACTCGATGAGTCCCAATAAAAAATTGACGATTTCAGTTCAGGTTACCCTATGATTCTTGAGTGTCCCTGTTGTGTTTTCACGTGTCTCATGTCGGTTATTGTGTTAGAACAGGCAGTGGTGAAGTATTTATATCGATGACGTGGAGCCATATCGCCCCCAATCGTTAAAGTGAATTATTTTTATATGATGGATGAGGAAACGGCTGTGAAAATATCCCTTACTTTCAGTCAGCATCCTCTCATTAACATTTTTTTTATCGTCTCGGTTGAGTTACTACGAATCACTCGTGAAATCCTTTGCACTGCGGGTTTGAAAAATGAAAATTTTACATTATCCCGTGTGATTTTTTTACAACTTCATGAGGCTCTACGTTAAACCGGTGATTTCGGATCTGTTGATAGAATTAATTATCCATTTTCATCGAATAATTCTACTTTATTCACACCACGAATTTCGGCGTACTTCGTCCTAATGAGCCCTCGACCCCTCCGCCCTCTACTGATCATTCACTTAGTCACCTGATAATGGCGAAGTAAGCCGAAACAGGTGGTACAAGCAAAGATTTTTCGTTGGGTAGAGGTAATTCATATTACCTGAATGGAAGCCTTCCAATATATCCCGCCTGGGACTTTTTTGATTTAGGATCTGGCTGTCTTAAGGTCATTTATTACATTCCTACTGCGTCATTATTTGGTGAGAACTAAGTATTTTTCCCGTAAAGTATGGTAAAATCCTTCCAGTTCTCACGTAACGTAATATTATTAAAAGAATCATACTTCGCGCGTTTCACATTTAATTTGAGTGCGCACCTCTTCCGGTTTCGGCGCTATTCCCTCATCGTTAACAAGTGAGCAGTATCATTATCAATTGTTATTCTTTTAATTCAATAATGTCTCAGATTCACAAGGTGAATTTTCAGACTATCACTTTAACCAATGTCATTTTTTTTGCCTTTTACAAATATGTTATTTGGTTAACAGTCATTCCTTGTCTTCAATCTGCTCCGTCATATTGTTTTTCGTCCTTGGTTGACTGCGAAAGGAGCAGCTCGAATTATTTGTGTGATCCATTTGAGTCCTTTAAAAACATATATACTCCCTCAAGGGTGGTTGACGGAAAGAAATGCAATCCAAGACTTTTACGTCATTTCTCTCGTGAGACGCGTAGGCGACCCTATGTGACCCTATATAAGAAAGAGATGATCCGGTGATGGAGCAGGCGTTTCGGTCCGATGTAGCAGATGGCGCCCACCGCCACCGCACCACCCGCGGCCCCCGCTCTCCGCTCCCCGCCCCCGGAGCGATCTGATGGGAAATTGGTGTGGTCACCGCGGCGGCCAGGGAGTGAGCCAGCCTTTTGCGATGATGATCGGAGCGATATTTTCAGAGCGGAAAAGGCAGGAAGCCGGAGATGGATGCGGGCGTGGAGTATACGACTCTGCGGCGGCGTTCCTTCTCTCGTGACTTACAGGAAAGGCTGAAAAGCTCTTTCGGTTTCTTCATTTTTTTTTCGACGATGATGTTGACCTCAGAATAGTCCGCTGGAACTTCACGCCAGCAGGCCGCGAAAGAGAGGCGAAAAGTGGCGGTCCGTAGCTGTTTTTTTTTTGCTCACTGCGGGTTAGACCAAGGCTGCTGTTCCGGCCATCAAGTGCACGATTTTATCACGTAAGGTTTTCGGGTGAGAGAAGTGACCCAGGCAGCGCATTATTTGGGTTAGTCTTTGGAAAGTAATATACCGTGTATTGTGCCCAGCAGAAGTATGTTTAGCTCTTTGCTGGGGTAGATATTTTCCATTCAAGTCAAGGTTTCTTCCTTCAAAATAAAATTATCAGGTTCGGTGTATCGTGGGTTACTTCTATCGCCGTTCGGTTTTTTGGTTACGTATTTTTTTAATAATTTAGTTTATTATCTCGAAGCGAAAAAGCAGAGGGTGCGTCACAATGTTTTATGTTTCTTTTGTGCGAATAAATCATTAAATTTCTTAGGTGAATCGATTGCCTCCACCCGCAATAATCCCTAAATTCGGCAAAGGGAAGTATTGCGAAGAATTCTGCCATCATTGGTATAAGTGTGGGCTCGTATTCACGTGATTTTGATGGCGTTTATATCATATTTATAATATTGGAGAGAAACTGTTTAAATGGTCGTCTATTTATTGTTAATATCATCGCTAATTTAGTTACAGGTGTATTACTTATGTATTCTCTCTTTCGAGAATTTATTGTCCGTTTCCAATCTCTTTTACTTTTCTCTCATTTTTACGTTATATACATACGTTTGAATTAACTAGTAGTCATCTTCCATTTACTCGTCTGTTTCTAGCAAGTAGATTATGTATCTATTTTTTTAATTGATTTCCTTGAGTTCGCGTTTTTCTTATTTGCTCTGATATTGTAATTTTCCGATTATCCTTCCGGTAAACCAATGTGGCCAGACTTTTCTAAAGTGGAAATATTTTCAGGTTTTCTTTTCATTACGATAACTATGGTCGATATAATACAGTACAGTACAATATAATACAGTAACTTTGAATGTCTTCCGATTTTCGCTGAGCCTGTCGATTAATTTGCGACGTATCGTTATTCAGCAGAATTTGCAGCGCTAGTTTGGAGCTACGCATACGTAATCCTAATCGTCAGACCGTGACACCGTATAGCAGCCATCTGCAACGTTCAGCTGTAGTTAGTGGTGGCGTCGGCTGTCACCTGCTGAGCGTGAGAAACGCCCTTCCTTTAGCTCTTTGTTCCCATCTCGCCAACTGAGGAGCGTGATTTTTTTCGTATGGCCGTCCGCCACAGTGGATTTTTTGTAGTTATGCGGATGCGATCCCATTCAACTCGCAAATTACCTCCCATCAGAAGGGTGTCATTGCACTCATGATGGACTCTGCCGGAGGGATACCCGAAAAATAGACATCCCCCGTCGGCATTAACGTGATTGCCACATGCCATCCTGGAAAGCCCTCTCTCCCTCGCTGTCCGATTGGAAAATCCACGCATCTCCGGACAATCCAGTGTTTCGCCTTTTGTCGCTTATGCCCTCTCAACTGCCTTTACATCCACGTCGTATGTATCCCGCTTGTCTGTACAGGGGTTTGCCGGAGGGTGTTTTTTTTGGACGCGAGCCATTCTCAAGCTTTGTTGAACAATAAAAAAAGTGTTTTATGCTCGTGTAATGTTGCAAATTTTAAATTTATGGATGCCTCATTGTGAATCTTTGGTCTCTAACCCTGCAAGGAAAGGAGTAGTATTCAAAGGCGCATGTCCTACTAGGCGTTCCATCTGGTAAGCGAACCTGTTTATGTCACTTACCCTGTTTACCCCTTTTTTCATAAGTCAACACAGATCTTGCGTATTCCCTTCGAACTCTTGACTAATTTTTTGATCGATTTATCTTCGCTGAGTCCCTAAGTCGTGATGCTTATTCTTTGTGCCACCTTGACTACGCGAAGTAATAATAATAGTTTATTGTCCCTTGACATGATCCAGAATTACATAATCACATAGCACAAATAGTTTATAGGAACTTTAGGTGACCCCCTAAGGAATTTGCCTGTTGTCGGGGGCATCTTTAACTCAAAGAAGTGATACATATAACAAAATAATCACTACAGATGTAACAGTATGAAAATTGATACAGATAATATTTCCGAGATTTCCGAAAGGAGGTTACAAGGATTTGCTTAAGTGTTTGCAGTAATTTGTTTGAAGTCAACAACCAGAGTTCAACCAGCTTAAGAAAGATTTAATATGATTTGTCGATTTTTTGGTTGTGGCAAACAGTTGACACAAACTGGAGATAAAACTGCACACAATTTATTATAAGAATTTTATTTATGAATACAAGGATTCCCAAAAGGCGATTACAACGATTTCTAGACATTTTCATATACTAAATTGTTTGAAGTACACAGCCAAAGCTTAACCTGTTTAAGAAAATATTTTACATGCTTTGTAGATTTAATTGCTTGTGGCAAAACGTCTGAAATCCATCTAAGGTTTCAGCAAGTCCTTTCAAGATGTTAAGTGCTTGTACAAAGACAACGTGGTTTCCTGCTTGTATTTCGCTCAGCCTTCAACTGTCTAGTCTTCTGCCTATTCGATATATTGCTTAAGTATTATAAATTAATAAATTAATATTTACACCTTGCGCGTTAAAATATACGAATCGACTGGTTTTCTTTCGTTGTGCCTTGCCTATCCCCCGTCGGATAGTTTTTTAAAAATCTTGTGGGAATTTTCCCCGGCATCAGAAGAGATGGAAGAAATGAGTGGTAAAATGTATTGTCCGTCGGACTTTCCGCTGTCTGTCCTATCTCATAATCTTTCTGAGGGTCCACGTATCTGCCCCATACAACGCTACGCTCCATATCAAGCTCTTCACTAGCCTCTTCTTCACATCCTCACCCAATGTCCCCGTCATCAGCTCCCTTCTAGTACTAAACGCCTCCTAAGCTAGCGCTATTCTCTTCCGTATGTCTTTGCTACTATGTCGTTATTCTTTTAGCTTACTACCTAAGTAATAAAAAAGATCTTCTCGCTCGAGTTGGTCTCCTCCAACTTTAAGGACCAGGGCTTAGTATTATAAATGAATAAACATGCATTTTCACCTCGCGCGTTTAAATAAACGAATCGACGGGTTGTCTTTCGTTGTGTCTTACTTAGCTATCTGCCGTCGTATGTTTTTTTTTTATCTTGTGGGCATTTACCCCGGCATCGGAAGAGATGGAAAAAGTGAGTGGTAAAATGTATTATCCGTCGGACTTTCCGCTGTCTTCACCTGCCCGTATCTCGCTCGCTCACTCATCGCAGAAACAGGCTTTGCCACCGCCCACCCCCCACTCAACCGGTCGCCCTTAAACTTCATCACTTTTGAGTCTGTCAATACTCGTAATTCCAAAGGAGATAAAAGGGAAAGGTCAACGGTGTTATTCCTTCCGTCCTTTCCTGGAGTGGGACGCGTAAGCGTGGAAGGGTTTTTATAGGGTCGCCGAGGGTTTTTTTTTTTCTTATTTTTGGTTGATGGAAGGGAAAGGGATTGATTAATTATTTCCGGCGGGCCCTCTTACTGTCCGTCGATCGATTCGCCTGTCCCTTTGCTATAGCCAGTGGTAATTTTCGTTACTTCATTCCCTCTCGCGGGCCGGACGGTGATTGACTCGTTCGTGCTAAGAAGTTTTGGCAGCTCCTTTTCGGTTTAATTGCGTGATTTGGTTAAGGGAGAGAAAGCTTGTGTGCTTTTGGCAAAGGAGAAATGTCTATTCGGAGAGATAGATTAGATGTAAAAAAGAGATCGAATATCGTTCGTCACTTGTCAAAACTCGTAATCTCAAGCGTCTTTTTTTCATGTCGAAATAGTTTCGATCTTACACCCGTAAGTGTTGGAGAAGAGAAAAAAAACTACCGTAACTATCGGCTAGGGAGTGGATGATGAAGTGTTTCGATAATTGCCGTTCTTAATTAAAATATTTCCGTCGCGGTCTCCATCTTCTCTCCGGGCGTCATTAAGTTTTAATCAAATTTCAATTAATTTAGAGGAAGTAGGTGTCTAATGGTTATCCGTTGGCGGGTCAGGCTAAAAGCTCCGATCCTGTATGTCACATCCAAAATGTTGAAAATTAATTAATCCTGAAATTTCAGAGACATTTTTGCGCATTTACGGAAACACTTCTATACTCTTTTTAATTCTTTGCTATATTGTAAAAATACAAAATTTCATTCAGCTGCGCCCCAACTCCGAACTCCAAAATTAGATATAAGCTCCAAACTGGTAACTCCAATGTTAAATATACCCTCTAAGCAGGTTGGCTCGCTGAATAAAAATTATGTTTTTTGCTTCATTATGGTTGCTGTTGGAAAAGTGTTTGCATCATCTCAAATTTGGCTTTCCTTCACAATCAATTTGAAGAGATTTAAATCAATAAAAAATAAATAAACAAGAAATAATCATTTAGTTGCACCCCTACTATGGTAACTCCTACGTTTGGTATGCGCTCTGAGCAGGTTGGCTCGCTAAATGAAAATGTTTTTTCCTCATTTTGGTTACGGTTGGAAAAGTGTTCATACCTATCATCTCAATTTTGGCTTTCTTTCAATATCCATCGGAAGAAATACAAAATTAAGGGGGCCCTGGGGTGAGAATGGGTGAATTATGGATAAAGAAAACTTAGTATTTGTACGAAGCAGATCAATACACCATTTTATCGTAAGTCTGGTGTACGATCCTTTTTAGGCTCGGAAATGTGAAGTCAAAGAATAGATAGCAATCCATCCTCTTCATTAGCCAAACGGGCGAATTACTGTCATTTTCAATGATAATAACGTGACATATTTCCTTCCATTGTTACATTTTCTTCTTTCCCACCCCTCACCCGGTGAAGAACCCACGTTGGGGGAGGAAGAAACGATTTTACGCTATGTTGAGAACGATTCCGTTCGTACGCGAGTTGGCGTTCTTCTTTGGACACAGTCATTATTTCAACTCTTCCGCAACAGCACCACGTAAAACTTGCCACAAAAAAGTAATGTTTACCGTATTTCAAGGTTAAATTGTAAACTTTCTGCGAGTGTTAATCGCAACCTAGACTCAGTTATACAAAATGAGCACTTGCCCGTGCTAGCCTGAAGAAGGATTAACCTGTAAAAATGCAATATCTCTGAAAGATTACTCACTTTTGATTGACTGGTTGCGTCTATATAATGGCTAATGAAAAGCTTAGCTTGTTGAAGGGGCCTGATGCTGTGGAAAATAGAAGTGAGAGTTTCACGAGGTATACCGGGGGATGAATGTGATTTTCCGCATGAAATGGGGTGAATAAGTTTCTTAGCTGCATTAATGCTCTAGGGTAACCAATGAAAGCACGCATCTAAAAAACAAATTGTCCATTCTGCTCAAGTAATCGCAATATTAATTTCATAATACACTCATCATTTAGCAGTAAAGAATTTTGCATTGCTAAAACTCGAAACGTTATTAAAAATAATAATATTTATGAATAGTATTATTTAATTGAACGTAAAAAATAATAGTTGAAGAGTTAAGCTTAATTATATTCATGGTACAGGAAACAGAAGGTCTATCTTGTCAGAAAGGAATCGGCAGGAGCCGAGGATTAGTGGAACATTGTTGGCAACCTATCTTTGAATTATATGACCTTTGATTATTCAAGTTAATAGTGAAAGTAGCATTTTATAAATGGTTAATAATAGGAGGTTTTTCTCGTAGTATTTCTTTCAGAGTCACAAATAAAAGAGAAGGAATTTCTCATTAGGTTCGATCTGCGTGGTTGCGAGCCAAGCTCTCAAAAGTTGCAATGTCGACGACTGCCGTTGCCGCTGCGCAAATATCGTCTCGCCTCTCTTGTACACGCAATTTTCTTGGCCTCTACTCCGAAATCCGGCGAGAAGGGCTTTTTTTTCCCTCGCGCGCATTCACCGCGAATGGAGCTCACTCATACTTTTTTATATTTTCCACCCGTTCCCCGTGTTGGAGGAGGCTGGCCTTCTGCTCCTCATTCTCCCAGTGACCCAAAAAATGGGTCCAATGCGGAGGGGGCATTAACGGCACCGCTGCCGCTGTAATTGGGGAGGAGTCCTCAGTCAAGAGCGGCCTTCCCCTTCTTCGTCTTCCGTCATTTCTTCCTCCAGCTCAGCCCTCCCCCTAGCTCCCTTTCCATATTGCTCTCGTGCGGAGGTTTCAACGCGACTGCCCGAGTCAAAAGTGATTCTGAATTCTTCATTTTCGTTTGAATCGTTCCAAAAATAATGGCATCACTGTTGACGTTCCTTAGCTATATGTTACAAAAAAACTAAGATTAAAAAGTACAGATTAATTTAAATCCACATTTATTTCCTGCTACAAGAGCGTACCACGCCACCATTTCTGTTAACTGACGCACTTAGACTTAAATAATGGCATTTATTAGCTTATAACTCCAAATAATATCGAAACGAGAAGCTTTTACTTGGTGGGAGAACGTCTTCTGTGAGAATTTTACTCTATCTTCAGATGGCTTGACTGCCGAAACCGGTCGTAATTTTAAAATAAATTGTGGAAGTCACAAATTTCATCCTGTTCATTAATACTCAAACTTCGTAATGTGTTGGTGCCTAATTAGTCTTAACATTCTCTACCCTGGGAGATTCGCTTCTTATCAATTACATTATGCGAAATTGGAATCTATACTAGACGGAAAAATTCTGTTTCCCCGTGTTCCACCCGTTCTCTCTCGTAATGCCTATTTATTTGAAATGTAAAATGCGTAAAACTAGTGAATATGAATTATATGGCATTTGAGTCTTTTCACGGTGAACCCGCTTCACAGCTGTTTCGCAGCAGGGTTTTCCTCGTGCATTTTGATGTATGAGTTTGGAAATTTCATTGTGAATGGCATCATCTGCATGTAAAACTGCTTGAACGAATGAATAACGGCACGGATGAGGGACTCTACTTAAAACCATGGTTCGAATGGGCGAGGTGGCTTAGTTTTTACTTCCAAATCGGAGTGTGGATTATAATCCCAGCAGTTGAGGGATTTTTTGATCCGTCACAGCCATATACGGCCACAAATTATGGCTAAAATCTGGATGAGGACGAATGATAATGATGATTCTTCAGTGAAGAAATGTGTGATGATAGTAGTCTACTTAGTCATTTTCCCCAGTCACTTCTGTGAGAAAGTTACTCTTGCGTACATGCAAACGAATAAATTTAAGCTAAGTCATCGGAAAATTAATAACGTATGATAAATAGAAGCGTTGAAAATATTCTGTAGGTGCTGTAAACTGCGATCAAATGTGAAAAAGTCGAATTATTTGATATACTGCGTGGAAATTGTGGTTAAATGGTGAAAATAGCCGCCATAACCTCCCGCGAGTTAAGGCATTGACTATGGTGAAGAGTTGCTTCTATATGGCTTGGTGGCATAAAACAATAATGATACCTTATTAATGCGCTTTTTGGTATAAAATATAAGTTAGGCTTTATTGTATCGAAATAAAAGGTAGAACAATTTTTCCGTAAACGCTTGTGGATTAAAATTTAAAAAAAATCATTAGCACTCATTTTATCACTAATAAAATATTTTTCTGTAAAAATCATTAGCCTATGTAGCATTCCTGGACAAAGTCTGTGCGACTTCTACGGGGGAAATGCTAAATAATTATTGTTGTTGAAGGTTATCTGCTGAATACGGTTGATGTAGATAGATAGGATTACCAATATTGATTTTTACAATCGCTGGCTCTCATTTCTTCGCCCAAAACAGGCTTCAAGTTCGTGCATAAAGGCATCGTCAAGTCTCTTTATTTGAACTGTGTGTCAGTGTAAACAAGAATGAGGAATATCCTTTTTTTACTACCTCGCACACCTATTTACTATGCACAAATATTTACCTCCTCAAATTCGCGAACTTCATCCGTGTCAAGCTGCGCAATGCAATTCTTCGGATGAGGATGCCCGATTACAGGAGAGTAATCGTTATTGATTGGTCAATCGATTTCGCTCAATTAATCGGTTCTGATTAATCGATTAGAAATAATCGATATTTCGATAAATCGAACGCTAAATTTATTTAAAATTGTTAAGCAACCTCTGCATATTGTTTAAGCGTATTTCCCACGTGTAATAATTACACCTTCGATTCGTTATAGCTTTCCCATAACTTCCTTAGACCATAATGTATACGCCTTCATTCATTGGTAGTTCAATCCATTTGGTAGTTCAATAAGATTGGATGACTGCAGCCCTCCACCATGCCCTATCTAATGATAGTTCCCTTACCTCCGGGTATCTCTTAACATGTACTTTCCTCTCTATTTGGTTCATGAACTTATTCCTGGGTCCTCCTCTGGGGCCTTTTCCCTCTATTTTGCCTTCCATTATGTTTCTTACAAAACTTTGAGTCTGAGGGTGTCTCCAATCCGTCTTGCTCCCCTATGGTCCTTTCCTCTTCTACTCTCCTGTACACTTCATCATTTCTTATTTTGTCCGTCCATTTTATCTTCAGCATCCTCCTCCAGCACCAGATTTTGAAGGCTTCGAGTCCTTTCTGGTCAGCTTTTCCGCCTACGCGTATACAGTTTTAATTCTGTGTAAAAAGCGAATCAAGCATACGATGATTTTCTATTTTGTTCCCACGGAAGAATACATGACTCATCTTTGTCCGTATTCCCCATTCGTTCTCGCCGCCGTGTCGTAAGGGTTGGGAAGCTGGGTCAGCGTCAGAGGAGAGACGGGGGATGAAGACTTAGAATTTGCTCCTGAGGACTTTTTTTTTACAGTTAAGTCCAAGATAGTTTTTCTAAGCTCATTTGTATCTGCGGAAAAACCGAAATTTGAAGGTGATTAAGTCCCTGACCTGGACCATTGGAAAAGCTAACTATAAAAGACTAGAAGCCTTCGAAACCTGGTGCTGGAGGAGGATGCTGAGGATAAAGCGGACGGACAAAATAAGAAATGATGAAGAGTACGGAAGAGTAGAAGAGGAACGGAGGACCATAGAGAAAAGAAGAACAAGATGGATTGGGCACATCCTGAGACACAATGGGTTTGTGAAGAACATAATTGAAGGCAAAATAGAGGGAAAAGTCCCCGGATGAAGTGCCAGGAATAAGTTCATGGACCAAATAAAGAGGAAAGTACATAGGAAGAGATACCAGGAGGTAAAGGAACTAGCAATTAAATAGGGAAGGGTGGACGGCTGCTGTCAACTAACTTTATGATTGAACAACCAATTTATGAACGTTCCTGAATATATTATATTCTTATTGTGTAGGAGAAGTAATCGGCTGGCAATCGACCGGAACTATCGTCCTGAATAATCGATTATGATGCTATTCGCAATCGTGATCGCGCATCCCTGTCTTCGGTTGAAGCGGTCTTTAGAAGCAAGTGTCGGAGGTCATCGAAGGGCTAGCTTAGACGAAACGGTTGCTGCCAGCTACTGGTTTTGATGCTATTTGGGTGGGGGTTAATCGCGTGCGTTTTCTCTCCGCAAAAGGAATCCGCGACTGACTGTGTGAATACGGGATCTTCCCCTTCCTTCCCCCCCAGTCTCTCGCCGCCTATCTCGTAACGGTCTGCTTTCCGGTTTGCGGGCGGTGGAAAAGATTCTCCCTCATCTCGCGGACTCTCTGAAGGAAGGGAATCAGGGCCGAGACACACGCTCCGTTATAATGCGTCCACTTCATGTGTCGCGCTCTGCTCCGTTGGTTTTCCGACGATTGAAAATACCACCGTCTGGTCTTCCTTGACAACCCTTTTAAAACGACTTAGGAGTAGATAAAATAACTATATTGCAAAAACGATATGGAAACTTCGCGTTTAAAAATATTCTACGTTGTAGAGGTCAACGAAAAGGTTGAATGTAATTTGATTTTTATTTGGTTATAAATATCAATGATGTGTACTCTAAGGTAGTGTTTTATATTTATATTTTGTTTTTAAATAATATCCTTGTTCAAAAGTTCACGAATATTTGTCTTTAACCATGGAGATTATTTATAAATGAATGAATTTGGTGGGCATATGTGTCGTCACATACTATTACCAAAGATTCAATAATATAAAAAATTTAAAAAACAAAAAAGAGCGAACCTGCGCTCATATTTGTAGCCAGTGAGCTATTGGGTTCGGTTCGTATTGGACTGAATAACATGAAAATACGACTTAAGACGGTTTGGTGATCGTTAGGACATAACTTAAGAATGGAACTTAATACGTGGAGTTTGACTTGAAGATGTGTCAAGTTCATCTGTGAATCTTTTAGCTTTCATATGACCACGGTAAAAATAGGCGCCCATCTTTAAATATAACGAGAAATTAGTAAATATCTTTTAGGCTCTATTTAAAACACTCCGAAAAGCTTAAGTACATGCTATCGTAATGTATTTTTGAGATGTTGCTCCTTAAAAGAGCCTAGGATGCAAGAAACGCATTCCCGACTTCGGCCTGATACCAAATACAGATCATCACCAGTAAAATCTTATTTATAGAGTCATATGGCAAAGAAAATTCCAATACTTCATATGGATATCACGGTCTGCATAAATCATTCTAAAATATTTCCAAAAACCAATTTTTGTAATGTATTTCATTCGACAATCGGAGAACATTATGAGACTATCATGATAATTGCCGAGGGATATGTCCAACCATGCAGTTCATTTTAAACAAGACTATTCCTAGGAAAGAGTAAGTGGAGCTTAGGTATAAAGGAATTAAATACCAATATTGTTGAAAATATACTAATAATGAAATAATTTCATTAAGCATGCTTAAATATGCGAGTAAAAGAGCTATAATAAATCGATTATCCCATGCGTGGCGATGTGCGCTGCGTTAACAATATTAAATCCCCGGCCAGTAACGCAACCACACATGAAATATATGCCCCTGACTGAGGATAATTTATGGTCTCGCCACTGGTAGGACGTATAGGCAGGCGAGTAATATTTGATCCCAAAATAGGCGCATTTTAAAGGAGCAAATTAGCGTCTAAAACCAGTCCACGTTTTGCTTATCATCTTTCTTCGGAACGTCACCTCCGGCCAGTTCCCACGACTACGAAAATAACGGCCGGTTCAAATCAGAGATGAGAGGATTAAATAAGGTCATAACTTGAGCTGAGGCTGCAATCCCCCATGTCTTCGAACCAAACACTCAGAAGAGTTCTCGCTTTCCGAAGCCCAATGCCGTTTTCCACGACTATGCCCAGTTTATAAATGGTTCCAAGGATTGAATCCTTCTTTTCCATAGAAAAGCTGTCATCAATACAGATATATGGGCATCAATACAGATGTACGGAAACCCCACCATAAATAACTAGAATCACGTTGAATAAAAACACTTGGTAATCTCCTCTCAGATTTATTCGTAAATCGAGTTGATAAAAACGATAATGAGTAATATTCATCAGTTACCCTTATTTGACCTCGGTTCATTGATCTTATCTGTAGTCTTTTTTGGAGTTCATCTGAAAAAATTCTCTCCAGAGCTTAGATTGCTTCAAAAACTGCCTTGGCATCAAAAGTGTCCAATAGACTGTTTCTGAAAAGACGGAAATTTCTATATTGACATGCGTCAGGAGGAACAATGTCTATTGGCAAAAAAAAACTGCCTCGACGTGGGCTCATAAGTGTTAACATCGGCGACCTGGATTGCTAAACGCCTGCCCTCTCGACATTAGCGCGGCGATTCATCACAAGCCGTCAATATTTGCGTCGCCTCGTGTCAGCCCAAGCCGACATCAAATGCCGTAACGATGAAGTGTCCACTGACCGTTAAGTACTTGCGCCGTATATCCGTTTCATACTGCTGTTCGATCGCGTGTGGACACGTAAAAGGATTTCGCCGAAAAAAAAATATCGGGAATATTCGCGACGGTTTACATTCTCTTTTTTGCTTTGTGGGTTGAATGGGATTACCCCTTTCATTCTTTCGGTTCATTGATCTCATCTGATGAATGCACGAAAAAAGTTTGAGGAGAGGATGTAAGTGAGGGTTGAAGGGGATGAAGCTCTTATGCCCGGTTTATAGTACCATCATGCGTACCAATGCAACTTATGTAAATGTATTCTCATCCTCTAGTTATCATCATATATCAGTGGGTGGAGTAAAAGTAAAGTCATCACATTCTGTCAAATATCTTGGAATTTCCTTAACTTCTGATATATCGTGGGGAACACTTATACAAAAAATTTTCGGCTCAGCATTAAAGAAACTAGGTTTTGTTAAGCGTATGATATGAAGGCCCTCAGATGAAAAAGTAAACGAGAGGTGCAACTTCGCTCTGGTTAAGCCACGCCTCCATTACGCCGCGAGCATTTGGGACCCTGATAATAAAGATTTAACCAAAAAAATTAATAAAATACAAAGGAAAGCTGCGCGTTTTGTTAAAAATTGCTACGAGCAAACGTATAGTGTTTCACAACTTTCAGAGGGATTAAAGAGGGAGCCCATAGAGACTCGGAGGCTACACTTGCTTAGCTTAGCTTGCTTGAACTGAATGTTGCTGAATGTTTTCCAGAGCGGCTCAGAGAATATTATCATGTAGCCTCACTACATCTATAGGCCTGAAAGAAGTGGTAAAATAAAAAAGATACATACGTACAAGAAGTTGTTGTAAGACGTGAATTTTTTCTAGGATGTTAACTGATTTACGGACATTTATATTACGTTGCTCTTCATTCATCTGCGATGCAGTTCTGGACATTCAGGTCGTTCAATGTAGATTGCTGACAGAGTTCAAACGTTCAACGCTGAGACTTGAAAAAGAAAGAAAATGTCCTTGTAGATAAGTCCTTTGACATTACCCTCGCTGAATAGGGAATTTCATGCATTTTTAAATACTGTCAAGCTCACACCCACAAGCACAAAGGATTCGCATCGTTAAAGAACTCGCGTGAGCCTTAAAAATTTCCTGAATGTGTGTATTTTTTTGAAGAAAATTTGCTGATTTTCTGTATCTTAATTCCCGAGATAATGAACAAAATTTAGATCAGACTCATTTGTGTGGATTTTACTCGTAATATCTACAGGTTTCAAAAGATATTTGGAATTAAATCTTGCGATTTTAACAGGTTTTACCTTATCCCTTTACCCTGTATGTAATAAAACTTTTTTTCACACGCTCTATCTTTAGCGCTTTGTGCCATGTGCGACAAAGAGATGAGTAACGCCCTCATTAAAGACGGCGAAACCACTCCCAGAATGCACGCGGATATGGACCACATGGGACCAACTGCTCGAATTCAGTTCGGCGCGTTTGATGATCCGATCTAAATAAACGCCAACGCGGATTTATTCCGAAAGCGGGCACCACTACGACGCTGGACTCGGCATAATTAAAGTGGGGATTCGGGGAGCGGAATTAGAATTAAAAGAACGTGGAAAAAAATTGGTGGAGAACTTGGACGCAGGAGAGCGACAAAGCCGTAAAAAGTGATCAAAGTCTGCAACAAATAGAACGGGCCGCCACCGACCCACGCAATCCTCTTCCCCGCCCCCGTACTAGGTCCTATTGATTTTATCGCCGATATATACCGACTCCTATTGCGTTCGATTCTTTTGCATGTCTCCGTTCCGGAGGGGAGGGGGGTGGGAGGTACCTTTGTGACGTCGGTAGATGTGGCTTAGTAGTTGAGGCCGAGCCGTATCAATGGGATGGGAGAAGGGTAAAAGATAGGGCCGAATGAAAAAAATAAAACTTTATAGTAGGAGGACACTATAATAAAAAAAGGGAAAGAACTTTGTCCGTCCGCCATGCATCAGCGGCGGGAGCGAGTTGTACGGCCGGCGCCTGTGTTCGTGGGCGTTTCATTGCCCGGGCTACGTGGGAACCAAACGCCCATCCCCCTACCCACCCGCCCGCGCCGACTGTTTCGTTTTTGTCCCGCGCGCGTGTTTTATTGGTTCAGTTCATTGCGCTTCTTCTCACGCGGTCGTTTATTCGCGTCGCTGGGAGAGGGAAGGGGTGTAGTGGGAGAGGAGGGTTGAGAGGGCGCAGGAGAGGAAACGTTAAGCCACCAGAGACGACTCATATTTGTGTTCGCGACCGTGTTGAATTCAACCCGGCAGCCAGACGGCACTCCACGGATCAGCCTCCCCTAGCGGCGGGGCGGGAAAGCAAGCGTCCACCGTTTCTTTGTGCCGCGCATAATTTGACTCCCGCTGTTATGTACGACTGTTCCCTGCAATGAATCGGTAATCGAGGGATGTCACCATCCTGACGGAAAACCCTTCTCCCACTGGGGATGTGCGATGTTAGAAGTTTTCAATATCGATGGAAGTTTTGCATCGATAAATGCTCAATGTATCGGATTAATGATCAGTTGCAGGAACGATACATATGCATTCTATAAAGTTATGGGACTCGTAAGCCATGGCAACCATTCAATAAGTGTTTCAGAAACATTTGATAAATTTATTGGTTTCATAACTTATGGCATGGAGTTAAGTGTTTCATAAGAAGTCAAGATGGCGGATGCGCAATTAACCGCTTGGAGATATAAGTACCAGGTAAAAGAGCCGTTTTGAGACAAATAACCAGTTAATTTGCTCTTACTGACTAATAATTATGTGCATTAGCAATTTTTCATAGGTTAAACTTTCATAAATTTTATCCGGCGATGGAAGATTAGATCGAATATTCCAGGCTATTAACAATTGGTAAATAAGTTATGTAACTATTAGATGTGTTCCTGCAACCCGAATATTTTTATGGCATCTATAACTTTATGGATCTCATAATTATTGATTCCATGACTAAATGTTCTTGCAACCGGCCATAAATCGCGTTACATGGCATGCCGTATTGTATCGCATTGCGGGGCGCATCGTATTATATCTGATAATTTATTCATGAACTCCATAAGCAGTTCCTCGGTTCAGGGATTCAAATCGTTGGCTTGTAACAAACAATTCACCACCTCTTACACGCATGGACTTGTTTTAAGAAATCGATAAAAACTGGGATATTGAAGATCTCTCGCTGGTAAGGCTTGAACTTTCGACCTCTGAGGTAGCTGTTGTGGACTTGTAACATGCCGGTACAGTGTCCGATCTCTCTTCCTGCTGGATTCAGTATTCATCAAGTTATCGCATTAAATCAAACGACAAGGCATATCGAATCGGTATGCCATACTGTATAACCTAGCATCGCATGAATCGCATTACATCTTGTTTAGCCGTAATTTCGGATGAAAAAGTAAAAGACAGGTGCTTCTTCGCTGTGGTTAGGTCACACCTCGAATGCGCCGCGAGCATTTGGGACCGTAGACAGAAAGGTTTAAATTTAATAAATCTCGGTTCAACTCTGTGGAGTTCCGTGTTAATAAAATGATCCTTGAAATGTCCAGTGGAGTGTAAAAGTTATTTTTACTAATTAGATAGTTATAATAAAAAAATAAATTAAGCACAAAGGAAAGATACTCGCTTCATTAAATACTGCTACGAGCGAACATACAGTGTTCCTTAGCCTTTAGAAGGATTAGCTCTGGAGCCGCCAAAGACTCTGATGCCATAGGCTTTAGTCTTCTTGAGAAATCCAGAACTTGTGTTTCAGAGCGATACAGAGATTATTATCACGACGCCTCACTACATCTCTAGGTCCTTCTTCTTCTTCTTCGGTTATCAACCTATGGGTTGGTTGGCAATAGCACGCCATTCCGCTCTTTGCTCAGCTTTCCTCTTCATTTCACCATATGAGACGCATCCAGAGTCAATGATGATCTGCTTCATATAACTTAATCTTGGACGTCCTCTACGATTTGTCCCCTCAATAAAACCTTCAGCTATTAATTTTATAAAATCATTGCATCGTAGAATGTGACCTATTAGTGTAAGTCTCCTTGTCTGTATCTGTCTCCAGAGACTTCTGTTTTCTTGTACTCTTCGTACTCGGCAGGTCCTAGAGAAGTGATAAAATGAAAGAGATACATTGCCGAACAGATAGGTACTAAAATTCGTCCTTTCCACACGCAATAAGTGACTATAATAAAAATTAAACCTCCGCTCGAAACTCTCCCTCTATACACGTCACCATTACACCTCCAAAAATCTTATCCTTTACAACTTTACACGGCTGGAGTTCTATCACTCCCAGCCTCACGCCCATGCGGCGGCTCGTAGGATAGTACGTAAATGTAAATGAATTTACATCTCGTAGCCCGAGCGAGTTCTCCGATACATCGGATATCGCAGTACATGAATCGATGTATTTTGCACAGGCCTACTTTCCACCTCATTCAAACGCTCTCCCACTAATGCATGCCACATCTCCCTTTCGCCCCTTTTTTTGCATCTTCCGCCTATGCTCCCCGTTAACCTCCACCCCTCCCCCACTCCACCCCCTTGCACTCACCGATGAATTTTTTGCCGCTCAACGGAAACCCACCACACCGCGCACCGGTGGTGTCGTCACTTCCGTATTCCACCCTTCCCCTCGTCGAGAAACCCTTCTTATCCCACCCGCCCCCTCCGATGCTACGGCCATCGATCACACACGATTGCATTGGCAGTTTCCTCTCACAGCGCGGTATCGCGGAAGGGGATGAGCAGAAAAAAATCCTGCGGGGTAATGTATCGAATGTGAACGACGCGTCATCTATGTATATTATGAAAGAGAAAAACATGAATGTCCTGCTTTGAAATGGGAGTAGTTAACATGAAAGTAATAGGTTCGTGAATGTGAAACTTTTATGGTTTTTTTTTCAATATAATCTTGCATGTTAGATATCCATTTTTGTGGCAAGATTTTATTACCGTAGACACATAAAGGACTCTTTATAACGATAAATTGGTCAAATTTTACTATTTAACTAAGCTAAGAGAATATATCATATACTCTTCGTCCGTTTATTGTCCTCCGTTTTTTCAACTTAACAATTTTTTTTAAACATCCTCATGTTAGGTAGTAAGGGAAGAAATCCGCATATGCTGCATTCAATTTCGTTATTCTCATAAAAAGGAAGAGAATGCATAGTACTTGGTATAGTTATATTTTGTTTCCTCCGTTTTGTTTTGTGGAACGATCATTTTTCCGAATAAAAGTAGAGTATTCCAATCTGTTTTCTTTCTCCTTCCGTAATTCTTACCTTTTTGTGTGCAGTGCATTCCAGTAAGCTGATTCATATCCCGTCCCCATTTCGATCCCTGTATGTCCTCCCGATGAACTTCATGTGCAAGATGTAATTCAAGTTAGAAATAATTTTGTTTAATTATCATAGGAAAGGGAACTAAAGGAGAATAATATCCATTTTACGAATGTGTGGCACGTCCTAACATGAAATGCGTATGTGCGAGAGAGAGATATTATTTCACATTCGTTTAGGTTACATCTCTAGTACGTCACGAGTATTTGGGACGTGGGAATTCAAATATTTAATTCACGAAATAAGTTACGAGGAAAAGCCACGCTCTTCATTTAAATTGCTTTCATGGAACAGAGACTGTGTGGAAAGACTAGGTTCGGAACCTCTAGACACTTGAATGTTGTATGAGGCTATTATTTTAACTCCGCATCGCGTATCTGGACATGACAGAGCCTACAAAATGAAGGAGAGACGGGCTGTCGGGCAACTTTTCCGCCTCTCGTCAAGTGCTATTGCTTTCTGCGAAGAATATTTCAGCACGACGGCGCGAAATACACCGTGCCACTCTCTCGGGAATTTTTTTTTAGCCAGAAAAATACAAGTTTTGAGCCGAAAAGAGTTTACGCATTCCGAAAATTGGTCGCCTTAGAGGATTCCTTTAACGTTTCGAAATTATAGTATTTGTAAGTGCGAGCTTGACGATATTTAAAAATGCTCGTGGCCATTTATCCGGTGCGGGTAATGTCGAAGGAAGTTAAGAAATTTTCTCCACCCGTTCCAAAGCCGGTGTTGAAATCGTTTGAACGCAGCGTTCGGTGAGCTTTTGGGAACGGCCAAAGGGGTCGAGAGCTGCATCCTAAATGCATGAGTGGCTCCGTAATGCGAATATTCGTTCTTTTTTCCGAACGGCTGACCCGGAGGGGCTTTGTTCGGATTTTGTCCGAGGCAGTTAGCCACACACGGCCCCGGTTGAAGCATTTGGAGGAAATAAACCCTCTTAATATCTCCTCCCGGCGGTGCATTATGGCGACGCGAATGCAGGGAAACGGTGATGCTCACAGCGTGTCTGGAAAATGTAAAATTGTGCATCAATATCTATTTTTTATGATGGTGCTATATTCCTCGTTAGCTTTTTCTCGTTATTCTATGCATATTGTTATAATAGTTTGATGAATGTGTGGCATAAGCACATATCGAACGGCGTATTAGTTCTTACTAACTTGAACGATTCTAAGGTGGCTGTGTTTAGCTGTTTTTGTTTATGTATAGATTTTCGTGGATATTTGCATTTTGCATTTTGATATATTAGTGGATATGTATTCTTATTAGCAATATGCGTAGATAAAATTGAAAAAAAATGTATGTCACCGATTTGGTTTTTTAGCAATTTAATGGTTTATATTACGTAGCCTTATGGCACATGACATATTTTGGAATAGTTCGATGCCTTGAGTACAGATTTTCTCCTAAACTAAATACACTTTTAATTTTAATGTGAAGGTTACAATCAACTATCAAGGTCTCATGCAGAATAAAAATCACTTTTTTATATATGGTTTTCGTTTGATTTTTAAGTTTCCCGCCCTAAACCCTAGTTATGTCAATGCTTCAACTGAGACAAAAGTTTTAAAAGATAATTCTTGCATCGTTTATATTGCGACAATTATATAGTTGTGTGGTTGTTTCCATCGTATAAACTGATGTAATGAAGTAAAGTGTGGCCCAAGAATTTGTATTTAATTATTTGAAAAGTTATTAAAATATTCTATATAATTATTCGATGACATGTATTAAAATTTTCTCATAAACGAGGAAAACATACGGCCAGTACTATTTTTATGCTTCCTAATATATATCAAGGCATCATGCGGAATAAAAAACACGTGTTTACTTATAATTTTTGCTTCAATGTCGAATATCGCTCTATAAATCCTCGTCATAGCAATGCCTTACTTACGGCAAAATTTTTAAAATAAAATTTTTTTATTATTTATTTCACCACTAGTATGGTTCTTCCCAACGTATAAGTAGGCGTTCTTAAGGGAAGTGTGGTCCAAGAACTTTTTCAATTTAATGGAAATTTTAATCAAATGAGTTATTAATAACTCACAATTAGCGCTTCAGGCACCTTAAGCGCAAGGTCGTTCGATATCGATTGTATTCTTCCTTCGATATAGGTCTTCGTAACCATTTCCACCCCACGTCGGCCATTAATGTGCTATATGAGCATTTACTGCCGTAGCACCCCCATGAAAATCTACGAGTATGCGGCACAAGTTGTCATTTCGAATACAAATGCACTGCCAAATCAACAAAAGCATCGAACAACCTATACTATGCTTGTGGAGAATACAGAAAAATAAGCACATTAATGGCGGATTTATATACGTTGCGAAGACCTATATTGAAGAAAGAACACTATCGATATCGAACGACATTGCTCGAGACGTTGGTAAGAAGATAACTGATGTCGTTATATTTTTTATCGAATTCAGCGTCGCATTGTGAGACTGAATGAGTAACTTAAAAATACTCGGTACTTAAAATAAAAAGTTTGCCGGCGGACTAACGTTTTGCCCAGCAGTTGATTTTGAACGAAAATCACCCGCTCCAAGGTACACCAGTGAGCGAAATTCTCAGTGAAGAAGATCAATCCCATGGAAAATGATGTACATTTTAGCGATTGAAGTTGCTAGTTAAATTAAAGAAAATTAGCAATTTTCTACTATATATACCTATATGAAACCGGTTTCGATGTACTGTAATGTACTTTACAACGATGTTTCGAAACCAGTCGTACCGATGTACCTGATGATGATGCAGTACATCGAAACCGGTCGCATTAAGGTTTGTATTGTGGAAAATTGCCAATTTTCTTTAATTTAATAACGATTTTCTACCAGATCACGCCTGAAACGACTCTTTTTATTTGAAATTGATAGTGTTTTTTTAAGGTGTATTTCTTGCAGTAGACTAATCAGCTCTTAGTAAAACTTGGGGTCACGCATTTGTAAGACATCGAATTCCGAGTCATTTGGCTGAAATCTTTGGGTGGTTGAGCGATTGAAATTGTGGTTAGTACATGGTTTTTTTTCCCTTCGCCCCATGGTTGCCCACCAGACACCTGGAGAGGGTTGGGCTCAGGTGACACAGCTGCGGCTTTACATCACATGGAATTCACGCTTTTCGGTGGAGCTGTGGAAACTAGTTTCATACTGGGCACCGCCTGCGGTTTTCCAATAGGATCTTGGACATATTGTTCTAACGATTACAATATGTCGCCACCTTTATTCCACGTATTAGAATGTGAAGACAGACTAAATGGACTTAAATTAACTCAAAAGAAGGACGGACTTGGGCTCTAGACGCTTGGGAAGTTTAATTATTGCCGCTAATCGTTTCTTTCCTTAAAAATAAATTTGCTCAAGGTTTACTTGTGGTATTGCGATATGTTATAGTTCAAATCAGAAACCTTTATGGACTACAGATTAAAATTGCACTTTGCCCAAGATCGATGCTGCAGTACCATGTGGTGACGATCATGCGTAAATACCTGACGATTCTTGCATCTAAAACCCTGTGGTGTATAATTTTATCTGAAAACTTATTCAATCCTTGGTTTATAATAGTTTCTATTGATAAATATAATATTTTTTCTTTCACTTACCATTCGCTGTCGCTCATTATAATTTCACTGTTTTTTTTCGTACGAGCATAATGCCGGACTTGTATGACGCGACCCAGTATTTGAAAGCTTTAACCGTCTCTTTCGAAGTCTTCTCGAGATGAAAGGCTCAGTCGTGTAACTGAGCCTCTTTTGTCCTCTGTTGCTCTATTGATAAAGCTATTAAAGATTTAAGTACAAGGGATCCGTGTAGAGAAACTCGGATGTAATTGCGTGTCCATCATTATTTACTGTTATTATGAAATGAACTCACATCTCCCTTCCCTAGTGTGGGTCTCCGCATGCAATCGCTTCTCAGTAATGAAATCGTCTCGTTCGGCTTGTTATTTTGACGTAATTACGTGATCAGATTAATGGATACATTCAAGATAAACTCTCCGAGATACTCAAGATAAATTATTGCTTAAACTATTTTTTAAGCAGCTTTTGATATCTTTCAAGCCGCTTTTTATTCCAATACCTTTGCGGATTTGAATTTTTCGCCGGAAACGTAAACATTTGTTCTTTTTACGTAATTGTATCTATATTGCGGACTTTGAATGTTATGTTTGATGATAGTGATATGGCGGAAAATTAAATGAGTCATTAAAATTAAATGAGCATTTTCGGAATCGTAATTTTATTGGAGCTGTGGCTTCTCATTGGCAATATGGTATTAAGTTTTCCCATTGAAGCAAACTGCGCTATGTATTGCGAGCGGCGAGCATTTTTTCTCGGAGACGTCCTTCCAGGGCTTCTGAGGTAATAGCAGACATGCTCGCGGCGCCCACAAAGAACACCGCAATGTCTGTTTCTGAGCGTAGAAACTTCTAATTAAATTTCTGTGTTGGAAACTAAACTCTTCCCACAACTGTGCGCGGAAGAAAAAAGGGGCGATTGCATTTTCCCCCCATTAAAAAGTATGCCTTAGGGGGTCAGAATAGCCTCCGAGAATAGAAAAACCTATCTGCTGTTCTCATTTATACGTATTGTGAAGAAATATTTTCAACTCCTCGAGTCACTCAAAATAACGCAAAAAATCGGGATTCTTAAAAATAGTTAGCTGAATTAACGTGTGACAATTTATATGCCCATAATCGGATTTCTTTGGCTTGATATTTGCATGAAATTTACCTAAATTTTGATAAAACATGTTTTTGGATTTAATATTAGAATTCTTATGAACGTAGTTGAACTGCAGAATAATTCAGCCACGGGTTTATCCGACGAATGAATTTGGATAATGCTGATACTTAGTCCTCAAATCCATTCCGTGCTTGAATCTGATTACCATTTGCTGCGGTGGTTTAATTAATCCCTTTGTGAATATTAGGTCCTCTTCTTGCTTGAAAGTAATGACCCTTAACTATGGAGCCACAAAACTCCTGGGTAATCACGTAATACTGCAGAACATTCTAGCATTTTATAACTACCTTTTTCGGATTTTTTTCTCCGTCTGTGTATCTCTATTGACAAATGGAAAATGTTATGGTCACATTAGTCATGAAACAGATTCCAGTCCATTTCTAGTTTAGACTATCGTATCTGAAGTTATAGTTGTCGGCCATTTTACGGCTAAATAACCGTTCGTTGTCTATTGTATTCAGGGCTGTCCCTAGGGCTTGCGGGGCCCCGAGTAACTCAAGTGGGGTCCTGGGCCGCTATGCCTTATGCCTGGGCCGCTTGCCCAGGCAACTATGATTTGTTCGGTCCTCTGCAACTGTGGTTTACTGGCGCTAAAAATAAAGTTTGACGAGCCCTTAGTTATTAAACTGAAACGTTGAATCATTTATAATTATGGTAAATTTATTCCTTAATTTCATATGTACCTACATACTTAATAAAAAGTAATACATTTTATATTCCAATAAATAGATTACCTGTCCTAAAGAGCGCTCAAATGTTCGTATTTAGATACAAAAGGCGACAAATATGGTACACAGTGATTAATATTAGATTTGGCAATGTGACGGTCACACCAGATTTTCGTCGTTATATTTTTCCATCTTGTGATTACCGAGCTCCTCCAAAATGCGGGGCCCTGGGCAGTTGCCCCGCTTGCCTGGCTCATAGGGCGGCACTGATTAAATCCAGCGTAATTATATTTCAGCTATAAACCTAATCGTTTATACATCTTATATATGTGGTCATGGATTACCATTTGATAATATGCTCAGTATTAAATTTGTAAAGGCGTAACAAAGTTGTGTTGGGGTGGTCGTTATCCGTGGCCAGACTTGTACGCTTTGCTTTCATCGCCCCAGTTTGAAAGAATGTTTTCTAGGTAACTTACAGTCAATTTCAAAATAATCGCTGCTGGCCGTTTTGAAATAAAGAAATTATATTGAGACGTATAGATTTCCTATCATGTTATTGCCCATTCAGGTCAGCCACTGTCAATGTCTGCAAAATGTTGACTGGGTTAGTTGGCTGTCGTTGCGAGCTATATTTTCCGTTAGTTGCAAAGGTGTAAGCTTTACTATTGATGACAATCCATCTTTGAAGAATATATCACGAAGTTAAATAATTGACATTGAAATTCAAGTGTCGAAACCATTTGTCAAGGCGTCCTCTTCCTCGATGAATTTCCCAGAGACAATATCTTTATGGATGTTTGGTAGGTTGATTCAAAAATTATAAGTTAGATCTCTTTAATTATTCATCGCCAATTTTATTCATATTCATGACTTAAACGTTTGTATATAAATGTGAGGCTAATTTTAATGTAAACAATCACGTGCCGTAAATCTTTCAGAGTTCAAACAATTAGGTTGCGTTTCTTACGTTTCTAAGGAATGTCATTTTCAGCATTTTTGTGTCTTTTGTGGAATTTTAATTTGTTTCCTCAATCAGACCTTTTTTTAGATATTTGGTGCCATTTAATCGAGGACTTATACCTTTTCCCGAAGGTTTTCAGTTCCACTTGTGGTGGGTGTCATAGGTAAATAGAGGTTGGACAATGTTTTTTGAATCAACCTATCGAACATGCATTGTCAAACCGGCCCTCGGTGACGTATTGTAATTAAATCTGTGGTCGAACTCTTTGAGTAAAAAAGCACCTACTCATCATCCACCAATATTTCATTTCGATCCGAGAATACACTATCGATTATTGTATCGCTTGCCTCCGTTTGTTTTTGCTTGTGTTTTTTGTATTCTATAGTCTCCAGTCTCATGTCCAATGCGCTTTGTTCCTCCTCGCAACGCGCTTCCGTTTTTTTTGTTGCGTCTTTCAAGTTGTAGAAAGGAGTGCACATGATGTAATTGCGAACTGTATTCAGTCTAACGCGAAATCCGACTTTTTTCACAAAATTCCGATTTGTCTAAGTCATTTGGTGCATTAAACCTGCGAGGGAAAAACCACCGCTTCTCACCATTTGTCCCGGATGAAGTTTCCTTTCCTGGGTGAACAATATGCGACCGTAATTGGTCTTTGGCCAACATCTTCCCGAGTCCCGCGGCTACGAAATGAGAACAGTTTTGCAGCGGCGTCGGTTGTCGCGCGGTGGAACGAAACCGCCCGTTCTACCCTCGCCATAGCCGCCCGCAATGATGTATGCCCGTTGACCTTCGTTCGGCAAATCTCGATCCTTTTCCTCGATCGACCGCCATTTGTCATTTCGCGCAACTTGGACCGCGCTGGTTTCTTGGCGAGTGTCTGGGAAACTTGTGGAAGTTTCGCGAATTCCTTGTTTTCGTAGTAGTTTATAAGTTCCGAGAATGAGAGAATACAAGAAGTTATCCAAATCATATGTATTCAAAAATACTCATTAGTGCTTGGAGCAATTTTTGTCTATGTGCAGATTTGCGTGAAAGTACCTTCATGTTCTAATTAGTGATGTCTGTAGGTAAACGAGAAGAAGTATCACCATACTGATTTAGTTTTTTGACGAGTCAATACTATTTTAACACGTAGCCTTGTGATGCATGAGGTATTTTTTTGCAATTATTCGATTATTTAAGCTCATATTTTCACCTAACTGCACATAAATAATGATAATGCTGAATTTCGCTAATGCCTAGGACGCCATCCGACGTTCAAAGCCGGCTCATCTCTTCTGTCATAGTGATTTTAAACTCCCTGCAGTTGTGATCTCTGGCCGAGCGGCGAAGAATTGCTACTAATATAAATAAGCAGGATTTTTCCGACAAACAAGACCATATTCCATGTCTTATAAAGTGGAAATGTGAGGAGAACGGTGGTTAGTTTATGAAGTCATCCATGTGGATTCGTGGCGGCTTCTCTATGGGTCGTTACAAGCGTAATCTCTTTGCGGAGGACTGCCCTAATAATGATTTACAACGGGGTCTTCTTACGCTCGCCGGATGACTTTTTCTAGCGTTAGGGAGGTAGCTTAATAAAATGCGGCAGAATTTTTCCTGCGCATTAAATCGTATTCATGTCTGAATGGGGTCTTCGTGTGAGGCAAAGGAGGTTACGCTTTGCATAAGTCCACGATGATGTGTTAAAGCTCCCATGAACTCCCAAACCATATCCTTTGCATTCTGAAATGCCTTTATAATATTTAAATATAACCACAGTCGTGCTCTCGCCGGATGAGCCGTGCAGTATTGTGGGGTATCGCTAAAAATATAAATAAGAGGCATTATTTCCGACAAATGGAAGCGTATTCTATGACGGCAGTTGCAGTCTATCTCCCCCCAAGCTCAGCATCAGTCACGCGTACTTCGGGAGGTTTGAGGGAGATTTTTCGGCATTACTCATGCAGTGTTGTGCATCGGGCGTTGTAACACCCGCGGCCGAACGAATCCGAATCCAAGCGTGAAGGAGCGAGTGACTGGCAATGCGTCGAATGCTTGAACAGGTTTGTGTTTGAAACCAGTGGAAGGAGATGAGACGACACACTGCCGCCCTTTCCCGATGCGTATTTTTCGAGTCCGATTGGACTCCGGTCGTATGCTCGCCGACTGCGCAACCGATGTTAAATTCACGAGCGGTTACGCCCTCTTCGCTCCGTGACATATTATTTTCTCCCGCGGACGCGGTTCTCTTCCCTATGGAATCTCTAAAAGGTAATGTCCGAATGACAGCCCTTGAAAATGATGTTTGCCATGGAAGTCGTTACCTGGGGAGAATCCTGTGAATGTCGTGCAATTGAGGAAACTTGCTCGGGAAGTATTTTATTTAAATTGAATACGAAGGCCGTAAAATTTGTGCTCTTGAATCATGATAGCATTTTGAATACTGTTATGACATTCCTTTTTCTCTATACGCCGGAAATCTTCAGCAAACTTCGTTCTAAAACTCACATTCGTTACCTGTGAATCGTTTCTCTTTCTCATTTAGATCTGATTCTGTTCTCATTTAGATCGCATTTTAAGCTTGGTTTTCGCATTGGGGATTTTTGAGTTCAAATTGTTATTTTTTAACGACCAATTGTGTTAGTCACAATTGTTAAACAATATATTTGTTTACGTTTTTACGTGATATTTTTCTGGTTTCCTTCTTTAATGGGATGATGGAGTGACTAAGTTCAGCATTTAAGACCCCCAGTCAATCCTGTGAGTTTGGCCGCCGCATCTGTCGCCATAGTCAGAAAAAATGCAATTTATACGGAAATGTAGGATTCGGGTGGTTTTGACATCTTCTCTGGGAACCTATCGGTCATCATGTGGAGTGTGTAATGGTGGTGAAATAGAATTAACAATATCATCGGGGAATGATGGTGTATGTTTGTATATTTTGAAGTCCAAATGAACTCGGTGCGCGAGAAACTTAAAAAAGCTTACTCCTTCGCTACTCTTCCTCTTAAAATCAAGCTATCTTCACGAATGCTCCTCGAGCTTTGACGTCCCAACATGAAACAGTCAGGCATACGCGGTCAGTCTAAAATTGGTTCCACAAAAGCACCGCGACAGAATTCTGACATGAGGATCCGCGTTGACCAACGTTTCCATGGATCTGAAAACTGCGTTGCGTTCTAAGGGCAGTGTCCGCCAGTCGCAGACCCTGTTTTCGTTCTCGCGGTGACTCCAAATAAAAACAGAAGACGACGGCGATCCACGCTCTGAGATTTCAGAACGGGATGAGAAGGTGACTCACGGGGAGTAACTTTAGTGCAGCCGACGGAAAAAGTAAAAAGAATAGTTGCCTGCCTAGTTGTTCTTGTTCCTGTTGCATACGCGGTCAGTTGCAGCTGAAAATCGGAGCGCTCAAGGTGGTTGGAGTGCTAATCGTGATTATTTTTATGCACATAAAATAGCTTTTCAGGTAAAGCGAAACTCTAGGACCAAATTTCATTTAAGTGCATTTATCTATACAGTAGAAATAACCATGCGTAGAGTGATATAAATCATGCCGAATAAATCAATACAACCATAAACTAATTATTAGGTACTTACACAATATTCAGTATGCGTCCAGCAATCACAACATTTTTCACCTATTTTTACCGGAAAAACTGCTGCTTTTTCAATTCCTTTTCAATTCATATTCAACGCCAATGTGGTAAACATTACCAATCAAGTTCCATTTTTATACGGCTGAACCTCTATTTTGGTGAGAAACAAGATGGCAAGGCGTCAATACTTGATCTTAGCGTCGCATTAAATGGGTTAAGTCAGTTCTAGGTTTATACGAATATATTTTTAGTGCCCGTAATGGTGGTGAAGTAGAACTAACAATATCATCGGGAAATTTGCAACTCATGTGTGTAACACAAACCAGACAGTGTGTTAAAACTTTGTGTGGAATTTTACTAAGTCTTGCTGTAGCTTTGTGTGGGGCAGATTGACAGAAAATTCTTGGTGAGATTTCTCATATTTTCATATTTTTTTTTTATTTATTTATCCTGGGTTAGATGGGACAGAACCGTCCCCTCTTCCCCCAACCCAGTTTACATACACAGACACCCATGTCCTAGGCATATTCTACCCAGGCGGGACTCGAACCCGCGACCCTCGAGTTAGCAGGCGAGGACTTTACCCCGCCGCCACCGGGGCCGACTTTTATTAGATGGATTTTATTAGATTAGATGGAGGCAAGGCAGGTGGTTGAAGCAGGTAGCGAACGGTGGGATTCGATGAGACTAGAATAGAGGGGAGGATGGTGGCTAAGCGAGAAAGGGAATATGGAAGGGAAGAAAGAAAGATATTAGGTTTTATAGATGAGATGAAGACGAGTAGAACGTGCTTTGAGATGAAGAAGGAAATATTACGGTAGATAGAGACTTATATATGCAAAAAATCTTGAGGATTTTTCTCACTTCCGTCTAAATCTGCCTTAAACGTTGGATTACACTAATAATTAATAAAAAGTCTTCTTTTAAACTTGTTGAAGTTCTTCAGAGTTAATTTGCCCACCATCATGTCAACAGTTCAAGAGTTAATATTATCACTTGCATATTGATTCGCACATATCCTCGTCCCCCCGGAACACCTTACTCTGCGAAAATGTTTGGAGTTCTTTCACCAGAGCCGAGAATTTTTGGAGAGGAAGGAAAACAGTCACCATTTCAAAATCGCCCTCCAAAGATGCATTCGCCCTTTTCATTCGGGCGTCGCTTGTACCAACAATCGCCAACCCACGTCGATGGACATGCAAATAGATTCCGCGAGTATTAACTCGAGATTGCAGTCACGTCTCGCCGTCGCATGTCTGCGGATTCACGTTTCTGATCTGTTGTCCTGGGATGTCAAATGTCATCTAAGAGCTCGGCTTCGACGACTCCGATGCCATTTAGAGATCTGCGCATCCGGAATAACTTCGCAGTCGAGCGGACGTGCAATCGCCGAGTACGATATGGATCCGAAGTCTCCTCTCCCCAGGGTACCTACCTCCTCTCGATCCTATCCCTAGTATAGTCGGGATACCTCGGTTTTCGCGTGACTTGGGTCTCATTCGTTTTTTATTCTTCTGCCTGTCTCTATCTCTGTCTCTGCAGGACTCTTGTCTCGCTTCTGACATGACGCACGACTGTAATTTTTTTCGTGGAGGTTTTGGAGGGATGGCTTGGTTTGTTCATCTCCAAGGTTCCGCACACTGATATGTGTGGAATTTGCATTTTTCTTGGCGAACTTCCCATGGTTTATAAGTGGTAGTAAGTTGGCCAAAAAAATGAGCCTAAAAGAAGCAGTAACGTGTTTTTAAACATCAACTGAGGAATCGTGGTAAAAATGAAATTTCGTATGCTAAAAACGTTTATTTCATTCATTTAAACCTATAAACCATTCAAGACGTGTAATATTTGTATACATTTTCCTTGTAGAACATTTATTGGAATTATTCCGCGATTCAATGTCGTGTGCAGCCTCTTCTTTATGAATTAACGTATGTTAAAGTTGCCTTGAGGCGGATACCTGCTGGTAGGTTGAAACGAAAGCAACAGATAGCTTGTAGCGTGTGGCTTCCAACCTAGTCTCTCCTTCAGCTGTAATGGCCAGTGACTTCCAACTTAGTCTCTCCATCAGCTGGATGACGCTTTTTGTTAGTTCTGTGGAGCTCAAAAAAATGTATTTAAATGTATAGTTTCGCCCTAATTTTGAATTCCGCACCGAATACTGTCGTTATAACATTTTTAAATAAAGAAATATTTTAAAATATATCTCTTGAACCATTTTCATTACTACCTTTATGGTGAGTTTCACGCACAAACAGATGCACCTCAGTGAAATTTAGTCCTAGAACTTTTTCTAACTTCTTAAAGGTTGGAGAGTAGGGCAAAGTTCTTTTTGGGCAGTAGCCAGTTAGGGTTCCGAAATGGAGGGGTCAACTCGAGATGCAATAGCGGTGATGAGAGCACTTATAAAAAGTAACATAGAGTGTATACAGAATGTTTTTTATGCATTGTGGATTTCGAAAAGGCGTTTCATAGAGTGATTTGGAAAAACAATTTCAGATGCTCGGTGAAATGGAAATAGATTGGCCAAACAGGAGACTCCCAAAGAAGAATCCCAAACTTATACCTGGCCCAAACGGTGCCGGTGAGAATGGGTGACGGGGAATCAGGGTGGGCAGCCATAGGTCGCCGGGTAAAGAAACGGTGCGTGTTGTCATCTTTGCTTTTTAAAATCTATGCTGAGAAAATGGTAAAAGGCATGGGAAGAACTAGATAGGAGAATCGAGGTAGGAGGGCTACTGATAAAGTCGGTTATATTTACTGGCGATCAGGCGCAGAACAGTATATCTTCGAAAGGACTAGAGGCTTTAATGGCTGCAATTATGGACATTTTTCTATGACCATAAAATTTGGCTCTCGCCAAATTTGCGAGGGCGATTCGTTGTGTCTTAAGGTCGATGAAACCCTGAAATTTTAAAAAAATTGGGAAGGGTTTCTCTTACTTGCAACAAGACCTACCTTTACCGGTATCATACTTTAAATAAACCTGTTCAGATAAACTCTCGAAGAACCACGATAACTACCACTATTTCTAATATGTGACCATGGTTTCGGCTCAAGGTACCACCTTTAATTACTGACAATGGTTTGGGCACTTAGTGCTTTTTTCTAGGACTTGACAATGGTGCATTTTGCCGATACTACGGTTGATAAATATGCATTAAATGTTAAATATGTCACACTCTTGTGAAATTCACAGTGAAAAAATAATTCACCTGTACCGGCGAGTACCGTGTCAAGTGTATGACCATTAGCGATTGACGCCGTTCAAGTTAGTGTGTGGTTCCTCAGTTCCTAGAATTTGTGGAATGTAACTTAATCTTCTTATTTATCAAATCAATGGATTGTGGCGTCACGTTGTGGAACGACGAGAAGGAAACTCATAAAAAAACGATGTACCATTCCACTGAGGTCTATTGTATTATTATTGTATGTACTGAGTATTGGTGTTTAGTCTTCTTTCTGTTATTGCTGTCTAGTTTTCTGTTTGTCTTGAAAATGACGATATAGACGTCGAAACCGGTAGAGAGCAATAAAACTTAGTGGAATTGTATATACATCGTTTTTATTTTAAGTTATTCCTACTGATTTATCATTTGGGGTGATTATAATATGTGCTTTTTTTACATAAATTACTTCTATTTATGCCATATTAAATCGTGTTTTTCTCTTATTTTGCAGCACCAGAGGTGGATGCGAAATATCTCGGAGTGCCTCCGTCGCCGGACTTCTCCCGCCACGCGACCTTCCGGCCCCGCTTCACCCACGGCCGGGAGAAGAGGTCAATCTTGGGGTCGGCCCGACCCGGGGAAGAGGTGAGTGGCCACGAGCCCAAGCCGAGTTTGCCGCCCCCTCCCTCCCCCCTGTTCTGTATCTCATCTTCTTCCTCTCCCCTCCGGCTTCTATATCCTTCCCGTGTGGAAGAAAATCCCTCCCTGGCCTGAGGGGGCTCTGGACGGATGAAGTTGAGACGAGCGGACGCCCATCCGATGGTGCACGGAGGGAGAAAAGTATTTCGGTGCGCTTCATGCCTCGAAAGTGGATTAGAGACAATCACGGGCAATTCATGTGACGAAGTGGGTGGGAGTCCATTCCTCTTCCGAACTAAGGAAAAAAAAAGTTATTTCCTGCGGCCAAAATGGACGCGACGTTGAAAATTTGACCTCAATATTGTCCCGTCGCGTTCTATTGCAGCGAACCGACGAATTCTCTTGTTTTTAATCCGTTCTGGTGCCCAAATATGTTTCCCGTTATACAATTGCTGTGGTTGCGTATCAGATTGTGGGCGCCCCATTCGATATAATTAATTCCTTCCCGTCGCGAAATATCTATGAATTATTTAGTTAATAGTTGAGCGCGGCCGTGGAATTTGTAATGAAGCTTTTTATGAATTCATGTGATATGCGAGTGAAAAAGGCAGATGTGGACTCTTCGTTCCGCGTTGCCACAGACGTTGAATAATCAGCGGTCGTCGTCATCGATGACTTTTTTTGTGTATCGCACGTTTGTATACTGGGATATACCCGACGGTATCCTGCGGTGATGCGATTAATTTCGGTTACACAAGCCTAATACACGCTGAGGTATTTTGCATTTTCAGTGCTTTCGGAAAAAAATTGTGTATTAGTGGTTTTTGTGAGGCCGGAGCAGATTAAAAAATGGGATTTCGAAATGAATGGAATTAAATGTTAGCGTTCAAATTTTCTAGATGGTATATGATTGATTACAATAATTATTGACCTGTTTGATTTCGAACTTCAAAATATCTCTTGTTCTCAAAATTAACGGTATTCTCTCTTAAAGTTGTGTTTAAATATGTCTAAAAAATTGACCATATTTTACTTTTTGTCAAGCTCTCTTATAAACAGCCGTCATTTCATTCATAGTTTCGCTTGAGAACTTAATGTGACGGAAGCGATTAATTAGGTTCAATGTGAAGCCATTTAATTTACGCTTGGTATTTTTTGACGCATCCATTGAGAATTATTAGTTTCATATTTATCCTTCATTATCGGTCGTTCAGTCCTAAGATTGAATTAATACAGCCCTCCACCCTTCCCTATGTAATGTTCGTTCCTTTATTTTCTGATAACTTTTCCTATGTAATTTCCTCTGTATTTGGTCTTTGAAATTTTTCCTGGGAAGCTCTTTCCCAGGACTGGGAAGACTTTCCCAGGACAGGATCTGGGGGACTTTTCCCTCTGTTTTATCTTCAATTATGCTCTTCACAAACCTATTGTGCCTCAGGGGGTGTTCAGTCCATTTGGCCCTTCTTTTCTGTGTAGTGTTCCAAATGGTCCATTCCTCTGCTACTCTTCTGTGAACTTCATCATTTATCATTTTATCCCTCCATTTGATATTTAGCATCCTCCTCGAGCACCAGGTTTCGAAGGCTTCTAGTCTGCTGGGTTTCTGCTTATCCAATGGTCCATGCTTCCGATCCATAGAGTGCTACGCTCCACACGAAGGTTTTCACGTACCGTTTCCTGGTTTGTAGTCTTATCCTCTTTGAGCACAGCAGTGGTCTTTTTCCCATGAAGGCCTTCCATGCATGGGTTATTCTTTGCTTGGTATCCGTTGTACTTCTTCCATCCCACGTGATGGTACTTCCGATATAGGTAGGTTCTAATTTATCACTTTTATAACACTCGTTTCTTTCATCATACCGTTTTCAGTTAACTGAGTTCTTCCTCATCTAATTCGATTGTTATCCTGTTTGTTGAAAGGAAAACATCATATTCCATCATAGCCTTATGATTTGATTAAGAAGGGTTGCCACAGGCACCTCTCCTCAGGGTCTTCATCACAATTTCGCCGAAAAGAGGCCTAAGAAATTATATCAGCTCGAATCTTCGCTGAGATTTCAGCTCGCGCTAATTTGCCCCACGGTCCACGTTCGCGAATCCATTCCCCTTGTTTTTCGCTCATTCGCCAGAGCTGACGAAACGATACGACTGCTGTTTCGCTTTATCTATGTCGAGCTTTGTCGTTTTTCATCGTCCACGAAATTATTTTCAAAAGTTTATTTTCGTCGCTGTAATCAGTGATATATCTCCGATCGATATCCCGCCTTTGCGCCCAAGGTTGAGAAAGTGGAGAAAAAAGGGACCGGAAATTCCCCCGAGGAAGTGACCCTAACGCGTCGACTTCTATTTATGTCTCGAAGCCATTGGATAAGGAATCTTGTTGTCCTCACTTTAAGTCCCCAGCCTCTCTCTACGGAAGGAGCGGCGACTATTTCCTAGCTGCAGTTCTTGTTCGGCTTCCACATTCAGGTCAGCGTTTATTTTACCTTCCCCGCGGATAAATCCGTAGGAATACATTTTTCTTGCCAGCATGTTGCATGACTGTTGCCATTGATAGGTATCGAAATGACATTATTCTCAGTATCTGCTTTCGTTATGCTGATAAGTTAAGAGAATAGGGTTGTGCACCACTTCTTATAATTCTCAAAGCATTAAATGTAAATTTGGCGTATATATTCATCATAAAACCAAATTTAGAACGCGATTACTAGTTTCTAGGCTTGTGAAACACCTCAGAATTATGAAGAGAATGGCAACGCCGCTAAAACGGGTGGCCATGTTGAAAAATCACCGTGACGTCACAAGGCGGTACAGCATCTCTGTTGGTAACAGGCATTTGCCATATCTACACTCACCGACACTGCTCGTTTACCGGCATGTTCCGTTTCAATGTTTAGTAGGCTTCTTGGCATAACCAAGGAAAACATCTCCTTAGATCACATGAGTGCATTTGTTTGCCAAAATACAATATAAGGCTGGCCCTTCTCCTCTGTGGGTTATGCTATTTTTTATATTTCTTTACTGGTCAAATCGCCATTATGCCACGCATATCAAGAAAGCTTTGTCCTGTCATTATTTGGAGATTTAATTATATCTATCACAATACGTCGATTTTTATAAGGCTAATATCATGTCCCTATATAGCCTCATAATTTGTTTGAGAATAGTTTCCACAGTTATCTTTCCTCAGATCTTACACATAATTTCGCAAAGAAGAGGACCAAAAAATTGTATCAGTGATGAACCGATTCTTCTTTCTTATCCTCTAATTGTATGCCGTTGCGGTAATGATCCGTTTTTCCCCATGTGGCATTGTATTGTGGCGACATATGCTGGAAATCGAGGATAATTAATGGAATTATAAAAATTGGGAAATGAAGGCGAAATATCATTTGCGAAAAATATTAAAAACATGTTATAAAAAATGAAAAACATTTTTAAAAACTAACCTCAATTGCATACTATCAACAAGGACTATGCCCATGGGAGTGTTACCCACATGGGGGGTAAAAAATGGTCGATACTATCCGGTGATACCACAGCCACTGCCGGTAATTGAACCCACGCCCTCGGGATTGGATGCAGGTTCTCTAGCCACCAACCCGATCCCTGTGCGTTTTTTAAATCAGACCTATTTTTATCGTTAATCTTCGCTTATAACTGAAATTTCGCTGCTAAAATATATTAATGGTTAGGTTTTTCTATCTGTTATAAGCTGCCGGAAGTCAGTACAACCTGTCGAGAATAGAACTCAGACCCATGAGGATGGGAAGCCAACACTCCTCTAAAACCCGATTTCTTGCTGTTATTTACGCTAGAGTTTTTCACCCACTAAGTTTTCCCGTGCGGTGGCTCAGTTCAGAAAGCTGTGGCGACGTCGAGAGGCGGTGGGATTTCACGACCGCGCTCTCACGTTGAAGTCCAGGAGCACCACGGCTCGCCCGAATGCGTTCGCTGCGCAAACTAGACGTCCGCCTCGTGAGTATTCCCTTTGAGTTTCCACAAGATTCCCCCGGGATAATACTCGACGCCGGCGATCTCCGGAGTGGTGGTAGTACCTGCCTAGTAGATTGGGCCTCGTCCTCCACTCACTCTTCTGCCGGGCGGTGGATCGAGTGAATGGCCGTGGCTGGGCGCCCGCAGGCCGGCCGCTTGCAATTTCCGACCTCGCGAACTTTGAAGAGGACTCTGAGGAAGGAGGATAAATGCGTCGGTCAGTTGGGACCACTTCACGTTTTCTCCGTGAATTCACCCCAAGATTGGACGGTGTGTATCTCTCCCGCGGCATCTGTTGGGCATTACAGCTCTCCCCTTCCCCCTCCTCAAGGCCTCTCTCGCCCTCCCACCACGATTCCTGTCCTCTGAGCAATAGAGTTTAGATTTGACCTTTCGTTGCCATCTGTCCGTGAATTCTCTTTGAATTTGACTAAGTCAGTGATGAGGGTCAGGAAGAATTGGGTCGGGAAGTGCCGGAAAGAATAAACGAGTGTCACATCGCGTGTGTACTTGAAGTTCTGCAGGAATACATTTTTTTAGGGATTTTAGAGTGCCCTTATGAAATTAAGAAGGCGAAAGCATTCCTTGAATTATTTATTTTAATTCATGTATAAAAATTTTTGGATACATTCTCGCAATCTTTTATGTTCTCATTTCTGATTTTTTTTAAATTTCTGATGTTTTGGTGAAACATGTCGTGCTGACTATTCCAAGAAGTCCGTTGTTGATGATGTTTTTGATTTTAATATTTTTACGTTTGTTATTTAATTTGGACTGATACGAAATATAGTTTTCTCAGTGTAATTACTAATAGCGACCATGAAATTTCTAAGCTAGTTGAGCATTGACTTTCGTAGGAATTATGATAGGAAGGTTCCTCGGATGAAAAAGTAAGAGAGAGATGTTACTTGGCTCTGCTTAGACCACACCTCGAATACGCCGCGAGCATTTGGGACCCTGGACAGAATAATTTAACCTGAAAAATAAATAAAATACATAGGAAATCTGCGCGCTTCGTTAAAAAGTGCCTCGAGCGAACATATATTGTTACACAGCTTTTAGGGGGATTAAGTTCGTTGCCCCTGTAGGCTCGGAAGCTGCACGCTAGGCTTAGTTTGCATAAGTAATTGAGAACAGGTGTGCTTCAGAGCGACGTGAAGGATATTATTTTGATGCCACGCTTCATCCCTAGGCTTGACAGAAGCGATAAAATAAGAGAGATATATTACCAAACAGATTGGTTCAAAAATTCGTCCTTTCCTCGCACGATATTTGATCAATAATAAAAACAGCTTCATTAAATACAAACCAATGATACACTTCACCATTTCACCCACAAAATCTTATCCTTTTTACCTTTACACGGCTGGTGTCTTAACACCCCTTGCCACATGCCCTTTCGGTGGCTCCTAGGGTATTATGTAGGTGTATATATTCGCTCGAAGGGCCATGTTAGGATTCGAGAGGGTTGAGGATCAAGTGGGTCGAGTTCTCCTATCACCTCGAATGTAATTAACTAAATAATTGGATCTCTTCTCTCGAGTATAGAGCGTTGAGTTGACAATAGTCAATGACGAGAGGATGAGATTTGCGTAGCAAATTACGTGTATGCATTATCACTTCACACCATTCCGTAAAATCCATGCGATGCGAAATTGTCTGTGATTGCCGAGTACGACCAATTTAATGAGTTGTCTTGCTTTCTCAGGGCTGGCGAAAATTAGATATTTTCTGTTAAAGGATAAAGCTTTGAAATCAGTGAGTATAAGGCTTTTCATTGATTTCAAAGCATTAATTTTTTATAGATAATGATATGATTATTGAATATTTGGCCATTCAAGTATTTAACTCACAGCCAACGTATCGCCTAATAACATTGTTCAATATTAAGCTCAACTCCCTGAGGATGCCAATACACTTGGCGAAACGTTAGCTGTGAATTAAATACGTGAATGACCAAATATTCAATAATCTTATTATTATCTTTATTTTTTTTTGGTTGAGAAAGTTATAATGGATTAGTTTTTATTGGCATTCCGTTTTTATCATGAAGCGTTTCTTTTAAAATTTCCGCGTCTCGGCATCATGGGCCTGAAGTTGATTTTATTTTTATTCCTCGCCGGTTGCATTGAGTTTAGCCCATTTTGGTAATTTCATTGAGAGGCGGGATTTTTATCTTTTAACGGCGACTCAAGCGCTGTATACTCAAACAAAGGCTTGTTGTCTTCTCCCTGGTCTCCAATTTCTCCTACCGTGGACACATTCAGCCTTGTTCCATAAATTAAACTAAATCGCACTCTTCCTTTTCTGATTTCTCTTGTTTCTTGAGCTCTTCTGTTATTTCCTTTCGCCTAGTCTAGCCGAATACTGTTATCTGCCTCATGCTATCCTCGGTTTACAAGGACATTTGATAGCGGCTGCGCTATTAATTCTTGCTTCTCCCCCTCCAGATTAAAACCTGACTGAATGATGAGAGTCGAGTTTTTCATTTTTTCCTCCAGCAGGCCATATCCTAATCCTTGAGGAACTTTAATTTTCCGGGCGTTGACTGGGCATCGACCCAATTTTTTTCTTTCGTAATAATTGGTTTCATGAGTTGCGTTCCGAGAGAGATGAATAATTACCCCCTTTGATTATCTCATATTGTGGTTATTTGTACTTCCTCACGTCTTATGGCCCTATTCATTGGTCTTTTAATCCTAAGATTGGTTGACTGCAGCCCTCCATGCTTCCCTTTCTAATTCTAGTTCCTTTACCTCCTGGTATCTCTTCGTATGAACTTTCCTCTTTATTTGGTCCATGAACTTATTCCTGGGTCTTCCTCTGGGGACTTTACCCTGTATTTCACCTTCAATCAAGTTCTTCACAAACCCATTGTCTATCAGGGTGTATTCAATCCATCTTGTTCTTCTTTTCTGTATGATGTTCCATATTGTCCTTTCCTATTCTGCATTTCTGTACACTTCATAATTTCTTATTTTGTCCGTCCATTTTATCTTTAACATCCTCCTCCATCACCAAGTTTAGTCTATTCTGGTCAGCTTTCCCAATGGTCCTTGCTTCCGATCTATGGAGTGTTACGCTTCACCCAAAAGTTTTCACATTCTATTTCCTGATTTTATCTTCTTTGAGCACAGCAGTTGCCCTCTCTCACTCTCAAAATCTGTGATGTCGTAACTCTTGCAATTTATTATTATATCAGACACAATCTGCTTATAACCACCGCAAGTGTTATTCTTTGATATTTATCCAGTTATCTTATGTTTCAAAAAGCGAGCCATATCATCTTAACCCTCCATTGAATGCCTTATGAAGATATCGATTGCGTTTTCGTTAAGGAAATTTTATCAAAGTTTGTTACCTGGAAATGCACAAGTTATTTATAAAAATACTAAAACAGGAGTTGCTTCAGTAAGTAGTGAAAGAGATTGTTATACCTCTTTTTTCTGACATGCTTTCCGGATTTTCTTTTTAACACGCTGTCCTGTTGACTCGATTTTTTCTTTTTTGCCCGCATGTTTTAAACGTCTTATCAGTGGTTAGAACTCACGTGGTATTCACCTAGGTCTTCGATTAATCCTACTCAAAACGCATTCTGATGCCCTCGCCAGTCAATAGCATTTGGTGTTGGCTCTGTGATTAGTTACTTCCATCCAGTTACCTTGACCCATCGTAAGGCTTGTAAGAAGGAAGTCTTTTGATTTTTTATCTTTTCTTTCAATCGCATCTCCTATCCCTCCCATTCTGAAGTACCTTATTTTACAACCATACATTAGACACTAACACTTAACTGTTTTATTTTGCGGGGTAAATGGTTTCAGTTTCTCAGAGGAAACAAGATAGTGAAATAAAAAGAGGTTTCTTTCATTTTCTCCGAGACTAGTCACAATGGGTAGGCTCTCTCGTCTTAACGGCCTCTATCTTTTACTGTCTCTAACGACGTTCTCTGTTTTAAACGTAATCTGCATTGATTCGCAGCCAGGATCATTTTGTAAATTCTCTTCTAGTTGTCTACGTTTTTAGAAAAGCTGCTGAGCTATGTTTCTATTATTTATCTGGCTCAGCATAAGATTGCCTGTTGAAAACGTGGGTTGTATTTTCACATTAATATTTACCGACACTAAAATCATCCAGCGGCTCCAATTTCATTTAATAATACTGAAGGACATGTGCCCCAAATATTATTCTTATGTAACATTGCATCGATTCAGTTCTATAATTTCATAGATTGTAATGTTTTTAAATTTCAGAATTTCTATTTATGCGCATGGCATAAAGACTTCTATAATTCAGTTTTATAATCTCTGTTTCTATATTTTCTCCACTTAAAACCGATGCAAATATTTTTTCTCATGAATATCGATCGCGTAAATTAACCGACTGTGTGATGTAATATACATATCCCAAACACTCTGTTAAACTTATGCTAATGAAGAGGCTACCTCATCTTGCGGTTAACTATTTACCAGACTGTATTAAACCTGGCCTGAATGAAAACAAATGGTAAAATTTCCTTGGTTTTCACCGAGGGCTCAGGTGACTTTCTGTACTACGCGGGAGATACTATTTTTCCCTACGCTATGCTGTGAAAATTCCTTCTTTCCGTGCCCTATTAATGATTATAATAAAGACAGCGGGATACTAATACAAGGCATCGTTAACATATAATTTACCTCTGTCATCCTCCCACAGCTTTTCCTTATTCTCACCCCTTTCATAGATGGTGTTCTTACACCGCCAAAAAATGCCTCTGCTGCAATGTTCATGGTAGGATGTTGATGTAATGGAGATGAGGGCTCATGGATTTTATCCTGCTCAGTTTGCCTCCCTCCCCGGCTAGTGTTCCTCGTAATTATCTGACCGTTTCCAGGACATCAACCCTTTTACTTTTCTATCTTGCGTGATAATTGGTTTCATTATTTTCGTTCCGAGCGAGATAAATGATTGCCTCCTTTCATTGTCTCCCCGAATCTAGTTACTACGATGCGTACATTCCTTCATCTTATTGCCTCTCTCACGACCTGAGACGGTTGAAACTCTTTTTAAAAGGCGAATGGGATCCTCCCCGACGTCGTAATAATGATTTTCGGCGGCGTCTGTGCTTTTTATTCCCCCATTCGGGCGTCTCGGGGCGCCGCCAGCGCCGAGCAGCCATGGGGGGGGGGACCGTTTCTTTCCTCGGGTGCAGCGAGTTCTCCTCCCCCGCCTCCCCTCACCCTCTCCCTCGTTGCATCCCCCTCTCGCCCTCTCCCCAACCCATAAGAGCCGGCCTGATTAAATTTTCCTCCGTTTAAGACGTTGGAACCGCCGCCTCCGTGGGACGGAACCATGGGTTCGGGAGGGGTCTCTCGTCTTCATAGACGCCGGAAATGAGAGCAGCCTTGGGATCGGCCTCTCGCGCGCGTTCCTCGCGTTTGCATTGAATTGGCATTTTGGGGAGTGCACTCGCGTCACCATTGCAATCGGAGACACACATCCAGGTCTGCCTCCTCCTCCGATAGAAAGGGCGCGTCTGGATCGCGATCCCCCTCTTCTCTGCTCGGAATTTAAATTATTAACACTTCGCCGGTCGCAAGCTGATCGGCGAGACGTGAAACTTCTTCCTTTCAGGGTCGCAGTCTCCGTGGTAGAGATCCACCCAACCAAGCAAGTCTCCGAAAGTCCCAACTCCCCCTGCGTTTTGCTAAAATGAGACGTTTTTCACTGGCGACATCGACTCAGTTGTGCCCCTTTCATTGAACCAGTGTTTCCAGAATTTCTTTGGGTTTGAATATGTTTTTCGTTGCTTCATAGCTTAATCAGAGCGTCAAAGAAGGGTCTAGTCTTATAAATTTAAATAATAATTATGTCAGATTAGTATTGAAGAGTGTCTTCGGCAGCTTTTCAACGTGCACACATTTATACTTTTATTTTACTAAATTTCGTCTCTAAAACTAATATCATCACAATACATCACGTTGCATGTGGTCATTCAAAGTTGCTCTAAATATATAGTCTGCCTGCAACACCAGTAATAAGACGAACCGAAAGATAATGTTTGAGAATAGATTTTTGAGTATTTGCCCGTTGTAGCTTGTGTAATTCGCAATAGCTTTATTCACCCTTCTTCGGGTCGAATTTCTTTGGGTTGGCTAACGTTTTTCATGATTTTAGTTGCTTTTCGACAAATTTATCAAAGTGGCGAAGAAGGGCCTCATCTTAGCAGTCAAGGAAACGGTTGGTGCTTGTGATTAGTTATAATTTAGGGTGCTTCGGAGGCAAATACGTTTTTCTCCGCGTACACATCTATTTCATGGTGAATTTCGTCGCAAAAACTGAAGCCAATGTATTTTGTGTGCTTCTCCATTGAAAACCCATATCCACCCCAACAGAGGGTGTCCAAATCTCCCTCCCCCAAGCGTTTCATTAAAGAGAAAACTTTTTTGCAACATTGACGTAGTTATACCATTTCAATCAAGGTTTAAAGAGAATGTTGTACCTAGAAATGTTTCGTGGCGATACGCGTATTTTGTGATTTCAATAGCTCGTAGTGAACTTTAGAGATATTAACTTATCGGAGAAGGGCTTCGCATAAGGAACAAAAGAAGGGGTAGGTTTACTTGAACCTTCGCCGGCAGCCGAGGCCATTTTCACGGCGCGAAGGTCCATTTCTCACTAGATTTCGTCACCAAATCAAAGGTAAATGTACCCATCTTGTGTGCGTGAAAATAAAAAAAGTGCTATCAATCTTGATTTGCTAAAAACGCCAATTATTTGGGGAAAATAATTAGAATCGTTGAGAAAACGAATGAAGTTCGAATGGTTGCCTTTTGTAATTGGCGTACGCTTCGTATGCCGTAGAAAATTTTGCCTCTGATCAATTCTTTCATTCATAAAAAGCTATCTTGGTGTTTCGGACCGTTCGACTCCTTGTTCTTCCACGGGCGTATTACGCTCTTGAAATATTTAATGGGTTCCGGTTGACTGTCGCGGATCTGTGATCGTATTGGACGCCTGCCCCCTCTTGCCCTCTTTGTCTTCTGGACATTGTTGCCAAAGTGAGCTCGAGTGCGTTGAAGGAGTAGCATAGAGGACTTTGCATGGACCGACGGAATGCTTGCACCAGCATTCCAAGCAAAGTGCATTGAATTGTTTTTATTAAGTTAATCTACCGGCAGAGGTAAATTTAATTGAAATTGAGTAAAAAATAAATCCTCCAGATTTTTACTTGGGCCCTATTTTACCTGCAATACTGCTGTCTTCATCTCAGCGTAAGCTTACTCATTTTCAATCCGTCCGTAACCCCAATCTATTTCTCCCTCTTCCCCCAGTCCATCTTCCTCCCCAATATCGCGATCTTGAACAACCCTTTATCCCTCGTCACCTCTTCCAAGCCCCTATATTGCCTCATCCTAATCCCATCAATCGATCGAGATCATTATATCGGAGGCATTTTTTGTAGTTTAGAGTAAAATGAGTATATAAACTGGATTTGGCGAATCTATAATGAAATGAATTATAATAATGTTTTATTTCACATGCCAAATATACAATATAATCCATCATACAATGGTGTTCGTGAAGTAAGGCACCCCTGAAGAGACCTATTGGGATTGCCATCAATTGGTTACGCTGTGTTCAGCAGCAGTTTATTTAACAATATATATAAATATATTTATAGGCGTTGTAATTTACACAAAAGTGTGCTCAACATAACATAAGTTGAAATACTTAGTCTTTATGAATTTATTGACAGAACAATACAAAGGAAGTAGCAATTTAGGAAATAATGAATAACGATAATATAGTGATGATAGAATAATTGGGCTTCGGTTTCCCTCAACTTGAAAAAAAACTGTTGTTTTTGGTGTGGCTTATGTTTTCCACAAAAATGGAAAGTCGTATTTGATGGTATTTCTCATAATATTAATATTTCTCAATGTGCAAATGATATTTCAATTTTGCATATATCCGTTCTGCAAAACTTCAAAGCGCCAATTACCCCCAAATGCTTTCCCTATCGTAAGAGCGTCCTCAAGGCTCGACTTAGCGTCCGTGCTTCGTGTCGGCTGCGGAGGTGATGGATAATTCTCGTCCATCTGTGTGATTTTGTTTGCTTTCGTTCGTGGCACTGGCTGCATGGAATTGTTCAGACGCCATAAGGATAATCCTATCATGCACGAGCTGTTTCAGATTGGTAGTTAGGGATGCATTTGGCGTAATTTTCTCGCGTATACTCAGGTGAGTGCACCGTGAAGGGAAATTTTCGTACAGAACCAATTTTCTACGTACCTGGAATAAGATTGAAAGAATGTGTGCCTGTTGAATTCCTGAGTCTACTAACCCCATCCCTTTTCTCGAGTGCGATCAAATTATGCGCCTATCTCCGCCACTTCCACGCCAATATTCATAGCAGGGAGATGATTCTTTGGCGTCAACATTGTTTTTTCTTCTTTTTGGACCGTCTCCTTCGATCTATTTCGCCCCTTTTACATGCAGGCTCATGCAGGTGGAGTTGCTCGCTCCAAAGGAATCCAATTCGTCCCCCTTCATTCCCCTCTCCTTACCGGCCTCCGCTCCTCCTTTCGGGCGGCAGTTTAAAAGAGGCAGTGGTGGAGGGCTGGATTTTCTTTCGGAATTCTTCGCTTGAATATTTGAAACCTGCGTGCCCCGACCGTTTTTAAAGGCCTTAATAATTGATGTCGTCTTTTGTGTGGTCCCGCTGCAGAGCACGACTCCGAAAACTGCTGCCTTTGCTCCACTCCATTGAGGCTGGGCTGTGGGAGGAAGCCCAGAAGTTTAAAGGACGAGCAAAGCGACGTCGCCCACCTTCGAAGCGCAGATCGAAATTAATCAGGGGCGTCATTTCAGAAGGCTAGGGTTCTTCTCCTCCCACCCTTCCTCCCTCTATCGTAGAGTTGAATGGTTTTGAATTAAACATTCATAGCCGCGTAGAACTTCCTGATAAAAATGTTATGACAGGGACACTTAGAAGGGAAATTGTGTACTTCACCAATGTCTCATTTACTGAGTAGCGTCACTACATTAAAATGTATGAACAGAATACATTGGAATACATTCAAGGGAAGTGACTAACATTTCAATGTCTTTATCGTCGTGTAGTGCCACCAAATCAGCATGTTAAAATTGCACGCTTCATAGTTATTTATCTATTTCTACCCGTTTCAGAATAATTGAGGGGATGCGAGAGGGAATTTAAACTCCAAATAGAAAAGTTTGCGAGTCATATTAGACGATCAGGATGAGTTTATTAATTTAACATTAGCCTTGGCGGCGGCAGGGTTTAGGTTTCATCTGGGTGGATTTTTCAACACTCCGGGCTGCAGGGTCATGTGTGTTTGTTCTGAAATGCTAATTGAATATTCTATGTAAAAGTCCTTAGGTGCTGTTCCTGGGATGACTGAAAATAAATGAGTAAATGATTTGTTTCTTTCTGGTATCGGCGTCACTTGTCACTTTGGTGGACCATAGGTATTACGTTTTCTAGCGATGAATATATCGTGCCTTCGAACCTAATACCTTATTGAAACAGGATTAACATGCTCGAACACTGAATGCCATGTTAGCACAATATCAACCTGATCAATGCGACCAGGGATGTCATATTGTCGTGCAAGTTTCGTTTAACAGTCATGATGCGCTAGTTATATTATTGAATAATTAGACCCTAACGGAAGCCCGAGAAGAATTAACTTCAATAATTAAATTTCCTAGAATTGAGTCTTTCAAAAGTTTATTCGATGATTCTTGCAGTACTTCTGGTTAACCGATTGCGCCACTGCTCTCAATACACGATTAACTCATGAACTTCCGATGCGTGACTTTGAGGTAATTCAGAGTAATGCGGAGCTGGCCTCAGCGGTAACTATAGCCTGAGTCATAAAAGAAGAAAGATGAATATGAAAAAAATATCGTATACATAAATCTTCCTCGATAGTGAATTTTGAACCCAGCTTGCCAAGGCAATGTATAGTCCATATGGATAACAATCGATTTGTAAAAATGTTAATCTCATACATTCGCAAGATATTTTGGAATTAAATGTTGACAAAATAAATACCCATGTTTTTTGAACCCATATTGGAGTAAAGCATACAAATAGGACTGCACTACATAACTTCCAACTGTTAAAAATGTTATTATCATATGTGATCGTACCTCATTGATACCCTGTTGAGTATTTTCTGATGGAGTGTTGAAGCTCACGCCTTATGGGGCTGAATATCCCCTTCACGGAAAGCGAAAACTGAAAGGGCTCTCTGTGTTATCGACGTGTGGAAAAAACGTGACGAATCGACGCGGAAGGCGACGATGGTCATCGGGGTCTCAAGGGTCTTCGCCCCCTTAACACCTCGCCGCACCGCAAAGATACGAGCCCCTGAGGCATTCTCCGTGGGCGTCGCTCAAAAGCGTTATATTTTTAAGTATCGGCGGTCTTGGCTCGCGAGCAAGAGTTTACACAAACCATGCCAAAAACAAATTTAGGATACGGAGGAATTCTGGCTTTGGTGGGCGTTGAAGCGCGGATGGAGAGGGAAGGGAGAGCATGTGAATGTAAAGGGGGTGAAAGACTCTTGAGGAGGGGTGTTGCCGAGAATTTCTGCTGGCCTTCGTCGCTGACTCGCCCGCCCGATGAAGGGTTCGCATCCCGACGAAAGGCCTTTGTAGTTTCTCAAGAAGAAGCGCACGTTTCCTTTTTCGGGAGAAGCGAGGAAAAATTCCTCCGCGATCGCCTTTGTGTGCCCCGTCTATTTCGCCCGCGCGCCCGGCGTGCTCTCTGGCGGCCGCCGTGATGCATACGATCCCCGTGTGCACCTTCAGTGAGGGTATTTTATCCGCGGTCGTAACCCAGTTTCGGAAATTGCCGTTGATATTTTCCCGTGCTGCGTTTCATCAGCCTTCCCCCTCTCCGATTTCCTTTATTTTTGGAATGGTGCGGGAGATTAAGGTGCAACTTCATGGGTATATTCTTTCTACGCTAGGATTCTCATAGCGGCGAGCAATCTCGTGAAGGAGCAAGGCGATATTCTGCGGTTTTTTGCTGATAGAAATGACACATTATTGGCTAAGGTACTACTTTCTAATATCCCTCGCATAATTTTAAAAACCTCTACTGTTTTTGACGTTGTACACACGTCATTAGAATAACTGAATTAGACTTACTACGCATGTACCGCTCTAAAAAATGACGTGTGTGATGTCCAAGCGATTTGAAAGTTGTTTAATGTGAAGTATGAAGTGTTACGTAGTATTATCGCTTTTTTACCTCGTAAATGGTGTCGTTAATAATTGAACATAGGGATCTTGCATCAAAAAAGTTTACATTCTAATTTGGTTATATTTAATTCCTTTCTTATTATTTTGAATCCTTAGCAAATGCAAAAGAGAATGTGCGAAGTTTTGTGAAATATTCGCGTACTTTAAACATACAATATTTTTTTCAAATTTGTCAATGATGAATTCATTCATTGTATCTTTTTTTTTAACTCAGTCGATGTACAGGCTTTGGTTGTTCTTTAGAGGACAAGCTCTGCGTTGATAGTGGTTGAGGTTTTCTAATACTATTGTGTGAAAATTTTCAAGTTCGCTATAAGCATTTTTTCGATTTACTTTCCTCAGCAGATAAACTACAATTTGAAATTGAACCTGATAGATTTTTGAGCTAGATTACCCTCTTGATTGCCTATTTGAGGCTTTTTTTCTTGGTTTATCGATAAAAGAAAAGTTTCCACTGCATCTACATCTTCGAAATACCGTGCAATCCGCCTCAAGCGTGTGTGGCATGGTGTGATTCCACACAAGGCACGCAGCAGTCATCCCAGTTCAACTCAGAACCTCGCGCGTTCCCCGGTCGCTTGACGCTGGTCAAAAAGCAGTCAGGACAGCAAAGCGACGCCTGGCAAGAAACTAGGAGAGTGCTACGTAGATGTTCTCGGTCATATGCTGTACTCCAGTTAGCCTACAACTACTGGTTATTATTATTAATACGACTGATTAATGGTAGTACTAGATGCTAAATCATGCTGAAAGCTAAGTCATGACGGAAATTTCATGCAGGGTAAGTTGTTAATGGTAATTACCTAAGTTATTTAGCTGCAGTACGAAGTCTTTTCTGCCCATCGATGGTTTTAAGTTTCTTAGAACTGATCTATCGCAATTATTATGGTTCCATATTTTACTTTGAAATAATATCGTGTAAAATCTATGGTTTCTTCTGTCTATTTCCTTAATCTTATGCTTGTAACCGTTTCCTCAATAATAGTTTGGCTCTATCAACACATGTTGAACGTCCGGCAAACAAAAGTCGACATAAAACTTTCGCAAAAGATTTAACCTTTACTTTTTCCTTTGATCAGATAGAAGTACCCACTCTTATTCTTTATACAATTTGGTTACGTAGCTACGTTTATCTTAACTAGAGGAGCAAGTGGCTTTAAAATGTATCTTCCTTTTTTTATACTCGTGCGGTTTTTTTTATAAAGCATTCCATTCGTTGTTCGTGTCAGTACGTTTCTCGGTCAACATGGATTTTCGTCGCTTTGATACCCGGTTCACCTAGTTGTGGCTTAAACAGCTATGCTTATGCACATGCGACCGCCGGCTTCAATATGTCGTGTCTGTTTGCGCGTCCTTGCTCTTGAACTTGCAGTTGGGGCCGGGACGGAGTTGCCATTGTGAGTGTGTGTCGTTAGAGGTACTTTGCATCATAGAGGAGGGTGGTGAGAGAGCATGTTGGCTCCAATGGCGTTCATCCCGCAGTCGGAAATTGTCTCTAGAGAAGATTAACCCCAGCGTGGGGAATACTGCTCGTTTCACGTAGTCACTGGAAATTCAGTCAGAGGTGCGTTTCACCGTTGCTCACCGCACATTCTGTCTCTCTCGTCAGGTTTACAGGAACTATTTAAATCTAAATAGATTTCAAAATTACTCGGTACTTTTTGACAGATTTTTATTCTTGGTCGACCGGTTTCGTCACATGGGCGACATCATCAGGTGCGACAATGCCTATGCGACGAAACTGGTTGACGAGAGTAATTTTGAAATGTATTCGGAATGGATTTTCACAAAATGAAGCCTGTTACCATCAACTGTATCATTAAAATCTACCTATTTTCATTGAAATTGAGACGAATGATTATGGAAATGCTTATGCATGGGAAAAAATAAGGGGACACAAACTTGATGGATGGAATGGATTCCTTGAGAAAAGGTAATTCTAAAAGCTGCAATGCATATAGACTGGAGAATGCAAGGTAAACGAGGGGGGCGGAGGAAAAAAGAGGCCAATTAGAGTAATATAAATATATCTCGCTTGCTATAATTGCAAGAATGTCATTAAAGAAATATTCGTCATCCTCTAGCAATTAAGGTACGGTAGCTATAAGGTACGGTAACTTTTTCAATTAGAATTTGATCAAATTTGTACAAGATACATCATAAAATAATTTTGCTGGAGGCTTAGCTTTCAATTTTTTGTCCGAAGACTGTTTTACCACTCATGTGATAAACCCCAGTCTCCTTAATGCACCGCGGCTAATTTTTCGCAAAAATAATGAATTTTCGTCATGTGCCCAACACTTAAATTAAAACCACGGCAAACAATTAAAAGTTTCTGTTCTCGTATTCACTTAGGTATTGCACTTTCCCTAGTGTTGTAGGCTGGATTAGTTCCCTTCGGCGAACTTTTACCGTGATATACCAACGTTCCCATTACGCCCACGGCGTGGGTCGGGTGTTGGGGATTAACGCGTTGCGGGACTCGGAATAAAGCATTTCCCGGTTTCCATTTCAACTTTTGGTTTGCCTTCGATAACGACTTTCCTCCCCCCTCCAAACTCCCTCTTCCCCCTCTCCCATGCATCGACATGAAAGTCTCATATTCTGGTCCTGGTAAAACATGGCGGCGACGTGATGCCAATTCCTAAGCAGCGTAAATCGAGACCTGAATATATTTTTCCCGTTTACATCTTGGGCGATTTTCAATATTGAGTTCGGGGATATTGGCATGCCATATGCCGATCCGTACACGCCCTCCCACCACCCTCCGGTGGCTGGAGCACACCTACCGCCTTTACTCCCACCTAGGCGCCCTCTTAATTCAGTTTTTCCATCCCCCTGGGTTTTCTTCGTGAAACTTTTCACCTTCCTCTTTTTCACGCTCCCTCCCCAGTGCCCCGCCCCTTCAAAACCCTACCCCACGCCCGCCCCAGCGGTGGCCTCCCTCCTACCTCAACACACCTGTCTCTTCTTGCTCCTCCTTATGGTGGCTCGGGGAGGATTTTTCTCTACTCGGGGACTTTTTCATGATGGATATTACTCGAGTTAAGGCATCAATTACGAACGAACTAATGGGTTACTTGCAAAATGAGTCCATCGTTTTTTTAAGTAAAATTCTGCATTAGGGCTTTATATGATTTTTTTTAAATTCTTTTGCGATATTTTTCGTGTTAGAATAGTTTTAAAATATTCAGGATTGTGTCTTCTTCTGTAGATTCTGGTATTTGAAAAATTTATAAGCTGACATAGTATATGCTAGATGGTAGTGAGATTCTAATTATGGTTTTTTTTATGATGAATGCTCGAGTGAAGGCATCAATTACAAACGAAAAAATTAGGTACTTGCAAAATGAGTCCATCGTTTTGAGTATAATTCTGCATAAGGGCTCAATAAGATAAGTTCTGTCGTAATCTTTTTTGTGTGGGAATAGTAAAAAAATCAGGTTTTTTGTTTCTATGGCGTATGCTCATTGAAGAAATTTTAGGCTGGAGAAGTATTTGTTTAATGGCAGTGAGATTCTAATCATGAATTTTTTATGATGAATGCTCGAGTTAAGCCATCAATTACAAACAAACTAATAATTTAATTTTTGTGTAATTCTGCTTTAGGCTTTATGTGATAAATTTTTTTAAAGTTCTCTTGTAATATTTTTATCGTGGTAATAGTAAAAAAAAATTGCAGATATTTGGCATATTCTACAGAGACGGCTAATTGAAAAAATTCATAGGTGAAAAGTAATGAGTGGAGAAAAAGAGATACGATTAACGGCTGATGTGAAAATAATCGCTCTGTTCATTGAATGGAACGAGGTAGGGTAAACGCGCAAATGCTAATGATTCAACTGCTGTTTATATAACCGAGAACCTCAGTGATTTATGACATATATGTATATTTATAGTTGGAGCTTTGATTCAACTTTTTTCCTCGCCGCACGCCTAAATCGCTTTCTCGACTGGAGTTTGTTCAACTTTCTTAAAAGTACTACGGTGAGCAATTTATTTTTTTATGATTTGAGAATATATATACAGACATGAAATACACTGCGTTACATTTCCGGGGCGATTTAGGCGTCAGCGCTTCCTCATTCCTTTTTGTAATGTATCTCAGAAAACCAAAGGCGAACCATATTCTATGGAATACTGTTTTTATTTTTTTCATATCTGGAAAATTCGTGAAATGTGTAGGTAATATTTTGGTCGTCCCGAGAAAGTTTATGCTTGTGTATCTTGGGAATGAGGTTGTATTAATGGAATTTCATTTGCCAAAATATCCTGCTCAAACTACCTTAATGAGCTTTCCAGAGCTCAATGCCCGAATGCTCTTGTGTAATCTAACATCGGGAACGTCTAGTGATAATACCTTTCCTGGTGCAAGGTGGAAATACGGCTCCCCTTTCTTTATACCTCACTGTCAGTTTGAGAGTATTAAATTATGTATGATCGAAAGTTAAGGTGTACGAGTCGTGATAATCTCTTGGCGAATCGAATCGAGCATTTTCTAAAACAATTTTCACACCCGAATCGTATTGAATCTGAAGTTATATTCGCTTTCGAACTGAATCGTATGTTTTAATCGTAATGTCGAATTTAGATCGGAAAACTGAACCAGATTAATCTGGTAGCAAAACAGGTCCGCTTCATTTGCATACGATTTTTTCCCTCACGGTTCCTCTGATAACTGACGGCTAGAAAAGTATTCTAATTTGACTTTTTTCTACCTCACTATGTGATGTTTTTTCCAATCGTCATGATCGACTATGGAATATCCCATTTATTTCTAACGGTCCCCTGTAGTAGGTATTATTTATAAGGCGATGCTCCGTCCTCATTCTCAGAAGCCTCACCTTTGCCATGAATACCTTATTGCAATGTATCACAAAAGGTGTTTGAAAAATATAAACATATCGGATTCTAGAGAATTTCTATCGATTGCGACGCGGTCTATTTGCCAGTGGTAGGCCGATGACCAACTAAGTGAGGGCACCATTCTTAAAAAATGATTCTTTGGAGATAATTTTCTGCTTCACGAAGTGTTAATCCGGAAGAGAAACTAGTGGGCTTATTTTTCCGTCACGAATTTCGGGTGAATCAATGTAAGGCTGGTTTTTATCGATAATTTATGTGGAGTAACTAATGTATGTGAAGCTCACAGCTCGAGAGTTTATCTCTCGTTTTCCCCAATGTTATTTTTCCCTTGCGGAGGAAGATACTGATTCTTAGCCCAGGGCCGGCTCCCTCAGGAGTAAGCCAACGGGACGAGTTGCCAAGGCACGGGAAGGGGGTGCCAAGTCTCTAGGGGTGCCGTGGCTAATGGGGCGCCAAAACGCGGCCTTGGGCTTTGGGCACCGAAGTTAAAGTGGGCGTCTGAAAATATCTAAAGGAAGCTAAAAGAATTTAGATATTAATGAAGTCTTGCGTTTCTTATTTTCAGTAATATGTTCGCACGCGTATTCGTTGCTCTAGCGTAGGATTACAGGAAGTAATGTTGATGACGGATAGTCGGTATCCTTTCATGCCCATATAGATGCGTCTACGTCCAATTAGTATTATGTAAAACCACTTCAGTTGTACTTGGCATGCCGAGGTGCTTAATCAAACATTCACTGCCTTTCATACGACGAATGTAAAGATTAGAAACAATTACTATAGACTAGTACCACTCGCGTGCAAATCCACGAAAATTCATGCTGCCATCATGGTTCGATCACTTTGAAATTTTACGAGTTTCTACCGAGGAGAGAATTATATTAAGAATAGGTATTGATTTTAAATCATCTCAGTGTTAAGGAATATGAAATATTGACCGCGTTAAGGAGCTAGTGTTGAAAAATATGCGGCACAGCTCCAACTTTTACTCCTACTTATGTTTCAGATAGTAGGGTTCCGAATACAATTGTATGTTGGCGCTCTTTGGCTAACCTTCTGACTATAATATCAATATGGCATGTTACACTCACATCTTTTTCGACTCCATTATTTTGTAAGTAGTGGTTAGCATTTTTAGCCGGTTTGTTTCTTTTTAATTAAAGAATTGGTATTCAGTGAGACGCTTTGGAAGTCATACTTAGTGTGGTAAAACCTTCCTTAACATTCAAAATTAGTTTATTAAACGTACATACAACGCGTTGCGGCGTCACTAATCATCAGGTAAAGACGTTATTCTTAGATTTGGATTATTAACCCTTAAAATTCTGAATTTTTTGTTGGCCATCACATTGGAAAAGTCATTTAATAAAAATATTCTATCGACGCAATTCAACATTTCAATGCTTATATGAGAAAATGTATCGGGGTATTGTTACAAAAGTCGCATTAAATAAATTTGAAAATTGCACTAAGTTGGGCTATTTAGAGTAAGAAATGTTTTCCGTGAGCGCAAGTCGTTTAAAGGACTTTGTTGAAGGGAGCTGTATATGCGTTGGATACATTCGTTTGGGGAAAACTTCTAGTTTTGACATGTATATTGAGTATGCTACCAGCTAGTCCACCTGTCGAATAATCTAGCCATTCAGTCTTCAAACCGAAAGGAAGGGTATGAGGATGAGAACGGGTGGCAGGAGTTGAGGTCGAAGTCGAACCTTTGAACCCCTTCAGGTAGTCTCCTGTGAAGCTAATTTATCCCCATGCACGTGTGGAGGATGTGCGGGAAGGGTCGGGAGGTGGGTTTTAGTCCGGTGATTGGTGATGACACACGGGGCGTCAAAGTAGCCCGGGGGCGACTAAACCCTTTTTGGAGTCCCTGGGACCACCGGCGCTCCAAAATCGTGAGAGTGGGCGTCCTGGTCAGGGCAATCGGATCGGAAGGACCCAATTACTTAATCCGTCCCTCTCCTCCTTCGCTCAAACCGGCAGGCAATAGGGCCCCGCCATCTGCGTCTCTTGCCTTGCGAACTCCGGTCACTCAACCCTTTTCCGGCGTCTGGGTAACGATTTTGTGGGCCACCTCCCCCGCCCCCATTCCACCCAACCTCTGCTTATTCCTCCCTCCCACCACCCCTATTCTTCTCACCCCTCCTCGTCGACTCCTAGAAACCTCGCTCCTCCGCTTGCAAATGTTTATTTTCCGGTCGAGAAATGTGTATCGGCCTCTCCTTCTCTGCTCCCCATCCTCTTTACTGGTCTCATCCCCTCCTCACAGGTGCGTGCGTGTGCGGGCTTAAAACGCCCACGCTGGAGCATCGGCCCCATGTGACCCCTCCAATCTGGAGGGAGGGGGTCGCGGGAGGTCTCTGTTCTTCTCCCGGGTCACCTAAGCACCCTCCTCCCCCCGTCGTACGGAGAGCTTACTGTTGAAAATTTTTTAAAATTATTTTTGTCTCTAAAGATCGATGTTAATGATTCATCGAAATGCTTTATAATGCATGCCCGAAATACAATAATTATATTCCAGGTTCTGATTGAGGGATAATGATGCTCCTAATGGAGGAGACGTCCTCTGTTACCGACTGTATCGTCTTGAAAAAATAGATATTTGTGTTTCTAATCAGTGCATTAACAAATATATGGTACGAAGTCACTCGCACGGGTGCATTTACTCCAAGGGTTGAAATTTGCAATGAAAATATCATCATCCCGGCCAAGCAGATGATTTTTTCATGGCGAATTTCCACCTTTGGTGGAGATAAATGTGTTGACAACCCGCCTTTGTGTCAATAATTTATATATTCTAATCTTAGAGATGATCATTATAATGCGAAACCCAAAAGCATGTTGTGCCTCGAATCATTTGAAGTTTCCAATGGAGAAATAATGCTAATATTGGGTATTTTATCTACTAAATACATCAGAGCATTTTATCTGGTGATTTAAATACAGGCGAGGGCTGAAAATCACTAAATAAATTTAACATTCTTGTGTTGTGTCAAAAGATTGCTGCAAATCCTTTTTTGCGCAGCGGATGGGAAAACAAGCTGCTAAAAGCTCCGCTGAACAAAGCAGAGAATATTATTATTTATATTTTTTCTGGGCTTGTTATGAAATATTGAGATTTTTGCGGAGAAAAAATATGGAAAACATTAGAATGCTTTGTAAATGCTTTTTTCACAGCACTTTATACGTTTATGAATGGACTCTGTGGCCTACTTTTTTTCTTGATAGTTATATTTTAATGAATTTCCTGCTCTATTATTATTTTGTGTTTTAAATTCTGATTAATACTGCATACTTACTGGAAGGAAAAATACAAAATTGAATTCCTTATAATCCTGCGAGTATGAGTATCTCTTTGTTCCCCCATAAAGAATATACTTTATGAAATAATTCTTCGAATATTACGTATTTTGTAGAAGAATATATAATATATTATTTCTTCTGTAGGAGAATGGGTGATACGTCTCACACACCTTAGCAGAATCTGTTGTGATTTATTGACTGAAGGAGCGACTCTAGGATCAGTGGTTTCCTTTACTGTTGCTTCTCTTAGGGATTCCTCAAAACATGCCTGAAGTCGACTCTTCTTCCGCTAATCTCGGTGAAGTATTTTTTTTATTGGATTCGCAAAATTCATGGCCTTCTCATTTTTTTTCACATTTATGTTTTCTTCGATTCCTTCATCCTCCTCCATTACTATCGAAATCGAGGGATCCATAAAGATATACCCGTAGGATGCGCTCTCTGGAGTGAGTTCACATTCAAATTAGTCGTTATCGTTTTATTGCGCTCCCAGCTGTATGAATCGTTTAGGTATTCCGGGGAAGATTCCTTTATACAAAGGATTTTCGTCCTCTGATACATATCTTTGGAGAACATTTTTCGGTCTTTGATTCGGGATCTTTCCTTGGAATAGGTAATAAAGTAAGCATTCGTGATCCATATTTCTTTATTTTTAACTCCTTTCATGTTTGGTTGAACCACCTCCAGCATTTGCTTGCGTGAGCTCGAACGTATAATCTTTGAAACAATCCCTGCTGTGAGTCGCCGTTTTGTGTTATAATCATTAGTTTTGGTTCTTACTTATCGTCTGATGGTTTATTTCTCTTTGTTTCGTTTTGAGTATATTTTAGAATTTGGTCTTTTGGTCTATTTATTCAATTAGAGTACTTATCCGAACATAAATTTCGATCCGCGATGTTAACAGTCTCCTATGTCATTTTAATCAATGTCAGATTATGTTTCTAATATCGATGACCGTCGACTGTCTTAAGGTCTGGTAACACGATACATTAACCCAATACATGTACAAGTACATTTGTACATGTATTTTTGTTCATGTTCAAGTGTTCATGTACAAGTTCATGTACGAATTCATGAACCAAATAGAACAGAATAAACTTGACGCATTCAGGCGTCACTTCGTGGAAGTATTTTATATTCGAATCCACAGTGAAAATGAGTTTGTACTTTTCCATAGGTATTTATTGTTAACGTACATTGCGTTTCGCGACTTGATGCCTCTTCAATGTATATACAATAAACCATTGTACCTGAAGATTCAGCAAGCTGCGAAACGCGTTGTACTTTAACAATAAATACCTATGTAAAAGTACAATACTCATTTTCAATGTGGATTCGAATACAAATAGAGCAGGTTCTATTTTCCTGTTCATGCGTTCATGCATTCGTACAAGTTGGTGTGGTTACACGGTGAATGTTCGCGTTCATACATTCTCACATTACCTCGTAGGGGTTGATACATCGTGTAACCAGGGCTTTAGATATTCAATCATTGTAATTTTTGGAAAACCAAGTGAAATTTGGTGAACCATATAGTTGCGCTTCTGAAAGTTCAGGGGTGAAAGACACAGAAAGAACAAGATCTTTTCCCCCCTCAAGGGAATGGAATGGCTTGATCGTGGTGGGTGTTCCGGTGAATGCCTTAGGCGATTCATTTGATGAAGTCATATGCTTAATGCTATGCGGAATTCCGAATGGATGAAATCATTCCATCATTACGTCGAACTTTCAGTCTCCCTCTTCGACCTTTTCTTTTGTTAATCATGTCCTTTTCTGTGGACCTTTAGAATACCTATGCTTCACGTATCCACCTTCTCGTTTGCCAAAAGTGATTTTCTGTACATTTCTGTTAGTTTTATAATTCTCCTCTTTATTATTCCACTATTATAAGCCATTAGCGTATTTGATAGGATATTAGCATAAACGTTTCAGAGACTTATCTAGTTTTCGGGATCGCATCTGTGTTTTAAATTTGTTTTCATGTGCTAGAGAGCAGACTCATCATGACTTGAGTGCTTCTTGGCACTTCGTTCATGTAGCGCTGCATAAATATAACATGTGGTGGAGGATTTCTGGAGGGGTAAGGCATTGTTAAATTGTTAAAGGTGAGATGGTTTCCTAGACCTAGACCGGCATTGGCTTAGCTGTCTGACTATCCTGTCCAGAAAGGAAATATGTTGATCGGTATATATGAATGTAGTAATGTGTGTTGTTAGCCGTTTCATAATTAAATTGGGACAGATGAAGAATGTGAGTAGAGAGTTGGATCGTAAGTGCGTCTAAAAATAAAAATTTTCATTAGTCAGAGCGTTCAAATGTTAACTGACCGTGAAGGGGTTTCTGGATAACGACGTTGCTCAACTTAAGCTCCGTGTGCTCGCTTCTACGCCATGTAGACGAGAATTCCGAACATTTCCAACTTACTTCATGGAGCAATGCTTTTACGTTGGTTTACTCCTGTAGGGGGATTTCATGTGCTAAGTTACATCTTTTAGTTTTCTTGCTGCTATTGGCAAAATTGCCGTTAGTATAGAGCGTTCAAATGTTATCTGACAGTGTAGGGATTTCTGAATAACGATGCTGTCTAACTCATGCTCCGTGTGCCCACGTCTACGCCATGTGAACAAGAATTTCCAACATTTCCAAGTCACTACATGGAGTAATGATTTTACGTTGGTTTACTCCCGTAGGTGGAGTTCATATACTGCGTTTCAAAATGTCACTTATCTTGCTACTATTGGCAAAATCGCCAGCGAATCTAAAAAAAAATGTCAACTGAAGGTGGAACGACCTATAGTGCACACCGAAAAAATCCGTTCGGAAAGCGATAAGGATCGGTTCTCTTCAAAGTTCCGATGGACGATGGACCCGCCTCGTTCGTCCCATCCTTTTTTTTTTGATGAGCCCAACGGCCGGAGTCGGGGAGAGAGGAGCTCACACATTTCACGCCGCGTCCGCGTGTTGCCTTGCCTTTAATTTCTCTCGCCGCATCTGCATTAAGGCGAGGCGAGAAGGAGGACGCGAGGAGGGTCGGACTTTCACTTTTTCAGCTCGGCCGGCAATCAAAAATCAATCGGGGGATCGTCCTTCAAGCTCTCGAAGTGGGGTTGGGGTGATGGAATCGATCGGGAAGGAATAGCCCCATATATTTTCGTCCCTCTCTCTCTCTCTGACTAGTTTAGCGAAGTGTAAGCGAGATGTCGGTGCGCCTGAAATTCGATGAATTTGGTTTGGTAAAGAAAAAGTTCTCATCATTCTAAATACCCCAACAGCACTCATCAGCCACTCACCGAACTACATTCACGGATATTTGCTGGGAAAGATAGAAGCTGTTTTCCATAAGATTTGGTATGGCAGTGCGTGTCTGGGAGACAATAATTTAAAATATGCGGAAGTTAAGGCTTAAAGATTGCGTAAGATATCCAACGTATTGTAGTTAAAATGTTTCCTTGGCTTTTTAAAGAATGAATTTGTTGTACACGGCCTTGCTGTTTATATAATCGTAAAAAAAATACTTTGGCTCTGATCCAGATTCAGCGTACGGCGTAAAAAATAAATTGGTCATGTCAAAGCATTAAATATGTATGTTTGATAAAAACTGCGACCTTCAGTCTCAAAAACAAAGTTTTTGAGTCACTACTGGATTTGCCTCGTGTTTCTTTTAACTGACTTTGTTTTAAAACAAAATACTAATATGCCGATAAAAAAATATTGTTGTAATTACCTCTTTGCCTTCTCAAAGCAATTCTCCAATTCAGTGATAAACAGGAACAGCAATATCGGTGTAGAAGTTTATTCACGTTTATTCCCTCTGGTTCCAGTGATCGATTTATCAATCAAAAGGAATTTGGAATATGACAAACTTGAGCTCCTTTTCCACTGGAGAGAAATACCGAAAATACAGTTTACCGACCTTGGTGACGGCGTGGTTTAGAATTTTAACCTTAGGTAATGGGTTAGAGTCCCATTTCGGTGGTATTTTCACCAACCAGGGTAGGATCATCGTTTAAATATATGAAATTGATTCATATTGGGAAGGGCTATTATATTATTACAAGGATATTATTTATGATAATGTTTAAGGCAGAAACATGAATTTTTTCTGTGGACAAAAAGCTATTGCAGCATTTGCATCCAAAGAAGTTACATTTTTATGTTTAATATTTCTGTTTTTTGAGTGAGAATTGTTTCAAAGTAATCTGGAAGGATGTATAAACACAGGTACGTAATTGTTTTCCTCTTAAGTGTATACTTTTAGTTGTTACGATCAAAATGCTGAAAGCGAGCTTACTGTAAAAAAATAAGATTCCTTCCCTTAATGAATACTGTGAGTGTGGTGGTGATTTTACTCTACATTTTTAATCCGTATTGATGCATTTTGCCGTATGAGAACCGTTTTTTGAGCGCTCATTTCATCGCTGATACCACGCGCTTAGGTAAAGTTTTAGTGATTCACTGGCAACGAGTTAGATAACGCCCTTTGGCCTGCCAACTTTAAGGTCGAGATATCTAACCCCGTCTCGTGCATGGGTGATCTTAGCATTAATGACTTAAGGTTTGACGGTTTCATGTAATCTCCGCAGTAGAAGGGCCTAATATTCTGCTGTGCTACCAAACCTCAACGTGCACAAAGGCAGCCCCAGTTTGGGTTGTTCGCTAGCGATCCTTCCGAAGCTTATTGCGAATTTTCGCCCAGCAAACACTCTGGAGCTCGCCGCGATATGTCGGGCGGCGCCGGTGTTTGTCTACCGCCCCCGCTCTCCGGGTGCGTGGCCCACTTCCCGGCGAGCGAGACGAGGCAACTCCCCTGCCGCGCCGGCCCGCTCCTCCTCGTCTCACATCATTTCGGAGAGAGACGGTGGGTGTTTGAGAGGGCGTGTCCCGCTAAAAACCCTTAAACTCCTCCTCTCTCCCGAGGGTGCACCCTTATTTTGATGACTCCGGGAGCAATGATAGAAACGGAGGCTCAATTTATGCACATATATATTCTGGTGGTCCTAACTTTTCGGAAACCGTTGGAAGCTCGAGAATAATGATGGCTTACGTATTCCTGTGTCATCGCTTTTGGTGCCTCGCTAGCCTTCCACCGTCCCGTTGTCGAGGGGTAGTAGGATACAGTGTATAATTGTATTTTTGCACTTGTATAGTATGAAAGGAGGCCGTAGAAATGGATTATTTTATGAGAAGCTGCGGAATATCAAGGCTAGAAGGGAATACCAATGAAAACATACGGACTAGGATAAATATGGAAAAAAATCACCGAATAAATAGAGAGTAGACGATTGAAATAGCATGGCCACGTAAAAAGAATGGAGGATAAACGATGGCCAAAAAAAATACTGAACTGGCAACCACAAGGTAGGAGGAAAAGGGGACGACCACCAGAAGATTGTATGAAGCAGGTCACTCAAGATGTGGAGAAGAGAGTCAAAGAATGGAAAAATAGAGGCTTGGAGAAAAGGAAGTGAAAGACGGCCTACAGCTGTATAAAACTCGCTTACAATAGTATGGAAATCAAACTGGAAAAATGAGAATTTAATTGAATTTAAAAATGTTTACCATCCCTCGCGAAGATTTTTTTACGTGTATAGTTCTACCATTGAGTGTCTTTCCTTTGACTTCAAACTCTATTCCGGTCTTAGAATGTAAAATTTTGCCTCTAATTCGGACGACGCGTTGTTTTAAGCTCTCTCTCATTCCCTCCAATGTACACATACGACCCTTACGATCGATTATGTTCATTAGCGAGAACTTTTAACAAAATATAATGCTTTACTTTTATCAGTGTTCTAGTTTAATCTTCGTTTCACGAGTAAAAATTTTGAACCAGTGACTGAGTAAGTTTTGTTTATAGTTTTATGCACAATTATCTGGGTAATTTCTGTAAAATACCTTAAATTTGTCGTGGGTTAGGAAACTTTCGGCATTATTACGACCCTGCTTTTCCCTTTTACAGTCTTTTAAATCAAATTTATCGTATATTTTTCCGGTGCACTCCTAAACTCCAAGTCTGTTTAGTTTAGTTATTCGACACACAGTCATTATCTCGGCGCGGCTTAGCCATATTTTTCCGTATTTGTCAATTGCTAGATTTTGATATCCACGTCCTTTTATAATAATTATGATAGTAAAACATTTAGGTGAAAACATGTACATAATGTTTGCTATAGACAAAATAAAATAATTACAAGATAGTTTATGTTTACATGAAATAATTTCAAGACACACTAAATTCACGGCGAACACCCAATCGAACCTCATCTGTTATATTTATTTCTACATCGAACAAAATGATTCACCCTGTAAGCGTTCATGTGGAGATCCTCACTCTGCTACACAAGTTTCACTTTCATTACCCGGGGTTGATTTTTCCTGTAATATTTTTATGTCGTTTAGAAAAAAGATAAAATATAACCCTCTCTCTTAACTCTACTGAACGTCGCCTGGGATATTTTTTTCTTAGTTCGTCAAATGCAGCCTTTCCTTCATCATATCTTCCACCTTGAATCCATTGCTCTTTCGCCCTTTGTCTCTCTTTTAACGCTTCCACACATTCCTCATTGAACCATATTTTTCTCTTTCTCACCTTTTTGGGGATTACTGTTTGTGCAGTTTTTGTTATAGTGTGTTTCAAACTGTTCCACATGTTCTCTACCTCTTCACAGTCACTTATATTTCAAATTTCCCTTAAAGCTTCAAAACGATTTGTCAAGGTAGTCTTAAAACTAGTGTGTACGGGGCTTTCATTTAATTTATCACAGTCAAATACGGTAACTTTTTGCAATTTCTTAACTATCTTTGGTTTCCACTGAATTCTTATAACTACTTTGACTAGAAAATGGTCTGATCCGCATTCAGCTCCTCTTTTTGTAGTTACATCGAGTATCCTCTTCTTATACTGGGAATCAACTGCCACATGATCAATCTGATTTACATATTTGCCATCTGGGGACACCCAAGTTCCTTTGTGTATGTTGTTCTTTTCAAAAACAGTGCTACTGACAAACATACCTTTGGAGGCACAGAAGTTTATAAACCTTATCCCATTGTCATTAATCACGTCATGTAAGCTGTGTTTCCCAGTTGTGCCCATAAATATTTGTTCTTTCCCTAGTTTTGCATTTAAATCTCCTAAGATTATTTTACTGTACCCAGCTGAGATATCATCGAATACAGTCTCCAACTCCTCATAGAAGGAGTCCTTCACCGTATTATCACTTTCCTAAGCAGGGGCATGGCAGTTAATGAACGCTAATTTATGCTTGGGCAGGTCTAAAAGAAGTAAGGATACTCTCGAGTTGATTAACTTAAAGTGTACTATATTGTTACTTAAACTTTTTTCTAATCATAAAGCCGGTTCCCAGAGTATGGTTTGGTTCAGATGCACCATAAAATATTATCGAGTTCTTCGTTTGTACAGAACCTGTTTCCGACCATCTTATCTCCTGTAAGGCTACTAGGTCTAACTTGTATTTTTCTACTACTCCAAACATACTTTGAGCTACGCCAGGCTGAAATAGTGTTATAACATTCCATGTTCCAATCTGTAAACCAAATCGAAGTCCATTGTCTTGCCTAGGTCTGTTTCCAAAAGTTCCTATCCGTTTCCGAGGCCTTGGTGTGACGTTATTCCCAATATGATTTTACAGAATAGGTTGGTAGCCTATTGCCAACCCCCAACCTGGAGGACCAGAGCATTGATTTCGGAGCATCCTTCTCCTAGGATATTGTCTTCACTACGACTTAAGGAGGCTATCCTATTCCCGGTTTGACATCAGAGTTTCCTTCTCCTAGCCTTTGGAGTCCTCCCCTTACTTGTACAAGGCAGCACAGGGTAGTGCTCATTTGATGACGGCACTTACTCGCCATGCCACAGCATCGTCGTCGGGTTCATGTGGATTTTGATGAGTGCAACCCCACCACAGGTTACCCTCGCCACACCCTGATGATGCTGCCGCCTCGGTTCGGGGCTGCATATTCGGGTTACCCCTTATTCACAGCTGTCCAACATATCTGGTGGAACGTCCGCTATCCGCCACCTGCAACCCGCCCAGTACCTGAGGCTCGGTTCCCCTGCAGAGAGTGAGAGAGTTTAAGTATCTTGGTGCAATTCTGTCGGAAGATGCATCAAATGAAGTAGATATAAAAGCAAGAATTCAAGCTGGTAATAAGGCATTCTATGTTCTGAGCAATATTTTGAAGTCCCAGAACGTATCAAGAGAGCTTAAGATAAGATTGTACTAGACATTAATTCTCCCTGTGGTTCTCTATGGGTGTCAAAGCTGGAGCACACGAAAACAAGATCTAAACAAAATCTTAATATTTGAGAGGCGGGTGCTTAGGAAAATATATGGGCCAGTCCAAGACGAATTAACAGAGGAATGGAGAAGACGATATAATCAGGAACTGTATGACCTTTATCGAGAAAACACCATAGTAGGGCTACTAAGAAGCAGGAGATTGGAATGGATAGGACATGTGGAACGGATGAGCGATATCCTTAACTTGCAATTTACATGAGCCCGGAGGGGAAAAGACCAAGGGGAAGACCAAAAAAAATATGGATGGATAATATAAGAGAGGATACACGGCAAATATAAGCCTGGGAAGATTGGAGGGAGGTTGCCAAAAGAAGAGAAGAGTGGAGAGCCTTAGTCCTGACATCGCGCGGTCCGCTGGGCCTGATCGCGTGAAGTTAGTAAAGTAAAGTAAGTAACCCTCTCTCACGCAGTGTGACCTAGAGGTAACATATAGAAGCGTTTTTTTGTCTCTGATGAGATTTATTTAAGTATATATGCCTTTTTGACCTCATTTTTTACATCCTGGCGACGAAAATATCTTTCATTCGTAACTTTTAGTTCATGATTCTCCCACGAGTGGGGTAGCATGTGAAATGACTGCACATGTTGAACAATAAAATCGGTGTATAGAGGGTTAATTTTGGATTTTTTAAAAACCGTGCTTTCCAAATAGCCTCTGTGTGTTTACTTACGTCTGAAAAACCAGCAAATCGTGAAGGGTTTGTTGAAACAGTCCGCACCAATGAGTTGAGTCAACGTCTCACGTTGCGTCGCGCTTAAAATTCCTCCGGCGAACGTAGGTGGCCTATATCATTTAGCGGCCGGGCTAAATCTTTCCAGTTTTCTATTACTCGACGGGAGAGAAGAGACGTGACTGTATTGCTCCGTTCCGATTGGCGCCATAGCTCACCCTGCGAAAAGCGAGTGTTTTAAGCCGGGGGGACCCAAGGGGGATGGGTTGTGAGTAATGTCTGCATCCCGAGTTACGGCCCTGGTGCGGAAGGGTGGGGCGACGCGGGGCGAGCCGTGCCGTCAGCGCTCTCCAAGCCGCGCCTCTCTCCGTAAACAAAAGTTGAAAAGCGCGGCTGGGGGGATCAACTTCTTGCGCCGGCGTCTTATTTATTCAGCTCGGGAAAGGGGTGAGCGAGTCTAAATGCACGCCACCGTGGATCCATCCTTCTCCCGTCAAGACGTTTTTTTCACGTCGCCTCTGATTTGCTTGCCAAAATGTGCGTGTGGCTCCAAGGAGACGCAAAGAATGACGTCAGATGAGGTGAAAAAAATTAATTTTAAGATGAAAATGAAGAGTAAAAGTGTAGTTACAATGATCGTATCTTATGACTAGTAATGCTCCCATAAGAATGAGAGTATATCAGTATTTTTTTTGGGTAATAAATGACATCAGCTCTATAAACCTTGAAAACTTCCGTTGCAAGACCAAGATCGATCCATATTGACTCCATTGATATTCATCGCAATAAAGAAATATATTGACAACTGATATCCGTGTGGTACTTTAGCACAGGGGAATTTTAAAGCCATTTAGACAACTGAGTATCTAATTCTTTTTTTTCAAAAAGTTTAACCTTTTGTATGGGGCGTGAGGCACGATTAAAGGAAATAGGATAAGGAAACTCAGGATTTCAGCCACATTTTACAGCTTGTTTTGGGAAAAAAATATTTCGGTATCATAACTCTGGTGGTAATTTGTGGAGTCGATGGACAGCTGAAATTAATTTCGCCGTTCAGACCGGGCTGGGAGATGGCAGGATTTTAAGGGGCTTTACGGAAGGGTTGAGAGAAACCTAAACTCGACATTCACCTACTCCAAACGATAGTCGCCTTGGGGACAATGATTTTACGTCTCTTCCGACGGATGGAGTACTACACGTGTAATGCTCCCAGTTTATTACCCAAGTAGGTATCTAAAGTGTACCGGAAAAACTGCTCCACTGTCGGGATTCGAACTCAGGCCGTGTGGATGAGATGCTAGTTCCGTAGCCACCTCAGCAACCAGATTCCACTCCGTTTGAATTTTTGTGTGACCATTTTTTACGTTTTTAAGTTAAAATTTTCTGCCAAAATAAGTTTATACGTTTTTGTGTACATGCTAGAAGTTGCCCAAACTCCCCGGCAGCGTGATTCTATACATTTTCCGGAGAATCATGCTTTCTGCCGCGGCGGCAATGGTTCCCCTTGTCAACAACCACCCACCCGTTCCTTCCCTCTTACCGTTCGATCACTTCTCCACTCCCCGCACCTCCAGTCGATGCGACACTGCCACGGGAGTGGAACGCGCTGTGCGCTACTTTGCATACAACGCCCCGACGGAGCGCCCACCGACGCCGCCCGAGGGTCGTCGTCGCTTTGCCCCAGATTGCGCTCATTTCCGTGCTCTCCCCGCCCCCGATTCCTTCTTTCAAGGCCGCGCTCGCAACCGTTCGTGCCCAACAAACCCCCGTGTTTGCATTCGATGGGAAAATAAAACCCTCCCGTGAATGATGTGCAGTCGTTGCCGAAATTAGCGCAGCACTCAGCGGCGCTGCGTGGATGGCCTCTTGCATAACTTCCTTCAGGAAACCGCGCGCTTTCCAAACTCCAAATGAGGGGCAGATATAGACCTCAATATTTAGGATTTTTTTATTTACAGTATTCAGTGAGAATTGCGTCTACTGTGGCCAAGGAAGCTGATTGAATAATCAAATATAAATAAATAAATTGAATGATATGATTAGATATAAAAGAAAACAAAAGTACTGAAATCTATAAAGATATTTACGCTTCAAAAAGAAAGAACTAATATGCGTAATTTTTATTCTCTTTTGTAATGAGTTCTATATAATAATACATTAATTTATAATTTATGGTAAATCACTGAAACCGCCTTACGAGGCAAATTTTTCCGATAGTAAAATGGCTCTCGCTAGAAAGGACTGGTTTCTGTGTTCGAGGCCGAAAATATCGTTGATTCACTTTCTATTGATGGCCTTGGAAACCGCGATTATTAGCTTCTGTGATGAATAAAGGATAAAAGAAACATTATGGGAACATTAAGAAAGAGGAAAGCCAGCTGGCTGGGACACATCCTGAGAAAAGAATGCCTTCTGGGAAAATACTGTTAGGAACGATTGAAGGAAAGAGGGGAAAATGAAGAAGAAGTCATTGTAGAGCGGGAGTAATGAAGACTTGGGGGAAGCAGTGCAAGACAGAGTGGTATTGAGGGAGAAGTTCATATGAAACCTGTCGGAGGATAGATACACCAAAGGAGAAGACGAACTGCTCCCTCAGGTCCATGGCTTTTGGATTATGTGAGCATTGATCGGCATAGTTTCAAGTTATACATATATTATGTTGGTGTGGTGACAAGAGCTGAAACTTTTCATGCAAAGGACCGAGGGTGGGACCTCAGTAGTACCGAATATTTTTTACTAGCATCCCAAGCCTCTCCTAAGTGTCTTTAGAGAGTATTTAGTCTTCTTTAGAGTACTTTTAGTCTTTTAGAGTACTTCTAAGAGTATTTAGTGCAATACTTGCTTCGTTGTTTTGCGTGGGACGTGAAAACCATAGCTCGATTGCTGCCTTTCATTGATAAGAATTCCGCAAAAGATGCCAGAGATCTCTAAAACCTATCCGAAAACAACTCACCCGTGTAATATTAAAGATTTACCCATCATAATGTTAGTGAGCGAATTTGAAACTGACTGAAAACATCGTGTATAATAAAATGAAATCCTCTGACTGAATTGTGCTAAGTGTCAGTGTATGGAATTTGTCGAAGGAAGCAGTCATATCCCCTTCAATATCCTTTAAATGCGTCCATGCTCCGAATGATTCACGTCTTCCACCGTAGACCCCTAAATCTACCCCTTCCTTTCCGGCTCCAGTTAAGGGTTTTTCAGCTAATCGGCAAGGGTACGCGATTAAGTTGCGCACGGAATCCAGCTTGCAGTGCTTTCCATTTAACTCGTTCGGGACCTAGCGCACGTGCCCTTCTTACTTCTCATCGTAAGACATTAACGAAACATTTGATTCGATGCCGGGTCGTTCACTTCGCGGGTTTGAAACAGTTTCGAGATACCGAAGCGTGTCTTGCTTCCAAAATTTTGCATGGGGCGATGTTCTTCTATCCCGTCTGAGTCTCAATGTCTTCGACGTGGATTTATTTTGGGACATATATCAGGGAAGGATTTTGGATCCGATGTTATCGTCGTACTTAATTTTTTAATGTGAAACTATTTTTTTTTCAAACTTATTAAATGTATTTATTTGTAACGTCGTCGGGGGCAATTATTTATTTTGATGGGATTCGTCATCAGTATCCCCTCCATACCCTTAGCCAGCCCTTCCCGCGTCTCAAGGCCATTCGAGTATTTATTGGATGTCTTGGAGCACTGAATAAAAATAGAACAAACATATTGACAGTGTCCCATTACCGTGCTATATATTCCCTCCCTCAGTTTTGGGTTATATTTTACCTTGGTGGCGTATAATTTTACAAAATATTTGTATCCTATATCATTTTTAGGCATCATAAGCTTCATTCATTGGTTGTTTAGTTCTAAGTTTGGATGACTGCAGCCGTCCACCCTTGCCTATATAATGCTAGTTCCCTTGCCTCCTGGTATCTCTTCCTAAGTGCTTTCCTCTTTATTTGGTCCATGAACTTATTCCTGGATCTTCCTCTGGGGACTTTTCCCCTATTTTACATTCAATTACGTTATTCACAAACCCATTGTGTCTCAGGGTGTGTCCAATTTATCTGGTTCTTCCTCTCTGTATAGTGTTCCATATGTTCCTTTCCTCTTCTATTTTTCTGTGCTTTTATTAAGTTTATAAAATGTTTAAATAACAGCACACGAGGCGAATGCGTTAAACTATACCATAACTTCTTATAATTTCAGAAGTTCTATTCAGTATTTGGAAGTTTTTTTTCGGCTCTCGATGTCTCATCTGTCATGTTTATATAATTATTGAGTTTCTTCTCCTTATTTTGGCAGGTATATATATTTTGAGTCGTATTTTCTTTGTTTGAACATTTTCATTGCGGTTTCCGTTTTTCATATTTTTTGCAGGTATGAAAACTATTTAATTATTTATTAAACTATATTTTTTATATCTCGCTATTGAGTTGTGATAGTTTACTCTTTTCTTTCATAATGACAGAAGCAAAACACTTGCAGTTTTCCGCTAATAAAAGATTTGATAGGATTAAATTAGATTTTAATATAAATTTTTTAACTGTGGAAAAATAGCGAGTGTTTTTCTTTGGTCCTTTTGGAACGGTTCTGCCACATCACCCCTAAATCTGTAATTTATACTTTTTTGTCAACTTCGGCAGCGATGAAACTTGGATATTCCACGGTTAATGGCATCCGTTCTGCACGAGCACTCTCTGCTCTCTTGACTTTCGTGATGTCCCTTGCAAGGATAATAGGATGAAACGTATGGCATGAATTGGAGCACGCATGGTGTATTTCCGACGGACGGTTGTGATAACCTGCACTTGGAATAATGAAAGATCAAACATATTTCATTGCTTCTCTAAATTTCCGTACTGGTTGCCTTTATATACCGGCTAACTTATAAAATATAATTATGATTGCAAACTCTTCGATAATAACAATGCTAAATAAGCTACACATCTCTCAATGTTTAAAAAAAAACTAATATTTAATCAACGCGTCCTAGAGAGACTGGAATATCCGAGTCTATTTTTCTTATCAGGTTAGTTTTGCAGTTATTGTCTTAGAGTGTTTGGTATTAGCTTAGTAATTTAAGTTGATGAGATAGGTATGTATTTAATCAACGCGTCCTATAGAGACTGGAATATCCGAGTCTATTTTTCTTATCAGTTTAGTTTTGCAGTTATTGTCTTAGAGTGTATGGTATTAGCTTAGTAATTTAAGTTGATGAGATAGGTATGTATTTAATCAACGCGTCCTATGGAGACTGGAATATCCGAGTCTATTTTTCTTATCAGTTTAGTTTTGCAGTTATTGTCTTAGAGTGTATGGTATTAGCTTAGTAATTTAAGTTGATGAGATAGGTATGTATGTGATTCAAGGAACAATATTTCTCTTAAATTATGATCGTCCAAACAAAAGATATATTTGGTTTTTGTGTGATGCATTTCTCCCTGAAAATTGAGGAAATAGTTTTCATAGAAATCTCATTTTATGCTGTACCTTAAAATGCAAGTCCCCGTGAGACATCGTGTGAATTCCATTTACATAGATGCTCTTATATTTAAACAAATATTGTTACAGGGGGGTAATGGAAGTGTATTTTTGAGATGGAATGAGGGATGCCATTGTATTCTTCTTGATCCGTGTCTTGTAATACCATCTCTAACTTATTTTATCTGTTCTTCTTAATTACTTGGGATAATTTTCGAGGGTATTGGCTGAAATGTAGTCGAAAATTACACCGAAGGAATCTGCCGATTATTATAAAACCGGCTGTCATGGGTTTAATCTCATTCAAACGTTGAAGTAGTATTTTGCAGAGCTTTTGACCGAAAAGTGGGAAATTGTTCTCAGGATTTATTTAATGGAAGTTGTCCATCACGGAGGAAGTGAAAATTTTCCTGATGAACGCTAATTTACGTTTATAAACTAGAGTTCGCGAAATTAGTTTTTCAATAATGCTCATTTTCATTTTGATACAACATTAGTCAAAAAAGTAGTTCGTGTCATATCTGCTTGAAGTGGATTCACTGCAGCGAAATGCCCGCACCGGATGTGGAGAAGGGAAATCTGCGCAGCCCACGAGAGTGATGAGGGCAGCCCGTTGATTGACATAGTGGTGGACTCCCGCTCTGGTCCTTTCGAAAGGGGCCAGTTTGGATGGACGGGCGCGCGCGGGGCTGTCGACACTGTGCCTTTACCTGCGGGAAATCCCGTCACGTGACTGCGCCCGATCGCAGGCCCGCCGGCCCTCGCATTTTGCCGTCGCACGCCGCGGCATAGCACTCCCGGCATTTCCATTATCCGCAAAACCCCTCCCGGCATCCTCCCTGAGGAATGCGGGCGCAAGAGATATCTCCCGTGCCTTGAGGGGCCGCACTCGCTTGCACCGGCCACCGCCTTCCTCCCTCTCTGACGTGAAAGAGAAGGCCTGCGGGCCGCCGCCGTCCCATCTCGACCGCGTGTCGTCCGACGGGCGACCTAGGGAGGGAGGCGAAATGTGCGCTGGTTCTGAGTAGGGCTAGCAAGGTGAAGCAGAGCTGTGGAGAGGATAGATGAATGGGTCTCAGGCAGGGAATGCGTGCAGGGTATTTTCCATGGATTGGTAGGAGATCTAATTTCCATGGATTATGAACCTACTGTGACGTCGGGATCTCTCAAATGATAACAAATTCCCTTGGAATATTAATTTGGCATTGCCCCACTTTAATACACGTCTATCCACTTCAACGTTCTTTTTTTAACAATCCTCCCTTCTTTTAATCAACAACAACATAGCAACCTTTTACACAAACAATAAACAATATAAAACATCAACATAGATAAACATACATTAACATATAAATTGATTCCAGCAAAACCCAAATAACGAACGAAAATTAAATAAATGAAATAAAAATAAATAAAAATGGAGTTAAACAAAGGCAGGCACGACGTTACACCTACATCCATGTTATTAGCTTTCCTCTCTGGTTAAGCCATTGTGGTTGTCCGATTACATAAGTAAGAAAGTTTATGGAAACTGCTTACGAATTTTTCGTGCTATATGACGCACTCTTATCCCCGTAAAAATCCACGGAAAGTTCTCATGCGTCTTAAATAGTCAGTGAGAATAATGAAAAAGAAATACTTGGTTTTATTCCACCAATTTATTTTAATAGAAGTTAATAAAAAATGTCATCTACCACTCTGTACTGGATTTCTCCGCCAGTGATGCCCTTCAATAGTTACGTTAATGCAGTGCTCAAAATGTAAAAATAGCTATGATCTATTGCACTTGTTGACAATTTCTTTAATAGCCACCAGGGTTCAACCGATATCTTATGACGAGAAGTGCGGATTCATGTAAACCCTAGTTAGTTTAAAGCCACCACATTGACCATTCTTTATCGTTAGTAGTGTGAACGAGGCGTTATGTGCGGTCGGGTAGGCAGAACCAAGGGATGAGGCAGAGGAAAATAGTAAGGTTTCTAGGGGTGGGGAAGGGTTGGGAGGCTTTCCGGTGTTGTTCCGGGGATTCGGGAGAGATGGAGTGTTCGGATGATGCATGGAGCCGTGCGATTCGGTTCGCTCGAGAATCGATTACGGTGCGATTTTTTTTCGGTCCGACCATTTCGATTCGATTCGGTCCATTTTTCGATTCGAAACGGAGAGTTTCTCAGCACCCCAAGCTTTGTGAAGAGTGCGATTCGATGCGTTTCCAGACTAGTAATTCAAGCGACGGTCCCGCCTACGGAGAAAGTCTTTGTGCTACCCTTTCTCTCTTTGAATAGGGTGAAGAAGCATTAGCCTCCCTCGCCCCCCGCCCCCTGTGCGATGCGATAACACGAGGAGAATCGATTTTTTCGTGCGACTTTTTTCCGCTCTTTTGGCTTCGAGGGTGAAAATCTTTGCCCCTCTTCGCCCTTGAATTGGTGGCCCGTCTCCTGACATTTTTTTCCCTATTCCAATCGATATCTGGTGCGCGATTTGTTTTTTTTACCCTGTGAATCTGTCCGCGTGATGTGACTCGATAGCGCCCCTTGCTCCGTGTAATCCTTGTCTGTTCCGCTGGAATCGGTGCTTCGGAACGGGAGGAATGGCGGGTAGGATAGGAGTTGAATGGTTCGGGGTGGTTTGGTTACTAGAGTCATGTCTTTCCATCCCGCGGGACAGGACTCAATGCTGGGATAAGCGGAGATTTTCCGGTGGGATCCCGTCCCCAAGTTGAGTGCCAGGTGGAGAACACTTGTGTTGTGCTTCGCCCATTGGATGCGATGTTAAACCGTGGAGCCCTTGGTGCCTTTGATGAATTTAATTAAAGTGCAGACTTATACCGACGCCGAGGTTTTCCCCATCCGCCCTCCATTTCTCATGGCGTCCTTCCTTCATTTTCCTTACTACCCTACGGTCACTAGCTTTCCAAATTTCAGCGCAAATGACCTATTTAATTTGGAGTTCATAAGCCATGAGTCTCGACCCCTTTTGGGATCGCGGAAGAGGCTCGTGGGGACACAAAGACATTCTACGAATTATCCCGGCAATAGTATGACATTAAATGTTTTCTTTTTTTATCATGTTATCTGTAAGATTGAAGGCTTTCCTGGCGAGTGCTTAGAACAGTTTAGAATATAGAGCTCTCAGGTTTCCAACCGGAAGGTGTTGGTTTGTGACACCAACGTTTCTATGGCGTAGTCTGCCATCGTCCTCAGGGTGAAACGATAACAGACTACCTTCGTAACGTCGATGCAACGAACCAACGTTACCCGGTTGGTAGCCCGAGAACTCTACATTCTAATGCATTTTTTTGTCATTGTCGCTTGGTGTTTTTAGCTCTATACCATCCTGTATGTAGATAAAATAAATATTAATGAAAACCTGTGAATAACGCAACTTTAAGTACTTTTTCTATTCCCGACTTCCCTGGAACCCTATAATTGTAGGATCGTGATCAAAAAGTTTGAGAACCCCTGCCCTGGAAGGCCACGGTTTAACTTCCCATCCGACTGATAGAGTTAAATTCTTGTAGTGCCACGCTGATTGGGCCCAAGACTGTGTGGACAGGATTATCAGTAAACAATTGCCCTTACGACCGTGATATATACCAGGGCCCAAAATGTGAAAGGACGGTTCTCTTTGTTGATTTGGTTCGTTTGGGAGGCGACCGACATCTGAGATCATTGACGACTATAAAGTTCGGTGGGACTGATGGTAGGAGAATGAGTGATTGAGGGATTGAGAAAGTATGGAAAGAAACCCACCGTCGGCATCAGCAGGTCGTTTACGAAATGCTCCAGGGGGTCCGCAGTTTATCGTCCCACACCATTGACAGATTACTGCACGTGAAGTGCTCTCCATATTGCACCTAATTAGGGTAATGGATCTAACGAAAAATATCTGTTTCCGTTCGGAATCGAACCAAGGCCCTTGGCATGGAAAGCTTTTGTTTACTTAGTCGATCAAATTCACTCGATACTCCCAAACTGACTTCGCTGCATTCTTTTCCTTCGAGCCGTCCATCTTTTGTAAAAAAAAAGCATAGGTTGGGAGCGGGCGGCAGGTCGTAGTGTCTGTATCTTGCTTGTTGACTGGGGGTCTCCGATACGCACTGCCGGGAGATTGGGCGGACGAGTCGGCAGAGAACACGGTCGGTCCTTCGGGGGAGATAATGTTGAGGTGCCCGGGGGGAGTGTGGAGGTGGGTGTGAAGAAGGCACGCGTCGACGAAAAAGCAAGAGAGCGAGAACGAACGAATTACCCGGAAAGCGATCGTCACGAATTTATGGGCGAAGGGGAAGGTTCATATAAAACGGAAAGTGAGGCCCTTTCTTTCCCTTAATCTCGTGCTCCTACGGAGTTTTTGGAAGAGATCTGGGGAGCGGAGAAGGGGGGGTGAGGTCTGAGTCGGGAAAGAAAGTGTAAGCGGTATGTTTATGATGCTCCACGGGGTATTGGCGTGACAATTACCCCTGTGGGATGTGCGCGTGGTACGAATCCATAGCTCCTCGACCCGAAGGCTTTTCGTGGCGAGAGTTTGTTGCTGGGTTGAGAGGCAATTACGTGTGATTTCGGAGTGGAGGGCGGGACGTCTCCCCTCCCCTACGCGTGCTCTCGCGTACGAGACCTCCGCGTTGGTTCACTCGAAAGGGGCGTAGGAATGCAAATGTTTTTCGGAGCGGTGCCGGAGAAGAAGATTTCCGTTCAATTCCTCTTGAGATTCCTTGCCCTTCATCGTGTTGATGTCGGGTTTAAACGCTCCATCGAATGACCTCATTATCGCTCTGCCGAAGGACTCGGCTTTCCTCGCTGTACGCCGTTAAAGTTCAGATTTTTTTGATTTCTACGGTGATTAAAGTTCATCATTATGAAGAACAACTCTTAAGATAGTTTGAGCGGGACAAAACCCTAATCATAATGGAGACCATATTCGAATTATACGCTATAATTTCTACAGCTGTAGGAAGCATGAATAAAATATTGAATTATAATGGCGCAATTATATACTGTAATATGACAGGAATTCTAAGTATTTAAATAGAAAATACCACATAAGTTACTAACTTGACTCATACTTAACTAATTTTTTTCGCGCGGTACGCTTGAAATTCCTTCATAACGGAAGGTTTCTTCTTGTGATCCTGAAATAATTACAGTGGTGACAATGTGATTTATTTTCAAAAATAGTTGAGAAATCATGTTAACTACACACTGTTAGTTTTTTTGACTAGATCTAGATGATATAAATTCCTCATTTTTTTAAATAATGTCTCTTTGTAGTGCATACACGTACCATTTCCCATGTAAAATGGCTGGTATTTTTCGTCAAAAATCACGGAAAGTAGTTCAGTAAGGGACTGATATTTTGATAGCTTCGAAAGGTCGAGGTCAACGAGACCAACTTCATTCATTTCTTGGTGAAATGATATTTCGCTCAAACTGCCTTAATTCAAATAACCTTTTCATTCTCATGTTGTCGCTCCGAATATGATGCCATCCCAAACGGAAATAAGAGGACGAAGAACCTGAGACTGCAGATTACTTGAATTCCGCTGCGGAGATCTGCCTCGAAAATTAATATTACATTGGTACTTCTCCATTCCTGTATTTATTGGCCCTATTTGTATCTTGGTATAATGCGTCATTATGAGGGCGATTTATTTATTGGAAAGGATGAGAATCGGTTGTAGGCGTTCGAGATGTAGGTGCCGGGGAAAATATAAAAAGTATCACATGAAAGAAAAGAAAGAGGAAGGAGCGAGTCTCCGGCCTGGTGGGTGAAGAGAGAGAAGTTCTCGATTAAATTCGGAGAAGGAATGATGGGTAAATGGATCAGGTGACGACAGACGAAGGGATGAGGAAGGCCTTGATTTGTGGGAGGATATTGAGTAAGCGCGAGAAGGGATGACAGAATAAGAGCTTCATGCATATGTTAACGAGAGGTAAGTCGTATACCGAAGAATGACAAGTCGTATTCAGTGAAGGACCTTCGACTGTAAACGATCATTATTGGTTACCCTACTTCCTCCTAAACCTATTTCTACTAGTAGATCACCTCTAGTTAAACAATAGACAAAATTTACTCATGTATTGCTTCTTTTTAATAAAAATTAATATTTTTGAAACTTCCCGGTAGTAACGCCGTATTCGATCGATTTAATTAACTGCGATGATTACATTTAATTTGTTTCAATGAGCTATCCACCGTTTAATGCTGTATCCTGCTCTTTTTGAAAGGTCCTAGTATATTTTTTTGTATTAGTGTAGATATTATGATTACATTTATCTCTGACGTTTTTGTGTCTATTTCTATCTCTCTTATCTTTTCCATTCCGTTTGTGAGCTCCCAAGGATACCAAGAATGTTGGCATAGCACGTGAAGTTTTAGTTTTATCTTTTTATGCATTCTCCACGGAGGTTCTGCTTTGGGTTCTTTCATGTTCTTAAATAGTGTTTCTTGAAAACTAACGGTAAAACCTGTAATACATCAATACCAGCATAAGGTGGAGTCACCAATCAATTTTCGCTGACCGAATGTTGAATTTTGGTCGGTGTAATGAAGTCACTTAATATTTTTATCGGGACTCTAGGTATATCCTTGCGGTTTTTGCTGTCACTCAACTAATGTTCGGACACTTTATGAGAATTAACTTGATTATGGTCCGGATGTACCCGGTAACGCTCGAAGATCATTACTATTTCCCTTACGTAACGATTTCTCTGGCGGAAAATATTTATACAATGTAATAGAATTCGATATCAAGAGAGTGATGGTGGGGTTTATATTTTAACTGAGCGTGCGTCATGTTCTCAAGCGGGTTCCCTTCAAACCGTTTGGAGTACAGTAAATCCTCGGTATGCGTCATTTCGATTTACGTCTGATTCGATGTTACGTCCATGCTAACAAGGGTCGTCGGAAAATTTTACCCTGTTTAATGCTAATAAAATATACCGTATGTGCATATACTTGCGTTTTTTGATAACTGAGACATAATCATCCTTTCTGAAATAGCTATTTTATCCAGGATAAAAAGCAATAAACAAACGAATTTTGAAATTAACGCCTTGAATTATCGCGGGATCGAAGTGGTCACGAATATCTGAATCCGTTTTTACGTTGTTTCGACTTACGTCGCTCTTCTTCCGCACGCATCTCCGACGTAAATCGAGGACTTACAGTAATTTGTTTACCGTAAACACTCGCAGTTTCCACTTCTGTGCTCTCGTCGTACTCGGGGGTCCCAAAGTTGGGAGTCGGCGAGGAGACGGGGGGAGGGGGAGGGGATCGGTGGAGCCAAGACAGGAGAGCGGGAGAGAGTGTGAGGGTGTTGCCTAGGTGGCGCCCTGACGCCAACTCCCGCCCCCTTCCCCCATTTTTCCTCCCCCCCCCTCTCGCCACTCCTCATTCCCCGTCTTCTTCTTCTCCCAGAGGAACCCTAAGGAGTCCGTCCCCTCTATCCCTACCTCGAGCACCCAAAACCCCCGGCTCTCGTCCACCTCTCTCCGCCCCATCCCACGGCGCCGCTGGCGGGGGATGGTATCCGATCAATACGGGACACAGCTACTGGTTCCACCCCCATCCGATCCCCATAGCAAGGGCAACACTCCCACCCGCCTCCTCCCCCACCCCCCAAAACACACTCACGTACACAGAGACACAAGAACCCCACCCGCCCCAAGGAGAGAGGCTACTCGAGAAAGTAAATCCTCATCCCTTTCTTGGCCAGTTACTTAACTTCCTTTACCCCTATTCCCTTCACCCGCCTACCCCTTTACTTCCCTCTCTTCCTCTGCATCGAATCTTTCTAAGGTGTTCCTCCCTCGAAATATATATCGTTCGCGGAGTTAGCTCCCCCGCTCCAGAACGACCCATTTTCCTTCTCCATCCCCCCCCCCCAGGAAGGCTTGGCAGCCCCTGCCACACTCCCTCCGGGTTGCCTCCCTCCACCCGCTGGGGTGGGTCGGGTCCCTCTCCCGGTGTAGCTCCTCTCTCATTCCTCCGGAGTCCCGGAGTCGTTCCCCCTACCCCAATTCACCTACGCTCACACAGCGGATCTCCCTCTTCTCTCCTCCCGGAAGGCATGGCACCCCCTGCCACACTCATTCCGAACTGCCTCCCTCTTTGGGTTGGGTCCCCCTTTCGACGTTACTCCTCTCTCGCTTTTCCGGAGTCCCGGAGTCGTCCCCTCCTCCGCCCATCTCCCTACTCCTTCCTTCTTGCGTGGAAGGCTGCGCCCTCCACCCCCTGCCACACACACTCCGGATTGCCTCCCACTATTCGTTGGGGAAGGGTTGGGTCTCCTCTCCGGCGCAACTCCCATCTCTCCTTCCCTACTTCGGGCCTCACCTATCCAGTTCGCCTCCCTCGTTTCCTACTCCCACTCTCTCTCTCTCCCTCTTGGTGACCTTCGGATTGGGGTTACGGGATGGGTTCCCTCTTTTATTTATTTTTTCCTTTTTCTTCGCTTTTTTTTATGCAGGCAGGTAAGTGTTTACGGAGCGGACGGGACCCTCCCAAGGATCTCCTTCATATTTCGCTCCTCCCTTCACCAACCTCCCTTGGCTCGTCTCGTAGGCGACAGGGATTTTCGAAGTTTCCGAGACGCTTTTACGAGTTAGTTTTGTCTTTTTTTTAGCTCGTGAATTAGATCGCTCCGGGTTAATTTGATTCTTTTATTGGCAAGATTTGGTCGTTTGCGGACTCAAAAAGATTCACGACCGCTCAAGAAGCCCTTTTCATGAAAGATCATGACGTGAAATTCACCGAATTTCCGAATCCGTTCCGTGTATCGCTTGAGTAATCCCTTGGTGTGTTTTGTTAAGTCTTTGGAAGCGAAGAGAGTTTTGCTCAAAATAGCAAAGATCGTTCTATTCTGAATTTTCTATGAATTCTACCGCCCATTTATTCAGACTCTCAGAGATCAACCGATTTCCGTGTGTATTGCGTCAAAATCGGCGCCGTCAAAAAAGTGTTCAATTACACTGAAGGGCTAAAGGAAGTTTGAATACACAAATTTAGTCATTTGCCTGTTTCTCATTCTCGCCTTTTTCATCACTATAGTTATTATGAATGGCGGTGAGCAGATGAAATTTCTTTTTCACTCTGCACGCAGGTATTTATGGAGTGAAACTTTTTTATCTTAAGTTATAGGAGGCTCTTTGCCCATCTTCTCCTTATGTAATGCATTTACCCTTACGTTATATTGGTTGAAAATGCACAATTGGCTCCTGCAAGGTCAGGCTGTGAATTTTAAGCGCAAATTTACGTATTTGAGCATTTATTTTTCAATAGGCTCCATTTAGGTAGTCCGAGTGAGATAGTTCCGTAGTCATAATAGTGACAATATTCAAATTATTCGTTTTAGTTTCTCCAGCTGTAGGACACATCGTTAAATATTGCATTATTAATGGTGCAATAAGATAGTTTTATATGACAGAAGTTGTAAGTAGTTAAATGAAAATATCTAAATAAGTCTATAACTTGACTAATTTTTTTCTCGCGGTGCGTTTGAAACTCCTTCAAAACGGAAGGTTTTTTGTGATACCCAAGGACCTATTGCGGACCTCATTTTGTAAGTAATGTCTCTCTGGAAAGCCTACACGTACCATTTCCCTTGTAAAAGGGCTGGTACATTTTGGCAAATATCTCCGAAAGTAATGTGGTAAGGGGTTGAATTTTTGGTGTCATTAGAAGGGCGAGATACTTTTCTTTAAAATGAGACCAAATAAATTGATTTTTAAGTAAAGTGATATTTCGCTCAAACTACATTAAGCTAAGAGGCGTGGAATTTCTTAGATTACGAGTATTTTCTCTCTACGAAGTCAATATATTATCGTCACAACATACAATTTTTCTAAATTAGGATTGGGGCTAGACCCTGGATAGGATTTTCAACTACGTATTCGCGCCCGTGTTCCAGAACCTTCTTTGTCCTGTCTCACAGGTGACAGGGATTTTAAACATTACCCATTTTCCATCTTAAACGACTCTGAGATGTGCTTTGCGTGTTTTTTGTCTAGTCGTCAGCCGAGCGAAATGTTTTTTAAGGAGGTGCATAGGATGCGTAGTAAATAGGTGTTTACGAAGGTCGAATAGTTGGTATTAACTGTAATCCTTTTATTTTATCAATATTTGGGAGTGTGCGAGTTAGGAAACAATTCGGAATGTTAACAAAGAAGTTATTTGTGAGTTGTTGTGTGTTTTATTTGAAAAAGGCGTGAAATAAGCGAAAGTTCTCGTGTTGGAGTTGCAAAGCGGTGTTGTCGCGGTGGATGAGGGGGTTTAGCACTTTTTTTCGGGACCGGAATGTTGATATGAAATTATTTTTGAAACATTTTTTGAACAAAATAGTAGTCAAATTTCTGCTCTCTCGAGGTATGGCAATTACAATTCTTTGCAAGAAACGATTAAGGTCTCTTTCCAAATGAGAACATCGTGTAGCAAACGAAGTAAATGAATTTCATCCTTTCAGTCTGTGGAAATCCATTTTAATAACAATTATTGCTATGTTTCAATCCACTGAGTTCTTTATTGGTACTACTAATTTCAAGTACCTGATGATGATGCAGTAGCGTTGAAACTTGATGTACCAATATAAAACTCTGTCGATTGAAATTAGTTTAGTTACAATTGTCATTAAAACGAAGTAAAATTTTATAGTTTCATTAGAAACGTCGGCCCTCAGAAAGGAGAACAAGAATGGGCTGCAGACATTTGAGATGTGGGTGTGGAGAAGGATGGAGAAGGTTAGATGGACGGAAAGGAAGACTAACGAGGAAGTGCTTAGGATGGTGGTCGAGGAAAGGAAACTTTTGAATGAAATGCGGGGTAGAATAGAATAGAAAACAATTTTATTGTCCTGGGACAAAGTCCCTTAGGACATTGAATTGGTTTACATGCCTTCATGAGGAGTGGAATACAAAGACAAAATACAAAGCCTTACAAAAAAAGGAAAACAAACAAACAACTTTCGAGTCAGCAGAGAGATATACAATGAGCGAGGTAAATGAAAGTGAAAAAAGTCTCAATATCAATAATCGAAATAGTATGTGAAAACAAAAATGTACAATCTGTAATATCTATTAATAAGAAAAAATGAAAAGCAAACAAACGAATATTTTATAAGACAGAAAAACAGCAAATGATTATAGTGAACAAGTAACATGTAACAATATCATCTCATATCATTTTGTCTTCTCATATAGAGGCGAGAGAACATTTGGGAGACAAAAAGTCAGCCATACTCCTTTTAAACTGTGAGACATTCCTAGAAAATTTAATACTATCAGGCAACGAGTTCCATAATTTACAGGATGAGATGTGGAAAGTATTTGTCATATTTTGTTGTGCGGTATTTGGGGATGTAAAATTTTTTTGTTATACGGGTTAGTTTGTTAGTTTGGGCATTAAAATAGGATAGGCAGGGAAGATGGCTGAAGGGTGTTATAAAGGGCGATGGGTTCCACAAGAATGTGATAGAGGGAAGGATGTTGGGCAAGCGGGGAAAGGGGAAGAAAGAGAATAGGTTTCATGGACGGGATGAATAAGAGTAGATCGTGTACTGAGGCGAAAAAGGATATACTAGAGGAAGATAGGTCTCTGAAACTGTAGAAAACCGGGGGAGATTCTCTGACATTCGCAAAAACCAACCTAAACCGGTAGAATACTTAAAAAAAGTGGTTTTCATGTACAATAAGTAAGTTAAATGCTCATTGAATTCTGTATTTTAGAGTAAAATTGTAAGAAATTGAATGATATTTTCTTTAACTGAATTTTCAGATAGTATCCAAATAGCTTCAAAGAGTAAATATTTATTTCCCAAAGGATGGGTGTCAATGGACAGACCGCCCCTGGCGGCTTTAAATGCAGCTGCGCCTCAGACGACGAGGATTTTCGAGGTTTTCCGATTGAAACGGCTCGTCGTGCCGCGGTGGTTCGCTTTGCGTATTCGTTTTTTTTCCCTGCGGTCGCTCTCGCGGGAAACTTTCTTCCGGGGATGCACATGCATGTACGATCGAGAGTTACGTGAATCTGTATGATTCGATCCTTGTTTCGTGGGGGTTTCTGTGAACTCTTTTGAAGGATGTGATTCGAGATCGTGAAGATGCCTTTTGTACGAAAAACTGAGGCGTGAAATCCGCGAAATTTGCAAATTCGTTCTGCGAATCGCCCAGCATTCCTTTGATGTGTTCGAAAAAATGTCTCAAAGCTGAGCAAAACCCGTAGATCACAAAAAATACCTCAAGTGAAAATTTGACGATTGTAAATTTTCAAGAGTCCCTCTCTCTTGTGATTTTTCAATGCACACCCTACCCAAAATTACCTTTATACCAAGCGTTATTTGTGTTTTGTGTTCTCTTTGTGGTGTTCGATGGTGTTGAGGATTTGAAGAAAGTTTTATAGTGTGCATGCAGTCATTTTATATCCTATCAACTTATCGACCTCAGTGATTTCAGTTTCTTAGTTGTAGATTATGCAGTCTTTGACCGTATTCATTGAAGGTCCGGTATGTACCTGCCAAAGTGTTGACTCGTTTACAAATATCCTTCAGGGCTAAAAAAAACTCTAAAGTAATATTTGAGTATTAGTATATCTTTTAATGTCGCAAATATATTAAATTCCTGCATTGTGTCAGACCATTGGTTTGTGGTTTTACATATTAAATTTATATTCCCTTCTACCTTTTTTTAATCTGTACATTTGCTTATGGCTTTAATGTGAATACTCAATTTTGTTTTATTTTTATATATTTCCCACCACCACAGACAGCATAAAAATAACAGATGTAACTGATGTATATACTGGATAATAGAACAGCAAAAATATTTAGCAATTTGATTATTAAATACCTACCGGCAAAGTTTTTAACTCGGTTTTTCTTAGTATACGTTGACGTAAATGTTTCATGAATTAAAATTGAGATGATATTATGGCAACTTAAACTCAAGTAACTTTATCATTTTTTTTCTAATGTTGGTGTAGAAGTGGTAGCTTTCACGGGAGGCATCCAACCTCTGAAGGTTGGTGGGGCGAATGTAAAAGTTAGTATTATCTGTGGAGTTGGGAAGGATAGAAATTTAGCGTTTGCATTTGGTCGGCTACTCCTCAAGAAAATACCCCACGGGTCCTTAGTTCAATGTCCCATCCGGAGGACAGGGTACCAAACTGAAATGGTATCAATGTGACACCGGTGGGGCTCGATATCGGGTCTCCCGGATAGGTAGTTAGTATTGTCGACGCCTATCAACATTATCCTCGTGATTTCTACCGTTTTTACCTTTTGCCTACTTATTTGAGTATTGTATTTTTTCCGAAGTCGGTTGTGTGAAACAATGTTGCCTTTTGATGAACTTTTTAAAAGTTTTACTCCTGGCTGCGTTTATGCGTCGTACAGTACGTACGCTGGCGAAGGGTCTGCGTCCTTTTCTAACAATGAAGTCTGCCATTCTGCGCTCAACACGATGACCAATAAGGAAGGAAACTAATAGATCTTCCTGATATTTGTTAGTGCACTCTCTTGAGTGGTATGCTTCGATAAGTGCTCTTCTGCGGAAAACTTCAAATAGCCTTAAGAAACCTCATCGTTGATTTATCAACACTTCGAAACAAAAGTTGGCCTGTTAGCTAACGAAGAAGTCCCACTGACTCTCCATTATCCAAGTTTATTTATTTTTCCTGCTCCATTTATCGCAGTTAAGGCTGTAGTTAGACCAAAATTTTCGGAAAAGTTTGGAATAATTTTAATATCTAGGATAGGCTTTCTAGCCTGGCGTCTGGCGGGCGTGATTCGCATTTACGTCTTTTCCTTGCATTTCTCTCTCTCGGCCTCCAATTTTAGACGATGAATTCTAAAAATGTATATCCACACAGTTACTGGAAGGGTAATATTTTCCTCCTTAAAAGGTTTATCCAAAAATTCCCTCTAGCCATCAATTGGTATGTGCATATCTGAAATTCAATTTAGGTGTAGATCATTCCAGAATATATTAAGTAAGATAGCGGTTCTCTCTAGCGCTCTGTGTATCTGGTGCATTTTTATCAAGCGTTACCAAGTTAGTGCATTTGAATAAGTGAAATATACATCGCATATTGATTGGTTTATTCAAGAGTTTAGTCCTAGCTTGGTACGGACAACTTTGGATTGCTCTTCAGAGTTGTATGAACCACGTGACACCTGAGGGAGTTGTGAATAGAATATGCTGACACAATTGAGAGCCGTTGTTGTTGCACGAAAGATAAGTATGGATGAAAAATTGTTCGCCTTTTGCGACGGTGAATCGGCGTGAAGGCGTATTTTTTAAAATAAAACTCGACAGTCACCACTCCTTCGCTTAGAAGTTCGGGCGATATTATGGCCTGGAATAAAATACAAAAATGAAGGATAACAATGAATACGGTTTTTTAAATCCAGATCAATTGAGAACCGACAGCCTCAAAAAGTAACTTTAATAAGTAAATATTTTCCCTGAACAGATGTGAATATTATTTTATATCCGATTGAATGATTTCGATTTCCTGCCTGTCACTCTCCACGATACTCCACGATATCACGGTGGTACTCCACGATAATGCGAGCGCCTTTGTTTACCTCCTCGCTGGATTTTAATTTAAACCTTCGTTACGTACATCCTCGATTTTAATTTACACTCTCTCGTATAATTTGGTCATTATAATGAGATCAATTTTAAGATATGTTTGGTGAACCTCTCCCCTCCTTTCATCTAACCGCTGCCTTCGTATCTCATCTAACCCTTGCCATCGTATCTGAGTCTTCACTACGACATCCTTCATCATTTTCTTTATGAATTCCATCCTCAGTTTTTATCAGTTTTCCTTCCGATTCATTTCTCCTCCCGTTATTGTTTTCATTAGGGTCCTTTGTTGCAACATGTGTTCAATCAGTCTGTCTCCTCTTCTCCCTCTTCGAGATTTCATCGAGCATCCTTCCTCCGTGTGACTTTCTCGCTGGTGGTTCTCTCCATCCATTTCATTATTCTTCCATTATGCCACATTTCCATTTCTACCAGCACTCATTGTTCTACAGATATTCTGTTGTGTAGGCTTTATTGCCGTATGAGAGCTTGCTGAAATTAGATATACGTAAGTAAGTATTACTAAAGAAGCTTTTTATTGAAACATGGAGAAGGTGCGGTGGACGGAAAGTAAGACGAACGAAGAAGTGCTTAGAATGGCGGGCGAGGATAGGAAACTTCTGAGTGAAATCTGGGATAGGCAGGGTAGGTGGCTGGTGGAAGTAGCAAGTGACAATGAGGTGCTCAAGAGTGTGATAGAGGGAAGGAAGTTGGGCATTTGAGGAAGGGGAAGAAAGCGAATAGGATTTATGGATCCGATTGATAAGGGTAGATCATATGCAGAGGCGAAAAAAGATATACCAGTGATAGTTTGGACCTGGAAAGTGTAGAAAGCCGGGAGGAGTTGTTCTTACTTTCAACAAAACCTACTCCCTTTAGCCGGTAGAATCGTTAAAAAAATGTTTTAATAAAGTGGTTCTTTAGTTCCAGGCTTATGTTACAGACCGTTAGCTTCTGGTATAATGCTGTCTTTTCTTGGGCTATTTTACTTATCTTTCCATCTTCTCCTGATATGTACGCGATTGCTTTTATAACTTTTTATTCGTCGCCTATCGTCTACTTTCGCTCGTGTTTTTCAATAATTGCCTCCTTTGTGTTCCAATTGGATGGTTAAAAGTATTGCGGGATCCTCCGCTTCAGTAACCGCTGCGGAGGCACCCCCTTAGGATATAAACAGAAGTGCTGAATTGACGGTAAATGATTCCTATATTAGATTATTATGCAAAATCGTTACTGTAACCGTGAATTAGCCTCTACTTGATTATTTTGCAACCAGCCCTTACTTTGTGAAAGCCGCGGTTCCCCGACAGTAGGTCGCGGAACATGTCAGGCCTACAAAAGTATCCTTGTAACTAGTTGTATTTACTCTAAAAATACGACGCGCACGTTACCCCTTTTAAAGAAAAAACAGAAAAAAGAAATAAATTACATATGTGGAAATGCGTTGTTTTATTGATCAGTCGGTGAGGTGGATCGCGGAAGCTTTAAGGTGGGGTCCCAAGGGGATTAAGTTGGGAGAGCCCTGGGCCAATGCATTGGGTGCTTATTCAGGGCATCATCTTGCCTCGAATTCCCATGTAGGTGGACGATTTTTTTTCATTGTGAATTTCGCTTGTATGCTCTAGGAATTTTGTGGCAGAGGGTGAATGTGCGCTCTAGCGGCTGGTGAGCCAGGTGTGTAATGCGGGAAGCATGCTCGCGGGATGGAGTTTGAAAAGTGCTAGGCGAGGCATTGTTCCCCCCCTCCCCCCTCCCCAATCGCTTGAATCACTCGCTGTCTAGCTGGAATCACTCGTCCGCAGAGAGGAAGTGCAGGGAACTCCACTTCCTGATCGTCGTCGCTGCATCTCAGCCGTCACTTTAGAGGCTTGAGCTGGATGAGTGTCGATTCTGCCATTGTTGGAATTGCGACTGAAATATTCGAGCGGGAAAATTCTTGGAATAAATACCTCGAAAAAGGTTCAAATGTGTGTGTGCTAATGGTGTGTATCAGTTACATCTATTTGTCAAGTTTCCTTTCGGCGCGGCAGCCGAGTGAGAACACAGACCTGCGTCGCCGACTTCGGAATTTAAACTGTTGTCTTATTACTGTGAAACCGCAGATGTAGCTATACAAATTCCTGGACATCGTTGATTTTTTTTCATTTTCATTTAAATTTTGGTACTAAAATTTCCTCTTGCTTCCGCTTAATCTGACAATGCAGTTCATTTGGCTTTTATGTATATACGTAGGGACGTGTTTTGGTTATACTCAATGAATTAGCCTTCACGTCTACACTTAGCTGTCGTGAAACTATTGAATATTATCCTTAAACTTTGAAATTAAGAATTTTGATATCATTTTTTGATAAAATCAGAGAATTGTGCTACTTGATAATTAAAAAAAAATATCTTCTACATGCAACGTGTCGTCTTGTTTTAAATTATTTCGTAACGTTTTCAAGGATCTTGGTTCAACCTCATCAGTTGTGATGTTATTTTTTTTAGTTTCAATGACATTTTTCTTTTGCCTTTTGCGGCAGTAATGGAGGACCATAGTTCCAGTCTCATCCTTAATTTCATTCTGTAGGCTATGCCTCCATTTTATCATGCGTTTCAATCATTAAAGGATATTCATGAATGCTTGTTTCTTTTGATTCCGTGATTGTGTTTATCACGAGTGAGCGAAAATTAATGACTGACTGCAAATTACCTATTCTGTATTTGATGTAACTCATTGCCAGGCAATCTTGGAAAAAATGACCATTTTTCTTTCTGTCAGTTAAAAATGCGGAGATAAGAATTTTAGAGTATTTCAATTCACAGAGCTGAGTTTGCAAACCTATACTTTGGAAGAAGCGTCATGTAGGCTTCATTTAGGTCTTGAGAAACGAATTCTCCGTCTGATCTGTAAAAATACGCGTTCGGTTAACAAAGGCCTCGGTAATGTGAGCCTCCATTCAGGAAAACTTACGGCTCTGCCTTGAATATTTTTCCATTGATAATTATTCCAAAAGGTTCTCCCATACACCGCTTATGTCATCTTTGAAGTTGTTTATCTCCGTTTTACATCCCTAGTTCATCTTCCTGTTTGGCTGTGGCATAATGAATTTTGTGACTTCATTTTCAAAGAATATAATTTTATATCGTAAAAAAATATTTCAATTTCGGGCCTTAATTTCAAAGATTGGGCTTCATTCTAAAGAATGGTCATCTACGGGTGTTATGAGCGTAAAAATTGAAGATTTCTATGTTCCTATAATGTGTAATCAAATTTTATATCATTCGACATTTTGGAGATATTCAACAGAGACGCTCAAGGGAGTTTAATGTTTCTTTTCCATACACTTCATTTTTTAAATATTATATTGTTTTTAATCATCCCGGCGTAATATGAAAGGCATGCTCAGTAGTTTCGTGTTTTTGAAAAACATCAGAAAATTTGAATCCAGTTTATTTCTTTGTGATGCAAAAATATACCGTGTACCATTACCCAGTGTTTGTTTTAAGTTAGGTTTTGCTTTGGAAGAAGAATTGAAACGGAAGGTCCATGTTGCAGCATCTCTGGGTAAATGAAAATTCCTGGCTGTAAATTTCCATTGTGAAATTTCAGAGACTTTGTGTATTTCTTTCGTTTCTTTGAAGTAAATTCTCATCTCTACCCCTTGAAAAAGATATCTAAGTGATGACCACTGAAAACATGGGTGAGAATCGTGCAATTGAAAGCTACTGAACTCAGGTGCACAATGCTAAGGAGTGCTATTCACCTGGGGTGTCTCTTGTTTTTTAAGAAAAATACGTCAGTGTTATTTGTTTAATTATAGCGTTACTCACTCTGAATATTTTATCAGCAAGTACACGCACCCCAATTTATTTCCCTGAAATGTGATAGGCATTACCTTAATTGCCGTCATGTTCAGGAACAATACCCCTTTTAAGAATTGTTTTTTCTATCACGTAAACAGATTTTTTAATAATTAACCAGGTTCATTGTTTTCGTTTCACTCATTTTCCCAAAAGAGGAGCTGTTCTGTAGAGTTAGAGAAGAAAGAATAAAGCACCCAATGCTTTTGTGGAGTTGTTCTTATGTCGATGATAATTATTTAAATACAAGATTGTGTGGATGCTCTCAGAAATCCTTTGTACCGTTAACGCGTTCCTTTTCTTCATGGATTTCATAATTATTATGCCGTTCGTCCTTGATTATTTATTTATTTATTTAGGTAATTTTGGAAGCTCGAATTAGCTTAACTCCTCATGGAATTCCTCTTCATCATTTTAAAAACAAAACTTCTTGCTGCCAGTTTTTCTATTTGTGCGTGGGCCATGTGTTTTTGCTCATTTCAGTATTCCAAATATCTTTTAAGGAGTTGACGTGACATATTGCCATTTATGTGCGCAGAAATCGAGTTTTTATCTCCGGCGTTTTTCGCTGTTATCTGTCACCTTTCGGGTGCCCACGCATCTTAATGGAGGGTTAAAACAATTTTTTTACCTAAATCGGGTCGCAGTTATCAAAGCATACTTCAATTTGCGCTATATTGTTTTATTTTGGCGCACAGCATTTGGTTATCCTCTTATTTTTCCAGCTTTACGGAACAATATATTGCCTTGCGTGCTACAGTCTATAAATGTTATGCGCTTTCCTAATGTATTAAAAATTTAGAGCTCGCGTTGTTGCCGACGACGTCGACCGAAATGTTGACTGCTTTAATCCTAGTTTTGAAGAATCTTCTAGCTGTTTTTTTAAACTTTCGTGGGAAAATAACTTTATTTTTTGTTATCTTTTTGGATTTTCCTTTTCTCAGTACAAAACTTTAAATAGTATATGTAACGCTTGTTTACTACCGACTGTAAGTTTTATACCTGAAGTATTCCAATTAAGAGCTCACGGTTTTTTTAGCAGCTTCCATTGATTTTTAAAATAATATTTACCATACCTTTCATCACAGAGCTAATAAATTTACCTTTTATTGTTAACATAGTTAACTTTTGTTGAAAAACAAAATTGTACGCTAGTAATTTTCACAGAACTAATTAGAATTGTTGGATGTACAACTGCCTACCTTCTGCCTAAGGTCTCTTCGTGTATTTTTTCCAATCCGTGTTTATTTCCACAATAATCATCCTTTTGATACTTCAGGCTAATTAATATTTTTCTTTGTGAGTTTCTTTTATCTTTCGTGTACGATGGAGAAACAGCGTGCACTGTGGGAACAAGCGGTTATCTTTTATGTGGCGAAAAATTGAATCAAAATTAATCGTCATTCGAGCCATCAAAATAAATAAAGCTGAAATTAATCACAGGTGAAATACTCTTGCTTAAATGAAAGAGTGGGAAGTAAAAATACCTTTGAGCATTTATCTTCACTTAAACTTTTTCCAGAGTTGGAAAATTATTAATAGGCTTGCATTTTTCCGCTCTACTTACAAATGGTGGTGCTGTAATGCATTCATGATTTCCCCACCTTTTTTGTCATTTTCCTAATTACTTACGTTTAATTCCTATGAATCTCTGGATTCCGACAAAGTGCTGTAAAAGATAAATAATTCTTTTTTACTCTGTTATTCTGTCTGTTAGTTTAGACTAGTTATAATTTATTTCCTTAATGTACCACTACGTGCGTCGTAATCATTCGTTCATGGAAGTTTTTAACCTTAAAACCTCAAATTTATGGACTAAGTTTTACTATGTTGGTAATTCAACATCCATATTATGCTTGAGTATCATAAACATAACGAGCTTTCTTGCTGCAGTTCTTACGCTTTTCATGGTTGATAGATTTGGCAGATGAGAAAACGCTTTCCGACCGTGTATTGTTTCTTTAGATATTCCTTTTAGCCTTCCATCCAGGGGCGATCCCAGGAATTTATGTCGAGGGGGGGGAGGGAGATTACCATTAAACTATGGCAATTTTCAGTCATCCTAAAAAACTATAAAACTGTTACATCACTGTATCTATATAATAATGAGCATAATAATAACTAGTATACTTCTCCGATCAGTGATCGGACTGTTTTATGTCGTATTTGATAACTGCGTCTAGTTGTTAAAATGTTTTTGTAAAACCTAAAATTTTCGGGGGGATGTATCCCCTTTATCCCCCCCCTCCCCCGTGGGATCGCCCCTGCTTTCACCTGATGCTTTGTCTCGAGAACTTGCTGTGGCGACTATTTCGAGACCTGTCTACCGCATAGCTTCGTAGTGTTTTCAAATATTCCATAGTGAAGAGGAAGGCTCTAAAATATGAATTCAGTGAATAAGCTATCGCTTTATGGTGACTCGAGAGCGTCCATGGCGCCACCTGCCCGACTTGCTATAATCATTTCCGGAAAACGGACGTAAATTGCGTCGTAACTCGGAAACGGAGGTTGATATGATGCAGTTTTCGAAGTGAACTCTTTTCTTCCTTCTATTTCCGTCTTAAATTTCCATGCGTCGTGCTTTTGAGGCCATTTGTTGAAGAGATGAGAGATTGTGTATTTGACGTACGTGATCGTCCAGAGACCCACCCCGTCGGCGTGACGAATTTATGTCACAAGCGCTTATTTCAGCACAGTGTGTAGTGGTGGAGGTAGATGTTATGAATAACTTATGATGCGTGCTCATTTCTTAAATTTTCTTTTCAGTTGTACCCACCCGTTAGCAAAGCAAGTAAATGTATCTGAATATTTTAAATTCCATTCTAGAGGGTAGACATGAGCGCTCTGAAAAAAGTCTTTTTAAACGTAAAAATAAAGTTTATAAATTTCGACTGTCCGCAGAGAAACTAAATCTTTTTTCATTAATTAGAACGTTGGCGTTCATCTCTTTGTCCTTGTCATGGTACTAGTTGTCTATCACAATTTAGCTCTATTAATTACTTTTTCGTCGTGTTTGACTTTGGCATTTTAAATTATTGCAAAAGAAATCGGTCTTTTTTCTTATTCTAGTTGATGCCATACATAAAATAAAACTGTTGAAGAGTTGGTTTAAAATCATGCAGCTCACCCCCAGAGGTGAACGAACGAATTTAACAACGCTTAAGTATCATTGTCATTTGATTGTTTTATTTGCGCTATTATCTCACTTATTGAGATCGTCATACTATTACCTTGATGTTTCGCAGCAACTTTCGAAATCTGATTCAGGCTAACTGTGGTTCACTCAGATTCATTGTGACTTTGGAGTTTCAAGTGGCAAGAGAGCTCTGTTTTTTATTCGATTTAGTGATCTGGAGATCCCGGGGGGGTTGGATAACCTGTTAAATGTGATGGAGAAATTTATGGAGAATTTGAGACATCTCTTCTTCAAACAGATATTATATGGTAGAATGTTTTTAGTCAAAAATATGTTAAAATGAGATACAAAATGAGATACAAAATGAGAAACAGGGATTCAAACAAAAGCATAATATTTTGTTTGAAGTAATGAAACTTCTGGTTTTCATGAAACACAATTTTAAGGTGATATCCAATCCGTTCATATGATTCGTCGGAGATAGTACATGTTAGATTCTCCAGAAACCCCACTAAGGTTTGACTTAAGAACGTTGATTAAGGATATTTCGAAGTATCCTTGTACAGACGTAGACCTGAAGCCCTGACTTCCCAAATCCATTCCTCGGTTGATCTTTACTAGTTTAGACCGTTGATTGAATTGAAAACATCGTTAAGTTGGTATTTTTTAAACTCCCACGACTGAGGGAAGTGATCATGGCCCAGAAACTTGTGCCACAGCGAAACCTTATCATGCCCCAATCATCATTTTGAGATCCTGTTTGACTGAATAAAAACGACTATAGCTGAATAAATAGTGAACGACCGATTAAGACGGAGAAATTCTTAAACTTCTTCGTAAAATTGTACAAAAAAGAAGAAATGGAACAAGCATGTTTCTTATAAAATAACTTCTGTTGGAACTTGTGGGAACGCCGTCGTGAAATAAGGTTTTTCTCGAACTTAGCTCAAGAGTGAGGTAAATAATTTATTTTTAAAACTAAGCCTTCGCTGAAATGAAAAAAAGGCCACGCACTTGAATCGTTACTTTGCAAATGGCGCGTCTTACTGGAGCTGCGATGACATTCGCTTGTGCGGAGAGCGCGAATCCCAAGATCGTCCAGGTGTATTCTCGACCTTGGTCGCGAGCTTAAGGGCTTGTCGTCTGCCCACCACTTCCTCCGACTACCTTTTAAAATCTTCCAGATGTGCCGCCCCTCGCTTTGTAAAAGGATGGAGCCCATTTGCGTTATCCTCGTAATGAATTCTGCGTGCTGCAAAACGAGGCCCTGTCACGGTATTGTTGGTGCTCGCATTCGTGAGCGATCGGCATAGATTATGATGTAGGGATAAGTAGAAACTCCCTCAGGAACAAATGCTTTGAGGGAGAGAAAAAAACGAGCGCCCTTTAAAAGTGACTTTGTGTGGGATTCTATTATGCAGTCATTGAAGGTGACCCTTCATCATCGAGTTCGGCGTCCGCCTCGCTTTTGAGCTAATCTGCTCATTGTATGGGCACTCGGGGACAGTGGCCTCGACCATGATTGCCATCAGTTGTGGGCACATAGTAACTTCCCCAAGCATATATCTGCAACAAAAAAATCTGCTCTTACCCTTAGCTTCATGCATCTTGTAGATCTGATTCTACTTAAACAAATCTTGTAGAAAACGACAATACTGGATTAATAAAAGACAATTGGAAGATCTGCACGCAAAACAGTTTTTCGGCGTTCGTTAAATATGCTCCTATTTTAAACAACTAAAATTGGTCGAAAATATGTTCCAATAAATTCTTAATCTTTGGAATCTCAATCAGATTGATATGAAAATTGAAAAGTTTTAAATAATCCCGAAAAATATCGAAAATTGTTATGTTCAGGAATACACTACCGACTGATACCAAACGGTACTCCTAGGCGTTAACTGGTGAAAAGAGAAAATATAATTTTAAAAAGTACCCTATCATGAGTGTCACCTATGATGACTTTGTGAGCAAAGTGCAAAGTGAGAAGTGATCTGGAGTCGAGCTTGAAATAAGCTTGATATTCCGAGTCAATAAGCTTGAATCAGACCCGACGCATCAAGCTTAGTCTGGTACCCACCTGTCGAGCTTGCCTTAGGAAGCTTGTTTTTCGCTGATTTCTGTATGATTGAAGCAGGGTTTGTCGCTTAGTTCAGGCTTGAATCAAGGAGTCGCCCAGAAAGATTTTCGTGTCAAGCATAATACAACTCGAACGTAGTTTACCGCACCAAAACTGAGATGGTACAAGGCAGAATAAGCCATGACATAAAAAATCCTCATTTCGCGTATGAAATTGGTAACCTTTTGAAAACCAAAATTAAGGTTCAAAATGTGCAGATTTTCCACGAATAGGTATATTTTGAATGACCACATTTGTCCAGTCATAGGAGCCGACTTTTTGCTTCTCATGAACAGTTTTAATAAAAGATCGAAAAGGCTTTTTGGCTCAAATTGGCATTTCGATAATCAAATTTGCTATATTCAATCTTTCAGAATTTCTAGGATAAGAGGCCCGGATAACAGAGCCGCCTCAAGATCACGTAGCTCATCTTGAGGTCTCATTGTAGAATGCTGTCGAAAAGGGACGGCCGATTCTGGCGAGTCACCCCGCGATTTTGTTGGTGGCTCAGAAAATGAGAAAGGTTTGATGACTGACCCTCCACTATAAACAACTTTCCTTTTGGCAGGATGTTCGAAGTTCTGTAACTCGTGTCCCCGAGTCGTCCGCTGCGCAGCGCCAGGATTATTTGCGAGAGCCATTCATATCACATATTCGATTTTATTCGGGCGCCGAAAAATATTTCAGGGATTAAATTTGAAGGAAGAAAATCGTAACTCGTTCATCTCTTGCCGGACATTCAACATTTTTTAAAATGAAAATTTGAAAAAATTACCATTAGATGGAAAAGTATCTCCATTTTGTTTTTTTTTTTATTTTTAAGTATCTCTTTTTGATTAGTTTCTTTGTCTTTTCAGGGAGGACATATCCACCACCTGTCTGTCGGATTTGATGTGGACGGGAAGGATTATTTGCTGGACCTACAGCTGAATAGGTGAGAATTGTGTTTCATCCCTAAAAAAATAATCCATGAAAAACAAGCTTATATCCTATTTTCAATGTATTTTTTCTGTCTGAATGTTTTCAATGGGGTGCTTTTTTGTGATTTGATGTCATCTCATAATTATTCCTTTCCAGGGAATTGATTCCGAGAAATTATTTTGAAAGACATCAGAAAAATGGAAGTCACGTTGTCCATAGGCCTTCAAAAGAGGTAAGCTGATGATGTGAACCCTGCATCATAATCTTAGTGTCAATCTTGTATAATAACCTTAGAGCTACCCAGGTAAAAATATTTGGTCTGTAACAGCTATGAAAGATTAATATCTGATCTGGAGGTGGTCTGTTACTGGACTGAACTGGTCTGGATTTTGAAGGTGTTTCAAATCCAGACCAGTGACAAACCACCTTTAGATTAGATATTAGTCTTTCAGATCTGTCACAGACAGCTGATAGAGTAGGTACAATCCAGTTTCAAAGGAGTTATAGACCAAATATTTTACTAGAGTAATCTTAGGAGTAGTTTTCCTGCAAACATAGTCTATGAATGCTTTTAACTGTTGATAATTTTCTCTTCTGCTGCTGATCTGAGATGCTTGGGGAAAAATTTGGTCACTTAACAAAAGGAAATTCATTGAGTTGGCCTAATTTCATATCACTATTGCAGAATCATAGCTATTACACCTTGAAATTTAATGAGTATTTTTAAAATTTCAGGAATTGGAACTTTGCCATTACAAAGGAGTACTGAGAGGTGTTGAGGGCTCTTGGGCAGCTGTCTCCACTTGCAACGGGCTCAGGTACATTTAATTTTTGCTATTGTCTCAGCAATGGTAGCATTTGCTCTAACTATTTATTTTTAAATTGTATGTGCAACAGCATGTTAGAGTTCATTTTGCAGTGTACATATTTTAATTGCCTCCTTACAACTTTGTCAAATTGTATAGTGCATGAAAACTATGGTCATTTGTTTACAATTATTTCTCTAACCTTAGGGGGGTAGTTTTCGATGGCCATGAACTACACTACCTTGAGCCAGTTTCACAAGTGGGAATCACTGAAGAGGACAAAGAAAATATGGATGAAGAATATGATGATGCTCATTTTCTATACAAACATTCTGATATAGTAGCAAATCATACATGTGGTAAGAAATAAAATGCATTAATGAAATTTGGAAGCAATATATTTTTAACATGTTTATAAGTATTCATCAACTGCCTTTTTCTTCCTTAGGATACTCAGGGACACCTTATCATATCTTTCATAATCAGGAATTCAATAGGATTCTCAGGGTGAGTGACTTCTCATTTATCCAAAACACTTTTGAAACTTTTTTATTTATATAAATATAAATAAATAAATATATATATATATACACACATATAAATGTTTATACAGAAAGGTAGAAAGATAGTGGATAGGAACACATAAAATCAACAGACACAATGGTGGTGTGAAAATGTAAAGAAGTTTGGCGTGTGAAAGTGAAAGATGGCGTGGTTTGATTCCCGGTCCAGTCGAATTTTTTCTACTTGGAATCGGCCATCTTTACATCTCCACACCACCATTGTGTCTGTTGATTTTATGTGTTCCTATCCACTTTCTTTCTACCTTTCTGTATAAACATTTATATGTTTATAAGGAAAATGGGCAATATCCAACTGTTGGTGTAATATGTTTTGACCTTCGGTTGGTATATAAGTCAATTTTTCTATGTATATTGTGTTCTAGTAATATTTGGATTCTGTAGCTTAATATTACATATGCATATTCATGTTCCTTTTTTAATGATTGCTGTGGTGCATCTCATTAACTTACATATCTCTCCTCAGTATAAGCGCAGTGCAAATCCCAAGGAGGGATCGGAAAGTGATTCAAATACAATCAGAGGACCTTATAATGCTAATCGGCAATCCAGATACGTGGAGCTAGTTTTAGTTGTTGACAACAAGGAATATAAGGAACTGGGTGAATCATTACCAAAGGTGTACAAGCATTGCAAGGACATAGCCAACATCATAAATGCTGTAAGTTTTAGTGAGATTGCTGTTATGGAATCAGGTGTGTCGCTTTTTTGAGGCAGGAAGGCTGTGGTTGCTACTCTCTGGGGTTTAAAATTATTTGAGATAATTTGAACATAATCTCAATGAAATAATTTTGTAGACCATGCACTTGATGTTAAAATGTAACAATTTCATGCATGCTTCAGAAAGTAAGTTGATTTGTTTGGTTTAATGTGTTGCTCAAGATACTTTTAGGAATCAATGTCTCTAATCAAATAGGATCTTACTTTGCTGTATATATCTACCTCTGTTTTCATCTTATGACAGTTACATTCCCTTACAAGAAACTGCATCCAAATGTTGACTGAATACTATGAAGAATTATATTGCCACATGTGCATCTTGCCAAGTTATAAAAGAATTCTCCTCCATTAAGGCTGCCTGCATTAACCCTTAACTACTATCATGGTTTTTGGCCACATACACACTATCCTCGGGTCTTTTATGACCTGATATTTTGAATTGCTTGTAAACAGCAACCGTCACCTGCACTGTCTCAAGTTCACCTGGCTCATTCACCCCTAGGATTACATTTGTAGCCAAGGTTGCTGTGAGCGGCCGTTTTACTTCTACAGCAAACACAAAAAAATTACGTCAGGTCAAAAAAGACCTGATGATAGATGTTGAGAGTTAATGTGTATTCATTGATCAGTTGGCACTGATAAGTCTTTTTTTAAATTCTTATCCATGAAAGATTTGAGGACAATTCTCTTTGCCTATTTTCTCTGACTGGTCTATATATTTCATTCATTTGGTTGAGTTCAGATTCAAGACAGCTGCAGACAAGTTGCAAATAGTTTTTGTCAAAATATTCAGCTTGATGAATTTTGAAGTATTCTTTTGATGCCAGAGTTTCAGATTTTCCTTTAAAAAATCTTAACTGAGGATCGTAAAGTAACAACTTACATAGTAGTATTGTCTTTTGAGCCACATTGCAGACAATCTGCAGGCTGTGCATTATTAGGAGACTGAACAATTATATTTTTTGTCATAAGACATTACATCCACTTTAATGAACACTGAAAAGCCCAAAATTAAGTTTCACATCTGGAAATATTTTCACAAGGTAATGAATACATTTTGATGGAAGCTTTCTCTTTCTTACAGCTTTATGTACCATTGAACATTTTTGTGGCACTTGTTGGTGTTGTGGTATGGACTGAATTTGATGAAATCGCTTTGTCCACAAATGGAGATACCACCCTTACTAATTTTCTCCATTACCGCCGTGGTCGTCTTGTCAAAGAGCACCCCAACGACAATGCACAGCTCCTCACGTGAGTTTTTCCTATTTGTATAATAGGTTTTACTGTTCTCCCTCATGTCATGATTTTGACTGTACTGTGTTAAATGGCATCGCCAAGAGGAGAGCTTGGTCTCCTTAGTATAAATACCACTCATATATCTAGAATCTGATTTTATTTTACTTTAACATCACCAGGCGTATCCAGTTCAAAGGGGGAGTTGTGGGCAAGGCGCTTAAAGGGCCTATTTGTACGTATGAATTTTCTGGTGGAGTGAGTATGGACCACAGCAGTGTTGTTGGCCTTGTCGCCACCACTGTTGCTCATGAAATGGGTCATAACTTTGGAATGGAACATGACAGCTCAGACTGCCACTGTCCCTCCGACAGATGCATAATGGCACCCTCATCCAGGTAAACAAGTGACTATTTTTCCATAAAAAAATATAACCCTTTCACTACCAGTGGACTGATATATTGACATTTGATGCCAGCACAATAATTACCATTGGTCAATAATTTGGGTGGCATTTTTAAATTTGTAAAAATAATTTTTGAATATTTCATGATCTTCAAAATGAAATCAAAATGCATTATTTTTAATCCTTCAATTCCAGAATGTATGTATAGTTTTTGAAAAATTTTGTGAAAATAAATCAATCTACGATTTTCATTTTTAAATAAAAACAAAAAATGTCTCAGTTATAGCCTGGGCAGTCTTAGGACGTTCTTCCAAGAATTTGCTAGCATTGAAAGGGTTAATAATAAGAGATGTTCTGTGCTTTAACCTAATCTTTTTTGCTGCTTCATTTTTTCTCATTGTAATCTACATATTGCATTGAACTTCATTCCCAGTGCAATGAGTCCTGTGCATTGGAGCTCCTGCAGTCTTGAATATCTGGCTTTAGCATTTGAGCATGGAATGGACTACTGTCTTCGGAACAAGCCTGAAAAGTAAGCGATTTTTATTGATCCCTATTTCTTTTACTTCTCATTTGCTGCTAAGTGGTACATTCTATATTTATAGGAGTTAATTTAAGTGTATTTGATCTTTAATCATGATTATTTTACTTTCTTAAGGCTTTTTGAGAGTCCAGTTTGTGGAAATGGTTTTGTGGAAGCTGGTGAACAATGTGACTGTGGCCTTAGCCAACATTGTGATAATCCCTGTTGCGTTGCTGACACTTGTATGCTTGTTCCCAATACATCATGTGCCACCGGGCAGTGTTGTGATTTAAAGGTAAGGAAAAAGTACCAAAATGTTCTCATAAATGTTAACTTAAATTATTTTTATTTTGTTACACTTTTATAACTACCTTCCATTTGTGAAAATTTGTTGCTATCTACCATGAGTTAGTGGTATTTTTTTGATTGATACTTTTGAAGTGAGAGTTTTGTGTTTTCTTGTCCTTTGAAACATCAATTGCCTTGTGATGTGTCCATGAATCAGCAAATCTTAAATCTAAAAAAATCATCTGTAACGAGTGGAAAAGTATCCTGATTTTTAATAACGATATTGCATTGGCCAATATCTGGGTAATTTTTCATTTCACTTTACTTATAATTGGTAACTAGTGTTTCTTGCTGTTATACTCCAATAATCAGTATAATTGTACTACCTCTATATCACACTGGAGTCAATTATTTAGTTATCAATACAATTGAGTGGTCAGAGAGTCCTTTCAGTGTAAAGACACCTCATTAGAGAATTAGGAAAGCCAGAATATTTAGCTTTGGGCCATAATTACCTAAGCTTTGTAGCTGAATAAAGAAACAATGCAGAGATTTTCCAACCTGTTTGTTGGAATATAACTTTTTCCACCACTGAAGTCCAGTGGTGGAAAAAGGCTCAGAAGGAAACGGTCAGAGCCGAATGTGATAGAATTATTTATGAAAATTCATCTATTGTGGTAATGTAGGAATTCAAGTTAGATTTTCAATAGTTGGCCATTACAGTTACTCTCCATCCTATATCTTTAGAAACTGCCAAGTCATTAATATCGTACAAATAGTTTACTTTTATACTTTCTTACCATTCAGTTATACAGATTAAGGGTTGCAGAAATTCCAAGCTTTCAACTACATACATGAGGCTATTTCCTGTATGTTACGTGGTACACTTATAACACTTCCTTATAACACTTCATGTTACGTGGTTATGGATACGTCATTGACTTCAGTTATGTGAAAAAGACTCATCATATGTAATAATTTGCACTGTTGGTATGAACGTCTCTAATGCTATTCTTTTTACTCATGCCTGTAATGTATCTGTCACATGAGCATGTCAGATGGTTTAGAAATTTTTTTTGATGGATTGGATTAAGAAATAATCCCTTCCTTTTGCATCAAAAGCTTCTCACTGCCTGGCACCTCCTACATCGGCAGGTGACTTTGGAGATAATGGATTATTCTCAGTGTGAAGTATAGACTTTCCTAATGGTTTAAAATGTGAATATGATTGTAATTGCAGTTGTTTGCTTTTCTGAACTTTGCATTTTGTTTTTTTTTTAAATAGCGTAATGATATATCGATGGAAAATTGTATGTTAATTTGAATTACCCTGTAACTTACCATTCATTATTTCTCCAATGCTCTCATTTTTTCTCTCATCAAAGTATAAAAATAGCCTTATACATATATATATATATAAATAAATCTTAAATGCAGCTTTGACGTCTAATACTTATTGTGTCTTTTTTTAGACATGCAAGCCAAAGACAGCTGGTACAATGTGTAGATCAGCCGACCATGAGTGTGACTTGCCGGAATATTGCACAGGACAGTCTGAGTATTGTCCAGCTGATGTTTTCAAAATGGATGGAGAGACATGTGACCGTGGAAAGGTAATTATTGACGGAATTTTGGGAGAAAAATCAATTATTTATGAAAATTCATCTATTGTGGTAATGTAGGAATTCAAGTTAGATTTTCAATAGTTGGCCATTACAGTTACTCTCCATCCTATATCTTTAGAAGAGAAATATTTCATACCTGTCATCCTGATGGCTTATCATAAATCATGGAAAGGAGCCTGAGTGAAAGAGTTTGCTGGGCTAGATGAATCTTGTATATTGTTGGTAAATGCTATTGCCATGTGGGTGGAGGATTTTGTTCAAACATTTAATGACCCTATATTTTTTTAGCTGAAATAAAGTACAGAATATGCTAAGAACTTAGTCTAAATAATTCATTTCCTATTGAGAACTTGCGTTCTTAAAAAAAAAGGGTTAATTAGTTTGTTTTTTGGTATGAAAATCATACTTCTCAGCTTAGACACTGTAATTCTTCATCATTGAATGAGTACTATTTTTCCTAAACACTGCTTATTTATTTTTATCAATTTAGGCTTTCTGCTACCAAGGATCATGCCGAACTCATACAGACCAATGCCGCCTTCTTTGGGGCCCATCTGGTAGGAGCTCAGATTCTCAGTGCTACAGCATGAATACCAAAGGCAGCCGACATGGAAACTGTGGTTACAACAGGCTCAACCAGTCATACAACAAATGTGCTGAAGAGTAGGTTATCAATTGGCTTAAAGTATAAGTATACTGCTTCTATATCTCTAGTGGTATTTTGATATTTTTTCGGCAGTCTCAGAATATTTGGACATATTCTAACTGTTAAAAATTCTGTGGTGAAAATCATCTTTAATTTTTTTGTCTTACATATGAATCGTCTGAAAATTGAATGAAAGTTTCATTTTTATATATTTTATGTGCTCTTTCCTTTAATCTTCCCTTTGTTCCTTTATTACTGCTTGGGATAAGGTTGGTATGATGGATACTTTGCTTGAAAAATGCCGGGGCTCAGTCCCATTTCGGCCATTTCAGCCCATTAAGGATGCATGTGTAACTTGGATAAACCTTCTGTTGCATTGCATACCATGACTTGAAAAGTGAATGGTGTAACTGCATGACTTGTTCAGCTGAGTGATCCAGGGTTTATTTTTGCACCAGCTCTTCCGATAAACACTTTTTCTAGTTATCAGCCATCTTTACTGACAAGGATGTCTGTCATTATTTCATTTTCTTCTCTTTTTTTAAGTCTTAAAATTTGGTGCTCCAAGTATGGATATTATATGTGTAAATAAAATTTTGCCATAGTATACGACTTTACTGTTTATTTTTGCCTAGTGATATTCCTCTGGTCATTCTATTTCAATTTCAAATACATGTTGCTTACTGAGTCAAAAATACTTTTATCCCTGGGGTTTAATAATTTTGATTGTCCATTTGTTTTCAGCAATATAATGTGTGGAATGTTACACTGCAAACATCTGAATGAGCGGCTGGAGTTTGGCATGGAATCAGTGGCCATCTTATCTCATTCTTTCATCAATAGTGGTGGCTCCATAATTCCATGTAGAACAGCTATTGTGGATCTTGGACTTAATGAAGTTGATCCGGGGTTGGCTCCTGATGGAGCCAAGTGTGGGCACGGCAAGGTCTGTATTCTCTTGCATAATTTCATAAACGTTAAGAAAAACGATACATTTTAATAATGATGACTTACTTCTCTTTTTGAATGTTACATTACTTACCAAGTCATAATACTTGACTACCATGTTGAAGAATTAATGTTTTCATAGACCTCAATCATAAAGACTAAACTGCTTTACTGCTGAACTACCTGAATGGCTACAGTAAAATGTCAAAAGAAAATCAAATGAAATTATGAAGAGTACATTAATATTCTTATTCTCTATACGTGTAATCTATTACTTTTTATACAGCTACTAGACATTAATCTCAAATTTTCATAATCCTTATTTGCAGAAAATTTTTGGAATATGCACCTAATAAGGTATTGGAATGCCACTCTTAATATCTTGCTAATGGGATTTATTCTTCATAAATACATTTTCAAATATAGTACTCAGGTTGCCATTTGGAAATGGCTCTCGTCTGATTCATTTCTTTGCACTGTCTTGTAAATTTTCCAACTTGGCTTTTAGTTTTGGCTAGTAGTCTTGAGTTAAAATTGAATTATAATCTCTAGATGTATATTATCCCATTAATCCAATGTCTCTTCCCATCATTCAAGATATTACCTGAACTCCATTGACAGAAGTTAAGTTATCTAGGAATTAAGTCAAACAGAGAGCACATTGACAATTCCTCATCATATAATCCTTCTACAAACTAGTCTCTCCCAGCAATGCCTTAAACATCAAAATACAATGGCGGCTACCAGATGACTACCAACTCAACAGTTCTAGGAATTCCTTTTATGAATTAATAATAACTATTTGAATATAATAAAATTCAAAGTGAAAAGAAATTAATATGTTAATCTAAAAGGAAGGCTCATCAAAGAAAAAGTAAATTAAAATCAGATGATATGCACTGATGGTTAACTTCTTTTTCAACATGATCAGTGTGAGCAGTCTCCCTACTGTTTGTTGGAATATGTAACCAAATGGAATATTACAAGTCCTGGATAACTTTCTTGACATTTTTGTTTGACTTATTTCTTGCAGATGTGCGTGAATCAGAGGTGCCTTCCAGTTGGATCATTGGTAGCTGGTGGACCTAATGCAAAGGGCTGCCCTCGAGGTTGTAATGGAAATGGTGTCTGCAACAGTAAATCTCACTGCCATTGCCATGAAGGCTTTGCTCCCCCATACTGTATCTATGCTGGTCCTGGAGGGAGTGAAGACAGTGGGCCAGCCTCAGATCCTAATGGTATGTTTGTGGGATTCATTGCTTAAAATACGACTTTTCCTTCTACTGTGGCAATGAATTTCACCTTTCAGCTAAACTTAGGGATCTGTGAAACTTGATTTTGTGCTGAGACTTAAAAAGTCTAAGCTTAGAGCGTTTTATTCAATGGAAGTAAAATATCTTAAACCATAAACTGCAAATGTTGATTTCAGTATTTCCGAACTGTTGCAGAATATACACTCTAATTCTTGTACTATAATTCCTGACATATAAGTCACACTTTTTTGACTCGAAAATTAGATCTCATTATTGATATATAGTGATTATTATTTTGATGTTACAAAGAAAAATTATGGAGGAATAGGAGCTGACTGGTAGTGGAGAACTGCTGCAAGGCTATCACTGGATTGATAAGTAATGATGATGATTTTCAGGGCCAGATCTACTTAGTCTGGGCCCCCTGATAGAGTTTGAGAAGGTCTCATGTCATGTTTGAGGCAAAAAAGAAAGGAAAAAAACTACAAAACCAATAAGAGCAATATGAAAATTTATTCAATAATTCCAAGTTAATGTATTGAAACTATTGCAAATCTTTAGAGAATGCCACAGACCCCTTTCTCTGCCCTTCTTCCTACATAGCCAGGTTTTGGAGGCTACAGATACAGCCTTAATGTTGTGTTTTCATTAATCTTAATTTACTTCTTGATTAGAGCAAGTTTTCTTTTGTTTTACCTTCATTTGTTTTTGATGAATTTTTTGTTGGGTGGTTATTGATACACAAAGATATACTTAAGATGGATCAACTTTTATTCCATCATCACAGCACACAACAACAACGTACAGTCTTGGAGGTCTCGTGTGACCGGAAGTAAAGGCAAAGAATGCAAAATAATAACGAATTATACTATACAGTGCATCTGCTGCCGTTATCAAAGAAAAAAAACACCCGATTTGATTACTCAATATCATTACAATGTAATAGATCCTTTTAATACTGACAATTTTTTGTGTTTAAAATAATTTTTCCATTCCTCCTTGCAGCTGGGCGCAAGATGGTGACCGTGCTCTACGTGATTTTCTTGGGAATTGTGCCTTTGGTCGCAATCAGTGTCATCCTTCTGTACTACTCTCGGCCATGCATCAAGAGATGGTGGGAGAAAGGAGGTGGATTTGGCTTTGGGGAGAGAAGGGTCGGAGATGGAGTGGGTGGCAGCCAGTATGTAAAGCCTGATTGTTGCTGTTCCAAATGGACATTTTCCTGGTTTGGTTCTTCAAAGTGTTGGCAGTCTTCAGCTTGTAGGAAATTGCATGTTGAGAGTGCAAGTGTTTGCTGTAGAAGTAGAATTTTTCAGAGAATGCATAAGTCATATCAGAATCTCAAAAACCATTTCACAGCACAGCATGCTGAGAATCATGGGAGAGCAGACTATTTAGATGGGAGTAATGTCACTTCTCATATTCCTGAAACTAAAATTGGGGAAGAATATCCCACGTTTTCGCATGGCGCATCGCTAGTGACCCAAGCAGGTGACTCTAGTAACTTACAGGTTTCAGATAAAATTATTGCTACTGAGGTAATAGTGAAAAATAGCTACATTTATGAAGATCCAGAAGTTGTAAGACCCAATATCCGCTCAACAGGTGGTCCTAATAGAGTTTTGGTTGTGAAAGATAACTATAAAAATCCTATTGCTAGTACTTCTCACCCTTCCACAGTTGTGGAGTGTGAACGGAAGAATGATATTTATGGTGGGCAAGTAAACTATAATCATATCCCTAATGTCATTCATAAGTCTACTGTGGAAGACTCAAAGCAAGAGATGAGGCCAACCAGTGTAAAATCGAGACTGAGCCACATTTCCATTCGTTCGATTAGGAATTCTTTAGCTTCAAGCCTGTCTCGGAGTAAATTTCGGAATGTTTTTAGCTCTAAAAGTAGATCTACATCCCCACAGAATAGAAGAAGCAATGAACATGGCTCTCCATCAAAATTTCCCTCTGTAGCCAAGGGTGTTATCTCAAAAGATGATATCAATGTTCATATATATGAAGATCCAATGGATCTTAGAACTCCTCCAATTTATGACATTCCGGAGTCATTAGATAAATCATAGTGTACTATGAGTACAATTTTTAAGCTCCACATTTAGAACCTGGCTTTCAAGTTTTAGTCTTTGTCTCTGGAATTAACTTTGGTTTGCATGAAGATATGTTTTTACCTATTTTGTGGTAGCCTGAATAGTGCCTATTCTGTATGTTATTTATGAGAATGTGTGCAAAAATTAAATCCTTGAAAGTAACATTTTTTTTGGACAAGTTATTCCACCATGTACATTTTGTACAGCAAGTACTCTCTATGGCTAATGCTTTAATGCTCTTTTTCACATTGGCTGATGTCAACTTCTGGAGCTTCATTTAATGCTTATTTTAACATTCATGGTTGTGATAATACTTGCTACGATCTGTATTCTATAACACTTGATGTGATAATTCTTGTGCAAGAGAATTGCTGTGGCAATCTTGGGGAGCATCTCCCATTGTTTGTTGCAATCATCTTTTCCTTGGAATGCATCTTCAATTATTTAATTCATCTCTCCTGTTCTCACTTAAAGCTTGTTATCTAACACTGGGTTAATTCCTCTTACCGAGTAATTTTTCATCTTCCTACAGCTGTTGAAATAACTAATTTTCTATGCTGTTAAAAAAATATCCACTCCTTGTTTTTTTTGCATGATGGGTGTTTGATTGCAACTTGTATAAATTGTAACTCAACTTGTAAATGTAGGTTCCCTAATTCCTATAACGTTCTCCCATTCACACAATCATTTGATATTTTTGACTAAATTTTAGAAGTAAGGAATGGATATAAAAGTTATGTGGCCCTAGGTGTAAAAATGGGTATTTTATGTGATGATAGTTAATCATATCCTCTAATAATCAGCTCATCAGTTTGAAAAATATGCTAAAAATGGATATAAATACCCATTTTTGCTGCCATATTGAGTCCAAAGCATTTTAGTAGTTTCTTTTGCATGCCATTGTATTTCCCAGCCCATAAGATGCACCTAAGTCATTCAGATTAGATTTTAGAAAAAAATTATAAGTATACCCTCGGCCCATGAGGCAGGCTGATTTTAAATGACATTTTCAAGTCAAAAAAGTGCATCTTATTAGTAGAGAAATACTGTATTTATTTCACAGTGGCAACGCTGTACAAAAACACATACATATTCAATTAATATTTTTATAGTGTTTTACCTACTATTAGTATATTTTGCTCATTAGTGTCATGGAAGTGATTCAGTACTCAATCATGTACTCTACGTAATTTCTTTAAACCCATTAAAGTAAGAAGATTTTACTCTATTGTAAGTCCTACCTACCTCGCAATTGAGTCAGGAATTTTCTCCCTGATCAGAGCAATTATAATGTAAAATACTTTTGCCTCCTGTAATTACTGAGCATACTCATATTCAGAGCTGAAATATTTCGCCAATGAAATATTCCTAGTAAAAATTGCAAAATTGTTGCCTTTTCATTGGAGAACTAACCTTTATTTTCTCTCATCTGATTCTTTTCATACACTGCATGTTTTCTTCTTCACAACTATCCTTCACCTAGCTGTATATATTTTTTTTCAATTTGTGTGTGCTTCAAGCTTTTACATTCGCTTCATTGCCTTGCAGGGAGAAGAACAAAAGAGGTGGAGCCGGTGGGCTTAGAGTGTTGGTGGAGCCCTCATCATCAATGTCCCCAAGTAGTGGGAGTGGCGACAGTGCCACCTCAACACTCTTGCCTACGGGTCAAGAAATGCTCAATACCAACCTTCTTGGTCAATTCAAGCGCTTCAGCATATCGCCACAAAAACTCTCCCCTTCACACAATGGCGTATTGGCTCAAGGCGAATCTTCCCCTCCATCAAGTTCTCACATGAATGGTGTCTTGCCGACACGTTCCGCACCTCCTCCTCCGACGACTTCTCCCTCGGGTGGGGTCATCAACCCTCCTATGACCTCTTCAGCTCCCTCTGCACCTCACCCTGGCAGCAAGAGGCCCATAATAAGCGATCCAATACTGGATGTGTCATCCAGTACTGCAAAGGAACTAATTTCCAATGCGATTGGAGGTGAAGAGGTTAAGGCACAGCCAGCGGATGGCCTCAAACCCCAGCGCCGAGCACCCGAAGTTCCTCCTCCTGTTCAACCAAGGCCACTTTCTTTCCCTGTTGGACTCAAACCAACAGAGCCACCAGCAGAGGCTCGCGAGGTCACCCCAACGGTTGTCACCACCTCTGGCATCACAACTGCCAGTGGTAGTGGTGGTGGAGGGGCATTGGGTGGTCCATCTGCACTGTCACGGATTGCTTCCATTCTGCGGCCCTCTCAAGTTGGTCGGAGCCAATCCCGTGGCTCCCGGGATATGTCAGGGCAAGGGGTACAGAAGGGTGGTGTGAAGGCTGCCAAGGTGCTGGACAGGCAGGCCCTGCGAAATCTGAGCATTTCCAATCCAATTCCCCAGCAAGAAATCGAAATCCCTCAGAAGGTAAACCTTTTTGTACCTTTATTTCCTCATGTAGCCCAGATGGCAATCATACATTAAGTTGGATTGAAAATTGCAGGATGCTACTTTGTGGAACCAATACATATTAATGGAGTAAAAATTTCTCTCGTTACTTTGTAAAGGTGAGAGAGACATAAATGTATGCCTGAACTGACGATGCAATTGGTGGCAAGACTGGTTTTACATTTTTGGTTTAACTTAGTGGAATTTACAGAGTAATGGGAGTGTTTTTACTCTGTTTATAAACATTTGGTAGCTGTGATGATGATTATTTTATGGCTGTTATTTTATTTTTTGATCTGGGGTGAATAGAGAAGTCAACATTCTATTTTTTTAAATTGGGTGGTCGAGTGTAGAGGATGACCATATTTATGTTTTCAATTTTTTTTAAATTTGGTTCGACCTCTTTTTGGTGCAGCATTATTTTTCAAAGAATAATACAGGATTTATTCATGCCATTACTTATTGTTTCATGGTGGAAGAGGTGCTGATATCTCTTCCACGTTCTTAGAGAGAAACCATTTTATTTTTTTTCTGATTTACCCTCATAAAGTGCTATTATTTTACAATAAAATGGGGTGACTAGGTAGAGCGCACCTGGGAACGCCGATTGCCTTGACACCTGTGACGTCAGTTCTGGGATGTGGACAAAAATGGCATTTACTTTTTCAGGTAATTTATGAAGTTCATATCGATAAAGTGTACAGAACTCACAATATGCTCTAATCCCTTGAAAATTCTCACTGTAAAAATGGCTAATCCACCACATCACTAATTTTTCAGTTAAATATATTTCATTATTAACATTCTTGTCAATGAGGTTTTGCAATTTATAATTCATAATCATAAATCATCAGTCTATTGTCATGTTTCTTGTTTGAAACAGTCCCTACTCTAAAATAGTGAACATTTTGTTTCCTTCCATGCCACATTATTTGTCAGTTGAGATGTTTTTGGTTGTTTTTTTTTCATTGGTGGTGTTAAAAGTGGTTTGAAATGTATAGCCAAATTTTCTCAAAATTTGAGCATATTTAGGCATTTGGATAGCAATCATGAACGATAATGTACAAAATCATAGTTGGCTGTTGAGAAGAGTTCGTACAAGATTTATTAGGTAGCCATGACCCTTCGCTTCATGAAATAAAAAGAGAAATGAAAAAGAATTCTTGTTTAGTAAATTAATCCAATCAGTTTTTTGCTGTAATTTTATGTGAATAAATAAGGTCTAGATACAGCTGTACATTACATGCGTAGTAAATTTTCAGTAAAATTGAATTGTATTTGTTTCACGGGGATTTCAGGTACTGCCTAATGCTATATGGGATCCACATGCATCAAAAGTTTTCGATAAAAATCTATGTTCTATCAAACATCACTACCACATTTGTTGTAAAGGCCTGCAATGTTCATATCATTAATATTATCAAATATAATATGGATGCATATCTATGTATATTACTCCTTGTAAATTGTGAAAAACTACACTTCGTTCTTTTCACTTTTTCTGTCCTGAAGTGTTTGAGTAAATCATGCATCTTTCCATTGAAACTCATGATGTGTGGTAGTTCTATTTTATTTCTGCCCTTTCATATTCTGGTGAATTATATAAATGGATATTTTAAATTGGGAGCTGCAGGATTTTTATTCAGATCAGATTAAGCTGATGCCATGAATAGATGCTTATTTTGAAATTTTTGCATGATCTGATGAAGTTAAGTTGTATTAGTGATTTTCATATGCATTCCAAATGCTTTTGCATATTCCTTTTATTTTTATTAAGAGGTCTTGTAAATAAATTCTAAAAATTGATTGTATCATGTGAGATGATACAAATGTATGATACACAACCATCACTTAATAATTTATGATATCTAAAAAGTAAGTTATGTACTCACTCTGCAAAAGTTTGTTGCACATATTTTCAGTTTCAAAGTTACAATGGACTATGTATGCCTCATATCATTTCAAGTCACCAGTTGAAATGAGCAGGAATCACATTGCATTCATATTTACTTCAAAGAGTCTTCCCTATTCACCCCAAAGCCAAACCTATATAGCTGCATGTTAAGTCAGTAATGAATAAATATTTGACTTAACAATGCATCATTATGATGATGTACAATTTCTATTTGCCTTATCTTACTATGTGATTGAAATCCTTCAGGTTTCTTCCAATTTGGGGGTAGTCAGGTAAGAGATAAAAGCAAAGGCACATCATAACTTGTAATTTGAAATGTTCATGTCTACTCACTTGATCTGCACAATTCACTGCATAATCTTTCTCCCAGATACCATCATGTAATGATAGAAGTGAAATTATAAGGATTCTTAAGTCATATTGTAGTAATACGGCCATAAAATTTAGAAATGTATGAAATTAACCCTTTTTCTGCCAGTGAGAAGATCTGTCAATCCATTTGATGTTTTTGTAAAGACTGCCACTGGCCAATATTTTGGCCGCTCGTATGCACATAAGCGTAAATTTTCATTACCTTCTAAATTTAACCTGAATGTATTCAATTTTTTACTATTATTTCATGGCAGGAAAAAGGTTAAATATGTAACTAGTGTGGGTTTGTTACATTAAAGCCACATGATTACTTTATTGCTGTAATGTACCTCTCCATTAATCAAAATAATTTATATTTTTCTATAATTCATTGATAAGCTACAAATCTTTCATTATAGTCGATAATTTTCCCCCTTTATAGCCATAAGTGTGATTTGTGTAGCCATATTCGACTCATCAGTCAAATTGTCACTTTAACACTTGTACTCAGAGGATATATTTGTTTTACCCAATGGCCAAGTACCCAATGATACATGAGACTCATGATGAGAGTACCTTCATATAAAGGAAATTTTTGGGATATTTTCCTATAACTTTTGATGGCTAACACTTAAAGACAGATGATTTATTTTTCTCTTGAGAATTAATTCAAATTGCTCATTATTCTCCTCGTCTAACAGTCATTAGACCTTATGGAACATTAGATGCCTCCGTACTGTATGTTGAAAATATCCCTAAAATCTTGTTTTCTTCATTATTTTGTAATTATTATTAAGATAGCAGTTTTGGATGTGGTAGCATACTTATTGTTCACTTATAAAGTCCATTTGTTCCTCCTGCAGTGCAAAACTGTAATTTTCAGTTGTTACTGATTCAGTTATAGTATAGATGTTCAGTATGAAGTGTGGTGAACTGCTATTATCAACTGATAAAACATCTTGGTGGTTTCTTGGAAGAGGAGTAAGTGTTTGGGGAATGGCTCATGATGTTGGTTTGCTTACTCTGCTCTTTTTTCTAATGTACAAAATTTGGCACACTGTTATTTACATGCAATAATTAATTATTCATTCCATGGTTAAAAATTAATAATTACTTACCTCATTGCTGTGCTTGTATTGCAAATGACAATATGCTTGCAATAGCACATTAAGGTGGGCATTATATCAAACAGGTTTTGATTTTACATCTGTGATATGATTTTGTATAAATAATCTCATAAATTTCTTGAATTAGGAATTAATGAATTTAGTACTTTTTATGCCATGTGTGGTGGACTTGAGTTGTTTCAGGTCTTAGGACTTCCTTTACAGTAGAGCACCGAATATCCACATTAATGGAGGGGGAAGCTCAATGGGATAATCAAAAACAATGGATTAACCGATGACATTTGTTGTGGCCTTGGTTTTGGCACCATGCTTTCTCAAAGGCTTTCATGCATATTGAGAGGAAATACTTGTATTCTCAATATGAAATTTTGTTTATGTGGCAGCTGTTCATTCCATTTATTTCTCCAAAACATTTCACTGGCTAAAATTTATGTCTGCTGCTTACGTGTAGTAAATATGCTCCACCAATTCTCGGACCATTGGGAGTAGAACCTTATTTTCTAATATGCAGTGCCTGCCATTTTTATGCCTTTCCATTACTCGTAGTAATATTATTATTACAAATGTGCCTATTTTTCAAAGTCACAAAATTACACAGTTGAAAACTGCATTTTTTTCTCTATCTGGTGCACAAAATTTCTTGAATTGGAGCGGGGGCTATTTTGCCATTTTGCATTCTGGCATTCACATAAACATTCATACAGTTCACCACTTTACATGAGTATTTAGCCATGTTCACAAGATGAATGTACCCACGCAGGTAGATATGTGAACACTCTCACCATCAAAAGTGCATTGCGTAAACAAATGCACAAATGCATGACCCATGCTCAAATTTGGAGCATTTTTTCACAGATCTGTCCAGCCCCATAATTGTGTGGATGTATGCATTGTGTAAAAATGTCTTACACTCATTATGAGAAATATGACTGTGCAGATCAGCAAAATTTACTTCCTGTTTTCTTAACATCAGAGACTCACATCAAGATAGCTCATGCACTCTTGCACAACTTCAGTTCCTCAGAGTCCGATTTCTTCTCCCCAAACTATAGCTAACCCATGAACTTGTGTCTTCTGCAACAATTAGTTTTGCTTCCTATGAGTTCTGAGTCCCTTATTTTCATGCTCACTCTGCTTTCTCTCCAAGTAAACAAGTCAAGGTCACTGACCACCCCTATTCAGTGGCATGCTTACTACATGCCACTGCAAGCAAAGATCTCTTGTCCTTTCAATTACCTTCAACTTCAGGAAAATGTCTCACATGAATCCCTTCCTCTTTTCCAAAGAATTTCAAATCTTAGACATTAATCAGTTTTATTGCTGAAGACAATATGGAGGAATCAATGTAGGCTCACTCTCCAGGTCACACTTACACTGAGTAATGATTCAGGAGACTTTCTATAATACAACTCTTTCATCTGCATGTATGAAAAGCCTTCTGCAGGAAAACTTTATGCGTGAGCATAATTCAGCAAATTGTAGACTTGAAAGCAGCCACTGACTCTGAGTGCAGACAAAAACATTAGTAGGTGAGGAGGAAGGGAGGAGAGGGGACAGCAAAGGAAAGTAGGGGAAGGGATTGTTGTGGGATGATTGTCAAATAATCTAAAAGATGGTTAGTTGAGCATTGGATAATCGGAACTCTACTGTTCTTCATATTTGCATGAACTTTGTTTCATCGAATTTTCCTACTTGTATCGGTCATCTCTTTGTTAACCTTTGTTAAAAATGATCTCAACTCTGTAGATATCCAGATTAAAAGGTATTTGAGGTTTATTTATGTGTAGTCAGTCATGTGTGCCTCCATATTATTCTGTTGATACTTCATCTAATGATAAATCGTTAACATGATTTTTATGTGATGTTTCGTTCATGTTTGCTTTAGGTTATTTCATGTTTTCATTTGTTTCACCCTCCATAGGTCCTACCAGTCAGTGAAGCTGCAGCAGCAGTGTCTTTGGCTGGTGGGAAGCCTACAGTCACTCGAGCTCAAAGTATGCGAGACCCCAAAGTCACTGCACGGCCTAACATTCACACATTTGGGTCCATGCGAGGAACAAGACCAGCCAGCATCCCATCAGCATCGAGCATTGGAACCAGACCTACATCTCCTCCACCCCGACCTCCATCGCCAAATCCACGCCCATCAGCACTCACAGACAAAACTCACACCATTCCTGGCCTGCCCGGTTACCAGAATCCTCCTCCCTCCAAACCCGAGCATGCCTACGACGATTGCATGAGCCTGAAACCTGCAGATGAAGTCCGTGGCTCAGCTCCTCCCCCTCCTCCTCCTACTGCACCCCTAGCTCACATTGAAGAAGAAGACTCATCAACTTCCCCAACAAGTGGAGATAACATTTATGCTGTCATTCAAGAAGTGGAGGATGTTTGTGATGTTGCTAAGTCACCATCCCTGAATATGAATACTGGCTACACTTCACCCACAGCCAGTGACTATCAGTCTCCCAGGCCTTTAGAAGGAAGCTGTGAGTCAGTTGGTTTGCTGTCTGAGATTGTATCTGAGATCCAAGCCAGAAATATTGAGTCTATTTATACATCCACCCTTGGAAGGAAAAAGAAACAGGAGGAAAAGGAAAGGAAAGAGAGGGAGGAAGCTGAAGCCAAGGGCATTTTATCCCCTGCAACGGCAAAAGATGTATCGGGTAAACCAGAGAAGAGCGTTTCCTTCAAAATGGATAATGCAGCAGAAAATCCTAGTCTTCAAGGTACTTACGTAAACACCCCATGCACGACATCATCTTTTCAGCCAAGCAGCTCATCATTTTATTCCAATGTGGGCAGCACTGGATTACCCAGCTCTACTGCCCCTTCTGCATTACCTCCCAAAACTCTGCGTTCACCACCTACAGCAGCATCATCAGTCACTGCTAGAGCACCAGTATCTGCTAGCCTCTTGAAAAACACAATAAAAGTTTCCAGTCAGCCTCCAGCAACGGCTGCAAGACCACCCATCACTTTAACTAATAGCACTCCGGCCATCGTGTCCACTCCTTTGCCTGCTATTCCCCAAGCCAAGGCAGCACCTGTAATCACTTCTACAACGTCATCCAAAACTGGAGTCCCTCCAAGGCCTGCCCAGTTGCCGGTTAGGCCTCCATCCAGCTCTGTCACCAGTGCAGCTACAACTAGCAGTGCCACTTCATCAGATAAAGAAGGGGCTATTAGTGCATTAGCCAGCAAATCACTGCTCTCTCCTAAATCAATTGATGCTAAGAAGGATGGAAGCAGTTCCAAAGTCACCTCTCCTGAGCAAGCTAACAAAGGCAGCACAAATGCTAAAGCTGGAGAAACTTCTTTCAGCACTTTCAAAGGTCCAATCAGAACATTGGCTACATCTCCTGCCACTACGTCTCTGACATCTGTTCCATCCTACAAGCCATATAGTTCCTCATTGCAAAGGTCTGGTGGCACGGTATCAAGTTACCGATCAGCCTCAACTCCTACATCAAGCACGTCAACCACCCCGGTTTCATCAGCACCCTCAGTATCTTCTCCCCCTCCAGCATCAGCTGCTACAGGAGCCAAGTCACCACCAGCTACTGAGGGTAATATCGAAAATAATCGTGGAATAGGGAGTGTTAACAGTGGCATTTCTACCCCATCAGCTAGCAAAGGTCCGGACTTAGTTACCTCTAGCATTCGCTCATTTGAATCAGCATCAAATATAGGCAAGTCCCCTGATGTACTGATTGGGGCAGCTGGGAAGGGAACAGTGACAAACAGACAGCAGCAGCCTAGGCCTGCTCCTAAACCCAATTTACCAGCTTCAGGCAGAGGAGTTAGGGCCGGTGTTGAGGCAAGCAAGGGAGGAGTTGGGATATCTTCCTCCAGAGGTCCTGTGCCGGCAACTCCTGGGAATAGGGCCGTCGGTAACACAAAGCCTCCTGTAGTTTCCAGCCGCCCTTCTCATGTGGCATCATTGCAACAGAAATTTGAATTTAGCACAGATTCCAATTCAGGAGGCAAAGTTGCCCCAAAAACTGAGGTGATGCCTCATAGGACGGCTTCTTCTGCCACAAACGTGTCTCAAAAGCGGCCTGCACCGCAGTCGGCTTCATCAAAGCTTGAATCAATAGGCAAGGGTGGTGGTATTAAAAAGTGATTTAGTCTGGATGTTCATACATGAGCTTCTTTAGAATGAATGCTTGGCTATGATATTTTGCCACTGAAATCACCTAATTTCTCTATTCTGTGATATTTCTCTGCTCGCTACCAGTTTACAAAGAAAGTGACATTCATGCAAGAAGACAAAGCTTTTTTTCACCAAATGTTGAGCCCCTGTTATGTTAGCTAATAACATTATTATTATGTTGGTAAAATGTTTTTTGTGTCGTGTCCATTTTTGTGTAATTTTATGACCATAAGGATTATAAGGCTGTGATTATTTCATTTTTAAATTGTTGTCGTGTAATTTTAAACTGCACTTTGCCAATATTATGTGCATTAGTCACATTTTTTGTTCTGTCATGCCTTATTTGCTGTAATTATGTACATAATCGTCTCATGTGTCTCACAATGCATGTTTAATACATTGATTAAATATTTCCATTGAATTAATGGATTTTTTTGCAGAGATGGAAAATGTGCAATCTACACATACCCAATCCTAATTTGGTTTTCTAATTTCTAGAATCCTGTAACTCTTACTGAAATGTTTGTTGGTAAACAGGTATTCTTATTTATGAGAATTGATCAACATCATGTGATTTACATATCAGGTATTAATACCTAACATTCACAAAGAATCATTGAAGGTATACTGTCACAGTATAGTGTCTGTAATTATTTAGTTTTCACATAAAGTGAACGAAATGTGCTCCATATATTGGACTATATATACCCAATATACTTTAATACTTGAAATAAACTATGGACTACTTAAATGTAAAACAATGACAAATGTAACAGGATTTTATTAAATTATTTGAGAATATTATGCACTTGAGCCTTTGCATGGAGTTCATCTCTTTGTGATTTTATTTGCAATTGACTTGGGAATTTTTCCTCTGTGTCTAGCTTGACTATCATTCAGAAAAGAGATCTCATAAAAGCACTAGGCTACTCCTTCAAAACCTCCATTGATTTGAGTTTTACTTAAATATCTGCTGGTGATTAATGCCCATTTATCATCTACCATCTGTGTTTTCATACTTTGTTGAGTTTAGTTTAACCTCTATGTTTAAGTTTCCCTGCTGGTTATCTTTTGTAGTTAATCCCACCTCCCCTGTGAATTTTTTGCGGGCTTTAAAGGAACAATTTATTCAAGACTACCAAATGCAATGCAACAAAGCAGTTCAAAGTGTGCAATTAACACTACAGGCTGAGATATTAAAGCCAAAATTTGAGCACAGCGAGGTGTTAGCTCTAAACAACAAGTTGTAAGGATACAGAGAATAGCATAGGTATTACCTTTATGGAGTCAACTGCAAATGTACAGTATTTGATTTCTAGTCAAAGCAATTGATTTTTCCTCAATGGAATTTCTTACTAATGTGCCCTTGTAGGTGACTCTTTAAAGATGATATGGTGGTTGGTCCTAGTACCCTCAAAATTTGTCAGAAACAAGAGACTGCCCATATAAATTAGGATTAAACAATGCTATCACATGGCTTGCAGTAATTGGCAATGCAGTAGACCCTTGCTAATTCATATGGTTACTTTAATTATGGGATTGGAGATTCCATATCTATTGCATCATCCAAAATTGTTGATGGAACTGTTTTGATTGAAATGGTTGAATTGACATTAACATCCAATGCATAGAAACTGACTTTCAAGTTCATATTTTTTTACGATAAAAGTCAGCAAATTCTGGTGAGACACATGAAGGAGTAATGAGAGATGTAAGTCCTAATTCCAATCATCAGTACCATGGAGGGTAATATGGCAATGATTGTGTGATGAGACTTGAACATTTAAGTAAAAATGTTTGCGAAGGAAAACTTTTACTCTCCATTTTCCATGGAAATTTGCCACATGAGTTGACATCTGTCACTAAGGCAAAATATTGTGTGCAACTTAGCTATTTTAATATCAAATGGCAAACTTTTCATGTCACTCATCACCTCTATCCCGTTTGCCGAGGGTTAAAAATTTTTTGTTTAATTTTAAAAATACGTAACCAAGGCTACTTAGTCAGTCCCTTTGTCCCCTCGGCTCAAGTTGGGTCTATAGGAAATTGCTTAAAATGAACAGAAATTGATGTACTGCTGCTCAGAACTTTGCCTCACAGGATTTGCTTTGGCTTGAGAGCATCAGTATGTGTGTCGGTTGATGAAGTCGATTGTTTAGAAATTTAAATAGATTTATGAAGCCCATTCCCTTTCCATGTGGTAATCTTAACAAAGGAGATTTATAATGAATGATTACAGCCAATCCACAGTAATGTAAACATATGTTTTGCAAGGGTCAACGATGCTCCTCGCTTCCTCTGAACGAAAAGGCTACCCTTTGAATCAGTCCCTAGTCTGAGAACTATCAGACCACTACACATATTTCCATGAATCTCCAAAACAAGAGTAATTATTGGGTTTTTATTTTTGAGCAGAACCATGTCTGAAGTCTTGATGGTTATCAGGTCTCGTGCTATTCAGTTTTCTTTCCCACGTTCAACTAATTATGGCAAAATATAAAATAATTAAATTTGTAATTGATACTGAGGGAAAAAGAAGGAGTTAAGGGGTTCAGATGAGTGTGTTAAATTTTGCATTTTATATTTAAATCCATGTCTACGTAATCGTCAGTTGTCATACCTCCAAATTTATTATTGTTATATGAAGTGAAATGGTGGGTAATAATTCCACATCACAAATACCTTTCTATTGATGTCTAGCCAAAAATGTACTTATGAGATGCCTCTAACTGTATTTTGGTGTAACTTTCATTGATTGAGATTTGTATTGAAGTGAGGTATAAGGGGTCCCGTGTTTGATAAATAACTGAAATGAGGATGAAGGATAAAGCCTCTCTTAGAATTGGCTTGGTGTAAATGTTGAGGGAAAGAGTTCAAAATTGTTTTTATCTTGGTGTATCACCATGTACTTCTGGGAAAGAGTTGTTGAAGGAAGAATTAGGCAGGAAACTGAGCTATTGGAGGAGCAATTTGGGTTCATGCTGGGAAAGGGAATGATGGATGCTATATTCACTCTAAGGCAATTGATGAAGAAGTGTTGAGAGATGCGAAGCAAGATGCACATGGCCTTCATTGGCCTTGGAGAGGCATATGATAGAGCACCCAGGCAAGAAGTTCAAAGGTGTTTAAAGGAAATGAGGGCACCAGAGAAGTACTTGCATTAGGTTAAGGAACTGTATGAAAGGGTGGAGATGGCTGTGAGGAGTAGAGATGTGTCATTATGAAAATTACTGTGGCATTTTAAGTAATTTACTGCGAATCCTGAAAATTCCATTAATTTTTTGTTATATTTACCTCCATCTTGGATATTTTTAACGCCGATAAGTTACAAACACATTATTTTAAGCCAAGTCTATGTATATTTCATACAACTTTAAATTAAAGTTAACAAGGGTACAACTCATTTTTGGAATATTTTTACATTTCGAATATTTTTGGGGCTATCTATTTAGCAGTTTGAATGAAAATTTCTCATACCAGATAAAAGAGCACTAAATTATATGGAGGCTGCAGTCTTTTTTTTAATTTCAATCATATCAAATAGGTCAATGTAGCTATTGCAATGGTGTAAATGTTGTTAGCCCATTGCTGTTGGCTTTCCTAACTAGTCCTCCTCTAGCTATTTATTGAAGAAAATTAAAAATGACTGGAAAATCATTGTAATTTTCAATAATTACCATAATTTACCTCGGTAATTTACCTCAAATGAAAATTATGGTAATATAACCATCACTAGAGAGAAGCAGTTTTGGTAAGATGGAGGGGGACTACCATTAATTGGCTATTTTCAGTCATCCTAAAAAAACTATAAAACTGTTACATCATTATATCCATTTAGCAGAGAAAGTTGGCCTACAGATCTCTTTCGAAAAGACTGAATTCTTCTCAAAATTAGACATCGAAGTATTGAACACAAAATACGGTAAGATAAATCGAGTCACACATTTTAGATATCTGGGCAAGATCCTTGAACCCACAGGAGGAGAGAAGATAGCAGAGAAGACTCGATTACAGAAAATGAAGAGGGCATATGGCAAGACATACAATATCTATAACAAGAAATGCATCTACATAAACACAAAGATCAGACACTACAACACTGTAATCACCAGAGGTTCTATAAGCAAGCAAAACTCTTACGCTTCATATAAAAAGAGATATGGAGAACATACTTAACCCTTTTAGTGCGGCGGGCCGATATATCGGCTCATAGGCAAAATATTGTTTAACTTTTGCACTCAATTATAATTACAATTATTGTTTGTATGAAGTATAAGCATTTTTTATTATTACCTAATTTAATTCATACGCAATAAGAAAAACTGCATATGGATATTTTAAACAATAACTTTATAATATTTATTTTCCTAGAGTGATACATTTCATTCTAGTTACCCTCCGCATTTCTCACTAGAACCGCTGGCAGGGGTCAGCACTAAGAGGGTTAAGGAAGAGCGAAAAATCATGAGGAAAATTCTCGGCCCAAAATTAACATAAGAAGGGTGTAGGCTGCACTCCAGGAAAACTACGGAGAAGATGTCTAACCTAGCGGCGGATATCAGAAAAAGAAGACTGCAATTTTTCGGACATATCAATCGACTCCCACCGACAAGACTCATCAATAAGGTCATCACTTATTTACAAGGTGTCAAATCAACAATACCATGGTTGTCACAAGTCAGAGGTGATCTAGAAAAAGCAAAAATAGACCCTAGGAAAATTGAAAACAGAATCACCTACACAAATAAGATACACCAGTGAAATGTAATGCCAGAGAACTAAGTCTCAAAGAAACCAGGGACAAAGTGGACGGAAGAGAGAAAGAGAATCCACGGAGAAAGAATGAGAGAAGCGTGGAAGATAAGAAAGAAACTTAAAAATGAGTCATAATGCTTTGTGTGATCCAATAAAAAAGTGTCCATACGCAAATAATAATAATAATAATTAGCATAGTAATAACTATTATACTTTTCAGATCAGTGATCGGAGTGTTTAATGTTGTATTTGATAAATACGTCTAGTTGTTAAAATTGTTTTGTAAAACCCAAAATTTTTGGGGGGGATGTATCCCCTAATCCCCCCCCCTGGGATTGTCCCTGCTGGTAAGGGTATGTCTACTCCAGGGATCAGCTGTCAGTCCATATTTGTTTAATGATAAACGTGCAAGTGATAGATGTGAAAAAAGAAGCACCTTGGAATATGTTATCAAATGACATTGTTCTGCACAAAGATACTGGTGGAGAAGTTTGAAGAGATGAGGAAAGTACTGGAAGAGAGAGTGATGAGGACCAATAGATCAAAAACAGAGTATAATACAACAATTGTTTTTAAAAGCATACCTTCCACCTCCCTTAAGGGAGGTGGAAGGTATTTGGATAAGTAGCTCACAATGCTGTATGAATGCTGTATGCTCACAATGAAGTATATACCTTCCACCTCCCTTAAGGGAGGTGGAAGGTATGTTTCTAAAATTACAGGAAGAACAGTTGCCATAGGTCAAACCATGTAAGGACCTCGGGTCAAACGCCCAGAGCAGTGGAGGGTTGGATGCAGAGAGTCAACATAGAGTGAAGTGTGGATAGATGAATTGGAAAAGATGAGAAGAGTGCTTTCTGACAGAAATTTGAGCTGTTGGATGGAAGGAAAGATGTATAAGACAGTGGTGTGACCTGCTATGATGCATGGAGTAGAAATGTGGCCTGTTTAGAAGTCTTAAGAAAGGAAAATGGTTGAGATGAGAATGTTAAGATGGATGTCTGGAGAGACTGGAAAGGACAGGATCAGGATGGAGCTTATCAGGGGATTGATTAGGTTGGGCATATTGGCAGAAAAACCTAAGAGAGCAGGCTGAGACTGTTTAGACATGAAAGTAGAAACGAGGACAACATAGGGAAAAGAGTTGAGAATATGGATGTTGGTGGCAGGAGGGGGAGGCCAAAGATGAGATGGAAGGATAAGCGGAAGGAATACCTCAGTGAAAAAGGGTGGAGGGATAGGAAGACACAGTAGTCAGGGAGGAATGGCACAGGGAAATAAAATGAGGAAATGCCGACCACATTTGAAAGGGACAAAGGCAACGAAGAAGAATATCCTTGTATGTACTATCAGGATTTTACTAAAGACCTCAAGGTCATTGTAGAAGAGGTTTTGGGTTATGATCATCTCATGGCATTAACCATTATCTTACTGGGTTTTTCTGTAGCCATAAGCCTTGCTGGCCAGGGTTTTTTAAACGTCCACGGTTTTTTTTGTCTGCTCAATGTGCCAAATGATCATGCTCGACACTATAGGGGCACAATTTTTGTGCCAGAGAGATATGCTCTGAAGATATGACTTTTAAAAATTTGGTGAACCATGGAAATTTGCCTCATTAATTAAGAAGACCCATCACAGAGAAAGCCTTCCGATCAGAGGATTTTTTTGTAAGGATCAGATCTTTTGTGTCTGACGAAATAATCTTTCTGGTCTGAGAACATGAACCATCAACCCCTGAGATTTAAATTCACTCAAAAATTAAAATCCAAGAATTTACTGGGATATGTGCTGAAAAACTATTTAGAGACTTGCGTTTCTGAAATTAGAGATGTATTTTTACCATTATTTCCTTAATTTAGCCATTAAGAAACATGCATTTTGAATGGCTTGATTACTAAAAAAAAAACAAGATGAATCAATCGATTTCCACCATCCCAAATACAGCACCATTGACCTTTAACATCAAGTGTAAAAATTATGAGAATAAGCAAACAGAAACAACCACATCTGGAGTGGTGTAAATCCCACCCAGGTAGGACTCGAACATGCAACCCTTAGACCAGCAGGGGAAGGCTCTACCATGACCACCAGGAGTGCAAACCACTAGGCAATCACAATGGTGCATATCTACAAGATATTAAAGCAGCATTGTGAGCTACTTATCCAAATCCTTACAAATATTGGTGACTGTTCATTCCCTAGACTGAAAGGGTCACTCGTGCCTAACTGAATGCTACATAGTAACTTGAATAAAACTTTGTATACTCCACTATAGGTTTAATTACACGACACGGATTTCAACACTTCATGTCATTTTCAGGTCCTGAAGATGTGTCATCGTGTCATCTCCTGAAGATGTCACGAAGTGTCGAAACCCGGGTCGTGTTATTAAACCTATAGTGGAGTATACAAAGTTTTATTTAAGTTACTATGAATTACTTCCACAAAGTCAAGCCTGGAACCATTTCCTTTGTGAATGCTACATGTTGTCATGGCTCTTATTCACCTAACAGATGTGTAACCCTTAGACCCTGAGATTAAGCTGATTTTTTTAATCCTGACATATAATGGTCATTCCCTCCATTTACACTATTTATTTATGTCAGCTTACTTGGGTAGAATTTCACCATTTAATCATTAATTTTCATATCAACTGTGCCTTGTGACACACTCCTCATTAACGTCAGTTTCTGGGCCAAATAATGCTTGATCATCGACAAGTCTGGCATAATGAGCTCTCCCCTCACTTGCTTATTCTCCCTCTGAAATTAATGGTATTTGAGGATTAAGCATCCTGAAAAGTCCTTATTTTCCTCATTTTAAAGAAAATGGAGTTGGTTGTCATAATCACTGGACGATTGCACATAAATTTCCCCATTGCGTCTTCACAACACTAAAAATGCACCTCAGGCAACAAATAGTTATTTAAATTCATCAAGTTAAAATTTAACTGTCACAAATACTCTTTAAGTGATAGGACCTCTGAATTAGCCCAATATAAAAAGTAGTAAACCATTCTATAATGCAAAAATTGGCATTAAATGTGGTGATGGACATGATTAGTGATAGATAAAAACATCATTAGATTACAAATTCTGAGAGACTTAATTCAATTTCCCTGAATCACAGCTCTATTTTCTCCTCAAAGATAAAGGAACTCATTATTGGATCAGCCATGAGTATAGTGCCAAATAATAATTGGGACATCACCAGCAATGATGAATGAGGTGTTGCTTGCTCATATATTTTGAGAGTTCATTCATAGGAATTTCCTTATTTTACAAGAATGTCCACTGGTTTACCCTATATAATTATAAATAATATGCCTATTATTTATAGTTTTCTGTTATCAGGAAAATTTAGCAATGCTAATGCATGAAACAGCAAAAGAGGAATTACATGCCACGATGATAGCAGGCTCTATCGTCTCGCAGTTTTTTTCTGGATAGAAAGTTTTCAGTGAATGATCCATCTGCAATGGAAATCATTGTGACATACTTGGGCTCATACTTTTATACCACTCAGGAAATTTAAATCTCTGGCAAACATTGACAGTAAGTGACTTAAATAAATCCCAGGCAGCTGTGACAATAATGTTTGACTTAGACATGGTATTAATGAACAACACCATGCACTTGGATACGAATTACCAATTTTTGCAATTTATCTTTCCAACTGCAGTAAATTGTAAATAAAGGCATCACAAGAATCACGTTGGTAATGCGTCTAGAGTACTGACCCATCGAGGACCTAGGCTTGAAACATGGCAGCAGTAGAAATCTTACGGTGGCATCACAACTCCTATTTGGGTGCTTGAGGGAATATTTTTAGCATGGTGCTCCTGTCAGATAGATTTTGGATCTGAAGACACCTCTTGTACATAATATAGTACATAATGAGAGCAAGGATGCTTAAGTCTTTCTTTGCCCTTCTTCTACTTTTAAATTTCAATGCATGGATGCATTTCACTACCTCTGTGATTTCTGCTGGCTGGATTTACTTGCAGGCATTCAGTAGAAACTGTAAGGGTTTAGATACCAAATCTCATGTGGCTTTTTCTGTACATACAGCTGACGAATTCATCATTCAGGTTTAACCCTCTTAGTGCTGACTCCTCCCAGTGAGAAATGCAGAGGGTAATTTAATGAAATTATCATTTTAGGAAAAAAATATCATGATATCATTTAAAAAATTCATACAAAGTTTTTTATTGGGTACAAAATGAATTAGGTAATTATCATAATGACTTTTTTATCGTCAAAAAATCATTGCAATTGTATTAGTTTACTACAGTTGAACAATTTTGGCACATGAGCTGATATATCGGCCCACTGCACTTTTTGCCAGAGTTGCAAAAGCTGATATACTGGCCCGCCGCACTAAGAGGGTTACGTATATGTGAGACCTTAGTGGTTTAAACTCCTACTCAACAACCAAACTCTCAGCTGTGCCTCTGATAACAATTTCCTTCCAGAAAAACCAATGGTACATACAGAACATTCAAATAATCACGCTGTAAATGCAAACATGAATAAATCATGCCTAGAGGAGGGGTAGACATTTTAGTCTAAGATAAAGAAATGCGGGATAATTAATAGGCAATTAGAAAATATATTTCACATTTGGTACATTGGCTAGTAAGCACATACATAAACAACTATATACATTACTGAATAGACATATATATTAACTTCCACATTGTGTGATATGGAAAGGAAAGGCACCATCAATCAAATTGGTATCACGTCAAAATGCAGTCTTTGAAGATATTTTTTGTCTTTATACTTTAAAAACATTATAGAGCTTATAAATGCAAAAAAATGCAATGGAACAACTGCAAAGAGAGGCAGTTGGAATAGGGAATGGCACTTCTACTAGTAATTTCTCCTTCCAAAAGTATTATTTGGGTACTTTATGAAAAGGAGTGTATTTCCAAAGGGTTTTCCTTGAAGTGCTTTCATTGCCGCACCAGCAGATTTCGCATCTACGAAGTTGATGAATGCACACCGCTTGGCCTCCAGCATAGAAATACTCAAAATTTTTCCATACCTGTAAAAAAATAAGAAATATTAAATCAATGCATAATAACAGGGGAAAATCTTTGGGGATTAGGAATAGTTTACAGGGATTAAAAAAATGAATGAAATATAGAAGTTTGATCGACTATTTAAATCACTATTACATTATAAAGAGCAAACTTCAGATTTCTCTGAGCAAATTATCCATGCAACTCTCTCCTCCCTAAATCTCATAACTTCAGTAGTATTCCAAAACAAAATCGTGAAGACAAAAACAAATGCTTTGAAACTTTGACATATGAACCTAAAACTACATATTATATTTCACTCTTTATTTGATTCCTTCAAGTTATTTAAAATGCTTTCCTTCACAAGAATTTAATTGCATGATCCATTTATATCACCATTACATTTTCAGTGTTTTTCTGTTGTGTTTTTTTATTACCTACCTGTGCTACAATTCAAACCAGGGATAATCTAGAGTTTGCAGTAAATATAAAATTTAAGGGATAACAACTGATTGCACATTCTAACATCACAACATTCTTCCCACCAACTCCTGTTATGTAAATACATCTCAAATAGATGAAGGATCACATTTTTCACTGAGAGACTTCTAATATACAAAGAAATGCATGGTATAGGCATGTGACATACACCTGATAGGTGAAACAAGAATGATTAGGTTTTTCATTAAGGCTTAATCATGGCAAATTAACCCAAAATTAGGGAACAAGCAAGGATGAATACTTTAAAGTACAAGGTTGAAACTATTCTAATTCCATGGGTCTCACTAACAAGAGTGAAATTTGATCGCTGATAAGCATGAGGATGCATCCCCAACTAACCATAACCATTGACTGATGGTTTTAGTATGAATTTTAGGGTGACTGTAGTTCACAAAAATAGGATTAAAAAGGATGAGTCATTGAGGAATATGAAGCAGTAAAAGCAAAAGAATACAAGAATTAAATACTCGCTAAATAAGATTATTAAATGCAAGACAAAGTAGGCAGGCAGGCTTAAATCCGTTGGCTGAGGCCGCAGAAAATGTTACCTGCTCTCGAGGCCCCGTGGTGCAATACATATATTAACATAATATTTGGATTTATTGATAACTTTTAAAAGTGATAAACTACAGGGCAGCTGGTCAGTAGGTGCCGTTTGTCTATCATCCACGATGAGGGGTCGACGCTGAGGCTCAGGTTCCAAGTTTGGGTCCAGCTAAATGAGGGTCGACCTTTCCACGGGGCCTCGAGAGCAGGTAAAATTTTCTGTGGCCCCAGCAAACAGATTTAAGCTGGCAGGCATACATTTGAGAAGTAGGGCCATTATTATGGTGGCAGTTTATTAGACACCTGTGTTTAAGTTTGGAGACTCTCTTGGGTTCAACTTTTAAGAGAAATTCATTTCTGAAGGAATGATTCAGAGTAACATTTTTATGGCATTCTCCATTTTGCCTCAGAGTTGAATGCACTTACTTGAACACAATGAATTTACGTTGCCAAACTAGAACAAGATTATAGACTGTTTCAGTGGGAGTTCACACATTCTGCCGATTGGAAGTAAATGCTCTCATGACTCACTCAATGGAATTATATCACATTAAAACTTACGCAGAAAATAACTTCCTTAACTCTTCTTCAGCAACTCCTTCAACATTACCCACCCAGAGGGATGGAATTCCTCTCGGGTTGGCAGGACTGAAATTACCAGATTCCAAGTACATAATGTGATTCATTGCAGACAACATGGTAATGAATATCACGAAAAATATTTAAAAAAGGAACGTACTCCATAAATTTGTCAGAATGGTGTTTGCCATCCAGGGAATAAGGATCATCATCATCATCATCAAAATCACCTTCATCTGAATGATAAATGGTGTCACCATAATTACTGGTGGTCATTGGATTTTCCTTGGCAAACTCAATCGCTTCCTACAGGAAACCAGTAAAATTTCTAAACTTAGGGCCATAACTGATTTGAGACATTGCATTCAAAGTCAACAAAAACTGATGTCAACCTCAAGGTTACCACTGCATGCCAGAGCTTCTTGAGCTCGCATCCTTGAATAACCTAAATCCATTATCTGCAGCACCTTTATCTCCAACAGTTGATCTGTAGCTTCGGAACAATTACGATTTCGATCAAGAACTTGATTAAAAGCCTCATCTGCTTCCTTGTACATCTAATAAAAAATGAAATTTACATGAAGGAACAGAAGTAGTTTCAAACAAAATTCATGGATCATACAATAACTTCAGGATGTACCTTTAGCCCTACTAAAGCTTCACCTTTCCTGAAGTAACCCTTTAAGTTATGAGGAAATTTCTGAATCATTTTATTGGAGTCTTCTAAGGCTCTGTAAATTAAGAGGCTATTGTAAAAACCACCACAACTAACATTACCTATAGTAAAGTTTTAATTATTGACTTGTTAATATATTCTTATGCAATTGGAACTGATATGCTTGGAAAAACAAGACATAACATGCATTGGTACCACAGGCATGAAGTACATAGGCACATCAAGATGCGGCTGAAGACCTGACAAACAACTACGAACAGGAGGCATCCCCTAGATTTGTAGTTTTAATTCATTAAATCTAGAAGATGGTGAAACATGGCATTTTCCGTCAATCACTTATACTAAAAGACTTCAAAAGTAAACTGCAATATACTTAATTGACTTTCACCGATTCGTACACTTCAACAATGGGAGAAATCTTTCAATGAAGAAGGAAAAATAATATTTTAGGCAATAGTCAGGAGGAAGAACCAACAATTGTTTCATCGAATGAATGAATAGAAGAATACCACGCGTGACGCCGGTGTAGGCTACTGCACAACCGTGCAGTGATTTGCTGTACGTACCAAATTCACGTGGACTCCTCCTCGAGGGTAAAAATAAAATTACAAGTATTTATGAATGATACCCAACATACTTTTTGTACTGTTTTGACTTGATGAGAAAGTAGCATCGATTGTTCCAAAATCGGGCCTCCATCGGAAATTTTTCAATGCCTTCATTTAGAACATCAATGGCTCCTTTGTAATCCCCTCCAGCAGCTTTAATATTCGCTCGTCCACCGATTCCACCTATGTCCTCCATTTCTCCAGACTGAATACTTCAGATTTCCAAATTCAAACAAACTGGTTCTTTAATAATCGACTATCATTGCACATTTCTCGCACTTGCCGTACCTATAGCTTATCAGCAATCTAGATTGCTAAAGATATACATGGAATTTATGAATGAATAACAGAGTGCACCATGCTTTGTTTAAGAATACCCACTTCTCTCTATTATCTGGCACGATTACTTCGGTATCCACCACGTAACTTACCAATGCTATTGTTTGTATCTAATTCATCACCAACTTCATATTTGTTTAGCTCTCATCGGTCATTGGAAATGTGTCGAATATTGCACGTCAATTGTCCGAAAGTGGTGAAATTTCACGTGCGTAATTATGAAAAATTCTATGAAACTGTTGTAGGTCGAGGACGTCGAAGAGAAGTGAGTTAACGAGTTTGAACGTGGGATCTTGTAAATTTTACGTTTTGGTGCATCTGTCGCGGAAGTTAAGTGAATTGATAGTGTGGTATAACTCATTCAATAGGCTATATTATCGCTAATTAGGTGTCGCGTAAAATGAGTGAATAATTTGTCAATCAAGACTAGCAAGTCATTATTCCTTATATTTATTTGACATCTTATCTGTAACTATGGCCGATGAAAGTGAGTCCCGCCTTAATCCTGGCCCTAATATTACTCCTAGCGATGAAGAAGTTGTAAACGAAGTCATATCAGGTTTGGACAAGACGTCTCTCCATGTCAGTGGTGATGAAGTTGTCGATGATGATAGACCATGTGATGCTGCGAACTCTGATGGTGAAGGTAGTGATACCAGTGAACACAACTCTCAGAGTAATCTTGATAGTGATTTTATCGATGAAGTACTACTTAAGGATGCCGAGATTTCATGTACGGAAGAGGAGAAAGAGGTAATTGTTTGCAAAAGCATAACTTATAGGTTGACTAAGCCCTCTTTTTCAGTTTTAAATAGCGATCTACTTCATTGTAGTTTTAGGTTAATGTGTGGAGGTAGGTGAAAAATATGATTTTGTCATGCCTACTACCTTAACACATGTCCAAGTTGGAATTGTGTAGTTTAATTCAAGTGGAATTTATTGGTCATTCAAAGAGAGTATAATATGGTCGTTGGATATTTATGCAGTAACTCGTTTAGGGTTAGTAGACGTTGCCTTGTTGCATAACCTTCATTATTCAATTATGATAGCATTATATCAAGGATCTCACCTTACATTAAAATTTAAATTATATTGTTGCAAGTTAGCATCACGGTCACTCAGAATTATTTTTTAAATGCTGCATCTTATCTATTCTTTTATACTTTCTCGCGTGTTGGAAAAGAAGGGAATCACTCCCTCAAGCTTCTGAAATGCCCATCTTGTTCCCAAATTTCTGAAATGCGGTTCCCGTGTAGATACAGATTAAGGGTGTTTTGTGGGGAGGTGGATTACCACTTGTACAATCCCTTAATCTACCTCTGGTCCCATGTCATTGTTGCATACTCGGATGTTAGATGAACTATTTCTTCGTGTGCTTTGTCTTTGGTGACAACGCTTCTTCTTCTAAGGTGAATCTGTTCTCAGACAGGTTTCAACTGAATTACTCCCTGCATACTTGTCCAGCCTGTGCTGTCTCCCTTACCTCTTTGTAACTCCTTCCATTCATAGTATTTGTCAACATGTTAGTTCTTAGTCTTCCTCTCTCTCTCTTTCCTCAGGACCTGCCTCACCCTGTTAGCATTCCTCCATATTATTGACCTTAAAATATTCCATATCTCATTCATCCTTGCCAGAACTTCCTCGTTTCTCACTTTATCACTCCATTTTAATTTTTCCATTCTTCTCCATTGCCACATTTCAAAACCCTCTAGATATATCCCCTCTTTCCACCTGCCTGTCCATGTTTCTGCTGCATAAGTCACATCACTCTGAATAAATCATTTTGAAAATATTTTCCTTAAGCCTAGGTTTATTGCTTTGGCTGGAAGTAGTTGGTTGACTGTACTGAAGGCTGCCTTTCCCTGTGATATCCTAGTTCCTATTTCCTCCCCATAACCTCCATGACAACACTACATCCTTTCAAATTTCTCTTCACCAGGGTGCACGTATAACTTTTTGTAATTTTGCGGCTTTGGATTGACTCTCCCATTAATGTGCTCCTTTTAGTATATTTTTTCTTTGAAGAAGTTATTTGCGTTTCATACTAAGTAAGTAAGTAATATTTTTTAAAAATTTCATAGTCATTAATAATCTAAGCAGAGAGTAGATCTAGATGTTCTTGGAGGATGTTGTGGCCATTATCTTGTTCTACTCATCCATTGATAATGCATTCGCTAGCGAAATATCTGAGTGTAGAAATGAGATTGTTTGACCTGTCGTTCTCATAGATTTATTCCTTTAATTATTGAATTTTATTTTTATCACCTCAGAATACACCTCCCTGAATTTAAGTTTTTGAGTTCTACTTTTCAAGAATTTTTCCACCCTTTGCTTCACCCTTTTGTCAATTGGTAATGGTCATAACTTAGATAAGAATGGATTATCAAGTACTTTATTGTAAACTGTAGACAGATAAACAAATATAGCACCAACGCATATCCCCTCGTCTTATGAATGCCAATATCTTGATGTAGCCTCAAGAGCTGTGTGTCTCATATTCTTTTTGGAATTCGCTTTTACTTAACTATTCCACCATAGTTTATTTCCTAAATTATCCTGCCTTCTGATCTTCTGGCTTAAATTAGCCTACTCATAAGTTACTCTCTCTCTATTAATTGCAATTTAATGAATGTTTGTTAATTATTTTATGTAATTCAAAGAGACGGAAAGATGAAGCCCTGGTCCATAAATCTAAAGGGAATGACCTGTTTAAATCCGGAAATTTTGCTGAGTCTGCAGAAAGTTACACATTAGCCTTAAGAACATGTCCATTGAAGTATTCCAAAGAACGAGCCATAATGTATGCCAACAGAGCTGCTGCCAAAGTGAAATTGGTAGGTATTTCTTTCAATTTTTATGCTAGTTTATTTTATGTCACTTTTTCATTTGTTGGAGTCACTCAGTGGTGTATACCTGATGGTGTTTGTTTTTTAGGAACGTTATGAAACTGCTTTGGAGGACTGTACGAAAGCTGTTGAATTAGATGAAGGATATTTAAAAGCATGGGTGCGGAAAGCCCAAACTGAGGAAAAGTTGGAGAAGCTGGATGAGGCCCTAGAGAGTTACAAAAAGGTCTTAATTATGGATCCAAGTCACAGGGAAGCTGGCGAAGCAGTCATGGTAAGTTCATTCAAACATCTATGTAATTATTTTGACATAGTTGGCTAATGTAGGCTTTTGAAAAGGTGCAGGCTTTTTGATGCTTTGGTGACAAGTGTGACATTTCTCTATCATCTCATGTTTCCACACTAAGCTGGCTGTTCTTCTAAATTCTTTGACAGTAAAGTCAAAGTAATGATGTTTCACTCAATTTTTTCCTTTATGGTTTTCTTTGGTGTGTGCAATAGACAAGTTTAACCTAAGTATGTGATTTGGATGGTACAGAATTCCAAAGTTTTGCATTTAGTTGATGTTTTACTCCAATTCTTCAAGTGAAAAGATTAAGATGAAACTGTCATATATGTCGCTTCTCCAATAAGCTTGAATTTCTCCTTGCTACATAGTTTTGGTTGTTAGGTCTGTGTTATACTTTTTGTATTTTAATTCAGTTCTTGTCTTTTCCTCGGTATAATTTTATCCCATATCACTACTGTTGGTGCAAAAATTAGGTGGACTTGAGTTTGGACCCTGATTAATAATAAACCGTGGTACCCACATAAATGCAAGTTACACCAAGTTTTAGCTTGTTTTATTTTGCGTTTAACTGTGGTTGCTGGTTATTTTTACATTGCACTCTCGATTTTTTCTTCCAGTGAGAACAAAAAAAGTGCAGGTTTTTTGCCATTTTCAAATGAAGCGCTCTCTTCGACATTTAATAGTGAAGAAACTTGAAGTTTAATCATAATGAACCTGTAGTATTGTGCAGGAAAAACATATTTAAATGTATCTTTAAACCTTCAGTTCTTTCTAATGTGCCATAAAAAAGTTATTAACAAGTTTATGAAACAACTTTTTCTTGGTTATGAAAAGTAGTAGAAGCAAGATCTTGGTCTTGATTTGCAGCTCTTTACAGCAGTATATAATAACAATTACCATTGTAAACTCATTGTGATATTGATTTTTAATGAGTTAATAAGTAACCGAGTATTTTAGCGGGCTCAAGCCAGCGGTAAGGCGGCCGCCTTCGCGAGAGGGGTAGTGAAAGTTTGAGCGCTGTTGCCACTTTCGGGTTGTGGGCTGAACCCGTTACATGCACGCCTGTGCATTGTCTCGGAGAGTGTAAACAATCACTGCACACACTCTTTTCATGAATTTTATTTTAAGCAGCAATTGTGCTCTTTTTGGTATCTAACCATTTTCCATCACCTTTTACTCATAAGGGCCTTTTCTTGATGCACTAAATTTCTTCAATATACCCAAAGATATTCCAAGACATGGACGGCTCGCAACCCGCAAGTGACAGCAGTGTTCAAACTTTCACCACCCTCACGAGAAGACGGCCGCCTTACCTCTGGCTTAAGCCCACTAAAATACTCGGTTATTTATTAACTCATTAAAAATCAATATCACAATGTGAGTTTACAATGATAATTGTTATTATATACTGCTGTAAAGAGCTGCAAATCAAGACCAAGATCTTGCTTCTACTACTTTTCATAACCAAGAAAAAGTTGTTTCATAAACTTGTTAATAACTTTTTTATGGCACATTAGAAAGAACTGAAGGTCTAAAGATACATTTAAATATGTTATTCCTGCACAATACTACAGGTTCATTATGATTAAACTTCAAGTTTCTTCACTATTAAATGTCGAAGAGAGCGCTTCATTTGAAAACGGCAAAAACCTGCACTTTTTTGTTCTCACTGGAAGAAAAAATCGAGAGTGTAATGTAAAAATAACCAGCAACCACAGTTAAACGCAAAATAAAACAAGCTAAAATTTGGTGTAACTCGCATTCATGTAGGTACCACGGATCATTTTTAATCAGTGTCCAAACTCGAGTCCACATAAGTTTTGCACCGACAGTAGTTGTGCTCTGTGAACTTTTAGCTCCTTAGGTAATCAGAGTTTCTAATTATTCTGGAATTTGCATCACCCATAAATTGCAGTCACTTGACTCAAATTTGGCTGTAAAAATGTATTTCTTCAATGTCAGAGAGTTTGTAGGTAAGCTGTTACCAGGGTGAGGTGTATAACCTTTCCTAATGACAGTTATTCATATGAACTGTGGAGACCAGCCAATACACAATCTCATGTTTATGTTTGCCCATTTTCCATGGTAGCTAGTGGCATGAAATATCATGTTATGACAAGAAGGGCTTGTAGAGAAATGGGGATGGTATGGTTGCAAGACTACTGGCTTCCAATTCTGAGGGCCCCAGTTCAAATCCCAGCAGATGGGGAGGTTTTCAATTGGAATGGAGGTCTCTACTTGGGTGCCATGTGGAAAGCACTTCAAGTTTTATACTCAGGTGCAATGTTAGACTGTAAAAATTGGCTCTTGTCATTTATGGGAGGCTGATGCCTGGTTTCTCTCCACCCGTTTTGTATTCCCCGCATAACCCCACCTAGGCCAACTTCTATCCTTAGTGGTGCAAAGACCTCAGTTGTCAGTCACCTCTCCACATAACCAACTGACTGGAAGGGCTTGCTATTTGTCAAATGTGACATGGTAATTCAGTGTTGTGCTCCAGAGAAAATACTAGCATCAAAATACCTATCTTTTACCATTCCCATTTGTGATCTTAATATTACTTAACGTATCATTTTATACTTTTTGGCTTCTTGCATTTAAACTCCTTATTTTGAATTCATTTTCATAATGGTAGTGGGCTGCAACACTATTGATAGATAGGATTGATTTTGTTCAGTCAATGATCAGGAGCTTCCTGACTCATTTCAGCCTCCAGACAATGTAGCCATGCTGAGAAATTTCTTGAAAGAAGCAGTAGAAATGCTAAATGTGTAAATATTGTCATGTACTCACCATGATGGGATAATTAAAAACTGCGTTGGATTAAAAGTAACAAGTCCCCAGGTCCAGAAGGAATATCTGCTCACAAGCTGAAGGAGTTAGCGCCCCAGATTGCACCATTCTTAGATATTATATTTAACAAATCATTATCCGAAGGCAAGGTGCCCCAAGACTGGAAAATAGCCAACGTCACTCCGATATTCAAAAAAGGAAATACAAGTGACCCAGGAAATTACCGGCCTATATCGCTAACGTCACTTTTATGCAAGATCCTCGAACACATTGGTGTTAGTAATATTATTACATTCCTGGATAATCGTAACTTCTTACATAGCAGTCCGCACGGCTGCCATAAGGGCAGGTCCTGCAAAACAGAGCTTGCGCTCTTCCTTCATGATATACTAAAATCAGGTGAATTGATTAAGCAAGTCGATGTGATATTCCTTGATTTCAAGAAGGCATTCAACAAGGCTCCTCACAAAAAACTCATATCAATTGCAATCATGCGGAGTTAATAGAAAAATAGTGAACTGGATAAGGGACTTTCTCAGTGATGAAAAACAAAAAGTAGTTATTGAATGTTTTAGCTCTGATATGGGCAAAGCCACATCCGGTGTTCCTCGAGGAAGTGTGATCGGCCCTCTTTCATTCATTATTTATATTAATGAACTCAGTTCTAGAGTTGGCAGTAAAGTAAGATTATTTGCACATGATACAGTTATCTACTGTGAAATGAGCGAAGATGCGGACTTTGAAGCTCTGTCATCAGACCTTAACAGTTTTCATTCGTGGTGTCAGGAGTGGGGGTTAGAATTAAATACCAGCAAATGCACTACAGTTCACTTCCTGCGAAAATCATCACAAAAATGTCATACCTATACTGTGGGTGGAGTAAACATAAAATCGTCAGAGACAGTAAAATATCTAGGTTAACATCTGATATATCATGGGAATTACACATACAGAACATATGTGGTGCAGCATTAAAGAAACTAGGTTTTGTTAAACATATAATAGGAAGGTCCTCAGATGAGAAAGTCAAAAAGAGATGCTACTTCGCTCTGGTTAGGCCACACCTCAAATACACCACGAACATTTGGGGCCCTGGTCAAATAGATTTAACAAAAAAAAGGAGTAAAACACAAAGGAAAGCAGCGATCTTCCTTAAAAACTGCTACGAGCATACATATAGTGTCTCACCACTTGTCGAGGGATTAAGGTGGGAACCCCTAGAGACTCAGAGGCTACATGCTAGGCTTAGTTTGCTTAATAAATTCAGAACTGATATTTTTTAGGGTGACACAAAGAATATTATCATGACTCCTCACTACATCTCTAGGTCTGACAGATGCGATAAAATAAGAGAGATACTCTGTCGAACAGATAGGTACAAAAACTCGTTCTTTCCGTGTACAATAAGCAACTGCAATAAAAATTGAGCTCAACTAAATACACTTCTATAATACGTGTCACCATTTCATCTCCAAAAAACGTACACTTTTACACGGCTGGTGTCCTAACACCCCCTTCCACACGCCCAAGCGGTGGCTAGCGGGGTATTGTGTAGATGTACTCCTTACTAATGGGAATATACATTAAAAAAGCCCCTTACAAAGATAATAATAATTGGACAATGGCTCACACCACCTCTCAAGTTGTTGGTCTGTAGCTATGGATCAATTCTGCATAAGGTGGAACCCCTCTTTTACACTTTAGTGAGGGACATAGGAAATAAGTCTAAATCATGGGAAAATGTGAATCAAGATAAATCTTAATATGCAGTAAAATGAGGCAAAATTGTTACTGAATGTTTCATAATTTTATTTCATTTGATGGAATTACACCCAAATATGATGTTTGCAGCTGGCTAGTGCAATTGGCAGGGAAACATTAATTTATATTCATTGCTGTTAAGTTATCATGGGTTGTAGGGCACTGGTCTTATAACAAAAGGAATTTACAGTTTGGACCCCCAGTCTTTGTATCAAGGGCAGGAATTTGTCCTTGGAAAATACTAGATGTCATCCATGCCTTGTGTTAGCTGCATAGGTTGTGGACAAGGTCCCAATCTTTTTTAAAAAAAATGTCGATTCTACATTTTCCTAAAGCAAAGGGCCTCAGTCTCTGAGAAAATGCTGCATTAAATTCTGACGGTGATTGAACTAAAGGTAATTTTGCAGTATTCTGGAAAATTTCTGAAAATCTGCCATTGGTTCGAAAAAGTTAGATTCTTTTTTACATTTTTCACGTCAAAAAAAAGGGATTTTTACAGTGATGAAGAAATAGAAATTCCATCTGTTCAATGGAAAATAAAACTGGGTACGTGGGGACGTATGATTCATTATGATCATCCCAGGCATTCTCTTTACAATGTACTGCAAACTTAGGGTTGCCTTATTTTTGCACCAATTTTATATTTATCTACATTTGATGGTAAAAGTTTTTGTTAAGGAAGCAAGTAGCTTTCTTTTGTATTTTGAAGTATTCAAGATTGTGTGTCAGAATTCCTGCATTCATAGATTTTAGAGCTTGAGATATTTTATCATTTTGTTCATAGTCAATGTTTCACGTTGAAAATAGTGGTCATTTGCATTTTAGGTGGTTGTGTTTGTAAAGCACATGACTGAATTTTTTATTGCAGAGGCTGCCTGACCAAATTAATGAAAGAAATGAAAAACTTAAGGAAGAAATGCTAGGTAAATAGTATTATTTCTTACTTTTGATTGATTTTATTAATCATTATTTTGAAAGAAAATCTAATAGGAGATTTTTTTTCTTTCCAGGTAAATTGAAGGATCTGGGAAATATGATTCTTCGTCCATTTGGTCTCTCCACAAATAATTTCCAAATGACCAAAGATCCTAACAGTGGAGGCTACTCTGTGAACTTCAAAAATAACCCTAATTAATGGATGAAACTTAAATTATTGTGCAAAATTACGGTTATGCAATATGTTAACAGCATTGGTGGGAATAGTCGGTTCACATACCTGTTACCATTATGTGATATAACATATGCAAAATAAACTATACTCTTTAATATTTTAATCATTCTTTGTTTCATATATAAAATACACATGTGCTGGGAACAATAAAGAAATATCATTGAGGGAAATTAAAATTTATACCCCATGTCAATCATATTCAATGCCTTCTAAAAATCGCAAATCATCGTTAATACTTGTACTCTTTGCTGCTGTTTTTATAATTTTTTGATCAACTGAACTTGTCATATCTCCAGCTAAGTATGTATTTTAGTTTAGGGAAATTGTGTTTGCTTCCACGGATAAATATTTTCAAGTACTTAAGCCATACGTAACTTTTACGTGCATACTCAACATCTCTGAGTAATTTGTTGATGATGATAAGGTAATGGCATGAATTTACATCAGAAAAAGTCTTCTGACCATCAGATTTGCTTCATGACTTCTTGCCCGGTGATATTACTCCATGTGATATAGAACTCCTTAGGGTCATGGGTACCAGAAGAGTTCTGGTTTGAAATTATTGTTGTCTTTACTCAATATCTAATCAATATGGTGCACAAGGTGGTTTGTGATAGTATTGATAGAAAAAGCTATATATATGTATTACCATTGAAGAAGAAAATGGATAACATTTTATCACCTTTCGTGAATTCATTCTAATTACTGATATTGGGTGACAATTAAAATATTCTGCAATACTTGGCCTTTTTTATCATATATGCTTTACTGATAAATGTTAGTATATTAATAATGTGCAGACCTTTAATTTTAACTTTCAAAAGCTTTGTTTAAATAACTAATTATTTATTTTATTGCTTTTTGTCTGCTCAAGAAAGTGAAGCCTAGAAATTTAGTGAAATAAAGGGACGCATATTTGTTTCCATTTTAACAAATTAAATGTCACCTTTAAGTGTTTAGTGATTTAGTTCTGTGATGTTCCTTGTAAGAGTCCTTTTGAAGGACTAGCCATATGATGAAAGATGTGGGTTTTGTTAACAGTTTTCAATCTGTGAATACGAACATCATGAATGGCTAGTTGCTTAAATGTAGGAGGAATGTGTTCATCAAATGCAAAGCTTTAATCGGAATGAATGAAGAATATCAAACTAAGCAAAATGAAAAGTAATTTTGATTCTATGTCATGTTGAAAAATTATTCTCATGTATATTACCTATTTACCCTAAACATAATGATGTAATTGTACATTTTTTGGCTGGGCATACATCATGTCCAATTACAAACATCCATCGACCAAATGTCTCAGCTATTTGTCAGTATTTTGAGAGCTCTGCTTACCCCAACATGTGCCCACGAATTAGCACCTGTGTTTCACATAGTGTTTGATAATAAAGAATGTGTTACATACAATGCATTTCTTCAGTTATTTTGAACATACTGGACAGTGTTGATGAAAATCTATAGTATTTAGAATAGTTGATTGGAAGTCCTGTGCAATGCTTTAATTTTATCCTAAATACTCTTGTTTTTGAAGGTAGTAGTGATTAATTTATTTAGTTTTTAGAGTTTTCAATTTTTTGTGTACATAGAAACCTGTCTGTAGAGGAATCTCTTGGTACCATCATATTTTTTCAAGATAAGGCAGGTCTCCACTTTGCTTAAGATTGGAAATTAAAAAAACCATTACGTCACACCCATATGATGTGTCATATTGGAGGTTTGGTGTTAAAGAGGAATACACATCCTTTAACTTTTTAGCTGGGGCAGCCTTATTTGTTGCACTATGAGTGCATTGTTGTGTTAATTGAAGGGAATATTCTCCTCTTCTAAACATAATGATGTAATTGTACATTTTTTGGCTGGGTATACATCATGTCCGATTACAAACATCCATCGACCAAATGTCTCAGCTATTTGTCAATATTTTGAGGGCTCCGCTTACCCCGACATGTGCCCACGAATTAGCACCTGTGTGCAAGTAAGACTGGTTAGGGAGAGGTGATGGTGGACCCTCTCAACTATTTGGCTGGGGACAATGAAAAAGCTCTTCATGTTCACATTAGCTTTTTTCATTTGGTGCATGACCATATATCTTGCTGGAAGTGTCTTATGTATCTCCTGTTGTTCTTGAAGTATGCTTTTCAGCCAGCCGCTGTCAACTTTGGAGAAGAAAGATGCACTCTCGTCAAAGTCTGCCCATACATGTTGGGGATGCATAGAAAATAATTTCCCCTAAAAGATTAAACTTTTCAAAAAACTCATCTACCAGTTAATTGAGTCCACCTTTTTCTGGCACTTTCTTTGCCTTAAATCTCTTAAACCTTCCCTAACTGGCTGACTATCAGTGATCCCAAAATAAGGCAAGGCTGTAAATCAGTGGTAGGAACAGCAAACTTTTACTTAACAGGTAAGTGTTGTAAAAAGCTTAATTTTATTCCATCTATCCACATTCACACAGTTCTCATAGAGCTACCACAGGGACATGTGTCAGGATACCAGCTATGAATACAGATGGAAAAAAATTGAAAGGGAGATAGGATAAAAGTAAAATTTATGTGAATAGAGTGTCTTATTGTGCCTCTCTTTTTTTTTACAGTGATCAATTGTAGTGTGTGGGATGAATGAATAGTTGTCCCTATCAGTTTTTGGTTGTAAATCTCACTTATTTCTGTTCAAGAGAATAAGACATCTTAAGAAGCCATCCACTAAAGTAAAATTTCCTTGATTTTATCCAACGAACTCAAAGTAACATAACTAATAAAGGCGTTACTACAGATTGAAGAAGAGTGTACTCATAATTTATCTAAAATATCTACTTTAGTTGAGCAATGCTAATTTTTTTACATTCAATCTTATAACATTCTCATATGGAGCTGACCAATCTTCTATATGAGCAGTTTCTAAGCTGTGATAGGTATGCTTGCCAGGGAAGAGCTCAATAATGGTGGAAGGTTTTTGTTGGTAGTGGTAAGAACATAATAATGAACATTTTTCTGCTGTAAATTTTGCAAGTTTTGGACATGAGTGGCTAAGGGGAAGGAATATCAAAGGAGGTTGGGAACCAGTGGTCTAGATTGATGAGGTTAATATTTTTACATGCACTGTATGTCTGTGATATTTTACCACCATGATTCTTAAGCTGACTTTACATATTGATCGATTTGAACAATCATCACTGCCCCAATTTTACCTCATGGTACAGGGGTTATGGTTCATGAAGTTTTGGACAATTTTATAAAGAAATGTTTTCAATTTTTTTCAATTCAGTTTCAATTCAGTTCAGTTCAATTCAGAATCCTCTTATATCTCATGGCCTTGCTCCCTGTCAGTAATATTTACATTGAAATCATCAAAATTATAACAATAGCATTATATTGACTTCTACAAATTCGTGACAAATTGTTATTTCCATGTGCCCATTTTTGTAATCAATTTCGTTAAAAAATTTTCGTTTCTTTTTGTTTTGAGGAAATTCTGAGGCCCTTGCCCAGCGTCGTAGGTATGTATGGCGTTTTCAAGGTATGTGGTGAAAATTTCAGTGAAGTCTTACTTGATTTGTTGTACATTTTTGTTTCAATGTTTTTATTTTGATGACATCCAATTTCTTTATGTTACAGGAATATCACTTCCATGAGTGCCCGGGACTGACTGCCCTTGATCGTTCTTGTCATTGTTCCATCTAACCATCCCATCTTTACTGTTGGTGTCACATTACTATAAGTAAGTGTATTCTTTCTTCCTTCAAGTTCGAGTTGTATGACAAAGTTGAATAAGCTTCTTCATCATTGCTGCAATAGAGCAAAAAAATTATTCATAACTTTTGGATAAAGTTTTATAATTTGGTTGAGTGTAATACTTTGAAAGTTTATAAGACAGCAGTGTACTGTTCATCTGACAAATGCTTTGACCATGATTTTGATGAAACATTGATTCATTGCTGGAATTTGTTGCCCTGAAATTATGTGTTGGTAATAATTATATGCTGGTATCAGAAAAAAGAGAATAATTTGCTTGTAAGCCATAAAGTAGTATCCCACTAAATTTGAGATTAATTAATTCTGAGCGGGAGTCTTTATGCCCGAGGAAGAGTGACAGTAGGCATTTAATGTGCTGATAGAAAAAATAATGAATGTAAATCATTTTGGAAGAAGTTAGAAAAGAATTTATGCCTATGAGGCAGAAAAATATGGTGTGTTTTGTATGAGATAGTGTGGAATGAATAAAATATCGGGGACTGTTAGGAGCATTTTGAAAATTCATGCAATAATCGTGCAATTGGTGGCAGGCATAAGAAGTAGGATGTGGGAATTTCAATTGTGGGAAGAGAGAGGTTAGAAAGTGGTTGTAACGGCTGTGAGAATATTAGAAAACAGAAAGACTGCTGGCATATATATCCCTTTTACTGCCAGCCCATTTTGAGTGGGATGTGCAAAGACTGCCAAGGCTGTTTTCAGGACGTTCGCAAGAATTCACATTTTTAATTATTTCTTGTACTTAATTTTATTTTTATGTATCTAGAGTTTTTCCGAATACTGAAGATATATTTGGGGCTTAAAACCATAGAAGAATGGAGGCTTATTTAACGGGAGTCATTAAATAGGCCTCATATCACAAAGTAAAAAAGTTGGGCCGATTAATCGGCCCATGGCAGTTTTCACACATCCAACAAGGGCCGATGTATCGGCCTGCCAGCATTAAAAGGGATATGATATCAAGAGATATGGCATGGCTGGTGCCAGGAGTGGGGGCTGGAATTAGATCTAAAAATCATAAATGCACAGCAGTACACTTCTTGTGAAAGTCATCACACAAATGCTTTATCTACACTGTGGGTAGAATAAACATAAAATCTTCAGATACGGTCAAATATCTTGGAATTATCTTTACTTCAGACCTATATTCAGACGTAACACATATACAAAACATATGTAGCACAGCATTAAAGAAACTAGGAATTGTCAAGCATATACTGGAAGGTCATCAGGTGAAAAAGTAAGAGAGAGATACTACTTCACTCTCAAATAACTCTGGAGCATTTGGTTCTCTGGACAGAAAGTTTTAATGGAGAAAATTAGTAAAATACAAAGGGAAGCAGTGCGCTTTGTTAAATACAGCTGCAAGGGAACATACAGTGTTTCACTGCTTTTTGAGGGATTAAGGTGGGAGTCCCTAAAGCCTGAGGCTACACACTAGTATTAGTTGGCATGTGAAATTCAGAACGTGTGTTTCAGAGTGACGCAGAATATTATTGAGGTGCCACACTACAACTCTAGGTCTGACAGAAGTGATAGGATAAGAGAGGCACATTGCCAAGCCGGTAGGTACACAAATTTGTTCGTTCCACTCACAATAAGTGACCACAATAAAAACTGAGCTCTATTCAATACACTCCCATAATACATGTGACCATTTCAGCTCTCAGAATCTAATCCCTTACATCTTTACACTGCCTGCCCCCCTGCCACACATCCATGCTGTGGCTCGCAGAATAGTATGTAGATGGTAAAGTTTTGATGAAGTTATATCGTAATTGTCTGTGTGAATTGCTTAATTTTTATGGGAAAACTTCCATTGTGCCAAATGATTGGAAGAATGGGATAACAGTTACCATGTACTAAGGAAAGGGTGGGAAGGCCATTTATATAACTTAGAGAGTAATTGGTCTAGTGTCTTAAGAAATATGGTAAAACCCATATAGTAGTATGGTACACTACTAATTGAAAGGGAGAGGATGATTGCCATTTACAGAAACTGGGGTGTGCAATATGAGTTTATGCCTGGGAGGGGATGTGCATATCAGCTGTTGGTGCTTCAATCAGTGCTAGAAAACTATGGATGCTGGAATTATAAAATGGGTGCATGAAAGAAATTTTCTAATGACTTTGTTGACTTAAAGAAGGTGTGTGACAGGGTAAACCTATATGTTGTCAAAGGCTTTGACTGGCTGTCAAGCAAAGTAGCTGTTTGTGAGTTTTGTGGTTATAGCTTGACAAGTATGGGAGTGGGCGGGGCCTTCAGTGACTAGCTTGAAATGTTAAGCTAGTTTAAAGCGAGGATGCACAATATCTGCATTGCCTTTCTTTTAGATGAATATGCAGTTGATGCCTGCAGCTCTAATGCTGGCATAATGGTTGAGGTTATACATCTGGGAGTTATACCAAATGCTGATGTGGCTTTCTAAAAGGCCACTGGAATAACAGAGGTTTTTGGATGATTTCTGTAAAGAACAGTGGTTATGGAATTGAGGGCACATGTATCAAAAACTAACTTCGGGAAAGATGAATTTATTGTTTGGCTGAATGGTGAAATAATTGAGCTAGTAGATGATTTTGTCTACCTTTAACAAATGTTTGAGAAAGATATACCTTGTATGGGGCCTGCTTATGCTGGAAATAAGTCATTGCTAGAAAACATTAATCCATATTTTGAAATACATTTTGGCAAAAGGGGTAAATGAAATTAAAAAGACGAACAACACTGGCAAACCCATTCACTCCCCTATCAAAAATAAAAAAGCACAACTTGCATCAAAAAAGAAGACAAGAAAATAAGAGGAAAACAATCTTCCCCTCTGTCTTTATTTCCAAAGGAAAATCCTGTTAGAAATCTGCAAATTAGCCTTGTTGCATTGTTGAGGCCATGTGGAGGGTACGTATGGGAGTTGAATAATGCATGAATGAAGCATATTTTTGATGGAGTGGATGGGGTTGGCAATGCTGCTCATCTTTCTAATTTCATTTAGTTCTGTTGCCGAAATATATTTCAAAATATGGATTAATGTTTGGATCTATCAATGTACCAGTTAAGGTATTTTGAGTGTAATATCATTTTACCCAGAAATCAATGAATTTTGTCTCATTTTAAAGAAAAGTATCTTACTATTCCAAAGATACAAAAACATCAGCCCCTTATTGAACTACTTTCTGAGATATTTGCCACAAAACCAGCCCTTTTACATAGGAAATGGTATGTGTATACACTCCAGAGAGAGTGAGATTTAAAAAGTGAGGAATTTCTAACACCTAGATCTCATTAAAAAAACAACAGTGAAGTTTGCATATTACATTAACTATTTTTGAAAATAAATCATATTATATCCGCAGTAATTTTTCAGGATCACATAAAACCTTCCATTGTGAAGGAATTATAAACACACCGCACGAAAAAAATGAGTCATGTTAAAGACTTAATGAAGATATTTTTATTTAGTTATATAGAATTTCTGTCACATAAAATTATTTAATTTATCACATTAATAAAGGAATATTAAATTTATGCTTCCTACAGCTGCTAAAATAAAACGTATACTTCGAATATGTCTCCAGTATGTCTATCTTGCTCAAGTACCTTAAGAAGTTCCGTAGTTGGTAATGGTGAGTTCACCTTAGTTGTCTCTCTATTTGTCAAAACGCTAAGTCATTTAAAAGTTTATAAAAAGGCTACAATGTTGTTACCGCCATTGCTTCTGGTTGACCAATTATCCAGTTTGATGCATATGTTTTAGAAGCCCTAGTTCACGTGGTACAGAGCCTTTTTATCCTGAAGGGTATGCAACCCCCATTGGTTCCCTGGGTTGCGTAGATATTTGCGTGGAAATAATTTTTTACCGGTCAGATTTCTCATGCATTGCGTAGCACTTTTGATGATATTTATTATGACCCACCTTAAAAGTTGCACTACATTGTTGTTTTGCTGTACTCCCATTCGAATACAAATGATTTCAGTTGAAATCTAAGGTTAACAGGAGTATGAATATCGTCTTTACTGGGTTGAAAGTTACTTAATTGCTTTTTTTCTCAATTTAATGCATTTTGCGGATTGTGAATTTTAATACTACAGGAGGGTGTCAGACAGAAGAATGCAGCCAAAACTTGGTTAGGTGAAATATAGGGAATTTAAATTATAGGTCGGTCTTATTATTGGAAGAAGGGCTCATGTAAAGGTGAATGGGAGCAAGAGGAGTCGTTAGCCTTCGAACCTCTGGAGGTGAGAGCGAGTTATTCATTGATGAGGAGCTCTCTAAAATCATCAAATCGACGCCTGGGAATATCTGCGAACGTATATCTCTATGTAAGAATTTCCGTAGCTCGAATTAGCTTTATACATAATAGTTTTGCTTCAGGTTTGGCTACATCCCATTACCCTTTTTTCTTCGATCCTTCCGCTCTGAATTTCCTCTGCATCGTGAGTTCGATTAGCCAATTCTCCTGCAGTGTTTAAGTTGATAAGTACCTTCTGCCTCATGTGACTGGAGGGTAAAGTTTCATTAAAATGTCATGGTTGAAAAATTTTCATATCCAATCTCTTTTATATTTATAGTATTTGGAATCTTACCAGCAATCTTTTCGCATCGTATTGCCATTAGCGATTTTTAGAAACTCAAGGGTGCAGTTTAATTTTTACCCTTGGTAATGTTATTTTCTCCTCGCTAGGAAACAGGATGTAGAGGTATATCGCCCCAGGTGTTATTTCACTGATAGCAATATTCCTGTGTATTCAACATTATCGCTCTCGTAAAACAATCTTCCCCTTTGTCTTTATTTCCCAAGGGAAATTATTTCATTCGAGCGAGCTGTTGTATTTTTACTGGCTATAGAAAAATTATTTACTCCTCCCTGGTGAATAGAATGTTGAAATACGTCGCTCCAGGTATCACTTCGCCTATCGCGGCATACGTATGTGTTTAACTTAATCGCTCGCGAAAATAAAGCTTCCCCTTGTCAGCATTTCCCAAGTAAATTTATTTTACCTCCATTGTGTGAAGTCAGTGAGTCACGGGGTAATTCGACTGACGTACGATCTCTTCACGATTGCTACGACGAGGGTAACGCCCACTTCTCCGTCAATCAACTGTCGCTGACTCTTGTTTCGGGGGAAAAAGGACATCCACGCCATCTGCCATCAAGTGTCGGAATCAGTCCACATTAGACCCTATTGGGCGAAGGGTAGGACGTGGTGTTTTGGGAGGCATCGGGGGTGTGCTGAAATTTCTATTCTTAAGGAGAGTGAGGACGAAAGGTGAGATTTTAAATTGCGGTTTGGCCTTCTTTTATGCTCGTCTTGCATGCCGAATCGGCGGATCGGGTTAGCTGAAACGTACCTCGTCTAAGGACAAATAAAAGACGTTGATATTGTTTTCGATTCCGCGAGGGATTGATCTGCGTAACGCCCGACGGCATTTGTGAGATATTTCGGAGGCGTAATTTCCGTTTTCTAGTGAGTGGTGTGTTCTTGACAGCAATTCTCATAAGTTCCGCCTCTCGTCGAGGAAATCTCCGTTGAAGTGCCCCTTCATGTCATTCTACCCGAACGTATGGGAAAGAACTCCCGCTTTTGTGTGTGGCTGTCATGTGCAGGACGAGGGTATCCTAGAACTTGGAAAGGACATTAATAAGACTGGAAAGTGGGAGCGTTAGACTCTTGTCCGGAAGGCACCATTGTTCAACTTGCCAATCAAGGTTTTTTTTATTTTTACCTTCCGACTGAGAGCTCTTGACAGAAATTTACATTTTGATGGGAGTAATCGATTCTCTGATAATTAAATGCGTGTTATTCATTTAGCGTGAATTTTAAACGGAGGTTATTGTTGCATGATGACCGCTGGATTATCTTTGGGGCATAATTGGTTTACCCCATGTATTAGCAGTAGTTTAATTCGTTTTTTTAACTTTTCGTAATTCGTATCAACTGTCTAATTTTAAGAAAATTTAATGACATTGTTTAGATATCTTTAATTATTTTTAAGTCTTTCTCTTAAAGTGGTGAAGTTTCGGGAAAGCCCTGTATTTCGTCGATATTCTCATCTTTTTAAGTGCATATATATGTTTATCTTCTTCAGCCGAGGGAGGTTTTGTGTAGTAAAATCGATCGAAGATAAAAGCCTTGCCCCGTCTCTGCCCCACTTCTTCCCTTAGTCACGGTATTTTTTTTGAACATATAAGCTTTTTTTACGGAGCGTTTTGTTCATCCCTCTCATATTTCTTATTGGGTTATCAACTTTTTCTTGGGAATGTGTGATTTAAGTGTCTTAGATTTTTCCATCTTCTACCGTGCGGCATCTTTCCCCTGGATGGGACGTCATGCAGAACGATATATTTACAGATGCGAAGATCGACTGTGATGGAATTTGCCACCCCGTTAAGCGAATGTGCGCCTTTGTTCCGTCTCTGCCATTTTTCCGCAGGACTTTTTTTGTCCAATTGAATGAAGCAGCATTTCGGAAAATCATTGTCCATGAAGAAAGTTACTCGAACCGCATTGTTTTGCGTGAATGTAATTTTATTGCGAGAGCAAACCCTTGAAAATCATGCCGCCATGTTGCCAGCTCGATTGACCTCCTAATATTGATCTTTTTCGCTCATTCACATCGCCGGTGATACAGTGTTGCCGAGGCCCCTGACCCTCCCCTCCGCTCCTGCAGGAAACCCCTTCCCCCACTCCGCGACCCCTCCCCCCACTCTCGACCCCTTCCCCTACTTTCACTGGGGCAAGTGTTTTCGGGGTGGCGTACGCTACGTACAACCCCGCGCACCTGTTTTAATTTCCTCCGCCTTAATGAAGCTCCTCCCTCGCCCCTCCTTCCGCGTAATCCCGCGCCTATAGCCTCACCGGTGAGATGACCGCCGCGTTGGGTTCATGTGCCGAGTCGCGGCCGACCAGGAGACGCGCGAGCCTGAGGCTGCTGGCCCGGTGCGCAGCGCTCGCGGCCCTGTTCCTCGTCCACCTCACCTCGGCCGCTTCGACGGCGCCCTCGGCGGCCTCCGTGTCCTCCATCCCCCGGCCCGCCACGTCCCCCGCGCCGGGCGGCGTCAAAGCGACCCATTCGCCGACGGGCAAGGCCTTCACCACCGGCGCTCCCACGCACCCGTCGCCCACCTCGGAGCCGCCACCTACAAACGGAAGCTCAAGGTTGGTGTTGCCGGCTACATTCAGCAAGCTGAGTATTGTTGCAACGGAGTGATATACTTTTATTCACGGGCCTGTAAACCATTGCCATTAATCAAACAAGTGCCATGAATTGCAAAGATGGCAACGTAGAAAGTTATACAGTTATCTCTAATAAGTTCCGAGTGTGTGCCTTTCAAATTCATTCATTTTAATGTTTAAAATGCAATGAAAGAAGAAGCACCATACCGTAAAAAGTGTTAAAGTAAATCGCACTCCAGGATTCAAGGGTTTTGGTAACAAAATATTACACAATTGGATGCGAGTAGATGATATTCAATGACAGTGTTAATTTAGCAGTTTGAAAACCTCAGAAATATGTAATAAAATATTCAAATAAAATACTTCTCTATTTATACTCTAAAATTTTCTATACGATTATCATGTGCCATAAAATGTCACTATCCTGTCATTGTTGATCTGGTTATTATTGTTGTACCTTTTTTAGTGCTTTGGCTGAGGGAACTTTTTCTTTGTTCTGCATGGTGACTGAGGGAAGTACTATTTTCTACGTTTGACCATCATTTTCTTACCTGTCTTCCTGTCACTTTACTTCTACCATTCCTGGGTTCCTTGTTCTTGGCCACTCCTCACGCCAGGGAGCGCTAAGGAATCCTGCATTCCAAGACTGATTGACCTGGGCCAACCCTCACAGCAGGGGGTGCTTCCTGGGATTTTCCTTTCTTGCTGATAATGAGCCCTAGTAGCAATTGATTTCCATACAATATCCTCACAATATCTGTAATATTCAACTATAATATCCAAGCAGTATCCAATTTTCATCCAAGTATTTTATGTAGATATCCACACAATATCCGAAGTTGCCGCCAAATGCCATCCATGTAATATCCAACTTGGATATTACCAAATATCTAATTTTCATCTCATAATATAGTATGGGTATCCAAACAATGTCCAAAGTTGCCATCCATATAAAATCTATAATGGACATTAATTAGGAAGGGGTGCCCCTCCTCCTCTTAGGTGAATTTGCAATCAGGACTCAGCCATACTTAATTCGCCTGTAATAGCTGTACCTAATTTTTCAAGTCTAATTCTTTACAATGAGAGTGAAATACATTTTCAAGTTGGTGAATGAAAACGTATTTCACACTTCATTGTAAAGACTTTGACTGGAAACATTAAGTACCTAAAGCAATGAAATGCACAATTAATATGATTGAATCCTGATTGCAAATTCACTGATTACCTGAAGAAAGGAATGGACCCAATGAGAGAATGAAGATCAATTTCATTGGAAAAGTCATTAAAAACTGGCATGGTAAATTTTAAATGATTCATTTCATTGCAAGTATTGGAAAAAAATTCAGTCTCATTCTGTTGCAATAGAAAAATAAATTCTAGTATTTTGATACATTTATGTAATCATAAATATATTTATTTTCTACTGGATCTCAACACCCAAAGTTAAGCAGCTTAAGTATTTTTTTCCAAAAGCATTTTACAACAAGCAATGTAAATAAGAAGAAGAAATTTCAAGAAATATCAAATTCCTCTTACAGAGAGATATTTTAATATTGTAATTTAAAATAAATTTTAAATTTCACTATTGAAATATTTTTGGTACATAAATATGTTGTACTTCTTTTTACTCAATAGTGAAAAAGGGTGGTGAAATGACAGACTTACTTTCAATAACTGTTCTTTACTTAAACCTTTAGAGAGACACACACAAGATAAACAATGATAAACAACTCATCACTATATTGCTCTACATACTACTCAAGTCAAAACAAAAAACTGTTACCCAGTCAACTCCCGACATAATATCACTACAATATCCCCACAATATTACTTTTAGATATAACACTTTATGGATATTGGTAACCTTCTACGGATATTGTATGGATATCAATTGCTACTAGGGAGAGAGCTCACAGCTCTGTATGGTTTTCTCTTGATAAAAAACATTCTTATGAATCCTTGCATTTCCTAGTAGTCGGTTTGATCTGGCCAGTGTCAATCTGCCTTAGAATTTTTGTTGTAAGCATCTTTCTTTCTTATTATTTGGCAGAAGAGTCTTCTGTCCATTTAGCAATAGCAAGATGAGCAATGATTGTCATTTGTTTGATCTATATTATTTCTTCTCTTTGCCTAAGTTTTCTACTGTTCTTTTCAAATACTCTCCAGGTATTTTCTTCCGATCTCTTAGAGCTCTGATGGTTACATATGGTTAATGGTATTTATTTATGGTTTGGTATCAAATGGATCAGGAAAATGCAATGGTCATCATTATGTAGAGATCACTTTGTTGAAATTTGAATAAAAATAATTATCATCTAACATTGAATCTCCAATTATGTGTCTTTGAAAAGTGCTCATTTGTAACTGTCCCCTGTGGTGAGATGGGAATACAGGTCATCCCTGATTAAGGGTCCACTACCTGCCAGAACCTCGCCCAGGCTAGGGGAGAATATACTTCCTCGCATGTCCTACACTTGGTAGCGACAAAAATCATGGGCTCCCACAGCCTATGGGTTAAAGATGAATGTCAAGCAAATTTTAGAGCTTAAGCTTGTTTGAGGAACATAAGATCAACTTGTTATTGGCAGCCCAAGCAATGGGTTTGTGTCACCTATTACCATTTTGTATGCTATCTTGACTTTGCTACTTAATTAAGGAATCCTTTGTTAATGTCACAGTTTTCATCATACATTGTCACATTATCATCTTTGTGAGTCTGTTTTCTCCTAATGTCAGTCTATGATTAAGAATGATGTGGTTGTTGCCAGTTCTACATAAGGTTAACTCACAAAAACATTTGTTAAAATATGCAAGTAGAAGAAATCCAATGGTATATTATTAGTTTGCATTTACTTGGATACCTTTACAAGTTATGAAGCTCATAATTCTGCAACTTACAGTGCAGAGTTTTTATAGGAGAATAGCTGTTAATTAGCTTTCCAGGTCATCTTTTTTGGCAATGCTCTTGAATTGTAGCTGGGTGCTGGCAAGTTTCCATCTTACTATGCTCTTCACTGTTTTCTGCTGCACTGTTGACAAAAAAAAACTCTCTAGTCCTACTTTCACTCAATCAATAAAAGTGCTCTTATCTTTATTTATTAAGCAAAAAATTTCTTTAACACTCTCATTGCTGGCCAATTTAATCTCTTCCTTCCTTAGAATGCTGGGCATTTTAAGTCGTTTGTAGTGTCATAAAAAACTAAACTACAATTATATCGCTTTCATTTCTGGTAAGTTCTGTCCTTATTATTTTTTTTGGTTTGATGAGACGAAAAGTTTTTGAATGAAAATGCTTCTAATAATTTTTTGAAAATTATTGTTTTTGACAAGATAAAAAAATTACCGTCACTCAATCTGGGGAATAGTTACCTTCTGAAAATCATTCTGTACTGATTGTATTCACTTGGGTTTGCTTTTCTGTGTTCAATTTCACTACCTACTAAAACTTTTTGAATTGAAGAAATAAGAGTTTTATGGTGAGAAAATACAAACATTTAGAACAAATAGGTATAATTTTTTCTTGAGTTAGATAGTTACCAATGAGACTTTGGTCAGGAAAAGCTCAGTATAAAAGGAAAAATGTCATTATCAATAGGTCATCTATCACATGGAAATTAAACTACATGAGTGGCAAATCATATCATGATAATAACCCAAAAATCAATGGGATTCTACTGTTAAAAAATCAAATGTTTAAACCCCAGCAAATGACAGGATCCACATTCTTGGAAAGATTCATAAACCTGTCAAAGGACAGGATTTTCAACAATAGGGGCAGTAACCATATTTAAGGAATGAATTTGATTTTTGAATAATTATTGTTATTTTTGTAATTTTTTAATTAGTATCAACTTGTTTTGCATCATTTAAACTGGCCAAAAACATTTTTATGCTATTTTTCTCTTTCTAATGTTTTATTAGAAAACAGCTTCCCATTAAGTCACCATATAGTTTACAAATGAAAAGGTAACTTGGTTTTCTTCCAATGATGTTTTATTTTGGTGCGACATGTTTCAACACATTGTTGTCTTAATCAGATACCTGATGATGACACTGATGTGTCAAAACATGTCATATCAAAATAAAAAATCAGTGGACAAAAACTAAGTTACCTTTTCATTTGGGAAAATCAACTTCCACATGGTTGAGCCTCAAACCGTGGAACACCATATAGTTCACTAAACTCTAAGGATCAGTTGGAAATCTGGCTATAAGATTGAATTATATTGTATTGACTAATATTATGGTAACATCTCCTCTTGGTAAGCTTTTAACAATTTTAACATTTTGGGATCCAGTGGCCATGGCGGTCATGTTCGCCCAACCTGGAGACCCCGGCGAGAAAATTGCACAGCACCTGCCATTGAGCAGTTTCCAAGACCTCTAATGGGCCCACATGCGAGGAAATATGGTGGTCTCATCATTCACTTTGCTGCTGCATTTTACACATTCTTAGGTCTGGCCATCGTCTGTGACTTCTACTTTGTATCCTCCCTAAATCGCATCTGTGAAGGTAAGGCATCAAAACATCTCACCCACGAACCCAAACCTCTTGCTGCCAACCACATGGTTGAAGCTTTTATCAATCTATTTTGTCTAAAATATCCAGCTCTTTTTTTAAATTCTCTTAATGTACAATCGAATGTCTTGCCACCTGTATCCTTGGCCCTCCAAAAGTTAATTCAACCATGACTTAAACCTGACCAAAAACCCTGACTTAGTCATTACCGCAGTTGACAAAGGCTCCACTGTCATTGTCACTGACACTTCAGATTACATTGCAGAAGCTAATAGACAACTCTGCGATATGTCTGCCTATTCAGTTACCCCCAATGACCCCAATCCCACCTTTTACGAAGAAATCACCTTTCTCCAAGAAAGAGGGCCATCCGAGGGTTTATCTACTGTGGATATCCTCTTGCTCTCCCCCTTCATCCCGTTACTTTTACAATCTCCCTGAAATTCACAAATCCAACCATCCTGGCCGACCTATTGTTTCTTCCCACAATTAACTTTCAGAGAGATTTTTGGCATTTGTTGATCATCACCCCCAATTGCTAGTTGCACGTCTTACCATCTTTTATTAAAGATACCTATCATTTCCTTATGCCTGAATCACACTATCATTTTTTCCATCCCTTTCAAGGGATAACTCCAATGATAGCTCAAATGATCACACTCGAAAATGATCGTGTGACTCGAACAAAGTCAGGGATGGCTCCAGCGATAGGGATCCCTATAGCTCTTTCCATCCCTGGGCACGTCCCTTTTTCCATCCCTGGAGGCATCACTGACTCCACCATTTAGCCAATCAGAGTGCTCGGCCGCAAAGAGCGACTCTAACACCACGTTCGGCTTTCAATGGAATGAGAGTAGTTAACATAGAAATGATGCAAAAAGGGACGGAAAAAATGATGGAAAAAGGGACGGCCAAAATGACCGTGTGATTCAGAAAATGATAGCTCGAGCTATCATTGTCACGGTCCCTGAAAAGCTATCATTGGAGCTATCCCTTAGAAGGGACGGAAAAAATGATCGTGTGATTCAAGCTTTAAACTCCTTCATTCTAGCTCCCTCCCTCCTGGCAATGAAATCACAATGGCCGCAATAGATGTTACCTAACAGTGCACCAGTATACTTAACCCTGAAGTTTTGTATTCCCTGCAGTTTTTTCCCTCAAAACACCCCAACCCACATATTCCCAGTACTGAATTCCTTTTGGATCTGATGAAAATCATCCTCACCCACAACTCCTTCTTCAGTATAAAATTCTGTCTAAAAGTCAAGGGCTGTGCCATTGTGTGTAGGTTTAGCCCCTCCTATGCTAACCTCTACCTTGGGTGCCAAAAGCAATCCTTTCTGTCTGAATATGTATTATAACCCCTTTTGTGGCTCTGCCACATTGATGACATTTTCCTGTCTTTGGCATCATGGTATTGATTCCCTAAATACTTTCCATACCACCCTAATCCCTTTTCCTTCATCTCCTGCACCATCACTACCTCCAGTTACCACATTACCATCCTTGATATTGACTAATCAATGGCGTAACTAGGACTTGGCTTTGGGGGGGGGATGGATCAGATTGAATAGCACACCACACCGGGTAATAATACACGAAGTTTTGCTTTATAACATGAATGTATTTTAGAAAAACATGGCATGACTAATTTGAATAAATGAGATAGGCCAAATTAAAATTGAACATTTAATTACTGTATTTCATACAAGTAGGAAAGCTGTGGTACAAATATTTTTTTTATTTTTAGGGTTCTGGGGGGAGGCTCTATCCCCTCCATAGTTACGCCACTGTGACTAATCCATATTAGGCTTGGTATTCCAAACCTCCTTTCACATCAAATCTACCAAAAAGCAGCCAAACCTTCATTACATCAGCCGCCACCCCTCCCATTCTAAATGCTCCTTTCCCTTCTCCTTGGCCACCACACTTGTAACTACCCAGATTCCCTCAATATATTCCTCACCAATCTTCACATCTCATTCTTCAAGCACGATTACCCGGAATCCCTCCTTGACAAAGAAACCACAAAAATTCCTTGGACTCCCACATCCTTTCTATTTGCACCACTTATTTCTTAGGCATTCAGTTAATTAATTTTTATCCAAAAGACCTATATCCCATTCTGAGCAATGATGTCTGCACTGGTTATATTTTCTCCAAGTCTTCCTGAATCACCTCTCGACATCTTCCCAACTTGTCTGGTAATTTAAATCCACCAAGCCCCTTTCCAAAACCCCTGCTGCATGTAGACCAACTTCCTCCCCTTGTAATAGTCCTTTGATGCAAATTATGTCCAATCTTTATCTATACCCCTCCTGCCAGCCCCTTCATTACCTCTATCCCCCACTCTCCTCACTCTTGTGTCGCCAGCCATGTAGTATATCACCTACAATGTAAACTCTTCCTGGCCTTTTACTATACTGGCAAATCCTCATCTCCCCTTAACAGATGGATCAATAATCATCCTACCACTTGCAAAAACCCCATCAAATCTGATACTCTTCCCCTGGCGATACACATGTCATTACACAAAAAATCCTTACACAAATGTGACAATGTTTCTGTTCTTTTCGCCCTTCCTCCATCTGCTTCCCCACTTGAACTTCAAAAGGTAGAACTCTTATTTATTCGGTTGTATCGGTCTTTCCAACCTCCCCCTCCTGTCCTGGATGTCTCTCACTGAGCCCCCTCCCCTTCTTTCCTCCTGCAATTCCCTCCCCACCTTCTCCTCCCTTCCTTAACCTGTAATTCAACTGAATTAATTGCCAGCTATTACTCTGAAGGAGGCGGTTGTGTTTTTTTGAAATACCTTGTTGTGTTGCCTGTTTGAGTTGTTGAGCAATATCTTTTGAAGACTATAGTTTTAAGGGGCTAATCTCAAGAAATTACGGAATAAATCAGAAAACAGAGAGTGCAGCATTAAGTTTCAATGCATGAATGAGTTGCTGTATTGCCTATTGTCTTTTTTTTGGCATTGTTATATGGTTTTGAATGATTCTTGAAAATACTCGAACATATTCAATAAGTTATAGAATATAATATGTAATTGCCCCTGAAAACCAATGGAAAAGTATGTCTTTGCTTTCCAATCAATCTTATTTCTTGATGATATGGAATATATATTGCTTTTTGGTCATTGAATAACACTAGTATATTCCTACATTGATATTAATGAGGATGTTAACCATAAGTGTGGGATGTAAAAAGTTCTTAATGGCCAAGTCCATCTTCAGAAGTCCTTTGATATTTATTCATTGAGTTTGAGAAATTTTAGTTGATGAACTAAGGACCAGTGATGTTTTAATCAAAGTTGTAACTTGTTACATTCCTTCTTCATAATAAGGGTTGAATGTATCAGGATATTGATGGAGAAAGATAATCATAATATAATTTAACATTAATGTTTCATTTGTTTTATAAAAACTATTTAATGCTGGAAAGGCAAATAATTTCTCAGCAGTGCCATTAGTGGAAATTTTAAATGATTCTGTAGTAGATAATTGGTTCATACCATAAGCTATCACCTGCTTTATTTTGTGATTGAGTGCTGTACTTTTCCCTCTGCTTCCCTCTGTTTTTCTGTCTGGCCTTTCCCTCTTCTGTTGTCTTTGTCGTATTCATCGATTAACTGACTTTTCTCTTTGATCATATTTCAGAGTTGCATTTATCTCCTGATGTGGCTGGTGCTACTTTCATGGCAGCTGGCTCATCAGCCCCAGAGCTTGCCACAGTTGTTATTGGAGTCTTCTTTGCCAAAGTAAGTGATAACTTATGGTTGACAAAGATGAGCCAATTGCAATTGATGTTTTGATGATGGTATTGAAGGTTATCTTGAGAAAATAATTATTTTCTTCATATCAGCAGTTCCCAGCTGTTAAGCTTTGAGTTAACTTTTCACTATATTCCATCATCAATATGATGTACAATTATATTAGAGTCCATGATGAAATGAAACAAAAATAATAAAATTAGATCGTATTTCAGTTATGTGATTTGTGATTTTGACCTATTGGATAAAGATATTGAGGGTGATTCAATCCTTAAGGAAGAAAATTCAACCACTGTTGAAACCCAATGATAATTTATTTGACTTAAATCAGGGCTTCCTTGTGCCTACTACACATTTCATGATCTTTTTAAACATTCTATGATCGTTTTCCAAATCTTTATCTTCTTATGTTTTAAGTCGTACATGCTAGCATAGGCTTTTTTGGTGAAGATGTCTTTTCTAAAAATGTGTACTTGACCAGTAGTTAACTGATGATGAAATAGGGGAAAGGGCATCAACAATTTCTGAGTAATTTTATGTACTGCTAATTTCTTCAATTTGTGATGGGTATTTCTAAGTCGGGTACAAAATCAGGCATCAGGAATTTTTAGCCTTGTTTGCATCACTTACTGCTCACTTTGCTATGTGGTCATGGCATAGTGTAGTCAAGTATAAGCATAGTCTAGTGATGTAACTACTTTTTTTAGCATGCAGCACCCACATAGCACAAAATATCTACTAGATATCTACAGCATGTCTTCAATGTCTTGGATATTTTAAATATCTACTAGATGTCTAGAATATGTCTATTTTGAGCGACGACTCTTATTATATGTCTAGTGCAATTAGCCAAAAAACACCGGAATCTAAAAAAAAATGTAACTGCTATGCTTTTTGGTGGATGGATAGATGAAGTCATTGTACACATGTGCACCAAAAAAGCAAGGGAAATTCTTCTGGCAAATGTTTATAAAAGCGATTTAAAGTTAAGAAAAGTCGTTTTTTAAATGATACAATGAAAAATACGAAGTTAAGGCAATAACTTTTCCAACAAAAGTTGTAGAAGATAAAAAATTCTACGAATTGGTAGTAACCCGATCAAAATCCAACTATTAGTTAACCCAGAAGGTCGATTTAAACAAAAAAATCGCTCATTTTTCATTATTTAATTATTCATCAGGTTTAAATCTCAGCATCTTGAAACAATAAAAAATGATAGACCTACGTAATAGCTATGAGATCCCAAAATTCTGGATATCAAAGTCGAATAGTTTGAACAAAATAACGGGTTAAAGGATAAATGTTTAAGCACTTCTATCGATGGCCATAGGGCAGCTGCTTTGTTTTAATAGATATTAAAATGAAGGTAAAGGTTTAAAATTATAGATTCATTTTTAAAAGTTTCTTAATTTTTAAAATAACCGGAGATATTTAAATTGTTTATTAGTATGTATTTTAGATGATTTTGCAACTCTGCATAAACTACATGTTGCTACTAGCAACTATTACTTCTACTATTAATGTTGCTCTTTTCAGGTATTTCCGTCGCGTGTTTGGTGTTTTTTTGACAACAGTTTCTCCCCTCTTCCTGGGGGCGTCTTCAGGTCCGTTGGACATTTTTGTAATTACAAAAATGTCCAACGGACCTGAAGACGCCCCCAGGAAGAGGGGAGAAACTGTTGTCAAAAAAAAACCAAACACGCGACGGAAATACCTGAAAAGAGCAACATTAATAATTATAAGAGTCGCGGAAGCCTTCAAAGATATTACTTCTACTGTTATATATGTTCGTTCATGAACTTGTACATGAACACGTACGGGTTAATGTATCGTGTAACCAGGCCTTAAGTCATTGATCCTGAATTTTCCCAGTGGGTCCAATTTGAATATGAATGTTTAGAAAATATCTTCTCCAGATATCTTGTAGATATAGGAAAAGCGGACATTCAGATATCTACGAATTGTCTAGAAGATGTCTACAAGTTATTACAAGATGTTTTCTAGATATTAGCAAAAGACGTATTAGATATTTAATAGATATTTTGTAGATATTTTGTGCTATGTGGGCAGTCATGCATTCATGATTCAATCTTCTCTGTAGGGATAAATCAATACTTAGAAAGATTCAACTAAAACTCTTTATGTTTCCATTTATTATTAATGTAAAAATTGATGATCTGAAGCATTTATATTTTATTGAAAAGACATACTTTGTACATTCATGAAAGTGAGTTGGTAGTTTTCACTTAGATTTTCTCATCAGAAAGAAAAAACTATGACAGGGGAGGGCTTTGTAAAAGTCTCAGGTCTTCAAGAATTAATACTTCTCCTTTTATGTATTTCTAAGGCTGAATTTCTGCCAACCTTGCAAGTTGAATATTTAGATTAGTGTAGATTGTTCGCTTTTGGAATTTTAAATAGACAGTGAAGGGTGGGAACTGCTGATATTTAATTGCCAACAGTCAGGGGTGATTCCAGGGGGGAATACACCCCCGCTTCCCCCGAAATAAATTCCTGGGATCACCCCTGCCAACAGTTATTTGTAGGATGAACAGTAGCAGCAATGACATACTAGCTACAAAGTGTAATTTTATTGGTGAGTTAAATAATTAAATACTATTTTTCATTATAGCAAGAAAGATTTCCAAATTTATCATCTTTGTAATATCTTTCTCCTCTTGGATTTATTTCAAATATATGACTGGTAGTTATGAAGAATTTCATACCATAGTATCTGCATGATTTGGATAGAAAATGGCAGTGTGATTTTTGAAAACTTTTAAAGTTACCAGTCGCATTTCTCAGCTTGGAGAGCCTTGTTTGTGAATTGAAATTTTGAATGTAAAGGTTAAATTGTGCTAGGAAGAGATAAGGGGCAGGTGATGGATTGGGATTAGTTGAGTGAGCATTATAGTGAGACTGGAATGTGCTAGAAGGAATGAATGAGCTGGCAGAATGTGAAACGAAGGAATGGGTTTCAGCTGGAGGATAGAAGAGGAGGGAATGTGGGAATTACCTACAAAATGACTGTGATGTATCTGAGACTAAAAATTACTGGCTTCAAACATTAGCTTTTGATATATTGACTTTTTCACTTGAATGCTTACAAATATTTACATAAAAGGGCAAACCACAGATGTCATTTGGTGCTGCTTTATTCATAGAGCTTAAATCAGACATTGCTAGGTCCTTTTGAAGTTTCTTTTTTTCTTGAAAAGCTTTGCTTTAATCTTCTGAGATGGCTGTTATAATCATAAGGTCCTGTAAATCTCAAGACTGGAGAAATTTGACTTTCAAGTAATGTTTCTGAGAAAAAAATAGTATAACTTTGCCATCTCTAAGGTTTTCCACCCTGAGGGAAAATTGGTAAAATAAAGGTCTTCAAAAATCAGGTTGATATCATGGAATTCACTTTCACAGATTCAATTTCCCATTTTTCTTAAACTTTCAGTCGTTTGTTTCATTGATGCTGTGTCATGATACAAATGCATAGAATTTATAAAGGTGACTATTGTTACTGACAATGAATATTAGTTGTTTTTTAATCACTAATAAACATTGGGGTAGATTAAAACTATTTTTGATGTATGCCTTAGTTTTTAGAAATGTGTAAGTAGATACTGATGGCTAAATTTTTATGCATGAATCAGTTTAGCAATTTTTGTAAGTACATAACTCTCTTAAACTGTATATGTAAGTACATTTTCAATGCATACTACTTCTCTTACTATTTCAGCTTGAGTTAGAACGAGTAAATAGATGAGATTATGTGCTGCTCAATCTAATGCATATTCAGTGCTAAAACTTCAAGAAATGGCATAGAGGCATAGAATTTTGCCAGAATGATTTGCTTCCGAGCTCAAAGGTTTAGGTTGACTTTGAAGTTAGAAGAATCTCTTTGCATGATTGTTGGTCTCCATTTCCATAATACTTGAATGTAATTTTGCTCACTATTGTCATCTTTTAATTTTCTTATTTTTCGATTTCCTACTTGTCATAAATCAATAGTTTGAGCTTAATTTAGGAAGTGAGACAAGAACCAATTATCAAATGCTTCTTCACCCCCTATTCCGTGTCATTACTTTAAGGGAATATATCTTTACCTAAAAGATACTTTAAGAAATTCAATGCCTTAGCAAGCCTGAGCAAATTGTTCTTCAGTCATACCAGGAGTGTGTTTTTTGAAGTTTTTGTTAGCTATCAGTGGAAGTTCATTCTGTAGTCAAAAAATATCTTGTGCATAGAAGCAGTGCTTGAAATTTTTTGTATTTGATGTATAGAATGTTTTATAATTTAAAATAGATAATTAGTGGTTAAAATTGAAAATTAGATGCATGTAATAGAATAGAATAGATTTATATGCCTAATAGATACATTACAAAAGGTAAAATACATTACAAATGTAAGTACATGAGGCACGTCATTAAAAAAAGAGAAAAAAAAATAAGCAGATACATATCAATGATGGGAAGTCAAATAGTCACCATCTTTGTAAAAACTATTCTCCTCAAGATAACAAAAAACCAACCTTTTAAATGCGATCAATTTTTTTGCATTTTTTATAGCTAGTGGCAAATGATTATATAATTTTGCACACATTAAATAAGGTCCTTTCATCATTGTACTTAGGTTAGATGTAAGCATGTGTACATCATCACAACGTCTTATTTTATAAGAATGGTAGCAGTTATTTGACTCAAACTCAGACAAATGTTTTCTTACATACAGAACAGCATGGTATATATATGTACACAGATGGAAAAGTCAAGATCCCTAACTTTCCGCAAAGAGATTTACAGTGAGCCCGATAAGACTCATTACACATGGTCCTCATCAACTTTTTTTGGATTAAGTACACATTGTTTGATAATGTGGAATTACCCCAAAATATAACACCATATGAAATCTGGGAATAAAGTTGACTGTAATAAAGAGTTTTAAGTACATTTATGCTTACAGTATGTTTTAGAAATGATACCAGATAAAAACTTGAATTTTACTTTTTACACAAGTTTGTTACATGTATATCCCATTTGAGATGTTGATCAATATGTATTCCGAGGAATTTTAAGTCTTCCACAGCATTAAAACCATTATTTACAATTAGTTAGCAGTAGTTCTCACATTTATTAATAATGATAAAACAAAGTGCTCATTATTATTACTTCAAATTCCTAATTGCCAACATTAGAGTATTTGTAACTCTTTTTCTAAAGCCATTTGCCATGCTTAGGGTTCTAACTTTTTGGTCAATATTTTTACTCTGTAGTACCTATAGCTTTTTTATTTACATTTTATTTATAAATGCATTCCTTTCTGCTTGTAGGATGACATTGGAGTAAGTGGAGTGATTGGATCAGCTGTTTTCAACATTATGTTTGTCATAAGTGTGTGTGCCCTTTGTTCTGGCACTGTTGCCTACTTGAGCTGGTGGCCTCTTCTCCGAGACTGTTTTTTCTACATGATCGCCATTCTTGCTATGCTTGTGACAATCTATGATGAACATATTTCCTGGTATGTATTTTATTTTTCTCATTCCTTGCTAATTTTTTCTCAATAGCATAATTCTGATTCAGTTTCTTGTACCAACTGCTTTATTAACCTTTAACAGTCCTGAAAAATGAAAGGCCAATGAAGAAATTAAATTGATGAGCATAAAATGCTGCTACTTCTCTAACAGTAACTCTTCAATATATAATAGAAGTTTTGGTGAGAAACTCCCAGATCCCAGAAATCATGTATGTTGGATCCACAGTAAAATGTACATTAATTCCGGATTGAGCCAGATGAAGTAATGAAATTAGTACTTGAAGTACCCAACCCACTTCTACCCAAATATGCTTATTGACTGCCACCTGGCTTGCTTTAAGTTTATTTTCCTGAGATAATCTCTCTTAAATGTGCGGTTATGATTTGTGTTCACACCTCAAAGACTTAGCTAAGAAAATTTATTCAGGTTCATGTTCTGCTTGACCCTCCCTGACTACATTCTTGTAGTATTTAATTCATTATGACTGTACACAATGCGTCACCTGAACCAGAGAAAGATAAGTTTTTGAGGCTTAAATAATGTTATTAGTTTTAGGATTATGATCACATGTACAGGAAAGAGTACTTCCCATTCAAGTGAGAGAAAAAGAATTTTTAAACTGTAGTAGATTTATTTTAGTATGGTGCTTATGATATTATTTTTGTGCTATTGTTTAAAATATGTTTTCTTCTCTTCAATCCTCTTCTTTTTTCTGACTATAATCTCACCTCTGTTGCCTCATTCAGCAATGCTTTCATCCTAATATACCATTAATTCATTGTTGTTGACTCCACTATATATCTACTTGCTGTCAGCTTTTCTCCTCTACCCTCTCTAATATTTGCTTGTTTGTCTTCCTCGCTACCCAGCTTGTCCTCTCCATTCTTCTCAATATCTGCATCTCAATAACATCCAATGTATGCACACCCACTTTCCTTAATGACCATTTCTCTGAACCATATGAGAGAGACAGGGTTATGACATTCTTTTGGTTCTTTGGGTGTGTGGTACTTTTGTTTGAGAGCATGTTTGCAGCCACTATCACGGGATATTTTTTTCCATTTTAGGATGGAGTCATCAATGATGCTCTTGCTGTATGTAGTATATTGTTACGCTCTCCATAACAATGCTAACTTGGAAGCTTGGGTTAGGACACTTCCATTGCCCCAGTCCCTCCTTTTAGCCCCTTCCTCATCTGCTGTCGCCGCTCCAAGTGTAGCATCAACTGGGCTGGGAATTATAAGTGGAACGACTCGCCCTCCAGGTGAAGACTCTGCATTGGTTTCATATGGGCAACTACAAGAAGAAACGGCCTCAACTAACCCATTTGTCACGGCTCCTACTGCTGGGGGGCTGCCTGGAGCGGCATATACTGAAGAGAGGGGAGGCATGGCCCTAAGCCCAGGAATGGGGCAGACTACAGAAGGTATATTAAGATTCATTCCTCAAGTTTCTTCCTTGTTTGGTCATTTTTTCCTAACTTGTGTTAATTTACAAACAATTTCCATTTTCTGGTTGACTTCATATATTTCTTTGAGATGCTTCAACAGTGAGAGATGTAAATACCAATGAATTCATACTCTGCATTCATTTAGAAAAACTAGCCCTCATTTCTCTATGAACAACAAAATTTTACCTTTTCACGCAACTATTTTCACATATTCAACTTGAAACCACTTAGTGTTAAATGGAAGAATGGGAAAAATATGGGGAATAGAATTAAAGTAATAGTACATATTAATTATTATTAATAGTATAAAATGTAAATGCCATTTTCAATGAAAACCGTTCATAGGATGCTTAAACTCCTGGTAAATTGAAAAAAATAGGCATCTTTTCACCTTATGTTTTAAGTTTATAGCTCTTAACTGCTATAATTGGAGTCAAAATGCTGTAGTTACTTGGAAAAGATGCTGCAGTCGGTAGCTATGGCTGGAAAAAATGTCAATTAAATATATATTCTGAAAATTATCTTCTTATCTTGTGCATTATTATTGTTTTTGATAGATAGTGCATGTCGTAAGTGAAAGAACCTATAAAACTAAAAGTAAAATAAAAATAGAAACCATTAAAATTAAAAGTTGGGATTGGTTTGTTTGTTTTGACATGTGCAGTCATAGGGAAACTTCATAAAATTGAGACTACAAAATCTGGAATAGCATTTTTTACCCCTCATACTGTATGTTGAAGATATTTTGCTGGCTGCCTGTTTTGACTTTTCAGGGATAATCAACCTTTTCATGTTGCAAGCTGTGCTGACGGGTTTAGAAATGTCAAACGATTATCTTTTGTTCGTCTCCATACACACTCAGGAAAAATAGTTTTTTTTAAACATGAAGGAGCCAACCTGAGGCTGAAAGCAGAAAGTTTTTGCTTCTGGTTGGAAGACTTGTGCCTTCTGCTGAGTTTGTTCATCTTTTTTGTTGATGGCATCTTGCACTCTTTCATTCATTGGCTGTTCAATCCAAAGATTAATTGATTGTAGCCCTCCATCCTTCCCTTCCTAATGCTAGTTTACTTACTTTCTAGTAGCTCTTCTTTAGTATTTTCTTCATTAATTGCCCCATGTATTTATCTCTTGGCTTTCCTGTTGAGGCTTACCCTAAATTTTTTCTTCAATTACATTCATCACACACCAATTGTGCCTCAGGATATTCCCAATCCATCTTGTTCTTCTTTTCTGTATGGTGTTCCATTGAGTACTTACCTCTTCTACTCTTCTGTATATTTCTTCATTTCTTATTTTATCTATCCATTTGATGTTCAGCATCCTCATCCAACACCAGGTTTTGAAGGCTTCTAGTCTTTTCTGGTCTACTTTTCCAATTAACCCTGCTTCTAATCCATGAAGCCCCATGCTTATCACTACCTTTGGTTATTCTTCGTTTGATGTCCGTTGTACTTCTTCTGTCCCATGTAATGGTACTTCTGAGGTAGGTGAAGGAACCCACTTGCTCTAATTTCTCTCCTTTAAGTGTGACTCCTGCATTCAGCATCTCTCTTCTGCATACTAATTAATATTTTAGTCCTTACCTTGTATATTTTCATGTTGTGTTCTTGTAGAACTTGTAGAACATCCATTGCATTTAGTGGCCTTTGAAGATCATTGCAATTTTCTGCTATGACTGCAATATCATCTGTGAAGCGGATTATGTTTATTTCTTGTTGAGCTTGATTCTGTGCAATCTGTTCTCTTGGGCTTCTCTTACTGCCTTCTCCAAGTATATATTGAACAGTTCTGGTGAGAGGTTGCATCTTTGTCTTACTTCTTTATTAATGTTAGCTTCTATTTGTCTTCTCTCTCTCTCTCATTCACATTGTGAAGACTTGCTCCTTGTATACTTGGTAGACTCTTCTTCTGTCATTGTAATTCATTCCGAGTTTTTCCTGCAGCCTCCTCAGGTCCACAAATACTACATACAGTGGCTTGTTCACATGTATTGCTTTTTCTACCATTACTCTGAGGCAGAGTATGGCCTGACTGGTACCCCTGTTCTTCGTAAATCCAAATTGGTTTCCTGAGAGGTTGCCTTCAATTTTCCTTTCCATCCTTTGGCTTATATTTGTGTAAGTATTTTTGATGCATGTGACAGTACACTGAAGGTTTGGTGCTCCGCACATTTCTCAGTCCTTGTCTACTTTGGTGTCACAGTCATTGCACTCCTTTGAAAGTGCTCTGGAAGTCTTTTGCTTTGGTAGCTATCTTTGATTATTTTATACAGTTGTCCATGGCATTACTTCGGAGTGCTTTGATGATTTCTCCATTGATGTTGTGCATTTTGGGTTCTTTGTTTTTTGAGATATTCTCTATTATGTTGAATTCGATCCTCAGTATGTGTGGGCCCCTTTCATCCTTGTTTGACTTGCTCACTTCTTTCATTAGGTTTTCTTCCAGCAGCATTGGCCCTTGGTAGAGTTCTTTGATATTTTGATTTTATCTTTTCCTAATGTCTTCAACCTCTATGGGTATATTGCCTATTCACCTCCCTGATGTTGTTGCTTCTTCATGTTTTCATTGACTTCCTTGCATTAGCTTTCAATCCAATTCTCCCACGCTTCTCGCCTTCTCGATTAACTTGGTTCTTAAGCTTGAAGGAGAGGGGTTACCTCACCTTCATTTCTGGGGCTCTAGTATTTTCTTATTTCTTATTTTAGTTTCCTAATCTCTTTTGTAATCACTTCTTCCCAATGGCTTCTTCCTGTTGGCCCTCTTGGACACCAGTTGCTCTTCTGCTACTTCTGTGATTGTCCTCTTTAGTAACTGATTGAAACTTTCGCGGACCATTGAATACGTAAAATATTCTTTTTTGGGTATATTTCCGCTTATTTTTTAAATTATCCTAACGTTTCTCCTCCCCTGCTGGAGGCTTCATTAGAGTATCAATTTATAATGGTTATATCTAATTGTTGTAGTTACAGGAGATGGTTCTGTAGGGGTTTACATTTTGAAATTAACGGTCTCAATGTTTCGCTGAGCATCTGACTCTGGTCTCAGTTTAAAGTATCCCGGTGTTTCTGGATTTCAGTCGCCTCCCTGACAAGACGGATTTTAAAGAAACGTTAGGATAATTTAAAAAATATGTGGAAATATACCCTAAATAGAATTTTTTACGTGTTTACGTGTCCTCTTTAGCTAATCCCATTTTGCTTTGGAGTCAGTTTCTCTTTCACTTTCTAGTTTCCTGTCGGTGGCTGGGGTGAGTCTATCTTGTTCCCTTCTTGAGCAAGTATTTTCATTTTCAAGTCCCATCCTGGTTCATATTTGATCTTCTCAATTTTCTTGTATCAACGGTGGTTCTCCATCAATACTACGTAAATTACGTAAAATACCACAGTAATTTTCAGAATGGCCCATCGCCATGTATCATCCTAGATTGAGCTAACCGTAAAATTCTAAAAATGATGATAGATTCTTCCCTGAATGTCTAATTCAATACTAGTGTGTGTCTTAGAAATGGATTTCCATGCCCATTTCTACTTTCATGAGGTTTGTGTGTGCCATATAGTGGCAGTGTATGAAATGTAAGGACATTTCTAAATTAATTTTTATTGACAAGCCCGTAATGTATGCATATGTATTTAGCACTCATAATTTTTGGATCATCTTTAGTGTACTTTTTTGTCTACTTTAATGTTTGCAGAGTTCAGGTCATTTGTGCTCATATTGCTACCTTTGTTGGAGGATAATGTGATGAATTTATCTTGAGAGTGTGTAGATTTTATGTTGATTTGTATGAGTTCCTGGGGAACTTATTTGTATGTATTCTCCTTTGAAAATTCTACTCTTCGATGTGTAGTTTCATGTGTAGAATTAATAATAAATAAAATATGAACAAATAATTTTATGAGCACTCATTGCTTGAGTTACTTTAATATACTTTTCATTTAATATGGGATCTGAAGGGAATGAATGATTAGGTTGCATAGTGATAACATAAATGTATTTTACTTATGTCAAGTGAAAAGTGCAGTTATAATGGGATGCAAAACATATAAATATTTATATTAAGATTTTTTTGACTCTATGGAAAACCAGTAGAATTTTTTAATTTGGAAGTATGCAGTTTTTATTCTTGGAACATATGTTTTAACATAAATACTTATAAATTTGTCTTGTTTTTTTATTTTCCCATGTGTGAATGTATTCTCATTGTTTTGTGTCTCTTGTAGTATGTGTAGCATACTTGAATATCGAAACAATATTAGTTATTAGTTACCTTATGTCTTGGTTTTACTCGTCTGCAGTGATTAAATGGAGATGGTACAGGCTGGTATGCTGTACCTGGACAATTTTGTAGCCAGAATATCTCAGGCGGTATGTAAGATATGAGTTTGCATTGAAATTTGTAAGTTACAGCACCATTGAAAAAACAATTAGTGGAATGGTACTCATTACCTGAGACATCAGCCTGAGACATGTATGCTAGTAAGCACCACCTGGCACACTTACTTATACTGTTCACTTGATTAAATGCATGTACAAAAGGATGATGTGATGATGCTTATGATTTACTTATTCAATATCTAGTGGCTGTGGTGGAACTAAGGAAGGAGGAGCCTGGAGTTTGAACGTGACTTGAATTTTGCTTCCCCCATTTCCTCTTATGTAACATCCTATACTTTATCATGGTTCTATGCTCCTCTCTTGACTTTATGATGCTCTAATGCCATTCATCTATGCACATTTATAGAGTAAAGGCAAGTGCTGTGAGGTTGAAAACCTCTTGCCCAAGACCCAAATATGTACTAGTTTGGCCAAGGATAATGACTGGGCCAAAATAAAATTGTCTCACTGGATTGTTTGTGACTATTCAAGTGCCATTAGTCTGATGTTTTGGCTTTGTTGCCTGTGCAAAAACTGCCTCTGGTCAGAATATTGGCTGAAATGTTATTTATTTGAATAATGTATTTACACACGTACTATATGCAAGTTTTTTCCCTGTCAATGAACAGAAAATAATCTGGTGTTTATCACATTATTTTATTTTGGTTTTGATAATGAAAATATGTGTAGGAGTGTACTGGTTGCCTTTCAGAAAGATGCTCAGATTAATACAGCTTATGTACCATATCATGTGCAGAAAGAGACGATATTCATTTAAGTCAGTGTATAATTTCAGTTTCACTCACTTTGAATACCTTTACATCATGTTGGAAAATTAATGATTTTCTCCTAGAAAAGAACTGCATTTCTGAAACAAAGTCATGAGGTTTGCAGCGGAGCATGAAGGCCATTGTTTTGAAGGGGGTAAGGTGGTAGTTTGCTAATTACTGGGAGTCTGGGGGTATGAAATACCATATGACCACTATTTTTCCTATTTTACCAGTTATTACCTATGAGGGAGGGGGACAGTGTCCCCTATCCATCCTCGTAATCTGCCATTGGTGGTACTATGTTCGCAGATACAGCAGTAATTTGTTAATTCCCCATTCTTTCAAATACAATCAAAATGGATTATCTACATATTCTTCTCTGTATAATTCCCAAATGTATACCTAATCTTTGTAATAGTACACCTAATAGAATTAACAAGATTTTTTTTAACTTCTGCATTGCAAACTTGACAAAAATTACCTCCGCAATTTTAGCACACCCATGTAATAATCCAAAATCAATATTTAGATGAGTTGTGTGAGTAGCTTTTCCACGTCACAGCACTTGCCCTTTCTAGAACTGAGTACATATTATTTTGTTTCGATAATGATTTTTGATGATGAGAATGCTACAAGTAGCATTGATGTATGCGACATTTCAAGAGATGAATGCTACAGTAAGTCTTTGGTAATTGATATTTTTGGCCCTCCTTTAATAATATTTTAGTCTTAAATTTTGAGTCACAGAAGAAAACCTAGAAGCTGAAATATGCACCATTTCCATACAGCTTTCTTCACCAATGTATTAACTGTCTTAATTGCATATGTACTACAATGTGTCACATACAGTCATTACCCTGCATTCACAATTGACTTGAGCAGTTGTTAGCATTTTGGAATTATTTTGTGCCAATAATTTCATCATTTATGACTTGATACTTAATAAATGAGATATCACCTCATTTTTCCTCCTGCTGCTTCTACAAGCTGCTGCCTGAAGGAGCTCTGTGGACATTTTCATGAATCAATAAGATAGATATTTATTGCTCAGACATGAATTAAAACCTAAGAGCTCTAGATAGCTTCAAAGGAACACCTGGCAGAAGCTACTATAATAATACGAGTGCATTTAAATGAGACTCAAATTGATTACATTTGCCATTGCATTTTCTATGGCTATCATCTAATACCTACTAATTTAAGCTTGGGTTATGACAGAATTTGTCATAATGAATGGGCAAATCTTCTAGTATCTGTCACTAAGTCAAGATTGTGACCCTTCAAGCTTTTTTTATAAAGCTTTAAAGACTTTTCTTGAAAATGCTGTGGTTGAAGGCAGTGGAAGGTCATATAGAGATAATGCTGACCTCTAAGTCAATACTGAAGGGTTCTGCAGCTTGCCACTGCACTAATTAAAAAGAATAATGTGAAGTATGTGATGCTGGGGAGTTATGTGCCTAAGGTACCCTCTCATTTGTACCAATATTGCTCCCTTTGATGCCTCTGAAGGTCTTTGAACTGTAAATTTTTTAATGCAAACCTCAAAAGTAATATTTCATCTGGGAAAGGAGGATGGGCAATACTATACAGTAATTTGGTTAGTGGATTAACATTATTTTTTAAATGGCAAATTACTGGAGATTTTAAAAAAAAACAAGGTTGGAAAATTAAAATTTTATATCTGCTAAAGTTATAAGTAGTATAGTTGTCAGGGGAAGGGGTGGAGCAAGAGGAAATGACATGCATAGACAGTAATTCAAAACTGTCTCAGTCTATAGCTGGTGTGCTACTACCACATATAGCTGCCTAAGCCTTTATTCACAGCACATCACCTCCCAGCTACACCTTTAGTGGCATTAATATTTACAAAATTCTTCTCCTATGAATAGTTTAATTGTTGTTTGGAAGCTGGTATTCGGTATGGATTGAGAAATGAGTGCATAAGTGGTGAGTTTGAGCATAGCTCATGTTGTGCAGATTTTCCATGAGAAAGTACTGTGAGAAGCACTTGGTGGCATTATGGAAGACAAACTGTATCCTTGCTATCTTCATTACACTGGTTACACTAGAATCTAAAGTAGTAAAATTAACATTCTGCTTTTTATAAGAAGTTGTAATGAAAAATTTTTATAACTGATTTTTCTTTTAATTAATCTACTGTTCATTTGTTTTATAATAATAGTGAAGTGATCCAATATGCATGGCCCAGGGATTATGGTCACACAGTAAGTGGTGTGATTAGCAAAATATCCTTTCATTTTAGGATTTGGTCAGACAGACCCCATGAGTGAATTTCAGAAGACATCTCCTGGAGTTACCGATGGCCCTGGCGTTGTAGGAGCTAAGCCACCAGGAGAAATGGGAGTGGAGCAGCCGAGGCAAATTGTGAAAGATGATGACAAATCATTTCCGATGGAAATGCCTGGCCCAGAAGAAGGCCAAATGGCAAGAATATGGTGGTGCTTGTGCTGGCCAATCCACAAAGTGTGCCAGACCACTACTCCCGATTGTAGGCAACCAAAGTGGCGTCACTGGTACCCCATTACTTTCCTCGTGTCAATGTTTTGGATCTCTTTTTATTCTTACATCATGGTTTGGATGATAACTATAATTGGTAAGTGGCAACATTTTAATCTATATGGACATTTAACTAAACCCTTGAACGCTCAATGGTGTTGATATATTGCGTGCCTTAGGTTGCCTTCAGAGCACTCGAGGTGCCAATATATCAGCTCATAAACATTTTCTGTCTAGACTTCATTTTATAATAAAATAAATATGGCTTTGTCTCATATAACACTTTTTCATTCAAACAGTAATTAGCTACAAATATAAGAGAACTATCTGTGGTTCAAATCATCTTTTACAGATTCCCCTATGAGTGTGAGAAATCATTAGTCTTATCCCAGGCTTGCTCTTGTCTAGCCAAATGATTTTTCTCAGTGAAATTTTCATAGCTACAAATATCTTGTAAATATGTATGTATCCTACATGCTACAGTAGGCTAACAACAAATTTTTTTACAAAGTAATTGAAATTACAAAAATAAGGCATGAGTTTTCTTAGAGCAAAAAAGGCATATTGAATTGGAGGGAAAGGGATAATGCTTCTGTTCCATAGAAACAATGTAAAGTTTGATGCAGTAGTATTGTTTAGAGCAGTGTTGCAGATGTAGATGAAGTAATATATGATTATCAGACAACATTGATGTGATGAATTGCCTTCCCTGAACTACTTAATATACTCTTGTATAAATAGAGAAGCGTCTTCCTTTATTCGGGCAAATAAAATTTACCTGTGATTTATACTCAGGTTATTAAATTAGGTGTCTTTTTGGGGTCAATTTTTCTCGTTATCAGCTGCATAAAACCATATGTATACCTATTACTGATGAACCATAGAGAGTAGTTGCTGATGAATATGATAGATTTACATTCAAAGTTTCAGTATAGTACCTGCCATTTACAAATACCTGTGGTACTTCCACTCTATAGTATAAATGCTTTCCACTGGGAGAAACTTACTACACAAGTACTATTACATAACTAACCTGAAAAATGAGTATTACCTGATATGCAGTGGGTGGTGCTGGAGCTGTAAATCTTCATAAAAGTATGCTGATCAATGTGATGTGCATTATTTGCATGCCTACAGTGAAAATAACTTTGAGAAAAATGACTGAAAATATTCTAATATTGAACTCAATAATGAGGTGAAATGAAATCTTGGTGACTTCTCATCATGATATCGAAAATCTCTAAGCTTCCATGCTTGGTGATATACCTCACAGTCAGGATGGCTGAGTCAATCAATAATAATAATTATAATAATGTTTTATTACTCCCAAACAATATGCATAGAATGCAATCAAAAAGATAGGGAGCTTTTGGTAACCTAGAAGGAGAACCTGTATTGAGGTTACCATCAAATAAATAAATGACCGTACGTTGTTATTTAACATGAAAAAATATACCAACAATTATAAAATAATTCCTCAACTAAATATGTCTTAAATATTTCGATAATTTAATATCCAATATCTTACATTTTTTAAATAATCACTACTATATTCATGGATCCCATGTTATATCTTTCTGTTTGAGTCCTGAATATTTGTAGACATATGTACTTCTCTTCCAGCAAATACCTACCTTTCTATTACCATCGTAAATCTATCATATTCATCAGCAACTACTCTCTATGGTGGAGGTTTTTGTTGAATCCATATATGTAGTCTTTTTGTTAAAGTCTGATGCATAAAAATTCCAAAGAATTCCTGATACAGTAAGTCCTCGATTTACGTCGGACGGGTATTCGTGACCACTTTAATCCCGAGATAAATCAATGCGTTGAATTCAAAATTCATTTTTTGCCTTTATCCAGGGAAAAATAGCTATTTTGGATCAGATGATTATGTCTCAGCTATCAAAAAGTGCAAGCATACGCACATACAGTCTATTTTATTAGCATTATAAAGGGAAAAATTTTCCTACGACCCTTGTCAGCATGGAAGTAACTTCGAATCAGACATAAATCAAAATGATTCATACTAAGGACTTACTGTATTTCATTCTCTGCAAACTTTACTTTCTTCTTTCTCTTCAGTAGATATTAGGATATCTAATAGCATACTAAATCACTCTTAGGAGTTGATACTTCATTTCATGACATTTGGCACCTCAAGCTAGCGTCTAATTGCATCCTAAATCACTCTCAGGAGTTGATTCTTCATTTCATGATAACATTGGACGCCTCAAGCAAGCATCACATTTCTCATCACTGACCTATCTTGTTCCCTCCAGTACTAGCGACTGTCACACTGTGGCTGAAGCCATGGTGGATGGTGCAAAAGATGATGCGATGCCATTGAAATGACAATGATGTTACTGCTTCATCCTGAACACTGGGAATTGCATTAAAGGACACTGTAGACATATATGTGGCTGATTTTGCCACAGTTAATGGTTATTGATAAATTATTGAAAGTTTGTCTTTCTTAATATCAATGCTTGTTGCTCTTGGCTTAAATACTTATCCATGTGCCTTGTATGGTTCACTTTTCCCATCCTGAAACAGGGAGAACAAGCAATTTTTTCTCCTCGATTTATGCTTGAGTCATGGAGTTAAGTTAATAGTATTTTAACTGCTGTAGAGATATCAATATCCAGGTTTTAAAATATGTTCTACAATATTATTTTTTTAAATTCAGTGATAAAATTATGAAGATTTAAGCCCTAGGCATACATACCTTACACAAGAAGGACATAGAGACATTCATATATTATTTTTTTATATAATGAAAGCAGTTCAAAGTAGTAATTAACATTCCAGTTGTTATTCATACCATGATAAAAGACTTTAAAGAGTCTCTAATGTCTTTAAAAATGTGATTTATTCTTTTAGGGAGTACCCTTGGAATTCCAGATACAGTAATGGGACTAACATTTGTTGCTGCTGGAGTGAGTGTTCCAGATGCATTATCAAGTCTTGCTGTTATAAAAGAGGGTATTTTCATTTTATTTAATAAATTGTGCAAGTTTTGGTCTAGCCAATTTTTCATGAGCAAACTTGTTGGATTATCTGTAGGCTGCTGTTGTGAATTGTACAGATTTTAGGTAACCCATAGCATTAATCAGTGCCTGATGTTTAGCTTAATAATTTTTATTCCATAATTATTATTTTGCTGCCTTTATTCATCACTGTCATTGTGCATTTTCAGATGATGGGTCCTTAAAATTCTTCACTTAATGTTTTTTGTCATATTGTCACGACTTAAGTCATGTCAAGGAAATTCTTTTCAGGTTTCCAACCCGGTATTGAGTTCAGGTCTTCACTACCACAAAAATTGTATCATTCGTATTTTTCAGTACTTGCAGATTACTGTTCCACATAAAACCTCATGTTACACATTAGGAATGTATCAATTAATCAGAAATTGAGGTATTTTGTTATTCCCCTGCCAGCACAAGTTGACCCATATCCCTAACTGGTGGGATGCTATTCATGTAGTTAGGTTTAAGTCATCCCAGATAAGGACTGGCTATCCCTTACGGAAGGGATTGGACAGGGATAGAAAATGAAGAAGACAGGGGTAGTTGAGGAATATTTGTCGGTACAGAGAGGGATAAGTGTCACATAGATGGGACTATTGTTTTTGGCAAGTAGATGTCATTTCAATGTAGCATTATAGCGCATGATATTAATTTTGCAATGATTTGATGAGAGAAGTACAGATTTTATACACTAAGGAGATGAAATACGCCATGAACAAACTTTGCCATTTCACTTGACCGAGATTGGAACATCTCCTAATTGCCAGTCTAGTGTGCTACCCAGTTACAGCACAAAGTCGCCTATGGTTTGCAACCATGGCTTGGTGTTATAACTGGCTGATGCATCTAACTGAAGGCAATTGGGAGATCCAAAGTAGAATCCTGGGAAAGTCAAATGATTTTTTCATGGTGAATTTCATCCCCTTGGTGTACATCTTTGCAGCTGTGCATACCTCATCATTTGTTCCAAACATTGATTGAAAAGTGCAGATTTTCCTCAAAATGCATTTCCCCAAAAAAACATTTCATGTTATTATAATTATTGCAAACAAATATGAATGTGTCACACTGGGTCCAGTATTGGAAAACGTGTTTCAATAGAATGTTGTCTAAATTTTGAGTGCTGCCTCAAAAACCTTATCATAACGCACTCTTATTAAGAAAAAAATGAAAATATAAATCTTACATCATTGTTATAACTGCCTGTATGGAGAGTTTCAAAGCATAAACATGTGTACTTATGTGAATTGGGGACCAAGAAGTTTTTGTCAACTCAGTTAAACAATTGTTAAAATGTACGCTTTGTGACCCTTCTGCTTTAGTCCCCTTACCTGAATGCTAATGTGAGTTGCAACTTCACTTAGATGTATACACAAGCTACATGCATGATAGTAGTATTATTTGCATTCTAGGCTTCCTAGTGTGTGTCATGGTGTTCATGGTGCCTGCGTGGGAACGAACAGAGTTTTCTATGAATTCAATAAATATTAATATTCTGTGTGATTACTTTTGCTGCATCATGTAGCTGTTAATACTTCTGGCATCTGGTGGTTACATTCTTTGTTGTCATGATGGTAAACAAAAATAATGAAATACTGAGTGTGTACTCTTAAATATATATTGTTTACGCTGCATTGCTCACAACTTTTTAATAAACTTTCAAATGCAATTAGCTTAACTGAAATTTCAAAAGTGTGTTTACGTGACTCAAAAAAAATCGTCGAAGGTTTTGAGTGGGTAATGGCCCCCTCTTATATTCGCACCTGCATGAACCTCGATCAGTGAAAACTAGAATAGTTGAAAGCTGCCTAATCGTGAAGGAGTAGGTTTTAGGTAATGTTCCAGCTGTTTAGATGATAGTATCAAGGAGTTTAGAAAGAATACTATAATAATTCATGACTGAAAAATTAAATTGATTTGATTTGTATAATGAACTAATGAACTCTTTCTCCTTGAAACTATGGGTGCCATGGAATTCAGAAATCATGAAAATATGTTATTTGATATCTCTGCTGTAGGTTATGGTGACATGGCTGTGTCTAATGCTGTTGGAAGCAACGTTTTTGACATCCTTATCTGTTTGGGTCTGCCCTGGTTTATTCAAACTGCACTCATAAAGCCAGGCAGCCATGTGAATGTTATAAGTAAAGGTAAGTATTTTTATATCTAAAAACATCCTTATTCATGTAACAGTTTTTAATGCATTCAATTATGTGCATTTCTACTCACTCTTCCATCATTTAATGCTACCTATATTGTCAACAACTCCTCCTTCATTTAATGCTACCTATATTGTCATCATCTGGAACTATCATTAGAATTATACTGCCTTGTCTTGTAATGATGGTGAATTGTCAAGTTAGTTAAATGCGTGATGAATGTGGTGAGTGGCAGACTACAACCTTAATGTGGTGAAACAACTTAATAGCTGAAATAATGAGTTAGAGCTCTCCTTGTGGAAGAAACAATGGGGAACAACAAAATTTATTCCTCGCAGCTGAGTTGTGTACAGTAAAAATTTGCCAAATATGGCGTTTCACCTTCATTTTCAGATTCAGTTTTGTAGAGTTTCCAAAATTTTGCAGATTCATTTTTGTAGGGTTTTCATACATGAACCAAACTTCTCAAGCATTAGATGAAAACTTACTTTCACGTAGTTGTCTCTATTGCCATTTTAATCTACATATTTTCTGAGATAGATCAAAACCTATTCATTCTAACAAACAACATGGGGATATTGTTTTTTATTAGAGAACAGAAACTTGGCATGGTTATAATTGAGTTTTCTAAGCCATGTCAGAAAGATCATTTGAACACCATCTTTAACATGCAGAGATTCATATTTCCCACCTCTTGGCAAATCAGATTTTTTCCTTGGAATTTTCTCCAGCATCCAAAAGTTAAATCCATATTGGAAGTATCTTTTGTGCCACAATTTGTCAAACCAAGTTGTGCCAAAATATCTTTTGAAATGTGTATGCTCTGCATCACAACCTAAGGGAAGGTGCATTGAGTGTTTCACAATGCAAGATTTTGCATCCTAAAATACTTATAGGTCCTACAAAGAATAATTTCAACTCCTACTCTTTCTTCTGTCTGGCATTGGTGACTTGATTAGGAGCTGTGATAACAACTACTTTCCTAAATGTAACTCTAAAGGTGGCTGGAAAATGCCAGTCCTTTCACCATGTCAAGGATTTAGTTCATTGGGAGAAATTTGATATGAGAGTTTGTATTTGCAACAGAGATGTGGATTTGATCAGTTCAATTGGTTCATCAGATTTTAATTGTCAGTTGGTCTACCGTATTGTGCTTTCAATCATTAATGATATTATTTAATATTTTTTTCGTTATTTTTTTTCAAGTTAACTAATGGGAGGGTTTGTATTTTGTGTGACCATCCACATGATTAATCATAAATCTAAGCAGAAACACTCTAACACTCTAAGCAGAAACACTCTAACACTTGGCTCTAACTGTAGTTAGATATACATCTCACTGAGGCAACTGAAGTGAATTTTTGTGTGTTGTAGTGTGGCAATCATTTGCAGCTGCATTTGCAATTTGTCAATCACAGATAAAATGTTTATTCAACTCAAATGATTTAACTAGTTACTTAACTATAGTTAGATATACATCTCATTGAGGCAACTGAAGTGACTTTTTGTGTGTTGTAGTGTGGCAATCATTTGCAGCTGCATTTGCAATTTGTCAATCACAGATAAAATGTTTATTTAACTCAAATGATTTAACTAGTTACTTAATTGATTTGTGGTTTTTCAGGTCTCACCTACTCAACTCTGTCTCTCCTCTCAACTGTTGCTTTCTTGGTAATAGCAACTCACTTAAATGGCTGGAAGCTAGATCGAAGGTATGGGATTGTGCTTATGGCTTGGTATCTGTTTTTCATACTCTTTGCAAGTCTTTATGAACTGAACGTTTTTGGATATATGAATCCACCTGAGTGTCCAAGTGACTTTTAAGACATCACCCAATCACTCACAGTTATTACATTTTTGAACAGCTAGCATCTGCCATTAAGATGACGATGAAGTCAGCCATTGTATTACGCCGCATTGTCTCTGATAACAATTGGCTCATTCCTCTTTCTCTTTGCTATATCCCACATCCTTGATATTTCTTTGTATTACTATGTGCCAACATGTATAAAAATAATTCCTCAGACCCTCCATTTGAAAAGTTGATCGCCAACTTCTCAGAGGCAAGTCTATTGATGTCTGTAAGATACATTCGCATTCATTGATCATCAGGCTGAACTCCTGTAAGTGGTCATTATGGCAACTATTTAAATGAAATGTTCACGTTTAATTGAAGAGGAGTAAGGTGGGTGATTTAATTGATCTCAGTATTACAAACTATACCATCCTGCAGTGTCATAAGCTTTGAATGTAATCACCCAAGTAGCTGTGGTAGTTGGGCCAACGTTGAACACTTGTCAATTAGCACCCTTGGCCTCTTAATTTTTTATTTGAGTCATCTTGATGCATTCCTAGGATGTTATTGATGTCAAAATGTAATTCAAGTACCTATGCTATTTAAAAAAAGCGCCATCTCTGGTTAAATATTTTTTTGGTGTGGGAACCAAAGTTAATACGTTCCCCCTTAGATAATGCTCATGTCAACAAACTGACCGTCTGATTTAACAAATAAAGCCCAAAGTCTCAGTTAACAAAATGCACGTCGTCTTGCCACTAATGTTTACCTGACATTAGAAAACTGGGCAACTACATTTTTAGACAGATAATATATCTGCAGTTCTCTCCATTGTTTTCGGGTTAGCTGCGTCAAGTTTTATTCAGATGACATTTCGTGGCCTATGCTGGCCACAAAACGTCATCTGAATAAAACTTGATGCAGCTAACCCGAAAACAATGGAGAGAACTGCAATCCAGCACTGCGAAAGCCTCGAACAGAAAGATAATATATCTTTAAAGGTGATTTTAGCATTGGTGCAAGGCATTAAATTCACCTTTTGTCACATCCATTTGGGCTGTTGAATTTTGCCCCATTAATGGTGCCTGTTGTTAACTAGTGTGACTGGAAGTTTGGTTTTTAAGAGTAGATGTTTTTATGTTTCCAATCTAAATGAAGATTTCTAGCGTGTTTGAATTGAAACTTTTACTTGTTCCAAATATATGCCCAGGCTGTAAGCATGGAGTATGGAGATGGGCATTGTATAGGTACTTGAATTAGTGCAATATGAAGGATGGAATATACAAAATTATTTTCTTAGCATCACAATGATACAAATAAATTATAAATCGCCACATAAGTATGAGAATCAGTGATAAATCAACTACAGAATACAAAACGGGAAGCATTTTTTTATAAATGTTTATGTGATCATTTATAATTTACATAAAACTATTATGTATGATTGTCTTTTGTTTTACAAAATGAGAATAATTTAACATGTAGTTATCAAATTCATAATTTGCAATGAAGGAGTTCCCATCCCTTGCATACGAGATGCCTACCAAGTATATCCATGTGTGTACTTTGCCATGCAAAAATTAGTCCATAGGGAAGCTCATGCATGCACAGCATTGTTTGGAAAGGAAAAGTTGAGTTTTTTTTTATGAAGGGTAAGATCACTGCTAAGAGATTTGATAATTCATTATTACGTTTATTTTTTTCTCTCATGTTCAGTGGACCCTGTAGGCATTTAAGGTGTTGCATGGGAACTTCTCCTGTATTTTTTAGGTGTTGATGAAAATACTAGTGTCATAGATCTTACTTTGCAGTTGATTTATAAAGGAAAGGGTATTTACTACAAATGGTGCTTTGATGCAATGAATCGTCTATTAGCTCAGTTTTTGAGCGAGTATAGTAATAATACCTGAGGTGGTCATACCAACCTTGGTCCAAAATATTTGCTACTTGGGAGAATCAAAAAAATGGCATATATACTTATTGTTTTTATACTAAATTGGTTTACACATACATTTATATTATTTTTATTTGAGTACTTACCTCTTCAAAACTTGGGAGAAAATTTACACACATATAGTAGTGATGAATATTTTAAAGCTGTGCAGTGTAACTTGCTGTCACTATATTGAGGTACCAAATGGAGTAGCTTAATTTAAATGAAATGGCAATGATATTTTACAAAATCTGCCATTTAAATGCCATTTTGGAGCCTTTTACAAAGCTATTAACTCATATGAAAACTTAGAAGAACATAGCTGAAAAATGCATTTGGAACTAAGTATTGGATCACGGACAACACTATTGAGGTATACCTGATCTGCTTCATACTTGGCTCATAGTGAATAGTGTCAATTAGGAAAAGTTGTAGATATTTTAAGGTTATATAAGAAAAAAAGAATTTGTATTTTTTGTGGATGTTTTTTAAGGTTGTGAAAGCACATACTTATTTGCCAACGTGTCTAGGGAAACGGTGCAATTTAGGAGTAAAAATATCTCCAGTTAAAACGTTTTGATAAAGTATAGTACCTACATACATAGTAAGTGTTCATCCTTGTGACTTTTGTCATTTTATTGACACATTTTGCTAGTTCTTTTTATTTTTAAAACTCCAAAAGCATTTCAGTTCCTTGACTCTCAGTACTGCATTTATAAATTTTTTAATAGATAGTTGTTGTAGGTACAACTCTCCTTCCTTTTTTTAAATATTTCTTTCATTCATTTAGTTACTTCTTGGTAACCAGTCAAATTTTTCCTACCCCATGTGATATCTGTGAAATCTTAATTAATTTTTGTCATTTTTCTGTGATAGTGTGTAAATTCTTCAGAAGTATCTGAAGCAATTATTGTTACTATTAACAGGAATGTATACATAATGAAATATGTTAAACTTGGGAGAATGTGAAAAATTGACAACGTATGACAATAATTAAAGCCTTATGGATCATGTGTCCCTATGATATTACCTTAAAGAAACATGTAATAAGGTCAAAAATGAATGGACTCAAATGTAAATAACTAATATTATATTACCATGTGCAGCTGATATTTTTGAGTGAATGATGCTTTTGTTAATAGCAAAGTTGTTGTTGTTGGAAAATACATTGATCTCAGCAAAATCATTATGAAGCAATTGTAAATTAAGGCTCTATAATGCTTGTTTGTTCATATTATAGAAGTAATTTTGGAGCCGGTAAACTCATCTTCCTATCGCTAGTGAACAAAAATAGATGGTTCTGGTGTAAATATAGGACTTATATAATAGTGTATATGAAAAAAGATATGTAAGGACAGGATAGCAGTTGTTTAGATTGGCATGATATAGCCTCACGTGATGCATTTCCCCAATACTGAAGTAACTATAGAAGCCAGGGGGCACATTTACATGTTTACTCTGGATTGGGTCTACCATATCTCAAACACAAAATAAAAATATTGAGATTAGTGTTTGGTGTTAATAATGTTAAGGGCTAGAGTGACATTTATTAAAGCTGTTATTTATGAAATAGTTGTGATCCAATATTGGTAATTCAAGAACAGCCAATGTTATTTATCTCTTACAGTCATAAAGTTAATTGAAAGTGCATGATAAATTATTGCTGTCAAACCATGATATAAATTTGGTGTATAATTGATGAACAATTTAACTGGAACAAAATGTCAGTACCATTCCAGTGGATTTTGCTGTGACAGTAGGGTGGTTTTTGAATGGTGTCAGTATTAAGAATTACATAATATCATTTTTGATGAGTGTGGTCACTACTTCGTTAAAGTCTGTGGATATGGAAGATTTTCATGGCTTAATTAGTAAATCTTATAAGTCATCATCATTTGGCACTTATCAACTATAATAGAACTCATGGCCTACTTTGTTAAAGTCTGTGGATATGGAAGACTTTCTTGGCTTAATTAGTAACTCTTATGAGTCGTCATAATTGGGCACTTATGAACAATGAAAGTAGTCATGGCTTTCAAAGATTTTGCCAGCTTAGAATGTGCTTAATGCTGATCTTTCTTTTGTAAAAATGTTCAGATGTTAAGAATTGCTTACTTTTAATTTATTATAGTTCTGTAGGTCACAGGCTGTTTGCCTTTTGTGATTTTGTTGGTTGAATTATTGAAAAATAGTTGTATCTTTAAAAATAATTACCCTGATGTATCTGACTTTTGTAGACAATTCAAATCAAAATTAATTATTTGAATTGGAATGAAGTAATATCAGCTGGAAAGGAATGTTGCAAATAAAAATTCGTACTAAATGTGAATTCTATCATTGAAAGCAATATATTCAATCCAAAAAAAGTCCACACTATCAACTTCTTCACACATTCATAGTCCACAGAGTAACTAATCTAATGTAAATGATGAAATTAAAGCTGCTGTGCTATACAGCAACCTACATTAAGTTGTCAGTATGGGTTTTATGGTGAACTCAATTGCTGAACTTTGGTTTCCTGGGTTCACCTCTTGGCCAGCTAGGAAATCACTGCTATTACCTCATTAAATATATATAGGTTAATTGTGGGAATACTATATTTGTATGTTGGAATTCGCCTTGATTTTTAGTTAGTGTATTGCCTCTTATGATTTGAATTTTCATGATGTTACTGTCAACATTCCACCTCCAGCCCTATGGAGATTTACAGAAAAAAAATCACCAGGAAGCCCTTACTCTCAACTAAATGCGGAATGTCATATCAATCATTTTCATATTTATTTTATGATCTGGATTTTTATTTTAATTGTAATGGCAAGGTAATTTTTACCATTTCAAGAAAATGTTGTCATTTCAGTGTTACCTTCGGTGGCATAAAATTGCAACATCTTCCTTTGGTTCATAATTTTCCATTCTATAGGTCTTTTCTCTATTCCACACTGTCACCTTACAGTGTATGTTAGATTGCTACCGGTGGACATACCCTGATGATGACTTTCAATATTAAAACCTTAGGACATGCCCAAAGTGGCACGTGGAGCTGGGAGGGCGCTAAGGGATACCTCACAAATGAAAAAACGACTTCGTTTTTTCATTTGTGAATATCAACTTCCACATAGTTGAGCCTGATACCATTGAAGGGATACCTCTACCTTACTCGATGGGTTGGCACGCGAGTCGAGTGAGTATACTCTTTATTTCATGAACTTTGGCGCTCAATTGCCAAAAGGTTCACCACCCCTGCCTTAGGAGCAGTCTTTGACTTTTATTACCAGTCGACTAGCATAACTGTCATTCCCTGATGACGATGGACAACTCGTTCTTGGAAATGTTGACCAAGATGGAGGGTTTGACCCAATGGAAAGCCTGAGTAACCTTTAATAACATCATATGCCGGGAAATCCTTAGATCTTTCTCAGCGTAACAGTATTCATTGCAGTCTTTATCAACATGACTGACTGACCGACTATACTCTCAATTTTTCTGGACGGTCCACAGTTTAGGTGACATTGACTGTTAACAATTACCGGCCCAACATCATGCCCCACTCAACATTGTATTTGGTTTTATACACCAATATTGTTATAGGTAAAGGAAGTGAGGAACCCAATTAATAAAACCTAATGGATTCATAAAGCATTTATAAAACATATAAATACACATATCTCTTACCGTATTTTGTTACTTTGTAGTTCACTGCCATTTTTTCAATTTTATATAGTGGAAACAATGCATGGTGCATTAGCCATCAATAAAAAGCAGTATACAATGTATTGTCACTATTAATTCAAAATATGAAATAGATTCTTCTGATTGATATCAGTAGTAGCCCTAGAGTGGAAAAGGAGGATTCTGAGGGGAGATGAAAATGATCACGACAACAATAGCAATTTGGATTCGAGGTGAACCATGTAAAGGCAAATGAAATTGTAGGGTCTCTGTATGCTTTAGCAGGAGCTCAAATCTTAAGGGTACAAGGTGGCTGCATACAAGTGCTGTTCTTTAACTTTTATATAATGATTCTATTATTTTGTCAAAAAAATATATTATGACACATAGCTAGGCATAAGATGGAAAATAACAGAAGTTTATAGAGCAAATGCCTAAAAGCTGGTACACCTGCAGGAGACATTTAATTTCAAATTTGCTCTACAAAGCCAAGCAGGAAGAAAGCTCCCAGCATGTGACTGAGTCAGGGTGTGTGGGAAATCACGAATGGAGCATAGCCTCCAAAAATGTCAGTGGCCTCCAACCCCCTTCATGCTCACTTTGTGCCAAAGTGAGGTGTGTAGCCTACTAGGTTATCACTATCGTAATTCATGACCAAGTAGGTATTGCCTGGAGGTCTCTGCCTTCCTTGCATTTGGCTCAACTTGAGGCAGACAGTCGAATTTCCCTTTCCTGCAGAAAATCAGAGATAGAAACAATTACTGGTTATTATCAAAGTGAGAGTAATGTTAGCAAGAGCTGAAACCTTCCCGTGCGTTAAGCTGCTTATCCAGGGAGAGCCACAGGTGAAGTATTATTGTTATTATAATAATTTTTAATATTAATACATTTTCACACAATAATTATTGTTGTGAAAAGTAAGTTTATGATCCAATAGTTTTTGTAGCATTGATAGCACACCTATAGTGTATTGCATGTTGGTGAAAGTTACTTGTGCATCATGTTGGTGACAACTCACCCCCCACCAAATACCCTTGAGGTGGCTTGCTTGGTAATATATAGATGAAACTAGTGAAAATTTTTACACTGCCAGATGCACTTTCATTTTGCTAATGAAGTAGGAAGATGATATTGGTTATTGACTGTTATCATCTTGAATTATTGCTTTAAAAAGTAACTTTATGACCTAAAAGGATTAAGTTGATTGAATTTTTCTGTGAAGGTATAAATGGTAAGTATTGCATATTGCCGTTAAGACTTAAGTGATTTTTCATCGGTAATCAAGGGTTCATCAACAAGGGATAGTACCTAGTCAATGTATACAGGGGATCTTTATTACTCTGATAAAAATGGCAATAAAAGAAAGTTTTCATGCAGTTAAACATTTCTTAGATGTCAATTTATATAATTGTAATACATGTGAGAATTTGGCATTTTTTTGTTCTGTGCACGGTAATCAACAAATTCCTGCATGATTCTAAATTATCAATTCATGGAAAAGTAAAACTCAAAAACTTGCATAAATTCAATGGAATAACATATTGGAACGTTCATTTGGATACATTTAAATGTGATGATGGCTTATGTCCTACCTGTCTTCATCCCATTATTCATTGGGCCTATGCTCTTTCTTGGTCTATTTGCTTCCCCATGTCCACTAATCCAACATATTTCCGTCTGATATAGCCTGTTGAATCCCCTCTTCCCTCATTATGGGTTTCAATTACATACTATGCATCCTCCTAATTAGAGATGGGTGAATTACCGAGGTAAATTACAGTAATTTTGGAAAATTACCATAATTTTCTGGTAATTTTTAATTTTCTGCAATCAGTTGCTATTTAATTTTTTTTAAATAGTAAAATCAATTTAAGTCAATGAAGGGGATTTAATAGTAAAGTCAATAGCAATAGCAAGGGGATAAACGCATGTAAACCATACATCAATGCATCCTAAATAAAGAAAATTTAAAAATGATCACGGCAGCCCACATACAATTTGGCATTCTTTTTCTGGCATGAAAAATTTTTGTTCAAACTATTGAAAATGATATCCCTACAAATATTCCACAATTAAAAATATGTATTCCACAAACGATGTGTCTATATTAATAATTAAGATTGTATTAAATGTATATAGACTTGACATAAAATAATATTTGTCATAAATTGGTATGAAAAATATGTGACGGAAGTGAATATTACAAAAAATTATGGTAATTTTCAGGAGCTGCAGTAAATTATGTAAAATACCACAATAATTTTCAAAAATTACCGTGGTAATTTTCAAAATGGCCCACCTCTACTCTTAATCAATTCCAAGAGATTTCTCTCCTCACTCTCAATACCAAGTTGTTCCTTGTACTTCCTTGTATGTCTTCATTTCTATCCACTGCATTTTGTCCATTCTCTTCCATGGCCACATCTCTTATGCCTACCGTGTATACTCATCCCTTTTTCTCTGAGTCCTCACTAAAGAATGCCACACTCAGCATTCACCCATTTGTCAGTCTACTATTTACATTTCCATCAACATAGATCACCAGCTCCCTCCTATTGCTGAATACCTCCTTTGCTGTCATGATTCTCTTTTTGTCCCTGATACTCTGTTCATTATACTACAATGCCCTTCCCTCCTTTTATGACCAGCCTCGCTTTCTTTGTCCCAAAAATCTCATTACTTTTGTTACCATGTAAATTATCTTCCATATATTACAGGCTGAATTCCAATGCCTGTAATCCCTTGGATGAATGACTAACCAATGCCCGGACATCCACAAATCTGACAGTTTTTTTTTCAGCCATCCTTCAAATTTAATTCCCTTATTTTGCTCTCCTCGTGCCTCTCTTGAAATCCCCTCCTTCAATGTTAAAAATTAAAGGCAGCAATGGGCAACTTTCCTGTTATTCTATGGGAAATTTTTCTGTTATGCCAGGTTCTTCTTTCTCCTGTAATCATTATTCGCTAGCCCTCCAACTTACCTCTCTCAATTGGGCAAATTACCTCGATTGCCTCACAAAATTGCTAATGATGTGAACTTCTCCATTACCATGGGCTTCTGTTGCACTGGGAATAGCATTACTCATTCCTGATGTAATTTAGTGGTGCCATAGATGGATGCCAATATGGAAAACCTTCTGATGCCATTTTTGGATGCCGTTTGTGAGAAGGCATCAGGCACCTTGTGAGTTAGGGTAAAACCCCCAAGCATGGTCTTAGCCAGGTCAAATCAAGTGCATAAATGAAAGTCCTTGACAAAAAAGTATAAATAAGATTTACAAAGGTAAATTTAACTTGGCTCATAATTGGTTTCGGAATCCCTTAAATATAGCTACTTATAGAACAACCCAAATATTGAATCGAAATTTAAAATTTGTTAAGTCTCTTTCATGCATGAATTTTGCCAACTCTAACATAAATCCTGGCTATGATCATACCCCCAAAAGCAATAAAAATTGCTCCTGGGTCAATCCATACCAAGAGGTCCTAGTTAGTAGATTGACCATAACAGAAAGAAATATATATTTTCAGTCTTAGGTTTCGACTGTTCAAAACAACTATTATTGTTTTTCTGGTTACCAATTTTCAATCTTGATGCAGAGCTTTCTCTGTGCTTGCAAGAATCGGAGTCAACTTCTTTTTCTCAGCTGTGGTCAGTTCTAGGACAATGAGGTAAAATTTTTATCTTATTTATAATTAATAAAACGTTTCATATGCATCATAATCTGGAATTACTCATGCTTCATAGTTACTTATATAACCAAATTGTGGAGTTGAGAAAAAAAATCTAGGTAAGTAAAGCACTTCATCATCTGAAGGTAGTCTGAGCGAGATAGTTCCCTAGTCATGATCCACACCATATTCAAATTATATGTCTTAATGTCAGCAGCTATTGGAAACAAAAATTAAATAATGATTATAAGTTTATTTATCTAGCTGACACATTGCATACTATTGAAATACATATGGAGGGTGTGTAGGACATGTCTAAAAGGAAACGCAATTATGTTTACAAATATTCGTTTACTCTATAGCAGCACTCATTGACCAGGTATGGTCCAGGTGGACCAGGTATAAATATTGCCTTATTAATGGCTTATACTTTTTTTATAATATACTTTGATAAGAATGAACTTGAAGTAATTAAATAAAAATATCTGCATAAGTATTAAATTTGACTCATTTTTTTCACGTAGCAGATTTATAACTTCTTCACAGCGGAAGATTTTTTGCGATTCTGAAAAAGTTACAGAAATGACAATATGATTTATTTTAAAAAATATTTGACAAAACATAAAAACTACATAATGTCAATTTTTTATGCTATCTGTGAGTTATAATTACCAAATTAAAAAAAAATAAGTTCTCTCAGGAAAACATTCATGTACCCTTCCTCATGTAAAAGGGCTGGTATTTTTCATAAAAAATCTCAGAAAGTAGGTGGTAAGGGGAAATAATTTTGATATCTTTGGAAGGGCGAGACATTGACTTTAAAATGAGTCTAAATTCATTGGTTTCTAGGTGAAATGATATTTTGCTCAAAGTCCTTTCAAAAAGTAACAACTTTGAGAAAAATCTCCTATGGCCCTAATAAATTAATTATCACCACTCATCCAAATAAAGGACCAGAAATAAATTTGCTGTGGTGATTTGTGGAAACAAAAACCAATTTCTCACCAGTGACCTATGAAAACCTATCAATCAGAAAACCCTTGTCATTGACTGAAGAGGCCACCTTATTGCCAAAATACATGTGTCCAATGCACACCTTCATCTTTTCCTGTCATTGTCTCATCCTTCTATGACTTCATTCGTTTTGAGTAAGATTCTCATAGAAGTTGTCATTGTATGTTTGAGTGAATGTTTTTCTGGGTATTTTTGAGTGATCTGTGTTTGTCCCTTGTGTAATTGGTGTACTCACAACCTTGTGTTGAAAGTGCTTGCTTCCTTCAGTTTCCTGAAAAGGGCCATCTTGTGGCTGAATTTCCCATGTCTGATGCACACCCTTATGTCTATTCCTGTCAGTCAATATTTTTCAATCACAGCCCAATAACCAGCCAGAAAACAGTGTTGTTGAAAACAATTGAAAACATCATCCATTCAGGGGCTCAGGACCAGAGTCAAATATTGTTGCAGATGATTGAATTTTGGAGAGTCATAGTGGTAAAGAGCCCCCTTGCAGGTCATTTAGTATCACTGTACAGTTACATTCAAAAATCTAGATGATTGAGTATGGTAGGGCAGTTACAGACTAGTTGCAATTCATCAAAAATTGCAGCTCAGTCATAGATCAGATTTCAAACCATTCTCCGCAATATTTCTCTTCATTTAAAAAAATGAAGATCAGTCCAGCCTGGTTACAGAACGCTTGCAGACCAAATATTAGCCATTCAGAGCAGTTACAGATCAGATCAAGATTAGTTACAGACAAATGTTTCTATTTTGAAGTCTCCATTGTTCGTGTCTGTTTATGTGAGCTATTTGGGATTATTATATAGAAAATCACCCTTTCTTCAAACTGGGATGACTAAATCAAGCCCTCTCAAGGGATTGCACATTGCCTGACCTATGCTTGGGCTAAGTACTGAAAGTATTAAAATCACTGGCTAGCCATTTCTAACAAATGGGTATCAACAAGTATCTTGCCACAATAAAAAAATCTTTCATGTTCCTGCTTGGAAATAGTGTGTCTAAAGAATGTTTGCTTGGCCCACTGCTGTTTATTACGTATGTTAACTAACAGATCATGATAATGTTTGCTACATTAGTATAATGACCCTCTTAATTATTTACAGCCTTCATCAGTCTTGTAGACAGTTGATACCAATTTGCCATACTACTGTGCACAGATATTAAAAAAAGACACGAAGAAGGGCGAATGAGATGTTAAACATGTCCTTAGATGGGTTTAGAGATAATAAACTGTTCTTAAACAAAAAAAAATAGATTTTAACTCATTTAAGAGAATGAGCTGGTGAAACCAATGCAGTTTCGTTATTAGAGTTTCACTAAGACTAAGTTTTGCCAATGTAATAGCCTTTGTGCTGTTTTTGGTGGTGAAATAAATAAATAAAAAACTGGGTGTTTTTTGTCAAACACACACAAAATAAAAAAGAACTCAGCAGGGGTGGAGTTAAAAGAGGATAGAAAGAAAGAAAGTCTTACTTAGGACGTTTTGGGTCTTAGCCCTTCTTCAACTGTAGTGATCACTACAGCAGAAGAAGGGCTAAGATCTGAAATTTCCAAAGTAAGACTTTCTCTCCATCCCTCTCAAGTTCTTTTTTCTTGTATGTTTGTGGCCAATTGGCGCAGATTTCTTATTGTGTGTGTAATTAAAGCCACTGGCTAATTCACTTATCTATGCATACTATGGCTACTTCCCAAGCGAATTTGAGTGTAGTATTTTGCTATGGGTGCATTAATCCTCAACTGCTATTGTTGGTTCTTTTTTGACCTTACGTGATTTGTTATGTTTTGTAGCGCTAAATCGGCCGCTCACATCAACCTTGGCTATAATGTAATCCTAGGGGGAGGGGGGAGTGAGCCAGTTGAACTTGAGACAGTGCGGGTGACGGTTGTTGTTTATGAGCAATTCAAAATATCAGGTCAAAAAAGACCCAAGGATAGTATGTACGTGACCAAAAACCACTGTAGTAGCTTAGAGTAGTACTTAATCTATGGTAGTAGTTAAGGGTAAAAAAAAAGTGAAAAATACAGTGATCAGTCTGATAAAAGCACTATTTCAGTTTAAGCGGTATGAGAGGTAGCTATAATTTGCAGAGCTGGTAATTGTGTCAGTTTACCCTAAGCATATTACAGTATAACTTATTGTTAGTATGTGAAAGACCAACTGTCAACTCTGTCAATAAGAGCTGACAACCATAAGTGTAAGAAACTTTGAGGACACCGAGACCTTTATGAAATTTTGAACAACAAATATAATGCACAACTTAAAGAGAAATTAGAGTTAGTTTGGTTGTGTAGACTAGAAAAAAAACAATATTTCAACCTATACATACTAGCACTTAGAATGCTTTAACAAATCATCTCAGTGTGCTGAGAACTACTAATGTCATTAAGTTTAAACTGATAGTTGAAAAAGGCTCTAAAAACCTGATTTTATCTTGTGGATGAATATTTCCAGTAAAACATGTCTTGCCTGATGTTTTGAGGATTACTACAATTAATGTACAATGCTTGCCCAATCTATTTGAGTGAAATTAATTTAACTAATCATACTACTAAGTCTCCTAAGTATCTAAAAAAAATTAAATATTCTCCAGGAGAATATATTCTATATTGAATTTTGCATGGATTACACTTCAGAACATCACTTTTATGCATACATTAAAGACAGTATACAAATGTTTCGGGAGGCATGTAAATTATCTTATTATATCAATTTTTGTTGAGGTCTATTCTATTATATGTCGACTCCGTGACCCGCTAAAAATGTTTCATGTGTGTACGAATATTAGATATTAAAGAATTCTGTAAGAAATCTTTTATTCACTTACATGTATATATGTAACACTGAGGTGTCACCTTTCAAAATACGCGGGTTTCTATGACCGGTCGATACGCCGTCGATATATTGGGGTATTGTATTGTGTAGCGATTGGTAGCGATTTTTCAAATGGTGACTTCGGGAATGAGGTGGTGCTGCTGCCAGCATTATGTGAATATGTTTGACTCACAGAGTAAGACCATGTAGGACCCTAATCCTTGGCATGATTGTTTAAAGTTTACATCGTGCTCTTGGGTTGCAGATAACTAGTCATGCTCACGGTGTAAATTCATTCGGTTCAAATTTGTATAAACGTGCGGAAATGAGGTAAGAGTGATATTTATTCGGCTGCGGGAACCACGGATCTTAGAAAAGTCTGTAGTCCGTGACAGGAACAATAAACTTTAGAAAAGTTGGTGTTGCCCGTATTTCACTGATATAATGTGTTAAACCCATAACGAACTATTATACATGGGTGGAAGTAAATCTTTATCTGTTACTGATAAATCGTGGAATGTGAAAACTTATTGCTAGTTGGGTAAATATTCCAGTGATTGCACTGTCGAGTTTTTTCTTGGCGGCTCTACATATTCGGTGGTGATATGTAACATGATGTTACCTTTGAAATGGAAAATTTGTATAGATTGATGTAATGCTGAAGCTTGATATTGTGAGGAGTCAACTTCATGAAAAGTATTTCTCTGACTGTAGCATGATGTAAATGATAAGTTGCATGCCAATAGAATCCTCCCGGGTAAATATTGGCACGTAAGTAATTTGTGTTGCAACTTAAATGGCCTCGATGGCGAATGATACTAACATAGAAGGGTTATGGTGCGCTTAGGTGCTTTGATTCCTTCACTTTTACCCAAAGGAATAAATTAGGCTTTACCTTCCTTATGAAATGAGTTTAACTCTGCTTTTCAGGACGTATTTTAATGAACTTCGCTAGATCTCGTTGCCATGGATACGGTGAAAAAAGGCGCCATCACATTTCTTGAAACAGCTGTTTTATTCCCTGGGATTTTAGAGAAGAATAGAAGCTCAGGAATTTGAATACCGATGTAAGATATACTGTGCCCACGACAAGGGTGTCTCCTATCTTTCTTGTAGAAATAACAATATCAGGATCCCCTTGTTGAAGCATGCATGTTTTATGCTTTGCCTAGTGTTTGTTAAGATTCAGTTTGGCTACACAGAAATGAACTCATCGATTTTGTCCCTTCCTTAAAATGTACATTATGTACATACTCGCGTTAGAAACAGCTTCCTTGGACTCTATAGGCAATTAATAGCATTGGAAGGCTTCCATGAAGCAGATAATATACCATTGTATTCTGTGAGAGAAGTCATTGAATACATTCATTTTGTTAGTCATTCACTTCATTGGTTGGCTTTTGGACAAAGAGATAGGTAGTTGCTGATGTATATACCATTGAAGCCTTGAGCTGCCTCATGGGTAACAAATCGATAATTTTCGAAGTCTCATATCTACACAATATTTCAGATTTTTTTATTTGCACTTGAATTTTGTTTTTTAGTCACATATGTATGTCTTACTGGGAGAGGAAGCTGTGGTGTAAACATGTTTGTTAACTCTGCTTATATTGTTTAATGGTGCCGTAATGGCTGTGTTCAATAGATGTTGATGGAATGTTTAGTTTTCAATCACTTTTTTTAAATATTTGACCCTAAATGTCACTTACTTGAACAGCGGGTGTAAATCCCCAAATGAAATTCCATTATGATCACTACTATATTTGCTGGTGTCAATGATGCACTCCAGTTTGAGGAGCAAAATTTGGAAAAGTATCATAATAAACTACAGGTCAGTTACAGATAAATATATTGTTTATTTTTATGATGGATCGAAAATTTATTGTCTGGCCTTTGAGTACTTCTCTTAGTTCATGGACCATGTGCCAAACTTCAGGATATGGTGTGGTGCCGATAGCCACCATCTAGATATGTGCTAGAATTAGTGTAGACCTATCATGAAACCATCTATCTCAAATATGCAATTCATATTTTGAAGGCTCATTCCAGGAAAAAAACTGTTGTAATAGGCAGAAAAATACTGTACTTTCCTTACTTATTCCTCTGGATAATTTTGCCTTTAGGTTATGGAGCTGTTGATTTTTTTCATTGCCATTCTTTGATAAGTCTTCATCTGGAGCAAACATTTTTTATTTCATAAAAGGACCAAGGTTTTTGTCAGTGTATTTATTTCATTTTTGTAGGGGAAGTTTGTTCTTGCCATTCAAGGAAAAAATTTGGAGTTCATGAATCTTGCAAAATATATACATCCATATCAGAATCTCGTTTACAATTTTGGTTTATGTGATTATGAGGAGGAGTTGTCCTACTGGGATTTAAAACTCCACCATTCCTGCCCACAATCTCCTTGGCGCTTAGATCCTTAGGAAAGATGTTAGAAATCCACTTTGATGCATCTCTCACTGTCTTTTAGTCTTTCACAGATTTGTCATTTTAAATGCTCCTCCTATACTTATGTTTAGCCTGATCACAACTTATACTTGGTAATGATTTTCCCCATTTCTCATAGCTCTAAAATTTAATAACAGTTCTTCATAACTTCATCAACATATCCTCTTAGATTTTGGATAATATTAATAATGGATGTATTATATGAATAAATTGTCTTCGCTGATCTTTTAACGGACTTAATTGAGTTCTGTTTTACTTCAGTTTGCTCAGCTGTTCTGGGGCTTGCTTAATTTAATTCATTTCCTTGAAATATGTATGTGCTAGTGGAATGTCACCAAAAAGAATTTAAATTGTTGTCTTGGTCTTTGTTCACTGGAAAAGAAGCACAGGGATACATTAGAAACTGAGGTTGAGTGGGGTGTTATTTCATATAAATAAATCTTGCCTTCGGGCTTGGGTCACTGTGCAGTTTTGTATAGCTCCTCTGTATATTAAGGGAATGTGCTTTGCCATTTAACCCTTTCATGCCTAGCGTTGGGTATAGCCAACGTGAGTTTTCCTACGCAAAGGAATGAATGTCGGCTCTGGCCGACGGAGAAAAACCAACGCCAAAGACCTAATGTCAGGTATAGCTGATGCAAGGGAAGGGAAGTGACCGATACGGGAGCAATAATCCTAGGTATGCAGTAAACCCTTGTGACCCAGCTTAGGGACAGCCCAGACCCTTTCCTCGGCAAGTGAGCTCAACACTCCGCATCATTAGTAGCCTTCCCTGCTGCACGTATCCGCGGTTAATTTATTTTATTTGCAATGGTTTTTCGAGGCAATTATTTTTCTCACTCTACAAAATTTTTAACTTTATGAATTGAATTATTTGTTTTTTGTTGAGTCTTAGCAAATTTCAAACGAAATTCTAGCGTTGATAGTAACGGAGTTCTTGTGTGGAACTCTCAATAGTTGGAGCTCTAAATAGAACCATAAATTTGTTAATGTTAATGCTAGAATTTCGTTTAAAATTGTAAAACGCTCAGAAAAACATTAGCTATTCATTTAAAGGTACAAGCTATTGAAGTATACAGCCAAGAATTATTTTTAAAAAACAACGTTAATGCAACAAACTTACAGAGGCCTCCTGCTGAGAGAGGGGCTGCTAAGGGTTGGGGGGTCGAGCCAAGTGCCTGTGAGAAGGGCACAGTGTCCCGCTGAGTGGGGTTCCAAAACGGGCAAAAGGCATACCTGAGCGATTCATCGCCACGAGAGAGCTCCGTAGAGAGGAGTACAGAAAATTCTCATGCTACTCGTAGCAGGGAAAGCATTTCCCTTCGAGAGACTTCGGCACGAAAGGGTTAAACAGGTTTTTCCATGTTGTTGTTTCAAATAATTTTTGGGAATAAAATATGGTAATGTTTCCAGAATATGGAAAGTTGATGTGGGAGTACTCATTTTGGCGATTATCAGTCAGCATTTGGTTGTTGGAGTTATGTATCATAACTAACCAGTTGGTTTGAAGAGACTTTGTTCCTAACATCATGGCTGTGCCACATATTGTGACTCTGTCGATAATTTACATGTTTTATGGTGAATGAGTGTAATTTTGAGTATGTGCATTGTTATGCTGTACATGACCAAGGAATAATAAATGTACGTCTCTTGGTTATTAAAAATTGGCATTTTATTCCAGATTGCATCAAAAAAATAAAATTTTCAGCCTTTAATAGGTAACTTAGTCCATCATGGCAACTTTAACTGCAGAAGATCGAAGAAGTGTGATTTCATTGGATGCTGAACAACTGTTGAAGAGTATAGTTGTTGATCTTGTGAAGCTATGTTCCAAAAAAGGCATAATTATTTCAAAGAACTGCGCAGCATACCTGGTGGGAAAATGTTCAGTTATTTGTATTTTCAATCTGTTCTTGCTGTAGAAAACTGCTAGAAACTTTAAACTTGGCAAAGTCACCTTGGAAAACTAGAATATTGCCTATTTTCAGGTTAATCTTATGGTTAAAAGCCCAGAATTTCTTAATTCCCAAGGACAGGTGTTTGGGAAAGATGATATTAAGAAATTGCTGGAATTGTGCTTGGCTAAGTGCTCTAAAGGTTGTACATTGGCTACTTTGCATATGCAAGTGTATTTCAACATGGAAGTTTTAACGAGAGGTACAGATAATTTAAAAACAAAATATTATTAATTCATTGTTTTCAAATGTTTGACGAGCTGATTCTTACCTGCTGTTTATCTGACTTTTGCAGCTCGGGTAATCGATGAAAATCAAGAAAATAGGAAAAATCTTATTCAGCCCATACTTAAAGATTTTTTATTGAAGTATCCTCAAAACCCAGACGAAGTAGAGAAATCATACAGTACATTGGTGACACTGATTATTTTAGGCTCGGGAATTGGAGAATTAACAAATTCTTTGGTTCTAAGGGAAACTGCAGGTGTGATACTCTTAACAATTTTGCTCTCCATATTTCTCTGAAGCTTTTCACTGGTGCTTCATACCTGTGTCTACGAGAAACTAAAAAAATTACCATTCCATTTATTCTATTGATGAAAACAGTGGCATTGCAAAGCGTTTTCCCTGCACCAGAACTTTCAGATCTGTTGCTGAAGTCTCATGATGAGCAAGTGAAACAGATAAATGAATTGACAGCAATTGTTTCTGGTGTACGATTGTTTAATCGAGACTGCAACCGGGGAGGACATTACATTGATGATTGTACGTACTCTTGGTACTTTTATTTCTCTAGTCATATAACTGCCCACCACTTTGATAGAAGTAAAAGAAATATCTTGATACATTTTTACTCCTATCTATGTAAAAGTTCACCAAGTACATTAATATTTTTTCATTGTCCCAATGCAGTTTATGCTGCCATATTAGTCACATGAAACTCTTTATGGCAAACCTTGTGTATTACCTCAAATTTTTTCTAGTACCTGAGATATTATCAAGAGATGTGGAAACAATGCAAGGAACTCTACACAGCTTGATGCAAAAGCTTGTATTCAAAATACTGTTGCTGACCAGGGCAGTGGAGAATCATTTTTGCAAAAGTAAAATTCAGGATTCTTCATCAAATATGCTAGGAAATACATCCAAGAAATTCCTCTATGCCTCTAATGTTGACGGTGGAATATATGCTGAAGGAGGGCCTAAGCAAGAACAAACTGAAAATATTAAAGAGGCTTTAGTAACTGCTCGTCAGTTTGAATTCTTCTTAAGGTGATTCTGCTCTATTATTCTACTAAATGCAATGTAGTAGTAAGACAGTAAACTTGTTGTCCAAGCTCATATGGAAAAGAATGGACTTTGTTTTTGTCACATTAGCCCTTCAATGTTATGATGTGTGTCACCATTCTGCAGCATCATGTGCCTGATTATGCCATAGCTTGGTTAACCCTCTTAATACAGCAGGCCGATATATCGGCTTTTGCATCACGGGTGAACAGTGTGGCGGGCCGAAATATCAGCTCATGTGCTATCATTGTACAACTTTAGTACACTTATGTATGTAATTACAATTATTTTTTAGAGGATGAAAAAGTCTTTTATGATTATTACAGTAGAACCTCGACCTATTGTTCTCGCATTGATCATTTTCCTGCTTCTATCATTCGGCGTCTTTGGTCCCGAATGTAGTTCCATGCAGATAATGATATTAATTTCCGCATCCATCGTTCCCCGAAGTATTGTTTTCCCACTTTGATCGTTTCCAAATCACGGTCCCCTCATCGCAATTCCCGCATTCATTGTTTGAAAAGAAAAACCAAAAATTTATGCCGAAGTAAGACTGGGATTTTTGGGGTGCTCCGCAGTGGTAAAGGAGGAGGGGGAGGGAGTTAGGCAACGTGCCATGCAGGACAGACGGTAGCCCTAGCCGTCTGAGTCCCTTCTTATCTTTATCCCTCAAACTCCTTCCTAGAGGACAATTGGCATTCCTCCTTTCCAACCTAAACGAGTCCCTACCTCGCACTTAAGCGGCCGCATTCCTTCGCCATGAGCTTCTAACCTTTTTTCCTATAATCCTCTCAATGCTCGCTTATCAGTAGTTGCCATACGCTCGCTCTCGTCACCATATGGAGATCTGATATAACCAATGTGGGTAAATATGAACGGATATCCTTGGTGTTTGGTATCAAGTTTAACAGAAAAACTTCATGTAATACTAGTTCTGTAGATTTTTGCTGATTAAAAACTTAAGCAAAATTAACTGACGTTCCACTAATGCTCCCCTCAGTGGTTGGGGCCCTTTCCACAGAAAGGGTTGGGAGGGTCAAGGCAATTCAGTCACTCCATGACCTTCGTCATGGTCACTTCGCGGGACTCTAGTAAGTTCGGCCAAACCCTATGTGCCCTGTGCACTTTCCTTTTTCTATTTTTTCCTTGTTTAGCCAGTTAAAGTAGGTATTTATGTCTATTCATTTTCCTGAAGTATTTATTTCTGAGCCTAAAGCCGAAACTGTTCCAAAATAGGTGTTTTAAGACGGATGAAGGTGACGCAGATGTTTCAACCATTAGTTTGTCGTAGTGGAAGTCCTGCGAACGTGGGCTAAGTTCCTTCTCATCCGTTGTCTGACGTGGGCTTGCATTGCCAGAAATGGTTTTTTTTTGTTTTTTAGGCACCGTGACCCATCAAAATGATTTATTCTTTTGAAATTGGTGTTCATTTTGTAATGCCAAGCCGAACTCCTACCGCAGATATCGGAATTCCTCATTTCAACCCTTAACTTTTGCCTCTCTGAACCAGATGGCGATAACCTGCAACACCTCTCTTGCTCTATGTCTCGTGGGTTACGCGATTGCTCCAGATAAACAAGATTACACTAGGTAGTGTCAAGCTCGCTCCATCTTTCACGGGTGGCACTCCTCCTTCAACGGAGCACCATGGAAAGCGCGACAAAAGATTACATCCTCCCCAACAAATTTGAGGCACGCTTCTCACCCTCAAGGATATTTGAAACGAATAAATTTCTGTGCATGGATAGGTCGATGCGCAGGTTTGAGGATCATCCAATAACTTGATAATGGACCTTGTTTATTTACTTTTATCATCCGAGACACCATTGGGATATGTAATGCTAATAAAATATTTTAATCAGTTAGTAGTCAAAGGAAAAATTAGCAATGCACTAAGTATTTTCATTAAATTTTAAAATTCTCCCACTTTTAAGAGAAATTCCTGTAAGATTCCCCTCTACTGTGAAAAGTTACCATAAAATTCTTGCATTTTCATCTCGCTTTGGCTCCCGGGAAATCTTTTCCCGCATTGTTCATTTTCCCGTTATACATGATAACTGCCCATCCTGAGTGTTACCAGTTGTGTCCAGGTTATCCCATAATTGATACTATTATTTCACTTATATGCAGAAGAAATTGTGAGGGTTTAAGGCTGTACATTACTGTACAATTGAATGTAGGTGAGGAACTGACTAAGTCCATTTGATTTATAGATGACCTAGCTACAGTTAGGTACCTAATATGCTTAGATGCTAGATTCATTGCTGAGCATATTGTTTGAGGTATATTCAGAGGATTAATCCCTGAAAAAAGAGCCTGTTGAGATAATAAAATTGGATTGTATTCATTGGAGCAGATGAATCAAATTATGTATGTATATAGAATTTTGGCCATAGAATCTGGGAAGAAAGAAAAAGTAGCTATGGGGAAAGAAGAGTTAACAAAGATGACAGACACACTACATTAAAATGTAAAGGAAATGTAGATTAACACTTCGACATGGAACATAGCAAAATTGATAGTCTCTGGCAAGATCTAGTGGTAGGCTGTCATGCTATTAAAAAAATATAATACTTTTTTCCTGGAAAAACTTGGTCACAATCTGTTTTGGCTCGCTTAGTCATCATATGCACTACAAACTTCAACACTGTGACACAGTCACCTAATGATGGCTTAATGAACTGAAATGTTCTGGGCATAATAATTTTAGTGGAAAAGTATAATTTCATTTTAATGGCATGGAATGTAACATTTTATTATAAGTTGTTATGGGTATGAAACTTGATCAGAGAGGGAAGGGGATGAAGGTAAATTGGAGACAATGTAATGAATGAGGTAGATTGTGATGTAGGGGATAAGCAATTGCAATAAGAGATTGGTAAACAGATGCCATCTTAAACAACATTAGAGAAAAACAAAATGGTTGGGGAGGTCATATGTATTGACTTGGAACAGGATTGGCTCTCTATGTTCTTATGAGTTGGAGTGAATAGGGCAGGAATTGTCCTAGAATGTAGAATAGTAGAAAACTAATGATGACATGTTGATTTTTTTCATTATGGATAATGTAATTTGTTGCTGGAATTTTAACTGTCAAAGAGACTTATAGCCAAGGATGGACAATGATCATCTAATGTTATACTTATGATAAAACAAATGCATAACTTATCTTTTATATTGAAGAGAGAAAATCCTGGAAATGGACTGTAAAAACAAAGTTTTTCTCTCGGTAAATAATTGAGCTTATGCTTAAAAAAATTACCTTCATAGAGGCTCATTTGAATCATATATGGCATAGACAGCATAGGTGAGAGTGAAGAAAGATCTTAGGCTTTCCCGGTGTATGATGTTGTTATAGGTTACTCTGGCTTTCCACCGGGTCAAACTCCATCGTGGCCAACACTTCGATAGACAACTCGTTCATCAAAACATCTGCCAAGAGGGAGAGTTTGACCCATTGGAAAACCCCAGTAACCTTTAACAATAGGTGAGAGTGGTTGTTGGAGAATAATGATAGGCAGTCATATATTGTGGAGCAAGGCAAGTTTGCCCATTGTTGCATTTGCTTTTAAATGTGTATGCCTAGGAAATGACAAAAGATGCATGGGAATAGCTAGATGCAGGAATGATGTGGCTCATGAAGTTGGCTAGACTTGATGATGACCAGAAGATTGTAAGTCATTCTGAGAGGTGTAATAATTGATAGAATCATTATCAAATTATTGGAAGAAATTCATTGTGAAGATCAGTCATAAGAAAAATGAAGTAGATGATGAGGTTTTCTATGACCAAGAAATTAAGGGATCTTGAAGATGACGGGAAAAAACTAGAACTGGTTAATAATGAATCACAGAAATGGTAATTTCCCACTAGATAAGGTTTAATACGACCAAGGTTTCAATGCACTGCATCATCATCAGGTACTTACACAAAAACAGATTGGGTATAAATACAAAATTTTGCATAGGAGGTGGGGAGGAGGGTAGGTATGAGATTGGAGGTGGTTGAGGAGGAGGAGAAGGACGAAGTGAAGAAAGGGAGGGGGAGAGAAATGGGGAAGGCTAGCAAAGGAAGGTTAAGAGCCATGGTTGTATTAAACTTTATCTAGTGGAAAAGTGGATAATTCCAATTTCTGTGATTAATTATGCTTAACTTCCACCATATCATACATGATACTTCTCTTTTTGTAGAACAGGTCAAACAATTACCTAGGTAGTATGTTGGATCATAAAGGGTATAGTTGTACAAGGAGAATATTGCTGGAAATTCATTTGAAAATTAATGATAGGGACCTTGTTTGGGAACATCAAGAAAAGACTGGTGAATAGTCTAATATTGAGTGTAGTGTTGTTTCATGGACAGTTAGGAAAGAGGATGAGAGTAAGTTGCTGGTGTTCAAGATGATTGTGAAGGAGAATGGTAAATGGGTGACGGAAAAGGAAGACAAAAGAGGAAGTGCTTCATATGGCAGGGAGGAGAGGAAATGGAGATGAATAGGTGATCGAAGCAGATAACGAGAGTTGAAATAGTACTGAGGGCTGCAAAAGATGGGTGAAGAGAATATTCTTCATAGATGGGATGAAGAGAGGTATGACATGTCAGGCTGAAGAATGAAATAGAGCATAGAAACAAGAACATTCTACATCTACATTCTTCACTGAAAGCATGTGGCAGAGAGTGTTAGGACACACGAAGGGGGAAGAAGTTAGGAGGGGGAGAGGACAAAGGTGAATTGTTATTAACCTATGTATCTTATGTTAGTGTTATTACTATTATTGTTATAGTCATTAATCGTGCATTGAAAGTTGGGATTTGTGTCCCTATTGGTTAGGCTATATATCTCTCTCATAATGCTTTTATCATTTTCTTTTGGCAAGTAGCATTTTTTAACTAAGCGTGGGGCTTTCCTTGGTACTTCATTTACTTTGTTAATTGAATCTTTCTGTGCAGTCCTCACAGTATATTTGAATTGTGACATAACTAGAAAAAAGTAGAATCTCTCTTGCACTTTCTCAGGGAAGGACCTTGTTACTTTTTGGAGAAACTTAAGCTGTAAAATATTAGTATATATAGGTTTTACTACATCCATCTGAACCAACCTTAACTTGTAGATCACCCACGCTGTTTCATCATGTGCAACTTAGACAGGTGTTCATGCTTTGATCATTTTGAAGGGGAATGATATGTACTGTGAGGAGAAAACGATGAACAAGCATAGAAACCAGATGTTAATTCTTTCAAGCATGAGGACAAAGTTCCACGAAGTCAACAAACAAACCATTCAAGTTGTAGGAAAGCTTAACTTCTTAAAGACTGCAAATCATCTTGCAATTTGGCCACAGTAACATGAAGCAATGATGATCAACCTGCTGCAACCATCACCAGCTAGTAGGTAGAATGACATCGCACCTATGCAGAACAGGATTTCTTCCGCTAGTGTACCCTTGCATTAAAGCTATGGCACCTCAGCCCCTTATTGGATGCAACACTCAACTCACCAATTATGAACAGGTTTTCAACCATTGTGATGTGGTACATATTCACACACATGGGTGCCAAGATATTTTCTTGGTGGTAACCATTGACCCTTTTGATGATGAGTTATTTCCGCGAGGATGTTTCTGTGGGTGGAATAACAAATAAATCAAAAATCATTATGAGCTTGACTCACCCAGTGAAACATTCACCACTGAAAAGCATTCATCATGATTGACATGTGTGAGTCTTCTAGTGTGAAAGAGTTTACATCTATTTAAAACTTGCAGCTCATGAGTTAACTACCTGTGTGGACCTTAAAATGTAAGGATTTTTGGCCATTTAGAAAATTTCTCCTGTTAGGGTAAAAGTATGAATAGTATGACAAAAACAAAGGGTAGCTAGCCTTGGGCTAACTTTTGCCCGTAATCATAGTCGTATTCCTATGGGTTACCTGGGTATCCCCTAGCCAGGTAACGCCTAGGGGTCCCCTACGCTGAGCGATTCATAAACCTTACCTGGGTAACACCCAGCCAGGGGACGCCTGGGTGAGAGATTTGGCGACAATCCCGCGGAAAAATACATATGAACTGTTCCGCTGAATAGTTCTTGATGTTTTTGATGCTCATTTTTCACCATAACCAAGCACGCTATAAACAATAATATAGTATACTATTACACGATGTTGATGACAACCGATTGAAGGAATATGACAGAATGTTTATGATATTACTCAAATATTGAAACATGAATGGCGAGGAATACGAGGGTGGTTCAATAAGTACCCATGTTTGTAAACAGATGACGTTACTATGGAAAGTTGTTGATATTATCGTGTACTGCCGTTAGTACAATAGTATCAATTCGTCTCATGCGTGGGCAGCAGTACTGCGTTAGGGGAGCTTTGGGTAAGCTTCATGCCTTACCCAGGAAATCGGTGGCCTAGGGGAGGGTTAGGGGACGGCAGTCCTCTGGGTAACGACTATGAATACCATTTCTGAGCTAAGGGGTTCCCCTACACCTGGGGGACACCCAGGTAACGACTATGAATACGGCCCCTAGTGAGCTCAGTTGTGAGAAAATAAGCATACGGTTTTGTATCGCTCTCTTCCCTTGGACTACAATGTTGGCATAGAGGAGGTGCTTGCGCATCCCAATGACCCCTAGAACGTCTGGCTGGAAGAATAATAATAATGTCTCCTGGTAGAGCTACCCATGCCTGATAGGTCAAAGGTGGGAGACAGAGAAAACTAGTTCATGGGATAGTGTCTAGCTAAAAATGCCATTGGGAATGGCACTGGGAATCCGCAGCAATCTATCTAATTCTCTGTCGAGATTCATATTGTGTTGAATCCAGGCAACTGGGAATCAGCCCAGTTGGGCAAGTGTCATACCTGTCAGTGGGGAGGAAAATTGTCTGTGGTTGTAATATCATGAAATCGTTGCACAGCAGCATCAACACCTGATACAAGGGTTACAGTGGAGAAGACAATAAAATGGAAGAGGAAAGCTGCTATAAAAAAAGAAACTTGGAAGGTTTGGACAAAGATGAGGGCAGGGAAGCTAGAAACCATGTAACAGGAAAATGGATGTTTTGTGGCTGTGCAAGGTAGGATGGAAGGACTGGGAGTGATAGTGGTACAGTTCATTTGCAATAACTTGACCGACAGTCAGTAGTCTACTACGCAGGTGGGCCTAGGTCCAACTCAGAAAATAGGGGAAGCAGCGCTTACAGAGGGGGGAGCCATGCGCAAACACTTTTCCCGCAGTGGAAAAGGAGGGGGAAAGTAAGGGAGGACAGTTCCCCTTCAAATCTGAGGTTGAGTGGGCTGACTAGTTTTCCCCCGCATGTTGTCCAGTAAACGCAACTATGTTGGTGTAATTTTGATTGAGCCAAGGCAAGAACACTATCTGAGAAGAGGTAAACCACGTGCTGCTTGAAAACCATACCCCTTGATGGGCCAAAATGTAAGAACTTGGACTAGTCCGAACCAAAATCGCTTGCTGCGCATGACGTATGGCAGGGAGACACCCCTCCAATTTTTCCCCTCTCCTCCACACATTTCCCCTTTCACGAGTTGTCATTGGCCAGGTTAACGCGAATGAACTGTAGGACAAATTATGGTGGGGGAGATGAAAGTCAATGTAGGGTACTTGTGATGTACATACATACATACATACATACCCATCACATCCTTCCCTTCCGGGGTAGGCACAGTCAAAATGTTTCACTCATTAATACATAATTGTACCCCTAACTCTGCTTCAATAATTTCCTCCATACTGACCTATCCTTGCAAACCTCTTTTGCCTCATTTACCCCCATACACTTTCATACACGCCCTCCTGTTTTTAAAACTCCTAATATTCCTCCTCTTAAGAATTTCCTCAACCACATTCAACTACAACTTTCTCGGCCTACCTCTACCTCTCACACCATTCATTCTATTCTCATATATCTGTTTCGTTATTCGATTCTCATCCATTCTCTCAACATGGCCAAACCAACGAAGCTCACTCCGTTCATACATGTGCATTACTGGAGCATTTAACCCACATGCATTCATGACCCACTCATTTCTGACCCTATCTATCCATGCAGCAAAAAGGAGACATTTTTCAGGAATTATTGCAACATATACCTAGTTGACAATGCTGGACATGGTAAATAATTGGAATTGCAGAAAACTATCATACATTAACTTAGTAGCTCCTCTCTTCCGTTTGTGGCAACCCAGTACCTCAGTACTGAGCACCTGCTAAAATACATCGGTCCATGCATTATAAATATATGACAGAGTTGTTGATTAATTTTGTCCATCGTCAGGAATCACACATCTGTCACTTGCAGTACCAAGTCGTGCATTTTTCTGCAGTCCAGCAAAGTAGCCATTTCTCATTTGGACTATTGGATAATCACATTACGTGCTCAAACCTAATGTTTATTTTTAGAAAATAAGGTGATTTGGATAGCAATACATGACTTATCATGTATCTACCTTTGAGCTTCAAAATTGTGAAAATAGTAGCTGAAAATTTTGTTTTTCGTAATGTGATTTCTGAGGTAAGTTTGAAAGGTACATATCTCCAATTGAATAATCTTGGAATTTAAAGAATACAAGAGATTCATATAAATTATATTCACCACTGTTTTTCTATGAAGACAAATTATAAAATGATACTGGATGACAAGTGACAGAGCATTTACACCAAATTCAGAGGTAAGGGGGATTGAGAGGGGGGATGGATGCTCAGACCTTGCACTCAGTCAGAGCACAAGATTAGAGAAGTTGTGCAAGAATTGTTACAGGTTGTATGAATAGAAAAGGACATCATAAAGGCATAGAGGAGATTTAGTAGAGGTGGGTAAGGATTAGCAATTCAAGTCCCTGCCCTTTTCCACATTCTCTTCCTCTCAGCCCTAAGTATTATGTAACTATTGTCATTTTGTTCTGGGTCAAATGAGAAAGAATTAGCTCAAGGTCCAAAACCATCAAATGTAATACATGATTACTCAAGAAAAGGGGATCGGGTTGGTGTGGTGGCTAGAGCACTGGCTAACCATACGAATGGCCAGGGTTCAAATCCCTGCAGAGGAGGATGTTTTTTCAGAGGAAACTTGATCCCTATTTTAGTGTCTTGTGGAGGGCACTTCAAGTGCAGTACTCCATCTGTCGGATGAGACATTAAAACGTGGTTCCCATGGTGCCTTTTGTTAAGAGCAGGCTAATGCGGCACACATATCCACCCTTCCTCCCTTACCTGTCCCCCATGGTGCAAATGACCTTAGCCGTTGATCATCTGCCCAATAGCCTATCCAATCAAGAAAAGGGAAAATGAAAACCCAATAATATCTTAGTTTTTGAACAACTAAAGAAATGAGACATTTCTTGGGGGATTGGTTTGGTGTGATGGCTAAAGTTCTGCCTTTCCACTGGGTTTAATCCTAGTATAGTGTCAGATATTTTTAAATGTGAATTCTGATCCCTACTTGGGAGATAGCACTTCATCTGCTTGATGGGCTTTTAGACAATTGTCCATATGGCACCTGGCATGGTCCAGGGGGGGAGGGAGGGGGGGGGGGCGGCGCTATCTGGATAGCCCAAGGGCGGCAAATTTTCAAATCCGCCTCTGTATGTGCCCTTGGCCCTGACTTCCAAAGGCCCCCTACGAAGCCCCAATGTTACACTTAAACTGTCTTAGTGTGGTGGGCTGATATATTGGCTCTAGCACAAAAATTGTTTAACTTTAGTACACAGATATAATTACAATTATTTTTTAGATACTGCAAAAGTCTTTTATGATTAATACCTCATTCAATTTATACACAATTAAAAAACCGCACATGAATATTTTAAACGATAACTTCATAATATTTTTCCTAAAATAATACATTTCATTAAATTACCCCCGTATTTCTTGCTGGTACCACTAGCAGGAGTCAGCACTAAGAGGGCTAATGACACTCATTTTGGTGTCATAAGTGAAATATTAATTTGCTACTAGATTAAATTTGACAATAGTAGCTGGTAGTATGTTTATATTTTGTCTCACAACTTTTAGAGAGATTAAGGTGGGAGCCCCTAGGGCCACCGAGAGACTACACGCTAAGCTTAGATAACTTGATAAATGTAGAACTGATATTTTACTGAGCAACACAGAATAGTATCATGACTCCTCACTACATCTCTAGGTCTAATGATGCGATAAAGTAAGAAAGATACACTACCGAACATATAGGTACAAAAACTCGTTCTTTCCACGCACAATAAGTGACCACAATAAAAATTGAGCTCCAATAAAAACACTCCTATAATACATGTCACCATTTCATCTCCCAAAAACTTACACCTTTACATGGCTGGTGACCTAACACCCCCTGCCACATGACCATGCGGTGGCTCGCAGGGTATGATGTAGATGTATTTACTTTTTTCATTATATATCTACTGTGCTGGATACTAACTATATGCTCTCTAGAAAAACTACACTACAAAGGCCCCACATTGTTCATTGGAGCAATAGAATCCTGTTTTGCTAATTTGTCCCAACAAATTTTCTCCTGTAAAAATATGGCTAGCATGTATTTCTTATTCTTTCTGTGTCTCTTTTTTTAAGGGGCCCATTATTTTCTTGTGACCATGTAATGATCACCTTTATCTTAAAATGATTTTCTGGGAATTACTTGGAGTCTTAAAATTTCTTGAGTAAACCTCAGAATCCCATTTCTTCTCCCGTTGAGTAGGTCACTTGAATCACAAGTAGAAGAGGTTCTGAAGAGGATGAGTGAACTCAAAGAGAAATTAAGAAATTGCTTGGCGAAAATTCACAATACAGTATCTTTCAGGTCTGCCATACCTACCATAGACATTTATGTAAGTACATGGAAAAGAAAGATTTTTAGGAAATGTAGGCATGCAAAAAAATTATAAAAATTAATGCAATTCAGGAGCTGAAACTTATTCTGATCTGTTTGTTGCTTTTCTTTTCACAGCCTCATTTTATTGATCTGTACGATGTGTGGGCTGAATTCCAAAATGAAATCTGTGTGATAAATTATATCAACAGCATTACATGGAATATCAATACCCATGCTCAGGTTTGTTGTGTTTATTTATGTACCCCATAATGCTGAGGATTATGCTCAAGGAAATACATATGTGCATTGATAGTGATTTGTCATGCATTTTTATAGGTCCTGAACTAGATTTTTATGGTAGTTTATACTCGAAATCATTAGGTATTACTACATAGGCACAAGTTCACAGTTCACTGATTAAGGAAGGTTTTGATGATTTTAGAATTTCAATTGAATTATTGTATTATTCCCTTCTGTAGGATTACAACCTTTATGCGGTGGAAGGGTTTATACATTCCAGTGACCCCTACAGCTGGACTGGCAAGAACAATCACTATTGCTCCTAGTGAGGCCATCCATATCTCATAGGCCAAAGGGCAGGAGCCAGACAAAAACTTAAAAGTTGTGTTGAGCCTGGCTAAGGGAAGCCCACCCAAATACATATATCACAGAATAGGAAAGGCAATTATAGGGAATTGAATCCAGACAACTATGGGATGCTACTTGCTAGGGCAGGTATTGTGGCAGGCAGCAAGGAAGGCAAGCCCTGTGCAGGTGTTATCACGTAAGGTCTTTGAGCAGTAATGTCATCAGAGGATACAAGAACTTGGGAGAGAGAGGAAGTAAGAAGAGGAAAGTGGCAGTAAAAATAGGAACTTGGAATGCAAGGACAATGATGAGGGCTGGGTAGATAGAAAATATTAAGCAGGTAATGGAGACAGGGAAAAATGATGCAGCAGTGGCTGTGTTCAGTGACATGGAGGCTAGCTGGGACAATGAAAGTGATAGTTACAGGGCAATCTGTAGTGGTAGAGACGAAAACCAATGAGGAGTAGCTATAATACTACATGGGAAATAAAGGAAAAGAGCAGTAAACATTGAAAAGGTGTGTGATAGGATACTAATTAAAGAAATGTTAAGCATACCTGATGAATTTCATTATGACACAGGAATATATGCCTACAAGTTGGAAGGGAGAGGTAAATTAGCAACTAGAAGAGATAGTTATAGAAATCCCAGGCTTTAAAAACCTAATTTATTGTTATGGGCGATTAAAATGCAGTGATAGGGAGGGGAGGGATGTAAATGAAGTATGAGAGTACGGGCAAGGAACAGGAAATGACTGGAGGGAGAAAGCAGATGAATCTTTTAGAAGAAATAAGTATACGTAGTTACAAACACATGGTTTAAAATTCACTTCAGGATTAGGTACACATGGAAAATGCCATGGGACACAGGGTGATATAAAATTGATTACATCATGATAAGGCAGAGGTTAGGTTGTGAAAAGCTCATGAAGCTATCTAGAGTATTATGAGTTAGTAACGATGAAATGTGATGTAAGATTCAAAAGGCTTTGTAAAAGTTGGGAGGATAAAGAGCTGGAACATTGAAGCACGAAAGGGATAGAAAGTAGGAAATAACTGGAGTTAGTGGAGAGGAAGATCTGTGATCCATAGGAAATGGGAATAATCAAAGAAATATGGGAGAGCATAGATATGGGCATGGTAAGAGCAAAAGAGGATAATAAGATAGTGAAAAAAGATGGATAAAGAAGCAATGGGTCACAGAACAAGTGATTAGGAAAATGGAGGAAGAGCAAAAATGTCAACACTGCACTGGCAGGAGGAAGTATAGAGAATAAACTTTTGTGAGTAAGCAACTGAGCAAAGGAAAATTAGTGGTAATAAGGGGTAATGTAAGAAGATGGAAATGCTAGGGGAAGAGAGGGTAGTGGGCGCACTCTATGTTTAAGTGAGTGTTATTGGGTGGTAAAAGAGGGCATATGATCCCAAAGTTCAAGGAAAAAACAGGAATGGAATTAATGGAATGGAATATATTCAAGGGCCCCGGTGGCGGCGGGGTAAAGTCCTCGCCTGCTAATCCTAGGGTCGCGGGTTCGAGTCCCGCCTGGGTAAAATATTATCTGCCCAGGACATGGGTGTTTGTGTCTCGTCTGTTGTTACTGTTATTCACCCGACGTAAATTGGCACATCGTGCTGTATTCGGGGTAGTGAAGATAAAATAAAAAAAATAAATAAAAATAGGAGGAGGCAATACTTTGGAGAGCCATGTGACAGTGCTAATAGACCGGTGAACTCAGATATAGAGTGAGACTGACTGACTGACTAGCTGTTTATTTATGCTGGGACAGATCTGAGAGAGAAATGTATAGAAAAAAGGATAACCTCGGGCACTCCACAGCAATAAACAGAATGGATTACATTACAAGGGTTGAAGGCAAAAAAGCCTTTGAAGTACATAACATCCCATTGGAATTACTGAAGAAGATGGGTAATAAATGAAGATGACCTTATTTATAGTATGTATGAGGAAGAAGCATGGCCAGAGGATCTGGTTAAAACTCTGCATATACCTGTCCCAGAGAAGAAAGCATCAAAATGTTAGGAGTATACATAGAACAATTAGTTTAATTTCACATACAGCAGGAAGTTTCTATGAATATTTAAAGAAAGGTTAGAATAGAAAATTAATTCCTAGGCAATGACCAGTTTGAGCTCAGGAAGAGCAGCACATCTCAGGATGTGGGATAGCAGTGATGATGGATCATATCGATAGAAACATTGAGTATAATCAGGATATTTTTGCTTGCTTTGAGGATTTCAAAAATCCAGTTGATAGAGTAAATTGGGAAAATCTAATGTAGATAACTGGGAAAATAAAAAGAAATTGGCAAGACAGAAGACTCATCCAAAACATTTAAAATACCCAGAGGGCTTGGCTGAGAGTGGTGAATGTAGAATCAGGATGGGGAGGGCATTGTCATCTTTGCCTTTTAACATTTATGGCAAGAAAGGTAAGGGAATAGCTGCATGTGGGAATCAAAAGTGGGAATTAGGCCTGCTAATTAAGTCTCTTGGATTCGCAGATGACCAAGCTTTGCTTCGTTAGTCATTGAAGGGGTTGCAAACATTAACAGATGCAGTAGGAATTTAGAACATAAAATTCAGAATAAAAGAAAATCATAAAAAACGAAAGTAATGCAATTCTTAGCAACTAAGAGAGTGAGCCAGGTCATAAAATTAGGAGGGCACCAAATGGAGAAAGTTGAATTTAATTACCTGGACTTATCGAAGAAATTGGGCATAGGAGTAAAAACATTAGGAGAAGAATGGCACCAGTGAAAGAAGCATTCAGCAATTATTGATGAATTAGGTGAAGGTATAAAGAATATACTGGTGAAGAATTTAATACAGAGTATAGTGCTGAAAGGGGTACAAAAATGGACTTTGAGAAAAGAAGAGAATAGGCTATTGGCACTCGACAGGATTTGGGAGAATGGAGACAGTTCAGTGCAAACAGAAAGAAAGTACGTAAATGTAAAAGTGCTTACTATGGTTGGTGAGGAAAGAAAGTTTCTGAATGACATTAAAGGGAGGCTAAGTAGGTGGTTGGATGAGGTGTTGAGGGGCTATGGGTCGCTTAATGCTGTGATTGAGGGAAATATTGGGTAAATGGAGAAGGTGAAGAAGGAGAAACAGTTTTCTGGGCAGGATGAAGAAGGGTAGAATGTATGATGAGTTGAAGAAAGAAAGAGATAAGGAGTTATATTTGGCCCGGTACTCGTAAAAATCTAGTTGATTTTTACTGACTCCCTTGAGATTGTAGCTTAAGCAGTAGACTGCCTCTATGTATGAATGAATTTTATAAATGATTTGGCTGTCTAATGCAATGACCAATGCCAAGTTGTACTTTTGTTGTGTATGAGGTTTTGTTTATCTATATTGATATTTGCCTGGTCAAATTTTCAGTTCAACCTTTTACAGCAGTAAATCCAACGCTCTTCCTTCAAATTTGAAGGAAGAGCGTTGGATTTACTTTCGGAAATTTGGAAGGAAGAGGTTGGAAGTACTTTCTTCAATCAAATTAATTGGAATGGTTTAAGTGTCAATTATAAACAGTTCACTTTTACATATATATTATCACAGAATATTTCACCTTGAGCAACTGGCATAAGTATGAAGTTTTAATTAAGAAAGAAATGTGATCTTCTTTTTCATTTCCCAGGTATTAGATTCCCTAGATAATAAAATAGTAAAGCAAATGATAGGGGAAGAACATGAAGACAGACGGACAACACCAGAGATCATTTCTCTCACCCCAGAACTCATTCCTGAAATTGATGTCATAAATTATAAGGCAGTGCCTGAGTTTGAGGAACTTCCTGTTGAGGTATTGAATTAAGATTTTCATACTTTTTTAGTGACTTCTGGTGTATGTTCATATTTGGATCCTTTCAATCATGTATGTCCTGAAGCTTGTGTGTGTTGCCATCATGTGCTCAATATGACAATGTAAGTCCACTCCACAGTTAGCATGGAGGTAACTCATACCCAAGGAGACCTAGATTTAGTAAAGCATGGAGGAATGTAAACATGTACCTAATGATGGATAAAATTCATTGTAATTTTGTTGGTGGTGTTAGTTAAGTCGGCATTAATTACTAGTGCTTAGTGTCGAGGCAAAATTCGATTTGCTTCATATTTTTCCATCAATTTTGCAAATATTGTGAGCAAAGTAGCAGCAACATTCATGAGTACTATCTTTGATGTACATTTACATCTGAAAATATTTTATGCTCTGCTATTCATGAAGGTATTATGCCACTTTTTGTGCAAAATTCCTAAGAGAGCAATTAGATCTATTGAGTGAGATGAGATGGCTGATTAACACTATATATATGATGGTCAATCTCAGTTGAAGGCTCAGCAACCAGTGCTGAGAGTGAAGTTCATCTTGTAATTGAATAGGAGTGAACATAATGGTTGATAAGACTGTGATAAAGGACCTTCCTTAAGTATCATAGGAATGTCTTTTAGAACAAAGGCAGTTCCACTAGATTTCCTTCCATAGCCCTATAATGCCTCACTCCAAGTTCCGTTATACCACCATTCCCCACTTGGAAGTACTGCTTTCAGATCTGATTTCATGCCAACCATTCCTATGCCACGACATCCCTCAGTCTGATGTCATTCTGAGTTGTCGGATCCCTGAATCTTCTGGATTTTAAGTGACCTTCAACTGTGCTATCATAGCTGTAAACCAAGAGCTGCATCCTTCTGATTCTTGACACTTAACCAGTCTCTTTGATTAATTTTCTACTCTTTGAAAGACTGGTTCACCAGAGGGTGTAAGAGTAAAATGAGTAATTTCTGCTGGTAGACTGACACTCATCTCATAATGCATTCTTTAAATATCTTGGCTAAATGGAAATTAATGTGTCAAAATTTTATTACATTTTCTTGTAATGGGTAATTACTGTTGATATTTTTACATTGATGCTATTTCATACTTTCTTAACTTTTGCTCTCAGTTGAATGGCTTTTGCATTTGGTGCCTTGTCCATGGAAATGGAGCATTAATTCCTGGGAATCCTAAGCTTGGGTTATGTCGATACAATGACTTTTACTACAGCATTTCTAGCATCCAAGCAATGATTGAATTTGGGAAAAATCCTCAAAGGTGTGTAGTGAGCCTTCATGTAAAATTTCTAAAATTAGTGCTAAATTTTAAAAGCAACAATTTTAGACTCATGGGATGGATTTTAAGAGTTTAATAATAACATGGAAACATCTGTTGGAACATTTTCTCAACAAAACACCAGAAAATTATATGTGGAGGAAATACATACTGAACTATGCCCAAAATGTTTTATCACTACATGTGCCAGTTAGAGCAATTATAAATGAATTTATTTTAAACGGAAATACATTAATTTACCACGAAGAAGCTATTATAACTTGTTAATATTATTTCTGTGGTATTTTCTGGGTGTGATATTAAATTTTATCAATTTCTCTTGTTTAATAACCTTTTACACAAGGATAAAAAAGGACATGCATGCAATAGCAGAAAACTTAGTAGCCAAGAAAGCTTTTGTGGCTTTCATGGAAAACCGAAGTTAACTTATTTCACTGGTAATCTCTAATAGAGATATTCAGTGAAGAGATTAGTAAGGAAGACAACTAACCTGTCTGCTTGCTGGTAGGTACAGCACTTAAGTCCTATCTTGACAATGAATATTTCAGTGTTTCATGAGAGTTCACAGCTTGTAAGAATCTTGAAAAAGCCTAATGAAAGCAGCGGCTAAGACCTGATTGGAAATGGGCATTTTGTACATAAGGTTACAGAAATATTTCATTGCTATTCCCATATGCATGGCTGCAGTTCATTGTAATACACTAGGTACTGCCCTTCCTTACACTTTACTTGAATCTATCACGTCAGCAGAAAAATGAGCGACAAAAATTTGTCTCTCAAAACGTATGAATCAACTACGAAAATGCTTTGATTTAAAGTAGAGCATTCTTGAGCCCTGAGAAAATTGTCATTTTACTCCTCACAGGATGAAATCTATTGCCAGATCACACACTGAACTTTATTTAGGTGAAAAAACTGATGACACAGCACTGCTCAGACATGGAACTTACTAAAGATGTGTGTGTAGACATAAATTCCTTAGGTTCAACTCCTGTTTTCACTTTGATAATTTTCCCTTATAACACAATTCCACTGGGTGGTGCCCAATCCTTCAGAATTGAGTTATTAATGATATTATAGTTTCCTAACCTTTAAAGCTGGATAATATTATCACTCACAGTCCTGCTGGCAAGAATTTTTCCCTGGCATTATTGCAACTGAAATAACTTAGTCTTATGAGGTCCCATTTCGAAGCTAAAAGTGTTGTGGTGGGAACAGGAGTTTCATTTAGATGGACTAAGGTAATGTATGGGTGGTGGGCAATTTTGCATTGATGAAGTTTTAATTACAACCTAGGTTTAAGCATCTTTTTTCTGGTGTTACCTGATGATGATGACACAAACACCTACATCAAAATTAAATTTTTAAAATTTGAAGTACATTTACTTAGTTCACGATGTTTGAATTTCATGTCATATCACCAGAATATTCTGATATTGCCTCCTAATTTTTTCCAGCTACATCTATGAGGCTTGTTCAGTACTGAAGAAGAAACCAGAGCTCACCAACCTTCTTAGTATTAATGATGAGGTTGGACCATCGGATGAAAAGTAGGAGTGGTGACAAACCAATACAGTCCATTGAATACTTCATATAAGGTCTAATGGGATTTATTAATTTCCAGAATAGGATTAAAGGAGACTTCCTGCTCAGATTCAGCAGTACAGACAGAACTACACCCCACTGAGTCATACATTTCACCCAGTTACTCATGGAATGAATGGGACTATCGACGAAAAGCTCTTCAATTGGTAAGATATTACTTGATGCAGATGCGGTTTGATTTCTGGGAAGTATGCAAACAGAAAAGATGAGCATATGCTCTTACCTACTATGATGTACAATGACGACATTCACTGATCAAATTAACAGAAGAGATAAAGATATTCTTTATTAGCTAAATTTGACTTTTTTTGGGAACCCAGGTAAGAATGAGAAAATGCCTGACAAAATCAGTGCAAACTGGGAAGAGTCACTGGCGCCAGGAAGTATGGGTCAATGCATCACTGCCTCCTAAGGATAACTGGTCACAGACCATGAGGGAATCAACGAGCAATGTCCCCCAACCAAGAAGGTATGCATTTGGGCTAAGAGGAAAGAAACAAGGAGAACATCCTCACATGGTCAATCTCACCAGGCCAGTAGACGAGTGACTAGTTCAACCAGAAAAAGGTGAAGAGCATGCTATAAGACTAACAGTAGTTACTCAAGAGAAGTGTGGCTGACTATATTTACATCTGGTGACATTTTGATTGATTTGGTTTGCAGGATACCTGATGATATTCAAAATTACATGAACAGAGTTTTCAACTTCCACTTGTATCAGACTAAAAAAAGGGGCTAACATGAAGAAGAGAAAGACCATTTAACACAAGGTGCATTTTTATTGGCTTCATTCACATATTTCGACTTTCAAATCTGTAAATAAGTACAAAGTCTTCTAAAAAAAAAACCAACACATTGTAAAAAACCATATGGAATTTTAACTTCAATATGTGATCAAAAAGGGGCAGACTTTCTATGTACACATATTCCATTCTTGTAGAACACTGATGAATTAAATGAAGCTGTAGATTGGAGGGAACGGTTTCAGAGTCATTTCCAGCTTGGGGATTAACATTTGAAGTAACTCAAAGTTACCTTCCACTTTCCAAGTCTGAAGACCCTACTCTTCACTTACACAATTTTTAGCCCCAACTTTGTCAAACAAATTAATCAATACTCATTTGCAAGTATAAATAAGTCATAAAATTAAATTATCAAATATTAATTTCTACAAGAAACACATAGAAGTCACGATTACAAGTGAATAAGAATAGCCGAGATTTTTTAAAGAATCATTGAGTTGAAAAGAGCCCTATCTGACCATTTCAATACTGAACTTCAAGAATAACACACATTATGTAATAAAAAGTCTCAGTACTCATATTGTAAACTATGATGCAGTGCAGGAATTATAGAATAATATAAGCTGCCTGCTCCTGTTCTAGTACAGAACACACACACACAAAACATTATGGCATCTAAATACAGCAAGTATCCAGCAAAAAATGAAATGTGTATCTTTAGCAATAAGCAAAAAATAAAGTAGTAAAAAACATACATTCACACAAAGCTAGTAGTCTTTAACAAAATACTAAATGTTGACACACCACTACAGATGCCATTTCTTCTCGAATTGAACTCCTTCACGGGACATGAATTTAACAATTACACAGCATACATTTAGTGGAAAAAATATTAAGGGATCAATTATAGGAGGTCATTTTTTCAGAGGATGTAACCTCAAACTTCCTGCATTCATAATCCTCCTCAGAGTAGAATGTAGGTGTAGACAAAGGAAGGCAGTGATTTACTCTCAATGTGCCCATTTGCCTTACTTTAATCGACGAAGTGGTTCTTCAGGTACTTCATCATTCCAAAAGTTCGGAAGCGTTTGACTCCTGCGGAACAATGAAAATACAAATTTACATAGCTCCCTACCACAGGGGAAATCATGATCACATGAGCGAGAGTTCAACACTTACCGAATACTTTAAGGAGTTCGTCATCACATATGGCAAACTGCTTATTTTTGGGATCCTACAAATAGAAAATAACAAACCAATGGGTCAAATATGCCAAAGTATTACATTTCACCTCACAAATATTAAAAAAATGTACAAATAGATAATAATATTCTTTCAATACAGCTTTTGGTCCAATGAATATAATAATTTGATTTACTACTTACAAATAAGTTCCTCCCTTTGATGATAGCCCATATCTTCTTCACAACTTCATGGCGAGCCATAGCTTCCGACCCAACCAAAGCAGCGAGTTCTGGTGTAAGATTATAAGCCCTGGTATAAGCACCACCTCCCCCTCCTCCTCCTGGACGCTTGCCCTTAAACATAATACCATGAATTAATTTTAAATAAAAAGGAACAGTTGAAACTCATAATCATAACACTGACATAAAATGTAACACAGAACAAGAGTTTTGGAGCTACTGCTTTGGAAATCCAAAATCAAGTGGTTAAATTCATTACGAGTATTCAAAAATCAACAATTTCCACATACTTTGGCAGCTTTTTTGGCGGGAGTAGAGTTTCCACCGCCCCCTCCACCGCCTCCTCGCCGACTCTTGGCCCAATCTTCATCTGAGCCTTCATCACTGTCACTGCCCTTGGCCTTCTTCTTGCCTCCTTTTGACCCCTTTCGTCCACCACCACCTTTTCCCTTCTTGCCAGCAGGACTGTACTCTTCATCACTGGCATTATCCTGGAAAAATTTTAATCGAGCTATTTAAGGGCAACTAACGTGAAAACATCTACAATCAAAATGCAATTACGATGGCTGCTAAGGAATTAATATTCACACAGGGATCATAAAATAATTACGACATTAATAGTTAAAATTAGGGAAATCTTACGTCTGAGCCCTCGTCACTTTCGTCGCTGCTACCCTTCTTTTGCTTCTTTGCAGGAGGCTTTTTCTTGGATGCTGACCTCTTAGCCTTTTCCTCTTCCTCGTCCTCCTCCTCTTCATCTTCTTCCTCCTCCTCGTCATCATCGTCGGCTTCCTTCCGCTTTTTGCTTTCTCCTTTTGGGCTCTTTCCGTCTCTTTTCTCTTGCAAGCATTCCATCATTATATCATCAACTTCCTTTTTCCTGAAATAAATAAGCTCATGTAGCAAAGCCTGCACCTTGGATTTCTCAAGACTTATCACTCCACGTTCGTCCGAAGTAACTTACCTTTCGGATAGGTCTATGTCAAGTTTTTTCTCTAATTGCTGCCTAAGCTTTTTCGCAGACATTGATGTGAGGTCCGCATCTTTGAAAATTGCTAAAAAATGAAATGAAAATGCATACTGTCAGTAATATTAAAATTCCAACAACACACTCGTGAAAAATACAGGCATCATATAACTGCCAAATTTCCACGTAATTATTTATTCCACGGAGTAGAAAGTTTTAAATATTTTCACATGAATTTTCAAATTTTATTACACGTAACTTCTGAGATGAGAAACGAATTGGCTTAAAGGCAATCTTCACTAATAACATGCTTTCACAATGACATCCGTGACAACCTCACAAAAATGATATAAGGCCGAAAATACATTTAAATGGTTACTTTATCGTAAACTATGGGGTAATAATGCTTTAATTATGCATATGAACCCTTTCCCATTGAATAGAATGCGATCTTAACCATACTTTCTCAGTTAAGAATGCTTGGGTGCATTTCGGTAGCGTCCCGAAGCCATTTGGGATACACAGGCAAGACGCATATCCTACTCAATATGTAGCATATCAGAATCCCGGTTTTCATCAGTGAATAACTAGAAAATGCCCAATGAACTGCATAATTTTTCAAGCTAAATCGATAGAAAATAATTTTTAAAACTATTGTAGATAGTTTACAGGCCGTAAAGTCTCATAAAACAATAAAAATCAGTATTTACCGGTTATTTCTCTCCGCAGATCTTCCTTCGTGATACCTGCCATCTTCCTTTGTAGTAACGGCTGGTATTGGCTAGTGGGGAGCTACCAACGTTTGAACTTATCTGTGTTTGAGTGATTCCTTAGTTGTAAAATTAAATTCACGCCAGCAAATTTTTTTTCAGCGGTATTTAAGGTGATTTCCTTTCATAAATTTTGGCTGAAAATTGTTTATGTCAGTTCACGGTGATTTAAAGGTGACTCCATAGAAAAAAAAGTGCTCAATGTTTGCAAGGTGGAATGACAATATTTGGCATTATTCAATTTTTTTAAATCATCCTTATAATATTTTTTTGCTATTTATTGTTGGTTTTTCATTTATCAATAATACGCCGAAAATACTGCCACTATCGGAGATTGACGAAGTCGCCCTTGTGTCAGTCAATTCGTGAAACAAGTACATGTGGGTGTTATGTTTTGTTTTTACATGCATATATGCATGTACTCACCGGCCCCCGGAATAATGCAGTTTAGAGACAGCAATATTAATTGATGATGTTGGTAACTTCTGATGTTCCGTGGTGAAATTATGCCCCATAATTGTTATAATTCACGATTAACACGCGGAATCTTGCTTGGAAGAGTTATGTCATTGAATTTGACGAGTAATGTTGGTGATAGTGCGAAATTATTGATATACTCATAGAAGGTGATGTGACTGATCCTCAACATGTTTGGATGTTCCAGTCTGTATTTTTACCTCAACACTTTTTTTTGAGACCATCACATTCCGAGTTGACGATTAACTTCAATGAACGTTAAGTGTGACTCCCCAACTAGCCGGTCGTGCATGATCTTGCAGCTGCAGACGTTTTTGCTTTAGTGCTGCCATCTGTTGCGGCTCCTTTGTCACTCCGTGTTGCTGATTACAGTACCATTTTTATCCGTGAGATGGCAGCGATGTATCCATACGGGATTCGCAGCGATCGCAGCAGTGTTTACCCTGACCTGCTTTTACGCGAAGGACGTACCTTCAGAATTACTCTCATAGACGTTGAGTCATTATTTTTTCGCCTGACCATCCAGTTGATCAAGTGAGGTTGATGGCGGACAAAACGAGTCCAAAGACACGCAAGGATTGGAATCAAATGCTTAGCCTAGTAATTTCTTTAATTGTTTCTCTGCTCCAGGAAATGAAAAGTGCTTTATGAAATTTCGAGTGATATATATTGCCCTCTTTATTAAACGGTCTAAGCTTCGAGTGCCTTTAGTGCTCATTAATCCAATTACACAGACCAACCTTTTTATTTATGTTACCACTAGGACATATGAAACAAAGCGGCTAGTGTTTGGACCATGGGATATACCATTCAGCTAAAGAGAAGCATACTAATTAGTTCAAGATCGACGATCGAAACAATCGTAAGATGTGGCGCAGAAAAGTCGTCTATGCTTATGAAAACTTTGGAAAAAAATCATGAACGCCCCCGACCAAGATATATATTTATTATTATAATCGTGCGTCACTTGCTCTCAAGACGTAGGAGTCTGAAATGCCCGTTCGCATGGCTTTTCGGCCGATTTATTTTTTTTACCCTCTAACAAGATATCTCTCGTATCCATCTAAAGTATTGATGAATGAAATTGTGTCTGCCATTTTTGCTCCTCTGCGCAGAGGCGGTGGAATTTGGGTGCACATTTTTTCATATTTTATTATCAGAATTTCTATTTTTTAAATAATTTTTCGTTCCGTCCCGCCGCCCTCGGTGGTGGTGTGAGACGTGTTCAAAAATAAAATAAACAAGAAAAAACATAAATAATGCGACTCGGATCCTAGTCCTTCTCCTCCTCCTCCTCCCACCTCACGTGAATGTCTTAATTGAGACGTGAGAGAGGGAGAGGGGAGGTGCATGAATGTTGCATCCATACGGTATGAGAGAGGAGGAGCAAGAGACGAGGGAGTAAGGGAAAGGAGGCGGGGGAGAGGGGTAGGGGAGAATAAGGGATGTATAGAGAAGAGGAGGGAGGTTGAGAGGGGAGAGATGAGGCGGGGGGTGTCGGTTTATTTTATTTTTATGAAAATTTTATTTTTAAGACCCTCGTGCAGTGTGTTAGGTGGGTAGAGTGGTACCTCCTCCCTTTTTATGTTCCCTCGTTCGGGGAGTTTTCTAGTTTTCGGGGTCTCCTGTACCGACGACGCCGTCTGCCAGGAAGGAGGAGAGGGAGAGTAGAGGAAGAAAAATTAAGATTTAAAAAAGTGGATATCATCGGTAGGGGAGACGGCGGGATCCTCGGCAGGGTTTTGGAACTGGGATGCATGTGTTTGAGGGGTCTCGGCCTGAGGTGCGGAGGGAGTGGGGGTTCAGGGGTAAGACCGGCGCGGAAGAAGACGCGGCAAGGGTGCGAGGGGCGAGGCGGGGTGGGGGAAGCAGGGGAGGGGAAGGGTTAAGGTGTGGAAGGGGGTGGGGTGAATCAGGCGGTGTAGGGGTAGGGGAGACGAAAGTCCAGACGACGTTGGTGAAAAAAAAAGAGAAGCTCGGGGAGAGAACTCTACATGTGCATCTCGCCCTGCAAGATGCAACGGAGGGGAGGGGCGCGTGGCGGGGGATGCTCGGGGGCACCAGACGTGGCTGGAGGAAAGTGAAATGGACGGGAATGGAAAGTAGAGCTTACATTTACATCTGCATAGTACTCCGACATCCACCGCAAGCGTGTGCGCGGCTGTGGTGCATGTTCTTCACCAGACATGCTGCACGTTAACGTTGAATGAATGATAAAAAATAGTAGTCAACTGTGAGAAATAAACGGACGTGACGAAATAATTTCTTAGTCTATTCCACACTTAAAATTTTATTTCCGACCTAGTTTTCTTGCTAGTACAGCAATCATTATAAAGGATATATCTTGATTTTCATTACCTAGATAGTGATTGCTGTGCATTCGAAGACTAAAAAGTGTACACAAGACGAAGAAGGCCGGAGATAATTTCTGTACTAGTTTTCAATCCACACGACGACAAGAAGTGAACGTTTTTAAAATCAAATAATCCGCGGAATAAAATTCAACAAGGTATACTTAAACGCTAAATCAAAGTATTTATTGAAAATAGTTTCATCATCATTAAGTTCCTTCAATAGTTTAATCACCATTACCTTCAATAGTATCATCATCATTACCTTGATTATGATTGCTGTGCAGATGAAACCTAGGTCGGAAATAAACTTTTAAGTGTGGAATATACCAAGAAATTTTTTCGTCATCTCTGCGAAAATTTCCCGTAAAGTTACGCCTACAACAATTAATTTTATTAGTAAGAAATAAACTCTGTCGTCACACGTTATTATACCACACCACTACGTGGGTGGGGTATATTGATTTTGTCACAGCAGAAATGTAACGCATTGAAGGAGGCGTGGGAGGTATGGAAAAGTTTATATAGAAATGATCAGCCTCACCTTTCGGGTCCATCTATCCATGTCTGTCTGTCCGTCTCATCGCACGATAACTGCCATAAAAATTGAGATATCGAGCTGAAATTTAGTTTATAAGCCTCTAGTAGTCCGCGGACGGCACAATTCTAAAATGGGTTGGATTGGACCAAAACCACGCCTTTTTTAAAACAAGATTGAAAGTGGTGTAGGGTTTATAAGCTTTGGCAAGGCCGATGATAATTTCTTTGCTAGTTTTTAATCCACACGACGACAAGGAGTGAACGTTTTTAAAATCAAATAATCCGCCGAATAAAATTCAACAAGGTATACTTAAACGCTAAATTGAAGTATTTATTGAAAATAGTTTCATCATCCTTGCCTTGATTATGACTGCTGTGCAGATGAAGCCTAGGTCGGAAATAAACTTTTAAGTGTGGAATATACCAAGAAATTTTTTCGTCGTGTCTGCGAAAATTTTCCCCAAAGTTACGCCTTCAACCATTAATTTTATTAGTGAGAAATAAACTCTGTCGTCACACGTTATTATACTACACCACTACGTGGGTGGGGTATATTGATTTTGTCACAGCAGAAATGTAACATTTTCGGAGGCGTGGGAGGCATGGAAAAGTATATGTAGAAATGATAAGCATCACCTTACGAGTCAATCTAGATATGTCCGTTTGTCTGCCTCATCGCACGATAACTGCCGTAAAAATTGAGATATCGAGCTGAAAATTGAGTCAATTGCCTCCAGTAGTCCACGGTCGGCACAGTTCTAAAGTGGGTTGGATCGGACCAAAACCACGCCTTTTTTTGAACAAAATTGAATGTGGTGTAGGGTTTTTAAGCTTCGGCATGACCGTAGATAATTTCTTTGCTAGTTTTTAATCCACACGACGACAAGGAGTAAACCTTTTCAAGATCAAATCATCCGCGGAATAAAATTCTACAAGTTAAACTTAAACGCTATATCGTAGTACTTATTGAAAATAGTTTACGCAATCTGTACTTAATGTCCTGCTACCTTGTAATTGCTTCAAGTTGTCGAAATCATTGCCGGCTAAATCACGTTGTCAATGAATTCTACATTTCAATTTTATTTCGTCATTGTTTTAATGAAATTAGATATATCTACGTAATTAGATCCTGGTGAATTTCTGTTTTAATTTCAACTGTCTTTTGTGGAATTAATTTATGTCCATCCATCTCCTGTATAAGTGGCCGATGATTAATCTTCATCTTCTTTTTTATAATAATTAATATACGTTACGCGCAGCTAAGTCTTAAGGGAATTTTTATGAACTTATTCGATACATTTTTTTGAATAATTTTTTAGGTATTCCAGTTTTTATGAAGGCTTTAATTCTCGTTATCTTTCTTTGGTTTATATTCCCGTAGGATGTGTGAATTATAATGGCTCTTTACCAGTCTTTAACAACGTTTCTTAGTTCTCAAAACTTAATATTGATCAGTGGCAGACGCATACAGGTACATTCACTAAAGTATATAGGATGTGAAAACTGCACTTCCTAAACTAACTGTTTGTGTCGAATTCGTAGTGAGATACCTTGGCTGATGTCATCGAATGTGTCATTTATTAAGAAGTCCACACCTGTATATCGGTGTATATAGTAATAGTATCTATCTATTATGCTACTTTAGGACAGGGACTCTACAACTATCTACACCTATAAACTTCCGTAATAGTAATCACAAATCTATTACCGCATGGTGAGTGAGAGAGTAGGGGAATGAACCATGGAAGAGTAGTGTGAAAAGAAGAGCAGAATTGGTGGGGCATATATTGAGACACGTGAGTCTAGTAAAGTGTGTGTTAGAGGGAATGGTGGAGGGGGTACGATATGGAGGGAGGCCAAGGGAACAGTATCTGGCGCAAGTGAGGAAGGATGCTGGGACAACATCCTACGAAGAAATATAAAGGAAAGCTCAGAAAAGATGGGAATGGAGGTCTATATCGAAACCAGTCTAATTGATAACTGCAAGAAGAGAAAGAACCACAGCATTAATAGCCTTTAAGCACTTTAACTTGTGTTCTATTACTTATTACCTTTATAGTTACTTTATCGACGTTGTTTCCTTGATATGGCTATTAAGATTGTCCTTTTGCAAATTTTTGCCGATCTTTGATGCACTCTTTACATTCAAGTGGAGAAACTGCACTCGAAACTATCCCATCTAGTGGACGCGCATTCTAAGCGAGGTCTGTCATAAAGCTATGATTTGTGGAAGAAGAGGCTGCTTCCGTTGCCGGGAATTTATTGAATCACTTCCCGGGAAATCCTTATGTCATCCACGCCGATACCTTTCCGGTATAAGGGCAGCCATCATCTTCTACTATCGTAAATCTGGAAATTGGTTCAAGTCATCCCTCCTTTCCTTCCTATGGAATGTTAACTCACATTACCTACAAATTACCCTTCGAGTAGTCCCAGGGGCGTGTGGTGGTGGGTGTTGGGACACCAGTCATGGATTGGGGAGGGAACAGGCGAAAGGAATTGGAAGAGGGGAGAGAATATATTTTTATTTATTATGCTGCTTTAGGACATGGACTCTACAACTAGCCATTCCCCTAAACTTCCCTTATGCTAATCGCAAATCTATATCCTTATGATAAAGAACCATAGAATTTATAGCCTTTAAACACTTTAACGTGTAATGTATTACTTATGTCTTATCGTCTCGCTCGGTTTTTGTTATAGTCTCTAATTGTGCGTGGAAAGGAGTATTTGTCTCAATCGGTTCGGCTGTGTATATCACATATTGGTTGATTTCTGAAAGCTTTAAAAGTTTAGTGCGGGGTTCAAGCAACATCATTCTTGTCTTACCGAAACTCACATGATCTGAATTTTCCAAGTGACATAAGCCTGGCGCAGCGGTTCCCAAAACTTTTTCAGCCACGGAGCCCTTTTTGAAGCCAAAGCATCTCGAGGAGCCACTAGGAGTAGTTCTTTCTATGTTATACGAGGCAGATTACGCCCTAAACGTTTACGGAAGTATGAATAATAAGGTACATTTATTTAAAAAGAAAACAAATAAGAATAAAACGCTAGATGGAATTCATCATTTGATGTTCAATCCTAAGATTGGTTGACTGCAGCCCTCCACCCTTCCCTATCTAATGCTAGTTCCCTTACCTCCTGGTATCCCTTCCTATGTCATTTCCTCCTTATTTGGTCCATAAACTTATTCCTGGTTCTTCCTTTGGGGACTTTTCCCTTAATTTCAACTCGATTTATTCTATTCACAAACCCATTGTGCCTCAGAGTGTGTCCAATCCATCTGGTTCTTCTTTTCTGTGTGGTGTACCGCATGGTCTTTTCCTCTTCCACTCTTCGGTACACTTCATCATTTCTTATTTTGTTCGTTCATTTAGTCATCAGCATTCTCCTCCTGTACCAAGTTTTGAAGGTTTTTAGTCTGTTCTGGTCAGCTTTTCCAATGGTCTATGCTTCCAATCCATAGAGTGCTACGCTCCACACGAATGTTTTCACATTCTGTTTCCTGGTTTGTAGTCATGTCTTCTTTGAGCACAGTAGTTGTCTTTTTCCCGTGAACGCCTTCTTGGCTTGGGCTCTCCTCCGCTTTATGTCCATTGTACTTCTACTATCCCACGTGATGGTACTTCCGAGACAGAAGCATAGACATTCGAGACAGGTGATGGGCTAGATAAAAGCATCATATTCGTAATGCTGTTCATCTTTATATCCTCCGCGGTCGGAACTCCTGATAATCACTTGCGGAGCAAATATTTGGAAACGCTTGCCAAGCGTGTAACCTGCGAGTCTCCTTCTTCTTCCAACCAAGTCCTCCCATGGGCTGTGAAAAACCCTCTGTTCGCTCTTAGCAGTGTTTTTAACGAAGCGCACTGCTTTCCTTCTTGTTTTGTTTATTTCTCGCGTTATGTTCCTCTATTCATGGTCCCAAATGCTCTCAGCATACTAGAGATGTTGCCTCCAGCCAACAACTGCGAGTGACAATTTTACTTTCGCTTGCTACATGGAATGAGACTAACTATCATGTACTCTGTATTATTTTCCTCCCTAAGTCTTAATCATTTTGGTCTATGCTCCTGTCTCTTTGTCTTCCTCGCAGTCCTCTCATTCCATCTGGCCGTAACCGTTTATATCTTATGAATTCGTTGTTCCTCAGGAACTTCTCCGTCCATGGTAATATTTTCCTTTTGAAGTCCCGTATCGTGCTCTCCAACGAATCTGAATTTTCCCTGATTAGGCTTTGTAATCGTTCATTCAGTGTATCGCAGCCGTCTGAAATTCTTAGAAGATGCCGTTATCGAGATGTAAATTCTATTCTTTTCTCTTTAGCCAGTGGTTTATGTCTCTAATGTATCTAGAGGAATACCTTCAAGTGATGTTTACTAATTTGTTATCAAATCCTGATACACCATACCCGTTACTCCATTGTGATTACCTTCTTATTTTGGAAAAGTCTTCTTAATGATTTTAATTCGTGCTCTTTTCGTATTTTCTGTTGGGCGTCACTTATCTAAAATTATGCTGCTATCAAGATCGTAGGTCTATGCGCAGACGAGACCAAAAGAATATACCTTATAAAAGATAGTAGGTTTTAAGTGCATTGGTGCATTAGTAGACTATTCATTAGAAAACTAAATTCCCTCTCGGTACTTGCATGCATTCGTATATTGTGCTCCTATTTTTGATTCGTCTTTAAAGCTCATTCCAAACTAATTTTTTTCTTTTTGAACTCATTCCAAAGTATGGAATTTTTTCCTGGAAAAATAAAACATTTGGCCTGAAATGCCTGGAAAGTTCTGTGATTTTCATGGTCTTTTCATTTCATGTTTTCATGGTCTCTGATCTGTAGCAACCCTGATTAAATACAGCCTGATTAAATTCTAATAAAAATGCAGTCACGCCATTAATAATGATGAGAAAGTTATCAAAACATACAGTCTTCTCATTGTCCTAATTTCATTTCCTGTACTCCTTTTTATGCCTTATATTCAAACAACTCCAGCCTCATACCTTTGCAGCAATTCGCACGATAGTTTGCGATGTATATCTTACAAATTTTACCTGGACTGGAATATTATTGTTTAGTATTTTGTATACTTGAGCTGCATGCCATTGAAGATGTAACTTAGTGATTAATCCGTTTATAACCTACTCATTATAGCCTCTTAATACAACGGATTATTTCTGATGGAAAATTGCGTGTCTACTCATATTTGTGTCCACCAGATGGAAAACCTTCGTGGAAATATTTTAAAAATCACTTAATCTGTTGGGTTTTTGCATGTGTAAATTTAGTTCTTGATGGCGACCGTATATTCCGTCGTCAGCCCTCAGCATTTTTTTGTGCTTTGTAATATTCTTGAGCAATAAATTTCAATTTCAGTTTCGCAATTTGTCACTTATGAACCGTTGTATTATGATTCAGTTAACATTTTTTTCAAGCTTTCAGATCAGTTTGTTAGTATTCATAAATTAAATGTCTCAATAAAGGTACTCCAAGCAGAATGTTTGGAATATTATGAAGGGGATTTTAAGAGGTGGTTAAATCATTGTTCCTTTTTCCTATTCTCTTCCGTCAAAATTTATTGTATGAAATCGTTTCAGGCTTTACTTGGTGGAAATGCGATATATCCATGATAAAATATAACACAACAATAGTAATATCCACACTTTAATATACTACTTCAACACCGAACTGGTTTCGACATACTAGAAAGATTCTGACCTTGAAAATGACATAGTATGTCGAAACCATGGTCGGTGTTGAAGTAGTATATTAAAGTGTGGATATTACTATTGTTGTGTTATATTTTATCATGAAAATTTATTGTCTTTGTGGAGCGTTGATAACAAAAATTGTTGCTCCTATTTAACTTGATCATAAACCTCTCAAAGTCAACTCACGATGCCTTGGCGAGTATGAAGCAAACTTTGAATGGTTAAAACAACTGATGCAGCATTTCACTTACCTTTTCTTTACGGTTAAGGACTGTTAGTTGCAGTACTGAAGACATGATTTTTGGAGTTAAGGGGAAATTGTGATCACGTTTATGTCTATCTCTTCGGCCACCTTGAAGTGGTATAACACGCTCGAACCGTGTCAATTTTTCTGAGCTCTAAGAAGGTGATGTAAGTATCTATCCAGGATGTTACCTCGGACGGACTGTGCGAGACCGTGTAGGGACGCGGGGGGTGCGCGATGATCGGCGTCATCGCAGCATCCGACCGCTGCACGGCGATGGGCGGAACGCCTGCTTACTTGTAGTGCGGTGCACGTTACGATAAACCGATTGGTGCTATGGACTGCCAATTCAATGGGGACGGGGTACTCTGCTGCCCTCTTACGACTTCTGAAGTGTATCTTCAAGTTTAAGGATTTAAGGTTTGTGTGATGTGATGTGAAGGTTTGAAAAAGTGCATGCTAAACCATTTAATCCTTACGTAGCCGATTGATTCATTGAGAGTCGACGACATTGCGAGGCTTGGATTGCCGAAATGATCCACCTAGAAATCACTTACAAGATGGTTATTGTTTAATTTAGAGGTTAATAGTGAAAAATTCTAAGTTTTCCCGGCGGATTTTTTTGGATGATTTATCGAGTGAGGGTGCATTCTGCCACCATCTTCAGAGTGGGAATGTGCTGACTAAACACGGCTAAATTGAACCCACGAACCCAGAGAGTATAAGTACTTGACATTTTTTTGGGCATCGATCACTATTCTTAATGGAGACGATGGCACACTGCACTGTTGGAGAGTCGGTGCCATGCGTTTAATGGAGTAAATGTGCTGTTTTGAGACCAATTTCTTTTCTGAGCTACTCATAGTCCAGTTGAGATGTACAGAAATATCACCCAATTTGCTTAGCATATGGTGTTGCATTTGCGTAAACTACTAAACACACCTACTTTTGAATTATATTTACTGTTAATTGCCAACATATTGATTGTTTTGGTATAATCTGAGGGTGATTAATTTGCACATGCAACAAGGGTATCCCGGAAACTGTGAATTCAAGGAACCCTGTATCAAATGAGGAGGCAATATCCTCTCTTCATTTAATAGTAATTGATGTATTATTTTGACACAACTGTAAGAATCTCAATATTTTGCCATTAAAAGTCTTTCCTGGTCGTATTTTAGAATTGCTTATGCTTGAAGAGGTAATTTCATGCATATATTCGGTCAAAGCAGCAAGTCTATCCTTGATAGAATGCCTCAGGTTCGGTAGCAATTACCTCGTGTTGAGTTGTATCTTTGTTTCATTTTTTTGGGCCTAGTTCATGTTTCTGTAGGTCTTCTCGAAGTAAAAATCTGAAAAATGGAAGAGATAGGGACTTGGGATGAAGGTGGTAAATTTGAAAGCTTCATCTTGTATGGCTCAGTTGTTTTTGAAATCACTGGATTAAGGTGACAGTCTCTGCCTTTACCAGGGAATTCCTTCATGATGAGGGTAAAGAAAAAACTGCAGTTTCGATACGGCGTACGATCTTCACTCGTTATTATTTCGCGCAGCCGTAGTAGGCATCCTGAAAATTTATGGCATTTCTGGTACACAAGAAAACATTGTTAAGCGTTGCTAAAGATAACCCATATTTTCGTAAATGCTCTATTCCATATTTTATCATTGAAGTTCTAAAATTATTATAATGGTGGGGGTTTAGGGTTTTAAAATTAATGTAAAAAATCGTAACCATTGATTTCAAACTGATTTAGGGATAACGAAAACTCATTCCTCTACGAGGAAAAATTATAAATCAACTAATTTTTTACTAAATTGATGTGTTTGTTTACACAAATGTTTAGTAGCTAAATGAAATTGTAGGTAACTTTTTTGCTTAAGGGGTATCTCAAACATGTGCATTCACAATATGTTTCAAGTTATTTTGCGTCAAGTTTAGTTAGGCATTCGTGGTTATGCGCAAAGATATGCTATCAATAATTGTAATTAAAAACTGTTACTTTGTTCATTCACACATTAAACAGGGGGTATGCATTCACTTTATCTGTTGCATTGGTTTGAAAAATAATTGCATGTAATAATTTTAACTTTAATTTTTAAGGATTTTTAGGTAAAGACTATGCTATTTAATTTATAGTAATAAAAATATTTGACGGGACCACTACTTAGACTTGCGAGAAATGTGTGGACTGTTTTAGGACAGGGAAATTTGGGTTTTTATTGGTGATTTGAAACTCAAGAAGACGCTGGAAGATGACAAGGAAATGTTTTAAATTAATTTAGAGAATTCTATGGAATAAACCTAAACTTGAAATCTTCTGTGAAGCGCGGGCTGATTATCTCTTTTGGGTCACACCCCTTTTTTGTAATTCATAAAGTATGGCTCTGTCGGGTAGGTATATATATGGGGTGGATGAAAAATGCCATCTGATACAAAGAGTGAAAAAAAGTTGGGGTTTCAAATATAGAGGTTGTTTCAAGCTAGGGAAATTCGCAGATAAAAACTTGTGTGAATATCAGGGAAATCTCCAAAAAATTCAAATTTGCTAGGTTTGTGGCTTCGTGATGATCTATTTCTCTATACTATGTCTCTCCTTTTCTATTTGTTTCCAATTGATTTATCTATAAAAGCGCTTCTATGCATTGGAATTTACGCAGAGATGTTCGTTCGTGCGTCAGACTGCCTGAATGCTTTCGCGTTTTATGAGCCTCTCCCTCTTTGCATAGATGAAAAAAAATTAACTACAAAGGAAATGGTTCCAGGCTTGACTTTGTGGAAGTAATTCATAGTAACTTAAATAAAACTTTGTATACTCCACTATAGGTTTAATAACACGAAAAATAACACCCCTGGAACCCCGGACTCAAGGGCAAGTGAACAAAAGAATTCTATGTACTTTGTAAAGGTGAAGTGACTCCTCGCCGTATACCCAAGGCAGACCTCCCGCAGTGAACATTGTAGCAGCATTTCCCAAAACACAAACCATCCCCCAGCTAACGAACAAGTGCTCCCCTTCCACTCTCCCATATTCTCCACCCCCCTAAAAACCCGGATAACTCAAGTGAACTGATGAACTTTGTTTACTTTGTAAATGTGATCATGGCTCCTCGCCATATACCCAAACCTTCCACAGTGTAAATTTTAGTTGACTTTCCCAAAACACAAACTATGATTTTTTTCCCCCTCTCCACCCCCTAACCCTTTCCCACCTCCAAGCATCCCCCCCCCCAGACGCCCGCCTCCCACACCCCCTCACCCCTCCTCTCCTAGATTCCTTCCCCTCCCCTACCACGAACCTGTATATATAGAGTGACAGATGTTGTATTTGCACCTGACGATGACACGAAGTGTCGAAACCCGGGTCGTGTTATTAAACCTATAGTGGAGTATACAAAGTTTTATTTAAGTTACTAAAAATTAACTATTTATAAAACGCATCACACTTACTAAAGGGAGGTGATAGGAAAATGTTTTTTACACCAATATGGTTGACTTGGTGCTATGGATATATAAGAGCTATCTATGATGACGAACAACCGGTCGGCAATGTCGCGGAACCGCTAATGATTTATCTCGATAAGTGCAAAATGTATGAATAATTTCCCGGAAAGCTCTGAATAATTAACTAAATTGATGGAAAAATTTCGCGTGATAGCCATGTTAGTAGGATCGGATTTAAACAAATGAATGATTCACTTACTTGCGTCAAGACGCCATTATTCTCTTCCTACGGGTGAATTTATCATAATTGACTGACTTTTTCGCCTGATCTAGCACCTAATTTATATTGTGTCCTTTAATTGAAATTAAGACAGTATGAACGAGCAAGAGGTGATATGGCTAATAGAGGAATATTCATGTTTAGATGAAGATAGAGATAAAACCACCCTTGACTAATCTTTTACAATCGCCTATATACCAAAAGTTAAAACTTATGATCTCACTAAAGAGGTGGATTTGGTGTTGACATTTTTTTTAAAGACACGAACAGTATTAGGCATTTAATATATAACTTTTAGTGCCAAAAGGCATCTATTCTACTACTAATTTGGTGCATTAAATAGTGGAGGCCTACTTTGGCTAATCCGGCTAACCAGACGAACTATACTGAGGTAGAAATCGGTTTTATATAAAACCAGGCGTGGAATTGATAGATCGGGTAATACATTTCTTATAATTGACTACTATTTTCCGTCTTGTCTAGCAACTAATGTATATTGTGTCCTTTAACATTGATATTCAGACCCTATGAACGAGAAATAGGCCATAAGGCTAATAATAACATATTCATGAATAACAACAGTTGAAGGTTTCATGATTATTGCTTTTTCCACAGAAAAAAAATACAAGTATGATGAACACTGATAACTTTAATTATTAATTATCCGACTGTGCAGCGCAATCTACTGTGGCATTACTTCGCATATTCTCCGATGGATTCACCACATCCACCCTGTTCCTCTGCACCTGCGTATGATAAACTAATATGTATACGCGTTTTGCACAGTAAAAAAAAACGATATTTTAACCGTTTGGGGAAAATCACATTACTAAGAGTATGCAGCATAATAAAGAACAGATATTCAGCCATAGTCCCAGATAACTACCCTTAACCGGTTTTCATAATTGCGCGCATTTGTTTCTTGAGCAAGGGGTGAATAATAATTCTTGGTGAATACAGTCAAAAAGAAAAACCTACTCGCTACCTCGCTTGCTACAACGAAAGTGTGTGTTAGATGTTTAGGTACCATTCATGAAAATGTTAATTATTAGGATAAGGAATTAGGAGAGGTACAGAATGAAACGTAAGGTAAGCTTAACCAATTAGTACCTCGCTCCGTTTTTGCTGTGTGTGCGAATAGTGCTATGGAGAAAGTAACTACCTAAGCCTATCTGTCCCACATCGTATCTTTGTTGCATTTTCGCATCCATGGAGCCGACATTTTGATGAGATACTTAAATTATATGCTCCAGAAGTGAGTTAAATTATAACTCGTATGATTTGAATTTTTGGCGAGCTATAACCTTGTTTTTAATCTTCTCGTCTCCATCAGTTTCAATTCCATTCTTTCCAATGGGTCTGTTACACTTTGTGTTCGTTCTCAGCAGGTTTTAATAAAACGCACGGCTTCTGTTTTAAATTTGTCATATTTTAAATATACAAAGATGATGATATATTTAATCTGAAACTGCTATCTGAATCTGAAACTATAATAATTTTGAGCTCCCGAGACACTCTCTATGATTTAATGAAGTGAGATGAGTATCATTCGGAACTGATGAGAGAAATCGAGGGCGGAAGTAGTGGTGACCAATAGGGTAATGGAGGAAGGCAAAGATCAATCAAAAAGCTAAACCAACCTACAGATAGCAACATAATTATAAATAAGTCTTTATATTTGTATGCCTAAGTGACCTTAAAATAGTAGTTCACAAAAGGGCACTCATTCCCACTGTACTGTATTACAGCTAAACAGCCGGGATAAGCACAATATAAGGCTAAATGCAGTAAATATGGGACATTTGACAATGGAATGGACAAAACGGACGGACAAAATAAGAAATGATGAAATGCACGGAAGAGTAGAAGAGGAAAGAACCATATGGAACACGATAGAGAAAAGAAGAAGCAGATGAATTGGACACAACCTGAGAAACAATGAGTATGTGAAGAACATAATTGAAGATAAATTACAGGTAAAATTCCTCAGAGGAAGACACAGGAGTAAGTTCATGGACCAACTAACGAGGGAAGTACATAGGAAGTAAAGTAACCAGGAGGTAAGGGAACTAGCATTAAATAGGGAAGGGTGGGGGGCTGCAGTCAACCAATCTTAGGAGTGAACGACCAATGAATAATGGGATATTTGTGAAACTTTAGCGGTGAAAGCAGGATAATTAGGGTTTAGGAATGAATGGGGATTGAAAAAAACGTAGAATTGGATGCTCCGGTAGCGGACACATGTGAAAGGAGCGTGGCTCGTTGGTTTGGCCTAGTTGAGAGAAAGGATGAGAGTCGAATAGCATTTGAGATTAATGATACAGAAGCGAAAGGAGTGAGAGAATGGGGTAGACCGCGATATTTATGGGTGAATATGGTGGAAGATGTCCTATAGAGAGAGGGAACATCGAGAGCCTTAAGGTAGTTCTTAGCGCACAACGCAAATCATTATAAACCGCAAATATCTGAAGTCAACTCATCAATTTAATTTCTCAATTATAAGTAAATTTAGTAATTTTCAGAATTTAACACATTTTGATTTTTAATGAAATAGATTGATGTATTAAAACTATGAAAAGCAATATTTCGATTGATTCATGCAGTATTGCCGTATTTTGAACTTCGTAGTTTTACGCCAACGCTTAACGTGATATTCACTCGCTCAGAATAAATGTTCGGCCATTCGTCCAGAAATGCGAGATTCGCATTAAATATGACTTATCTCTCTTAATGTAGTTTTTTGGAAGTAACTTAAATATAACTCTTCAGTTATAAGAACTTTAGTACTTAAAATTCGTTGTTTGCCATATTATGTAAAGTAAAAACGGTCGATTTTAATGAGCTATATTTCACCAACCAGGTCAAAAATCGATCCTAAATTTTACTCCGGGACTTCTTGTTGTATTAAATAGTTTTACTCACTGTTCCATAAACTTCTTGAATGAATTGATGCGACCAAGAAATTCCTTAAGGAACTTTGGACGTGTTTGAATCAATACCACTGCTACTGAAGCAAAAGAGCACTTGCAAGGACAGACATTATGGATTCTCGACTCGTCGCCCAAAACTGTTGCCTAGAATTCTGTAAATAAACAACTTTTTCGATTGAGTCGCCGTCTAGTGATGAAAGATGGCAGTTCAAATGTAAATACAGTCTACAGATCGTAAATAATCACGTCTTACCGGTTTTACTTACCAGTAATCATAATGGATTGGATGTCATATACTTACTTACATTTACTTATCAGTAATCATATGGAGTGGATAAAAAATGTAGTAATATACGCGGGACGTAATTACACTCTTTTTTAATACTGTCCGGTCTACAGATATATTTAATTCCTCTCCAAATTTAGTTACACTAATGCACTGTTAACTTCTTAGTACTTCGTGAATATAGTTCTACGGCAATTTAATAATAATACAAGGTAAAAAAGGGGAATAAATTAGAAGACGGATACAAGTACTGTAAGGATTTCAAAACCAAGATCCTACAATATCATCTATGGATGAGAAATTGCGCCAATAACTATCATTTTTATAACAAATAAAGAAGAGATTGTTGAACCTACTCCGAGGCCACACATGAATAGTAGGTTACACATTCTATAAATCCGCGTCAATCTATCTAGATCATACCTTCTGATTCCAAGGCTCTCCGCAGGTAATAAACCAAAAAAATGTAGCTAACAATTAACGTTAAAAGATCCACACAGCAGAGAAAAGACTCACGATGGAAGTTTCATATGCCTCTCACACACGTCCTGTAGTAGATATTTCCTCTCGAGCATTTACAAAGTAACTGTTAAGTCTCAAAAATAGTCGGCTATTATTCACAGCATCAAGTATTTCATATCTCTTCAATCGTTATTGAATATTCACCACAGTCTCACGTTAACAACAATTAACAACGGCTGTTTGCGATTCGACTGAGAAGACTTTTTTTCTAAGTGGCGCCAAGGACTGAGTGAACTAAATGTGGAAATTGAGGCAACACATTACCTAGGCAACGATTCCAAACATTTCAATCCATAATATATATTCATGGACAGGGCATTACGGAAGAAGTTACCAAAGCACAGCCACTCCTACTGGTCAAGTCCCGATTGTTTAAGTATTTTTACCGTGCCTACCCCGAAAGGGAACTGTGTTAAGGGTTAGTTTACTGCACACCTTTATTGAGACAACGGTAGCCGATGGGTTTGACAGTAGATGAGGAATTTTCGTTTTCAAATTCAGCGAAAACGTTTTTGGACTCCCTAAACCTGAAAGATGGGCGGTGCAAATGTGTGAGAATTAACAAATCTTCTCGCGCATGTCAAAATATTGAGTGATGGGCTCCACCTTGTTAAACCAACTCCAACAGATCACAAAAATTATTTGATTCTTGATAATCGGGATCATCATCACCAGTCAATAATCCTGAGATTGTTTTGACACAGCCCTCCACACAATTCTCTTATCAGCTAATACTTCATATTTACGTATTTCTTCTCTTCCATATCTTTCATTACTTGTTCTATATATCTCAAACGAGGCCTTCCCCTGCCGTTCTTCCCGTTCACCTGTCCCTCGGCGATTGTATTCATCAGGCCATCATGTCTCATGATGTGGTCGATTAAGCTGTCCTATCTTCTTCATAGGGTTCTCAGGAGACTTCTGTTTTCTCCCACTCTTCTGAGAACTTCCTCGTCACTCACTTGGTCTATCCGTTTAATTTTCATCATTCTTCTGTAGCGCCACATTTCGAATGCTTCCACCCTTTTCTTTTCTGCAGCAGTCATCGTCCATGTCTCATTGCCATAAAGAAACATGCTCCACATGAAAGTTCTGATAAATTGTTTACTTACTTCCATGCATGTGTTTCTAGCTGTAAGTTGATTCTTCTTTTGGTAGCATACCCTCTTCGTCTGGGCTATTCTACTCACTTTTTCTTTCTTGCTTCGTCCATTGCTGGTTACTCGGCTTCCCAGGTAATAGTACTCTTTCATCTCCTCAAGTTTTTCTTATCCTAGTTTAACATTGGTCTAGGCCTCTTCTCTCCTGCTGCATGCTAATATACAGCAGACCCTCGCTTTATGATATTAATCCGTTCCGGAGGACCGATCGTAAAGCGAATTCCATCGTATGTTGAATCGGCATTATTTCCGGACGAGGAATCGGTTTGAAAAGCATCAGTGCCAATCCATTCAGTGTACGCGTCAGAGCCAATGCATACGAAATATCCTGGATTAAAATTATTTAAAATATTATTAAACCAATATTTAAAACACTATCGATATTTAAAACACTTTTGATATTTAAAACACTATCGATATTTAAAACAAAATCGGAGAAATTTGAAATTTTAAAAAGCGCGCTCAAAATCAGCTCAGATCGTAAGTCTTTCCATGGTTATGGTTACAAGAATGTTCTTCAGATTCTCCTCTGTCTCTGCTGTGACAGCTATGTCATCGGCGAATCGCAGCGTGCTGATTTTTTTCCCCGAGGATATTCACTCCTGAAGTCTTCTCTTTGATTTCATCGATAGCTTGTTGTACACCACTATTTTAAATAATGCAGTGCATTCTTAGGATTTAAACTGATAGCATTGCTATTCCAACGCCGTTGGTGTTTGGGATCACGACATCGTGAAAAGAGGGACCTTTATACCACTCGTAATCGTTATTCTCATTAAAATTACGTTATTTCTGAGAAAACTATAAAAAAAAGTATTTTTTATTTGCGTAATTTGAATTTGTGAAGAGGGGCCTTTATCACACTGGTGATCGTTATTCACATTAACGATACATGGTTTCTAAGAAAACTATAAGGAAAGCAATTATTTATTTGGGTAATTTATACCGAAATAATTTTCTATGCAGGTAGTAGCTCCTTAGCAGGTAGTATGTTTGACTCCAGATACAAGATAAAAATGTTTGGGTGCTAGTGAATCCTCTAAGTGGTGTGAGTAAGAATCACTCTTTCTACTCACTATTTGAGCGGGTATTAAATTGAAATGGAACAAAAAAATGTGTTTAAGCATTGATATTTTCCTCCTCCAACGTTCTGCGTCTATGCTTCTAAACTACCAACTCTTCCAGCATGCGAATCCCCTCTCTGAATCCCGAGGCCCGGATCGACGATTCACAACCCGTTTATAAACCACGCTCTTCAGTTTATGACTATTTTTTGGTCCATCCTCCTAGACCGGCATACGAGACCTCGTCCTCGTCACCCTGACCTCTCATCCCATGGATCTTGTGTCGTGCAACTCATGATTTGACACTGACTTTCATTACTTGCAAGGGAAAGCTTCGCAATGCATGTGCAAGGCGATCGTAAATGAGCTCGCGCGAATAAGCGAGTCGTGGAGGACACGTCGACTGAAGGAACGATCGCCGCGCACCTGGTTCGCCTCTCTTCCCAAAGATTTTAAATCCTATCCCATGGGTTTCGTAACACTTGGAGGCATTCCCAAGTAACACAACGAAACATCGAAGCCCAAGAGAGTATTGCGTAGTTTATGGACAGCTAGACGCCCTCACCACGTGGAGCTTCAAGATGCCGCACCCAAATGGGCGACCCCAACTAAAGTCATTGGAACTGCGAGGGCGATATATCTCTGGCCATGCTATACCTCGTGAGCATATACGATGGGTTTTGGCAGGGAGTACTAGGAAACTAAACGTGTATTGTTTTTGTGAAAGAAAAAAGTGCCCAAGTCACATTTTATTGCAGCGCAGACTCTTATGGAACTTTGGCGTGGCTCTATAGCGATCATGAGTTTAACGAAGGAAAATGGAGGAATAACCTTACCGTATCAAACTCAATTAACTTGCCGCATAAAAATCTCATGAGAGGCGTGGTAGGGGGTAAATTTAATCTATAGTAAATTATTTATGATTAAAAAAACACCAAAAAGCAACTTTTCTGGTCTCAGGAGTATGAAAACCAGGTTTACTATGAAACGGATTCCACTATCAACACTACATCGTCCTACTAACCGAGGTTATTTGACTCATGAACGCTTCCGATCCTTCTGTTCGATGTTTATATGTGAGATAAGGGGAATGAGGGAACTTGAGCATTAGAGGTGATGTGTTGAATGCCCCGATATCCACTAAAAAATCATACTTGAGTTACCTCATAGCTTGATGGGAAAGAAGGCGAGGAGCAATTTCCGCACAGCCTTGAAGCCGCTGACCGGGGTGAGAGGTCGGGTGAGTGCGGATTTGAAGCTCCGAAGACCTCTCTCTCTCTCTCGAGCGCGGCCGTGGCAAAAAGAGGCAGGAATGCCAGTCGGTATGCGTCCGGAGGCCATAAGTAGCCAACCGTGGGAGGATGATCGGATGGAATTGGCGTGTTCATTCCTTGTTTTATGGCAGAGTTTCTCACGGCTGCGGAGATGAAGCGAGGCGGAGCGGAGACTAAGGTTAGAGGTGAGTTAGACGTCTCTTGGGGAGAGTAATCCTTAAAAACTATTCAATTAGCGTACACCTTAAGTAATCACTTGGCCGGTGTACATGTGTAGATGTGGGCGTGCATGTTTGTACGTCAGAGTAGCAATGGTAATACTTTCCAGATCCTCCTAATGAGGAGATGATCTACTTTGGGCTTTTGGTTGAGCCGTCGAGAACAGAATAAACCTGCAAAAATCATGTTGCCGCGTGAGGCTATCCTTTTCACCTCTGAGACAGTCATCAAAAGCGGCTATCTATCCTAAGATTGGTGTGCTTCAACTCTTCACTGCATTCTCCTTTCAAATAACCGTTTTATTCGTCCATGAGACTCCAATTTAGCGTCACTATTGAATTGCGTAATGTGTTTCTATCCTTTGTATTCCTCGAAAATTCTTTCCTCTCATTTTCCCTCTTGTGCTGTTCATGAGTAAAAGAGAAAGGACCATATGGAACACCACGCATAAGAGAAGAACCAGATGGATTGGACACGCCCTGAGGCACTAGGGGTCTGTGAAGAACATAATTTAAGGTAAAATCGAGGGAAAAGTCCCCAGAGGAAGGCCTAGGAATAAGTTCATGGACTAAATAAAGAGGAAGGTACATAGGAAGAGCTATCAGGAAGTAAGAATAATAGCATTAGATAGGGAAGTATGGAAGGCTGCTGTCAACAAATCTTAGGATTGCACGACCTTTGATGATGTCTGTGTTTAGGATGGTTTTATGTTTTAGAAAATGTACAATAAGTTAGCCATTTCTTCTTCTCTTGAGGGCTTAATCGGTGATTCTCTCCGTTCTGTGACTAGTAAGGCGTATCGTATGGGAAGCGATTGTCTTTTGTGGGCTTATATCCGTAAACTAGGATGGGGATTGCGTCGTCATTGCTAAATAAACACACCGCCGAGTAAAATATGACTTATTCCTTCTCCTCTCATCCGTGAGTAAAGCCTGGATCTGAATTTGGTTAGAACTTGTTTAGCAAATTTTTTCTGCGACATTATTTCATTTCCATTCTTTGGGCCGAGCGTGCTGCTCGTAATTAAAGAAATAGCGTTAGGAATCTCTTTACTGCCCACAAGAATTGTCACTGTCCACATCAATGTGGGCAGTACCTTAGAGATTCATTAAAAAGATTTGAAACATAACTTCTACATTTCGTTGCAAATCGTAGATAAGTATTTATTACCTTGACCAGCAGTGAAACTTACTTAGAGCCGATTCTGGTCGACCATTTTTCTTAAAAATCCTCGAAACTTGTCGATGAAGCGCTGATATCTCTTTTTTGTGTTAAATACCTGCAAGCATATAAATAGAATTGTAGTCATCTGTCGTTAAAGAGGAGGGAAGCATTTTGCAACTACGAATTACTCATTATTCTCGTCCATCTAACTGCTTCATGTGTGGGTTGGTCCTCAGTAACTTCAATGCTTATGGTAAGCAATTTTATCTCTTTTTTACGATATAGATGGAGGTATTAGTCATTATTAAATGCCAGGGTTAATAGGGTCGTCGTTTTACTCACAGGATATTGACACTTTAAATGGTTGCTGAGTTTTAAATGGTGCTGAGACGAAGTTCTATTTCTCGCGACCGACTTTGTAATTCTTGCATCCTGCTTCACCGCCTTAGAGCCACAATTTTCTCCTAAAATACCTTAGACTCTGAATTTTCTTTTTAACTATCTTATGTATGGTCAAGTTTGGCTGGCTCCCATGCAATGGTCATGCTAGGAAAAGAAGACATTCATCCCTGCGCAATAGGAGGTAATGTTGAACTTCCGCTGAAACGTTAATGGCGCATTTCATTTCTGCTGGGGTGCATACCATTTGCACGAGTTAAAACGGGGTAAATTCTCGGAACGTCAGGTGTAATGAGGCTAGAACTCAGCCATATGGGGAAACTCATGTATTTGACTGAATACAGTGAAAGCGCCTGATCACACGTTCCCCGTGTCAATGCGGGCCAACGTCTGCTGTGGCGATATCGCAAATAGAGGTGTACAATACAAGGACAGACATCAGATAGTCCTTCACAATTAGAGACACGAACACTTAAGTAAACGATCTAATAGGTTATGGTACATGGAACTTCATTTAACTGAATGAACTCCATCTAGCACAACGCATCCAGACGTGTTTTCCACCTCGTAGGTATGATTGTTCGGGATCCTTGATAATTTTGAATCAAAATTTTATAGTTAAATGGCGCAGCTTTAGTATATTTTGGGAGTTGAGGAATAAGGTTGGAATAAGTAACATGCCTAAAGGGTAGATAAAGAGTAAAGGCCAGAATGAAAGAAAGAAACTTTTTCTGTAGATTCATAGGATTTATGAGGGACTGTGGCTGGAGGACTTGGCGAAGGCAACACTTATTCCAATACCGAAGAAAAGGAAGAAAACTTGCGAGGACTATGGGACAATAAGTGATATCTCACGCGGCCAAACTAGGACTTAGATTTATAAATAGAACGCTGGAGAGCAAGAATAACGAATACCTGGGTGACGATCACGACCGATAATTTAGGAGAGGGACAGGAACGAGGTACGCTGTCGGAATAATGAGAACAGGTGATGATATGATTTGATAGTGACATGATAGGGTGTACTGGGCTTAATTGATGGGAGTTCTGGATAAATTAGGGTTGATTGTAGGGACAGACTTCCGGAATTCTTATATGAACTAGAGTGTGAAGGTTAGGGTAGCCGATGGAGAATCGGGATGGGCCGTGATAAGTCAGAGAGTGCCGCAGGGGTGCCCACTATCACCGTTGAATTTTTAAATTGTATTCAGAAGAAATTGTAAGGGAGACGTGGAGAGAGACTGAGGTAGTATTAAGGTAGGAGGCCATCTGATAAAGTCACTGTGATTTGCAGGTGATTAAACATTGGTTTGTCAGTCAGCAATGGGGATACAGTCAATGATGAATGCGATGGAGGTGCAATTAGAGAGGCATGGGATGAAGATAAACCATATGAAGACGAAATGTGATGAGATTTCCTAAAAGCAAGAAAACGGGGCTAATTATAAGTGTGGGAGAGCTCTAAATAGAGCAAGTCGAGCTGATTACGAGGAAGCTAGTGGCGGAGGTTCTTAGGAGGTATGCAGAAGAGATGGATCGAGGACGCTTTAAAAAGGAATGGGTATTGAAGAGGATAATAGGGCAGGAGCACAGAGGAAGGGTGAAAGAGGATAGGATTTCTGGACGAAATAAGAAGAGGGAGACGATATAAAGAATTTCAAATGGATGAAATGGCGGGTCATCTGTTAGTGGAAAAATGGAACGATATGCCAGGAATTAGGATGTTAGGAAAGTACTGGAAAAAACTACCAGTTAACTGGTAAAATACTCGAACGAATGATTGTGTATTTGTTCACAAAAAGATTTCGCAATCATTATTCAATGGAATGAACCAATTATAAATTCCAAGATGTTTGCATGTAAAGTACAGATTGCTATTTCTCGGAGGTATGCCTCAACGAAGATGTCCTTTATGAATTTTTGTAAATGATATTAGGCTTTGATTGTCAAATACAAGCTAGGAAAGTGTATTACTGTAAATTTAAGCGATGAAGTTGAATGCTTGCGTTCAGGCATCCATTTCGGTTATGGCTTTAAAGTTTCTTTGGTTACCGACAAAATTGAACTCGCCGATCTAAAGCGTAAAACAAATCCAGGCAGCTAATAAAGGAAGAGTGAATTCGTGAAAACTTGAAACTCGTTCGTTCAATAGATTGGACCTTATTCGCACAAATTACATTACGCTTAAGATGACAGAAGGGTCGTCAAATCGTGGTGGATGCGAATTATGGAGTCAGAAAAGCAAGGAGAAATGGGGAAGAGGAGATACGCGTTGCGGTTGATTGGGAAAATAAATACGTACTTTCAGCGTTTCAGAAGATATATTTTATAACCTCCGACGAAATTAAGCTGATATAAACTTTAGGTAATAATCGAGGGCTTGATTTCATCCGTCATCGATGTGGGAGTGATTGAAAATGCATACGGCATGGTGAGGTTAGGTCTTTCGCGAATGAAATGATTTAGTACTGTCCACTTTGCTGTCCAATTGCTGTTTAATATACATTTTTCATTTCATTGTTCCATCTTCCAATCACGTGTTATTTCAAAATTAAATAGTACTTTTTTACAATTACGTGGTACCATTTTACACATAAATTGTTCAATTTTACACATAAGTTGTTCAATTTTACACATAAGTTGTTCAATTTTACTCATAAGTTGTAATATATTACAATTGCATTGCACTAGTTCAATTTAATTATGAAAATAGTTGGAACTTACTGCGTTGTTGATTTTTATGCTCCAAAATACTGTTCTTCTCATATCATTCTGAGTACGATAGGCTTAATTAGACCCTTCGGATGGAGTATGACATTAAGATAAACTCGCTTCTAGTTGACGATACTCATTTTACCAGTGCTCAACTGGCGAGCATACGCATTCAAAAGGAGGGTCTTGACTTGCAATTTTTATCCGACTGACTATTTAGTCGACTGGGGGACTTCTACAAGCCTAGAGTTACGTTACTCTTACTTTAAATTTGTTATAATTGAATTATATCTCATGTAAACCAGTTTAATAGGAATGGATTCCTATAAAGTGAACGCACTGTATTGTAATCACTGGAACTGTGGCGTATGGCTTGAATATCTTTCCGTGAAGAGTTGTTGCACGGACCAAAATCTCTCTATTAGAATTTTTCGCTTTTTATTTCAGCACTTTCCGTATCGTTGCACTAAAAGCGAAGCGTTTCATTCTCCTTCCACGAACGCGTTGCTCAAATTCGAGGGATGTTCGGACAGTAACCCACATTTGGGTATAGAAATGATAGAAACGAGTGTAAGAAACATTTAACTTTTTAAAACTTCAGTTTGACACTTTTGTTCGACATAACCACCATTCAAGTTCAAGCACTCATCATTCGCTTTATGTAGTTTGGAATTCCCTCATCGAAGAAATCTGCCGAGAGTAACTTCAGTCTAGTAAGAACACCATCTTTCTGTTCCTAGTCGTCTCTGTTTAGATTAGATGGAAGCCATGATTACATGTGAATGAAGAGGCGAACATCACTAGGATTCAAGTCCGGACTATAAGGATTGAAAACATCCCACTTAAACTCAAGAAGAAGGGATGGATTGCGTGCTGCAGTGTAAGGCCGGGCGGGGCTTAGTGTTTTCGCTCGAAAACACCACTCTGGAACTCAGTATCTCTCGACATTTGTTCTGAATAGCTCTCTTGAAATTTTTTAAGTGTTATAGGTGGCCTCTGAGTTGATAATTGTTGTTTATGCGCTAAAACCTTTTTTGAAATTCTTCCTAAATGCATGTGCTCCGAATGTTTTTCCCATTTTCTTATATAATTCATTGCTACATCTGTTCTAATTCCTGCTTTATTTCTTTATTTTTATGTAGCTTAGACGTTCACAGCCCTTTACAGGTCAAAGAAATTGCATTCCTGATGTTTCAATCTGTCTGTTGTCTGTATTTCTGGGTGTCAAGCTTCTGATCCACACACTAATGCGGGGACAGCCATTATTTTGTAAAATTTTATTCAAGTTTTGGGTTTTTCTTTCAGTGCTCTTCTTATAGTTCTTAGTTTTCTTTCACTCGCAATTAATTTCTAACTACAGGGATACTAGTCTATATTTGATTTCCAGCAACTTACTCCGATGTGGAAAGTATTATGCTACAAATCGCGTCCCATTTCTCTATTCAAAGGCCAATTTGGTATTTGGGAATGAATTACACCTCAGGCGAGGCCAACTAGCTTCTGAAATCCACATTTTCAAAATTGGAGGGCCTGAATCACCTATCGCGGCTTCCTTGGACTTACTCAAAAATTGCTCCACCGTGGTTTTAGACGGTAATGACCAAAAAGGATTGATAGAGATTTAAACCGGGAACCTCGATAATGTTGTTCAACACTTATCCGATTTTGTAGCTACGTCGTATGGATAGCTCAGTTGGTAGGTCTACAGGTTTTTACCCTAGTGTCCAGGGTTCAAAACCCTGCCGGGCGAGACTTATAGCGCTAAAATGGGCTTTAAAGCAATCTAATTGTGTGACAGTGGGCATTGGACAAATTTTGAGAACAAAAACCTTGAAATTATTTGTTGGAAATTAATTTTCCAACAAATTAAATTAATAAATTAAAATATTAATTTTCCATTTCACCCTCTGTATTTAAGTCAATGTGTTTTTGAAAGCACCGTTACTGGCCGGACCCTGGTGTGTGGTCTTTGGTCGGATAACTAATTCAGGAAGAAATTGAGTGATGGAAAATCAAAGTGATTAATAGTCGGTTGCTCCAAGGAATGTTTAGTTTCGTCTTAAATGTCTTCAATTCTCATCATTAAATAGTAGCTGCATTTACTTAATCGATTGGACATGGTTTTATACCAATTTTTTGGTGGTTTATATACAGACAGTCATTAATCATCCGTTGGGATTTGATTAGATGCTCCAACTCTATCTCGGTCAGTAAAGTATTTCTCGTGAGTACCCCCTACTTTCCAGTTCCCGTCAAGCCTTCTTAAGTCCTACTCCTGTTCTTTTTATCCTATGCTTTACAAGCAATCTCTCCTAGACCAATCTATTCAAAATTATTACCAGTCAATTCATCCCACAGCCCACGCTTTTTGTCTCCGGGTCTGCATCGTCTCAACGGTTTCAGTTCAAAATAGAAAATTCAATTTCACATTGCTATTGTTTTGTCTCGTACTTGGGAAAATATGGGACACTGAAGAGGAATATCATGAATTTGAGTGAGAAAGTACGTTTCTATCCGGCGACTTGGGAGAGGTTTTTCAATCCACTTAAGTGACACAATTTTCATTACTCTTTGGCTTATGCTCCTTTGTGTCAACTAAATTGCGTTTCGTTATGTGGCTACAATGCATTTCATTCTCGCTTTACTGTAAATTACTGCTCATCTTTCGCTGTATCAGACGGTAAGCTTTATTTTTCAGAATGCTAAGTATTTGTCGTGCCGTGGCATCTTGGGCGTTTATTTTACGAGTTTCAACAATGTGTGAAGGTGCTGCTTAATTAAAACAGCACCTTTTATGTCCTCGCGTGTCCGACGCGTCTAGATATTTGTGTAGGTGTTTGTAAGAAGTTGTTCTATCCGCAGCCACATTGAAATGTGGGAGCTTATAAAATTTCATCAAGCTTGTGTGCCGCATGAAATTTATGTCTCAGCGACTTTAATGCATTGTATTTTTTCCAAGTACCGTGGCTAACGGCTTCTAATTTTCCCCAGTTAATGAATCCATAAATATTTGCTGGATTTGCTCCGGGGTTGATCTTCCTCGATAATTCTGTAATCATATTACGTACAAATCTTCTCATTCTCAATGATTTGTTACATGAAGTGAAAATTGGATGAATTATTCATCATAAAATTATGGATGGTGATTGTGTAATTTAGTCCTGGATGTGTAACTTATGTAGTTTGGAGATGACTTATCTACTATCTAGATAGATTGTCTAGTGAAATCGGCTCTCTTAAGATTCGGTTCATTTAAATGAGGATCTATTTCGTTTCCGTCCTAAACGAATAAACGCTTACAAATTTCTTCCATTAAAAATCCGTCAATTTCTGTATCAATACTTCTTGCTATTTATCACTCCCTAAATATTTTGGAGGCTATTGTGGGTCATAATATGACTACTAGGATTATCTCTTCTTATTCACATTCTTATCAAACAATTTAACCTTAGTCTTTGTAGTACTTCTTCATTGGCAATTCTCCAAACGTTTCAACATCACCATTTTTCTAGGGAACCACTGCCCATTATTCTTTTCTGTTTGCATTTATTATCGTCTTAGTTTAATTTATTCTCTACTGTTGGCTCCGTGGACTAATTTTATTCGGCTAAATGCTTATACTCTTTTCCTCAAGCATTCTCATGCGTTATCTATGAAGAGTTTTAATAGCTTCTCATTCAAAGGAGGATTATGTTTTATTGATAATGATCCTTAATAGCAATAAACTAATTTTTAGTTGAAAAAAAGATTATCCTGTGATGAATTCAATCAATGTTTTATTAAGTAGCATTAGGGTTACTGTTTGCTAGGCAATTCGTACGAACTACTCATATACTTCCGTCCATTGCATGTGGTTGGAGGTGACCCGCTCGTTAAGTCTTATTTCTCATGATTTAACGGTATTTTTATCTTAAAAAAACTGTTGAGCTTAGGAAAATATCATAAGTTTTAGTTGTCATAATTAACTTTGAAGCCAGTGCATCACCGCTGTTTAGTTACCTTCCTTTAAATTTTTGGTTGGCTTTCACATTACCTAATTCCCATTTCCTGACCCGTTAAAAACTCACTTCCCCACGAATATATTTCATTCTCACTTTTTGTCTCTTTGCTTATACTAAATTTAATACTCGTGGAACTATTTTTGTGTATTTGTTGTATTTTTATTTAATTGCTTTCTTAAGTTAAATGGTGGAACTAATTTTTCAGCGATGGAATTGTCTCTAAAACAATTTTTTTTGTTTATTTGACATAACCATTGAATTTCACTCATAAACGTTCTTGGTTTTGGAATTTCATTTAAAGTTTTAGTTGCTTTTGTGAAGCTTCAGATGAAACCCAACACTCTTTCATGCCATTCTTATTTGAAATTCGCGATGAAAAAATATTTGACTTGACCGGGATTCGAACCCGGAGCTCCCAATTGCCGGTCACACGCCTGACCGGCAACTTGGAGATCCGGGTTCGAATCCCGGTCAAGTAATATGATTATTTCATCGCGAATGTCAACCCTGGTGTCTATGCATCCATGCGAGTGACTTCGTGCCACATCATTTGTTAAAATGCAATGATTGGAAACCATTCTTCTTTGCTAATCGTGATATATAATCAATAAATTCAAGATGATAGCTCGTTCTTATTGCCTCTCCGTTGTCCGGTATTAGATTATTTCCCTAATACTCATAAATTCTGCATGATGTTCATCTTAGGCCCGGTTTAATTGCCTCTGGTTAAATGTTTCCTCAGCATGAAAACCGATTTTCACTGGATCCTTTACGGATACCGATCATGTCGACCAATCGACTGTCTCATGTACTTAACAAAGCCTGATTTCTCTTGTAGCATCAGATAAACATAAAGGCTACGTTGTGTTACGTAATGGTTAACATTAATCAGACATGAAACCTTTAAAAAATGAAGATTTCATGTCTGATTAATTCATTAGGTTAAGTTGGAACTCAGGAAAACACCATAATGTCATGGAAGAAGATGCAGTCCTTGCAGGATCTTTTATGTCAATATATGTTAGCTTCTGTTTTAGAGATTTTTCTTCGGGATTCTGAGATGCATATGTGTCCGTTTCTTTTTTCTTTCTTGTTCTATTTTCAACCTATCTTTAATCTGTGTGATTTAATTTTAATGATCCATCTCTGTTCTTGCCCATCCACTTGGATATCTTTGGTGATACCAATTGTACTCACGTTTTCTTGTTCTAAGTTTGAAATTTACCTTTCCGCCTTAGGGAGACGCGGATGAATAAAAATACAATAAATTCAGTCGATTCGGCTGATATTTAGACAGAAGAATTAATGAGCTGAAGAGGGGACAGGGATTAATGGATTTACCGCGAATTATCGATTATTTATGATGTTATGACGCGAATAGGGACCTACTAAACCCATATATGACGATTGAGGCTTTAATTTGTTTTCGCTCCCATCTCTTCGAGTTTGGTTATTGAAACATCTTAATTACGTTGTATGATGTAGTTGTATAAATGATAAGCACAATAATCGGAGTTAAATAAGCATAGCCAAAATATACAGTAAGGGGCTACGATTCATAATCAAACGCTCTCTTCATTTTATACAGCAAACTATGAAGAGATGTCGAAGACGCGAGAGAATGCGCTTGTAAATTACGTTTCAAGTGTTTACGACTTTTGTTCATTTTGCCACGTTAATTTTGTCACTGAACGTGAAGCGATGAAATTATTCAACGAAACTTTCAATCAATAGCGAAATGACAATTCTACCCATGGTAGTAGGGCAATAAAGTCGTGTGCAATCGGTCTGAATCAGTCAATCAGTCTATTGGGAGATAAATTCAGTAGATTGGGAGATAAATGCAGTAAATGGAATCTGATGCTTGCGACCTGGGGGATCCGTGGAAAGGATATTTTTAGTGACACGATCATAGCCGATTTAGTGGAAGTTTCCTTATGGATGAGTGATCATCTAAAGTATTTATTTCTCCCGTCGGTGAGCTAATTCTCACTCCAAAAGAGTCTGGTGAGCTAAATGAAGAGAAAATGGGAGTGTGATGCTAATTTGTGCTTTTTGCGTGGAAAGGTAATCACTTCGAGAACTAGCCTCGGTGGCGACCTTCCTGGAAACATCATCACCCGGAATTTCCTCGTCATAGAGCGATCATTCCTTGAAATCAAGACTTCAGAAGTTGGCAAACCTATCCTCAAGATCGGATAGGTTAAGGTGGCGCAATTTGCATGCACCAGGAAGAAGTATCAATGCTCACTTTCGTGCTTCATTTAAACGTTTTCCTTCTCCCTGTCACCTCTATCGGAGTTTCCTCTTGGGTTCACGCGGCACGTCTACTCTCGTATTTTCCAACCTTATTAAAGTTTCATAATGTTGCGCACGCCTTTGCATCTTGCATCGCGCACCCACTGAGGTGGAATGTGCGGTGGTGACTTGCATACCGTAGCAGAAGCACGCACGAGTTTTAGGTTATCCGACAGCCGAAGCCATTTCGCTTCGCCACTTTCTCGACGCATGAATATCTGCACAGAAAAGAAAAGGCGCCGCCCATGAGTAAAATTCCCTTACTAGGGGATAACTGCCAATTATGCGTGTAGTGTATCTAAGGTGCGTGAATGTGTGTCGGGGTTTTAGAATTAGATGATATTATTATTCACGTACTTAGAGTTTTAATAATAATAATAATAATAATAATTTCTTTAACACTTACAGGTTTCCCCAATTACAAGTGTTTTCATATATCATTAGACGAACACAAACACCCATGTCCTGGGCATTGAATAATCTTACCCAGGCGGGAATCGAACCCAAAACCCTCGGGTTAGAAGGCGAGGACTTTACCCCGCCGGCACCGGGGCCGACAAAGTTTTTTTGACGACTTCCTTCATAAATTGTGGAAGTGGTTCTCTATCCGAATCGGTGGGATAATTTTTGTACTTGGGACTCATTGTGCTATATATTCCATGCATGGACCAATTTAACCATGATGACGACAATTTATCTCATGATATATTTTATCGCCAGCATCACCAGAGGAATCTCTTTATTGTATGTCTTGCTATTTTTAAATGGTTCATTTTACGTTACGTCTTATTGACCATGTATTATGGCGAATTTTACTCGAGGTTAAGGCCTGATATTATACTCTGGGTTCCTCCAGTCATGCTACTATGATATTCATGATCCAGAAAAGGATTGTCCGGCTAATCGCCAAAGAGCAATATCGGGCTCATTGTCGCCCAATAATTAAGAAATTGGGAATACCTCCCCTTCTATGCTTGTATCTGTTATCAGTAGTCACCTGGGTAAAGTGTGGTTATTTTGATGCTGTAAGGAACTCAGATATGCATATTTATGATACCAGAGGTAATAGGAATTTCTACATCCCATGTGTTAGGACTAAAGGAGCATCAATGGCACCCAAAACCATGGGGTTGAGAATTTTCAGTACGCTGCCTGATGACCTTAAGGTAATTGATACAAAACCTGTATTTGTGAATGGAGTAAGGGCTTTCCTGTGTGAAAAGCTTTTTTACTCTGTGAATGAATTTTTTATTACTTTGTGACTTGTGTCATACTTTAAATTCTTGCTCTGTAACTCTGTTGTACGATATGATTAGTACTATTTGACGTGCCTTATATCATGCAATTTTATTGTAAAGGATCCTAGAGGCAAATAAATATTATTATTATTACGTTGAGAGCGTTGTGTAACATATGAAATTCGTAAAAGGATGCCTTAAATGTGAAGTAAAGAATCATTACATTGATTTGAGTCCATAATATGCCATAAATGAAGCTTGTTCCTGATGATGGGACACTGAATTAATCTAGCGCATCTCTTCTTAAATTCTCTACTCAGTTGTATCACGGTAATCTTTGAAACTTTCTCTTTCATTATCTTATTTTGTTGTGCTTTCCTCCTGTTTTCTGCAATGCGGAAATTTATACTGTTGGGCTACGCCATTTCTAGGTTTTTTCTCTTTTGCGAGTGTGGAGTCCATTGTTTTTTAGTTTGTCACACTACTTTGTTGAGTGAAATATTTCCTGATCGTTAGTTCGCAGGTTTCCGCGGCGTTGATCAAATGATTTCAACATTTCTCGGGTTGCATCCGCGTCAGTTGTTATTCAGCACAACAGTTTCGCCAGCTATCCTGCTGGCGTCCTCAGGTGAAGGATGGCGAGAAGGTTTTGGTCCGTCCTTATATAGGCCAAGTTAGGCGCCAAAAAACGCGCGCCTAACTTGGCCTTTTTGGCGCCTAACTTGGCCTTTTTGGCGCCTAACTTGGCCTATATTAGGACGGACCAAAACCTTCTCGCCATCCGTCACCTGAGGACGCCAGCAGGATAGCTGGCGAAACTGTTGTGCTGAATGACAACTGACGCGGATGCAACCAGGGAAATGTTGAAATTATTTCCTGATCGTTTTTATTTGTTTCTCCATAAATGCGCGGTGGGCTCGACCACTCCTCCTCAAAATCCTTTTTCTTTCAGCTCTTGTTCATCATTCTCCTTTGTTTTTTATCCTTTTCCATCTACTTTTTAGCTAAGCATAGAGCATTTGGTTTTGTATACTTGCTTTATGTTGTTGTTATATTGTTGTAGTTTACATAGAGATGATCTTGGGAACTTCATGGAGGGATGAACTCCATATTGTGAACTCACAAGTATTATTTGATGCCGCGTATCGAGTGACATATCCTTGTCACTCGATACTCATTGTACTTGAGATGTTTATCTCATGTTAGATGTGAGTAGTGCTCCATTACAAAGCAGGGGTCTGGGATTACCATATATGTGAGTGTGAGTTCTTATAGAAACATCTAATCAAGCGGAAAAATTACTCTTAGGCCCTAGCTTCGCCGTTGTAATTAAAGGCATATTTATTTGAATGTTACGTCCAAAAGTGTTTCCTTAACGGAGATAGTGTAGGTGTCGAATTACCGGGCTGTCGCTTTTTTAAAAGGTGAAATTTCATCTCGGAAATTATAGCCATTGCTGGGTAGAAGCTCGATCCATAGAGGCGGTTTATGCGAGGATTGTTTTTTAAAGTAGGTACCGTTTTGAAATTTGGCCACTGCAGTGCTGCGGTCGGCATTTGGCATATGAGCGCTATGTTCCTACATATGTTAGGATGCCACAGACGCCATTATGGAAACATTCGACCGTGTTTTCGTTTGTTTATATTTGAAATGCCTCCTCCGTTTGAGAATCCCGCCGACTGTAAAATACGCGCTGTGATTCGTTTTCTTATTGCTAATAGTGTGAAAGCGACTGAAATTCATCGTCAGATCAGTGAAGTTTATGGAAAAAACATTTAGAGCGATGGAGTGGTTCGGAAATGGGTTAGAGCTTTTAGAGAATCCAAAACAAAAGGCGTGGCATGCTGAGTAATGGGATCGCTTTGCTCCTTGACAATGCCCGTCCACACACGGCTAGTAAAACTCAAGATATCATCGGATCATTTGACTGGGAGCAACTTGATGACCCTCCGTACAGTCCCGATATAGCGCCGAGTGACTACCACCTGTGTTTGCATTAGATGATGCATCTGGATGGTCAGCGCCACGACGACGTCAAAACTACCGTGTTGCAGTGGTTATCAAATCAGACAGCAGACTTCCATGAGGATGGGATTCAAAAGCTGGTTCTACGATGCGATAAGTGCCTTAATATTAGTAAAAATTATGTAGAAAATTAGATTAAGGTACAGGTTTTCATGTAAAAATAAAACTGTTAAGAAAAGTATACTTTTTTGTTTTTATTTCAAAACGGCACTTACTTAAAAATCACGCCTCGTACGTCTATTGTCTTTGCTCCTCAATTGCCGCTTAAAATATCACTGTCGACCAGCAAACATCTTTAGGTGGTTGGCTTAGTGGGCCGTGAAGTATCTCGGGAAACGCACGGCAAATGATTCGAAAGAAATCCAGACTAGGCTAACGTTTTTGATGTCGATCAAACTTAGAAAAAAAATGAACGCTGAATATTTATTTTCATATTTGTTTTTAAACTTTGACGGAACCCTTCCACTGATTGATGACATTCCACGGACCGCCTTGGAAAAAAATTTGGGATCTCTCTCTCTCTCTCTAAAGTGGCCCAATTTCTCTTCAGCAAACACACCTCCTTTGTTTGCTAGGAATGGGAGCGGACACGGAAATCGATAAGTCTGCGACTCCGAATATCCCGTGTCGATGTGTGCCACAAAAATTATATTTCGCTCTCTCTCTCTCCTCCCCTCGGTTTTTGCATGCATGCAAAAGTATCCTCTTGCCTCCTCCTCCGCCGTCGACTCACACACCATTCCCCAATGCATCCGCGAGATTGTTTATAGGGCGACCAAGTCTCTCTCTCTCCACTTTTTTGTGCGCTTCGGCCTTAAAAAAAACAACATTGAAGTGACGAAAAAAAAATTTTCCCCCACTTCCCCGCTTCTCCATCTCCTCCTTTTTGTGTCGTAAAAAACTTTTTTTTTTTACCCCGTCGTGCTGCCTTGAAATTTTCCGTAGCGACGCCCCGCGTCTCGCGCGCTCAGGAAGACCTACCTACCTTCCCCTCCCCAACCTTCTCCACCCTCCTCCCCCTCTCCACGCTTCCTCATCACCGACACACATGACACCCTCTCCTCCATCCACCCCTCTTCACTCACTCTTCCTTTCCCTCTTTATTTCTTTTCTCCATTTCGACCTCTCCTCAACGCTTTCACTTATTCTCACCCCTCGGAGCCACCACCACCACCTCTTTCCTTTGTTGCCGAGGCGACAAAAGCATTCTGGGGTATCCTTCAGCGCCTGCCCCACTCCTCCATCCCTCCCTCCCTCCTCCTCGGGGGTTGGGAGAGGTGAGGGGGCTGGGGAATGGAGAGGCTTTGGAGACGTGTGAGGGAGGGGGAGATGTGAGTATGGGATGGGGTTCCTTCCTTCCTCCACAATGGCCCGGGTCTTCGCGTGGGGATGAGGCGAGAGATGTGAGCGGGCATGTGGAAAAGTGAGGAGGTGAAGGAAAGGGTAAGGCAAAGTTCTCTCTCTCTCTCTCTCCCTTCTATACAGTCGCGAATGCACGATTCAAGAAGTGCACGGGTCGAGGAGAAGTAGTATGGACTAAGGAGCAGGAGGAGGAATTGAGACGAGGTGGGAGGGCGGGAAGGGGGGGTGTGGGGTTGTTGTAGGGGAACGTAATGCTCGGTTTACATGGGTGTTTCCGGTAGGATAATCCTTTCAGTCCATTCCGTGGAATTTTCACGGTTTTCCTAGAAATTTGGGTCGGGAAATAGATCGATTTGCTCCCTGCTTGTTTGGCTATTCGACCGACAATATGTCACTCGCGCCTATGAGGAAAGGTGTGTAGACTGGTAAGGAAACAACTGCATAACAACGCAAAGTTGTTCCAATCGCTTATCTGGCGAGACAAAATTGATTTTTAGTAACTTTCGGGAAAACATATCACTCCAAATGTAGTTATATTGTCAACTAATTGCTGTATTGTGATTTATACCTTTGGCAAGGATTAATAAGTATTAACAATGTTGCACTGTGTAAATATTTGAAGGGGGAGAGAAGAGGAGGTTCTGAGACAGAGGGAATAATATTATAAACGTACGACTCAAAAGTGCTCGTATTTGAACAAATGTCATGCTGTGCTTTACCACATACCGTTTGCTAAAATATCCTGTTAGAATTTATAGTTCCTTTCTTATAAAATTTTTTGCAGGTACTTTTAAACACTAACGGATCAGACAGGCTGGTGGATCAGACAGGCTAGATGGTAGATTTAGTTGGTACAATATTTACAAGTCATGGAAAACAAAGCTCTAAGTTCCACAGGACAAAAATACAAATTTAACATGTTTTTGTCTAAAACACGAAAAAACCCAAAAAAGCCCGAAAAAACCGACTGGGCTGGGTTTTTTTTCGAAAAAACCCGGGTTTTTGCCAATCCTGCTACAGAGCCTCATATTTTATATCTTCTGTGATAGCGCCTATCGCCAGGTTGAAGAGATGTGGACTCCATACGGAGTCTTGGTGGAGCTTTTAGTCTGAAACACTCCATGACTTTCTCGCCATAGTCACATTGTCGTACTATATAAATGAAAGGTGGCAGCAAGTGCCTTCTTTTCAAGGGCTGACCGATTGGTTACCTACTTTGATAGTTACGGGGTCGTAATACTTGTCTACATCTATGAATAATTAATACAAATCCTTTCCTTCTCTATAACTTTTTATCGATATCATTAGGACAAAGATCGCATCCTAAGTATTTCCGTTTGTCATAAAACCAGATTGATTTTTTGTTGTGATCTCTTCCATTTTACTTATTTCTATTTCCTTTCCCCGGAGCTATAACATATGTGATATTGATTATATTGTTATATGTGGCTCTATTTGCTAAATAATTCAGCCTCGACCAAAATTGTACGATCAGATGTCGTATGAAATGAAAGAAAACCATAATTTTATTTCACTTATCGTACTATAAGCCAGCTTAAATCATACAATGGCATTTATAGAATAAGTTCCATCATAAATATAGATTTTTGTTCGATTTATATAACCGTGGGCAAATAATTTCAAAGTTTTCAATATTGAATAAGGCCAAAACGTTATGAATTTAACGAGACTGTTATACTTCATGAAACTAATACATGTAATGAAAATTTAGTATGAATGAGGTGAGATATAGTGAAGATTTAATTATTATTTTTACAATGGCAAATCTTTTGTCAGCAAAGAAGGCATTTTTGGCATTGCATTTGGGATTCAATCACCGATAAAAGGACAACCCCAACGACAATAATGGACATCCGTATTTGTTATATTCAGCACACTTTTGTGTAAATTACAACGCCTATAAATATATTTATATATTATTTATTAAACTGCTGCTGAACAGAGCGGAATCAATTGATGGCAACCCCTATTACAGGTCTCTTCAGGGGTGCCTAGTTTCACGAATAACATTGTATAATAGATTATCTTTATAGGTATATATAATTCTTCTGTACGTGTGTATGTCACTGAACAACTCCTAAACGGCTGAACCGATTTTGATGAAATTTTTTGCTTGTGTTTGAGTGGGTCCCTGGATGGTTTAGATTCACAATTGGACCCGGTAGGTGGCGCTGCGATCGGATTCTAGGAAATTTTTTTTACGAAAACTTTTTTTTATTTTTTTAAAAAGATTTTTCGCTTATCAGAACATGTAACCCCAAAATTTCACCCTTCCTTACCGCTCCCCAATATTTTTAAAAATGAAAAAATCATAAGTTCATGAATAATTGACCGTTAAAACCTTCTGAGAACTTCATCAATAATTGACCATTTGAGAATAATTTATATTTATGTTTGTGTACCATAGGTGGCGCTGATGTCGAATTCTGTGGTATTTAACGTGAGCATCAATACATGCGCAAGTTGTCGTACTTACGTCGTAGCTTAGCGTTCTTTTGACGAAACGAAAAGATTGAAATGCCAAACTCAATGTTAAATGTCACTTAGTATATAGTTTATCGGAAATTTGAATATCGAAAAAACGTTTGCTGAACCCGCTAATAGCAGGAAAGCCAACGTTTGGGCAGGACAGCGTCTGTCGGGTCCGCTAGTATTGTATAATTTGGTGTGTGTAATGGAATATAATTATTATTATTTTATAAGTTTGGATATTGGGCGACCTAGTTAATGTGCAATTAAGTTCAAATGTCGTAGACGTTTTGTCTTTATCTGCCATGGCGTAGACCAGGCAAATGACTTCAAATACGGTGGGTGATCTGCCCTTCTTTGTTCACTCTAACTCGTCGGTTGACGTACCTAGGAGTTGTAAAGACTTAGGTTACCTCAGGGTCAAAGCAGGGCCACCGCGTGATATTGGCGTGTTCGGGATATTTTTGCGTGTCTCTCGATGATATCTCTCACGCAACTTCCACGTCTGAAAACCTCTATACATAGGGGGGGGGGGGTTCTTTGGTCAAAACAGTAAGGGGACTGGCTACCTTTAACCCCCCTTCCCATTCCCCCGTCAGTTCCCTTTATCTTCTCTACGGCCACTTTTATCCAGCTATCACTCATTCTGCAGCCGTCTGCAGTTCTTATCACTCCCATCAACCTCACCTCCTCAATTCCCATTACCCGCGCTCCAGACTCGATTTTCCGCATCTCTTTCTCTCGCTCCCCTTTCCTCAGCCCCGTCGTGTGGTGGAATATTCTTGAGACCAGGGATTCGCGAGGCGGACTCTGTTGCCGCACCAGCCGTGTCAATTGCGCGGGCCGCGATTTATGCTCGTTCGAATTTGCTTTATTTCGCTTAATCCACATAATAGTATTTGGGCGTTGGCTGTGCGCGGACTTGAGATGTATCGAATGAGTCAATGTTTATAGTCATGTTTTTTGATAGATGTGTTCGGTTTAAGCCTTAGGGTGGACGACTTTTGGAATTTCACGTACAAAGTTGCAGGCGACCGAGATATAGCAACACCTTATTTATGCTATGAGAATTAGAATTATTGTGTGCTTGAAGGGCACTTATTGTTCCAACCGCGTACAGACAGCTTTTTTTACACCCTTTCTAAGCTGTTGTGGTTTAAACTGAAAGTAAACCCGTTGTTGTGTTGTGTAAGTTGTTATATAAACACCATTCAACAGCCCGTTATTGTTGTTACGCGGGGTAAGAAGTTTGGAAAAGTGGAGACCGAACGACTGAATTTGCGTTCTGATGTTTAAATGAAGATGAGGCATAAAAGCTATTAGGAAAAGAATTTTTGTGGTATAGCTCAAAAATGCTTGCTGAATTATGATGACGGAAGATGTAAATTAGGCAACTGTTTCAGTTAGACAACTTGCAATCAGGTTATTCAAAAGCGAAGATGTAATGAAATAGGAAAAGAAAGTGAACCTTTATTTAAGAGTAAAGTACAAACGCTGGCCCTAACTGCTGCCGAGGGTGGCAGCTAAGCAAGTTTAAGATTAAGTCGTGATGGATGAGTAAAAAGATACTAATTTCAAAACAAAACCGTAGTGGCCTGGAATCTACTACCTCTAGAGGTATTTTGGGCCTATCAGTGAAGTTTAAATGCATGTAAATACATGTAAATACAGGTACAACGGAGCCAGCAGAAAATGATTATGTTTGGTTACGCTATAGTGTTTATCTTTCTTCAGAGACTTACTTAGCTTTTTATCCTCGACTGGTACGCCTTGATACTGTTATTAATCATCTAGCTGTGCGCCTTTAAAACCATGTTAATTGATGACCCGCGTAATATTGAGAAGACTTTAGAAGCCTATTTAGAAGAATTGCATTCAGCAATGTAGTGCCACTGTTTGCTGCAAGTTCATCTACCAAAGAATGGAGCCCGTGTTCCGAATGGAATTGACCCTCGTCCGAAACAACTTCCCCTGCACATATTTGGACTTTTACTCACCTGATTCTCACCATATCAGCTTAGATGATCACTGGTAATTGCAGTCTTACCCTAAAGTGGGCGTAACGAGAAGATAGCGGATAGAACTAGCTCCATTGAGAATATATGAGTTAAGGGAAATCGCAGGAATCAGTTGAATGAAGAAGAAAAACCCTGCGTCGGCATTATAATACATGTCGCAATAAACACCTTGTAGTTTTCAGTTATACGTCGCATTTTTTGGACGAAGTATTGCTTTTGAAAAGTTGTGAACATGGATCCCGCTGATAATAGATGGATCATTGTGAAATCGCCACAACTTCTCGATGTCCTACCCGGATTTTCCGAATGAAAATCCCGCCCCCAAGACATTTCAACATGTAAACATCTGACAGCCATGGAGGGCTGAATTATTTTTTTCCAAATTATCGAATTACTCTACGTATATCCTATTGTGATTCCTACGGCCTTCAGTCTGTCTTAGTCCTTGAGTCGTTTCCCACGTTTCTGATCCATAGAGAAGTATGCTTTGAATAATTGTTTGATATACTTTACTTTGACATTTTGTATATCGGTACTTTGTCTTCATTTGAATAACTTTTGACCATAATATACTGTTAACATTCTTTATTGCTAATTTTGTTTGATTTATCCTCTGTATCATTTCTTTCTTACTTTGTCCCTCGTTTCCTTTTACTGCGCCTAAGTATTTGTACTCACGGCAGACTTCAATGGTGTTAGCTTCTATATCCAAGCTGGTGTAATCCTCCTTGATTTCCATATATTTAGTTTTGTTTAAATAAATACTCAAACCAGCCTTTTTGTATACTTCAACCAGTTTCCTCAACAAATACTCCGCATCATGTTTATCCCCAGCTATTATAATCTGATCATCGGCGAAAAGTAATATGTGAAGGGGCACACCGTTTACGTCATTTCCCATTATAGAGCATTTATTCTCATTCTTTCAGAATTTCGTTTAGGTACAATTTAATAAATAGTAGGTGATAGGCAACACCCTTGTCTTAATCCATTATTCGGTTTTATTGATCGGTGATCATTTCCTTCCAACTTTTATTTTTGTTTCCGAATCTTTATATAAATTTTTATTGCTGCAATGTAATTTCCGTTTACGTTACTTTCCTGTATAATGTGGAATAGATCATTGATGGGTACTGTATCATAGGCTTTTTCAAGGTCTATAAATACCAGATGAGTCTCTCCATTTCTTGTTCTAATTTTTTGTGTTAGTCGTTTCAATGGAAAGATAGTATCTAAACAAGATCATCCTGCTGTAAATCCATTTTGCTGTTGCCCAATGCCAACTATACAAGCCGAGCCAATCCCCGATGCCAACCCGAATCTTCTTTGGTATTGACGTCAGGTACGCTAGAATCCATTCAACTGGGGGTCTTCTCCGGTAATGTGACATCTGTTAAATATTTTTACTAGTATTTATAGTGCTATTTCAGGGGCATTTTTCAAGAGCCCAACTGGAACATTTCCAGGACCTTTTTTGACTTCTGCCGTGCTCACTCATGGTATTTCCTTCTCTCTTTTTGTTTCAGTTTTTATATTTTTAAATTGTTCTCTGTCTTTTGAGAATTTCCTAGTAATATTTTATCCATTCATCCATTTTTATCATTTCTATGTTAAACTTTCTTTTGTTTACCTAACTTCATTCCTTATCGTTTTCCATGTCATCTTCGTCTTTGTCCCACCAATAAAACGTTCAATTTCTTGGTATTTATTTTCCCATGCTTCATTAATGTTTTAGTTATTTCTTTTTTCACTTATTAAAATATCAATTTTCTACTAATCCTTTTTTCTCAATCAGATCCCCAAATCGGGCGTCAAAATTTGTGAAATAATTAGTTTTAATATTATTTTACCTCCTAGTGATGGGTCGCGGGCAACGGTATGATGGCTCTCAAGGTAGTCCTTTCAGAAGTCTAGACTGCTAGAGTAGAATAGTGAAAGCGGGCCTAGTGTATTACTATGATTTATTTCCTCTTGTGGCATAGTGGCGAAAATGTGCCAACACTTACCGGTAGAGCGCTGTAATCATTAGCGCAGGGAAAGCTACACGTGGTGCGGGTACTGCAAAGGCTGGTAACCTTGCAGACACTAATACAACTTACTCATGAGAGTCACAAAGTAACCTCGGACCGCCGAAACCACGATGAGCTGCGGAAGCTGAATAAGATTGGCCCATCAAGATACGGACTTTGCGATACGAACTGGACTATCGGTACTTGGAATGTGAGAGGAGTATATGGAAAGGAGCATGAGTTGTTGAATGAAATGAAAGTGAGACGAATGGATGTTTTGTGTGTGCGTGAAACTAAGCGCATGGGGCGAAATGTTGTTTCTGTAGATGGCGGTGATCTGGCACTGTGGTCAGGAGTTGAAGATAATTTACACGGCAGCCAAGGTGTAGGAGTCATTCTTAATGAGAGAGCTAAGTTACAAGTAAGGAAGTACGAGTTGGTATCCCCTAGATAGCTCTGGATTTGCATGAAAGTAGGTATTACGAGAGTTGTGATGGTGGCGTGCTATGCACCAGTGGATGGGGAGAGTGACAGTGTGAAAGATTTGACAGTGTGAAAGACAAGAAAAAATGAGTTTTGGAAAAAAACTGAGAGAGGTTTTGAATGAATGTGACCCAGGTGAGGGGACAATTGTACTAGGTGACATGAATGGCTGGGTTGGTGTGAGTCGGGATGCATCTAAGAGAGTGGTTGGGCCATTTGGTGACTCTCGAGTGAATGATAATGGTGAAAACTTGGTGAGAGTGTGTTTGGAAAAAGGATTGTTTGTGTCGAATACATGGTTAAAACATAAGAGAATACATGTGTATACTTGAAAAAGGGGTGATTGTAAAAGCGTGATTGATTTCATTGCGTATGATGAGAGATTGAGGGAGTTAGTATGGGACAAGAGAGTGATGAGGGGTACTGAAAGTGGAACAGACCACTATTTGATTCTCTCCAAAGTGAATCTGGGCAGAAAGTGAGAGCCAAGGAAGAATGTTGCGCGTAAGCAGTTGAGAGTAAAAGTGGAGAGGTTGCAAGACGGAGAGGTAAGAATGTAGTATGGTTGCATGCTTGAGGATGATCTATTCTTGAAGCGGAGAGAATGAGACGAGTATATCAGAAACGAGAATGGAAGTGTTTAAAAGGAGTGATTGTGGAGTGTGCTTAAAGTGTATGTGGAAAAATAGTGGTTGGAAGAATGAAAGGTGATGCTTGGTGGAATGAAGAAGTAAAAACTGCAGTCAGGGAAAAGAAAGAGGCGTCCAAGAATATGATTACTGCCAAATTTGAGGAAGAGTGTACAAAGGCATGTGAGATAAACAGAATGAATGCAAAATCGTTGTGAAAGAGAGCAAGGAAAGAATTCGTGCGGATGAAGCTAGCAAGATGCAGAGCGATTTTGAAGGCAATTAAAAGCTGATTTGAAAGTGAGTAAAAAGGGCTAAGATTGTTGAAGGCAGGGGAATGAATGCGGTAATGAGGAAAAGTGGAGAGATCGTGTGGGATGAGAGCAATATCAGGGACTGCTGGAGGGAGTATTTTGAAGAATTATACAATTATGTTGCAGGCGCCGAGGATGAGCCTTGCGAAGTAGTATGTGAGAATGTGATTATGGAAAAGGAAATCAGTGAGAATGAAGTCCTAACGGCTGTGAGAGTATTGAAAAATGGGAAGGCTGCAGGCGTAGATGGGATATCCAGTGTAATGTTTAGGTGTGGGTGTTCACTCATGTGTCGGCTATGTGAACTATATTATTTATACTTACAGGCTTCTGTTAATCCAGTGGATAAGAAGAATGCAATCATCTTTCCATTGTACAATGGGAAGGGAGAAAAGGCCGAGTATATTAATTATCGGGCCATGAGTTTATTGATCATTCCGGAAAAAGTGTTCAGCAAAATTTTAATCGAAAGAGTGAGGAAAATTACTGCTGACAGAATATTGGGTGTGCAGTGTGGGTTTATGCCTGGGAGAGGATGTAGTGGCCAGCTTTTCGCGCTTCAGCAATCGATAGAAAAATGTATGGGCACCCGAAAGAAAGTGTATTGTGCGTTTGTTAATTTAGAGAAAGTATATGACAGGGTAAATATAAAGCAGTTGTGGAAGGTTATGAAGGACTATGGAGTGTGTGGGCAGTTATTGAATGTTACGATGGCGATGTATGATAATAGTAAGGCAAGAGTGAGAGTTAATGGGGTTCTGAGTGATTGGTTTGTAATAAAACAGGCCTTAAAACAAGCATGCGTAATGTTACCTTGGCTTTTTGATGTATTTATGGATAAATGTGTTAGAGATGCATGAAGTGTAAACGACGTTGAAACGTTGGGAGGTTTTTACGGAGTTTGGAGTGAATTAGAAGGTATTGCATGTAATGAAGGCGATGTTTGATAACAGCAGGGAAAGTGAAGGAGTTAATGGTGTCTTGAGTGACTGGATTGAAATGAAACGGGCATATTGAAAGGATCCGTGAAGTCGCCGTGGCTATTCAATGTTTTTATGAATAAATGTGAGAGAGAGAGAGAGAGAGAGAGAGAGATGCGTGTAGGGATAGCGTCGTGGTGCAGTGACTTGAGATATATACATGTCTGAGTTGTATTGCACGCTGATGATGCAGTACAGCTATCTAAGGGCCCTTAGGAATTAAATAGGATCCTGAGTGCCTTCAGGGTAGCAAAAAAAAGAGTTGGGTTGAGGAGAAAAGTGTCAAAAATCAAGTGCTATTAATAGGAATACAGTAATGATTATGATTGCATAATGAGGGTAAATTATGAAGTAATTGAAAAAGGATTTGATATATCTTGGCCGAATGTTTTCCAGAAATGGACGGCTAGATTAAGGGATATGTAGGCGTCCGGATACTGGTCGAAAAGTCGTAGGCAGTTTCTGAACCTTGTCGAGGAATGGGTGTTTATCTTGGGATGAAAAAATTCCTGTGTGCAAAAGTTTTCCTCCCAACCTATTTTTTCATGGCATGATACCGGAGTACCTGGGATATCTGGGTTTTTCATGGGATGATACCTGAGTATGCCAGGATAAGCATAAAGGCCGCTTTATACGGTACATTTTACTGCACAAACATTCCACATTCTTTCATCACCCACTCAGTCCAAACTCTATCCATCCCACTTTTCCGGCAATCACTTTTACAATACCCCAATCCCACTGAATTTGGTCCACTCTTAAGACCGCTTTACGCGGTACATTTAATTGTACAAACGAATGTGCAAGAAAATGAATGGAATGAGTGCAGGTTCTATTTCCCGTTAATTCATTCAGCCAATCATCCAGTTTGCGGCTTTAAACGGTACAATTTTCCTCATGAAAGAGTTCATGCATTCGTTTGTACAATAAAATGTACCGTGTAGAGGGGCCTTAAGAGTAGACCAAATGCAGCGGGATTGGAGTATTGTAAAAGTGATTGTTAGGGAAGTAGCTTGGATAGTTTCGACTGAGTGGGTGATAAAAGAATGTGGCTCCTGCGATAGACTTATATAAAGAAGTGTGATCCGTTGGTTTAACCATATTGTGAGAATGAGCGTCGACTAACGACACAGATATATGATGGTGGAGTGAATGGTGTGGGAGGAAGGGTTATACTGCGAATTTCCTTGGTGAAAGTTGTCGAAGATACGGAATAACTCTTAAGGAGGAATGCCTTCACACTAAAACAGTACATACGTACAACATAATGCCCATTCCGTACTCACCTTTTTCGGTTCTCATACACCCATGCATTGCTTCATGCGCACTCTCATATTTTAAAGACTCCTAATTTCCTTCTCTTATGAATATCTTCTACCATAAAATCATAAACTCAGCGGTATAATTCTTTATATTTTTATATTAATTAGTCTACATTTTTGGAAGTAATCAGTTTTTTCAAAGTCTCCGAATGGATTGACATGAGTACATAGTAGACCTGTGCGCCGCCGCGCCGCGCCGCCGCCGCCGATTGATTATGTTCGGCGCGCCGCCGATAGCGCCGCCGGTCTTCCGCGTCGGCGGCGCGGCGCGGCGCCGTCATAGGTGGTCATTTACCGACCATTGCCCCCAATGCGTCGGAACTATACTTAAATTCACTTATTATGTACTGCGGACTCCTCATAATAACGTAAAACTTAATAACTAAAGAAAACAGAGAGCAGCTCTTCTGCCCATGTTTGATGTGCTGTTGGAAATAGTCTATCAATTAAACTTGTGCGGTAGGAATTAACAAAGTCACCATTTTGTTTTGAGCCTGCAACCACACACGTCCACGCTTCCTCGGCATGGATTTAACTCTGCTCAAGCCTTTAGTGCCCCATGATAAACCTGAATCACCTACATTTGGTTAACTTAAAAGCCTGGTTAACGCATAGGTGTAGTTTTGTATCGCTGCGCCGTTACTTTAATTTTCATCTTAGACCTATAAAAATTCTGAAAAACCATGAAATGGGCAAGCTATTTTGTGTCTCCGGAAAGGCTGTAAAGGGGGTTCCAAGTGGTGACATGAATACTCTCTTCTCCTGCGGAGCTTGAAGCAAGAAAAATATGCCCTCTTTCTTTTGCCGCTCTTAACTTTTAAGTCTTTCGATATTCACTCAAATATGTACGAGATGTGTTCAAAAAGTAAGGTGACTTTATATTTTTATGAAAAAATATTTATTTATTCTTCAATATTCAAGTTGTCCCCTTCAAAGTAATCCCCTTCAGATATAATACACTTGTGCCAACGCTTTTTCCAATCCTCGAAGCAATTCTGATAAGCACTTTTTGGTATAGCCTTGAGCTCTTCCAGCGATGCAGTCTTTATCTCCTCAATCGTTGCATATCTCCGTCCTTTCATAGGTCTCTTCAGTTTTGGGAACAGGAAAAAGTCGCAGGGGGCCAAATCCGGTGAATATGGTGGCTGAGGCATGATTGTGGTGTTGTTTTTGGCCAAAAAATCTCTCACAAGCAACGATGAGTGAGCAGGTGCATTATCGTGATACAAAAGCCATGAATTGTTTTTCCACAATGCCGGACGTTATTTTCGTATTGATCCTCGCAAACGGCGCATAACTTCAAGGTAATACTCCTTATTGACCGTACGACCTTGTGGTAAAAACTCCTGATGCAATACTCCACGGTAATCGAAGAAAACAGTGGGCAAAACCTTGACATTTGATCGAACTTGGCGTGCTTATTTCGATCTTGGTTCTCCTGGATACTTCCATTGGGTTGATTGGGCTTTGGTTTCGACGTCATAACCATATACCCATGATTCGTCACCAGTTATGATCCTTTTAAGCAAATCAGGATCATCATTGACGTCATTCAACAGCTCCTGAGCGATGCTCATGCGACGGTTCTTCTGGTCAAAATTAAGCAGTTTCGGAACGAACTTCGCTGACACACGTCTCATTCCCAAAACATCCGAAAAAATTGCATGGCACGAGCCAACCGATATGCCAACATCCTCAGCAACTTCTCTAATAGTGATTCGACGATTTTTCAAAACAATATTCTTCACTGCTTCAACGTTTTCATCTGTTGTTGACGTGCTGGGGCGTCCAGAGCGAGGTTCGTCATTGGCATCTTCTCGGGCATCTTGGAAGAGCTTGTACCACTTATAAAAATTTTTTTACTCAGAGCAGACTCACCTTATGCCACTGTCAACATTTTAAGTGTTTTGGAGCACTTAATTCCATTTTTACACAAAATTTGATGCAAATTCTTTGATCCATTCTTTTATAGCAGAAAATCGCCGAGCATACCAAAACAAGTCTAACATTTGTATCTGTCAATAACAAACTAAATATTTTATATTTTTGAAACTGTAAACAAATATTTGGGACATGTGTACCAACACAAGAAAACAAAAAATCGAAAATAAAATGTATGTTGCCCGCAAAATTTGAAAAGTCACCTTACTTTTTGAACACACCTCGTACATTAATTCACGTTAACAATTATATGAAACGTATTTTTGCAGTTTTATATTCCGATTAATAACAGCAGCCTGTTATTCGTAATTTTTTATTCTAGCGTCCCCTCCTCATTTCCCCCCCCGCCCACCCCCACCGGCTGGGATTTCCCGGCTTGAGTTTGGCGGGTCAGTCTTAATGGGTAATAAAGAGGAGTCTTATGAATTTCCCTCTGCGGATGAAGCAAGTGCTTAAGTCCAGGTAATGACTCCTTATCAAAAAGATAATAAGCGTGATTGGAGGGACGGTTACAAAATACACGTCTCTGCGGCAATCTGAGAGGGAGAAGAGTTGTCCCGGTCCCGATGCAAAGACACTGTGGGTACGATTTTTGTTTGAACGATTGGAGGGAAGGAGGTCTCTTTAGAAGCACAAAGGGAGAAGGAAGAGCCCCTGACCATTTAAACTGACAAGTTTATCCGAAATGCGGCACCCAAGGATAAGAACAAATGTGCCCATTAGATTCCACGCATGGCTCTCAAGCAATAATAACCCCTCTTGTTCTTTGTCTTTTGTTTTACCCTTAGGTGTTATAGAAAGATTCTGTCCGCATCGTCCTTGAGGTCAATGACCACTGAAAATGCCCCTCTAAAGGGGCAGTTTTGATACCTAGGGCGCGATATTGACAGGGGGGAGCGTTGCAGTGGTTCAAGGAATGCTCGCCGCTTTTCCTCCGGATTTCCCAGGCACTGGGCAGTCCCTGAAAGGAGGGAGCAGGCGCATGTCTGCTCCAAAGATGATTGGGCCGTCGAAAATATGATGGTGGTGTTTGCATGCAATACAAAGGACAAATATAGACACTTGCGCTATGGTCTTCATTGAGACAAGTCGTTTTTCTGTCGACGGTCTATCATAAGAGTATCATAACTCTATCATAGCTCCCATTCACTTAACCGAAACTACTCGGGAGAAGGAACAGTTCCGGAATGTCATATTTGGTTCAATTTCTACTTTCATTCCGAAGCAAAACTAAAACCAAGCCAGACTTGAGGTTTCCATCTGAAACGAAATCACAATGAATAAGAAAGCTTATAGTTTTGTTCCGGTTCGAAACTACTCATTGGTTCCTGTTTCGTTTTGCAGCCCTGTTTTTTTCGACGGAGTGCCTTTCGATTAAAAAACGTGGTCGCCATATTATGGGTGGCCAAAGAAGGAGTTGGTGCGCTTTGGATACTCCCGTACTTTTCGAGCAATCGTTGAAGTATAGAAGACGGAAGGCAGAATATCCAACTTCTTTTGCACTTGTGGTACTGCATTGTCAATTGAAACATTAATGAACCACCTAATTAATTTCATTTTGACTTCGACTTTTCTCTTCTAATTGAACGTAGTTCTAAACATACAGTGATATTTTTACTTAGGTCGATGATATGTTTTCTGCTCTAATTGAATGCCCTTTCGATAATTTTTTACCTCAAGGTCGTCAAATATATCAAATACAGATTTAGATGTGATGTGGTGAATAATTTCCATAATTACAGAGAAAACACTTGGTTTCTTTAATGAAAGATTTAACTCGACTAGTCCTGATATTGCGTCATCATAATCATACTATTAAAGATTTGAGTATAAAATATATTCATGAAAAATGTGGGTGGCGGAAGAGATATGCGTCAAACTAAGCAGTTTCAGAAGGGCGTGGGGCTGGAAAACAGAAACCGGCCGGAGAAACCCTGGGAAAGGGGCGTGTGCTGGGGAGGTAAGGGGAAATCACAAACAAGAACATTGAAAGTCCAAAAGCTTTAAATCGGATGTCTATAGAATCTACAGACATATGTCTGTAGAATGTACAGTGTAGATGGATCGTTCGCCGCTGCTGGTGAGGATTGGGAAACAAAGACCGTAAAGGCTTGGGAAATCCTGGGAGAGGGCATATGCTGGGGAGGAAAAGGGAATCAAGAACAAAAACATGGAAAATCCAGGCGTCGTATCCTTGATGATGGGTCATCGGCCGCTGCCGAGTACCCTCTGGAGAAGTGCAAGACATCGCCTGAGCATGACGGTTTCTGCTAAAACCAGGCAGTCAATTGTTACATTTGTTATTCCTAATTTGATTGGTTGATCAATTTTTAGACTTCAGTTGTCTTTTCACCATTCTCGAGTTACTTTTTCTAGGACACAAATTAAGAGTAATGTTGAGAGTCCATCTCTTTGACTTACTGATCTTTTGATTTCGAAGGGTTCCGAAATTTTGAAAACTTGAATTTTACTTTAAATTTTTGTCGGTGAGCGTCTGTCTAATGGTTGCAAGTGTTTTAGGGTCGTGTCCTTGTCAAAATTTGATCAAGAGTTACGTGATCGACTGAATCAAAGGCTTTCTTGAAGTCAACGAAGGTGCAGATAATATTCTTGCAGTGCATCTTTTGGTGCCGAATTGTTAGTTTTAGATTTAGAATTTGTTCCGAGAGTGATCTACCTGGCCTGACGCCTGCTTGATATTCGGTAATTTTGGATTTAAGTTGTTACTGAACAAGAAAGCATTGTGGGAGAATTTATCATGTGACAGGAAGGAGTGGAATTCCTCTGTAGTTGTTTACATCTGTTCTATCTCCTTTTTTTAATAAAATGGATGAATACGGACATTTCCCCTGTCATTAGAGATTTGTTCAGTTCGCCAAAAGTTTGTATTTTTTGGTGTTATTTCTGCTATGGTTTTTGGTCCAGCTGCTATCACGAGTTCTGCTATGATTCCATCTTCACCTGATGCTTTAATTTTTTGGGGCTTTTTAATTTTATTCTTGTTTCTTCTTTATCTGGTACTTGTGAATCAGGGTTGTTTTTATTGGGATCTTTTGGTGGGAATCTTTACTTGGGTTCTGGGCAGTTCGGAAGTATTTCGAAATAATTAGCAAATTCTCAGCCATTGTCTTGATTGTTAAGTTCCAGTTTCCCATTTTGTTTTCTAAAGCTATTTGTAGGGGGCTGGTACCCCAATAGTTTCTTTTTAAATGTTTTTTAAAAGTTTGTATTGTTTTTTCTGGAAGTCTTCTTCGAATTCCAAGAGTCAACTTTTTATATTGCCTTTTTGTTCGTCTGATTAATTCGGATATTAACCTGTAAATATTATTTTTTAAATAAAATTCTAATAAACGGGAGTCCTTTTCCATAAAATCCTCTGCTGCCAAAATTTACAATGTGGTACATATATGAATACAAGAGGCGATATAAATTTATACAGGATCGTTTGAATGGTATTGCATCATATTTGAAAAACAATAAATAAAATTGAAACAGTGAAATGGACATATCTGTTTACAACGAAATCTTTCGCTCCCATTTGAGATAACAGGTAAATTAGTCATGAATTTGTCTTATAAAATTTAGTAATGAAAGGGTGTAATAATAGGTTTGATAGAAGTTGTACGATACGATATTTGCTTAAATACTTAAAATTAAAAGACATTTCTCGCATACGTTAATATGAATGTAATGACATAAGTTTTAACGTGTCATAAACCAAATAACACATTAAACAATGAGAAACAGTTAATAATTTATGCTTTTACATGCTAAAATACTTGTTAATACATTATGGCTGGGTAAGTACGCCGCCGGTCACGCCGCCGCCGGTAAAAACCATCGGCTCGGCGATCCGACGGCGCGCCGCCGGCCGCCGACCCATTTTCATCCGGCGTCCGCCGCCGATATTTTATCCATCGGCGCACAGGTCTAGTACATAGACACTTAGCCCTTGTATAAGTTTTACTATTAGAGACTATTAGAGAATGCCAACACTAAATAAGCAACTAAATTTTTCCACGTGGGCCACCAAAGGAAGCAAAAAGATAAAAAGGAACGGATCCTTTTTTTAACTATCTTAATCACTTTTTTCAATATCGGAAAAACAGTTAGGATATACGAGCTATGCATCTCTCTGAGCAGATATATATCCCAGATGTCCCCGACCAAATAAAGAAAACATAAAAAAATTGTGAAAAAAAATCTTTATTTCTCTACATAGTCTCCTTGTAGGCCAATACACTTTACCCAGCGATATACAATAGCTTCGATTCCCTGCTTATAGTGATAATCGTCGAGCTCCTCAAAAATGCCATCAACTGCAAACGCCACCTCTTCATTGTTGGCAAATTGTTTACCACAGAGCCATTTTTTTCAAAATTTGAAAACAGAAAATAATCCGAGGAGGCTAAATCTGACGAATTGGGTACGTGAGGAAGCAATTCGAATTTTAACTCATTGATTTTGGCCATCACGATAACGGATGTGTGAACTGGTGCACTGTCTTGATGAAGCAAAACTTTCTTTTCACGTTTTGCTGCTGGTAAGGCCCCTTTTCAACTTTTCCCTTGTCCTTTTCATCCGCCATGTTTTTCTAACTGGATGTTGTTAGCCTGGCTGCGGAGTGGTTCTGCTCTAGAATACCGTGCTCATAATTTGAAAAAAAAGCACCCGACATAGTATGTCTTGTGGTATGGAGAAGTTCAAGTCGTGGCGAGTTCGGCCTTTCTCGTGTTAGTATAGCATTTTTCCGTACCTTTGAACTTGAGTGTAATAGAAGAATGTGTCGGGTGTATCTATACTTTCAAGAAACTCGTTTCAGGTGAAAACTTGCTCTCTGTTAATGTTGCTTCTACAGACCATTTAACATCTTTACGTCTCTTTCTGGACGACCAAGATTGGGTAATTCTATTCTCGTGGTAAAAGGTTCAACTACATCTACATCTACGTGATACCCTGCGAGCCACCACGAGGGTGTGTGGCAGGGGGTGAAGATCACCAAACATGCACTATTGACATTCAAGTAGGATATTTAAGGGAGATATGTTAGATAATAGGATCACATGGAGCTAGATGGTTAGTATCTACATAATAAGGAAGGGATTATTGGTTGTTATTACATGCATCATGCACTACAGACTACTCTAACTATATTTCACCTACCTATCCCTTTGCTACGCTGCCTATTGTTCTCTCTTATAGTACGAGGGAAAAATGACATTTTAAATCTATCGGTACGACAATCTATCTCTATAATCTTGTTAATATGATCAAACCTAGCATAATACGTAGGGGTTCTCAATATATATCTAACGTCATCTGTTAACAACTCTGTTTCGAATTTACTTAAAAGGTTTAACCTAAATTTTAACCTGCGTTCTGATAGTAATTCCCATCCTAGTTCTTCTATTAAGCTCGTAACACTTATACAATTATCATAACGGCCTTTAACAAACCTAGCAGATCTCCTTTGCACGCGCTCTAATTCTTTAATCATACCTTCCTCGTACGGATCCCATATACTAGCGGCATATTCTAAATGAGGCCTAAATGAGGTTGACGCATTGGTCATGAAAGTGGCTGGACATATAAGAATCTAGAACGTAGCTCACTGTGAATTTTAATGTTGTCCCTATGGCGGCTCTCGGCCCGAATTAAATTGTCGCCCTAGTCCCAAAGGCCTTTGTTCCACCCATAACCAAGAAAGGTAATTAGGAATTCTTTTAATTGTTTGCTCAATTTATAATCTTTCACTTTGATGAAAAATTATATACTTAGTTTTAATCCCTAGAGTCACCTTTATTGGACGTTTCTGTACTCTGTGTTTTGTTTTTTTGTAAGTGGCATCCGTGTGCAGAACTAAATATTCGAGGGATCCAATTTATAAGCTAGAGTAAATCGGTGAGATATGATAGAAATAGTACTTTATTTTAGATAGTCGCATTCATGGTGAGAATTCTCCTAATTTTTTTCCATTTGAGAAGAAAATACATTTCGTTTGATAATATTGCTCTCGGAAGAAGGAATGACGCCGCAAGACACTCAAAAATTTTGTAATTACGCGTTTCTAATTGCTTTTCTGTTATTATCAACGGTCTATATTACTTGCTTCGTCTAGGATATTTTCAATTTCTTCCGTATTTCCCGTAATACGGCTCCGAGAGGTTAAATCCTACCATAGTCTTTTGTGTGCACGAAAAAAACCCAACGAATAAATAATATCCCTCTGATAAGGTACCTTAGTATCATAAATGATTTGGTATAATGAATAAGAGTAAAGGCAATTTATCACTAAGATTAATTTTTATTCGACCTAAGTTTCGATGTACTACATCATTATGATTAAAATGAAGTTCATCGAAACCTAGGTCGAATAAAAATTGGTCCTTGTGAAAAATAGCCTTAACTGTTATTCATTATTCTTTCCACCACATCAAGCCTGATACTTCTCTTTAACAATAAATGCTTCGAGTTTTTCATTATTATCCATTGAAAAATATCGAGTCGGAGAGAGCTGTTCTCTTGGGTTTACCCGCGTCAGGGCATTGAAATTACCAACATTTCGTCTCCTTTGGAGGAGACCTCCTCAAGGCCATATGGCCTGTCTTGCGCATTAAAGAATATATTCTCATGTAGGTGAGAGGGGAGGGGAAGAAAAAGAATGTAGAACCTGATAGATATTATTTTTTTTCGTTAGAGCAATGGTAGCCACGACTCGCTAATATTTTGACCATTTTCTCCGTTGAAGTTGTGGTTTTTAGTTGCTGATAGCCTTCCTAAAGATTATCTTCCTCCGTGGAGAACGTAAACATTCCCGGACTTCCCTAAGACTCCCGACCTCTGTAAGGATTTCCGAATAATTGCACATCGGCCAATATAGAAACTCTCAACTGGTGGAAGACCGGAGAGAAATTTCCGCAGTATATATGACGATTTCCATTTTTCCTTCCTCCCGCGAATATGGAGATGAAAAACGTAATTTGGGAAAACCCATGTGAACTAGGAATCAAAACGCCAGCATTCGGTTTGCCATCACCATTCCGGGGCTTCTTTATTTATACATTTTCAGGGAAATTCTGAAGTCCGTTTGGTTCGGTGACTACTGGTGTGGAAGTTTTTTGAGCCTTTAACGTGATTACCTCCATCTTATATGCAACATTTCGGCAGCGGTGCAAGGTATTTCGCTCTACAGATTAAACCATATTGAAATTTCCAAATGTGGCGCAGATATTTATCTTTTTCCAAATTCCTTTGGCGTTAAATTTTACTACTATACTATTTGACTCGACTAAGCTTATTTTGCTTTAACTTGTATAAACTAAGCACCTTCCATGCTAATAAATGGTATGACGTTCGTGTCGAAAGAGTAATGGGAAAAACATTGTCTCTCAATACACGCTTTTTATTTATTCTCACCGTCCGAGATGGATGGCCTCGGAAAGCGAGAAAGAAAGAAATTAATGTAGAAATTCTTGTTATGACAGTGAAGTTTGAACAATATACGACCACTGTTGTCGTTAAAAACTTCCCCGCTTTATGCATGTTAAATCATTAGAACATGCATTTTGGTTTGCATTCAATAGGGCGGCATAGGTCTTTAGGTTAGAAGTTCTCTTAAAATGTTTTTATTAATCAGTCATTCTAGTTTTTGGACTCATTATCCATAAATAATTACAATACGAAGATAGCTGCCCTGTCTTTTATCCCCTCCTAGTATCGTTAATACAAAAATCTAAAAAATACGAAGCGAAGTATGATAAAAATATCAGTATTTGTTTAATATTATTAAGAATGCGGAATCTTAAAATCAAATCGGTTCAGAAGGTTGTTTCGGGAAGCCATTAAAATTGTTTCTGACGCATGAACTCGAGAGTCATTCAAGTATTCTTAGATAAACTCAATATTTTTTCCGTTTATTGCTTCAATGTTTGGAAAGAAATTTACATTTGATTTTCAACCAACCCAGTGTTTAAAACAATCCAATTATTTTAGTTTGGAAATAAAAAATGAACGCTCAGTGCTGTATCATTTGATGACCTTAGGTGGTAATCTGACCAGCTGTTGCGATTCATGTCTATGCTGATATTTTTTCAGTCACAAGAATGGATTACATTATAAAATCGCCGCCTGCTGCTCCTCATGGTATCTTTTATATATCAAGTATGCAATGGTAAAGATATCTTGTCTTTTAGTATTTGGAACAATGGTTCTGTATGTAGTTATTGAAGCATTTGGATGCCATCAGTAAAAGATGATCCTGTAAATAATTAGAGGGACAACTTAGGTACACTCTATGCGTAATCTATGGAGAAATCACGCGTCTTCATAACGTGTTGTTATTATTTTTCAATGAAGCTTATAAAGCGAAGACTTGATCGTCTTGCTTCAAATTTTGTGAGATTTTCTAATATTAACCAGTTTTCAATAATCAAGCATTATCCAGTCAGCGTCTTAGAGCGGTTTGGAAAAGCATAATGAAAGAATTAACTGTGAAATACGCCGGATGTATTGTTCTAGACATTTAGAGTGTAATGTTCTACAAATTTTGAATTTTCACTTTAAAATGTTTAAAATAATTCTTATATTAAATTTATAAATCTGTTCTAAGTGATTTATCAACCATAGTTGAGCTCATTCTCCACACGGGAGGAAGCTTTACTTTTTTGGTATTACACAACAAATGAGAGAAACATTTTACTGTTCATCAAGGAATTTGGGAAGCTAAGGGCATTAATTATTAACATTTGTTTAGCGTTTACCTTAGAATTCTTAAGACTGCCTTATCAATCTTTAATATAGCCGTGTATCGACGGAATGCGTAAATGATATCAGAAATATTAGATAACTTTACTCAATTTATTATTATGGCTGAATAATGTTGATTTTCTGGAATACATACTGCTTTTCTGTCTTTCTGATTTCGATTTCATTCGGAGAAATACCGTTCATTCCTTTTAATAATATTTTATTATTCTTAATTATATTTTTGATAAAACTATGATAAATCTCTGCTCAGAGAGATGCGCATCTAGTATAATCTACCTGTTTTTCCTACAAAGGAAGAAATAAGTGATCAAGAAAATTTAAAAAAGGATCCGTTCCTTTCCATTATTTTGCTTCCTTCGGTGGCTCACGTTGAATCATTCAGTTATTTATTAATTGTTGGCAATATTCCCCAATTATAGCGCTTGCGTAAGACCTAAGTGTCTATGTATGCATGCCAATCCATTCGGACACTTTGAAAAAACCGATTAAAGTATGTACACTAATAACTATTAATATATATCGAATTATACCATCGAGTTTTTATAAGAGGGCCATCCATCCAAGAGAATTGTATACACCTTCAAAATATTGAGATATTTCACTTCAAAATATTAAGCCACATGTCATGATTGAATCCTTCTTTCGCTAGTCAGAAAGTCCCATGTGATAACTGTGTATTGACTCTTTTAACTAATGTCATTCTTCATTAGTCCGCGAGGACACTAACCTGTCTAATGCCTTGTATTTTTGAAAACCATAATCCCAAAATTCTTCCTCTCTTTTCTATTTGTTTGGGCGTAGGCCTAGGGTGGGTGACCTCAAGCTCGTGTGTAAACGTGGCACGACACTGTTAGCTATTAGTTGTTTCCGGCTCGCGAAACATGTCCTTGCTGGATTTATTTTATATTTTTGAGGGACACTTTCTAAAGGATCTTTTGAGTGCTTCCGGTTACATGCAAGCCAGCCTACCAATGAAAAAACGAAGCCAGTTTTTCACTAGGATATAAAAGCGACTGCACGAACCGGAACAGGTCATTTGCCTTGTTTTGTCTTAATTTTTTCATCAAGTCAGTTATACATTATTTATCGAATCATTTACTGATCAAACACCAAATAATTATTTCTCATAAAATTTACGTGGACATAGTTTGGTGCTTTTAACTTCCCTGGATATCAGTGAATGAGATGACCGTACTTCATCCGAACACATTCTACACACGTCACGTCGTTAGATATCATTCTGTCATGGCTCTTTGTAATCTCATTGACCACTAATCTGAAGAGATACTAGGAAAAACCTTCTCTAATACTTTCGATTGCCTTAAAGTAGGATTATTGTGATTGAAGTTACCCTACCGCAAAATCTAAAAGAGATATATCTTCCATATGCAAATGGGAGTCAGATAATTTGCTGAAATTAAATTCTCGGAAGACTAAGAGTATAATAATCGGTAGTGCAAAATCCCTTAAATCTGTAAGCATTGAATCACTGTCCAAGATTCAAGTTCAAAATTTCGAAATAGAATACACTGATAAAAATAACGAATTAGGTGTTATTGTAAATAAAACGCTAACCTGCGATGAACACGTAGCACATATTTCTAATAAAGTCATACAAAATCTGCATCAATCTATGGAATTCGATTCCACAACCGTTGAAAAATATTAAGTCTACAGAAAGATTTAAAAAATGTTTGCTCTTTTTTTCATCTCAATGATACTTAATATTCTGGTAAACATCTTGAATTAAATTTATTAATATACTGTCTCTTTGATTGCTACAATGAATTGAGCATGAAATTGTCATACATGTTGTGAACAAGTACCGTGATTTGGCAAATCTTCTATGTGATTGATATTATTTTTGTCTGAGTTGTAATTACTTATTCCTGCTCCAAAGGAAATCATTCCTAGAGCCTAAATGTTCATTATTATTAATTTATTGTCCCGCTACCGAACGTACAGATTAATGCAAAGGATTCATGCAGTATTTATCCCTTGTAGAACGATTCGGGATTTTGTGTTTTTTAAGTACTTCTTTTAATAGCTTCTGAGAGCTGAGTTTTCGAGTGGAATATCAGGTAGTAACAAGAGCCCAGTATAAGGCTGCTGGAGTCTCATTTTCGCTCTTAGGAATCAGAATTAGGGAACAATGGCTGCTCTGAAGTTTTCCTGTTTCTGATACTTTTCTGTTTATGAGAGCCAGTATTTCGACGCTGTTTTAAAGCATAAGTTTATAACGAATATGAGAGTAAAGTGATGATGATCAGTGGATAATTAAAGAACTAAAGTAAATTTTTCGTACGCAAAACTAAGAATTCATTGACGAACATGGTTTTAAGTCTCTTTCAGTAGGCAACATAAGCAAAAAATGTATAAACTGTTACAAATTGGCATTTATAAGCAGTAAAAAATTACATTATTTTCATCATTCAATGGCCATAATTGGATTTGTATCTTCATAAAATTTGTCTCCTTGGTAGGGAAAAATATTGAATTTTAAGGTAATGTTCTTTTTTTTAGCAATAATTCATATCAAACTTATAGAAAAATAGTCGAAGTCTTCGCCATATCATTTATTTGATTAGAGCCTCACACTGGTCATTATAGGATTATGTTTTCAGGTAAAATTGTAATGCATTTTAATCACCCAATTCCCCGAATTAAAAGTATAAACATTTCTCATCTTTGATGGAAAGCTTTTATGACTCGGTTATCATTATTTTATTGTCTCTTGCTTATTTTTCCCATGATATATTGACTTTCCTGCTCTTCTCTTTATCTTTCTGTACATGCGCATCGACTTAGTCCAAAATGAAAGTCATAAATATTTTTCTACATTGCATGTTGCTATTTTACCATAAGTTTTGTTCATCAAATTCAAATTTTACTTATATTGTGTCTTGGTTTCCAAATTTAACTCGTGACTCTTTCTGTAAGTTTCTTTCATTTTCATTCCAGTATTTCCCCGTTTTTACGATGATGCTAACCATTTTTTTCTTGCCCCATTAGCCTCTTATTTGATACTTTAAGTACCCATGAATTATCCTTCTTTTGCAGAGTCATTAAACACAGCTGCTAGGTCCACTTGTTTATTCATCTATTCCCATGTTATCCTTGCTTCCTTGTTTACCTCTCCGACTTCGTCTGCTGACGTTCTCAGAATTGAATAACCTAGAATTAACCCATTCCTTTGATGAATCAGCCTTCCCTCTAAAAACTTCTCCCCCACTGATTGTGAGTGTATATTTGTTTACCTTCTCCTTTATTCTTTTCATTCAGTTTCATCCAAAATCCTATAGGTTCGGATTCAGTAACACACTAGTTAGCCGCAAGACTCGTTCGACTGACTAGGAGATTATAAAATCGTGAGAATATTTTAAGAATACTGGAAAATGTTTTCTTCCAATCCTTTATCTGTGAATAGAGTGAAACTCTTGGTGCTGTTTGATGGCACCTGCAGGTGTGACTGATGTCGAAGAAACATTTTGAAACCATTACGGGACGGTCTTTGAGCTTTATCTCACCAGAGCGCTAGCCCTACTTTCGGGTCTAGTAGTTTGACGAAAGTCGACTGGTCGTATCGTAAAAGTGCGGATAAGGAAAGAAAAATTGCTACATGCATTAGTAAACGTAAAAATGATCATTCTATCAAATAAATTTTGTTTCGTTTTAAGTGGGTTGTCCCTGGTTGAAGACACAGCTTCCTAAACTCAGCGGACTCGACTTTTGTAAATGGAAAGTAGTAACTTGCGCCATAAACTTTCCAGTGTAAACCCACATGGGGAGATCCGCAAATCGTTTTCTAGGTCTACTTGCTTTTCAACTTTCATCATGATCCTAGACCTGTCTATTAGATACTCTCCTTGCACAGACGAGAATAGTCTTTCTTAAGGCCGTTCCCTTAGTCCATTGCGACAGCGGTAAACCGGGAAAACTACTCGTAAAGACGGTTGATACGCTGATCGCGCGTACATATTTTCGGTATTGTATCCACCTCATTGATTTCGAAGTGCTGCTGTCTTATTTTTAAATTTCGACTCGATCTCGCCTCGTTTTGACTGTCTACCCTTTCCATGAGATCCGCATTACGTGCGGGTGGGGGGGGGGAACTGTGGTGGGAAAGCTGAGGAGGGTGGGAGGAGGAGGAGGGAGGGAGCGAACCCAGGCACACAATCAATCACGGGGAGGCAGGGCGGTCCGTGTCCGCACCCCAGGCTGGGATCGAACGCGCGATCCGGCGCCTCGGCAGCGCGGGGCACACCTCATCGGGCGGGGAGTGGAGCACTGCGGCAGAGGCGACCAATCGGGAGCAGAGGGATATTATGGGGAGAGCGGTCGGAGGTGGGAAGGGGGGGGAGAAAGGGGTGGGCTTGGATGATTTCAGGGAGAGGGGATGAATGGGTGTGTCATTGGGGGGTGGAGGGTGAGGATTTGGCGGGAATGGGAGAATGGTATCTTACAGGTAAGGGAGAGCTTATTTTCCGCTTGCATATAGGTAACTGCTGGAGTGAAAATAAATTGGATTACTAAAAGGAACTTGTATGTAGCCAGCAAAGCAGGTAATACATGCAATTACAATTTGAATAATGGATATACGAAGGATCGTATCATCATTTTCATTTAATATTCCCATCATTAAGTTAAAAATGAGCATATGTGTAGTGTTGATCATTTGTCTGAATTCGGATGTATTGATCATTTGCTAATTTAATTCTATTATAAGTTGTGTACAGCAACAAAGGTATCCAAAACCAAAGGGTCCGTCATGCATATCGATGTATATTAATTCAAATTTAGTTAAATATGTAACGATTTATTCATATTTGATTATAATAATGTGAAGAACACGTTATCAGTGTCGGTAAATATTTATTCGCTCGTTCGACGCCATTAATGGTCGGTGTTACGGTTTTAATATTTTGATAGGGAGATATAAAACTACAATCTTGTGTAACAATTAATAGGCCATAATTAAAGAAGCATAGCATATAATTAGGTCTGAATAAAATACAAATTTGGACTTTTAGTCATAACTCACTTCATGTCATTCGGTTGTAGCTGTACAACTTTTCTATTTAGGTGTCAGTGGAGCCCAGGTATAGGCTCTTATATTAGAGGAATCAAATAAATTTTCTGCTATGAAATTACCATTGATAGGTGCGCTGTTATTTTATAATCAATTATCTTTTCATTCTATTTAGTCCTCTTCTCTGGAGTTATTGATTTTCTGAAGCTTTTACAGTAACTGTGCGATTTTCACTTTCTCTTAATTTCACCTGAAAACAGCGCCACTTATGACGCCTTGCGGGAATAAGTACTTAAATCAACAACCCTATCCCCCACAATCATTATGTCCCGACATAATGTTTCCTGTTGTCTGCTGCCGCAAAGTAATTACTTTTAAGTTATGCATCTACATGTACGAAATACCATGCTAGCCACCGCTAAATTGTGTGGCACGGGAAATTATAGTAGCCATACCTTACATTATAAATGGGAATACATTTCCTTGCCAGTATTAGTTAAATTATCGTTTGAAACTTGTTAGAACGGCTACAGTTGTACTGGATTCCGAGCTCAAACTGAAGTACCGGCTAGCCTACAACTTTTCATATGTTTGATCAGGTATTGCCTGTTGCGGACCTAAGATAGAACAGGAGAGCAGTGCCATATATTACGCGTTAAGTCTTTTTAATCACACGGGATCGATATTTATTTTTACAAACTGAGCACTTAAAACGGCTTTTGCCTTTCCTTTTTTTCCGAATTATGCATCGAGATGTGTCGATCTAATTTTCGTAAATTACCGTGGTATTTTACGTCATTTACCACAGCCCAAGAAAATTCCCGTGATTTTGCCAATATCCACCTACGTTTATGATATTTTTCTCTCTTATATATTTCAAATATATTATTTGAAGCCAAGTCTTTTATACAATCATAATTATGAATATAGGAACGTAAAACTCATTTATGGAACTTTTTTACTCGTGGAATATTTTGGGGCTATCGTTATTAACTATTTGAACGACATTTTCTCTTACCAGACAATTGAATAACAAATTTCGTGTGGGCTGTCGTATGTCTTTTGAATTTTCTTTATTTATAATTCATTAATGTAGCAATAGTAGTGGTATAAATACCATTAACCCCTAGCTATTACTATTGACTTTCTTATTAAATCCTCTTTTAGTAATAATTGTGAACAAGTAATAATTAGAGGAAAGAGAGGTGATTTTTGAAAATTATCGTAATTTACCACGGTAATTAAACTAAAATGAAAATTACTGTAATTTATCGAACTCTAATAATGCTAAATTTTTCATTGTCCTTCTCGATGAGATAAAAATTTGGAATAAACTTAATTTTGACTGCTATATGCCAAATTTTAAAAATTATCCAACATTGTTTTGCAGAAGTTTTTACTTTAGGGACTTCGGCTTTGAGCCACCTCTGGCCAGTGCTGTTACAAAATGTTGCGTTTACTTCTTACAGACCTCAGATATAAGAAAAAACCATTAAGATTCAAAATATGCAGCTTTTTTAAAATAAACTTTCTAATGGAGACTTCTTATCAGACATGAGGCTGACTGAAGGTTTATTTATTTTTACCTAATGAATTTCCACTTCAGGTGGGAGAGGTTTTTAGGTTATAATTCATGAACTATGATAGATAGATGCCTACATTTCATTTCCATTCAATTCATTGTTACTATTTACTTCTTATAGAGAGGTTTTCACGAAAAGGAAATATTGTTTTTAGCACTTGTCCTCTGCTTGTAATATTAGTAGAAACATTGTTTATACCAATGTTGTTCCTGTTTTCGCAGTCAATTACATATAATTTTAAGTTCTTTTGCGAGAAATATGGATTGGATAGGTAAAAATTGGTTATTCACATGAAACAGACACGTACTTCTAAAGGCCGCTTTACACGGTACATTTTATTGTACAAACGAATGTATCATAAAATGTACAAGAAACTGAATGGAATTAGAGCAGGTTCTATTTACCGTGTAGTCATTCAGACAATCATACAATTTGTCGGTTTACGCGGTACAATTTTCCTCATGCAAGAGTTCATACATTTGTTTGTAAAATAAAATGTACCGTGTAAAGCGGCCCTAAAAGTAGTCTGAGTTTGAATTATATGAAATTAAAGTAACTTTTCGTTAGTATCACTATTAAAGAATATTTTGTCGTGATGATTACTCATAGAATTTGCTAAAGCTATGTTCACGTCCAATCGACGGGAAAACGATTCCAATTCCATTTCTATATTTGACAGTTTCCATGAAGGAAATGATGTACGAAAACCGTATATACTCAGCCAGGGCCAATGTTTTTTTCCAGGAAAAGGGAAGTTTCCGTTTATTTCGGGTTTCTCTTAAGATCTTGGCTGTAGTTCCTAAAACAAGATGGATAAGACTATCTATGCTATCTCATAACCTTATTCTTTCTCACATTAAAATACTTGTTTCAAGAAGTTATGAACAATGATAAACTTTGTGTTAAAAACTATTTCTTTTGGAGTTCAATTTTTTGCTCAAATATAGCTCTTTTTTCCCGGTGAATTGGTGTTAAAAAGAAGAGTTAGTAAGGCTTTTTACTAATTCCTGTCATTTCTATGGAATTCGAAAGAGCGCTCGATTTTTCGACTGTTTTCGTGGTTTGTGTGCCGTAGGGCCATTGCAATAACCACAAGTTCATGCAATCTAATCCAAAATTGGAACTACTTACACTTCTTAGCCATTTTTCAAAATAGATAAGCTTATTATGTTAGCGAAGAAATTTGTTGTTAAAGGTATAATATATTTTGTACTCATTTGGAGTCTCAAGAAAAATTTCTCTTTATTTTGTTTGAACCGCCAAGGTAGGTAAACTTAGGCCGTTTTCGAACTTGGCAAATCTAGCATCTTGCCTTGAAACCTAGTACGCATCGAAAGCTATGACGTCATGGACAAGTCATCACCAAGCGCTTGTTCACTAGCTATCGAGGAAAGATACCAAGTCAACGAAAAAGGAGACTTGCTATGCTTGCTAGGTTTTAAGTTCGAACTCGGGGTGTGATAATATGGGCTTGTACGGAAGATAGAAGTGAAGAAACTTTCAAATGGATACTATTTTATCATTACTACGTATAATTGTGTGATATTTATTATTTTTTGCGGAAAAAGTGATGAATTCGTTATATTTCAAGGCTTTTCAAATGTGAATAAACTGATAAAAGATAGTTATTTATGTGTGTTGTAGTAAGACCTAATAGTTTTGTGAATAATTCCATACATTGTAAATGTACCGTCCTTGTTTACTTCATTGAACCTACAAAATCTATCTTCCTTACTGTGGAAGGAAAAGAAATGAAATAATGATGAAAGAAATTATATGAAAGAATTATGGTCCGATGGAAAGTACTCTAAGGTAGCCATAATTTCATTTTCAGCATTATTGTTAGCTAACGAACATAATAATTGTTTATAACGTTAACATTGGAGAGGTTTTCACAGCATTCATCAAAGAAGTGGGACAATAAACCTTCAGAGTAAATGTAATTTGTTTTCAGCTTAATTATGTTAGTTACAACGCGCGTATTTATCAGTCAACAGTCAGAGATCATAGGTAGTTCGGAGTGTAATGCATTAATATATTGTTACGTGTTTTTTCATACAGGCAAAAAATATTATGCCTTTTTTTGCACAAAGACGTTGATTGTGGTGAAATACAGTGAGCGATATGTCGTCCACTTTCGCAGCCCCAAGTAATCGAAGCATATTAGTTAATCACCATATTATGGTATATGAGAATTATTTTATTCATAAGCAATAAGTTTAAAAAAATAATATTCTCTGTTACTTTGCCGTATAAGGTTGGGAAGCATTTTAAAGAAGTAATCCACTTCAATCACCCACAATAATTATGGACACGGATAGCGCTTTTCGTATGTTTTACGAAATGAAGGCCGCATGGTGTCTCTTCCACCGTAAAAGGGCTACGAAAGTGTCAAGTCAAGATTCTACCCGGTAGGTCTTGGGATCAAGTTAACTTGATATCAAGTTAACTAGGCATTTGCCAAGTTCGAAAACGGCCTTAATTGAAATGCTTTTCCATTATATCCATTAGGGAGGTACACTGAATCAACAAAACCTATGTTATAGGATATATGACGAACATACCGACGGCTTTGTTCTCGATGGTGACACGCGATACAAAGTATAAGGGAACGCATAATTAATAACTGCTAGGTAAGGGCTGGTCAAGGTCGTAATGAGATTGAATCCTTGTTTCCAAAGAAACGATCCCGATGTGAATTATTTCTCACTGTTCAAAATTATCCAGCAGGATGAAGTTATGCGTGGGTGTCGATAATGGTGTTTTTTTACTATTTTGATATATGCTATGCTAAAGGTTTCTTTTAATACAAACTGAAAATCGTAACGAGATTATCTGAATATTTAATTTATGACAATCGCGTTGTAATTTTATGCGCTCCACCAAGTATTGTAGTTCGTCTTGTTGGAATGCATAGATTAATTCTACTTCAGACCAATAGTGGTCGGGTTATTTGGGCTGGTTAAGTAATGAAATACACTCTTTTCCTTTCAATTACTGTGGTAAATATTTGGTTGGTTACTTACAGTGGTGTCCGACAACTGAGATAATTTACACCATCAATTACAGCTTGAGAGATGAATGAGAGAGGGATAACTTGGTGAATCGAGTAAGGGTGGGGAGAAACTCAGCGTTGGCATTAGTCCGTTCTCAACGTTAGGCGCTAGGGAGACCGCAGTCTTAGGTAACATCTGATGGGAATAAATGTGTTCGAACAGCTCCTACCTGGTAATTAGGAATCAGGATTCCATTTAAAAGAATCCACCACTACCGAAATTTGGACCCACGCTCTCGGGATATCTACGTCTACATACTACCCTGGACATGTGGTAGGGGGTGTTACGTCACCAGCCGAGTAAAGATGTAAGGTTTTGGCAGGTGATGTGGTGACGTGAATTATGGGAGTGTATTTAGGGGAGATCAGTTTTTATTGTGTTCGCTTTTTGTGCGCGTTAAAAACGAGTTTTTGTACCTATCTGTTCGGAAATGTATCTCTCTAACTTTATCGCTTTTGTCGGGTCTAGATGTGTGGTGAGGCGTCATGGTAATATTATCTGTGTCACTCTGAAACACCCCAGTTCTGAATTTCTCAAGCAACCTAAGCATAGCGTGTAGCCTACGAGTCCCTAGGGGCTCCCACCTTAATCCTTCATGGTGTAAATGATGGTGAGAATCTCTAAAAGTTGTGAGACACTATATTTTCGCTCGTAGCAGCTGTCAACGAAGAGAGCTGATTTTCTTTGTATTTTATAAATTTTTGTGTTATATCATTATGACAAGGGTCCCAAATGGTCTCGACGTATCGAGGTGTGGCCTAACCAAAGCGAAGCAAAGTAATATGTAGAGCAATGTAAATGAGCGATACACTGATGCGATCTCCGCTGCGTTAGAATTGTTAGGAAAGATGATTATTATGGAGAGATAGAAAAGAAAGCTGCTTTGCTGGAGCTATTTTGCTAGCTAGCTATGTTGAAAGAGCTGCAAAAATGCACGAACGTCATTATGAGAGGTAGCGGGATCCTGGCGTAGTTCGTTGATGGGAGAATTTCAGGAGTACGGGGGAGAGGAAGGCAAGGAATGGGGATTTTGGACAGCGCGAGGATAAGGGGAGATCCGAAGAGATTAAGAGGCAAATTAATGTCTGGAAAACGGCGTGTTGTATTTAAGGAAAGGATTTGGATGACTGCGAGGTGGATGGGAGGGGTAATTTCCGGCAGAGACTGTCCAAATACCGCCGTATATTGGTTGAATACCGTTGATAATGGTGATTTGGTTGAAATCCGCGCCGGGATTTACTTGCTTTCGACTCGTGAAACGCAGATTGGGGAAATCTCTCTCAATTCAAAGTCCCAATTCAAGTGAAAAAAAATAATCATGACTTCTCCAACTCTCTCAAACCGCGTCCATCACCCACTTTTTTTTTCAAGGTGTCCTCCCTCCGCCTGTATTATTGCCTGCCTTTGCGCGCCTATCTGTCTCTCCCCCAACCGCCACCCTAAACAGAGCCTCCCTCGCTGCCGTCCTGTTTTTTTCCTCCCGTTCTGTAAACGTCTCTTCCCGCCGGACCGCCCGTCGTTTCCCATGCTCCACTTAATCGGCCTCTTCTGCAGTTGTACCCACGGGTGGGCGTGAGAATTTAATCCTTTCCGAATCCCGTGTATCTTCAGTCGTGCATTGTGCCGATTTTTTGGTTCTAGGGTTTGAAATCCACGTCTTTTGAAATCTTTTTTATTTAGAATCCTCACCGAAGCTTTCTTTCTCGTAAATCAAATGCATTAAGGATTCGAAATTTAAGTAGTATCAAATGCTACAAATTTCGGGTATTTTCTACGAATCGGCGAATATGACACGCTTCTATAATTCCTTTATTATTTGCGCTCAAGCTCCTTAAGTAGCATAAAGAGAGACTTCTAATTTTCAGACTGAGCGGACATATTACCCTTGGAATTTGAAGATCTTTAAAAGCTTCCTTATTTACTCTAGAAGGAATTTAAGTTTGGGAAAACACCAATTAAATATTGGCAGGTTTCGGCTGAAAATGAATTTTGCTACAGTATTTCATTGTTCTGATGGTTAAAATATCTTTTAAAATATTTTATGAATATTTTAAATGGCTTAAAATTAAAATAATTTTGTCTTGTAAGTTTGAGAAACTTATCATGATGCTATAAAATAAAAAGGTTTATGGAAAATACTTACTGGTGTTTTCGCCAAACCCCACCTATAATGATGATTTAATTTATAATTAACTTTGTCATAGACTAGAAGTTTTTATTAACACCCTTTATCGAAACTTTATTTGTAAATGGGTAAAACAAAAAATACTTGGAATCCATTAATATGAAGTTGCAGAAATATCCTGTATTAAGTTACCCTGAGAGCAGCGTTTGCAAAACAACCGGCGGTATGACCTTATCCGTATTTTCCGCAGCATCTAAGACAGGAATTTGGAGATGTATTAGTTAAGTTCTTCCACTTTTCATAGGACTGGATATATTGTAATACTAATTTCTCAGTCATTTTTTTCTATCAGTTTTGGGGATTGATTAATTCGTAGCCTCGAATCGGTAAAGCCGATAAAATTTATTATTTAATTTATTATTTAAACCTAAGTTTAATTTTATGTGTGTGTTTAGTTGAACTTGCAGTTGTACAGTGGAATTTTGTGTGAGATACAAAAGGAAAATGTGTGCAATTTCAGGAAATCCGATAACATAACTATGCCATCTCACGAACCGTTCAATGCAAATTTGGGATCGTCATACTGGCACGTTTTCAGGGCTGTCGATGTCATTGATTTGACGATATCGGTTGGACATTAAATAAATATATACTTACTTACCAATCACGCGATTCATTTTCGGGGTCAGTGAAGTCGATGATTATAAATATTGCCATTTACTAAGAAAACTGGCTACATTTCAATAATTTCCTATATAATTCCGTCCTTATGAACCGTTTTCGCTACCCATATGCATTACTTCAAGCACGCTCTTCAAACACATTTTTATACTCCAAATATTCCTCTTCTTTAGAGTCTCCTCTACCTCATTCATCCAAGATTTTCACGGTCTACATATTCCTCTCTCACTGTGCACTGTAGTCAACTCTTCGATTCTCTCAACATGGCCAAACCAACGAAGTACACTCCTTTATTTATGCCCAATACTGGAGCTCGTAACCCACATTCTTTCATCGCACACTCATTCCTCTATTCTCTATGGCTCTAGTCATTCTAGTTGATCTCCACTAACATTACTCAAGTGCCCCATTCTCAATTAATTCAGCTTACTCATACGTGTATCTTATGATATCCTTTGTCGGTCCCATAGACGAAGGGGGAAGTCCTGGCCTGCCGTTTATGAGTGGACTTTTCACCCAAGGACATGTGTTTTTGTGTTCGTGAGTTATTTTCATTAAGACGACCGATATAAAAGGTCTATTGTGTTGTTTTAGGGGTGATGAAAATAAGTAAATGAATTTGTATGTCATACAGGTTTTGCTGACTAAATTATAATAATGTTTAGTGCACTGCCATTTGTGCTTCCCTAGACAAACACTCATTACTAGATATGTTCCACGTACTACCTTCGATTTTCCTACCAGCATCGTAGGCAGCTGTAGTGTAAGCCTTATAGTCTTTCCATGTCTCCTTCCATCTTTGAGAAACATTTGGCCGAGAAACACAAGGCGTCTACTTGTTCAACTACTTCATTCTTTACTCACATTATGCAATCATTCTTATCACTTGTTTTCTGAGGTATTTCTTGTCAAAGCCATTCTCATTGTCGCTTCATAGAATTTATCCAGGAGCCTCTGCGGTCTCTCAACAGTACCCCTGCATCGACGGCATACAGAAGAACTCGCTCATATATATCTCCAACCATTACACCGACGTAATTATTACACACATCTCTCTTACATTTATCCATAAAAATATTGAATAGCCTCGCCGAAATCACGCATCCTGACTTGAAGCGCTTTTGTTTTCAAACCAGTTTCTCAAGACCCAATAGGCTTGCCTGACTATTATCATATGACGCCTTCATTACATTCATTGACTCATCTATTCTCCTTCAAAACCGTCCACAGCTCATTTCTATTCACCCTGTCAATTGCCTTCTCCAATTTCAGTATTTCATAAGATATTTCTATTCCGACGTCTATAAATTTCTCCTACCCTGGCGGAAGGGTTATCAGCTGATTACTATATCCCTTCTCCAGAAAAAATGCCCACTCCGTACACTCTAGATTTTATCGATCGTAATCATCATTTTTCTATTACTTCTTTCTTGAATACTTTTCTCGAAATACTCAAGCTTCTACATTAGTGGCGTGAATCATCGGGACATGAGTCGTGACGTCGGTCTCCGAGACCGATGTTGACTCCGATGTTTTAAAAGAATGATATAAGTATTTACTTGAATCATCTCCAAATAATAATCCTCAACTGCGAATTTTATAATATATTAAGCACATGTTTCCTATAGGTAGAGAAAATAGGTGGTTAAATTTTTAGTCTTTTTAGGCTATACAGTAAAATGTGTGGATACTGCCATTGTTTTCTTCATTAGAGCCAAATGGCCGCTACAAGATATCTATTAGTTTACAAACAAGGTTTCTTGTCCATTATATGCCAGAATATATCGATCCGCATTTTGAGCATAACATCATTACCTTCATAGCACAGTAACACGTTCAAGGAATAAATAGGACTTAATATCGCATTTTACAATTCCTCTTACTGTCACTATATTTAAAGCAACCAGGCTGCCCCGCAGTGGGATTGGCAGTTACTTCTGACGGCTCTTTGGCAAGCATTTTATTTGTCCTCAAACGAATTATTTTTAGAATATTTTCCATCAGTTAGCGGTTTCTTAGATATTTTCCACTTGGAACAATGCAATGCCTTCAATTAATTTAGGAAATCTAGTGATTCCCTCTTTGTTTCTTATGTTGTATATTACGTGAGCATGTGTTGTAGATATATACAATGAAGAGTAAAACACTACCATTTAGCTACGCCTTGTTGGTCAAGCGCAGCTGTAGTTACCGGGAAATCTATCCACTGTAGGTATGTGCTCCACCTTTTGTGTCGTCGTTGGTCAATAATTTCCAGGTTTATTTTGATTATTTCATGTACTTTTTTTTCGCTGAGCATGCTTGAAATTATTAGAAAGTTTCCCTGTCTTGTAATAAATGATATTTCATTGAAATTATTCCTATGAATTGACTGTCACGATTTCAATATACTTCCTTTTGCTAGAACCAAATGTTGCGGTTGACCGCGCTTATTTTCCCTGTTACCACCGACTTAAGTTAATTGATATTCATTCAGGGGTCTCTCAAGTAGTCCTACGCTGGTGAACCAATTTTCCCTAATATGGTTACGTTTTATGTTATAAGTTAATAAAAATATACGTTCAACAACGGATTGGGTGCTTTAATTCAATGAATATTGTTGTTTTACCTCTTAAAACTCTGATTTGAATGTTAAATACATTGAAGTATTACTAAGGGCATACGTTTGTACTCCGTATGTGACTCTTTTATTTGGTTTTTAGAGACAAAACCCAAAGTAACCCCTAAATACCTCCAATTTTTCGTCTATTATAACTTGGGCAGATAAGGTGTGCCTTGCATACCTTATTATACCATACCAAGCCTGCCAGGCTTGCATTGGCAGCTTTCAACGAAAATGTCGCGCCACAGGCAGGGTAGTATCTAGATGTAGATCAGCATAAAATAAGAAGCTAATGAAGAGCATGAACTTCTAAGTTTCATTCTTTGCCTGCATAACAGATATAATATATTGCCAGTCTGTGAGACCGGACGTCATTAATATAGGCTTAACCAATTGCTCAATATTTTGTACATTTGGTCTTCCTACCGTTTCTTTTTGCGGTGGAATCGTAATATCTCATTCTTCATATAAATTGGAACAACGGGAGCTTTTGAACTTGAATCATACAATTTCTAAGTGTAATTTAAGAGAATTTGACATCCAACCTTCCCATTTCACTTGATGTCCCCTATGCACCTACGGAACTTCCATTTTTCAATTCTACCCCTACTGTTATCTTAATATCTTCTCATTCTCTCTACTTGCCTTCGCCATATTGACATTCTTGCTTACTAATTCGAAAGACTCATCGTCATCGCCTGCAGCATTATTATACGATTCTTCAAAATACTCCCTTCAGTAGTCCCTGACGTGGCTTTCATACCTCACGTTCTCACTGCGTATGCTCCTTTTTTCATTGATTACCCTGCCATTATCTTGCTTTGCCCATTATATCCATTTCCAAAATAACATTTCATTGCCCTCAAGATGAAAAAGAGATGAAGGGATTCTACTTCACTCTGGTTAGGCCACACCTCGAATAAGCCGCAAGCCTTTGGGACCCTGGTCAAATAGATGTAACAAAAAAATTAATGAAATACAAAGAAATGCTGTAAGCTTCGTTAAAACTAGTACGAGAGAATATATAGTGTTTCACAGCTTTTAGATGGATTAAGATGGGAGTCCCTAGAGACTCGGAGGCTACACGCTAGGCTTAGCTTGCTTGAGAAATTTTGAACTGGTGTGTTTCAGAGCGACATAGAGAATATTATCATGATGCCTCACTACATCTCTAGGTCTAACGGAAGCGATAAAATAAGAGAGATACATTGCCGAACAGATAGGTACAAGAAATTGTTCTTTCCTCGCACAATAAGCGATCACAATAAGAACTGAGCTCTTCTTCATAAGGTGCCCTCATTCGCCTTTCCTTAGATTCGGCTACTATGAGTCTCTCATACGCCTCTTTCACCACTTTATACCAGCATGCAGCACTTTTAATTATCTCTACTACTTCTTTTCCACATTTACTTTCAGGTCATTCTACAACTCTTCCTCTCAAACTCACCTACGCGTGATTCACGCTCCCTTGATCAATATATTCATCCCATTTTCTTCATTTCTACGTAAGATAGCATATCGTCAAGCATTCACCCTGATCGTACTCTCACCATTTTGTCTAATGCACTTGTATTTTCATTTTCTTTCTTTCACTTTCAAGCCTTTCTCGTCTGCGCAGGTACATTTGTTGTAGTAAAGAGGTATCCAAAACTTATATCAAAAGAGACTAACACAGCGACTCCAAGAAACACATACATGTACTAATATAAATGAAAAATAGAGCATTATTGCAAGTGCCATGAAACTAATTGGAAATGAAGTAATACGAAAGATAACAAAAAAATAAACGAGGAAACGATTTGAGAATCTGGAACGAGGAAATAAAAGATGTCATCGAAAAAAAAAAGATAAAGAATATAGGAAGTACTTACACAAGCAAATTGAGGAAGCAGAAGAATGCTACCATACAATTTAAAATGGAATGAAACCGATTGCAAGACAAATACATATATGACAGCATGGAATACATTAATTGGTAATATAGAAAAAGATGTACACGTCAGACAAGAATTTGTTTATTAAATTTCAAAAAACCTGAACAAAATAGAGGTGGATGTAGCACGGATTAATGTAATGTCTAAGAGGATTGGATTAATTATTAACAATAGCTCTGGCACACCCCAGTCGAAGAAACTGGTTAGTTTTAACTCGTTTAAATCCCGTAAATTTGACAGCTTGAAAAATGTTTTATAGAAAACAAAATACGGAAAAGCTTCTCGACTGTATCGTATCAGTTCTGAATTAGTTAAGTATGACAGTCCCTTTTTACATTCGCGATTGCTAAATGCTTATAATATGTGCTCGACACCCCTTGGAATATCAGATAAATGGAAAATTGTTGAAGTTATTTTCATATTCAGAAAAGATGATCGAAATGTGCCAGAAAATTACAGAGTTGTTATCCTGCTAAAGCAGCTTACAAAATATTAAGTAAAATCATCAGTGAAAGACTCGAAACTCTTTCAGAAATACTGCGTCTAGAAGAGCAAGCAGGGTTTTGCCAGGAAAAATCATGCATTGGCGATGTTTGTAGCTTGAAACTGATGGTACCAAAGTGTATAGAATTCAACCTGGAGGCACCCATAGCCTTCACAGATTACCAAAAGGCATTCTACAGAATTCCGTGAGAGAAAATTTTGTCCATTATGGAAAAACGAGGATGTTCAGTTCATCTAACTAAAAACATTTAATCTCTCTATAACAATACGAAAATTGTAATTGATACTGGCACCGGCAAAAACCCAATACTAGGAATTATAACCAATCGAGGTGTTATGCAAGGATGTATTGTGTCGCCCGCGCTATTAGATATATACATAGATGATGGTAGACGAGAATGGAAGAAAGTTACACCACCATGAATACAAATAGGAGAAAACGAATTTATAAGCTCAATAATATTTGCCGATGACCGAGTCATAATTCAAGAGGATGACTTACAATGAATCCATTTATAATAAGCTGTTCATAAATAAACCTGATATCAATAGATTGTTACTTAGAAATATCTGTACTACAATCAATGCATTGGCATTTATAGCAAAATTCCTATTCTGAACCAAAAGAATTATTGAAAATAATGTCTTAGAGCAGGTATCACACTTAAAATACTTTGGATGCGATATCACTGATGAAGATAACTAAGGCATTATAAATATAACTACCAATTAGCAAAGAATATGTGGGGCTATAAGATAGGCATCAAAAGGAAAAACTGCTAAACAAACCTCAAAATTTTACAAAATAACGGTAAAAGTTCGGAAGTTTATATCGTATCTTATCTCCCAATGAGAATCACGCCTTCACCTTGTCTGCCAATCTGTTTTAAAGGAATTGGATATGCAAATAAGATTTAATAATAGCTTAGCAAACTTCTTATTCTATCTTTTTCAGTTCTTCAATGTGTTGCTGAGGTTATGAAATAAGCTTGTGAAACCGGAAGCAAAGGAAACTATAATTTGCATTTTATAACTAAATTATATAGAATTTTGTGCTAACTTATTTCAATATTTCAGTACACTCAGATTTTTAAATTCAGCCAGAACGCTTTTTCAGACGCCAAAATTCCGGATGATTACGCTAAAATTCCACGAAGATTGAGAAAGATTAGGTTAGTTGAATTTGAGAAATTCATTCAACCACGAATTCAATTAGTGCTTTCTGATTCGAGATCTGTTTTCAGTGCGAAAAAGTCAAACCAGGTGGCTCTACACGAATATCAGGATCAGATAAGAATTAGCCATGCCCTCGAAGAAATATAGTCATTGATTGGGAATCTCGAGTATTATTTTAATTCAAAGAATCTCTCAGGTAAATGAGATCGTAATGGAGCCACTCGATTATTATTTTCTTGAAAGGTTTTGGGAATATTGGGAACTCCTCTTGTATCGTCGCTACGAAACATTTTCGTCACGGCCAGGCCCAGACACGTTATTACTTGAAGTCTTCACCTTATCACCTTCCCCCCCTTTATTTTAGCATACGCGAACCTCCGTTTCTCGTTCCGGCTCGCCCTTATAACCCACCACTTCATTATTTTTCGCAGACCTTCGCTAACTTATTCGCTTTTTCTTTTTTTCCGCCCGTCTTCTCCGCTCCTTCGTCGCTCCCCTTCCACTCTATCCGTTCCTTCAGCCCCGTCAGGCGGAGCAAAGTAAACAGCACAAACTCCACCTCGCGCGTGTGTACCCTCCCCCATCCCTCCCCCCCTCACAAGCCGCTTCTTTAAGTAACGCTCTCGTTGTCCCAGACGTGCCTCCTTCTTCGTCTTATTCCTCCTCGCCAGGTGAATTATTGGTCGGTCTCCGGATGCTGGGAGGAAGGTTTGGGGTGTGTACGGAGGCGGGGGCGATGCTGGTTTCGGTGAGCGCCGAGGAACGGGTGGGATCATCGGGCGAGGGAGTATGTTGGAGGGGCGCGGGATCCAGACGTCTGGCTTCCCCTGCGTTCGGCCTCGGCTCCTCCGCGCTGCTCCCAATCCGCAATACCGTGAGCGAACGTAAGGTTGCTCTTTCATATCAAAAGTCTCCAGGTGTACCGCTAGAATATCATCACCTTTGGCAACAATTTGGGTATCTCCCGATTCGGGTCGCATTTTGATAGAATCCTGATACAGTGTTACTCTCATAATGCCCTAAATTGGGTTTCTTTGCAGGAAATTTGATTAATGTGGTTGCTAGGGAACTGACTCTAGATTCTGAGGGTATTTTATTGGAATAACGATCCCGCATGGATGTTGTGTGGACAGTGCGATCGTAAGGCTGCTCCTCCATATCAAAAGTGTGTTAGTGTACCACTAGAATATCATCACCTTTGGCTACTATTTGGGTATCTCCCGATTCGGGTCGGTTTGTGATCGAATCCTGATACAGTGTTACACTCATAATGCCCTAAATTTGCTGGATATTTGATTGGTGTGGTGGCTAGGGAACTGGCTCAAGATACAGTTCTACCAGTGGCTCTAGATAGTATTTTATCAGTGTTCTATCACAAAATAGCTCCAGATCCAGTTTGTGATAGAACACTGATACAGTGTTACACTCTTATTTCCATGAATTTAGTTTCCTTGCAGGGAATTTGGATGGTGTGGTGGCTATGGAACTGGCTCTAGATTCGTAGGGTTTTTCATTGAAATCCCATATCTGCATGGATGCTGTGTGGATAGTGTGAACGTAAGGCTGATCTTCCATATCAAAAGTCTCCAGGTGTACCAGCAGAATTTAATCATCGTAGGCTGTTATTTACGTATCTCCCGCTTCGGACCACAATTTGATAGAACCCTGAAAAATTCCACAAAACTCTATACTGATTCCAACCCAGGGGTCAACTTAACAAAGTCGTTTTCAAGCCATTTCCTTGAAAAGGGCTTCGGTAACTTGAAGCCTCGGACGGAAAAATAAACAATTATTACGGAATTTCACAAAGGTAAATAGTTATCATATTGATGATCTTCCATATCAAAAGTCTACCGGTGTACCACTAGAATATCATTATCTTTGGCTACTATTTGGATATCTTCCACCTCAGGCCAGTTTTTAATAGAATACTGATACAGGTTACGCTCAAATTGCCCTGAATTTGTTTCAATGCGGGAAATTTGGTTGGTGTGGTGGCTTGGGAACTGGCTCTAGATTCTGAGAATATTTAATTGGAATCCCGATCCCGCAAGGACGCTGTGTGGATTGTCCGAACGTAAGGCTGCTATTCCATATCAAAAGTCTCCAGGCATACCACTAGAATATCATCATCGCTGGTTACTATTTGGGTATCTCCCAATTCGTGCCAGTTTTTGATAGAACACTGGCCCCAGAGTCTGAGGCTTTGTCATAGGAATCCCAATCCCCACATAGATGCCGTGTGGATATCAATTTAAATGCACCTGCTTCTTCCTCCTTAAACGTAATGGACCAAATTCTCCAATAATAAAACGTGCAAATAAATATGACGAAGACAAAAATCCTAGTATGCGGAAGAGAGAAACCGTATGTAGAACCTGAGAGGAAAGAAATTAGAGCGAGTGAAATCCTTCACCTATCCCGGAAATACCATCACGTGGGACGGAAGAAGTACAACGGATATCATGCGGAGAATAGTCCAAGCTAAGAAGGCGTTCATGGGAAAAAGACAACTGGTGTGCTCAAAGAAGATATGCCTACAATCTAAGAAACATTATGAGAAAACATTCGTGTGGAGCGTGGCACTCTATGGATTGGAAGCATGGACCATTGGAAAGGCTGACCAGAAGGGACTAGAAGCCTTTGAAACCTGGCGGAGGGTGTTGAAGATACAATGGACGGACAAAAAAAGAAATGATGTAGTGTACCGGAGAGCGAAAGAGGAAAAGACCATGTGGAATACCATCGGGAAAAGAAGAACAAGATGGAGTGGACACTCCCTGAGACACAATGGAATTGTGAAGAACATAATTGAAGGCAAAAATAGAGAGAAACGTCCCCAGAGGGAGACCCGGCAATAAGTTCATGGACCAAATAAAGAGGAAAGTACAGAGGAAGAGATTCCAGGAGGTAAGAGAACTAGCATTTGACAGGGAAAAAAAAGTAGGTGTTTTTTGTCTAAAATCTCGGTAAAGGGCTGATATATCTTGGTATCTTTGGAAGGGTGAAATATTTTTCTTTTAATTGAGACCAAATACTTGAATTTCTAGGTGAAAAAACATTTTGCTTAAACTGCCTTAACTAAAGACTCCAAGGGCACCACAGCGTAACGTCCCACCTAATGGAATGAGTATTCTTGAAGTGTTCTCTTCGTGGCACTAGAATAGGGATTAGGATTCTGCAGAAAATTTCTACCACCACTGAAAATTTCTACACACCTGCGGATCTTGGGGGCATCGGGTTAGTGTGGTGACTAGAGTACTGGCTAACCACAAAGATGGCCAAGGTTCAAATCCCAGCAGTCGAGGATGTTTTTCGGAGGAAAACCGATCCATAGTTGAGTGTCTTGTGGAACTCAGTCTGTCGGATGAGACGTTAAACCGTAGTCCACTGGGCGCCTTTCGTTAATAGCAGGCTAATGCTGACGCCGGGTTCCTATCCACCCTTTCTCCTTTACCTATCCCCTATGGCGCAAATGATCTTAGCCGTCGGTCGCCTCCCCAAATATCCAACCCAATCCGGATCTTATGTGTGGGAGGCCAGTACTAAAGCTGCCACACCAACCCGAAACTAAATCCATTCTCGTCCAGAATTCCTATAATGTTAATGGTATGCAGATGAACTGTTCTGAATGTTATTTCTCCGACCACAGGAAGTCCTCATTTAAGTTCTACATTTAGCCCTGCGAGCCGCCGCATCGGCTTGTGGTAGGGAGGCCAGACACCAACAATGCACAAAGAAGAGCAATGGGAAGAGAAGGGGGGGGGGGAGGAAATGAGTTGCGAGTACATATATCAAAATATCAGCCATGACTTGATGGAACCATGTACCGATATGAAAACCATTCAACTTTTGTTAAATTCTATAATTATTTTATTTATTCCGTCCGAGGCTTTAATTTAACAAAGTCGGCTCCGGTGGCGGCGGGGTAAAGTCCTCGCCTGCTAACCAGAGGGTCGCGGGTTCGAGTCCCGCCTGGGTAGAATATTTTCTGCCCAGGACATGGGTGTTTGTGTCCTGTCCGTTGTTACTGTTATTTACCCGACATAAATTGGCCCATTGGGCTGTATTCGGGATAATGAAGGTAAATAAAAAAAAAATTAAATTAAAGCCTCTTTCAAGGAAATTATTTGAAAATGACTTTGTTAAGTTGAACCCTGGGTTGAAATCAATGAAGCGTATTGTGGAATTTTAAAGAGGGAAATTATTTTCATATTGAATTGCACACTAACGATGGCATGTAAACGGTAGTCATGATCATCATTGGTAGACTGCTGTTTAGCAGGTCGTCAGTAGCTTCTCCTCCACCTAACTCTGTCCTGTGCCTTTCTCTTCATCCCCGCGTTGCCTGTCTCCTCTTCTAAATCATCCGTCATTTTCTTTCTTCTTCCGCATTTACCCTTTCCTTCCACCATATTTTCTAATACCTTCTTCATCACGCAATCTCTTCTTAATATATGTCCCAGCCAGGTGTGCTTCCTTGTTTTAATTGTCTTTATTAGTCCTCTATCTTCCCCCACTCTGGTCACTACCTCTTCATTTCTCACTCTGTTTGCCCGACTAATATTCAACATTCTTCTCCATATCCACATCTCTACCTCTCTGTAGTATGCCAAAAGGTAGTATATACCTCTAATTTTGTCACGTCCAGAAGTTCTATAGATATATCGCGTCTCTTTCGTAGCTATTATCTAGTGTCCAATATTTTATCCCTATTAAGGAATAATAATCCTTCATTTCCCTTGGGAACGACAAATACATCCAGATGAAACCTTTTCACGACCTCTTATTTTAATTTTTAGTTTTAATTAATTAGTTAGTAATTAATAGTTTTTTTAAATGTCTAAATATCTCCAGACCTATATTTTTAGAGAAGAAAAATAATTATTGCAATATTCCTAACCTTTTACTTTCTCTCCCATGGCTAGCATGTATTCGTCCTTTAATCATTGTCTTCAATATGTTAATATCTCTTAACTTGTCCTCCAGCCAATTTTGCTGCAACTTGATTTCTACTTCATCTTAATTTTCTCATGCACATCATATAACACTTCCAAATTTGTTTTCCTCTCTACCCAGTTCCCTATTTCCATTCTTCTCCTCTCCTGTACGTGAAAATCCTCCGGTTCATTCGATTTCATGGTTTCACGAAAAAAACAGAAGTTTGGACAGATTTGTGCGCAGGTGAAAACTTATAGGCTGTATCGGGTGACCTGAATGGCTGTGAGAGTGCCAGATGCGATACCTTTGATGAAGTGGGTATGCGGCCCTCGACTGCATATGTGTAAAATGAATAATATGTAATGCTTTGACTTCATTGTAAACAATTGTTGCTTGCTGTGTTTATTGGCTAAACATGAATGCAGTGTTGTGTATCTCCAATCGCAGACGGTTATTGTAAAAACATCAACGAATCCACTGAGAAATTATGTGCTGACAGAGGACCATACCACAGTGCTCTTGCATTTTTTTAAAGGCTTCTTAGAGAATTCTTTCAGAGAATTCGCAGTTGACTACGCATTTGTGGATTTTGAAGAATAGGTATGTTGCGTGTGTAGGTGACTAGTTTATTTTAAGGAATTTTGAAATATTACTGCAAATAACACGCGAATTTAGTAAATTATGTTAAAATACGATTTCCGGAAAGAAGGGAAACGGGAGATGCCATATTATGCTCATGAGCAGCGAATGAAAGATGATATCTATAAACATGTTTTTTTTTGTGGGGTATTTTTTTACTTGGAGCAGACTTTTGACGTCTTTGAGTGGAGCAAAATGTTCAAATGAAAAAAAACCTTGGAATACATCACAAAAGCATAAGAATATTTTATCACCTCGTTGCTACGCTGCGCATGTCAAACGGAAAAAATACACTTGCTAAAATTTTGCAAAATCCATCTAGGAGACTCCAATGAAAGGGGAATAAGAGGAACAGAGCTGAATTAGGAATAACTTATCAAGTTTCGTTTCGCGTTGGTATCATCGAAATCATAGCTGAGAATCGAGGAGTTCCTTTGGCCCTTCTGACTGCAATGGAACAAATGCATCAATTGTAAATATCCATGACTGTATAAGAGAACATAGTAAATAGTAGTAACTCAATTTTAATATCCGTGAACCTTGGTTTCTACCCATTGTCAGCCTCAAGGGCGCAATGTGGGACGAAACCGTGGTCGGAGTTTAGTATAATACTTTGGATATTTACTGCTGATTAATGTAATTACAGTAATGGAAATTACGCATTTCCACTAAGTTACGCCTAACTTAGTGGAAAACCCGGATCGTGTTATTAAACCTATAGTGGAGTATACAAAGTTTTATTTAAGTTACTTTCAAGAATACACTTGAAAGTCGGTGAGAAGAGGGCCAAATTGAATTATGTGGCCAATGAGAAGTGCAATATAACGATGGGGGGAAGAAATTGTTGGCAATCGGAATCATACGTCCACCTCGGAGGCATGAGTAATTGAGATCCAAGAGGTTCCACGGGCATCGAGGGCTATCTAAAGCAAAGAAGACATTCATAGATAAGGGGGAGATGCAGTATTTGAAGATATCAAGTCCTAAAAGAGGAAGCAATGCGTCAAAACTTTCGTATAGAGCTTGATACTCTTTTGGTCAGAGACTAGGACCATCAGATAATATGTCCATAACATGATTGAAGCTTTTGAGACATGCCTTTGGAGTGAGAAGCTGCTGATCAAATGAATATAGACAATGAAAAATGAAGGATACAAAGTCAACCCTTTCGCCGTTGCCTCTCGGGGTAAGAATTGTCAAAGAGCTTACTGTTGTTAGACCTAGAAAACTAGCTGTTTTGATGATTTCCTCCACATTGCCCTATACTTCCTCCCTCCTTTGCTTCAGTTTCAGTCATTCATGTCTTCATACGCGCTTTCATTTGTTTAAGACTCCTGATGTATACTCCTCTTCTTAAGTCCTCTCCTCCGCATTCGTCCTCGGCTATTTCAGCCCACTTCCTTCCCCTCGCACAAGGAATGAGTGTTGGTCGAGGGAAGCGAAAATCGGAGTCTGCAAGAGTGTTCTCCTTCTGAGTTTATTGTATGGAAGAGAAACTTTGTAATGGGCGTGGTACTATTAATGTAGGCAGTTGGTTAGGGGCAACTGAGAAGTTTTTGTGGTTGAAGTAGAAGAGATAAGATAAGGTAGGAGAAGTGAGGGACCCATAAAAAGATTGTTGATTGGATGATACAAAGATGGACATTTATTAAAAGGCGTATGCATCGAGTATAGATGAAAGTAGAACAGTGAAACAAGTTTAAAATAGATGAGAAATATACAGTGAGCAGGATAATAAAGTTCCATTTGGAATGTTCTGTGATTGGGGACCAGGAGGATTGGTCATGCACTAAGACTTCGTATCTTTTGGAAATATATTTGAAGGTAGAAGAGTAGTGATGAAAGGCTAGAAGAACATCGTGGGATAAGTACATAGAAGAACTTAGGTAGTTAAATTCCTTCTACTCCGATGATTCATTTTTTCTCTACCCAAGAAGATTCGAAAGAAATAGGTTCGAATTTCGGTTTCTTATCTGCTGTTTGAATAGAATAGAACGAAGATGTGGTTTCTTAAGCGAAGAAATTCTCAGGTAGAGGGTAATTTTCAATATCCAACCCGAAGTATTGCGAAAGAAACGATTCTGATGAGGGTGATTAAAAGTTAAATTTGCCCAATGAAACTAGAGTATTTTACGGACTTTTTTGCTCTCGGATATTTTGAATGAGGGAGCTTTTTGTGGAAATATGCTGGCAATATTGTCATCGGTGAATATGAGGGAGCTTTTGAATTCACATCTATGAAACGCATAAAATATCACGTGTCCACATTACGTGTCACTGTGCTTGATTGGTTCAACAGAGACAGAATTACTGCCAGCTTTAGAAAATGGGTCACATATATTAAAATTGATTAATCTGGTTGCGAAGCTGCTATTGAGGATTCGATTTGGAATAATTACTCTCGTAGTTAGCCGAGACTTTTTAGCCAATGTACAAAATACAGTTCTATTTCCTATCAGAAACGCCGTATCAAGTTTTTTGGAAAAGATTTTGCAGTCGGCAATAGATTGTAAATCATTTGGATAAAGGCAAAATATCAGTGAATATTAGACGCTTGCGTCTCTTTTAATGGAAGATGAAGGTCTTGAAGAATCTGAAAAACATGCCGATAAGAGTTCTTAATCAAGCAGTAAAATCGCTCAAATATTTTGCATAGCAGTCCTTGACTCAAAAATATCATTGAGAAAAATATCAGCTCAGACTAAAAGGTATTGATGGAACATCTTTTGTCGTCGAAGATATAATTTTAAGGATTACTCAACTTCACTAAAGAAGAACGTTTTATAGTGTAGCAGTTATGTAATACCATTAGTCTAGTCAGTTGAGTGTTATCATGTTGATATACACTCATTTGTCCAGGTATTAATGAGGCATTTATTCAACGTAACCTCTAAATGTGACAGAGAGGCATTTAATTATGTAGATAACCCATAAACATCAATGCCTGTTATGATAGCGGTTTGGTACCGAGGTAATACCTTCGAACTAGCGAATTCCGTATATGATGGTATGTTTGAGGGGTGATTAAGTGAAACATGTTCATACGAGAGAAATAGTTTCATTTGATTACCTTATCAATATTTCTATTTTCAAACCATTAATACAAACAACTTGCTTGTCATAAAAAACGGAAAATTTCTTGTATCTGGTCGTAGCTCGCAGAATTCTTTAATTTTGTTAAAATTGTATGAAATTCATTTCGCTAAATTTTAGCTAGAAAGTCAAGAAATTATTTTGAATCAAATTTAACATTGACCAAAGGACATTATTCCAACTTGCTTCTTCTTTGAATTTGATCTGTCATTGCTGAGCAAATTCGCTTGAACACTTCACCTTGGGAATGTGTTTTTTTCAGCTAGTCTTCGTAAACCTGGCTGCGCGGGACGCGGATCCCCGCGACCGCGGGCGGGCAGCTGCCCCTTAGGGGCTTCGGCGTAAGGGATTGCCCTCTCTATCTCCCGGTCCATGATCTCTCGTCTCCCCGCCTCCCTCCCCCCCCCTCGGTGGTATAAAAAGGAGGAGGGGGAGGCGGGCACCCAACTCACCTGACACGCTTCCCTTGTCCGATTCTCCTGCCCGGATCCCGTCACGCGATGTTGTTCCTTCACTCAAAGGGACGTTCAAAAGACTGCCGAAGACGCCTCTTTCCCTCCGGCGGGACGGGGGCCCGCGATCCTCCGGGAAAGCGGAGATCGCTCACTCCCACCCCGGCCGGCCGGCCGGCGAGCACGCCATCCGTCCTCTACTACCCTTACTCCCCCCCCCCCGCCCCTATTCTCCCCTCCTCCGCCTTCGCCCTGGGTCGGTAGCCTCCATTCTCCGGCGATTGCATCTGCTGCATCTTTTTTCCCTCCCCACTCTCCGCTGGCAGTTGGGATTTTCTCAGGTCATCCCGTGCGCCTTTTTCTCTTCATCGGCACCGTCCCACCACCCTGTGAGCGAAGAGGAGAGAGAGCGAACGGAAACAGCGGCAGATCGATACCGAAACTTTTCACTTTCGAATGCCAACGGTGCGGGCATACGCCGCAGTCATTCTTACGGATCCTAAACGGTGGAGGAACTGACAATGAACGATTTTATGGTGTTTAACGGAAATTAAAATACACTTTGTATAGGTTCACTAGATGGGGTTATTGAGAACGACCATGGTTTCGTCACATAATGACATCTTCTGGTAACGAAACCATGGTCGTCCCCAATAAACCCATCTAGTAAACCTATACAAAGTGTATTTTAATTTCCGTTAAGTATGGAGAGGTTTCACAAAGTTCAACCTGCAGTAATTAGTTAGATTTTATGGTGTGTTGAGGAACATAAAACAAAAGGTGTCTCATCTTAGCAAATTCAATTTACTGGTCATGGGAATCTTAGTTTTTTATCTGCCAATTTAGTCTTTTTTGATGCCCCGTCCGCATTACTACCCTCTTACCATTTTACGTCATATTGATAATTTCTACCCACATTTGCACCTGTCTTCAATAAACTTAGTTAACATAATATGTTATACCTTCATAATGCACTATATTCCTTTATCAACACCTTCCGGAAGCTTGACAAGATGGTGATCATCGATCACTTGAACAATGCAATTAACGTTCAGATGGTAGAAAAGTGCTCTTGTCCATTGATAGCCATGGCATACTTACCCTGTTAGAAAGGGTACCATAATCGATGCCAATCGGGATTTCGCATTACTGTAATTCTTACCCTTGCGATGAATTACCTTGTTACGAAGTTAATAATGCGAACGGAGCATTAAAGAAACGTAGATGAAGTTAGTAATATCAATATTTGAAACAATCAATATTGCGACGTTTTTACATGCCGACAATAAGAAAAGCTTTATAAAAATTATTTTCAGAATTATATTTTTATAATCTCTCAGTACTTAATTGCTGATACATTTAGTTCATTCAAAATTTATCTGTTCCCTCTCACTCCACATGGAGGATTCACTAACAACCAAACATTTTTGCCTTGTATCATGAATCAAAATTCGTTATTACCGCCATTATCGACATGTAAATTATTTTCTCTCTAAATTACACGAGAAAAATTTGATATTCTTGTCTTCAACTACATTTATCATAGAAACAAGGCAATTTTAAGAGGAAAAATAATCACGGGAGGGATTAAGGCCCTATATTTCAATTTATCGCTATCCGAAACGCTAAACGGCTGTGGAATGGCAATGCTCACAGCGACTGTCCTTAGAACACAAAGCATTCTTTGCAATAGTGATATAAACAAGTGCTAAAATTATCGAATGAAGATAACGGTTTCGTTCTCATGAGGACAATAGAAATATGGCGATAATGCGAGCGCACGAGCTAAAGAGATTCGGCGACTTCGTGATCACCATATGGGCTTTTTAGATAAGAAACTATTCAGTCATTTCTCCCACTATGCTTGAAAATAATAATAACGTATTTCTAAGAATTCAAAAGATTCCAGTGTAGTATGGAATTTGAACATGATGACGGATTTGCTGTGTAAAAATCGTAACGTGATGCCATTAAAACATGGCTCGTTATTTAAGTTTGATTTGGGAAAACACTGCCTCCATTTAATATATTCTTGGCATCTTGGCATTCTTGGCATCTTGTCATTCTTGGCATTTTTTCACAATGAGATTGTGAAGAACATGATTGAAATGTAAAGGAACTAGCATTAGATAGGGAAGGGGGAGGGGTGCAGTCTATCAATCTTAGGATTAAAAAACCAATGATGATCATTATTTGTGTACTGTAAACCGGGACTAATTTGTGACAACAGGTACAACTTTGTTACACTAATGCCCCACAACATCATTTTAGAGTTTCTGGGCTTTCAAAATTGATTGAGGTAGAAAAATGCTTTGCATAGTGTTCCCAGAAGCTTCTGCCATTAATTTGTGCCTCACATAAAGTACATGCACAGAGGTGAGAACAGTCCTGTGTAGCTATTTTAGGTTACGCGCTCGGAGTGATTTTCAGGGAAGTGTGGAAACTTTGTTCTGTTGAACGAAAAATGGAGGTGAATTGAATTTCATGCTTACTTTTTCTGAATATTTAATTTATTATAACAATATATTTGAAGAAGTGTTTTAATGTGAAAATATTTGGCCTCATTTTCAACAAAATATGTGTGATTTACAGAAGTGTGGTTTAATATTGTGACAATACAAGTCACTATCACAAAGTTGATACTACCTGGCCTTGTTTTTTTTATTTTATGGTTCACAATGCGTAGAGTAAATGAAAGTAAGATTTATCACCTCTATATTGCAATTGTACGAATTATTTAATGCAGTAATTGCCAGAAAACTCTTGTTGGGAGATTTAAAATCTGCTCCTTTATGTGCATGTGATGCAGTTTTCTGTGTATGAAGAATCAGAAAACAGTTGGTATGAAACGACTCTGAAACATAAGTCAACGGCATTTTTGTGAACACGGAGAAAAATAAATATTTAGGTCCATGTTGTTGTAGTTTGAGGGTAAATATTATCCAGGAATATTATCACAAAAATTGGTAAATAAGGCACTTCAGTGAATATGATGGACCAATCTGGCAAATACTGGAAGTAGCTAAATGAGGGCGAAATAAAGTACCAACGCAAACAAATAGTAAGCGTTGTGATTCGTAAAATCTTCTTAAATATTAAACACTTGTTTCTTTTAGTCCTAAAGTAACCACATGTATGTTCAACTCTGTGACAATTTCAAGTATTGACTATAATAGAGGTGTAATAGAGGTAAAAGTGAGTCCAAGTATTGACTATGGAGGCAAATCTGACTATCACAAAGTTGTACTAAGGGCATGGATAACTTTGTGATAACGTGCATACATACCAATCACGCCGCTCCCTTATGGGGTAGGCACAGTCACAAAGTTTCACTCATAAATACATATTTGTACACCTAACTCTGCTTCAATAGTTTCCTCCATACTGACCTATCCTTGCAAACCTCTTTTTGCTTCATTTACCCCACTACACTGATTCATACACGCCCTCCTGTTTTTCAGATTCCTAATGCTCCCTACTAAGAACTCTCCTCCGAAGAATTTCCTTTACCTCCTCCTCATAAGAATTTCCTCAACCACATAAAACCACAACTTTCTCGGCCTACCTCTACCTCTCGCACTCTTCATTTCACTCTTATATATCTGTTTCGTTATTTTACTCTCATCCATTCTCTCAACATGGCTAAACCAACGAAGCGCACTCCTTTCATATATGTCCACTACTGGAGCATCTAACCCACATTCCTTTATTACCCCGTCATTCCTGACCCTATCCATCCTACTTTTGCCGCAAACACTCCTTAGATAACTCATACCCACAGCGTTTAATCTACTCTTATGTCTAACCTGACATTGCGATAGTTACTTACGTGAAATACTATCTGTCTAAATAATCATTAGTTATAAGAATTATGGATAATTAAAAGATGAGGGATGATTATGACCAATAACATAATATTTTTAAAGAATATTCATATTTTCACCAAGAAATTCTGCGAAAACAGTCTCAAAGTAGCCCCAATTAGCGGAACATATTTTGAAAGAGGGAATTCCTGTTACAAAATGTTCCCTTCTAGTCTCGATGTGTATCGCAACCTGTAATTATTCATTGTATATGGCAGGGGTGGCGAATCTCTTGGCGATTGAGTGCCAAAGTTTATGAAATAAGAGTATACTTGCTCGACTCGCGTGCCAATCCATCGAGTGAGATAGAGGTATCCTTTAGCGCCCTCCCAGCTCCGCGTGCCGAAATAATTGCTCCGCGTGCCACGCGTGCAGGCGTGCCATAGGTTCGCCACCCCCGGTATAGGAAAATGTGTCTCAGAGGTAATGTTTTGTCACACGAGATCGATATAAGTTATGCAAAACTATGTCTACTGTGATTGGCGCCACGACCGAATCCATTCTATTCTATTCTTTAAATAATTTTCTACTCAGGCTTAGCGTGAGGAAAATGTTTATCTGATCGGGTAGCTTGCAAAGGGTAAGGAGCGAGTCGCGAAACCGAACGATGATCATAAAAATGTATTGCATCATTGAAAGGAACACTCAAAAGGTTCTCGGTGAATTTCATTTATACTTTGAAATAACCATGAGGAAAATTCATTTATGGTTGTCTTGGACAGTAAGGCTGACAATTCGCTTTGCAGCCGCTACGCAGTCAACATTTTCCTATTCAAATGCTGTGAAAATTGTATTTATTGAAATTGCATAGCTAACGCTTTATTTTTCGGTTCACTTTACTCCTCATTTTCTCCTAATTCATTCCTCAATGATTTAAGGAACAAAGAAGAAAGAACAATTGCCCTGATTTGTCATTAAAACGGAGAAAATTTTACTCAGCCAAGTTCACTTAAAATTGACAAATCTAACCCTACGAAAAATATGTGGTAGAGATGGAAGCAGATTTTGGAAAGCAGATTAAGACCCTATATTTTGGACTACTTACAACTTCATTCTAGTTTAGCACAATATTGAATGTTTGAATTTTTATCTTATGTTTTTCTTGGGGTGAATTTTAGGAAACCGAACCAAAGTATAAATTCATGTCCAGAGATAGTAAACTATAATGTTATTTTTCATCTTACTGTCAGTTAATGAGAACTGTATGTTGTGCAAAATTCCACAGAGGAATTTTTCTTACTAATTCTTGACTAACTAATCCGTCTTGACAAGGAACCTTCGAGAATGATTTTTCCTCTGAGGAATTTCGCACATATGTGCATTGAGGGGGACTCCTATAAGGTTTAATCCGTAGCTAGTCCCGGTTGACACGAAATCAGTCATAACAGTAAATACTTATGAAAGCATTGAAACATTCTTTAGAAATTTGATTAGTTGTAATGCGTGGATATTTAACGGACTAATACTTGTAAATTTAGAATACTTCTATCATCATCATTGGTCGTTCAATCCTAAGATTGGTTGACGGTAGCCCACCACCCTTCCCTATCTAATGCTAGTTCCCTTACCTCCTGGTATCTCTTCCTATGTACTTTCCTTTTTATTTAGTCCATGAAGTTATTCCTGGGTCTTTCTATGGGGACTTTTCCCCCAATTTTACCTTCAATTACGCTCTTCACAAACCCATTTTGCCTCAGAGTGCGTCCAATCTAGTTGGTTATTCTTGTCTATATCGTGTTTCTTAGGTTCCTTTCCTCTTCTATTCCTCTGTAAACTTCATTATTTCTTATTTTTTTCGTCCATCTTATCTTCAGCATTCTCCACCAGCACTAGGTTGTTTTGGTCAGCTTTTCCAATGATACATGCTTCCGATCCATAGAGTGCTATGCTCCACACGAATGTTTTCACATACTGTTCCCTGGTTTGTAGTCCTGTCTTCTTTGGGCGCAGCAGTCGTCTTTTTCCCACGAATGCCTTCTCAGCTTGAGCTATTCTTCGCTTGATGTCCGTTGCACTTCTTCCATCCCACGTGATGGTACTTCTGAGATAGGTGATGGAATCACCTTGCTCTAATTTCTCTCCTCTCAGAGTGACTTCTGCATTCATCTGCTCTCTTCCGTATACTAGGATTTTTGTCTTCTTCTCACTTATTTTCATGTTGTTTTATCATAGAACTTGGTCCATGACGTTTAGTGACCTTTAAAGATCCTTTCGATTTCCAGCTATCACTGCGATATCATCTGCGAAGCGGAGCATATTTATTTATTCTCCTTTTCTCTTTATTGAGCTCAGTCCAGTTTCTTGCGCTTCTCGTATGGTTCTCTCCAAGTACTTTTTGAACAGTGCTGGTGAGAGGTTGCATCCTTGTCTTACTCCTTTGTATATTTTTGTTATCTGGCTTCCGCCTGTCATTTGCATAGTGACGACTTGTTTCCTGTACAGTTGGTAGATAATATTCCTCTGTCATCGTAATCCATTCCAAGTTTTTCCAGGAGTCTGAACATCTTATTTCACTCAAAGTTGTCGAAGGCTTTCTCCAGTTCCACGAATGCAGCATACATGGTTTGCTCACATGTATTGTTTTCCTCCACGGCCAGCCTTAGGCAGAGTATGACCTCCCTAGTAGCCCTGTTCTTCTCAAATCAAAACTTACTTAGAATACTTATACCTATCATTTTTGGATTATGGTCTATAACATAAGTTCACGTGCATAAACAGTAAGCATCCTTTTCCTGTTGAACACTTACTATTTTCATATTATTCAGCCATGTCTAATTTTTTTTTGTGGTTTTCTCTTTACCATGAACTCCTTAGCTGGGGAGATTACTGACTAGAATCTAGAATTCGAATCCATCTTAGTTTTTATTAAATGATATGATTCAGCATTTTTAGCATTCGATAATTTTCTTCTCATCTGTATCAATTCTATATTCTAGAATTTTCCAGAAGAGTGCTAAGAAAAGGGTAGAAACACTGAATGCCGTGAAAAATATAAAATCTATTCTCTTGCTTCCTCAGTCAAAAAATTCTATGCTCCTCTCCAGTCTACGATGTCACTATCTTTGTATTTGATATCATTCAACTAACACTGAACCGTTTTGTCGACTATTTTTCCCGAAGTCTTTAATCCTTTAGTGAGCATTAGGCTTCGTTATCAATCGCAATGAAAATTTATGTGATTTTTATTCCTATGATACATTCTTGTTTCCTTCTAGTATTATAGCCATCCTGAGTGAAATAATCAATCCGGTAAGTATACAATCGGGTAGAGGAATGCTGATGGAGAATTTAACGCGAGGAAATGGAAAAGCTGCAGAAAGAAGGGGAAGCGTGTGCGTTACACACAAATGCAAAATTTTCATCGGGGTGTGAGAGAGAGAAAACGGTACCAAGTATTATGGACATAACAGATAGGATAGTATTTGAGCAATATGATATTCAAGATAGGTGGACGGAAATATGGAGGATCTATACATCGCATAGTAGGCCAACTAATTGAGATATAAGAGGATTAGAAACACTATATGAGGATAACTTTGGGCCATTAATACTCGATAGTGAAAAAGAGACAGCAATGAAAGAGATGAAGGCAAGAAAAGTTGTAGAAAACACACCTTCGAAGTTGCTTAAGAATTTAAGAAATGATGTTAGGCAGGCTTTTTTCAAACTTATTTGTAGGATCTACAAGGGAGAAGTATGGCTGATAGACTTGGTGAAAACAGTCCTGATTCCTATTCCGAAGAAGAAGAAAGCGTCAGAATGCGAGGACCATATAACAGTCAGTGTGATGTCACACTCATCCAAAGTTTTTCTTAGAAAAATCAATAATAAAAGTTAATAGTAAAAAATAATAATAAAAGGTTGGAGAGTAAAACTAATTACTACTTGGACGACGATTACCAGTTTGGATTCTGGACCGGAAGGTCCACTCGGGATTCAATGGCGGTGTTGAGAACACTTTAAAAAAAAAAAGAACTGAGTATACCTATTCAGGATATTTCCGCTTGATTTGTGGATTTCATAATGGTGTTTGACGGAGTAAATTGAGAAAAACTAATGGATGTACTTGTCAAAATAGGCGTAGATCGGTGAGAGAGGAGACTAATTCCAAACCTAAAGTATGCGGCACAAAGGGCATAGGCGAGGGAGGTTGACGGTAAATCGGGGTGGGCTACTTTAGGTCGCGGGGTAAGGCAAGGGTGTCCGTTGTCACCTTTGCTTTGTAAAATTTATTCAGAGGAAAAGAGGTAGAAAGACATGGGAAACACTTGATAAGGGAATCAAAGTACGGGGGCAGTTGATCAAGTCGGTTAGATTCGCGCACGATCAGGCGTTGGTAAGTCGATCTTCGGAGGGACTACAATCTTTAGCAGGTGCGTTAGAATTTCATTGCGGGAAATTCGGAATTAAGTTAAATCATTGATAAGAAAAGTAATGAGATTCTTTAGGACATAGAAAGCGATTCTGGCCAAAAAAGTTGGAGGGCGCAAACTTGAGCAAGTAGATCATTATAATTACTTAGACAGTACGCTGGGAGAAAATGGACACAATAGCGGAGACAATTGTTTATTGTTTAATCAACCCCGAAAACAGCTTATCATAGGCCTTTTTCATCGGGTGTTTTAACATTAACAAGAGACAAACACACACACTCATGTCCTGGGCAGATCATATTCTACTTAGGCGGGACTCGAACCCGCGACCCTCGGGTCAGCATGCGAGGACTTTACCCCACCGCCATCAGGAGAAGAATAGCGTTATTTAAGGAGGCGTTTTGTAATGGAAGGGCGCTGATGACGGGGACCTTGGGTAAGGATATGAAGAAGAGGCTGGCGAAGAGCTTTATATTGAGCGTTGTATGAGGCAGAAATGTGGACCCTCAGAAAGGAGAAAGAGAATAGATTGAAGGCATAGGAGGTGTAGGTGTGGAGGAGAATGGAGGTGTGGTGGATGGAAAGGAAGACGAACGAGGAAGTGCTTAGTATGGTGGGCGAAGAAAGGAAACTTTTGAATGAAAACCGTGATAGGCAGGGTAGGTGGTTGGAGGATGTCATAAGGGGCGATCGGTTGCTCAAGACTGGGATAGAGGGAAGGATGTTGGGCATGCGGGGAAGAGGAGGAAGGAGAATAGTTTTCATGTACGGAATTGAGAAGGGTAGATCGTATGCTGAGGCTAAAAATGAAATACTTAGAGGTAGATAGAACCCTGAAAGTGTAGATAACCGGGGATAGATTCTTGGAATTTCGACAAATCCTAACTAACCAGCCATACTAAAAAAATTAGCTATTCTATCGGCTTTCCCTCGCGTCTTTTTATTTCTCATGGATTAGTCGCTGTCACTGAACAGTACTTTAGAATATACATTTCGATTTCTAAATTTGAATGTTCACTTTATCTCATTTATCGCATTTATTGTAATGCCTTGTGATATGATTCATTAATAATTTGTGCACATTTACGTGCCCGTCACGCCGTTCTCTTTAGGAGCAGACTAAATCAAAGAACGTAGTCGTTCGAAGAGCTTCAGAAGAGAAAGGATCTCGTTCGAAGTTGTTGCTATTAGGACTATAAAACTAGATCTATTTCCATAATTTCCTCCATAATTCCTTAATCCTGTGTGCCTCTTTCTTCTCTCTAACATCTTGCTTCATACATGCTATCATATTCCCTAGATCCCTGAAACCCTTATATTTTAGAGTCTCTTCCACTACATTTATCAGTTACTTTCGCGGTCTTCCCCATACTTTTGCACCGTTCACTTCGCTATCATTTCACCCCTCTTTTCGATATCTCATATATGTTTCGTCGTTCGATTCCCATCCTCGACATGGCCAAACCAATGACCACTGTCCTTTCATATATTGGTGGACCATTCAAAAAATTCCTTGATCCATTGATTCCTCACCCTGTTCATCTTAATTTTTCCGCATATACTTCCCAGCTATCAAATCCGACTGCTATTACCCTGATTTCATGCATATCCAGGTATAGCTGGGTTTTGCTTCCGTGAGTTGGGAGGAGAACACTTTTATGCGCGGCGATTTTCACTTCCTGATTGTTCCTAAATTTGTTCCAAATCAATTACGACTTTTCCTCCAGAATTCACACACCTTCGTCTATTCGTCCATCTGTTATTAAATTTCGGTGAAGATAACAAAATCGTCCTCTTGTCCTATAGCTTCATCATTTCCCTCGTAATACCTCGTAATTCTTCCTACTCTCTCTATCATGAACCACTGTTTTGGACTTTGATGTGTTAATCTGAAATTAATTCTCCGTTTTACTTACAGACGTTTGTCAGTAGCACGTAAAATCATTATTTGCAGCGAAAAGAGTTCCATATTTCACGAACAGATACTTGCGATCCACTGTTCAAAATATGTAATTGGGGACAATTAGCCCTCAGGCTTCTCAGAGAAGGGAAGGAAATCGGAAAAGTGTTAGCGTGGAATCTTTACCTCAAGCGTGCAAAGTCTAGCTTGCAAGTAGTTTAGTTACCAGTATCGAAAAATAAATTATGAAGCAATCTAAAAAAGGTAAGAGGAGATGATCTCGTTTCCCTTTCCTGTCATGGTCGTATTAGGAGAAACAACTGTATAGATATACCTCAACTATATTCAATCTGTATTATTTAATTTTATGCCTTCTGACACTTGCACATAGTCTGTTTAGAACTGGAACCGCGGAGGCAAGCATTTTGTCTGCTTTTCGACTGAGTGGAGGCATTACTCTTTGAGTTTTGGTTTGGGAAGTGTGCAGCTCTGTAACAGAATCGATACTTGAAATTTTAAGCAAGTAATGACAAAAATTTCTGTTTTCCTAATGAAAGGTGCGTAGATTCCTGCGTATTCATTCCATAAATGTATTCTTGCTATAGTTAAAATTGTACCATAGACGTTCTCTGCTGCTTTCTTATTACCCATTTGTAGTAAATGAACTGCTTACATCTCGTTGTATAGTTCAGCTAATAAAAGAAGAATTATTGAAATTTCACTTTCTCTCGTCCCAAAATTGCTTAGAAGGAAGACGAAGGCGAAGGGCTCACAATATGGAAGCCATAAATGAAATGATAGTCATGTATACTTAGTAGAACGCTGAACATAATATTATATTTGATTTTTCCAGATTTCAGCATTGTGAATGAAAGAATTGACTTATCAGCGGTGAAATTGACTGCGTCATGGGTGTAACGTATGGAGAAAGTTCAGGAGTTCAAGTGCTAAAACCTAAACTATGGCTATAAGAACATTTATTCGAAGGATATATAAATAAGGAAGGTATAAACGTGGCTCTTACCGTAGCGTTGGCGAATCGTGTGACGTCCGAAATTCTTTCATCAAAATCGTCGCTTATTTCTTAAGTGTGATGGGCATTTTAGATGTAATGTGAGAGTACATCTATATCTGTGCGTATCCAGGGATTCCATGTCAAATTTCGTGATAATGTCGGATTATGTTCAAATTTTGCGTCACTCTGACAAGGTATTTCTCAAAGCGTACCATATTTTGTCCAAATCTGAAATTCTTTATTTTACAGAAAATATAGACTTTTTTTGTGCAATGGATGTGCAAAGTACAATGTAACCTATGCAAAATGTGAACACTGAGATAAATAGTTAAAAACACCCCATAACCTCCTTTTGCCAATAATTGTTGTCAAAATCATGTTGTAACCAATTTAAACAATTTATTTTGTAAATTTTGCAGTGCCAATCCGCGGGGCGTGGAAGAAATGCATTTCTTTTTGCTGAGCTGCTTTGAAATTCATTTGAATTTTCAACTGAACATTTGTCACATACAGGCTACATGTTGGCGATGGCTGCTTATCCGAAAAAAATGTTTATCGGAAGTTTGAATATTATTCATTCATTTGTCTCCTGGAGGATTCCTTCATTTTATTTGATTGCTCTTACAGATTTGAGCTTCCATCAGGTTCATACGGTTCGCTTTGGGCGATAAAAGGAAATTATCGGAAGATAGAATGTTACTCCTGCTTTCTATTCACTACTCAAATCGTTAATAAAAGGATTTTGCTTCAAACACCTCCAACGTTGGACGTTTAATGCCTTTGATCTCCTTTCTAGTGATGTGCTAGTAATTAACTTGAATAATCAATAAAGTCCTATGTTCTTGAATAGATTAAGCGAAGTTGGACTTCAAACTGTGAGAGGAGAATTTTACGTAACGCGATGATTTTCTCACATCGGGAAATAATAATTTATTTTGAATTTTAGAATTTGGTGAATATAATTTATGAAGTAATTAAACCAAGTTTGTCGTTGTCTGTATTCCTATCCTCGTAATTCCTGATAAGTGTAGATTCCAGCATTGTTAGGGTCATGATTGTGTTGCAATCGGTATTGCGATTTAAGAATGCGGATAGAACCGCGAAATATAATTATCGTGAGCTTATAAGGATATTCGCAGCTCTAAAAAATATTTCTTACACACATGTTACAAGTTTGAAATTAACACTTTCTACAATTATTAATGACCACATTATGGTAACCGTTACAGTAGCGTGGAGTTAGCTTTTAGTGTTGCGCAATTAGACATTTATGATCACTGAAAGACATATATCCATCTAAGAACAACATTAAAATATCGGTGTGACGTTTTTCACCGCACGGTGGCATAACGCAAATGATTATGCCTTCATCCTCAGCATCATCAGCACTCATCAGTCCGAGGATTGTTTTCCTGCAGCCTCAAAATCCGTTCTTCTATCCTTCAAATGCTTCATTCTTGCATTCTTCATCTCTCTAACGTCCTTCATAATTTACCCAATGTATTCCGTTCTTGTTTTATCCTTTGTAATTCTTATTATGCCTTAGTGTGGTGACTTTTTAATGCTAATTTAAATAGTTTTTGTTAGAATCCTCAGTATTTCATTCACCATCAACAGCTCCCTTGGAGTTCCATCCTGAAGCTATTTACAGTGTTAAATGCTTTATATACTCAGAATATAATTAATGACAAAGTTCAATCCTGATATTGGTTTACTACAGTCCTCCACTCTTCCCTATCTGATGCTAGCTCCCTTACCTCATGGTATCACTTCCTATTTACTTTTCTCTTTATTTGGTCCATAAAATTATTCCTAGGTCTTCCTCTGGGGACTTTTCCCTCTATTTTACCTTCATTTATGTTCTTCACAAGCCCATTGTGTCTCAGTGTGTGTCTTATTCATCTGATTCTTCTTTTCTGTATGGTGCTCCATATGGTCTTTTTCTCATCAACGTTTCAGTAAATTTATCATTTTTTATTTCGTATATCCATTTTATGTTCAGCATCCTCCTCCATCACCAGGGATCCAAGACTTCTATTCTTTTCTGGAAAGCTTTTTCAATGGCCCATGCTTAAAATAATGACAGTGTTTTCAGCTTCTTTAAAAGGCTTAAGAGAGAGAATATTTACTCGACACCTCGTATTGTGTTATCAACTTTACTTAAAAGGGCACCCGCTATGACTATGAGTCCTAAACTTTTTTTTTCGTGGATCCTCTTATGAGTTCCTCAAATTTGTTTTTAATCCTATCTTTTAAGATATATATATACTGGTAAAATCTAGAAAAAAATAACACAGCGTCATTTATGTTTTGGAGTTAGGTGCTATCACTCGGTGGAGTTTAGGCGTCTACCCAGATCAAATTTTGTTACTTCGTGATTTTCCGAAAATTAAAGCTAAATTACATTTTTCGAATTCGAATTCGATTCATTTAATGAAAGAATTTCGGACGTCATACGATGGGCCAACGCTACAGTAAGAGCCACTTTTATACCTACCTTATTTATATACCCTCCGAATAAATGTTCTTATAGCCATGGTTTAGGTTTTAGCACATAAACTCCTGAACTTTCTCCATACGTTACACCCATGACGCAGTCAATTTCACCGCTGATAAGTCAATTCTTTCATTCACAATGCTGAAATCTGGAAAAATCAAATATAATATTATGTTCAGCGTTCTACTAAGTATACATAGCAATCATTTCATTTTTGGCTTCCATATTGTGAGCCCTTCGCCTTCGCCTTCCTTCTAAGCAATTCCTTTTATGCATGTGATTCGAATTTTATCAAATTAATAATACACACATTGAATTAATTCTATGCATACATAGCACCAAACCTCGTTCCTTAGCATTTAATTTATCACATGTCCCTGATGACTTGGAACATATATAAATTGACTGAAATAGGGCGCTTAATTATGCCATTCAGTGAATGTTGAGGATTTTTGTATGGATAATTTTTAAAAATAACTTGAATAAAATTGCAAGGTGACTTTTTATGGTAATGTTGGGATATATTTCATTATACTTGTATTTTTATCTTGAGCAAGTAGGTGGCATCATTTTGCTCTTTGTTGTAATCTATTCCTTAACGGTATTCGACATGGATTGTGGAAAGTTATCTTATTCCATTCATATAATGTTCTTATGGCACGGGGAATGAAGTTTACTGGGAGTTCTAAGTCGTTTTTCGCTGACAATTTCCCGAATTAATTATTCTGTTGAACGTGAAACTGTCTGTTTGCTTTCGAAATTGACTACTCCTTTAGTGAAGAGTGAGGAGGGGCTACGAATATTTGGAGAAGAGAGACAATTGTTTGAGAAAATTGAGAAAAGAAAGATGAATTTGTTAGAACACTGTATGAGAAATGAGCGCTAGCTGAAGACTGTTAGAAAGAATCACAAAAGCTATGAGAGAACGACGAAGAAAGGGGTGCATGAAGTTGGACATAGTGAAAATTGGAAGAAAGTTTAAAGAAACCTAAGACTAACACAAGATAGACAGGCATGCAGTTCAGCCATGAGTGAAACAAACAATTGGGTGGACAACCCAAAATGACGAAGAGAAGCCGTGAAATTATTAGTATGCTAGCACCTCAAAATCCATGCTTAAGTGCACCGAAATTGATAGTACCGGATGCGACTGCATTCTTCCAAATTTGACGGTGGCCCCGTTTCTTCTGTTTTATCTGAATGATTATATTCATGACTATAGCGGCTATATTTTTTGGCTAATTAAGCTGACATTCCGAAGTTTTAAGGATGATAATTAGCCATTTTCGTGACGATTTGTAGCCGAATAATGTTGAACAGTTATTTAGTTTTGTATTTTATTAACTTCCAATTCTTCTTATGGTTAAACTTCTTGTTGCCAATGAATTTTAGGAAAAAAATACAAAAAAATCATCTCAAAATAATAAAATTGGTCAAATTCTTTCCTTGTATAGTTTGCCAATATACTTCCAATTTTATTCAACGAAGTCGTAGAAGGAACGATTTTGCATTGGGGTGCTTTAAGCGTAAATTTAACTGATACAAGAATCCATGAAAGGCGCTAGGTTATGAATCTCTCAGTTGCTGCTAAAATGAAATTACTAATGTTCAATTAAAATATTCAAAAAATCTGTCCTCAACCATGTAAAAACATATTATACATGCACGTATTATTTTATGAAAATTTCAGCATTCATTTGTTTTATTTGAATATGCGATATTCCGTTCAGTTTTCAAAAATCCACCCACAGTTTCATTCTTGCTTTTAGTTATTAATGATAAAGTGTAGTAAATTTCCTCATTGAGTCTAGCAGTGCTTGTTTTGGTATGATTGGAAGATAGCTTTGCCAATGAAATTGACGGTTTCAGGAAGAACTTGGTAGAAATTATTCCCAATTATTAACTTTTAATTAAATAATTTAAACTGATTGTTGTTTACAATATTTTAAAAGTGGGAGTATTTTAGCGTATGAAATTCCCCGCACTGCCCTAAAAATATAACAGATCTTGATTGTAATCAAAGCACAAATAAAATTTCAATTGCATTCAAAAATTTTATTTAAATATTTATTCAAATTAGATATTTATTTGAATTATTTTGATTTCTCTAGCTATTAAATTTTTGCGTTGAAAATATTTTTGCTAAATTAACAACCAGGCAGTGATTGGAATATTTTACATAAATTAGACAGCAGAGTACTCTATTTGGCGACACGGTGAGAAAAGAGGAATATATGCATTATCAAATTTGAAGTCTAATAGATTATCTCCTAATACTACTTCTCCTTAGTTCCATGTCACTCTTTGCGACTAAAATCCAACAGTGCTACGTAGTTACTGCGACACTGTAAACTGGCAGAAATGCTGTATGTGAGTTAATTAAATAAATAAATAAAAATAAATAGTTTTTGGCTTTTGGATAGAATTATAGCTGAAAAAGCCATACTCTGAGCGCTTGGTTCCTTCCAGTGGTAGAAGGGCAATTAAATATAGCCCCCAGCATTTCTAACTGTCCACTCGAACCTGCAGGCTTGTCTCGTCCATTAGTTTCAACTATTTATCTATTCTGTATTTCTACCTGTGTACCCTGATTTCTTCTCGTTTCCTCCAATAAATACCCATGCTCAACCTTATCCCCGCTATTCTTCAACATTTAGTTCGGTCCCTCTATTCCATTCAGCTGCTCCTTGAAATTTTTCGTCGCCAATATCTCTTCTTTCGTTACCGCACTTTGAGTATAATTTGTTTTATCTCGATAGCCATACAATGATCTTTCCGTGCCCTTAGCCACACCAGCATCTGTGTAGACTCCAGTTTGCGATTATCCTTTCTTCACAACTCACAACTACCAACTCTCTGGATGGATAAAATAAGAAGTGATGAAGTGTACAGAAGAGTAGTAGAGGAAAGAACCCTGCAGAAAAGAAGAACAAGATGAAATTGACACACCCTGAGGCACAATGGGTTTGTGGAGAACATAATTGGAGGCAAAATAGAGGGAAAAGTCCCTAGAGGAAGACCCAGGAATAAGTTCATGGACCAAATAAAGAGGAGAGTACATAGGAAGAGATGTAAGGAGGTAAGGGAACTAGCATTGGATAGGGAAAGGTGGAGGGCTGCAGTCAACCAATCTTATGATTGAACGACCAATGAATGACCAGCTCTCCAAACGTACTCTTACCTTGGAGCTTTCTCCCTGGTAGGGTTTTGAGCAATGCTGTTTTTACTACTTTCATTCGTACAAGCCAAAAATTTCCGTTTATACGTCAATAAACTTCATGATAAATTAATGGTGAATTTAGTTTAGTCTTAGCTTATTATTATATTATTATGGTTGCAGAACGTTAAGAAAATATTTAAAGGCATCATAAAATTATTTAAACATTTTGCCAACATTGTCTCACACTTTAATTTGGCGACAAATTTTTTCATGCTTGAATGTGGTGAAGGAGACTCTAAAGAGGATTAATATTGGAAGTCGTACGGATAAAAGAGCGTGTAAGAAGCATTGAATGAATGAGGTAAAAGCGAAGGAGATTGACAAGAATAGGGCAGCATATGAAAAGTTATAAAAACAGAGCCACTGTTCTCGCTTTAACCCCAATAGTTTATCCCTTTTGACTATACTCAATCCGATATAAAAATAGCGTGCTACATCGGTGCATTTGTGTGTAATTTGTTTGGTAATTAATGTATTTTATCAGCTGAAGATCTAATGTTTGAAGTCAATTTAAAATTCAGGACAAATATCTAACCGTTGCGTGTGGATAATACAGGTTCCGAATTACGTACATGAAGTTTTTTTCTAAATGTTTCTAGTTGTTTTACATATGTAGTTACTTAGGCTGCGAATTATATTTCGGGATATATCTTTCCAGCGCGCGTGGAGCTTAGTAGGTGCTCCGCGGAAAACTAGATGGCAGTGCGAGTACTTAGAAGGGAATAATTCGCGGACGGGAAAGCAGCTGAGCGCTGAGAGGGATAGCATTACCACGCTTCTTCGTAAGGATCGACCTTCACCGCTTGTTATTCGTCGGGTACATGTGACACATCACCTTCGTTGCTGTTGTTTTTTTATTTGTAATATCTGGTGCTTGTTGTACCTTAGAATTGCAGTATCGGAAGGGAAATAAATTTGTAGGGTGAAAACAAGTTATGGTAGTTCATTGAATTGAGAAGCTGCTGTATTATCTAGACGGATGTCACATCAATATAACTCTGTCTAAACCAAGTATCCTGGATCCACCAGAAACATGAATGTTATTGTTCGACATGATGAGTCCTGAATCATTGCCTGAGGTATACCTTTAAATTTCAAGAATTATAACTGCGCAGTTTCTCTTTCATGATAGCGTAAAATAATCAAATTAGGCGTTGATATTTTTATATTTTTCGGTCAGTGAAAATTACTTGCATTAGTTCTAGCTCGAAAATTGAGGTAGTGTTAAATAACAGATAAATCAGAAATTTCTGAATTGAGATCGTGATAATCAGCTTACGCTTAAAATTCGATTGAGTCATCCGGTAACTGAAAACAAATTGTTAAAATTCGTTACCTGTTCCGTAGTGAGGTGATGAATGAAGAACTAATAACGAGGGAGAGGAGTTTTTAAAAAATAAAATCAATCAATGGAATGGTTTAATGTTGACCAACAGATAAAAACGTGAAGAATCATTCATAAATGGCTATATATAACCAAAAGTTTCACTAAATACATTAACGTATTTAAAGAAGATAAACCATTTAATAAAACGTGCCCATATCTTGACAGGTCATGCTTCAATCATAAAACATGAATTAATCAGGGACTCATATTGTAGAATAAAAACCAAGGCTGTAAAAATACTTCCTCGATAACGCTGCTCGTTAGTTTTTGATGATAATGTCTATTATTTCATAATCTTGGTAATATTGTGATGAATGTCAGAGGGACATTTTCGTTACGTGGCCTGAGCTGTGTACATGAATGCATAGTAAAGTCGCTTTTCGCCTTTGCCGTTTTGCCGTTTCTGAGTCCATATTTTGAGGTGATCAGCTCTTCATTTCAGTTGTATCCAGGACGATGGGAAAATAACTTGCGAGGCGGAGTCATCCTCTAGGACTCACTTCGATGATAATGTATTCATCTTCAATTAATTGCCTGATTTCGCATTGTTTCATCGAATCGCAAATCAAGAAGCATACTTATTTCTCTATGGATTTTGTGATGACTGGAATTTCTTAGTGATTATCTTAAGTCTATAGTTATAAATATTTTTCGTGCTCTGTTTAACCTACTGGACTACTGAAACAGTTAAAATGTTGCAGACTTTATGGTTAAACGAGCAGTTTTACTTTTAAAATTTTCAGTATGTAATTGCACTTTCAAACTACTCTTAAGCCCAATGAACCTACGAGAGGAAACAATTAACCAGACCTTTTAGCTGTCAGTCACCCTGTGAGGATTGAACACAGCTATATCCACCAATGAATTGATGATCATAAAGAAATTCTTACAATCTTGAAAACAACAGTCATGTCCACGGTAAAACCGAAGCATAAAGTCTACTTATTTGAAGGTAGGCGATTTCATTAAATTTGGAGAGGCATTAGAAACTTCATTCATGGAATTTATAGCTAAAAACAAAAGGTGAGAACACCGTAGTATCATCGATAGATATTTGGAAATGTTACATGGACGGTTCGTTGAATATATTGCACGCAAATTAAACGTGAATGTAAAGAATCTCGTTGATATAATCTTGAAGTAAGACGGGAGCTCAGGAGACAGAGGGAATAACACATCTTTTATAAAAGGTCTATAAAATTTGGTGACAAACAAGGAAACATGAGGGAAGAGAAATGTTCGTCGCTCAACGATAATAAAAAGTAATTAATAATTAGTAGTTCTGGAAGAAACTTCCAGAAAAAATCCAAGATGAATTACCTGATGAATGTCACACTCGTCTTCCGCGCGTGAGCTCCAGGGTGATAAGGGACAGGGACAAAAACGGCAAAGTAATCACCAACAGTATCGAGGAAGCCAAATTATTGTACCACTACTTCGAAAGTGGAAGAAACCACTACTTTGTTAGGGATAACACAGTACATAATTCAGAGATTCTTGACATTAATGAGCCATTAGCTTTCTTGATAATTGAACGCGATGGAATAACTGAAGAACTGCGCTCGATGAAAAGTAACAAGACCTCAGGTCCAGGAGGAATATCTGCACGCATGCTCAAGGAGCTAGAGACACAGATTACATCATTCTTAGCTATAGTATGTAGCAAATCATAATCCGAAGTCAAGGCACCCGTAGACTGGAAATAGCCAACGTCACACTAATATTTAAAGAAAGAAATAGATATGACCTAGGAAATTACCATCCTATATCGTGGACCTCACTTTCATGCATGACTCTTGAACACATTGTTGTTTGATAAACTAACCTTCCTGGACAATCGAAACTTCTTGCATGGCAGTCAGCACCGCATCCGGGAGAGGAGACCTTGCGAAACACAGCGTGCGCTCTTCCCTCACGACATCCTGAAATCAAATGAATCGAAGAAGGAAGTTGACACAAATTTCTTGAATTCAAGAAATCTTTCGACAGGTTCCCTCACAAAAAACTCGTATAAAAATTGCAATCTTGCGGAGTAAATGAAAAAAATAGTAAATACGATACATGACTTTCTTAATAACCGCAAACAAAAAGTAGTTATGGACGGAATTAATTCTGATATGGTTATTGTGATATCCGGTGTTCCACCAGAAATCGTGATCAATCCTCTTTCATTCAACTTTTATATAAGTTCCTGAGTTAGCAGTAAACTAAATTAATTTGCAGAAACAGTCCGCGTCATCTTCCGAAAGACGCGGACTTAGATGTTCTATCATCTGACTTAAAGAACGTTCGTTCTAAGGGGCTAGAACTAAATCTTAGTAAATGCACTACTACATATACACTTCTTGCGCAAGTCATCACACCGACGCCATATCTACATTGTGGGTAAATATAAAACTTCATATAAGCTCAAATACCTTGGAATAACCTTAACTTCAGACAAATCGTGGGGAACCCACATACCAAACATATGTGGCACAGCACTGAAGAAAGTAGGATTTATCAACCGTGTAATTGGAAGGTCCTCGGATGAAGAATTGAAAGAGAGATGCTACTTCGAACTGGTTAGGCCTCACCTCGAATATGCCACGAGCAGTTGGGACCCTGGTCATAAAGATGTGACCAAAGAAATTAATAAAATACAAAGGAAAGCTGAGCGCTTCGTTAAAAATTGCTACGAGCGAACATATAGTTTTAACAGCTTTTAGAATTAGGACAGAGGGATTGGGTTGGGTGCCGCTAGAGACTCGGAGGCTGTACGCTGGCTGTTTTTGTGCGACAAAGAGAATATCATATTCACGCCACACTACATCTCTCGGTTCAAATGAAACGATAAGAGAGATGCATTGCCGAAGAGATAGGCACAAAAATTCGTTCTTTCCACTCACAGTTAGTGACCATAATAAAAACTTTCGTCCACATAAAATATTTCTTTAATACAATTCGCAGTTTCAATTCTCGAACCTTATCCTTTATACTTGTAGACGTCTGGTGTCCTAACACGAGCTGCCCCACGCCCATGCAGCGCGCCTAATATGTAGATGTAAACACCGAATATGTAGATGTAGATATCTAAAGAACTAATTGAATCGTACAAACAAAAAAAGTAAACTAGCTAATTGATAGGCATAAACATTTCATCCTACGCAGATTAGTTACTGTAGCAAAATATAGAGCGTGACACTATGACATTCGGTTGACATGCAATTCAGTTTCGTCCTTCTCTCTATAAAATCCATTTCCCGATCTCACCCATTTTCAGAGCCGACGACCACCACCTGATTGACCACCTACCACATCCCAGAGGAGGCTAGCGGGGTAGTATACAAATAAAGGTTTTCCAACAGTTTAATCACAATTGAAATAACGCTTCAACCATAAAAACTGGCTTTCTGTGGCTAGTAATATACTCCGCGTGAATGAAATTAGCGAAATAGATAAAAGATATCGATACGAAGGTTAACAAGTGGGGTTGTTAAAACGAAAAATATTGATAAAATGTTTCCTCACTAAATCAGTATTTGGTATAAATGAAGAATACTTATGAATCATTAAAGGTATAAATTTCTTTATGGCAGTGTTATAAGAGTTTTTAATCGTAATTAATAATGAGATATGGTCATTACGAGGATAATTCATTATTATGTACTCCTTGACGTTAAAATTGACGCCATTATTTCTAATAGATTCTGATATCTACTAATGGCCGACTGGGTACTGCCTCAAAACACAAAAAATTATTGGAAATTCTTTTACAGGGAAAGTATTCCACTTTTTTAAAAATTTCATCTCCTGTTCGCTGTTCAGTGTTTTAGCAATAAATATTTTGTGTAATACAATAGAACTGATTTCTAACGTATATTTTAGTGACTATTTGAACTCGAGCTGAGTCGTACTGCCTGATCTAAGCAAATCACTCTAGAATTTATGCGTTTGAGCACCATAATATATGAATGCGTTCTCACAAAACATATAGCTTTCGCCTGTATGTATGGAAAGAGTATCGTGGATCTACCTTGATTAAGAATTGAGACGAAACGTCAAAACGTGAAGACTACTCTCTACTCTTTAGTAATTTGACTTAAGTTAGGACTGCATGGAAGGACTAGTTTAGCTAAAATATGATCAGTGTTTATGAAATTGGTTGTGCCAACATCAAATTACATAGAACTGTCGTCGTAGAAAATAGTTTTCTCCGGGGAATTCGTGATTTTACCAAAAGAAAATTTTGTTAATATTATTTACGTACCATTATTCCTCTCACGAAACCCATGTTCCATTTATATTTGTCTTCTGCGGGTTCAGGTAATTTTTTCACCCATGAATAATGCCAATAGCGTTAATCCGCGCATATGCAGATATCTATACCGTCGCGGAAAAGCTACTACAAATCTGTTGAATTGAGAAGTAACTCTGAAAATCCATGTAATAGCTCCGAATAATTATTAAAACTTACGCGGTCCATGTTTGGCAAGCAGTGATGGTTTTTTTTGGGATAACCCGCGTCAAGATTTAAAAAAGTTTTTAAATCTTGACGCGGGTTATCCCAAAAAAAACCATCACAGCTCCGAATAAATTCACGAAAGTGGACTATACTTGAAGGAGACATAGCGTTTTCGGCTTTCGTAGTAAAAAAACGTGAAGATTGAATTAATGGATTTCGGATCTATGAATTTTGATCCAGCTCTGGCTGTAGACTGAATGCAATATAAATATATTTTTCTTACTTTTACACTTCTCTATCATGAGAACACAACATGAACATGTTCGTGGTAAACTTAAGCGACATTGGCTATTTCAAGTCTAAAACTGTTTTTTTTTCAGTGGGAATCAGTGCCACAAGTATTTTTCTGTAAACCTCAAAATTTTATCCCGAGAGAATTGTGATCGGATTTTCTTGGGATATTTCTGCTCTTTCTCTGTTAATTTTTAATTTTTACCACGACTGTCCCCTGCTTCTTCACAAAGAAATTTTAAAATACGTTCATCATATCATAATAGTTTTCCCTGTCCAAAATGACGGGAAAAATACTCATTCACGCAAATCTTATTAATATATTTTTAATTTACATGATTTATGTATTGGTTATTTCATTGTTAATTGTACTACATCATGGGGTCGTTCCTAATGATTACAAAATACTAATATCGGTGCTATAATTGCAAAAGTGAAATGTTTTTGACGTTATCTGCATGGTTGCTATCGCCAAAAAATAGGGCTTATGAGCTTGAGTGGAGACGTTTTTAATTTTTCAATTTACAATTAATCTGAGTCGAAAATGAAAATTTGTGAGATTTTTCCTGGTATGTGTGATACTGTGCAAAAAAATGAGTCCAGAACCGAGAAATTCGGTTTATCCGTTTTCTCTACCATTAAAATCACCTCTCCCAGACATTTACTTTCATTAGTATTTAGTCATGCCGTAATAAGTATTTGCACTATTCCCTAATTGGCCAATTTCCTCCCATAGTTCTCATATTTATTTCTGGTGTCTTGCATTCGCGGTCTATATACGTTATTTCTTCTGCTAGTTTCCACGTTGTCATCCTCTCCTCTGAATATACTTTGTTCCACTATTAATTGTCGAAGTAATTGTAATAAGTTATCTGTATAAAATGTTGAGATTAGCGTGATGGATGACAAAGAATTGTGGTCAGTATTACCTCTGCGAAACGATTCTCTGGACTTAGACTTGAACCAAGTTCCTTTATTTTGTAGGGGTAATGTGCGCCCCGCCATGATAACTTTGATAATTCCCCATCGGGTACAGTTTATTATGGATGCCCTTCGATTGGCAGTTATGCTTTTGAGATACCGCTGTCCATGAGTGTAGTAGATGTAATATCTTAGTTCTATCACTACGCGTTTTAAGCATTCCAATGTTAGGTGTTTCGTTTACGGGGATGGAAATTTATCCAGCAAAACCACACCGAATCACAGTTCCAAAAATACGTTACTAACCTATTGTTATATCTATCCAGTAAAAAAAATGATTCGGAGTCTCATTCAAAAGGCCCCGTTCTTGATTCTATTATCTCCAAACTCCGCCCTAAGTTTTCTTCATCGGGTAAAATTGTTTTCAGACTTATTGCCATCTAACGTAATAAATGACCGGATATCCGCTCTTAAAAATATGTAACTGGGGACATTTAGTCATCAGGTTTGTCAGGGTATGTTGGCATGGGATACTATCCTCAACCAGGTGAAGTTCCGTTTCGAGAGAGTTTATTTTGTAGCTTTTAAGATGAAATGATAAAGCAATGAAAGAAAGTTGATGTTGATGCTAGCTTTCCCCCTTTTCGTTTTGGTTGTGATGAGAGAAATAACTGAATCAATCCTTGAATGCACCTCCACTGTATTCGATCTTTATTATTTTTAGTCATTAATCTAACCTCTCTGACTTTGATGCTTTATCGTGGGAAACGCATATACTAAATATATGCTGCACAGCTTTATATAAACTAGAATTTGTTAAGCGTATGATAGGAGGGTCCTCGGATGAAAAAGTGAAAGACAGATGCTACTTCGCTCTGGTTAGGCCACACCTCGTATACGCCGCGAGCATTTGGGACCCTGGTCAAAATAATTTAACCAAAAATTTATAAAATACGAATAAAAGCTTCATATTTCGTTTAAAACTTCTGCGAGCGAGCATATAGTGTCTCACAACTTTTAGAGGGACTAAGGTGGGAGCCCCCGAAGACTCGGAGGCTACACGCTAGGCTTAGATTGCTTGAGAAATTCAGAACTGATGTGTTTCGGAGCGACACAGAGAATATTATCATGACGTCTTACTACATACTAGGTGTGACAGAAGCAATAAAATAAGAGAGATTAATTGCCGAACAGATAGGTAAAAAAGTTCATTCTTTGCTGGTACAATAGGTGGCCATAATAAAAACTGCCCTCCTCTCAAAATACTCCTTTAATGCACTTCACTAATTTACCTCCCCAAGCCTTATCATTTACACCTGTTCATGACTGGCGTCCTTGCACCACCTGCCACACGCCAATGCGGTGGTTCGCAGGGTGGTATGTATATTCATATAGCTACGTCTTATAAGTAGATGTAATTGCTAATTACAATCAGTATTTCCTTTACCATATGTAATATCGTTTCCAAAATTTAAGAAAAGGAACAACCCTTTTAATGTCCTGTGGAAGCAAATGAACATCCACTGTGGATAAATTTTATTGATTCACGTAGTTGGTTCTTTGGTGTTTTGATGAATATCAGTCATCAAGTCTCTGTATTTGCGGGAGCCCCTAGAGACTCGGAGGCTAAGCGTTAGGCTTAGGTTGCTTGAGAAGTTCAGAACTGGCGTGTTTCAGAGCGACACAGAGAATGTAATCATGACGCCTCACTACATCTCAAGGCCTAACGCATGCAATAAAATAAGAGATATCGGTACATTTCCGAACATACAGGCACAAAAATTCGTCTTTCTGCGCACAGTAAGTGACCACAATAATAATCAAGCTCCACTAAATACACTCCAATAAAACACGTCGCCATCTCACCTCCCAAAATCTTATCCCATACATAGTTACACGGTTGGTGTCCTAACACCCCCTGCCACACGCCATTGCGGCGGCTCGCAGGGTAGAATGTAGATGTAGATGCTCCCCTTGGACATAGTCTATTTTTCACTAAGATCCCATGTGGGGTCATTTTGATTGTTTTTCGATTTTGTAGGGCCATTATCCATTTAGCTATATTTCGAGAAGTGTGCAATTCTGGTGGCAAAAAATATAAATGCAGTAAAGCTCGTTTATTGACGATCACGGATGTGAAGAGATTTTACCTTTAAAGATGTTAGATCACGATCCCTTGGACTTTCCTATGATGACATATGTTAAATATCCCGCAAATTACGAGAACGGATGATTCGAAATCCCCGCTACAGCGAACTATTCTTTGGTCCCTCTCTCCACTGGATCGGGAAAGATTCACCGCATTCTGCACCGTTTTTATATCAAAACGATCCATCTGCCACCATCTAAGGGACCAGTTGGTTAAGGCAAAAGATCCCACCGGCTTGAAGACACCAGGGGCATATCAGATTCCGTGTGAATGTGGCAAAATATATGTGGGGGAGACTGGTCGAACAATTGAAACCAGGCTTAAAGAACATCGTAGGCACTTTAGATTGGCGCAACCAGAGAAGTCGGCAGTGGCGGAACACACCATCAACGAAGACCATGCCATTAAATGGACCGATGCAAAAATCCTTTGCCGCGCACACCGTTACTGGGACCGCATTATCAAAGAGGCCATCGAGATACGATTGCATCCGCTTAATTTTAATAGAGACACCGGATTCCAACTGAGGAATACCTGGTGGCCAGTGATCAAATGTATTAAAAATACGAGAAAATGATTCAACGGTCAGCGAAACACGTCAGCCAATCATAGGGATCGCAACCTTCATTGTTGGGGCATCAACAGCTTGTTTAATAATAGTGTTATAGTGGTCACGGTGGAAATAACACGTGCCTTGAAAATGGAAAACAAGTCGTTTTCCGAAACGTCGGCGGATTATGAAAACATTACCCGGTGCGAAGCCCGAGAAAGATATTTAAATATAAAACACCTGGAAAATCTTAAATAATTTGGTATTCTATTATTAGGTAAATTAATGAAAATTAATCCATATCCCTACTACCCTGCGAGCCGCGTGTGGCAGGGGGTGTTAAGATACCTACCGCGTAAAGATCTCAGGGATAAGGTTTTGGGAGGTGATGTGGTGACGTGTACAATGGGAGTGTATTTTGCGTTGATCAGTTTTTATTGGGGTCACTCATTGTGCGTGGAAGGTACAAGTTTTTGTACCTATCTGTTCGGCAATGTATCTCTCTTATCTATCTCTTTTATCGCTTCTGTCGGACCTAGATATGTAGTGTGGCGTCAGAATATTATTCTCGTGTCGCTACGCAATATCTATAAATTTCTCAAGCAATAGCAAAAGAAGAAACCTAGCATTAGATAGGAAAGGGTGGACGGCTGCAGTAAGCCAATTTTAGGATTGAACGACAAATAAATGAACCTCCTTTGATGCGACTTTTCTAAAATTTGCAGTCTCAAAAAGTGACTGCATATTCTTCCATCCATCGATGAAACTTCTGTCAGCTCCTTCTTCTGGAAGATTTGCGACAGCGAAGTGATCCGCTTCATCAGTGAATTCCTTGAACCTAGCTATTTGGAAACGGTTCTGCACCGTTTGCGGTGGCACTTGAGCCCACACCTCCCATTGCAAAGGGGAAAGAAGTGATCATGTTAAGTCGCATATTTTCCTGCGCTTGTACTGTGGTTTAAAAAAATACTGATCATAGTGGTGGCAGTAGAAATAGTTACTTACCGCGAAAAAGTGCATTGCCTAATAAATATTGATTTTCATGTCCCTCTTCTCTGTGTTCCGGTCAACTAAATTATACTTCATTGCCCTGATGATTCCCATATCGAGAGGCTGGAGTTTCGGTGTGGATTTTGGCGAAAAGACTTCGACGCGAACGTTTTTGAGGAGACGTAAATCTGTTGGATGTGCAAGGCAACGATCAATTAATGAAATTTTATCACGATGTTTGGCCCCTATCTGCTAGGCAGGTTTCTTCAGCTACTCAGAATCAGTGAACTGGGTTCCAGACACCTATGCTTTATTTGGGTGCTTATATTCACATGGAAATGATTTTTTATTCTTGAGGCACTTAGATTTGGCGGATTTACCAATGACAAGGAGCTGCAATTTCTCCGATCCGTCCATATTGCAGATTAGGAGAACAGTTAGAAGAGCTAGCTCTTTGTTTTTTTTTATCTCCGTGGCATAACTCCATCCGAAATATCACGTTTTTACCAAGATGCAGATTTTAAAAGAGCCACATTTCATCTGCATTGGATATGTCTCTGGGCGGGTAGCCTGTTCATTTCGAGGGAAGAATTTCACAAAGCCGCATGTTACTAAGTATTTGATCAACAGCCTTGGATTTACCTCTTATTTACTGGTAAACAATTCATTTTCTCTTCCTAAACCAATTCTGCCATCCACTGGTAGCCGCAAAGTCGTGAATTTCCCAAGGAATAGGTATTTTCCCCGTTTCTGTAAGGTACTGACCGCTGAGATGAATGTCGTAGGCACTAGGTAGAAAAACATATTCTGCAAGAATGTCTCCTAATTCCTCATTCTTTACTGTTCTTATTTTCATTCATTTTACGTTACCCTCTGACGAAGCCTTTTATATGGCGCCTCGGCGAGTTTAAACACTCGGCGAGTTTAAACGGTGAGTCGATTTTCTGAGGGTTGAGTCCCATTGCTCTGTGGCGTAAATTTATAGAGGAAGGAAGATGGGCGAGCTCAGAGGTAATCTTACTCGCAGCCGATCAGCGCTTTTGACTGTAATTAGTCAAAGAACAACACACTTTAATCCACCTTCAAGCATTGCTCAGCACTGCTGAAGACCGTCTGACCTAATCAAAGACCGTCTGACTCAATAACGGGAGTGGCGGTTTACATCTCACCGTACGCGCAAATTTTACCTCAAGTGCAACTAATGTAATATTATATACAAATAAAGCCACATCGTTTCTTTTGCCAGTGATATCCTGTTATACGTCAGAGATAATAATTTCTTGCACCTTGATTACTTTGCGCCAAAAATTTTGATCGCATGGAGTCATCGAGAGAGCGAGCTCTCTTCCTCCCCCGCTTAATTTTTTTGCGACACAAAAGAACAAATGATTGCATCGTGATATTTTGGGCTCTAAATGGCCTAACTTATGGAGTTTCGCGACTTATTTTTTTATTTATGTCTTACACTTTCCGTATAAATACCGATCTGGTGTGGTGCCACGTAGTGCTTCGCTCATTCTTATATTACCGCAAAACTTAATGTCTTGAAGCAAGCGGAACATGCAACCTCACTCTTGAATTCCCACTGTTATAGTCCGAATGCGTGAAATGCTACAGAAATTGCATTGTGGAGATAGTGCGAGTCAACAGAGTGTATTTAAATATGTATTTCTGAACGGCTCATGGCAACGCGCTCTTACTATGGAAAATGTTGAGGATATATCCAGTTTTTAATTCATGAATATTAATTGCTATGGAATGTATTAGTGCAGTGTTTTATCAACGATGAACTACGCAAAGCATGCAATTACATATGTGTAAACTATAGGAAGAATAAAAAAATGTATATACTTTGTGATGACGGTCAACTGTGAAGGATCTTGAAATGAATAACTTTGTAAATTTCACATAAGTGACTTTAATAAAGACCAGTTTCGTCGCTGTGCGACATCATCAGGTGGTTACCTGATGTCACACAGTGGCGAAACTGGTCGTTATTGAAGTCACCTATGTGAAATTTACAAAGTTATTCATTTTAACATGAAGAAATTTTACGATTCACGCTGCAAAAATTCAATTGTGAAGGATCTAATTGTGAAGAACACAATTAATGACAAAAAGCTGGGGATCCGACGATGTGCTCAGCAAGTAATGCTAAAATTTCAATGAAACTAAATCTCGTTTATTGCAAAATAAAAGGCCGGTCCTCTATAATTAGTTGTAAGGGAGTTATATAGTATTTGATCCGCAAAGCAAGTTACGAAAAATGTGTCTGGTTAGTTTGTGCACAATTTGCAGAGGTCAAAGTCCATATTCAGTCACATTTTGATTATGCGTGGGTGCATTTCGTTAAAAATGTGCCGTTTGAAATAATTATGGAAAACACTAGTCTTGCACAATCCTGTAACCCTGTAAGTTTTACGGATGGGTATTTACATGTTTTGCAATAATTGAGAAAGTCCGGAAACAGAGTGGTGAAAGGCTCCGGAACATTTTCGTGAGAAAAAATGGCCTGACCTGTGGTTGCTGAGAGATTGTGACAGGAAATCAAAATGTAAAGGGTGGGGGCAAAACCTTTTAATTAGGGCAAAGAACGTGGTTGATTAAAAACTTAAATTAACAGTTAATGAGCAAAAAACAGGAAACACGATTAGATTTGGGCTAAATTGGAGGACAATGAAAAGGGAACAACGTGGGTTTGTGAAATTGATAATATTGATTTCTAAAACCGAATATTTTCTACTCTAATTCTACAAAATCTTTTAATCTGCTGTTTTATTCAGAGCGCCTTCCTTGGAATTCAAAATGTTATTATTCAAATATATTGAATGGGTGGTAAAGTATTAATACTCCGAATATCCATTAAAATGTGTTTCCTAGTTCTATGAAAGAAGGTATATACATCTAGATCTACATGCTACTCTGAGAGCCGCCGTATGGGCGTGTGGCAGGGGGCGTTAGGACATCAGCTGTGTAAAGATGTAAGGTTTTTGGAGGTGAAATGGTGACATGTATTATGGGAGTGTATTTAGTGGAGCTCAGTTTTTATTGTGGTCGCTTATTGTGCGCGGAAGGAACGAGCTTTTCTACCTATCTGTTTGGCTATGTATCTCTCCCATTTTATCGCTTGTCGGACCTTTGAGATGCAGTGAGGCGTCATGATGATATTATCTGTGTATCTCTGAAACATTCCAGTTTTGAATTTATCAAGCAACCTAAGCCTAGCGTGTAGCCTCCGAGTTTCTAGGGGCTGCACCTTAATCTCTTTTAAAGTTGTGAGACACTATATGTACGCTCGTAGCAGTTTTTAACGAAACACGCTGCTTTCCTTTGTATGGTATTAATTATTTTGATTAAATCTTTATGACCAGGGTCTCAAATGCTCGTGACATATTTGAGGAGTGGCCTAACCAGAGCGAAGTAGCAGATCTCTTTTACTTTTTCAACTGGGAAGTCATGGTTAACACGAAATAATAAAGAATTGAATTTGACTGAAGAATACTGGTAGCCTACTCGCCTTTCTCGCTATAACTCAAGTAGTTTTTGTCTATTTACTTGTAGTTTGACTAAGTTTTTCTGCGCCAATTTCCATCTGAAATTATTGATGAAATATATCAATACAGAATGTTTGCGAATTACACCACAAGTAGAATGCACCGTGAATGTTAGGGACCCTGGTCATATAGATTAAACCAAAAAATTAATAAAATTCAAAGAAAAGCTGTAAGCTTCGTTAAAAACTACAACGAGCGAATATATACTGTTTTTCAGCTTTTAGAGATATTACGGTAGGAGCTCCTAGAGACTTAGAGGTTGCGAGCTGAACTTAGTTTGCTTGAGATATTTAGAATAAGTGTGTTACCAAGCAACACAGAGAATGTTATTGGACGCCATACTAGGTATCTAGATCCGGCAGATGCGGTAAAATAAGAGAGATAAGTAGCCGAACAGACAGATGCAATAACCCGTTCTTTCCGCGTAGAATAAGCGAGTAAGAACTGAGCTCCACTAAATATACTCCCATAAAACAATGTCACTATGTCACCTCCCAAAGCCTTATCCTTTACATCTTTACACGGCTGGTGTCCTATCACCCTCTGCCACACGGCTATGCGGCAGCTCGCAGGGTTGTATGTAGATGTAGTTGAATATCCTAAGGCAATACTTTTTTCATGAAAGTGATCTAGATTTTAAATGCAGTACGAAGTTGACAAAATCTCGGTAGATAAGAAATAGCTCGCTTGCCGGCGGGGTTAGTGTCGCGGACTTGGCGGTCTTCTCCCAGCCAATAGATATCCTATCGGGGTCGGGCATTGACGTTTTCCACCGCCGCTGTTTTGGCTTCTTCTTCTTTGGCGTCTTCAAGGCTGAGAAATACATTCTGGCGATATGGGTAGCCGGTAGAGTTCAAAACACAGAAAGATATCCAAACAATGTAACTTGGAAAGAATGATTGAAAGGAAAGTTTCTCTTTCACCCTTTCTTTTGCCCATCCTCCTCAATCAAACGTCAACTTACATTTATTTTGAAGGGTTATGCTTAGCTGTAATCTTATCTATGCGTTTATTGTGACTCAAACGAATTTAATTGACTTCTTTGCATATTTGGATATGCTGTACTCTGGACAGTGTGCTTCTTTTTTCTCTTTTCCTTGGGACTCTTGTTATTCTATTTTGGTGCACGACCCATACCCACTTCGTTTTTTTCGTAAGGTATGTATTTCTTTAGCATTGTATAATTCCATTCGACAATTTTTCATTTTAATGCACGTACAATGGTAATAATCCTGAGTTATCATTAGTCCACCCTCATCTACATCTACATAATACCTTGCGAACTGCCGCTTGGGCGTGTGGCAGCGGCTGTTAGGACACCAGCCGTTATAAGATGTAAAGAATAAGGTTTTGGGAGGTGAAATGGTGACATGTATTATGGGAGTGTATTTAGTGAAGCTCAGTTTTTACTGTGGTCGCTTATTGTGCGCGGAAAAGAAATCAATTTCTTTGTGCCTATCTGTTCGGCAATGTATTTCTCTTATTCAATCACTTCTGTCAGACCTATAGATGTAGTGAAGCATCATGATAATATTCTCTGTTTCGCCCTGAAACACACCAGTTCTGAGTATCTCAAGCAAGCTCAGTCTAGCGTGTAGCCTCTCAGTACTTTCCACAGGTTTTTCCCGCCTCCTTTTTTGTGTGGGAGTTTTTCTACTGTGTGTAACTTTCCGAAAATCCTATAATTTTCACACGAGCACCCGAATCTTCATACAATTTATATTGTTTATTATTTCGTTATTATGACTCCAACGAAAAGTTTTGGCAGTGGATCATATGGCATGTATTATTTTAAAATATTTGTATTCTTGTAAACATCCTCGTCATGCGTGACGGTTAACTTATGTATCGGTAATGATTGAATTTCTTTTTGAATTTTCCTTAATTCGTACATAGCTGCTCTACACTGGGTTTCCAACATGTTGCGACATAATTTCAATGGTAGGCCTTCACCATAAAGTTACGATGGACCTGTATTTTTTATGGAAATGGATATGTTAATGGAAAATCAAAATGGTTTGGGTGCCCAAAATAATTCCCGGTGTAAAAATTACGATTCCGAGTTGTCTTTGATAAACAAAAGGATTTGTCAACCAGTATATTACTACTGCCCATTTCCCATGTGATTATCATTCATTCCTCCAAAATTTATTTTTTATTTTTCAGGATATGCTTTCCTCGTTACAAAAGCTACTCATAATTCTCAGATGGTCCGTTATAGCCCTTCATCATCATTGGACATTCAATCCTAAGGTTGGTTGATTGCAGCCCTCCACTTATATTTCTTTCACTTTCTTATATTTCATTCACTTTCCTATCTTATAAGAGTTCCCTATACTCCTGGTATCTTTCCCTAGGTACTGTCTTCATTGCTCCATGTACGTATTCCTGAGTCTTCCTCTGGGGACTTTTCCCTCAATTTTTCCTTCAATTATGTTCTTTACAAATCCATTGTGTCTCAAGGCGTGTCCAATCTATCTTGCTCTTCTCTTCTCTATGGTGTTACATATTGTCTTTTCCTTTTCTACCCTTCTGTGCAGTTCATAATTTCTATTTTGTCCGTCCATTTTACCTTCAGCATCCTCCTCCAGCTCTAGGTTTGGAAGACTCTAATCTTTTCTGATCAGCTTTTTCAATGGTCCATGCTTCCGAGCTATAGAGTGTTACGCTTCACACGAATGTTTTCACTTACTGTTTCCTGGTTTGTAGTCCTGTCTTCTTTGAGCAGAGGAATTTTCTTTTTTCCACGGACGCATTCTTAGCTTGGATTATTTTCCGCTGATGTCTGCTGTACTTCTTTCGTCTCAAGTGATGGTGCTTCCGAGATAGATGAAGGAATCTACTTGATCTAATCATGGCCCTCAATCTATATTACTTATCAAATTGTGTTGGAGTTTGCATGTTCGTTGCTCCTCTCCTCGGAAACTATTGAGGCGATTGTCCCGAAATTTTGCATGAATTTAATGTGAATACTAACTTGTGCTATCAGCTATATAAAAATGCCTAAGGATTTCATGGGCTCCACTGAGATTGTGTTTAAACCGTTCGACATTTTACCGATCACATAGCTAAGGAGTTACGCAGTACAATGAACGTTGGGAGCTTTCGGTGTGTTTTACGAACTCCAATGGATTTTTATTGCGTCTCTAACGGCAATATTCACCTTTTTTGTCAGTATTTTTGCGAGTAAAACTCAATTGGGAAAGCTGTGTGAGATTTTTACGAGAGGTTTAAAGAAATCAAAATCTCCAAACTAATTAATATGATTGAAATCATCTCGGGTGGCTTAAACACAGCCCGGCACCTATATTTTATTCCCATTATAAAAACATCGAAATCTTTGCAGAGATCTATTTGCATTTTTTTAAGCCATCAATAAGTTGAAATCAAGAGAAAGTGTTGATATTTTCACTGTTGAATGGATGAAAAAGCTTCAATCTTGCCCTTGATTCTTTTATACGCTTCGGTTTTGCTTAAACATTTCGTTTTCAACCAAATAATTATATTTGTTCTCCGATTTCAACATTGGGATATTTCCTTGGGAACCTGAGCAATAGCTATGAATGGGAAGTTTTTCCCGGACCTTTTATATCTTACAATAAATGAAATTATCAATATTAGATATTTGAGAGAGATTCCAGTTGAGGTATCCTGCACCCAAACCTCTGCATGTGCGTTTGAAGGCTTTGGCATACCTTGTATCTGCATCGACATTGATTTTCAAAATATGACCCGTTGATATACTACGTAGTATATCGCTCACAACGCAATATTCGGCACACTGCTGGAGACCTATGTACTATGCCTATTCAACTATAATACAGTCTTAGAATTCAACGCGATGGTTGGAGTCTCAATGGGCTTCTAAGTCCCAAATCCCTGCTCTCTATTTAGCAACGTAATGTTCCTCGTAACGAATGAAGTAATGAGCCGCTGGCTCAAATTAAACAGATAATTATTACCACTATCAACCATTTCCATGTGTTTTGCTTTGCAGAGTAATATTTTATGTACACTCAACCTTCCGTTCTTCCTACTGAGAACGCCGCCGGGAGACTGAAAAATTCAATCATATTTGTGTTGTCTGCTTGCTACACTACTGACCACTGTTGATAATAATAATAAAAGAACCATAAATGACGGCTGGTTACAGACGTACTTGAAGAAATATATCGTTTCTAAACGCTGCGTCGGTTGTAACCGTCAACCATATTAAAATTCGTTGGACGTTGGATATTATAAAACAGTTCTAGTCAGGATTTTCGCCTCATTCAGGAGGATTTTTCGTTGTGTCTGACATGAAATGATCGGCGAGTGTTGAAGTCTACAACTGCCTTGCCTCCGGCGCTTAATTATGGTCTCTCAGCTTTGTTTTAATTCGCAGTTTGGTTCACTCCCGTTCCTTGAGGTATTACTCAGTAGAAGACAAGACGGTAGCATGGGTCAGTCTGTTTTTCGGATGTAAACTCTCACGGATCGATATTTGAATGCGAATCCACATCATCACCCGCGTCAAAATTCCTCTGTAATCATAACTTTTAAGCATAGAGGCCTGTCCGTATTGAATGAAGCTAGCGTCGAATGAAGTTAAAATTATATGGGAAGCCTCCTTTAGATTTTAAAATGAATTGGCTACACGACAAAATTTTGGAGAAGATCTGAGAATGTAAAATTAGGTGACAGGGCTATGAAGGATACAAACGAGCCACGCGTTTTTGCAATTCTTCAATACGCTTCTGTAGCAACCGACCGTATCGATCGCCATTCGAGAAAATCCAGCATTGACCCCAGATTTGGCAAGGTGAAGAAAATTGGGTTCCTTCCATCTGAGATAGATGTTTTTCCTTCTCTTAGAACGGAGGGGATATATGGGATTCCATGTTTGTGTGGCTCTAGCTATGTAGGGAAAGCCAAACGGAAAATTAAAACCAGGCAGAAAGGGTATAAAAGAGCGTTTGAGGCAAGACAGTGGTAGACTTCGGCTGTCACCGATTATTTTATGACTGGGCCAGGACACAAAATCCTCCTAAATGAGGCTAAAGTCCTAATTATAACTATATAAATAAATATCCCCGGCTGATTCCACTAGCAATCGAGATAGCCAAACGAACATCTGATTTTGATGGAAAAGACGGTTGCCGCCCAAGCAGTGGGTGCAGAAGATATTTTTTCCCTAATATGTCCATTGAGATACACCAAGTCATCAAACTGAAGCCTGATCACCGTAATAACAACCATATTGTTTAATCCTGTTCTTTATTTACTTTTTCCTGGATAGAACGACGTTAAGGACGAATTGGCGGATGGACAGCAAGAATATCAACCATCTGTTTAAAAATAAGACAAGTAAATCTTGAAGCATGTATTAGCTACTTGGTCTTACGGATTCGCCTCAATTTAAAAATAGTTTTCATCGAGAATGCGGATAATTTTTAATTTGATCAAATTAACAAAATACATAAGAATACTACACATTAGATAAGCTCATGCTGATTTCTAGTAAGCTATCGATGGAAAACATGGTAAAATTGCAAAATTAGTGCGTTAGCCTGCAAGCGCTCTGGGAAAATGAGGGTCAACGAAGATGGCGGACTGGCTTCCGCCTCTAGCATTGGCAAGCATAGCAAGTGCCCTCTCCATATATCCCAGTGATATGGTCGTAAACAACCGTTTAGTATTTGATTTACGTTTATTTATTTAAATGTTTACCATCAATGGCATGTATTGTAGCAAGCAGACAACACAAATATAGCTGAATTCTTCTCGTCTCCTGAAGACGTTCTCAGTAGGAAGAACGAAAGGCTGAGTGCACACAAAAATTACTCCTCACAGCAGAAAACCCGGAAATGGTTGATGGTGATATTATACACCACTATTCAAGACTTAAAACAAACAAGGGTAGTTAGTTATTATTAGCCCCTTTCTGTTTTTAAACTAAATATTTTCAATAAAAGAGCTTTATGCAAATCAATTGGCAATTCATTCATTTATTTAAGAAAATAAGATACTCTTGGGAAGAAAAATTGTCCTCTGTACAGATGGAACTGCTACACCATTTCCTACTCCTATCTCTCACGTTGAGAAACAACGGGAATGTCGGCTAGTTCCCTACATTTTTTTCATGAGACTCGTCTTCAACAATGACCGTGGTGCAAAGTGAACGATGTAGAACAAACGCGACATTTTCTGCAATTTTATGAATATTTTGTCAAAATTTTCACGATCAGGAGCAATAAGCGAAATTCACTTGAAAAAAAAGAGATGCTTTATAATAGTTTCTTTCACCAAGGGTTGAAATTTTCCTTGAAAAAATCATTTGACTTGACCGGGATTCGAACCTGTATATCCAAGCTGCCAACAATTTTTTCATAACGAATTTCATCCCTTGGTGTATAAGCACCCTTGCGAGTGACTTTGTACCATATCATTTGCACGTGCATTGATTGGAAATAGTTTTTTTTTCATTGACGCTTTGACTTTGCACGCTCAGTATATCCAGTTTAATTTCCCATATGAAAATAGAGGGGAAGCGAATAAAAGAAAACTCATCGCGTGCATTTCGTTAGGGGAGTTTGAAGACAGGCAGACAGAGAGACTATGACTTGTATATTAATTAATACAGTAACCCCAAGGCAAACAGGGCGAAATTTTATTTAATGAATCGCAAATACCCATCATTTCCTCAAAGGCATTTTATAGTCATATATTCGCATGTTTCTTAATATGTCATTGTTGGACAAAATATTTTTGCCTTCTTCTAAGGTGAATCTGTCCACAGACAGGTTTGAACAGAACTGCTCCCACCATGATCGTCTTTCCTGTGTCGCGTCACTCAGCTCTTCGTAACGCCTGCCATTCATAATATCCGTCAACATATTATTTCTTCGTTTTCCTCTTTCTCTCTCTCCCTCGACCTTTCCTTCTAATAATTTTTTCAGCAGGTAATCTTTCATCGGGACGTGTCCCATCCTAATCACCTTATTCTTTGCCTTTGATATCAAAATATTCATTTTCTCATTTATCCTTGCCAGCCCTTCCTCGTTACTCATTTTATCACCCCATTTTAATCTTTCTATTCTTCTCCTAAGCACATTTAAGGTAGTTTGAGCGAAATATTATTTTACCTAGAAATCAATGAATTTGGTCTCTTTTTAAAGAAAAATATCTCATCCTTTGAATGACACCAAAAATTCAACCCCTTACCTCATTACTTTCGGAGTTACTTGCCAAAAAATACCAGCCCTTTTACATGGGAAATAGTTCTTGAATGCACTCCAAAGAGACATTATTTACAAAATGAGGAATTTCTAACACTTAGATGTCGTAAAGAACCTAGTAGCGTGTAGTTTGTATGTTTTCCCAACTATATTTGCAAATTAATCATATTGTCCAATATATATTATTGTTTTGGTTTTTCTACCCTCTAGATTTTTTCCAACATTTCATTCAACTGTTTTTCACTCTCGGATTTATCGACTGATCATATAAATATTTTATAATTTTCACTCTTTTTCCTCCATCAAGGATTCCACATACATTACATATGGCTTCGTCAATGAATTCTTCACCGTAGATGTTGAATAGAATGTTTTTGTATGGAATTATATAAAACTATCCAGCGTATGAACCGTTTTTATGATACTCGGATCTCCTATTCGGACATAATCCTGTAAATCGCATTTCCTACAAATCTTACACATGCCGAAAACCTGAAGACCCGAATTTTTTCTGATGTCGACCGTAAACCCATATAGGATTCTCTAAACCTAAAAAGTATCACTGTCTAACTGCTTGTTTTTTTAAACTTTCAACTCACTTGAATCACTCACTCTATATCTCTATTTGAGAAACGTGAAAATAGCAGAAATATTTCCCTGATGATAAGAGTTACTTAATATTGATTCTTAATACGCTATTTTATTCCCTATGAATTCATGTGAGCTTTGGCTTCAACCATTGAGGTGCACGAAGAGGGCACTACATCATCAAACTGAAGCCTGACAACCAACATAACAATCATATTGTTTAACCCTGCTCTTCACTTACTTTACTAAGGATAGCACGATGGAATGGACGAATTAGCGGATGTTAATCAAGAAGTCTCTTTGGAATTTAAGGAAATTTACTCTTAAAACATAACAAGGCTACTTAGAGCTATGGATTCTGCCAAATTTTACAATAGTTTTCACCGGGAATGCGGATGATTTTAAATTTAAATGAATGAACGTAATATGTAAGGATAATGCACATTAAAGAAGTTAGTGGATTCTGATTTCTATTAAGTTATCGGTGGTGCGTTAGCAAAATTAATGCGTTAGCCGGCAAGCGCTATAAGGAAATGAGGATCAACGAAGATGGAGGACTGGCTTCAGCTTTTCTAGCATTGGCCTGCATAGCAAGTGCCCTCTCCATACACGTCAATGGCTTCAATAATAACGTCATTTTTCAAGGAGTCTGATTACGAAGAACGCGTAATTTGGAGCAATTTTTCATATAATTTTTAAAACAAAAATCGCTTAAAATAATAAGAATCTGTACTATATTTCCATCCATTTCCCCTCCGTCTCGTCTTTGCTCGACTAGTATTCCTAATTTAATTATGACAAAAAGTAGCAAAAGACTGAATGCAAAAAAACTCATTACAATGCTTTTCATTACGGAAAGGGAATTTGCGGACAGACAGATTGACGGAGAAACTTTGTTTTTTTTAATGTTAAAAATACTCTCTATTGTGACAATACTATGCATCAATAAAAACGGATAAAAATTCGTGTATCCGTTTTTATTGACGAAGTTCGTATTCTTCTTTCTTTGATTAAGACCCAAAAATTGATCCAAATATAGATTATATTGTAATGGTATTTGTCAGCTACTGTTTTGATGTATGTCTAAGATCATACGATTTTGACAATGGGTTAAATGGGAGAGAAGACACTCCATTGGGTCAAAATCTCGCCCCACAAATGAAGATGTCAAACCAGGGTTTCCACTGATCTGGAAAACTTGGAATGCCTACAAAAGTCTTGCAAACTAAAAATGGGCCTTGAAAACCGAAATAAAGATGAGGGATATGGGAAATTATCCTGGGCCTTTTCCAGTCAAAATCTTGATTGTTTTCAATACACGAGGAGTAACATTTTTGGCACCGTTTGTTGATGGGAGATGCTGCTGGTAATTTTTCTCAATAAGGCCAGTGAGCTCTTATTTGTGATTAGGAATTTGTTATAAAAATATTATAAACCTTCAAATTCCATAAGTTGCACTCACGCTGATAATGGTGAAACATTAATTATTCCTCCAGTTGGGCATTTGTTAGTTGGTTCTAATAACTCCATCGCATGAGTCGAGAAACATTTGGTATCGAGAATGGAATGAGAATCAGTACATCTGGTCCTTTGTTTGATGCTAAATTAACCTCTTTTGTTAAAATCCCATGGTATTCAAGCTGTTATGCTGAGTTTTTTACTTTTGCCTTATTTTGAATAGTCTCTTTATGAAGAATGGATCTTTTCTCGTCGTAAAACTAACATGTTCACGTAAAATAACCTGTATTATTAATGGATTTTCTTCATTTCCTCTCTATAGCAACGCTGACTTATATATGTGTCGTACTTTCCTCCCATTTTTTAGCCGTCTGTTGTCTACGAGAATCATCCACTCTTTTCTCGGAAGATCCTCTTTCTTAAGTTCCTTTATATTGACGTGTTTATATCAAATTACTGTCTTCTCCCAAATGAAATCCGTGAGGGGATGCCATTTTATGTAACCCACCTCATATTTAAGACATTGCATTTATCGATAAAACACCAAGTTGCTGATTCCGCATACATCGTACAGATACCAATCTACCTTTTTAGTTTCATATGGGTATTCTCTTCAATTCCCAAAGACTGGCAAAATCTGTCCAATACTTTTTGTGAGTTCATTATTGGGCGTTGTACGTGTGCCGATCCTGGAAAATATTCTTGTGTGAATCTACTGTTTACTGAATTCTTCCACTCTTTATTCTGTTTATCCTTAGTTTTTAAAAAATATTGTAACTACTGGGTTATCTGCTATTAGGAAATTTCAGAGAATGGTCCAGGACGAGGACTTATATTCCACTCCACAGCATTGACATAACACGAAAATGTTGTTGTTGCAGTTACAACAAACTTTGTCTCATGATAATGATTAGATCTGTGAGTTAAGGTTTATCGTAAATATTTTGCCAGATAAAGGAATTTCGGTGATTTTCGACTCTTGATTACATGAATTATTTTTAAATGGTCATCGAACTAATACTCGCAATTATATACTGCTTAATTATTTTTCTCCATTTGTAATTATTAAAAGTTCGAAATATTTCAATTTTGATGGCTTAGACGAAATCTTAGAGTGAGGCTTGCCTTTTTGCTCGAATGAAACAAGTGGGATAATTTGAAGTGAACCATTAGGGCTATTAATACTTACGCAGAACATTCATGCTATTGCTTTCTCTCAAAACTTCTCTTGGCCATTTTGATGGCTAACGTCCAAATCAACTATCAGTCAACTCCCGAGGCAAACCTGACTAATTTAAGGGTGGTCCAGGTATACTTTCCTTTAAGTTTTATTGTAGGAAGGTGGAGGTTTAAGAAGAGGAGGAGCAACTTGAAGAGATAATGAGAGAAGTCCAGGGTCAGAAATACCTTATGTAGATTGGAGTTAGGAGGGGATCGGATAAATGTGGTGGCTTGAGTACTGGATAACTATACGGACGGTCAGGGTTAAATTCCCTGTAGAGGAGGACCAGAGAAATCCTGATCTCTACTTCAGTGTCTTATGGAGGGCACTCAAGCACACTACTCCGACTGTCGGATGAGAAGTTAAACAGTGGTCCCCTTAGCGCCTTTCGGTAAGAGCAGACTAATGCGAAGCCGGGTTTCTATCCACCCTACCTCCGTTACATGTCCCCAATAGTGCAAATGACCTTAGTTGTCGGTCGCCTCCTCAAATATCTAATCCAATCTTGGAGTTAAAACCTCAGTGGGGGTGGAAGGTTTGAAGAATTGAAAATGAAGGATCCGGGTTGGCAGTTATAGTTCGCGGATATAGCAAACTTGTCCGTTTTCGCCTTTTACTTTTTTTCATATATACCTGGGAAGTGGTGAGAGAGGCATGGGAAGAGCTGGATATCGGAAATTGATAAGGAAGAAAGCTTAGAAACTGTTAGTTTCGCGGACGACTAGGCGTTGGTTAGCCTTTCTAAGGATTCTAATTCTAAGGATTTGAGTGATTATCATGATTGATCATGATTATAAAATTAATGAGATTTTCTGCGAAAGTCTAGCGATATTAGTGGTAGACTAGTACATATGAGGAATAATAGTATTGTAGTCAGGCAATTAGAAGGAGAATAACGGGAGGCGTTGAGCAGTAGAACGGAGCCGATGAAGTAGACTTTGTGATTGTAAATAAAATGTTGACGAAGAGTTTATTACGGAGTACGGCTTTGTATGGTGCAGATCCAGGAATCGGAGAATAGCGAATGAAAAGAGGCTTCCGGCTTTTGATATATGGGTGGGTGTGGAGGATAATGTAAAAATTGCGGTGGACGATAACGAAGACGAACGGGGAAGCACGAGTAAAGATTTGATTTGGTGGGTTTCGTGAGAAAACATCCGGGGAGGATTAGGTGGTTGGAACAGGTAGTAAGGAACGGGGAATGCAGAAGGTCTTGGTGGAGAGAAGGATGCCGGGAAAGCGGAGAAGGAGAAGAAAATAGGCTTAAGGCCGCTTTACACTGTGAATGATCATACGACTAATCATTCAATCATAAATTAGACGAATGAATATCAATGATGATCTAGAAAATAGCCTATCAAAAACGATGAATTAAACCCGTGAATTTTCTGCGCCTGAATGATGCCGTGTAATACCTTTATCGACATTTCGTATCGAGTCACAGGAAATTTCCAATCAACACAGCTGTTCTATCAGAGTTCTTGGGTATCGACAATCGACGGTAGGTGAAGGATAGCAGGAGAGGCTTATTTACACAAGGTTACGTCATTTGGTGATGCATTTTTGTGGGAAATTATTGCGCCGTAAATTTACCTTTACCCGTCGGAAGTCAGGCTGCTGATAATGGATCGGAGCTATGTAATTTAGCGATGAAGTTACTTAGTATGTGAACTCCTACTCATTCTGGTCTTATGAGAGAGAACCCCAATGCGAATCTTCGACAGTAGAGTCTTTATTGAATAAATACGGCAAAGCAGTTACCTACAGCCAACTTTTTTAACCACTACATCGAAAGTGTACCTATACACTGAGGATGACACTGTACATAATTCAGATATCCCTGACATTAGTTAGCCGATAGCTGACATAATTATTCAACGTGATGGTATAACTAAGCAACTGCGATCGATTAAAATTAACTAGTCCCCTGGTCCAGAAGAGTACCTGCACTCGTGCTCAAGGAGTTGATGCCAGAGATTGCACAATTCCTATAAAACATATTTTGCGAATCATTTTCCCAGGGCATGGTACTTCAAAACTAGAAAATATCCAAAGTTATAACAATATATAAAAAAGGAAACTGATATGACCCAGGAAATTACCGGCCTATTTCGTTAATAACGCTTTTATAAAAGATTCTTGAACACATATTTGTTAGCAATATTATGACCCTCCTGGACAATCTTCAAGGTTTCCTCTTGCATGCCAGTCAGTACGACTTTTGGAAGGGTACACCTTTCGGCACACAACTTGCACGACACGAAATCAAGAGAATCGAAAATGCAAGTCGACAAGAGATTCCTTGATTTCAAGAAAGCTTTCGACAAGGTTCCTCACAAAAAACTCATACAAATTACAATCATGCCGGGTAAACCAAAGCATAGTGAATTGGATAAGGGATTTCCTCAGTGGTCGCAAGCCATAGCTCTAATATAGTCACAATGACACCCGGTGTTCCACAAGGAAGCGCAATCGGCCCTCGTTTATTCATTATTTACAAAAATGATGTAAGTTCTCGAGTTAGCAGTCAACTAAGATTATTTGCCGACGATACGGCTATCTACCGCGAAATTAGTGAAGACGCGGACATAGAAGTTTTATCATCGGACCTATACAAAATTCATTCATGGCGCCAGGAGTGGGGTCTTAGTAAATGCACAACAGTACACTTCTTGCGGAAGTCATCACTCCAACGCCATATCTACACTGGAAACTGGAAGTGGGTGGAGTAAACACAAAGTCTTCGGATAAAATCAAATACCTTGGAATAACTTAGCATTCAAGAAATTAGGGTTTATCTAGCGTGAATAGGAAGGTACTCAGATGAAAAAGTGAAATATGTAGTGATGCTATTTCGCACTGGTTAAGCCACACCTCCAATACACCGCGAGCATTTGGGACCTTGGATAGAAAGATATAACACAAATATACAATGTTAAGAAAAACTTCTTACTTCGTCAAAAAATGCTACGGGTGAACATATAGTGTTACACAGCTTTTAGATAGATTAGGGTTGAAGACGCTTGAGACTCAAGGGATACACGCTAGGCTTTGTTCGCTTGACAAATTTTGAACAGGTGTGTCTCAGAGCGCCACAGAGAATATCAATTTGACTTCGCACTACATTTAGAGGTCCAACAGAAGCGATAAAATTAGATGCAAACGTTGCCGGAAAGATAGGTACAAAAATTCGTTCTATACTAGCAAAATAAGTGACCACAATAAAAACTGAGCTCCAATCAAAACACACTCATATTACTTCATCATTTCTCCACCCAAAACCCTATCCTCTACACGGTTAGTGTCATAACACTCCCTGTCATGCTCATGCGGCGGCTCGCAGGGTACTATCACTACGTTTATCAATAGATCTCAGATCGATCTGACCGAATCACCTCGGTATGGTAGACACAACGGGCCAGTCTGAGATTTTAGATTGTTCTCAATCTGAGGGTCTGTGGCGCTCCTCGTTATTCTTTTGGTTGTCATAATGAAACAAATACAGCCGATATCACTCAAAGTGTGAGTTGTAACCAGTTGTGACAGGAGTGCAGTCATGGCCAGTGAAGTGAAGTTGATGACATCGTAGCACATCTCAATTCTTCCTCCAATTGGGAAATTCTGATCACTCGAAATGAGACTGAAAATTTCTGACTCTGCACTTATTTAAACACCGGGTCAATCGTGCTTCAACTGATAGATTCGATTGTTCACTGTCGATATTTTCAGTCCGTGTTGGTATACCAGGCGATCTGAGTCGGCTCCCTTGGAATTTTCAGATCGTTCCAAGTTCAGATCGATTGGTAAACGTAGTATATGTAGATTTAGATGCAGATTATTGTGGCTGTCACAATTTTGTCGTAGGAAGCTAGGAGATGGAATGCCTGGACAAAACTCGGTATATAGAAGAGGAAGAGAGGTCCTAAGCCTGAGAGAGATACTACATCTATATCTATGTAATACCCTGCAAGCCACCACGAGGGTGTGAGGCAGGGAGTGAAGATCACCAAACATGCACTATTGCCATGCAACTAGGATATTTAATAGAGACATGCTAGAGAACAGGGTCACATGCAGCTAGGTGGTTAGTATCTACATTATAAGAAAGGGATTATTGGTTGTTATTACATGCATCATTCACTACAGAGTACTCTAACTTTATTACACCTACCTATCCCTTTGCTACGCTGCCTTTTGTTCTCTCTTATAGTACGCGGGAAAAATGACATTTTAAATCTATCGGTACGACAATCTATCTCTCTAATCTTGTTAATCTGATCAAACCTAACGTAATGCGCCGGGGATCTTAGTATATATCTAACGTCATCTGTGAACAAATCGGTATCGAATTTACGTAAAAGGTTTAACGTAAATTTTACCCTGCCTTCTGATAGTAATTCCCATCCTAGTTCCTCTATTAAATTCGTAACACTTATACAATTATCATAACAGCCTTTAACAAATCTAGCGGATCTCCTTTGCACACGCTCTAATTCTTTTATCATACCTTCCTCGTACGGATCCCATATACTAGCGGCATATTCTAAATGAGGCCTGACAAGTGTAAAATAGCTTCTTTCTCGTACTCTCTCATCGCATCTGCCTAGAACCCTTTTTACTTTTTTTTAAGCCTGGGTCAAGATGAACTACAGATAGAGAGTGCTCTGAGTCTGCTTATGGATGACGTAGGAGCAATGAAATGCTATCTTAATTCTCACCCGGCGTGATTATGTTAGATCAGACTCGACGACCAAAAATTACCGAGGGCAATATCAGCCTAATTATTCCATAAGTGTGCAATGTATCTATCGAAAGTTGATAGCGGATTATTGAAACGTTTGATACATAATCAATTGTTGTAATTTTTTCCATGGCATGGTAGTTATGGTTACAAACAAAAATTATGTGAAACTGTGAATGATGTGAAAATAAAAGGAGAAATGCAGTAGAAAATTCTTTTAGTGATAAAAATGCATACTGATTCTCGTTCTACTGCGGTAAATTACGCATAAAGCTATCTTTAGTTGCAATCAAAACATTCTGATCGACATCTTGATTGTATGTCTATTGGCATTTCATTTGAAAGCGTCATCTTCGGATATAATTGGAATGATTTGTAAGAACAAGTAATTGACAAGAACCAAAATAAGTGAATCAGATCAACGAAATGAACCGAGTTTTCTTCATTTCGTTACCAAACAATCTTGTTCCCATTTATTATCGTTGACTCAGCCAAACCAAACTACCAAGATGGACGTCGTGCGCTCGTATCATGCGATCATTCTCGGTATCATACGATCAAATATGAAATATGTACTAATTTTCTTGAGTTATCATACGAATGATCTTCCCTCGCCGAATTTTCCGTATTACACGGCACATGAACGTCATGATTATTCGATTGATCATGCGCCGTGTAAATCAGCCATAAGAAAGATAATAAGCTTTAATATATCTACATAATACCCTAAGAAACGCCGCATGGGCGTTTGGCAGGAGGTGTTAGGTCACCATTTGTGTAAGGATGTAAGTTTTTGGGGGATGAAATGGTGACATTTATTATAGGAGTGTATTTAGTGGAGCTCAATTTTATTGTGGTCGCTTACTGTGCGCGGAAAGAACGAGTTTTTGTACCTATATATTCGGCAGTGTATCTCTCTTATTTTATCGCATCTGTCAGCCCCAGAGATGCAGTGAGGAGTCGTGATAATATTCTCTGTGTCGCTCGGATGGGATGGGAATAGATGGGATGAAGAGAGGTACAAAATATGCCGCTAAAAATGTATCCGGTTGAGCGTTATGGTACGTTCTTTCGATATGTCTTTATTTGCTAATTGCTTTTTTTTCTTCAAATTTAGGTTAATATTACTTAGAACCATGCAGATATTTGTTGGTTAATGTTCAACGATGATGATAATTGCCAAATGTTGAGAATACTATTATTTTAATCATTTCAAAAGAACATACGCCGTTTTCACAAGTATTTATCACAAGGAGATAGCAATCAGTAATGACTAAACAATATCTTTTTAGCCACTGAGGTATGATAGCAAAACTAGGGTGCGTCTGGCTGTAGTTAAATTAGTTAAACCACCGCACCACAGTTAGTTAGTTAGTAGTTAGCCACCGCACACCCCTCGGATGGATAAGGCTCAGTAATATCACCGTTGCTTCGGTACCGATTCGTGTGCTTGTGTGTAGAAATTGCCTTTAGGATAATTCCCTTGGACCTGGAATCGAACCAAGGAACTTTGGTTAGCTGGCCGACGCACGGATGACCAAGCTACCCATGTTTCCTAAATTTCACGGGAGTTTTGAAAGAAAATCAGATAATAGAAAGAGAAATAGGAAATGCAGCTCCTACTGTCGATCAAGTAACACACTCTTGAGAGGAAATGGACCTCAAAAAAAGGCCCATATCCGCGAGAATAAGTACGTTACATCACTAACACCTTGATGAGCTACCTATGAAGATATTTCACATAGATTGCCGTGGGAGCGACCTTGGGAATAGAAAACCTGGGTATCGCGGTGGTCTGAGCATTGGCCCGGTATGCCAAATTTCCGTGGTTCGATTCTCCCTCCAGGTGGATTTTCATCCCAGACTGTATATACGCACTTTCATCGCCGGTTTCGGCGAAGCGAAATAGATTCGTATGATTTAAATGTTAAACTTTAGATGTTACATTCTCTAATTAAAACCTTCATTCACTTTTTACCGGTATACAGCTGTAGTCAACGATTAGCATTTGAGATTTTGTGGGGTTATATAGCAATGAGGTCGATCTAATATTTTGCTTTGTCCCTTATTGAACCTCGAAATTCATATGTCTTATTTCTACCAGCATTAAACTACCGCAAACAGATTTATTTCTTATTGGCAAAGATAATTGAAAAACTACCAAATGAAATGCTTTAACACACTCAACATCATTTTTTCTCCCGTGTTCTCGTGTGAAAGAATGTATATGGTTGCAGATAAGCTCAAGTATTGAATAAATCAGCCAACTAAGCTTATTGCCACAAAATTTATTGGCTGTGTGCGCGATAAATAAGACTGCTTCCGATGGTTGTAGAGACAGCATAGGTAATTCTCCTTGCGTTTATGATACATTGTATATTCTCTGACCTCTCAAAATTCAAATTGCACCTCAGGCTACATCAATTTATTACCATGCAAGCCATCGCAAGGGTGTTTGGCAGGGGGAAAATATTTTTTTTTTAATTTCGAGCGGATATAGGTCTGTATAGTGCTTTCTTACATTAACTCATGTGATGAACACAAACACTCATTTCATGGGCGGTGAATATTCTATCCAGGCGGGACTCGAACACGCGACTCTCAGACTAGCAGGCGAGGACTTTACCCCGCCGCCACAGGGGCCGACAAATTTTCTACTAACACCAAGAATAAATTCTAACGGTATTGTAGTCGTTGTATGTACATAAAAAAACATGATCATTGAAGTAAAATTTCGTCTCAATTGAAGATCACATTCCATTTGTTTTCTTGAAAACGTTCGTTTTTCGAAAATTTGCGTTCAGCATTTCGATTACTTCAATATTTTTATTACATCCGTATAATCTCTTGATAATTGTGGAGTACAATGATTTATTAAGATCTTTCTAGCTCCTAGATGACTGAGTAGTTCAACCCTCAGCTGTCTTTTTAATTCTATGTAGATATTCTATTCTTAGCAATCCCCTTAAGCTGTCAAATTTGTCCAATGCTACTTGTAAGTTCAATCTTGGCCGTGTTACGTATATCGGTGGTCAAAAATGCTTCTTGTGTGAATCTATCATATATCAAATTGTTCTACTCTTAATTCCATTTTTCTTTTCTCTTTCATAAGTGTATTTGTGGTTCTATTGTATTGCATTTATAACCTTATATGAGAAACTTGTCGAATAGTTCTCACTAGGGGCTTCAGCTTGATACCTTAGGAATTAAATGCTAGGGAACAGCTCGAATATCACAAATTCGCCACTAAAAAACTCGCCTATACTTTACATCCTGTACTTTTACTATCTAGTTTCCCAAGTTGTCACTATTGGCGACGTCGAATACTAGACAGTATTCTATGATCACCTACTTGTACGTGTACCCGCTTTCAAAATTTAAGAGCTTTGTTATCGGCGTCATTAAAATGACCGTTCGAATATGGTTCATAGAATCGCCATTGACGATTTAAGTCCAAACGAAGGAAGTTGAATTTCGTTGACTGACTACAAACGTTACACAGTCCCTCTGTAATTCTGAGTTTTACTTATTTTTATTCAGGAAGGAGCCTCGATTGACTGGGTCGATGTGGACTGAGGTCAAACTGGATAATCAAAAATGAGGATGATAGAGAAGTAATATGGACGATTATAAATTACGGCCTAAATATAATTAATATTCTCATATTTAATGAATTTCCCTGTGAGACTCCCTACGGATTAGAGCTGTGAGCTTGTTTGTGAGTGAAAATCGAATTCATCGTCAAAATGGTCGTTCGTGTACTTAGGCTGGTATTGGTGTAGTTACATGATAAGTACCTCTCTCTCGGAAACATCGATTGATTAATACTGGTATAATTGAGGCTGTACATCTGCATCGTACTTTGCAAGTCACATCAAGCGTGTGTGACTGGGGGTGGGTCTTCACCAACGAATGCGTACTACACATATAGATTGGAGGCATATTGGGTTTTTGAAGAATGTAATTGAAGGAAAAATAGAGGGAAAATTCCCAAGAGAAATTCTAAGGGATATAACATTTACCATATAAAGAGGGAAGAACGTAAGATGAACTACCGCGGAGTAAGGAAACTAGCATTAGATGAAAAGAGATGGAGGGCTGCCGTCAGCTAATCTTATGATTAAACGACGTATGATTATGGTATGTACAGCACTATTTTCCGCAGGTGTTTTTGAAATAAAGAATGCCGATGGATTTGCAAAATACGTGCCGAGAGGTGAATTTTAACCTAGACTAACTGAATTGTATGCCAACAGTGATAGAGGAACTGTGAGTATCAATGAATGTTGTTGTTACATGAATGTGTAGGGAGAAATAAGAGTTATGCAGAAGCAAGCAAGACCATCCTACAACCTAGCTATTTAAGACGAATTCAGCAGATGATAAAGTAAATAATAAGCTGCGCTTCATGTCGTAGAACCTATGAATATGCTCATTAGTAGAAATCATGGGCTCAGTAAATCGTACTCCACTAACTTCTTCTAAGTTGAATCTGTCCCCAGACAGGTTTCAACTGCACTACTCACAATGCTCGTCTATCCTTTGCTGTCAACCTCAGCTCTTCATAATTCCTTCCATTCATAATATCCGTCGACATATTATTTCTTCGTCTTTCTCTCCTCCTCTGTTTCTCGATCTTTCCTCAAGACATGTCCCATCCAATTCGCCTTCTTCTTTCTTATTGGTCTCAAGATATTCCTTTTCTCATTCATCCATGTCAGCACTTCCTCTTTTCTCATTTTATCACTCCATTTTAACCTTTCCATTCATCTCCAAGGCCTCATTTCAACACCCTTTAGATATTTATCCTGACTGTCCATGCTTCTGCTCAATAAAGCACAACACTCCAAATAAAACATTTAGCAAGTCTTTAACCTTTGTTGATTAATTTGGCTGAGAGTAGTTGGTTGATTTTACTGAGGAAAAAATTTATTCATGAGTTTGGTACCTGACGACGGACCGTTAGTTAATGTATACCCAGACATAGTTCGAATTTGTTACTTAAACGACTCCTTCTGCGTCTAATATTGGCACGCATTCCTTCTTTACGTTTCTTGAGTCAATATTGCATGCAAACGAATTCTATTTTGGAACCCAACTCGTAGATTCTGAGGAGTCCCCATTTCGTCTGTGGTTCAGAGACTGAAATTCATGCTAAAACTCTTGTTGTGTAATAATACCCATTTTGGATGGGAATCATTTAAAAAATCTGATATTCACATATGTATTTGGAAGAAGAAGTGAACTGCTCGCTGGATTCGAAATAAATGTTTTGAATGATTCAAATTAGAAGGTGAAGGAGAAGCAGCTGAAAAAGGGATTTTAATAGAGAAAGTGTCAACGATGAAATATATAAGAGAGAAACAGAGCAGCCTCAATGTGGACTGAAGGAAGAAGGCAGCCACATTGAATAAATAAAACAATGTTGGAGGAATTGAAAAGAACAAAGGAAAATGAATTGGAACATGAACATAGTTCGTCAAGTTTCCTCAAAAAAAACTGAAAAGTAATACTTCCCACTGGCTCCTAATGAAATGAATTTCTAACAAATGACATTACTTAATTTACAAACATCTCTTATTAATGAAATAATACAAGTATCATTAGGCCTTTTAGATTAAGTTAGCTACATCGAGTTGAGCTATCAATTTCTTCTCCGAGGATGCTACGCCTGATACAATGCCGTCGACACCGTTGCCGTTGGATGCGACACCGTTGACAGATGATAAAATTTCTGGCGCCGAATTTGTGATGCTTTAGCGTTAACTTTACAAAAGTATATAAAGTTAATTTCACGTAAGTATAAAAATAGGCAATCAGGGTGGTCGATATTATGTTGGTGTGGTGGCTGTTGAGTGTGTGATTGATTCAAATTCCGTGTTGCTGAGTTTGATTCGCAACAAAGGAGGGGATTTTTCATAGGAATATCAATGTCTGTCTTGGTTGCTATGAGGTGAGCACCACTAGTTCTCCACTCCGTTTGTCGGATGGGACATGAGAGCGTTGCCCCTATGGAGCCATTCCTTAAACATAAGGATGCATTATTTTTGATGCAGGGTTTCTCTCCTTGTCATGTATCAATGTCTCCCTTCCTCTTTTCCCCGATCAATTTTTCCCACACTTAGCTAGGCAGGTATTATTTCGAATAGCTTAGATGACCTAATTTTAAGGTCCCCTGCCAAATGGCTGACAAAATATCTGTTTGTAGAGTTATTTAAATACCTTCAGTGAAAAACTCGTAGGGTTGTAGACGTCATTCTCTACCCTCAGGCGAGAATTTGTGCCCACGACTTTGAATGCGGAGATGGTTGTGATCCTGATTTTGCAGAAATAATAATAATAATGTTTTATTACTCCCTTACAATATATATAAAATACAATTGAGAAGATATGGCGCTTTAGGTAACCTAGAAGGAGAACATGTATTGAGGTTACTATCAAATAAATAACTGACCATACAATGTTAATTTACATGAAAAAATATACCAACACATAAACATAATTCCCTAACAAAATATGTCTTCAATAAATATCCACAATAAATAGCCAAAATCTTACATTTTTAAAAATTGAGGTTATGTGTGATGCATTTTTGAAGGTAGATGGTATTAAATTGTAGGCTTTTGGCCCAATGTAAAAAACTACGCCCGAACAAGAACAATTTGGGTCTGGGAAAGGGTTGCAAAACTGTACGTAGGTTCCACAAGCGTTGCCTATTCGAAACAGGTATTTTTGCACCACACCTCAAGAAGGAAAGTCTAAGCACTCAAGAAGAAAAGTCTAGGCACATACAAATGCCTAAGTGGGAGAAATTTTAAATGTTTAAACAGCAAAAAGGAAGATTTATAACTCTTTTTTCATCCATCACTCTGATAAACCTTTTTTGAAGGATGGCAGCTGGTTTAATAGCGTTAAAATATGCTCCTCCCCATGCAATTCTACCATAATTCAATCTAGAGTTTACCAGCTCGTTATAAAATACCCTCAAGCTTTCTAATGGGTATTTGTTGAGAAGAAGATATAATTTTGAAAGGGTACATCGGAACACTTTAGCTAGTTTGGATAATGCTGTATTTAGAGCAATTAGTTTGAATATTGCTATATTTCAGTGGAATAGTTCGGTGTTTTCCCCAATGGTATTTGGGAATTTCGTGCTTGGAGGTATAAGTTGATTTAATGCTCTGAAATACGGATAAATATCTAAGATTGGTTCGTTCAATATTCAAGCCTTCATCTTTCTTTGTTCACTGAGACAACGGACGTCGTGAAGTAGCTGAACTTGTGCCAACTCTGTGGAATGCTCATAGTTAGTCGGCCGTTACCGGGTATCGGCAAGGCACTCCCAGTGAGTGCTATTGGGGGAAGCTGAATATGGCGGAATAGACGAGGATAGACGTCGGCCCGTTCCACTATGGCCGCCCCTATTTTGCTATATCCGGCTACAAGTCGGGAAGGGTTGGGAGGGAGGAGCTTAGAGGAGAAAAAGGGGGGTGTACCTATCCCTTCGTCAAACACCGCCGGTCGATATTTTATTGAAAGACCCCAAATGGGCATCGAAAAATAAAATATGTATGTATTCTTTCATCAATCCCGGTTATTTTTCGACTCGCGGAGAAGGAGGGAAGGGGGTGGTGTACACAGTACGACGCGGGTAGGAGGGGGGAAGGTTGGAGGAGTATTGCGCTGGGAAAACATCATGCGTTTCAGGTTCGGAGCAAACCTAGTAGTAATTGCAAGCATTGTGCGTTCGCGTAACAATAGTTTTGCTTCGACTACATCCTGCACAAACTAGATCCAGCCAGATGCAGCTATGATGGGAGGGAGGAGGTGGGATAGAGGCGAGGTGGAGGGAAGGGAGGCTAGGAAAGGCCTAGAGAGGGACACGGGAAGGGAAGGGGGGTAAAGGGGGAGAACTAGGCATTGCCTGGCTTCTGTAGTGGTCTCTCTAGTCGTGGGGACGCAGAATCGAGACCTGCCTAGGGCACAATGCGCCTCCTAGAACGTTCTCCCCTCTCCCTCTCTATCTCTTCATGTCTCTCTCTCTCTCACCGTATATATCCCTCTCTATGCTTCTCTATCCTCCGCGAGCAAAATCGATATCATCCATCATCGCTCATTACCATCGGATTAGCGCTTCGATTGGATCTAAACCGTTGAGCCCGCCCGAGTCTCTCTATGCGTGTGCGTGCGTCACTCCGCGAGGGAACTGCTTTACTTCGCGTCTCTTTGCTGCCTAGGTATATGCGTGTTGGGGAACCGCCGTACCATGCCGTGTCGGAACGTCAAAACCGTAATACCCTCCATTTTTTTCTGCCCCTCCTCTTCCCCCACGATTATAATCCTCTTTTGAAAAAAATGAATCGAACCAAACCACCCTATCCGACTTTTCTAGTTTATTTTTTTTTCATTCTTCATCCCCATAACCAAAACCCATCTCTCATCCACCCTAAAACTCGGTGCACACTTTAATGAAGCGGTCATTAATAAAAAAAGGAAAAGAGATGAAGGAAAAAAATGATGAGGATTGGAAATGTGGGAGGAAGATGGGAGTGATAGAGTAGGAGGGTGTGAGGCGGACGAAGATGAGAATGGGGGGTGGGAGTGATTGGGAGGACGTGTGGGAGGTTAAGGGGTGGTATTGCTTGCTGTTGGGGGGGGGGGGAGACTGGGCCGTAGAGGTTAAGGAGGTGGGGATGAAGGGGAATGGGATTGAATGGACCAGTGCCGCTAGTGCTGGCAGTACCACGTGCTGCTTCCGTCTTCCGGAGCGCTGATGGGACGCGGGAGGCTCACTGGAGGGTTGGATGTAAGGGGGGGGGAGGAGGTAATGCGGGGGCGGAGAACTATGGTGGGAAAGGGGGGGGGGACACCGCCATCTCCCAAGCCGTGCACCCATACTCCCGTCCTATCCCCGGGTCCCTCACCTTGCCCCATTCAATCTCCTCTCCCCGCCTTTCGCCCCATTCAATCCACCCTCCCCGTCCTCATACCTCCAACCTTTTGTGTGTGAGAGGGAGAGAGAGACTGTGTGACGAGTATCCCTCCGCGGGACCCTCCAGTCTCGATCACCTCTCTCTGACCACTCAGTTCTCCTTCCTACCGTCTCTTCTTCCCCTTTACATCATAACTCTCCCCTCTTGTGTGCGAACCTCCCATTGTTGCGTCCGCGTCCCGCGAAAAATTCAGACGGCGACGGGAACTTGAAAACTGCCGTAGCGGGACAGAGCGAAAGCTTTTCACTTTTCCCAGCGCGGTCGCGATCGCGATCATATGGCATACGGCCGAGTCCCCATCTACATTGGTAATGACGCCCCGCAGGCTGTCCCAGGGACGTAGGAATGTCCGAGTCACCCATGCAAGAATTTGCTAAACATGGGCGCGATGCTTGTTAGGCATGCATCGTAATTAGTCATTGCAGGTGGAGTTGTCTGTCATTCTTTATTATCAGAGACATTCCTGACAAGGTGGCCCAAGACTGGAAAATAGCCAACGTCACTACAATATTTAAAAAAGGAAATAGAAGTGACTCAGGAAATCACCGGCCTATATCGTTTACATCACTTTTATGCAAGATCCTCGAACACATTGTTGTTAGCATTATTATGACATTACTGGGTAATCGTAACTTTTTACATAGCAGTCAGCACGGCTTCCGTAAGAGCGCAAGCGGAGCGCAAGCTGAGATTCTCAGGACCTACCCGGTCCTGAGAATCTCAGCTTGCGCTCTTGCTGCATGATATCCTAAAATCAGGAGAATCGATTAAGCAAGTCAACGCAATATTCCTTGATTTCAAGAAGGCATTCGACAAGGTTCCTCTCAAAAGACTGATAAATACATTGTAATAACGCGGAGTTAATAGAAAAATAGTGAATTGGATGAGGGGCTTTCTCAGTGATCGAAAACAAAAAGTAGTTATTGATGGTTTTAGCTGTGATATTCTCGAAGTCACATCCGGTGTTCCTCAAGGAAGCGTTATCGGTCCTCTTTTATTCATTATTTGTATTAATGACCTAAGTTCTCGAGCATAAATTAAGATTATTTGCAGACGATACAGTTATCTACCGTGAAATAAGTAAAGACGTGGACTTTGAAGTTCTGCCATCTGACCTTAACAATATTCATTCGTGGTGCCCCGGGAGTGGGGCCTAGAATTAAATATATCAGCAAATGTACCTCAGTTCATTTTCTGCGAAAATCATCAAAAAAATGCCACACCTATACTGTGGTTGGAATAAACATATAATCTTCAGATACAGTTCAATATCTTGAAATTACCCTTACTCCTGATATATCGTGGGAAACGTACATACAAAACATATGCGGCACAGCATTATAGAAACTAGGTTTTGTTTAGCGTTTAATAGGAAGTTCCTCAGATGAAAATGTCATAGAGAGCTGCTACTTCGCTCTGGTTAGGCCACAATTTGAATACGCCGCGAGCAATTGGTACCCCGGTCATAAACATTTTACCAGAAACAATAAACAAAATAAGAGGAAAGTTGCACGCTTCGTTAAAAACTGCTACGAGGGAACATTTAGTGCTTCACACCTTTCGGAGGGGTTAAGTTGGGAACCCCTAGAGACTCGGAGGCTGCACGCTAGGCATAGTTTGCTTGAGAAATTCAGGACTGGTGTCGACACAGAGAGAATTATCATGACGCCTCACTACATCTCTAGGTCTGATAGAGGCGAGAAAATAAGAGAAATACATTGCCAAACAGATAGGTACAGGAAATCGTTCTTTCCGCGCACAATTAGCGACCACAATAAAAACTGAGCTCTACTTAATACACTCCCATAATATACGTCACCATTTCACCTCCCAAAACCTTATCCCCTACATCGTTACACGACTGGTGTTCTAACACCCACTACGACATGGCCATGCGGTGCCTCGCAGAGTAGTATGTAGACGTAGATGTAGATCAGTGAATGTTGGAGCATAATTAGATTGTGAAATCAGCTCTCTGTAAGTATGCGAGCAAAAAGGCTTGAGAGGAATATAAAAATGAGACGTGAATGAGACCGACTGCAGCTTGCAAATTAGGAAGAACTATAAATGTATTTGTTTTTCCACTTTAATCGGAGTGAGGGTAGTTTTTGGAGTATTAACCCTCCAACGCTACCTCTCGCTGAGCTCTTGAGAATATAAATGAAGCTAGAAAATAGTTTACCGAGGAAAATCCTTATAACCCTCTCTTTCTTTTCAGATATCCTTTTTATCACGCTAATGAAGTTCGTAATACGTGATCATGATAGGGGCAACAGCCTGCCATGCTGGAAACATTGACCCAAAATCAGTCACCAAAGTTAAGGACGAAACTTTATTTTAGGGATGCTCAGTAACCTGCATTGATTGTAACTTATACCATAAAGCAAGAATTTTTCAATCAAATGGTGTAAAAATATTACTAGTTTTGGGCCATTTTATGAAGGTATTTTGGTTTAACACTGAGGAATTTTTGTCGCTGAAATGCATTGCGTTAATGACTGAGCGATGGTATTTCTTCGCATACCTGTTTGTATACCCTGCACCACTACGTGGGTAGGGTATATTGATTTTGTCAAAGCAGAAATGTAAAATATTGAAGGAGCCGTGGCAGGTATGGAAAAGTATATATAGAAATGATCAGCATCACCTTACGAGTCCATCTAGCTATGTCCGTCTGTCTGTCTCTTCGCACGATAACTGCCGTAAAAATTGAGATATCGAGCCGAAAGTTGGGTCATAAGCCTCCTGTAGTCCACAGACAACACAGTTTTCAAATGGCTTAGATTGGACCAAAATCACGATTTTTTAACAAAATTGAAAGTGGTGTAGGGTATTTGAGGTAGTAGTAGTAGCGAAATATCATTTTACCTGGAAATCAATTTATGTGGTCTCATTTTAAAGAAAAATATCTCACCCTTCTAATCACACCAAAATCCAACTCATTACCACATTACTGTCCGAGATATTTTCCTAAAACTACCATGCCTTTTACATGGGAAATGGTATTTGTATGCACTCCAGAGAGACACTGTTTACAAAATAAGGAATTTCTAACACTTAGATGTCGTAAAAAAATTACAGCGCGTAGTTTGTATGCTTTCTCAACTATTTATGGAAATAAATCATATTGTCACCGCATTATAACATATATACATGTCTTCGGTATAACAAAAAACCTTCCGTTTTGAAGGAGTTTCAAACGCACCGCGCGAAAAACAAGTCAAGTTAAAGACTTATTTAGATATTTTCATTTAATTACTTACAATTTCTGTCATATAAAACTATATTATTGCACCTTTAGTAATGAAATATTTAATTCATGTGTCCTACAGCTGATGAAATTAAATAGTATAGTTCGAATATGGTCTCCATAATGACTAGGGAACAATCTCGCACGGACTACCTTAATCTTCGGCAAGGCCAAAGATAATTTTTTTACTAGTTTCATCTCAGTTTTCCCTAGGACAATATTGTTCAAAAACTTATAATACATGCACTACATATTGAGATACCTGATTTTTTTTTCAGATTATGTTACCGGTGATATATAACAGGAGTATTTAGATTTAAATGACTGTCTTCCAGTTTTCGTCGGAGCACATAACATGCACTGTGGTTAATGTGGCAGCGTTACCAAGGGAAAGTTCTCCTGCTCATCTTGTGTGCCAAATCTATTTTTCAAAGTATATCGTAATTTCGTTTTTATTATACTTTGTAAATGTTTAATGCCTGAAGATAACTATACCCCTCCACTCGTTCATCATCTCGTTAAAAAATCTTGATATCAAATTCTGCCGAAATAGCAATGGAATCTGGAGTCAGTATAATTACTGGTTTTCATGACATATTAAAAGCTTCGGTTTTACGGATTATCCTAAAAAATTTTACCCGAGAGAGTATTTATATGAAATTCAAAAAATATAACAGGCGGCACTAAGCCTAAATTTACTCTTTGCAGAAAATCTTGTACATCTTAAGACAATAGCACATCGAAGCGCAGGTGCCTACTTCAGTATCTTTGGGCTCGGCTGGAATTAGGAGGAATGATCCTCTTATTTATCCGAGTACTCTTGCCCCTGCCTGTAAGAGGTATGCAGTATATGTATTACTATCTGGGCCTCCGAAGGCCGCCGTTATAATAGGAATACTATTGTACCATTATGCCAAAGAACACTCTGGACCTGCTAAACAAACTACTGTTTGAAAAAAATAGGTCAAAAGTGTGATCTCAATGGTTTCAGGCTCAACTTTGTTGAAGTTCATTATGAATGCTGATAAAGAAAACTTTGTTTAAATCCTCCAATCTATTTTTACGGTACTACTAAGTTTCGACGCAGCGACGTCATCTTCAGGTACGTGTAGTCTTCCCACTTCATCACCGTCACCGTGTTCCCCTTGTCTGCCTTTTCAATGATTCGATAACTCTCTCTCAGTCACCTTCGGATAGAATTTATTGACTTGAGCTCCGAAGACACGGTTTGTTGGTTATTTGCTTGGAATTTAACTATTCTCTGAGCAATTATAGTTATCAAACCAATATCACGCTTCTCTAAGGTCTTTTCACGGCCCAAAACAGAATTCACTACTTGGTATCCGGCTAAAGATGACGCCGCAGCGTCGAAACTAGTTCCGAACTAGTTCCGAAACTAGTTTCAAAACTAGTTATTAATGTACCGTAAAAATAAATTGGTGGAATCAAACAAAATTTTATTTTTCACTATTCAGGCCAAGTAATTCCTGGCTGCTTTTCTGCTCATTTACTGAGGTAACCTGACCCATTTTAAAAACCCATTTTTGACTAAGAATTGTTTGGTTGAACTTGAAAGTGCGATTGATTTAACGAATTTTCTCAACGGAAATCACATAACTGGTGCCCAAGTCCGCAATTCTTCAGTTTCAAATCCAATTTGAGTCAAATTCCTTTTTCGTGGCTAATTTTCATTATTTCCGTATTTGTAATTATTTATCATATGGTAAATCCTGTCACATGAATCTATTCAGATGTTCAAATTTGGTATGAATGCGTGGATAGATTTAATAAGAAGTATTAAAATTATCCCCAAGTTTCATGTCGTGAATTTTTGCTATTACTACTGTTGCTGAATTTGCTGAAGGAATTCCCAGTTCTTCTAGTAACTGGGAGTGGAAAACTGTTTTTACACGATTGATTGCCAAACGAATGCATATTTTATTGAATTATATTATTCTTGAGTCATTCCAGGTTTTTCCGTTGTGCCCGTTGCCTAAGCCTGTTTGATAGAAAATATTGCTTAAACTCACCGCCACAACTCTTTCACTAAGGTTTAATTTATTCATGTCACCCAACATAGAGAGGAAGTTGAATAACCGTCGACGGTTTCTTTGCCTGCTCGATATCACTCTCCATTTCTTTTCAGTGAATCTCATTATATTTCCATGTAGATACTGTCTACTAAAGGTTTTTTGTGGCTTACCTAAAGTAGAAATAGAAGAATTGCCAATATTCGAGGATAAGATACTTACCGCGTAGAGATAATATAGATAAGATAGAATAAAGTAGAAATAGAAGAATTGCCAATATTCGAGGATAAGATACTTACCGCGTGCGTGCGTACGACCGCCGTCATTTTCGCGTAAGATTGCCGTCACTTTGTTTCCGGCTGTTATGTTTTTTTCTTTTAAGGCCCATTTCTTCGAGTAAAAATGTTATTTTTCCTCTTCTACAGGGCCTAGTTTTAAACGGGGAAATATATAATTTTTCATCGTATTTTATGTTTTCTGATGATTATGCAGAATGTGGGTGGCGGACTATCGGTCTTTTTTACCCCTTACGTAATAACACCAAGATTAAATTTTTATGATAGGCACTTTGTATATACATTCACCATGTTTCTGGCTTTTTATTATTTGTTTGATTTTATTTCTCTTTGAGCGCTTGTAACCCAAAGGTTCTTTCCTAATTATTGTAACCATTTTAGTTTCCTATTATTTTTTCAAGTTTGTATCCATAATGGGTGTATTTTAATTTTTTGCTCATTCTTCACGCAGGAGATCTTGTTAATGCACGTTTTAACTGTACAAATCAATAATTTCTGAATTTTGTAATACTGGTCGCTCTTAAAGTCTCTTAATTAAATTATTTGCTTAAGTCTTTATTTTTTCCTAATTCTGTTTGAGTTATGCCTGTATTTCTAACATTTTACCAAAATTAACGGTGGTATTCTCTAAATATGGATAGTACCTATTAACTTCCACGAAGTGAAGCCTGAAACTGTAGAGGTGGTATTGGTGCTCAAGTGTACCCTTCATGGAGCACATACACAAGTAACTGTATCTATACAGTACTTTCATACTGTAACTACTTATAAATCCCTTAAAATTAGCGATTTATATGACGTAGATGATACATACAATGAGATTCTCTTACTTGATTTTACATGCCATTTTTCTTCTGTTAGTTGAGAGGCCTCTTTCAATTGCCGATATTTCTGGTTCTCGCTGACTTTCTCCTCCATAATCCGTGCCGACGCTCATCACCAATAACTTTTGAGTTTTTAAAATATAGGTTGATGGTATTTTTTGTGGCCATCAACCTTTAAAGGTGCATTTCCTGTATTAAATAGTGTGAATTTTACATGAGTTATTTTATATTGCTTTTATATTTAAGGTTTTGAATTTGTACATTTTTAGTAAAGTCCATGAAATTATTCCATTTAATTTAATAAACATTTGTAATATTGCAAAAGAATACTAAAATCTCCTGTATTCCGACGCTGGCGCTGTGTGGAATTCAATTGTTGACTCCGAGTACCTCTTCACACTATTTTTATGAATTCTTTTTTTTTCAAAAGTTTTATATGAAATTTTAAAAGAAATCCAGTAACCATTACTTTCATTTCTCTTAATCATATTGTTGGATTGCAAATATTGAAGTTGTTGTTGTGGAAAAACTTTTAACGCCTTCATCCTACAGGGCCTCTAAATGTCTTTATCATTCTCAAAAGCTCCCCGTGATTTATCCCTGAAGGGCCTGAGTCTTGAAAACCATCTCCTTTCCTTAGTTATAAGAACAAATTTTTGCAATCCTACATAGCGTGTATATTTGATTGTATTTTTCTCTACGGAGTATGGAAAAGGCCCCTGCTGCTGATGAAAGTAAGATGAATGAAACATTAACTCAGCCTTCGAAGGTGTAAACTTTAATATTGTGTTAAATATGAATTTTTTATGCAATTTATATTTACAACTCTCTGTGTGGAATTATATGAAATATATTTATGTCATCAGGGATAAGTTAAATGATGATGCCAGATAATTCTGTAGATATCATGTAGTATGAATATTTGGCAGCCCTTGCTCCAATGGAAAACTATCAGTAACCTCTCTCTGTTATATTATATTATTACTTTCTTTAATTAGTTGATGTTTTCAAATAAAATAGTCGCCTATTAATTTAAATTATTTTATGTAAATGCTAACCCCGTTGTTTTTCGTGGTTTTATGGATCTTCGCCGTTTTCTATCTCTTTTTACCTCTGCATATAAATATTCTCACGAGAAATTCCGAACAATTTCTCCTGTGATTACTTATATAAGGTATGTAGAACACGAGGCATCCGCTGCACTAAGGCCTCAGGGCCGCAAGGGTCCCGGGGCCACCATTAATAGGCCCCTATTTTACTCCCATGATAGAAGTATTGGAATCAGTGTCGAGGTTTCTATTTTGACTACTTAAAATTACTTTCAATGACAATATAGGGTTCAAAATTTCACTAGTGAATGGCGGTAAGAATTAAATATTTAATTTTTGCAATTGATTTTGTTAGACTCTTCATTTTTGTTTTAATGACAAATACAATTCGTGATACTTTTCGTTGTTAATTACAAAATCATCAAATTTTCTCTGATTTAAAGAACAGAAATTTTCCTTGCCAACCTGAGCCATGGCTACGAACGGGAAATTTCCTCAAACGTTTAATGGCTTTGCTAATATCATTAAATGAGCAATATTTGAATGGTTGTGTGCATTTATATACATATACTCGTAATTTGCACGCACTTATGATAAAAAATAGTGCGTATAACGAGTGCGGTATAGCTGCGAATAGCGCTAGCTGGGCGGCTGGTTGCACTCACTCCCCTCTTACGACCAACGCCGTCCGTGTGCGCTATTCGCGACTATTCCGCACTCGCTGCACAATATACCATTGCAATATTCTATTTATTACCTTGTAAGCCACTGAAAGGGTGTTTTGTAGGGGAGATAATATCGATATGGGAGTCAATCATTTCGATTAATGAAAGCTTTCAATCGCTGCTCCTTTTCTGTACGCTTCATTAAAAAAAGCGTTGCGTATCATAGCTTTTACGTTGAAATTGTTGAAAGAATCTTTAGTTTCCGAGATAATTTGTATTTTAGTGGTAAACTCTTAGCTCTTTATCTGCCCCATCGTCACTGAGCGCTGCGTAATTATATTTCCTTTTAGCAAACCTTTTTAAGTTTCCAAACAACTACTTTTTTGCTACAAATTACCTGTTGACTTTAAGTTCGATTCACGAAGAGGTTATTTTTGGGCTATTACTATTGAGACTATAACTGATATTCTCTGTTCTTTCATTAAACCTTCTAGTCTTTCATCTTGGTATTTCAATTAAGATTTTTCTGATTTTTTAATCACATGCATACTTCGACGACCGTACATTTCCGCTCTTCATCGTATTCGAGAACCTTCCCAAAAACCTCTTTCTCTATTTCTAAATCATCATTTTTGTGGTTCTTCCTGTATTCTTCTATGTGTATGTGCCTGAACAGAGCAGTCAAAAGACGATGGAGCGGATTTGTCGCGGCATACCCTCACCCCTTCTAAAGTCTGTCGAGAGAGGTTCATGTAAAATTTAATGCCTAAAAGCTGTATTAAACATTTGACCCCTCTCTCCTCCGCAGCCGAAGATGAGATATTGAGACTACGCAATAATTTTATTTTATGTTTTCTGATGATTGTGCGGTGGTGAAACAAATCTATGGCGTTAATTTATTCCCTCTTCCTATTTGAGAGAGTTCTTTGGGACCTCATCAAAGTTCAAGGCAACTTGAGCTCAACGGTCTCGTGAGATAAAAAATTCATGAAAAATCTCCAATGGCCGTAATTATCATGGCCATTGGAGATTTTTCATTAATTTATTCTCATGAACGCTTCTCACCGCAATCGAATTATTTGTCATTGATAAGCTGTAAACCTTGAACATTGCCTTCAAATAAAGCACAGTTTACGAATTAACTTTCTGTTTAACTTCCTTCGTCGAAGATAATGGTATAGTATTTTGTTTAAAAATTTTTTATCATGGGTTTACAGGCTTTTAAGCTTTCTGTAGCTTTCCCTTCATTCTGTCTAATATTGTCTTTCTTGTACATTACTCAAAGCTTGAGGATAAAGCTTGTTCCAGCATTATTTTCTATAACTCTCATCAACGTTTTGTCTCAATATTTCAATTTAATTTTACTGCCATGCAATTTTCTCGTCAACTCCATTTCCTGTACCACATCTAATCCTGTTTCAATAGCTTGCGACCGCACCCAAACTATCCTCTCCTTATTCACATTAATTTCTCATAGTGAATGTTATAGTAACTCTTGTATACCTATCAGCTTATACACTTTGTTGACCTGTTCCTTTTTTCTAGTTTTTGCTTCTTAGATGGGGAATGGGGAGGAAAATTGCTTAAAATCTATCGTTAAAATTTTGCATTTACATTTCTTTCGAGGATGAGATTTTTAGGGGAATTGATTTATTTATTTTCCGTCGCCCTGAAACTATGCCCTAAGAGGTGATAAGCTCCATGGCCGTTGTGTTTGCCGGGGAGGACTTAAGCTCACCATCCCCGTTGCCGAGAAATTATTATATCTGTGCGAAATAGCAGACTTCCAATGTTGACTTTATCATTATTTTGTGTTCTACCGATTGAAATTGTATTTTTTATTGGCGATATAATAAATTCTCCGTTTAGAAGTGTAAAAACTTTCTTACTCATCAATTTATTCGTCGTGGATTCTCTCTTAAGCTCCTTGTTGTTTATTACTTTCTTATGTTCCGTCCAAAATTCCGATTCCACTTTTGATCATGACTACCGTATTTTCCTTTTACTCAATAGAAAATATTCGTCAGCCTCCTAAAGTTAATGATCTGTTGTTTATCCAGTAGAACTTAAAATTTTTTCTGAGACCCACTTCCTTTGAAACTTTAAGCCTCCCACTTTCAAAACGTATTCGACTAGGCTGGTCTGACTGTGCTCATAGGAAGCACAACTAGAGTTTTAAGCGAAAGGTTTTTGCGGAGCTCCAACGTAATTAAACCGTTCCTCTTTATTTCTGGATGATTTTAAACCTCTATAAAGGCTCACTTAATAATTGAATAACTTCTGTATTATTAATTTGCAACTTCTTAGTCTAAGTCATCAGAATTGAACTCTACTCTCGGGAGAAAAAAGTAAAATTCCTATGGGAAGGGATGGTCAAAATTTCAGTTTTATGCGTATACCTAGTGGTTCGTTCTTGATAATTTTAGATATTTTTGGAGAGAAATAATACCTTTGGTATCATTGCAGTCAAAGAACACTTGAGGATTGAGCTAGAAATAGGTCATTTGTTAAAATAATTATTTGGAATGAATATTTGTTTCTCCATTATTCCTTTTTTCGCTAATGCATTTTTACAGAAAATTGATGAGGCAATTTGGATAAGTAAACCAAGTTCCTGCTCCGAGGTTTTACTCTTTTTTAATGGTGTAAACTGTGTGAAACAGCAGACTTCCAATGGTGACTTAATCATCATTTAGATTTCTACCAATTGAAGTTGTATATTTTATTGACACTGTGATAACTTCTGCATTTAGAAGTATATTTAAACTTTCTGACTCGTCAATTTATTCGTCGTGGAGTCTCTCATTAGCTCCTCATTGTTTGTGACTTTCTTACGTGCCTTTCAAAATTCCGATTCTCTTCCTCCGTCTTTTGGGGTTACCTAGCATTCTACCATCAAACATTTTCTTCAATTTGCCATTGTAATCTCCATCCATTTTTACCTACAATCATCCTCCACCAATCTTATTACTTCCCCTCCCATGGTAAAATTTCATTCCTTGATACCTATCGAACTTTCTTCAACCTTGTTCGGTCTCGCGCATTATAGGCTTCTCGACAATACATATCGTCCTTTTGCTATGTCTGTTTTCGAGCCATTTAACTCCACGCTCCGTGTTAGAGTAGTATCTCTTATTTTACTAATAAATCGGTAACTGTGTTCGTACGTGTAGGGAAATAATTTGACTACAAGACTTAAAAGTATTTAATAACCTTTAGTTAATGTGGCCGATTCAGATCTCTTCCTCTTTGGTTTATTTTAATTTCTATCCCCCTTGGCTATCAGTTCTTAAGACTTCCTATCATTGTGATAGCTATGGTCAAGAAGCGTTTGATGCATGTGCCATGCATCTGTCATCCTTTTCAAGTTGAACTTTGTACCGTTTCAGCAATTGTCTGTCGCACAAAGCATGTGATGAGACCCGAGGTTGGAGCCGTAGGTTAAATCATGTATCTAGCTTGCAATTATAAATCAACGCAATTGGTCTGTGCATCTCATATTCCCTCTGGATAGCAAACTGTAGACCTTGTTTGTGTATCCAATGCGCTTCAGTACGCTCCAGTTTCTTTGCTGATTTTATCTTTCATATCGTGGGAAAACAGCTGTACTCATTAAAAATATTATTTATGGCGGAAATAAAAGCTAGTTGTGAAGTACCTGCATGCGGAACTGAAGTAAACTAGGGTTGGGGAAGAAAACATTACATGAATGCCGTTAACTTGTTGAAAGAAGTAAATGTATCGCACACTCATCAGTGTTATAGTTTTCGACCGTTCTTGTGTTGTAAAAAAATGAATGCGTGAATCACAGATGATGTGTCGACAGTCTTTTTAAAAGGTCCTTGAAAGTTATGTTTGAAGTTATTATAGAACTAGATGGTTACGAACCTTTCGTGTCCCTAGAAAAAATCTAAATTCGTGAGCCAACCTTTAGATGTAGTATATTACGCTCAAAATCGACTGGGATTCCTGATCAATATTAATGCCTAAAAGTAGCTATCTCTGCAAGAAATCTCTCTCCAGTTATTTCTACTTATCTCTTTTCACTCCTATTTAATTTTTTTGGATAGTATAGGGAACGCTGCATGAAAGTTTTCATTTGTATTCATTTCTTAATTATCAGTAATAAATCGAACTAAAGTGGATTTTTTTAGTTCTGCGTAAACTCTTGCATTATATTTTGCATTTACGGAGTTTCTACATATGAAAGCAAATTCTATCCATCATTTTCCATTATTATTCTCCCAACCTATAAAACACTCTCTCTTTCATAAAATCCTGTGGCATTCTTTCGTCTCTGAAAAGCTACGCAATTCTTTTGTATTTAATATCATATGGCACTCACCGTTAGTGTTGTAATTGTAAATAAAAAAAAGCTTCTCATTAAAGTATGGGGCTTAAGGATGTTTTCAACGTTGATTACAAAATGAAACATGCAGGTACCATTGTCAGTGAGTTATCACAATTCATACTTAGAAACAATTATCGCAAAATCGTTTTCCTTTGGTTGAACCCTCGATGAATATATTCAGCTTCTATAAGATGGCAACTGGGATTTAGGGACTAGCTTGGAGAAAATTTTTATATAAATATTGCTGAAATATGAAAGATATTGACTTTATATATTTTATTTCAGGTTTCATTCATAGTTTCAGCGCTCATGGCACCACATTTAACGACTTTGAAAATTGTGAATGTAGTCCATAACCCTTGTTTGGTGTTTAAAATCAAGTCTGAAAATTATTCCAAAGTTTTGTTTCCAACCAAATGGAGTTTATTAAGATTTTGAAGTGTTTGAAATGTTATGTCGTGTATTAAGAAGGACCCAATAGACGGCGATAGATGTAAAAGAATTTGTATGAATTCTATTTGAGTAACTCTAAACATTTTTCCGGAAAACCGAGAATGAAAAAATGGTCGCTAAATTATGCAAGGCTGAAGAATGAGGTCAAATGCTGAAGTCAGATGGCGGAAATAAGACATGTTACGAAAATAAGAATGGTTACAGGTATATTATCAACAATAATAATCCACAGGCCTTGTCTGCAAACAAAATCTGGCGAAAAATGAGAGGCGTAATTTATGACTAATGCTTCTGATTTTGAGAATTACCGGAATTCCATACTTTTAGCTAATTTCATTGAATTCAGCAATGTGAAATGACTCTTCCATTTTCTTGAAAAGTAAATTTATGAAGAATTATAAGAAATGTATTATATGATAGCGGTTAGCCAACTTACGATGAAGATATGAGTCAATCTGTACAAGTCAGATAAACTTATGGCTACCTACGTTAGCATAGTCTAATGTGAGAACGTACTCACACTATTTAAGATCACATAATCTTTTGCCGTGTGTAATGGTCTAAAAAATTCGAAAATCACGACATAAATATATCTCGAGTAAGCTGAAAGGTGAAAATTTCAAATAAAAACTTGGGAAATTCCGGGGAACAGATTGTCAAACACGCTTGTAGTATCCAGGAAATGGAATAAAAATATTTCAGCTGGTGAGACCTAACCTGTGATAAAGTGGCTGTGGCAGTGCACGAAAGAGAAGCTGATACTGATAATGAGAACTAATTGAGGCCTGAGGAAGCATTAATTGAGGTCAAAGCACGGAAGGCGAAGAGCGAGATATACTATCATTTGATTCAGGGTGGCCAATCATAATGCTAAGGTTTGACTAGGACTCTTCTGTCATCGGCTTTATGAGATGAGAGCTTTAAAGGCGTCGAGCCGAATCCGTAGTCAGTAATGACTTCAAGTGAGGTGTCGTAGTGCCAAATTCCAAAAAAAGTTGTGAAAACTTGAAGCATGCGTATGGAGATGATAGCATTTTTAATTTTCCTTAATTCTTAAAGCGTATTTAACTGTCTCTACTTATTTAAGTGTCCCTACTCAATAATACATATGATTTTATAAAGCCTCTTTGCCACTTGCAGCTAGGTTTTCAAAAATATCTGATGAAGTAAATGAAAAAAAATGACTTCACGTTGAGTTAGAATGGCGAAAAGATAGTGAACGATCTATCTAAACAAGGTGGTTAAATTATGGATGGAACTAACGAGGCTTTCGGAAGCCGGTAAAAATGTTTCAGGAACTATGAGTGGCAGATTTTGAGAATGAGTTTTTGCGTAGGGAAGCAAAAATTGTTGTGGTTGAAAGTTTTATCCCACTAATTCTATTAAATGGCAGTGAAAATGATCAAGCCAGGATAAGCGCGTACTTCAACTCATTGCTGTGAGCATGGGGAATCTTAGACTTGTCTACAATGAATGCAAAGCGAAGCGTAATGGGGCATTTTCGTTTCAGCAAGTTGCAGAGTAGAGTGCTTCTGTATGCTCATTTCTATTTACTTCTTCTTAAGATTAATGAAGTTCGTTATATACTGCCAATTGCTTGAATGGCGTACATTTCGTCTTTTTAAGAAAATTCTCACATAAAATCGCAAGGAATGCCAAAAGGCTCTAATATTGTTTGATTTTTAACATTTTTATCTGGGAAGTTAAAAAATTACGGAGATGCAATGGAGCGCCTTTCTCCCTCACATCTTATTCTTAAAATATTTTCTGCAAAATATGGTTCTGCATCCTGATGCAGTTTGGAATACAGTGAAATATGCATTCAGCGGCCAACATTCATTCCAGAAAAATCGAACGCTTACTAAAGTGACCGTTCAAGGGAGTATGCTACCGAGGCTGTATCGGCCGCCGGTTTCCTGTACTGCCGCCGGTTTCACTGTATCTAATCACTAATACGTAGTCGCTTGCTATCATGACTTGGACTGAAATCAGCTTCTGGTCAACGACCCGAATATTTATAATAATAATGACTTGTCTTTAACCAGTGAATTTAGGACTGTACAGTTCTCTCTTACAACTAACTCACTTGACGAGCACAGACATCCATGCCCTGGGCAGTAAATAATCTACCCACGCGTGACTTGAACCCGCAACCCTCGAGTTAGCATGCGAGGACTTTTCCCCGCCGCCACCGGGGCCGACAGTTATAAACTAATATTTCAGTGGATACGAATGAGAAACTAGGAAATTGTTGTGTTAATCGCATAATCAGGGCAGAAATATTTTAAATCAAAGATATGAACCGTTCTAATGAGTATTCTGTAATATACGGTATTGCCCTATCGACCTCTTAATTTAGGACCACTTTTACTTTTGAATATTAAAATTTTACATTGTAATTGATGTATAAGTGATCCGACTATTTATTGGCGGTTGTTGTACCTTCATGTATTCTTTTCTGTATAGCCCTGATGCTGGGTTGCATTACACTCCGAAACGTTGGCAGGGTATTATAGTTTCATTGTTTCTGACCTACCCTCGATATTTTAAAAGTGATTCTGAATTGTAGTTCCTGATTAATTTTACGATGTGTTATGTGGAAGAAACCCAGGGAGGGGCTTGTAGTGTTAGTTTCAACCATTTTCATATCTCTGATGCAGTCCTGTGTCTTTCACTTGGTTTCCCTGGTGTACATTACAGAATGGGGCTTATTCCTTTGTAGCGGATATGGTTGGTGTGGTGACCAGAATACAGGCCTACCATGGCCAGGGTTCAAATCCCGGCGGAGGTGGATATTATACAGAAGAAACCCCATCCTTACTTGGGTGTCTTGTTGTTCAAGTTTAGTACATCGTCTGTCGGGTGAGACGTAAAATCGTGATCCCATTGGCGTCTTTCGTTGAGAGCAACTAATCCTGATGCCGGGTCTCTCTCCACCCTTCCTCCATTCCCCGATAAACCTTCCCTTACCGATCTACCCACCTGACCTCAATGGTGCAAATGGCCTCAGTTGTTCGACGCCTTCCTTAATAACCAAGCAATCAATTATTCCTTTGGTTCGGACCTTGCAATGTTTATTTCCATTCAATAATGCTGTAAAAGAGGCGGAAAATTAGAAGATAGACGAAGTATGCTTTGAAATGAGGCTATCGTTTGGCACTTTTGGCTCGAGAGAAATCTATATTTTATCAACCTCAATACCTACTGTTCGCTGATTTCTACTGAAAATCACAAGGTATACTCACAGAAAATGATTCAAATTTACTTTTAAAATTAACTTCTCTTTTTACAAGTCCTCTTGGGTACTTCAGCCTTAGACCAACCTCAGACTAACTTCACTTGCATATGTTTGCCCAGAAAAAAAGCCTGAGAAGCCAAATAACCCTATAGTCTTGTAGTTCAGGTAGATAAAACAGAGTACGCGTGAATTTATTCAGTAATAAGGCATTTAAGACTCCTTGAAACTTTCAAAACTAAAGCCTTCGCTGCCAAGTATTAATTGTGATTTTTTTTCTAGATATTGACCTATAAGAGTGGGTCGCGAGAATTTTTTCAGAATGTCTTATATTTTTTTGCTAACCCTTCCGTGACAGTGATTAAAGAACTTACGCGAACAGCTTTGTAGGGTAACTCAAGCACGCCATTTAATTTTTAGGGAATATTTACTGGTGCAATTGTTTTCTTTGATGCTCAGGACTAATGCAGTATATTTTGTAAAAAATGTTAATAATGAGAAAGAGACTACATCAATATTTAGAGGACAGCATAGAAGGAAACATTTATTTTGATACTGACTTTTATACTCTTGTAATGCATTTAATATGACTGAAATTTTAGACAAGTTTCAGAATTTCATAATTTGCACATAATTAATACCAATTTTTGTAACATTTGTAATGCGCACATTTTTTTTCTTGACGTAAGAGCAACAGATTCGTTTTATTTCTTCCCCGTGTGAACTAGATAATGATTTACAACATTCCGTACAGAATTCCGACTTTTTATCCTGTTCTTATGGACAAGAACGCAGAGCATCAACGTTAATAATATTTTGCGTAACATCGCTTTTTTTGGTTCCCTCTGCTGAATTTTTTTCTTTCAAAATGTATATGTTTCTGTTTTTTTCATTAAATTATAGTTTTGAGTTAATTTTTTGTACGTAAAACATTGCTTTAAGTGTGTTCAATCGAAAATTCCCTCCAAAAAAAAAAAAAAATTATCTCCTTCAGATTTTATCATTAGCACTTGGATTGTTGTGGGTTTTCATCTAAATATTATAGCAGCATAGTGCCGCCACATCTGTAATCTACGTGAATAATCTAAATTGATCTCATCATGTGCTGCTGACGGAAGAATATTCCGGTGGCATTTGTTCCAATTATTAACCACATATCCTCCCTTTTATATGGTTATAATACATTACAACTCAGGTGTTTTGGGTCCTGGTTTTCCATCCCCATTATGTAGGGTAGATTAGAGAATGAATCTCTTTTCTTTCTTTGAACATGGGAAAATAATTTGACGGATAAGTAAGTGCAAATATACTAGAAAAACTTAACAATTTAATGGTAGGTCCTAAGAGCGGTTTACATTCGTTTCAATGTTTCCATTATGGGGTATTTTCTCCGTTTCCAATCAAAAATATGTTCATAGGTAGTACATTAGGTCATTTTAAGCCCCTCGTTTCTTCTAACTCTTTCTGATAGATTCCTAATTTAATCCACTATGCGCTACCGTAATTCTGTTATATTTCTAAAATAAATTTAACCTCATCAGGCTGCACTTGGTGAAATTTGTCTATATTCGTGCTGAATAAAAAACACTTGGTAATCTCCCACAGATTCATTGATGCATATGATTATACTGACGGAAGTATATTCCGGTGGCATTTTGTTCCAATTATTAACCACCTATCCTCCCTTTGGTATGGTTATAATACATTACAACTCAGGTGTTTTGGGTCCTGGTTTTCCATCCCCATTATGTAGGGTGGATTAGAGAATGAATCTCTTTTCTTTCTTTGAACATAGGAAACTAATTTGACGGATAAGTAAGTACAAATGTACTAGAAAAACTTAACCTTGAAGGATGCGTAAGGAAATCGAGTGGAGTTTTTGTTTCACTTACCCTCATTGACCCAGTGATGGGAAGTTTATCTTCAAACAACTGCTGAACGAGTAGAATGAAAGTAAAGAAACTATCGCATGTGACCCCCGCCTCATCCCTTTGTTGGGTTGAACCTAATCACTTCCTACCCGTGTTCCTGGATTTTTCTTTTCCCTGTTCCCCAGGCTTTCTTTGTCCTGTTTCAGCGTAACCTTGATTAGGAAGAACATAAAATGCTCATTAATGAACGCCGCGCAGGTGTCTTGATTCCATATCGGCCAGGTTTACTTTTTTGTAATTATGTTGGATGGACATTATCCTCTGAAAGTTGAAAACCCTTCATCTACCGGATAGCGATACCGGAAAGAAGCAATAAAATAAGAGAGACACATTGCTGAACAGAAATGTACATAAACTCTTTCTTTCCGCGCACAGCAAGATATCACAGTAAAAACTGAGCTCCACTAAATACACTCCCATAATACACGCCACCATTTCTCCTCCCAAAACCTCATCCTTACATCATTACACGGATGGTATCCTAACACCCCCTGCCTCATGCCCATGTGGCGGCTCGCAGGGTAAGATGTAGATGTAGATATTAGAGCGAGGTAGATAATATACATTGCAGTTCGCTACAAATTGGCCATGGATTCACCTGATAGCTTATAATTTATCTTTTGAGTTCTTGATTCAAGTAGTTTTATTATATAACTAAGGAAAATTATCAATTGCACATGGTGTCACGGAGTCATTTTTTAAAAATGAAGGAAAACGAAGTTGAAAGAAAGAAAGAAAAAGAAAACAAAGTTCAAAGAAAGAAAGAAAGAAAAAAGAAAGAAATGAAAGAAAACAAAGTTGAAAGTTGTAAGAAAACTCCTCTTGGCAGTATTCGAACCCGTAACTTGTTGAAGAAAATCTAGGGTATTATCGGCCATTTTCTTTACCTTTCACCCGTCAGTGAGTTGTGAATTGGGTAGGTTTTACCTTAAATGTAAACAGACTGGTATATATAAAAGCTTTTTAGAATCTAGCACGCTACAGTGATACAAATATTGCCCAATTAAGTAATGCCTTCTGTTGGGATAAAAATACTAGTGATTGTTTGCACTGGTAAACGTGAAATATCCCATATGGTGTATTTATGAAAATTAGAGAATGTTAAGAACGTTCATCAGATGGGCTAATCAAAATCGGTCATAGATGTGACGGTTTCCGGGGAAAAATGTACTTTACATGATTCATGTTATTTTCAAGCTTTCTCTTTTCTACGTTTTAAAAATTCCAGATCCTCCAAGATTTCCTCATTATATTTTTAGGATGTTTGCTTCTAACCTTTCAAAAGCTTTATATCCTTGGAAGCAGGGCTTTGTCCTTGATTTTGACGTGAATTGGGAATTTTCCCACAAATTTATCATATTATTGGAATATTTCCGTGATAATTTCGCCAAAACAAGAGCCTGGATACCTGGTTTTATGGTAAGATTTGGAGAGGTTTGTAATTTATCCCTTCGAATTAGCATTCCTTACTCCAGGTGGTATGTTACCACCTGTCCTAAGAAACTGCTTATTTAATTATTATAACTCTATCATTGGATTTGTTTTTCTACTTTTCCATCTAAGGATCTGCTTCACAGTTATTATGTTACCAGAGGGCTTTCCTTGCATGTACAGGCTACTTTCCAAGTCAGCTATTTTTAAAAAGTTTCTTTTTCCAAAAGAGATTTAAAAAGAATTATTGACGTGGAAATGCCTATAAAACGGGCTGACAATGAGGTTACTAGAATAAAACGATGATTTGTGGGGATATCTATTCCGAATCTCCACCATCTCGAAAAATAACGCGATTAAAAAATGATGCGACTACTTTCGATCGGGTTTGAGACTGTACGAATGAGATCTTGAGTTTACGGCGCTTCGCATTCACGAGTCGCCGCGAGGGCCCGCGGCGTGGGCGAAAATTTCCTTGCGACTCTTACGGAGACTCTGCTGTGCGAGCTTCATGACATTGACGCCTATCAAACGATGTCGCCAAAAACTATCAAATTTGGCTGTACGAAATACGAAAAAATTACGAAATTAAGGCGCTATTTATTGGTAAAATATCAACATTGGTGAGAAATTTTTCAATTTAATTTTTAGATGACTGCCTTAATCACAGAAAATTGGAGAGAAAGAAACGTATATCATGGGAATGGCGACAGTTTAGGCATCTATTAATACCTACCTATATTTAAGAAAGCAAATCTTTTCAGAAAAAGAATAGGAGAATCATATTCCAGTCCCGACGCACTACTGAGGAGGGGCCGAGCCACATTGTAAGTTTGATGGTGATAGTCTTTACTTTGTGGAAATTGATTCTAAATTTGTGTCGAAGATGCTAGGTACTTTTTACCCTGTTCAATTCTTAGTCGTCGCATAGGCGAAATCATCAGGTCTGATGGCATCAGACACACCTGATGATATCGCCTATGCGACGGAAACGGTCGACTATGAATAAAATCACGGTAAAAATATGCCAAGTAATTTTGAAATTTATTCAGAGCCACATTATTCCCAATAGTTCAACATGTTATTCACTTCTCCTTTCCCAGCCCTGAAAAATGTATTAAGAGAAGGTGTCGACCTTGAAAATTTATACACAAGCAGTAATAATGACTGTGGCAAATGACCAGTGCTCTACATTTTCTAGCTGTAAAACCCACACCTTTTATGACTCTGGTGGAATGGGTAAGACGACTGTTTTATTGTCTCTTTCAATGTATACGATGTAAAACCGTCCGCCAAGAACAGTAAGGCACCATCGCGTTTTTTTGCAGTATTTTCTTTACGGAAATACGTGATCAGAGTGGACGCTCAGAGCCAGACCCCGCTTCAACCTAGGAGCACTTGTACGAAAGTCATCGACTTTCGACTTTTGTACAACTTCGACTTCGATGTTCGAATAATTCATTCACCACTTTTCACAATTTGCATTTGTTGTTGTACAAACTTAAGCACCTGGAAACACGATTTATTCTCTAGAAGAATAAACATGCTAGGAGGTAAAGTGGCGCCATTTTCAAATTTCTAGAATGGCTCTCTGGGAGTCACACGATGATCCTCAGCACTCCTCATTGGTCTCAATCATATATATCTATACAGTTCTAATACAGGATGTATATTATGTAACTATATCTTGATATAGTTATATATTATACATCCTGTATGTAGTTATATATTATTCATCCTGTATAATATATGACTATATCAAGATCTATGAGCTCTTATATCCCTGTTTATGAAGAAAATAACTGTATTTGGAATCGCTTAACAATTTTGGCCTTTAATTTTACATAAGTAATTGTCTCCGGCTTAACTTTGCGGAAGTGAGTTATATTCATGGTAAAAACAACTTATTTTCAATCCACACCATTTTATTATTTAAATTTATACAAAATTGTGTGGATTGAAACTAAGTTGTTTTTATCATGAAACGACCCGGCGTATATATACGACCCGGGTTTCAGTAACTTCGTGCCATCATCAGATCAGATCTGATGATGGTACGAAGTTTCTGAAACCCGGGTTGTTATAATAAAATTGTGTGGATTGAAACTAAGTTATTTTTATCAGGAATTTAATCTTACATATTGGCACCAACTAGGTGCAGCGGCTGGCAGGGTGTGTATCGCGAATGAAAGAAAGTATTTAATGTGCTGATCATGAAAATAGTCTGGATTGGTTCATTTTTAATTACTGGTTTATTTAAAGCCAATGGTTCAGAGTAGAGGAGAGGACAGAGTAGAAGAGAAGAACGAGCTGGACGGAGAGTATTGGCAGCTTTTTCAATCTCAACAGCTAAGAAGCATATGTTCGCTTTTCACTATTTCATGTTCAGCGCTGTAACTTAATGGCAAGTGTGTGGTTGTTTTTGAGTTTTGACGTCTACACATGGATTTCTGTCACATTATGTGACATCTGACATTGACATTGGTGCGCATGAGTGATATGTTGGAATATTTTAGAAAATGGTAGACGGCAAAGCGTATTGCACCGTTTGCAATTAAGAACTTAAGTACAACGGTAGCACTACAACTCACATACCTCACTTAAGTACCGGGCAAAAGATTATGCTTGAAACTTAGAGCACCGGCAATGGCGACAAGAAAACTCGTATGAGTAGCGAAGTTTCTCTAGCAGACCAATGGAAATGAAATTATCCGGATCTACGAGCGCCTCCAATTTCCCCCACAATTATTAATAGTTTCGTTTCAGCCATCTTATGGGCATAGATCACACAACTTTTATTTATTTTCTCTTTTTCCTCTTTCGACAGTCCTTTATGTTTTGGATTGCTCGTGTTCGTATTTCCCCCGAGAATACTCTGTTTTTATCGTATTCTAATCGAACGGATCCTTCATCTCCGCAAATTTTCTTTTTACTCTTTCTCTGTTTCCTTCGTATTCTGACCTGATCCCACACTTTTAAAGATCCGGATGGAATTTAGTCATGGGATTTACATCCTCCTGTTCACCTGGAAGGTAAGGGCAGTCAACGACACCCGTGCTGAACGGCGGACGTGCGTGGTGTGTGCGCACGCTAAATGAAACCCTTCAAGGAGCGAAAGAGAATCAAGTCAGAATTTCCTGATCCCCACAAAGTGTCCGTGAAATACTCTTCAATCGTGATAAAATTGGTACCACGTGGACGAGTTTTTTCATGTGGGAAATATATTTTATAAAGTTGGGGCTCGCTTTAGGGAAAACACAATTCAAATTCGGCCATTCTACTGCTGTAGCCCCCTACGATTGTGGGAAGAGTAGGCAATATTTTAATTGCACCAGTGGTCTTCTGTTAAATTATTACGCGTCTTTACTGGATACTGAAATGTTTTTTTTTAACCTGACTGAGGCTGGGTTATATTTTCGAGTCTAGACTGGACGTAGTTTTTTCGAGTGAAAGTATTTTCTCATGCACAATTTTTGCACTGTTTACTCTAGCATTGACAATTTTACACCCAATGCAATTGAAACAGGATCAACTTTGGTTCAACATCATAAAATAAAAAGTTTCAGCGTCCTTTTGCCATAAAGAAGCGCGTTAACTTTTTGTTTTCAACTTGGCCTATAGTCGAAATAATTCTATGGAAGTCGACTATTTGTGCCGTCTAGTCGACATTAGTCCAAAGTCGAAGTCGACTTTTTTGGAAAGATTTTACCAATTTTACCCGATTTTATCAATTCAATTCTTGACGTTGTTGAAAGTTGAAAACTTTTGAAGTCATTCTCACGTTATCGTCTTAAGTTTTTGGCTAATTTTCTGATGCATTCTTTTTCATCATTTGTAACACACTTCATGTATTTCATTTGACCAATGCAATTATTTGACTCAGAAATGGTTCTTTCATTGCATTGTAAAGGACACATCAATGCCAATTTATGGTCACGCTATTTAAGATATTCTAAATGCTTTAAATATGAAATTATTTCTTAATTTACAGAATTCACTCATGAGATTCTTACTGTGCATGATTTAGGAGTTTTTGGAGTAAATTGATTTGAGAAAGGATAAGTTGTGTTCATTGCAACTCTTAGATTAAGTTATCATAATTTTTGTAATATGCCATGATATTCAGCTTCCTTAAAAATATTATTTATTGTTTTCCGCGGTAAGTCTCATTTGTTGTTCTCTGAATGTAAGAGTAAACCGGTAGGTATCCTTTTCTGTAGGCAACCGAGTCACAAAATGACCCACCTCACATTAGCAGAAAGTTAGTTTTTTTGGCACAATACGAGGGGGAAGGAGAGCCCGAACCTTTCTAGATCCGAATATTAACGGTTGCAGGATTATAGGGTATGACACGGAACTTGTGTCTGAGGCAGAGGTGTGTGGATCTACAGCACAATCCAGCTCATGGAAAAAGAAATTATTAACAAGCCGTCGTGAAACGTTTTTGGTTTTTACTGATTAGTATGTTTACAATTGGAGTGTAGTTATTCGAATGGGCTTAGAGTTTTTAGATTCCTTCGTGAATTTTAGTGACTAATTCTTAGAACATATTGAAAGTTTCTTGTGGCTCTCCATCATGTAATAACTGGTACAGGTTTCGGAAAGTAAGAATACGGTTGCTTCTTAAAGAACAATACATGACGTTACGCGGGCTTCTGTGGATTTCTTGTTAATTGATATTTTTTGGGTTCTCTCCACGTTGCACCATTATTATGGACGACCGTTTCGCCGGCATTTCAGTCGGTTTCATCAGGTCCTAATAAACCTTAGGACCTGATGAAGCCGACTGGAATGCCGGCGAAACGGCCTTCCACAAATATGGTTCAACGCGAGAAGAATCCGAAAAATGCCAATAATATATGACAGAAATTTGTGTTGAAGGATGTTAGAAGTCGGTGTAATGTTCCGTCATAATGTATGCTTATCAACAATTTAATGGTAGGTCCTAAGAGCAGTTTACATTCGTTTCAATGTTTCCATTACGGGATATATTCTCCGATTCCTATCAAAAATATGTTCATAGGTAGTACATTCGGTCATTTTAAGCCCCTCGTTTCTTCTGACTCTTTCTGATAGATTCCTAATTTAATCCACTATGCGCTACCATAATTCTGTTATATTTCTAAAATAAATTTAACCTCATCAGGCTGCACTTGGTGGAATTTGTCCATAATCATGCTGAATAAAAAACACTTGGTAATCTCCCACAGATTTATTGGTACATATGATTATGCCACAGTATGGTGAAACGCGTCGTGCCAGCAAATAAATCTGTGGGAGATAACCAAGTATTTTTTATTCAGCATGAATCTGTTACATTTCTATTCAACATGTTTTTGCATCTCAATATCTTCCCCATATAGTCTTCTCTCTCCCTATACATCCATAATCTTCTCACTTTTGCACCCTTCCATATCTGATTTTTTCCCTTTGCAGTCTGATAATATTCTCAGTTATTCATAATTCCACTAAATCTATAATATTCTCATTTGTTACAGTTTAGAAAAATTTTTATTATCTATTTGATAAATTTTCTCCTAGTGACTTATTCATTTTCGTGAATAGTTCTGCAATGGCTATCGGAAATTTTTACTTTACATGTGTGAATCATTTCCCTAGTTTTCATCTAAAACACTCCACAGAATATGTTAACGAACGATTGGTTCTCTTGGTCTTTTAATGTAAACTTTGATGATTTTAAAATGGCGCGTGATATTAGAAAATAAAAATACTGGGAAACTATGCAAAGCCGTAGGAAAATCGGCATCAGATGAGCCAGGGAAGTAGCACTTTGGATGACCGCATAGGATTATCCATCTGGGATTCCAGCTTTCTTTCGGGGATACCATCGGCCGTCATTATCAGCAGTTATCAATCCAAAGACTTGTATTCTCCTATTTCAATTAGAAAATAGGTCAGAATCTCTTTTATTCACCGAGAAAACCCAACATTAGTCTTCCATCTCTTCGTCTACATACTACCCTGCGAGCCGCCATGTGAGCGTGTGGCAGGGGGTGTTAGGACACTAGGTATGTAAAAATAATAGGGATAAGGTTTTGGGAGGTGAAATGGTGACATGCATTATGGGAGTGTATTTAGTGGAGCTCAATTTTTACTGTGGTTGCTTGTTTTGCGCGGAAAGAACGAGTTTTTGTAGCTATCTGTTCAGCAATGTATCTCTCTTATTTTTCGCTTCCCTCATATTATATGTGAAATATTCCATCCTTTATTTTCCCGGTAATCCTTCTCATTCATTTTCCTTATTGTTTTCTAGAGGTAGTTACGTTGCAAAATGTGTTCATTTAATTTTATCCTGTTTTTATTATTGTTTTCATTACATAATAACTTTCCCTGACTATTATTTCAGGACTTCACCTATGGAGATTCTCTCCGTGCTTTTGACCTTCATCAGTATCCCATGGCACCACATTTCTATTGTATCCTATTTTCCTTCCTCTGCAGTAATAATTGCCCAAGATTCTCAGCCATCAGGTTCTGGATTTATGCTTCAATGATGCACTTCGTTCCTTTCTAACTTATGATACTGGCTCTTGGAAGACTCTTCTATTAGAAAACCGTTTTTTCTTGAACTATTCTGGTCTCAATCAGCTCATTTCTTTTTATAGATGACCGGAACATGATCATTCTTAAAAATGTGTCTTGCTATAAGCAGAGTGATTTTTAATCCACTAAAAAATATGAATCCAATCAATAATTTGAGGTGTTGATTATTTTTCAAAGCAACGTTAACACCTTATTTTCGCTTGAACGTGCTTGAAATGTTTTCCGCTGATCACGATTATAGAAAAAGAGGAGTTTTCTTTGAAAATCCAAGCCTCTTGTTAGTGAACCCCGGTCATGTCTATGTCACCATGGTGCCCAGCAGACTTCCGGGGGCAGGTGTGGAGGGCGGCCATTGTAGGCAGGTGTGTAGCAGGGGGTGGTTGACCTGGCAAGCACTCTCTCTCTTTCTCTCGTGTAACCCTACCTCAAGGAGTCTCGCTTACGAGCTGATGGTGAATGTGCGCAAGGTGAGCAAAGAAGATATTATCAGCAGCTATGCAGTTAAATAACTTCTCTATTTTTGCTAAACTAGATTCAGGTGGTGGTAATCATTCATTGAGAGTGAAATGAAAAATTAACTTGAAAATAGCCATTCGAGTATTAATATGCAATTCCTAGGCGATTACAACGGTACATACCTACCATGCTCTATTTTTCTAATTGGGGAAATAATATGGACAAACTGTAGTAAATAACATGCCTGACTCCTAAATTCGTAATTATACTCCGATTCTCGGCCCCGGTGACAGCCGTGTAAAGTCCTCGCCTAAACCAATGGCCGTGGGTTCGAGTCCCGCCTGGGTCGATTTATCACCACACAGGACGTGTGTGTTCGTGTGACGTAAAATGAGATGGGACTTGGAAGTTCTAATATCGCTCGATAAATACGGAATTATTATTATGATATACCTGTATATGTTGGCGTTGGGAAAATACATATTTATTACTCGGAAAAGCCTGCACATTAGTTGTGAGATATTTCTAATTTTTGTTACATTTGGTCAGGCTAAAATTACTATTATTATCTCATTATTACATAATGTTTGAAATATAGCCCTCCTTCAGTAGTCTCGATGGAGTTATTTGATTTATCACGCTAATACTTGAACGTAGTCTCGAATATCGATCTCGAACTTGATCTTCATAAAGGCCATGCAGTTCATTTTTATCATCAAAAGAATAATGCCATATTCTTGCAGTGGGAGGAGTAAATTTTATGCATCAAATGAGTCATATATGTGAAAATCGCCAAAAATTCAGAACTTACTCGGAGGAGTCGCATACGTAGCATATGCAGCTGTGCATCAGAGGGACTTGGATTTTTCTAGCGATTGGTACGACAATGATGCAAAAGTTAAAGAGAAATGTTTATTTGCTCAAGTTAGGCCTAATGCATGTCATGAACATTTGGGACACTGAAATGAAAGATTAAAAACACAAAATTAATGCATGGGAAAGTAAAACGCTACGTTAAAATTGTTATGGATGAAACGAGAGTATCAAAGATGATGAAATGATGAGATTGGAATACACTGAAGACTCTGAAGCTGAAGACTCACTTTAATAGATGAGCGGTTTTACTTAATTTAAAAATTTCTAATGTTGTGAGTTTTACAATGATACGGATTGTATTAGTTTCTCCTTTATATCTGTAGAAGTAATTAAACTGACTCCCATGTAAATTGAACTCTATCTGGCTGTTCTTGGTGGAAATTGTCTATGCTCATGCTGAGTAAAAAACACTTGGTTATCTCCCTCAGATTAATTTGCTGGCACAACGCCTTTCATCACACTGTAGCTTAATTATATGCCACAGTGTGGTGAAACACGTCGTGCGAGCCAATAAATTTGAGGGAGATTACCAATTGTTTTTTTATTCAGTATGACTCCCATGTATTGCAATGGTTGCGCTCTATACTTGTACAACCAATTAAAGTGGGGAAATAAAAATAGACTCACAAACGAAATAAATAACACCACCAAAAAGGTAGGTCCAGATGAATTCCTTTTTCCATGTATTAGTAATGGCAGTAGCAAAACAGAGATATACATAAAGAGACTCTTTTAATCCATGTCACTTTCGTCCTTCTGCTCTTTCAATCCCTTCATATATCCCTTTTGTGTGGCTACTTTTCCAATACTTCATGCCTCCCAGCTCTGTATTAACCTTTAGGATTGCGTGTAGTTGTAGATATCTTTATTAATCCTTATATTATTTCATAAGTATTCATGTAAAGGTGGAAACATTCTCCGTGCGTCTTTCTTTCAAAGACTTTTTCAAAGACAAAGAGGTTTCTCTCCAACCATCCTTCTCTTCTCCAAAGCAATTTTTCCCTTATCAAACGTCCTACCCATCATGGATGGGACATATGACCTCAGCTGTCGGTCTCCTCGCCACAAAACCAACCATCTAATAAGCTCTCCTAAAAAAATTGCTAATCACGCGGATACTTATTAAATTGGGATAAAAGCTTAAATAGAAACTCGATCTTCAGTTTTCTTAGTCCCCGACTGTATTTCCATTCATGGACTATTACTTCTTCAGAGTGTAACTTCTTTGTCGCTCATAAATCTTCACATAATTAAACGCAGAATATTCGCGTAAAGTCCGAGATTGCGGAACGAGGACATCCGGGAGGCACACTCTGGAGGGCCGGCATTACGACGGCGAGTGATGCTCCTCTGACCAGCATCATAATTCGTGGGTTCTCAGTCCATTTAATAAATAAATCAGACTATCGGATCAATATAACAACCAATATTATCTTTGAAAGTTTTTTATGAATGCGTGCACATTTACATATAATTCTCATTGAATTCAATTAATGTACGGCATAACTATAATAGCGGAGGATTATCCGCCATTTGCATTAAGGCAATGACGCACGACTTGAGTACTAACTCTGTCAGAGTAAGATAATACAGACCATTTTGCGTGTGTGATTTATTTCTAGTAATCAAAAGTTTTAGTGTAAAATGGAACTGTAGTTGTCTCTCTTTCCGTCCCTCTATAAATCCTTAAAATGAGAAGCATTCTTCTCCTTTTGCATCTTCGTCTTCTTTTTCTGTTTCTAATATATCTGTTGAAGTCCTCTTATCTTTTACATTTAGGCTAATCCTTTTGGTGTAATCTTCCTTATGCCTGACTTCTCTTTCGCCTTATTCTCCTATTTTAATATTTCTCCAGATTTGCATTATACCTGAAACCAGTTTTCCTTCTTCATTATCTTGCAGGGTACTTGTAATTATTTGGAATAATACTTTTCACCTCCGTCTCACCTGAGCCATATTTGTAAATCCTTGTTTTAAAATACTGAATTACATTAGCGGTTCTTATTCATTTTTTCTTTCAGAGGATTTGATGGTCAAATTTACAAAACCACAACTTAAAAACACACACGACCCGGGTTGGTGAACCTGAAGATGACGATTAAGCGTTGAAACCCGGGTCGTGTGTGTTTTTAAGGTGTGGTTTTGTAAATGTAACCATTAAATCCTCCGAAAGAAAAAATATGGAATACCGCAAAGTTACCAAAGAACTTGAATTATGGTTCTTATTCAATTTGAACTGTTTTATTAATTTACAAAACTTACCTGTGAAATATTTTGCTGTACTCCCAAATTCTATACAACCTCATTTATTCACCTTATTGCTCCATAAATTTCTCATTGGCTTTTAACATCGCTAAGGACCGATCGTTATTCGTCGTCCGATTGACTAATTTAGGGCCCATTATCCACCCTTAACCGGCATACACTCATCAACCGTTTACATTGCATTCTTACATAATGGGTTAGGTTTGGCTCTGGTTTCTCGTGGTTCAATCAGGAAAAAATGTTATTCATATAGAAAGGGCGCTTGACCAAAAGATATGACTTTGTGGACGGAGCTGGAAAATAATGGGAAATGTTGTTCCTAAAAGTAAAAAAAGAGAAACAGTTTTGACAAAAATGTCGCATCAGTCCTAATTAATCGATCAACATGCTCTGATTATCTCCCCAATTTTTTTGCCCCAATTTTTAAATGCCTCATAATTATCACTTTTTTATGGGCTAATGTTGACGCCTCTTTTTACCTATGCCATTGGTAACTGTCATATTATTTATGTGGAATCGGTTTGAAGATTACTCTTCGAAAGGTGTGAAATTCACAGTCGAAAAAAACTCATTTTCTTGGACTGAGAATTGAACCCATATCCCTCGATTTCACGCCGAGTGCTCTAACCAATTAAGCTACCCCAGCGTCATCTTTCACTGTGAATCTCATGGGGTCTTTAAGGAGCAAGATTTTTTCACAGGTACCATGTATATGATGCCAGAGGTATGCGAGCGCTAAGCGCCACAGTCCACGGGGTAAATCCCAACTTTAAACACAAAGGTGTTTACTGTGGGCATTTTCAAAGAACCACGTATATAGTAAAATTCGTGCCAATATAAAAATAAGCAGACATCGTCATCAATTCTTAACACCTTTCAAAGACATTTTCAAAGAACCACGGAACTAGCCGCGCAGTTACTTCAACGGAGTCACCCGCTAGTGATCACGCAATTGTGTAAAATGAACGGTTCCTGTGAGGACAACTTGCTCCTTGAAGTCCCCATGAGATTCAAAGTAAAGATGACGTCGGGGTAGCTTAATTGGTTAGTAATATGATGCCTTTACGTGCATAGGATGATTTTTTCCCACTGTGAATTTCACACAATTGTATGATCACTACTCCGGTGACTCCGTTGAAGTAACTGCGCGGCTAGTTCAGTGGTTCTTTGAAAATATCTTTGAAAGGTGTTCAGCATGGACGACGATGTCTGCTTATTTTTATATTGGCACGAATTTAACTATATACGCGCACATATTACTTTTAAGTGTTTTTATGCCTCTCAATCAATACTCCTAGAATATAAATGGAATGCATTTTTACAGGTAACTACCGCGGCCCACGATAAGGTATATGGTTGAACTTAGGCACTGCCCAAATCGGATTAGATGGCAAACCTTAGGATTTGCTTTGAATGGTGCGCCATATCGGACTTGAGGTAAGTGAAGCACGCTTTTGAGACACTTTCCTAAGCCCTATCTAATTAAAACTCTGAATATCTTATGGAATTTTACTTTCTTGCTTTTTTGACTTCAATCATAAACACATTATGGCAGATGACATAGATTGACGTCAGAAGAAGCCACTATGGTCTTTTCAACGTATTTTTACTGATACTGTTGGTGGTATATCTAGTTTGCTTTCTATTCCGTGTTTAATCTGCAACACTATGCTTCCACCTTGCATCTATGTACTGAGGTCTCGGATTGCACGGGTTTCAAAGTGCTTTCGAAAATTTCAGAGTGGTACAGAAAATTTTGACATAGCTCACGAAGCGAATTTCATATAAATATAATGCTGGTTCTATCCACCACGTTAATTGCCAATTATATTCCACGAGTGACAAATACTATCCGGACAACTTCCAAGATGGCGCCCCGCTCCAATTGAAACATTTTGGCCTCTACTTGGCTGATTGAATGGATTGTGGGGATAAAAAGATGCATACCGTTTGTGAAACATTATAGTGTATTTCTAAGAGATTGAAAATTTAGGTATAATCTCTTTAGTTTCGATGATTGAGATCATTTATCTCTGTTCACATTTTTGTACTTAGTGATTTAAAGGACGTATATAAGGTATTTTAACGATTTAATCTACAGTGTGCTTCCAATCCGTAATATATGTGTAATACCAATTGTTCTCTTGCTGTTAGATTATACTGATCGCTGCTTTATCTTACGCGTTTTACGCATGTATTTTGCGAATTATGCATTACATGGACATTTTTAAAAGCTGGTCATTCAACATCCTGAGATTGATCGGTTTTTTTCCTGTTTCTTGCTCATCATTTGCAAATCCTAATAGAACAAAGCTGAATGTTAGGAAGAGTCTAAATGATTTCGGCTCATAGTATTTCGGGTATAGTCATATGGTAGATGCAGAAATAAATGATGATAGAAACACCTTTTCTGGAAGTCAAAAAGTTGAATATTTTTACAGATCAGTAATGAAAATACTTGGGATCGTAAGATGGGTGTTGGGTATATACAACAAGAAAGTCAGGGGAAATTGCACTTGTGAGGCCTGCTCTGGCATATGCAGTCGTTATTTTGGACCGGTTATATTTCACTAAACTAGGTTAAATGTCCAAGAAGGCCTGCCAGTTTTTTAATAATACTATAGCTTGAAGTAGCAAAATGTAGCTGAGATATTAGATGACCTATGGCTGGAATTTCTTCGTGCAACGAAAAGAAAATAGATAATGAGTAAAATTTCAGCTTATTTACTCTTACACCTGTGGCTACTCAATTCCCAGATGGTTTTAGGCCTCGCCAACAAGTAGCCTCCACACTCTTCTCTTTTCCACCCTCTCGAAGTTACCACTAAGTTTGCTCACATCATTTGCTACTTGATCATTCCATCTTACTCTTGGCCTTCCTAGCGGGCGCCTTCTTTCTGAGTGTCCTCTCCATACTCTTCTGATAGTTTTTTCTTCCTCCCTTCTTCTGACATGACCAAGCCATCTTACTCTCCTGCTTCTAATCACGGCCACAATATCAGATCTTCTGAATAGTTCTCTAAGCTCTTTGTTCTTTATTCTTGATGTTCGTGCTCCATAAATTGGTCAATTCTTCGGTTATTCTTCTATATATTTTGTTTTCGAAAGTTATCAATTTTTTTGAGTTTAATTTGCTAACACCCACGCTTCTGACCCATTCAAAAGAACAGATTGATTAATCGCTCTATATATCCTAATTTTTGTGTATCTTGACAGAAGCCTGCTCCTGAATAATTTTGACAGGCTCCAGTAACACCAATTGGTTGCATTTCATCTTACTTCTATTTCCTGGCCCATCTAATTTGGACTGATTATAGTAACTCCTAAATAAATGAAGGTGTCTGCACATTCCCTTTTTACTTTAATTTACCTCTTGAACCTTTGGTAGACATTTTAGCTAGTCATGCAATCTTTTCTGGTATGTTATTCTGCCTGGTAAGTACTGTCCATAGTTTTGAACTTATTATTCTATCACTATAAGTAAGAGTAAAATTTCAATTAAAGGAAAAATGAAACTGACGGAGTATCTAGGTTACTCCTCGTTGTATTAGACCGCATAGATTATCTGAGGGGTATGAACCTCTATTTGCCATTATCTAGAGAGTATGAGACTACAATTTCCTTTCTACTGTGCTATGTAAACATTATTATTAGCATTTTTGACCCGGGTACGGTAAGCAAAAAAAATCGTTCAATATTTAGGTTATATTGTCGGCCCTGGTGGCGGCGGGGTTAAGCCCTCGCATACTAACCCGAGGGTCGCGGGTTCGAGTCCCGCCTGGGTAGAATATTATCTGCCCAGGACATGGGTTTTTGTGTCTCGTCCGTTGTTACTGTTATCCACCCGACGTAAATTGGCACATTGTGCTGTATTCGGGACAGTGAAGATAAATTAATAAATAAAATTATCATTATGTCAAAAAACGAGTGAAAAATTGACATAGAAAAGACGATTTGTATGCTGCAGGAGACTAAAAAATAATTAAATCGGGCGGAAGTCGAGACAGTGTATTATTAGAAATGTAGAATACCCACGAGGAAGAAAAATTTCATCTTATCACTCTTAATATTGAAGTAATTTCATAAAATGTATTTAGGTTATTCTTTTACTGCCTGCTAGCCTTAGGCATCGTGTAAGTTTCCATATATACAATGTCTGTGACTTTATAATTAAATGCAGAATAAGATTTCTATAACAGTTTATAGTGATTGTGCTTTTAAAACGTTTTCTATAATCAGTAATTGATTATATAAATCAAAATGCTTTTATTTAAGCTGGTACCTTCCCGCTGTTGCTTAGCAATCCCAAGATGAGGTTCAAAAAGTCTCTCAATTTCCTGTTATAGGTATTCAGGAGTTTAATGGCCAAGGCCAAAATAGGCGAGGTAAAATTGTTAAATGACATGGACTGAATACAGCATAAGCTGTAGTTTTTAGGAATGATTTTATCTTGCTTCGAACGTGGACGTTGTTCGTGGGCATGTGATTCTGTCCTTTTTTGCCCCGACTTCTTTGAATAATTGGGAAGCATGCCCGTTCTTGTGAATTTATCTTTAGGGAATACTTAGTACTCAATTTTAATTTTTCACAGATGATTTCTTATATGATTTTCGACTTTCGGCTTTCCATATTTAACCTCCTAAATATATTTTGAATAAATAATCCCCGTTTATCGGTAATTGTTCACAAGAAAACGGATATGCCGTGATGTAATGTAGAGTACTGTAAGTGCAGCTATCAATTGGGTAGTTGTTTGTGACTCACAAACCTAAATGAACTGAAGAGTAGGAAAATTATTCGTAATTACGGCCACTTGGAGTTTTTAACGATGCCATTTTTTTCTAGCAAAGACTAATTTTACTTTTGGGTTGATTTTACATGTGCAGCATATGCAAAGGATTGGCTTACTTTACAGGGGTAACATTTAATGGAAACAATAATACATATATTATTAAGGGGTAGAACTTGTTAAAGGTCAAATATGACATATTCATGGTGACCTGAGTGAATTTAGATGGAATGGAGCCATCACGGTAATCTAGCTATCGTTGTTGTACAAAATTGCCAGTGAAGGATTAAATACCATTTTCCGTGTCTGATTCGTATATTAGGCTGTGTTTAATATTGATTAGTCAATCCTATGTATATTTCACCGGTTTGAACGAAGTGTTTCTGCCAGACCTAAATCTAAGTCCGTGCACCAGACGCATGAAATATCGTGCTAATCGGAAATCGCTTTCAGACAGCTCCCCGGGAAGTCCGTGCGATCTAGGAGACCGATGCCGGTGCGTCTGTTGGCTAGACGCAATGCCGTCTCTTTCGTAATTGGCGAAGGAATTTTGTGAAAAATTTTCAAGTGAACGATCTTTAAATTTCCAAATAACGTTTCACATGGGTTTTTTTGTTATTCTAAATCAATGACAGTGTATTAGTTCAGCTGAGTGACAATTTTTTGAAAGACCTCACTCAGGCTCTCATCTTTTGAGTGCGGTGGTCATTTAGCCTTGGACGGAAGTATGAGGAATGCTTTATAAATGGTGTACTCTTTGTGCCTTATGAAGTTCAACGGGTTTTTTTCTAATGATATTGTTCTTTGAAGTCATGTTTTCTCCTTCAAAAAACACGGCGCCCAGTGAAAGTTAACTACTCTTCGGTCTGGTTTTAGAATCTCTGATTATTTATTATTAAAATATGAATATCGATGCTGAAATCTTTCTCCTATTGATTCAATCTCATAAAAAACTCGGTTGCCGTACATGAAATACAAAACTCTTACTCCCTTTTAACACCAAGCTATCGTAAAGCTACATTATGCTGCCATTTATCAGGCATTCAAAATCATATTTTAGAAAAGGTATCCCGAACCTGTAAAGCCCTACTAACCTTAAACAAAATCATTCTCTGGGAAAGCCTTAGATCTTTCTTCGTGTTTTAGAACTTTGAATCCATGCTCACGAGTCTATCACCACGAAGATGAGCACCTTCAACGGAATTTGGGTTTGTTTTAGAAATAAGTTTTATATTCCACCTTTCTCAAAAAATCTCTAGCATCTATACACAGCCAATGCAGGTCTTCATACGATTCAGAGATATCTATTCATTTATCTTAAGAATACTTAATTTAAATTCATTTCCAAGCAATATTTTACTTTGCTTTAAATATGCGAACTAATTAGCTCTTAGCCTATTGCTCTAGAAAAGTATTAAGAGGGAGTGTTTTCATGTTCTGCCTTAATATCTATCCTGTGTGATCCTGTCTTCTGAACTCCTTAAGTTGGAACCCTTTGTTATTGCTAAGAAAGTTCCCTATTCGGCAACAGAAAATATCGGATGTAGTTCGGCAACAGAAAGAATCAAGCATAGCCATGAATCTCCCAAAAACTCAATGAAATTAGTAGTTTTTGAATAGATTTTGGAGCCATTTCTTTAGTGTGAGAATGATTTTATTTCTTTGCAATCACTCGTAAAATTGGCATCGGCGTAATATGATCCAGACATCATCATCAGAAATTATCAATCTGAAGATTGGTTATATGCTCCTCTTCAATCCCTTGTTATATCAGCTAACCATATCATTCCTGCATATACCTTCACTTTGATGATATTCAAAATTTTCCTGATGTATTCCCTCCTTGGTCTTCGGCGGTAACTCTTCTCATTTATTTATCCTTTCATTAATTCTTTAAGTAGAGTTTCGTGTCGCAATATGTACCCAAAATATGTATTTTTGTCTTCTTTTATTTTCAGAATTTTTCTCATACGTATTTTATCTGCGACTACCCCTTGAACCTCTTTATTCGTGATTCTCACTGCCCATTTGATCTTCGTTATTCTTCTTTAACATATAATTTCCATTTTTTCCGATCTTCTTTAATCTACAGTTGTCGTTGTACTAGTTATTTAGCTATAAAAGAGCTTTCTTCAAATATATGCTTCAATAAAGTACTTATTTAATTCGAAATTGTGCTTCTGTTTCTTAGTTAATTCTTCTTCTGATAGAATGTTTTCTTGGCTTGTACACGTCTGCATACAATATAAAGTCTGCATAAATATACTTTTTTGCTCTTCTTCCAAGATACAAATAACCCATCCACTTTGCTGTATAGCAAATTGGATGAGTAATTTGTATCTTGAGCAAGACTTTGCAATTTAAGCTTGACGGTGATTCTTTCTTCATTATTTCGCAAAATATAGTGTCTGCAATGCATGCCATGCTGATTTTGTCTTTCTGAACATATGTTCCTTTTTAGATTTTTTCTAAATTTCACTTGTTGTTTTTCTTTTTCGAAGTAAATATTTTTAGATATAGTTTATGGGTGTTCTGAGAATAGAAAATCACCGCCAATGCTCAAGTATGTAGTTATATTTACCAATTTAAAACTTGTTTTTATTATTATTATTATTTATGTAAGTTCCTCAGTTTTCAAGTGGGCTGTTTCATATAGGCTGGCGAATGTTCGGGGAAAACACAGCTGAATTCTTGTATCACGCAAGCATCAAAGTTAGCTTTGCTATGAAATAATCCTGATTTTATGAGTGGGAAATACTTCTTCAATTTTTAAAGGTTCTTATTGAATCGCTTGAAAGGGAAAATAGTAGTAAGCCTGAAACTAGTTCTTTTTATTTTATGGACCAAGGATTTTATTGTTGTGTGCACTAATTTACAGTAATTAATGGGATATTAAGAATTCTTCTTCGTAAAAATCACCGCAAAATGATGTAGCGTTTTTGGGTGATCGAACATTCAGCTCTTAAAACCTTATTGTTTAGATACTCGGATTGTTATATTATTCGTTTATTGTCGATTAATGGTTAGATATATAATTTCAGAGCAAAAGATGTTCGTTAGTTATATTTGAAAGAATTTAAGATATGTTCGGCCAAAAATCCAATATCATATGATTAATAATTTATGATACTTAAAATACTTTTTTTGGAATTCAATTGACGACATTTCCTAGAAGACCGTATCTAGTGCTCTTATGCAAATGAGTTTATGTTCCTGATTTTGATTTTATCTGAAGGGTTTTTCTGCGCATGTTTCATTTTGGCTCATGTGCATTTTTTAAGAAGAGCTCTTCATTTGAATGTTTAGAAGTACCGGCTCGTTGTGAATTTCGGATCAATGTAGTCCCATGCAGTAGATCTGGCTAATAATCCTCTCCATAGGGAGTTCAAGTGCTGTGAAATATCGTTTCCATTGCCTCTTTTCATTCTCAAATTTCGAGATAACAGCTCTTCATACATGAATATCACGATTGGCTGGCATTATAGATGCAGTCTAAAGCATTTTGTGCTGTAAGTCAAGGGTTTGCCGATGAATTCATTGTCACTTGTCTGGATATATCTTGAAATTACTTTCAGGCGAGTGTTTTCCACCTTGCAGGTAAATATTAGCTATCATTTAATTAATGCCAACATAGGGCGTTATAAATTTGTTCCGTTGAGTTGTACTGCCGTTATTACAATGCCTCTCAATCGTTGCAAGTGTTCTTTTCAATGCGCTTCTTCTTCTTGGTATTGATAATCAAGGTTCATTTTTATTTTTTGCTGAAATATAGGAACAAAAATTTTCAGCTGATCATGTTCAGATAGCTTTTTCACTAATTTAATGTCATTTAAATAATCACTTTGCACGAATATGGTAGATTAAAGAAAGATAACGCAATATTGTACTGAATGCTTAGCCGGCATCAAAGGGGGTGCACTTAAGTCCTTGCCAGCATAAAATGATTCGCGGGTCACATCCCCATTTGGGTTGATGTTTTACTGCTCTGAGCATGTAACCCTACGTTGTTCATTGTAGATAATTTTGAGAAATGCGTATGTTAATATTTTCACGGCTGTGGGACACAGAAATTGTCCACCTACATAAATTTATTATTTTACGAATGACATGGGAATAAATTCTCTTGAAAAAATTTGATTATTATTTTTTTGTGATCGTTTACTAGTTAACAAATCATACCTTCTAAATCTGCCAACAATGAATGAAAAAATGGTTTGTATAGTTTAAATTTGGTTTAGACCACACGCCAACTGTCCTACGCAATCTGGGACCACCCAGTGGAACTCATATTGTATATTACAAACAATAATTGGGAAAAGTAAAGTGGTGAAAAGGTATCAATGACACGATATTGTGTGTATATCACTGCAATTGTGTGTACCTGCTTGCCAAATTGATGAAAAAATGTGAGAAAGGGTAAGACAAAAATGCACTTTTTAACCCGACTTTTTCTAAATTTACATAGAAGATCCGATAATTAAAATATAACATGCACTGAATGGGACCGCAAGTCATAAAATTGGAGAGATCAGCTTGCGTTACTTGAACAGACCAGCAGAATGGAAAGAAAACTTTGGAATTCGGAAGATGAATCCTGATAGAAAAGCTTATTGGAAGGTTCTCAAAAGAAAATGAAGAAAATTTAGCCACGACCATGAACAGCCTTTCGATCGCGGGGAAATCATAGTTCAATTTGTGACTGAAGAATTAGAAGACGCTCATTATTAGAAAATACTGCCTTCGTTAATTGTGGAACAAAGCAAAAAACGAACATGTATAGCGGGGGATGGGGAACTATGAAATGGTCATATGGGCCATAAAATTATGTTTTGAACTTGGATTGAGATGTTATTCATTTTTTTCAATACTTCTTCATAATACAGGTATGGAAATTATAAAGTGATATCGGGAAATAAAAGCGATAAATAGTAAAAATAATTATCTTTAAGAATACCAGAGGATCGCCACTCAATAGTTTACTTCTTCAATTTTCCTTTGTCTAGTATTACTGACGATTATTTCAAAAGTTACTGTCATTTTCAGTCACGTATACTGGCAATATATAGTCACTGCAGAAACCATTGTTGGTTATAAAACAGGCTAAAAAATTGAAGAGGCAACTTAATGAGTGACAAATATGCGTCACTTTGTTATTCGTGGCCTTTATATCGAGGCTAGTCTTGAAAATATTGAAATGGTGAGCAAAAACGAGATTTTAGAATCAAGAAAGCTATTAAATTACTGAAATGTCTTCCACGTGGTATCATACTGAGATGAAGCTATGATGAAGATGATCCCACGCGGAAGGCATCCTATATATCCAACTGCTTCACCCAGAGTATTCCGCGGAAGCCACTGTGATCTTTTGAACTGACCTAGCTTCGATAAGGTTACACTGACAACCAATGAACATTACTGATGGAGATGCCAATAATTTCGAAAAAATTATTGTGGACATAAAAGAAGAAGTGAATAAATGGAAGAAAAATATGACTGAATTAGCAGTTGTTAGTAATCTCGTAATTTTCGTGATATATCTGCGATGGCGTTACAGGCCGCACTTTTTATTTTGGCGCGGCAAAGAAAATCAGGCTATGCTTTTTTAAACAGAGCGGATGGAATAGGCAAGGGTATCAATTTCTTTCGTTGGCCTGTTGAGAAAGGCTTATCCGCTAGGGTAATTTTGTCACCACTCCTCAAGTCCCATCACTTTGTACACGTACAAGTTCCTCAGAGGAAGCAACCTAAACTTTTTAAATAATGGACAGGATATTTACTTCTGTTTCTTTTTAAAATGACTCTAATTATCCTTTTTTGGCAAAAATAAAGCAGATTTGATCGGATTTAAAGGTGCTCCTCAAGCTATTGTGTTATAATTTAAATTGGAATGAACAAAGATATTTTCAAGTATCCTCAGAGTGTGTAATGGTTTGGTATAAATGAGAAAAAATTGAAAAAGTAACCATAAATACAGTGAATTCTTTGTAGTTAAACGGTGGTAAGGGTTTACAAGTCAATTACCATTGGAATTTACTATTGGTATCGGTATTGTCATTTTGACATCAAAACGGTCGGGAAAAATAATGAGGTAATTTTTACTGGAATAGTTGCTACGAGCGTGAAGTTGACTGCATTGCCCAAGAGATCAAAATTCAAGAGTGTTCTGTCAATTTAAGTATTTTTGTAAGCAATCCACGATTTGCGTTTTTTCAAATGAATTTTACAAGCTAGGTCAGTAACCACTGAAATTTAACCCACAGCTAATTGATTAGACATTAGTACTCTTCTTTTCTGTTGTAAAACCGAAAGAAAATGACTTTCATTGTCTTTAGTCGAATCGGAAAATGAAATCTTCAAGAAACATAATTTTATAAATTAAAGATCGCTGCTTCGGAGAATAGATAGGTATAGGATCTGATATAAAATGATGACTCTAAGATAATAAAGATAGAGTAAAACCAAAGTAACTCGGATTTCCCCCAGATTTTCATCAGTATTAGAAATCGTACTCCAGACATCAAATTTGATTCATAATTCAGGTAAACGTGTTGTGAAGATACATACAAATTTCACCAAACGACTGCGTTCATCAATAATAGTCACGTGTCATCCTTTGTAAACACATTTTTTGGTATAATCACAAGGAATGGTGGCGTTTATATCGTTTTTCGTGAAAGCTACTACATACACTGCCATAATACACGTCATAACAAAAAAATTAACTTGTATTGGTATTTAATGTCCGAATGTGACCCCTATCGTGTAGCCTCAGTCATTTATAGCAGATTACCCATGGATATAACATCCATGACATCTATACCAAACTGTAAGAAATGCTAAAAACTTCAAGAAAAGATAGTATACAGCATCGCAGCATCGCAGAATTTATGACGAATAATAACTGTAATTGCTATAAAACATGATGATATTTTTGGTATTTATTATGTGTTTTTATATAATTAGTAATGTAATTCTTCTTTAATTCTTACTATTTCTATGTTACTTGCAAATGGACAGAAATAAAATCCAACTCTAATCTCAATAAGGCAAGAAAGTTCTGAATCGCGACCAATATGGTGTATAACAAGTAAAGTTTTCCGTACTTTGTCCCTGCAGGTCACAGGCCAATGGTTTGATTTATAGTCCTAGTAAACTTCTGCGTATTTTAGGCTGGACTGGTGTGTTTTGTGGAAATATTGATACTCGAGGAGGGATGTGAAGATCGAATAGATGGACTGAGTGACTGCTTGAAAAGCTCAAGGAAATTTTGTTTGAAAATGAAGTCTGTGAATACAGGATTGGCAGAAGGGTGAAGTCAAATATACTGGCGAAAAAGTAGATGAACCAACCGTTTCTTTGTTTATTTCATTCACCCTTTAGAGTGACCATAATTCATCTGCATTTTGTTATTTACCTGGAATCTTACACAAGAGTATGGCACGTTAGATCTAAAAAATTGCAGGGAGAAGGACAAGGAAAAAATTCATCGGGAGCGAAAGGCTGTTAAAATGGCTATTTTCTGGAATTTCTTTGTTTACTCTACTATTTATGATGTAATTTTCTCAGATTCGTGGAATAAAATTAATTTTTCCGTATACATGCAAAATTTTTGGCATACCGAATTTTTTATCTACTTTTCTGACCCACGTGTAATGAAATATAGTGGTACCCACAATGTTGTCCTAAACTAATGGAGTTTAAATGTATTGAGTGATTGTTTCTTGTTCTTGACATACAATTGTGCCATGATTATCTACCCGTAATTGATTTTGTGTATAAAAACTGGGTATAAATTAAATTTAATGACATTATAGCTTTCCAGATCTCTTTTCCTATCATAAATTTTGAATGTGATGTTAAATTTCTGTTCATTTTCGTGTCTTTTCTCCTCTAGACTTCCCACAATATTGTCATCAGAGAAATCAACTGATATTTACACTGGTCACAATAAGATTCTTTTCTGTTGCATATCACTTTTATGATGACCTACGATGTCATTGCATTAGTATTTTTCCTAGAACCTCTCTGATCATTCCTACTATAATATTAGAATGACTTATGTATGGCTCAGCTTCATAGTAGTATCACTTTTTGGGTGGTTTATTAAGTATTTAGTTTCATTGTTTAGTAGTTAGCCCTGTGTCTGGTGAGGCACCACAAATATTATCCCCAAAATGCCTCTGTCTTGGCATTTGAGTCATAGACTGGTTGATAAATGTCCTCTTACTGAAAAAAGGTTGCTGAAAAACTATACAAAATCCCGTCAAAAACATTCCGTATTCGTGTGTGATGTTTTCCGGTTAGGTATCAATGGGACGCCGCACTTTGGACCGTCCGCACATTGGGATTCGACATTCTTGAGAACACCGTTTTGGCCCTTTTGTGAGTTTGGCCGTATTCACTTCAATTCTCGATAAAGTCAATTTTTATTAAAGGTATCGTCAATATGAACTACCCTCTCTTATAACATATAACAAATACTCGCATGCACTGTAAAGAAAAATATTACAGTCCCTCCTAATTCCGTACTCATAATTGTACCCCTTAAAAATGCATACATTCATTGACCATCCGTTAAGCTTTTATTGTCAGCTGTGACGCATTCGACGCATACCTCAGGAGCCATATCAACGCATTTACCAATGCTTAAAAAGGTCTAATTCGGTTTATCAAAAATGTTGGAATGAAATTGAAAAAATATTTGAATTAGTAGTTATGCTGGTTCTGTAATATTTATTGTTTCATGATATAGAGGAACAATCAATTCTAATTAGTATAAATATTGGGCCATAAAACGTTAAATAAGGGCTAGATTTTTTGAGCTGTATCCTGCAATTGCATGAATTTTAAGACTTACCTGAGCTAACAGGACTTACGCATTTTATCTTGCTACAGAAACATCTTGCCGTATAATTGTGGTAAAGATCTATATTCCTATTTTTTTGTAAGTTTATTTATCCTAGACAAAAGTTACCCTATGATGACAAATTGATGCCATTGAATTTATATCAAAGGTCCCTATTCCGCTCTGTTGAATTTACCCTGGCCCATTTATATCATTTGAGAGTCTAATTTGTTTTATTCGAGCATCCCTTTGTAATTTAATTTGATATTCGCGTGTCTTCAAAAAGAAATGCTCACCATTAATATGTTATATTCTGCACTCATTCAGAGAAACGACAAAGCAGATTGTAAAAAAAATGAACCGAATCGTGATCCATATTTCCGTTCGGATAGTTCATAATTTTAGCTCCAATCCGCCCCTTAATACATCTAAATAGCGGGCTATAGGTGATCTGTGATTTCTGCTGGATTACCTTTTGTTTTTTATGGAGGTATTATTTGGTAGAATCGGAACTGGAATAAAAGTAGTCCTGACCATAAATAGTTTCGACGCACACTCTAACGCGTCTCATGAGTTTTCACTTCAAATATTAGTTTATCTAGGGTTAATTTTATTGTATCTCTTCTATATTCATCAAATTTATTAATGCTCATTCATCATCAAATCTCCCAACGCGTAACGCTTTATTTTATGTTATGAACAAAGAAGTTCTCCAAGATACCGGGAAATCCAAGCTGAGCGTAAATTATTTAATTTGTTGTTATTAGGGAAAATATACCATTGAACAAAATTCCATCGGGAGATCCATAAGTCCTCAGTACACTGATGAAGCTTATATCTTGAGGAGTACGTTCATTTCGCTTTCTCTTTGAAGAAAATTCACTACCCACTGTTCAGTTACCACACTGATAAGATTACTGTTGAAACCATCTCCAAATCATAATTCATAATATTACTCCTCAGCCTTACAATTAAATAACAGTGTATATTTAAATAATAATTTAATTACACTTACATTTAAGTAATCGTGTACACAAATCTTGTTAATTCAAGTTGATATGCTTTATTTTCATAGTCTTATATGGTCAGATTTTATTTATATTACATCAAAATGAAGTTTGGCTACCAGCTCGCTTCGGCCAATCGTCACTGCGTCATGTCCCGTACAGAAGCTTAGGTTCCGGACTGCTATGCCAGCCGACGCCCGACATGATTGCGAAGTGTACCCAAATGAAACGTAGATGTATGTATCGACCGCTATTTCTTTGCAAAATATAATAACTCTCTTGCAAGGGTTAACCCTATGTTGCTATGTAATTATTCTCTCAAATTTAATGGAATTGACGTAGATGTAAGAAATTGCGCGAGGGCTACAATTTTTCCGCGGCATGGAGAATGATACTACACCATACTCATTGTATACTATTAAGCACAGCGTCTCGGATATGAACTCACAGATAAATATTTCTTTGCTCTCTTGTGCCTAAACATCTCGATGTAAAGGAAAATTATTTTGCTCCGAAGGATTTTTAAAAAAACTCTCTTATCTGCGATGACTTTACCGTGGGTGCTCGGGCTGCGGTAAACTTATATCGATGCTTCATGTCTCTATAAAACACTGTGCACCATCTTGTTATGGGAAGAATTTTGAAGGATTCAAAGCATTTTTGTTGGCACATATTATATGTTAATAAATGATTCTTATTAGGACACTGCCCTCACCCATGTGTACCTTCGACTGAGAAATTGTGTACCTTCGACTGAAAATCATAGGTAAGGTGTCTTCTGTTGGCTTTTGTGATTAACGTGAGCATCTCGAGCAATAACTTACTAAACTATCCCACGTATAAGCATTTTAACCTACTTACCTACGTATACTGCTAGTAAGATTGTATGTGAGGTATCCTACGATTTTTTAAGTACATGATCTCAGTGCACTCTAATTTTTGAACGAGATATATCCTTGCAATCTATTTGTTTTGCAGAAGATCTTTGTGTATGTATCCTTGTTCATTTAATCGAAAAAAAATCAGTTTTTAGGATTCTATTCCCGAAAAATTCACAGAACTGCGGAACTGGCCATTCAATAATTTTAACAATGTCTACGAAACGGGGGCTAGTGGTCTCACAAATGTTACTGAGTGTAAAGGAGTGAAAAAATAATTTGCCTGGACCAGTGAATTCCACAAATTTGGTATAAATGAAGACTTAATCAGGTTTTAATTGAAGTTCACTCATCTAAATATGTTTTGAATGAGTTTTGAGACCAATACTACTATTGGCTTAATATGGTACGGCTTTCAACTAGCCTTCAAAAGCAGTTCTCTAACTGAAGATTGATTTTCTACATCTCTCTACACCATCTTATTTCATGGAAACTATCATTCCTATTTATTTTTCTTTCTGTTACTGTTTTCAGGAGGCTGTTATATCTCAGTATGTGCCCAAAAAGTTTCTCTATGCTGCATGGCCGAGTTTTCATTTTCATCTTCTCTCCCCCAAGCTCCTTACATGCATTCCCCTTTCCCGATGAATAATCTTTTCGTTATTAACGAAAGTAATTTACATTTAAGTATGAATCCAAGCTATTTATCGTGCTATTTAATTCGATTTTCTTATGCAAGATAAGTACCAATGGGAGTCAGGTTGCAGAAAGATAAAGATTGAGAGATCACGATGCTGGTCAGTGCTCAACGAGACGCCTTTAATACTGTTCTAGATAATCCCTATATAAATTAATTTCAGATATTCTTTATCCAATTAATTTTCACCAGTCTTTGATTTATTCCAAATTTCATTACTTTAATTAAATTCTCTTTCTTCATTTTCTGTAATCGTCTAAGTTTTACTACCCCATGAAAGCATACTCCACTCTAATGTTTTGGTGAAGTGCTTCTTTATTTCTAAACCTGCTCTTAGCAGAGGGAATCTTCCTAAAATATAATGCACTACTCACTATATTTAATTGCTTAATCTATCACTGGTAACCCCAACTTCCCTGGCAGGAAAATTCTTCCACCTCTTCAAGTTTTTTCCTGCTAAAATCTACTTATGACTTTAGCTTTCAGTAATTCTTTTACAGACAATTTTTTGTTTCTTTCAATCTTATATTCAACTTATATTCATTAACAATGAAGATTTGTCATCGGATCTCCTGTCTCTTTTCCCAAATTTGCTCTGTCCTTATTGAAGCGTAGCTTTCTGACTATTCCGCTATACACGTGTATTCATGTTTTTAGCTTTTTTTTAAATCCTTGCCTTTTCAAAATCATCACTATAAATTTTAGTTGGATTAACAACCTTGGGTTAACATAATTGATTACTTTATTTCTTAGGTTTTTAGGAGGGGCAACAGTTCGTTCTCGTAAGAATATTCTTGCAGTTGCGTTGGAGAAGACGTATATCTGCAGTGAAATAAAATGTTTCTAGGTGCCAATATTCGATGAATTTGCGGGCTGGAAGAGGAAGTGAATGAACTCCTGCGAAAGCCATAGAAGTAAGAATCCATTTCGCGGTTTTGAAGGGGCACTCCTATTTCTGTGCTCAGTAACACGGAAAGATTCGTTAATAATTTCTTGTTGGGCGGACAGGGATTCAGTATTTGAGACTTTGGGCAAGCTTAGCGTTGATGTTTCTTTTGCCTTACAGCCTTTTGCCTTACAAAGAGTGAGAAATTTTATCAAAATATGCCCAGAACTTGTCTAATTGGTACCTTGTTTTAGTTAATTTTGTTCGACTGATCTATTCCTTTTAATGGCTGGGCAAAATCCGGATAGTTTACAAAGGGAGAAACGTATTGGCAATTTTGGAGTACCCTGTACTTTTGTATTTGCATGATTTCATCGCATAGTTTGGATACACTCAAAATGAAACAACCTGGGACGTGACTCATTCTAATTCCAAATGCAAGTGCTAGTATTTTGGCATTGGGCAATATCTGTTCCTCCATAGAATAGAGTATAGAAGTAGCAAAACTTGGTGGATCCCGCTGGTGTGGAGATTGATAGAGGGGATCACACGAAATCGGAAGGATAAAGATGCTTAGATTCGTTCTATAGGTCCCTTCCTGATCCCTTCGCAACCCATCCTTGCTAATAAACGCTTAATTTTCCCTCATCGATCTCAAACTCTCCGTTGGCGAGTGCCGCGATAAGTTTCGCTACCTGGCTAATAAGTGTGTGACAGAGTTGAAGGCCATATGACACCCCCTTTGTTATTATATCAGTACGTATATTACTCCAACTATGCCATCTTTACCAAGGAAATTATCATTGCATTTATTCAGGGTACTCAGCTACAGTAAAATTTTCACGACTTTATTTGTAATCTCGATTTAAGAGGCACCTGTTCAAGCGGTAACAGCGAGATTGCTTTTGTAAAAAACAGTGTATCAAATGGTGATGCTTATCTCGGAGTTCATGCGATTGTCTAGCTCAAACAAAAAGTGAACTCTTTATTTGCTCAAATGTCGCAATTGAAACTATCCCCTCTTGAGCATTGTCAGCTTCTTGGGCACGAGTGATGCCGTAAGTTTTACTTTTTATGATGACGAAATGTTGTTTCTTTAGGGGATAGTTTCCATTGAATTAATATAAAGACATTTTATTGCCCTTTGAGGCTCAGATAGGCAGTTCTATTTACTTGTAGTAATCGTGATCGTTTTTAAGTGTATGTGGGCAAAATCCGTATTCATTGAGCCATGAAACACGAAACAGAACTGAAGTACATAGCATACAATATACATTTATGTAATATAAAATATAAATATATATTGTTCGTTGGCATGATGCAAAATAAAACCAAAAATATTGCGTGAAATAATTGCCATTTACTTATTGGTACTTTAAAAATAAGTTTTTGTATGATATTTTAAAAATTTTAAATTCTCGTTTTCCAGAACTTTATCTTAGCTATGATGGAAAAATGCTTTGGATTCTAGAACTTTGGCATTCCATGGTATATTCGAGCTTTTGAGTATGTTAAAATGCTTGAAACCATTTCATTTTGTGTTGAAACTTTGATGGTTGGGATTATTTTATTTAATCGGCGTCGCTAGATGAAGTGGAATAAGGTATGCTATGGCAATCGTACTGTCATCTACCTGATATTCTCCACACAACTACACTATGTGTCACGCCATATAGTCATGAGAGGTACCATTGGCTTCCTTTGCATGGTCTCATACTCACCACTCGTAGTTACTCTCATTATTTGCTCATCTTTTGGCATTAACATGTGATGCAAACTTATCCAAACCAGGTGATTCTTTGTGTTACTATTAGCGTAAGATAGCAAAATTTATCACGATCTTGTAAGCAACAACTTATCGAATAATTACGCTTTTTTGTTAGTTGAACATTGCAACAAATATAACTTCTTACTCCAAGATGATGGGCCATAGATTTATTGCGTCCGTTTCCATCGGAAGAACTCAGAAAAAATATGCTTGACATCCTTATTCTATCATACATAAGTGAGAGAAGAAAAAAATGTATGGATCCAACCCGTTTTTTTATTTCATTCGCTAGGTGAAGAAGAGTAAGGTGTGCTATGAGAATCACACCGTCATCTTACTGACTTGCTCCACTAAACCAAGAGTCTAAGAGTAAATCTAAGAGTCACGCTATATAGGTATGAGGGGCATCATGGCTTCCTTTGCATCACATTATATTCACCATTTGATGTTACTCTCATTATTTCCTCATGTTAGGGTATTAACATGGAATGCAAAGTCACCCAAGCCTTCTTCTAACTTCCAAAAACCAAATTCTTCGTGTCACTATTAATATAAGTTAAGCAAAATTTATTCCGACCTTGCAAGCAACAACTTATCAAATCATTATACTTTTGTGTCATTTAAACATTGCTAAATATAGTGCTGCTTACTCCGGGCCATACATCTCTTTCGTTCTTTTCCTTCGGAAAAACTCCGAAAAGTTATGCCTAACATCCTTATTATATAGTACATAAGTTAGAGAAGAAAGAAATGTATGAATGCCACCTTCTACTTCTTTCGGCCACAACAAAGCTTCATGAAGAGATCGCATCTACTCCTCCCTTAGGTCTTCGATGGTGTCCTTAACTCCAAACGCCTTCTCCTTTTAACCTTCTCCAGCAAGAGCGCTACGTGAAGATGTAGCGGAGTGGAAGTGAATTGTAAGGATGTGTGCTTGGAGTGTTTTTTTTCCACGTCAGTGGTTCAAGACATGCGGAACTGGTAGGAAGTAAGAAGGAGGAGGAAAGAAATATTCAGTCTCGCAACACAAATAGTTTACCGTACTTTTATTTGCGAAGTGAGTCAATTGTCTTTTTTTTTCCTCTCTTCTTCATATCTTCCAGTGGGTCCCCATGGTAATAGAAATATCCTCGCGGGACTCGGGGCGGCTATATCAGGGGGTTCCCGCGTGGAGTGCCGTTTGGGGAGCGCTATTTCTCCCCGGTCTAGCTTTACCTATCCCCGCTCTTGTCCTTTGGTTCCGACTAGTCCCCACTGTGTGTGCCTCTCTTTCCCCCACTCCGATGGCGTTTTACCCGGTGGAAACCCCACACCCCTTCCCTATGCCAAGCTAGCGTACCCTCTCTAGTCCCGTCTATACCCTCCTCCCTCCCCCGGTCCCCCCTCACCGTAGTATCCACGGTAAACCCCTCCCCCTTTTTAGTCCCCACCCCCTCGTATGATACAAACGGGGCTCTCCCATAGCGTAGGGGACATCGTTGGCCGGTCGGCGGTGCCTGTGTACGCGAAACGGGTGGGGGGGGGGAGGGTACGGTTGGGAGTGGGGCTCGCGATCCTTCCTCATCCGTTACTCCCACGGAACCCTTAGCGAGACCATCCTGTGCCCCCCCACCACCACACCTTAGCCCACCTCACCCCCTCCGCTGACTGTACATCCCTCCCCCCTGCCCGCCACCCGTAACAATCTCCCATGTTAGTTTCCCTCAATCCTCCCCCCATATACGCGCCATCCTAGCTATGCTATTCCCTGCCTATTCCCCCAACCCCTCGTGCACGGGCCTCACAGTTTCTCTCCCCTCCACCTTCAACCCCCGTAACCCTCTCTCCACTCCCCATTCCTCCGCCCAAATGGTTATCGATTGTACACCCTCCTCCTACTAGAGAGCCGTGTCCTCATCTAGGATCCTCCCCCTTTGCCCCCCTCCACACACTTAGGGTATGCGGTGTGGGGTGGGCTTCCCCTACGCCAAAGAAGGGATTACGGGGTTCGATACTAGGCGTTTGGTCATCTTGACCCAGACTAGGAAGTGTGCGTGAGTGTATAAGGTGACTCCGACCGCCATTACTGTGTTGTTTTTTTATTTCCGTCGTCGCATATCGACTAGGTCTGCTCCTACTAGGTACGCCAACGGTCATCTTGAGAAGAGGGGGAGAGAAACCTTTCAAAATCTGAACGAAAAACTAATAAAGGTACTTTTTTTCTTTTCATATTCTTAACATGCCATCCCTTTCCGTTCCCGACCGAGTCGGGTTTGGGTCGTCAAACTGTTTCACACCGCTTCGGGTCAGTGACAGCGTTTCAATGATAAGGAAAAAAAACCTTTCGGCTAAAGAGGATCGTCACATCCTTATATTGCATCGGTGTCGCATGATATATTGTGCGGTGTCCACTTTGCATTCACTGCGGAAGTTGCCGTCGGGGAGGTTTGGCCCGCCGCGATCGGGTTTTCGGCGAGTTATGTCGAATCAATCATCTCTTGTCTCCGTGCGTATGCGAGTGCATGAGCTGGCGAATATAACCGGATAGTCCCCCCTTGGAAGATGTATCGAGGATTCATTCGAAGGCTTCGCGTGTCACGGGTCCCAAACAATGTCCCCAGTGTTGATTGTAACGTTTTAACCATTTAAGATCTTCTTCTCTTTGCCGTTCTTGTGACACGGGGTTCGAACTGGAAGCTCTTGGGAAGGAGGACAGCGGGGTGACACAATATCAGACTGTCCGGCACGGTTTCTTGGCGGAATGGGTTGGCGTAATGGCGGTCAGTTTCGACCGTCGCGATTTCATTACTCTCTTTCCAATCGCGCATCTCCGCTTGCTTATGTTTTTGTACTGGCTAAAGTTCTAAGGATAACAGATCCCTCCGTGTAAACTGTATCGGATATTTGTACATGTATCGAAATCCTTTCATTAACGGAAATTAGCCGTTCTTAAGAGTTTTTCATAGTCTCTCGTGTGAAGTACATTTGCCGTGTCTTAGTTCTTTTTAGTACTCCTAACTTAGCGCTTTTATTGATGACGCTGTCTATTCTTTTTTGCCCGAAAATTTTGCATCATAATGCGCTAATATTAATTGAATAATTTCTGTCAGGTAGTGAGTATTCCTGTAATATTGTTCCCTCTCTCCACACTTTGTTTCAGTACGCGCAAATGCAGTGTTTTGTGGCTCATATATACATGTAACTTATATTTGTTGTTCACCATTCATAGAGTTCAGTGTTTCCTTAGGAATAGAAGTTCTTAAATGTGTGAGATAGAGTTTAATGCAACTGAAATATTTTTTGCTACAACTGTTGCTCATTCAATATGAGCCGGCAGCAATCTGTTCACCGACTTGGATCACTTGTTGTTCTCTCTCTGAAATGGAGTTACTCTTTTAGGTTTACACATTTTAAAAGATTTCATTAATAATATTTGCTGGTACTCTAAGCTCTTCTAAAAATTCTGTTCCCTTTCTACCTGCTCAATTTTAATAATGGGTTTGACTAGTAACCAATTACTTCTAATTTACCATAGTAGATAGTGAATTTTGTCTAAGTCATTGAGAAGCAAGTCTCGACATGACAATAGCTATTGAGTTATAATTATTTTTAACTGGGATAATGGCTATCGGATTGTCAAAAAAGCATATAACACTATTACTGGTGCTGCTACTTCTCCCAACAAAGGTGATGAACAAAACCGATGAGTGAGATTAGCATTTTCCCTAATGTGTGTCAAATACGTTAAAGGTGTCATATGTCTATATTAATAAAAGCGATAGCTTTGTACTTAGCCTTACTTTTACTGTACTTAATATTTCACATGTGATTATCCAAGTCTTTTTTATGAAAAGAACACGGTTCCAAATCGTTCGGCTTGTATGAGTCTCTTAACAGCATATATGTAGTAGCAGGAGTTGTTGGAGAGTATTCACAAACTTTCTCACGGTATTTATATTGTCGATTCTATCAACTCAGCAACCTGAAGACCTTCAGTGGTCTATTGATGTTTTATAGGTGCCATATGTGAATGAAAGAAATGATAAACAGCCTCAAATGAATTAACCCCTTTAAAATGATGAACATAATTCTTTGGGTTGAAGTTTGTATCTAATCGCTGGAAAGATTTTTTCTCATTTTGGCATTCTTAATGAATTCCATTGGGTACTTTCAGTTTCACTTTCAGTTTAGGAGTTATCTTTTCATTTGAACGAAAACTACTTAAGAATAAAGAAGTCATGCTATGTTTGTGCCTGTTTTTTCTGGAGCTTATTCCTCATTCACGACCAGCCTTTGGAGTCTTTTTGGTAACCATGAGGATTTAATGAATTTTTCTCTTAAGAAATGATATTTCCCATGAATTCCCTTATTGCTTATGGACCAAGGAAACATGACCGTATAAAGAATCCTTCTTCAATTGGATTTTGAATTCTCACAAATATATCACGGGATTTTATTTTATAAGCTTACATCTTATTAGGGATATTTCTAAATTTATTTTCTAGTAAAGTGTTTCTCCAAGTAACGTGTCTGAATGGTATATATGCCCTCATTATGTAAATGGAAGAGAAGATCGTGATTGTGGATAGATCCATTGATAGATGGTCGTTATTTATATAACCTAACAGTCGGGGAAGATAATTAACGTTCTGATTCTTCAAATGCTAATAACCTTACATGGCAGCCTTAGAATATGGTTAACCTTAATTTTTCTCAGCAGCAAAATTAAAATCTCTAATGCTTCTAAGGCTGCTTTCTAATTCCGTTTAGGCTCTGCAACAATGCAAATTTGGCGAAATGTCAAGCATCATTAGACTAGGCATTTCAATTATCCGTAATTATTATATGCTGGTCTATTTGTTGTTATTATTTGATGTTTAAATATTATCATACCTCACGTGATACTAATTTGTTCTTAAATCTTGCTTATCCAGGGCACTTGCACCTATTATTGCACATTTTATCTCACCGGGCTCCTCTTTGAGTCCTTTATTTTGATAAGTTGTAATTTATGGTCGGAGGGTATTATTTAAACCTTATTTTCAGGTATAAAAGGCTGATTAGGCTCTTTTCTGCGAACATTATTTAAACTTTCTTCGCTTTCATGGCTTTAGTTGAAAAAAATACCCTACGAAGATGTCAACCTTTTGGTTGAAGTATCATTCCTTTTTGTGTTCTCTGGGTTAGAATGAAGGTATGACTTAATGTGGTTTTATGCTGGACGATGTAACGTTTAATCCTAAACTCTTGAGATTGCACCGCAACAACTTCCTACCGGCGCTCAACGAGGAGACCGCGTCAAGTGCATTCCACGGCCGGTAAACTGTCGCCCCGTTTGTCCCCAACCTGCACCCCGGGAAGAACGCTCCCTAATGTGGGCATCGAACATGTCCTCTATTGGCTCTGTATGTTTTTCCATTTCCTTATTTACATCCATTCGGATCCTTCATCCTCTTTGACTATGGTCACTTACTTTGAAAATAAGTAGATATTCAATTATTTTTAAAACATTGGAATTACCACGAATGCGTACATTGTAAATGAAAGTAACTTTGTTATTCCACATAGAGTTTATTTAAGACCACAAAGTTACTTTCATTTACAATGCTGAGTACATTCCACGAAGTCATGCCTGAGAAAACTGAGTATACGAATGTGGACGTTAAAAGAAGCATTTTTCCAGGACTCCACTACTGAGTGGTATTTATAATTTTCTTAGTCCCATTTGTTTTCGCTAAAACTCTCAGAAAATGATAATACCTTTAATGAAATATTACCCCTCGATAAATTACCATACTTGATCGTAATTTTCAGAAATATCGTTATGCTTAGGTGGTTTATCGACACTAACTGCTTAAGATGTTGAAACATACTTACTGGTGGTACCAGCACAGTTGAATCAAATAGGTACATTTTGGACACTAATTCAGGCCCAGCCATGTCGAAACAAGCCATCACTAATAAAAACGATAGCTGAGAATTATCACAGAGTACTCTCTATGCTTGCTCTATAGTATTATCCGTGTCAAGTTTTAATACTGACCGTAGTTTCAGCAATTACTTACCAAAGCCAATAAAATAAGAAGTGGTAATGTTGGGTTATTATAGTACAATCCTTTTCCCTATACTCAACGCAAAGCACGTATTTCTTTACCTAAGCCGAACCTAACGTTATTCAAACGATAGTTCTTGTACGTAGGACCTAAAGTGTATAATTTATTACCTGTTTCATGTTTTAATTCAAAACTTCTACACTAAACAATGCAAAAATTTCGTTCCTGGTTGTTTACTAAAGAAAGTCTAGAGGGTGTTTTTTATGGCTGTAAAATTATTTTATACATGTACTGTAATTTCAAAATGCTGTATTTCCTCTGTATATTAGAGCATAACCCTTTCCGTAAACGATGGTAGCCGTAATTCAGGGTTACCTTATGGCTACCTAAAGTTACGCGGTACCTTGTGGAGGACCTTATAATGGGAATGAATTGCTGAAACCATGGCCAGTATTGAAGTTTTGTATAAACAATACAAAGCAATCGTTTTTCTAAATTAAGTACATACTGTTTGAAACGTAGTCATCACATTCTTGCCATCAAAACGAAGTTGATCGTAGGATTTAAACTGAGACTTCAGGTTATGAAATGTATCATCCCCAATGATTCTGTTGTTAAATTTTTTTTCAGTAAATTTTGAAATTTTTACCTGTAACTGTACCGCCTATTTGAAGATCCAGTTTTAATGGGCCCCAAAAAAGCATAAAATGAGCTATAAAATACTATTGCAAACAAATATCTTTCTCTCTTTGCTACCAGCTTTCCAATTTTGAAAATTGACTAATAATCTCCTGAATTTCCGTTTTCAGTCAGTGAAAGGGTAAAATAAGATTACGGGCAACGGGATGTGGAATTAGGATGAAAATTTGGCATTCGATGCCATAAATACGTTTGATAGACCTTGCTATCATTGTTTACCAAGCCGGATAGTGCCCCCGGTTTGATATGCTAGTCAATCTGTGTTTCAAATGGTCATTGTTGAGAGCAAAGACCATCAAATGAGTGCAAGTGTTTGTATGCTAACAAAGCGTAACTGATTAATGCCAGGCCGATTTAAAATTTTATGAGTGACTTGCTCTAGTGCAAAATAGAAGTCTTAATCTCTAAAATTAGTCATTTAACACATGATAGCAACCTTTGTTATATCCCACCACACTATGTGCATTCCATCTGATTTCATTGCTTCTCCTTACTTCACACCGTTCTAAATACATTCAAAAATCTCCCTCGCCAAGTTATTTAACTTCCCTTTCATTTAGAAGTTTTATATATAGAAGGAAATATAGAATATTAATAGAATATAGGGAAAAGTCCCCAGAGTAAGACCCAGGAATAAGTACGTGGACCAAACAGAGAGGAAAGTACATAGGAAGAAATACTAGGTAGTAAGGGAACTAGCCTTATTTGGGGAAGAATGGAGGGCTGCAGTCAAACAATCCTAGGATTGAACAACTAGTGGTGAATGATGAAACGTTTTTTGAAAAATACACTTGTACAGATTCCATATACGCTTCTTCGTAGCATGTGGAAATTTAACTGATCATTGTGTTTCATACTTGGGGTACAGCTCAAACACCTGGAAGTTTTGTATTTTTTTCATTTCGTATTATACTTTGGTATACATTTGTCTGCTGGAAGAGAATATTCAATTATATATAAAAAGTATTTTTTGAGCTCTGGTATATTTTCCGCAGATGTCGTGTTATCTCTTCGCTAATTCAGTTGTTGTATTGTAATTATTTGTCTCCGTTTTATCCTCCTATGATTACGCCAGTAAACATAATTTCACTTCACCTCCTTCTTGACTCTTCATCTTTTCTTAAGTCCGGTAAAAACCCCGTCTCTAAGCTGCTTGCTTACCTCCTAAGCTCTTTACTGTACTTTTTCCATTCTACTAACGATATTTTTTTTCTACCCTTGCTCTCACTTTTACGTTCATTTATCAAGATCTCTCAAAGGTTCATTGATTCTAGTTCTTGTATTATTTACGGTATGGATCATTTTCTCAATTTTTAAGCGTTAGGTACAATTTTTCAGACATTATAGTAGATGTCGCTGTTTTTGACGCAAATGGAATCCGTCCAGCACTCTTTTTTTGTAGACTATATGAATGGTCAATTATCTTGTTATCCCAAAGAGAGTCAGCTGGTCGTTGGAGATCATTTTTCCATTGTTTTCAACTCATTGACACTTGTCATTATTTCTCTTCATCCACCGTCATTACGGATAATTTTGAAGGCACCAATTCATCTCGTTTCATTATTGTAAATTCAAAATAGCTAAAATTTGTTCATTCATTGGTTCGCTGCCAATTACCTCTGTTTCATTCCCCTCAGTACAATTTAGATCAGCGTTATGTATATCCTGCCGAGCGTAAAGGTTTTATTAAAGCAATACAGATGAAAAATTGAGCACATTGTAACAAATCGAGAAGCATAGATGCTTTAAAGTTATGTAATACTCCATGTATCAGTCAGTGACTCATTTATGATTAAAAAGACAGCAGAAGCATATGGATCGCAGGTTTTCCCAGGAAAACGCCTTGGAGGAAAATCGAGTGTGTTTTCTCCAGATCATTAAAAGTTGATAGTTTCTAATAAACTATCATGGTAAATCGAACTCATTTCCTTGAGTTATTTTGCGTTCTTTAATGTCTCAGTTGCGGATTGTAATTCTGACCAATGGCTCAAATTTGCATTTCATTGCTATCTAGCAGAAATGCCTATTGATTTTCAACGGGAGAGAAAGAAATAATAAATACTTCTGCAGTTTGTTTTATACAAATGAGGATCTGACTTCCAATTTATAATTTGAGTTTTTTTGCCGATAAGTTTCATGAAATTGATATTTCCCCCGTGGAATTTCTCACTTATGTGGATTTGCATGTGATTACGTAAAGGTGATGCAGTGGCCAGAACCGATATCCTGAAAATTTTGAAATAGCCTGTTCAGTCGATTGAGGCTCATACTATTTAGCCGTTTTATTGAAATTGTTTACCTTTACCGTCGTAAAACTCTGTTTAAATGGCATCCATCGCGGTCCAGTACCTCAGTTTTTAAGAGAATGTATAAAATTTTAGCATTACCGGAAACTTATAGTTTTTATAAATTATAATACGTAAATGGATCAGTATTAATTGCATTTTCAATTCTGGTGAAATACCATATTCCTCTGCAAAAATTAACATGGTAACCGGTAATAACTACCGCGAATAATATAAAAAAACAAGTGAAGTGTGAAAGAACACAAACAAAAATCTTAATCAACAACGATAAATCAAACGACCATAAAATTGACGGTGGTGAAAAAAGATGGTGACGGACTCGATATTGAAGCGTAAATAATTAAATAGTTTCAGCAGTAATAATAACGTGCCAATCTCTGTCCGTTTAGTGATATTTTTCGACAAAAATCTACTATATAACTGAGCGATGGAAACAAGGGAAACGCAATTGTCACCCTGACAGAATATAATTGTGGACAATTAGCCCATTTAACTGAAGTTTGCAGTAGAGAAACTTGTATTAGCTCGATTAAAATACAAACAAAATGAGTTATTATATTTTAAAAGAACTACGGAACTAGCCGCGTAGTTACTTCAACGGAGTCACCCGCTAGTGATCACTCAATTGTGTGAAATTCACAGTGGAAAAATCATTCGCCTGAACCTTGCTCCTTAAAGCCCCCATGAGATTCACTGTGGAAGAGGACGCCTGGGTAGCTTAATTGGTTAGAGCACTCGGCGCGAAATAGAGGGATCTGGGTTCGATTCCCAGTTCAGGTGTTATATATGTTATTCAACGGTTTCAGGTGGAATAGGAAAACCGAAAACGAAAACCCCTGTGAATATACATAAAAACGTTAATAATTGTAAACCTATCGGAAGGTATTGGCATTCAAATGAAGCAAAAAAAGATGGATAATTGGTTTAGAAAGTGATGCAGTTCAAAAGAGCATTTATGGCTTACATAAGAAAGTCACTCATTGGTCGTACAATCCTAAGGTTGGTTGACTGCAGCCTTCCATATGTAATATTAGTTCCCTTACTTCCTGGAATCTCTTCCTATAAACTATCCTCTTTATTTTCTTCATGAAATTATTCCTGGGTCTTCCTCTGGGGACTTTTCCCTCTATTTTACCTTCAATTCTGTTCCTCAAAAACCCATTTTGTGTCACGGTATGCCCAATTCATCTGGTTCTTTTTTCTCTCTGGTGTTCCATATGGTCCTTTCTTCTTCTACTCATCGGTAAGCTTCATCATTTCTTATTATGCCCGACCATTTTATCCGCAGCATCCTCCTCCAGCACCGGGTTTGGAAGGCTTCTTGTCTTTTCTGGTCAGCTTTTCCAATGGTCCATGCTTCCGATCCATAGAGTGCTACGCTCTGCACGAGTTTTTTCACATATTTTTCCTGGTTTGTAGTCCTATCTTTTTTGAGCTCAGCAGTGTCTTTCTGCCATGAACGCCTTCTTAACTTGGGCTGTTCTCCGCTTGATGCCCGTTGTACTTCTTCCGTCCCCCGTGATGGTACTTTCGAGAAATTATTGATAGCATTCGTCATTTGATGAATCTGTTGCTAAACATTTCCATATTGCTAGTGAATCCAGAGAAACATATCCGCACTGATTTCTTATCCAGGCCTATTTTCCACATTTATGCTCATGAGTGCCAAGCTCGGCAATGCCTTACGTAGTCGAGGGAATGGCCTGTTTGAATGAAAAAGTTCACCAGAAATCGTCAAATGTCACCGAAGTTCAAGCAGTTTTGATCAAAAATCTGTAATGCGAAAAGAAAATTGAATAAAAATTTTTATTCAATTTCCTTTTCGCCGGTGTTTATCTCAAATTTATTGATGCTTGTCTTTAATTATTTGAACTGGCGTGTTTGAGAGCAACACGGAGAATATTATCATGACGCCTTACGACATCTCTAGGTCTGACAGAAGCGATAGAATAAGGGGGATGCATTGTCAAACAGGTGCAAAAACTCGATATTTCCTCGCGAAACAAGCGACCGCAATAATTACTGAGCTTCACTTAATACACTCCCATAATATACGTCACCGTTTCACCTCCCAAGACATGAGCCCTTACGTCTTCACACGGCTGGTGTCCTAACACTCCCTGCCACATGCCCGTGCGGCGGCTCGCGGGGTATTATGCAGATGCATGTGTAGAATTAAATTTTGAAAGTGAAATAGCCTGCCAGCAGCAAAGTGAAATTTACATGTAATTCTTATGGGAACGTTTTGACACATGTCACACCTGCCCACCACCCCACAGAGGTCGTGGGAGTGTCTTAACCCCAGAGTAATGTTTTTTAGAGAGTAAGCTACATGCACACCAAGTTTTGTTAACATTACTCTTGGTGTGCAAGAGCTGTGCTGGAATATACATGCATGCAAACGTCGCATCATGCATACGTACCCACATACATTTTTACGAATATAGATTACCTGACAAGGACAACGTGCTTGAAATGAGCTGTTTAAAATCTATATTTTTACATTTCTGCGACCACTCTGAGGAAGGTTTATGTTCTCTAACCCTGTGTTAAGCCTACGTGTTAAATAAAGTTTTCACTCAAGTTGGCGATTGTTAATTGTATGGAAAAAGGAGGAAATTGGAAATCCGTACTCTTTAGAAGCGACTCCTACCCTTATGTAAACACTATACTCCGCTATCATATGGTGAATCTGTACATTAACGTTGAAAAATCAAATTTGATTAAGTAGGCCAAGGGATTTTATGCCTACATGCATTCTTTTCTCAATGCGACCTTCCCTTTCGGGTTCGGCTGGGTCATCAAAGTTTAATTCTCGGTGAAATGTCTGTTAATCTACTCTTCAATAATAATTAATTCCATGTTGCACCATCCTTACATACTTCTGTTCTTTCAGTTGCTCACAAGTATTTCTTCATACATACCTTCCTGTTCTTGAGACCATTTTCTCACCATTGTAAATCAAACGAAACACAATACTTTCATATAATAGAAATAGTTGAGAGTCGCTTTCCGGATAAGTTTTACTCACATAGATTCAATTATTTCTCGAATATGTCCAGAGACCTGGACATCCTGAAAAGTGGGCTGTGGTTAAACATAGCCTCAGCTGGGATGATCTTCTTTTGTTAACCGAAGATAAGTCACGCAGCCAACCGAGTGGCAATTTGGACCGGTCGGCGAAGGAGGTGACAGAAATCTAGATGGAAAAAAGAAACGTTTACTACGACGTGTAATACACATTTAGTGACGCATGGAAAACTGATCTCTGTCACATTAAGTCGGAAATGGGAGAAAATTCGCGGTAATCCACCGGATAAGGGAGTATACGAAAGCGGCAGAAATTAGCCTAGTACGTTCCTGATGACGATGGCGGAGTTTGGTGCTAGAAACAACAGCAATCCATCACCTGTTCTGGTAGAAATCCCGTGAAGACTTCGCCCTCTAGGCAAATAAGGAGGAAAACGATTCACTCTTTATTGCATCTAACTTGTGAATGCCCGCAAAAGGTTAAAGAAGTGTGCTGTGTAAATGAGGTATTTGAGAAAAGTTTGCGGTGAAAGAGGGAGATATCAGGTTTGTAATAAGTAAGTTACGGAATAATGTGGTGCTCTGGTAATAGACGCACATGCTGGGAGCGTGCATCGTGGGTTTGGCCATGTCGAGAGAAAGGATGGGAGCTGAATGAGGAACAGTATATGATAGAAAAGTGATTAGACTGAGGGGGAGGCGAAGACAGATAAAATTTAAAAAATGTTTAGAAGACAAAGAAAGGTGGAAGAGATTCCTAAGAGGAGGAATATTAGAGATCTCAAGAACGGGTGGATGTATCAAGGGATTCATAGATGTAACTGAAGAAACAGTAGTAGGAAAGTTAGAGCAGGAAACCGAGCCAGTTATATCGGCATTACTCCGAAAATTGAGCTCTTTGTGCGTAGTTTTTCTCTAGTTCAATCATATATGGTTGACAATATATCCGATATGTGTGCCTGCCCTGAAAGAGACATACATATCCGATTTATATCCGAGTGTCTACATATTTTCCCGTTATGCGTTTGACATACGTCAATTAAACTCAGTTGTCTCAGGCGTGTCATCGTGGAACTTACCCAACATTGTCACTTTAATTTAGGATATGTTAATTAACTTAAGGAGATACCGCATGTACGAAGCTCTTGTTTGCCATATGACATGGAATCTGAGATAGTAATTCAAAAGCATTGCACTGTGGCATTAGAGCTAATTTAAGCCCCCTATGATGCAATGACCTTTCATTTGACAAGTTGATGATGAATAGAATCAATTTGCACCTGCCATTGCTCCTGGTATCATTTAAATTTACTTGATATTCGCTTAAAATTTGCAAGCCTTTAGAATGTGTTCAAACAACTACATAGCTTTTGCTTTCTTCAAGAAAGGTCGTCTTTGTCAGCGGATTTATTTTTTTGCAGTGGATTGATTCCAACCATGCAAATTGCAGGATTTATTTGTTTAAAAATTAAAAAATTCTGTTTTTAAGGATGCCACGTCAAGAATTCACATGTATACAATGCTAATTTTTGGCCTTACATACGAAAAGAGAAATTCTTGTATTAAGTTTCCAATCCCTTCATTAATTCCAAATCATCGTATCAATCGGGTGAGCTAGGTAAAACCATTCGTAAATAATGGTGATACATTCACCTTTTCCTTCTTTATTTCAAATTTTGTCTTTACCCTTATCTTTGACTATTTAATCTGAATGAGTGCTTCATAGCACATCTTAATTTCGAGTAGTTTTTTCCAGGACCATCAAATATGGCTGACTATATATTTGTGATATTACATTAACAGGAGGAAAATCCAAGGTTAGATTTCAGGGATCAAGATTCGGTCCGAATATGTTTTTCTCTTGCAATAGGTACTACTTAAATACTTGAAAATTATATAAATTGCTGTCGGGTTTCCGTCCGAGTAAGGATTTTGGCCGCTGCCAACGTTTTGATGGAATACTCTTCCATCCAAGGTGGAAAATGAATCATAGCTCTGAAGTCGATGGAGGAGTGCTTATTACTTTTTTTGGTACTTTTCCATTCAATAGTTTTTTTGGCATCCTATCATTTTGAAATTTCTCTGCATGTACCAGAAAACTTAGTCTCAGAGATTTCTAGAAATTTGCAGCATCTCTCTGTCCTGTATCAACTCCTGTTGCTCGCATTTGTGACGTAATCTTCAGTTTTCTCCTTCACATTCTGACTCATTGAGTTTTCGCAAAATTTTCCATTCCTAGAGTCTGAGGGTATGTTTTATTATTTTCTGTTGGATTCCACACTCCGGTCTCAACCACTCAAGTGACAAACAAACGAACAACAACAAAATGGTAGTATAACCTTTCATAAGGGCTTGAATAGTATCGGATGGCTTAAGCTTTGATAGTTCCAATCGCACTATACCAAAATTATTTTTCGATTTACTTAATGCCAAAAGGGTTTTATGATTTGCTTGACCATTTTTACTTTTGGGTTAGCTCTCATTAATAGAGCCTCCTCATAAAAATGATAGAATGAATGTAACCGTTTCAAATAGTAGCTTTTTTCTCTCATTTACATAGTCGTGTGTTTAATATGCATTGCACAATTTTAATTTATTAGTTTTTAGCTATTCTTACGTATTATGCTTTGAGGAAACTGGATCACGGGTCTCCGAAATACGAAAATGGTCTGAAATACCAAAAGGCATTTTCGTCTCTTTTGCTCTACTATTCTTATCCCTCTTCTCTATTACTTTTCGGTGAGTTAGTAGATGGCTTTTAGGTGTCAATATCTGTTCCCTTATTTATCTTCATGAATGTATTTTTATCGTGGTGTATGATAGGTAAGATATTTTCATGCATTATATTTGAGGCCCTTCTTATCGCTCGTAAGAGTTGTGTAAGGCTCCACATCGCTAAATCAGTTTCTGGACTGTCTTTCATGATCACTATTACATAATGTGACAAGAAGTGGAATGGTAAAGCCGTTATGTCAAAAACATTCAAAACTAAACTGCCCTGAGTGTTAAGCGTTGAATCAGCATCATTAAGAAAATAATTTGTAGGTTGTTCGTGATGTCATGCTTTACCAGTCAATGTTCATGGCCGAAAAAATACATCCTGTTCCCTCTAAATGGCCTCAACAAAATGATAAGTTGTGTTTGAAAAAACATTTATATAACGTATTTTAAGTTATATGCTACTAATAAAAATATTGAAAAGGATCTATTTCTATTGATCATTTAAACTGAGACTTAAGTGTCTCGGATTTCTGTTTCTATGTACAGCCTGTTCCCTGGTTGCTAGATTAATTATAATTTATATTGTTAAAATTCGAATTAATAAAATTTAGATGAAAAATTGACGATTTCGGAGCCAAAATCTCAAATTCTGGGATTTAGGAAATGTATCAAACACCCAACTCCACCAACGTTTCGCAATCGTATTCCCGCATTCTACGGGCTTGAGATGGACATCAGGCTGAGAGGCTGAGAGATTACAGCAAAAAACCCTTTCGGGAGTTAAGATAAAAGACCGGGTAAAAATCACTCCTCAGAACTGTTACTCGTTTACAACACCGAGGAGGGCCTATTTAGAAGACTTTGAGGACCTGGGACTTTCTTATACGGTGTACGTATATCCTTTCTAGTGCTAACATGTACTTATCTGCCAAGTGGATTAGTGAAGCCGTGGCGTAAAATTACTTTCCAAATATCAGTGCCCTATAAATTTAGCATTGACTTCGCATTTTTTTCTGTAAAAGAATGTCTAGATAACAAATTCTTTGTGATATCATGCTTACCTAATATATTGCATTGCAATATTTTCATCTGTTTGTTTGCCATGAGGTCACATTGGAACCATCAATTTGGTGCCTCAGGGCCTATCAGAGCCTCACTCTTACTCCTGAGCCCTTGTAATGATTGCAAAGGTTTGGAATACATATACATTTCTGAGGGTTTAGCAATTACATCTTCTAATGATTGCAAAGGTTTGGAATACGTATACATTTATGAGGGTTTAGCAATTACATCTTCTACTAAGTGGTGAATTTGCGTGTAGCGATAATCTACTATATCGTTAGGTCCCATTTTGACACCCTTTTGGCCCCGGAGCCTTTCTACTATCGCCTATGAGTCCATTTAGGTCCCAAGGGACATGTATTTCAAATTTTGTTCGAATCTATTGAGGGGTGTCTTCCAGGCAAACAGAATTTAAATTTTAGCTCCGGGGGACCGAGCTTTACTTGGTAAACTATTTATAAATTAATTTTTAATTTAATTGAGATGTATGTCATATAATTCAGTTTATTTTAACTTTATCGTACCTTTTATCATAATTAAAATATTATAAATAATGTCTTAATTAGATCTTCTTGAATAGAGAGTTAGAGCACATTCTGTTCATACTCATATATTTAATAAAAAAAACAAAACAATAATTTATAAGAACATTTGGTCGTGTGTAAAATTATTATAAAAGCTAATAAGTATATAATAAGACTGATAAATTATCATTAGAAAGTCACATTGTCTTTATCTTCATCATCTTTTATTATGTCCAAAATACTGTTTTCATTTTCAATATTAATGTAGGTGATGCTGTAATGATTGGATTTTTCATAATTCAAAACTTCTTTCCACACTACATTTCGGGTAAGACCAGGGTTTTCCGATGGTAAAGGCAATTTTAAATTGATTCGTCATCTGACCCGGGAAAATGCACGGTTAATATTCTAATGGGAATTTTGGCCATTTTATTTCTGCACGAAACATATTCCCCGCAGATATGGGATCTTCACCAATGAAATATTTTTTCCACCAAACCCTTACATCCCAACTTTCTGGGATATCGCATTATCAGTTTTCGATAGAATCATTACAAAGCGTATGAATCTATTGAACAGTTATTGGTCGAATGATAGGATCGGATATGGATGGATACGGAGAAGGGATTTTAGCCGCACTTTACTCCGTCTCTTTTTGGCAACTCTTGTCTTGAAGGAAACGCGTTTCCCTCTCCCGAGAGAATGCGATCGCGGTGGTTGAGGAGTGAGACCTGGCAGGCGGAAGGATAGGATCGACGGCCGGTGGTGAACGCGCGGGCCGCTAGACTCCTTGCGGCCGTCGCGGCGCCGGCCAACTGACGGTTACTATCTGGGAGGGAGCGGCTAGCGAAGCCGCCGGTCGGATTGCGGCGCGAACTTCGCTCTCCTCATACACTCCCTGCACACTTTCCACGTTCACCATTGTTAAATCATTTCGGCCTATTACATGTGATTCAAGGATTGGATTAATTTGTTTTTTTTTTAATGCTCTTATCGTTGATCAATACCTGTAGAATGGAACGTAAAAATTGTATTTTGCTGATTTTTATTTTTGGCTATTTAATGTTATTTTAACACTTCACCTTATGGCATATATATAAGCAATATTATAATAATGGTTGGTAAAAATATAAGTTTTCATATTGAGTCAAATATTCGAAAAAAATATTTAAATATACTCTTCATTGTATTAAATTCAAATTCTTGAAAATACAACAAATTCTTTGAGATGCCAGATCTACGGCTGGAATTGTAACCAAGTAGTTAACTACCCGAAGCCGTTTTCCTGTTTTCATTTTGATATAAATTAGTTAGCTAAGAATGTTTGAAAGGAAATTGCCCATGGTTGTACCAAAGTTTTGTTTATACAAGAATTGGTTGTCGGAGAGGTAACTACCACTCATTACAAGATTAGTTGAGAGAATGTACTCAAGGACTTTCTCTGATGAAATGTTCATGGTTTGGAAGACATTCTTCTAAGAATAGAATAGCGTCAGGAATGTGAACGTTTGGAAATAATGATTCTACTTCAAAGAAAAGAAATCACGTATGCCTTATAGCTGTCCTGACAATTAAATCTTGGCCCTGAGAAAGAAGCCAGTGGAATAATTTTAAATGTGGTCTCACTTCGGAAGCAGAGAGATGAGAACGCTTTTGTGAGCCATTTGTATAAATGACAAGCCGAGTTTGGATCGCGGATACAGTAGGACAACCTGATTTGCGTATTTTTGGGTTGCCAGTAAGACGGAGAAAGTGCAGGTTGGAGACGTAAAGTCTATTTTGATTCTATCCACGATAATATGACTGCAATTTGATAGTTTATTTCATCCTGTCTTTCATAATTTTTAAAGAAGTTTTCTGCCATTTCTGGTTCATGGGACAAGATTACAGCCAAGGAAATTTCATCATTTTGTCAATATATATATTATTATCAATAGCTCTAATATTAACAACCACAAATAAAAGCAAAAACACAAGCCATTATTCCTCTGTTATTTCCATTATTGCATGTATGATGGAATGCGTCTCATAATGAGATGCGCATTTCAGAATTGTAGTCCTAATATTTTTTTTGCCTTACTTTAAAAGTTATGAAAATATCTGCTCAACGAGGAACGATCATCAATCTAACTATCTTTTGAATTCGACCACGTTTTACACTTCGTTAATGAGATGTAACGATTACTATTTCAAGTAAAAAATGATTCGGCACATTAATTTAACGAATTCAACCTACTATTACCTTCCATAGGGCCATGAGAGCGATGAACCGATCTGATGAATTCTCGAACGCCTTAATGATTATCGTATATGAATAACAGTAATGCTGTCACTGCATTCGTTGATTCCATTGAGGTATATGGAGAGGGCGCTTGCTATGGTTGCCAATGGTAATAGCTGTAAAGTGGGCGTGGCCTGTCCGCCATCTTTGCTAAATCCGATTTCCCTTTAGCGCTACGAGCTGACGTGCAAGTTTTGTGATTTTTACAGTGTTTTTGATCGACAATTTACTAAAAATCGGCATGCAGTTACTTCTTCCATACATAAATTCTTTTTACATGTATAATTTATTTATATAAATTTACGATAAACTGTATTATTGGTGAGCAAAGTGGTAAAATCAAGTAGAATACATAGCAACAAGCTATCAATCTACATCTACATACTACCCTGCAAGCCGCCGCATGGGCTTGTGGCAGGGGTTGTTAGGTACCCGCCATGTAAAAATGTAAGGGATGAGGTTTTGGAAGGTGAAATGGTGACGTGATAATGGGAGCGCATTGAATGGATATAAGTTTTTATTGTGGTCGCTTATTATGCGCGGAAAGAACGAATCTGTTCGGCAGTGTATCTCTCTCATTTTATCGCTTCTGTCTGACCTAGAGATGTAGTGAGGCGACATGATAGTATTCTCTGTGTCGCTCTGAAAAACACCAGTTCTGAATGTATACTTCAAGAGCAACTTGTCTTAAATTTGAAACATACGGTGGATATTCTTGTTTTTCATCCACTAGTTCCTCCATTCCGTCGTGCCATCCATGGGAAAATAAAAGAAAACATGGATATCCAATATGGTTGTTAATTCGGTTGTCAGGGTACAGTTGAATGACGTAATGCCCCCTCAATGGTTGGTTCAGTATTACTGAGTTATCACATCCTCTCTGAACGTGGTAATAGTTCCATGAAAAGCATCCTTGGTCGGGCAGCATGCGCTACTTAAACGGAACCGAGCTCTAATTCCTCTTCTCTCAGTATGACTTCTACTTTCAGATTCTCTCTTCCGCACACTTGCATTTTTTGTCTTTGTCTTATTTATTTACATGTTGTATTCTTTAGCAACTTCATCCATGGCGTTTAGCGACCTTTGAAGATCATCGCAGTTTCCTGCTATGACGGCGATATCGTCTGCGAAGCGGAGTATATTTAATTTATTCTCCGTTAATCTTAAATCCGTTCAATCCAATTCCTAGTGGTTTTCTTATTGCTTCCTCCAAGTACATGTTGAATAGAGCATGTGAGAAGTCTCATCCTTGTCTTTCTTCTTTGTTAATATTTATTTGGTTCCTTCTTTGTTAAATTTGTAGCTTCCATTCGTCTTCCGTCAGCCATTTGCATTGTAACGAATTACTTCTGGTAGAGTTGGAAGATTATTCTTCGGTCGTTGTTTACCATTCCAATTTTTACCAGCAATCTGAACATCTAATTCCATTTAGCATTGTCGAAGGAATTCTCAAGGTCCCCGAATGTGAAATACAGCGCTTTGTTCACATGTATTGTCTTCTCTACCATTACTCTCGGGCAGAGTATGGCCCGACTGATTCCTCTGTTCTTTCTAAATTCAAATCGGTTCTTCGAGATGTTGTCTTCTATTTTCCTTTCTTTCCTTCGGCTTAATATTTCTGTCAGTGTTTCTGATGCATGTGGCTCTAGACTCAAGGCTTGGAGCTCCTCGCATCTCTCAGTCCTTGTCTTCTTTGGTATCGCAATCTTATCGCCCCTTTGGAAGTCGTCTGGAGGTTCTTAGCTTTGGTGACTGATTATTTCGTGCAGGTTGTCTTTTACTTTGCTTCCAAGCGCTTTGATGATGTCTTGGCTGGTGTTGTCTGTACAAAATGGTTTTTTGTTCTCAAGATCTTTTACTGCCCTACTGATCTCGCTTCTTAGTATGTGTGAGCAACCCACGTGAGGGCATAATTTTTACGCAATTTTTTTTTTTTTCATTTTTTTACATGATAAAAATGGTAGACTTGAACAATTTTTTTATAATTTTCAGTCACTTGTATGTCCTCGTAATTCAATAATTAAATAGCCCTTCTCATAGTTTCATCCTGAATACAATTTGTTGAATATAATTTGGTGTAACTTTGTTCATAGTGAAATATGAACATCAACTATTCTTAAAACTCTTTTAAGATTTATATACTCTCAATGCTTACAAAATGGTTGCGTTATTGCTATTGCTCGTTCTGTTACCAGTACTTACACATTTTTCGTCACCATTTCAATAATGCTTCTCCTCTTTCTCTTTTTCAGCATAAATTATCCTCACCGCTGAGTTGCTTTTCTTGAATCTCTATTCGAAATTACAAAGACTCTATCTGCCTTTTGTGGTTGAAAATGCTTAACATAGGGATTTATTTCTTTAATTGCGCACCTATGTTATCATTTTCAGTGATGAAGTTCGTGAAGTGCCATGACGGTAGAATCTACCGTATACTGAGAGATTAAAAAACGCGTGCTGGGTGATAAAATTTGCCTTAAATATGACGGTGACATAAATGTGATCACTTTACTTTTCATAGAGATTTGATTTTTTGATCCCTCGATATCATCCGGAAATATCATTTCTCTAGAATGCTCATTTTCCTTGAAGTACAAGCCCACTGTGTCAAAATGAATACGAGGATGTTTCATCTTCTTGATATGAGTGAAACTGATAGGCGGTCTAAGCGATCTTCTTCGGCTGGGAAAGAGATATTAACTATCGAGGAATGGGACGCCGGACCAATGGAAACGATTACATTAGTAGTCTATTTGAACAAATTTCCTCAATGTATTTCTCAGCCGTTTTTCCTCCTATTTGCGCGTATTCGAGATTTTAACTTTCTCTGTCGATGGTCTCCTGAATGATCGGAATGCATACATTGTAGTCAAAATTCCATTGATTTTTATTGACAATTTGGATTACTCTTTTATTTAAATTTACTTATCAATTGCTCTCTTTTTGAATTAAATTACCCCAATTAGTATTTTTACATCGCCGATTGCACATACTTTTGCCACCCATTTCTGACCTAGCTCTTCCAAAGAATTTCATGCTAATAACCTTGCCGCCCCGTGCGATTGATTAAGTGTTGTTCTTAGGCCCTCTTCTTCATCACTGCGGTTTAATTTTTTGTATTCTTTTGGAAAACATCCATTAATTGAGAATTTCCTGATGAGTGACTAAGTGTTTACTGCGGCCATTCTCTATTTATTTAACCCCTAGTGTCCCTCTTTGGCTAGTCACATTGAGAAACCTAGCTCTATTTCTAAACCTAAGTTCTATTTCCTTCCTGGTTTAAAGAAAAAACTTGTGCGTGTGGTAGTTAATATTTTTAAACATTTCAACCCCGCTGTCAAGTAATAAAGTAAATGCTTCAGCAATTCATTATTTACTTGGGTTCTCAGCTCTGCCCCAATAAATCTGTCGGCAGTAAAAGAAAACGTCCTTGGTTATTATAGTTTTGATGGTATGAGAAATGACACTAGGGGTTAAATTATTGAGTAAATGATCAGCTAGAATTAGAATTGAGGGAGCTGTGGTAACTGAGTGCATTTGTCATTGATATCCGCAACGATCCTACATGAAACAGCCAGGAAATGATCCATATGTCTGATTTTAATGTTATCTCACTGAAATGACATTTACTGACATTCTTTTATGCTATTTTGGAGTACTATATTTTAGATGCAATGGGACTCATTAAAATTTCTTGCCATTCAGAAGTGTGATGCTTCTACTTGGTACGTTTTAAACCCCTTGACTTTGAGTTTCATTTGTTTTTGATGCGTGTTGTTTTCTGTTTCGACGACAAAGAGATAAAATTCTACTGGACTCCTTGAGCTGGGAAAAATAAGAAATATACACGTCTCGTCTACGTTCAGGAAATGTGGCGAGGAAAATAGAGGCACGGCGCGGTTTTAAATTTATGGACAGCCTTGAAACGAAAGGAAAATTTTCCAGCTGCGGCTCTTTTAATGCTTCACATTTCCCCTAGTAGTAATACTAATGGCATCTTGAAAAACCTGTTTATGCATACAAGATTACAAAAAAAATATTGCGAGTCTGGGCTCACCAATGGGTTTTGAAGTGAGGGAGAACTAGATTTTCTAAAACCTAAACGTCATTTTCTTTTTTAATCCTCTCCTTGCGCAAATTGCAATCGTAAAATGGGAAGGCGAGATAAGACTTCCGGTTTGAAACCGTAATTGCTGTGTCGTCTCGAAGCGTGGTCAATTAATTGATCCCAATCGACGGTTTTAGTCTTTATCGCTTCATTTTATGTGATTTCTGAGTGGAATTTGTCCAAGAAGGACGTTTCAGGAAAATTTACGCAAGCGTATCATTTGGATTTATTTTATCCTGTAGTATTGATTTTCATCGGAAAAGTCCCAACCAAATATTTCTTGGCGAGAAACTTTGAAGATATCGTTCCAAAATCTAAAATAATTGTTTCACTCACGGATAGTCCCTATGGCTAGCTCCTAAACATTATTTTAAACATTATTGAAGGTTGTTCTTAAAGTAATCGTTGAATTATTTCCTTCAATATAATGGAATACATGAAAAAACTGTACAAGCCAATCCAGCAAAGCCTTTGACTCTGGTAGAAAAGAGTTTTATTTTGATGTATGGATTTATGGCAATGAATGGGGAAAGGAACCAATCAGGAGTTATGAATCATAAAACTTCAATGTTTGCACTTAAGAATTTCAATATCGAATTGACTGCCTGAAAAAGTCATTCAAGTTATAAAATTGGTCAAGAGATCAACCCTCTGAGGTCAATGCGTTGCTTGACTTTATCTAAAATATCGCCTTGCTGTTATTTTTATTTTTGTTCATTTGAGCCGTAAAAAGTGTTCGTGGAATAAACTAAATACTAGATTGAATAAAACTTGCCTGGGGGGGGTGGGTTAGCAATGCTATTGATTACTTAAGTTACTGCTAGTTAGTTAGTGCTACGTTTCCCCGACTGTGAGTTCCACAGATATTAGATGAGGAAATTGGTATTAATTTTCTTGGGCTAAGATGTTTTAAATGCGCTTAACAAGAATAATAAAATGTGGGTTCGCACTCTAACTGTACTAAAATTAATGATATTATTACACTAATTTATGAGAAATTCATGTGCTCTGAAAGCTCTAGATAATTGGATACAGGGGAGTTGTTTTCACTGCCAGAAACGAAATTATTTTAGTTCAAATTTTACTAACGTGTTAACTTAAACACTTATTATTATTATTATGAAGGGTCATCACAAGCCAAAACTGAGGGCGAAAAAATTTAGAACTAGAAATTGATTATTTTCTCTGCAGGTGTTGCATCCAGACTTGAATCCTGCCCTCCGGAAAAAAATCTAGTTTCCCACATCTTTCTCGTCGTAGTACGTGACCTCGATCATCCAAGTTCCCAGAGAATATACTGGAAGTACGTGAGTATTCCAATACTTCTTTTTACATCCCCCAATATTGTCGTGAATGATTTTCTCATTGTTACAACGGAAACAGTGTTTTTCTTTCCGGTTTATCCCAGTAACTTCATCTCCTTTTCATATTAATATTTTGGAGAGTGGTGAACGTTTCATTAATATTAGTAGTTTTCTCCAGTTCAGGGTAGGTTTGAATGGAAGAATTCAGATATAGGAATTAAAACCTTAAGTGTTATTTTAATTTATTTGATCATATAGCTTTATGTATTCATATTAGCGGTTAATAGTTGAAAACAAATCCAGGTCTTCCTTTTTAGGCTTAAATTTTTCGGAAATACTTAGTAATTACCTGTTAGCTGACACTTTTATGAATCTTTTATAAGATTTTATGAATGGAATCATACTTAAAAATTGCTCTTGGAAATTGCTATATACTAGTCTATTGTAGAGGAGACCAATGCTTGGACATAAGACTAACGTAATCACCATATAGGATGGCGGTATTTAGGCGGCTTTGACGTATTTAGATTTATTTTATTAGCATTATACACTTGAAAGTTAACAAATATTACTCCCATTAACAAATATGACTGACCAAAAATTAAGTTGACTTACTCAGACTAATAACATCCACAAAAACATTGATATTATCCATGGACTTGGCCTCTGATTGTCAAATTATCCTTTATTGATTACAGTAACGCAAAGAATTACGCAGATTTTGTAAATCTCTGATGTGGAACACAATTATTTATGAAATTTCAATATCGGAAGAATTGAATACTTTCGTGGTTACGACTTTTTTATATTAGAAAGCCTCCCCTGAAGTTATTACTGATTATTACAAAAAATACTTACAATGAAATTTAATGGGAGGTAGTAGGTATATAATAAAAAATAGCATATACATCAGACAGCGACTTTATCAATCATAGCTGTGACAATATCTCGAAGTGCTCAGGTACGGTGTCACGACTTAAGTTGCAAAAAATGTGCATCAGTGTGCAGCAAATTGGCATGAAAAACAAAGAAATAATTAACACACGACGACGTACAAAGTCATCATCAGGTTTAAACCCGTATAGGCATTCCTTGCTACATGTACATTCACGTTGGAAAGCCATCACAAAGATGGGGTGAGCTTCTTACGGCTAAACAATGAAATAAAACAGAGAAAATCTCCAAAAGACGTAAACAATTGGAACCCTTCGTCGACAAACACCAAATTTACTGTGTTGGTATGCTGGGAAACCACAGCAGAGACCAACCACAGCCTCTCAACCAAGAATACCCCCCTGTGATGGTTTACGGGAATGTTACTTCCTCGCCAGGGACCAAACACAGACGCACACACACAACCCAAATTGGATCCTTTTCAAGGGCTAATGGGACCCTGCTAAGGATGTTTGGGTTATAACCTGGGATCCTTCACAGGGCTAATGAAACCCCGCTAAGGATGTCTGGTTATTTATGCAAGCACACTCACAAGCACACACACAAATGGGCCCAACTTCCACTTCAACCTTGCGTTGAAGTGACGCGTTACCTTCGGTTCGCCAATGGTTTACTTTGTAGCCGAAATACGCGTATTTGACCCCCACCCTCGTCCTGTTGTGTCGATTTGACCACGCTCTTTTTGAGCTGATTCTCCCAGAAGTTGGGCCCATTTGTGTGTGTGTGAGTGAGTGATTTTGTGTGCTTGCATAAATAACCAGACATCCTTAGCGGGGTTTCATTAGCCCTGTGAAGGATCCCAGGTTATAACCCAAACATCCTTAGCGGGGTCCCATTATCCCTTGCAAAGGATCCTATTTGGGTTGTGTGTGTGCGTCTGTGTTTGGTCCCTGGCGAGGAAGTAACATTCCAGTAAACCATCACAGCGGGGTATTCTTGGTTGAGAGGCTGTGGTTTCCCAGCATACCAACACAGTAAATTCGGTGTTTGTCGACGAAGGGTGCCAATTGTTTACGGCTTTTGGAGATTTTCTCTGTTTTATTTCATTTACATTCACGTTATACAGTCGTTCATGTTACATTCAGGTGGTAATACTCCTCCACTGAATTTTTAACCATTTCCTCCCTCCCCTTCCTACCTCACTGCCTCAAATGAGCCATGCAGGTACTCTCAGTACTATGCAAGCCTTTTTTTTGGGATGATAGGGTAGGGGGTGTGGTGCTCTGGCTCGCATGGGGAGTGTTTCAAGAGAATGAGTAGCGAATTTGTGGGCCTGGGTTTAATGTGTTACATCCCAAATGTAGAGTTGGGTCCCTTTCGCTTGATGAGGCCGTGAGGGAAAGGCCCTTTTTTTCGAAACGGTGTGTCAGAGGCGGGAATTTCCGGTCGAGTTTTGCGTGAAATCGCCAAGCTTCTGTTTCTACAATCTAACATGAATCGATTATAATACGTTTCTGATAAGTAATACCAGAAATGAACAAGTCTGTAGGAAAATATCTCACAACCTGGAGGGCAGTGCAAAGTAGAAGTTAAAAAGTGAATGAGAAAAAGTAGAATCCTGGCTAATACTTCTCACCTACAATCTTTTCAGAGAGTATAAATAAACGATAAAAGAATTAAAGGAAGATTTGATGCTGGATTGTTACTCATTACACCAGTGAATCTAAATAAAAAATTTTCTGAAACTATTTCGGTAACTGCATGCAGTAGTCAATTCGACTGTCGTGAAATGCGAATAATGGAAATGTACTCTCCAATCTACTCTTCCGTGTAGAAATTTCTTCAGCAAACTTAAAATCCATGGCAATGAAAATGGCTTGGCGAACCGAGGCCTTTCCGGCATCTGATGACTCGGCCGTAGCGGGGTCGAATACCGGCGAGGGGATGGGTGTCGTGATGCGCTTATTGGGTAGCATGCATGCAACTTATTTCATATATTCACGATTCCTCACGAAAAATAATTATTGTTTACTATTGTAGACAATCCATATGTACATGAGTCAACCGCAGACATTCATAATTTCCTTCCCAATGTGCATACAAAATTGAGAAAGTCTAGCACTCCAAAACGGCATCTCGGAGGCTTGACGTCACCGTACGTTATTGCTTCTCTAAACTAAAAGGATAATAGTAGTAGTCAGTATTCTTCTGCAAAAGAAATTCAAACCATAATTTCGTCAAACTGCGAAAAAACTCGAAATGAACATGGAAATACGCCGTTTTTCTGTAAGCGATGTCCGTGACGTCATCGCCCACGTTCCCGAGGGCATGATTAATAATTGACTAAATTATTCAGACGGGATATTTTCACTGTACGACAAAAATGAAAACATTACTTGGTTTTCTTCCACTGATTTATTTTCTTGGTACAACATGTTTCTACACAAGGGAGTCGTCATCAAGTACCTGACGATGACACCGGTGTGTCGAAACATGTTGTGCGAAGAGAATAAATCAGTGGAAGAAAACCAAGTTATGTTTTCATTTGTGAAAATCAGCTTCCGCTTGAGCCTGAAACTATGGAACGTATTCACTATACAACATTATATTCTGACAAGACTATTTTGTCCTTTTCATTCAAAAATAAATTATTAGAATTAAAATGGCTTTTACATTATAATGCATGTTCCCCAGTTCCGGCCCTAAATGATTTACTTTCTGAGATAATCACATAGCTTGGTAGGCTTGTATAAATTATCATTACGACTGTACAATCGTCCCGCGTTCACTGCTTAATGAGCCGTTTTGGCGAGGATATTTGGACCTGAACTCCTAATTGAACAATGAATTCACATGTGACGTTGAGCGCTCCTTTCTTGGTCGTTGTGTCAGCCATCACGACACCTACCTCCGCTCATGAAGTGCAAAATCCCTCTTCTTTTCTTTCCGCTCCATTACCATAAATTCTCTTCTTTCCTTTTCCGTGATTACTCTGCACTTACGTCTCTATCACCGTCCTCAACATCTCATTACCACTCAATTCGCCATCCATCACATCTCTGTCATCTTTAGGTTTCCTGCAGCAATTTGTCTTCCCCTATATTATTTATCACGTTTCTACTCGTAATTCTTACTGCCCGAAATATTTTCTCTTACATTCACTTGGAGCTTGTGATTAATTTGTCTTTATTTGGTCTTCTTCTGGGGGTTTTTCCCTTATTTTGCCTTCAATTATGTTCTTCACAAATCCATTGAGTCTCGGGGTGTGTCCAATTCATCTTGTTCATCTTTTCTGTATGGTGTTCCATTGGTCCTTTCCTCTTCTACTCTCCTGTAAACTTCATCATTTCTTATTTTGTCCGTCCATTTTATCTTCAGCATCCTCCTCCAGCACCAGGTTGTGAAGGCTTCTATTCTTTTCTGGTCAGCTTTTCCAATAGCCCATGCTTTCCGATCCGTAGAGTGCTAGGTTCCACATGAATGTTTTCACATACTGATTCCTCGTTTGCAGTCCTATCTTCTTTGAACACAGCAGTTGTCTTTTCCCATGAAAGCCTTCTTAGCTTAGGCTATTCTCCGCTTGATATCCGTTGTACTTATTCCATCTCACGTGGTGGTGCTTCTGAAATAGGTGGAGGAATCCACTTGCTCTAATTCCTCTCTTTCAGGTGATTGAATGGTTACATTTACAAAACCACAACTTAGTTTCAAAACAACAACTAAGTTGTGGTTTTGTAAATGTAACCATTAAATCATCTGAAAGAAAAAATGGAATACCACAAAGTTAACAAAGAACTTGTATTATTTACTAATTCCTCTCCTTTCAGGGTATCTTCTACATTCAGTTTATCTCTTCCGCATACTAGGATTTTGATCTTCGTTTACTTATTATCATGTTGTATACCTTCACTTAAATGATATACCATTTCAAATGATGTCATGAATTTAATGAATGAGTAACTAGATTTATTGCATCAGTTATATTGAATAGTCGTAAGTTGTCGTTCAATCCTTAGAATTGTTGACAGCAGCCCCCAACCCTTCCCTATCAAATGCTAGTTCCTTTGCGCCCTGGTAGCTCTACACATCTTTTTTCCTCTTTACTTGGTCCTAGAACTTATTACTAGGTCTTCCTCTGTGGATTTTTCCTTCTATGCTTCCTTTAATTACGCTCTTCACAAACCCGTTGTGTCTCAGCGTCTGTCCAATTCATCTTGTTTTTCTTTACTGTATAGAGTTTCATTGGGTCCATTCCTCCGCTGGTCTTCTGTAACTTCATCATTTCTGATGACCCGTCCATTTTATCTCCATCATTCTCTTCCAGCACCTGGTTTCTTAGGATTCTAATCTATCTGGTCTTCTTTTCCATTGGTCCATTCTCATGATCCTCCGCTTTTCTCTTCCGCTTACTAAAAATTTTAGTCTTTATCTTATTTATTTTCATGTTGTATTCCGGGAAAACATAGTCCATTGCGTTAGGTGACTTTTGAAGATAATCGCAATTTCCTTCTATGACTGTGATATCGTGTGCGAAGTGGATCATGTTTATTTCTTCTCCGTTAAGTAATTTCGTTCATTCCAATTTCTTGTGCTTCTCCTATTTCCTTCTCCAAGTGTATATCGAACTGTACTGGTTAGAAGTTATATGCTTGTCTTACTATTTTGTTAATTAATTCAATCTTGTATTTGTTTTCCGTCTCTCGCTTACTTTGTGACGACTTAATTCTTGTATAGTTGGTAGATTATTCTTTTGTCGTTGTAATCCATTCCGAGTTTTTTCAGGAGCCCGAGCATTGTTACACTCAAAATTGTGGAAGGCTTTCTCCAAGTCCACCAATACGACATTCAATGAATTGTTCTGCTGCATCTTTTCTCTACCATAACTCTTAGGCAGATTATGGCCTCCTTGGTACCTCTGTTTTTCCTGCGTTGAAAAATATTTTGTTAGAGATTTCGTTTACTTAAGGTTTCTTGGAGATAATTTCTCCTCAATAATTCAGCTGATAGTGAGCATTAAACTGGTTATATTTACCGTCACATGTGCCCACCGATTCCATGAGTGATCTTGCGAAGAGATTTGTACTGGTGCAGGTTGGGTACCACTTTTGCTTTTAAGTTGTCGGATTTGCGATTGGGACCCATGTATAATTTCAATTAACTGTAATATTTCATGGTATGAGCGAAATAACTATAACCCATTTAAAAAATACAAACTTTTAATATCCTCTCAATATTTTAGGCTATAAATTTAAATTATTTTAAAGGAATCATTTGTCAAGACTTCAATTTGCAAAACTATATAAACATATGGAAAGGATTATTCTCATATAGATAAAAGAGACAGAGGGTAGTAAGTTGTGCTCCATGAAGAGATTGTATGGGAATTCGTCTATGGAGGTAGGTACTAATTTTTAGTAATTGCCCTCAAGTGTTTCTATTAAAGTGTAAATGTCGGGGAGTGCCTCTCAGGGGTGAATTTGCGAATGGGGAAGTTTTGTAGAAAACTAAAGAGAAGCCTAATTTTTTTAATGAAGGGATATTTTCCAACGGCGTCGTACTTGAAAAGTGAAATGCACCGAGGCGCTATCCATCAGTAATGTCTGATGATTTTTTTAGTGACGACGATTTTTCTCTCGCAAATATGTATGTAAGATCATCATCTTCCGAACTTTAATGAAAGATAATGTGAATTTCATCTCAAAATGCTGACCTGCTACAGAGTAAGTTATACCGAATGACGGGTTTCTTTTGTGCGCGTATTTTTAATGGCTCCAGTTTTGAAGATGAATCCTTATGTCAACGATAATATGCCGCGAACGATCGGGACCCTACACAGCAGGATTTAGTTCGCGTGCTAACTAAAATACAAAGGAAAGCTACACACTTCTATAAAACGTAGGGGCTCTGGTGACGTTGAAGCCACTCACCAGGCTTTAATTTCTTGGAAATTTTGATCTGGTGAGTTTCAGAATGACACGAAGAATATCATTTTTCCCCAGCTATATCATAAGAATCGATGAAAGCGACAGAATTTTCAAGTAGAAGAGATTCACTGCGAAACTGTTAGGATATTTCGACTTTCCACTCACCCCTAGTGGCAATAATCACCAAAGATTGTGACGACTAGACCTCCTGCTGAAAGATAAAGATAATATATTGATGCCCGAGTTCTGAATAATATGTAACCTTCAATGTGATCATTGAGAAAATACTGTAAAAGGAAAACTTTATAAACGAAGTAATGATTTATTTCACTTACTTAGTGAAGGAACGCATTTTCCTCAGCTTAGCCTCCTAGAAGCTTCAATGGAGGAAGGTGCTAATTTTAAGTAATTGCCCTCAAAAGTTTTCATTGAAGTGTTGATGTCACTGTCACATGTGTTTCACTGCCATAAGAATCATTTCCCGAACCATAGCGCAGGTGATATTCTTTTTGTGCGTGGCATTTCCATATCCCTTCTTAACTTTGTCTTAAAAACATATGCTTGATGTTAACAGTTTTCTCTTATGAATGTTGAAAATGGTAATGCTTATTCGCAAGTTGTGACTGCAAATGAAAATGGAGAAAACGGTACATTTTTTCTATTTGATCTCTTAAATGCTTGCTGAAACCGAGTTTTTATTGAGAAACATCCAGTATGCTTGATGGCTGACTAGTTTTTCATAAAGCCATCCCTAAGTCCTGAAAAGAAATGTGCAGTGATGTGACCATCACGATTGAATCTCAGTTTGAAGGCTTATAGTTGAAAACACTTTGGGTTTTCATTTTATGTTAGGTTCATAATCGTAACCAGCAGAGCACCAAAATATGCTTCTAATATTTTATAATTAATTTTGGTGGAATGAGATGGTGGGTTTAAAATCTTTTCCCAAATTGTATACTGCTAATTGCATTTTGCAATGATTTGTCAAAGTTCCATTTGGTTGTTGATTTCTTTTGAACAAATGATTTCTATTATCATTTACTGGACTTTAGCAATGGAAATGGGTGTATTTCAAATCCGGCCGCTGTTAATGTCTGAATTAGGTTTGAGGATTAACTCTCCAGGTTTCTTTTCTCTATCTTTTGAAAATGTTTTCTTTGGTAGTTTCATTCTGCCAACTCCATTAACTTTTATTTCAGCAAGTACGCCTATCTCTACTTTGACGATGTTTTAACTGCTGTATACTCAAGAGAAAGACCTTATCGCATGCCTCAACTGAGTGTCAAGAGTTGATACTTGATTGGGTACCTTTCTGGCTTTTAGTTAGTCGTGTCTTGTCATACTTGCTATCCTAGTGGTATTTGTTTTACTTAATATCACAATTTATCCTATTTAATACATAGTCATAGACTGTTTTCTTATCAAAATCACTTAATTACCGCTTCAGGTGGTCGAGTTAGGATTTTTTGCCATTTCATCCCTTTTTTAGTTCTCGGAACGCCACTTGAAAAACCCTTCAATTTGATTTTATCTCGATAAAACCAATTAACTTCTCTTATTAAGTAAGTGAAGCAGATAATTTTGAGTACGCTGTCACTTAGGAGACCAAAAGCGTAACGCACAGGGTTTTTTAAATCAAAATCTATGCTGCCTTCTATTTTTGAGCGTTTACTGAATATTAAAACGTTGCATCACATGACCGATCAATCTGTTCAACAGTGTGTAAACCTTCTGCAAGTTTTACCGCCACAGGGAGGTTCTCTGCGATTGAAATTAAATAACCCTTGATAAAAAATAACGGCCGCTTTTCCAATAGAAATTCTTGTAGTTAATGCACAGTTCTTGGATAAGCATAAAAAGCAGCAGCGCTATAAATGGTGATATTGGAGCTGGGGAATCCATCATGGGGTATGGATTTGGAAATCCGCCAGGCGTAGGTGATTTTATGGGGAGGAAAATTTCACTCCTTTGAATTACTCACGTGTTTTCGTGGCCGTTGCATTCTAAACGCTAATTCCGGTATTTCCAGCGGGCGGAGAGTTGAGAGGAGGGTTTCTGGGAAATACGCGGTTTTGCGTGTCCGCTGATGTGCGCAGAGTCGTACTTCTGATGTCTCCGTTGCGCAAACGGCATGGCCGCACAAAACGAGGTAGCTTCCTGGCCACTCGATTAGGCATGGCGTTTGATTGTATAAGTAATCGACGGGGTTGAAGTCCTTTGCCACTGCAGTAATGTGGTCCACTGCAACGCATCCCTTAATGCCTCTTTTTACGATTAAAGTTTCAGCGTCGTCTAGGCAGCCTGTTTTGACCTCTCGAGCAAACCGCCGTGCAAAATGGCGGATTCGTCACAGGACAGGGGATGTGCCGCGGTTGGTCAATTCAGCCGAGTGCCCCATGTCCTACGAACGCTATCAAAGCCGCAGGGGCGCGATAAGCGAGACCGTGACCACTTGAACGGAGCGATGTCCGCTATTTCACTTGAATTCTCGCCGGAATAATCAATTCGCAATTGATTTACAGGGCTTTTAACTACTCCTTCCGCCTAATTGACCGAAAAATGATTTCCTATTAGCTCAGTTTACTGAGATGGATGAATCTGAAATTATTCCCAGTCAAGGAAAGTTATGAGGCTGATTTCAGTTAGCCTTAGCTATTCATGAATGAACGCTTGATCCACTCAAGCATTATCAAATGACCATGCGAGACCCCTGTATTCCATTCATTACTAAACGCATTTATTTGAGTGGTAATTCGTACTGAATTGTGTAAAATGCACTCTCATGAGTTTTTTTTAGAAATCACATCAACCTCGAAAATAATTAACTACCTATCAGTAATCAGGAAACTTTATTTAACCTTCTTTCGATTTTTCTAATGATTATACAAAAACTAAGTGAGTTTTTACGAAAGTTATTAGATGATAATTGATATGTCAGTCAGATCTTGCATTCCTAACATTTATGCTCCTTGTGTAGTCTAGTGCTTAAAATCTATGAACGGTACCTGTGAAATTACAGTACCAGAAATTGCCATTCTGCGGCTTTGTAACCGTTTTCTTTCGATCAGGGGACTAATTACTTCATACTTCAGTTTTTCCTTTTTACTTGATCTTCCAATGAGAAAGAAACGATATCCAAATGTTATTTGAATGACGTATCAGAATAATGCAGTAAACGTGTCTGATTTTTATCCTACCCAACGAGAAAATTGTGGTTCTTTCAGCATTTTTAGGGCTTTGGTAGTATTCTAAACTTAGTGTGTTTAAAGATTAATCTCTCAAACCTTATTATAAGCTTCGCTTTACTCCGCACGGTCGAGTGACTGGCTGCTTTATTTCAAGTTATCCGCGCAAAATTGCTGGGCACCACTTTTATCTGGGTTAGTTCATGAATGAATATGGCCAGCAACTCTTGGGTGAGTTTTATAAGAATTCGCGATCAGATTTGATCCCCTTTTGGTTATAACGCGGCTAAGATCCAGATATCATGCATTTCAAGCCTTGTTGATACTATATGAACGCCTAAATTTTTCACAAATAATAGATACACAAAACCGCGCTTTCTCCATCTGTTGTGAAAATGGCCGCTTATTACTCTTTTTTGTTAAAATTTATTTATTAACATGTGTAGACTTCCATACTTCTCGTTCGAATATAAGTTCCGACTGACAGGTTATCTACCAAAATGTATGAAGTACGCTGGAATAAATTTTGAGCTGCAGTATTTTTTCATGCTTAACGAAAGATATGAATAATTAAATTGTTAAACAGCGCAAATTTAAGAGGGAATGAGTGTGCGTCTTACTCTTTTGCAAATAAATTCCTTTCAAATAATGATCGAGAATGTTTTTCGTACAAATTTTAAACCTTTTCTTATAATTACTTCCTGCAATTTTGTTCGTTCCATTTCAATTCTGAATTTGTTAGGAAGGAACTGAAAAATTTCTCCTTAAAATGGCTGAAAGTTTTTGATCTAAGTGTGCAGCTCATGCCTTAAGAATATTTTTTTTCGTTTTGCGGCCAAGGCCATGTGATACGAGTGGGACCTTGAATGCCTCTGGTGTTCCTTCCTGGGCCGGATATGCAGCGCGGAAAGATTCGCCGGTCCTGCGGATTTCCGCTGAAACCCAGTTTCCCTTGCACTGAGAGATGCATTTTGTTGGAAAGGAATGTTTGTTTGCTATTTGGCGTGATAATTGTGCTCTCTTCGTATTCAATGCATCATTCTTTTGTTTCAATAATTCCTGGTAAAGCATTTTTGGCATTCGTTGTATTATATTGAATTTCATTCACCCATTGTATCTCTTAGATTCTCTTTTCCTTGTCCTTTGCGAGAATATGCCTCGCATTTTACATTCAGCGGTGAGTGCTGAAAATTATCAGACGTGAAAGGTTTTCTCCCAGGATGTAATTCAGCCGCAATCAACAATATCCAGTTGAATTTCCAAGTGCTAACGGTAGAAAGTTTTGATCCTACGGTCCTCCAAAAAGTGTGCTCAGTAATTGGAACCATAATAGTTATTTTTAAAGGTTTGTATATTACCGCGCTTCATGTGCTAATATAAGTGCCGACTGGCAAAGTATCTACCTGAATGTTACCCATAATGTCTATCAATGTATGAGATGATGTTTTTGATTTATTTGCTGCCTGTGCATGTCACCGCACTTGTCCTTAAAAAAATGTAGCTATCCATATACATATTTCATATCCTGAAACGATCGTACTTTGCTTTTCGCATTTTCATCAATGAAAAGTTCAAAGTTGTTACGTATCAAATAACTTAAAGCATATGCAGGTTTCATTGGAAACCACTCTACCTTGATTATCCGTTGGACATGGATGCCCAGATGGTTTCATCTTATCTCAGATTCGACTTAACTAGTCATTTCTAGTTTCGCTTTGGATTTTTTCGCTCATCACTTATTATGACTGGGATCAACCCTCTGGAGTAAACAAAACGAATCGCTCTTATTCGTCGATTAATATTTTTGATTGATTGGGTGGCTTCATTCTGTTGCATGGCCGTATCCAGTTGCTACAAAAAGAGTATAAAGGAAAATGAGCGGCATACAAAATGAAATACGTGACGAAAAGTGTAAATATGGAAAACAATATGTAACTTCAATTATCTTAAGGTAAACGCTTTGAATGCAATATACTGAATACTTAAATGTGTCATTCGCAGTTCATTCCTTATCATATAATGCAACTCGAATGGCAAAAAGTTGTGTATTCTACTGGGAAAGGCGTTATGGCAATCAAATGGCAAACTCACGATGGAAATCAAATGGCAAACGCAAACACTCGAAATGACATACTAGACCAGTTTGTATCATGCACCTTTCAAATAAGATTTAATCAGCGCAGTTAGTTGTGATTATAGAACTAATTGCCATAATTGTGAGAAAGAAATCTAGATAGTAGTTCACTCGAAAAATCTGTTTAGACGGGACGTTTTTTATATTTAGATATAAAATTAATGTAAATATTTCTTGCGCGTGCATCTGTTACTTTCTGCGCTCATAAATAATTCTTTTTAGGTCGTGTTGTGTGTCCCTAATCCTTGCGTTTTGATCTGTGAAAGGATGGTTATAAATTATTGCACGCCAAGAGTTAATTATTTTTGTGCAGTATAAACATAAATGGGTATCTTCAGTGAGATTGGATTAAACCAAACTCCGCATAATTTGTAGAACAGAGAGGAAAAGCAAACTTTAACCTATTCGGGATGAGATTGCGTTGCGTGATATTAGTGCCTGTGAAGGGGTTTTACTTTTAAGTACCAAAGCATTTAAGCGACGCGTACTTAAAAATAAGAAAACTCAGAATTTTATGATACAAAAAAGCACATTGATCAATTGAAGTATCTTTCTCTCATAATTTTCTTCCGCAGAGTATTGGACTGTTAGTAACCACAAGCTTCCCCGATGTCTTCCTGATTATGTAGTAAAAATCAAAATATTGCGCGTCAAAAATTAAATTAACCACTGGCGCAATGGAATTTCCCAGTTTCTATTGGTGTTACTCTGACTTCTATCGTGGCATGAACTGCTAGCTCTTTAGAAATTGCTGTTTTGAACGAAAGAGTCGACTCTCTTTTGCTTCTGTATCTCAGGGTTATCTTTTTTTGAAAATATGAACTTCATCAGACATTTAATATATACTGCATTTACGTAGAGTTTTCTCCCAATTTTCATTGAATATTTTATTTTCTCTAGCACTGCGTATAATATCAATAATCAAGCGCAGTGAGCAAACACCGTGTTTCCCTGATTCATATACCACTTCATCAGGTATTGGGGGGTGTATCTTAAATATGGCCGTGAAAAGTGTTGATTACCATTGCTGTATGTGCGTTACGTAATACCCATGGCCAGATTGGCGTCAACCAAACTTGAAAGCTGACGTAGATTGCCAACTGCGTAAAAATTTATTGCACGGAATGAAAGAGCTGCCAGCTAAACTTTCGTTCGGTGGCAGGAGATAATGTCACACGAAATGAGCGCGCACAGCTACTTTACTTTTATCGAAGCACTCTAAGGCTTGCGTGAAGTAAAAAAAAAGAAGGGGGGAACCCGTCCTTCGGTGGAGCGCCAGCTCAGTTAACGGTGCACTGAGTTCCAAAACATGATAGCGATACGGTTGCACAACGCTTCCTACGCTGCTGCGGTCTTAGCGAAGGTCCCGGGTTTCACCCACCGGAACTTGTCCCCGGACTACCTTGCCGCTGCATATTCGTTTTCCAAACTTCCGCTGCACTTTCACAGGCACATTTTTTTTCACTAAGTTGGCCTTGGGGGCCGAACAATTACGCGGAGACCGACGGCGTGCTATTTTTTTCTACTCTCGAGCGAACGCTATCCACGTGATAAAGTAAAGTTGAAAGCCTTAATGCTTTTGTTGATCACTTATCAATTTTTTTATCATTTTGAGTGCTCCATGAATTATTCAAGAGTTGCAGATTCACCACGGCTTAATTGGCATTGCGTGAGTGAAAAATTTCGAGTTATGGGTACGATTCTGGTAGCTGGGGCTCGTTTTCGTGGGTGAAATTTTATTCAACCTGTCGTCAAGGGGTGCGAAACCTATTGCCGGAGGGATTTTTAGACCGTATTTAACGTGAGTGGTGGAAATTCAGGAATCGAATTTCTGAATTTACACCGCGCAACATCAAGTACTTGGGGGTGTCTTTTACGAAAGATTTAGGGTAGGGGGCAGACGTGGAACACTTAACACAAAAAGCATTTAAAACCTTTACCCTTTACAAAAAGCATTTAAAACCACTGAGCGATGAGAAACCTTAAAGGGGAGTGGTAAAACCACCAATTAAAAGGCGTATAAGGCCCTAATCAGACCAATTTTAGAATATACGTCACTAGTGTGGTACCCACATGAAGAGGGACAAGAGAAATCAGTTGAGATGGTTCAAAAAAAAGGCAGCAAGGTAGGCAATGGGAATGCATAAGAGGACTGAGAGGGTCTCCGAAGTGCTGCAAGTGTTAGGATGGGACACTCTAGGACGTAGAGAAAAAAAGACTTTGTGCACTCTTTCGCACACTTGAGTGGGAGAAAGAACGGGGGGAACTGCGACAGAAGGTTGAAAATCCGAACTACATTGGTAGGAATGATCACCAATACAAGGTGAAACGTCGGTCACAAAGGACCAATGTAAAAATAATTTTCATTCCGCAACAGAGCGATTGTAGTTTGGAATAATCTTCCTGCAGAACTGCTTGAGCCCTTTCATGGCAATATAAATGTTTTTAAGAATAGGTGCAGAAACTTTATTGTGGACGATTGATTCATTGTTATTTTATTTTTTCTACTGATATCTGATTCTATGTTTAATTTTTGGTGATTGTTATACGTCTGCTTTACATTATTTAACTGTTACCACCGGGCAAAGAGTCAACTTTTAACTCTTTTGGTAAATAATAGTAATTCCAACGTTTACATCTTAGTTTTGATCCGAAAGCTCTCATCGACGGGTGTACGTAGATTAAATTTTTCGACGGCGTTCGGTGTTTTCCATATACTAAAATGCTTCATTCGCTTAGGTACATAGCTGGATTGACAGGTTTATGACGCGTATATTCTCGATCGAATGAGAACAGCCTTGGAATGGTAATATGTGTGGATAAGTGGCTTGGAGATTACGCAATGCTTATTGGAACGATCTTTTCAGGGTCTAGTGCACGGCCATGCAGTCTCAGGCTAGCCAACTAATCCATGATTGATGAAGTGTTTAGAATGTAACTATTTGGAGCCAACGAGAGGAAAATGAGTTGGTGAGGGAAAAGTTATGGAAATGTTTGTTTTACTGTTTTTAAGTTGGTCGGAGTAATTTTTGTTTGGAAGAAGTGATTAGATTTAGAGATTTTATTTTTTGTGAAGGTTTTCGAGAAACTTTGCAAGCTGCTCTCGTAAGTGATATTTATTGGTGAAAGTGGAAACATTTCACCATACTGATTTGCTTTTTGGAAATTTAAATTTGTTTTTATTAAGTAAGGTAACAATTTTATTGTTACCACTTACCAGGGGAGCCCAATTGTTAAAGGAGCATTCAGAATGATTGTTGTAGGTTGCAAACGAAGTAACTTTGTTATTCCAGATAAATTTTATTTAAGACGACCCGGATTTCGACGTTGCACGTCATCATCAGGTGAAAAATCATCATTTATGTGGAATAATAAAGTGACTTCATTTAAATGTATAAAGATCCACGAAGTCACGCCTGGGACAACTGAGTGAATCAGAACAGTGGTGACTGCAAATAATTTCGTTCCGTTATCAACTAATTTACAACTGCTATAAATATCGCACAAGTATAGTCTCAAACTTAATGTTTTAACTACCTTCTGTTTTTCTGAAATTTCCTGAAATTTCTGAAATTTTCTGAAATTCTAGTCTGTAAGCTTCTCATGTTAAGTGATATTTTGCTCAGCTTCTTGGAAAGAAGGAGTTTGTCCCACTCGTGTAACAACAGCGAAGATTATTCATCTACTTTGTTGGTTTAGGTACAAAAACGCTAAAATCTGTCATTTCCTTCTTCGTATGGTTTTATTTGGTCAAAAACCTGTTTTTTGGAGGCAAAACTGTTGATTTAATGTATTATTTTAACAATGCAGAAATGAATAAGAGAAAATATAAAATATTTTCAGTGGTGTTTAAAGTAGCATAATTTTAGTATCTCTGGTCTGTTATTGTTGTTTATGAAATATGAAGGATAGAGTGATGATACATCAACATTATCAAATGTTTACACATGCGATCTTGGCAAAATGGATGCTGCGAGAAAACGAGGGGGAATAAAGTTATTAAATCGTCGATTTTGTGATTAGTTGATGGTTAATACAGTTGAATATAATAGTAAAAAAATGAATTTTTCAAAAATGGTCCGCAGCTAATCATATGCTTATGACCATTTGGCAAGTAATTACCCCTCAGCTGTTTTTTTAGTGATTCCTCACTATTCATCAAAGGGCAAGAGCCATTCTTTGACAGTAAACTCGAAATTTAGCAAACGAAAACATGTTATAGACCATTATAGACTATAGCAAATATATTATGGTTACAGGTAATGTTACTCTTTGATGTTGACAATGGTTGTTGGAGTATTATGTTTAAAGAGTAGGCATGTGGGTGTGAGGACTAGTAATTTTTCGTATTGAACTGATGCGGCATAAACTATGAAGCACAGATAGTAATTTGGCCAATATCATTCAGAATAATGATAATTCTAATGCTTAGTTTGATGCAGGAATTTACAATCATAGCGCAGTAAAATTCTAAAAGTTGATTAAATTATTTTCAATTAAGAATATTCCAGAAACAACGCTATTTACAGATGAATAACGATCCATTTCCTAGGTGCCTTTTCTTTCATTTGGTTCTTCAACAGTAAAGCATCAATTGTAATGACTATCATTATATTTTTACATTCATAATCTAAGGGAAGGCCCTTATTAAGGCCATGTCTCGCAGTTTAATGTTCTCGAAGTTTTTCTCTTTGACTTTTCTCACGAAATTTCTCGCACAATAACTGTTGTCGTGTACCCCACGCATCCATATATTACCATGCGAGCCGCCGCATGGGCGTGTGGCAAGGGGTGTTAGCTCACCAGCCGTGTAAAGATGCAAGATTTTGGGAAGTGAAATGGTGACGTGTACTATGAGAGTGTATTTAGTGGAACTCAGTTTTTATTGTGATCGATTTTTGTGCGCGGAAAGAAAGAGTTTTTGGGCCTATCTGTGCGACAATGTATCTCTCATTTCTTCGCTTCTGTCAGGATTAGAGATGTAGTGAGGCGTCATGATTCTATTCTCTGTGTCGCTCTGAAACGCATCAGATCTGAATTTCTCAAGCAAGCTAAATCTAGCGTGTAGCCTCCCAGTCTCTAGGGGCTCCCACCTTAATCTCTCTAAAAATTATTGTTCGCTTGAATCATATTATCACAAAGCACGCAGCTTTTCTCTGTATTTTATTTATTTTTTTGGTTAAATCTTTATGACCAGGGTCCCAAATGCTCGCGGCGTATTTGAGGTGTGGCCTAACCAGAGCGAAGTAGCATCTTTCTTTTACTTTTCATCTGAGGGCCTTCCTATCACACACATAATAAAACCTAGTTTCCTGAATGCTGTGTCGCATATGTTTTGTCTGTGCATTTCCCACGTTCCCCGCGGTACTCTGGAAGGAATTTGCGTTATTCTTCAAAATAGCCTTTGCTGGCAACCAGCTGCGCGAGAGACTTAGTTGCTTCTTTGTTCTATATGAACAATTCAACTATTTCCTGTAAAATATCGTTTTTGAACGTGTGCCTTGAGAACTTGTCCACGCTTAAGCTTCAGCTCAGGAATGTTGATGAAATGAATAAATATTGAAATTTTTATTAGTTACTCGTTCTCATATGTTATTTAATCCTAAGTTGGTTGGCTGCAGCCCACCAATCTTCCATTTCCCCTGTTACTCCTTTCTAATCCTTGAAGCTCTTCTATTTCATAACCCATTGTAGTTGGTCTATACATTAGTCCCTGAGTGTTCCACGTGGGGATTTTCCTTCTATTTCCTCTCCTATTATATTTCTTATTAAGTCATTACTATGTCTCAGAGTTTGGCCTGCCAATCTTGTCTTCTTGGCAGTGTTCCTCATAGTTTCCTCTTTTTATTTTTTTCCGTGCCTCGTTTCTAAAAAGAAAGATAGAAGAAAATGGGAGGAGAAACCGTAAATGGTTTTATCAAAAAGACTTGGCCCACATGGATTGGACGCACTTTTATTCTATGATGATTTGATTTGATTTCTTTGATTCTTAAGATGTGAAGGTACTTCTTCCCGTTCAATCTCGCGGGTATCTGTGGGTCATATTCCTCATTCCTTATTGTGAGCTATATAAGAAATGTTGGGAAAAAATGGAGACTATGCTAACATCAGAATCGCAAACATTTTCTTACGAGGCAATGTGCGATTTTGAGAAACACGATACAACATTTAGAAAAAGTATCACAGAATATTCTAGAGAAACTAATGCTTATAAATTTCAGGAAAACAGAGCAAAGAATGACTTCAAATATACTGGTAGAGTTCAGAGACTCCTTCATCTCGCAGTGCCTATCCCTCTCGGCTATTAGCGATCATCAGGGCCGAATGCAATTTGCCAACTGCCGCTCCAAACAAATCACTACTGCTGTTTTTAGCCAGATGTGTATATTAGTATACTAGGGTTATCCATCTTCTTCCCGATAATTTCATATTTTTTGCTTATTATTTTAGGAAGAGCTGTAACAACTCAAGGCATTGTCTAATGTTTTGATTCGTTTTGTTGTTTCTAACATTGTTTCCGAGATATCCTAATTTTTTATTTTATTTGACTGCAGCTATTCGTAATTCATTCAGAATTTTTTCTAGAATAGACTGATTAGCATCATGATCCGTTTAGGCATTTTCCACAATGCGTGGATACACCGCTGTTATATATTTCGTATAAGCTGTTCCTAAGAATACGCGGTATTTATCAAAAATTGCCACGGTTTGTGTTGGGCTAGTACCATATCTAAGAATTTGTAGGTGCAATAAGCTAGGCTTTTACGTACTCTTTTACGTACATTTCTTTTAAGTAGTTTCGGTAGGATATAGGAAACCTTGAAATATTCTCGGAAAATTCCCTGCATCTCTCAGCGAGTTATCTCTTTGGCGGTGTTTCAGCAAAGGAGTGAGTTTGGTCACTGGCTAAAATCCTCTCTGCTGTTTCACAGCAATAACATTAATGACAATTGTTTTGAACGAAGTAGCGAACTTAAGTGAAAAATATAAATCTGAAAAATTGGTACAAAACTTTTTGAAGAATTACAATGGAATCTTAATGAGAATTTTTATTTTTTGGGCAAGGGGACCGCATCTTTTTTTCTTCTGCTTTTAATAGCAGCGGAGCCTCGGGGGCTTGGAAATAAGTGCAAATGGGAAAGTTTTTCTCCAGATGCCTCCTGGAAAAAGCTTCCAGGAAAGTTCACTGCGGTTTGAAATAGGCCAATTCTAAAACTATTGCGAAAATAGGTGTAAACGGAGTTCTAAGAGCAGGGTGTAAATCTGAACGTTCCCGAGATTGTAGAAGTCAAAGAAAACTCGTGAGAAATAAATAGTTAATATATAATCTATGAGCGTCTTCGTTATATTGAAGTTTCATGGCTCAAGTGATGCAGTACAATTTGCCTTGTGATGTCAATAATCGTAGTCAACATAGAGGCGTGCTTTTTTGGTGAATAATCAAAATATATCCTTCTGTTACGATTTATAGCTTTCGATTAGAAGTAGCAAGTCCTCAGGCCCAGAAGGAATACCGCGTGCACGCGTGCCCAAGGAGTTTGCGCTACAGATATCACCATTACTAGAAATCGTATTTAGCGAATCATCATCCGTGGGTGAGGTACTCCAAGACTGAAAAATAACAAACGTCACACCAATATTTAAAAAAGGAAAAAGGTATGGCCCATCAAATTACCAAGCTATATCGTTAATATCGCTTTTATGCAAGATCCTCTAACACATTGTTGTTCGCAATATTATGACGTTCCTAGGTTATCGTAACTTCTTATATGGCAGTCAGCACGGCTTCTGGAAAGGTAGGTCTTGCGAAACTCTACTGCGCTCTTCCTTACCGACATCCTAAAATCAGGTGTAACAAAAAAAAGTTGACGCGATATCTCTTTATTTCATGAAAGAATTCGACAAGGCTCCTCACAAACACTGGTATTCCAATTACAATCATGCGGAGTAATCAAGCAAATGTGAATTAGATACTTGACTTTTTCAGTAATAATTTGCAAAAAGTGATTTTTGGCGGTATTAACTTTGATATGGCTATCGCGACAACCGGTGGTTCACAAGAAAACGTGATCTGCCCCCTTTTATTCATAATTTATGTGAAATACCCAAGTTCTAAAGTTAGCGGAAAACTAACATTATTTGCAGACAATCCAGTTATCTACCGCGAAACTAGTGGAGACACGGGCATAAAAGTTCTGTCATCTGACTTGATGAACGTTCATTCGTGGTACCAGAAGTAAGGGCTAGAATTAAATCTTAGAAAATACACCATAATATACTTCTTGGAAAAAGCATCACACCAATTCCATGTACACAATGTGGGCGGAGTAAACATAGTGTCTTCAGATAGAGTCAGTTACCTTGGTATAACCTTATCTTCAGTCATGTCGTTGGGAACATATATACAAAACATATTCGGTACATCATAAAAGACACTAGGATTTATCAAGCAAATAATAGGAAGGTCTAGTCCTAAAGTTTTAACCAAAGCAATAAATAAAATTCAAAGAAAAGCGGCAAGCTTCGATAAAACTCGTATGAGCAAACATGTAGTGTCTCACAAATTTTCGAGGGATAAAGGTGGGGGCCGCTAGAGAATCGGAGTCTTTACGCTGGACTTAGATTGCTTGAGAGACTCAGAACTGGTGTAATTTGGAGCGACACAGAGAATATTATCATGACGTCTTACTACTTACTGGGTGTGTCAGTAGCCATAAAATAAGTGAGATTGATTGCCGAACAGATAGGTACAAAAATTTATTCTTTGCTGGTACAATAGGTGGCCATAATGAAAACTGTCCTCTCTCAAATTACTCCTGTAATGCACTTTAATTTACCTCCCCAAACCTTATCCTTTACACCTATACATAGCTGGTGTCCTTGCACCACCTGCCACACGCCAATGCGGCGGCTCGCAGGGTAGTATGTTGATGTAGATAGCTACGTCTTTTAGATTTAATCACTAATGACCATCAGCATTTCTTTTACAACATGTAACTTCGATTCCAAAATTTAAAAAAGGAACAACCATTTTAATGTCCTGTGTAAGCAAATGAACATCCACTGTGTAAAAAATTTTATTGTTTCTCGTGGTTGGTTCTTTGGTGTTTTGATAAATATTAGTCTTAAAATCTCTGTATTTCCGCCAAGCGCTGAACACGCTAGCCATCATTGTTTTGAGTCATATTTTCTCCTTCTAAGGTGAATCTGTCCTCAGACAGGTTTATATTGAACTGCTCCCATGCTCGTCTATCCTGTAATGCCTCCCTCAGCTCTTCGCAACTCCTTCCATTCATAATATCGTCAACATATTATTTCTTCGTCTTCCTCTCCCTCGATCTTTCCCTCTAATATTCTTTTCGGCATGCAGTCTGTCTTCAGGACACATCCTATTTGGTCCGCCTTCTTCTGTCTTTTTGATCTCAAAATATTCTTTTTTGAGCCCCTTACCCTCCTACCAAATCCGCCTCGATTTTGCAACGTTTCAGATGACCTTAGAAGGTCTAGAATCGTGACTCACATTATTCATTACGCTCATACTCTTGCTCGTGCATTTCAGCTTCTGCCTATTATATAACTAAGAGTTTGGGTTATTTTTTAAAAGATTGTTCTTTATCAGTGCTCTTTTCATGTTTCTTGAGTTGCGTTACCATCGACGGTTGATGGAGTAACTACATAAATGACTACTCGACGCTATTAGCTCATCCGTACAACTTACCTATTTTTTCCTCTTGTTTTGTCACCTTCAATGGCAGTAGTGTTTCTGAATTATTTTTGGATTTTTTCCTGTTTATTTTAAACTTTGGTCGATTTTCTCTTTTTAAACTACAGAATTCTATTATCACTATGTTTTCAGCTTTTGATATCTGAGATTAAACCTTATTTTATAGAGGATAATTCTTCACCGCTATAACGCATTTTATTATTTGGTTTAAAAATTTTTAATTTTTAGCAATGATCTCATGAATAATTACCCTTTCCAAGCTCTTTCTACGATTGGAATTTATGCTGAAAACCTTCAGATAACGCTGAGAACATTGAATAACACAATACATATAGCTATAAATTTAACTAGATTTCTTAGACAGTGTGGCCCCTATCAGGATGCAGAAGTGACGAACGGACTGGAGGAACACTGACGCATCATTTGAAAATTGTGAATAATTTACAATGCAGTAAAATAACGCCAAACCACCAAGGATTTAGCTCGCGGCTCCCTGAGTGTTAGGCAAGGAGTTTATTTTGCCACCCCGAAGATTAACGAAGTTTCTTTACATTGTAAATTTAAATACATAACCGATTAGTTTGGATTAATAATTTTGAATAGAATGGTGAAACAACATATAAAATATCTTGGGGTAACATACGACTGTGTGCTCTGCAGAAAATACTAAGCTGTAATATTCAACAATCAGAATCCAAAGTTGAAGTTTACACAATAGCTGTAAGACCAGATGCGATGTTATATTCGGTTGCGTGATGTGCACGCTCCCTCAGAAAATGGAAGAAATTCTAAAAAATATTGAAATAAAAGTGCTCATATGTCTGATGTATAAAGTAGACAGATTTTTGGACCAGCATTGAAGGATGGCGGTGAAAGAAGTTAAGATAAATGCAGAATTAAATGAACTTATGAAGGAAGAAACTTTAGTCCGTTCATTAAGTCACCGGAGCAGACTCCGGTGGTCATTTCATACAACACGCATGGCAGAGACTAGATCGATCAACAAAATTAATTGGCGTGTAGATATGAGGTAGAAATAGGCCCAGAAAAGGGGAGGGATTAAGAATAAATGGAGAAATGATTTTATAGAGGATTTTCAATGAACGAATATTTATAACTGGAAGGAGTAAGCGGTGGATTAAAAAATATTAGCGTTGCCTGTTGAAGGGCCAAAAAATATGGAGGGTTTTGCCCAAGGCAAAAAAAGAAAAGAGATCACGGAGCAATCATAAAAATTATTCATCAGTGAGGTTGTGTTATTTTGTCCAGCACGATTCGTGAGGTTATTAGGGAATGTGGTTGGTCTAGTAGCTAAAGTGCTGGCTTCCCGAGCCGAGAGCTCGGGTTCGTAACACGACTGTGGCAGAGGTTATTCAGTGGCATACCTTGTACCCTATTTAAGCACTGTGTGGAGAGTACCTTCAAGGAATGTTCTACTCTGTCTGTGGGACGGAATGTGAAACTATAAACCCCTTGGCGCCTTTCCCTTAGCGCAGGATAGTGCCTACAGTGGGTTTCTCTCCACTCTTCCTCCTTTTCTCCAATATTTCTGGCCTTACTAATCCACCCTACTCTCTTAAAAGCCGGCCTCATTCGAGGAGTTTTTCCCTTCGTTTCCTTGTCGCGTTCCACGCTGTGTTGCAAACATATTAGGTAGTACCGCGTTCCGCTGAGCGTGAACACAATCAGTCGATGCTTTATATTCTTGCGAAGAAACAGAAGTTCTGTCGCGTTAACAACAAATTGTAGTCTATTGTGTCGAGAAAAACAGACTGAAAACTCACAGGTGGGAGTACCACATTATTTTCAACATGTGTGGCTCAAATCAGGTGACATGAATCCACTCTACTCATTACATCACGCTTCGATGAGCTCTAGAAGAAACAGAACCGTTTCTAGTTTGAAAGACCGCTTGCTTTACGTGCAATAATTAGCTGCTCAGGAAATCCCAGGACGAAACGTAGAGCTATATGCAACAAAAACGGCGGGAAAAGCGCCTAGTGTGCGGCCGGCTTTGTGATGCTATTAATATTAGTTTTTTGCGTCCAAAAATGACTATTAAGTACAGAGTTACTTCAATTCAAGTTGTTTCCATATGCAGAAAAACCTAAAAATACTTGGCCTCAAATATTGCCTCCTAAGAGTCTTTTTTATCTCTAGTTCCCTCTAGCGGTGGTTGGGGGCGACGCATATCATAATTATCCTCAGGAGGTGCGGCAACCACACCTGAAAGTAACCTCCAAGCGGCATATCTCCGTGACGCAAGGTTTTCTCGTCCCCCGTCGACCTCTCCGCCCTAAAAGAATATCGCTGCGAGAACAGAAAAAAAAGAGATCAGTACCACGCAATTTCGCCTCTGCCACCGTTTCGTCGGGCGTATCGCCCGCTTGATGCCAACCCTCGCGGCCGTTAATCCGTGAAGATCATCACGGCGATTAATGAGCCCCACTGCGCGCATTTAATGCACGCAGTCAGTCCTTTTCCCTCGACAAGAGCAGCGAGTTCTAAGGAACAAACGACCGGTATGCAGGAGGGCATGTGCCCCTTTTTTCCCTCCCTCGTTCATGATTTTTGCGCTCAATTTATTAATTTCGGTGAACTTTTTTTCCCGGCTGATCCAGCGAGGATAAGTCCCCTTCCCCTTTTCTTCCGCGAAGCCGACGCATTTGGCGCACGATGTGGAAAACATAAGGTGGTCATAATCGCCAATTAATCAGTTGTGCGATTTTATTGAGGTCTTCAACCCTCCTCGACCACCCACGTCAATAGTTACTAGGGGGAAATAATTCCGTTTTGCCGGAACGGCAATAATTATAGCAGAGAGCCACCCACTTGAGAATCTGAAATCACTTACGCATTTGTAAGCACTCTCAAATTCACCATCTTAAGCGGCTCAGTTTTTTTAAAGTGATCGTTCTGAGGCTACAGTTTTTGAAAAAATAAGAAACGATATTCTGATGAATTGGGAGTCATTCCTTTACAAAGTTGATTAACTCTCTATGAACGAGCGAGTCAAATTTGTTAGGTTTCAAAATCATTGAAATACCTGCTTTCTAAGAGGCTTTTCTATTTAGATGCTGCGCTAGACAGAATTTTAACGCTTCGTGTTAAGTTCGTTGAAAGTTGCGTCTGTTTTGGTGGTTTGTCAAACATTTTCAATAGATGAATGTGCGACGCTATTCTCTGACGATGGCGTAGCCCTGATGATGGTGTAGCCCTGGAATAAATAGTTTCAGCTGTCACATGAAGAAAAAAGTGGGAAAGTTTAAAAGTGGTACGTTATGAAGGTGATGTTGAGGTATACCTTGTGTCAATATTGTTTTGTGAAATATTGTTTTAAATTAAATATATGCAATAAAAATACGGATCATGTCAAAATTAGGGTTATTATCAAATTAATTGCCATTTTAAAAAAATCCTTAAATAGCACCTTTAGAAAACTATTATAGTAGCAGTATTTTTTTCATGCTGATGTTTCATAATTACGTCCATAGAGGGTTAACTTAGGGGCACAATCATTAATTACGTTTCGTTTTTGTGTAGAGAAGAGTTGTGGCAATACAACCTGCGGGTGATTCTCTCATAAGGCCTCAGGGTAGGGCTAGAATAGTTTGTAAAAAAATGTTCATTTAGCTGCCTTCAAGGGCCTGGAGTAGGTTACCGAGATAATATTTTTTACGAATTGGTAAATGACATGCAACATGGAACTTAAGTGTAATTTTCCTTCAAATCTTTTCATTCTTTCAAAATTACCCTCAGATTTCTGCGTGAATAAGTGTTGCTATTTGAGGTTTTTATAAAACTGGAGATCTTAAATGTAATACCATCTTTTCATGGTAATTACGTTGTAAAGTACTTGGCATCTCTTTTCACATCTGTGTTTTTCCCCACTGCCTATTGTAATAGTCAGAAAACGTGGATCATGTTTTCAAGAGGTGACTTTCAGTAGAGTGATGACGGTTCAATGAACATCTCTTTACCTTTATAATATTTCTCTCTATTTATAATTTCGCTTTTCCTCGTCCCTCAGCCATTTGCAGCTACAAGATGCGAGTGTTAGGAAAATAAATGCTCTCGTTAAATTCAACCGTAATAACTTTATTGTGAGCTGAATCACCTTGTGCCTACTTTGTGACTGGATCCTCATGAACTTTCAGAATGAAGGAAATAGTTGGGTGTTGCTACGTGAACATGCAATCTTCATAGTTACAAGCTGTAGGAGGAAAAATATAAAACTTTCGGTATATTTCAATATTTCGACATGGGCTTATGATGATATGTGCCTATCAATTGACTGAATAAAGCTTTTAAGACTTTGAATAGTTCATTTCCCGGATTGGATTGGATATTTGGGAAGGCGACCGACAGCTAAGGTCATTTGCACCATAGGGGACAGGTAAAGGAGGAGGGGTGGAGAGAAACCTGGCGTCGGAATTAGCCTGATCTTTACGAAAGGCGCCAAGGGGGCAAAACGTCTCATTCGACAGATAGAGTACTGCACTTGAAGTGCTCTTCAAATGACACTTAAGTAGGGATCGGGTCTCCTCTGAAAAATTCCCACATATGCAGAAAATTACTTTGCGCAGCAAGAATCATCTACCCATGTAGTAAGTGAGTGGAAAAGAATCTTTCACACGAATGAAGTGAGCTAATTGCTTTTGGCATTTGTCAAGTGCATCAACTGCTTGGGAGATTTATGGGGATTTAATTTCCCCCTGCCTCCTCTCAAATCAGCTCACAGTGTCGGCCATTTTGTCATGGAAACCATAATGTCAGTGCAGTGATGTCGGGTAATTTCGCATTCAGCGTAAAAATGGTATCATAAAATGGGCCAATTAGCTTATTGTAGGCGGCGCAACATTTCTTAAGTATTTCTGCCGAGTCGTTTAACACTGAATGGCAAATTCTTGTTCCTTATATCTCCATTTTCCGCAGTATACCATAAAAGCCTGGCAACTTATCGCGAAACCTGTTTTGGGGAATGCAATTTGGGGATATCTGCAGCGTTGTCTCTTTTTCTCCGCGCTATCATCGCGACTTCTTTGTGAAATTCGCTAAACGCACGCTCGTTGTTCCCAACAGAGGGACAATTTTTCTCGGAAAAAAGTATGTTCTCGACTTTCATCCCTTTCGCCGTCCAAAACAACCGTTAGTCTTTTTTTTCCTCATTTTTTTTTGCATAAAATCTGCTTGCGTGAGCTTGTCTTCGCCGTGCATTGTCCAAATTGTCATGGAATTTTCTGAGAAAAATGTATAAAAAAAGAAACGAAGAGATGAAATGTATGCACAATGCGGGGTCGCAATTCTTGCTTCCTGGTTGCCGTCGAAGGGGGGGGCCTTTCAGCCAACCCATGCGAAGGCTAGGGGCAAATGTGCGAGGATGGAGAGCGGGGCAGGGGGAAGGTTAAAATGGCTGGGTATGAGGCAGCGATAAGCCTTATTGTTGGGGAGTGGATGGAGAGGAAGGAAGAGGAGGGGGAAGGGGGAGTGGACTTGGAAGTGGCAGAGGGAGGTGGGGGAGTTTAGGGCGAAGGAAATGGGAGGATGGGGTACGCTATGGTGTGGGGGGGATATGAGAGAGGGGGCCAGGGTGGTCCCATATGTGTGGTCAGCGCATCCAGCCTACTAGTGTTCCACTATTCCATCACTAGATGGCGAGTTTGGCCAGAGTAATGAAATCTCACAGCCACACCGATACGGTTGGTTTATAGCTCCTCCCCCTCCCTCCCCCCCTTTCCACTCTGCCATCCCTCTTTGAGCACAGTGATATCGCGATGTTACATTCGCGATTTTGATGCGATACCCGCTTCCGCTTCGTGACTAATATCGCTAACAGTAGTTCTCAACATTTTTAGTTGCATTTCCGCCTGTTGCCGTCGCTCATAATGCCACCTTCTCAAAAGTAATCATAGGATAATAGTTATAACTCCGGGAATGAATGTAATCCCATTTTGGAGAATCGATTTTTAGTTATGGCATTCATAAAAAATCATAGAACGCCACAGATTCTAAAAACAATTACTACATTTTACAAATCTAGCATAATCTATGAATTATCATATTTTGCGAAATAATAATCCTTCTTTAAACTTACACCTCTCAGAATCTCACGGTAGGTATCCCCCAGTTTTTTAACCTAGTTTTAATATTTATTTGCCGAAAATTCAGGATTTTAGATGGAGACGAGCCTTGATTTCATCTCATTTCAATTCCTTTGGAGAATTTGCTTCATAGAGACTCTTGATAGAAAAAGTGGTACTTACATTTCAGTTAAAAATTCAATTTTGCCAATTTTTCAACCATTGGAAACACCGTAATTTCTGGATAAAATTGCTAGTGAAAGAGTGAGAAATGATAAATACTTGTCATTCATTTATAAAATGGGGCTTTGTTTTTTTTTACTGGCTGCCATAATTTCCCATGGTTGAGAACCGCTTCATTGGAAGAAAACGTATCACATGAGTTTTAGTATACTCAACCTCTCCGTGTATGTCAAAACAAGAAATGAATTCGCATTTTCATTTCATCAAATGTAGTGATTTACTCGGTGATATGCATTAGCTATTCTAACAGTTAGAGAAAGATGTGTAGACTATTTAATGAACCTGTTTTTAATTAGTCTTTTTCCTGCGATAGGAACCGACTACAGAGCTCTTTCCATTGAACAAAAGGTTTTTGAACCTTCTTCCAGTATTAATTTGCTGATAAAACAGGATATAAGATGGAGAAGAGTCTGATTTTAACCTTATTTCAATTCCTTTGGAGAATTTGCTTCATAGAGACAGTTACTAGCAAAAATGGCATTCACATTTAATCTCAGAATTCTATTTAACTTATTTTTCAATCATTATCGCATTGAAAACTATCTCATACCTAAATCAATTTGCTATTGACGCTGTGATAAAAGGTAAAAACTGTTATTCTTATCTAAATGAGGCTATATTTTTCTATTGATAGACATACATAAATGGAAATTGAATCCATTGAAATCATTTTACGATAGTGTCCTCACAAGTTTTACGCGAAGCATATTCTTTCCCTCTTGTACTGTGTGGATAGATCTGACAAACGCAACTTCAGCAGCTTTTGTCGGACCTCATCCGCAATGGACAAATTTAGGCATGTAAAGCAAGATTATCCATCATTTGTTAAAAATGTAAGGCGCGTTACTCATTAAATATGAGGACCCCAGAAGTCAAGGGGTCTAAGTAACAAAACCATTGTTAAGAGAAAACTTAAGTCAAAGTTGAAAATGTTGGTACAACCCACTAAGTAGTTAAGAGGCATTACCCTAGATAGCAGCCCCTGTGAAGAAAATCACTTGGATTCCTTTACCACCTAAAAGATTAATGTTTTCACATCCCATTTCTGTACCTAACTTATTTTTTTCAAAAATGTCACTTAGACCCCTTGACTTCTGGGGTCCACATATATATTGGTTATATAGTGCCATGGATTCAACTTGATTTTACCATGATATTCACCGGGAATGGGAATTGTAATTAATTTAAATAATTAATAATAGTAATAAGGCGTCTTTATTACGGCGAGATTGAGACTAAGGCAGTCCCTTCTTCCATCTAACCCTTCGTCAGATAAATACATGAAATACGTGTGAAGATAGATGTATACATTTGTGGGAAAAACGTAACGAAGTAGGGAAGGTATATCCTTGACGGAAAAACCCACTGCAGGAAAACACCCACACCTGAAGGGGAGTGTGAAAAACTGCGAAAACCTACAGACAGATTAAGAGATATTGAAATATACGTGTATGTAAAATTTGAAATGTACATATATGTAAAGAGAATGCTTATAAAAGAAGTAAATGAATGCTGATTTCTAGTAAGTTACCCATAAAAGTCGTCGTACAATTAAAAAACAGGCACGTCAGCCCGCAAGCGCCAAAAGCAAATCGGGCTAAACAAAGATGGCGGACGGACCACGCCCACGTGAAAGCTTCTAGAACTGACCACCGTAGCAGGCACCATAATCATCTACCGTAATGGTTTAAATCATACGATCGTGAAAAATTGTTTAATTTGCATTTATTTCTAAGCCTAATGAATATATTTCACCTTCGCTATGTACTTGTACGGTCTCTATTTCATATTTGATTGTGAGATTGAACAGTACAGCCGCAGAACTAAAGAGATCAACCCTTTGAGTAGCGAGTTTTTTTTCGTTTACCCTGATCCTAGGAGTGAGATTAAAAAAAAAATTAAACTACTACCGATCAAAATTTCATTACCTTGAACTCAAATTTGTTCGATCAACGATCAATGAAAACAAAAAGATCATACATTACACAAGCAAAACAAAATAAATAAAATAATTCGACTGAGTAATATCCTAAATATTGCAGTAAAAGAACAAAAGTATTAAAGAGCAGAACTAAAACCAACTTTGAATGCAATAACTTCCGTCAATGGAACCAACTACATGTGTAATATGCAAGTACTCAAGGCTGAATGTGGTTAGTAGGATAATGGAATAGGTGGCAGGACTCTTCAGAGGCACTTAATAGTGATAATTGGGCTCACCAGCCACCACGATGGATGGAACAACATGTTACAATGCATCTGAATGGGAAGCTTGAACGAACGCCTTTACGGCTCCAGCGTAAATTTGAAATACGTACATGTACGATCATTCGCAGGATAGTCAGGAGGCACGAGGACGTAAATGAACGTTGGCACTGCTCAAAGGTTACATGATGTGAGGGCATGGTGCTATAAAAAAATAAGGAAGATCAAATTTACGGCGTGAATCGGCAATGATTAGTCATACAAAGAGCTGAGGAGGAAAGAATCACGATGGATACTATAAGGAGAAGAAATTGTTGAGAATCTTTTGTGACAATATAGTCAATTGATGACAGTATTGTAAGGGGAAATAAATGGGAAGAATTTCAGCAGAAGATCCAGAATTATATGCTTCAGATTGATTAGGAAGGACGGTTTAGTGAATACTTGTATAGGAATGAAGCGGTTGGCTGGTGGGAGAGCGTAGTGGAGAACTGTAGCAAACAAATATCCGAATTGATTACCATTAATGATTTCTCAATACTCATATCGTCATCATTAGTGACTTCCATTCTTAGACTTTCTCCATATTTATTTCTTCTCGTTGCAAATGTTTTAAGGAGTCGGGGAATGTTTCCAAACATGTTATCATCTGATACAAAAGCATTACTTATAGCTTCCCATCGAGATTGAACCTAAGTCGGTAAAAAATGAATGAATGGCTTGGTACAGTTTATACAGACTTACAATTAGTGTAAATTCTTGGTATCCTTAGTAGCGAGAAAAAGGTAATTATAACAGTCAGTTATTCTTTACTTTGATTGATCAATCTCTCCTCAATCCACTTCCTTAATCCTTTCTCCATGTTCTTGGTAATAATGTATGAGAACTCTGTGTATTTGCCACCTTGATAGTGACACTATCTGTTGAAACCACAGTCGTCCTGATATAAATTCGTTTGTTTAAATTTAACAGAAGTTGTGATTTTCGCGGTACCGATTGTTTGCTAAGTATTTGTATAGAATATGAGCGCCTTGCTGATGTTCCGTAGAAGTAGTTTAGATGGAAGAAATACGCGCGATTTGAGATATACACGGAAATTTTCACGACATTCCACCGCGATCTATCTTTCTTTTGGAAAATTTAAAGAAAAGCAATGTGTCTGGTTAGTTTCTAATGTTTAATCGAGAATATCATCACGATGAACTCAATAGTGATACTTAATTATAATTTATAATGCTCTTGATAGCTTACAATACGTAGGAAGGAGAAAATACGAACTGAAAGAACTCCTACGGATCATCTGAAGGAATTTCATTAGAATGAAATGATAAATTTCTGCAGAATAGGCTTGATAATTCTGAAGATATCCCCTGTAAATGTGAAACCCGAAGATTCTAGCAAGGCCGAGTGGAATTTATGTATAACGAAGAAATAGATCGTGCAGTATTTCACAAAGAATAAAATCTTCTTCCTAATTTTATTTTTTTGTGAACGATTGCACGTCCCATTTCTTCGTTATTTTGTACACATATTTCATTTCTTTTAAAACATTTGTCAGAAATGCGGATTAAATTTATTTTTTATGGATGGTTAGCAGAATATTCCACCAGGATAGTTTCTTTAAATAATGGAGCGTTGAAATTTACTCCAGTTTTTCTCTAAAATCTTAGATTTAAAAAATCAACTTCAAATCAACAACTGATGGAAGATTCTATTTCTGTTTTTGTTTTTGACTCTGTTTGTCCTTCTGTTTTTACTCTAAAATCTATGGATCTATATAAAATATTTAGTTTTAGAGAAAAACAGAAGAGAGTAAAAAATCTATAGATTTTAGAGAAAAATAGAAAATAGTAAAAAATTTATAGATTTTAGAGAAAAATAGAAGGATCTATGTGTTTATTTTTATAATTTTTCGACAAAATGAAGCCTCAGTCAAGCTTAAAAGATTTTTATTCAGACCCATAGATGACCCAAGTCGCAGTGAGCCCACACCTCCTTTCTCCACCCCCTCCTCACCCCCATCTCCGTTTGATTTCCCTCCCCAACCAATCTCCTTCTTCCCCCCCCTACCCCCGCCTCTCACTGCCTCTCTCCGCACGCTCCCTGGTGTACGCAATTAAGCCTGTGCGCGAGAGAGGAGTCGGCTCAAGAGTATGGGATATATGCACGGGGGAGGAGGTGGGGTGGAGAACGGGGGAATAGTTGGTTTGTGCATTTGAGTCCGTGGTGCTGTTTGAAGGGGTAGGAGGGATCCGAGGAAGGGGTGTTGGGAGGGAGAGAGGGGTGGAGGGAGGGGGAGAGGAAGGGGGTTGGTTGCTCACTTGGCGGTACGGAACGCACGCGGCAGGAGGAGGGTGTTGGTAGTTCGAGGTTCATCCGTGAGAGGCGCTCTGCCGAGCGGATCGGCACGAAACAGGTTGCCGCCCTGCGCATTGAAAGGGAGACGAAAATAGTGTTTATTCTCTTTTCCTTACTCTTTTTTCCCATGGTCACGCTTTAGCTGTATGCGACTACCTTAGGAGACACCCTATCATAATGATGGCGATCGAAAAATTAAGTTTTTCGCATCCGCTCGATGTGCTTTCTTGAAACCTATATTCAGTTCGTAATACCGCTTAACATTTTTTTGCGCTACGTCCTGGCACATTGCGATAGTAAAGTTCAATCTCCTTAATTTTCCTTCTCCTTGCATAAAAAGGGAACATTTTTATTTCTTGCTAATTTTTTCTTTTCAATTCCATATAGATAAATCCTTTGCGGTCGATCCCTTTTACAATAAACCATTGTAGAAACCAGGAAGTTTTTTTTCTGCATCACTAATTCCATTATATGCAACTTTTAGCGCACGATTTCTTTTATAGAACAAGTCGGCGATATCTATATTGCTGTACTTTCTATGTTTAATCGGGTGATTTATGCTGTATTCACGATCAGTTCTGTTGGGCGTTTTAAGGCGACGCATCACACCCGCTCGACTGGCCGAATTTGTGATGATTTCCGACCCCAGATTTTTTGTTAAAGTCTGAAGTCATCAACTTGAAACTTTTATAGTATAAAGAATAGACCTTTGCCAATGGAAACTCATATCTGAAATATGAAAAATTTATGCCAGAGCATAATTAAACCATCGAGGAAACGGCAAGATGTAGGGTGTATTTTTACAAAAACTACTATTATCATTGACATATCTTAAACTAATGGAGATGTATCAATCCGTCTTCTGTCAGAATTCCAAGTACCAGTCATCACGGTTGTAAGATGAAATCTGTAATTGTTATCTTTCGACGAGCTACCTGAATGGTTTTCGGCCATGATGTGCTCGGACGGTGATGCAATTAGTTCAGTCTTCTCTCACAGATCTTATGTCAGCGCTGCCTATACTTACGCGCTGGAGACTCGGCTACAACTTACCGACAACTGTTGCCTTGTGCGAGAGTTATCCTGTAGTAAGAGACTCCTGACGCCAAAACGCCTCGATCGGGCGCGAGTAACGCCATCTGGTGGATTTTCGACAGAACTATTTCTTACCGCGGGGTATGATGCGTCCTCTTAACGAGGAGTACTATGACGTGCATAGTATACGCCAGCCTTGTGAACTGCACTTCTCTATATAATTACTGAGTTTCGCTTGGTTTATTTAGTGCGGATGCGGTTTATTATGATTCAGATGGATTTTACTTTATAGTTTTTAGAGAAAAATTTCTTCACACATCGTTCGCCGATCAAGGAGTTTGGAGCATGATAGTTTTTTTATACTTTTAAGTTAATTTCATCTTAAAATGATTTTTTTAATAATAGAATGCTGAGAGTGTTCGTGTATTTTGTCGGAATTAGTTTTGCACTGCTTTAGAAATACTCCAAGGCTGGCTCCGCTTTGACTAATGACTCAAGCGATATATCAAACCGTACACCTTCATATTTAAGTTAATAATTAATGACGTATTGCTATTAAATGATCTAAATCAGAAATTACCCTTTCTGAAGTTACGGAGATTTAAAAATAGTTGAATATTTGACCTAATAGAAATGAGAGATTTTTTTACATATTTAATTCTAAGAAACATGCTGCGTCTAAAAATGGGTTTTACTATGAGATTTGAACATGTTTCCGGAAAACTATAGTCTTTTTAGGGTTTAAAATGAACGCTACCTAATGCTAGAATGTGGCACCTGGATGCATTAGAGAAACTCACTCAGCAGGGCTGTCCTCAAAGCTGAGGTCATGTGAAATATTTCACCTAATTCCCTTTTTGTTTAGGTTCTATACAGTGCCGCTAGAGTTTTTCTTGATTGTCAAGTTGATTTATAATTAAATCCAATCAGGTATTGGATATTCATATAAAAGTTTTCAAGTACTGTAAGTCGAAGGTCATGACCAGGTATAGGACTTTAGAAGTTCTGAGGTCTATGTCCAAAATCGTCCCCAGCGCAGAGACAGGAGCTTTTGCGACTACTATAATGTACAGATTCGGGTAGGAAAAAGAGACAAGGCTTAGCAAATTGATTGTATGTCTCCGATTGATGTCAACAAAGCTGCTCTTCCAACGCCTGGCTTCTTAATCTCTCGTTAAATATTTCCTCAGTATGAAAACTGAGGCTTATGTATTCTTTCATCGATAATACTAGCGTTAACTCACCGAAGTCTGATTTTATGTACAAAACAACGCAAGTTAGCATTGCGTATTTGAAAGGCTCTGCCATCTTGCGGTTTGCGCTAACAAGACAAAAGGCCGGGTTGAATGATATAAATTTTGACATGAAAGACTTCTGCAACAGTGCATTTAAACAGATCTCATGTTATTCTTCTGTAGGTCCGGATGTAATTGTAATTGACGAATATGTCCTAAATATCCATAATAACCGATTATCTTGGGGTCCAAACTTATTTTTCTCTATCCTTTGGACTCACTGGCCGATTTTACATCTGGGAGAGTGGTGAGATGATATTTCCGTATTTTAGGTAAATGAGTGGCTTGTGTGGAGATCCTTGGTCTGGGTTTTAAGGCTCTTAGTTCATTTGGTCTATTGTGTCTTCCACCGTATTGAGATTAATTTAATCCTGGAGAATTATAGCCATGCCGGAGACCATGATGTCTGCAATGGGTGGATTTTTTATGTATTCTGGTTCTGGAAAGGGTGTACCCAAGTAGTAATGTCTAATTCTAGGAAATTTTGGGAATTTATACTGTAAATTAGGAGTGGTTATATAGTCCTTTTCGTGCTATCTACATTTAGATAAATCTTCGGTTCCCATCGAGGCAAGGTGAAGTCTTACATGGAAGTGGCCAGTCACAGCCTTGCAATTTTTATTACCTCGCCTATATTCAATGATAATATCTATTTTTCACAATTAAAGTTTGGTCTACGAATAAACTCTGGCCTCGAACAGAATGTCTGATCTTAAGGCTGTGGCCCACCCCATGATCATAGGTTTCATGTTAGAAGGTATCTTTGAACCACAGATATTTATTCATTTTTACAAACCTGAATAGAGCACAGTTGACTCATTAAAATCGGGTGAGTATCAACAGCAACAGACACATACAAGCATCCGTGCCCTGTTGTTGATGATGACAAGTCCACCCAGGCGAGACTCGAACAGGTGATCCTCAGATTAGCAGACAAGGACTTAACCCCGTCGCCACCATGGACAGCACATGTTATTATTTCCGGTATTTCAATATTTTACTCTTTTTGTTAACTCAAGCCATTTCATTATTGGAATGCTGCAGTGAAATATGAAATTTAATTGCGGCACCATTTGCGTCTTTTCCACAGAACCTCAACTATGTTCTTTCTCTCAAACAATGCTATGGAATTAAGGGAAATGAACCATAAACGCATTTAGAGTTAGCAGTTCACTGAGGAATTTTAAAAAATGGATGCAGTCAAGCGAGTTACATAGGTTACGTGATCTGTGATGTATGCCCATTGAGCAGTGTGCATGATTACACGATCAATGTCAGCAAGTTTTCATTTACGAGTTCTAATAAGAGATATATCTAATAGAAACTAAACAAAAAACTGCTTAAAAACACCAATCGTGTCGCAATATTTTGCTAAATCTGACGTCGCCCAGGCAGTCAATGAGCCGCAGTTGAAGGTTGATCTAGAAAGGCCTCGATCGTAATATTTTACAGCCGACATTGAAGAAAGAGGGTAGTCTCCACACACTCCGACAGGTCTGTGGAAAGTGATGTGAGAGTAAGTTTCACAGATAAATGCAAAGGTTTCCTTTTCCCTCGCATAAATCACAGCCGCAAAATAAAAAGCGAACCCTGTATTATTAACTGGTTTCGCACATTCGCAAAAAAAGTCTGCTTTTAGAAGGTCGATGCCTTGAAAACCTCCCCTTAACTCCTCTCGGAGTTGCTCGCGTTTTTTTATAATTTAGAATGTGCGTTCACTCATTTTAGATTTGTGTCGGTAAAATTCAATTAACCTGTATATAATTACTATTGTAAGACTTCTAGAAAGGTACCTTACAAATAAGTTTAACTCAGGCACGGACAAAATTATCAGGCCTCATCAACACATCGGTAAATCCTACCTCGCTGATTCGGCGATAATAATAGGTTTGACCCGGTTTAAATACTTCTTTTGCTCCTATATAATCACATATCACTATAGAACCACCAAAAAAGCCATTAAATTAAATGAAACATGGTATATATACGTATAAAATTGGTTTCATTCACATATGAAAGATGCCCGAGCCCAAACACTCCCTCTCACATACTCCTGAGGTGGCTTAAGGGATACAACGTATGTGTAAATTAAAACGACAGCAGAGGGAGACATTGGGCCGTCAAGAGATATGCATTTCCTTTCTCGTCCTTCTCCTCTTATACAGACTTTGCCCAAATCTCATCCTTCGGTGGATAATGTTGAATGAGAATTTTATTGATTAAAAAAAATGACTATCTATGGGTAGCAATCAGGTAAGAACTGCTGAGACTTGGAGAAGGCTATGGTTGTTTAGTGAGAAATTTCTAGGGTACACGCGTGGCAAAGACAACATTAGAAAGTCAGAGCCCTCGAGTTTTAGGATGTCACAGAGACCCCGCACCACATCTCCGCGGGTGACCGAGTTGACAAAATATCAGACTCAGTGTGAAGCAGAAAAAAAATGTATCTTTTCCACTTACGATTGGCGCTTCAATAAAACAGATTAAACAACCAAAAAATTCCTATTAATATTATTTCTCTCTTCGATTGCTTTTCCCTATACTCTTCCTTCTTCATGATTTTTTCCCTTACAAACCATGTCTACTATACGCCTTATAGCGTAGCGGCTGGCTAATTAGTGTGCGAGTGTGTTGATGTAACCGTTTTTAAAGAAGAGTGAGAATTATTTCTTTCGTCTGTATCTTCATGGAAGCTAATCATGTTCGAATAAAAAAAAGAAACTTTGTGATTTCACGATAGAATCATTAAGCGCTGGCTGTGTTTTTCCACGCAGCAATTTATTACCGCCCAAGTCTCCAGGTTTTGATTTTCATTATCAAGGTACTACTTACAAGTATTTTTATATTATTTCCATTGGCGTTGATATAGGCAGTAATTTTTTGAAGCTATGGTTAATATTGAATGATAGTGTGTAAAATGGCAAGCTATTATTTTTATTGATCATGCCGTGGATGTTGCATAAATTAGGATTCATTTATAAAGCACAAAATTTTGAATAGAGGAAACACTAAGTTGAGATTTTTTTATTTAAATACGAGGCAGTATTTCTTTCCGTCTACTCGGTGTGCCAACTCTTTCCGCCATCTCCGCTTCGAGGTCATCCTTTTCGCGGAACGGATCCGGTGAGAATTCCGCTAAGTGAGCGATTACGAGTCCTTCCGGTTCGCTCCCTTTGGCTGTGGTGCCGTTGAAAAATTTCAGCGGAAAGCAGGAAGTTTGTCGCGCGCACGTGAGCCCATGAGGGCTGGATTTGGCGGGACAGAACGCGCGCGTGTCCGCTCATTGGAATTGGTGGGACGTGTGCTGGGCATCTTGTGTGCGTGGCCTCGCCCATCGTGTGTCCGCCTCCATTAACGAATCGGCCATCTTAAAGAGTTTGGCAGCGCTCGCCACTCGGAGGTTCGGTATGTCAAGAGAATTAGGATGAGCGACGTCTTTCCGGCTTAAAGGGAGTGAGTGTTCGTTGCATTACGTATGCCGCAGCGACCTCAATTCCGTCCTTGTTCTGGACTTTTTCTTTTTTTACCCGTATCAAACTGGCTTTGGAATGACGGGAAGGATCACGGAGGTCAAGAATTCACATCCCTCTTCATCTAACGTTTAGAATTTGACATTTTCGTTCGATGAGAGGATAATGCTGGTTGAATTTATGGCTCAAATTGGCCATGTTCTTCCGGAAATATTAATATTTTTCATTATTATCATTGGTCATCTTTCCTAATATTGGTTGACCGCATTTGTAAAAATATCTATTTCATGTTATGATGTAATCAATTCTAGAATGGGTACAGAGACACATCTTTCCCGAGCTATAGGTACCTATGCGCTCGGATAAATAAATCGGGAGTCATCATTGGTTGTTCAATCCTAAGATTGGTTGACTTCAGCCCTCCACCCGTTCCTATCTAATGCTAATTCCCTTACCTCCTGGTTGCTCTTCCTATGTACTTCCCTCTTTGTTTGGTCCATGAACTTATCCTGGGTCTTCTCTGGAGACATTTCTTTCTATTTTGCCTTCAATTATGTTCTTCACAAACCCAATGTGCCTCAGAGTGGGTCCAATCAATCTCGTCTTTCTTTTCTGTATGGTGCTCCATATGGTTTTTTCCTCTTCTTCCCTTCTGTGCACTTCATCATTCCTTAATTTGCCCATCTACATGGTGCCGTGACCAGGATGTATATGCTCAGTGTCAATAAAAGAGTGATTGAAATTACAATTTAAAAAATTGAGGTCTTGAGATATCCATCATTCCATCCTCTTATTTTCGATCGGGATGGTTATTTGCCTGCCATTGTTAACGCATTTTGATTACATTGTCCGTTCAGGATGCTCTGTCCTCAGGATCACTTATTCCAGATTATCCGAAAATTGACATTTAGCATCTTTGAAGTGCGCTCTATAATCTTGAATGATGGATATATAGGATTTCCTGGTCAGTTTTACGATAATCCAGCCTAGAAAGGGGACAATTTTTATATGGACTCTTTTTAAGATTGCGAAGATAGAGCAGAAAAACTTCAATTTGAACGAGAAGGAATATTCAGGCTTATAAATAAAACTGTTTATAGGAAGTGAAAAGACCTTCAAAATATAATAAAGATAAAATATAGGTGTCTTGCTAACTATTTTTTTAAGTTATTGGCGAACTTCTACCGTAATTGAAGTCCAAATATGGTAGTTCTATGCAAATGTCGCTTTAGTCGTCTCCTGTGGCTGAACAATTATGATCATCAAAAATAAATTCGTGAAATTATCTGCATATTTTGTTCCTTAATTTTGATTTTCAATGGGTAACCCATTTCATCAGAGAAAGCAGGACTTTTTAAACTGAATAAATAAAAATATGTAACTTCGTCAATGTCTTTACTCACATTATCAAGAGAGAGCCACCATAAGTGCATTTTGAAGGTTTCTATTTTTTTAAGCTTTCGTAATATTTAGTGCGGTTTTGTTATCATCACTTACAATTCCCAAAGAGAAATGTGTTATCAGTCATTATTTATATCAGTCGAGCAAAAGCCCTAAGGACTAGAAAAATCAAACTCCCAGTTCTAATCAGCAATGGAAGCAGTTATTGATAGCTTTATCTGAGGCTTTTCATCTGCATTGATTGAATATTGAAAACTCATTGACACAATAAACTAGTATAAGTATTCAGGCCTACTGCGAACACGGCCGAGAAATTCATTGAAATTGCTGAGAGATAAAAATCGGGCTGGACCGGGAATTGAAGCACGGGCCTTTCTTGTTCTAGGCCTAAGGTCCATAGTTCAATTTCTGGTCCAGGTCGATTTTTCCTCATGGCAATTTTATTTTACAATAAACTAGGTTATTTCGAGTACTAATTTGAGGAATATGTTTTATATTATAGAGCTTCCTTTAATTTTTCAAGTCATCCCCAACAGCAAACGAACAAACTTCCGCTTTGCGTTTGTGAAAGTGCCCACATTAACGCATACTGGTCGGGCGAAATCTAGAAATTAATTTTAGTTTATTTAATGGCATCGATGTCCCGGTCTTGGCACTGCTTATAATGTGAATGATTCGAACTTTCGCCAAGGTCCAGGAGATTTCTAGAAACGGCGCCACGCGCGGGGCTCACATTCGTTCTCGTCGGCGCGAACTCTCTCCGAATCGACTGTTGTAGGAACTAACCCGAGTCGTCCTTGAGAGTCACCATTCTACTGGCCCACCACCCACGGAGAGTTCCTACCGCAATAGCGACGAGAGTTGGGAAAGGTCAGGACAGGATTTTTTTAAATCGAGGAGTGGAGGAGGGGGAAGGAGAAAAAGAGAGGAAATAAATATCGCCGCCGCGGTCACGAAACGTTTGGCCGGTTTCGGACGGAGGTTAGCGGCAGCGACGGAGGAGCGGGAGTGCGGCTAACTGTTCATCCCGCGTGGCAGCCGCCATTTGGTGCGGGGGGTCGTCGGGGGTCTAGACGCCAATGATGATGATGACGGTGATGGATTGAAAAGTCTGTGAGGACAATCTTCAACTCTCAATGGACGAGTGAGTCAAATTTGTTGCGTTCCAAAATCATTGAAATATATACTTTCTAATGCCCTGTTTACATTACTTAGCTTTCTAACCAGGTTAACTCTGATCCCAGTACAAGTTCGCCGTGTAAACGCGAGTGGGCGCTAACCGTAGTCAACTTTTTAACCACGCTGGAGTTACTTGGGTTGGCGCTGGTAAAAAAATTTTTAACGCAGGTTAGTTAGAATAGTAGTGAAGTGATCTAGTTCACATGCACCTTTTACTTGAAGCGCACAATATATTACGAGAGTTTATCTTGTCGTATTCCGTATTCATGCGTCAGATGCTTGATGTGTTTAAATGCATGAGTGAATGATGAACCACATATAACTCTTGCATGTCAAGATAGCGTGTTGAATTGTTTTTATCTATCATGAAAGAGTGCAAACGACATGATAATGTAATATTCTCGAGGTATCTTCATTGTAAAGTAAAGCATGGTAGCACGCCGTTCTATTTGGGAAATGTGCTCTCTCAATTTTCATATTTTGAAGTATAAAATAATGCCTAGATATGAAATGATAAGTGTATAGTTAAATACTAAGGAATGAAAAGTCCAACCGTTTGCAACATTTGCACATTCAATTGTTTTTCTTACCCTCACAAGTCTCGTCAATATAGCCCACAACCCTTGAACAAATGAAAAGCGACTTGCGATGTTTGCTGGGCTGTCGGCTACATCACATTCTTAACTCTCCACCAGAGGCCACCAGCGTGATAAATCGGGTTAAGGAATGCCGTGCAAACGCAAGTAGGTAAGCCACCATGTTAACTATCATTCTAACCCAATTAATGTTAACGGGGAATGAGAGACTTTTCCATTTAGTTGCTTTGCTAGACAGAATTGTAACGCTTCGGGTTAAGTGTGTGGAAAGTTGCATCTCTTTCGGTGGTTTGTCAAACAGTCTGAATAAATGAATGTGTGACGCTTTTCACTGACGGTGGCGTACCTGGTGGAGATCTGAAATAAACACTGTCAGCTATCATATGGAGAAATAATTGGGAAAGTTTACCTTGTGTGAATATTATTGTGTAAAGTATTATTTTATATTAAATATATACGATACAAATATGTCACATTTCAAAATAAATGTTATCATCAAATAAATTGAAATTGAAAAAAATACTTAAATCGCATGCAAGTTACAGTTTCAGGCTTCACTTTGTGGAACAGTAACACATGAAAAGAGAACTCGCTTTGTACTTTCCGCACAATTTTATTCTCTACGACCATGGTTTCGACAAAGTTATGTCATTATCAATAACCTTGATAATGACATAACTTTGTCGAAACCATGGTCGTGGAGAATAAAATTGTGTGGAAAGTACAGTGGCGGAAGAAATTAACGCAAAATTTTTCGCGCGCCAGAATGCGGCATTTTTGGGAACTTCTAGGAGCAGTACACACTCGAAAGACTGGCAACACTGAGGAAAACATCGTCTACCGCAAATATTTGAAATCCGCAATGGAACTCACATTTGTCGGAGCCTAGAACTTGGTCATCAATCGCCTCATTTTTGAGCTTTCGTCTCATTTTACTTGCACATTCAGTCGCAGCGCATCGCTGTTTGTTTCAACGTGGTTCTTAGGTCGATTGGTATCATTTATACAGAAAGACTGATGATAAAAAATATTCACTATCCCCCCCAATTCAGTATACTATATGCTAAAATATTCATCTTTTACCACCAAGGGATATTTATTGTGGTCGACTTTCCGAGGATCTTTTAGAATGATGCATACTGTGTCTGTTTCACCGAAATAATATAAATGGAGATTTATCCTCACCAAATGTCGATAAAAAAAAGATTTAATTAAAATAGGTATTGTCTACGTAATGTAATTTTTCATGATTTTCCATTTGTTAATTGACGAAGTTCCTTAAACGGATATTGATTAAATTGAAAACTGATATTTATTAATGAATCATTCTTGACCCAATATAAATCCATCTTTAGTTCGTCAGAATGGGATTGAACTATGAAAACATACGTAAACATATATGATTTCACGAAATAAAAATAAATGTGCTCGCATCGATACCGAATAATCTAGGCATATTTTCCCGATATTTCTTTCATCTTATCACAGGAAGCTTGGTGACGAGCTGTCCACTGTTAAGTTTTATCTTGTAAATATAGGATATACGAATAAGCATTCAGAAAAGTTTACCCAAATTAGGTGTAGTTATGGATAAACAACTCTATTACGTCTGATTGCAAACTATCTTATATGCTTAGCTATAAATTCGCCGCACATATAAAATTAACAAAAAGCCTTTTAAATGACTTCAGTTTGGAGTAAAATATCATTAATGAGATAAATTAATAGGTAACGGTTAATGTTGTAGCTGTCAGATGTATTTGGCTAGCTAAAGAGTGGTCCGTGTTCGATTTGTAATGAACGCAAATGAGTGTTTATATAAATTTCCTCATATTGGCGATATGAATGAATGTAGTGTGTAGCTGCAATGACTGGCTGATAATATGAAATTTTTTAAATATAAAAGAGATAAAATTTGCCGAATAAAAATAATTTTGCTCGACCAGAAATAGAACAAGAAACCCAAAAATGTCTCGACCAGGGGTGGGATTTCGGTTCTTTTCTTCTTATGGTCGTTATTGTCATCCAAAAGGCAAGCCGCATTGGTAGGGCAATGCACAAGGTCCTGGAAGCGCACTCCATTGCTATGTAGCACCCGATCTTTCTTAATGACGATCACGTTTTCGAAATCATGAGCGTACTCGAACAATGTTATTATGAAGAACCATGATTGCGATTCAGTTTTGCTACCCAATAACAACTACTAGACTCTCTCATGACAAGGCGAATTTATGATGATGTTTCGTATCCTTTCGGTGAATTTATTTGCGTCCGAATGCGTAAATGTGAACTAAGTTACTTTTAAAATGAGTGGTGGTATTGTCTACGAACGTTTAAAATAACCAAAGGATAGGAAAAAGCATACTACTCTCCCGGGAATACAAACAGAAAGAAGTAGTTCTCGATTTTACCTCATCAGCCCAGACCATTCCAATCAAACGCCATAAGTTCCCCTCATGCATGGGTTTGGAGGCCAGCTCCTTAAGTCTGAGTTAAAGCAACGAGCAATCGTGGAGGACTCTTGAGGATCCCTAGAGGTTTCCCCGTGTCGATACAAAGCTCCACCAATACTAATCCATCAAAAATCGGAATGTATGAAGGGCGCATTATATTGATTTGGAAAATAGTATGCCTTTAATAAGAGCTTACTTTCCCCTTGTGTTGCGGGGGATACCTTTTCTGCCATAGATAATGTCTTGAACGCCAGGCGTTTAGCTCACAGGAAAGAAGTGGTATTTGACTTCTCTTACGCCCTTAAAAGTATTCGACGGGGGCTTCCAATTTTTTCAAAGCGCGACGAGCCTTTTCTTTCTGGTGCAGCAAGTATTTGAAACCTGTGCGTTATTCACAACAACAAACCACCCCGACCATCACCACCCGGAACTTGGCCAAGGTTTACTGATGACTACTTCATTGAGACGAGCGTCGATAGACGAACAAGCAGAGCGGACAGCGCAAGCAGACATGCAGTTCAAAGTTTTAGCGGCCTCTCCCACAATTCTTGGAGGAAAAAAAGATCTTAATAGCCTTTGAGTATGCCTCATTTTTCTCCCAGGCGGAGGAATCGGATAGTAGGTTTGTAAAAGGCAAAAACATCTGTCGAAAAATTACCCGAAGAGGTGTTCCGCCTTTGACTTTCACCCACTGAACTTTTATTTGGTGTTTAAAAGTTCAAAAAAAAAAATCTTACTACTATCAAACGAAATTCATTAAATTCATGTCCGCTATAATAAGAACTATGTTTATTCAAATTTTTATCAATATTCATTTTTCGTCCGCAACTAGGAATACTTACGAGTTCACAAATGTCAAAATTCTAGGCGATGGTTCAAAATCAATCATGAAACATAGATGGAGCGGGCTGTACGGAGCGCAGCGTTCATTATGAGAAAGATGCAAGAAACAAACGCTTTTCTACCCCCTCAAACGAAACAACCCCAAATTAAGATGCATTGAGGAAAATCGTGGGGGAAGAATGGGAAATGAACCCAGTAAAATGATACCGAAATGAGGGCAACTCCATGTCACAAATACTTGGTCAGGAAATCGAAAATGGAGGGGGATTGATTGATTATAAGGCTAATAAACATCCACATTCTTTATGTAAATACCAGCATATTTCTCGATGATCCTTTGCTGTGATTATGAGCACACATAGCTCAAATTGAGAGAATTACGCATTCATTTTAACCTTTTCCACTCGTTCTAAATAAAGCATTACAGTGTCCCTTTTCAACATCCGTTAAAATACATTACCACTAAGAGATGAAATTTATGACCCTGTAAAAAGTCTGCAAATATCTTCATGTGGGGGCACTCACAACTTTAACTTCCATTGAAGCAATAATATTACGACGCATTTGAAGAGGAATAGATTCTTTAGGAACGTATCAATCGTATAATCTTTGATGGTGCACATTCCTAATTTGCACTCCATTGACTACTCTGCGGATTTATGAGGAGTATACAAATGACCATAGGAAGAATATCTAATTATTGCTTAGTCGCTACATGGAAAAGATGATTTTGAGTATTTTATCACTTTCACAGGGGAAGATAGGCGATGCATTTTTGTCGGAGTATTACTAACGCGTGGGTATAAAAATGCTCCTCATAAAATTTAACTGCGTAATTTTAGCCAAACATTTTTCACTGCGAATATATCAAAAGGTATTTAAGTGATTCATTAATTTACCTTCTTCTCTAAGTATTATCCTCCATCTTCTAAGTTGAACTGTTGAACTACACGGTTAATGTATTGCTCATAGCAAACCTAGAAAACAATGCTGGGAAAGCTTCAAATACCGTTTTAAAGATATTTTGAAGAAAATTCCACACTTGTTTGGTCTCTCACTCAGATAAGTAATCGGTATTTACAAGTTCGGCAGATAGAACCAAATTCTAATTCCTAATAAAAATAATTGCCCTCTTTACTAAATCATTTCAAAGTAATTTAAAGGTGAATGTAGCATCAGGTAAGGTCACTAAATCGAGTAACTGACACAATCAGAGATCCGGTCTATTCCCTCCTTCATGAATAGCTTTTCATTGAGTGGTAAATTGGCGAATGAGTAGGTATGAGCATCACACGACAGACAGGACGTAGAAATCAAGTGGGGCCGAGTACCCTAGAATGGGAAGTAAACGTCTCATTCGACGACCAAGGAGACCGCTCTGATTCTTTTACTAAGCCCGAATATGCGTAAAACTCACACGCTCATGGTTGAGGTCAATATCCATTCCCTGGGCCTTCCGCGGATTCCTGAAAAGTTTTGGCTGCAATAAAGTCACATCGCGTAGATTAATTATAAAGGCACTAAAATAGGCCACGCCAGGATTTGAACCCCAGGCATTCTTGGTCGCAGACGAACACTCTCCCTCTAGGCCACTTCATCGATCAAGCGAAATCCGCGTCCAGTGGTTCTTACTATGCAACGAAAAAAGGGAATTTTAATGTTTCCTTTAAAAACTGGACCAAATAAAATGTTCTGGATTTTTGAAAGTAGTTTTCAGAAAGTAAATAATATTACGTTAGGAGTAATTAAGAAATGTAAGTGTTTGAGACGACCTGTATGCACGAGGGCGGAAACTTACGTAGGGTTTCAAGGTATTGGAAATTCTCGTAAATAAAACTATTCTCCACATGGAAACCATTCTATTCAACCAGATTTCCCATACTTTTACTTGAAATTCACAGGATATTACGCCAAAATGTTAATTGTAATGCATCATATTTCTCGGAAGTAGTTTGAGGCCTATAAAAACGATGTTCATCCACAGCTATTCCCTGCACGAGGAAATACGTTTTATTGTCAGTGAATTTGATCTGGAGAGTAAAAAATTTTTATATCCCAACAAATAATGCTTTCATCGTATTGTTTCTTAAGTTTCAATCAAGAAATTTTTTTTAAACGGTCCAAAGCTTAAAAAAATATGGTAAGCATCTCTACATAATCAACTACGACTTCGGAACCTCAACTGGGTGAGGGTCGAAGCAAGCTCATCACGTTTATAACTCCTAGACGATCTCGCGAACATAAACCTTATTAGTATGACTATTTACATGACGCGTAAAATCGATATCCATTCATAGAGAGTTTGAATATTCCCGGTTTCCATATGCTGTCTCATTGTTGTCAAGTTGTCGAAGCAAAAGCGATTTCAATTAGTTCCCGTTTACGCCGCATTCAAACGCCAATGAGTTTTGCGTTAATTTTTTCCGCCACTGTACAAAGCGAGTTCACTTAAATAGCACTTTAAAAAACTAATATAGTTGCAATATTTTTTTTCATCCTGATCTTTCATAATTTCGTCCATAGTGGGTGAAGGAAGTTTGATCAAAATGTAATTTCAACTGGAAATCAATGAATTTGGTCTTTTTTAGGGAGAAATATCTCACCCTTACATAAACCCCAAAATAGCAGCCCCTTACTCAACTACTTTCCGAGATTTTTGATGAACAACATCAGCCCTTTTACATGGGAACTGGTACTTGTATGCACTTCAGAGAAACCTTATTCAAACAATGAGAAATTTCCAACACTTAGATCTCGTCAAAAATCAACAGTGTTTAGGGTGAATTTTGAAAGTTCTGCTTAAAAAAAATCGAAGTCCTAAGCGGGGAAAATCGATACTTCTCACGATTTACCTAGGAAGCTATCGAAATATCAAATTGCCCCAATTACATGAATAGAGAAAATGACTACCACCTAGTGGCGACTACGAAAAAAGTGCTGTCGCAAATCGGAGGGAGAAAAGTGAAAAATGACGCCAAAAGTGGTAGCCAATCAGAAAATAACAACAGTACTATATAAACCCTGCCAAAAGAAGCGCTCGTTTTCTTTGACCTGAAGACGCCTCCCGGAGAGGAGGAGATACGTTGTCAGAAAATCAACGACGCGGCCGAATCCCGGAAGAAGAAATGGAAAGTGCAGGTTGAGTGTCTTCTCAACCATATTTGAAATAAATCATATACCTACCGCAGCACATTTTTCAGGATCGTAAAAAAACCTCCGTTATAAAGGAAATTTAAACGTACCGCGTGAACAAAATGAATCAAGTCATAGAATCATTTACATATTTTATTTATTTAGTGAGAATTTCAATCGTATAAAAGTATATTATTGTCCCATTATTAATGGAATATTTCATTGATGCTTCCTGCAGCTGCTGAAATGAAAATGTTTACTTCGAATATGATTTCCATTATAACTAGGGAACAATCTCGCTTAAGCTACTCTAAATTACGCTCTTTAACTCGCCATCTCCCTTCCCTAAACCTTCGAATAAATCACTCGTCGGGACTTAACAGCGGTACGCAGTTCAGTTTAATAACCACCGCGCGCCCGGAGTCGGAAGAAGTAAAAGTAGGCCCGGCGGACGAACATCGGGGCCGCGGCAGTTAACGACTGGATTGGGCACGTGGTGGAGAGGCTCGAAGCAAGGCTACGTCACTTGCTGCGATGTATCGTATGTAGTGACTTTAGCGTCATATACTTAAGCGCAAATTAAAAAAGATCTTTAAATAAGAAGATAATAGTTTATGAATGTATTAATAATTATTTTAATTGTTTATACTCAGTTAATTTCTTAACAAAAACTATGTTATGATATCGTTAGGAAAAAGTCACATGGCCTGTATGGTGCGTATCAAAATAACAAACATGGCGGCAGGTCGTGAATGTGAGAAGCGACCCGGGCGGCATTATTGCTCAGCCAGTTGGTGCAATAATTTTTCTGGCTGCAGATTAGACAAAAAATTGCATTTTTCAACTTCCCGAGTGATTTAGCGAGGTAAGTACGGTGTGAACAAGATGGTTAGATGTTTTACAGTTATGACCGAAGCCTGCTCTTACTTTTGTATTGACATATAATTAATAATTTGGCCTATGGTCCTTTAGTATGGCTGTGCGAGGATTTATGTAATTTTATGCCAAGTTTGAAAATGAATTCCACTTCATTGTTTCAAATGTTATGTTGAAGTTTTTGTAACAATGTAAATTGTGTCTTCAGTATCATTATTCATAATAAAGTTTCCTTGAATTCCATTTGGTTTCTTTTCCTTGGAAATTATGTACCAAACCTAAGAAACAATATAAAATATTAAGTTTTTGAATTTAATATTGAATTTGGTCTCACTTTAATGAAAAATGTCTCACCCTCCCAAAGCATCAAAATATCAGCCTCTTACTGGACTAATTACTGAGATTTTTGACGAAAAATACCAGCCCTTTTACTTGGAAAATGGTACATGTATGCACCTCAGAGACCCTGATTAAAAAATGAGGAATTTCCAACACTTAGATCTTATCAAAAATCTAACAGTGTGTAGTTTGTATGCTTTCTAAGCTCTTTATTTTCAAAATAAATCATATTGCCACCACAGCAAGACTAATATTGATCCTTTTATTCAATTACTTATAATTTTAGTCTAATGAAAGTATATTATTGCACCATAAATGGTGCAATATTTTTACACACTTCCTACAGCTACTGAAATTAAAACGTATAATTCGAATATGGTCTCCATTACGTCTAGGGAACTATCTCATTCAATCTACCTTAATAGGCTATAGGTACTGCAGGCATTGTCGTTGAAACTAAACTTGAGTTACATTCATGTTTCGAATTGCCATTGAATCGTCAACACAAGATCAGAGCTTGGGAGCTCTATGAAAGGAAAGCGCTATAATTTTGATTCTCGTAGCGGAAAAATAAGGAAAGAAACTGTTTTCGAATAAAGAACGAATATTGAAACTAGCGTTTGCAGTGTATATGAAGAAATGTCCGAGCGAACACATTTACACTTGCGAAGCAATTAGTTTGGCATAAGTTATAAGTGTATGTTGAGTAAAATTAAAGAAGATAATGTTTTAAATCAAACAGGCAGAAAATTCTATGGTAGAATCATGGAAGAAGAATGCTGTTTTCTTTTTGCTCGAAGCATCATCCAGCGAGTATTTCAAGCCTATTTCCAAATATCTAACGAACTAGACTGAATAAAGGAAAAATCTGCCCCATTCGGTGAGACCGTGCTTTGAAAGACTTTCCTCTCTCAAAACTTCTCAAAACTAAAGCTTCTACTTCTCAAAAATAAAACAAAAGCTTCTCAAGCAAAACTTCTCAAAACTAAAACAAAAGCTTCCTCTCTCAAAACTACTCAAAAATCATTGTGGGAACTCTCTCTCTCAAACATAGTGGAACATTAAATACATAAATTATTCTAAAAATATATTTGTTCTGCATTTAAAATGCAGAATTAATGAATAATTTTACTACCGCGCTGGGTCAGATAATAGCTTCAAAAATAAGGGTTCCGATTTTGAAGAGATCCTTTAAGATCAAAGATGTTCATTAGATTAGATTGAAATGAAAAACTTCTGAAAATATATTTTTTAAATATCTTAATCCCCAAAAAAATTTCGAGTAGGGATTTGTTGTCCAGGACTCGGTCGAGATACCAATGTGAATACGTATGCGTCTCCCGGACGTATTTTACTGTCCGTTGAGGAACTTAAGCATCGCGACTTTCTGATGTGACAGAAACCATCTTCCTCACACAGAAACTGTACTGATCGATGGCCAATTAGACGAATTTTTCGATGAGATTCTTCCTTTTGATTTCTTTTTTTTCTTTGTGTGGGAGTTATCTGACATTTTATTTGGAATTTCACCACTGATATTCGTATTGTTCCCAGCAGATTATTCAATGTTGGTTTAAATGATTTAGCTTAAAAGAGCTGTGTGTAGTGCTTCGTTGGGTAACTAAATCAGCGCGATAGGACATCAGTGACGCTATGTGTCCGGAGCGGAAATTTTCACCCTCCCCAAAAATGGCCGCCTGTGTCCGCGTGCCTCGACTCATGCGTCGCGCACGCGCGGTGGCTTCTCAAGATCACGCTCGCATCGTAAGCGTGTGACCAATCGTACGAGACAACATTTATTTCAATCGTATATTATTGCTCACGGAATAATAGGGACGGAATTTCTCTCTCCGCAAACGAGACATCCATAAGACTTTGAAGAACTATCCACGTATAAAAAAGGGACACGAAAATCATGTGTTGGAAAGAGTTTGATCAATATATTCATGGTTAAATATGGTGGATGAGCTTCTTATTCAGAGGTATATGGTGAAGGAGTATATTAAATGGAATCAGGTGAGGCATTAGGGCAGAAGAGGACATTATTTTCACTAAATGAGCGCAACTGAGTTTATCTTGATCTACCGCCAAATTGACTGTGCGTGTCCAGGAAATTAACGAGTTATATTATATATTAATGGCGCATTCATTGTACGTTCTGTTCTCTCCTCTTCCATGGCAACTTCACTCACTCATTGGTTTGGAGGTTTGAAGTCTGCATGCATTAGTAATTTAAATATGCTTCTGCGGAGATTGTTCCGAGAATTCAAGATTCACTCAACTCCATGGGTTATTCTCAGAAAACACGCATAGATATCGATATGTGTTATTCATTCGATTTAACATGAAAATAGATGAGACGAAGAAAAAAATCCCAGGTAAGAGAAGTGGAAAAGAAGCAAAATGCGGAGGTCTCACGGAGAGGAGAGAAATTAGAGCGAGTGAATTCCTTCACCTACCTCGGAATCACCATTGTGGGACGGAAGAAGTACAACGGACATAAAGCGGAGAATAGCCCAAGCTATGAAGACGGTCATGGGAAAATACAACTGCTGTGCTCAAAGAGGATAGGACTACAAACAAGGAAACAGCTTGAGAAAACATTCGTGTGGAGCGTGACACTCTATGGATCGGAAGCGTGGACCATTGGAAAAGCTGACCAGAACAGACTAGAAGCCTTTGAAATCTGGTGCTGGAGGAGTATTCTGAGGATAAAATGGACGGGTGAAACAAGAAATAACGAAGTTCACAGAAGAGTAGACGAGGAAAGCACTATATGGAACACCATATAGAAAAGAAGATCCAGATGGATTAAACAATTATGAGGCACAATGGGTTTGTGAAGAACCTAATTGAAGGTAAAATAGAAGGAAACATCCCCAGAGGAAGACCCAGGAATAATTTCATGGACAAAATGATTGAGAAGTACATAGGCTGAGCTACCAGAAAGTAAGGGACCTAGCATTAGATAGGTAAGGGTGGAGAGATGCAGTCAACCAATCTTAGGATTGAACGAAAAATGATGATGATCGGTATGAATTGTAATCACTCTTCATAATATCTAATCCATTCTCGATCCCTAGTCCTCCTTGACAATCTTTCGCATACTCTTCACCATCATACTGCGATTGCAACGATATCTCAAATGCTATCGCACTAATTAATAGAGATGTATCTTCTATATATAAATGGGCATCAGATAATTTTTTGCATTCAATTTATCAGAAGACTAAGAGCATAATAATCGGTAGTGCAAAATCCCTTAAATCTGTAAACATTGAATCACTGGCCAAGATACAAGTTTACAATTTAGATATAGAATACACTGACAAAACTAATTATTTAGGTGTTATTGTACATAAAACGCTAACATGGGATGAACACGTAGCACATATTTCTAATAAAGTCATTAAAAACCTGCATGAATTGAAAAGATATCGTACCTTATTGTCTTTGCCACTGAGACTTAAACTAGCTAATTCCTTAGTGATCCCTCATATTGATTACTGTTCTTTGGTAATGTCAAATATTTCAAAATCTCAGTTATTCAAACTGCAAAAAATTCAAAACTGTGCGATACGTTATGTGTGCTATGTAGCATATAATGATAATATCACACCGTATTACTATGAATTAAAAATTCTCAAAATTGAACAAAGAAGAAAATTGCAAATGGGTGTGTTTATGCACAAACTATTAAAAACTGAAACTCCTTCCTACATTTATCAACCGTATTTAGATATTTTAGTTAAAAAACAAGAAAAACCAGAAACAAAAACAAATTAATTGTACCCTGCCACAGAACCACTATGTACCATAACTCTTTTTATGTAAAATCATGTATTGTATGGAATTCGATTCCGCAAACGTTGAAAAATATTAAGAGAACAGAATTTTTAAAAAACGCTTCCTGTCTTATTATCTCAGTGATAGTAAACATTTTGGTAAACATCTTGAATTAAATTTATGAATATACTGCCTTTGTGATTGCTACAATGTATTGAGAATGGAATTGTAATATTTGTTGTGAACAAGTACTGTGATTTGATAATATTCTTGTAAATGAGTGACATGTTTTCAATGTGATTGTTGTTATTCTTTTGCCTGAGTTGTAATTACTTATTCCTGCAGCAAAGGAATTATTCCTAGAGCCAATAAATGCTATTATTGTTATTATCATCATTGTTGACCTCTCCGTCTTATACCCTCCAATCTTTCCCTTAAAGCACTTAACTCACGCATGCTAGCCCGCCCACACATTCCTTCCTAAACTCACTAAGGCCGCTTGTAGCGTATTCCACGCCGCCTTTCCCTCACTATTGAGCCAAAGCGAACTGTCGTGAAAGTCAGCTCAGATGGATGGATTTACCCATATGTAATTTAAGTGTCCGTATTCTCTCATTCCAGCCTCCTCTTCTTTAGCCGACTACAGGCGTTATTTATATTTGCTCTTGTGAAGCTTAAACTGAATAAAAGTATAATCCCAGTAAAACACCGAAGAAATGAAATAACTACCAAAAATAAAAAACACATTTGACTTGACCAGGAATCAAACCCAGACATCTCAACTACCGGTCAGGTGTGTTGCCTAGTTACACCACCAAACCAAGTGCGAGATTTGGGTTCAAATATCAGTAGAACCAAACTAATTTATCACAGTGCATCCTATCTTCATTCCTTAGGTGTACATCTTTGCACTCTTGCGCGCAATATTCTTGTGTGTATTTTATAGTGATTTGGAAAGTGGAACTCCGGGCTAGCAATTCATTGGGTCGTTGACATGAATTTAATCGGAAATCATTATTTTATTTCCCCAAAATTCGCCATTTAAACAATGAATGCTCATTAAATAAGATTTAATTGGTTGTGAAAGTAATTTGCTTGAGGTCGGAAATGAAAGTAATGGTTAACTTGCGTGAATGCTCTTTTTTCCAGTGGATGTTCTCGTGAAGTTAATTATTCTCAAAAGGTTATTTATCAAGACTTAATGAATGGGAAATGCTGCAGAGTTGGGTCAGTACTGGAATGCCTTAAACACTTAATGGGAGATATTAATGCGCCAATGTAGAATTGATGGGGCTAGATGAGGAAAGAGGTGCAGCGGACGAATCTTCATTTGTCTAACTGCCGCTGATGATTGCTTTAGCAACAATCATTGTTGTCCATGAATACTTCTGAAGCTTAATTCCATTACAATTTTTAAGTAGTTGTTATATATGTTGAGAGCTTGCAGAAATTCAGGTGTTACTTTGTGGGGAATTTCATAGAAAGGTAGTTTTAGACGAAAAAAGAGTGTTGATGAAAAAGAACTGGCGTAGCGGTGTATAGATTTGTATTTTTTATGTTTTTCAACCAATTTAAACTTTCTCACTTGCCACTTTTCGTCTGTAGTTAGCTTTCCACTCCATGTGACTGTCCTTCTTCGATAGCGCTACAGCCCAAATAGGGCCTTAGCCTCCTCAATTTTCTCTCTACATTCCTCTCTATCCTCTGCCACTTTTCTCCAATTCCTCACCCCAAGCAGTTCATTTGCATCCTTGCTGACGTTCTCTTCCCACCGATCTCTGGATTTTCCCACTGATCTCTTCCGATCCATCTGCCCAGTGAACACTCTCTTAGCTTCCCTCTCCTCGGACATGCCCTGCCCGTTGAAGTCTCATTAATTTGCAGTAGGATGAAATGCAGGCATCTTCAAAACGGCTATATATTTCGTTGTTATGACGGATTATCCTTGCTTCTTCTATGTTCACAGGCCCGTATTTTCTCCCGTATTGCTTTGAAACCATATGACTATTTTCAAACTAATTTCTCACCTTATATTCATAATATTATTCTAATTTCAAATATTTTTATTCTTGTGCTCAATTGTGTTCAATTGGTTGCCAAGTACTAGCTGTTGTAGTTATGTAAACTTTTCTCGGGCTTCCGATCGGGTGAAGTTCTCCATCCCTGCCAATGTTTCCTTTGAAAAATTTTCCATCGTCTTCAGTGCTATCCGATGGAAGACTTTTCCACCAAAACATCTAAAGAGATGAAGAACCTTATCCGGTCGGAAGATCGAGAAGAATTAACAGAAATTATTCTCTGGGAAAGCATTAAATCATTCATCATTAACTGTAAGCGTTTTTCATGTATATTTCAGATTTCCTTAGGGAAAGGGAGACTTGGATTACACTATTTCTGTGATTGCCTTAATCAACGCTGAATCAGCTGCTTTATGAGATATTTATATAATTGCGGAGAATTATGAACGCGGAAAATTCCGATTGTCAGTATATCTAGTATACCTTGTGATAGGAATTGGCAGCATTACGTTGCCAAGGGCCAACATTTTAAGACCCAAAGAGTTGATAGACATGTGTTCACCCATCAACAACCTCCCAAGATTGAAAGTTTCGTAATTATTATAGTATTTCTCTAAATATTCATTGGAATGTCGTGTGAACCCTAAAATAATTTGACTTTATTATTTCAGTCCGACATCAAGCTAAATTATTGGCAAATACCACATTGCTATTGGTCTTTTTTCTAGATTAGTTGGACAGCTCGTTATAAAGTAATCTTCGTTTTTAACACTGCGTAGAAAGTTTTTTTTACTACTGCCAACAAGTTCCGGAAAAACCTTCTGCCGTCCATATTTCGTTTGTATTGAAATTACGCAGTGCTTGAACATGGCTCCATGGACATTAATCATGGATTAATACTATTTATCCCCGAGCCCTAACACATTTTCAGCCTTTTACGAGATGTAATAAACAATCACCTTAGTCACTCATTCTCTTGGTGTCCTGGTGTCTTATTCTGCAAATTTTAAGCCTCGCAATCACAGTGTTAACCAATTTTGCCTTGTATCATGAAAATACAATGTAATGTTTTATGGAGGCAAAAATTATGGAAATTTTTTTTTCTTCATCTTAAACTACAGCTTCTTTCACAAGTATCACAGAATTAGAGTGATGCTGGAATCAAGAAAAGGATACTTCACCTTTCGTTCCTCTACATCTCTCTATCCCTTTTTCCACCCTCTCCCTTTTGCAAGACTGGTTTTCTTGTAATTATGGCTTCATGGCCCTACGAGGCTCCTTAAGTAGTACGTAGACGGAGCTGAGTGGCGGCAATACTGCGATGCATAGCATAATAGATCACCGGCTTACTCAATGAGCATCCGCCGGAATTCTGTCCGAGGCGGGTACGCTGTACTACGACCGACAAAGTGAGCTGACCCAATGCTGCCACAACAATTTTTAAGCGTCGAAGATACTCTTATGTATCTGGAAATAATGTTTAAATCTAAAATAGTTTATAATTTTCTGTAAATAACCCGAAGGTTCAGTATATTATTAATTCATGAAATTTTGTATATGTTTATTGCTTCTTCATATTTCCAAAATTTTTATATTAAAATATGCGTAAATATTTGTACATTTTCACCTGAGAGCATCTTCATTGTTTATCCGTTATTAATACAGGTCTCCTCGTGAAATATAAGTAGCTACCCTTCCCATTCCGATTTTTTCCTTTTCTGTAAGAAATGAAAAATATTTTGGATTATATAAAATTATTTTAGGAAGAGGTTGGTTACATATTACTTGTTGTCTCCCCTTGTACATAATGTCCCTTGAAATTGTATTGATAATATACACTCATTTTTAATACCGGTGTTGCGCACTGTGTAGAAGATTAGGGGAATTATTTTTGAGTGGTATTTGAGGATTAGGTTCTTTGTGGTGATCTGGAATTGACATCAGTAACAAGCTGCAGCAGATATTTCTTCTCGATCATTGATGTCATCGCTTGTGGCATGAATTTAATTATTCAATGTCACATTCTAATAACTCACCTCTGGAAGTACTCCCCTTGATATGGAGCATTCCCGCTCGATTTTGCTTTATTCTCATAAATTTGAGAAGCTACGAACAAGAAAAACCAACCAAACTCGTGCGGAAGACATTGGCGTAACCTTTAACAGTTAATTAGATGCTTCAATCATGAGGAAAAATGTGCAATGCTGGTAAATAACCATTGGTTTGAATGAAAGTTTTATCCTTCTGCGCTGTTTATGGCTCTTGAGTTAATATGCTGACCATTATTCAACAAAAGTTATAATTTGAAGCCAAAAGAAGAGTTGTTTATCACGAATTGTACCAGATGGAGCCGTATATTTGGCCACCCTAAACTTTCACTGTTTATTTAGTATAAATTTCAATGTATTGTTTATGATTTACCTCAATGTCAGCAAGCAGTAAATATCTGAATGTTGAAAATCGTTTCAGTATATCCTGTTTACCTTCAGCAGTGGAATTAATGCTTGCAATCAAGTCTAATCCTTTTAACTTTCTGTTCTTTGATTTCTTTGTCATAAAGAGTCATTGAAATGGCCTCTGTTGTTAAGGGATTGCGTTCATCATATGATCCTTTAACTAGCATACGCAGCTTAATTTGATGTTGAAACACCTCTCACATTAACGCTGTCAACTTATGAATGCCAACCATACAAAATCGTCATCTTACGTGAAACATAAAAGCATTGGAGTAATTTGTAAGACTGTTTCTTATGAGAAATGATCTCGTCTTTAGCATCACTTCCAGCATTCATTCAGCACAATTTAATGAATCGGAAACGGAAAGATCATGCGATTTGACCACTTTTTGAAGAAAAAACCACACGTAAAAATTTAGAATAAGCCACTGGTCAAAGAATTTCAAATTAGAAGTTTATGTTTTAGATTTTTTAGTCTTTTTGATTATATGTGCTGCTTAGAATGCAATTTCCAGCGTCAAAAAATTCTCAACTGACTGTAAGACGGCTTTTTCGGGACTCCAGTCTTAACCCCTTTACTGCATGTAGGATCCTCACTCCATTGGCGTTACAAGAATTGATTGAAATTGTGACCAGGACTCGGGAAGAGTTGCGTTTTCATAGGTAGCTGGTAAAACGCGATGCTCAGAAACGCAGTGATTGGCTTATGGTCATCAGTCTTTCAGTAAGGCTTCAGCGATTCAGTTATTTGTTAAACTGACAGACATCAGCCCATCAATTTTGTCCTATTCATGAACTGAAACTGCCTACTATATTCCTTACCTTATCCGCTGTAATTATATTATCTTAATGAGGGTGGATCAATTAGGTCGAGGACACCTCGGCGCAGGCCGTTTCGGTACTGGGACGTTTCAGCGCATCCAGCTTTTCGGTTCCTTTTTTCCTTTCCTTCGTATATCTTTCCTTTATCATGTACTTTATACCCCTTTATCTATATTATCCTATATTATGTTCCTTTGCCACGTACTTTAAGTGTACAAGGTCACTATTGACCTTAATTTAATTGTTCATCCCGACTCCATTATTAGAAATCATTTGCTTAAGTTTGCCATTGTTTTAAGAGTGATTTTTAAATTTTTAGACTTTTATTGTTTACGTTATTTCCTGACGTTACATTTACCATTTTATGGTAAACATTTAATAATACTATCACTAGTCAAAAATCATAAGAGCATTGTTACCAGCCGAGTGTTAACCTCAATGCCGGCTGAGCCGAAAAGCCCAGCTTCGAAACGTCCCTGCGCCGGAACGGCCTGCGCCCAGACGGCTTTCACCGTTAAGGCCGCGCCGAGACGGCTGCGCCGAAGTGTCCTAGACCCGGAATAGTTTCAGTATGAATCATATTTTCCGCTTTTATTTGCCAGTCACGAATCATGCTTATACAAAGCTCTAGGAAAATATTTCATTTTCATATTGATGGTATAATTCAATGATTTCAAGACTGTAGGAAATCGCTCATTACACTTTAGAATGAAGTTTTCTATGTATGTATTTCAATGAATGAAGTATGAAGAATGAAGTTTTCCCATTATTCCAATGGAAGGTTTAGTAGGTCATTCATTTTCACAGAGAACAGCGCCTCGTATAAAAAATATTGAAGCCAGTTAACCAGGCCACTAAAACCCTTGAATATCTATTAACGAAGTAATTTAAATGAAAGATTATATTGCCATTTATACCATTGCATTCATAGGTATTCTAGAATTTATAAGAAGCGTGTAGCAAGGACTTTTTACCTGAATATTACCTTAGAGAATCTAAGAGAAACCCTTTGAGACTTTTTTTTCAACAAATTGAGGCGAGATATCGGGGAAGTTCGTCATATTAAATCAGAGACAACAATTGCACCATTCCACGATGTATTTAAATGCGTGCGACGTGTTTCAGCTCACAGAGCCATCATCAGGTCTAGTACCTTTCTGTTTTCCTTTGAGACTTCTAAGATACACCTAAGCGTCGCCAGAGTCATAGTTCTGCTAAATTTAAACACTACGCATCTAAGCTTAATTTTTTACGTCAATGACTGATGAAAAACTATCATATTCTAATCACAGCCAACTTAAGCAATCAGTCCTGCTGGATCAATCAGCTGGTGGTTGAAGAGTGCAATATTTTTTCAATGGCATTCATTGACGTACCTTGGTGGTTAGTGTGTCGCACACAAACTTCTATGTTCGTTCAAAACGTTTTAAAATATCGTTTCTGTTTCAAGTCCGATTCCGTCGTTCGGAAGTGGCGATAATCGATTCTGCGCTCACAACGCCTTGTGTTCATTTGGGCGGTCATTTGCTTCATGCCGTAGAGATTATGATTGAGCCTTAATGAGTAAACAATGAGCTCATGAATTACCCCGCTGGAATACCAGTGTGCCCCTTCGATTATCAACAGCGTGTCTAGTTAAGGAAGCAGAGAGGAGAGGAAGATGGTCGATGCTGTAACGTATTGGCCTAGGCGTGAATATTTCATGAAGTCATGTCGGCCACTTCCTCCATTTAGAGATTTAATTGAGATGGGATGACGATACAACTGTCGGCGTGCCTCTGCCTAATGTGTCAGATGACGATATATACGTAGTTTTAGTGCGTGCAGTATATTTTCTCAAAGTTCAAAAATTTTATCGACAGGTGAGTTATACCCTTGAGCAAAAGATTCGCCAGAGCCGATAATTGAGAAAAAGACCTTACACGGACACCAAATCGGGATTTGGAAAAATAACTTCTACACTCCCCTGATCAGTTATCAGGTAAATAATGTATTGCACAATCCAGATTTCGATGCCTGGCATTAAATAAGACTGGCACCTGAGTGAGCACCTAAAGATGATGCCAGGCTTTGAAATCCGGGTCGCGCAAGAAATTATTGACCTATGAACTGACCATGGGAGTGCAAAAATTATTTTTACTAATCAACTTGGAACACCACAAAGTTGAACCGAGTTTTATTTCATTTACCAAACGGGGATCTTAAGTTCTACTGAATTATCACGAGAATTATGAAGCCTGGTGGTCTGCATAAGGGCTCAATAGTTCGATTTGCGGTCCAGGGGATCTGTTTTGGAGGCAATTTATTTTTAAAATTGTTTTGTAAACTATGAGTACGTTCTGCGTCGTCGAAACACTGCGCCATCGATAGCCAGCGGTTGACGTCGCTGTATGAAATCACTGCAAGGCAGATGACAAATTTCCGTTTGACTTTCGGCTGGTTTATCCCTAACTTGAAGGAAATAATCGCTTTCGTTTATTTATGGTCGAAAATAATCTGGTATGATTTGATCCGTAATGTTGAAATACATGAAAATGGGACAAAAATGAAAGAGCGGAGAAAATATACCTTTTGTGTCACACTATGCTGTTTTGGTTGCTCATTATGCTGTCACCTTTATAAATTCTTGCACATTCTTCAATGACAATCAATAACGTCTGCTTCTGGACTATGAGTACATGGATTATCTTGAAAAAGCCTTTACGATACATTACTCATATGCAAGAATAAATATTTTGCGTACTCCTTAAGGATATGGCTTTGGGGTATGTTTAGAAATCCTCCGCCTAGGGTTAATCTAAACCATACTGAGTCAACTATATATTACTCTATAATCGTTCATATACAAGCACTACGCTGTCGACATTTATTTCGAGAATTTGTCGGATCCTGGATTTTGAGTGGAAATCAGAGAAAGAATTTTATAAAAGACAGGATGGATGCTCAGACGGGTAGCTTGATCATTTGGTAGCATGGCTTTCCAATCATTTCATTTATAAATGATATGGAACGAAGTCACTCGTAAGGGTGACTTCGCTAACACACCTGACCGGCAATTAGGAGATCCGGGATCGAATCCCGGTCAAGTCAAATGATTTTCTTTCATGGCGAATTTTAACCCCTAGTGCTATGGTGGACGTATCATAAATATTGGAAATTCATTTAAACCGTAGTTCATCTGTAGTATTTAGAAAAAACTGTTATTAATTCGTTCAGTATTATATTGCTTATCAGATTTAAAAAGAAGAGAATCAAATTAGATACACAGGCGCCTATGGCTCTTATAGCTAAATGTCTTCCATGTGAGAAGAATTTATTAAGAGGTAGAGATTTAAGGAAATAATTAATTAAAAACTCGTCTGCATGACTTACGAGAATTTGTACTAACAAAAGTGTTCACTCTTTTACCTAATCGGAAATAAAAATACTCAAGTAATGGTCCACTACATAGATTTACTGCTTACGACCCGGGTTACGTCACATAATGACATCTTCAGGTGATTCAGGTGAAGATATCATTATTTGACGAAACCCGGGTCGTAAGCAATAAATCTACTTAGTGGACCATTACTAGAGTATTTTAATTTCCGGTATGGAGAGGTTCCACATAGTCTAGCCTGAAGTTATTAATACTTTTACCTGAGCTGAAGTTTTCAAAATGGTGGTGCAATGATAAGACCAAAGACGTTGCAGTGCACTTTTACGTATTGCAGTGACCCTCCTTTTGAATAGTTAATTATACTTTGCTACTGTCGCATTTGAATCGTAGAAAATAATTTTCAGTTTTAATTCTATCACTTGGAAGAATAACTGGCAATACATTAATGTGACCAATGAAACTCACTAGGTCCTTATCAGCAATTAATACAATACAATACAATACAATACAATAGAGGCAAAGAAATAGCGCGAATTTTTACCTGATTAACATACTCTAATTCTGTTATGAGCGACGTTCGAGGCTGTGACACCATATAAGTATTACAATATACTTAGGCTTACTGTTGATATATGCTTAGGTTTGTGGTGGAGAACAATTGAACTTGGAGAAACTGAGTTATGAGAGGCTTCCATAGCTTAGATAAATAAATTAAATCGAGCCAAGGGTAAGGCCAAGAATTAGGAAAAGTCAATGCTCCTTTCAATTTCGTTGTTATATTAAAATTTCTTCCGATCAATAAAAATTATCTGGTTCATTATGATTTGGCAGTTCATAAAATCATTAAATCTCAATCATAAAATTAGTAGATCGGGAACACAACACTCTGCGAATCCTGATGCCGTGTTTAACTGAAAAATGACTGTATTTACTCCCATTCCTACTTTTCTCGAGAAATTATGAATTCCAACGGTCATTCATTCAATAATTGGCTGCCTTTAGCAATTTCATGCGAAATCGCTCCTATGACTTTCAGTAATATCTTGAATCAACATTTTTCACGATGCACTTAAATTATGATTGCCGGCCATTCTCGGCATTTTAAAATACGGAGCGCTAATAAGTGCATGCTTGTTATTTCTGACCTTGGCCGAGAATTTAAGGTTTCGTCGGGTGCAGTTCATGCATTTCCGCTTTCAAATGTTCTTGTGCTTATCTACTGAACCACGTGGCTAAATTTTCTGCGCGGAAAACATTACGTCTCGGGTACGGAAATGGTTATCTCGGTGGCGTGCAAGACTTTGCGTGTGTCCAAAATACTTCTTTTACTGACGGAGAGTGCAATGAAATTTACCTAATGTACAACTATGGTTCTCCAGTCCCAAGCTTTATTATTATGTCAGATAACATGAAAACTGTGCGGTATGTACTGTGTAGTTTTAAGTGTGTTAATGAATGTGTTCGAAGAACTTCAAAGCCATTTCATCTTCCGCGCCTATTTCTTGCATTCAAAGCACGCTGCAGAGTTATATTATTTCGGGATTTTCTAATCCTATTCCTGGAAATATATTTTGAAATGGATGATATTGGCATTTTAATTTTATTTTTAGCCTTATCAAAATCAGCAGTTCAAATAAACGCTAAAACTTTGAGAGCATTTTCACTCGAATTTCATCATTCCATGATATCTGATGGCAGAAGGCAGTTCACACGCAAGGCTCATGTTATATTTCGTTGGGTGTGTTCTTTTACAGTTAAGTGGGCGAGTTTTAAAATTGTATGGATAATCTGTGATACAGTTTCTGTAGGGTATGTCTTTAGAATGCCATAGCACGTAATAACCTGAACCATTCCTCAAGTTTTTATAGTGACCCAACGTTGATTAACCTCTATATAAACATCAGGCTTAGATATGTCCGTCTCAAAGGATCACTTGGCCACTTGTAGCCAATCACTACCTGTTGTTAATAGTTATAAATCATCAGTTGCAAAATAATTTCGGGAACTGTAAATGTTCTTTTATACAATGTTGTAAATGTCAGAATGGCCGAGCGGTCTAAGGCGCAAGTTTCAAGGTATCCCTTGCTCATCCCCGAAGAGTGTTATTGAGCGTTCTGGTTCTCGCATCCACCGCGTGGGTCCGAATCCCACTTCTGACAAATGTTCATCGGACATGAACCCTGTTTCAAAGCAGTTCAGGTCTATGTTTTCACCCTGTAAATTTTGACGAAAGTCTTATTTTACAGTCATGACAATTTTTCCATTTCGAATTCCACAATTTCGCCGGAATAGTCGTTTTGTTGAAATCCATTTGAATCCATTTTTATAATTTAAGCAGGTACGCTGACCGACATATAGTTGAACAATGCATATGGATTATAGTAAAGACCTTGTACAAGTTCATTTTTTGGTTTCCTTGATTGAAGTAGTGTCCGTAAGTTACTGAAGGTTCACAGATTCATTCACTAATTATTTAACTACAAAACCCTCGCCAGTGTTTTGAACAGTGAGTGTTCGAGAATTTCACCCGATAAGCTTTTCGCACTAGTATGAAAAGTTGTTCTAATGATGACTAAATACACTTTTTATTAATTTGTATACTCCTTACAGTTTATTTTAGGCTTAAAATTCTCCATTATGAATGGGCACCCAAAGGGAATTGTCTCAAATAAGCGCTGTAAGACTTTGTTGTGGGTAAAGCTAGGCAGTGAAAATGAATATTTATGAAATATGACGACAAATTTGTTGTTGATAAATGATGTTTCCTGGATAAATAAATGGTGGTAGTATAAATTTTGCTAAACTCATGCGAGAATAAAATATAACTTTAGAGAGAGGAGTGTCCAAATCACAGGGGAAAGAGTTTGTCTCTTACAAAGTCAATATCAAATGTAAGTTTCATGATTACTGATTTTAGAAGACTCGATACAAAAACCATGTCAAGCAATTTTTATTCCGTTTACTGTATGTGATAAAAAATATAAATCATTGAATCCATCTTGCAGTTTTAAGGAATATTAGGCCTAATTTTTTGACAATGGCCGAGTATTTGCCATAAGTGTAATTCAAATCTTCGCCCTCATTAGAGGATCACATGCTTTACCATACTTGACTGAATCGGACAAATAATACCTTTAGGAATACCTCTCTCGATTCTGGCGCCTTGGACCTCAAGGATATCCTGATAAGTAACTTGAAAATGATAAAATATACTATGTCCGTAATGGTTTGGTTTAAATGGTCTGTAATCAACGTTATGACTGCAACTGATCCATGCTATATCAATTACATCTTTCATAACCGACATTGTTTCAAGCAAATAGAGATAAGGTAATTCACGCTGTTTTCTTGGTGTCATGGTAAAACATTGATAAAAATTAAACACTTTTATTGATAGACGATCGAGAGATATATAAGTAGGATAACTTGTCTACCTACCTAAGTAATTGAAATATTTTGACTAAAAATGACACTTATGCATTAAAGCACTCTGTAACTTACTACCGAGTATCGTCTAGATGCTCGGTATTAAATATATAAGTATCATTTTTAGTCAGAATATTTCAACAAATTATGTAGGTAGGCCTGGTATCTTACTGATGTATAGATCTCTTGATCGTCCATCAATAAAACTGTTTAATTATTATCAATTTTTGCCATGAAACCAAGGAAACAGCCTGAATAAATGATGAAAACATTCTTCCATAGTGGTAAAAGCAAATGGTCGAATTTGGTTAGAGCTCTATCCTGAGGAGATATAGGGTTCAGATTAAGTTTGGTAGAATGAGCCATGCATTAACTAGCTTGCTTGGATTCCGGAGTGTTCAATAATGTTTGCAGTCCAAATAGTTAGTTCACGTTTTGGAGTTACTACCTCAAATTTTGCGGGAAACTTAGCTTCTAGGTTAAATTGGCTGGATGGCGACAGTGATATTGAATTTCAAGGTTGCAAATACTATATTTTTTCAAATGTTATTCATTTTTAACCCAATTCCACTCCAAGTATGACATTAAAGCTGCTAAGTGAAGACTTTTCCTGAAGTGGCAGTGCCTTGCCTGGACAAATGCTATTCGTTTTGAGTCATGAATGGTCAATTTACGTTTGTTCAAATCGCGACAGACCTAGGTCTCTATTGTGAGAGTAAAGGATTTTTTACGAAAATATTAACAATTTATACGAAGCCATTGACTTTGCGACCGCTAATTAAATCACTTTTACTTTCAAGCCATGAATGTTACTAATTATCCTGTTTAATGAAATACCTACTAAGTAGATATAAATTCAATCAAAAAATCTCAGATCGCTTTTCATGATACGGGTTTAATGCAAGCGTCATCTCATATTCCCGCCAGAGTCATATTTGTAAGCATTTTGCTATCCTAAATTTTTTCCCCTTGCCTTATTTCAGTTACAACACCTCTATTTGACACTTTGTATGTTCTAAAGATACGTTATCTTGGCGCAGAAGTAATCTCATTTTTTGCTCCGTTGGCTCACTCCGACTCATTCATCCTCAATTATGTAGCCTTATCAACCGCGACACTGCCCTCATAGGATAAAACTTTATGGAGTGAGAAGGCTTTACAAAATTTTCTGAGCATTTTTTCTCTGCTCTCATAGCATTCATGAGGAAATTATCACAAACGTGAACTCTGTAGATGCTATATTGACTTTTTGGACAATATGGACTTTTTATGTGATTTTTTAACGTCCAAAACTATCAAAGTCCAGTGTTAAAACTTAATACAACGTTTTTCATTTAGAAAAAGTCCCTGTATCCATTCCCTGTCGGCGCGGGAAAACTCGTCATTAATATCTGAGGTGATTATTTAGCTAATCTTATGGACAGTAGGGCGAGTTAAAGATAACTTATCCTTTGGTTTCGTTTATTGCAAGCTAGCCTATGATTTTAGCTGTTGTATCTAATCTCAGTATGCGAACTTGGCTGCAAGCACACTTCACTTATGACTTATCCATAATTATCTGGCTAGCATTATATATACCGTTGTATGCATATGGCGATTTCAAGAAATTTATCCCGAGCTTGTCAACTTTTCTTTTACATCTGCATTTGCTGAAACCGAAAGGCTATACTGGAAGGATGTGATGAAGCCTGGAAATGGAATTACTTTAGGTTTCAATCTCTGTGAGACGGAAAGACTTCCTAAACGGAAAATTCTGGAGGACCCCTTCAACTCGATCCCTTTATGGACTGCATAATAATTTTCCTCAAAGCATTTTGCCCGCTGGAGGAGGCTTTTTCAGCTGCAACGCCTCTATTTAACTCATAATAGGTTCTAAAGATACGTTATCGTGGCGTATAAGTAATCTAATTATTTTATCCGTTTGCTACTCATTCATCCTCAATTATGTAGCCTTATCAGCCGCGTCACTGCTCTCAGCATGACACTTTTAGGAGTAACATTACTCTCAGCCTTTATTGTCCATCCCATAAACTCCACTGTATGCTGCCATTGCGTACAATAAAACACCATTTGCTGTATTCCCCTTGAAAGATGAAGCATAACTTATGATTTTTCTGTGTAATATTTTTTTAGTTGGTTACAATTTTTCATAATTGATTCAGTTTCTGAAAATCTCTCTGAAAAAACTATTCGCGTTGACTGGGACTCGAAGTGATGTCCTCCAAATTTGCGCCTGCTGATGTAGTCAGTTACTCAGGCGTCGCAGTCAAATATAAATTTTAATAGATTATAGCAGCTATTTCGCAATTTTGGGATTTGAGTTCAAATCTCAGTCCAGACGAATGATTTTTAAAAGTGAATTTCGCGGATTATTTTGTACCAAAACGGTGTCTTCCGTCTCAATTCTGAATGTTTTGCGAGATTGATAATATTACTAACATAAAACCACTAATTAGTCTTCTGGAATATATTAAAGAAATTAGAAGTTATATAATCCTGAGTAATGGTACTTATTTAGCTGGTGAAATCATACAATTCACTACGTGCTATTACATGGTACCAGTGCGGCTCCTTATAATTATCCAAAGAATTCCTTTAACATCATGAATATATTGCTATAAATTCGAATGCCGAATTGCTTCAATAGTTTAGCGTCTTGCTAGGTTGAAGTACTACTATTTTCTTGCACATAAATTATTTCAGAGTATTATATCTATACTTCTTTCTCCAATCATGGCCGACAAAATACTACATATAAAATGCAGTAGAAAATAGTTGGTAAAAAATGGTAAACGAACCATTTACTACGATATTGACTCTTCTGTAATATATTATGTATTCTCAAAGGATTAGAATTAGCTATTTCCTACATTTCTTCTAAATTTTTACTGTATTTATCCATCTTTGCTTTCCTTTTAAAATATTATTTTAATTACAATTTATATTATCGTTTTTACATGTTTTTTTAATTTTTATTTGAAATTTCACGCATACTTATATTATATGGTTGAAAATGACATTGTGTGACCGTCCCTTTGTCAGAATATCTGCAATTAAACATTATGACATTACCTTTTATAGCAGATTGTCATGAACATATCCTCAATATGATTGTATTTCATGTCAGCATGCCTGAGTCTCTTTCAATCTTAGCTTTTCAATGCTTGGATGCATGGTTGGTTATTCTGATGTATTGCAATTGGTAATATGATTTATTTTCATTTGCCTCATTAGTTGAGTGCAGCCACATGGTGTTCCGCACATGCTCAAAAATATACATTCCCCCTCTTCAATCTTGGCTTTCGTTCCACCAAAGTTCATTACACGCACTGATTATTTTATTTACTTCCAGACTCTACAGTATCTATCCATTAGCACTGTGTCCTAAATAAATACACTTATTTTTTATTGATAAATATGCCCTGAACCCATTCTTATTTTTCCTGACAAAGGCAATGCAACCAAGTACCCTTAGTTTATTAATGTCTGGCTTAGTCTCATACCAGGGCTATGCTGGCACCTTGGCCTTTGAATGTGCCCTTTCAGAATCTTATTTATACTCAGCTGTCATATCTGCTTCATACCAAAAGGTTTTCTTGAGGCTTGACCCATTTAGCATACACCTACCCTTATCCTTGATGGTTCTTATCATTTTTTCAGAAACTCCATTCAACTCAGACGTATAAGGGATAATTGAATAGGTTGAAAATACTGAATATATTTTTATTTGATAAGTTCAATAAGTTTAGAGTTCAGATACTCCCGACCTTTGTCCCATCTGAATCACACAACGCTTAGATTACACCTGTTGTTCACCATGGCCTCATATTATTTAAAATAACACAACACCTTACTCCGGAGCTTCAAACCGCATGCAACAGTGAAATTATTCAAATAATCAACATATGTTAGAAAATAATTTATTCCATTTAATGCTGCAGATTTAATCTCTCCAGTGATATCCGAGTGCACATTCTCAAGTGGATGGATTTTCCGCTCTCTTTCACAACAATGTGACACACAAACTGGTTTACCTTGGATGCAAGTTTCTCACAATTCATTAACATTACTAATCACGAGATCATCTATACCATCAACACATTGAATGGTAGCCCTTAATTCTTCTTTGCTGATATATTCCAATGCCTCAAACTCTTTTTACTTGAAACACAACAAATGTGAGCTGACGCAATGATATTTACTGCAGTGTTCAATTTGTACAAACTGCCCTCTCTCCTACCGACTCCAATCACAATTTTCTCTTTGGGTAGCTGTCTACAATTGGAGTGGTACAGTCCTTGTCCCTTACTGTAGACGCATAAACCAAGTTGTTCTTTAAATTATCAACCATTAAAACATTTTTTAACTTTCTGGTGTAACCATGAGCATGAGTTATCCACACTACTGTTCTCATTCATCTTGAAAAAATATGGTTTTTGTTGTTGGACTTTTTCCTGGCTCATCAAATTTTTTTTATGTTAAGAGGTGGAGTATTTGCTGTTTCTAAGTGATCCAAACAACCCGAGGCCATTATCAAATCATTGATCATCGCTCTCATCTTATCTTGTACGAGACAGACATAGACATCGTTTTGGTGCACAATAATGCGTGAAATTTCCTGTCAAAAATTTCACACGCCTCGACTGAGATTTGAACCTAGATCCCACTGTTGTGAAATAGAAACTCATATTTGACTGTGACGCCTGAGTTACTGACTGGGTGGATACATCAGCTGGTGCAACTTTTGAGGATCGAACTTCGATTTCCAGTCAAGGCGAATAGTTTTTCAGAGGAAACTTCATTAGCTGAATCAATCATGAAAAATTCTCACCAAATAAATAAATATCATCCAGAAAATCATGTGATGATTCATCTCTCAAGGGGATCACAGCGAATGGCATTTGTGCGGTGGAGTAAATGGGAAAGCCAATGAAGGGAGCCAAGCCTCCTCCTGCGCGCGGAATGGTTTTGCTGATGAAAAATATAATGCAGTCCATAAAGGGATCGAATTGAAGGGGTCCTCCAGAATTTTCCGTTTAGGAAGTCTTTCCGTCTTACAGAGATTGAAACCTAAAGTAATTCCAGTTCCAGGCTTCATCGCATCCTTCCAGTGTAGGCTTTTGGTTTCAGCAAATGCAGATATAAAAGAAAAGTTGACAAGCTCAGGATAAATTTCTTGAAATCGCCATATGCATACAACGGTATATATAATGCTACCCAGATAATTATGGATAAGTCATAAGAGAAAGGTGGTTGCAGCCAAGTTTGCATTCTGAAATTAGATACAACAACTAAAATCATAGGCTAGCTTGCTATAAACGCAACCAAAGGATAAGTTATCTTTAACTCGCCCTGCTGTCCACAAGATTAGCTAAATAATCACCTCAGATATTAATGACGAGTTTTCCCGCGCCGACAGAGAATAGTTACAGGAACTTTTGCATAAAGGAAAAACATTGTTTTAAGTTTTATCACTGGACTTAGATAATTTTGGACGAGTGAAATCACGCAAAAGGTTCATATGCCTGCACAGCAGCATCCTCGGAATTCACGTTTCTGATAATTTCCTGATGAATGCTATCAGAGTAGAGAAAGAAGTTTTTAATGGACATTTTTGTAGAGCCTTCTCACTCCGTAAAGTCCCTGTAACTATTCTCCTTTAAAAGCAGTCCAATGAGGGCAGTGTCAATATTGATAAGGCTACATAATTGAAGATGAATGAGTAGCAAACGGATAAAATAATTAGATTAATTATGCGCCACGATAACGTATCTTTAGAACATAACAAGAGTAAAATAGTGGCGTTACAGCTGAAAAAGGCAAATGGAAAAAATTACGAGGGTAGTGCAATCCTCAATGTCACAAAATAGCCTGCTGATACAAATATGAATCCGGCAAGAATATGAGATACGCTTGTTAAAAACCCGTATCTTGAAGAGCGATCTGAGATTTTTCAATTTAATTTATATCAACTTTGTAGTTACTTCATTTATAAGGATAAACAGCAACGTTTTATGCATTGGAAGTAAAAGTGATTTAATTACTGATCACAAAAGTCAATAGTTTCATATGAATTTTTGTAAAAAAAATCCTTTTCCCTCACAATAGAGGCCCCTGAACGAGCCACCTCCTGGTTTTCAGCAGTCATCAATTCTAGGTCCTACTCTCCCACAGTTATAGCATTTGAAAGGGAAAGGGAATTTTGTTTTGTCCTTTTCATGGCTCTCTCAAGCAAACGCTGCGAGCCCTATGGCAGAGATCTTTGCCTTCTTCGAATCCAGTTTCTCTTCATACTCCTCTATTTTTTAAAAACTAATTCCATATTCAGATATTAATATGCATTTTCCCTTAGGGGCGTCAAAGTAGGGAGCGTTGTATTATATTGGCAAACTAATGCAAAAATTTCGTTACAGGGCCTTTATAATCATTCTTGTCACCAGCATTCTCAATTCTGCCATCAAACTGTCCAACTTCACCCAATATCCTTTCAACGTCGCCTTCATCGGCTTGTGTTTCATAACTTGCAGTTTCGCAGACAGATTCTCATCATTGTGCTCTTTCCATATCACGAAGTGTCGTTCAAATCTCGTTAGCCGTCTTCTGGCTCGATGATCTTTTCCTGTCGCCCTCACAATTTCATACATTTGCATTCTAGTTTGTCTTCTCTGATTTTATCTCGCATCTTAATTTTCTCTCTTTCCTTATCTGCTGCATCTCCTTCATCTTCTGCATACGCCCGGAGTGGAGTTTCTAGTGGGTCTTGAATTATGTACTCCACACGCTTTCTCTCCAGCAATGTCGATACCCTGAATTTCCGGTCGCAAAACTTGTCGCCCGTGAATTCAGGTATGCCATACGTGGAAAAGGTCATCATCGTTGAGTACTCTAAAAATAATAACTAAGGAAGCACGCGGCCTGCACTCTTGAACCTAAGCGCACGGCGTCAAGCATTGAGGTGTATGGAGAGGGCACCGCGATATCAAATTCTAGCCTGACAACTGAAATAACAACCATGCTGTTTCACCCTTATCTTGCCTTACTTTCTTAAGAACAGCACAACGCAATGGACGACTTAGCGGATGTAAAGCAAGAGTATCAACCATCTGTTTGAAATTTGTAATTTCAAGTAACCTTTGAAACATATATTGGCTTCTTAGTGCTATGGATTCTACTCAATTTTACCCTAGTTTACAGCGGGAATACGGGTCAAATTTTATTTAAATAAATAAACAATAAACACAAGGAGAATGCTCATTAAAGAAGTAAGTGTATGCCCATTTCTAGTAAGTTATCGATGGAAAACATAGTGTAACAACAAAGTGGTGCGTTACCCCGCAAGCGCTATAAGAAAAATGAGGGTAAACGAAGATGGCGGACTGGTTTCTGCTTTTAGCATTGGCCAGCATAGCAAGGGCTCTCTTCATAAACATCGATGGCTTCAAGCAAACTTTTTTTACTTTCCAAAATTATGTTTTGATCAAATTTTCTTCACACTTCCTTTTCTCTCCCAAAGCGGTTCATGTGCTTATAACCTGTTGCCAGGGTAAGGTATTGATAATTTCTTTCAAAGAATCATATTTCACCTTCTTTCTCCTCTTGTGGTCGACAAAAAACTACAAATGAAGTACGATCAACAATGGTAGGCAAATGTAATAGTGTACGAACCGTTAGCTACAGTATTGATTTATTATTCTGCAATTATTAAAAATTGCTATTTTTAAAAGTGCGGATTTCTGTTTAGGGGGTTTAGGAGTGACCGATCCTCATGAGTAGGAATAAATCCGAGAGACTTTATCCTCACTTCTTAAAGCTCTGCATTGATGTGACATGGCGACCACTGGCAAATTAAACCAAAATCAATCGTGATAACGACGTGGCAGTCTGAATAAAACATTATTTTGGCGGTGGTTCTATATCGTGCTTACTCACCCGGGCCTTAAAGGCGCTAGCATGAATTCTGCCCAGCCGGCCGGGTGGAATGATTGCAGACTTTCGGGTGCCCGCGCGCTGGACTACCGCGCTGAAATAGGAAAATTCTCCTTCGGTGTCGAACCTGCGCGGACTGGACGGGATAGAGTCGGTTGCCGACGCCGGAGTGAGGTAATGTGTATCCTACCCTTTCGAGAAACGCAGGCTTTTCGATCGCGCATGTTAATTCTCGCTGGTCCGACCAGCTACTAGGAGACCGCTCCGGTATTCGGTTGGTGTTTATGCGGGCGAGATCGGGCGTATTCGCAGCGAGGATGCGGCGCGGGTCTTTGACGCACACCAGTTCAGCCTCGTTGAGTGTGCCCGATTTGTAACTCTACTTTCGTCCACTGTGAACATGATTCCCGAAAACTAACTAAACTAAAACTAGCTATACCAGTCTAACCCGAAATGCACTTCCGAAATACACCACTCAAATCCTTACGTATCTGGTTTTCTGGGATCCTCATCATTCGGAAAAACACAGGTGAAACAGGGTATGGAACTAGAGCGAAAGTTTTCTCAGCGTTTCGTCATATCTGCTTCAATCGTCCGATGCAACTGGGTGGGTCAGCAGTTTTTTGACAAATATTCTCCCCAGAGCAGGAAGCGTATTTAGGTTAAAGTTACCTAAAAATGCCTCCTGAAGCGGGGGAGAAATGTTATCAACGAAACGCTGACCTACGCAGCTCGATCGGAGGATAATATCAAATACGACGAGACCCTGGGAACCAGATAAAGAAAGTAACTAAGACAGTTCGAGCCCTATTTTGACTTCATCTTGATGTCTCATAAATTCATCCGTTAAAGTGTATCATTCACAATGAAATGTAGAGTGTTTTTATTTCTTAATATAATACCATCCGTGACCTCCCCACATCCTAATATTTTACTTTTAACCAGGTGAGGTACAATCCACTAATCTTACACCACAATTAACCGTTGAGGAGAGGTTTATTCTCAAGATTCTCTGCGTGAACAGTAACCAAATCAACGCTATGGAGTGTTAACTGATGATTTGCTGTACTGTGCCCCAGAGAGATCACCAGTTTCGTTGAACGTAATCCGATAACCGCTAGATTTTTACGAAAACTACCTCAACCATAGACTTAAGGGTAGGAAAAATTTTCATACTCCAGTGAATCGAGAGTTATACGATTGTTTTCATCGAATAGTTGGCAAAGTGATGCACGTGAAGCCGGTTGCATTACAATGGAGCTTGTGAAATCTACAAATGTTTTGCCTTTTCTTTCATCGAGAGGGTTCACTAAGTTGAAATAAAAAAAATTAAAGTCAATTATTATTGACTTCCGAATAATAAACTTCAGTCGCAAACTGGAATTATTGCGCTCTCATTTGTGATTATTTTTTCCGTTGTTCTTGAATGCATGTGACTTTTGGGATGGTATTGTCAAGATAATCCTGTGGGTAGTTACGGTGTAAGCCACGAAATATTTTAATAGGATTCCACTGCGGTAGTCATCTTTTTCTTGCCGTATTCTAAATTATTTTTCTCGAAAGTTGCTCCGCGTTTTGCCCTCCAAGGGAAGTCTTACTCTTGGGGAAGAGAATCGACTCATAAAATTTCCCCAGTGCTCAAGAGAAATCACCGACCTCTTCCAGTCTGATGGCCAGCTTTTGCCAATTGAAAGTCGCATACTCTGAGCTGCATCAAGCTATAATCAGGGAAATTCAGATAACAAAACGTTTTCGGAAGTTTCAAAAGCGGTAAGTCCTCATTAAGCAACAAGAAATTCCATCACTTGCTTTCCGGTAATTGACTCTCTCGAAGATTTTTCACCGTTCCTTTATTTTCTCCAGGAGTTATTGGCGACTAATTGATTTCATACCTTTAGTCTCTTTTTGTTGTTGTACAGGAATTAATTGTGAAAATTATGCCAATAAGAAGCCATTTCAAATCTATCTACTATTTTCGGAATAACTGTGGCTTCTCTGTATACCGATAAGCAGAATCGGGGAGCTATTTATTGCTCTGGTGAATCTGAAATAGCACGATGAAGTCAATAAGATGACGTTATCGTCTCGTGTTTTTCGCGGTGGGTTAATATTTTAAAGGTACAGTAATTGGAGGTAGAGAGTGTAAATATCTTTGCATTTTATAAGTCATGGCAATTACTAGAAAAACAGGAGCGAATATTGCCATTACCGTTCTCTGAATTTGTTTATATTGGTTCATCTTACCACTGAAATATTTCGTGTAAATTACCCAACTAGCTGGAACGCTGGGAGCTTCCAGCTAGAGCCGGAAGAAGGGTATTTATTTATTTAAAGAAAATACTCCACATGCTAAAAAAGCCAATTTAAAGTGCAGTCTTAACAAACACAAAAATACATGCACATATAACATATGATTTTGGTTCGAGTTTTTATGGGGATAATATTCAATTAGCTGCTATCTCTCCGGGAATAGCGGACTTATTTGCATTTAACTGGGCATATTTAAAAAAAAATGTTATACTTATGTTCCAAAGGTCATATATTTGAGCACTGTTTAGTGTAGTTTAAATTTTTATATCTGGCGTCAGGCCGTGAGGAGTTGATTGCTAACGTATGTACTCACCAGCCATGAGTATTTGTGTTGAGCTTGGATAGGACTGTATGTGATGATCACCAATGTGTGTGAAAACTATCGCTTGTAAGTAAAAACCTGCTTTTGATTCTATCAAATTAAACCGCCACTTATGAACCTCTTGCGTCAGTATTAATGATTTTTACTCACATCACATAATTGTCAAAATTATGCTACAATGCCTTTGCCGCTTTGCATGGGGCATAAACGGTCACAAGGACCCGTATCTCCGTTATAATAATAATAATATAATATTAATTTAACATATAATATTATTTTAATGTTCCCATAATGCACAAACATTGAAATGGTAACACATAATTTATGGAAGCTTTAGAACCCCAATGATCGGAACCTGTGTGGGGGTAACCAAAATACCTTGCAAAATTTATATAAAAAAGTGATAAGTTTACAGTGTTATACATGATGCTAGAGCTATAATGAATTTACAGAATTAATCTACAATTTCTTGTCGCATGAAACGTTGTCATGTACATTTCAAAATAATAATTCAATATCATCGTAATCGAACAGTCATTTTTTTCACTTGCTTTAAAAATAACATAAAATTAATTTCTTTTTAAGATTTCCTGGCAGAAGGCTAAATGTTTTGGTGTTATTAACAAAACATCTCTGAAATAATAATAATAGTAATGCCATCTTTATTGAGCGATATTAGGACTATCTGGTCCTCTCTTGCATATAACTCATTTTACATCACACAAACAACCATGTCCTGAATGGAGAAAAATCCACCCGCGAATCCACTCGAACCTGCGACCCTGAGTTAGCAGGCAAGGACTTAGGCCTGCCACCACTGGGGTCGACTATGGTAAGGTTATATGAGGCCTAGGGGGTAAAAAAACTGATGGCATATGGAGGCTCCACTTATATTGCCATGGCAATATGCTAAGTAATATTTGCGACGACTGTTTTTAATAGTGATTATCGAGGTGATGACCAATCAAGAACTTATTGCTCTTCTCTAGGAAACTTAAACTTTTCTCAGGAAATCCAAACGACCCATAAAAGTTGACGCTGCTTCAAATAGTGACTTTTGTTTCAAGTAACCCGAGCAGCCTATGTAAGATGAAATTGTGAGCAGGTGAGAAGAAGCAGACTATTATAGCCTGAGAATGAAACACTTACCTATTGGAATGGTGCTAATAGGCTGCTCCACCAATCGACTGTAGGCATTTCGGGAAAAAGGCATCCACTAATTTCTCTTCCATCTCAAGACAGAGGGAAGAAAGCTTCACCATTGTATCTGCTGGGAAAAAGCCTTATCAGAGTCATGGGGCTATTCAAAGAGAACAAAGTTGGCAATTACTCACTTTAAGGATTAACATCGTTTTAAATACTCTGATTTATTTTTCCTTGTGGTGTGGAAGTTCAGCTTATAATTCACAATGCGTGTGAATTTAGATCTATATTAATTAAATTAATTAGTTAGTATTACTCCTTATAAATTACTGAGCGAGTATAGGTGTATTCTTTAAAGAATAAGGACGATTAATATCAATAATTAAAATTAGCCTACAATACGCCCATTCAAACTAAGTCATTTTCTCTTAAAAAATTAATTATTTTCTGCCATCCCATTGTGCTGAAAACAGCTATCACACGCTTAATTCTCTAAGTATTTAGCATTTAGTGGGTAGAATACAGAAAATGCGGAAAAATGTCAATGGCCGTCTTTGAGTCTCGGTCACAACATAATTTTTTCTGTTTGAATTTAACCTCAATCAGGCCATGCTGCATATTTGAATTAACGCTTACCTTAGCTACTCATGTAGTGCTCGATAAAAATCATGTTCGGAATCAACTCTACCCAAAATACGCCATCCATCTAGCCTTCGGTTTGTTTGACAGTTGGGTGAGAGACTCGGCTCGTAGGAAGCTTATCGACGCGTGAAATCGCAACAACTGGGAATAGGGAACTTCCCCTTTTCCCGCACCGCCCACGGCGCCCTAGATAAAATAAATCTGGTTGGCATCTACCCACAATATCACTCAGCCTCGACTTTATAGAATGTGCCAACTTGGAGTTGAAGCAAATATTTGTTTTTAATATCTTCAGGTTGTATACATTTCTGCAAAAAAATTCAATCTCAACGCAGGGAATACTGTGGAATCACCGGGCATTGAACACGTAGCGGCATTATCGTTAACTTCAATACGGGAAGAGATTTAGGAAGCGTGTCCTTGGAAATACGCGTAACTTTCTAAGCTTAAGCTTTCAAACTGCAGACTTCTGTGTACATTCCCAGGAGTTATCTAAAAAGTAGAATTTTTTAGAAATTTAAAGCTCTTTCAGTTTCTTCTGTTACTGTATCCTATAATGATGTCATCATACTCTTCATCTTTCCTCGATAACTCTTGTTTTGTGTTCGAGAATGAATGTTGGGAAAAAGACTGATATATGTCGAACTTTTCTTTGCCAAAGCTATTTCAAAATGCTTTTGTGAAACGTGGTGCACCTCAAAAAACTCTCCTCAAATTTTATTTTTCGGTTCAAATATGATCAGTTTTATTGCATGAATTCCGGTTTCAAAAGAGATTCTTAGCATCTTTTAAACTTTCTGCTACGATATTCAAATTTTTGGCATGGATATTTTGAAATATTTCGAAGATACTCTTGTGCGACGTTTGAACGGTAGCCAGATATATACTTAGTTTCAGTACCCGGGGGTAGGAAAATGATCGCTTCCATTGGCATACCCAAACTTATCTGGGCATGGTCGGAACATCCGGGTGCCCGCTTGAGCTCTGGTGCATCGGTGAAAATGCTAAGTCAATAACCTCTCATCTCATGAAGGAGATAACAAATTATTCGGCTGCCATATCATATAGTACTGTAGTCAGAGATTAAATATTTCAAATTCCGTGGCCTTTGCTGTAGATAGTGGATTCAAACGAAGGTTTATTATTAAATGTTTGGCGCCCTAAGTATTTTCTTGTGAAATTTAGGGCATTATTTTAATTTTTAAGGCCGCTTTACACGGTATATTTTATTGACAAATGAGTGTATGAAATATTTCATAAGGAAAATTGTACCGAGTAAATCGGCAAATTTTTTGGTCGTCTAAATGACTGAACGGGAAATAGAACTTGTTCTAATTCCATTCACTTTCTTGTACAATCTATGATACATTCATTTGAACAATAAAATGTACCGTGTAAAGCGGCCTTTCGGATATTACACTTCAATGACTCTGATTGTGATGCTATTAGACCAATGGGATAATATTTCTGCGAGTTGAATTATGCTGGATGGTGCAGTATAGTGGGAGTAATGACCACTTGGTTTTCCGCTTGAAATAAAAAAAATTGGGTATTTCTTTCGCCACAAATTGTCATCCTGATTATAAAAATGTTGTCTCGAAGTCACTCCTGAAACCATCTAGTTGATGATACGCATAACAACAGATTGCTTTGCATGTATTATTTTTGGTAACAGCTACTTAGTTGTTGTTTCAAGTATATATTACTATCTCACATTCATATGGCATTGTGGGGCTTTAAATTACTCACTGCCAGAGAAAAATTGGATCTGAAACAAAGGGAGTTCGTAATCAATCAACCACCCCAGTGTCCGGAAGTATTCGAACAGAAATAGGTTGCTCAGGCATTCCCAAGACACTCTAGACCATATCTCCGCGGTGGCTGTTTACCAAACGTAGGTCGGGATGCCAGAAATACTCCTTGTTTCCAAATTAAGAATCAGGTATCCTCTGTAATTCGAATCTTTGACTTCTAAACGTGATTGGAATGGCAAATCAAAACTAGTGCTTATTCTGTCTTACCGTATCTCTCTCATGCATCATTCATTGTAATTAGCATCCGTCGCCGAGCTCCATGTCTATCACCTGTATTTAGAGGCCGCGCTCATGAGGCTTCGAAACAGGCTTCCGCAGACGACAGGGAATATCCGGCTTCGCGCAGCGTGCTTCACTGTGGTAATAAATGAAACAGTATATTTTAGAACCTTGAGGTATTTGTTCATAACAGAATCGGTCTTAACGTGTGGTATTGTTCTAAAAATGCTTTATGTTTTGTTCCACATTTCTCTCAATCGTCTATTTTTATAGGTAAAATTTTTTAGGAAAGTAAAATCTTTCAGTATCTATATTATGTCAATACATATTGTATATCTGAAAGGAAATGGAGCTTAAGAATAGCGTTAATACCTCATTTATAGAGTTGAAATCGAAGCGAGAGTAACCAACGGTCACGATGATAATGAAAATACAAATGTTTGGTTCTGCCAGTGGTACAAGCATCCAGCTTGGCCACTAGTGTCTAGCATTGTGATGTTTTGTACGTACTAACGTAATCATGTCAATACAGATTTCTAACTTAAGTATTTTTACCATACATTCTATACACCATACATACCATACATTCTTCTGAGATAGCAATGTAAAGCCCTGGGCAAACTGTTTTATTATTACTGTGATCGGTTTCTTTTGCTTTTCAGTCACAGAGAATGAAATAAATTTCGATGTACATTGATCAATTAAAATACGGAAGCCCTAATGCGCATGATGAATTATAAATGAATACAATTGTGAGATACCCGAGTTTGTCTCTAATTATTATGTTTTAACGAAACGGGAACAAGCATCAATTGCCTGATAATGACGCCAAAACTATAGCAGGTCGTGGGTAGACAAATTGGGCATTGTGATGCGATTGCCGATCGGTAGTAGCTCGTCTTTCACATCAGAATATTGTACCATTCTCAAGGGAGCATTTTAGTTTGAATACCAAAAGATGAGTTGATGGAGATGATCATCATTATTTGTATTCAAGCGACATTGGAGCAGTCTTCCATCCGCTATTTCAAAGACGCTATTTCCATCAATTAGGTGTGTGTAGTGTTCGATTTGCTCGTTTCAGTTTTCATCTTACGGAGGTAGGGTGGGATGAACCACTGAATGACGTTCATAAGAATCCGATTTTTAGCAAAGCGTGTTTCTTTTTATCTTTTTAACTTATCTAAGTTAAATCTTTCAATACAGGGCCCCAAATGTGTGCGCCGTATTCGAGATTCGGCCTAACCTGAGCGAATTAGAATCTCTTTTTCATAGGAGAACCTTCATACTATTCACGTCAAAAAGTTAACCCTCTATGGACGAGGAAGTCACATTTGTTACGTTTCAAAATCATTGAAATATCTGATTTCTAAGAGGCTTTTCCATTTAGTTGCTGCGTCTGACAGAATTGCAACGCTTTGGATTAAATGTGTGGAAAGTTGTGTTTCTTTCGGCGGTTTGTCAAGCGATTTGAATAGATGAATGTGTGACGCTATTTACTGGCGATGGCGTGCCAGGTGGAGCTCTGAAATAAATAGTTTCGGCTGTCATGTGAAGAAAATATTGGGAAAGTTTAAAAAAAGATACGTTATGAAGGTAATGTTGAAGTATACCTTGTGTGAATATTATGATGTAAATTATTGTTTAAATTAAATTTATGAAATACAAATACGTCACATATAAAAATAACTGCCACTATAAAATTAATTGCAATTTTTTTAAAATGCTTAGATAGCACTTAAAAAAAATAATATAGTAGCAGTATTTTTCACATGCTGATGTTTCATAATTCCGTCCATAGAGGGTTGAGACTAAGTCCACATTTTGATATTGTAGTAAAGAATTTTTCCCAGGTGTTTTCGAATTGGTGCCACAAAGGTGGAAATGGCTTCTCCCCGCCCCGCCCGCGACGGTCAAGCAGTACCGCGCGGAGAACTGTGCGGCGTCGGGGGAAGAGGACCGGACACATAGGATCCCGTCTCACTGTCGCCCGAGGATTGCCCTCCTCCAAGCCGGCCATCTCCCTCTCACGCCGCTGGAAATTGCCGTTGCTTTGCTCTCCCCCCGCCCTCTTGCTCTCCCTAATCGCGGAGGCGGGTTGCAAGCGGGGCGCACTTATGTGGCACATGGGTCGGGTCTAAACGAATCGGTCGGGGGGGCGTGGGGGAAGGAAGAGGGGAGGGGTGAGGTAGAGGGGCATTCACCATAGGTCAGGGACTGTCGACCTTTCCCGCATTACGGGACTACACGGGCCGAGTGGGAAGCGGGCACGTGACCCCTTTTGAAGAAAGTATGCGCATGTCGGTGTTCAACCGAGAAAGTTTGGTGGATGCTTGGGAGGCGGCACGCATTTCGGTGGATGATTGCGCTTGTGACGGCAGTTTGAGCGAGGTATCATAATGCATGAAATTAACCCTTTGAGTTTTTTTCGTTTCCTCTGACCCCAGGAGTGAGTTTTTTTGGAAAATAATTAAATTAATTCCGATTGAAATTTTAGTACCTCGGACTTGGGTTTGTTTAATTTCAACAGATTCAGGCGCGACATCATGGAATTTCGTCATATTATAATAGAGACAACAATTGCACTTTTCCACAAGATATTTTAATGCGTACGACGCGTTTCAACTCACAGGGCCATCATCAGGTAAAAGGCCCTTATACCTATTGAACCTTGTACCGTCTTGTACCTGATGACGGCTCTGTGAGCTGAAACGCGTCGTTCGTATTAAAATATCTTGTGGAAAAGTGCAATTGTTGTTTCTATTATAATCGAGTTTGTTTGATCAACAATCAATGAAAACTAAAAGATCATACGTTAAACAAGTAAAACAAAATAAATACCACAATTTTACTGAGTAATATCCTAAATATTGTGGAGAACAAAAATATTAACTTATAACAGGACTAAAACTAGCTTTGAATACAATAACTTCCGTCAATGGAACCAACTACATGTTATATGCACGTAATCAAGGCAGAATGTAGTTAATAGAATAGTGGAAAAGATGTCGTGACTTTTCAGAGGCACTTAATAGTGATAGTTGGGCTTACCAGCCACCAGAATGGATGTTACAATTTATTTTATTTTATTTTTACTTTATTTATTTTCACTGCCCCGAATACAGCACATTAGGTCATTTTACGTCGGGTGAACAACAGTAACAACGGACGAGACACAGACACCCATGTCCTGGATAGATAATATTCTACCCAGGCGGGATTCGAACCCGCGACCCTCGGGTTAGCAGGCGAGGACTTTACCCCGCCGCCACCGGGGCCGACAATGCATCTGAATGGGAGGCGTGAACGCAAGCCTTTACTGCTCCAGCGCAAAATTGAAAGACGTGCATGTACGGTGATAATCCGGATGGCCAGGAGGCACGAGGACGTAAATGGACGTTCGCACTGCTCAAGAGATTACATGAATTTGGTCTCATTTGGAGGGAAATAATCTCACCTTTCTAATGTAACGATAATATATGCCACTTATGAGACAATTTTTCGAGATATATGGCAAAAGTAAATTAACCGTTTTCCCTGGAACATATTGCGGTTGTGCGCTATAGAGAAACGTTACCTATTGAAAAAGGAGGAATCTGACACTTTCAGGCCTCGTCAAAAATGTGACAACCTGAGTTACAATGCTTTTTAAATTCTTTTTAGAAATAAATTTATAATGTAACCGTAATATTGTGCCTGAAATCGCCTAAAAACCTTCGATGGTCAAGGCGTTTTCAGTGTACCCTCGGCGTCTATAAAATAAGTCAAATTATTTCCTCTTATATATATATATATATATATATATATATATATATATATATATATATATATATATATATATATATATATATATATATATATATATATATATATATATATATATATATATATATATATATATATATATATATTGAATTGCTGACAAGTTCATTCATCAAAAAATAGCGTTTGAATTATAATTATTATCATGCTTCTTAAAATACATAAATATTAAAATGAAATTCGAAAAAGTCCGTTACTCTGCTCCGTATTTCCTAGTGGATAAGATATTATTTAACGAGATATCCAATCAGTGACATTGTAAAAATAGGGGAACTGCTTACCTGCAGAGTTGATTTAAGAATGGTATCTTCCTTGCGATTATTGGTGGAGTTGCATGTACGATTTAGTAATACCCATTTACCCTAAGCTAATGCCATTAAGTTGGCCTATTAACCGGCAGCGGCACAATCTTTTGGCGAATGTGGATGTAGCTTAATTGTGTGTTAACCCGTCAAAGTATACTTATATACTAAGGTGCCCCTTTGATGGCCACATTATGAAAGATGTAGCGATTTGTTCAATGAAGCCACGTAGCATTCTAAATACCATTGCTCAGTAATCAATTAGTTTCAACACGAAGTGTTACAGTTATTACTCATGATAGTTGGAATTAGTATCCCTTGTTCTTTAGATACCTATGTGTCGTAGAGACTACATAGGTCTTTACAGTGTCTTAATTGTGGGTCTGACTATAGTGAGCCGACTGCAGAGTAGACGCTACTTACTTACAGTTACAGGATTACCTAATCTGAGCCGTAGGAATACTTCTTATGCAACTTATCAAAGAGGCTTTGGGGGCATATTAACGGTAGAACAAGATCAAAACGGCTTGAACAATGGTGTATAAAATAGTCATCAACGCGCAAAGTCGAAACCTTCGGCGTGCGACACTTTAATGCGGAATGTGTCTGCTCGGATTAAATAAATCACGCTGGGATATATCCTAGAGAATATGATAAATATCTTTTTCCTGACTTCCTATTAAAACTTTTGATGTAAACCGCTGGGCAATCGCTGGGTCAAAAGGTCTTATGTAACACGATGGCAGTTGTGCGAGTAGGAATTCCTCACCGGGTAGCCCGCGAAGGATATTTTCTCGGCCGCGAGACGGGCGAGTCGTAAACCAATCTTAGAGCTCTCCAGCCGGAGACTTGAACGTCCGACTGCCCGACGGGAAACAGGCCCGCACGTTGAAAGGAGCCAAAGGCGTTTGGTATTTTTTTATTTCTTTAAAGGGGGATGAAAAAAACGAGACATTCCCTACTAGCATAGGACAGCTCAAGAGTGGTTCGCCTATATATATTTTTCGAGGCTTTCTAAAACAAACCAACGCATGATGCTCCGCCTGACCGCTTTCGGGTCCTCGATTGGAAGTCAAGCTTTGGCGTACGAACCTCGTGGCGAAAAGGAGGCGTCCATGGCCTTATTTCTTCGGCGGCCACCGCTGCCGTTTGCCCGCGATAGCATTTGGCGTGGGGGGGAAGTTGAGTTGGGGGCGGGGGCGGGGGCAGCGAGAGGAAAGTATGCCCGCGGTGGCCAAATTGCGCGCCAGCGCTGACCTACCACAACCAGCGGGCGAGCACACGAATGAAATCCAAGGGTCTATGTGAAGGTAGTTTGAGCCGAAGTTAAATCAACTTGTCATAAGACGACATTTTTGGATTGGAATAATAAAGTTAAGCTGTCGTATGAGGAATGAAGTAAATATAGTTTAAAAAGAAAAAAACTCTGCAATGTCTACTCGGTTGTTTATTTGTACCCCGCGCTTCGACGCTTAAAACATCTTCATCAGGTGCAATTGTGCTGCATACTATTGAAGCATATACATTGTACCTGATGATGATTTGTAAACCGCGTTTTGACGCTTTATGCATCAAAACGCAGTTTACAAATAAATAACCGAGTGGAGATTAATAAGTTTTTTCTTTTAAATTTCACGATAATATTCTTCTTCGCCGTAGAGAGTGATATTGCGGTTTATACATTTAACTTATATATTATGTACTAAACTTTCAAACCTCATACTGTCAAATTTATGACGCACTCTATGCGTGGTAAATTATTTTTTTCTTAGTGTATCACTGAAGCATATAGTAATAATATCTCCTATGGTAAACGGCTTCTATTTTTGGGCATATGTCGCGAAAAATTGTTCGATACATTGAAAATATGTTGATATCATTATAAAAATGCAATATTTTTCTTTGTAATCAGGCCAAATTCAAATAATGTCAAGTGAAATCTCCAGCAAACTACCTTAACGTTTTAATCTGTGTGAAGCCACTGGGGCGTAAATCAGGGAATGTTTGATCACAGGCTATAACTTGGCCTGGTTTTTGTTCTCTCGTTTCTCAGTATGAAAATCGAGGGTAAAATATTTTCCCATTAATAACTCTCTCGTCAAATAACCAATAGTCTTATTAAATATACGAAACCCAAAATCTTTGGTAGTGTGTTATGAGTGCCCATGATGTTGAATTTATATGAAGGCTTTGTCATATTGTGGTTAATCTAAACCAGGTACTAATATAAATGTGGGGTTAAGTGCTATTATTGCTGGATAAAATGTTTGCTATATTCGGTCCATTTTAGTGATTGACTTCTAGACAAATCTTCGGACATTATAAAGAATTTTCCTTCATTTTAGAAATCAAGAGATCATTCTTAAACTAGTTCAGATATATTTCTCTGACCCGAAATATTTGAAAACTTGGGCTTTCAGCCTTCAATGTGCAGCGTCCTGTTCTTGTTTTAGTAAGCTCTAGCATGAACGTATTATAATTGTGACCTTCACCATGGCACTTTTTCTTGGTCACGAATTATGTGAAAGATCAAGGATTATTTAAATATGTATGTCTATGCTTTTGCATGTTTCACCGTCCCCTTCTGGACAGAGAGGGACCCGCAAAATTTTCGTAGTTTAAAGTAAATTGTACCTCTCTGCCTTTCTTAGGGTATTATTATACATTTAGTGGATTGCTTCGTACTTCTGGGGTTCTCATCAGAGTTAATCTAAAAGCCCTTTGATGCCCAAATACAAACATTTATAGATATGGTGGATCTTTTTGAACTCTTATGATTCCTCTATGAATTCCTAGTAGAAAAATACTCCAAGTACTTACGACATACTTTAAGCAAACTACTGCTGCAAATCTGTTAGTTCTGTGAATCAAAGGTTATCTAGCATACACAAAATTGGATTCTGAAAGCCTAGGATGAGCCTTTTCATATGATCGAACTACTTTTGTCTAACTACGGGGCCTTTTATATGATCGTTCTACTTCCTGTGCTCAATTGAAAACATTGGTTTATATTCACTATCTTCTGAAACATGATTGCTTGAAGTTTTCATTCACATAAAAGTTTTCAATCCATTAACTGTAAAGATTCTATAATTCATCATAATGGACTCACGTCCAATCGCATAATTTATTGTGTATATCATGCACTTAAATCGAGAAATGTTTTTCTTGTTACACTTATGTTACACACAGAGATTTTTTTTATTCACCATGCGCTTTATGAAATAACGTTTAAGGAAATGGGAGGAAATTCATATTTATAGAGTCGGCGGTTATAAAACTGATTTTTGATAACTTTTGAAAACTTTTTAAGGACATCTCACCGTGAGTGAAAGGCAAAAGGTCGGGAAAGCATCTACGCCCGAAGCGGAGTTCGTATCCGCGACTTACCGTTCAGCAGACCGACTCTTTACTGACATAATCAGCGCGATCTATCGTTACAATTTTAACCATGACGATTTCGAATTTCGGTCCTGAAAAGAGCATCGCGTTAGACGGCCTTTACTATCGGGGTCAGTCTAATCCGTGGGACATGAGGCGATTGCCAAGACCTCATTCCCTCCTCTCTTTTCAGTGCTAGTCTCTCTTTAGCCCCGAGACCCACTCCTCCTCCTCATCCCGCTACGCGCCCCCCAAAGCTCCCCACCCCCCCTCGTTCTCTGAGCGCCCCTCCGCGCCCGAGTACACCCCACTCCCACAGAAGAACTACGCGCAATCATGTCGCAATAACTCCCCCTCCTCTACTCCATCTCCCTCCCTCCAGCTCACTCACTCACCCTTTCAGGCTGGCAATATAGTAGGCCGGACGGGTTTAGAGAGAGAGAGAGAGAGAGAGAGAGAGAGAGATGAATTTCCCAATTGCTTCGCTTCCGAGCATAACTTATGCTTTTTCGATTGTGTCGGGGGAAATTGCTTCAGCCCCGAGGCAAAAACCCATTGTTTGCCGTTTTGGTGTCCGCTCCCGGTTTGAGCGGTGCGCGGTGCATAGGCGTCCCCCCACTCTCTTTTGGTTTGTGTATGAGCGAGGGCGCGGATCGTCATTGAGATGCGGGGACAGTTTTGCGTCGGTCGAAAAGGAGGCGTGCGGCAGGTGGACCACCTTTTTTGAGGGAAATTCCAGTAATGCCCTGTTTACATCAGTAGCTTTCTAACCAAGTTAACTCTAACCCTAGTGAAAGTTCGCCGTGTAAAGGCAGGTTAGCGCAAACCATAGTCAACTTTTTAAGCACGCTGGAGTCACTAGGGTTGGCGCTGGTTATCACAATTTTTAACGCGTGTAAACGCAGGTTAGTTAGAATAGTAGTTCCAGTGATCCAGTCCACTTTAACGCTTTTGCTTGAAGCGCACAGTGTATTAAGAGAGTTTATTTTGTCACACTTCGTATTCATGCGTCAGTGCCATGTTTCTTGATGTATTTAAATGCATCAGTGAATGATGAACCGTATATTCAGTTCAAAATTTACCTTAAAAGCGCAAGCGAGAACGTGTCATGGGCAGAACTTGGAAGAAAAAGTGGTTTATTCCGCTGCATATATTGAGGCAAGGATTCAAAATGGAAGTTATTTATAATTCTTGCGTGTCAAGATAACATGCTGCATTGTTTTTATCTATCATAAAAGAGTGAAAACGAAATAATAACTTAATATTCTCAATGTATCTTAATGGTAAAGTATAGCATAGTGATATGTCGTACTATTAGGGAAATTTATTCTCTCAATTTTCATCTTTTGATGTATAAAATAATGTATAGACATGAAATGATAAGTTAATAATTAAATACTAATAAATGAGAGGTCTAACCGTGCAAAAAATTTGTATATTCAATCATTTTTCTCGCCCATGTAGTCTCGTGATTTTAGTCCACAGACCTGGAAAAAATGAAAAGTGACTTGCGATGTTTGTTGGGCTGTGGGATACATCACTTTCATAACTCTCCACTAGAGACCACCAGCATCGTTACTAGGGTTAGAAAATGCCATGTAAACGCAAGTTAATTAAGCCACCATATTAACTATCGTTATAATCCTAGTGTTGTAAACGGGGCATAAGGAGCGTGAACTAGCTTGTCGAACGTTACAACTATGAGAAATTTATATTTCTCGGTTGATTACTTAAGGTTGTTTGAGCGAGATAGAAACCCTAATCATAATAGAGACCATATTCGAATTATACGCTTTAATTTCTGCAACTGTAGGAATCATGAATAAAATATTGAATTATTAATGGCCAATAAAATACTTTAACATGATTGAAATTCGAAGTAATTAAATAAAAATATCTACACAAATCTTAACTTGACTTTTTTTTCGCGCGGTACGTTTGAAACTCCTTCGCAACGGAAGGTTTTTTTGTGATCCTGAAAACATTACGGCGGTGACATTATGATATATTTTCAAAGATGATTGAAAAAACATACTTACTACACAATGTTACCTTTTTGACGAGATCTTGATATTAGACATTCCTAATTTTTTTTTCAATAAGGTCTCTCTGGAGTACATACACGTACTTTTCACGTATAAATGTGCTAGTATTTTTCGTCAAATATTTTGGAATGTAGTGCGGTAAGTGGTTGATATTTAGATATCTTTGGAAGGGTGAGGTATTTTTCTTTAATTCGAGACCAACTTCATGGATCTCTAGGTGAAGTGATATTTCGCTCTCACTACCTTAAGGAGCGACCAGCAATTGAGATCTTGTCTGCCATAAGAAAAGGTGGGTAGGTATCTAAGGAAAGGGCTATTTTGGCAATGGGGGAAGAGCGGAGAAACACCCAGTGTCAGTACTAGCCTATCCTTGGCTACTCATATGAGTATTTTAAAATTTGCGGGTACAAGCCTTTTTTTGGAACAAGCGTGGTTTTAGAATTGTGGCTGACTGAGAATTTTACGGCTCTTACTTGGAAAAAGTAAGGGAATATTTCACTTTGAGTGTAAATATAAAACGTATTTTATTTGAATATACCACTCATAAAATGGACAGGAAGAAAGGTTACATTCAATTTGTTGTTTATATAAATCTAGGACGTTGATATTCTTGTTTGAAAATACCACTATGTTTCGGACAATATTAGTTATGCTTTTTTTTATATAAGTTTCTGTTACGGCAGGGGAAAGTAAGCATTTTCTTGTGTGTGAATTTATTCTTGATGATTTATGGACAAAAAGATATTAGTGTGATTTGAATAACCCGCCACCCCTGAGTGCTCCGCACGGGAGGCATGGGCGTGATTTTCGGTTGGTAAGACCAGCTAAAGGACTTGAATTTTTGAAATTTTGGTAAATAAACGAACAGTTGGAATACCCATCTCCTGAAGGATTGAACTCGTCGTAATATTCAAACCTGGCAGAACCATCGACGGAACGCCGTACCATACCATGTGTATTCAGATGAAAGGTTAACGAAAGGGGTTCCGGGGCCCTCAGTTTCACGTCCTTTACGACGGACTGAGTTCTGCATCTCTGGAAGTGCTCTCCACAGAGCAACCGGGCAGGGATCAGGGTTTCACTGAAACAACTCCGTCACTACCAGGGCTCTCATTCGTCTTCGGAGTGGGATCCCAGTTTTCTTGACTCTGCACTATCCGCCACCCCTTGTATCTTGTTTTTGAGTCAAATTGCATCAATGAATTTGGTTAGTTGTTTCTTATGGGGTGAGGTGAAAAATTATGAAGTTAAATACTTATTACATTATGAAACTCAAAACAGCTTCTGAATTACCAGTTGAGGAAAGATTTATTTGCCTGCGTTTCTTCCGACTATTTTTAAAAACTCCTTTCTACGCAACACTTTTTATTACTGGGTGGGAAGTTGAGAACGATTTACAGTCCAGCCGGTGGCATGAATGAAATTTCATAGGATAGCACTTGCAATGGAGCTTAAAGGGATAACTTCGAATACTTAATGAATCTTTTTTGGATAAAAATTAGATTTGTATTGCATGAATCCTATGCTTCGCGAATTGTACTATCTTACCCGCGCATTATTTTATCGAGTGCCTAATTAAGTGGCCACATAGTTGAGAAAATATTCCGCCTGGGCGGATGTATGCAAGGTTAACTTTGGGAGTTGGAACGCTTGATGTGCTTAAGAAATTTAAGAGAGTTAACTTCTTACCTAACTTTGTTTTTATTTGAGTTTAGAGAATATTATCATGACGCCTCACTACATCTGTAGGTCTAACAGAAGGGATAAAGTAAGAGAAATTGCAAAACAGATAGATACAAAAACTTTCAATGGTATCAGGCTCAACTATGTGGAAGTTGATATTCACAAATGAAAAAACGACTTCGTTTTCTTCCACTGATTTATTTTTCTGGTACAACATGTTTCGACACATAGAGGTCATTTTCAAGTACCCCTTCAAGTACTTGAAAATGACCTCTATGTGTCGAAACATGTTGTACCAGAAAAATAAATCAGTGGAAGAAAACGAAGTCGTTTTTTCATTTGTGAATACAAAAACTTGTTCTTTTTGCGCACAGTAAGCAACCACAGTAAAAACTGAGCTTTACTAAATACACTACTATAATACACGACACCATTTCACCTCCCAAAACCTTACATCTTTACACGGTCGGTGTCTTAACTCCCCATGCCACACGCCCTTTACGGCAGATCGCAGGGTATTATATAGATGTAGATGTAGTTTCAAAATATTCGTTTTGTAAGGAGTGGCTTTCCCACCGCATAAGTGGTATGAATTGCCTTGGATTAACAACAATTAGAGGCCAGTCATTGATATTATCATTATATGCAGTCATTAATTCAAAGACTTGTTTGCCGTAGCTCTCCAGTCCGCAATCCTTCCAGCCAGCCACTTCAGTCCTACATAATTCGTCACTTTGAAGCTCTTTATCAATTTTTGTGATACTTTCCATTCACGGTGTTCCCTTGTACTTCTTCCCATTTATTTCTCTTGTTAATATGCTTTTAAAAGGTTATTGTTTAGTAAAATGTGCCAGGTAGTTGGGTCTCTTCTTAATTCCAAAGTATTCATCTCGCATCTCTTTTCTCATACTCCTAGAAGGTTCGCACTTCTTAGGTTGTTATTTCCGTCCATTTGATATTCATCGACCTTCAACAAAGCTCATTTACATTGTTTCCAATCTCTTTTACTCAACTCTCGTTGCTGTCATCATTGTTGTAGAAATTATGTTCTTATATATGCTTTCGTCAGAGCTTAACGAGTTGGCATATACATTCATGAAGTACTGAATCCGTGCGCTCTATCAGATGAACCTAATCCAGCCTCAATTTTATCTGTTCTCAGTCTTATCTCTCTGCCCTTAGCAGCCCAGTTTCGTAGATGGTACCTCAATCAATGATGCAGAAATAAACATGTGCAATATTCCACAGAAATAAAATTTGGGTTAAGAAAAAGAAATAAAAAGACCTGGGTTTCATTGTTGATACATCATCGTATATACATGGAATTTTTTGTTTCTAAATTGCAAATTTTTATTTCTGAACCATGTATACATTTTACTCTATTTTTAGGAATCATTTGATTTCTTTGCGTACCTCAATTAGTTGTGAATATTCTTACAGCATACTATTGATTCCCGCCATTAGTTCTGGACATTCACTCTACGCGTTCTTCAAAATGGGAAATATTGGGGTGCAGCTGGGGATAATCAAGGCCCATTGCGACAATTTTGATTTTTCTATAAATTTTTAGTCAACTCTTCTTTACACTAGGGATGAAATTCGCTATGAAAAAATCATTTGACTTGACCGGGATTCGAACCCGGATCTCCCAATTGCCGGTCAGGTGTGTTAGTCAGTTACACCACCAAGCTATCATCCTTCAAGGCGAATTTCGAGGGGGGTTTATGCGAACTAGATGTTCAGGCCTCAAGTTTGCATAAACCCCCATCTAAATTCACCTTGAAAGTAGATAGCTTGGTGGTGTAACTGGCTAACACCCTTGACCGGCAATTGGGAGATCCGGATTCGAATCCCGGTCAAGTCAAATGATTTTTTCATAGCGAATTCCAACCCTGTTGTATATGCACCCGTGCGAGTGACTTCGTACCACATCATTTGTTACATGCAATGTTTGGAAAAAAAATTCAACTCTTCTTTATTTTATCTGGGAGAATGTTTTCAACATACGCATAGCGCAGTACTTATGTCAAACTATTCTATGAAAATTCATTCTCTCTGGTAGCCAGTATTTTTCCTTTTTGAAGTTTTCAATGTGATGTGATGATAAACTCCTGATTTAAACAGCTAGTAGAGTATGAGTACATCGTTAAAGGTCATACTGGTTCTATTACGCGTTTCTTGCGAGGTATTTTTACCATTACTTATACGTTCTTGATTTGTACTTATACGTTGGAAAGCTTGAAGAGTAAGCGCTAGAAAGCTCAAAATCTAAAACGAATATTCAGATCCTAACGGTGCATCCAGAAAATGGAAATTGTCGAAAAAAATGGTTCACTGTACACAAGTCGACTCCCTCATCTTTCCACGGATGACCTTGACCCATTTTGTTTAATTTGTTTGCTGTTTTCCCTTTTTGGTAAGATGTTAGTTTAGTTATATTTTCCGAGAGTGGTTTGCTATACCGTGGGGTACATAATTCTCTTATAAGTTTAATAATGTATATGGGGGATTGACAAGTGCACTGGGTGATGTGGGAAAATATAACTTAGTATTAGGGCAAAAGATGCGTCTGCACTTAATCTAAGTCGTGTATCATTATTCTTTCTAGAAAAAAGTCATATTATGTGCAGTGAGCATAAAATGCGTCATCCACGGCAATAAATCACCTCAAACTGTACACAAGTCGACTCCCTCATCTTTCCACGGATGACCTTGACCCATTTTGTTTAATTTGTTTGCTGTTTTCCCTTTTTGGTAAGATGTTAGTTTAGTTATATTTTCCGAGAGTGGTTTGCTAGAGTTAACCTTTTCGTCTGAAAGGTCTTATTGCCGTATCACGCGAAGCCGCCGCGCAGAAAGATTATTCTTTAAATCTGAGTGCACATGACTTGGAAAACCCTTTCTATTTCCCAAGTTTAGTTTGACGCTTTTTCTTTCTCATCAAACGCAGTCGCGTGGTGTGTACTGCGTATTCTCTTCATTTTCGGTTCTAGTGATCTCATCTAGTCGCTTTCTACTTTTTGTGTCGTTGCCAAGTGGTACATTTCATGTTGGTGATGCAACGGAAAAAATCGAAGGCCGGCGACGCTGGGAATCACGGATATTAGCGAAACCAGCCCATTGTGATTCGAAAGTGGTAACTTTTAAAGAGGGACTAGGGGAGTGATAATTGTTCCAGTTGACGGCTGCGTTACCGTGTTGGGAAATGCTTTGGCCAGATGACCCGAATGCCACGGCGTCGAATCCCGCCAAGGGCATGTGTTCAATGTAATATCTATAATTTAATTGAATTGCGTGGAAACTTTCCAAAAATGCTTCATTCGTACAGTTTGTTATTCCCTTGTGATTGTCACTTTCGTTGGAGTTTTAGCGTAAAACTAGCTGACTAATAGGCATACCATAGCATTTGCTGGTGACCATGGATTTCGAGCGTGTTTCAGTATCACGTGGACATTATTTAAGGTTGTTGAATTGATGCTTTTCTTTTCTCCGAGAGGTAAGAACTGAACTTCTTAACGGAAGATAATCCCCATGGCATACGTATGTGTACAGTACGTATCACCGTCGTATGTTCCATATGAACTGTAAGCCATGCGTGTAAGGAAAGACGTTTATGCACCGGTCATTCATAAATATTTGTCTCTAAAATGGCGGATACTGTCAAGTAGATATTTAAACTTTACTATTTGGGTTGTCCTAATCATTCCTGTCTTCAATTTTTGCTACTCCTTCCAGGAGAAATCACTTAAAGAGTAGTATAACTGCTTTTCTATACGTGAATCAACTGTACTTGGAAACTTAATGCACATTAATATTTGAATCTTTATCTTAAATCCTATATGATAATGCGGCACACCAATATGAAGGAGGAAATAAAATAACCTCGGTACTAATAGTTCGAATTTAATTCGAGTCGCTCTTTTTTTGTATGGGACGTTTCGTGTCCTTGGCAATGATGAGAATCCCAGAAATTAGACTTAATTTGCTGTTGGACTCCATTAAAAGGAAAAAAGTGACTATAGGGAAGAGCGATGTATATAAACCATCAGATCGAGTAAATAAAATGACAACCCATGGTAGAAAAAATTTGCCTCCTGTGAGGTTTGAACTCACGACCCCTGGTTTACGAGACCAGTGCTCTACCACTGAGCTAAAGAGGCTGATGTCGGGTGCGGTGGAGATAGCCGTCCAGACCTGTGGTTGACTTAAATGATTTATGAGTGAGTAGAGTTCCATATCTCCCGAAAAGTATTTCTCGAAAGTTATGAATATGAGACTAGTGAGTGAGGCACACGACTAGAGTAACTGTGGAAGCTATTCTATTCACTTCTGTTACGGCCGCCGAGGTCGCACGGTGGTGTGTAAATTGCATTCATTCGGCGTTATTCCTCAGAAAGTTGACTAGCCTCGTAACTTATCAGTATTGTATTATTATATGAGACCACAATGGCTGCGTAAAGACCTTGAAGTAGGTAAATTGACCGGTAGCTTAGCTGATCGATTGATGTGCTCTCTAATATGTGTTTCTAAATCTGACGAGTAGTTCTAACACCATGTTTTGCATGTTCCCTGCATGAATCTTGTGTCACGTTTTCATAGTTACATTATAGACCATTTCAGTGGTTTCTGTAGCACTCGCAGTATACCGAGAGTGTGGTGTTTGTGGGAGAAAGTAAATTTCTTCACTGTAGTTCATGTTGATGATAAGTCAAACACCCTTGAAGTGGCTTGCAGGGAAGTAAGTAGCTGTAGATGTGGATTATTTAATCAATGTATCAATATCATGATGCATCATTATTGTAGGCCTCCGATTACTAAGACTTTATCGCACCTTTTAATCAGCAATCTGAATCCTCAAACAGCCTTCTCCAAGACGTTCTCTTATCCCGCATCTTTTGTATCGAAGTCCTGTAAGTCACCAACATTCAATTCATGGCAAATAATTATTCAGTGCGCAGTTTATATAAATCTTCTGTGTCACCCTGTGACTCGCGTGATCTGAATTATTCTTTAGCTTGACGTGTAGCCTTAGAATGTCCGGCGTATCGCAACGTTGTCCTTCCAAGAGGTGTTTTGCATTATGTCCGCTTGTAGAAGTTTTTAACGAAGCGTGCTGCTTTCCTTTGGACTGGGCATCGACCATCAAACATCTATTTGCACGATCTCAAATGTTTCCCAAAGAGTCCCGAGATTAATCGTCAATAGTGATGGTAACTTTTTCAAACAAATATCTTCACTATTATCTACTCAACCGAAATCCACCCAGGACGGATTGTTGTTGGATTCATTATACTTCCAGACCCGACTTTTACCAGGGACCGTACACTGTAAGCGTCACAACTACATGTATTGCAGGTCACATTGTAAAAATTACGAGTTGAAAGAAGGTTGTCTGGACCGCTATGCTACGCATCTATATACTTTGCCGTTTATCACGGCCGCGGAACATATATTGTGGCGACGATAGAATGAAAAATGTATAAGTTTGTGATTCTACATTATTATTTATGAAGATACGACCCGGATCGTAACGAAATAAGATAATCCTAAGACTCAAAGAATAAGTTTACTTTTCATCCTGAATCGATGCCAAAAGTTACGCCTGAAACCACCGATTATTACGATGAGCATCAACAGAACTCTATACTACATCGCTGACATCAAAAGTCCATCGCTGTTAAACTATCGATGAGGAAAATGGTAGATCCTAAATAATCGAGAACTGAGAACTGTATTACTTTGTTGGAATGTTTGTATAAGTTGACACCTTTACAGCTTCATGCGTACAAAATTGAACTTTAATTAATTATTTATCATTCTATACATAAATTACTTTTTTTAACACTTTTAAAATTAAATTCATATTTTCTTACCACCAACTTTTTACGTATGTCGTTTATTAATACATTGGAGAGTTCGTAAAAGAATTGATTTACTTTCTTTTTATCAACTTAGGACTTTAAAATTATAAACTGATGCTTGTTTTTCACGACATTAGCCAATAATAATAAATTCGCACCATCACATAGAAATATGGGCAAAAAATTAAGCAAAATTCTGGATAAAAAGATGGAATGAAAGCATCGATAAAAATACTGATAAGATGAACAAGTCATCGTAAAACTGTCGATGGGAATATATCGACCATCAGACTCGATTTATCGGTGGTTCTTGACTTTCAGCCATCGAAGGTCATCCTCAATATCTTGTAGTAACGTTAATACCACAGTAGACCCCTTGAGTTTCTATCGTGGACCCTTGGATTAGGTACAATATTGAACGCTAACCATGTGCCGAAATTCCGTGTCAGCTTTGCTGCACATTAACCAAGCATTCTCAACAAGCATTTTCAACAGCGGACACAACACTTCGAGTCTTAACTTCGGTGAGGAAATGTACGACATATGGCTGATGGCATCCGTTATTGCAGAATTAAATAGGAATCGCTAAAGCTAAAAAAGAAATTCTGAATCGGAAAACGAGCCACTGGCCTTCCGCTTACAGGGTCAATTCACGAGGTACTCTCTTACATACCAATCCGTTCATGAGGATAATAGTTAATGTATTGTATAATTACTTATCAGTAATTAAGTACCCTTCCCCATAATCTCTTTTGTTGTCTCGAAGCCACAGTACGCATTGACGGGAGATAAAAGTATGTAGTAATTCAATCGAAATTAACGTGTTGCTGAGATTTATCGCCTTTTGAAGCCACTTTTCTCTATAGGAATTATATTGATGAATACATGATACCGATTGTAGACTATACGTTAAGTGCTCGACAATAGCAGAATTGATTAGGATTTGAAGAAGAGAGAAACTCAGCGTCGAAATCAGGCTAATATTGAGGTGGTCCACAGATTTTGTGTCTCATCTAACAGACGGAGTACTGAACTAGAAGATACTTTCAACAGTTTCAGTCTTCACTTCGTGGAAGTTCATTATATCCATACTTAAATAATACAATTTTGTACTTCTCCTCAAAATTTTATTTTGGATGGTACGACGCGTTTCACCGACTTGCGGCATAATGAGGTACAAAAAATTGCCAGAATTTTGTTCCTGATGGTGCCGAAATTCGGTGAAACGCGTCACACCATCCAAAATAAAATTCTGTGGAAACGGACAAAACTGTATTCTTTAAGTTTGGAACTAGAAGATATTTCCTGCCGGAGTCCCAATAAGGACTGGGTAGTTCTATTGAAAAATCTCCGCCTGTTCTAGGTTTCGAACCCAGTACCTCGGCACGGGGAGTTAGTGCTCTGGCTACCAAACCAACCGATCCCTATATCCTTCAAAACGATTTCCACCGCGGGCGATTCGTTGCTGGATGCACAGAACCGCGAGACCCGAGGCTTGGACAACACGCGACGTGCGTGACAATTACAATTATTTAAGCATTCGCAAACGAATGCGGTCGTCTGTAAATCGAACGTGTCAGCGTTTTGAGCCCTGGCAGGGGGAGAATATGGGGGGGGTCGGCAGGGAATGGAGGGGAGGGGGCGAAAACGTAGTAGGGGAAGGGAGGTGGGAATAGAGGAGGAGTGGGGGGAGGAGGGAAAGAGTATGAAGGGGGGTATAGGAAGGCAGTCAGGTGGGTATACACTCTTTTTCAACCCCTCTGCGACCCCCCCCCCACTACGACCGCTGCGTTCATAGCCGTAAAAAAAGGGTGAAGAGACACAGAGGGGGGGAGTTGAGAGTGGGGAGGTTGGGAGAGATTTGAATACCATATTCGCTGGGAGTGGCCTAAAGCAGGCGCGCGGCGTGTGGTGTAGATGGGGAGGCGTAGGGGTGTGGGGGGGAGGAGGGCAAGAGAGACTGAAGTGCAAGAGGAGGGCTTGAGAGAAGAGTGGGGGGGGGGAGGGTGTTATTCACGTCGGGGTCGTCGAACTCGGGTCTTTTCCGGCACCGCGTCCATCTGATCGAGTCATGCACGTATTGGCCACCGTGGGGTTCCCATTATTTTATTTTGTCCGCATTTCGCGCCGTCCTTGTCTGCCGTTTTTCCTTCTGTTCTCCCTGGTCCCCTTCCTCTCCCTCCTTCCCCCCCGTTTATTTTTTTAAAGTTATTTAACATGAAATCCAAAAACAGCCAGGAAGAGCTTTACATTGGATTATTAAAAAAAGGATTAAATAATACAATTACATAACATAGGACAAGAACAAAAAATAGAAAAAGAAACAAATTACTACTTTGTAAACTTAAACACTGAAAAATATCCACTGAATGAAAAGACAGCTTAATATTCTATGACAATTTATGGGGGGAGGAAGATAGAAAGGGGGATTTAGGGAGGAAATCTGTTGATAGCGGTTGTGAATGATGAAATAGATGATGTTATGTCAATAGAAGGAGTATTGAGGGAATTATAGGTAAGAGGTAGCCGGTAGGTAAGGTTTCGTTTCGTTTCGTTAATTTATCCGCCCATTGAGCGACGTTTGTCGCTTAGGGAGACGACCGCCAACTTTGGTGATTTTCGCGATAATAAGGATGGGTGGGCGAGGTGGAAACCACGAGATCGTTTTGGAAATGGAGGCAGGGTGGAGGGAAACCCGACTTTGGCATCAGTCGGAGCTTATGGATAGGTCCACAGCCTTATGTCCCACCCGCCTGCCTGATGTTATTTGAGTCCTTGAGAACAAGTTGGCAGCACAGTTTATCTCATGAACTTGTTTACTGATTTTCTAACTTGTATTTATGTAATCCTGTGCACAAAAAGAGAAGTATCTGGCTTGATGTGGTGGAAAGAATTCATCATAAAGAATGAGAGTAAGGCAATTTTCCACCTATATAAATTTTATTCGACCGAGTGCCTGGCTTAATGATGATATAGTACATCGAAACCTAGGTCGAATAAAATTTATCTAAGTGGAAAATTGCCTTTCTCTCATTCTTTATGGTAATAATTCGCACTTTATCTTACATACATGTAAACTGTTTATTATTTGCATTGTACAATTCTATGTAAAAATATAATGTTTCATACAACCTTGCGCCATTCGTGTATGCCATTTATCTTTTTTTATTTTTGTTCACCTACTCGCATTACAATGTATATTATTTGATTGTTCTTAAGGGGCATGACCCCAGAAGAATCAATACATATTCTATTAAATTCTATTCACAGTGAGGTATAGCATTAGAAGAGGTTGAGGGTATGAGGAATTCAAGAGAGACGTGATGGAGTGTCATTTACATCTACATTTTATCCTGTAAGCCACCTCAAGGGTGTTTGGCAGGAGGTAATTTGTCATCAACATGCACTATTGTGTAAAATTCAACTATCACCAAAATCACTAAACGTAAGGTATGCTACCAATGATACAGAAACTACTGAGTTAATCTATAAAGCAGCTACGTAAACGTGATTAAAGAGTCACGCAGGGAACAAATAAAACACGATGCTAGCACAACGCGGCAGATTTCGAAACAAACATTAGGGAGTACATCAGTTAATCAGCTACACCACCTGTCAACTAACCTACTTTAAAGTCTTAATGCAGTCATTATATGAAGGAAAGTAGAAAGGCAGCCTTCAATTTGAAGGGAAGTGAGTCCCTGAAATTGGGATTTCAGAATAATTTTTGAATAACTTACCAATCAACTGGTAGAGCATCACATCAGTCATATGGTTGACCTACAGAATTTTGGTATACGATGTTGCTCAATCGCAGTTATGAAAGTAAAGGCACGGTTATTGGGTCAATAATACAGGGGTGGAGACGAGGGGTACGCAACTTCAAAAACAAGTGTACACCGAATTTCCATTTTCTATCCATTCCTGTCCATTTCTGTCCATTTATATCCATTTCTGTCCATTTCTCTCCATTTCTGTCCATTTATAACCATTTCTATTCATTTCTGTCCATTTTTATCTATTTCTGTCCATTTCTAACCATTTCTGTCCATTTCTAACCATTTATGTCCATTTCTAACCATTTCTAACAATTTCTAACCATTTCTATCCATTTCTATCCATTTCTGTCCATTTCTAACCATTTCTGTCCATTTCTATCCATTTCTGTCCAATTCTAGCCCTTTCTTTCCATTTCACAACCATTTCTCAACAAGCGTACACAATTTTTCTCAGTTGCATACCCCTCGGGTGGAGATAAACCCTGCGTCGGTATCCCGTTATAATGAATGGCGCCAAGGATTCGACAGTTTAATTTCACATTCAGATCAATGAGTGCTATACTTGAAGTGCTCTCACCAGGCGCCTGACTCCTCATTATTTTTGATTTGCTACTTAGTAATAACCACGGTATCGTCTTTATTTAGAGCAGGATTGGGACAATATAGACCCTTCTGACTTTTACTTTGTCTTATTGTATCAGCACCGATGCCCTGTATGGAAAAAACACCCACGTGGTCTCGAACCCTCAACCCTCGGGTTAGAATCTGTGAGGTTATGATGGTAGGATGGAATCCTGGGATTTAGAGTAATCGATCCAAAACGTTGATATTAGTAGTAATTGTTGAGTTTGATGGTGAGAAAGGGTTAATTAGAGAATGGAGGAAGATTAGGGAGGAATCTGGCCTTGGGAATTAGCCTGAGGTTAGTGAGAGGACTCTAGGGGACTACAGCTCAATGCTGCATCTAGTACGCGGACTGATTACTATATAAGTAGCTGCCGAAACTACTGTAAGAGCTCATCTCACTAGTCACACTCAATGTAGTTGAGGGAATCGGGATACCACTGAATAATATCAGTCACTTTCGGGGTTTGACCTTCGAGATAGGCAGGTGGAGAGAGTAAAAGCATCGAAGGAAGAAAAGCCAGAATTGGTCTCGATGGAAAAGGCGGTTAATATGTTATATCTCGTGGTACCCTTGCCGCAGAATGTAGCAATAATCGTAGTCATAAGGAAAGTGGCTTCGAGGGTGATCGATACGAGAGATGTGAGGCTCCTAAGTCTATTAAGTTGGTTAAAGCCGCCTCGACACAGTGAGAGTATGTACACATAGAATTCATTATTGCCAATTGGCGAAGTCAATTAATGTATCTGTTGTTTAAATCAACAGTTTCTAATCCAACTACATTTTCCAAGCCTAAATTTATGCCTTACCATCACGCCATTATTTTGTCGGGGTAGGGAGAGTCAAAAGAGCTTAATTCATGGCACAAGCCCTAGAAAACTGGCTACTTTTAATAATTTTCTTTATAATGTCCTATCCTAGCATACCTCTCTTACTTCTGTTTCATTCCTGTGTTTATTCATTCACCCTCTCTTGTTCTCAAGACTCTTAACATTTCGCCTCTTCAAAGTCTCTTCCACCTCTTATACCCATGATTTTCTAGGTCTACCCCTTCCTCCCTCACAATTCACTCCCCTATCATAAATATGTTTTGTAATTCAACTCTCTACATCCACTCAATGAAATAATTGGCTTCTGCCGGGGTAATTTTGGATAATGATCTCTTTACATTACTTCAGCTTGAGGGCTTTCCACGTGATTCCATGTAGGGATTGGGATTCCGGCGAAAATCTCCATCGCCGTCGCGATTCGAACCCATGAATTTGGAAAAGAGTGAGGTTAGTATTCTAGCCGCCTCACCAAAGCGATCGCACTCCCCGCTGTCGTTCCCCTCAACACAGGATGCTCACATCCACTCCTCAACTCCCTCCCGTGGGAATTCGTCGCTCATGTCGCCACCTGATGGTCCTCTCTCTCCCTCTCTCTCACTGTTTGGACGCGAAATGACGACCACAGTCTGTCCCTCCTTCCACGCCGGCACAAGCTACCCCCGGTAAATTGGATTTAGGAATATTATTCGATGATTGGGGGAACGAGCGAGATTAATCTGACGTCCATCAATTGAAAATTCTCTCCATCTCTCTCTCTCCTCGTACAAATTTTCTCGCCAATGGTTTCCCCGGTGACGTTCACGGTTTTGTGCCAGCGATTTAGCACAGCGTTGATTAAAAGCGCCAATTTGGTGATGGCGTCGACGTTTCTGTCGGTGAAGTGAATTTAATTCGGGGTATCGGCTAGTTTTTTTCAGCGGAAGTTTGACATTTAGCTTATTTCCTCACACACTCTTTTACTCCCATTTCTTTTTTGTTTTGTCCAAATTAATTATTGAAACTGTATCGAAAAATCTGTTCCTTGCTTCATGTTTTTTTCGGTTGAAATGAATGTTCGTGTAATACATGGCGTAATCGCGCAATAGGCCAGATCTTTCATTTGTCGTTCGATCCTAATTGGTTGACTGTATTCCTCCACCCTTCCCTATCTAATGCTAGTTTACTTACCTCCTGGTATCTCTTCCTATGTACTTTTCTCTTTTTTTTGGTACATGAACTTATTCTTGGGTCTTCCTCTGAGGAATTTTTCCTCCATTTTGCCTTCAATTATGTTCTTCACGAACCCATTGTGCGTCAGGGTGTGACAAATCTATCTGGGTATTCTATTTTCTATGGTGTTCCATATGGTTTTTTCCTCTTCTACTCTTCCGTACACTTAATCATTAGTTTGTCCGTCCGTTTCATCTTCAGCATCCTCTTCCAGCACCAGGTTCTGAAGGATTCTAGTATTCTCTGGCCACCTTGTCCAATGGTCCATGCATCTGATCCACGGAGTGCCACTCTCCACAGGAATGTTTTCACATACTGTTTCCTGGTTTTTAGTCCTATCTTCCTATTATATTACCTCCTGGTGTCTCTTCCAATGTACTTTCCTTTTTCTTTGGTCCAAGAACTTATTCCTGGGTCTTCCTCTGGGGATTTTTCCCTCTATTTTGCCTTCAATTATGCTCTTCACAAACCCACTGTGTCTCAGGGTGTGTCCAATTCTATCTCCGGATCTCCAATCCATCCATTCATTCGTCCAAATATCCAGATATGATTTGTGTGCAATTTTACGCTTGATTCTAACTTTTAAAGTATTTGCTCGCTTGATTCGAGGATCCCTGTTATTATTGTATTTTTTGTGTGAATGAGTAACTGTTGTTTCCTGGACTAATCCTAATATTGCGTGAGAAATTTTAATTTCTAAACTACTAATTGAGGTTAAGAGTATTCCAAATACTTATTAGTTTGGATGATAATCATGGTATTTTATCATCATATATGTGATATTTACCATATTCAAAATTTCACATTAGATATTATATTATGTTTCATTCTTAGGCTATACCTTTCAAAGATTATGCGAGACCTTTCATCATTGGATTTCAAAGGAAATACAATGTAAAAATATGGTAAACGTTAATGTGACGATGTAAATGCGATAAAATGTTGTACGTGATGTGTGTGTGTGTGTTTGACTTTAATTCTAAATTATTTTCATTATACGGAACGCTGCTTTGATATAGTTGTCAAACTAAGGCGTTTCGTGCAATTTTCGAGTCACTTTTGGCATTGCAAATGTCTTTTATCACTTAAATCTGTACGTCAATTCAGGCTCCCGAACCTGGAACCAAGTAATCAAAGATCGTCTGTTAGTTTTAGCGGAAGGAAGTCGAGGTAATTTGCGCCGTTTAGGATCGGTAGATTTCGACGGTCAGGGAAGGGACGGTACCGAAGAATTAAATACAGTACGGGCGCTCCTGAAAACCTGCAGTTCCCTGATTTTCCATCACATCTCATGGAAGAATTTTAAAATTTGAAGTGCTCCCTACCTCGAACGCAAGCGAGTAGGTAAACAAATATTCACACACCAGTGATAAATACGTAATAGACTAAACTACTCTCAAGGCAATGTATAGTTTAAATGATCATGCCATTTTTTGGCGAAGAAATAAAGCCTTTATATGACCAGTCGGGAGCAATTCCAGAAAGAACTAGGCGCTATATGGAGGCATGTGAGGCGCTATATGGAGGCATATGAGGCACCTTCAGCTCTTAATTTGATTTCACGTGTAAAAGAAAGTTAGCTAGCGATTGTAGACGTTTCCTGATGATTGAGCTAGCAAACAATAACATTTTCTTCCCATCACGGGTTGAGTTGGTATTATTTTTTTATGAACTTAGCTGGGAGTAAGTACTCAACAAATTCTTGAGTAAAGCAACGCAGAATTTCCTCTTCTACGGAAGGAGGAATTAAAATCTCTTTCTTGCGCGCATCTAAAAAACAATATGATTTAAAGAAAAGGATTGAGCAGAACATTCTCCGCATTCATTCTTTCTCAATATGAATTTCGTTACGCACCAAGATATCTCGAAATTAGATACTTGGGGTGGGAGAGGCAATTTTGCGATTGCGAAAGATGGACAGCGTAGGCGATTGGTGAACGGAAACTATCCTACGAAACCGGGAAAATTTTGAAAGTGCTCCGATATCGTGGTCTAGATCTCCATTGAACCAAAATAAGTGAGCTACTAGACACCTTGAAGAGAGAAGGTAATCATTTTGTAAGTAGCAAACATAGGGTTGAGGTAAAGCGTGTACGAAATTGGTGACATAAAATTCTATCAAAAATAATCTTCTTTGTGGATAACATTTCGTTGCAGAAATATCGAGAACAAATCGCATTTCTTCTCTTAGAACTTTCAGCGGGCAGATTTTTAGCTTTAACGCCATTTCATTATGAAAGTTCATCGCTCATTGTTATCATTCTTCTTATACTTTGCTAGCTTTCCAAATTCTTCTCTCATGTAGTATAGATCTAAGCAACTCATTCTTGCCTAAATACGTTTTTGGCCTTGTAATCATTTCTTGTCGTATAGCTTTCTTCTGTTGGAAAGTGTAATTCACTACCTCAAGTATTAGTATCACTTCATAATTTTCCCTCCGACGAAACTGGTGGGGCATCGGGTTGGTGTGGTGGTTAGAGTGTGCCTACCACACGGGCGGCCAGGGTTCAAATCCCTGCAGTGGCGGATGTTTTTCAGAGGAACCCGATCCCTACTTGAGTGTCTTGTGGAGGGCACCTCACAAGTGAAGTACTCCGTCTGTCGGATGAGACGTTAAACCGTGGTTCCCTTGGCGCCTTTCGTTAAGAGCAGGCTAATGCCGACGCCGGGTTTCTATCCACCCTTCCTCCCTTACCTATCCCCTATGGCGCAAATGACTTTAGCCGTCGGTCGCCTCTCAAAATATCCAATCCAATCCACGAAACTGGTTTTAAAATATATGTATACAAATATATTTAAGATGTACCTAGTTCCTTAATTATTCCATTCCTATGGAGTTCAAGCGGTTTGTATCCTATGAGAAATACCTATTTCGTTATCGTTGTCAACAACTACGAGAACTGAGTGTATCAGCAAGGTAGAATGCCATGAAGTTTTTCCTCGAAGTAACGACAAGAAATGAAGAATCTGTCTCTAGTAATTGATGTCTATCAAAATTACGATTGATCACCCAGAAAATGAGAAGAGGGTTGAAAATGAGTAACTGTTACGAGAAAATTACAGAATATAATTACTTAGCGCAAGGTAGATCTAAACATTCTTGAAATGTTTCCCTTGTGCGTAGGTTAGTGCTTTATCGGAGAAAAAAAAATGAAGATGTGAGCCTCGTCCATTTTTGCGTTTCGTGCCACCACGATATTTGAATAATATCACCTTTTACGGTAATATATGTTAGCGTTGCTATTTATCACAGATGGTTAAGGTTAAGTTAACAATTCTAGGAGGACAAGGGAAAGGAAAATAATTTATTTAAATCTGCGCAATAAAATTCGGATGAGAAAAATACATTGTTGTATTTGCGTCCATAGAAAAGTATTGTCGATGAGAATACGGCACAGAGTGATCGGATGAAGATATCCTCCGTAGGGGGGTAGTTATAACAACCAATGGAGAAATCCTCCTCCCTCAGCCTTCAACAAGTAGCATGTATCATTGTACTTATTTGGTTTTATGAAGCCTTCAAGGCTTGTCACCAGGAGCCGTTTTCATTTAGCTAGGGTAAGAATAATTACTTTGGCTAATTATTTCTGCTCTTCTCTCGATAAATACGCAATGCAAGGGTATTGCAACTCAAAATTTTCTAACGTTTGCATTTGTAAAGCCTTCAGCTTAAGAACACTACAAAGGAAAGAGAAGAATCTTAAGTAAATCTGTCACTTATAAATGGAACACCGGTTTAATATTTGTAAACATCAAAAAAGATTTACCATGTTTTCACGTAGACTTATTTCAGTTCATAAATGACAATACATCAGCCAGTGATTACATGAATATAACATTGGTATTCTTCTATTTGTTGTAGTTTGGAAATTTCAGATATTTAAATGTCCACCGACTTCACAGCTTCGAAGATCAAAATTAATTTAACTTTACATGCATCCACTGGGATGCTGATTGTGTGAACGTTTAGGACCTTTCATAGGAACTACTAAATATATTGCCAGTAAAATAAACTTAGAGGGATACCTATTTCAGACAATGAAGTTTGCTGCTGTTGCCATAATTTGATTGTTTTCGACCTCATTTTATAAAACATATTTCGAGAGATGCGAATTTGGAAGTAGCATGGCGGTACAATAAAATGCGACGGAAGTGGCCGATGTAACGTTATTTATTTTGTCTACCAGTGCAACCGGGTAGTTTGTTTAGATGAGTATAAATCTTTAATTTCACGGTTTTAATTTGAAAATTTTTCTCTTTCTAAAGGCGTGCCAAAAGTGGTAGCTGCTCATTCTTTCCTTGAAGGAGGCTCCTGACTCCACGAAGGTGCTGCTGCTTCTGGCTCTCACGAGTGAGTGAAATCTATTTCCAGTAGCGATAAGTTCACTGGCGATATCAGTAGTTCAATACGTACAATTTGAAATGCTCATTCACTCCGTCAGAAAATTAAAAAAAAAAATATATCCTCAAATGTTGTAACATGTAATAATATGTCAGGTAAGATACTTTTTTATTATTGGATAGCCCATGGTAATATAACCTTATGCTGTAATTAAGTTAAGCTAGTGAACTAATGTTTGCGATGGAAAGAATAACAAAATGATATTTGATAAAAGTAATTGTACCTGAAACGACGGCAAATTGATTGACAAAAACGGACAATACTTTACCTTTATCTAGGTTGTTTTCTAAGATACAATGTTTTTAAAAATTCAAATATTCCGTGGCCATTCTCTTCTTGCGTACACCAGTATATGTGATATTTAATGAACATTATGGAAACTATATTCCAATATTTAAGAATGGCAGGATGTGTTTTGCTAAAAAAAATTATATTAATTACATAAAATACATATGTACTGGTGTATCATCTTATCTCACTCGGCTGAATATCACCTCTCTTATTGTGATTTGATTAGACCAAATTCTCTGCGTGTTTGGGTGAATTGTTTGACCTTAATGCTTATAAGTATGGAGTGAAAAAATATTATTGAATTTACGATATAAGTTGTACTTATTCAATTGAAAAATAAATAACTCATTTTAGGGTAAGTTTTCCGAAAAATTAGAAAATTAACTTCCTTCAACACATTTCAATCATTATTGAAGCTATCTGTTTTTTTTATGTTTTTTAATAATGGAGAATAAACTATTTCAACAGTCTTTGCTAAAATGCATCAGCGTAAGTTACTATTACCTCGCCTAATCTCATCGAATCAAGTTTTGTTGTACTTGTCATTTTATTATATCATGCGTTGCAAAATATTATTGCATTGTTTAGTATTTAATCTTTTCTCGATATCCTTTAAGCAATTTGTATGAGGTGCCATTACCTGCGTTTAATTTCATTGATTTTTTCCTCAATTACTTGTTTCGATGCTAGCATCTGTGTCTTTGTCCCTGAGTTGTATTTAATTGGTAGACGGTCAATTTGTACAGAGGTAGTAGCGCTCACCTACCGAACGTATAGTGTCCATTTACGGGAAGTGCGACATTGATGTCTGCTATTGTCTTTTGTTGCTCATGACAGATTATGCAATGTTTTGCTTTTTATTTTACTTTACCACATGCTATATTTAATATTTGAAAAACGCTATTCGTATTCCGGATATAATTCTAGCCAGAAATTTTCTTAAATGAGGGTTCTATTCAAACAGGATCCCTCTGTTTTGGAATTTAAATGGTTATTTTCCCGGTAATATAAGCATTGATGTAATGGAAACACTTACCCTGAAGTTCAATATAAATTTAGTTGCAAATTCAGTGAGTTGACGCAAAATGTCTGGGAGAAGAAGTTTTTCTTTCAAGACCATTCATTCACCTGACAAAATTGAGAATACTCTCTGAGAGTTGATCTCCACTGGAATAAAGTTCTGATGAAGGCTTCCGCGGGGCTTTGATGGAGGTTGATTCCTTCTTTCGGGTTTTCCACCGCGTTGGTTCACGTTGATGAAAATATCTCGCCGGCTGTCCTGCTGGCTTCCTCAGGTCCATGTTACATGTTACATGGACCTGAGGAAGCCAGCAGGACAGCCGGCGAGATATTGTCATCAACGTGAACCAACGCGGCGGAAAACCCGAAAGAAGGAATCAACCTCCACTGGAATAGTCAAGTCATATAGTAACGTCATACGTCGTGGTTCTTGATACGTTTCAACTCTCGGACTAATCACTAAATTATCAATGTTTTACCCGGTTTAGTTTAGCTTTTCACCGAACAATAGTGAGGCACATACAGTCGAGCTACACATTGGTTAATGGAAAAAATAAAGCTCTTTTGTTTTTCCAAATAATAAAGTAAAAGGGTGAGGTTGAGTTAATCTAACTTCTAGGGGATCGAATTGGTGTTGTGGCTAGAGTACTGGCTAACTATACGGGCGGCTAGGGTTCAAATCCCTGCAGAGGATATGTTTCAGAGGAAACCCGACTCCTACTTGAGTGTCTTGAGGAGGGCACTTCAAGTGCAGCACTCCGTCCATCGGATGAGTTGTTAAACTATGGCTCCTTTCCTAATGCTGACGCCAGGTTTCTATCCACCCTTTCTCCCTTATCTTTACCCTATGTGGCAAATGGCATTAGCTATCGGTCGCCTTCCCAAAATCCTATCCAATCTAACTTCCAGTTCGTGGTTCGAGGATTGTTCGCAAATGCTTATGGTTTAACCAGAAATTTGATAGAGCAAACAATAGACCTTGTTCCCATCAAAACTGTTGGGATTTTAGCACCAAATGGCCATTTGCTGGATGAGCATGTCGAGTATTAATTTTCGCCTAGTTCGTGACGACCTGAGTACCGAACCACTCAGCTATATTCGTGCGAGGCAAAAAGGTTCGCACTGGGGCTCACGGCGATAAGTCAATTCGTTCTCGCCGCACTCGACTTACAAGCCGAGGAGAGGTAACATCATGACCTACCACCACGACGAAAGCTCACGAAAAATTAGCAGTCCTCCTTCTTCCCCCTCACGGCGAGAAGACCGACGAAGGATGGCGGGAACATTTTCAAGCAATTATCTCGTCCTGGCCGGAGAGGGATTGAAAATGGCCGAAGTACTTGGGAAAAGGGATTCCAGAGGGGAAAAGATGATTTACGTCTACATATTACACTGCGACTACCATACCCAGAGTGATCCCGACAGACGAGTAAGAGGAAGAAGACGATTTAAAATTCCAAGGGGTATAACTAATGTGTATCAGTTATCCGCAATAAATTCGAGCTAAAGAATATGGATTGGTATTCCTGACGACATTATTAAATCAAACAATGAAAATAAATTAAAATCGGAAATGACATCATTCTTGTATTAAAATTATCGTTGTAGCGCAGTCTGAATTTCTTTGCATACTTGATTTTTTGTTCATTTCCATAAATTTCCCTCTCAATCTTTTTTTCCACATAGTTTCTTTTGATAAACTGTACTATGTTCCAAAGGCTGCGAGGCCAGCAAACATAAAATATGCATTATTATTATTACCTGATATCGGAGCCCTAAACTTACCATAGAAAAAGATTTTAGCCTAAATCAGAACATTCGGCCTGATAGTAATTCCCCACACAACGGCTAAGAATGGCTTAAAAGTGTTCGGGGATGTAGTTTCTAGGATAGGAATAGGAACCTCTTACCCTAGTCTTTCCGGGCCGACGCAATGTATTCTTTACCACATCAACTTGTTCTTCTTTTATATTGTAGGATATAATTTTTTCCCGGCGAATGATTGATGCAAATTTTTCTCGGGTTTCCGTCCGGGTAAGGTGCTCCATCTTTTTCTTTGTCGACGATTCGATGGAAGACATTTTCATCGTCATCAGGGCGATTGATGCCGGGTGTCGAGGAGCCATGTTTATACGGTATGTCTCTCAGGTGAGGCCGGTTTTGATTGGTGGAGGCATTTTTACTTTCCCCACCATTTTCAGAATTGTGTTCCAGGTCCTAGTAAAGTGGAACCCTTCGTCTCTGTTGAAGTTCTTTTCCTCAAGGCGGATTTCTATTGCCCCTTTGGTGAGTCGGTCCCAGTATCCTATGTTTCATCGAAACGTCGGCAAAGGAGGAGATGAAGCACCTTACGCGGACGGTAGCCCGGGAAGAATTTACTTCTTTTACAATATTTACAGCTCATGGGATCGGTCAAAGAAATGCAGTGATCAACTTCTCTGGCATTGTAACTCATAATGGGAACTATCATAGTGGACAATAGCCTATTTGAAGAACAAAATACATACATAGTTAGTTATGCAGGTAAGAATTCTACTAAGTGGCCTGGGAATAGGCCGGGGAAAGTGATAGCTTGTAATGCGATTCTCAAACCAGGAAATTATTTTTCCTCATCCAACAATGTAATGCTTCACATATTATTCATTGCCGTTCACGGCAGTAGCTGAGAAAATCCTGTTAATAAACTGGACCTGAGAGAATTATCGTGAATGTCGCTTGCACCACATTATCTGTCTTTGCTTCACACGTTATTTCAGCCTGTTTGTTTGAGCGAGATTTTCTATATCTATTATTGAGACCATATTCGATATTTTTATAAATTTCTCTTTTTTACGGGGAGTAGGGAAATTACTGGTTATCAATCTCACCAAAATTTGTTTTTATGGCTATACTTTTCAGTAATTTATATAATTTTAACTTGTTTATTACGTGCTTATTTTGTTTTAATGTGACTTTTCTTTTCCATATTTTTTTATAACCCTTAGCTAAAAATGGCCTAATCGAAGATGTTTAGCCACTCCATCAAAACTGTGAGGTAGGATTATGTATTAATGTTACAAATAGTTACGAGGATATGCGATGCTCATAGTCGCATACCCGGATGTCCAAATAAAATCTGAAGCCCCTTAGTATTGGCCATTACCACTGTCGCATTAACTTATTTTTTTTATTTTAGTTTAGTACGTAGTAATGAGGACCTTGTACACAGCTACATTTCTGATGCCATCGGTGCATTAGAATTTGTTTAATATTTTAAAGAAAATGTCTCTGAAGCAAAGCTTTGCATTTAATCCAATGGCATTTGGTTATTTTCTCAAGTGAGTATCTCGAAAAGTAATGCAAAAAGTGTTGGCCCGCTAGACATATGAAATATTTTTTCATAATAATTTTACCAAATACTCGCAATACTCGAGTTTTGAGCACATTGCTGGCTGGAGAAAAATTCGTGACTACTAGTAATCACTAAATGCCGTCGCGGAAGCATTGCTTATTAGGAGGAAGTTTGGGGTAGATGATTACCAGGTAATCGCAAACCGAATCGTCGGATCATTGGGAATATTTTAGAATTTTACATGTTGGTGATATCTTGTTAAAACTACCTTAAAGTTGCGTACGAAGAACTGGAATGAAGGGAGAGTGTGGGTGGTCGGTGAACGTGGATCGTTGAGTACATATTTATTTATTTTCTAGTAAGTCGAGAAAAATTCTTGAGTTTATTTTCATTCAAATGCTTCTGTTTTCGCGTTGGAACGCGATATACAGTCAGTAATGGCGTGGATACAAGAATTTTATTTTTATAACATTTCCTGAATTCAAGCATGTTATGACTGGAATTTTTTGCACGGTTTTCGAAATTTAGATGGAACTACATAAAAATATTTTTTTAAAAACAATATTGGCCTCGGTGTGACACCTTGATATTTTTTTAGCAATATATATGGTTAAAGGAAATCTTCTTATTTACGTAGCATGTTATGACTGGAATTTTTGGCGCTATTTTCGAAATTTAGATGTAACTACATGGAAATGTTAATTTTTAGAATGTTGACCTTGGCGTGACCCCTTGATATATGTTAGCAACAGTTTTCATTTTAAGAAATATATTAATTTACGTTTAAAATAAAATTTGAACAAATGCAGTGCATTTTGTTTTAAAATTTTATGCCATATGCCCTATGGCTACATGCTGATTTGGCACTGAATTATCAAAAAACCAAATCAGTGTGATGTAATTTTTAATCTATAGATATCTCTGATGAAATCACTTCGGCGGAGTTTTACGCACATCTCTGAGTTAACGAAAATCGCCGCGACCACCGAAGGGCGACGAGAGCGTCTTCGCGGTGTGGTCTCATAAAACGGGAGAGGTGGGAACGTCGGGGGTTAGGGGGGGAAGCCTTCGACTCCTGTGGGGGCACACACACCGTCGAAGAAAGTGAGTGAGATGAATGGGTGGACGTGTCCCCGAAGCAAGCGAGCTCTTTCTCCCATCTGCTTTGCTAAAGGCTTCGGGAGACGCGAATAAAAAAGGTCGTCAGATGGCTGGCTTCGCCGGTCCCCGCCGCGGAGTGTCCTCCCCCTCCCCGCGCCACCTCCTTGGCTCTCATGTGGACTGAGGGAGGGGACGGAGGATTGGCGAAGGGACAGGCGGAGAGTGTTGGGGGGGGGATGGGATATGTATACATACACATATATAAAAAACGAAGGCTTTTGTAGAAGGGGTAAAGAAGGGGAGGTAGAAGGGAGGCTAACAGCTTGGGACCCGGGCAACAACGTGTGGGTTGTCCGTGGCCATTGTCCGTTTCGGGGCCATCGCCTCCTTCGCGGAGAGGAGCGGTGTGTGTCGACGTCGACTGCTGTGCCCAGCGCCCCTCGCGGCGAGTCTCCGGACTTGCCCCATGCTGGCGGGAAAAATAGGGTTGAGGGATGCGGAGAAAGAGGGAGACAAATTCGCCTTTTAATAATTTTGATGCCCTTTCGTCCTTTGTCGGTTAGCGCTTCAAGTTGCTGTAGTACTGGGATTTTAAGTGCTACAGCTGCTAAGGTATTATCATACCGTCCAATATATCCTAAGATAAATTCAACATCCATGATCGAGGCAGGGTACGAACCCGCGACCTTTCGGTCATCGGACAGGGGCTTGGCATATTTTGGGTATGGTATTAAAGGTATATTCGATGGCGACAGGCTTCACTTTGGGAAAATTCATTCTGATTAAAGTTCAAAATTACTTGGTACTTTTGGTACTCGACCGGTTTCTTCGCATAGGCGAAATCATCAGGGGGTCTCGATCTCAGGTCATCTCAGGCGATCAAAGCATCAAGTATCTCATCCTATGTAATTTTCTCTTTATTTGGTTCATGAACTTATTCCTGGGTTTTCCTGTGGTAACTTTTCCCTCTATTTTGCCTACCCTTATGTTCAAGTGATGATTCGCCTAAGCGACGAAACCGGTCGACTAAGAATAAACATCTGTGAAATAGTACCGAGTAATTTTGAAATTTATTGTATGTATTAAAAGCCTGCTTTGTTTCGAATAATATGCCTTAAATGAAAGGTAGGGCTAGAGCCCTACCATTTCGTCTATCTGTGAATAAATATCGGGAATTAAAATACAGTGTCATTCGCCCATCTTCCGTTCCGAGGTTGAAAGAACTCCTGAGCTCGTTTGGTGGATATAGTACTGGCTTACCACCCCGAGGGTCTGGATTTCAATCTACATCTACATCTACGGAATAACGGGCAAGCCACCACTAGGGTGTGTGACACGGTGTGATTCCACACCAGGCATGCATCCCTCATCCCAGTCCAATCAGAACCGCGCGCGTTCCCCGGAATGCCAGGCACAGGCCAGTCAGGACAACGGTAACCCTGTCAATCCATTTACGTTACTTCAACCTAAAATATTTTCCGGACAAAGTATAGGCGAAATCACCACCTGCCACACTTCGAGGTGACTAAGCGTGTCATTTAAATTAAAAGAGGTGAATTCTCGATTTGCGCAGGCCTTGGGCGAGATTGTGGATTTTTAAAACGTGTACACTCGCGCTATCGTAATTTTTGTTACAGCTTTATGATGAGTCAGAAAATTCAATGAATGTACTTCAAACTATGCCATTGTTCTTTAATATCTCTCTTCTCCCCTTAATAGAGCGATTCGCATGAGCTGTAGGTGGTAATAAATAGCTCGTGCGACCTTTTGGAAATCAATGGCGACCATGCGCTGGAAAGATCCATGATAGCGACTCTGGGGCGGTTCATAGTTCCTTCTTTTGCATGGCCGTAATTGTTACTCGAATGGCAAACTGCTCTTGAAGGAAAATGCTCATAGTTTTCGCCCTAATAATGCACTGCATGAGTTAAAAGTAGTACCATTATTGATTGTTCAATCCTAAGATTAGTTGACTGCAGCCGTCCACCCTTCCCTATTCAATGCTAATTTCTTTACCTCCTGGCATCTCTTTCTATGTGCTTTCCTCTTTACTTGGTTCATGAACTTATTCCTGGGTCTTCCTTTGGGGACTTTTCCCACTATTTTGCCTTCAATTATTTTCCTCACAATTCCATTGTGTCTCAGGGTGTGTCCAAGCCACCTTGATCTTATTTTTTCTATGGTATTCCATATGATGCTTTCCTCATCTAATTTCTGTACACTTCATCATTTCTTATTCTGTCCGTTCATTTTATCTTCAGAATCCTCCTCCACCACCATGTGCCGAAGGCTTTTAGTGTTTTCTGGTCATCTTTTCAAATGGTCCATGCTTCCGATCCATAAAATGCCGCGCTCCACACGACAGTTTTCAAGTACTGTTTCCTGGTTTGTAGTCCTATCTTCTTTGAGGACAGCAGTTGTCTTTTTTCCATGAACGCCTTCTTAGCTTGGGCTATTCTTCGCTTGATGTCCGTTGTACTTCCGTCCGTCATGATGGTATTTTTTGAGGTAGGTGAAGGAATCCACTTGCTCTAATTTCTCCTCTCTCAGGGTGACTTCTACATTTAGCTTCTCTCTTCCTCATACTAGGATTGTAGTCTTTGTCATATTTATTTTCATGTTGTAGTTTTAACTAAATATCAACACCAATGCCATCTCGCCATCACCTTTCAGGGTAGTTAGATTCAAAGAGTTTATTTATTGCTTTAGCCCAAAGAAACTAACGCTACTTCAGTTATCTCCTCCCTGATACCTTATCCTTGAATACCCCTTTCACTTCCTTCTGGCCTATTCCTTGCATCATACGCGCCCTCTTATTCTTAAGACACAAAATTTCTTCTCTTAAGGGTCTTTTCCACCTTACACAACCATGATTTTTTTGCCATCCTCCCGCAAAAATCACTCTATCATGTTTCATTATTCCATTCTAATACATTCCCATGACATGGCCTGGTCTACGAAGCACCTTCCTTCTTTTCATCAATGATTGATCCACCTTTTTTCATAACCCTATCTTCCGTTAAAACTCTAATTTAAGAGCGTCAGTGGAATAAATTATATAATAGTGGCTTAAAGAACTTCACGTTATAAATGAAGCATATACCTACATGGTCTCTGAAAGTACGTAGCAGGTCATGTGGCAGGTTGAGATAGAGGGTTTTTAGGCACCTTTCCTAAGTTTCCAGCCTTAGCCAGGTTTCCTTGCTTCCTACATGCCCTCCTATTCTTAAGACGCTTTAATCTTCTTTGAGCACAACAGATAAAACTAGCAATTTAAAAGATATGACATAATTTGAAGGATAGCGAATACGTTTTCGCTCTCTCTTGCACCGTTGTAAAATAACTATAGCGCGAGCACACGCGTTATGGAAGACCGCCATCGCGCGTTTCGGGAGCGGATAAGGGAGGGCCAGTGGTCCGGTTCATCTAATGAATGACCTTACCAGTCGTTTGTGGAGTTGAGGTAGGGCTAAGAAGGGAAGGGTGTGAGGAGATGGAATGGCATAGCTTAGTGGAGGATGAGGAGTTTGGGGTTTGGTGGGCGGCAGGGGGAGAAAATGTGTTTTTTTTATTTACGGGACTGAGGAGGGAGTGGAGGGAGGAAGATGGATGGAGAGAGAGAGAAAGAGAGGAATAAAGAGGAGGGAGGAAGAACCTTTTTTTTTAAATGCCTTTTTTTTCTCGAGACTTAAATCTTCATTTTTTCACTTATCTTTTGTATCCTTCTTATTTTTCCCGCCAACGTGCGAAGAGGGGGAGGTGAAGAGGGGAGGGGTGAGGAGGATCTTAGCGGAGGTGTGGAGGGGAAGAGGGTGAGAGGGCAAAAGAGTGATTCGGAGGACCTCCACACCTCGGCGCTGGTGCAGCAACCCCTCTCGGAGCGGGCTTAAAAGGAATGCAGCTTGAAGGACACAAGAGGAGAGGAGAGGAGAGAGAGAGGTTGGAGGAAGGGAGGGAGAGGCTCAAGTTGAGATGGGGTAAACTTTGAGACAGGACGGCCTGGAGGTAGGACGAACGAGAGGCGGAGGAGGATGAGAATGTAGGGGGGAGGGGGAACGAAAGAAAATGCGCGAAGGATGAGACTTAAAGAGAAGAGAAATTAAAATGGAGGAAGGGACGGAGAGAATTTCTTCAGTTGATTTTGCAGTTGTGTTTTTCCTTTTTTTATCCCGCTACTCTTTTTATTGTTGCTCTGCATTTTCAGCCTTTTATCTAACCTACCAATTTAATCTATAAACTGAAAATCAGTATGTGCACTCATACATGTGGAGCGTGGCACTCTATGGATTAGGAGAAGCCATCGAAACACAGCTTAGATGCCAGCGAAACCTGGTGTTGGAGGAGGATGCTGAAGATCAAATGGTAGGACAGAGTTAGAAATAATGGGGTTATCAGAAGAGTAGAAGAGGAAAGGAACATATGGACAACCATACAGACAAGATGAAATGTATGAATTGGGCATACCTAGAAGCACAACGGGTTCGTGAAAAACGTAATTGAAGGTAAAATAGAGGGAAAAGTCCCCAGAGGAAGACCCAAGAATAAGTTCCTGGACCAAAGAAAGAGGAAAGTACATTGGAAGAGACACCAGGAGGTAATATAATAGGAAGATAGGACTAAAAACCAGGAAATAGTATGTGAAAACATTCGTGTGGAGAGTGGCACTCCGTGGATCAGATGCATGGACCATTGGAAAAGATGGCCAGAGAATACTAGAAGCCTTCAAAACCTGGTGCTGGAGGAGGATGCTGAAGATGAAACGGGGAAATGAGATACCAGGAGGTAAGTGAATTAGCATCAGATAAGGAAGGGAGGAAGGCTGCATTCAACCAATCTTGGAATTGAACGACCAGTGATGTTCACCGATGTAACTCGCCGATTTTGGTTGTCAAAGAAAATAAATAAAAGAGAAGAAAGGCGAGAAATAAATGCATAGATTCCTATAGAGGGCATTTAAACTTCAAGTATAAATGGTTAGGAAGAAAGTGCATCCGTTGATTGGTTTTTTCAGAAGACGATCAAGCTACTGAGGTTGTTTGCCATTGAGGACAGCAGAGTGAATTGATCAGGGAAAACGTATCTGTGGAATGGTAGATGTGGGTGGAGAGTATCATGGCGCTGACCTGCAGTTGAAGAAAACTGGCGATCACAGTTCAACTTCGCATGGACAAAGTAGTTCCTCTCTTGAAATTCTGTCCATGTCGCACCAAAATACCGATCGAGATTCATTGAAAATTCCTCACCTCTGCCCGTTCAGCCTCTTATTTAATTACCAGCCTCCAGCGTCCAGCCTCTTATTTATATAATTATATTAATTACCGTCTAGCTCCCTGTAATGGAGGTCTGGGTAATAATTCCTGGGTTACATCCCAAATGTCTCAAGATTAAATAGGTAATATCCACTATGCGTGTGGATTAATACCACTAATCAGGGATATTAATCTGCTTATACAGTGGATGTTTACGGAGGAGAATCGCCGTAAATATTGAATTTTATGTCACGTGGGCCTAGATGGCTCTGGTTCAGAGCACGTAAGTAGAGAATGGAAATGTCTTTTTCCACCCTGCGATGGAATGATCCCTCATGGTGAAGCCTGAATCTGCAACTTACATTTTAAAAATATGGCGATAAGAAATGAAATTCTCTAGGGAGGAAACTGCTTTACATTAACAATCTTAATTAGCATTCATGGTTAGAATGTAAGAACTGTAATTCTGGATTTTCCCGTTATTAATATCGTGAACATTATTTGCCCCTGTACCGCAAAGCATTATCTTTTAGGGAGTTAAGTAGTCTGTGAGAAATAGGATTTAAGAATTTTAGTTTCAGTTTCAATCTAACACCGCTCCATCGTTTCTGCTCTTAGTGGCATTTTTTTGGGGAACCAATCTTGAAACAATATGTCGAAAAATCATGTGAACCCAAAGAAATCGACTTGTCATCGAACACAGCATTTTCTGCGTGGGTCTTGAGACTATCTTAAGACTATACCATTTCGTTAGCTGTCATTCATTCATTAGTCGTTCAATCCTAGGATTGTTTGGCTGCAGCCCTCTACCCTTCCCTATCTAATGCTAGTTCCCTTATCTCTTGGTATCTCATCCTATGTACTTCCCTCTTTGTTTGGTCCATGAACGTATTACTGGATCTTCCTGTGGAGACTTGTCTCTCTATTTTTACCTTCAGTTACGTTCTCCACAAACACATTGTGTCTCAGGGCGTGTCCAATCCATCTGGTTCTTCATTTCTGTATGGTGAACCATATGGCCCTCCCCTCTTCTGCTCTCCTGTACACTTCATCATTTCTTATTTTGTCTGTCCATTTTATCTTCAGCATCCTCCTCCAGTACCAGGTTTCCTAGGCTTCTAGTCTTTTCCGGTGAGCTTTCCAATGGTCCATGCTTCCGATCCATAGAGTGCCACGCTCCACGTTGTCTGTCGTTAGACGTAGGGGTAGAAAAATTTGCCCATAGTTTTGGCTGAAATTTCCTTCAGCTGGTAGTGGAAAAGAAAGGAGTGGCAGGGAATGCTTGGATATGAACGAGGCGTTTAAAGCAGAAGGAGATGAGAAGTGGAGGAGGAGGAGAAGGTGGAGAAATTTAAGTGGTTTTGAGTGTGGGAGAGGGTGAATGGAAGGGTGTGTGGAGAATCGGGGAGAAGGAAGGAAGGGCGGAGGGGGAATAATGGGAAATAAGAGGGGCGGAGAGGGTGGGATGACGCGTAAAAAAAAACAAGAATGCACTCCCTCACCCCACCGTCTCGACGGCTCATTTCTTTTGGGAAGTCTCGGGATAGGACGGGAATACCGGCTTGCGAAGAGGGTTGAAGGGGGGGTGGGTTTGGTCTGGAGGGAGGCATGGAAGAGTGAGGAGGAAGAGAAACTAACTTGTCGGCCATGTTGTTGACTGCCGTCTAATGTCCTTCTCGAACCTCCCGAGGGACCATTCTTCTTCCTCCCGTGCTCTCTCCCCGTGCCCTCCTTCCCCACCACTCCCAGCGTGCGCCTCCTCCTCTCCGACCTCCGTGACCCGCGGCCAATCCCTCTCTTTTTCCCTCGCCTTCTTCCTATTCGTCGTATAACTGCCCTTCCCTGTCCTATCCCTTGTTGCCCTCGCCCTCACACCCTTTCCCTCTCCTAACTCCATTCCCCTCCTCGTTTCCACCGCTATCTACCTCTCTCTCTCTCTCTCTCGACGACCTATGTTTGCTTCACCGAAACTCTCGTCGGCCCCTAGGCGACGCCTTCCTCAACATCCTCTTTCGAAACGGCAACTTTCCCGGGTTGTTTCCCATTTTTTCACCGAGATGACCGATCATTTGACCCGCTTAGAATGTCTTCCGAAGCCTCGTCTTCCTAGGAATCACGCGTAGAGGTGTGAAATGTGGATCCAAATGGTAGCTCCCTCGAGATGGAATCGGTGTTTTTCTCACTTGGAGTCCAGTGGAGAATCATTACGGCGTATATTTTGGAAGTAGTCCGAGATATTTTTACCTCAGAAGCAACCTTTTTTCACTGCTGAAGAGTAATAGGCGATGGTAAGAAGAATATAATTGTGATTCTTCCCTCAATCAAGTACTCTGAAATTCACAAACCATTCACAGAACAGAGCGTTACAACTAATACCGTGTTATCGCCGAGAACGCATGGCACATTTTCCGAAAAACTTGCTCATTAGGCATTGCTCTTTTGATGTATGACTACGAGAAGATCATTGTAAAGTTTTCAAGAAATTAATTTTTTTAAAGCGTCAGTCCTCCGGTCGTTATATCAATCTTCTAAATTGTAGTTGTGCTCTTTTGTAAAGTATTATTCTCTCTAACATTATTTTTTTCTGTTAACTTGAGCCTTAACGAAAACGATTTCCTTTCAACAATGCTAAGAGGACAATCTGTAACTGATCGTTGAATTCTCCACCTCTGGATTCCTAAATGGTGTTGCAATTAGCTATTCTGGGCTCATATGCCATTAAATTATGCTATCGTACAGCCTTAAGATGAATAATACATACTTCCTATTCGCTGGACCCAGTAAAAAATTGATAATATAATTCCGCCGACTCGGTAAGAATGTCATGTCTAAATGATAGTGTAAGCACTCTCTCAAGCGACCATTCCTGCATCTGTAGTTTTTGTAAGTATATACAATTACATTAAGCGGTGGTTATCTAAACGAAGACTCCTTGGGGATAATGAGAGTCTTCGTTGAAATTTTACCCATATGGATGTTTCACGTGCTTTCACTGTCCGAGGGCGTTCAGTCCATCCGTCATTGCACTTTTGAGTGAAACAATGCGTGCGGCTGTGCGCTCGCCGGGCGTGGACCCTTTTCCTTGTGGTCTACGTGGGTGGGTGGGCACATTGAAATGTGGGAGGAGGGTGAGGGTGGGACGTATTGATTCGCGTGCTCTTTATCCGGCAGATGGGGTGCAGATTTGATTATTGGTGTGTGCGATGAAAAAGCCTTAGATATCCTCTTGTTTTCCACCCCCTACCTCCCCCGTACAGCCCCCCCACCATCAACCCACAATGAGAACAAAGGAGTGGACAATCCCTACACCGCACTAAGCGGGGACTCAGTGTCCCTCTTCCCATCCTCCGAAGCTGGTCTCGTACCGCGTATATAACCCTCTCAATCTTCCTCCTCCTCTTCCTTTACCTCCGCGAGAGAATGACGTACACCCAATTTCCTATGCTTCTCTCCATTTTCTCTCCCTCTCTTCCTCCATATCTCTCTCTCCCTGCCTCAACCTCCCCTCCCGCCCTTACTCATCCGCCGCACTCCCAACTCCCATTTGTCTAAATGTCTGTCTTTCCCTTCCCTTCCCCCGATCTCATCCCGCGGCGTTCCATCCTTCTTTTTCCCCGGCCTAGCGCATTATTCGGTTGTCCTCCGCATCTTTCCCAGCCCATCTGAATCCTCACCCCTCTCTACCCCTCCCATCCGATGCATCGCCTAGCCCATTTCCACCACGCCAACGGCCTGAAACATCACCGTCATCTTCATCATCATTTTTCTTACAGTTCCCCTCCAACCCCGATTACCTCTCTCCCCCTCCTCCCTCTCGTTTCCCCCTACACCTCGTTTAACCCCTCCCACGTTCATCCCTCCCCTCCGAGAGAGAGAAACCCCATGAGAGAGAGAACCTTTCCTCATCTCATTTTATTTGTGCGAATGATTAATTCTCTATCATTTTTCACGACCACCTCCTCGTTCCGTGCTAGGCCCCCCCACTCTCCCTTCCCCGCAGTACTTGGTCGTGGCCAATGACTCCGAACCGCTTTATATCGTGGTCTCTCTCTCTTTCATTCTTTTGCATGCACCACCTCTCTCATCCCTCACCTAGCTTTAACCTACGCCTTTCTTTCGTTCTCGTCACCCGCTCCACTTGCGCAACCTCCGCGACCCCCAACTTGCACCTCATTTCCATTCTCCTTTTCTTCCATTTGGTCCTCTTCTTCGTGTACTGCGTACCGGCCCACAAAGGGATGGGGTTGGTTTGGTGGCCTCTGCGTTGGTTGCCCACGTGTGGGTTGGGATCTCTGCGGTAGTACCTTGGTCTGCTAAATATCCGGTCACGGCGCGACCCAAAGCCCTGGCTAGATAATCGGTTGTCCACTTGATGTGAAAGTAAAAATAATATAAAGTAATAAACAAGATAAAAATTTGTGATTTTCACAATTTATTGAACACTAGCGACCGGTTTTGGCTGTCACCTCATCATCAGGTCGAACCTGATGATGTAGTGACCTGATCAGGTAGGACCTGATGATGGCGTGATACCCGAAACAGGTCGCTAGTGTTCAATAAATTGTGGAAGTCTCAAATTTTTATCTTGTTTATTATGACATCCTTCCTTCCCATTTTAGTATTATATAGCATTAGAGCCGGATATCACGTTAGATTATCTCAATTTCTTTACAAAGATATTATCATTGTTAGTGTAACACAGATGAAGACCCCAGGACATTTATGCCGATAGTTTCCTCAGCCTTGCGCAGTTTATAGAATGCATGCTGCATAAAAATATATCTTTTCCTCTTACAAACTCAATATATTTATTTTATTGGTATTTTCCCACGTGTTATGGTGCTAGTTGGTCCACCTGAAGAAGCTGGCCTGAGTGCGAGGGAAATTGTTGTCACCTATAAACCATCAGACGTATAAGTAAGGGGACAAGTAAAATAAAGATTTTCAGAAATTAGCTCCACGGGAGCTAACGTTTGAATCCTTTTTCAAACTCTTTTCATGATTTTCCTCCGTTTACGCCGACGAAAATTCCCATAATTCGCCTCCCGTTCCCAAAATCATCTCGAACTTTCTCCAGTATCTCACACCTAAAACGTAATCACAGACTCGCGGTCTCACAGACCACTTTGATTTTATACATAGCCTTATTCCATCTGTGCAGCACTAGTCATTTTTCTCAAAATTTAGTAAGTTAAAATTATATATTTTAAGGAATCCATCCCCGAAAATTATGTTTCCTGCGACAGACTTTTGAGTAAATTAATTTTAAAGTTTTTACTCGGTCTGTGATTACGTAAGTATTTTCGTCGCGTGCCATAAACATTAAAAATAATGTAATGATGTATTTCCTCTCAAATCTAATTGATCATAATTCATAATTGTTTAAAAATTAAGGTATTTAATGAATATTTTCTGAAATCATAATATTTTTATTTTGTTAAATTCGTATGTATGTTAGTCCACGTTGGGTGAGTTGCATGACATAATATGAAAAAAATACTGAATCTCTTTTACATATCATATTTCACATGAATTTGGTGACATGGCAAAAGTGAACTTAACTTATATGTGAACTTAAACAAGTATGACAAGTAAATTTATAAAATGTATTTATTTAACGAAATATTTAGGACTAAGGACACGCGGTCTGTGAGACTGCACTCTGTTTTAACATTACAAAAAAGGGTGTATGTGGTTGGGGGTTAACGTGTTGTTATTCTTCAACCGATACTCCAGCCACCTTTGCAACCTCCTCCTGAGTTTCTACAATTAACGGGCTTTCTTCTCATGCCTTTTTAGCTCCTTTGCCCATGTTCCCTTCACATTTCTTACTATTTTCATCCTTCATCACACTTATACCTACCTTCCAAACTCTACATTTAACGCTCAGGTTCATTCAGTGACGACCACTTTTCTGAAATAAATAAATTAACGCTCAATTTAGGCTCTTCACTAATACTTTCTTTCCTAACATGCATTAATAAATGAGGACTTAACTGCGTTTGTTGTCTAACGATACAAGTATTGCAGACCATATTTGTTTATTTTAATATGCGTCTCTGGTAACTTATAAAATTCGGTCTATGAAGTAATTGAGATCCTTTTGTAAACTTTTAGACGGTATAAGGGAAGCGGGATGGTTGGAAGTCTGTTTTGCAGTTTTTAAGCGGTGCCTGTTTCCTCTCACTACCTGTGCGTGAAGCCTTGAGTGTCAGAACTCCATCCGTCGGGAGGGACGCAAAACCGTTGACCCCTCGCTACCTTTTGATTAGCGCAGCTTGATGCGAACTCTTTAGTTTCCTCTCCATTGCCTTAAAATCGTGCATCAATCAATGAGTGGCCATCTGTCTTAAAGAGGCGAATGACCTCAGTTCCCCCTGATCCCCCTTTCACGTAGCAACTGCCTCTACGTACAATAGTGTGGCCACCCTATATGCATCCCACCTGCCTTCTCCACCATTTAGTTTCCCTTGCCTCGCCATTAGTTTTCGCGGATCTTCTCTTTTTCGTTGTTTTGCTAACGCTTCATTTAATTCTTGCGGGTGAAGGGTGCTTTCATCTACATGCTGCTCTAGAAGCTGTTGCAGAGGCGTTGCGAGGCCGGGGATGCCAGTACATAGGCCGTAAATAGGTAGGGAATAGTGAACAGGAGGGGTCATGGGTGGGCCGAATGTTAACAAATGATGTTAAAGGTTACTCGGGTTTTCCACATTGTTTAAAGCTCTCCATCTTGGCTCACGTTTCGATGAACGAGTCGTTCATCGTCATCAGGGTATGGCAATCATGCCATAGCTATCCGGGAATGGCATCAGGATAGGGCATACATGTCCTGAGGACGATGGACGACTCGTTCATCGAAACGTGAGCCAAGATGAAGAGTTTGACCAGGTGGAAAACCCGAGTACCTAAAATATCATAATAATCCGGGAAAGACTTAGATCTTTCTTGTTAACGAATTGCCCAATATGAGTTTCGCGCTATCTTCCTCTAATAATCACTAATAATGCGAGAATATAATGAGTTTTTGCAACTTTTTATTCAGCAGTCTTTCTCTTATCATGTCGTTTCTCTCATTTTAATGATGAAAGCGGTCATTGGGCCAAAATAGTACCCACGGTGTCGTGCCAAAACTCTACCGATCTGAATTTTTCAAGCAAAACATATAATAATTGAAGCTTAGTGAAAGCCTCCGAGTCTTTATAGCCTCCCGGCCAAGTCATTCGCCGTGTGATACTTTCTGTTTACTAGTAGTTCAGCTTTACTTTACGAAGCATGCGGCTTTCCTCAGATTTACTTCGAAAATTACATAATTCTTCACAGGGTCCTTAATGCTCGCGACGCATCCGAGATGTGGCCTAATTAACGTAAATGTAGCAATGCTACATTTCTACAGTTATGGTGCTGCTTATCTCCGTCAGCCTCAAGAATTCGCGCGCGTTTCACTCATAAAATTCCGTCAGAACACGAAAATTTTCTTCACATGGGAGTTCTATGGTTAAGATGATTTTGAAACAACTGTGAAATTTAAAACAAACACTCAATTCTCCATTTTCGGCTCTGTCGTTTAAAATATGCCTCCTTTACGGGCGGCATGCTTATGTTACTTTAAAACAATACTGCCAATCATAATAAAGGAGTCAATTTCCTGCGTGATCTTAGTCTAACAAAGCCCTTACATCTTCTGTGGCACACTCTCTGTTCACTCTTGGAGGAGTTTAGCAGTTTGATAACGCAGCGAGCAGATTCCCATCTTATTTTTATTGCTCACATTCAATACTGAACTATGGGTAAAATTCATTTTTTAAATATTCACTATCATCATTATAACCTCAAATAGTTTCGTTTTTTTTATAATTTGGAACAACCTTTCTGAACACGTGTAGCATGCAATGGAAATTCATAATTAAACTTGAATGAAATTCAACCATTGATCTATGTCCATAAATAGAAGGGAAAATGTATCAGAGACTGTCTGTTTCGCTGTTGTGGTCTCGGCAATAGTTTCCTGTCGAGTTAAAAACAATCAACCATCTATTTATGCTAATCGAAATAAAGATCATCAAATTTTATCTTTTTCTGAGTCCCATTCTTGGGTAAAATAGCTATATTTTTATAAAACCACAGCAGCGGAAAATGAATTGAAAGCATACTGTTGCATTGAATATGAATTGAGGTATACTTTTACTGTACTCCTCTTATCTTGCTCTGTTACTTTCTTCCCTGGCTATTACAAAAGCAGTTCCTCTGCCACTTTGATATTAGGCTCATCTAGATGAAGCAAAAATGTGATTTGCATCACTGCATATTCAAACCTTGAGTTCGTTTAGTAAGCAGCCTCTAATTTTACGGACCACCGTTTCTGCTCTGAAAATAGTTTGTCTCAATATCTCCATGTACTTGTACCAACAAATTCCCCCAAGACGTGAGGAGGAGTGTCTATATGCTCCATAAATAGTAATTTGTATTCGTGTGTATATTTCTGTTCAATATTTTACGAATCCTGTTATATGCATGACAAACACAAACCATTTATATGTTGATGGAAGTTAAAATTAGTGGTTGTGTTCAGCATAATTCATTCTTCCACATTTGCATAGTTAAAGTAAAACTTGTTTCCTTCCTCACCTATGACAACTTCACTTCTTGCGCATGGTGACCGCGCTCAGATTCAAAGAAACATATATTAGGGTTCCGTGATGTTAGTTTAACATTTTTCCATCAGTTCTTTTACCGCAGGCATGAGTTACTGCTCTGTACTTTTGTAGCAAGCGGTGAGGAGTCTTCGTACTTCGCAATTCACTGCGACGATCGCGTGATTGTCTCGGTCTGTTGTACTGTGTGGCATGCGCAATTGGTACTCGTTTTATTCATATAAAAAGAAGGATGAATGCTTCAGGAAGATTCCCATTTTTTCGTCATCAGCCACGCACAATGCTATCCTATTCACTGAGTTTTATTTTGGTAAAAATTTGTCTGTATGTTTCCTTCCCAGGAAAAGGGGTGTGGCATATCCTCTCCCTTAGTTGTATTCCTGGTAAAGTTTTTACGAAATAACTCAATGTTGACTTGGATGATCAAGGTTTATCCAATGCTAATTTGGTTTACCAGAAATTCTATTTTTAAACAAGGAATGCTGCTACAAAATATCACCTTGCGTGCTATTGAAGTACTGGGACGTCTATGGAACATCATTATTGAACGGTAGCTGGACGTAATGGTACGGCTGCAATCTTTCTGTTAGACATACACATGACAATAAAGTGGTAAAATGGCAAATTAAATTTTAATAGTTAATAAAAGTTCATTTACCTAGATTTGAGAGAACCTTCTTTCACAATCCAGAATTGTGTAAAATCCTCAGTTTTTTCTGGGAGGAATTTCATTGTTAACTCCAGCACACAAAGTGATATAGAAATTGGGACGGGATAAAAGTATTTCAATCAGTATATTTAGTTTCCTTAGATAAAACTAGAACAAAATGTAAACTGGATGTTAGATTTGACATCAAAGCCTCTGATAGAAAGTGAAATCACAATGTGGTAACCATCTCTTCCTTTTTCCCTTAAACAAACCAAACCCACCTAATAATAGGATGGTGGAACATTGGTAGATTATTTTCCGGGTTGTTAGAGGCTGGCTTTAATACTGGCTCCTTCATATCATGGTACATACACGCTCCCTGGATATGAGCAAGCATTCGGCTAAAGACGATCATTACTCAAGTGCTTGGGTATATACTGCATTGCCATTACGCCAAGCGTTATGTCATTCAGTCTCATCATACGACCCTGTTCTCGGCGTGAAGTATTAATTCCTTGTGAGTGGCAATGATGCTTCGTTGTCTCGTCTGTAATAACGTAAACATCCTAACATCTACGTAACAGACGTAAATAGGAGAGCTGTGTAATGGGGAGTATCATAATGACGATGTCAGCCAAGTTTAGAGGTATTTTCGCGGCGCGGAGTGCTCATCTTTCCGACGTAGTGCATGGGGATTTCAACGCTTCGCGGCTGTGATTTTTAAGACATTTGCAGCCTGGCGCGCGCGACCCGTGTGAGATGTCAGAGATTCAAAGTCCGCCTCTCAGTGTGGGCATGAGTGGTGTTAGAACACCGACGGTCTGGGGAGACATCTCCCTGTGTTATGAGAACATAATTTTTCTTCGGCAGAAGACCAGTTTTTCGAGTTTGTGTAATCGGAAAGGCGAAAATACTTCGTTTAATGAGTCTGTACAGATGAAAGTGGAGGGAGTTCATGCTATATTAATTTCTAAAAATTTCAGCTGCAGTGTAACCAAATTTTAGAATTATGATTGGAGAGTGAAAAGTATAAATGAGAAAATTAGCAATGATATGTTGTTAAGTCTGCTTAATCTTAGTGCCACGAGTTGAGCTATGATTTTCAGGTTGAATGCGGCTGAACTAATAAGTTGAAGAGCTCAGAGTTTTGCTTAAAGTAGTATTAAGGGAATCGATTTTCTTTGGAAGGGCTGAAACTCTTGAAATATTAAAGAATGTGACAACTACCGTGACTGAGCCAGGATTTCTTTTGGGAGGTTTTAGAATATTGAGTATAAGCAGCGGATTTAGAAAAAAGTTTCAAAAATCAGGCGCAAAATTTTGGCGTTTGGAGAGCAATTATGATTGCGATGTCACAACCAATATTTTTTTATTATTGATTAAATTCAAAAAACGTAGGTAAATAGGTAACTTAGATTTTTTACGTTTTAAAATTGCATCAATATATATTTGAAGAGATTTGCTCCAAGTAATCAGTGTGTTCAATGTAAAAAGAAGTCAATACAGATTTCTTCTTGATTTCCCTGTAAAACTTTTTGTTTAGTTTTGGGGATGAAAATTCTAGATCCCATGACTACCTCCTGACTTTGTTGCTGGAATGTTGCGGCGTTACAATTGGTAGCTTGTATTAAGAAATGAAAGAATGGACGAGATTTATTTCTACATTAGTCATAGTTATCGCCATAATGAGATAGTTTTATAGTTTTCGTGTAGAAGAAGTCTGAATGCACGTCCCAAATAGTTTTAAGTGTCAATGAATCGCATTGACGGATTACTTTGTATTGACTTGCGCTCAGATAGAAAAATCTGCTCATATCTATATCCTCTAGCACTCATACATACATGCTCAGTAGTTATTCTTTAAATTCTACTATTTTACTGGAACTTACCAATGCTTAACACAATTCCGAATGAATTTTGATAATACTGCGAGCTAGCTGTGGTATTACTTTTGCGGCGTCGCCACCTAGCGCACAGAAGCGCGGAAATTCCGTCGAGGAAAAGATCATCCATCTATTTCCGGTCAGGGTGGACGATTTTTCCTTTGAGGAATTTTTGCAACCCTATAAAAATTTCATGAACCAGAAAAAAATGACTTGAACTTCCCTAATGAAATATTATTGTGATTGATAGACATATGCATCATATATAATTTTTTTAATTTAACTTTTGATTTTAGTAGTATATATGTATTACTGATTTCTGCACTTTCAATAGAATATGTAATAGTATTCGTTGAATCCGTACCAGTATGACATGCAATGACTATATACGGTTGATTTATAGATATAATTCTTTTTTCTCCAAAATAATTTTACTACAAAATCATTATATTTCCTATTGTTTCCAATTTATTCAATCTTTCCTGTTACTAGTCTTAGTTTTTCTATGGTAAGCATCATTTTACTCATCATTCATCAGGACACCGAAGTCTTAGGTTCAAATTAAAGCTTCTTTATAAATCATAACCCTGACCTCAAGCACATTCCACTCGCTATATATTTTCGTAGGTGATATGGGGAATCAGTATCGTTGATGGAAACTTAGCCGGTGGTAACTTGGTTTGCCTATTAATGAAAATTTATACGCATAAGTTATACATTAAATTTGATTTTACATTCATGGATTGAGAAGAATCTCTAATGACCTCAGAGACTCATCATTAAGAAATTCAATCCTGTCGTAGTTTTGACTAAGTTTCAGAAAATGCTAAATAGGGATTCGTAGTCGGCTCATTTTAACGCTTCATCACTCTTCTGGAACGATTCTTTTCCGTGTTCATATCCATTCCATTTTTCAGCGGTGCGCTGGAGGAATTCTTAGGTGGCATAGACCTTAGCGTGTATTCGGTTAATTATCGTAGGTCGCGTGGAGCGAGGGTCTAATGCAATAATTACCAAACTGCGTGTTTGGACGTGTTAGTCGGAAGGCAAGGCTCTACTTTCCGTTGAGCCTTGAGCGATATGTTTGCGAGATCACGACATGTAGCCCACTTGGCTTCATGCACGAGGAAATGAAAAATATGATGCCGCAGTGTTTACCAAACCGCTCCACTTGCGTAAATCCTGCCGTCACGACTTTGAGCGTAAGCCTTTCATCAACGCTAATGTCCACTTTATATATATATATATATATATATATATATATATATATATATATATATATATATATATATATATAAAGGTCACAGGCGTGACTGGCAGTTACATATAGAGCACAAAAAAAGTAAAACTCACAGAAATTTTGATATATTTCGGCGGACACAACCGCCTTCATCAGAATGTTAGAAGGTAGTGTCTACCTTCTAGAAAGTCTACCTTCTAACATTCTGATGAAGGCGGTTGTGTCCGCCGAAATATATCAAAATTTCTGTGAGTTTTACTTTTTTTGTGCTCTATATGTAACTGCCAGTCACGCCTGTGACCTTTTTTATATCTGTGCACTACAAGTGTTTTTCGCCAAGTGGATATATATATATATATATATATATATATATATATATATATATATATATATATATATATATATATATAAGCTAGCAACAAGGCGTTGAGGTTGGGGATGGATAGATAGGTATATCAGTGGACACTCAGGATTTTCTCCCGCTGAGGAAGGGTTCTCACCCGAAAGCTTCCGAGAGCAGTGGACACCGGCGTCGCCATGGATCGCCTTTCTGTGAGTGTCCACTGATATACCTATCTATCCATCCCCAACCTCAACGCCTTGTTGCTAGCTTATATTTCTAAATTTATTTCCTTTTTCTGTTATATATATATATATATATATATATATATATATATATATATATATATCCAAAACAATTAGCCAGATTTCCCTTAATTAAATGTAAAAATGGATATTTTTAAACGAAATTACAAATATCAGCCCAGTGACATCATTGATATTTTCAAGGAGGAACAAAAATTTAAAAAGTTCTTAGACTGGGACCTAAAAAGTTGGTAATATTTTTACGATTAAATTTAACGCTGATATCTGTCATATCGTTGATCAATTTAAGTAAAAACGTACCTATATGACTATTTATAATATAAGTAATTGCTAATTCCTGATTTTTATCACCCTACTAAATAAAAATTCCTCCACATGACGCCCAAAGACAATCAACGTGAACGTCATACATAGGCTGTTATATGAATTAATAGGCCACACGCCTATCTACAATCGCCAAGGTTGTCAAATGTGGTTACGTACTTGGGTTTTATGATTCATTATATTAATTTAACTTTTCTGTCGTCCTGAGAATTAAGGATAGCCCTGTACAAAAATTTCCGAGATGTCGGAAAAATTCTTCAGAATTAGCCAAGTTAATTAATGAGCCCATCAGCTATATTAGCTCATTTACAGTTCAGCTTAATTTCCTAAATTAAGCACCATTACTCATGTATAAAACTCGTCAAAATTCGAAAAAGAAAATGCTCTTGTGGTCTCAAGGGTATTTAAGAAAGCTCGCATTAATGTTCCATAATGAGAACCACGTCTTTTAACTCTTTGTTGTTCCGTAGCGGATGTCCCTATCTGTAGCGAGTAGCGAATGATGATTTTTTCGCCAAGTGTTCTGATTTGGTAACGTTTGGACAGTACCGAGTCGATTATGGCACCACCTCCTTAGCCGCGTAACCAAAGGATGAATGCGCTAATGCTGCGTTTGATATTAAAACGGGAAGGAGTAATACCTATTATTATTTTTTCGCTCTTGGAGAGGATCGTCCCGAGTGCCTACGAAAGCCGAAGAGCGCCAAGTACGCGAGATCCGTCTTGTGCGAGTTTTCTTTTATTATTTCTCCCTCCCTCGAGTTATTTTTTTCGTACCATCTTCTCCGTCTCTTTACCTTTCCAACATCCTCTTCCCTCTTCTGCACTACTCTATTTATCTTTCTCTCTCTCTCTCCTTACTTCCCCCTTCCCCGTCATATTTTTCTGCAGCGCCTCCCCCCCTGCCTGCCCGCCCATCCCCACACACACTCCTCCATCCTCTTCCCCCTCTCCCCCCCTCTGGCCCTGTTCAGCTCAAGGCCCATCGCTGCCATTGACCCCGTGTGTGCCCTGTCATTATCTCCTCTGCCATAATATGCTTCCTATCTCCCTCTCCTCTTTGCTCTTACCCTTCGTCCCAATCCTTCCCTTCCACCCCTTACCGTCCCCACTCCCTTCCTCTCTCTCTCTCCAAACATTCACTTCGCACTTCTGAAGTGGCTCTCCTCCTGTTGCTTTTTTTTCTCCTCCGCTTCTCTCATTACCTTTCTCTTCACCTCTCTTTCTCCCTCTATTTTGCCCCTCTTCACTCCTTTCAATCTCCTATTCCTCCTCCTTTCAGTTCTCATATTCCTTTCTCTCATATTCCCACCCCGCACCCCCGCACGGTTCCCCTTTTATCAAACATATCTGCTCCATTATAAATTTACGATTTCGCTTCGGACGATGGCAATAAACTTGATGGAGGATTCGCCACCGTTGAGTCAGCGTGCTGCTAAAAGTATCCCTCACTTTTCGCCTCATTCTTTTTCAGCACTCATCTCTTTCTCTCTCCCTCGTGATGGTATTTTTAAAAGTCCTCGATGCGTAGATTAATGCTACTTTTCCGAGTGAGAAAGAGATATCAATGGTTTTGGAATTACGGTGCCGTAAAATTTTTTTCCTGTTCCCCATTATCCTCACTTTGATGGAGGTTCAGTTGGTGGGGGGGTCTGCAGTGTTTTTTTTTCAACACTTGATTTTATGGCAGCCGGCGGTTAATCCTTTTGTGGTTTTCTGATATGGGAGATGAGGGTATCGTGATTGGTATAAGTATTGGATTTGTGGACCGTACTCTGGTAAAAGTGTCTTACTGGTATCATGAGATGCGTCGCACCTATTGCATTCCTTGAAAGGTATCTAATTGTAAGTGGCAATCTCCAGTCGGTTTCACTTACCAAACTGAAGTTGCCCACTCTCGCCGTAAAGGAATATTCTTGCGTCTCTCTATGTGGAAAGATTGCTGACGTTATGAATGGAATCGCGTATTTAAAGCAACAACGTTAAAATGGTCGATTAATTTGTTTTTTCATGGTGTGAAATCGCTCTATAATGAAATCGGTATGTGTGAGTCTAATGTAAAATGTGAGGCAAAACTGACTGAGGTAAAAACTGCCGACCTGATAGTGACGGCATATGAGTTTCAGTCGCTCTCTCCATCAGTTTTCTAAGTACAATATTTCTGCACTAGATACCCTAAGGATGAAGTTGCAACTCAAATTCTCTGACATTCGCAAGCGGATTTATCGCTAAATCGTGGTGCAAATTACACGTAGGTGTTCAATATGGGTTCCTCTACGGTTATGTTAAAACATTCAGTTAATATTTGCTCCCGAAGCCTCCAGCGATAGCATTTGGTGTAAAAATCTGGGAATTTTCCCAGTTTCTGTGCTTCTCTTCGTCATAGACTTTGAACTCAATTTTTCTCAAACTTTGATCTGATTTTCTTTCCTGGTAAGTGGCTTGAATTTCTCTTTATTGATCAAATTTAATCGCTTCTCAATTTAGTTAAAACGTGTGAATTGGAATCCATTTCGCTTTCTTTGTCCTTGATTTTGCCATACTTTTCAAAGATATTTCATTCGGATACCCCTTGTTGTCTGGGTTGGCATTAATTTCCCAAATAACTAGGCTGGGCGCTGTCGTTTTACTAATATTCCGCGTATGTGGAGGGAGGTTTTTTTACTTCCTTTTTTGTGCAGATATTGCATTACCTTTTTGGCAACCTATAATCTGATAGTCCTCTCTGACAATCTTTTCATTCCAAAACTATTGCGTTGAACCCAATCGGTTTTACTTTTAGTTCACATATGTTGGAGTTTGAATGACGTGACGTTCAGGAAAAAGGGGTTTGTATGAAGAGGCCTTTGACCATTGTTGTGGGGAAAATTTTTGTCATGGGAATTCGGAGCAATTGAGAAGTCTCGCGCGCAGCTTGCCTCTGAATCCCCTTTCCCCCATTCCTCTCCCCCCTCTTTCATCGAGGGTGAACGAACGGAAATCTTTACGGCTTTTATCTTGGTTTAAAAAGTTTACTGCCCCCGAGACGCCGAGCAGGGTGGGGGGGGAGGGGCAGGGGTAAGAGGGGAGACGAAGCTTTTTTGTTTTGAGGATCGGCTCATCCTCTTCCCTTCTGCCCGTCGTCGCCGCAGAGAACACATGAATGTTGACAACCGCGCGCCCAGCAGGATTTTTTTTACGTATGCGTGCGCACGTACCTATGTCGTTCGCGTGTGCTTGAATTTGCGAGCGTATATGCGTGAGCGTGTTGAACCTCCGCTCTTTCCTTCGGTTGAACAGCGTTGCCAGCCGTCCTGGTTTATTTTTTTCCAAGATCGTCTCTCTTCGCGGTTTATGATCTCGCAGCCTCCTCAATGTCTCAGGAAGACTTTCGGTGGGAGCTATACATTTATATCCAGTTGCAGATAGTGCGTCAGAATAGACGATAATTTATCGATGGGAGAGGAATTTTATTCATAGTTTATTTCTCTCCTTGCTTTATCTTTCGCCGTAGGACAAGGATAGAAACATTTTTCACGATGTTCAAGGCGAGATATGTTAAAAAAATATGAGGAAAATAAGATGTTATGCGGCCCACATCGTCGGTTTGCGACGCAAAACCGGCGTTATATTTTTTACCATTTACTGATATCATAATATATGTAAAGGGAAACGTATATCCTAGGGGATACGATCGTGATATTTCGAGAGAAAAATGAGATCACACAGTCTTGGTTTTCAATTTCAGCCTTTTTAGTAGTTCAAGTTTTGTAGAAACATTCACCTTTCGTTTAGAGGCAAGACTACGTTCCAGGTGGATGGGCATCTCTAGTTAAATTATATTTATGTTTAACATCTTGGTGTATAATTGTACTGTTTATCGACAGCACTGTAACGCAATTGCATATTATTCTATAGTTCATGTTATTCAGTATTCAAAACTAGATGGATGTAATTAGAGGTATTGTAGTGAGGGGTTTTTTTTAATTAACTCAATTCTAGCCCACGTCGTTGGCTTGTAGTTCAAATGCTGCTTTGTTTATTTAAAATGTATAAAGTGCATGCAAATGGAATTTGTGAATGCAGTGTTGTTGTATATAAGTGGAAAAAACAAGCCAGTATTAGAAACTGCAATTGATTTTCAAGGAAAAACGAAGTGTATATACTGCTCTCTTTAAGAAATTAAGGGAGAAATCTGTTAAACATTTTTCACACTCTTGAAATCGTATGATGACGCAAAAATTGGTGCATGTTTTTTTCATATCTTCAAATTATACTAAACCCTAAGCCTGCAACCCAACTCTTTCTTTTGTCAGTAAATAAAATTCATTCTCGTGAAAACAGTCGAATTCGAATACCTATGTCAGATGAGTAAAGGGTGTCATGTCCAAAATGGGTTATTATACCTGGCTGGTTAGAAAAATGAAGAGCAACTGAATGGTATAGAGTTATCATCTCAGACATGTTAAAAAAAATGAAGAGGAACTGGATGGAACAGAGTAATCTGCACCATTCAGCATCTTTTAGTTGATTTAATCTGCCAAAGATGACAACTCATTTTAGCCCATTTTGGACGTGATACCCTTTACACAGCTGACACGATTGTAAATTCGCAAATATTTGACTGGGGATGAATTTCCACCAACTTCCATAACACTATTGACTACAAATGTCATAGAAACTATGAGATCTTGTATACTTGCTTCTATTTTTAAAAGACGTATACCCGAGTTATTTAGTTAGAATAACAGACGTGCTGCTGGAATGAATTAGTGAAATATTGCAAAACCTTTTGAGGCCTAATCAAATATTGTTTCTTTAGTTTAGCCCTCTAGACGTTTTCCTTCGTCTGTGTAAGGGAGCAACAGATAATGGCACCCCTGAGACTTTGGCACTCACGAAACCATTTGGAACCCAGTGGTAAAACCCGCTTCCTGGTCGAGATTTCTTTTTTAACTCAAAGAAGCGGACAAAGCGATGGTTGTAAATAATGCGCCTACATACGTACAAGCCCACTGTTTCTTCCTTCTCTCCATTAAAAGGCCTCTAGTTCCGCCCGTCAAGAAATCTGGCAACCACCCCCCATCCTCCTCTTTCCCCTTCTTATTCCATCCACTAACACTCCTCCGTCCACGATCTTTCCCAACATTTTCTCTCGCACGCACGCGTAAGCACCACCAAGCGGGCCGGCGGACGAAGAAAAAGGAGAGAGTGAGAGACACTCACAAACGCGAACGCCATTCGCTCAAGGGGGCAGCGATTTCGCCGCAGCTGCTCCTCTTTATCCCTCCCCCCCCATACTGCTCCTCACTCCCCTTTTCCCTACCTCATACTTCCTTCCCGAATGCGCCCTTCCCCCAACGCGGCTGGTACCACACGGGCGCTCTCTCTCCTTACTCTACACCACCAAGTCGACCCACAGTTACGCTTCATCCACGTCTCCACAGTGCCTACCATGAAACCCACCTCAAGGGTATGTGGTAGGGGTGAATTTTCACCGAAATGCACCGACATCACACCCTAAGAAGGCTGTTGAATGGAGTATTGATGTATCAGTAATAACTTTCAACTTTGTTGGATTTTGAGTATTCAGCGAACTAGATAATGCATCACTCCTACGGCGTCTCATGCTGGTGCACGTCTACATCTACATACTACCCTGTTAGCTGCCACAAGGGTGTGTGGCAGAGGCTGTTCGGACATCAGCCGTGTAAAAATGTAAGGGATAAGGTTGAGGGAGGAGAAATGGAGACGTGTATTATGGGAGTGTGTTTAGAGGAGCTCAGTTTTTAATGTGATCGCTAATTGTGAGCGGAAGAAACGAGTTTTTTTTACCTATCTGTTCGATAATGTATCTCTCATATTATATCGCTTCTGTCAGACTTAGGGATGTAGTGGGGCGTCATGATAATATTCTCTCTGACGCTCTGAAACACACCAGTTCTGAATTTATCTAGCAAGCTAAGCCTAGCGTGTAGCCTCCGAGTCTGTAACCCGCCTTAATCCCTCTAAAAGTTGTGTAACGCTCTATGTTTGCTCGTAGCAGTTTTTACTGAAACGTGCTATTTTCTTTGTATTTTATTATTTTTGGTTAAATCTTTATGACCAGGGTCCCAAATGCTTGCGGCGTATTCGAGGTGTGGCCTAACCAAAGCGAAGTAGCATCTCTTATTGACTTTTTAATCCGAGGACAATCCTACTATACGCTTAGCAAAACCAAGTTTCTTTAATGCTGTGCCACATATATTTTGAATTCATGTTCCCCACGATATACCAGAAGTTGAGGATTTCCAAGATATTTAACTGTGTAATATGTGAAGGAATCCACTGAGTAAAAGTCATTCTTCTCGTCCAGGGATGGATTACGTACTGAGTGCTTTAGCCATCTCATCTAGTTCCGGTATAGCTCTATATTTATCTATGAGCCTATAGTATAGTCTATAGCACCCAATGCATCTAGTTCCTTCAAAGCCCACAGCAACTCACCCGAGAAACGGGAGCTAAAGGGGCTGAACTACATATGCATTGCAAATTTCTGTATGGGGATGAATTTTCACCAATGTTCACTACGTTATATACATACTGCAAATATCATAGAAACTATCGGTACTCGTATTATTTTGCCTCTACTGTAATAGAGGAATACAAGAGTTATACAGGAAGATTGAGAGACGTGCTGCAGTTACGATTTAGAGAATGAATACAACCTTTGAAACCAAAACAAATAATTAGCTGCTCTAAGTATCGGAAGCTAAGAATCGGAAGTTTATTAAGAAGCTTTATTTCCTCTTTAATTATAAATAGTTAATATAAATAGAAATAATATAATAGCAAAAATATAATGCCTTTCCATTAGCATGTTTTTCATTTTATTTGAATTTAATGTATTACGTCCAACCATCGGTTAGTCGACGTCATCGTTACTGTTGTGAGGACGTATTATCATCAGTTTTAATACGGAGGAAATACAAAGAAAGTCGAATATAAAACTCTAAAACATTCTAAAACTGGTACTTAATGGCAGCCTTTATGGTCTCTAATATTTCATGGATTTAGTTACCCTAAAGCTGAGCGTTCCGCCGTCCATTTCAAGAGAGTTCAGCTCATGATCTAATCTGCCGTAGTGCCTATGTTGGATTTCGTCATTTTATTTTTGGAGCAACCGGAAAATGGAACCGGCTTGGAAATAATAAGCATGAGTTTTGATTTTAACCGATCGTCTGACAGCGTTTTCCTTCCTAGTAAACCCCTATCGTAGTCCTTTTTGCCTTATTTCGACCCACGCCCTTTTTTCCTCCCCATATGGTAATTTCTACTTGTTTTTAACCTTACCTAAACTTATTCCCGACCTGAGTAATTTTTGTAATGTCGCCGAATCAAAGGAAGTTAAATTTCTCTACGTTATTTGGAGTACTCATGTCTATCTTGCTTTTATAGCTAATATCACTTCGAGCTTCCCTTCTGCCGCTAGAGGACAGGGAAAACATATCTCGGGAAGAATCAGCCAGTGACCCACCCAAAATTTACCCTGGGACAACTACAACAACTACAACTACAGGAAAACTACCCTGGGGTATAGCTTGACGGATGGAGGAGTACCCAGCGACTTAATCGTGGAAGATCATTGCTCCATTTGGTCCTCGTGTTAGCCTTCAGTCAAATCCTTAGGTACAATGAACAGGATTTCGCTATTATTGTTACGGACTCTAGTTCAAAAGTTATACTAATTGTCTCAAGCAAGTTAAATAGATTCAGGAGAGGTTGCGTAGAATTTGAACGCTATGGATTAATAAAAATAATATGAGAAAACTGATGAAAAAAATGGATGGATGAAAATAACTCATCTTTTTATCCATTCATTATATTACGAGCGAATGTGATATATTTTTTGTTGCTGTCAAAAACATTTTGCAATTTCAGACACAATGGTCGGAATCATCTTAACATGAAATTAGGGATGAGACTGCACTACGAGTAGTGTAAGAGGTTTTTTAATTTTCTAGCAATTACATCTCATTACAGCTATCATTAGATTAAAAAAAAATATTGTTCTTTCGGTGGTGTAGTAGTTTATTTAGATGTTTAGAGCTTTGTTTTATTAATATGTTGATCTGTATATAGAGCATGTCTCATATACTACCTTTCATTTTTAATTCTTATATCTCAATACATAAGTATTCATGCTATCATACGAATATGGTAGATGCGTATTAATTCCTAGGTAATTCATGGCATGCATTGTATTATAATACTGGAGGCTAAAAACCCTCTTTTTGACCCCGTATCATAACCTGCCAGGTGATTTTCAGGGCACCATGTAGACATATGCACTATTTGAAACGTGAAGTTCTTTAAGCCACTATTATAGCGTGTATTTCTCTATCGCATGTTAAGTAGAGTTCAAGCGGAAGATTGTAATAGACATATCTGTGGGAATACGTAAATTTGACTACGAAAAAATTTGGAGGGATAAGATTACAAATATGTGGTTTATGAAAGAATGTGGATCGGACACTTAAGTGACGAAGGAAAGGCGCGTGCTTCGTAGGCTTGGCCATGTCATGGAAAAGTATTAGAGAGGAACGACGAAAAATGACAGAGTGATTGTTGCGGGAGGATGGCAAAAAATCATGGTTGTATAAGGTGGAAAAGATCCTTAAGAGATACAAATTGTAGGTGTCTTAAGAATAGGATAGCGTGTATGAAGCAAGAAATAAGTGAGGAGGAAGTGAAAGGGTTATTCAGGATGGTATTCGGGTGGAGAATACTGAAGTAGTGCTAGTTCATTTGGCTTAAAAGCAATATATAAACTCTTTGAACGTGGCTACCCTGAAAGGTGATGGTTTGATGGATATTTTTGTTTATATTTGGTGAAAACTAAAGCATGAAAATAAAAAAGACGAAGACTGAAATCCTTGTAAGCGGAAGAGTGAAGCCAAATGCGGAAGTCGCACTCAGAGGAGAGAAATTAGAGCAAGTGGATTCCTTCATCTACCTCGGAAGTACCATCACATGGGACGGAAGAAGTACAACGGACATCAAGCGGGGAATATCCCAAGATAAGAAAGCGTTCATGGGATAAAGGCTACTGGTCTGTTCAAAGAAGATAGGACTACACACTGGGAAACATTATGTGCAAACATTCGTGTGGAGCGTAGCACTCCACGGATCGGAAACATGGACCATTGGAAAAGCTGAACAGAAAAGACTAAAAGCCGTCAAAACCGGGTGCTGGAAGAGGATCCTGAAAATGGAACGGACGGAGAAAAAAATAATGAAGTCTACAGAAGAGTAGAAGAGGATAGGACTATATCGAACACCATAGAAAATAAACGAACAATATGGGTTGGACACACCCTTAGACTCAATGGGCTTGTGAAGAACATAATTGAAGGTAAAATAGAGGGAAAAGTCCCCAGAGAAAGACCGAAGAATAAGTTCATGGACCAAATGAAGAGGAAAGTTCATAAGAAAAGCTCCTGGAAAGTAAGGGAACTAGCATTAAATAGGAAAGGGCTGAGGGCTGCAGTCAACCAATCTTAGGATTGAAAGACCAATGAATGGTATGATTAAAAGTTCGTCAAAACTTTCGTTTCGCTCATTGCAATGCATATTTAAGCAAAAATCACCTCCTGCCCGGCGTTCTCTGGATGGCATTCAAGGTACCACGCTGATGTGGGAAACTACAGCCGCACCAGCTTGCTACTAACAAAACCGCGGCGACTCCTACATTTGCCCATTCCTCCCCTTTAACCTCCTCCTCCTCCCAACCCCATCTTATATCTTCCATCTCTTCTTTTTTCCCTCACCCCAATATCCGCACATCAAACCAAAGCCTTTTAATCCCACCCGACCCCGCGAACCGTTCCCCCTCACAACTTGCGAACAGATGCACCCGCCCCTTCTTCAAATCCCCCTCTTCCTCCTCTTTCTCCCCTCCCCCTTCCTCCTCTCCATAATCTCCCCCCCCCCGTCCTCCCTCCGCAATACCCTCTCCTTATGCGATTTAACCCTCCCCCACCCCGTCCGTATCCCACCGAGCCCCAATCACCCGCGTTTTCCTATCCCACTCTTTACCACTCGTCACCGCTTATACAAGATACAACGAAACCGGGGATCGGGCTGATGCGGCGGTTAGAGTACTGGCTTCCTACCCCGAGGGTCCTGGTTCGAATCACCGTGGTGGTGTAGACTTTTTCAATAGAATCACGATCCCTGCTTGGGTGCCATGTGGAGATCGTACTTCATCATGTGCAATATTCTGCCCGTTGGATGGAATATTAAAGCAGTGGAACCCTAGCGGCCCTTGGTTATTTTCTCCCTATCCCTTTTTTTAATGGCTGGTGTCTTAACACCCCCTACCACAACGGTGAAAGATTTTTTCTTACCTACATAAAATGTCTCTGATTACCACCTAGAAAAAAAGAGTACCCCCGGTAAATCCATGAAAGTTGCAACATGTTTAAATCTCGATAAAACACAAAACATAGTCCTCTCGCCTTATGCAGCTCTTATACTATACGTAACTGTATATAATGTGAAAAGTTTGTCCTAAAATAAATTTTAAAATTTCATGAAATCAATGATAAGATGTACGTTGTTGATTCATATAGTTTACACTTACTTTTTCTTCCATGCTTGTATCATATCATTAAACTGTATTAGTTTCATTGTAATGAGAGTTCATTCTCTCCTTATTAATGTAGCCGCATCCGTATCATTATTTGCATGGAGCACTTTCCCAGAACAGAAAGTATTATTCATTCATTTATACCTTTTGGGTTTGCAAGGATGAGAAAGACAGAGAATAGGTTTTATGGACAGGCATATTGCTGGTGAGTAGGGCCGTGCACTTGTCAATTCCTAGAGGATTTTTACTCACTTTCATTAAAATCTACCTTAAATGGCAGATTACCTATTAACAATTCATACCATCTGCCCCTGCGGCGGTACTTGAGGTAGCATATAGGCGAAGACGAGCAGGGTTATTCCGCCGCTGAATTTCTCTGCACTTTTCCTCCGTTCTCTATATTAGTCTACCCTCATCGACCTCCAAACTGTTCATTGACCTCCGATCAACCTCCCCAAATCACCAATCAAGCACTGAAAAATTACTCTTATATTCTCTTATGTTTTAAGTGCCTACGTATGCACATAGTTTTCCGATGCGAACTGGCATCGAAGAGACTGAGATTAATTATTCAGATATTTTAAATGGCTTCTGACGAAAAAGTAAAACAAAAGCCATTTCTCTCTCCTTCGAGTTTCCCGCTGGTTTCTGGGAGGCTTGACTAAAAGGTTTAATTCTAGAGATCTGTATTATCCAAAGCAAAAGCTGCTGGTTGTCGATATACTGCCATGAATGAACGGACAATGAGACTTCAAAGACTTGATGGTTGTTCCAAAGACTAAGATTTCTGATAAAATCTCACTATGCGGTGGAAATTATAGTCCCCTCGCACTATATCTGTGAGACAGACATAACAACTATATCTGTGAGACAGACATAAATAATGGACATACACTTTTGAAAAAATAGGTTCAAGAATGTTCCTTCCAACGCACCTGCATGTAGTTTGAATTCAAACATTACTCACTGGTTTATCGGTAATTTTCGGGTTCTCCCCGCGTTGAACCATTTTGATGGACAAAAATACATGCCCACCATCAGCTTTTATCATTTATTTATTTATTATTTTTAAAAAGCTGATGATGGTGGGCATGCATTTTCGTCCATAAAATGGTTCAACGTGGGGAGAACCCAAAAATTACCGATATAAAAGAAAACCGTGGAAGCCTTCGTAGCAATATTACTCAATGATTCCTCAAAGAAATTTTATTTTTCGACTATTCGTCCCTTCCGTATTCAAAGTTCCTCCATTATACCGTTCCTTTTCATGATTGGTTACCGAACACCCCCTTTCGGCAGCTAGAGAGGGCGCGTAGATATTCTGCTTCTACCGTCTCTCCCTATGCCTCTTCCTCCTCCGCCTCCTCTTTTTCCTCCTCTCACCCTCCTAGCTACCGCCTCTCCTCTTTCCTATCCTTGTCACCCGCTTCCTAGTCTTCCTCTTGACGGAATCGGTGGAGCACGTTTGACGGGGCAATGGAACGATCTGAGGGAAAAGAATCGTTCCCAGGGAGGGGTGTGATGGCGGTGGAAAGGCTAGCTGCTCGCATATTTTTGCCCTTGTAAAATTCTGAGCGAACGACACTGCTTTTGAAATTGAGTATGGAATTAAAATTCAATCCTCTGTAGCAAAACGTTCTTTCGGAAAGAGAGCTTTCGCGGAGTGCCTTGAGTCTTAATGTTTTTTGGGAATACTTCCGCGTGGGTTTATTCTGTAGACGAAAGCCTTGCGAGCATTTCAGCTAGATTTCTTGGGTCAGAAGTGACTGAAAGACTTCACTTGTACACATAAATTTCACCACTGGACGAAGTCATTTCTGACCTGAAGAAGCAAGCTGGAACGCTCGCGAAACAGTCTTCTACCGAATGAACCAACGCGGAAGTATTCCCGAAAATCATCTGGGCAAAAAGCGTTCCTTCCTTCCGAGGATTCCTTCTACTTCCATCTCTCATTGGTCGTTTAATCCTAAGATTGATGTACTGCAGCCCTCCACCCTTCCCTATCAAATGCTAGTTCCCTTACCTCCCGGTGTCTCTTCCGATGTACTTTCCTCTTTATTTGGTCCATGAACTTATTTCTGGGTCTTCCTCTGGGGGCTTTTCCCTCTAGTTTACTTTCAATCATGTTTTTCACAAACCAATTGTGTTTCAGGGTGTGTCCAATCCGTCTGGTCCTTCTTTTCTGTATGATGTTCCATATGGCTCTTTCCTCTTTTGTTCACTTCTACATCCATAATTTTATTTTATTGACGTGGAATAAGGTATCCTTTGGGAACTAGGGTGATTACACCTATTGCTTCATAGCGGTAACCATCTTCATGTGTATTTACACTCGAAGCCCTAAGACATTACCAATGGCCAGGGTGTCCCGAATGGGTGAATCCCCAATATTCGTAATATTTTCAAATCCCATGTTTTGTGAGTGCTTCTCCACTCGGTAGTAGCCCATTAACAGCTCTATCATTGTTCTCCAATGGCTTCTATCATTTGATGGAAACTATCTTGATTAACTGGAATTTGGTTCGTCAGTGAACTTTCTAGCCTCGGGCCTTGCTCTGATTACCAAATCTCAAGGTTTTGTGGCAGTGAATACTCTTCCGCGTATTTCCATTATCGTGGTGGGCAGTTTCGATAGCATCTATCTTCTTAGATTGCAGCTATCTTCTTCAGGTCAGAAGTGAAGATGCAGGTTTGTGTGGTACAGCAATGGAAATATGCAGAAGAGAGCCCGAAAAGTCTTCACTGCCATCCCAACGACTCCGCGGAAGCCTTCGAGTTCATCTCAGGGTGTTGGTTAACAGCCGTTCTCTTCATCTATGGCTTCAATACAGCCAGTGTGATTGGTATCTTGGGAGACTCTTCCAAAATAGATTCTGAAGTTATTCGTGACATCTTATATTATTTGTAAAGCTGATCATCGTGCTACGATGATGTGACTCATTTTTAAGAGCGGAATAATGGAAAAATGAATGGTGGGCGGGCAGCCTTCTTAAGGCGAAAGTTGCCGAAGGGATTCCTCAGGTTTATATCTCTTCCATAGAAAGTACTACTGCACTTGAAGTGGTCTTTACTCAGTTTTTTGAGAGGACGGAAATACCTCTCGTACAATCTCTTCAACGATTGGGATTCCATTCCAGACTCTTGGAATAGTGAGTCAGGGTTGTGACGACTACCCTAGCTCGACCCCTTCTTTTGAATGTACTCAAAGCCTGATTATGAGGATGTTGATGGATAAAGGGCAAGTGTGTATCTTGATTTATTTGCTGATAATGAGTGAAAAAGCGAAAAATTCAACGAATTTTGTAGTTGATATTGGTTTCTGAAGACGTTCTCAGCGTTAATAGTGTACTATCATCTCCAATCTGTGAGATGAGTTCCACTTGGAACTGTATTCTCTCTTTTAATCTCTATGAATGTCTTTTCATCGCATTAATTCCACCATAAATTCGTTATATGTGTGAAATGGCCGGCATAAAAAAACCCATTGCAAATGAGATTCCATTGCGTTCGGGAGGTATAATGCTAGGGTTGATGTCAGCGAAAATTATCTAGCTTCGCACAGGCTTAAGACTCTAGGGTGGGGAGTGCGTGTGGGCGGATGGGGTTGAAGAGATGAGCAGATGGGAGGCTGTTACAGGGGTTGGTGTGTTCCTCGGGGGTGGCGGTTGGGAGGCGGCTTTGGCGGTGGCCGGGGATCGCAGGCGTCCCCTTAAAGATGATGCGGTCGGGACGGGAAGCCTTTCTTTCTCCTCCCCGGCGAACAGTCCCACAGCCGACTCTGCTTTCGCCTGCATAACCCCTTTTATCCTCTCGGGTCGGGATAACGCAGTAATGAGAGGGGTTTTTGTGAAGTCAGGGGTGGAAGAGTGCGGTCGAGGGTATACGGAAGTCCCCCTCGCATCCTGTAGAAGATGCGCTTCTGAGAAAGATCGCCGGTGCCTTAAAACCACTGATGTTTGGAAAACATACGCGGTTTTTCATCTACATAGGTGCATGCTTACTTCATCTTCTTTCTTTTAGCCTTATCCCGTGATAGAGTAGTGGGTGTTCCCTATTTTAATCTTTATCCGCTATTATTCTCGTTCTGTGGCTCCCTCTCATCTTCATACTGTCTGCCTTAGATGTGCCGTCTTTCGTTTTTCGCTCAGGTCACTCTCTTTCCCTCTGTATTTATGCTTCCCAATTTTTTTTGAAAGCTTTCTTTTTTGTTCAAAGTCATGTCAGTCTTCTCTGGGATATCTTCTCACGTTCCACTAATTACTATTCATGATTTTGGCTATAAAAATCTCTAGATTGGAGAACTTTGTGATTCTTATAGTCCTCCTACTAGCTCGTAGTGTTTCGCCCGCAGTCAACAGGCAAATCGGTCATTTTGCTGAAAAATTTCGTCATTATAATACCAAAATACCGTTTTAATGATTTGTGACGAAACCATTGATGAGAAACGGAGTTTATGAAAAAAGGGATACTGTGATCGCTTTTTAAAAATTGATTTCCGATAATTTCTCAAAGAACTCCGAATATACTCGTCTACATGTCAAATAATTGAAACTGAACCCATGGATTCATAACTACCATTCCGCGCTCTCTAATTTTAATTTTCTTCGGTTAAGAAACCGCTAATGCCGAATAAATATTCCTTTTTAGCCACACCTATTCCTATTGGCGCAATTTACGTTTACCTTCAATTGCCGCCTCATTTAATGCGTATCATCATTAGCATGAGATGGAGTAGATTCATCTTTTGGGAATTCTTTGCATCTTATTACAAAAAATGTTTTATTGCCTTCTGTTTGTCACTTAGTCAGTTGGAAGCATTTAAGAATCTACTGTTTCTTCATCATATTCTCCACAGAATAAAATTATGGAGCTTCCGTCAGCTAGTAATGCGTCGCCCCTTCTTCTAAATTTAATTGAGGCCAGGAATGTTGGATGCAAAGTTACCCTATACCGGGATTGCTTTACATTATTATGCAAATGAGTCAATAAACTAAATGACAAATAAATATGTATATTTGAGATTTCTCTCATTACGGCACTCGTAGTTGTTCAAAGTAATGAAATTATTGTATATCATGAGTGATTATATGCCAAATGTATCTGGCAGCACACTTTAGTTTAATTTGAGAAGGGGAAATATTCAGTTAATCAAGTAAAATTGAACCATTATCAAGCGACCCTATTTTTATATGGGTCAAAATGTTATAATATGTTGCCTGATACTATAAAAAATACGAAAAGATATCAAGTATTTCTAGAGTTGGCCAAGTTTTGGATATTGGCTGAGAAAGATATTGTTGGATTTTTCTGAAATATTACCTATTTTTCTTCTCTTAATCTTAGAACTACTTTGAAAAGTTAATAGAACTATCACTATTGTGTTATAATTCTTTGGCTTGTTTAATGATGCATCAGATGACATCACGAAATATCATGTTATATGTTTTTGATGAGGGTTATCTCAGCACAGATGAGGCAACCTAGCTTTCAGGTGGATGAAATGTAAATTCAACGCTTGTTGCTGTTGTTGAAAGCAATAAATTTACTTTACTTTACTGATAAGTTACAATATTTTAATAAATATTTGCTAATGGATATCTTTTCCAAAATATAACTATCGCTACGAATGCATTTCATTCTAAAACGATGGTCTTTGCATTCGTTACATCCTTTTCGAAAAAAAAATTGCTTAAAGAAATGATGTAATGTATCCCCATTCTACGGCATTTTTCCTTCCCGAATGACGACAGCATTTTCACGCTAGAATTTCCCTTATTGTTGTCAAACTTCCTTGGCTTTTCCTCTGCCTGGCATACGCCCTCTGCTTTCGAAATTCCTTGAGCGATCCGCGAAGCAAATTTTTGCCTTCGAGGTTTCGTCTCGAGCTTTTTCTCTCGTTGGAGGTGAGCCATAATAGAGTCGTAAAAATCTTTGACATCACCCCAAAACGCACGGGGCGCGGGGAGCGAGGGGGAACGGGTAGGAGGAGAGAGGAATCGTGAGAGAGACAGAGAACGAGGAACGAGGACGGGAGTGGAGGGGGGTCGGGAGGAGGGAGGCAGGGTGGAAGAACGTTGAATGGGAAGTAGAAGTTCAGGGAGGGGCTGTGTTTGTCATGGGGCGCAATGTTCAGCGTATACTCTCCTCGGCTGTGCGTCCGTGCGTGGCTTCGGTAGGAAGGAAGGAAAGGAATCCGAAAGGGAAACAGAGGAAGAACTTAACGCTAAGACCCAGGAGGCAGCCATTATGATTGCGTTTTGATTTTGTTGGGCTATTGGTCTTTGAGTTGCGATTTGGAAAGGGCGCAACTCGGGTTATAAAAAATTTTCTGCTTTGCTAAAAATAGTTGCGTGAATCCATGCATAATCATTTCGCAAATGTAGGCCCTTGACAATAGAAATTCTCTTATCAACGGTCTATGCTGATTTCTTTCATATATTTTTAATCATCAATCTGCTGTATAACTATGTTATCTCATTCTAAAAAAAATAAGAAGAAATATTTTACTTTCACTTGTATTTATGCATTCTTCCAATGTTTAGGCGAAAGGCAAAGGTATATCACTAAGTTACAGAATGTAAATATGAATAAGTGGTCGTAAAATCCCAGTAAAACGCTAAATGTTCGATAAAATGAACTTTTATTAATTTTTAGCATTGTAATTGAAAGGAATTTAGATACCTTTTTGCAATAAATCTAATCAGTTTTATGGGCTGAAGGTTAAGAAAATTGAGAGGCTCTGGTTTTAAGGTAGTTCTTGCGTGATTTTTCTCACGTCAAAATGGAGATAATATTTGAATTTAACTTTAAAATTAAAGCAGCTGTGATGGGTGTTAAAAATATAATAATTTAATAGCTACGTAATTTTTTGTGACTGGTATTTTCATTAATTACTAAAAAGCCACATTTGAGGCTATACCTTGACTTACATTCTTCGCGGAGTACGCTGTAAACGTCTTCAAGGCCGAAGTTTTTTCTATGATTTCATGTAAACTACTCAAGTGAGTGATAAGTTTATTCTTAAATACGGCAGAACTTGTTTTGTCATTTTATTACTTAAGTCTCTCATGAGCTCAGAAGTATTACTCCCAAGAAAATGGCTCTCGTTTTTTTCAATTATGCAGTTCAAAAAATGGCAGATATTTCGATACCAGTAGAAAAACGAGATCCTTTCTTCATGAGGTCAAATTCATTGAAACCTATGTGTAACGGTATCTCACTCGAACTAATCTTAAGGATGCGAATGCTCTGTTATGATCGTTTTTTGAGCTTCGCTGACGGGCGAAAAGACGATGAGATTCTCCCAAGTATAGACACACCAGTACAGCAGAGTGAAAGATTACAACTCGCTAATCGAATTGTCTCATGGTTCGTAATTACGGAAACTGCTCAACAGACATGCTTTAAGTGCTATTTTACCCGAAAACAATTAGCAATCGTAATAATGACTCTGAGATTGGATGAAAAAAGTTGCTTTGCTGTTAAACTCGCTCGTATATTAGCTGAGGAAGGCTTATTGGAATTTTCTAGCAACTACTATCTGCATATCTTTCAACTTTACCTTCCACAAATTTTTTAGCTCACCAGTAAAATTGAATATCTTATATCTATGCCAAGTTGTGCTCCACAGTACTTTCCTTTGCTCGTAAAACTTTGTTCGTATTGCATATTGTTGATCTTGTTGTAGCTTTGTGGGTAATGTCTCGATCACCATTCCACCTTATCTCACCCACACTCTTGCTCAAGAATAAATGTATATCCTGTAATCAGTAGGAGTGTTCTCATAAAATGTGAGACTGCAATTTATAAAAAAAATAAATAATCATTTTTCCATAATAATGGCCCGCTTTTGATACCGATAATCGGTGATACAACAGTAGTCTTCTCTCAGCGATTCACCAAAAGACTGGTTTTTTTTAGGTGAGTGTGGAACTCATCTCGTACTATATCCTAATTCACATATGTTAGTCACGCATCTATTAGTTAGTGTTAGTCACACACCCTCGTGGTGGCTCGCAGGGTAGTACATAGATGTAGATGTATTCGCATGGTCGGGTGTTTTCAGTTAATGACTTTCCCTGCGCCCTCCAGTTGATGTCCTGGAAAGAGTACTGGCTTCCCACCCAAAAGACCCGGGAATGAACTCTGGCTTTGGGGTATATTTTTTGTGGTATTTCGATCGTAACTTGGGTGCTTTCAGATTGGACGATTCCTGTAGACCCCTTGGCGCCTCTCGCCAAGAGTAGGCTCCTATCAACAGCGAGTTCTCCCTTCGATTATCCATTTAATCCTACTAACTAACTAACCTACCCTCCCATCTTTAATGGCGCAATTAACCTTTGTTGTTCGTCGCCTCCTCTAATAGCCAACCAAACCTGTGCCTTCCGTGGTACTCGTTGAAACTCTTGTATCCAGAGTATTGCAACGCGAAGATTTCACTTAGGAGTTCAATGCTCTGAAAGACACCGCTGAGGCGTGCACTTTGGGGGAGATTGGTGACCTTCCATGAAAAATAGGATACTAGGGGGAAAAGAAATTAGCGAAAGAAGGGGGTTCAAATGGAATTCAAGGGAATTGTTTATTTTGAGAAATTATGAGGTAACTAACTAAATGAGCTAGCTCACCATTTTGTGTGTGAAAGATCTTAGATTTTCCCGGCGTATCTACTGGATAAATATCTCTCGCGTATTCCACTGGTTAAGCGGGTCTATATCTCCCGACGTTTCGGAGAACGACTTGTTCTCTACTCTCAGCGGTTCAGAACCACTGATGATAGAGAACAAGTCATCTCCTAAACGTCGGTATACATAGACCTGCTTACCCGATGGAATAATCGAGAGGCCTTTATCCAATTTTGTATATCTTGGCCGTAGGTTGTCGTTAGATGGAAGGATTAATGAAGTGATTACAATACGAATGCTGGTAAGAAGGGCGTAGGCATCTTGAGGAGCATATCTAGGAAAGAACGTTTGTCTTGGGTCTCGAAAATTGCTGCGTACAAAAGTGCTTTACTCCAGACGTGATTAAATGCTAGCGAAAATTAGGTATATCAAAATTAGGTATATCAAAATTAGGTATATCAAAATTAGCATAAGAGTAGGCTAGATGGTGTGAGGATGGGGTACCTGGGAAGTGTTGGCGGAAAAAGTAGGATGGATAGGTTTGACAATGAGTGGGTGGGATTCCCCAGTAGTGGATGTACGTGGAAGAGGGAGTAATCGTTGGTTTGTCTATGTCTCCCTCGTCTAGACAATTGAAGAGAGTAGAATAATGAAAAAGAAATGTGATAATAGCGTGGTTGGTGTGAGAGGAAGACTTTCACCGCGCAAGTCATCAGTGAATCATAATGTGGTGAGGGAGACAATGAAGAATAGGAAATGTAGGAGTCCGAAGTATAGGCTGGCGCGTATAGATTAGGCAATGAATAAGTTCAAAAGAAGTGAATGTAGTTTATTTAAATGGGACATTACGGAGAACATTGTTAAAAGGGAGACAGTTTTGTAAGGATAATTGCTACAAATTTAAACTTTTAATTTGCATACTGCGAAGGGAAAGGTGTGATGGGTATGCATTCATTTGTCTGTCGCAATTAACATCACTCCTTTCAGCTTTGGCGTCGCGATGTGTTATTACGGAAACTTGGGGCATTGCGGTAGATATACCAGAGCATCTCTCAGGCCAACTGCCCCTGATAAGAGTAGGGAGATAGAGACGGAGTTTCAGTGCGACAACTGCGGGGAAGCACTGTAAAAAGGGGAGTGTGGAGCAGGGTTTTTCCTCCTCCCCCTCCCCATTCCGCCATTCTCCTGGCTCTTCTTTTCCATTCACTGGGGGTGGGTAAGAGGCCGTGGGGGAAAAGGGTTAAACGGAGGGAAGTCGGATTGGTGGAGACTTTGAGCGTGGTGGGGATGAGGGGCGGGGGAGGCGGAGCGGGGGCGGATTCGATGAGCAACAGGAGAGAGAGAGCTGCGGAGGTTTTTAGCCCTTTTAGAGGCGAGGGTGCGCGGGGGAAAAAATGGTACACTGCGGCGAAGGGAGGGATCGGTGGAGGAAATGTGGAGTTTTGAAAGACCTGGGATTGTGAACAGCTATCCCTCTTTTTCGGTCCTCATAGTTTTCAAGCCGTCGTGCGGATTCGTGCGCCCTCGGGAATGTATCTCATGACGAATGTGAAGCTTCTCTTTGTACTCGGTGGGCCTCTTTTTCGGGAAAGCCTTTTGGGCACGAGTCCCCTAAATTTTTACCAGAGAATTACATGCCTTAAAATATATGACTCTACTCGTCTATTAATAAAACCGTTTTCAAACAGGAGCATTCAAAGATGAATTGTGACTGCCTATTCGATTTATTGCTGCAAACATTCGGTAAGTTGTCTATACTCATATTGAATAGTTAAACGCGTTAGTTGTGTTAGAAAATGACTGAAAAAAGTACCTATGATATTAGCAGGTACAGGTTAACCTTAATAAAATTTGTATCGTAAAAATAAGTATTGCGGTGCCTGAGAGAATACTTTGCATCGGATTGAAAGCTCAGATGCATAACTATCCTCTTCAAAATAATTCGCGAATGGCGTCGGTAATTCTAAAAGTGGTCGAAATAATTTTTTTAATTTTGGAATATGCAGAGTATAATTTATATTTTTGTTTTTCCAGCTTTGATTAAAAACACGAGGAAAAACAAAGTTACAATTTTTCATCAATATGTTAACAAATTCAATAAATTTGCGCCTAAAACCACCAATTATACAAAGTATAATTGTGTCGTTGATGATAATCTGCTCGATAGATTGAGCAGAATAGTGTATGTCATAAGAATCGAAATCCTGTGATTTGTTCCTCAATTCTACACAATGAACGCAACTCCATGTAATTCTGGAGGTGACTTAGGCCGTTAATCCAGAGGTGTTTGTGTCGCCGTTCATTCCCCATTGAGTATTTGTGGGAATCAAAATTTGGTGAGAAGGTAAAATACTTTACAATAATATTAAAATATATTTATAAAATTTATTTTCATCAATAATCAGGTAACTATGATTGACTTTAATAGGTTAGCGACTATTGCTTCGAGCATAATTAATTCAAAACTGATATTCCCTGAATATATTTGTGTGGAACTTATGAGAGTAATTCTAAGTATCCACAGTATGCGGTAGGAATCAGAATGAAGACAATAACAGAGTTATATTTTTCGCTTTCAAGTTTGTTTTCTTAATTAATTAAATAACCTCTTATAGGGTTGTCTCTAGGAGTGTGGCGAGTTGACTACGAAAACTTTGCAGCCGAAATGAATTCTGGGTCTTATTGTCTTGAGGCTGGTATGGCTGTAAAGATATCATACCTCCATATTCCAAAAAAGTCTTCAATATTATATTACCTTTTGTGGAAAACTTGGCATTCTTGTTTTTAGATACCCTAATAACTGCAGTCGGTACCAGAATATTGTAGAAATTATATGGTTTCAACATTTAAAAGGTATGACGACCAGGCATTTCAAGGAACGAGAAAAAGTTTAGAGGAAGGAATGAAAGCCTATGGAATTCAGATTAATGTTGGGAGAACGAAAGTTATGCGATTGCATGATGGAATAAATGTGAATGCTATGACAAATGAAGGAAGAATAGAGCAGGTTAGAAGGTATAGATATCAGGGGAACATGCTGACGGAAGATAAGAAGAGTGGGGTAGAGAGTAAGTCAACAATAGCTATGGGAAAGGAAGCTTTTAATAAGAAGAGAAATGTGTTATCTAGAGGTATGGACATATAACTGTGGAGGAGACTGGTGAAATGTTGTGTGTGGAGTGTTATGTTGCATGGATGAGTAACGTGGACCTTGGGAAGAAGAGAGAAGAATAGGATCAATGCTTTTGAGATCTGGGTGTGGAGAAGGCTAGAGAGAGTGAAATGTGTGGATAGAGTTAGAAATTAGGAGGCCCAGGGAAGATTTTGGGAGGAAAGGACACTGCTGAAAACAATACCGAAGAGAAAGGGAAACTGGATCGGACATAATTTAAGAGGGAAGGGGATTTTAAATAAGGGAGTCGAGGGAACAGTTGAGGGAGGAAAGAGAAGAGGAAGAAGCAGGCTGAGTATGACAGGCGAAATAAAGTTAAAATAAGTTACAAGGAAATCAAGGAAGAGGCCCGGGACAGGACGATTTGTAGGCAGCTTAGGTATTTGGGACCTGCCCGTGGGCATAATACCAGTTGATTATGGTGACATTTAAAGTTAATTTAAATTAAATTTTATGTGCTGACTATAAAATCAAAAAGTATTTTGCATCGTGATTTCCATTTGGTTTTAAACTTTATACGGGAGATGAATATCTAGCCCCCCCTCCCCTCCGGGTTGATCCACAACCGTTTTGTAAGAGTGTTGTCAGCGGGGGGAGGATATTTGGAGCACGGTCATTATCTTTTCATCGCTGAATCCTTGAATGGGGTGTGCTCTTTAACGATGATGACAAAACTCCGAGGGACATCATTTTCCGTCGACCTGCGTCTTTTGATGGCGTCGTTGAGCTCGACACTCGGGGAATAATGCGTGTGGAAATCGTGAGAAAGTGGGCTTTCCAAGTTTTATGAATTCACGTCGACCGAGAGTTTTATTTCCCTCGATTTGAAAACAAAATGAGAAATGGCGAGAGGTTTGGCGTGGAGAGGGAAAAAATGAGAGGGGCTTAACGGTTGAGCAAGTCTTTTATTGGAAGGTTGACAACCACGATGCTGTCGCACGACTCGGCGATGGCCATCAAGATGTTGACCGAGATCCGGAGAGTGCATGAAAGGAAACCCAAGTCCTGGTGATTTTCGTTTTGTCGTTTCCGATGTTTCAGGGTATATCGGTCCACCGCTGCGTTCGTCTGGAAATTGATCTGCACATATGGATGAACCAAGTTGTATAAAGGTCTGATCTTGTTCGTTAGTCCTGTTTTTAAAACAATTTTCAGTAAGCACTATGGTTCAGTAGTTTCAGCCTTAACTTTTCCAACCTTTTATATAAGTTCAGAAACGATCAAAAACTTTGTAATTTTTTCGAAGAATACGACGCTTTTCGTTTTGTCGTTTTCGATTTTTCTGGGAACATCTGTCCACAGCTGCGTTCGTCTCATAATTTATCTGAGCATGTGGATGATTCGAGTTGTATAGCGCTGTGATCTTGTTCATTTGTTCTGTTTTTCGAAACAGTTTTCAGTCAGAATTATGGTTTAATAGTTTCAGCCTTGCCTTTGTAAAACTTGTCCTCAATGTTCAGAAATTAACTATAACTTTGTAAGTATTACGTGGAAGAAATTAGACCCGCAGATTATCCGTTGGAAGCAGCAATGACTAACTTTCAAACTCCGCCCCCCCTTTTTCGTCTTACTGTCCCAAGCCCCTCCACTATTCCCCACCCTACACCTTTGAATACATATGACTGAGAGATCTATGTCATGTACCTGATGATGTTGACTATTCGACGAAACCAGTCGTCCAATTCTACGTAAAACTTACAAAGTTTATGTTAATTCCAGAACGGCATTATGGTATTTATTGATGATGATGGTAGATTTTACCTCGTGAAAATCCGAAAAGTTGTAAATTTTTGTGCTGGAGCCATCCGATAGCATGGGCAACCTTGTGTGGTGAGCGGGCAGGATTATGCAGGCCTTTTTGAGCCGTGGATTTGACTGTGTGATAAAATCTTGACCATTTGTTTCATGAAAACTTGTAAAGACCCCGCCGGCTACATGTAAATGTCAAGCGGGATAGATCCAACCGGCAGGCCGGATGTTGCTCATGTCTGAAAAATCAAAATGATATAGAGATTTTTCACACAATTTTATTTTATACGACCTGTATTATCACATAGGCGACATATTCAGGTTTCACCAGGCATTTTAATTTTTCCTAATGGATTTTCATATAGTCAAGCCCGAAACTATCGAACTGATTGCCCACATCTATTATTGATATCTCGGCTTTGAATTTGGAACACTCCTATGTGCAGCTGAACATTTTATATTCTGGGCGAATGACAAGGAGTGCCACTTAACGGGATAGAGGGAAAGCTGTTTTGGTCAAATGACCAAAGCAATGTTTTGACGCTCCAAATATTATTTTACTGTTGAGGATGGATAACAAGCAATGATACGTTCACTTAAAAATAATTTGAGTTTTTTTCATTCCTAAGATATATATTCAATTAACCCTTAACTACTATCGTGGTTTTTGGCCACGTACACACTATTTTCGAGTCTTTTTTATGTTACTTTTCTGATTGCTCGTAAACAACAACCGTCACCCGCACTTTCTCACGTTTAACTGGTTCATTCTCCCCTCCCCTAGGATTACACTTGTAGCCAAGGTTGCTGCGAGCGGCCGTGTTATCATTACAGAAAAAGAACAAATTACGTCGGGTCAAAAAAAGACTTGTGGATGCACTGCGGATATATATGGGATCTTACTTTTCGTTGCAATTTCTCCCTCCAATTCTATCTACTCGTATACAGTGGTGATAAAAAAGTTAAGAACAAATTTTTTATTTTCTGTGACAGTGTTCAGAAAGAACTATACTTCGGATATTGCGTACTGTAAATATATACCCCTGTACAAATTTCACAGCATTTTAGCTTGCCACACGCATGCGTAGACCACGATCCTGACCTTCAGTCAAGGATGTCTCGGAAATTTTAAATAGTTCATAATTCAAGTAGATGTGCACAGATCAAGTAATTTTTTCAAAAGATAATTTCACCGTATTTAATAGACCTATTTTTTTTCCAAAGAATTTCATTTCAGTGTGACCTGTCTGTAGCAGAAGCCTACAGGGCCTAGTCGTTTTTATTGCTAGTGGGGATTTCCGCATGTCGGTCGAATATTAAAGAAAGACATAATTTAAATAATTTATGTTCATAAAACTTTATGCCTACGTTGATTGGATGATACTGGTAGATTAGAAATAACGAGCGCGCAGAGTCACTTGGAGAGTATTTTTTATCCCAACAGGGGCACTTTATTACAAAGCCAGCTCATGTTCTGGCTATATTGTCTGTTTTTTATCTTTCCTACATGATGCGAACTACCGCGTTTTCAGTTGCCTCATTTATTGATTTGAATAATTGGGAGTGACATTTATTTAGACTACGGTATGCCACATATTTTTAAGTCTCCGTCAATTCTCAGCATGACATTTTGCTTCCTGCCCTTGGTGTAAAATATTTACATCTACATACTACCCTGCGAACGCCGCGTGGGCGTGTGGCTGGGGAGGGTTAGGTCACCTGTCGTGTAAAGATGTAAGATTTTGGGCGGTGAAGTGGTGACGTGTATTATGGGGGTGTATTTAGTGGAGTTCAGTTTTTATTGTGGTCGCTTATCGTGCGCGGTAAGAACGAGTTTCTGTACCTATTCTGTTCGGCATGTATCTCTACTTTATCGCTTCTGCCAGACCTAAAGATGTATCTACTGAGGGATCATGATAATATTCACTGTGTCCCTCTGAAACACACCAGTTCTGAATGTGTCAAGCCACATAAGTCTAGCGTGTAGCCTCTGAGTCTCTAGGGGCTCGCTCCTTAATCCCTCTAAAAGTTGTGAGACACTATACGTTCGCTCGGAGCAGTTTTTTACAAAGCGTGCAGCTTTTCTTTGTATTTTATTAATTTTTTTGGTTCAACTTTATGACCAATGTGCCAAATGCTCACGGAATATTCGAGGTGTGGCCTAACCAGAGCGAAGTAGCACCTCTCTTTTACTTTTCATCCGAGATTTACGTGCCTTATGGCGAATGGAGCGCGCAATCAATTTGTGCCCTGCTCAAAAATACCTCGGGATTTTCAATCGTCAACAGTGTCCAAATTTTTAAGTCACTGCCTCAAAAATTTCATTTATTGCCGTTTAAAATTTGAAAATGTTTCCGCGGTTGTGACGCTGCGTCCACAACTTAGCCGAGGTCGAGTCCTCCCTGAATAAAGAAAGAGTCGATTCTGTTTCCGCGTTTGACGGGAGAATATGATGCATAACAGTCCTTTAACCGCTGTTGGGACGAAGACATTATCCGTAACAAGGAGACATGTTTCCATCCAGCTCCGGCTCAGCATGGGACACGCTTTACTGTGTAGCCCACAACAATGCTTAGGCAAGAAAGTCTACTTGGTACTATTTGTGTCATGCTTTTGTGAACAATTGGAAGCAAGAGAGATTTGCCCTTTCAAGTAGATTACCCTTCGACTGTGCGAGTCGGAATATAATAAATTCCACAAATTCTTTTGAAATGTTAAAAAATTCTGCTTTCTCAACGATAACACGTAACTGTTTCAAACAAAAGCTATAAGCACAAATTATGAACATTTTTAGAGGAATATTTTATTTAATTGACACTTGAGATTGAGATAAAGGGACCGACAAGTACGTCAATATCATTAAATTAACGCAATGTCTGTATTGCTCCAGTTATTTGTTATGATCTTAAATATAAATCTACATAATGCCATGCGAGCCGCCGCATGGGCGTGTGGCAGGAACTGTCAGGACACCAGCCGTGTAAAGATGTAAGGGATAAGGTTTCGGGAGGTGAAATTGTGACGTGAATTATGGGCATGCTTTAAGTGGAACTCAATTTATACTGTATTCGCTTATTGTGCACGGAAAGGACGAGTTTTTATACCTATCTGTTCGGCAGTGTATCTCTCTTATTTTATCGCTGCTAGTAGACCTAGAGATGTAGTGAGGCGTCTCGATAATATTCTCCGTGTCGCTCTGAAACACACACGTACTGAATTTATCGAGCAAGCTAAGCCTAGCGTGTAGCTTCCGAGTCTCTAGGGGCTTTCAACTTTATCCCTCTAAACAGGGGAATACAATGGGATACAGGCTAATTTATATTAGCAGTAGATTCCGTAGGTGAACTATTCTTATCAACAAATTATAGTAAAAATGACATTTGCATTGAATAGTTTATTACAATTTTCCCCTAATCACTGTTACCCTCATGTTCACGTTTATCAACATTTAATATCAATTTCAACTTGCAAAGTAAGTTGCGAGGAGAGGCGTGTTGTTAATGCTTGTATCAGATGAGAGATCTTTTTTCCACAGGCGTCCTGGATATGAAAAGAATGATATTTGAATTGTTTTGCGTGGAAACCACCTTCATTAGATGACCAATCCGTCCGCGAATCAAGCGCGCTCCAACACTTGGGCGGGTTAATAGTTAATGGGGAAGGATTCACCGAACAAATCCCCGGGCTACTATGCTGAGCATCTAATCCCTGTAGAAAGTCCATAGGCGAAAGATGGAGTGACCCCTAACCAATAGGGAAAGGACGAGGAGGAGATTTTAGGAAGGGTAGATTCAAAACTCGGTCACGATTAATTTGACCGCGTAGTGAACTTAGAAACCTGGTCTTTATTATTTGGCATCAGAAGCCTGAATTTGCTTTATTGAAGGAAGTGTATGTAATATGTGACTTTCGCATATGAAGATGTCATAAAGTATTGTTGTATAGATTTGTTTTCCAAATAATGTTTTATTTACTTTCATATATATTCTGATTGAGTAACTAAACTGCTTTCTTGATTGCATGGTCACATATATTTGTGAAAAAGTGATTTCCTGGGAATTGTGATTTTAGTGATTGGTATCAATTGTCTGCCTCATTTGATGTTGAGATAGTAACCCCAAAAACAGATTTTTATCTATTTGCGGTACCTAATTCCGCTTTGGAAGGTTGCTGGTGTATTTGATGATTATATATTGATGAATTTTGTATCCGATGGTGGAATAAAATTTATAATTATTAAAAAAAAGCAGTTCCGAGCCTCCTTTGCCGATGTGTGTGCCCACGTACATTCGCCGGCGGCCATTCGCGCCCCCCTCATACGAAAAACAAAAGAAACACCCGACACATTTGGGGCGGGTGGCGACGACCACCGCCCGAGCGCACTTTCGCGTTTACCGCGCGAAATTGTCGGACCGGAGCCGCGTTTGGTGGGCTAGTTCCGGCGGAGGCCAAAGCGGGGCTCTGCTATCGTCTCTTCTCGAATGTAATCGGAGAGAAGGAGGAGGAGGGGGCGGGCGGATGGAGGGGAGGGCGGAGTTGGGGGGGGGGGCAGAGCGGGGCTGAGAGGGGGGGAAGTATAGAAAGACACTTGCACACATACTCGCAAAAAAGGCCTTGGTGTGCGCGAGTGTGTGTATGTGTGTGACAGGGAGAAAGAGAGAGAGAGAAATAGAGAGGAGAGGAAACAAATGGAATGAAAAAAACACAAGCCACCGGAAAGGTATAAAAAAAAGACTGAGGATTGACGGAGGGAGGGGGGGGAAGAGATTCGGGATATATAAGAGAGAGAGAGAGAGGGAGGGAGGGGCGTCCATGTTTTGTGTACGTGTGTGTGTGTTTCGTCTCTTCGGTGCAATGGCTGCCAAGTTGGCCTCGAGCCCTCTCCTCCTCCTCCTCCTCCTTCCGTTCCGTTCCCTCTCCGCCTCCGCCCCCCTCCCCGCACCTTTTCCCATGAGGCCTTCCCTCAACAGCTTCACCTGAGGGTGGGTCAGTGATCCTCAGTGGCGCGCTCACGAAACTCAAACCTCTCTCTTGGCGGCGGTGGAGGTGGCAGGGGCTCACTCTGGCTGGCTGGCTGGCGGCGGCGGGGACGCGATTCGACTGAGCAAACAAGGCGGGCGGATCGGGACGATGGGATAGTATACCTCTGCCCACCCCTCCCTGTTCCTCTCTTTCTCTCTCTTCAATCCTCCCTCAACACGTGTTGGGTTGTGTGGGAGGATTCACAGGGGCCAAGCCACGCCGAAGATACTTGTGTGTTGTCCTTCCCTGCTCAGCTTCCTTTTGGCTGTCTCCCGAGAATTTCTTGAAAATTGATGTTCAAGTGATAATAATGATGATAATTACGTCGTGTGGCTGCGAGTATCTAAATAATTAGTCGGACGTGGCTTCGAGTACTGCCCGATCCCTCTCGAGTCCTCGGCCATTATGACGGCAATGAAACTCGATGCCTGGATATGCCGTACTATAAATACAAGCCGGTCGGGCTTGTATAGCAAAATGATCGCTACAAGTTATTGTGGGATATGGAGATGATTACGGAAGAAGCTGTGGAAGCCAATAAGCCAGTAATTGTCTGCTTTGATAAAAGTGCCCATAATATAATCATCATTGACATCACTATCCCTCTGGACAAGAATATAAGCCATGCAATAGCCGATAAAAACGGAAATACCAGCTACTTGCTGTGGAAATGACGAGCATGTACAAAGCCAATTCAGTGGAAGTAATAATTATTGAGATATCTACTAATGGCCTTGTCAAAGTAAAGAAGTAATCAATACAATGGACAAGCTAGGCCTCCGTAGAAAACATCTAATAAGCATACAGAAAGCAGCACTCCTTGGCACCGCTCGCATGGTAAGAAGATTCGTGGCTGTCTGAAGGGCAATTAACATCAAGCCAAATAATTAGGAGTAATCGTCCTGTTCGTGTAGACGCACCGAAGCCATTGGGCCACCAAAGAGTTTCATCTTTGCCTGTTGTCGCCTTGGTTAATGCAACCCGGAGGCAACATAATGACGCATTGCCGTAGCAAGAGAAAAAAAATAAATAATAATAATAACTGAGAACCAAAATGACAAACTGCCACCATCCAAAATCTGCTGCAAAAACTATGCTATCGTCACCTCGGGGGACGGGGACTAATAGACATTGAAGCTTTACATGCCCGCCAAATCTCTTCCATTCAGCACTTCTTCCGAAATGAAATGACATCATCAAAAGTTCACAATGTCATATGCCTTGCTGACAATAGCTACACTCTTTTAACCCTTTTACGTCAGGTGTGCCGAATTGGGCACATACCTCCAGAATCGTTGTGCCTCAGTAACCATGTAAGTTATTCCACTGTAGCCCATTGGGACGTTTTCGGCACGCTCGTACCTAGATTCTAGGCTATTTTGAGAAAAATGTTTTAAAAATGGATGAGCGTGCTTTAAATTATCTCCCTTGATTGGGATTTGGAAGGAAAAATTTTTTTTCTTACGTAGAAAAAATGTTGTTCATAAAGGGTTAAATCTCCGAAAAGATCCCCTCAGCCCACGTAATATTATAACAGATCAGCAATCACAACTGGAATCGTGGGCCAAAAAGGCACTCCGTGGAAAACAATACCATGATCTAAAGGAACAAAATGTTGATAAGGAAACATCAATCAAATGGTTGGTATTTAGTGAACTCTTTATGGAGACTGAGGGTTTTACGATAGAAATCCAGGACCCGGTTGTAAATACAAAAAGAGTATAGCAAATTCATCCTCAAAGACCCAAAGACTACTGATGACAGATGCAGGCGATGCTATCAGAGTGAAGAAAGCATCCAACATACTTTCAAGATGTAAAATGTTGGCCAGCACTGAGTAATTACAAAGGCATAAATTTGTTTACATCAACAAATAGGAAAACAAAAACAACTAGTGAATGAGAACTGTCCACCGTATTATAATTATGATACTGAGTCCGTACTTGAAAACCAAAATTACAAACTACATTTTGACCGTGCTATCATTACCGACAATAGAATACAGCACAATAGAACTGATGTCACATTTGTTGGCAAATTAAATAAAACTATATACTCCATATATATAGCAGTTCCTTTGACATATAATATGGAAGGGACCATACTGGAGAAAAACAGCAAGTCTCAGGACTTAGCAGCTGAGGTATTAAGGATATGGAAAATGAACAAGGTTGAGATTGTACCCATAGCAGTATCAGCCACCGGAATAATTCCAAAACAACTTCGAAAAGTCTGGTAAAACTAAAATTACATTACAACATATATATCCAAATTCAGAAGGCTGTCAATATGGCAAAATTTTATTTAGTAAGGAAATATTTAAATTTTCGTAAAACAACTGAATGAATTTTTTCTGGGCGTACTTGGTATATCACCCGTACGTCTGAATAACCCAGCACGATTGAGGAATAAAAAGGAGAGAAAGAATAATTATGATTATAACTTTTATTTATTATAAGCAAATTTAGGTTTGTACAATCCTCTTACAATTATCTCATTTGACATAAACACCCATGTCCTGGGCGGTGAATATTCTATCAAGGTAGGCTTCGAACCGCGACCCTCGGATTAGCAGACGAGGACTTTACCCGCCACCACCGGGTAGTCTCAAGTCGTAATGTTTTCGTCGAATCTATTCAATGAGATACTAAGCGTTTTGTGGTTTCCATTTCATTCTGAAGCACACACGCGTCGTATTAAAAAAAGGCCCTGTGAAAATTACTACTGAAACAGCTTGATTAGCAAGAAGAAGTTTCTCCACTCCTCGCCTGGGGAATATTTTTTTAATAAATCGTATAAAGCGCTTTTTCGTCGGAGTATGTTGTATCAAGGCTCAAAAGCGACAAACCCGCCCTGGGAGGATTCGAACCCACGACCTCTGCATAACCAGGCAAAGACTACACCGTTTACTTAATTGACATTATCGATAAATATCAATCATAGTGTGGCAATCTTAAATAGTCGGTTACGTTTCATTCGCTGCAATGATCGAATCATCGCCTTTACCGCAATCATTTTTTTCGTAATTACGCCTTAAAAATTGAGTCCGTAACGTGGCTGTAAGCCATCATTTTCTTCTTTTGTGGATACGCTAACTTTTATAGTGAAGCATATTGAGAAAAGGATAGTAAATACCCACCCTCTCTTTGTTTCTTATTCTCGTTTCGTTTTCTTTAATTTCCTCACACGTCAGAGCGGCGGAGTATCCGAAGGGGAAGACGTATATATTCGCGTGCAAGAGTTTTTTCCCCTCTCTCTAAACTGTAATATGATTTACTATTCACATCGGAGTATTTCGTATTCCTGGAAATTGTACAGACTGTTGGGGTTCACGGCAGGTTAAACGGAAGTCTCGACGGAGATACCTATAAGGAAATTCAAGAAATCTTCCTCTCTGTAACCAGTCTCATCGAGGGCTCTATATTTATTCCTTGATCACCTCTCAACCCACGTGGTTAGTTGGGACATGCGGAAATACTGGCCATCGCTCCCGTTTCGACTCTTTGACGAGGAACTCTTTTATTAGTAATTCCACTGCTACTCAATAGCTTACACATCAAATAATTATTTCGCACGCATAAATATCCGACGAGTCTACGTTTACTAATGGATCTCAAATCGATCCAACCGAATCAGCTCGGTATGGTTAACGCAACGGGCTGGTGGGATCGATCTGAGGAACGGGCTCCCGCTTTCACAGCCAGTCTGAGATTTCAGATCGATCTGAACCAGCGGGTCCGGGGCGCTCCAAACAAATTATAGTGCAGTCATGGTGAGTGAAGTGACGTCGATGATATCGTAGCACAACGCAATTCTATCTCGAATTGGGCAATTTTGTTGACTACGAATACAACAGAAAATTTCCAACTCTGCACTTGTTTACACACTGGGTCAATTGTGCTTCAACCGATAGGTTCCATTGTTCACTATCAATATTTTCAGTCCGTGTTGGTAAACTAGGCGATCTGAGTCAGCTCGATTGGAATTTTCAGATCGATCTGAGATCGATTGGTATACATAGAGTGTATAATCCATCTGGAGTGCTATTTCTACCAAAGCGTCACATATTTACTGCAGTGCGGTAATTTTTTGGTGCAACCTCTTTAAAACACTGCGATTTTTTAACGACCATGGTAGCGATGTATCGTCAGGTGACGTTACCTTGTCATGAAACCAAAATATCAGGTAATATTGCTCCAAGTGATAATGCTGCTCCGTAACGAAATGGCTGTTGACAGTTGAGTATGTAATGGATTCGAATCCATATTGAAACTAAGTATTTTACTTTTCCAGTTATTTATTGTAAACGTACAACACGTTTCGCGGCTTGATGCATCTTCAGGTACAATTGTTTATTTAATACCTTTATTGTACCTGAAGATGCAGCAAGCTGCAAAACGCGTTGTATGTTTACAATAAATAACTGTGAAAAAGCACAATACTTATTTTCAATATGGATACGAATGTAACAATCTTCCTCAAAGTGACGCCTAAAGGTGTAATGTTTATAGGTAATGGATATAGCTGTGTTGTTCGTTCACCTTTCATTCCATAGGAGAAATCAATGAATTATGTCACTGAAAACTCAGAGATAAAAGGCGGATAAACTGTTTCTTACCGGAAGATCGAAAATGGATTAACAATTTCGCGGTGGAAGTCAAGACACCACCTTAATAATTAATAAAGTTGAGGCAAAGAACCCGCGCGTATTATAAATTTAACCGTGTTAATTCAATTCGTCCACCGAGGCTAGGAAAGTCTGCAGACATTTATGTCGATGGTGAAAGAATGACTGTGAGAACCGGACATTGGGGTCTGGGGCAATAAAGCTTAAGTAACTGGGACGGAAGGACACGTACCGGCCCACGCAATAAAGTAGCATAACCAGCCGGATGAGCGTTGCCGGCGGCCGGATAGCCCGGAGGTCGCGGGGTCCATTCCTTTCATACATAGGTGTGGGACCTGTGCCCGTTATTCAAGCGCAGAAGTTGGAGAATGAAAACTACAAGGTTTTCACGACCTCAAACGCCCGAGGACGTCAATTACCTTTATACTTATATCTATTTTTATCACTGGTTGCTACTAATACTCAGGATGAGTTAGTATCAGATTTAAAGGCGTAACCGTTATATAAGCCATACCTGATAACCTACATCTACCTACTACCCTGCGAGCCGCCGCAAGGGCGTATGGCAGGGGGTGTTAGGACACCAGCCGCGTAAAGATGTAAGGGATTAAGTTTTTGGAGATGAAATGGTGACGTGTATTATGGGAGTGTATTTAGTGGAGCTCAGCTTTGAATATGGTCGCTTATTGTGCGCGGAAAGAACGAGTTTTTGTGCATATCTGTTCGGCCATCTATCTCTCTTATTTTATTGCTTCTGACAGTCCTAGAGATGTTGTGGGGCGTCATGATAATATTCTTTGTGTCTATCCAATGACACAAAAAATTCTACCTCTTACCACATTACTTACCGAGATATTTGCCAAAAAAATACCAGCCCTTTTACATGGGAAATGGTACGTGTATGCACTCCAGAGAGGTATTATTGACGAAATTAGGTATTTCTAAAGCCTAGATGTCGTACAAAAACTAAAAGTGTGTAGTTTGAATGTTTTCTCAACTATTTTTGAAAATTAATCATACTGTCACCACAGTAGGTTCTTGGGTATCACAAAAAACTTTCCTTTTTGAAGGAGTTCCAAACGCATCGCGCGAAACAAATGAGTCAAGTTAAAGACTCATTGAGATATTTTCATTTGATTACTTACAATTTCTGTCATATAAAACTATATTATTCTACCATAAATAATGCAATATTTAAGTGATATGTCCTACGGTTGGTGAAATTAAAACTTATAGTTCGAATATGGTCTCTATTATGACTAGGGAACTAACTCGCTCGGACTACCTTAATGTCAGTGCGATGTTATCTCTTCATATAACTTTTTAATCTCAATTTCCGCCCAAATAAAACCATTCATAACCAAGTATGACATGCACTACATATTGAGACACCATATAGGTATATTTTTATATGCTTTTCCCTAGCTCGCTTTTCCCTGGATCCATGGTTCCATGGTTACCACTTCATTTTACCCTACATACTTACCACTTCATTCAAATAACAACATGAATGGAGTTAGACTAGTGGTTAAATGTCCAAAGTTCGTTTCATACGTCATTCAGAGGCGTCGCACCGTATATTATTATATTCGTATATTCCGAGAGTCTATCTTGTCATATTCAGTATCCACGCCTCAATGCAAAGTGGCTTGATGAATTTCTATGCATGAGTGAATGATGAACAGTACTTTATGTTCAAAATTTATCTTAAAAGTGCAAGCGAGGACGCGTTATGGGCGGAACTTGTCAGAAAAAGTCGATCATTCCGCTGCATATATTGAGGCAAGGACTCGAAATGGAAGTTTTTTATAATTCTTGAATGTCAAGGTAACATATGAATTGTTTCTATCTATTGTAAAAGAGTGCAAAGGTATAATAACGTAATATCCTCGGGGTATCTTCATGGTAAAGTATAGTATAGTGAGACGTCGTTCTATTAAGGAAATTTAGTCTCTCAATTTACATTTTTCTATGCATAAAGTAATGCTTAGACATGTTCCTTCCCAGGGTCGCATTTGTACACAAAACACTTTATTTATGTATATCCATTTTGGCTTCATATTTTGGGTAGGAGGGGAATTGGCACAAAATTTGTAAATCATCTAATATACTTAAGACAGAGTCCTCATCTCGCATGGAAAGTTTACGAGTGAGTTTGGTCCTGTAAGTTCTATTTATGACAAAAATGACTCTTAATTAGAATTAACCACTATGCTAATGATTTATAGACACGCGGAGATAATTTTTGGGCAACAAAATACACTGAGGAAGGTTATCTCGAAACTCGAGAAGAGGGATGTTTCTTGTTTTGTCGTAAAAAATAATATGTATACCATTAATTTAGGCCAAATTATACCTCGTACATATTACTTACTGCTTTCGTAAGTTAATGGTCAAAATGAATTTTTATGTTAAAAAGAGCATATAATACATTGAATAAGGCTGAAGACATTTTCTCACTCACTGAAGAGTGACTATGATATATGACCTGGGTATGACTTCGTCAATGGTTATAAAAAATTTTTTCGTGCAATAATCGGCATATTTTGTGCCATAAATTTGGTTTTCAATAGCTAAACATTTCCGTCGGCAATAGCAAGATTTAAAAACCAATTAACCAAAATATTGTAATTGCGTATTTGTTTTGACTTATTCGCGGTGGTACCTTTTTTTTTTAGAAATATTCACATAAATTTCTCAATATTTTAGTGATAACTGTTCTCAAGTATTTGTTTACTTTGATTTATGGGTTTAATGGTTTTTTAATTGGCATAACCAATGCATTAAATCTATTCATGTTCCACAACCAGCAATCTTAATTGGTGCAACATTCCCACGCCTTCATTCAAGCCTAACGGAGGGTTTTTTCACTTATTACGTCAGTTATCGTGCTGCAGTTTTTCTGTTCATTATAGCTCTGCAGTAAAATTTTATTGTCTGTCCAATATTAACTCATGCATAAAATGATCGCCGGGAAATTATTTCACCCGAAATATTTCATAAGCCCGAATGAGTCAGTTTGGTTTTCGTATTCTTCATTTCTCATGAGAAAATAAGTGAAGGATTAAATCACTGTTCTTATCAAGTTAAACTGCAACAAATTGCTACGAAAGGTGACTTAACTTTTATGAATTAACTTTGGTGGTCTCTTAGTGCCTTAATCTCACTTATTTTGTTTCTCACCCATACATATTTACATGCACCGTATTACATTTAAAAATGTAAAATTGTCTATCTCTGCTTTTGTCCATGCTTCGGTTTGCAGATTTATTTTCTCTACGATTATTGTTCACGGCCAAGTTGTAAAGAAACCCTTCGTAATGATGGGATGGCTCTGTTTTACATCAGAAGTTGTTTCTCCTGTTTGGAAGTCATCTTCAAGAGGCCTTTTCAGCTGGCTATTCTATACCTTGGGCAATAGATTCGCTCGTAGGTTTTCCCCTTCCTAAATGACATAATCATTTCTTAAGTAGGTACTCTCGACAGCCTTGATCTGCAATTGTCACCTTTGCTGCGGGTACATGCATTAGCCTGGGGTTATATCCATTTTTGTTTTCATTATCTTCTCCCTTAATTTCTCTCCATTCAGACGATTTGTATTAAAATTACAAAAAATAATCGGATGAGTTATTATGGATATCTGGACTCTAATTAAACAACACGCGCGAATCCTTGATCTAGTGATGTGACGTGAAGAAGCGTTCGATTTTAATGAGCAGTTAATGCTGAATGCTCAAGGAGATAAAATTTTCATAATTATGCTTATCAGTGCTTTATAGTACATGAACATTGTTTAGACCTGCAAAAACGTCGTCTCGTCGTAGTCAAATTAGGCAACTTCTATGTCAATTTATTTATTTTATTTATTTGTCCAAGGATCATTATACATGATATAGGAAACGAAACGTATACACTTTAAAACAATTTAAACACTGTAATGTACAATCATAAGTCCCCATCTATGAGGTATTCGTTAAATGAGTAGTACCTACAATTATTTCAGTGTCTTTTTTGTTTTACATTTAAAAATGGTAATTTTTGCAATGTCTTTGCACTAAGTTGGGAGTTTATAATAAAGGAAAATCCACATAGTTCTTGGGCCAAGGGAAGTGCTCCTCGTCCTTACAAATAGAATATGTAAGTTATTCCTTGCGCCTGTTGAGTAATTATGTACATTACATTTCTTTTCCCCTTCCATGTGATCATTCATTTTGAAAAGTCAATTTTGGAACTCTAAGAGTTGACTATTGGCAGTTTTCTTTGTTATTCATAATTACTTATGGTATGTATATATGCTACGCTGTGCCATGATTTTTCTTTCAGTATTTCAATTTATGTTTTAAACCAATCGCAATAACTTATTACTGGAGGTAGAAGCAAAGTGTACTCATCACTTCTTTTTTTTTTCACTCAGCCATTTTTTTAACTGGTGTAGTCATACTATAAGGCCTAATGTGTCATCACATAACGTGGTGGGCGTGATTCGTCTCGTGTAAACCGTAATCTCTTTTGTCAAGAGCAGTATAAGTCAACGCAGTGTTTACTTTGTGAGATTTAATGATTCCTATTTACTTTACGTTTAACGATTGACATGTAGATACTTTGTTACGATTTTTCTGCTTGTTTTACCAGTAATTTACCAATGGGAGAAACTTTATATTGGCAGCAATAAAACATTTTATCATTCAAGTCTGCGTATATAACGGTACTGAAGTAAGCATTCAGTGTAAATAGTCTCAAGCTGGGGAATAGTCCCAGAAATACATCTATTTACCCATTGTGGAAATTGCTGGCGTATGGCATGCCCGTTTGTTGACAAGGACAGATGGTATATCGATCAGAGTGTATTTTGCTCAATGTTCCTGTAAAAGTAAACTCATGGCTCTGCTTGCGGTTGATAAACCTATCTCAGATCTGGTATTCTAGTTCACTTTTAAATACGACAATCCTAGTGTCGGCCATTATTCATTTATAATTAGAAAGCCTGCATTTTTCTCTTATATGAAATATTCCGCACTTTACACTGATGCTGCATGGTAACGAAGGATTCGTGCATTCGTAATCTATCATTGATGTTCTCAATTATTCTCCACACCAGCCTTCCATAAGCTAACTGCTTTCAATGACTAATAAAGGATAAAACCTTCGTAAGTATTAATTTTCAACAAATCCGATAATTTTCTTATGTATTCCGTTCTTCCATTACATTTTCTCTGTCATGTCTTCTAAATCATTATCTTGCAATTATCATTTTAAAGAGATTTTTATGTCTTCCAATGTGCACAATAAGTTTTTTCCTTATTGGTCGAACACTGAGATTTCATTGAACATATTTCCTTCTCTAATCATCCTAGAACTTCTTCTTAGACGATTAGGCGATTTTTCCATTATATCCATCATCTATGACACCAAGTGTCCATTATTTTCAATCTTTTCGTCCCTAATTGATCCTTCACTGAGATTTCATTGAGTATATTTCCTCCCCTAATCATCCTGGAACTTCTTCTTAAGTGATTTATTTCCTTTTATCCATCTTCTATAACACCAAACTTCCATTGTTTTCAACCTTATTCTTTGATTATACCGTCCGGGCTTCACTCCCATTCAGGTGTGTAGCTTTTACGGATGCCTTTTAAAGTACACATGCGTTACCGTCTCCAGTAATCTTTTACAAGAATGTTCAACTTTGTTAAAATCAGAACTCCCTCATTTCTTTAACAGATGTATTCACATAATACGTGGAATGCTTGTGACCGCATAACTCTTCGCAATCATTACCTATTGATCTCGATAAGTCATGATTTTCCCCTCACTCACGTCAGTGTTGAGGGCGAATGAACCATCCACTGTGTATTCGACATTAAGGGAAAATTACGACATTACCGAATGCGTTCGTGGAAGAGAACCCTCATTCCCAATGGGGAAGAGGTCATAAAAATACGCCAACTTCAGCGGAAGTCTTACAAAGGGTGCGAAGTATAACGTATCGCCCATTCGGATAGGCGATGGTACGAGCGTCGATCGCCTTGTAAATGGGAAGTTTTCCCGGCCGTAACATTTTCCCATTCGAGGCCCCAAGGAGGCTAGATTTCCTTTCAACCTTCTTCGTTCGCGCGCATGTCTGAAAAAGTCTCTTTTCGTCCCTCGCGCCACCTCTCTCGCTATCTTGTCGATAGGCGTGGGCGTCGGGGGGGAGGGGGGGACACGGAGAGAGATCGCTTCGCCCAACTGTTCGGCGAACGCTTTGCCTGCACCCACATCTTCTCTCTCTCCCCCCCCCCAGCCCAATCGCATGAGGAGGGGAAATCCTGTTCCCTTGGGCTGTTCGATTGTGAGAGGACTGGGCTACGCGATTTGATGTAAATATCGCTTTGTTATGTTTATTGTTCGCTTTGTGCGATATATCGAATTGATATTGTGAAGTAAAGTGAGTGCCAATACCTATTTTAAAGCCATCGCGCATAATTTTCATCAATTTCAGATCGAGGATCGAATGTAACTCGTCTGATTCCTTCCGTGCACAGATATTCATGGCTAATCAGCCTAAACGTTAAGATTTTGGTCCAAATCAGGGGAAGCCAACCCGCGTCCCGCATTTTTCCTGCCCGCGAGATTTATCAAATTTTAATACAATAACTTGAACACATAATAATAACTCATTATGTTTCAATTTTTCACTCTAAAAAATGTCTACTGTGGGTCTAAATCTAATATGGGGATTTTAATAATCTAAATAATATCTATATAATAATCTAATTTTATATGTGGTCCGCGGAGTTATGTTGCATTTCCAAAGTGGCCGGCAAGATCATTTTGGTTGGCCACCCTGGTCTAAATGATAGCGAAGCTTAACTCAGAAAATAAATTATGTCTAGGCCTCAAGCTGTCATTGACCAACGAGATCTGTCGGGCATCTAGATGTTCCCTACGAGCCGCCGCAGGTACATTTGATTGCGAGCATAAAGACTAAGTCCATTTTAGTAATGTTTTGTTGATAATGAGTCTTTTATGCATATGTAAATGTCCTGTCTAGAACAATATGAGTGATGTTACGTGGTTCTGTTGTTTCAGAGCAACATAGAGAATATTATCATAACTCCTCACTACATCTCTAGGTCTGACAGAAGCTATAAAATGAGAGAGATACATTGCCGAACAGATAGGTTCAAAAATTCCTTCTTTCCGCGCACAATAAGCAACCAAAATTAAAGCTGAACTTCACTAAATACACTCCCATAATACACGTTACCACTTCACTTCCCAAGACCTTACATCTTTACACGGCTGGTGTCCTAACACCCCCTTCCACACGCCCACGCGGCGGCTCGCAGGGTGGTATGTAGATATGTAGTGCGGTATGCGCTGATATGCGGCATCACGAGATGCTACGTATTGTATGCAAATGTATCGTGATATGCTGCGCCATACTATATAATGCGATGTGTTGCGCTGAGCGATATGCGACGTAATCTGATGCGATCCGATATGCCCATGCGAGGAATTTTGGTAAATTCGATGCAGGCAACGCTATGCATATCATGTACATCTACACCTAATTATTACCCTACTACCTACCAAAATGGTGTTTGGCAAGGGGTTGACTTATCACCAACGTGAACTAGAGAAAATAAATCAACTTTCACCAACAAGCACCACACTATTAATATGCTACAATTGTTACAGAAACTACTAAACTAATCTATAATGTAACTATGTGTACGTGACACAAGAGTCATGCCGGAAACATGAAAAACATGGTGTTTGCACTACTTAGCAGATTTAGAAACATGCGTAAAGGGGCATATGAATTAATCAGCTACACTACCTGTCAACTAACCTACTTTAAAGTCTCTGTGCAGCCATTATGGTCTCTTATCGATTGCGGGATAAACGACATTTTATACTTTTCTGTTCTGCAATCTATTTCCCTTATTTTATCCTCATGGTCTGATCTACCGTAGTATGTTGGAGTTTGTAAAATATTGCTAACTTCATTGGAAAATAAATTGGTTTTGAGTTTACTAAAAAGGTTGAGTCGAATTTTCAATCGACGGTCTGAAAGCGATTCCCATCCAAGTTGTTGCAAGAGGTCAGTAACATAAACGAGACTATCACAATGGACTTTCACATATCTTGCTGATATTCTCTGCACAAGTTAGATCTGTGTTTTTAAGCCTTCCTCATGATGATCCCAAATACTGGCAGCGTATTCCATGTGGGGTCTAACAAGGAAGAAGCAGCTGATTTTTCTAACTTTATCGTCGTACTTTCCAAGTACTCTTTAAACAATCCCAGTTTAATTAGATAATTTTAATGAATTTAATTATAAAGAGATGTATTCTGATATGTGAAGTAAATTATGCGACTTGTTACATGCTATATGCCTTGGTGCACGCATACCATCCCTGCCAAAAATTTCTTTAGAAGCTGTTCTGTAGAACGTAAGGAATTCTACAGGAATTGACTCTTTTTCTTCAGAACTAGTTCCTTTTTTAAGGATCTCTACGGAACATAAGAGCCTGACTCCACAGAATATCTATTCTATAGAGTTATTTTCTGCGGAGCAAAATAACTCCTTACAAGCTGTTCTGTAGAACTTCAGCAACTCTACGGAAATATATGAGGTTTCCTACAGAGCGTCAAAGTGCCTCTGTAGAACGTCCTAAGAAATTCCGCAGAACGTCCTAAGATATTTTGCAGAACATCCTAAGGTATTCTGCAGACCGTCGTAAGGAATTCCGTAAAATGACGTTTCAATACGTTAAGGAATGTCTACAGAACGTTTAAGAAATTCTGTAAAGTATTCATAAGGAAACTATACAGAATTTTTTAGCAGTAATGCGATGCGATATGCCACGTTATGAGACGCAGCTCGATGGGCTGCTTGCTTTCCAATGCAGGATTCCTATTTCGACACCGTGGTTTAAGATCTCACCGTCCTGCTCTTCCCACTCCTTCTTGTCCCTATTCGGCCTCTTTACCCCCTCCCTCCCCGCCCTCCTTCCTCCCACCCTTCCGCGACCGATCCCGCCCGCAACGGGTCCCCCCACCCAATATCCTCCCACCCCAGCTCCCTCAAACTCTCCCCCGATCACTTTTTCAGTGATGAGGTAGCCCCGGTTGCAAAAGAGGCACATGCAAGAGATTTGAGACTCGGAGAGTTGATGTGGACGGTCTGAGGAGAGGAGGCGTTTTTGAGGTGGGTGAACGGGTGGCAGGCAAGGGTCGAAGTGCGGCGGAATTGTTGAGGTTCAGGTTCAGGTCTGAAGAGGAGTTTAACCCTTTCCGGTCCTGTGATTCCAAATGGAATCACGTCTCTCTCCTGCGTCGAGCGTCGATGTTTTTCATATGTATTTCATGTAGAAGATGAAGTAATCTACGTAAGGTGAAAATATGTGGTGAGATGAAATAAATTTTTGAATTAATGAAAGTCATTTGTACATTATTTATGCATTGCATTGAAATTTTAAATTTATAATTCTTAATTGAAAATCTATTTGAAAGAACATTATTGCATTCAAAAAAGACGCTGATTCCATTTGCAATCACGTCATAAGCATTGGCTTTAATTATGTTTAAATACATTTAAAAGTTACTGCACTAATATAAGGTTTTAAGGTCATCTCAGTGTAAAAATTTTTTTTCCCAAAGTTTTCAAAATAAGAACCGGAAAGGGTTAAGATAGTTTGAGCGAGACAGTTCCCTAGTCATGATGGAGACCATATTCGAATTACACGTTTTAATCTCAGAATCTACAGAATTTATTTCACATTATTAATTGCGTAATAATATACCTACTTGTATATGACAGACGTTATAGGTAATTAATGAAAAATATCCGCATAAGTCTTTGATTTGACTCATTTTTTTCAAGCGGGACGTTTTAAACTTAAATAACTATGATTTATGTTCAAAAATAGTCAAGACCCTGTTAATTTTTTTACGGGATCTAGGTGTTGGAAATGCCTCAATGTATTAAATAAGATCTCTATGGAGTGCGTAATCTACCATTTCCCATGTAAAACGGTTGGTATTATAAGTCAAAAATCTCGGAAAGTAGTTCGGTTTGGGGTTGATATTTTGGTATCTTTGGAATAGTAAGCTATTTTTTCATAAAATGAGACCGCATTCATTGATATTCAGGTACAATGGTATTCCGCTCAAACCACCTTAAAGGGTTTCTATACATAAGGAATACATTTTTGTACTTTTTCACAAAATTTCATTTTGGATGGTACGACGCGTTTCACCGACTTGCGGAATCATCAGGTACAAAATTCAGGCAATTTTGTACCTGATGATGCCGCAATATATTGATATCAATTACCTTAATATTTTATAGGAATTGGATATTATAGATTATATTCCTCAGTATAAATCTACGCATTCACCAAAATGCCGTGAATTTCGTACCTAGCGATGTTGATAGTCGGTGAAACGCGTCGTACCATCCAAAATGAAATTCTGTGGAAAAGTACAAAATTGTATCCTTTAAGTATGGACACTATTAAAATCCTTAAAGTGACGCCTGAATCTGTTGAGTATGCAAGTTAAAATAACTCTCATAGCCCTAGCAATTCCCTGGAATTGGTAATTCTGCATCGGAAAGGATACATTACATCGAAGGGCAGTTTTGGTGGAAGGAGGTCCTCTCGAATGCGGGCGGCCACGTCAAGAAATTTACGATTAAGGTCGGGGAAGACTTACTTGAATTTAAGTACTTGGCTGAATCCGTGGATGAATTTCAATCTTTGATATTACCTACTACTCTGGGTAGATGTATGCGTGATTATGGTTAAGCGCAATACTATTGATGTACAGTCATTCAGAGATAATTGTTGGCCAACAAAATACTCTAAGGAAGGTTATCCCAAAATTCAAGGAGAGGGATGTTTCTTTTTTCGTCGTAAAAAATAATTTGCCAATACTTTAATACCAAAATATATCTCGTATAGATTACCTACTACTTTCGTAATTTAAAGTTAAAAATGAATTTAGAGTATACGATACGTTGAAAAAGGCTGAACACATTTGCTTACTGACCGAAGAGTGACATTATTTACGCAACGTCGAGCCTGATCCAAAATGGAAAAGTCAGAGTGCATTATGGGATCGTATAATGACCTGGGTATAAATACTTTGTCAATGACTAAAAGACTTTTCATCAAAAATTTATTCGTGGAATAATTGGCATATTAAGTACCTTAATTTTTGATTTTCAATAGCTTACGAACGCAAGATTTTTACAACCAATTAACCAAAATGACCTTTTAGACCAGGGGTGGGCTACCTTTTTGAGGGTGCGTGCCAATATCGGCTAAGTCTCTGTCACGAAATTATTTGAGGTCATATTATTTGATATCTTGAAATTTGATTACATGGATGTGTAAATGATGTAAAATTGAACTAATAGAAAAAATTGATAAATTTTTATCAAAGCCTTTTTTGTGTATATTTTGTATTAGCCTGCAAATATCTTCGCAGCTTTCATTTTATGGGGATTGGTATTCATAGATTGATTGCCTAAATATCAGTCTGCCCATTCACCGAAAGTCAAATATTTTCAGCTTTCTTTGCAGATGACTGCAATGGTTTTACGATAAAAACAAGATAGTCTGCCATCTTGAGTTAATTCTTACCTTTTCAAGCATTAAATTATGTGTACTCAATTTTGCCTCTCAGATGATCTACATAATCCTTTGAGGTGGCTCTCAAGGCGATACGTAGTTATAGATTATCGCTTCAATTTTGCTTATCTACCTAAGTATTTCATGCATTTTAAAGAAAGCTTACTCTTTTTCTTTTTTAAATTAGCCCTCATTCTGCACCTTCGGGACGCATTCTCCTGTTTGTCACGTAGCGGAAAATCCAGCCCTCTTAGTTGTGTCCTACAGTAACTACCATTATTCCTTTATTTGGCACCCACCGCAAGGAAAAATTCCATCTAAAATGTTTTTACGTATCATTCACAGAGAGATGAAATCGCTTATATTTGTCATTGCTCTAGGTGGTCGATATTGTGTAACTACGTTGACACAAAATAATAATAATGAATTTTATTTCTTTCAAAATATTTATCTTTACAAAATAGGAAAAATATTAACAGAAAATGAAGCATTTAAGGTCGAATTCAGGGGCTACCATCAGTTAAAATCCTACATGCTGACTGAACTCTTAACTTTTTGGCTGCTGAGTATATGTAAATATTTAAGATACATGTCTAAATATTTCACATTCTTTCCTGGGATTATTCATTTAGGACTTGGCATTTCAGAGCTTCGACTGCGACGAATTTTCGACTTCGTATCCCGAGAAATTTCAAAAATAGCCATTCGTAAGTTGAGATTTGTTGGGGCCTGAGACGTCATATCCAAGGATTTTTCGAATTTCGACCCTGTTTAGACCTAAATGAATAAGGACCCATGACTTTCGAATGGAAATACAAAAAGTATTAGTTCCCTATACCCCAGTTTTATTTCAGCAGAGGTATCAATCGATTATGTCGAATGTCATGGCTGAGTTCCACTCAAGTTCCGTTCCATGTGGCCGGACGCTTCCTCCGTCCGTCGATCCATCGATGTCGTGTTTTGACGGTGAAATATTAAATTGGGACGCGAGGCGTTCGGTTGGCTCTCGCCGAATTGGTGCAACGACTGCGTGTCTTCCGTGTTTCAATGGGGGAACTCGCTATAAAAGGCGGAGGAAATAATGGAATATTTCATTATTTATCGATATCGGAGGGAGACCCGCATCTTGAGAAGGGTGCGGGACTCGTGAAGATCCGAGGTCAATAGCGAATGTCGTGGCCACAGTTGTAAAAGCACCTGACAGTGGTTTCACGATGCCTAAATTCTGGAGTGGAAGTCTCATTTACAATTCCAACCTCCATCCACCAGGCGATAATCGAATTCCGGAATAATTTCAACGACCAAAATACCCAAGAATCTTCACTGTTTAGTAATGAGCCCAGGGACTGGGTGGAGACAGTTAACAGATGCGTCGACCGCATCGCAGCAGCGTAATTTCCCCGCAGCTTCTATCCTCTGCCAAATAGTGTTGCAATGATTGCACTATGAAACATTTTTCATAGTGAAAATGTGTTCCATTATCACTATATCAGGTCTGAAATTACAGATTATGTTAATGATACATTGTCCAACATTAAAGCTACAATTAAGGTAGTTTGAGCGAAATAGTTCCCAATCATAATGGAGACCGTATTCGAACTATACGTTTTAACTTCAGTAGCTGTAGGAAGCGTGAATTAAATATTGCATTATTAATGGTGCATTACTATTCTACTACACGACTGATGCTCAAATAAATTAAATAAAAATATATCAATTAGTCTTTAATTTGACTCAGTTTGTTTTATACGGTACGTTTAAAACTCATTTAAAACGGAAGGTTTTTTTGTGATTCTGAAAAAAATTAGAATTAAACGAATTCATTTCAGCAGCTGTAGATAGCATGAAATAAATATTGCATTAATAATGATACAATATTATATTTTTATGGGACTAATATTTTATTGATAAAATAGAAATATCTCTATAAGTCTTTAACTTGACTCTTTTAACTAACTTTTTTTTCGCGGGGTATGTTTCAAACTCCTACACGACGGATTTTTTTTGTGATTCTGATAAATTACTCCGGTGGCAATATAATTAATTTTCAAAAATGGTTGAGAAAACATAGAAACTACACACTTTGTTTTTAGACGACATCTAATTTTTATAAATTCCATAATTTTTTTAAAATTATGCCTCTCTGGAGTGCATACGAGTACAACTTTCCATGTAAAATAACTATTATTTTTTGGCAAATATCTCGGAAAGTAGTGTGGTCAGGGTAGTTTTGGAATCTTGGGAAGGGTGAGATATTTTTCATTGAAATGAGACTGAATTTATAGATTTCTAGGAGAAATGATTTCGCTTCAACTACCTTAAGTGTGCTGTTCTCATCGACCCGTTGAAAATTTATGATCCAACCATTCTTATAATGAATAGAAAAGTTCATAGGGGATTAAAAGATGCATGTTCTCGCAGGAAATGCTGTAACGTTCAAGTATTACGAACAGCTACTCCGTATGCTAGCCATAATCCTTCAATTTACGTTGAGTGTAATGAAACTCCAAACTTGCATAGAACAAAAGACCATGCTAACTGCAAAATTACCGTCCGACTTCGTATCGTTTATTCAATTCAACTGATAAATGTTTTGTCTCGAGCCAATTTGGTCTCCCAAAACTTTCAACGAGAAAAGATTAAACTTTGGGATCAATTTATCGCCTGAAAAACAACTTAAAATTCACCTTTGATGCACGACTGACTGATGATAAAAATATTTTGTGATTATATCCAAGGATACTCCTTTTGAAGACAATGAAACTCTTTGCTTACCAGAGAAAGAAAAATTTTCAGATGGGTCCGGGGTTATCAGCGATTCCAAGATAAGAAGAATTATGAGGTGTTTGGTCTTTCATATAGGTCATGGAAATCTCGTTGTTGAAAATTGCATTAGGATTTATAATAAAATGAGAGAATCTGTGCTATTTTCTACTTCATGCTTAAAGGTCTTGTACTGTAACATTTATTTTTAAGCTCTGTCTACCATCCTACCAGGCTCCTTAAAACTACCTGAAAAATGGGTTTAGATGTATCTCATCGATTATATTTATACCCTCCATTGAAGAGCGAGTAAAAGTTGTTACGCATCAAACTGATTAAAATATCTGCTTTCTTAGAGGCTTTTCCATTTAGTTGCTGCGCTAGACAAAATTGTGACGCTTCGGATTAAGTGCGTGGAAAGTTGCACATTTAAAAGTAAATTTTTTTATAATTAGATAAATTAAAATTTTTTTTAATGGTTAAAGAGCACTTTAAAAAAAATAATATAGTAGGAGTATTATTTTCATGCTGATGTTTCATAATTCCGTCCATAGACGGTTAAAGTTCACGGCTTCAGCAAGTCTTAATTAGTTAATTGGTTGCTCTGATAGGATTTTAATTGTTTTTGGAGGTCTCAGATTTGAACTGTATACACTTCGGCCCGATGAGCACCACTCTGCCTCCTTGTTATAGAACATAAGCCGGTTACATAAATTACTCCAAGGCTGTGCTCTTTACGGGGTCTTTAAGCTTAATGATCATTTATATTAACGAAAAGTAAGTCAAAAAGAGACAACTTTGGTGAGCACACTTAATTTCTTCTTTCATTATACCTCAAGAGCTTCGAATCATACCCATAGGTTGTTATTTTCTTCTGCTAGATAATTAATTCCTTTGATACAACAGGTTTTGCGGGTTAAGATTATAGTAAAAGTTGACCGCGGTAATCAGGTGAGTCTAGTCACGGGTTCGAATCCCGACCCTGATCTTTATGCTGTGTTCTTCCTTGGGTTAAATTATACGGGGTACATCCAAAAAGTAAGTTCCGTTTTACAGGACAAAGAAAACAAGTACATATCCAGAAGTCTACCGCATGAGATACTTCATAAGTGCCGACGTTTCGATGGCCGAGTCGTCCATCGTCTCCAGGGCAGAATGTCGTGACTTCCTCGCATCTGAAATATATAGACCAGGCAGGAGGGTCAGGAGGCTTCTGATTGGTCAAATCTTCCAGCCTTTTTCTGACCTCTCGGATCCTCCTCAGCATTGGATTCCAGGCGGTACATAAATGGTATCCCATGTATCTGCTGAAATTTTACTCCTCCAGCCTAAGTTCAACAGCTTCTTTTGTGAGTCTCTCCCAGAATTGGTTGGCGCGGCAAAGAATCTTTGCCTTGTTCCATTGGATGGCATTGTCGTTGGTGATGCTGTGTTCATTAGGGAAAGCCTCATATCTTACTTAATATATCCAGAAAAATTTATTATTAAAAAATCTTTACACCTTAAACTATTGTTCTACATAACTCCCACCGTATTGTAGACTGCTGTCAAAATGCGACGCAAGCTTTTCTTTCCCTCCTCATTAAAAGATGCCGCCAGTGATGTCCACCAAATAACAAGATGTTCTTTCATCTCCTCGTCATTGTTGAACCTCTTGCCGCCAATGCTCGATTTCAGGTACAAAAATAGATGGAAGTCACCATTTGCGAGGTGCAGGCTCTATTGAGGATGGTTGAATTGTTCTCTACCTGTAGTTCTGTGAAGGCCGTTTTACACGGGGCATGTAATTGCACGAGCTACTGTTTGTGCAATCGTGAATTTCAAAATGCACCGTGTAAAGCGGCGAAATTCAAGAACGCATGCACGAATGCATGAATGCGAGACGTCAGAATAGCCCCTGCTCTAATTCGGTGGTCGCATTCTTGCAATTTGTACGAATAGCACTCCATCTAGCGGTCGCAGAATTAACGACATCAAGTTCACGGGAATTTGACTGAAGAAAAGGTTCGATAACCTGAGCGATGGGTGTTTACAGTAGGGAGTGTGAAGAAGTCATCTCTCATCTTTGTGTGGGAGGATATTTGCAGTTACTTATATTGTTATTTATTTAGATAAATATTTTATAGCTCGTTAAATTGTTCCTCTGTCTTCCGCATAAAATTGCGGTAGCCATTCCTGTCTTCTACAGCCGGCTCCTGTTGGACCATATTAAGAATGCCCATTCTCTCCTCTCGCTTACAGATCCACTCCTGCATCCAAAGTGCTCTTCTGGCTATTCTCCTACAGTTACGACTTTCTATGAGCTCTGCGGCCCCGATCATAATTCCCACTACTGCTAGCTCTACAGCAATCAATGCATCTTCCTCCTGATCCATTATTTTTCTCACAGAGAGAGAGTGACTATATGTCAATATCACAGAATCCCACAATCACCACAACCTTATTTTTCACTGAATGTCAACAACGTCGCGTACAGAATATCGTATCTCTCCTGTTTGAACAAAACACTCGCTCTTAGGATTTTATCAGACGACTGGAATTCACGAATGAAGGCATGCTTACGACCACCGTGTAAAGCAGTCACGCATTTGTTTTCGCAATAATTATTGCACGGCAGATTGCGGAATTAATGCAGTGTTAAGTTGTGCAATTTCGTGCCCCGTGTAAAACGGCCTTAAGACTTGTGTCACATGCGCAGTTCAATTTTCTTCGCATTGAGGAAACGAATTACAGACCTTACCTTCCAAGCGGCGGGATTTTCAATATTATTCTCCATTTCAAACGATCACCACGAAGCGTATACAACAATCTACTGATTCATAATGGCGTCAACTCCATCTCAATAGGTCAGGGGGTTCAGGGTAAGTACCGCGCGTGCGCGAAGCTGCGATCGCAGCGCTGCGGTTGGAAGAAATGCAAACGAAACTTACTTTCTGGTTGTACCTCGTAGATAAGACGTTGAAATATCAGTTGATTAATTAAAACATCGAACATTCTCAGTTACTCACTACTTAATGAATTGCCAAAGATGGAAATTTTTAGCAGTAATAAATCGGATATCATTCGACATTGGTTTTACTGATACTACATTACCAATACGTCGTAGAGTAATATTAAAACTTAGGTCAAAATTATATTACATTTTTGCTGCAAATTAACATTCTTGATCGTTCATTATGTTTAAATTCCACCTTTTCATCTAAGACATGGAAAAATTACTGAGAGTGTTCTCAGATTTCAATTCTAGAAGATACCCACCAAGAGTTTCCATGTGGCCTCTCATCATTCTGTGTTTTCTCAATATCGAATGAATAATGCTGAATCACATTATGATAGCATGATATAATAATCGACATGCGTAGTGAATATCATTTTGAATATAAGCAGTGGAAAATTAAAATTATATTTTTATCTTTCGTCACTATGTATTTCTACATCATGAAATTGTGAATCACATCCGCTATATTACGCTGGAATCTTGATTATTTGACTCTAATATATTCCTTTCCTCCTCATTAGCCTCATTCAAACTGCATTCACATTCTCGTTACAACTCATCTTCTGACAAGCTTCTTTGGGTTTCAATTATCCCTATGATAACCAGAGGGATATCCTTGAGTATATGCCAACATCTGGAAGTTTATTCCTAATGATGAATAAATATATCTTAGAAGTCAATGCCATAAGTAGGAAAGGTTATAACACCAAACGCCGAAAACGTCCCAAACCAGCTTAGTGCCTTAATAATAGGGCAAGGGGGGGAGGCTTTAAAGGCACTTCGGCTTTTTTTTATTATTCAGGACGCCGGGTAATTTTGGAAAAAATCGTCAGCAAAGTCAAAAGGACACTTAGGATGATCGAAAGACAATTAAACTCAGCGTAAAGATAACACAATAACCTGGCAATTCTCCAAAATTCTCTCCGAATCAAAATAAGTCTCATCAGGACAAAGATGACAATTACTCCAAAAGCCACTTATTTAAAAGCAACCGTTTCTAAGTCATAAAACCCAGCCGAGACTTCACAAATTGTATTAGTTCAATTAAATGTAAAATTAAAATGTTACATTGATCGTTACAAGATGCAATCTTTAAAAATTATTACTACGAAAACTTGTAAATTTATAGCTCGAAATAAGAGTGAAGTGAGAAGAAATACCACTTTTATATCCCCAGTTCATCTCTCTACGTATAACCTCGGATCACACGATACTTTTTTCTAATTTGCAAAAAAATTCAGAAATGGGCTTCATTCTTAGCGTCGTCCGGTCTTCCCGTTCGTTCAACTCCTTTCTCCCCGAGTCAAATATCCCTCTACCACCTCACTTGTACCAGTCATCGCCTTATTTCCTCCCGCCCACGCCGAGAGGGGCTCCCGTCCTGTAGACGACCGATAAGGGCCTCGCCAGAATCCACTCTCTCACGAGTGAAGGCTCCTCCGACCGGGACGGGCCGAAAGCTTCTTCTGATCCACGCGGCTCGGGTTTTTAAGTGGGCCACTGCGTATTTCATATTCACGCGCGTCTCATTCGCCCACTCCGGGGTGAACCGTTGAGCTTCGAATGCGGATGAGAGTGTTCGGGGTGAGAATGAGTTGCGTGATCGAGGTAGGAGAGTGAGAGGTCGCTCCGCCCGATGGCTAATACACGAACCTGTAAATTTTGCGCGGAGAGTCCGCCCACTGCAATAGTGAGTGTTGGTAATACCCGTTTAGCCTCTCAATATAATCGTGAAAACTTGTTATCAAAACAATAATGCCACGTTCACACGGTACGGCTTCACGCCGTGCGTCGTGTACGGTACGACATGGTGTTCGTTTAATTGCATTAGCGTAAATGCATCCGTACACACGTGTCGACCAATTCCAACAATGCACGGCGTCGCACCATCCACGACGCAAGGCGCGAAGTCAATACGTGTGGAACTAACCTAACCTATTCTGATAGAGTGAGTCGGAATATAATTGTTTTAGTCATACAATATCGTAGCCCATATCACATTAGAAATAATTACGGCTAACTCCCGACTATTAAGCCCGCGAATTAAGCCCACGTATGTAAAGGTTCGCTTTCTTTTCCATTTTTATTACTTCTTCGCTTTTGAACAACCTGATTGCAAGTTGCCTAATTGAAAGATTTATTACACGCCCACGCCACACATAGGCGGGATAAGCGTCAAAACTCACCTGACCAGTCCTCGACTTTACTCCGCGCTCACAGTCTCGCAAGAACTGTCTTAAACACTCGCAAACACACACAAATCATATTTGAAATAAACCGGCGACAGAACTCGAAGAGAAACGCGAATTTCTCATTCAAATTTCAAGACATTGCTTTTGCTTTTTTTAAAGCAAAACGAAATTCAAAACAAATTTATATAATAACAAATATTTAAACCGCTAATTGCCTTTTAATAAATAAATAGTTTGTAAAAAGTCGAATTTACTTGTTTTATTGCCTAAAAATCGAGCACATTAAGACTTCTAATGCTACTCACAATGCATAATCCTTAGTTTTGAAATACTAAAAAAACAGGCTAAACCTATATCCTAAACCTCGAGAGTCAAAAGCAATCGGGCGGGGATCGAACCCTCGATGCACATGTTCCAGCGCTATCACACTAACCACTCCGCCACCCACGCTCTGGCCATCTCACTCTGGCTCAACTTCTAATTCACCATGCATAAGTCAGGTGTCGCTAGATCTCGATCACCTGCAACTTTGTATCTGAAATTCCAAAAATCGTGCACCCAACGGCTCAAAACACATCTATCAAAAAGATTACTGTAAATATTGACTCATTCGCTACATCTCAAGTTTGCGCACAGCCAACGTCCAGATACTATTGTGAGTGGATTTTCACTTTAGCCTCTAACGGAAGGTAAAATAATTTTTCCAAAAATATTTGATAATTTGCTTATCCACGCCTGAAATCTACGTAGAGAGCAAGAAAAATCCTGGTAAATTGCGAAAAAAAATCAGACTAAAAAATTTACTTCGCGCTACGTGCCACTCTCCCTTAATAGCGGTGTTGACATTTGTTGGATGGATGTTTCTTTGGGTAGGCAAACAGTACGTGGACTGGATACCTCTTTTTGAATGTTTATTTGTAGTTTAAATCAGAGAGTGGCGTAGGGCAGGAAATCAAAAGCTTAAATAGATGCTTTCTAAAGAATTAGATGAAGTTTTTTTTAAATTTCACTGCTGTGATTACCGCGCCGCCAAATTTAAGTAAAACATCCGCTATAAATGAATAACTTTAAGTGTACTTCATCTTTAAATAATTAACAGCCATATTATTTGAAAAGTGACGTATTTATTTATAATAAGATGCAGTCTTAATAGATTAATACCATCACATTTCGTGTCTGTTTTTTGCTAACGTTACAGCTAGCGTCGTCAGGACCCGAACCTTTTAAGGACCTGTATTTAAGTAATCAGGACCTGACGATGCTAGCAGTAAGGTTAGCGAAACTGTTGTCCGTTAATGTGAATCAACGCGGGAAAAAACCGAATAAACTGAACTTAAGTGGAGAAAGTAATCAAGAAAGATTCGTTCAGTTGGTACTTAAGCGTTTGCGTTGCGCTCAGTAAATTAAATTATTCAAACGTTTCTAATTTTTTCCCGCAAAATTTCAATTCTGTGACGCTGTCACGAAGTTTTCCCATGTTATTTTGTGATACTGGCGTACTCGGAGAGGCTTTCCTTTGGTTGGATTTATTGCCATTAAAAACTTTTTACACATTTTTAATAATGATGAGGGAATACTATCATCAATTAAAATTTACTAAATATAACGATAAATTAATCCTTAATTTTTTTATTTATCGAATAATCAACTTACAAACCAAACACATTTTGGGCGTATCATGAATGTTCAAGATGTAAATACCATGCTTGGAATTTTAAATTTTAATTTTTATTAAAAAAATTACGTAAATTCATTTTCTTAAAGTAAATAGTCAAATCGTATCTAAGTAGGTGTGATTAAAATTGTATACATTCCGAAGAGAAGTAAAACGGACAACAAGTGGAGAATAGCCTAAGCTAAGGTGTTCATGGGGAAAAGACAGCTACGTGCTCGAAGAAGATAGGACGGCAAACCAGGAAACAGTATGTGAAAACATTCGTGTGGAGCGTAGCACTCTATGTATCAGAAGAATGGACCATTGGAAAAGCGGACCAGAAAAGACTAGAAGCCTTAGAAACCTGATGCTGGAGAAGAATGCTGAAGATAAAATTGACGGACAAATTAAGAAATGATGAAGATGGAACTAGCATTAGATAGGGAAGGGTGGAGGACTGCAGTCAATCAATCATAGGATTGAACAATAAATAAAAGACTATCCCTAAGAAAGGGTAGCAATTAGCAGTCCAAATCGCGGGGCTCACACAGTAGCAACATCTTACGGCGTTCATCATTGATAAATCCATAAATTTGGTGAAAAAAGGGAGGAAGAGTCGAGAAACCATTATAGAAAAGGAGGACGATGGTAAAATCGCCGGAGGAAGTTCCTCGCGGAGGGACAAGGCGTACGACGTCACGTGAACTGAGTGGACGGCTGTGGGTCGCAGCATTGCGCCGACCTCTTGGCAGTTATTTCAATGGTAACGTAATGGGCGCGATGGGAAATATATTGCCGCGAGACGTTTATCTTTTTGCGTAGGTTCGCGTTGGTTGCGTTTTTATTGTCCTCGCTGATCTGATAGTAAAATTAGGAGAATGGGCTCGCTTCATGAACTGGTGCGTAAACTAATAAAAAGGCGTTGGTTGTTGCAAGCATTCGAAGGATATGTGTCATTAGGTTCGAGAAAGCTGACTTCCTTTAAACACGGGTTCATTTCATGTTACCCGTTCAAGGCAAGCGTAATATGTAGTGTGTTGTGCTAACAAGGCTGAAGGAAGGGCTTCTGAATTTCATATAATTTGAAAAATCAATTAATAATGAGACTTCAATTCTATTGCACATTGAAAGGCAGAAAACTGCACGATTGGTAGGACACATTGATCAAAAACCGAGAGGTTGGGTTTTTAATACGCGGGCACTATATTTCACTGCTAGGACTATTATCATCAATTTTTTCATAAATTGGTTCTTGAAGTATGTGTAATAATGGCTTCAGCTCATGAAATCAATTATCTGGGAAAAGAGAGCAAGAAAAATTCAATCATTAGGGTGGGATTCAAAATTGTATATAATTTTAACGAGACGCATCTCCGATATGAAATTGGTCTTGAATAACATGAGTCTCCTATATAATTGTGACCATTCTCGTTACCATCCTATTCTTAGTTTCTTTTTTAAGTCCATCCTGGTAAAAGTCATGGACTCGCCATAAACTAGCTTTTTGAAACTGATTTTTGAAAATGTATTGATAAAAAATCATGATAAGGGAACATTTTCCACTGCCTGCTATTACTTAACCTCTTCTCCCCATATAACTGTGACAATACGTAATCAAAATTATTAATTTAACGAATATTTACTGGATTTATTAGGATTGTAAAACTTTAATTTTGAAAAACTCCATTGGCTATCAATCTGAGATTATTAATTAGAGAAAAAAATATACCTAAACGCCCGGGTAACGGAGCTATTAGCATAAGGCAATTCTTAATAATCAGGGCTCACTGTTGAATATTCCCTTAATACGGACGAAGTTTAGATAACTATGGTTTTATTTCAGTATTGGCATTTTTACACGCATTTTCTTGTAGCATATGGCAAGGAATAACGTGTAGGTATAGATAAATATAATTTTAACTTCTTGAACGGTAATCATTCCCCAGCGCTTTTTTACTCTTCAATCGGTGTCATGACAACACTAACCAAGACTTGCAGTCGTATATTCCGCATGGTAGATCATGCAGAAATATGCGATTCCCTACTGACTACATGAACGAGTGGCTATGTTTGAAGCAAATGTAATGACTTTTTAGCCCTTGTGGTTTGCTAATGCAGAGCTATTGACCCGAAGTAAATAATTTTGAAAGGAAATGACGTTTTGGAAGTAAATGACTTTTCCAAATTTAAATTTAATATAATTTCATAATGGACCACTTGTATAGTGTGTAGTATTGATTCCCTCGTAGCGCATAGATAATTCATCCATGCATAACTATGAATGTGGGCATTATTCCGGTAATTTCAATTATTCATGAATGAGGAATCAAAAGAAAAATCTTGAGTGGTCATCATGCAGCGACTGAGAGCGAACAGAAATACTGAGGAAATGACACGAGGAACACTTAGTCAAATAATTGGTCATTTGCCAATGCTCGAGCCCGGATTACAATATTTCCGTCCGGTTATGTTAACCACCGTGGCATCGTTCTTTAGACAACTTAAAAGTGCAAATTTATGGTCGCATTGAGATCAACCTCGACAAAAATTGATTGCATATTGTAAAGCGCTCAGAAATCTACGTTTACCAAAGAAAAATTGTCAATGTGAACATAATTATGATTTACCTTCTTTTGCGCTTTCACGTGGCTTTGTTGTGGTCACAAGTAAATATAGAAGTGAACATTTGAGAGAAATTCTTTTCATTTGTAGTTTAGGAATTAGAATTTATGAGCAGCGAAAATTCATTCTTGGAGTATTTGATAGCTGTCAACATAGGGCAGAAAATTTGACAATAATTGGAAAAAATAGTCCTAAAAATATATTTTCATGACGCGAATACATTATAGTTCATGATCCCGTTTATTATTTCCGATTGATTTATAAAATTAATGCTTGAGGCATGTATAACACAGTCATAAACTTAGAAAGTTGTTTTTTCTCAGAAAACTATGTGGAACGAGGAAAATTTTGAAACAAATTCTTTGAAAGGAGTAGGAGTGAATTTTATCAAGTTGATTCTGTGATAAGTATTTTTAACTTAAACTACCTACGTTGGGGATCTTATTAGGGGATCGTGTTTACTGAAAGCTTTTAGTGTCGGCTTCCGGTTCTGAGAGCTATTCTGAAATCCTGTCGGAAGCGGAGATTTTTAGTTTCCAGTTTCCTCTCCCCTCTTGAGTGGAGTGTGTTAAGTACCTCAAGTGCTGTACTTCATTCGTTAATGGGGGAATAAAATTTGGTGGCACTCGGCGCCGTTACGGAAGAGAGTGCTTAACCTGTGTTTGATCTCTTACCGTCGTCATCATCAACAGTGGCCAATCCGAAGACTGATTTGGTGCTACCCGCCACTACTGTGGAGTCCATCATATTTTCCTGAGGTATCATTTATTGGCCATCCTCAGTAATTCTTCAATTAAAATCTCCTTCCATTATTGTTTTTAATAGGCTTTTGCTGGGCAAATTGTGTCCAGTAATATGTCTCCTGTTTTACTCAGTGGCCTAACCTCTTCATCGGCGATTCCCTCCACTCATTATATCTTCATCATCCTGCGATAATATATCTGCGTCATATTTCCTTTAGAAAGCATATTATTTTTTAAGTGGCCAATTGACCCCCGTAAATACTTATAGGTATGCCACCATGTCGGGCACTACTAGTGTTAAAAAAATGCTACGAAATGTCTGCATATTCTATATCATAGAACCCGAGAATTTGAGGAAGTAAAAGTGTATTGACTCCCATAGTTTGTTTAGTTACTGTCATTCAAGATATCGTCGTCCGACACTGGTCGTCTCGATTGAGCGTTAATGATGATGACTGAAGTCAAAGACGGGCGTAGACTAATGAACTTAGGTTTGATAAATAAAAACGATGATTTTTATTATTCATGTAAAGTTTAATGCCGACCAATTTTTTGGAAATCCATCGCGTATCACTATCATTCAATAAATTGTTGATACCGTATAAAACGATAAAAAATACTATCAGGAAGAAATAGTGGAATTTTGCCATAATGAAGGTAAAACGCCTATTTTGGAGTTCTCCAGTGGTCATCTTCGTCTCTTCATGTATGAGGCTATATCGCCTCTTTCGAAAACCACCTTAACCTTGGACATCCGATGCTTCGTAATTCTCTAGGCTTGTACATGCCGGGCAATTCTGGGGAGGCGGTCCTGAAGAATTGTTCATACGCGGTGACACAATTTGATTTTGTATTCATTGATTTTGGGTAGTGAGTTATATGTAAGAGAGGGCTTGATCATCTTCATGATCTCTAACTCTAATCTGTTTTGTTCTGCTGCAGCTGTTATTCAAGCTTCTCTGCTGTAGAAGAGCATGCTCCAAATTTTCTCTTAACCCTCTCTCGTTTCCCCAGGAATAATTCCTCGCCAACCACCCTCACCACCTATACATAATCGAGCAAATTTTATCAGCTCTTTCATAATTTTCATCGCAGCAACAAAAATATTATAGTAGAAAGACTTCTTAATGTGGTTTAGAACGTGGTAGAATATCTCTCTAGGATTCACTGGGAAGGCGATGCCTGCATTCTCTTTTTTGTGAACTTTCGAGGGAATGCATGGGATACTTTGATACCGGACGGACCCGCGCGATGTTATATAGCGGCGGATATATTTTTTTCCCCTTCCCTCGTGGAGTTCGAGCAAATTCGCCGTCGGGTTGGCAACGCCGGCGGGTCACGAGGGGGATGGGGGTGGGAGGGGCCCGCGAAATGGGAAAGGAGGGGGAGGTGCGTGCATCTGGGGGCGGACGGGGTAGCGTTGTAAGGGGTTGGGGGACGAGGGGGTAGCGCATTGTGGAGGTGGAGTGGGAGGACAGAAGAGGGGTTGGGTTGGTTGGGATCGTTTGCTGCCTACGCAGAGTTTTCCACTGGCCTGCCTCTCTCTCTCTCCTACTCCTCCACCCCCCCTCTCCCGCCCCCCTCCCTGTTTTTTTCCCGCACTCACATCTGCTGTGGATGCTCCGGGACACAACAAGACGTTCGGGAAAAATCCTAGTCGAAAGACGTGGCCGAACTACGTGTTGGGCATACCCGATAGAAGATGGTTTGGGAAGTGGGGGAGGAGATGGATGCGTGTGGAGGATAAAAAATAAATGCAACATTGAGGGAGGAGGGAGCGGAGGGGGGGGGGGGCGACGATGGGAGAGGAGAGAGTTGAAAAAAGTTACACGGTTGTGACGAAAGGCTTTCTGAGGTTGGAGGGGGGGAGGAAGAGGAGGAGGAGGCGGGCGGGGCATTGGTGAAAGAGGTTGGGAGGGAGGATAGGGAGACAGAAAGTGGAAAGGAATGGGAGATGAGCGAAGGAAGAAAGAAGAAAGTTCGTCCATCAGTCTCTCTCCTCGGCGGTGATGCGCTGGGCCGTCCGCCCCTCCCCTCCCGCCCCCCCCCCGCCCACCCTTGACGAGATCCGTGCGTCTTCCGAGTGACTTTGACAAGATGGACGACTCTGGGATTGGAGACGCACTAAAAACCTCTCGCGAGGAATTCGCTTCTCCCGCAGTCTCCAGGCGTTCCCTCCCGCCCACTCGCTCCTGCACCTCCTCCTCCCGCCTCCTCCTCCTCTTCCTCCTCCCTACGTCCCTTGATCAGGGTGATGAAAGAACCTACGAGTCAGAGAATGAGTCTTTCTGTTAAACTCAGGGATATCGGAACGGATTGAATGAAATTCAAATAAAAATCCGGGAAATGCACAATCGATTGCGAATTACTCAGAAAATTCTGGAGATGAGAGAATATTTTTCAAATGTAAAATTTGTGGGAAGATCGGAATCATTTTGTGAAGATCTCCAATAAAATTCAGCAAAATAATGGGCATAATATTCTGACTATCCAAGGGAAACCGGGGAAATAGATGAACATTTGCGTTAAATCTTACGTTTGGGAAGCTCGTGGAGAGTACGAAAAAAACTTATGAAATATACATCAAATTCATGAAAAGTTGGGGAAAATTCAAGAAATGGTGTAATTCCTATAAACTGAGAGAAGTTCAAGGGAAATATATACAAGTACATCTCAGTGATGTCAGGTGAACTCAACTAACTTTCAGGGAAAGTCATGGAGAAATTCAAACCAACTACCAAACGCTCAGAAAATTCAGGAAAAGTCAATGAATCACTGGGGATTTCTACAATCTATTTTCTTATTATTTATTTATTTATATCTCCTAAATATCTATTCATTTTTAACCTTGCAGTTATTCATACATTAATCTTTTTTATTATTATTACTTCATGTGTATTTCATTGATTTTTTTGTTGGTGGTACATTAGCTTAATCTGTCTGTAGGTATTCGCAGGTGTTTTACACTCCCCTTTAAGTGTGGGTGTCTTCCTGCAGTGGGTGTTTTCGTCAAGGATATCCACCTTTTTACATTTTTCCCACAAACGTAAATATCTTTCTTCACACTTATTTCATGTATTTTTCTGACGAGAGATTAAATGGAGGAAGGAACTGCCTTAGTCTCATTCTCACCCAATAAAGATGCATTATTATTATTGTTATTATTATTATCTTGAGAGTGTCAGGGTATTGCTTGGCATGTTTGTGAACAATGACCAATAGTCAGGGATCTCCACGTAAATGAGCCGATCAAACGCTGAATAAGCGGTGGAGTGCCGTCCAGATCATAGCCACTGGAATATGCCCTTGGCCGTTATCGGTAGCTCATGACTCACGCGAATATTTATACCGAGGTCGATTGGCAGGAGACATTTTATTCCCATGATTCAAGGAAGGATTGAGAATAAGCAAACTTAATGGACTAAAACTAAGACTAAAAGGCGACTAAAACAGAGACATTTGAATGGAAAAAAACCCTGAAGTCAGGAAATTCAATTGAATTTTATGCCTTCCGGTTACTTTAGCCTTCCTCTTCCCTGTCTAAAGTGTATCCATTCCCTGCTCTCCCGTATGATACTCCACGCTTGGCCGGGTCGTAAATAATTTTTTTGAAACTTAAAATGCCACTCAGCTCGGAGGCTGCGGTTACGACCTAATACATCATGCTTTAAAGTTGTTCTTTCACTTACCTTTACTACGTGATCGAGAGGACTGCGTGGCAGAGCGGATTGCATTTTCATGCGGACATTTTCTTCTCCGTAGAAAAAGTCCAACGCTCAATGGTGGTCCTCCGTGTATGGATTCCGAAGGCATTGGTATGTAAAAGTTGCGACGGAGGCGTCTTGCGGAGGATCCTCGGCTCGGTACGGATTCATCCCACAGCGATCGTCACGACGACGTGAAATGCAGCGCTCGAAAACGGGGCGTTATCGAAAATATATGACAAAATGATTGGGTGGTTGTGCGGACACGGGTTTCATGCGAAGAAGACTTTTCTTTGGAAGCCTCGGGTATTTTAACGGTAGCTAAGCGTGGGTGGGCCCAAGGAGAAACAATTGGTTGGGAAATTTATGGGTGACAGTGAACTGTATGGATGCGTTCTTGTTTACTTGTTGTTGTGACTGTGTTCAGGAAATCAAAATTGCAAATCTATGCCAAAAACGTGTTACATCAAGCAAAGGCTAATCACGATGAAGAAGTTTTTTCAGGTCTTTTGTTCAAATAACTACGGAACTAGCCGCGCAGTAACTTTAACGGAGTCACCCGCTAGTGATAACACAATTGTGTGACATTCACAGCGGAAAAAACCTTCGCCTGGACTGGGATTCGAACTCCGATCCCTTGATTTCGCGCCAAGTGCCCTAACAAATTAAGCTACTCAGGCAGGTAGGAAATCGAGCGATCTGGGTTTGATTCCAGGTCCAGGCGAATGATTTTTCCGCTGTAAATTTCACAAAATATTTTTTCAGTTCGTTGGCCACCAGCAAACCTTACAGGATATCCCCAATATGATCGCTTTTACTTCATACTTGAAAAATTTTTTTCGGTTTTGCTTTTTTTGACCAATTGCAAGGGGATATGGAAGTATTATGAAAGCGTATCATGCAAAAAATTGTCTAAAAATGGTATATTCTGAGAATTATATTGTGTTGGGGGTATAACTCTTGTGTATCTGTCGTTTATGTAGTTGCAAAAAAAATAGTTGGTATAGTCTTGGAGACATACCTATAGTATGGTGCCTGTTGGTGAAGTTTACTAGTATCTTGCAGTGTATGTTGGTGGTAACTAACCCCATTCCAATCACCCTTGAGGTGGCTTGCAGGGTAATATGTAGATGTAGATGAAACACTATAATGCCCACGGTAGTCTTTTTTCCTACTATTGATTAATATTTTTATCATACTCACATTGTGTATTATATAAAAAAATTTCTTGAATTTTGTTCATTTATCATGTACTGTCGGTGAACGAGGTCATTGTTGACCTTAATTTAATTTTTAACGAGTGCTTTTAAAAGTTTTAGACTTTCATTGTTAAGAATAACACCTTACGTGATTTTACAATTTTCTTTTATACATTTAAGAATATTCCCAATAATCATAAATCACAAAAACATTGTTTCTGTCCGAGTGGTAACGGAACCGTCCCTGCGCACAAACGTCCCTATGTCCAATCGTTCCTGCGCCAAATGGCCTGCGCAAAAACGCCTCCGCGCCAAAACGGCCCTCGCCCAAACATCCTTTAGCCAAAATGGCTCGTGCCCAAACGGCTGCGCCCAAACGGCCCGAGAAAACGGTCGCGCTGAAATGCCCTAGACCCACTTAGTATCAGGGTATAACTTTGGCGTTTCCGCAGACGGTCTTTTACTATGATAATCATCTTCGAATTCCATCCCTGATGCCTGCTACAGTCCACCACGCGTTATAATTCATACCCATTCATTTCCTCCGTCTCTCGTGCTAAAGTTCCCCTCCGTTCCATCAAATCCACGAACATCTTATGGACTCTCATTATCTCCATCCCCCTGATCTGTGGCAGACTAACTTCCTCTAATGACTTCCTTTTATCCTTAACCATAATGTGTTAGCCGTGTTCAAATCGTTGTCGTGTTCTCATTAAAACTCGTCTCTACAAAATGAGTTGTTGGGATCCCATTCTTCACTGCTAACCATTGGATTCCCCTCGAATGCCCGCATTTATGAAATTCATTTCCTATGTTTAATTAGCACTTAATTATTCAAGATCAATAATGATGTAGGAATGGCGTTTCGTTTTAGAAGTCTTTTCGCATAGATGTTTATATAAAGCTCAAAAAAAGAGTGGAGTACTGGAGTGCTTGGATATTCTATGGACAAATAACTCCCTATTGCTTCCCTTTGCCAGTATTACACGATAGCTAATCGAGCCCAAGTTATGCATACCGGCCAACCATGCGGGCGACCAGGGTTCAAATCCCTGCAGAGAAAGATATTTTTCAAAGAAACCCAATCCCTACTTGAGTAAAGGAAATGGTTCCAAGCTTGACTTTGTGGAAGTAATTCATAGTAACTTAAATTACACTTTGTATACTCCACTATAGGTTTAATAACACGACCCGGGTTTCCCTGAGTGTCTATTGGAGAGTACTTCAAGTACAGTACTCTGCCTGTCGGATGACACGTTAACCCACGGTCCCCTTTGCCCCTTTCCTCAAGAGGAGGCTAATGCCGACGCCGGGTTTCTATCCACCCTTCCTCCCTTATCTATCCCCTATGGCGCAAATGACCTTAGCTGTCTATTGCCTCCCCAAAATCCAATGCAATCCAAGTTATGGGATACTTGCTGGTGATGTAGAAATTAAGGTGTTCAAAAATTGTCTCCCCACACTTTAAACTATATTTAGCTGTAGTACAAAATGTTTTTTTTTGCTCTCTGTTATAGTTAGTATTTAACAAATTCAACACTTTATTTTTTAGTTGCGGTATCAAAATTGTTATTTCTTAGCGGAAAGGCTTATTTTTTTAATTTTGAAGAAAGTATTGGTCGATCATCACTCAATCCATCTCTTCCTCACGTAGGTACTTCGTCCTCTTCCAGTCGGAGCAAACCAACCCCATCCCTCGTTTTGTCCCCTTTTTCACAGTCCGCAACCCGTTCTAAAACCTACCCCAACCTGTTTTGGGGAAACCGAAAAGTTTTCCCGAGAAGCGAAGGGAGCGAAACGGAAGAGAAAAAAAGGAGGAAGAGAATGAGAGAAAAGGGAGGATCGGGACAGGGAGAGAGAGAGAGGGGAGGAGTAGAGAAGAATGATGAAACAAAAAAGACGCGGAAAGTTGCTTGAGACTCGAAACGGAGGTAATTCTGGTCCAAACAGGTTTTATTTTAACGGATATTTCCTTCCTTTTCCCCCCTCGGCTTTTCTTCTTCCCTCGACTGGACGTAATTTTCTCTCTTTCTCCATCTCTTCTCTTTCTCATCCCAAACGCCCCCCTTGAATCTTCTTCTGCTGCACCCTCCTTATCTATGATCGAGTTAACGTGGCGGCTCGAGTACTAATTTCCCATCCCGAGGTCCCGGGTTGGTATCTCGGCCGTGTGAAACAGTTTCAGAGGATTCCAAGTTCATTTCCTTGATATATGGGGAACACTTAGCCCGTATTTTTCACCTTCTATGATAACTTCTCTTCCTCCTTACCAAGCTCGTACCAACCTCTACCAATCCTTATCACCTCTTCCAAGTTTTGGAATTCATTTCCTCCTCATGTCAAATCATCCTCTTCGCTGGAATCATTTAAAAATAAACTTTACTCACATTTAAAACCTCAAGATTAAATTTTGTTGAGTTGACTAATGTTAAGTTGTATAAATATGTCAAGGTTCGTGCATATCCTCGCATGTAAAGAAACATTTATCTCACAACCTTAAAAGAATGACGATGCTCCGCCGTAAGCCATGCGAACTCCTTCACTTGAACGTCGTGACCTACCCCAAAAGTCCCCATTTCGCTTTCGTCTTTCCTTATCCCTACTCTCTCAATGCCACCTGCTTACCCCCCCTACTCCATACTCCAACCTCACCTTCCACCTCGATGGCAAATATTCTCAAATACCGGTCGCCTCCGTTAATAATGATCCAGTTGATCTTCATCTTCCTTATCCGGATGCCATTTTTCTAATTTTTTTCATCCTAATTTACAAAATTTACATGTATTTTTCCACAAAATCCCCGAAAATAGCATCTTAGGCCTTTTACCCATACTGCGGAAAACAGCATCTACGGCCATACCGGCCATACTGTGGGTGGAGTAGACATAAAATATTCAGATACAGTTAAATATCTTGGATATACCTTAACTTCTGATATACCGTGGGGAAGACACATACAAAACTTATTTGGCACAGCATTAAAGAAACTAGGTTTTGTTTAGCGTATAATAGAAAGGTCCTCGAATGAAAAAGTCAAAGAGAGATGCTACTTCTCTCGGGTTAGGCCACACCTTGAATATGCCGCGAGCATTTGGGATCCTGGTGATAAAGATTTAACCAAAAATTAAATAAAATACAAAGAAAAGCAGCACGCTTCGTTAATAACTGCTATGAGCGAACATATAGTGTCCCCCCCTAGCAGCATGCGTTTGAAATGGCTTGCATGGTAACACGTAGATGTTGATGACCATAACTTGGGTGGGGAAAACCTACTCTGGCCGAAATCAAATATGTGTTTACTAGGTACACTCCAAAATCTGGGAATTTTCAGTCCATGCAAAACTTGCTGAAATTCAGCAAAATGTCTTAAATTCAGCAACATATCGGAATTAAACTTTCCAGACTTTTCAGTAAAAAAATCTCGTGAAATTCAGCAAAATTCCTGAATTGAAGTCATTCTTAGATATCAGCACACCTAAACATGATTTGCCTCCAAAAATCTCAATGAATTCCACTTAGTTTACCTAAAAAGAGCTCTTCCTAGTAGAATGCAGGGTAAATTTTTTATTTAATTGTATATTTTAACCACTCTTAAACCTAAGTAAAAGAGGATTATTTATTTGTCATGATATGTAAGTAATCTAGCACTCTTTTATATTTGCTTTTAAAGTTATAATAAAAGATGAATAGCATATATTATTAACTTTCTAACTAACTAAATATTGTTGGGTGTTATTTTGCCGCCTTTTTATTGTGAGGAAAACCCTATCAGAACTTTAGGTTAATAATTTTCAGTCAACATTTCATCTTTTAAAATTTTCAGAAACATTTGCTGAAGTTCAGCAAGTTTTCCTAGCTTAAAATTTTAAGCTTCCCAGATTTGCTTAAAAGTTGGTGAAACTTCGGTTAAGAAAAACTCGCTGAATTTCAGCAAATTTGGAGAGAAATATTTAAAAGATTTTACCGCCACAAAGGCCAGCAGAGTATTTCGAGCCAAAATCAACTACAATCTTCTTCTCCCCCTTACGAATTCCCAGCCCACGCCGCATCCTCACTTTCCTCCCTCCCTCTTTTATATCTTCCCCGTTACTCTTCTTGTCCAATTGTTCCCTCCTCGGCGAGGCTCTGTTCGAGAGTTCACCTTAAGAGATCGGTTGAAAGGTTGGCTAGCGGGATGTAAGATTTCGATTAGATCGGTCCGATAAAATGGCATCAGTGGTTCCATTCGTGCGTGGGCGTAATGAACAGGCTCCGTTGATCCCCGAGCCGCGAACTGAAAATTTGCCAAGTCTGTAGTGTTCACCCGAGCGTGGATTTGTTTCTTGCGCGAACTATAATGATAATTGTTTGCTTATTTGTCATATAACCATTGTAAAGTACTTGTGTCTTTCTCGCTTAATTTGTAGAATTGGATTCGTATGCCTTAACTGTTTCGTGTGAATTAACTAATTTATAAACGCATTTCCAGATAGATTTCTGGAGAGGATCTGCGGGTATTCAGGACGGAGGGGAATCACGATTGATAGAAGTTTAATGGGTTACTCCCACATGATGGTGGATGACATTAAAAATTAGCATCTGGTGTGGTAATTAATATTAGAAAGATTCGAAATATATGCATTGGAGGAGCACAAGAGAATACACTACTGGGTGATGGACAGGAAATACAATACTGCCAGGAATACAAGTACTTGGGTGTTAATATAACTCAAAATGGAACCCTTGATGAGGCAATTAAAGCAATAAATCGCAAGGAAAAAGGGCCATATCCATGATGAATAGCATCATATAGGGCCAAAGTATAGTCAGACCTAAAAAAATTACATAATTAAATTATAAGACGTATTGTCACATATGGGAGTGAGATATGGCAGATGAAGGGGAAAACAAAGTAAATGCTAAATTGACAAATTTTAAGCTATCCGGGACTAGCCACGGAGTTCCACTTTACGGAGTCACCCGTAATACACAAATGTGCGAATTTCCGCAGAGAAAAAAATCATCCGCCTTGACCGGGATTCGAACGCGGATCCCTCGCCGGAAATCGAGGGATCCGGGTTCAAATCCCGATCAAGGCGGATGATTTTTTTCTCTGCGGAAATTCGCACATAAATGCTAAATGTTACGGATGTGGATTACTGGAGATGAACTGCGGGTATACCCAGGCGGTAAAGAATCACCAATGAGAGAATAAGAAGTAATATAGGAGTCACCCACGCGATGGTCAATGACATTTAAAAAACTCCTTGTGTGGTATGGTCGCAAATAACGCATGACAAACGAGAGATTGCCTATGCAAGTTTTAGCATGGAATCCACAAGAAAGGAAAAATAAGGAAGGCCCAGAATCAGTTCGAGATAGAAAAGGCAATAAGAGAAAAGCAGTCGCCAGAAGATCTGTGGGGTGAATGGAGAGCAATGGCTGTATGGCAACGAAGAGCTACGTAGAATGCAAAGAAAAACGATTTTATATATACATGCAACGTAATTTTAATATGATCCATATTTTGCAAAAAATGGGGAAATGTCTGTCACCATAGTCAAATCAAACCACGTGTTAAAGTCAGTGAAAATCCCTAGTGGAGAAAATATTTATTTTTTTTAATCCATGGGGCCTGTGTACAGTTAACTTTTGAACAAAATTACAGCCGTCAAAAGCAGTAGTCTATTTCTGAATTTTTGGGGCTAGTCGTCTTAAAATTAAATGAAAGTTAAATTGATTTGCTTGCATGATTGGTGCCATTTGTAAACCTACTGGAGCCTACCTATTTCTGGCGCTCATACTGTAGCCAGTCACGAGTTCTTTTTAATTTAGGTTGTTACAGTTATTTCATATGGTACCTGTTCATCTCTGCAATAGCAAGGTGAGTAGAACTTTACCTATTAATTCTAAGTGGATACTTTTGATATCTGTACCTAGACATTTGAATATAGTGGATGCACTTCCATTTTCAGAATAAATGCCAATCATTCCAGTCGGAAACAGTTCGAAGTTATCACCTCAGTCTCATTTCCATCTCATGTACATCTACATCTACATCTACATACTACCCCGCAAGCCTCCTCAAAAGGCGTGTGGCGGGGGATGTTAGGACACCAGCCGTCAAAAAAAAATCATAGTTCCGCCTAGCATTTATTAAAGTCCTTAATTGTTCGGGGAAAAAACGCATTCCCATACCTATCCGTTCGGCAAAATATCTTTCTTAATTTATCGATTCTGTCGGACCTGGAAATATAATGTGGTTCTAATATGATGTTCTCCGTGTCGCTCTGAAAGATATCCATTCTCAATTGCTCAAGCAATCTAAGCCAAGCGCGTAGCCTCCGAGTCTCTAGCGGCTCCCACCCTAAATCTTTCAAAATCTGTGTAACGGTTTCTGTACGGCCGTAGCAGTTTTTGACGAATCGCGTAGCTTTCCTTTGTATTTTATTAAGTTCATGGATTAGGCCTTTCTCCGCTGAATCCCATATGCTCGCTGCATATTCAAGGTGTGGCCGGACGAGTGCGAAATAGCACCTTTCCTTCACTTTCTCATCCGAAGATCTTCCCACAACACGCTTGACAAATCCTAGCTTCTTCAGGGCTCTGCCACAAATATTTCTTATGTGTGTCCCCCACGATAGGTTCGAAGTTATCGTAACTCCCAGGTATTTCACTTCATCTGTCGCATTTATGCTAACAACATCCACAACATATACATGGGGATAGTTGGACGACCTACGCAAGAAATGGACCGCCGTGCATTTGCTCAGATTAAGTTCTAGTCCCCACTCTTTGCTCCACGCATGAACGTTGTTTAAGTCCGATGACAGAATTTCAAAGTCAGAGTGATCACTAATTTCGCCGTATATGACAACGTCGTCGGCAAATAAACATATTTTACTGCTAATTCGGAGAGACAGAATTCCACGGTATTAAGAAACATTCCTCTTTTTGCAGGAAAGATACAAGGGAAATATATTCATACGCCATAATATTCTGGAAACTTTCTGAGTGATTCTTTTGTAAAATTGGCTTTATTCGGCACCTAATTTAATCCATTGTGGCCCTCACACTGCGTCTGGGTTAGCCAAAGCAGTGTGGAATAACGAAACTCTCAGTTGATTGACAGCTCTAAAAAGTGTATGTATTCCTGGGTTAGAATAGAGCTTCATCGGCACCCTTGCCAAAAGGTTACTCTCGACAAATAATTTCGCGGCCGCTAATTTTCCGTAAAACCCGAGATGATATAAGTTGATAGCTGCTCACAACTCACATGAAACCTACGGCTATATCGTTGGTTGAGATATACACCGAAAAAAGGGAAACATTTTTCAGATTTTGTTAAGGTATTTTTGACGGTTCATATCGAAGGATTAGGAATTATACAACGAGGGCGATATGTTCCAGGCAAAAACATTTGACTTGACTGGGTTTCGAACATGGATCACCCAAATACGTTGGTTAGATGAGTAAACTAGTTACACCACCAAATGATTTTTTTGGGTGGCAAATTTCACCCTCTTCACACCCGTCCTCGTGACTTTGGAACGCTCAATTTTTGCTGCCAAAACGATTGGAAATTTGTTTGTTGTTTCAGTTTACATTTATCTGGGTCGAAAATGAAAAATTTGGGTTTCTTTTTCTGTATATTAAATCCTATACGAACAAAATTATGCAAAAACCATCTAAATACGTCCAAGCTTTTTCTTTGTACTTGGTATCATATTCCCCCTCCACTCCCTCGTTCATTAGTTTTCATTAATATTTACATTTAGGAGCCGTCAGTTATAATCAATTGTCTAAAACAAACTACTCGAAATGGGTAATGGTTAAATGCTTTACTTTAACGTATTTGGGTGATCCGTGTTCGAATCCCAGTCAAGTCAAATTTTTTTGCCTGGAACATATCGCCCTCGTTGTATAATTTCTAATCCTTCGATATGAACCGTCAAAAATACCTTAACAAAATCTGAAAAATGTTTCCCTTTTTTCGGTGTATATCTCAACCAACGATATAGCCGTAGGTTTCATGTGAGTTGTGAGCAGCTATCAACTTATATCATCTCGGGTTTTACGGAAAATTAGCGGCCGCGAAATTATTTGTCGAGAGTAACCTTTTGGCAAGGGTGCCGATGAAGCTCTATTCTAACCCAGGAATACATACACTTTTTAGAGCTGTCAATCAACTGAGAGTTTCTTTATTCCTCACTGCTTTGGCTGACCCATACGCAGTGTGAGGGCCACATTGGATGAAATTAGGTGCCGAATAAAGCCAATTTAACAAAAGAATCACTCAGAAAGTTTCCAGAATATTATGGCGTATGAATATATTTCCCTTGTATCTTTCCTGCAAAAAGAGGAATGTTTCTTAATACCGTGGAATTCTGTCTCCCAACTACATGAGATGGAAAGGTTAAAACTGCATCCTTTCCCTTTATGACAAAATGCGGCATTTCCTTACCCCTGTGCTTATAACCCTCAATAATTTACTTGGCTATGTCTCTAACTATATTTAAGTGGAGGATGTCACTGTAAATGGTGGGTAGGCAATCTTATCAGAAATACATCTACATTTAACCATACAGGCTACCTCAAGGGTGTTTGGCAGGTGGGAAAAGTAGATGCAACAAACGTGATACGGGAGACGTGAAGTTCGCCTCAATTATGAGAAACGGGGTAGGAAAATATGCCAATAGCTTCTGAAATTCGTACATTTTTTTCAAGATTAATCCTTGATAATTTTCAATTTTATGTATATAATGGTATCATAGAAGTCACCTTAGTACATTACCACTTTGTGCTTTTCCGGAGTGGCAGCATCATGCGTTCCTCTTATCGAAGATTCCACGCGTGTTTTCTCCGCAGCTGTCCCTCCCATCAGCTTCGTTGCGGCTCCAGAATAATGGTCTATAACTCGTACTTTCTCCTTGAGTGGGCACGTAGACAAACTGATGGATTTTTGACTGAAAAATCAATGAAGGAACATCGTAAGTCATTGGAAAATTCTCATCGATGTACATGAATGTAGTTGCGTGCTGATCGTGTGTAGTTTATGGACCAACTTTGAAACAGATTGAGAGTATATCACTTGCCATAACAATTTATACCTTTGTCCTCCACTTTTTCTAGTACATCTGCCTGGAATTTGTGCTCTGAAAACATGAACATCTAGCCATAGGCGTTTCCACATCTGTACTCTCGCTCAAGAAGAACGCATTGAAGGTTTTTACGTCGTATGGTAAAAGATTTCAAGAGGTAGTCAGGCTGCTAATTTCTCTTTTTTGAAAATTATATTGAGTCTCCATGTTGAAGAGACCTTTTTATTTTAGCCAGGGTTGTTACATAAAAAATTAACTACCCTTAAATAACTTCAAAATTTTTGGTTTTTTACTTTAATTTAATTATTCCTTAAGATGCAGCTAATAATTACACACCACAACATATTCGCTCTCTCAGAGTTCAAAAGTCCACTTTTGCAAGCATTGCTAAATTGCATCAGTACGTTCACCTGAAAGCCATGGGTAAATTGTTCCAGTCAATGCAAATCACTTTTCGCGCCATTCGCCTTGTACCACTGGGGTCATGAATTTAGGGAAGTACATGTAATTCAAAGCACTCGTAACCCAATCAACTGCTTTGCGACGTTATTACTTGGCATTGGCGCCAATGATCTAAAAGAAACTCCAATTGACTATTGACTTCATCCTGGAAATCTTGGTGTACGCCCTGTTCAATTAAGGTGATTCACAGTTTTAATGGAGGAATAAGCAGAATCGGACTTCACTCCGCGTCTGTTGCTGATATTTACGTTTCAATCGTGTAAGAGTGTTCGCTGGTTCCTCTAACGTAGTTTTTTTTTTAGCAGAGTAAGGATTATTCTATGGTCTAAAGACTTTAATAACCTTTGGGACGGATCCATGTCTCTTTAATATGCTGATTGGTATTTTTATCTGTATTTTTGCAAACTATCGCCACGTATTCTCTCGAGGACTCTGTGGAATTCTCGCCCAGTTCTATTTTAAGTTATATATTACTAAAGTGTTTTTATATATCGGTGCCATCCTCCGTCTATCGGCTGCGCTCAAATCTAGGGTATTGGACTGCTACGCTTCCTCGCTGTGAGTGCTGACAGTGGTATGCTGTAAAGGTAATTTATGCCCCCTCTGCCCCTTGCTTCGACAAAGAGAGGCCCAAATAGTTTTTAAGGTTAGATACGGCATTCTTTCTCTTTATGACAGAATAGGGTATTTTCGTAGTCCATTGCTGTTTACTCTCAATAATTTACTTGGCTGTGTCTCTAGCATTTTATTGCGCGGAGGTTGTCACTGCGAATGAGAGTTGGGAAATCTTACCAGGAAGAGATGCGTGATACGGGAGAAATGAAATTCACTGCAAGAACGAGAAATGGAGGAAAGAGTTGTGTCAATAGCCTCTGAAATTCTTACATTGGTACAAGTTAAACCATTGGTTATTTTCAATTTTATATGAATATATAAGATGGTGTAATCAATAACGAAAATATGTACAGTGTATAATCGCCACATTTCCATCCTCATGTTGACTTTTCAAAACACCTCGTCCTACGTCAACTCGTTGAATGGATCTGTGATGGATCTGTCTCGATGGAAACATCAATACCCTCTGGATCACTCTCATCATGCTCCGTTTTGCTCGGCCCGAACTTGGATGAATCATCGTCCATTGTGGTTATTTTAGGTCACAAGTCTTGAAAGGCGAACAATTATTCTAAGGGTTGAAGTTCGCCATGAAAAATCATTTGACTCGACCAGGATCATCTAGTTTGCATTAACCCCCCTCGGAAGTCGCCTTGAAGGAAGATGGTGGTGTAACTGGATAACACACCTTACCGACATTTGGCAGATCGGGGTTCGATTCCCGATGAAGTCAAATGAATTTTTCATGGCAAATTTCAACCCTTGGTGTTGTATATGCACCCCTGCGAGTGACTTCATACCATATAATTTTTAAATGCAATGATTGGAAATTATTGCAAATGCAAAACAACCTTAGCCATTATAAAAGATTTGATACTCTCTTGGCGAATAATAGGTGTGAAATTCTCTCGGGTGGATTTTCATATGAATAACTCTCGTGATCCCTTGTGAATCCCGAGAGAATTTGACATAAAATCCTGGCCATTGATCAACAATTCAACGGTTGGTTTGCTGTAGTTCTCCTCTCCAATATCATTTCACCTAACAGCTTCACATCTACGTAATTCTTCGCACTTGCGTCCTTCATTACTTCCTTGCTTGATGTATGCCATTCCTGGCGATTCTTTGTAATTCTTTCCACTACTGTCTCCTGCCATTATTGTTTTCAATCAGCTAATTGGTCGAAAAACGTTTAGTCGTGGAAACACGTTAAAAATAAATACTCGTACCGCTGCCTACACAGGGCGTATTCACCAAGTGACCTCATTTTTTGACATCTGGGCCTTTTTTATGAGCATCAAAATTTATTTGCAATCATAATTGTTTCTTTGCCCTCATTATGAACCAAAAAGAAGTAAATTGTATCGCTTCAGTTTTTTCGTGCTGTAAGTGGTCATACCTTGGACCCAGTTCCAGAAAATAGCTGGTTTACAAAATTTAACACTAATATTTCTGCCCATCCGGAACGTAATTGCTTCCTCCATTCAGTTGCAGCATTGAGTTTTTTGTACCGTTATTTAAGTCGCGAATATTTCCCTGTACACCTTCGAGTTTTTTTTATTTCGACCCGGTATGAAACGTCAACTTCATCGCGGCAGATGTCTCGTCCCTATGGTGTCATCTCTTGGAATGTGGCACTGAAAACACCGGGCGGCGGGCGCTTTCTCCGACTCAGAGCGCAAGTTCACTCGATCTCCAAAGTCGGCTCGACTTTGTGAAAGGAAAGCAGAGGGATGGTGAGAGGAGGATGGGAAAGGGGGAGGGAAGCAGGGGTAGAAGGTAAAAGATTACGAGTTGAACCGCGGTGGTCACTTTTAAAACGTCTGTTTTCATTCTCCCCTGCCGCCCGAGAGAATAGAGGTGCGTTTTCATTCCGGGAGAAGTCGCGCTTACATCAAAACTCTCTCGCCCGGAGTTGAACGCACAATAAGGGGCCGTGAAGCAGTCCTTTGCGGTGGTGCGTTCTTTAAATAATATAAAAAAATGCATAAATGACGGAGCAACCCGAGTCCGGAGGAAGTTGAATTTCAAGTTTAAAAAAAACACCCTCGCCCCTTTCCCCTTAGCGGAGGGATGCGAACCTTATCCCCTTCCACACGACATTGGGGAGGGGTGGAGTGGGGTGGGTGTGTGAAGTGGGAAGGACGAGAGTGGGATGGGGAGGGGGTTGTGGAGGTGGAGGAGGGGTTTAAGATCTCGAAATGAAATAAAAAACAAAACAGCATAGTTGCTGCTGCACAGGCCAGCGACCGTCTGTTTTAATTTTTTTCTTTCCTTTAGTTCGGTGGGAGGCCATGGGGAGAGGGGGGGGGGAGATCGCTCGTCGGAGAAAACTTTCATGCGTCTCCAGTTACATCTACAATTACAACTGCAGGTCATCCTTTCTCTTTCCCTGCTGTCCCAATCTTGTTTCCTCCACCATTCTCTCTGCGCGCATACTTCGCCGGTTTTCTGAGAAGGCGACCAACGGTTGAGGTCACTTGCGCCGTTAACGATGTCTTCGGGTACGTTAAGGAAAAGGAAGTAAAGCGTTGAGGAGCGGGGGAATAATGGAGAGAAACCCGGCTACTTCGGAAGTAGCTATTCGAAAAGATGGACACAATTGGGTCCGCAGTTTAGTGTCCTATCCGAAGGATGGTATAGTTAACTTGAGTTTCTCTTCACGTTACAGCTGAATGCGTATTACCACTATATTTTAATTACGTCCCTAACTATTGGAGTAGCGTTGTATAGTGCGGAAGCGTGGACCCTCAGAAAGGAGGACGAGAATAGGCTGCAGGCATTTGGGATGTGGGTGCGGAGAAGGATGGAAAAGGTGTGGTGGACGGAGAGGAAGACCAACGAAGAAGTGCTTGAGATGATGGGCGAGGAAGGGAAGCTTCTGAATGAAATCCGGCAGAGGTAGGGTAGGTGGCTGGAGGATGTGATAAAGGGCGATGGGTCGCCCAAGAGTGTGATAGAGGGAAGGATGTTGGGCAAGCGGGGAAGGGAAGAAAGAGAATAGGTTTCATGGACGGGATGAAGAAGGGTAGATCGTTTCCTGAGGCGAAAAAGTATATATTAGAGGGAGATAGGCCCCTGAAAGCGTAAAAAACTGGGAGTAGATAATGTGACATTCAACGAAACCTACCTTAACCGGTAGAATACTTTAATAATAATAACTAATGGAGGCGACCGACTGATTAAGTCATTTGTGCCTCTGAGAATATTTTGATTGGATGATAAGAGGGGCAATACTTGAGAGTAGAGAGAAACCTGGAGTCAATACTAGCATTTTCAAATAGATGTTACCAACTGGTCTATAGGTTAATAGATCAAATCAACGTATATAGTTCTCAGCTTGAACTTCTCGCCTCATGAATACTAATTAAGAATTTAGAACTGACAGAAAAATCTCCATCAGTCCAAGGATTTGAATCAGGACCCTTGATATTCGGAGCTATTACTCCATGCCACCAGGCAACCAGTGCACATTCATTCTCTCATTCTTCCATTCCTTCTTTTATGAAAGGTCACCTATTTTTGTTTTCTTGTCCCTCTTTCTTTCACTGCCATTCTCGCTTTCTTTCTACCCCAGCATTTTTTTTATTATCTCACCGCAATAATGCTGCATTCCTTACCATTCCGCCTGTATTCCTCTTCTCAAACTCTTTCCTTACTCTCTCGGTTTCCTCGTCCTTTCTCTTCCCGAATCCTCTCTGTTTTTTTCCCTCCTGTCCGGGTCTTTTTTCTTTCACGAACTTTCTCCTCCTGCATACCCTCTTCCCTTCATCTCCCCTCGATTTCTTCTAAAGTTATATTTATAAACCCTTTTCCCTTGTTCTCAGTCTTTAGCATGTTACCATGCTATTCTTTTCATTCCTGTCCCAACCTTTTTCCTTCATAAACCTTCCTCGCCTCGCTCATATTATCTCCTCTCTCACGCTCTCGTATCTTTTTCATTTCTTCTTTTCCTCCTTGGAATTGTCACCTTTCTTTATTTCGCTACCAATATTTCTTTTTCTCTTTTTTCTTGTTTCGATGCCCATCTTGTTTTTCTTCCACTGACTTTATCTCCATAGCTACTCTTTCTCGGTTGCGGCTAATAAAATTGTTACTGGCTGATTTGCATAATAATCCATTACGCGGCTCAACGAAACTCATTTATTTTTTAAATGTTTTAATCGAAGATGACATCAGAATTTACATTTTTGGTACTTTCACAGGGTATATGTACCCTAAAAATTATCCTAATGCAGCCGGTATATATCTTCATTCCCTGATAAGGAGATATGTAAGTACTGATTGGACCATAAATGTAACTGATGATGTGAACTTAGCAATTTAACTGGTCGATTCAGAATAAACCATTGTGAAAATCACCAAGTTTCCTTAATTGATATTTTCTATAGTTATTGAATCGAGCTGTTTTCAAATTAATTTAATTTGAAATATTACTACAAACGTTTTCCGATCATTTTCGTTAAATTAAAATTTATATAAGGATTATATGAAAGTTTCATGGCCTTCAACAATTTCATTTCGTTAAATGTTATTGGAAAAGTTAACCATGGACTATAGATAGATATTTCCAATTCCTATTATACTCTCCCTTTAGTCCCTCCTTCCTCTTCTCAAATCCTTTCTTTCTTCTCCAACTTTCCTCCTTGTCTTCTCTCTCTCTCTTTATCTCATTTTCTCTTCTGCCCTCGTCGCTTCCCTGCCTCCTCCGCCCCCAACCTGCATCCACTCCCCTCGCAAACCAACCATCCGCCTCAACCCCTCCACCCCCCGCCCCTTCTGCCTCCCGTCCGCGGGCAACGAAGCGGGGCAGGTGGAGGAGACGAAAATATTTTAGCAAGGTGGAAAGTCTTGTTTTAGTCGAACAACTACCTCCTCCTTATAAAACCTCCCCGTCTCTTCTCTCACTGGCCCGACCGGAGAGAGGGAGAGAGGAGGGGGGTTTCGGTGGAGGAAGAGGAGGCTGGTTTGGGAAGGGGATGGAGGAGGGGTGTCGGAGGAGAGGTGGTAGGTGATGGTGGGAGGGTGGTGGGGAGGGTGAGAGAGGTGGGGAAATTGAGGAGCAGCGTGGGGAGGAGGGGGAGGTCGGCGAACGGGGTCGGCGAGCGAAAAATGCGGAATGAAATGTGGCTTGCCCAAGGGTGGACATAACCGGCCGAACGGGCGGGTGGGGAAGAGAACCTTTATTAAAATCCCTCTCCCACTCTTTCATCCTTCTCCCTCTCTCGCCTCGTATGTATGTACCATCTTTTCACCTCTACCTCACCTCTGCCTCCGTATCACAAAGGATTTGGGCTACGTTACACTGACGAAGAGGCAAAAAGATTTGGTTTAAGAATTATAACTCCCAGCGCAAGTTTCATGCAGCATTTCCCGAGGGATTTAAGATTGAGAGGTCATGAAGGTTGAACCAAAAAAATTAATACAGTTCAAAGAAAAGTAGCACGCTTCGTTAAAAATTGCTGCGAGCGAACATATAATGCCTCACAACTTGTAGATGGATTAATGTAGGAGCCCCTAGAGACTCGGAAGCTAAACGGTAGGCTTAGGTTGCTTGAGAAATTCAGAACTGGTGTATTTCATAGCGACACAGAAAATAATATCATAACACCTCACTACATCTCCTGGTCTAACAAAAGCGACAATATAAGAGAGATACACTGCCAAACAGGTGGGTACTAAATCTCTTTCTTTCCGTGCACAATAAGCGACCACAATAAAAACTGAGCTCCTCTAAATACATTCTCATAATTCACGTCACCATTTCTCCTCCCAAAACCTCATCCCTTACATCTTTACACGGCTGGTGACCTAACACCCCTGCCACTCGCCCATGCGGCGGTTCGCAGGGTTGTATGTAGCTGTAGATGTAGAGGCTCTAATCCGTCAAGTTACATTACTTTTTGTCCGTTCTCTCCACCAATTCCCTTCAATGTGGTCTTATTTTCCAATGATATTGCGATGAGAAAAAATTATCCCTCGCGTTGCCACCTTGGATAGACCGCTAGGGCTTTATACTTAGTTCTTACGAATCCTTCTAAATTGCCATGGGAATTAGGTATCCTTGGTAGCGTAGTTGTCTGCTCACTGGCCCGTTAAGCCAAAGGTCCGTGGTTCGATTTCCAGTCTAGGCTGATTTTTTTGTCGTGGCAATTTCTGACTACTTTATACGGTCTTATTTTGTTTATGACAGGAATTCTAGCATCGCTCGCCACCCACATGCGTTTCACCTCCACCTCACCAATGACTTTTGGATTTGAGCAATGCCGATTCATCAGTACGGGCAGGAAGGACGAAATAGAGGAATTCAGAGTCAATGAGCTTAAGATATATTTATTTCCTCGCATTCTCTACGATAATAAAAAAAAACTTTTCTTGGGACTTATCGCTGAAGGCACATCTATGAAATCTCGTTACTCATTCGTAGTTTGGCAAAATATTCAGTATACCTAATCGTGGCTTAAATTATGAGTTTTTTAACAGTTAGTGCGTGCTTGGTGAGCAATTAACTCCCGCCACAAACCCTAGAACTGTCTTGCAGGGTAACATGTACATGAAGGTTAAACTTTTCGTCAATTTCCACTTCCGATTCACTTCCATGTGCCCTTATTTTTTATGATCAGGGTCCAGACAACCCTCCCGCTCGTCTTGTTATGTAGATTTAGGCGTTAGGTGAGATCAACTTATTTTTTCCTACTATGATTAATATCACGTTCTCCTATCTCTTTCTCTATCGTTCAATCCTCCTCGTACTTTCATGCGGCCCGTCTCGAAAAACGCCGAAGAATCCTGGAGGGTAGGTCGGAGTCGAGGAAGCGCTCGGGAGGATGAGGGCAAGAAAAAACGGCAATAGCGCTCTCACGGGCGGCGGAATGGTGGCTGAGTGATGTTTCGGGGAGTGAGGGTAGCAAGCCGGATGACCTGCTCTAACATACACGCCGATTGCAGTGCCATCCGTCTTAGCTTTTCACGCTACGAGCGAACTCTTTAATCCGGAAAAGGACTGTCGTATACAGGGTAGACGAGGAGTATTGAGATGACAGATGTACCCACGCTTCGACCAGAATTGGTCCGAATTGACCCTCCATGTAGTCCATCATTGGTGGAGGTGGTCCCTCATTTGATGACGTACTCCGGCAGACCGCGCGGCGTCTACCCGTGAAAGTTAGTCGGGGAATACCTAATCCCAACTTTTTGGGCAACGGGCCCCTACGGTTTTCATTTAAGGTGCGGTAAGTCTTCGCAAAAGCGAGACTGACGGGGATTCGTCTCACGTTGTCGGGGTAACCCAACAGATAGGAGAACTGCGGGGAGGCGGTGGCCCATTGACGTCCTTTTGACGTCAATCCGCCTCATGGTGTCGGCCTCGCTGGGGCTGTGGCTCGCTAACTTTCCCTTCCCTTTCCCCTTTCCCACTACTTCCAACTAGAGTATAAGCGAAGGCTTGCAGACCTGGTGGGAGTTTTTTAGACCCCGCGGGGAGGCCCGAAACACCTATCGTATAATTGCTAAGGAAACGGAAATATGCTCGATATAATGGGGTAAGTCCATAAATAACGCATTAAACTGGATGGAGATAGTACTAATCAAAGTAACTTCCTGAATTTTATTTCATTTTCCTACATTTACACCCTGTACATTCAGACACTTTTTCCCATCTCTTTACAAGCCGTTGATAGCCGGCAGCAAAGAAGTCATTTTCTTGTTGTCGCAGCCGACGAGTAATCTTTTGGACTACGGCATCATCATTTTTAAAAAGTCGGCCACCCAAATGATATTTTTAAGGGACCGGACAGATGAAAATCACTGGGAGCTAGATCGTGACTGTACGGTGGATGTTCCAAGCGTTCCCAATGAAATGCTTTCGATTGATGCTGATGATGAAATGCTGAGGTTTTCGACTTATGTATTGACTTACCCTCGTACAACCCTCGAAATGGGGGGAGATCATTTTAGAGAAATGAGAATGCAAAAAAGGGAGGGAAAGCGCTATAAAGTGCTCGGTTTAATTTCATGAAGGTAGGAATTATAGGCGTGTATGTACTAACTCCGTTAAGTATAAGAAACTTAGGCCATTTAAATGGAGAGATTCTTGGCTGTAATTTTGAATGGGGAGGTAAGATTTAATGCATAATGATGGATTCTTAATAAGTTAGTGCGCAGCGTAATCAGTTTTACGGAAAACTCTTTTTTATTCGTTATAACTATACTTTCTAAATCCTGACATCCATATACACAGGCCCTGATACTGGGTCGTGGAGCGAAATCGATAAAAATGTTTATCGATACATCTGTTTCGAGTTTCCTCGCACGGGTTAAAACGCCACACCCCGGTCTAGAAGCTACCAGCTTATCGCCTGGGTAGGTAAACAGTGGGAAAGGGATAATGGGAGTGGGAAAGGGCTAGCGAAACGCACAACCACTGTGAGACCGACATCATGAGGTGGATTGACGTCAAAAGGACGACAATAGGCCCCCGCCTACCCGCTGTCCTCGTAGCTGTTGGGTTCCCCCAACAACGTTGGACGAGTCGCCGTCAGTCTCGCTTACGCGAAGACTTACCGCACATCTGATGAAAACCGGCGAAGCCCATTACTCAAATTCTTGAGATAGGGTATCCCCCAATTCCCTTAAACGGTGGACGTAGCCTATAATTCCTTTCTGCGGTCTGTCGGAGTACGTAATTGGATCAGGATCCTACCGGACCAATTGATGGTCTATTCGGACCAATTCGGGTCAATTATAAGACCCTTCACCTAGGTAGCCCCCTCCCACCGATTGTATATCGATGCAGTATAGGATAGAGGAAAAAGGATGCATTTCCCACCTACTCCTATTCTCAATTTTTCTGCATGAATAAAGCCAATGCTGGGAGTGGCCAGGTCAAGAATAGCAGCCGTCGAGGTGCATGTCGCGTCGTTAATTACATGAAATATGAGATTCGTTTGCATGATCCTCCTTCGGGAATTTCAACAAGTATGGGCCGAAATGGGAAATTTTATTTAAAATTTAGGTATTTATTTTGATATGTCGCCAAAAAATATTGTCAAGAGTCAATAAAAATATAAGTTGACGAAATTATGGGAGATATTTCACTAGGCGCTAAAAACTGCGCGTAAACGTCGGTATCACGATATTTACCTCGCAAAAATTTCGCCCACTCCAAAAATAGCCGCGGGTCGGCGATGTGGACCTCCCTCAACTTCGTGAGCTTCATCTGGCGACACGCGGGCGCTCACGATCGCGTCGTAGTCGCGTATCCTAACGACCGTTACCGCATTTATTTCAGTCACATTAATAGTCACGGAGTAATATTTCAGAAATGAATTACCCTACAAAAATGACATCCCCGTCACGCCCATAGTTCGCCTTTTTGGACCCATTTCATACATGTATTTTTTAAAAAAGTATTCTACCTAGGTTTTGTTGAATGCCAGAGAATCTCCTCCCGGTTTTCTACACTTTCAGGGGCTTGTCTCCCTCTAGTATATCCTTTTTCGCCCCGGCATACGTTCTACCCATCTTCATCCTGTCAATGAAACCTTTTCTCTTTTTTACCATCCCCGCTTGCCCAACATCCTTCCCTCTATCACATTCTTGAGCAAACCATTGCTTCTTATTACATCCTTCAGCCACCTACTCTGCCGATCTCAAATTTCATTATGTAGTTTCCTTTCCTTGGCCACCATCTCAAGCTTTTCCTCGTTAATCTTCCCTTCCATCCACCTCACCTTCTCCATCCTTTTCCACACCCACATATCAAATGCCTGCAGCCTATTCTCGTCCTCCTTTCGAATGGTCCACGTTTCTACCCCATATCAAGCTCTCCATGAGCCTCTTCTTCGCCACCTTACCCAACACCCCCGTCATCAGCTCCCGGTCAATTTAATTAAATGATTTTCCACCCTCTTACAAAGGAATATGAAAAGTAGTAATGCGGTAAATAATATGGCGAGTAGATATAGCGGACGATAGGAACTACTCTACGTGAATGATATAAAGTCTATGGAAAAAGATGAGGAACGCCATGAGTTCGAATCTCCGCGTCCGTAGCGAATAGTATCCTTTGCAGGAACGCAGCCTCCCGCGATGGATGAGATGGTTGCGTGAAAAACCTCGGAAACATGCCGACAAATGAGCGGCTAACGGTATGAGGTGGTACCACAAGATTTCAAAGTGGCCATTATTGAGATAGGAAAAGAGATATCTCTGCAAAAGTGGAGATGAAAAAAAATACCATCATTTTAGTGTGGCAGCAGAAGAGGCTGCAACATATTCCGTGCCACCTGCCCTCTAGTCCTTATATACTTACATATTAACCTGCAAATCGCCGCAAGTATGAGACAGGTGGTGGTAGGTCTCCAGTCTTGAAAAAGATAAGGTTTAAAATAGGTTGCCGTGTTATCGAGTATTTGTGTGATATCATTGACGCTTTCCTTTAATTGGACGCCATTTCTCAGGTAAGTTCTTCGACAAGTGTCATAGAGCTGGTTCTGTGTTAGTTATAGTGATAGTAGATAAGCGTAGCGTGAAAGAGATTATTAGCTCAATCCAAATCATTTCTAATTCGTTATACTGATTGACTATTCTGAAGCTCACTATGCAATCCACTTTTTTGTGGTCTTAGAGATGTGTAATAAAAACAACAATTGCACTTTTCCAAAAGTTTTAAAAACGATACGACGCGTTTCAACTCACAGAGCCATCATCAGGTCATCGCCATTGGTCGTTCAATCCTAACATTGCTTGACTGCAAGCTTCCACTCTTCCCCGTCTAATGCTGCTTCTCTTACCTCTTGATATCTCATACTATGTACTTCCTTCTTTTTTTGGTCCATGAACTTATTACTGGGTTTTACTCTGCGGACTTTTCCCTCAATTTTATCTTCAGTAATGTTCTTCATAAACCCATTAAGTCTCAAGATGTGTCCAATTCACCTTGTTCTTCTCTTATCTATGGTATTCCATATGGTCCTTTCCTTTGCTACTCTTCTGCACACTTCAGAATTTCTTATTTTGTCAGTCCAATTTATCTGCAGCATCATCCTCCAGCATGAGGTTTCGAAGGCTTCTAGTCTTTTCTGGTGAGCTTTTCCAACTGTCCATGCTTCTGATCCATAGAGTGCCAAGCTTCTCACAAATGTTTTCACATGCTGTTTCCTGGTGTTCAGTCCTATCATCTTTGAGCATAGTAGTTTTCTGTTTCCCATGAACGCCTTAATAGCTTTGGCTATTCTCTGCTTGATGTCCGTTGTACTTCTTCCGTCCCACGCTATGGTACTTACGAGATAGGCGAAGGAATCCACCTGCTCAAATTTCTCTACTCTAAGGGTGACTTCTACATTCAGCCTCTCTCTTCCGCATGCTAGGATAAGGTTTCTATGCTCCTAAGTATTATATGGGCATTATTTACTTTTCCATCACCCTTTCCGGAAACGTTTTGTAGCCTGAGTTTTAATCTTAAAAATCAGATACCTATCTAAATGTGGCTATGTTTCTGTTGAACCCACTGATACAAGTTCGAAAATTCATTGTTCCAATTCTCTCCTCCCCTTATCTGCCGATCACCCTTGTGCGTGAGTTTTGTGAGGAGTTAATCTCTACCACACCTTTCAGAAGTGCCTTCTGATTTAAATAACGAATAAAATTCTATGTACTGCAGGGAACATGCCATTAGATTACTCTACCCTTTAACGGCCGGTTTGACGGTATAGGATCATGTCCCTGGCGTTATATCAACTCATTAGTAATTTCCCAATGCGCCGATTTTGGCATAGTTAAAAAAATATGGACAAATTTCAGGAAGAGTACTATAAAAGCTTTAATGCTTTTTGCAACCTCTGCTATTCAATAATCGAGGAATAGAGTATTTTCTTTTTAAATTAATTGGTTCAGTAATGGTTGAATAGTCCATATGGGATGGACTCACGTCTACGAGTTGGATATAAATCTGAGAAAACAAAAGAAGAGAGAGAGAAAGAGTGAGATTGTTCCGGCGCGATTTTCGCGGCACAATAACGAATTAATTTGCAGGAGAAATTTTCGCAAGGAGTGCGAGGGAAAATGGCCTGGTGGTGAGAGATCGAGCGAGCGAGAAAGAGAGCCAGCCGGTCGCTGCGGTGGTGGACGACGGGCAACGTCTGTTCGGTTGGGGGAGGCCTGGCGCAAAAAATGCTTCAAAATCCGCTCACGTTGTAAAGTGGGAAGGACTCGAGAATGGGGTCCATATTTGGCGATGCAACAAGTGCCTCCGTTCCGAATCGGGAATTGGATGTGGTGGGAAAGGGGAGGGGCAGAGAGGGCGAGAGGGGTGGGCGCTTTTGGAGGAGGAGGGGAGATCGGGAGGGAAGTAGGGATGAGGGCGTTTGTGGATGCCCCCGGAGGGGATGGGGGAAGAGGGGAAGGAGAGGAGTGGGTGGAAATACCACGAGGTAGTGGGAGGGAGGGAGGGTGTCATTTGCAGAGGGTGGCGTGGAAGGGGTAGGACCGGGACGAAAAGCCGGCGTATCGGGGAGATGACTTGAGTGGAAAGAGAGAGGAAGGTTAATTTATAAGCATAGCAAAACTTAGTGGCACTCGAGAGCGGAGAGCTTTTGGTCGGCGAGGGAGAATCAAGCGTTAATATACAGGCAGAAACTGATGAAGTCTTCACGGGTTATCAGCCGGGTCAGGATGGCCATACTGCCAACGTTTCCATGGCCTTCTCTGCCATCGTCATCAGGGCTAATTAGCCCTGATAACGATGGCAGAGAAGGCCATCGAAACGTTGGCAGTAATGGCCATCCTGACTCAGCTGATAACCCGTGAAGACTTCATCACCCTACTAAAAAATTCCTTAGAAGCTGTTCTGTAGAACGTAAGAAATTCTACAGAAATTGAATCTTTTTCTTCAGAACTCGTTCCTTTTCTAAGAATCTGAACGGAACGTCTGTCCGACGGAATGACTGACTCTACAGAACATATGTCCTGCAAAGTTATTTTCTGCAGAGCAAAATAACTCTTTACAAGCTGTTCTGTAGAACTTCAGCAACTCTACGGAAATATGTGAGGTTTCCGTTGACCCAGTTCCTCTTCTAAGGACCTATATGAAGAGACGTAGGGAATTCCACATAACGTCCTAAGGTATTCTGCAGAACATCCTCAGGTATTCTACAGTACGTCGAAGGGATTTCCGTAAAAAGGCGTTTAATACTTTAAGGAATATCTACAGAACTTTTTAAGAAGTTCTGTAGAAGTATTATAAGGAAACTATACAAAAATTTTTAGCAGGGCAGTAATGTTCGCCGGTAAAAAACGAAATCCTTCATGCAGGGAGAAATTTCGAACAACTTTCATGGACTAATGGGAGGCTCTCGGTCAATTTGTCCAACCTCTCGTTCCTGCTTTCCTCTCCCAGTATCTAACTCTTTACAAGTGATTCCTACAGTGTTCTACCACATTTAGACGTCTACTTCAACACAGTGCCCTGCTATTCACTTCATGGTCGTGTGGTAGGGGGTGTACTGCCAATATTAGCATTTTTGGTCGCGTGGAGATGCGACCGACGAATGAGGTTATTTTCGTTATTTGTATAGATCAGCAGTTCTCAACTTGTGGGTTACTGAGCGACCCCTTTGATAATCGAACGACCCTTTCTCATGAGTCACCTAAGACCAGTGAAGAATACATTTCCGGTGGTCAATATGAAGTACCAATGAAAATCAATTTATGGTTGTGGTCACCACAACATGAGGAATCGTATTTAAGGGTCGCGGTTTTAGAAAGGTTGAGAACCACTGGTGTAGATGTATAAGTTTGAGGGATCAGAATATTTCAGGAATGGAGTAACAGTGAAGAGAAATTCGAAGTGGGTATGGGACTACTCTGAATGATAAGCAGCAAATGGATCACCGTTCGATGTCCTGTCCGACGGACGGAGGTATGCTCTTGAATTACCCTTTACCAGTGGAATTCAAACTGGTAGCTATCACACGATTACTGGAGCTATTACTGAAACCCTGGTAGCTGTTCACATTTCTTATGAGGACGTAGATGTGTTTTTTCATCTGGTCCTTAGCATTTCTGAGAATATTAATTTTTTAGCGGAGAGGTTTCATAAAATATGTTAATTCTCTTAAAGGTTCCGTGAACCGAGAATGATTGAAGACCACTGCTCAATTACACGAAGATAAGCCATTCATATTCCTCTTCAGGACAAGGGAATTTATTATAAGCCGCCAATCCCGGGATTCGAACCGGGGACCGTGCCTTAAGCAACACCTCTACATGACCATTGAACCTCACTATTAAACACACACTGGGCTCAATGCGAACCAAAGTAGCTTACTCGTTTCCTATTTACTATCATTATCTGAATTCCCTAATGACCAATTCATTTCTTCCACTACTTCTCTGGCTGCCTTTGTGCATGTTCTCACTATTTGTCCTTTCCCGAAGATCCGGAATATCTCAGGAATGTTTGACAGTTTTACCATCACTGAATGTAATGTTGGGCTCCATCACATAATACAACGGTGAGCAAGCCTGCATCTTCTAGGGAGACCAATGTGTTGCTAACCCGTTGCTCTCCACATCGCTGTACTCCGGCCGATTCCATGAACTTCACTCTCGCCCGAAGCTGCGGCAGTTGATTCCTGACCAATCTTCATAGTCTGCGTCATCAGTGTCTTCTGCTTTGATTTCTCCTCAGCAATGGAGCCGGTCAACTTGGTTAGTATGGAGGGTGTAAAACATTCTCGTCATCCCATTCCAGATTTGGTCTCTCATCTTTTCTTCTCGCTTTGTTCGGTTATTTTCCTTTCCCATTACGGTCAATTACCTATTCTCAACTTGACAATTTTACAGTCTGTTCCTTGATCTGGGGGTGGTAGTCGTATTTTAGGGTTTAACAATTCACTTAAGAAATTGATAGACTGCGTATTACGAGTGTTATCCCCGTGGCACGGAAGCAAGTTGCCGTATCGATAGGCGTACCCTGTTTCAGCGAAGACTGTTGTCTAGGATCTTCCCCAGATGGGTCGGTCTCTCTTTCTATCCTCTCACTTCATTCGGTTATAATATTCTTACGGAGGCTACACGCTAGGCTTAAGTTGCTTGAGAAATTCAGAACTAATGTTTTTCATAGCGACACAGAGAATATTATCATGACTCCTCACTACATCTCTAGGCCTGATAGATGCGATAAGAGCTCTGCCGAACAGATGGGTACAAAAATTCGTTCCTTTCGCGCACAATAAACGAACACAATAAAAACTGAGCTCCACTAAATACACTCCTATAATACATGTCACCATTTCACCTCCCAAAAACTTACATCTTTACACGGCTGGTGACCTAACACCCCCTGCCACACGCCCAAGCGGCGGCTCGCAGGATAGTTTGTAGGCGTAGATTCTTTTCTCATAACGGCCAATAACCAATTTTTTTGTATTTTTCTCCTCATAACTTTGCTTTTATCGTCTGGAGTTTTGGGAATGGACGAAAACTATGCTAGGTGGGCGGGCTTCGTCTAAGACTAGCCAATGGGACTCCCGTAAAGACAAGAAATGGGAAGTGGGACGATGGAGGGATTACCGAAGGTTTATACGGCTCCAAAAGGACTGAAAGCTGATGGGCCTAGGGGCCCTTTTTCCTTTGGCCTATAGAGTGTGAGCGATCGTTGGGTCGGGACAGGTAACCTTTTCCCAAAACTCCTCCCTCGTAAGCCCTTTCCAATCTACTTTCGTTCTCGGAAACCATTTGTGGGAGGAGTTCGTGGTTTACCTGGGGCTAGGCGATAGCGGAGGGGAGCTCCTTCCTATAGGTTAGAAGGTCCGGCATAGAAATTTGTTTGGGGTTTCGAAGTTGGAACGATGGCCGCTGGGAAGGGGAAAGCCTGGAGCTGCGCCGGGCTGGAATTCTAATGGGAGTTGCCTTGAAAGCGAGAAAGAATGGTGTGCGGAGGAAGTACGGAGAGACACCCGATAGTGAAAGAATATCGATTGATGTAAGCTAGATCTGTGATGATACATTATTTATCTTTCTCTCTTTCGATATGAGAGTCGTGTCCAATGTCCGTCCCAATATTCTTTTGGCACAGGGCAACATCTTGGCGATTTCGTAAATCGGGTTTTTGACGCACTAGCCTGATGCCCCAAAGGTCGTGGGTTCGTAATCCCACTTTTGCAAAGCTTGCCTTAGGATTTATCCGCTTCGTTGGGAGCTGTCGCTGATGCGTGTTGCCGGGATTGTTCGGGCACTAGGCATGAAAAACAAAGAGGATAAGCAAAAGATATTGGAATATGGAAAGGTGAATAGTATGTACATTGCACTATGTGGACGAAGTTTCTTAGTGTCTCGCTTTGTTTTCGTTGTAGTTACCAGTAGCTCATCGCAAGAAGGAAATTTTCGCACGTAAAAATTCAGCAGCGTTCAATTATATCCTCCGTGTCACCCTAATATCCACTGATATTGATATCTGATATTGCCAAGTAATCTTATCGCGCATCCACGAAGTCTAAAGCAGCTTTCTATTTAACATAAAGAAATCAAATTATAAACGAATGAGGTATCAATGAATTAGGAATTACTTTGGATGTGTCCACTGAGTTGTATCACATAAGAAAAAAAGTAACGCATCTTAAGGCCGTGATAAACTGAAAACCGATTAATCTAAGGAAGTTCCTAGACAATAGTCTTAGCTAAACAATATTATCCCTAACGACGGGGCAACTTGCTTCCGTGCCGCAGGGATAAAATGCGAAATACGTAGTCTATCATATCACCCTCACCCCTAGGGCCGTAACCCCCTCCCCCCCTCAACTCCTCCCCGTGCACGCCACTCCGTGTCCCTCAAGACGGAGGGACGAGAGCACGAGGGGCCCTAAGGGTTCCCACCCCCCTCGCTCCCTCATTTGTCAGAAGCCGTCACCCTGGACCGCGCTGTGTCGGACGCTTGACCCTTCCTCGAATCTCGGCGTTCGACGACTCCTCTCGTTTTCGCACTCCGCTCCGGAAAATGGAAACTGGAGAAACAATCGAGAAACATCTGGAGCACCCCTCCCCTCCGGTGTCGACGTTGTCCTTCTTCCACCCACTGTCCCACCCCCTCCAATGAACGGCTAAAGTGATAATCTTCATGCGACTTATCTCTTTTATTCTAATTATTTCACGTTGCTTTGAGTTAAATATATGGATTTAAAGCAGTTTAAAAGATGAAAAATGCAGTCCTTAATGTTTCTAAAGTGATAATCTTCATGCGGCTTATCTCTTTTATTCTAATTATTTCACGTTGCTATGAGTTAAATATATGGATTTAAAGCAGTTTTAAACTTAGCACAGCCATCAGCTGGGTTGAACTCTCTCTGGGCTTCGGCACTTTTGAACGAAACATCCCTATTACCTCTGTCGTTTTTCCATATCCCTCATTAAATCTTTCTGCGCCGGTCTCCAAGGTTTGTGGCGAAGGATTAGATCGAGGTTTCGGTGGTTGGCAAAGGCAGTTGAAGCAACGAAAACCCAGGTCTACATCATTCTACACCTATGCTTCCGTGTAGAGCAAATTACACCTAAACTTGTCATTAGAAGTTATGCACAATCATTCTGTTACTGTGATCTGAGTTTAATCTCCTATTTACATATAATTCTCCCCTGATATCAATTCTCAAATACTTTGATCCGAATGAGGTTTACTAGACTCTTCTTCTTGGTGACTATTTTACAGTTCCTTTCCCTGAGGGTGAAAGTTTTATTATTGGGTTTATCAATTTACTAACAAAAAATGATATACTACGTATTTCGCATTTTATCCCTGTGGCATGGAAGCAAGTTGCCCCGTCGTTAGGCATAATATTGTTTAGCTAAGACTATTGTCTAGGAACTTCCTTAGATTAATCGGTTTTCAGTTTTTCACGGGCTTAAGATGCGTTATTTTTTTCTTATGTGATATAACTCAGTGGACACATCCAAAGTAATTTCAAATGTATTGACACCTCATTTGTTTATAATTGATTTCTTTATGTTAAATCGAAAATACATGGCATTGATGAAAATTTATATGCTGGGAACGGTAAACATACTGAATTGAAAAATGTATTCTTGTAAGGAGGCCGGGGCCCGCGCATGTGAATATTTAGTTTCTTACTCGCATCCATACGAACCTACCTAAAGTAGTGTATGACAGTAATCAATAATAGGCTTCGGAAATAATAATAATAGATTATTACCTATTTATAAAGGCAATCACTATGTAGAGAACCAAAACTTAGAATCGAAATATTTTTAATGAAAACAGTTGTAATCGCTATAGTCATTTGATGTAAAGGGATTTTCCGCGGATTATTGAGAGAAATAAGGCTGCGCGATATCCATAAGATTATATGCATGCACCACATGAGCACTGCGTATTTCGACGAGATTTTTCGAATCTCGCTGGATGTCGACCCAGATGCCTGACTATGCGGTAGCTCGCCAGGGAGGAACCGCAGGAGTGGCTGTCAAGAACCATTCAGATATCGCGGCCAGCAACTTGTGAAACTCCCTCCTCCCCGCCCCATGTGTCAGTCAAAGTCGTTTTAGGTTCCAGACGAGTTGTTTTTTTCAATGCGACGGTTGAGAAAAATACCGAACCATCGCATAATTTATTCACCCGTGAAAGTGAAATTTCCCATCCTCCAGTCAGAATTTTAATCTCCCCTATAAATTCCGCCTGTTAATCCACTTATTTCTTTAGCGTCCCATTTACTTATTCCCCTCCACATCCAGAGGAACAGATGGAAGTCTTTTTTGCGTGCCGAAAATTCAAATTCTAGAATGCAACGGAAATTCAAGTTTTTTTAGGGTAACGCGCGGACTTACAATCATGATCGCAGATGTGTTGGCATGCGGGTTCATATCCTCGAAATGCATTACAATCTATAGAGCACTTAATTTTAATGCCATGTCGTACAGTGATGGTTGGAAGAACTCCTTCCATTTTTTTAACAAATGATCGTCAGGAAATGATGCATTTTTTAATATTTTTCATTGACTCAATCAATATTGTTGATTTATCATAGTAAGAATCTCAGATAAATTAAATGCAATATTGTGGATTTGGAAATGCTTATGCAAGTTGTCCCTGAAGTTTTAACGACCCCTCATCATTGAAGAGTAATATTTTTCAACCAGTCACATAGTATTGTAAACATCTTTCCGATTTCCATCCCGAACATTTTTGCAGTATGCATGTTGCAGTTAAAGCAATTATCGCGGCAAACATTTTACCTTTGAAATACGAAAAAAGAAGCCCATCTCATGCAATGAAGTTATAAATACGCTTTTATGGATTCATTGATTATTTTGATACTGAATTTTTCCCTGAATTTGTATTTGGGTGGGTTTATTGCCTACTAACTCTAATCTAGCATGTTCGAGTCCTTCTTAGGCTCCCCATCCAGAGTATCTAGGCTTAACGCCAAGAATTAAGATCTAACGGCAATGCCAACTCACAGTGGGAGCGGTGGTACTAGCATGCACGCGTATGCATATGAATAAAATAAAACTTAAAAATCTCGCTCTTAAGATGTAAGGATGATATTCAGCGTATTTAGTGCGAAAAAAAATCGATAATTTCCACTTTTTAAAATCTCTTACAAGCGATCATGTCGTCGGAAATATATGGCGAAGTGGCACTGGTCTGAAAATTGTTTGCAGTGCCCAAGCCATAGTCGCTTGTTATAATTAAAAAAAGGGGATACAATCGTGTTTTTTTCATACTCAAAATGCAAAATATTAATCATAAATACTGAGAGCAAGGTGCTTCGTTTTTATTTTATTCATAAATAGGTCGAGTGACATAAATTGTTTCCGGTATAACTCTTACATCTCTTCCCACTGATTTAGTTATCAAATAAATAAATACAATGAGTTTTTATAACATTGGTGGCATACTAATGGTGCAATGGCTATTGAAGGTCAGAAATTACAGAGCTATCTTGTACGCAACAAGTTGACAGCCGAAAATTTCCACCTGGTGAGACTAACGACTCTAAATGGAAACGAATGGTGGTTTAAGTTGCGCGTTTTTGATCTTGTATCATTGAAAATAATGCATTGAAAGTTACATATCTCAACTGTTTACCTTTCTATATAACCCAGTATGGCCTGTTCGAGATAGTTTGGGCGAAATATTATTTAACCTAGAAATCATCACTTTGGTCTCATTTTCAAGAAAATATTCACACCCTTCCAAAAATACGAAAACATTAGGCCCTTACCGAACTACTTTCAGAGATTTTTTATGATAAACACCAGACCTCTTACCTGGGAAATGGTACATGTGTGTACTTCAGAGAGGTTTTTTTGTAAAATGAGGAATTGCTAGAACCTAGATCTTGTCAAAAAATCAACAGCGAGTAGTTCGTCTGTATATTTTTGAAAATAAATCATATTGTCACCGCAGTAATTTTTTCGGGATTGTTAAAAAACCTGTTGTGGAGGAGTTTTAAACGTACCGCGCGAAAAAAATGAGTCAAGTTAAAGACTTTAAAATAGATTTTTTCATTTAATTATTTATAATTTTAGTCACATAAAAGTATTTAATTGCACTATTAATTGTACAGTATTAAATTCATGCTTCTTACAGCTGCTGAACTTTTAAAGTATAATTCGTATATGTTCTCCATCGTGACTAGGATACTATTTCGCTCAAACTACCTTAAGCAGATGTTATAATAACACGCGCGTTGAGATAGGAAGGTGCTGAACTCATGTGGGTCTCTCGTTCCCGAATCGTCTTACGGCAACCTTCACTTTTAAGAATAAAGAACTTTTTTAGCGAACCTCTCTCCCCTCCCCTCACACCCCAACCTCCCCTTCCTCCTTGCACTTTCTCCTCCATCTCAATGCCACCTCCTCCCTTTCCTCTCGTCCACTCCCCTTCCACTTCTCCGCTTTCTCGCTCCGCTCATATCTCCGATTATGTATATTGAGTATATCCATCACCCTTCCTCACTCTCTCTCTCCCTCTCGCGCCTCCTTCACTCATTCCCTACACTTCCTTCTCCGCGCCAACCCCACTCGATTTCCCCTTGGGGTGGGTCAGCGTGGTTGGGAGGCCAATGGCGACCGCGGCGGCGGAGGCACACGCGAAAACTTTCGCTCAATTTGGGACGGCGGCCTCGTCTCTACATCTACGTCATACCCTGCAAGCCACCCAAAGGGTGTGTGGCAGGGGGTGCTTCCACACCAGGCATGCATTAATTATACGGCAGAACACCGAAACTACATTGAAACCAGCATACCACACATGCAACGCGCCCATCAAAATCTACCAACCAAGAAACATTCTATCGTCAATCGTTCCAACATGCAAGAGGTACAAGGACTACTACTCAGATTCAAAATATCATGCATTAATAAGAACATCATAAATAAGAATGTAGAAAATATATAGAAAGAGATCTACAATCTAGCTAATGTCACTATTTGCACTATTCATGACGACGATCACAGCTGTTATGGTCTCTATTGCTCCCTCACTCCATCCCACCGCAGGGAATAAAAAGCGGATGATGCGGAACACGCATTATTTGTAAACGATATATATATAACTGATGACTAATCCGCGATCTATATGACTAGTCTATGATTTTTTTAAATGTGAACTCGTTCATTTTACAGCAAATGTTTAGTAGAAGTTAGCCAAATCTCAGATCAGTAGTCTTATAGGTTAACAAACTTCCTTGTTTTGTGACAGTAAATTGTAGTTCTTGTTGAAAGGAAGAATGATAATAATTATTATTATGTTGGAAGAATGTAATGATTTCGGTTTTCCAACCGGGTGAGGGTAGTTTGTGGTACCGACGTTTCGATAGCGTAGTCTACCATCGTCCTCATAGTAAAGGAGGGTGAACCCTGAGGACGATGGCAGACTAAAATGGCCTTTGTTGTGCTGTTTTCGGGGTGTGAGTATAAATAAAAAATAAAATAAATAAATAAGGGGTAAGGGACAGGGATAGAATTTGTTTTCTATGGATCGGACGTAGAAGGATAGAACCTACTCCGAGATGAAGTAAAAAATATTATCGCTATAGTATATTTGTATGATACTGGTTTTTTTAAAGAGTATTTAAGGGGTGTAAAATATTTTAGCTTCGACCCAGGCGTTTAAGCAATTAACTTTATTTGATAACGCTTTAACTCTTACGATTTCCAAAATATGACGCGTAGCGGCAAAAAATAACCGTGTCGTTGACAAAAAAAACCTGCCTACCAAAACAAGAAATATAATTGACAGATAGTGTCCTGCTTATGTAAAATTATAGAAGATTTTTGACTCACTACCATTTAAACATACCAAAACCCGTGGCTTACCTTAATAATAAGACATCTATGAAGATAAACTTTCGACAGAATAGAAAACTTAAGGCTTCCCCGGTGTATGCTTAGAATGTAAAGCTCTCGAGTTTACAACCAGGTGATTGTAGTTGGTGGTACCGACGTTTCGATAGCGTAGTCTGCCATCGTCCTCATAGTAAAGGAGGGTGAACCCTCATAGTAAAGTGTAACGATAATATTTTTTACTTCATCTCGGAGGACGTTCTATCCTTCTACTTCCGATCCATTGAAAACAAATGAGGACCCCAGAATTCAAGGGGTCTAAGTAACAAAACCATTGTTTAGAGAAAACTTAAGTCAAAGTTGAAAATGTTTGATACAACCCACTAAGTAGCTAAGATGCATTACCCTAGATAGCAGCACCTGTCAAGAAAATCACTTGGATCCCTTTACCACCTAATAGATTAATATTTTCACATCCCATTCCTGTACCTAACTTATTTTTTTCAAAAATGTCACTTAGACCCCTTGACTTCTGGGGTCCACAAATGTTATCCTTGTCCCTTACCCCTTATTTATTTATTTTATTTTAATTTATATTCACAACCCCGAAAACAGCACCACAAAGGCCTTTTACATCGGGTGTTTTAACATTAACAATAGATGAACACACACACCCATGTCCTGGGCAGATAATATTCTACCCAGGCGGGACTCGAACCCGCGACCCTCGGGTTAGCAGGCGAGGACTTTACCCCACCGCCATCGAGGCCGACGATATTATCTTATTAAATGTGATATGATCTTATTAAATATCCCCCTTCTATCGCGGCCTTACACAACGCTTCGCCCCTTATTACCTCTTCTAACCACCTCCTATGCCTTTCCTAATCTCATCGAGAAGTTTTCTTTCCTCGCCCACAATAGAAAGCACTTTCTCACCTGTCTTGCTTTCCGTCCACCGCGCCTTCTCCATCCTCCTCGAGCCTCTGAAGCATGATCTCATCTTCTTCAATGAGAGTCCAAGTTTCTTCCCTATGCAACGATACACTCCATATCAAACTCTGGTGAACCAAAGTTTAATCGACCAATTGGGTTGTTTTTTGGAATTATGTTTTGCCAAATATTTCATTTCCCCTGCGACGTCACATCGCGACACATTCGGGAATATGGTGGATTACATCAAAAAACAGAATTGCTACCTGTAATTCGACACATATTCTAGTGAAGTCCAAGTGTGTTAGTCATATCAGATGGAAGTGAGGTTTTTACTCCCCTTAAGGAAGACAACGTGCTGGTATGATTCGACCCTTCACTGTGCAACATTCTTGAAGAAGCGATACCGTGCAGTAATGTCATACAATTAAGATGGTGCTATAAATCACTAGACTTTCCAAATTTTAAAACTCTTTCTAAAGTTAGGCATTAATGCCTACGGTTGACACATTTACGCATGGACGATACTGTTCAATGAGTTAGAAAATTTTCTAAGATGTATACAGCTCAGATATGAGGAATAATTGCTATGCATGGCACCAATTTCATACCCAGATGATCTGCATATGCATAGCAAAACATGGTGACGTTAGTGGAGAGTTTCCGGTCAGTAAAATGGAGTGTTTCCGGTCAATAAATCAATCAAGGGCCTAAGTCTACCATCTTACTTAGTCAATTTTTGTCCAATGAAATGGGCATCTTTTCTTCGGACGTAAGTTTAAATAGTGCACTATTAAATCTGTCATGAATTTCCGGCGAGAAATTCGAAAGCGGAAATATGATGGTGAGTTTAAACGGGCAAGTAAATTTGCCAAGTTTCTTCTGTAGGAGATTACGGAGGATTTTACTCTAACTTAAAAATTTTCACAATTTATTGCCCGGCCAGGTTGGTTGCATTTTATACTGGCATCAATATGCTTCTGAAATTGAAGTTCCGAAATTATTTTAAGTTATCCAAGCAAACTTGCAGAGCCGTTTACACATTCCAGTCAAAAATCGCTTGCAGCAAGTAAACTGCGCAATTAACTTGCCAGTTTAAACCCACCTCTAGGGATATATCCCACAAGTACGACACCATAAAAAACCTCTTTAAACCTCCGTGGAAGTTGACGATTTTAATTCTCATTTTGCGACGGAAAATACCATCCAGTGAGGTCACCTGAAATAACATAAAACAATGGAATCTTTCCTGCATTGCATAAAAAGATAAGTATAAATCTGCACCGCTTCCTTTCAATTTTTTTCTGCAACGTTCAGTATTTTTTAAAGAACCTAATGTTGTACGGCTTTCAAACTTTGTATGTAACCAACTTTTCGACTACGCATAATATAGTGTACGCTTTTCGCATTAAATTCTGTGGTTTGACTACAGACCATTTACTTCAATTTCCATGAAAAGTACATGTAAAGTTCGTTTTTTCGCTTTAAGGAATTTTTACAAAAATAAATAGAAATAAATATCGTATGAACTCAAGATAATTTCATGAGGTAAGAAATAAAACAAGGCTGTTTTATATTCCAAAATATCCTAAAATTTGGCCCTTTCATCAAAGAAATAATGTACTCTCAGCGACCCATATTGAGGGAAGAAATTGATCGGTAAATCCATTTAAACTGGCTGAACTTCATGGGATATGCTTATCATTTTGAAATGAGAAAAATTACTTCAGAATTTCGCTTAAATTTATTGACAATCGACTTTGGCATCGACATTGCACGTCATCATCAGGAGATGATGTCATTAATGATTACGCACCCTAAAGATTACGTGAAAAGCTTGATTGTATGTTAAATATATTTATATGGAATTACATAGCTATTCTATCATGTAAAAGTGTTCTTTAAAAATCATACTGTCGAATGATCTGCGTATTTTTTTTAAATCTTGTTATCTAATAGCTAAGGACTCTCATCAGTAAATGTCTCATTTTTTCTGCGTATTTTTTATTTTTATCTTGTTAGCTAATTGCTTAGGACTCTCATCAGTAGATGTATCATTTTTTCTAACTTTGCAATTTATTGAACACACGATCCATACACACTACGCTTCGGCGTTCTACGTCATCATCTGGTAATAATGTCATGCGACGATTACGTACCCTTTTGATGACGTGGAAACCATAATGGTGAGCTCAATAAATTGATACGGAATAGCAAAGCTATTTTACTCATGTCAGTGTGCTCGATAGAAATCAAAACTGTCAAATGATCTGCGTAATCTTTTGTTTTGATCTTGTTGCCTAATAACTAATGAATTTGATCAGTAGATGTATACATTTTTTTGCAACTTTGCGATTTATTGGACACACGACCTAGGCTTTGACGTTGCATGTCATCATCTGGAGAAGATGTTATTGATGATTGCATACCCTAATGATGACGTAGAAGCCCTATTCGAGTGCTTAATAAATTGATTACGGCATAACAAAGCTATTTGTTTGTGAAATTTGAAAGTGTTCGATAAAAATTTGACTGCGTATTTTTTGTTTTGATATTGTTCCCTAATAACTGAGGACTCTCACCAGTGGATGTACAATTTTTTTCAACTTTGCAATTGAAAAGGTGGGACGGAGTATTTGTTTTGGTCCACGGAGACGGGGCGGAACGTCCACAAAAAAATTCGTCGCCTCTTCCGAAATCACATCCGTGAGGACACGCCGGAGTATGTGGCTGGACGGGCGTCGCGTGGCAGTTTTTTCTCTTCTATTTCTTCCACTCTTGCGAGCGCACTCTCTCACCCAAAGGTGTTAAAAATTCCCCTCTCCCTGTGTAGTCTGTGTCCAGTCTTCCTTTTGTTATTTTCGCTCGCGGCGAACTTGTGGCGACGCGAGGGAGCTCCTGAACGCCCTTTGTCACTCTGAACCCCCACACTTCCCGAATCATCACGGCGGATTGACTCCGTGAACGTTTCTCCCATTGTCTGACGGACGTGAATCGTATCCGCGCGACGGCGAAAATTTTACAATATTTGCGCTCGTTTTTTGCCTAACTTTGCCTTTTTGGTCACTTTTTTTGTCAACTCTTCATCATCATTATCATCGCATTATACCGTAGCGGAAAGAAAGGGAATTTTTTTTCAGAGCTGTAGGTATACAGTCTCGAAACTTTGCTCCGGTCGATTTTTATATATTTTTAAAGTTTTCGACTGTTTTTAAACGGGTGCCTCGGTCTAATTCTCGCGCTACGTCACTTCTCTCCGTCTCCCCCGGCAGCTCGAGTTCTTAGCGACACAATGTGGGAGATAGACTGTCGAATAAGTGGGCTCACGTGTTATTTTACCCTCGTACCGCGCGCGACAACGGCATCAGCCGACCAAATTATTGACGACTTGTTTGCAGGAAATAAAATTACAAGTCAGTATTGGTATGGTGAACATCGCCTTCACTTGGGAGTAAAACAATGGCATTGTTGGAGGACTTAGATCCTCCTTAGAGTTACGATCAGCACTAGACCTGTACTGGTAGGAGCACTAACAATTATGGCCACCCAAATAGGTCCAGGAGTTGGAGCCGGACAAAATAGTTCACATGATGTTGTCCCGTTGAAACCACAGCCAAGTAAATACATTCACGTCACCCGTCGTTAATTTCCCTATGCTAAGTGTCAGCTGATGCTGGAAGCGCCTCTATCCGTCTGTAAATAAAAATAAGCTACTCATAAGGGTTTGCTAAGAAAATGCATTGAATTTAATACGATATCTGTCAGAGATTATTCATTTTATCTGAGCGAAAACTACACTGCTTCAAAACAGCAATGTAAGGGTATCTATATTTTGAGTTTTTCTGCTGCAAATGGTTTTATTTATCCAAGCTAATAGTATTTTCCTTCGAACGTACTCAGAGCAGGATACGATTTTACATATCACCATCTCCAGAAACTCTAATCTCTTGCGAAATGGAGGGGAAATGATGCCTCTTAAGATTCCCTCAAAGGCTGTTTAGTGGGTTTTTTTTAATTCGCTAATTGAATTTAGCTTTTATTTTCTCGCCACCGCACGGCGCCACTAGCTCCGAGCTGCAAGATTACTGCAATTATTGCCGCAACTATATATTACTAGACTTTGGTAAAACTACCTTTGGGAAGTAGTGATGGGGAAGCCCATCAATCCAGCTATCAAATACCATGACCATGGTATTTGATAGCTGGGGGGTTGGAGAAGGATCACCTGATGAGGACGTGTTAGATCAAAACCTTTGTCGCGTGTAGAATAAAGCTATGTAAATTATAAAGAAACAGTTACTATTTAAAATACTGTTGGGGCATTGTCACCTATTTTCTGTTTCATAGCCAGAAAATTATTTATACCCGTGCGGTGATGTCAGTGGCGCTAATTTAAGAGAACACCATCGCACAGCGACTGCAAAAACTTACGTAATATAGCTATGAAATTATATCTACATCTTCGAAAGACCGTGTTGGCCACAGCTGAGGGATGTCGAACGGGATGATTCCACTCCAGGCACCCAGCTGAAATCAGAACCGCGCACCTTCCCCGCCGCTAGGTACAGGCCAAATGCAATCAGGATAACAATGCGAGGTCAAACCATAAACTAGGAGTGTGCTACTTATTAGACGATAATGCTACCAAACTGTACACTATTTAAGATACAGCTTCTGGCTGGTAATATTAATTCGACTGATAGATAGAACAACAAGGCACTAAATCATAGAAATTTCATGCGGGGTTTCTCGTTAATAATGATGTTAAGATTGGCACGGAGGCTTCCGCGGTGATTTATTGAGTTCAGTTTATTCGGGTTTTTCAGGACCTGACGACGCTAGCTGTAACGTTAGCATAACTGTCGTCCGTTAAAATGAAGGAACGCGGGAAAAACCAGAATAAACTGAACTCAATGATGTAAAAATATTTAACACAATTGCTCATTTACGTAGCTTATTGAATTTGATTGGCTATCATGTTTGTTAGCATGCATTTTACTTCATTACCGCACGATTATATTAAGCCACTCTAATAGGGAGCACCTTCGAAATTGTGATGGATCATGTGCCGGGTGAAACGGGATAGTTCATGACGAAAAATTTTGGACGGTAATTTTATCGTGTGAGAATATCACGTAGAGAGGGAGTGCTCTTCGTGAGCGCATAAAACGAGAGAGCGTATGTAAACTTCTTCTCCCTCCTCCTCGCGCATTCATTTGGATGACTAAATTCGCGTTGAACTCGGGTCTTTTATCGTTCCTCCTCAATCGGCTGTCTTTTGCCCTCTTCCCTCCCTCCCCCTCTTCCTTCTTCACGTTCCGCTCGAAGGCGTGGTTCCGGTAGCTGCCGCGGTCGTCGCTGTGCGCGCGTACTCGCTAATTCAATCTTCCACTCTCTCTGCCATGCCCGAGGATTCTCGTCGCAAGACTTTTACTTCATCGGGTTAATCACACGTTTCCTTATGCGTGGGCAAAATGGTTTTCTCATTCGAGGCGTATGCATGGCTTTTAATGCTTATTTCCTATTATCTCACGTCACCCTTTTCGCGAGCGCTTATTACTGCCCGTCGCTTCTCGCTCCTATAGTTAGCGATGCGGTTTTCGGCATTGGGCTCCTGTAGTCCTGCATATCGTATGCAACAGTGAAAGTAACTTTGATGTGCTCGGGAGAATTTAAAATTGTATTATTTGTCAGCTAAACAGTATTAAATTGCAGTAAAAAACGGTGATATCGAAATTTTACTTTGTTTATTGTTATTTTTGAAGGCTTCTAATGTTAGAAGTTGTATTATATAGTACCTTTTGGGACAGGTTACGGTACCTCAATATGCATGCAAGTTAATTAAGACATTTCATAGTTCACATAAGTGATAAGTATCGTGTTTTTTTGAATGAATAGGGTAAACTTAGTTTTTCCAAAAACTTTTATGACTTACGACCATGGTTTCGACGATTAACGTCATCATCAGGTTGTCAAAGTATCGCCGGAAACCACTAACTTTATCGTGTTTTTGGTGCATTTTAACCTTATAATTCGTGGTTTCTCGGATGTGAAATACTTCCATGGTCCTTTTTTCCCATGAGTATATTTCACTGTTGAAAGAGAACGTAAGATTTTGCCCGAGGGGAAGAGTAATGTTGAATTGCTCATGCTATGTCCGGCACATTAATGCAGCTTATTTTTAAAAGCTTCTAATGCTGGAAGTTGTATTATATAAAATCTATCGGTAAAAATTTACCGCTGAGCTCCGGATTAAAAGTTTTGACCGGGAAAGCGCACTTGAAAAGGCGTGAAATGAAACTGTTAATCCGCTATACTTGAAGCTTGAGGTAGCACATAACCTAGCTGCCACCGCCGTTAGACGATTACGGATAAAAAAACATATTTTCGGTTCTCTTAAAGATTACGACAGTAAAGTACTCAGTTTGGCTGATAGGATGTTTCGTTACAGCGGCGTTTACAGGTTTGGAGACTTTACAAATGCTCAGCGAAATGCTTTAAAATAATTCTGGGATAGCAGTAGAAACTTAAAGTTAAAACATCATCTTGTGTGTACTTAAAATATTGGCTGTCCTTGAGAATTTAATAAGCAAATAAACACTAGGGGAATCAATTAGTGAATATTATATGAATATAAATGCCATTTAACCCTTTTACTAGGACATAGCTATTGGTGTGGATCCCCACCCGCCTACCTCCCGAAAATCTACATTATTTTAATAAAGAGAACAATAAAGGAGAAGTTTTCGCATTATTCTCGTAAGCTCCTATTTTTATTTTCTTTAATTTATTTTTTATTCTAATTTTGACTAGCTCACCTGTGCGAACATTTCGCACAGTATGCGGCTTCTTCCTATTTCTTCCTTCTATCTTCCTGTTCTTCTGCCTGCCAAATATTTCGCACAGTATGCAGCTTCTTCCTGTTTCTTCCTTCATTCTTCCTGTTCTTCTGCCTGCCAAATATTTTGCACAGAATGCAGCTTCTTCCTGTTTCTTCCTTCATTCTTCTTGTTCTTCTACCTGTCGAATATTTCGCACAGTATGCGGCTTCTTCCTGTTTCTTCCTTCTTTCTTCTTGTTCTTCTACCTGTTTCTTGTAATGGACAATTATATGTTATTTATGTTTGTGTTAAAGAAACATAGCGTAAACTTAAACGGTAAACGGTCACACTGATAGCATGTAGAATGTAAACAATCTAACTAAACGATCTGTTAATAGATGGCGCCTCCCACAACCTTTTAAGCACGTAACCATAGCCAACATATTAGTTGATTATATTATCAACAGATGGCACTGTTAAATTTTGATCATTTTTATACATTTTTCACACAAATACATTAACTATAAACTTTTTTTTAATTTTTCGTCAAAAGCGAGGAACGTAAGCTTTAAAATGACGTCTGAATCATTAATTTTGATAAAAAATTAAGAGAGATATGGATTATCCACAAAAAACACCTATGAGCAATAATATATACGGATGTATCGAAAATAAATAACATTGAATAGAGCACACGTGCCTATTCAAATTAGACCTGGTAGACCGGTAATCGATGGAATCGGATTCACCACTATTTTACGTCATTGCACCGTTTCCTTTCCTTCCGCTGGAAACTCGTCACCATTTCGCGATCATCGCTCGCCAGAGGTCTAGGAGGAGATAGTGAGGGACAGGAGAGAGAGAGGGAGAGCGGTAGTAGGGGATAAACCGTGAAGGGAAGGGAGGAGTGCCGACGATTCCGAGGCGATTCGCGTTTTCCAAGCGAGCAGATGAATGGCTAAAAAGATTCATGTAACTTTGGTTCGGGTCCCGGGAAACGTCGAAGGGAGCCAGTCCCACGGGGTGAGAAAGGGAGGGCGATGATGATGGGGAAGATGGAAGGAAAGGGTGTGTATCGCAGACTGCAGCGGGGAGCTTTTTTTCTCATTGAAGGGGTTGAAACGAGGCCGGAGAGGGGGCGATGGGTGGGTCGGGGAATAGAGAGTGGTTAGCATCGAGAGAAAACATTTGCATCTTTTTTCATTTTTTTTAGAAAAGCACCGAACGAATCCAAGGGTCATCACATTGAAGTGAAATGTACTTGTGGCATTTGGTAGATTTTATGGAGAGTATGATTAGCACAAGATAATTTCTGATTGAGTAACCGCAATAAGTTTTATTGCTATTTTTTTCTTATAATCATCATCTTTGGTATTTCAATCACAATATTGTTAGACTGCAGCCCTCCATCTTTCCCAATCCAATGCTAGTTCCCTGACTTCCTTCATAAATGCTTCTTCTCTGGTCGTTCTTCTCATGTATGTATATATACATTCATCTTTATCTTGACCTTATTCAGAGTAATAGTCCAAGGTTAAAAATGAATAATTAATGTAACTCATGGTAAAATTAGAACATCATCATCAGCCTAATTAATTTTTATAATATTGATGGAAATTAGCCCTTGCAATCGAGTAATTTGCGTCACTATAACATGATCGGTTACACACAATGAAGAAGTTCAGTTGATGCAAACATAGTTAATGACATTTCCATCATCTTATTCTTTGGGGCTCATGGTGTGGGTTAGCTGAGAAAACCGTTGGGGTAAGTTTACGATTCCCACAGCTTTAAGTTTGTTTCACAGCCTATTAAAAAGTACATTATTTTGCATACAATTCCCAATCTGACCCATTTTTGGCATTGAAAATTCATTGTATTCCATGAAAAACATTACCCTGAGTCTTAAGAGTAGCCCCGATATTACAGTACCTTGAAGGACGTCCCATCAAGTATCTTACAGTGCGTCCGAAATTGTTTAAATCTCGAAGCGCGACGCTAATTCTACCACGGGAGTTACGAACTAATCACTTGGTAGCTGCGGTGCTCCCGGAGGCCGTGGGGGCGGGAGAATTGGACAGGTGGCGATGACCAGGAGGGAAGGAGGAGTGGTGCGCGTCTCTCAGAGGGAAGTGGGCGTCGACCCGCCCGCCCTCACGCGTTGGCATCCCCCGCCCTCGACCGTCAACCCTTCTCTCCGCCGCCCCCATCCTGCCTCCGCCTCCCTCAAACGCTCACCCTCCCACTCTCACCCCCCCCCCCGTGGCCACCCCCGAAGGATAGAAGCATCGCCCGCCCTCCTCCTACGACGTCCATTCCCGCCCTCAAACCTCCCACACCGTCCCGTACCCGCGGACAGTGAAGGACCGCAATAAAAGCGATGGATCTTGCCCGTGACATTTTTAGTGGCAATAGATTGACAGAACTAAATATGTACTTTATCTAATACTAGCAGAAATCCCCGTTGATTCTCAAAGGGAGGGATAAGAGAAGGAAAAATATAATAGTTCTACCCATACAGAAGAAAACTTGACACTCAATTTCTTATCTTCGTTCTTAATAGCGTAGTAAAAATTGCTCGTTTAGGCACGTTAAGGTGCGCGTTACTAAGTTATTTGACTTAAAATTTTTGGTTTTTCATAATGATACTAGTCATTTGGCAGATATATCGTCCATTGTCTTAGAGTTAATGAGAAAATATAGGAATATTCTCCAATGCGGACGGACGCTTGTTGTGAATAATCTATCTCAGGAATGCAGTTGAATAGTTGAAGCAAAGAATTAGTAAAAAGAATAAACTTAGCGAATAAAACAATCTAAAGGCCTAATTGACAAATCAAAAGACCGACGACTACAGATGTTGAGCGTCTGATATTTTAACGAACTCGATATTCGAGGGGAAATATTGAATTAATTGCAGCAACAATGGAAACGTGGAAATCGCTGTCTAGTCGGTGATAATTTGCTACGTCAAATTATATTTCCACAGGTATGCAATACAATACAACGTGAAATAGGTGGAGCGCGTGTCGTTTCAACAAATGAGTGATGGCACGCGAGCTTCTTAAACAAGCGAGGAACGAAAAGCTAGCAACGAAGCATATCGTTTTTACAAGGCACAAGGTCAATCGCTTTAAATGTGTGAATTAAATCTGGAAAATCCATGCTTTTCACATGGTCAGTTATATGTTGTATGCCCACGAGTGGGACAGCCAAAAAATTTATTTGTATTTTCAGAGGGCAGTGAGACAAAAAAATAGTTGTATCCCAAAGAACTTGAATAATTTTTTTCAAATTTAATCTAATATACAAAATATCTTTCTTTCATTTATTTTGTACATGTACTTGTGTCAGTTTTGTATATATGTGCCTACTTAGATAGGAAAAGAGGCATTGCAACGAATGTCGGGAACAGCTAGTAATTCATGAATTCTCATCATTGTTACTAATACCATGTAGTAAAGAATAGCATTAGTTGTAATGGTATTCTTGTCATATGCTAATACACAACCCTGCATTGAATAGTGCATATATGTGAGTGTGACACTTAATATCTTTTGTTAAAATAGCATTTTGACATTTAATCAGATTGGTCCGGTCACTAGAGTACTAAAGGTTAGCTTCCCATGCAAGTGGTTTGATTCGAATCACGGCAGTGAAGGAGGTTTTCAGTCGAATCTCGTTCCTAACTTGGATGCTACGTGGAGGATGATTCAAGTTGCTGTTCTCTGTCCGTCGGATGGGACGATTAACTGTTGTTCTCTTGGCGCATTGCATAAAAATAGGCTAAATGCTAACTTCGAGTTTTTCTCCATCCTTCCATCATCCCCCATATGACCCTTCCATTGCCCATCTTTCCTAAGGGGGGTAAATTACATTAGTCTTCCGTGGCCTCCCTAAATATCCAATGAGCTAGAACCATTATTACATATCGGATACACACAACAGTTGAAATTGGGACCTATTTTATACAAGAACTCTCAATAATTAGACAATGAACCTGTGATAAATTGTATCTTATTATGATGACTGATTTGTATTGTATGACCGAGCGTAATTTGGTTCCCCACATGGATCACCATTCCTCATGAATCAGTACTTATAAGCATCGTAACCATCTTCTCGACAATACTTAGCGTTCTTTTTTCCTGTGTAAGCATGTTTCATAGCATTGCACGCTGGTTGTAAGCTTTGGCTTTGCTCTGCGGCGTTCTTCTGTTGAGCTTTTCGGCCATAGGTACTTGTGTGGAATCAGCCCATCCCACGCTTCGTTGATGTTGATTTGATGCCACCTTTACACATCCCGAGTTTGACTTGAGCTATTTTAGTCATCCGATAATTCTATGTAATATTTAGTATTAATTGCGCTCGAAGATGAATTAATCCAAAGTTGCGAGAAGTTGCATATCCCAGCACTCAGTATAATAGGCCTCATTTAGGCTGTTTGGTGGGCTAAATTGTGAATTTTCCCTTCACTTTGTTAATACAATCTTAACGTTACAGGCGTAAAATAAGAACCCTGTATCATTAATTTCATAATTATTGCTAGAGGAGAGGAATGTTTCTCCCTTTTTATGTGGAGGTGTTTGGGAAAATACAATTGTTGCTCAAATTTTCAATCCGCCTTATGTTTGACTTAGCTGCTTGTCCAAAAATAAACCATAGCCTTCCAGGAAACTAATCTATTATCTCTCGCACGATATTGAGATAGCTGAGAAGCACTGACCCAGGACAGTACTCCGCAGAGTAATACTGCGGGTGCCGATAGCAACCCACTACCGGAACCTGCAGGGTAGATATTTTCGACAATTTCGATTCTATGGCACACGTTTTTTCTTCATCAAACTTAGTTATCACCTGTTGTGTCTTTCGTAGGAACATGAATAAATTCATTGAAATTGTCGGTATTGTTACCCGATATAATTCCACCATCCTTTACTTCTTTTTATCAACTGCTTTTGCCAGAGCCCCATCAAATGGAGCCCCATCCTGGAGTTGTGTAGATCCCCAAAAAATATTAAGAGGCCAAATCATCTTACACCCTTACGGTGTAATATGATGGTGTAATATAGCAAAACCTAGACTGTTATGCGAAAAGTTATAATTTCTGTCTACATGATGATGTAATTCCACCTCTTCACGCCTGACACTTGTATTTTTCATCCAAGTGCTGTTGTCCCTGTCCTTAAGCGGCGAACATGACGTGCGAAGTGACCTTTTCCCTCAAGCATGTAACACTGAAGTACGAACAATTCTTTCGTGCACGAGGAATAATTTTGTTTTGCTCTTCCGACCCCCGGGATGAATTTATGCTTGATTTTCCCATTAGACTTCAATGATTTAGCTTTTCATAGTAAACTTAAAAGGTTAAAGACAGATTCGAAGCCTTCACCGCGTACGCTGGGGGTGAAGTGTATATGACATCTCCAAAGTTGTGGATTCTAGATTGCTGCCGAAGATAAAGAAGCAGATTCATCCACCGTCTTATGTGCTAATTTCATGAATGTCAATTAAACAGAGAACTTTGACCAGCGGGGTTTGAGAGACGACAATCATCCCGGGAGACTACGTGGCCATCGAAACGTCGCCAGAAATGCAAAATCTGTTGCTGTGGAAACCCCGAAGAGAATTCACAACCTTCTAAGTTTTCAATTGAACTTTTCAGATCGTTATGTGAATTTTCCTGACGGTTGAGCGGTGAAGAAATCACCGGTATTTCGCGCGAGGCAGTTACGAGCGCCTTCCGTCGGGAACATATACCTGCTGGATTTGACAGTCAACGACATTCAGCCCTGAGGACTACAGATGACGTGGCCATTGAAACGTCGGAAGCAATGCAGAATTTGATCCGGTAGATACCCCGAAGAGAATTCTCAACCACGTAAGTTTTCAATTGAACTTTTCCTAGCGCCATTCGGTTTTTTTCATGACTCAAGCGGTTGAGCGGTAAACAAATCACTGGTCTGTCGCGCGAGGCAGTTACGAGCGTTTCCGTCGCCGATGAAGTAGCGCTCATGGTGAAGCATCGATAAACGCCTCCCCCCGCCATTCAATTATCCTCCCCTAGGCGACCGAAAGAGATAGAGCGCGCGGTTGAAGGGAGCTATAGTGAGAAAATTCGGTGCGGAGCATTGCACATATTATCCACCTACGTTCCTCCACCTCCAGAAACTTCTTCTGCGTCTCGACATCCATAGCATTCACACGCGTCCTTCTCCTCATTCCTTTTAACCCTCAAACGAGAAAAGAGGTGGAGAGATGAAGGGGGGCGCAAGGAAAGAGTTCGCCTACCCCATGCACACTAAGCCATGAATTCCCCCCCTCCACCAACCCTCCGCCCCCTCCCTCAAACCGCGCCTCACCTCCTCCTTGATTTTGCCCCCGCATATCCTGCCCCCCGACTCTTGTCCCTCCTGCCCCCACCACAACACACCCCTTTTCATCTCCCTACCCTCTCTCTCTCTCTCTCACCCCCAACATACACATAGAACCCCCAACCCCCCGCCCCCCCTGAAATTGTGGCCGCCCGTGCAGTGGCCTTGCGTGGAGGAGGAATGGCCGCGGCGACGGTGTTACTCCTCCCGCCCCCCCCCCACCCCCCGACCGGCCCAACCCCGTTCCTCCTACCCCCCCCCTTCCCCCGTATACGGGAGGGCCAACTTCCCTCCACCTCTCTCGCTCTTCGCCCGCCAGCCCCTGCCTAAAGCCTTTTCCTCCCCATCTCTCCCCCTCCCACATCTTCTTCCTCTCTTCCTGCCCCCGCAACCACCCCCCATCGCCCGCCTCCTCCGCCCCGTCGCCACCGCCGCCGCCGACTGGCCTGCCCCAATGCTGCCAGCGTGGCCGAGGCTCGAGGGCGTTGACTGTCTTCGGGATGGCGTCTTCTTTTGAAGGACACTCACACACACGAACTCGTGTGCACGCGAAACAACTCCACCTCCGCCTCCGTACACGGAGGTGGTGGTGATGATGATTATAATGGCGACTTCGGCGGTGGGACTTTCTTTTTTTGGTAATTTCGACTAATCACCGCATGCTATTGATACTGCTGTTTAGGGTGAGTCAGGTTATTTTCCACCCCCTAGATTCTAAGACCAACTTTAGTTTGGGAAATTTTTCCGATGACCGTTGAAGTTTTTGGTAACTTGTTCTGACATCCGCTTGGCTTGCCCACCAACCCTTGTATTAGGGTAGGTCGCCTTTGTATGTCCCCATTTTTCTAAGCTTACTATGATTTTGAGAGGATCCAGGGTTGGCATTTTCATCCTTACGTTGGTGGTTTTTTGGTGATTTGGGCTGAGCTCTTTCCTTTATTCCCTAATAGTTATACTTTGACTAATAACGACCTGATTATGTTTACCCCCAACATTCCTTAGCTCTCTAGTTGTATATGGTCTAGGGAGTTTGAAGGTAGTGATTTCAGCCTAATTTTGGCTCTTGTTTAGGTAATTTGGTCCATCCTCCGTCTGATTTAACCGTTAAAATTACTACAGTTGACGTGAGTCGTATTTGGTTTTCTCTACACGTTTCTAAGCCTAGCTCTAGTTGTAGAGGTTTTTATTAAAGTGTCTATTGCAGTCCGATTTTAGTGGTTTTTCGGTAATTTGCTCAAACCTCAGTCTGTTTTTCTCCAGGTCAAACTACGGTTGCCATTGCTCGGATTCGGTTTTTCCCTCGCGTGTTGTGGTCCTGCTGTGGTCACGAGGGTTTTTAGCAGTGTCAGTCGAATGTTAAAATGAATGTATTTCTTTTCAATGTCTCGGGATCCACACTCGTTTGAGTTGTTTTTTGTGATTTCCCTATTGGTTGAGAGTGAAAATAAACGTCTTTTGAACTTGATAACGTTGACTCGCCCGCATCTTCCGACGGTTTCCTTTCGCGCCCATTGATTCGCACTCCAACGGCGAGTCTTAAATTTTGAATCATAGCGAAAAAACTGGAAAGCGGTACGCCACGTAAATTGATTTTGGAGAAAAATCTTTTGTTCGCTTACAAACGCACAAAATATTTGGATTTTTTTCAGTGTCTTCATACCGCTCACAGACGAAATTGTAATTCTGTTCATTTTACGAAATGGGCATTTATATGGAATTATACATCCTGATTTTTTTCGTATCTTCTAAGCGGTCTAATTTGAAGGCCAGCCTTAAGTTTTCTGACAGTCTTGTGAACCTCATCAGCTTTGGGAAAAAGTGGAGCTACTTGAAGAAACTAATGCTGATGTTTGTACATTGTATTAATTCTCATCCATCAGAGCCCGGAGAGTTAATTTCTGTATGACATAGCAAATAACTTCTACCGACAGTCCTGCTCTTTTTAAGCTGGTCTGTAGATGACGATCGAAAGTAATGTCTTCATTCATTTTTGATACAAGCATGAAGCATTGAGCTCCGGAGTTATCGCTGTTATTTTCGCGAAGTGCCTGTTTACATCGATTAGAATTCCGAGTTTTTTTTTTCGCTCTTTCCCTCTCCGGAACTGAATCGTAAGTTTTCCAATTTGCCCGCCGTTTCTCGTCCGTTAGAGATGAAATTGTGCCCGCGCGGCGGCGTGTTTAACGTGCCGAGGCAGACGTGATCCCCCGGCCCCGGCGAGGGGGGTGTGTTCAGGTGGGATCCGACTACCACTATGCGTCGACCATCGCTAGTCGGCCCGCAAATCCATCTCCGAGGCAACGGTACCACGAAGGAACGCAAAGAGAAGGGAAGATGGTGCTTTTATAGAGTCGGGAGGAAGAGGGCGGAGCTGAAATTGTTATACCTTCCACGGGATATTTCCGCGCTCGAACGCCGAGGCGTCGAATTGAGGAGGTGATGACGACAGCAGTGCAGGGGAAGATTTAGGGGAGAAGGCATTTTAGGACTACCCGTGACCGATGCTTAGGTAAGTATGTAGTCACCTTTTTCTTCCACAATCACTTGGTCTTTCGTCTACACTTGTATAATATCCCGAAAGGGGGTGTGTGGCAGGGGGTGCATTTTACTGAAACATTCCCTACGCATTTTTCCGCCAATTTTTGAGGAACTGTGAGTAGAGTAGGCGGATGCAGTAATCTAATCATGTCTCTAGCTAACCTATCCTCAATTACGTGGGTGACCTTAGTTGTCTCCTCCCAAAATAACCAACGAGGAACGATTGTATGTAAAGGGTGGTAGAGGCTTTTCCATCCTTAGTCTCTCTGTCTTTCATGTACACTTGTATAACACCCCGAAAGCCATCTCTGGGATGAGTGTGGCAGAGGGTGCATTTTACCAAAACGTACCCTCCGCAATTTGCCGTGAAAGTTTTTAGGAACTGAAGTAGAAGAGGAGGAAGCTCTAATATAATCCTTCCTCTAGCTAACCTATTCTCAATGACGCAGGTAACCTTAGTCTTAGTCTTTTTCCCAAATAATCAACGAGGAACGATTGTATGAGAAGGGTTGTAGAGGGGGAATTCCTCCGATCAAATATAACCCATGGTTAGGTAAGCCTCTCCCATTTCCACCTCTCAAGTCCTTGCCTACCCTTTCCCTCATTTCAGAGCACCTGCAAGAATGTACATATCCCTCACGCAGGTCTGTTTCGACGTAAAGAGTCTGAAGACCTTTAGTCTCGGTTTTATTATACCTATAATACTGGCCTTTTAAATATTTTATTCCACACTGCCCTATCCTTTTAATTCCCTTTTGCTTCAGTTCAAATCATGTTGGATTGCCTCATGCATACCGTGCTGTTTATAATACTCAGTCTCGTAAGAGTATTTTCCAACACATTCACTCATGACTCTGTCTGCCGCTTCCTCTGAAATCACTCAACTTGCTTCGTAATTGATTCTATTCTTTGATTCCGACACGCACATGCATGTCTTCATAAACGCCCTCCTGTTCTTATGACTCCTAATTTCCCTTTTTTAAAGGATATCTTCCACTATATTCTTAAAGTGCTTTCGTGGCATATGTCTCGAAGTCACTCATCTTACTCTTCTATCATCATTGTTTTGTTATTGGGGGCCGTTCAAGTATTTCGTGAGACGATTCGTGCCATTTTTTGACCTCCACCCTCCCTCCCTCTCAGCTTACGTAATACGATAGATATTTGAATCTGCTCTTCGTTAAGTGCTCGCTTCGGTTGAGCATGGAGTAATGTAGCAAGCCAGTCAGGCGACTGAATAGGAGCATTCGTGTAGCGGAGAGATTACGGAAAAGCTGCCGAGCGGATGCTCCATGTCACTGCTAAATTTCATTCGGAAACCATACAATGTTTGAAGACGGACAAAAATCTTACTTAAATTGGTTCTAGACCCTCGGCCCCCCTACATAAGAGAATGTAACGAACAGGGCCGAAGGAGCGGGTCCATGAATTGAACGGAAAGGCAGAGGACCGATTTCTCCGGAACGACCGGTCTCTCCGGAACGACCGGTCTTTTCGTTCCTTTCGCTCCCTCGTTCCTTTCGGTCACTCGTTCCTTTCGGTCACTCGTTCCTTTAATATTTTAAATCCGTTCCGTAATTTGATTTTTATTATTACATATTCAGTACTGTAGAACGCGATTATTACAGCGTACAAATTATTTCTAGTTTCTTATATTATTTTTTAAATACTAAGTACATATTGAAAATAAAAATTAATGACCATTGAGAAAATAGGAATGGTGAACGAGTAAAAAGGAACGGTTCCCAAAAAGGACCGGTCCACAGTGAACTAGTTCCCAACAGTGAACGAGTTTGTCCATCTCTAATGTAAGATGATTCCAACCCTCTCACACCCCCAAAAACGTCTTACGTATATAATACTTGGATGGCCCCTTAGACTCGTTTCCTTTCTTTCGATGTGGCGAAAGCAGCGGATTCGGCAGCAAGAGGTAGCAGTTTGGACGTCGGGCGTTGAGGATGGTCACGGACGCAGTAGTAGTGCCCGCCTCCTGCCGTCTCAACGCGGGATAACCGCCGTCCCATTCCTCCGCGAACTCTTTCGCGTCAACCTGTGGCTATAACCGGCCCCATTTCCTTCCTCCCGTCCGTCCCGCTCTCGCATTCCCTCTCTCCTCTCTACTTTCTCCTCCCTTCCTCCCATTTCTCTCTCTTTCTCCTTCTCCGTCTCCTTGGCCGTTTCGGCTTTTCCACATCAATCACCTGTTGAGTAGGAGGATGCCCTTCCTCTCGCCGGCTATATAGCCTCTCACTCTCTCGTTCTCGTCCCCGTCGTCCCTCTCGTCGCTTTGCACGTCAAACCGTTGAATTAATGGCCGCTCGCAGAATCGGAATCCGCGGTGGCTCGGGGGAATTTCGTACACGGACGGGGAGGAAGGCGTTTCATTCAATTTATTGTGCACCGCACAAATCACCCGTGCTCTCGAGTTGTGAGGCGGGGGAGATCGGAGGTGGTTTGAACTCGGCGAGCTAACTTTTGACGGCAGTTTCACTCGGCTTACATTTTCGGAATGCATTTCGATATTGTGTGGAATAGAGAGGGGATAGGATTCTGCTGCATTCTACACCGTGCCGATTAGTATTTTTGGTTTAACTTAGGTAAGGGTTTCACTTGTCCGGAGCGCCTCTGGAAAAGTTAAGGACTCTCCGATAATATATCGTTCAACAACTCGTGTTCATTTTTCATCACGATGATAGCGCAACACGTGGCTTTAGGCAAATGGTATGGACAGGCATGTTCAATCGTCGGAAATTAATACGTTTTCCTTTGGGGCTCTATCGTTCTCTTATATTTGAAGGAACCCACTCTTAGAAACGGATAAATGCGGAATTGCTTGCATCACTTTTCTCACAGTCTCAATTAGTTAACGCTAAGTAATTTGAGAAAATGTATTTTCTTTCAGTGTAATCTCTTGAGTGTGTTTTATTTGGTCATGTCACTGCCAATTCGATAATGAGCATCTTTAAAATGCAAATGTCGTATTATTTATCTTTCTTTTTAAGTTGAATAGCAATTTTAGTCGAAAGTATAATTGAAAGAATGAAACCTCTAGTGTAAAATTAAAAGAGTAAAGAATTAGCCTGCTGCAGATTGTAATGTTGATCGATATGACCATTTCCTTACCGTAAGAATCCCATTTCTTACTGATAATGGTATTTTTTTCACACTAACTATACTGCTAGGTTTATTTTTATAATGTAGGTGCTTAGATTATCATGAACTCAAATGAATATAACTCTGCTCTATGTATTGGATATACATTTAGAGTCCATCAAAATGTTTATAAACATACCAGGTGCCCCTTCGGAGGTACGGAGAATGAATTTGTCCTTTTTAGCTGAGAGCATTTTCCGTATCTCAAAGGTTTTTTAATTGGCAGAAATCTTGAGATACTCGGAAGGAAATAAAAACATGTTACATATATTCATTTTATAAATACAAGTAGCAATCGGACTTTTTTTCTTGGTTGTCATATTAATGATAATGTGCCAGCTGTAGACCACGTATGTACGCAAATGACAGAGGAACTTATCGTACGCAATAAATCAAAACTCATGTCATCACATTTAAGTAGGCCCTGGTAGGACGTTGAACTGTATTTTTGACGCATTGAAGTGCTCTGACATTATCTTCTCTGCGGTTTTCTTATCGTTCCGTGGCAATCTGCAAATATTCCTTTCAAAAATTTTTGCGATAATGAGCACTCGAGAGCGGAAAGTCGAATGAGGACCTGATTCCGCGCGCTCCAAAAATAAATTGGGAAACTCTCTTCTTTATCTCTAAAAAAAAAGTGAAACGGGGTGAGCGACTGGTTGAGCGGGGAGAAAGTGGGGGGGGGGACCGATTAGAGGGAACAAAAGTTGACTTCGAGGTTATATTTCCTCTTTGAAAAAAATAAAATAAAACGAAAGAAGAAGTGCGCTCGCCATTGTTTCTATCGCCAGGCGACGGAGTGCAGTTGGGACCGCTTATCTCCCGAATCGTTTTGCGGGCTGACTCTCTCTCTTGTACATACGCTTTGCTTCGGCGTGTTCGGCGGCCGCGCGCACATAGGTTCCCCTACCCCAATCTAAAAAAGAACGCCATCGTTCCGTTCCTCCCCGCCCTCCGCCAGCCAACCGCGCGTTCGGCAGTTGGCGTCCTCTTGCGCCCGGCCAACAAACGAACTGAACGCGACACCAAGGAAACTCTCTCCGTCCCCCCCCCCCGTCCGTCCCGCCTCCTTTACCAAACGAGCCCACCCCGCGGTCAGTACGAAACAAAAATGTTTCTCATGCATTAAGAAAGACCTACACTATTGGCTCAAACTTCAATCGCCAATAGTAATTGGCCGTAAAGGGGAAAAGTGTTGTGACCAGGTTGTTTTGTCATATTTTTAGCTGTTGCGGATATATATATATATAATGCAATTAAAATTGGATATGCGTTCCGAGTCGATCAAAATGTTACTAAATATACCACGTTTCCCTTTGGAGATACGGAGGATGAATTTCCCCAATTGAAAAAATATTTTTCATGTCTCCTAGGTTTTTAATTAGCAGTAGGTAATTTTGAGGTGTATTCGGAAGGAAATAAAAACATTATACACATACTTATGATATAGATACGAATAGTTATCGAACTTGTTAAATTGTTTTTCATATTACTGATCATGTGCCAGCTGTAGGTCACGTATGTACGCAGTGTGGTGCGCAGAAGTATTAACTATATATTTTTTCGTTCATGACTGGTATAAGTCTGGCTTCAGTCGATCGCCGAGGCTCAAACATTGGCAGATTATGTATATAAAATAGTAACTCTTTGCTGTCATTTGTACATTTCTGGTTACATTTCACTATCGGGCTAAAATTTAAAAAGTATTAAATGAGATAAATGGTACATAAGCTAAATGATTGAATGAGCTAATAGGAAAGTCATATGCTCTCTTAAAAAGACAATTCCGAGATGGTGTCGTATAAGTATTCAACCATTCCTCCTCTCATTTGCGGCATCGATATGTCGGTAAAATTTACGCCTATCGAACTCGGGCGTCCTTAAAAATGGTGTAGGAAGTAGAATTTTAGCTGCTGAGTACCGAATTTTCCGTAGGTGGCCATAGTTTTGACCGAATGAAGTCGTAGCCACCCTCTGTTAATATAGAATCAAAATAAGAGTAAGCATTTCAATGGATATCTTTTTATTGTTGTCCAGTGGAAATATCCCAGAAAATGACGTATAATTCTATTAGCTTTATTTTTAAAAACCTTTTTCCTCCTCCACAATTTCTAAGAGCGAGCAGGAACGACCGTTTCATACCTTATCCTTGGTATGAATTTTACTATCTCTTTTTGCTATCATCCTCCCACTTCTTTTACCTGTCCTAGATGTCCCTCGACCAGTTTGGAGTGGGGTCGCGTGGGCCGTCCGATAGTTCGGCGAGGGCGTTTGGAAATGTAGAAAATAATAAAATGACGGAATGAGGAACTGATGAAAGTCGCAATGCGAAGGATAAAGAGAGAGGACGCTTTAAACCTCTCCATGGTCGGCGAAAAGTCTTCAAGGACGAGATTCCATAATGGATCTCATTACCTCTCTTAAGACCAGTGAACCGTGGCCGGAAAGCCTGGAATTTCATTAACTGAAAATGATCCGTGGATTTGACGTAACCCCAAAAAGAAAGGTGACATGTGTTAGTGAAATTATAATGGGATGAAATTTGGAAATAAGAATCAAAGGAGAGATCGCGTCTGCTCGGGCGCTGCCTGCGAAAATGTGAGGGCATGAGAATCACGCGTCCGTATTTAAGTTTCTCAATGCTCTGCTTATTTCGTGGCAGGTCTTACTTTTGGATAAAGGCGGCCATGAATTTCGTAATGGCTATCTCTGATGAGTGGTGGAGCGATAGAGGCGACAATACTATGAATTTCGCCCGGTTTTCCTTCCGAGGACGCATGGTTCCATTAAAAGAGAACACAGAAAAATTTCTAACGGAAATCATAAAACGATTCATCAGCGTACATGCTCTGTAATGTTATAAAGTTAGGCAAACATTTTCTAAAACATCCTGTTTATGAATAATCATGACGGTAAGACAAAAAGTGATTGATCACAGAGGTGCTGGCAGTACCGTTTCATAAACGTTTGAAACGCGAAAGAAAGAGGTACGAGCGGAAAAAGAGAGCAGTGTTCGCAATTGCTTAGTAAACATTTCTCGGGTCTTTTAGAAAAGGCTCTTTTTTGCCGATAGATGTTTGCGTGTACGCTCCGGAAATCCAAACAATCTATAATTGTGCCTTTTACTCTCATAACCTCAGGGAATTGGAGAAAGCTCGTCTAATTTTGCACGATAAAGGTTCGTGTGGAGTGAACGAGTAGATTTTTGACTATCTAAGGTCTTGATCGTCTATTTTTCTGGCGTTTTTGATGTTACGCCGCCACGTCTATGTGTCCAAACCTGTAAAAAAGTACACAATATACAAAATATGAATAAAATTGAGTGCGTTTATGCATGAGAGGACGAAAGTGGTGGGGTAACACCCTGCACAAACGTTTTAAACGCAAAAGAAAGAGGGTCGAGCGTAAAAAGGGAACACATTTATCGCAATTCCTTAGCAAACATTTCCCAGGGAAAGAAAGGACTCGTTTTTGTCCATATGTATTTGAAACACTCTCTCGGGTGGGTAACTTGTGGTAATTCATTCCTAAAATGGATTTATTGAAATAACTTTTACAAACCACAAGAAAAATACAACTCACGACCCGGGTTTCAACGCGTCTGCGTCATGAAGATGACACAAACGCGTTGAAACCCGGGTCGTGAGTTGTATTTTTCTTGTGGTTTGTAAAAGTTATTTCAATAAATCCATCATAGGTATTTGCGTGAAGTCTCCGGAAATCCGATCAATTGCGCCTTTTACTCAAATTATCCTCAGAAAGCTAGTCAAATTTCACCTGATAATGGTTTGCGAAGCATGACCGAATGGATTTTTGGTTATCCATGGCTTTGATTGTCTATTTTTCTGGTGTTTTAGAGGTTTAGGCCGCCACCTCTATGTGTCCACACCTGTAAAAAAGTGCACAAAATACAAAATATGCATGAAATTTGGTAGGTTTATGTATGAGAGGACGTAAGTGGTAGGGTAACACCCTGTACAAACGTTTTAAACACAAAAGAAAGTGGTTCGAGCGAAAAAAGGAACAATTTTCGCATTTGCTTAGCAAATATTTCTGAGGGAAAGAAAGGGCTCGTTTTTGTCCATAAATATTACCGTGCAATCTCCGGAAATCCGATCAATTGTGCCTTTTACTCAAATTTTCCTCAGAAAGCTAGTCAAATTTTACCTGATAATGGTTTGCGTAGCATGATTGAATGGATTTTTGGTTATCTATGATTTTGATTGTCTATTTTTCTGGTGTTTTCGATGTTTAGGCCGCCCCCCCCTATGTGACCACACCTGTATACATCTACATCTACGTCATACCTGGCAAGCTACCCAAAGGGTGTGTGGCAGGGGGTGCTTGCACACCAGGCATGCATCAACAATACGGCAGAGCACCGAAACTACATTGGAACCAGCATACCACACATGCAACGCGTCCATTAAAATCTACTAACCAAGAAACATTCTATCGTCAATCGTTCCAACATGCAAGGGGTACAAGGACTACTACTACAGATTCAAAATCTCCTGCATATTTACATCATGCATAAATAAGAACGTAAAATATATAAAGAAAGAGATCTACAATCTAGCTAATGTCAACATTTACACTATTCATGACGACGATCAAATGCAAAACGAAAAAATGCACAAATTGGGTGCGTTTGTGCACGAGAGGACGATAGTGGTAGGGGTAACACCCTGTGCGCACCATGTGCGGGGACTTTTTTACTCAACGCCGTCGTCCCTAACCCTACCCAACTCTTTTTTTCGCTAGCCTCACGGTAGTCCTACAGCTCGCTCTCGTGTCCGCTCTCCCCACCTAGTCCTACCTCAACCTCTCTCATCCCCCCCAACCCCCCTCCGCCCCTTTCCGCTCATCCCCCTCCCCTCTCCCGCCCCCTCCTCTTCTCTCCCCCTCCTTCCTCTCTCCCTCGCGCCCCCCTCCGATGCATTGTGAATTTTTAGAGGGCATCGAAAGAACGCGCGCCTCCGCCCCCCCCCCCGTTCCCCTCTTATTCCCTCCTCCTCCCAGACTTCTTGTTTTGCGTTTTTTTTTATTTTCGACGAGACCTTCGCTGGGTTATTCACCCTGGTCGCTCGCCTGCGTGAGTAAATGGTCGCTCGCCTTCTTCGGTTCTCTCTCCTCTAAAAGAGCCAAAGGGGAGGGGGCGGGAGGTGGTTGGGAGGTTGAGAAGGGGGGGAAGGGGAGAAGAGGGAGAGAGAAAGAGAGGAAGGAAGAGAGAACAAGAGAGAGAGAAATGGGGGGAGGAGTTGGGAGGGACGCATCCTTAACGAAATGCAGGGGCCGCCGCCGTTGCACCGGTCCCGAAAGGAAGGAGCACAGGAAGAATGGTATCTACGTGCCTGAGTTGAGGGAAGGCGTTTCGCCGGCCGCCGCTACGCTGGGAGAAGAGGGAGAGAGAGATCGTGTTATACGCTGTATTGCCGCGCCGACCGAAACGAAGAGTTGGCTGCCGGTAGCCGATAATAACGAAAATGATCGCTCTTGGTTTGCCTCCACGATTACCTGCTGAATACGGGAGCACCCAGCTACTAATGGAGATCGAGCACTATTTTTTTTCAAAAACTATTAGTACGTGAAGAGCGTGCACCTTAATATACAGGGCATGAATTTTCCCGTAGAAAAATGTGCCCTATGAATATATTTCTTCTGAAATATATTCCGGATTCCTGATGACGCTGCGGAACGGTGTCTTGCGCAACTATGCCATGCACGATTGCATCTAAAGTTTAGTCTTGTTTTTCGTTGTTGTAATGACCTAACTTTGTGCCTTCCTCAGATTTATTATTACGAGTACAAACGGTTTCGGCAGTTACGCCATCATCAGGAACAATAATGATGGTGTAACTGCCGAAACCGGTTGTACCTACTCGCAATAATAAATCTGTGAAAGACACAAAGTTTGGTCATTACTATAATATCGACCTTCCACCAAGTGAAAACTTCAACATTTGAGTCTTGTTTTTTTGTATTTTGACTGGTTTATTTTTTTAAATACATACTGAAAATGATGAAATAGAATGACTTGTTTCCTGCCTTAGACATACACGTAGACATGGAAAGCAATGCCGCGCGGTGAAGTCAAGTCTCTAAGATGCTTTTTTCGATCGCATGAATAATTTTAAATTTAATGTACTTTTAAATGATTTCAATCCATGCAGTTATCACCCATACTGAAAAGTTATATATTGTAGACTCAGAGTACATATTTTGCTATCTAAACTTCTTTAATGTGAGAAATACATTCATGCATGTTTACTATTGTAAGTGTTTTCAAAACTTTTCCTCGTTACGAAACCGTATAAGTAACGCATACAAAACTCAACACTCATTTTCTATATAAACTATAAAACAGATTCTATTGCACTGAGCGAAAATAATAACATAGAACGTAAGCCTTATTTACTCACTGTTATAAAGAAAACTCAAACATTCTAGCTACTACTTGGTCTGCAGTTTGGGGAACACTGCACTAGTCTGCAAGGGTCTTGCATAGAAACGGGATTTAGTTATCGTGGCGATTACACATCATTCCATGCCAAAACCTTGCCCTAGCTAAATGTTTTGAAATCTACCGAGGTAACGATGAAAGTTTAAGTTTCCAAAATACATATATATACAAAATAATATTAAAAAAAAAATTTTTAAGAGTATTCCAATGATCGGTCGCCGTACGCTGACGATCGCGGCTATGCAAGTAAAAAAAACACAATCTTTCGGAGAATATCATAGAAATATAAACACGAATATTCTCTTACGCACATAATAAATAAAAGCGAAACATTAAATTTCGACTTTTGCAATACTCTCTCCATAAAGGCTTATAGCAAATTGAGGGAAACAGCGGCGAGCAACACTAGCGTAGGCTATTTGGTCATCAAAGACTGGTTACCAATCGGAATCGCTGGCATTTTGCGTCACAAGAGGTAGGCACTGCTTCGTTTCGCACTACTGGAAACCCATTGTGTCTTTCATTAGGCTTCTTGTTTCGATTTTATACCCATTAATGACATTCTAATAAGAAGTATGTTGAATAGGCATTTCGATATCAGAATTATTTCTTGGTGGCAGTCTATGCTTAAAAAAGAAAACAAAAAATAGACAGATGCATCGGTTATACAAAATCTTCTTTTCATCTCTGTGTTGCACGTGATTATACTGGCCCCAATATGGCTGTAAATCTCAAGTTTAATGCACATTCACCTGCATACATACAAGAGTATTTGGGTTAGGGTATAATGGCTTTAGGATTACTGATGGGTGACGACAGAAAAGGGTTGACCAGCACTAGGGACGGAGATGGTGGTCCTTTATCAAAACTTTAATTATCATTAATTATGATATCACTTTTCGCAATTAAAATACAAAGGTATGGAGCCAGAGAGTTGTCAGATAATTCTAGGAAAGCACAAAAGAAACGAAGACATGTGGCTATCTTTTCGGCTTATTTACGAGACTTATCTTAAGGCACAGATAGGAAAGAAATGATTTATTTTTTTAAACAGAGGATGCAACATGACAGGTGCGTGTGAGTGATCGCGACTCAAAAACGCACATAACGCACCCGCAAACGAACGTAACACACTGACGCACACGCCAAACAGTGGAGTTATCGCCAGGAGAGGAACAGCGCACGGTGTCGGTTTGGTCGGAAGGGTGATGGGGCCGCGGGGGAAGAGAAGGGGAGAACAGACCCGAGGGGGGGGAGGGAGGGGGGGAGGGACGGAGGGAGGCAGGCAGAAAAAAAATAATGAAAAAGAGAGAAGGACGCTTCCTGCTGGTAACCGCTGATAAAAGTCGCGCGAGCAAAAGAGCGAGAGAAAGAGGCTAGGTTATGGTTTTGATACTTTTTCGGGCGTTCCGGAAAAAACAAAGAAACCTTTGCGGCGCTTTTGCCTCGTGCAAGAGAGTCTCAAGACGTATTTCGCCGCATTCTTCCGACCGTGGGAGAGTGGCTCCTCGGCTCTCACCGGTTTTTTAAGTCGCGTTTCTGTTTTTCTTAAGCTTTTTTTTAAAGGTTTGGGTGAGGTAAGTGAGCGAGGTATCTCTACACATTACGTTCAATAAATTTTCAATGAAGTCTCACACGTTTTTGGATTTTTCATGCGAAAAAATGTATTAAATGCATTCCATCATAGGGAGGCGAAAACTAATGTATTGATGACGTGGTTTTATTGATATTTTTAGTAATTTCATTTCGTTGCATAAAATAACGCCCTGGTTGATTATCGAAACTTATGGTAAATTGAGCGAGAAATGAATGCTCATAGAGTTCAATAATTTTAATGAAAAATATCTCATCATTCCGATGATTTCAAACATTAGCCAATTATGCCCCTAGTACTTGTTTTCGAATCGATAGTAGTCAAAAAACCCCAGCTGATTTTATTGTCATTTTTATAGGAATCTGTCTTCTAAAGGGAATTGCTTTGAGAAAATGATATCTGGCATCAGAAAATTATGGATGAACTGTTTGTATACTTCCTCGGCAGTATAAAATATAAGTTAACATATCTCGAAGAGCTCACCGTAATGAATTTCACAGGATTGCGGAGAAACTTTCGGATGTGAAGGCATTTTCAGTATAATACTAAAAACAAATGAATGGATTTATGGCCTAAATATAATTCATCCAAATCCTTGAAAGTTTCGTATATGTAGATTTATTTTATTATTCGGAATTTCAGTCATATAAAAATATTGTCTATATTGATGCGAAATCATTCACTTCCTGCTTCAGAAAACTGCTTTAGCTTTGCAATTCGTTTGGAAAATGGTCTATATTACGACTAGGGACCATTTTAGATCATATATTTAGGTTTCTGTATAAACTCAGTAAAGTGATACAAATGAAGGATTATTTACGAGTCAACATCTACGTAATAAACAAAAAGTCTACATGCTTCAGCGTTTAATATGGCTTGTTTCCTTCTCTTCGTGCGCTGAAAACGCCTTCACAGCTGAAAGTTTTTTTGCGAATCCGTGTAAGTGCTATGATGGGGTTTATTTTATTGAATATTGTAGAAGTCATATTACAGGTACGCCGTTACTTTTCTGGCGCGACATGTGAGTTAGAACTTAAGCTTTTTTAAATATCTTTCTGCAGCCAAATTCCATTGAGAACGACTTCAATTTTTTGTGAAATATCTTGATAAGCAGATCAATAAGTGGCTGTTGTTTTGATATAATTGTATGAGCGAGATGGTTTCTGTACCATGTCGTAATTGAATTTTATGATTCGTTGTCGACCATAGAAGCGTTTCACGATCCCATGCTGGGATTTATTCCTCTCAGTTCATACTCTTCCCCCTCATTATATGTAATGAAAGTCTCTGAAAATTGCAGTGAAAATGTGGAAAATTGATTTAAAAAGATGGATGTTAGAGAATACGACTAAATCCGATCGCTAGGTTTGAATTTCTGTTTCATTTTCGTTATCGTTTGGAAACATTAACCGCAGTATTTTTCGCAACGATTCGTTTTTTAGCAGTGGAGAAACTGGGAAACCTTCATTGGTGGATGACAACCGAAACCTAAACGCCGCCACGTTACTTACACGCTCCGCGATGTGGCATTCCTCATTTTTACTTTATTAGTCGTATTTTAAATTCCTTCTCCCTTCGGTCCCCACGGTTGAACTGTCCCGTCCGCTCCATGCACATACACGGAACGCTTCCGATTGGAAAAAACCGTTAAAAATCAACAGAAGACCAAGAAATGGGGTCTATACGCTGAGGAAGTCAACAAATGGAGGCGTATGATCTATTGGTCCAACGTATAGGGCGGGAGATAGGTAGAAATATAAATGCTTCGGAAGGGCGAGCCTAGCTTGACCAAAACATTAAATTCGCTAAATGCTAATAGGTAAGTTCAACCACCCGATTGAAGGTGAAATATGTACGTCACAGTCAAACAATCATAAAAATAACAGTTATTATATTTTAGCCCGAAACACAACTCAAATGGCAAAGTTTGCTTACCCAAAAATCACTGGCAACTCGTATTTACATTAACGTTTTGGGACTCTCGCTAGTGGGTACACAGTGCATATGCTTTTGATGAACCACGCCATATTGAAAAAATCTTAAGAGGCCTTATTTAACGACTATAAGCAAGAACTGAGATCATGCTCGCACTGGAGGCAATCATCGCCAAGCAAATGCTTAAGATACGACCGTCCATTAGTTTCTAAGTAAACGGCAGCAAAATACACCACATTGAAATACGCACTTGTATTCATAAGTGGCTCGTGTCGAGCTTTGCGAATACGGGAATTCCTTTTTTCAGATCGTACAGAGGCCAAACACAACGTTTGCTTCAAAATTCACGTTTGCTATGAGTTGTCTATAACAACGTTGCTACGTCTTTCTATCGGATAACAATCCAGCGGATAAAATATGATTGATAAACGGTACATAATATCTATCCGGCAGTTCATTACTAGAAAGATTACTCGGAGATTGATAAACCGGCCCTTAGAGAATCAGGGTGCTGTGCTCATGTACAAAATGATAGGACAAACTCTTTATTAAATAAAAATATTTACTCTCGGCATTACCGCTGCATTTGATTCTGCGATGTTCATTTTATATATGATACCCTACATAGTGAGTTTAGAGAAGTTGATCCTTGAAGCTCCGAACCGATACTTATTTTAGCATACACCGCTGTACAGATGCTGTAGTGTGTACAATTTTATACTAAAAATTTTGTTTGATTACTTGACACCTGATTCAATGTGACGAAGAAGTTAACGTGGTGAACTTTTGGCCCCATGAAAATCCTCTGCATCTACATCAACGTAATATCCTGCGAGCCACCACGAGGGTGTGTGGCAGGGGGTGAAGATCACCAAACATGCACTATTGACATGCGACTAGCATATTTAATGGAGACATGCTAGATAATAGGATCACATGCAGCTAGATGATATCTCCATGCAGCTAGATGGTACCTCTAGGTATCGCCTTCAGTATACCTCAACCGTATTGTTCAACGGTGTTCAACCGAGGAGGTTGAAAAAATAGAGGCGACATTCTGCCTGTTTCTCGAAGGTAACTCTGCCATTGTCCCCGATACAGTTTAAGCCTTACTCTGGCTTACGTTTCCGGTGATCGCGTCAGATTTTCGTACAGTCTGAGTAAAAAAATCTATTTTGTTACCGGTAAGCTACGTCTACTCTTAAAAAAAGGTGGCAGTCTGGGGACTGCCGGACGAAGTGAAGGCTTAAATTAATGAAGTTAAATCGTTGGTTATATTCGTTCGATAAATTTACTCAGCGCAGAAATTGAATCAGTGACTTTATTTTTGGTTTATTTTTATCTGATATATATTTGATATTACAGCAAATGTGATTATGAATAGCTGATATAAAAAACTTGAATTTCTGCCTCAGTTTGCAGTAAATGGTTTGGCCATTACTCCAGATGTAACAAATGTGATTACGAGTCATATTTAATAAAAAATTGGATACTGTTGTCCAACCCAGTGCTACTGCTTCCCATATTCAACCACTCCATACGTCTCCTTTTTTCCTGGGAGCGTCTTAAATTATTTTTCCATCGCTCAGGTTATGCATAACTTATGGCTAAAGGAACTCATCATTTCCGATTGATTCGTTATAGTTCTATATTTTCCCTACTCATTGAAATGAGACTCGGCTTCTACCACACTGTCGGTTGTCAAGGAAGCAGTCCACCAAAAACCTATAATTTCGAGAAATTTAACGAATGTTTTTTTTAATTAAAAAAATTCGAAAGAAAAACGAAAATAGTTCGAAGGAATAAGAATGTTTACCATATTTTCTTTCCTCTGGCGTTCGTCTAGACTTGGCACGGCCAGTGTTTCTAATTTAAATATGTAAAAGAATAGAAGACTACAATAGGTGAAGTGTGGACTAAAATTTACGGGTAGAGCGTGTCGCATCCCAAATGCTATCGCTAGTGTCTACATTTTAATCCACCAATAAAGTATTTGTTCAGGCACCGCTAAAGAAGTTTTCACTTCAAAAAATCACTCGCTCTCTTGTGCTTTGCTTTACATTCGTTCATGACCATATATCATTTATTTCATTTTTACCTTTCAAGGCTCATGATAAAAAACGAATCGATTTCAATGTGCCGATAGAGATGGCTAAAGTTGGTGGTACTCGCCTGTGAAGAGCGAGACGCGATGGATTGAAAAGAATACAAGGGAAGTGGGATAGAGTGGTCGAGGCTACCTCCAGAGGTCCTCCCGAAAGTCAGTCTGTATCTTTGTCTTCTCATCTAAGCTCTTTCCTTCCTCTGTGACCTCAAATTCTCCCTCGGTGATAGCCGATCAAGTTGTACTACATCTAAACGTTGTCTACGGCGATTCAGGTGGTGAAAAAGCATGGCTAACGTAAGGTTGTCTGGGGCGGTAATCCTGGGTCATCCAGAGCACATTTTAATAGCTTTTCAAGTAGGTAAGCCGGAAAAAATTCTTGCACCACACTTCATTTTAGTGAGCGCATCAATTTGTGCAATGGGACTCTCAATACCTGCAGTAATGGAAATGCTAGAAAAATTATGTGTTCAATCATTTCCTCTATGAAAGATTTTTATGGCTAGAATGTGCACTTCACACACGGTAATCGAAATTTTGACGAAATTTTGTTGAAAATAACTTTTTTTGGATACCGTAGGTACTCTGCTTGACTCCTCGACATTTGACATCTCCTCGACGTGACACAGGTAACCGAATTATTAATTACGAAATGTATGTCATGACCCGCAAGGCTACTGGACTCTAGTTGACTCTAAAACCGCAGACTCTTTCGCACTTCGTTTCCAGCGGTGGGAATCATTTTGACCCCTACTTGTTTTTTACATTTTCCTCGCTATTTTGCACGTTTTTCGGTAACGCTATTGAAATATTGATGATTTAGACTTTTGGGCCTACTACTACCCTATCAGTCTACAGAGGGAAAAACAGACAACCCGAAATGCTATCAATACTGAGTTTTTAAAACTCTTTTTCTAATATTTCTGTTTTTTTCTTGAGTTCTTTATCGTGAGTCTTTTATTTCGTAAAAAATAAAATAAACATGTAAAAATATGAATGCAAATAGCAAATAATAAAAAAGCATTGAATTGCCAAAACGATTTTCGTAAGATGCTACTTTTTCCACTTTTTCGTACAGATATCACTGATTGGAACGCATGTGCTAAGTTTAACGTCAATCATTGAATGAACGAAAATCGTTCCGACCACCTCAACATCAGTGGATGGGTAAGTATTTCGCCGGGCAGATTCACGGCCCACATCCGAGGTCTTCTCACGCACTCGGTGGCATACGGCATTCTTCCTCCCCACTCCCGACTCCTCTCTCTCCCCCCCTCCAACCCTCACTCCCTCCCTCCCTTCCCACTCGTCACTTCCTCTCCATTCACTCCCACCCCACCCACCCTTCGAACGCAGCACACCCCCTCTTTCCCTCCCTCCCTCGCCGACCAGTTTGGTGTGCTGCTCCAACTGCCAACGAAACATCTATGTCGTGGGAATGGGGATCGCGCGGGGACCGGGGTTCTATCTATCCATCCAACACGGAGCGCATATCGAATCGAGGTGGTGGTGGCTTCGCCGCCGCCCTCGGGCCGCCCGCTCTCCTGAAAGGAAGGGATAGGGAGCTAAGAATGAGTGGAGTTGAATGAAAGTGGAATTTGAGAGCGCTGGGTAGGTGGGTACGGTTTTTGCGCTCGGATTTTTTGGTTGGGGTTGGTCAGGGCCGAAGATTGAAGATGACCCGTGAGGTTTGTAAGCGCACTGGAATATTACATCCCGTATAATTCACAAATGACTACCTTGAATCGATCAATTGAGCATTTGGCTCGACTAAAACATCAGCATTTATAGCGGAATATTTGGCGGTATATTTATGGTTTTTCTAGAAAAATTAAAAATGAAAGTAATTGAAAAAAACACTCCATTATTTCTGGACCAATTTGGCGCATTGGCCAAGTTAGTAGGAACATTTTCCCTGGAAATACAGTCGTCGATTTCATTCATCTTGACCCCATCTACTTGTAACTACTTGTAATTATCTTACTGAAAATGGCCTATTGAATCACTTTCCTCGCGAAGTTTGGGAAGAGGACTTATTTTTCATTGTTCGAGGCCCATTATGGTGGTGCATCTTTGGTGCAAAGCTTATATCATGCTATATTACAAAAAATAATTCTAAGGTAACCACATCATCCATGACGGAAGCAAGATTTGAACGCCTAATCTTTGGCATTACATGGCGATGTATGTAATACCGCCGTGACAAGGACTTCGAGCCTTCACTTTCAAACAGTTCCATGGCTGATCTTGAAATGGTACTACTCTTCACATGCTGAGTATTTTCTATGGAAGTGGTGTATTATTCTGTACTTTTAAGGTATATATTTCTTATTCAAAGTCTTAATTGCCAGTTTGTGACGCAAAGAGCGATCTTCATCCTCACATAGCCGTTAAGAAATGTAAATTTCCCGAGAGAATTGAATATCCGTTCAAGAAATGAACACCCAGGGTTTAAAAAAAACAATTAAAACGTTGTGAAATGACTTGTGACGGTTTTTTTGCACTTGGCACGCCAGCATTTGTTTTTTCTCAAACCCTTGACGCATAGCGACCTAAGGACACACTTTCAGAAACATGTCTCTCGAATAGTTGGCCAAGTGCCGAAATACACGGCAGCAAACCTTTGGCAATCGTTTTTGCCAAGGATTTTTAGTTTCATTTCAGAGGGTGATATTATTTAATTTTATAAACATAATTTACCCTTCAAAATACGATTCTTCCTTGAGTCGAATATGCCGCCTACGATCATGCAAATACCGTCGAAGAAAGCGAGTTGCGTACCCCGAAAGGGAATGTATGTACGTAATTCGCTCTTTCTTAATTGCGACTGTTTGTGAATTAGTTTCATCATGAATTCCCTGTCGATATGTCTGAGAGGAAACCAACGCAGATAATCGTGGATCAGGAAGTAATACGTAATGATTCGGTCACATCGAGGAAATCATGTGGCATATGGCCCCTGTGTCACAGACCGTGGTTGAATTCGTTATTCCTAGTGAGAGTCTAACTAAAACTAACATGGGGCCTCATAAATGTGTTCCGTTGGGTTCATCTGCCGTTATTACATTGCCTATCCATCGTTACTGATGTTATTTTTATTGCGTTTTCGCTTCGTGGTTTTGATGATCAAGGCTCACTTTTTAAAAATGAAATATAGGAACTAAAAACTGTCAGTTGATCTGTTTAGATAACGTTTACACTAATATAATGAAATTTAAATAATCATACTGCACGAATGTGGTAAATTAAAGATGGAAAACGTTATATTTTACTGAATGCTTTGCCGGCTTCAAAGGTGGTGCGCTGAAGTCCTTGCCCGCATAAAATGATTCGCGGGTCACGTCCCAACTTGGGTTGATGTTTTACTGCTCAGAGCATGTCACCCTACGTTATTCATTGTAGCTAACATTTGAGAAAGGCGTGAGCTAATGTTCTCATGGCTATGGACCACAAAGAATTTGGCCCACTAAATAAATTTATTTTTTTGGCGTATGAAAGAGGAAAGTACATAGGAAGAGATACAATAATAATAATAAGTTTATTACTTCCCAAAAAAAAACAAACATCACAAATAAATTACAGGTTTTTTTTCCATACAAGGAGGTAAGGGAACTAGCATTAGATAGGGAAGGGTGGAGGGCTGCAGGCAACCAATCTTAGGATTGGAGGACCAATGAATGAATGGATGAAGTGATTGTCTGGGGATTAGGGGGGATATCGGGAGCAACTCCTCTCTCCTTTTCGGAATGCGGCCCTGGTCCCACATGAAGGCACTACTACGTCATCGAGGTCGCGAAGGATTGGGGGTCATAGCAAGGAGAGAGGAAGAAAGAGAGGGTTAAGATGCCGAGGTCAGTAGGGTTGGCGGTGATGGTTGTTATGTTTTGCTCTGCCTCTGGCAAAGCGGCGAAAATTTAGAACGGCAAATCCTTCCTGCCATCTTCATACTCACCGCTCGCTTGGGACCGTTGAGGGTGGGCGCAGTGGATTCGTGATCCGCCTCGCGAGGCGTCAGTCGCTTGGGAACCCCGTCAGATGCGAGAGGCCTCATTAAAGAGGGGAGGAGGCGAGGTGAGGCGTGTGAGGCGGTACCCAGCTGGCCGTGTCCGCTGGCGCACGGGAGGCCTCTTGACGTTCCGTTCTGGCGAAGAAGGGTTGAGTTCCGAGCGGTACGAAACGATATTATGAGGTGCAGTACGGACGAAGCCGAACGGTTTTAGATTTGTAGCTATCGCGAAAGTTAGTCGCGTTGAGGAGAGGGCGATTTTGGTACGTGGGCTAGGGAACTTTCAAAGTTCTGCGAAACGGGCGAGAAAGGTTGTTTATGGTGGAAGATCAGTCGGAAAACCTTTCCAATTGCTGCAAATACAAGCGATTTGAGAAACAGGAACCTCTTTTTCTGTAGTCCTCTCAAGCGCCTTCAATACTAGAACATCATCAAAATATTGGATATAAATCTCAGAAAGCACTCCTGCTATTTGAAATCATTCATTAGACCGTGACTCATTTCTGCATATACATCAGCTATATGCCGTGCAAGCCAACTTTTGGGTATGTGGCACGGGCTGAGTTGCTATTAGGCACGCAATACTAGTCCCAGTTCAAATTTGAATGTCACCCACTCCCCCGGCCGCTTGGAGTTATGCAGAAAAAAGTGAGTAGAGCAATGTAACACCAAACCAGGAACTTAAGGAGTGCATCGTTGACGAAAAAGCTAACAATCTGCTCACGGGTTATCATACTACTATTGATTAATATTACTTATGATTTTAACTCATGGATACTGTGATATACCTACTTATACGAGCATAAAATAAAATCCTGTGAGAAATTTCAATCACGATGGGGCGATAGTGGTAGTGTTAAGTTATTTAACACAATTAGAAAATCTAGCCTACTAAGCAGCTTCAGTCTTCTCTCTATACCTCGAGTGTAAATTTGTCATGCGTATATTTTTACAGAATTTTTAAAATTTCACGTCCCTCGTATGTCCAAAAAACCTGCAAAATTAATGAAAATTAGGAGGAAATTTTTAGTTTGACGTATAGGTACATTCAAGTACATTTAATGATGGATTTACATCACCTAGATCTTCAGCAGTACCTATGCATCGGCGGCCAATAATCGTCGGGAGAAATGAAAGCAAGTATTGTATTTTTAATCGGTTATTGCCGGTGACTCCGGTTTATATGGCGTTGTATAACTTCGTCGGTCTACTCATGCTCTTCGAACTTGGGCCCCTGCCTTGCTCACCGCACGTATCCTCCAGCTGATAATGTTTATGCCACTACTGCCCCATTTTCATGGACTCATACTTCCCTATTTATTTTCCCGGTGGGTTTAAAAGGAAATGAGTCTGTTTCTTCAAAAACGACACTGGTTAAGTGTGACGTGGCCTATTTGTCGGGCACGACGCGGGCTCTTATCTACGACTTAAACGTTTCCGCCATGCCCGCTTCCTTTTCGTGGCACGGCCTGCTTTTACTGTTATGCATAAAGATATCACCTCAAGCGATAAGAAGTCGTGATCGATTTAGCTGAACTTCGTCGTTTTAAAGCTCTTAAAATGCAGATTATAATACGAATTTCTAATTATTTGCCCACATGTACCTCAAATCATAATTATCTACCTGGTAGTTCACTTTAGCCTACCGTCTCAGGGCAAACCCTATGGTTTGTAGTAAAACCAAACTTTGTGTCTTCCACAGATATATTATTACCAGTTTGGGCAGATAGGCCATCATCAGGTACACGTTACTGCCAAAATCGGTAGTATACATTAATAATAATACATTTGTGGAAGACATAAAGCTAGGTTTCCTATGTCGACCTTCCACCAAGTGAAACCCTCAACATTTGAACCTTTTGGGTTTGCCATTGAAGGCATTTCCACGCGAGGAATTCCGTGTCTTTGCAATGTATTGCTGAAAGAGAATTTAATTGATCTTATGCTATAAAATTTAAGCCATAGTATTGTTAGTGTTTGTCTCGCACTCAATGTATTGTAAAGGTAATTCCTTGACTAGACATACAAATTGGCTTGTTTTGAGAAATTTAATATTTTTTGCTGAGTTCATCGTCATGTCCTCGTTAACCTCCCTGACGACGATTTTTCGGAATATCTGTATGTTCTCCCAATGTATATGGAGTCATGGATAAGTCTTCCATTGCTCGACACCTGAACTGTATTTATCAATCAGACATTTATCGTAAGATTAAAAATATATGAGTTGGCATGAGAGAACCGGACTCTTGCTCTTTTTTTGCCCATACATACTTGAGACTCCAGTCTCGTAGGCTGTTGGGCTGATGTTCAGAGGCACGAACCTTTGACAAACAGCTGTGGGCCACGCCCCAGAGACCAACGCTCATCTCACAGAGCAATTTGTAATGCGCGTAGTAATAACACGCGCCACACTTGGCGGCAGGCTACCGCTTCGCAAGTAAATTGCCTAATTTGTTTTATTAGCGGAATATCGAATGCGATCAACTAGAGGGAGCTTGAGTTGGCAATTGGCATTTACCAGGGCCTGTTTCTGCGGCTATAACGAAAAAAAAGGAAAATGCCTTGAACTCTAGAGCATAATTAAACTAAATACTTGTGTATTTCTAGATTTACCTTGAAAACGGAACCGGGACTTTTAATATTTCAATGAAATGAAACACAAATTTGGTATTTTTTAATCTGAGCCTATAAAGGGTAAAAGAAAATTCTTCGGCGATAACGTTGCATGTCAAGCAAAACTTATTGATTTTTTATTTGAATTCGCTCTTGAATATACTCGTAAGTCTTAGCAAAGAGGCACAAAAAATTGTTTAGCGTTATAAAGGATTGATCTAAGTTTTGCCCTGGAGCCGCCATCAGGGCGTTATATCGTGAGCACCCAATCTTATGAGCAAAGACGGTACCTAATTATAATAATGTAGTGTTTACTGACATTTGGGAACATAAGCTGATTGTCAAAGAATCATTTCATTAAAAAATTATTTAGGCCATCATCTAGTCTTGTGGTTAAGTTTGCACAACGATAACAATTGAACTGAGAAGACCGGATGGGCTGGAAAAGTGATGCGGTTGTAGAATTATGGCGGTCAAATAGTTGGATGGAATTTCCAGCGAAGGAGAAATATTTAGGATTGCGAGGAAAAAAGGTTTTTATGGAGAGAGCAAAGTAAGGGACGTGAACTTGCTAGACATACTTTTGGGACGGAACAACCACCAAAAACACTGTGAAGAAATATATAGACCTGAGAGATTGTAGGGTTAGACAAACAATCGGAATGCGATGGACAATTAATTTCATACTTCAGGCAAGAAAGAGAATAGGTTTCATGAACAGGATGAAGAAGACTAGATCGTATGCTGAGACGAAAAAGGTTATATCAGAGTGAGATAGGCCCAGGAAAGTGTAAAAAACCCAGGAGGAAATTATCTGACACTCCCAACAAACCTACCTTAACCGGTGGGATATTATTTTTAAAAATAATGAGGCATTAGGGCGGCTAGAAGTACAGCGATTGGGCTGAAAGGCTAGAGTGATACTATCTTCGTAATTTATGCCCGTCGATCATGATGTAGTAGGCATATGCCCCTGCCATCACTGACGTTTCGTACTGACGTTGGACGACAAGATCGCTTTCGAGCTGTGGCAAGTGTGACAGAAGGATATTATCTCAACGTCACCTCATCATAGGAAAGCGCAACCTTACCCGGAGTGACATTTGAGTTTCGAGTTTGGGGAACGACCATTTTGCGTGCAGTAGTCCTCGCAAGGGAAGCCGTGAGCGAAACGCCACACTGGAGGTTTCGTGGCCTCGCTCGCGGCTAGAGGATTGCGTTAGGGCGGCCTAGGGAGTTGGGTAGGGTTAGTATTCGGTGGAGGAGGGGGTTAGGTGAGGGGGGCGTAGAATTGAGGGAGCAGGCGGGGAGGTGAAAACCGAGCGGTGACGCCACTCCATATGTCGACAGAGCGGAATGGCGTGGAGTAAGGAGGAGGAGGGCGAGGCGGAGGTTGGACGAGGTTTGGGAGGGCGGCTTCGGTCGGAATGTGGCCATCTCCGCGTGTACTGCTTGCCATCTCAAGAGCGTGTGGTACGCGATGACTTCACACTAAGGCCTCATCCAGTGAGATCTTCACATGATAGAACCGTGGTAGATCCTTGGATATGACGTCACAGCCACCACAAATCTTAGTTTTTGAGAGGCTCAATGTGAAATTTTCGAGGCTGTGAGGTGAGGAGGAAAATATGATGCCTTCACCTATCTCGGAAGCACAATCACGAGGGACGGAAGAAGTACAACGGACATCAAGCGGAGAATAATCCAAGCTAAGAAGGCGTTCATGGGAAAAAGACAACTGCTGTGCTCAAAGAAGACTGGACTACAAACCAGGAAACAGTATGTGAAAACATTCGTGTGGAGCGTAGCACTCTATGGATCGGAAGCATGGACCATTGGAAAAGCTGACCAGAAAAGAATAGAAGCCTTCGAAACCTGGTGCTGGATGAGGATGCTGAAGATAAAATAGACCGACAAAATAAGAAATGATGAAGTTTTCAGAATAGTAGAAGAGGAAAGGACCACATGGAACACCATAGAAAAGAGAAAAACCAGTTGGATTGGACACTCCCTTAGACACAATGGGCTTGTGAATAACATAATTGAAGGCAAAATAGAGGGAAAAGCCCCCAGAGGAAGACCAAGGAATACGTTCATTGACCAAATAAAGAGGAAAGTACATAGGAAGAGATACCAGGAGGTAAAGGAACTAGCATTAGATAATGAAGGGTGGAAGGCTGCAGTCAACCCCTCTTCCTACGAAGCCAGGCTTTCGCCAACCCTCAAGAATACTATCATAAGGCAGCTTTACCCGGTACATTTTATTGTACAAAAGAATGTATCATAGAATTACAAGAAACTTAATGGAAATAGAGCAGGTTTTATTTCCTTTTAAGTAGTCCAGACAATCATATAATTTTTCGCTTTACACGGTACAATTTTCCTCATGCAAGACTTCATACATTCGTTTGTACAATAAAGTGTACCTTGTAAAGCGGCCTAAACTGTTGGTAGCAGTTTTACCAAATATACTGTTAAGTGACGTATTCTTTCTTTGTTGATGACGCGTGTTGGATGTCGCAGAGCAGGTTTAAGTCATTGAATATGCGAATTTATCGACGTACATAATCTGAGTCGATACTTTTTCAAGTCCGAGCCAAGGTCGTTAATTGTGCAATGTTGTTAGGAAACAATGCCAATGTCAAAGTGATAGTTGAAATTCACAATGTATAAATAATTTGACTTGACCTGGATTCGAACCCGGATCTCCCAATTGCCGGTCATTCAGTTCGCATAAATCCCCATCGAAATTCGTCTTGAGAGGAGATGGTTTGGTAGTGTAACTGGTAACACACCTGACAGGCAATTGGGAAATCCGGGTCCAAATCCCGGTCGAGTCTAATATTTTTTTCTTGCCGAATTTTAACCCTTGGTGCATATGGACACGTGCGAGTGACATCGTACCATATAATTTATCAATTGCATTGATTGGAAATACGTTAAAGTGAAAACGTGTAGACAGACGGACTTCAGACCGCTAGAAATTCAACTCAGCGCAAGCTATCGATTTGATGGCTCCCACGGTGAATATATGTATTCCAACCTCCTTGGGGCGTAAGCACAACCCTCTCCTCGTATCCGCCTCCTTCTTAAGCTGGTGAGTCCGTCCCCTTTCCGTCAAAACCGCCTCCTTCGCCTCCGCCGCCTCTCAAACTCGTGGCCGAACGTTCGTTCCATCGAGTCTGGCCCGATTTCTCTCTCTCTCCCTCATTTGCCCACTTCCCCACCCGGCCCAACCCCTTGTCCGCCCCCTCCCTCTAGTGCAGATCGCCTCCCAGACGACCCCGACCTATCCCACGGTGGGATTCCCACTCTTCCCCTCCATTCTCAGTTTTTCCTCCAATAAAGTAATTGATTTGCTAATAACTCAAAATCTGATAACGTTGACGCCTTTATTTTTTCACCATTTCACGACATGGCACATTTCTCATACCTATTAAGTTTTTCACGTGTCACAGGCGTAATACACGTCAAAAACATAACTGTTTACAATATTTCATGAATTTTAACCTTCAACACCTTGCGCATACAAGTTCATCTCGAGAAAACAATGTAGACAGTTTTGATTCTGGTCACGTAATCAGACTGAGAACACTCTTTTGAGTAAGTAAATTTTATGTAAAATATTGGCATCAGAAATATGATTTGGTTCCTTTGGCGAATAACACTAACGAAGTCTTCACGGGTTTTCCACCAGGTTAGGTAGCTGTTGGCCGACGATTCGATGGCTACCTCCGCCATCTTTCTCAGGGCATCGTCCGCCTCCGCCATCGGGCTTGTCCCGATTAGGGTTTGGCTAGGATACCTCCGCCATTGTCCTCAGTTGGATTTTATATATATTTTATGACTAGAATATTTCTCATCCCGCATAAGTTCTTCACTACAGCCACAGCTGTAATACACCTAAAAAACATTACTGTTTATAGTGATTCACGAATTTTTACCTTGAAAACCATACGGTTTCAAGTAGATCTTGTGGTAGCAATGTGGGAAGTTAGGATTCTGGTGACGGAATCAGAGTGAGAAAACATTTTTGAATAAGTAATTTTTTGCGAAAAAATGACGTCTGCTTCGTTGTGAAACCTCCGAAAAACTCCCAAAATGTGACCATCTAACCGTTATTTAACCATGCTAATGTGATCGAGTCTTAACTATGTAATACTCTTCACATATCCGCCTCCTTGTACAGCTGAGTCTGTCCCCTTTCCGTCCAAACCTCCTCCTTCATCACTCCACCTCTCTGTCTCTTCGTGGCCAGCGTGTTCGATCTTTCCATTGGGTTTGGCCCAATTTTTCTCCGTCTCCCATCCGACCCGTTCCCCACCAGGCCCAAGCCCAACCCCGAGGGGCCCCTCCGCACACCTCTCACTCCCTCTACTAGGCCCCGACCTATCCCAACCTTCCCCTCTTCATCCTCTGGCCTCGATTCCGGTGACGGAGGAGGCTTTGGAGGCCTTTTGGAGGGGGACGACGACGCGTGTCGACCCTTTATCTCTCTCTCTCTCTCTTTTCTGATGGAGCAAAAGCCCGTCTAATTTCGCGCGGCACGACTTGTTATTCGGTGTGACGCAACCACAACAACAAACGGCGCGCGCGGGAAAGCAACCGGTGGCCGCTTTTGGGTACGAAACGAGCGCTCTCGACTCCCTCCCCGCCAGCCACCCGGCCAAATTGTCTCCTCACCTCCTAACTTGGCCGCTCACATGTTACACGTAATACTGCGCGATCCTCGGTCGTAAAGCGTAAAGAAGAGCGACGCGTAGTGCGCATTTTTGCCCTTTCTCCCCCCCCCCCTTCGTTGTCCGCCTTCTTACCTAATGCCCTCAGTAAGTAAGTGAAGTAAAGAAAATAATTTAACGATCGCTCTGGGTACAGGCCCGTTAGTGCAAAAAATACAAACATTTGCATGCAAACATAGATGTTCATGATACTCAAACGACATCGTACCTACTGTCTACCAAATTTATTTCAAACTCTTACAACACGTGTTTCAACTGTCTAGCAGTCATCATCAGGTATGACTAATATAGCATAAACAGACATGAGCATATACAGAGTGTCCCATTGATCGTGTGTCATTTTTGACCAGTAATTTTAGGCACTATATTTCATGCCATATTGATGAAATTTGGTACCTGGGTAGAAAAAGGTTGTAAGTTTTGTTGAGTGCAAGCAAAATTTTATAAATTGGACTTTTTGACCCCAGAAATAAGGTCCAACCAAAAATCCAAAATTTGCCTTATGTATATTGGGAGTTACATTGCCCAAACACAGTAGTTGGGGATGGTTTTGGTACGGGTAAGGGGGGGGAGGTTGGATGGGAGGGGAAGACTAAAATCATGAATGGGAAATGATCCTTTGTTCGTCCAAAAATTAAGATTACGTCAAACACCAGATTTGCGTCACACTGGGAAAAGGATAGAAAGGTGGGAGAAAAATGGAAAGGGGGGAGAGGGGTCTCATGAGAGGGGGGGGACTCATGGAAATATGCACAAATCTAAATTACTTTTTATTTAATGGTAATTTTTATCGTCAGGGAGAAGGACTTGCCATGGGATCACCTTTGTCTCCATTGCTAGCAGATATTTTTATGGACCACTTAGAGAAGAAGCTTTTCAATTAAAATTTTAACCTTTTATCTAACGTGTTTTATTGGTTTAGATACGTGGATGATATTTTATGTTGTTGGACAGGTAGCCATAGGCAAGCCACCAAATTTTTAACTGTTTTAAACTTCCTTACACCCACGTATCAATTTTACCATGGAATCTGAATCAAGCGGTAATTTAAATTTTCTTGACTTAAGTATCTCAACTTCAAATAATCTCCACCAATTTGCAATATACCGCAAACCAACTTAGAGAATAGGGCATTAAAAGATATTTCACTATTGCAACCAGTTAAAGATAAAAAACTAAAATGGGTAAAGCTGCCTTACTTGGGTAAAATGTCTTACGATGCAGTTAAATCATTCCCTAAAGACAAGTACAGAGTGATTTTTTACACACCAAGAACTCTGGGAACAATTTACAATAATGCCAAAGATCCTTTTGACCCCCTGCTAAAATCGGGTGTTTATGAACTTAAGTGTGACACATGTGGTAGTGTTTATGTCGGTCAAACTGGGAGAAATTTTGTAACTAGGTCGTCTGAACACAAAAGGTGTTCGGTGAACAGCGATCCTAAGTCTTATTTCGCCAAACATTTAATGGAAAAATCCCACCACTCCGCATTTAATGTGAAAATCCTCCGTTTCCTGGATAACGGACACCGTTTAGATGTTTCGGAACAGTGGGAAATAGTCAAAAGGAAACGAAAGAAAATGAACCTATTTATGAGAACGAATTTGCTTGTCATTCTCCTATTTTTGACTCCATTGTTAAATAACTTTAAATCCTCCTCCTCCTCCAACAAACCACCCTCTCCCCTCCCCCCCTTTTCCATTTTTCTCCCACCTGTGCTTCTATCCTTTTCCCAGTGTGACGCAAATCTGGTGTTTGACGTAATCTTAATATTTGGACGAACAAAGGATCATTTCCCATTCATGATTTTAGTCTTCCCCTCCTATCGAACCCCCCTTTACCCGTACCACAACCATCCCCCAACCCCCCCCCCCACTTCTGTGTTTGGGAAATGTAACTCCCAATATATAAGCTCATGTCTTTTTATGTTAGATTAGTCTTACCTGATAATGATTGCTAGACAGTTGAAACACGTGTTGTAAGAGTCTGAAATAAATGTGGTAGACAGTACGATGTCGTTTGAGTATCATTGTTCAATATGCTGTTCTACAACATCTCGCCGGAGAAAGTGGAGTTTATAGATGTTCATATATGACACAATAAGATTGGTCAAACAGTATATTCGTAGATGTTTCACGGGTTTGGCACCGGGTAAGATTTTTGAAATACACCAACGATTCGATGGTTGAATCAACCATCGTCATCAGGATAATGAGTCGAATTTATCAAGACTTTGTTCTTTGTATTATAATTGGTGATGTTGAAATACCTTAATACCAAACAGTACGAAATCTTGGTGTAATTGTTCATAATTTCCTGTCATGGCTAGGTCATATTTATCAAATTTGTAATGAAATAAATAGTGTATTGTATCAGCTTGAATGAAATAATGTATTTCCTTCAACATGTAATCCTTGTGCATACCAAGATACTATTAGTTTCTATATTAATCCATCAAAACCAACCATCAAAACTTATTATCAAAATATTGATGTATTCCAATAATCTTACCAGGTTTCAAACCTGAGAAACATTTTCGAATATAATTCGCTGGGAAAACCTTCAATCCTTTATATCAAACAGTGTACTTATGTTTATATTGGTTACACCAATGGTACTATAAAATAGGTATTTAGAAAGAAGTCATACATTTAACTTTTTAAGTTTTCAAGTGATTTAGTATTTTATACATTAACTGGCAATGAGGTCCATGTTTTGGTTGATGTTACAACAAATGAATCACTGGATTCCGTGGTGCGATGAGCAGGAAAATAAAGCATTGAGGAATTGCCTTTAGCTATGGCCCTACGGGAACTAGGTACAGACTAAAAAAATTGTAAAAAAATAGTCAGGCTCCTTGAATGAGAACAGGTGATGCAAAAGCACACGCTGCAATTACAATCGTCTATTTTTAACGGTTAGCCACTTAAATTGGTCTCTGTAGGGGGAAATATGATCTTGGCAGCGTAATCCAAAGATATACCGTACACATGAGTCTTGTACGCGTTGTAACATAACATTTAGTTTATCAGGCAGATGGTTGAATACCAGACAACAATAATGCATAGGAGGAAAAATTAATGTCGCAACTAATAACATCTTGATATGTACAGGGATTACATTTCTATTTAATTTAAGCTCTCACAATACACTATTAATTTTATTACAAATATGATAAATATGATTTTGTCATGACAGGAAATTATGAAAAATTACACCAAGATTTCGTACTGTTTGGGAATATGGTATTTCAACATCATCTTTCAAAATACAAGGAACTGTTTCTTGATAAATATAAATCACAAGTTTTGAATCACCAGTTTTGATAGCTTTCGTTTTAGAATGGTTCAAGGTGAGGGTATTGACTTTGGCCCAGTAAAGAAAAACCCTTTGCTAAATCACTACTTACGGTGAATAAACCTATTTTTCACTCAATTTGATGTATTTCGGACTCTCAAAGTCACTTTTTCCATTTGTATCGTTTCCATAATTTGAGTTTGTTGATTATTTTCCGTTTCCCTCTTCGAAAGGCGACCCGTAAACTCAATATCCGTTGTGATTCGCTCTTACAATCGTAGATAATGGATTCAAATATTGCTATACTGCCTGATATTTATCTCATATTCTTTCAAATGATGACGATCTTTCTTATGCGTAATGCCCTGGAGGCCTTTCAAAGCTGGGGATTTACGGTTATAAGGGCATTCCAAGGTGATGATTAGACTCGTAGGTTTGAAAAATAGATCCATGGTGTCTGGAATCGGTGCTTCTGTTGTGAGCTATAATGTCAGAGAAGTACTATGAAGGTTAATTTGCAGCGGTTGCTACACTTATCTTGATTTTTACGCGATGAATCTGCTTGCAAGAGAAATACTAGGCGTCGAGCGATATAGTAACCTGTCATCGTGTGGAAAAAATGTCCGGTCAGTGTTCTCTGGCGGACAATGATCTTTTATTTGAGACCCCATAGGCCGTGGTTACAAATACTACTCATGGCAAAGCATAGTGACGTGATGCATGATTTAAATGTCTGAGGACCTGTGATCATTTTTTCAGTGGCCGCACAATCTTAAGGTTGTTTGCCTGCAGTCCTCCATATTCCTACATCTAATGCCAGTTCCCTTTGTCTCTAGCAGTTCTCTTTTACACTTCCCTCTATATTTAGTCTATTATTAATCCCTTGACATTCCTCGTGGGACTTTTTCTCTATTATTCCTTCAATCATTTTCCTAGCAAATCCTTTGTGCCTCTGAGTGTAGCTATGTGGTTTAAATAAGTAGGAGTGTGTCTTTGATCACTTTGGTCGCTAAAATCGTATGCGTACAAAAAATACCAGTAGGAGCTTTTTCGATTGTTTTTAATCCTGAACAAACTTGAATTTTCAAGGCATGAATAGATGTTCTGCGCTTCAAAAATTCCTGCCTACGAAACTTTGTATTAAAATAAATCTCTCTGAGATTCAGCAAAAACTTCAAGATTAAACTTCAAGATCCAATACTTAACGGAATATTTCTCCGACTCTCCATCTTCCTACGCTCCCGATTGAAGAGTTGACACGTGTAGGCGCTGTAAAGAGACTGCATGGACGTGTTCTACCTTCTTATATGTGAGTTTAAATTCTATTTTTATTCCTGTAGCATTTTTTTTCTGAGCTTTTTGAATAATTATTGCTGGAAGAGGAGGTGATAAGAGCCTACCTGTAATAAAATGTGGAAGAAATTCTTTTCAGTTAGGAAAGATCTTACCAACGATTCTTTCATCCTATTTTATCAGTCTTTTGGAAGGTTTTTCTAGTCTATCTTCTGCTGGGATGTGACTTGAGATAAAATTTTACTGAGCCATGCCAACGTAGTATCTCGATGCGGATTGATATTTTCTATGTCTGTGAATATGGTAATCATTTTATGCGGCGAATGATCGCTTGGTCTGAAAATCTCTTTACAAGAGGTGCATGAGAGCACGGAGCAGTGTTTCAATTCCGCGAAACTATTCTTGAAAAACAAATCGTTGAGCCATTCAATACAAGGGCGGAAGGGTTGGGCACTATCAAACCTCGAGAGTTTTTTGATGACGTGAAGGAAGTCTATTGTCTGCATGGGTTCCTCGGATAACTTGGGCGTCCCCGAAACTAAACCTTCATTACACCTCTCGTCTCATTCCAAGTATTATAGTCCTTTGCAACCTCCTCCTAGTCGATACCAGTGTTTTACGAGAGTAGAAATACAAACGGCATTCATAATGCTCAGTGTTAGGCACTGCTCTGATGTACCGTTTTCATTCAAACTTAATTCTTACCTCGACCTCTATAATATTTTATACCGATGGTGTAGATGTTACTTGAATTGTCGTGAAGTGAAGAATGAGGCACCGATGACGGACGTCAGATTCCTTCAACATGATTACTAATTTTTCAAACTGGACCTCTGGTGGAAGGGTTGGAGACTGGGAAGTTGTATATTGCGCCTACCCTACGCCTTTTCACTGGATTTCACTTCCTGGATTGAAGGAATGGCACCAATAGTTTCCGATCCCTAAATTTATATGAGCTTGATGTGCTGGGGTCGATTGTATAGTGTTCTACCATGTGATGGAATCTGTGAATCCGCAATCAGGGAAATATGAGCAATTTCTTGTTAACTGAGATTCTGTTTGATCCGTCAAGAGCCTATAAAACTTTTATTTCATTGGAAAAATTCTTAATCATGTGTATTGAAAATCGGTTAATTTACTTCCTAATAAAGTGTTACGAATACGCTCCTGGTAAATGGTCTGATGTTTCTGATTTTCTTTCCACGGTAAACATTTTTATGTCAATTTATGCTGCTTTTTTTCTCCGAGTAGGCACGAGAAGCAGGAAAAAGGAAATCACGTCCGTCCCATCTCAATCGGGCGCGGGTGAAATGGCAGTGTTGAGTGGCGTCACAGCTGCGTGCAGTGTCATTACAGCCAAAATGAAAGCGTGTAGTGTAGCTCACACCTCGGCCAACCCTGCTGTATGAAGTGGGGGAATATTTGTTGTAAGTTTATTACAGAACATTGATGTAGTAGAGCCAGGCTGCATTACCTCCGATGACTTGTATGAAAATCAAGAGTGTATTTGTGGAGGTTTCAGAAGTATTTTTTATAATGGGGCTCTTCATTGGTTGTGATGTTTCGAGGGTAGAGACATCACATCCAGGACTTTCCGAGGGTCGAAGGCGTCGGTTACTTCCTGTATAAGGCCCCTAATCTAGACAGACTCCACCCGGTCGAACGTCGGGAAAAATCCGTGGAGTGTCGTCGTAGCCCTCGAAAAAAGCTCAACATTTGAAATCATTATCTTCGAGGCTGTCACGTCAATATTAAGTCACTGTTCAGACCGCATAATTCTCAGGCCATATCGAACAGGGATAGGCCCCTCGAGGAAGAATCAGGGATAAGTTCATGGACCAAAGAAAGAGGAAGGTAGGTACATAGGAAGACATTCTAGGAGGTAAGGGAACTAGTATTAGGTAGGGAAGGGTGAAGGGTTGCAGTCAACCAATCTGAGGATTGAACGACCAATGATGATGATCGAACAGGGAACCTGAAAACAAAAAAAATCTTGCTTTCAAGTGTAAGCCCACACAGCCAGAAAGAATAATGTACCGCCAGTGCGAAAAAGAAGGCTCGAATCGGGACGTGGAACTTGGGAGGGGGGAGGGAGGTGCAGGCACATCAAATGGTCGGAGTAGGGAGGGAGGGTTAAATGCGGCGTTTTTTTTATTACATACGGGCTAGTCGGAAGCGGGTTTGGGGAGTGGGATGGGCGAGGGAGGGGAGGCATTAGAGGGTTAGGGGGTGGGGGAGAAGGGGGAAGTAGAGGAAGGAGGGGCAGAAGGGGCGGGGGGGGGGGGGGGGCGATAGAGGGAGATACGTGCGTACAGCGCGCCATCCGCCCCTTGCTTCCCCACCCACTTCCATCCCTTCCTCCTCCTCCTCCTCCTCTCTTCCCTAACCTTGTTCAACCTCCTATTCCGTGGGGCCTGCCTGAGAAGCAAGCGTTCGTTAAACCCTGCGGCGCGGAGAGAAGAGAGGAGAGGAGAGAAAAAGAGACTGGGGGAAAGAATTCGAGGAAATATGCCCTCCTTTCGCGAAGCGGAGGAGAAGCAGTGCTAGTTGAGGGGGGGAGGCGAGTGGGAGGGAAGAAAGGGCCACAAAGGGGAGAGGAGATAGAGGAAGAGGAGAGATGGGGGACTTGTAGTGTTTCTACTCTTTTATTTCTATCCATTGTAGTGTATGGGACCCTTGCGAAGTAGGACTAGTTTCAGATTTAGATCGAATGCAGCGGAGAACTGCAAGATGTGTTAAAAATTGTCAAGATAAACTTGGCATAATCTATATATATAAAAACGAATGTATGTCTGTCTGTATGTCTGTCCTGTATGCATTACTACACTGTTGATCCGATTGCCAAGAAACTTTAAGAAGTTGTTGAGTACACTCTTGCAAAGGTTTCGAAGGTTTTAGGTATAAAAATTTTTTAAATAGGCCCTCTTAATCTTTCGAATACTTTTCGCGCAACAACGCCCGACGGGAGAGTGCATTACTACAGTTTTAATCCTATCATGCTGAAATTCTGCCGAGTAATAGTTCAAGACAGGGGGAAAGTTGTAGGCTACTTTAAAATGATCTCAGGGCCCATAAAAGTCCCAAAAAGGGGCCCTTAGGTGGTTCGCGGTACGTATCGGGTTTTGTGCAGTGGTTTCATTTTTTACTTTTTTAAATTATTTCCGCTCAAGATAGAGAGTTGGAATTTTGTATTTACATGTCTGAAAGAATGAAGTTTTTAATTCTTTCAATTAATTATCCTTTTCACTTCGTAATTAACTGAAAATTGCGTTTTTAGCTGCAGAAACACATATTTTTCTGTGAAATCAACAATACCATATTCGCTTGACAACCAGATTTCGGTCATTGCTGTTGGAATTCATATTGCTTAGTTGAGCCGATTAGGAATGCTAAGCATTAGGATTTGTGCAGTGGTTAATTATTTCGCTTTTTATAACAACTTTAACTAAAGATAGAGAGTTGAAATTCATTTTATCGCATACCAGAAAGCATGATACTACTAAAATTAGTGGTATCATGCCCGAAAGAATGAAGTTTCTCTCTTTATCAATCGATTTGCTTTTACGCATTTTCCTTGACAACCAAATAAACAAACAAAAATAAACATTAAATCAAATCTTAATTAACGAAAATGAAATTCTGAATAGCTACTCAGCAAGTAAGTACTCGAATTATGTACTTAACTATAATGTTCTTTTAGCCTGGCTGTGCAGGTAGTATGATTACAGTAAAGGGTTTCAAAAAATTGTCTCTCTACTCTATATTAAACAAGTTTTACAAATTTCATTGTTTTTATTTTACCATGTTATTTTATATCATTCTGTCAATTTTTCAGTCATTTGGCTTATAATTATTATTGTTCATGGGAGATATTGTCTCATTGTTTACTTACTATTGTCTCACAATTGTATAGATGCTCTGCAGAAGAAAATATTAATTTAATAAAACAATTACTTGAAATGTAGTCTGTTATCACCACTACTTACTAACTCCTCACCTCTTATATAAAGAGTTTTGAAGGAGGTATGATCCCGAGCAACGCCGGGTAATTCAGCTAGTCCTTAATAATGTCTAAAAATGTAATTGTGTCTGCCTGTTTGTTGCTCCATCACGTAAAAACCACTGGTCCGATTGAACTGAAATTTGGATATACATAGAAAATATATCTGGTTGTAACGTAGGCTATATTGAAAAGTCCTCACGGCTCCCGAAGGCCCCCCCCCCCCTGGTGGTCCATGCTAAGCATTGGGTTCGGTGCAGTGGTTTCATTTTTTGCTTTTAAAAGTACTTTCACTCAAATAAGAGGGCTGGAATTTTTTACTAGGGTGGCTGAATAAATGAAGTATTTAATTCTTTTATTCGATTTTCTTCTACTCTTCGTATTCGTCTGAAAATCATTTATTTATCTGAATAATCTCACATTTTTCTCTGAATTTCAAAGGATATTCACACCTCTAGCATTTAAATACCTCGATTTCCTACAGGTCCAAAATAGCACGTAGCAAGAAAATCTGTATAAAAAGGGCCCAGAGTCCCAAGGTCCCCAAGATATTAAGGATAGATTTCTTCGGGGATTAATCTATACATTTAATGTATATTTACATCAAGTATACTCTTCAAAGTCAATTCTCAAAGTAGCTCTCATGGGGGCACTGCATGTTCATTAGAGAACACTTAAGTAGTAAATGATACTCATACAGGAATTAAATAGACTACGAACGCCATTGAATGTGCAAGAAAACTTACATGAAGCGAATAGTAATGGAAATAATGCACCTGAAAGACGGTCAGCGTATCAACTACAACGAACATAACGTGCAAGATTGGTTACGAACTCCTTAAATGACCACGCTGACAGTATTCTTCAGGCTTTGCGGTTTCCTTATAAAATAGGTTCAATGTTTTTAATAACCGTTGAATTGCAATGGGTACCTTCCGCTAGTGGAATACAAAAAACAATGGTGTAAGCAGTTTTGTTATGTGGCCCCGTGGTTTGGGCACTTACGAAGCAGTCACAAAAGAAACCCATTACTTGTGAAAATAGTCATATGAAGAATATTTTGCTCTACCCTGGGAAGAGACACATGGCGAATAAAAAGTAACAGAGAACTGAGAGAGAAGTATAACTGACCAGACATTGTTGGAATGATCAAGAGAAAAACGTTGATGTGGCTGCACTATGTCTTAAGAAGAAATGAAAATTCTATGATGAAGAGAAAATGGGAATGAAGACCACAAGGAAGGAAGACCAACAGGGAGACCAAGAATGCGATGGAACGATGAAGAAAGAGTGACCTAAGGAAATTGGGAGCGGAATTGGAGATGGTAAAAGAAAGAAATACTTGGGAGACGACTTGTTGGCGAGACCAAGACCCACTTGGTTTTCAATGGCTCCAGGAGTAAGATAATCATTAGAGTGTTATTGAATTATTGAGAGAATTAGGGTGGGAACCTCTATCCAATCGAAGGGAAAAATATAGATTAAATCTTTTACGAAAGCTAAATACAGTAACATTATTATTAGTTACTAACCGCGCATGGAATTTTCGGCATGATATCTATAGCTCTTGCATGATTTGATGATGACATTGTAGTACTTTTTATCAGTCGCATTAATGATACTAACCAGTAGTCGTATCTTAAATAGTGTACTGAAAGGTAGCATATTCGTCTACGTAGCACACTCCCAGTTTCTGGTCCGACTACGCACTGTTATCCGGATTGATTTAGGCCTGCGCTGTGCGGCTGGTGGAAGGTGCGGGGTTCTGATCTCAGCTGCGTACCTGATGCGGATTCATCCCGTGCCACAACCCTACTAGTGGCATGCACGGTATATCGTAGGTGTGGATGAGAGGTGAGGAAGAACGGAGCTAATGGAGTGCGTTTTTTTAATGGTAATCGCAGTCTCGAAGCGTTGTACTTGACGCATACAGAACTCAAGCCATTTTAAGAAGATCTATGTAATTAGCAGAAAATAAAGAAATCGCCTGTTCTTTTGTTACTAATGTCAACCCAGGATTACATCTGCCGTGGCAATATCGCAAAAAGGTCATACATAATTGAGCATGCGTCATGTAGTCTTTAACTGATAAAAATTCCTGACGGACGAAAACAATTAAGTAACGGATATGTATCCCTCTTCTCGACGTCACACATGGAAATCCAATTAACTCCGAACTGTGTGCAACAGTGTAAAGGTTTTTGGAACGGTGTGCCGTATATTTAAGAAGGAAAATGATGGAAACATTTGGAACGATGACACTGCGGAATATAAAAGCAATTTACATGTACAATCGGCCATATTGAATGGATCTGTTGTGCAGTTAAGACTGTGAAAACATTGGTTATAGCACGGAACTGTGACGGAACAGAAATAACTCATCTAAAAAAGTTCAAAATGGAATTCCTTTCCAAAAAACCACTCCATTGTGCTTAAAGTTAGTGGATAAATGACGCAGTATGCTTCACTTAGGTGTATATTGACTCTATGCTTTTTGATCAATTACCGCAACATATTTAATATAGGTAATAAAAGTTCATTACGGGCTACTACCGTTCCTGTCTTCTCACCAACCAATTGGAATATTTTTCTTGTCCTACAATTCAACCGCGCAATGAAGCATAAACTATCCATTTGAACGGGAATTAAATTCGCAATCTCTGGCAAGCTGGTGAAGACTTATCACCCTGCTGTCGTGGCCGGATAATTTGTACTATCATGAATTTCGTCCCTGGGATTTGTTTTTCTTCCGCGTCCAACGTCCAATAGCAATAGAACTTGTTAAATAATTGCAGGGTTCGCTCAACAATCATTGCTTGCATGAATATCATACAGAGAGACCTCTTGGGGTCCTCCGATATACCAATGTGCTAATTCGTCATGGATTCCCACCTTGAGAGCCCGAGTTTGCATCATATCAGAGTAAGAAACTTTTTAGTGGCATCTTGGGTGAGTCGGGGGTTAAGGTTTTAGATTAAATGGTGCGATATAGCGTCAGTTGTTAAAACGTCTTAAGGCCAAGTTTATAATATACATAATTTACTTCAGTCTTTTAGTCTTCCTTATGTTGGCCAGTGGGATATTTTATAAGGTAATTAAAGTTGTTAAAATTGCAAGCTTTGAATCGACTTCTACGGTGAAATTTTTCAACTCAAATTTAACATTGATCTACAAATGTAGTTGTTTGAAGTTAACTTTCAATAAATAATTATATTTTAAGGAGCTTACCAATACTTGTTCCTCGTCGCCGGAGTTGCGATGAACGAGAGCCATCTGCTGCGCTGTTAGGGGGGCATTCTGAGCGCTGTCTTAATGCTACTCGAAATCTCAAGCTCAACCGCCCTGTTGAGTTTTTATGACTAGTTTGTATTGACCTTAAACTAATGATATGTTAAATTTATGTGCTGCAGTTAGTTGAGAACCGGCATCGAGTTTTGATTTGTCATGTCATTCCATATGGCCCGTATTTATGTTACTTCATGTTATATGATCTTGAGTCATTTGTGAATCTCTCGTAAGTTACGCCATGTTCATAAATTCAGTGTGATCCTGCCTCATGTTACTTCACGTCATTAAATTATGCCTTTGCCTTTTACGTGAACAGACCTGGAGTTTTATTATGTTACGCTCTTGCATTCAACGTGAACCGGCCTTGCGTTATGTTTTAAATCGTCAATGCAATGCAAGCCATCCTTACGCAATGGGTTGGTCTTTAGTTTTGTTTTTGCGCTCAGCGTTAACCAACTTTAGAAGAATGGGTGATCCGGAGCCGAACAAAAGAAGTGCGTGCAGCAGTGTGTATGTGTGTGTGCGTACTTATCTGGCCGCAGGGAAGGGCGATTAGAAAAACGGGCGTATATACTTCTATCCGCCCCTCTACCAATTCCCTCCCTCTCATTCCGCACCCTCCACATTCCCCTCCCACCGCTACGTCACTCATACCATTCCCCCTCTCTCCTTATCCTTCCCCCGCCCCCCTCTCATATCCTCCTCCTCCTTCGCCCCGTGGCAAAGCCGGCGTTATCATTTGCCCCAACCTGCCTCAACGGCGCGAGTTTTAAGGGAGGCGATAGACTTTTTTGAAGGACAGGAGGTTTGTGAGGAGGATGGGGTGTTGGATTTGAGGTGGGAGTGGCAGAAGGGGAGGGGAGAAGTGTTAGGGGGTGGGGAATCGGGCGAGGGGGGGGGGAGGGATGGGGGTGGGGTGGTAAGAGTGGGAGAGAGAGATAGCGGCGAGTTTCAGTCTTCCGTTTTTGGTCTGCTATCGATTGGGGAGTGAGTTAGTTTGTGCTGCCCATGGCAACGGCTTGTAAAGCCCCTGACCCCCTCCTCCTACTCCTCTTCCCCCCATCTTACTCCTTCCCGCCGCTCTCTTAGAAACCCCCCTCCCCTTCCCCCAATTCCCTCCATCCCATTCCCACCCCACTCCATCTTCTCCTCCTACTTTTCTCTCTCTCTCTCTCTCTCGCTGCCTGTGAACTGCCGTCGCCAAGTCGTATCGCGAGGGGCCACTTTCGGAGGAAAGGAGGTCTCTGAGAAAAGACGGACGAATCCTTGAAAATAAAAAGAGTGTCTCGCCTTGTTGTAACACTCTGAAGTGGGCAGAGTTAGAATTGAGAGGATATTTGATTGAAGGTTGCGTTGGCTGAAAATTGAAGACAGCTCATGACAGAGGCAGTTCATAGCGGAGGGAAGAAAGTTGGATTTTACTTGAAGATTATCTGGACATCTAATATATCGTGGGGAGAAAACATACAAAACATATGCGGCACAGTATTTAACATAATACGTTTTCTCAACGGTATCTGGCGAAATGTTGCGGAACATATTTCTGAATAATGAAAGAAATTTGTAATGTCCACTAAGTCGACTAAGTGGACATTACAAAATTTATTTCATTGTTCAAAATAGTTTTTGTAAGCGTATTATTGGAGGGTCCTGAAAGATGAAAAGGTAAAAGAAAGATGCTACTTCACTCTGATTAGGCCACACCTCGAATACGCCGCTAAAATTTAGGAACCTGGTCATAAAAATTTAACCAAAATAATTCATAAAATACAAAGAAAAACTGCACGCTTCGTTATGAACTGAAACGAGCGAACATATGGTGTTTCACAGCTTTAATAGGGATTAAGGCGGGAGCCCCTAGAGACTCGGAGGCTACATGCTAGGCTTATTTTGCTTGAGAAATTCATAACTGGTGTGATTCAGAGCGACATAGTGAATAGTATCATGACGCCTCACAACATCTCTAGGTCAGACAGAAGCGATAGAATAAGAGAGATACATTGCCGAGCAGATAGATACAGAAATTCGTTCTTTCCGCGCCAGCGACCACAATAAAAACTGAGCTCCACTAATTACACTCCCATAATACACGTCACCATTTCACCTACTAAAACCTTATCTCCTTATACGGCTGGTGTCCTAACACCCCATTCCACACGCCTATGGGGCGGCTCACAGGGTAGTATGTAGATGTAGATGAAGATATGTGGAGTAATCGTGAGAAAATCGAAGTAATGAGATTTCCCATAGCGAAGAAGGTAATGATAAGTGATACGGTATAAACTGGAGGTGTTAAACGCATATATTTGAGTAGATTCGTTAAGAAACCAAGGCTTCGCTGCATGGAAATCTGGCAGTGGAAAGTGTTCGTAAAAGAGGCGTTTACTGATACGAGAGAACTAATGAAAGGCACCTATTTTAAGCAATGAAAAGATTCAACGGTACCAGGCGAAACATGATGGAACTCCTTCAATTGATCAATAAGGAAATGCACTAGAAAAGTACCACAGAGATTTATTTGGTGCGACCGGTTTGCTATACTATCCGCCTGATGATGATACCTTGTAACGAAACCGGTCACACCAAATAAAGCTTCGTGGAACTTTGATAGTGCATTTCCTTATTGCTCAGTTGCGCAACGGCTGTCAAAGAACCTTATAAGGAGTGTAACGTTCTATGTTACAGAAACCTGGACATCCAGACAATATTTAGATGGAGATATTTGAGATTATTGTCTTCTACTACCGCACGAAAGAACTCTATCCTCAATTGTGTCTGATGTGGAAAGAAGCATCTTATGGTGTCAAAACCTAGACTCCTAGAGAATAGAGGAGGATAATAGATCGCGAACGTTATGGTCTGGGAGCGGAAGTGAAAGGAAAATGAGCGATAGACAGAAAGGAATGCGGCCCGCAAAGTGTTTTGTATCTTGAGAGAGTATTTCTCGGAGGAGATAGTGATGGTCAATGGAACAGGTAAGGGGGATCAGGCTAGTGTGTTGGCTAGAGTACTGGCTAACAACATGGACAGCCAGGGTTCAAATCCCTGCAAAGGATGATGTTTTTCAGAGGAATCCCGATCCCTACATGAGTGTCTTGTGGAGGGCACTTCAAGCGCAATACTCTTTTCTATTGGATGAGACGTTAAATCGTGATCCCGTTGGCGCCTTTCGTCAAGAGCAGGCTAATGCCGACGCATGGATTCTATCCTCCCTTCCTCCGTTACCTGTATCCTATGACGCAAATGACCTTAGCAGTCGGTCGCCTCCCCAAATATCAAATCCAATGGAACAGGTAATGAGGGATGATGGGATTCAGAAGGGATGGGATGCGGCGGCTCCCACGTTGGGTGAGCAAGCAGTAGAGAATAAGAATAGGTTTAATGAATGGGCTGAAGAGTGTGTTCGGAATCCTCCTCAATTGCCTTTATTTTAAACTGGTAATTTTTCCTATACCAGGGTTAATATTTTTCCTCCTCTTACCAGCTCGGAGTGATTGGATTAGCAAATGAAGTATGCAGCTCATTCATGAAGTACAGCTGTGGGCTGGGACCATGTGGAATGTTTTAGTCCTTATGGGCCACTTTACACGTTACAGTTTTTAGTACAAACGAATGTATCATAGAATTTACAATAAACTAAATGGAAATAGAGCAGGTTCTATTTCCCGATAGGTCGTCCAGACAATCATAGAATTTCCTGCTTTACACGGTACATTTTCCTTATGCAAGAGTTCATACATTCGTTTGTAAAATAAAATGTACCGTGTAAATCGGCCTTTACTATCGGCTTTCATTTGTGCGTCACTGCTCCTTTGTAAATGAGGACCAATTGATGAGAAATAAGGCGTTAATCATCATGAAGGAAAAAACTGACCTGTAATTGGGAGATTGTAGTTTTGGTCCCGATCAAGCGATATCAATTACCTCCTTGTGAAACATAAAAAAGAAATTTTAAAGTGCTCACAGTTGACTCCACAATTAATTATTCGGCGCTCTCCATTCACTCAAGTGCACTGCTCACTTCGAAACACAAGAGCGCACTTTCTTTCCATTCTTTTTCTAGTTTTTGCACTTCAAAACAGATTGGGAGCTGATTTGATTGCAGTTTGAGAAGAAATACTGTCCATGGCTACATCTGCGATTGTTGCTGTACATTAGTAATAATAATAAACGTTTATTATCACTGACCTTTAAGGTCTTTCCTACTTTTTAGGAAATAACATGAAGCTTACATAACATTGAAAACATATGTATAAATAATAATTATAATACATGTTAAAACATGCAAAAATGATAAAAATAATAGTACGTGTTACTCAATATTCACATCATTATATTGGATATCCTATTGATATGGAAATCACAAGAATTCAGTTGGTGATAAATACACAGGAAAAGTTAACAAATGATAAAAAATAATACATGGTACACAACAATATAAATTCAAGATACATTTGCTTATGTATGATAATTTTAAATGGACTAACTGCATTTCTACGGTTGAGAGTTTTTCATGAATATAAAATTAAATAATTTTCTTTTAAAGCAAGGTACAGATTGGCATTTTTTAACATCAACTGGGAGTGAATTCCAATTTCTTGATACTGTACATATGAAGGATTTATGATACATTTCTGTTTTGTGCTGGGGGATCTGTAGGTCAAAATGATGGGATCTTGTTAAACGGTTAAGGATGTCCTTTTTGAAGGTGAAGGAGTTGAAGATGTACTTGATTTGAAAGTTTTGAAGGCAGAAAGATTGGATAAATAAAGCTTTCTCTTACTTTGAGCCATTTTAGTTTAAGTCCTTAAGGCCTCGGTATGCGTCATTTCGATTTACATCTGATTCGATCTTACACGTCCATGCTGACAAGGGTCGTCGGAAAATGTTTCCCTGTTTAATGCTAATAAAATAGATCGTAGGTGCATATGCTTGCGTTTTTTGATAACTGAGACATAACCACCCTGTCTGTAACAGTTATTTTTCCCCGGATAAAGGCAAAACACGAATTTCGAAATAAATGCATTGATTTGTCGAGGGATTTTAGTGGTCACGAATATCTGGATCCGTTTAACGTTGTTTCACCTTACGTTACACTTCTTCAACACGCATCTTCGACTTCAATCGAGGACTTACCGTAGTGTAATTTTCAGTAAAGACGTCAACAGTGGATAATGCAAACCTTATAATTAATGCGAGATAAAAGATTCTCTTCTTCTCCTTCCTTTTAAACGATGTAACTTCAACAGTTTCGTTGACTAATTACAACCTATACCTGTACCTAAAAGATGATACTTACCGGCACTAACCACCCCATTCATCGTCATTCGTGTGAGATCAAGTGTAATCTACATCTACATACTACCCTGCAAGCCGCCGCATTGACGTGTGGCAGGGGTTTTTAGGACACCAGCCGTGTAAAGATATAAGGGATAAGACTTTGGGTGGATGATGACGTGTGTTATGGGAGTGAATTTAGTGGAGCCCAGTTTTTATTGTGGTAGCTTATTGCGCGCGGAAAGAACGAGTTATGTTCCTATCTGTTCGGCAATGGTACTTTCTAATTTTATCGCTTCTGTCAGACCTAGAGTGGTAGCAAGGCGTCATGATAATTATCTCTGGATCGCTCTGAAACACACCAGTTCTGAATTTCTCAAGCAAGCTAAGGCTAGTGTGCAGCCTCCTAGTCTCTAGGTGCTCCCACCTAAATCCCTGTTAACGTTTTAAAACACTATATGTTCGCTCGTGGCAGCTTTTAACAAAGAGTGCTGCTTTTATTTGTTTTTAATTAATTTTTCGTTAAATCTTTATGACCAGGGTGCCAAATGCTCTCGGCGTATTCGAGGTGTGGCCTAACCAGAGAGAGTAATTATGTGTTCCGATCTACGTCAACTTCAACATTTTTAATAGAAAGCTCCGGTTGCAATGTAATGATAGGTGGATTCTACATGGATAAATAAAGGTAAATCTCTCGTATATTCTCCGCTTGGACATGTCTTAGTCTATAGAATACCTTTAAATATTATTTTTCCGCGACGGGGAAAAGAGCAAGGCATGTCGCCCGAGCGCGTTCATTTGTTCTCCCGCGTCGTTATAACGTTATTTTTTGTTATGTTCAATTTCCTCTACTTTCCGCCCTCTCTCTTATTTTTTTCATGTGCGAGGTGTTTCAGGCGACCCCCCTCTTTTTAGGAGGATGAGGAGTAATAAATGCTTTCATTCCTCTGTTCGCGGTGCCGTATCTTCGTCACGTTCAGGGCCGGCCGGGCCCTATTCCTACTTTTTATGTTTTTTTTCCTCTTCCGTGTCTCCCGGGGGGGGGGGGGAGGGACTTGGACGAGGTCTGAGAGACGTCGGTCGAGCGAGCGTGTGCCCTTGGGGGAGTTATCTTTTAGGAGTATCTGATCGATAATTGTCCGACAGTCGTCATTGCGAACTGTTCGGCACCAAATTTAAGGTAGTTTTAGCGAAATATTATTTCACCTAGAAATAAATGAATTTGGTCTCTTTTTATCGAAAATTATCTTACAATTCCAAAGATACCATAATTTCAACCCCTTACCGAACTACTTACCGAGATTTTTGACAAATGATACCCGCCCTTTTACGTGGGAAGTAGTTGGTTACGCTCTCCAGAGAGACCTTATTTAAAAAAAATGAGGCATTTCTTACCCCTAGATCTCGTCAAAAATTTAACAGGGTGTAATTTCTACGTTTTCTCGACTGTTTTTGAAAATATACCATATTGTCACCGCAGTAAGTTTTTCAGAATCGCAAAAAACCTTCTGTTGTGACGGAGTTTTTAACGTACCGCGTGAAATAAATTGAGTCAAATCAAATACTTATGTGGATATTTCATTTAATTCCTACGAATTTCAGTCATATGCAAGTATATTATTGCACTTTTAATTACGTGGTATTTAATTTATGGTTCCTAGAGCTTCTGAGATTAAAGCGTATAATTCGAATATGGTCTCCTTTATGACTGGGGAACTCTCTCGCTCAAGCTACCTTTAATGCGTTTCGCAACCTACATTACCAAGCGAGGAGCTGGTCTATATATTTCATTTTCTGCGTGCGGAAATGCTTGTTCACAGCGTGCGGTCACTAACGAACTGAAAGCATTTGAGCGTCTTCGTCATCCCGTACCGCTTCCTCCTTCTCCTGATTGGGTTTTCAGGGTGTCCCAGCGGCCGCCGCGCTTGGTATGATTCGGCGGCGGAAGTTCCGCTTTGGTGTGCCCGCCAATTAGCTCACTGTCCGTTGATTCGCGGTCGGTTCCGAGCGGAACGTAAGCGAAGCGGTGTTATGACGTAAAATTGGCGTATACCGATGAGTTGCAGTTCTACGATGTCCAATTTGATTGTTATAAGATATTTTCGATTCGCGCTGATATTACTTCGTGAGTCATCAAAATGAGCAAAAAGTAGATTTTTTGCGATTGGAAATGCGTGAAAGGGAATATATCGATTTTTAGTCATGCAACATATACCGAAATATTCCCTTGGTATTTGATCAACTAATCAAATTACCACTATCGCTAGCGTTCCTCGACCGGCCACAGGAATACCCATGGAATTTCACTTTTGAATTCATTATTTTGTTGTTATCCTAGCGTCAGTTAAAGCATTTTGATTGGGAAAATATTTTAACAGGATACTTGGAAGTTCACCATAATCTGTGTACACCGCTCCAACGCAATATAGTATCAGTCACTCTGCGTACTCCTACCGTCGGTGATCACAGGGAGAGCCGTAATGGAATACTTTTTACAATCCTCGGCTTCTACAGGTGTTTCGTTGGCCAACTCTTTCGTGAAGAAAATTTTTGATCCGTCGCGCCTGTAGTCTTTAAGTGCTCAATTTGCAAGCCACCTCTAAAGTGTGTGACAGGGTGTAATTTTCACCAATTCATGCATTACACTATCTGTTACAAAAGTCATAGGAGCCAGGATTGTTTTATGGATTGTGCTAATGAATACTCAAGTAGAGATATGAGAATTGCGAGAGCATGTCAAGCATGCCTTACGCGCTTACATTAATATATTTTCGAATATCATTGGAAAATTTTAATCTATTAAGGCAACTAACTTGACTAGAATAAACTAGTTTTAAGTTAAAATGGCTGGCATTTTGATCCCTGAACGTTCGGATGAGAAATAACCTTAAAAACCTTTTCCTTTGGAATTTTTATTCCCTTATTTTATCATAGCCATCACAGTGATTTTATCATAAAAGATCCCGTAGTTTTTTCGACGTCGACTGAGAAGAGATGGGCTCTCTAAGGTTTTGGACTTCTTTAAATGATTTATTCTAAGTTTCCCCTGGCCGTTTCAACGATTCCTTTCCTAGATTTTTTGGTAGGGTTAAAAATCTAATAAATTGTTCCCAACGCCTTTTAAAATATCTTCCTTATCTCCGCAAGTACTTTTTCTAAATCGATAGTTTAGCCTGCCTTTTGAAGATCCCAAATACAGACTGCCCATTCCAAAGAGCGAGAGATAACACTGCAAATAACTCATGATGTATATCTTGCTTGCATTAATTAATGATTTACCTTACACATCGCTAATAATTGATACGTTTTTCCCTGTAGTCCCCACTTAGAGATCCGATTGTGGTACTATTTAAACTCTTGAATACTTTATGGGGAGTAATTCCTCCGCATCACTAGTGTGACTACGCGGCTGAATTGACTGGTTACAGTGTTAAGGTTATTCGCAGTTTCATTACTTCGCAGTACTTCTGCCGACTCTATTGATGTCGACGACTTCATCACTGTAGCTCACATGGTAACTGTTTCTTATAGCACTTTACCAGTTGATTGGCAAGGTTTTAAGCAAGTCTCTCCTTTACCTCACCATAGAGGAGTTACGTGACCCTTTCCTATACAGCAAACATTGAATTGTTAAGGTCTTCTTATTCTCTTCTTCTATATATGTTGTAAAAAATTAATGTTTTCTTTTTACTTTCGTCCCTACCAAGTATCCTTTCTATCACCTTCGACATGATCTCATCGCCCACAAGTTCCCATAACTGCTACTTTTGCCTTCTTGGAATCTCTTCTACCAATATTCTCTCCTCTCCTGTCGTTTGTAGTACTTCCGAATTTCTCTTCTTAGTAACCCAACATACCTTCTCATTCTTTTTACAGCTCACATCTCTACTATCTTCAATATGCACACATCCTCTTCCTTCGAAGATCAACTTAGAGGTATGTCTTTATTTTCCTTTTCGGCTGATTAAATCACGATCCTATGTTATATTGTTTATACTATTATATCGAGCCGCTTATCCCGGCGGAGCGTCATGAGACAAAGTTGTTGTGGATTTAAAGTCTACGTATTTACCTGAGGCTTGATTTCGGGTGGAATATTACACCTTGAGGGGATGTCTGCCATCGAGCTGAAAACTTGTTTGTGCATTGTGTGATTGCTTGCGTAAGAATGTGCTATTTTGTAATAGACGGGTCAGCTTACGGCTGCATGAGAGTCGCCGTCCACTATTTTGTTCCCCTAAACTTCATTATGAGTCTCTAAGAGTGAAATTATGCAGGTGTCACGATTTATATTTTTAGAGTATCTACCTTTCCATCAAATATCATATGGAATAAAAAAGTACTCTCCGCAAGATATACTTCGCGTCTCTATTTAAACCAATTAATGCAACCAATGACGATATTTTCAACTTAAAATTAACTTATAACTATGCTTTAACAATTTTAGTGAGTAAATGTTACTCCAAAATGATGGGAAGTGCATTGGCAACGTCCTTTTTTCTCTCAAATCTTCGAAGAGTTTGTTAAAATAGATCACATAAGAGTCGGTTTATAATCAATTGTATGTGAGCATGTTCTGTTGCAATCATTCACAAGTCCGTTCACAGTTCTATTCGCATGAGGGCAGTGATTAAGTGCTTGAACAGGTATTAATAATGCAGTGGAGTACGCGCGCAAACAAGTTTTTTTCGACTGACTTATTTTTGTGGAGTGACATGCGCCCTTGCAAATTTTTTCCACGCCTTTGACCTGATGGACTTAATTCGCAAAATTTTTCATACTTATTATCGCCAGGAGATAACTGATTGATGGACGAACGTGACCAAAACGCGATGCAACCATCAATTGCTTCCGAACCTAATTTTTCTACTCACGACACCGTAAAAAATTGGCCTGTTAAGCTCTCCATGCCTGGGCAGCCAGATCGTTGAACTCGAGCGATCCGGATTACCATAAAACCATTTCTAATAGCACTAGAGCTATATCGCAGGAAAAAATCTCGAAGTGGAAACATCATCATAGTTGCCCCTTGGAAGTTGTACCTAATGTATGCATCCGAATGCTCTTCCACGTCCACTACTGCCTTCGTTGAGAATTAAATGGGCCGTGCCTTTCGCGGTGATAAGTGCTCCGTGACAGAGAACCCCGACAAATCACGCTAAGAGTGTTAGGCGAGGGAGAAACAACGAAATCAATTTAGGTATCGGCGTTACGGACAAGGAGTTAACTTGAAGTTTTTTCACTTAAAAAATCCCCCTTGTGTTCGCTACATGAAAGCTTGTTACATTCGTATCCTCCTCCTTACCTCCTGGTGCTATTTTTCCCACCATCGCGAAATCTTTCGTGTCCTCCGTCTTTGAACTTAACTTGTATGGTTGCAAGGAATGAGTCTGAGTACTGCAGTCGGTGTCAAACCTCGGTATCCTCGTTGTAGCCCTTGGATGAGGCCACTCGTAAGACGCAAGACAGATGAAGAACGACCCACGCAAGTGCTGATGTAAGGGTAAATTGTAGAACTAATTTTTTATGTTTTTTTGGGGGCAAAAAGCGAACATCATCTCCACAAATTCTTCCAGTTTATTACGACCGTTAATGTGTAGTCAGTGTTAAAGCGATAATTAAAACCGAAATTGAATATGTCATGATGTAAGAACAATGTAATCGTCGCTTGGAAATTTTAAGGGCCAGAAATGGATGACCGAGGATTTAGGTTAATCCCTGTCCAACGTTGGCCTCTTGATGAAAAGGAACTGGTACATTTTATCAATGAATTTTCTGATCACGAGTATTATTCGCCATCATTTCCGATTCATTTACAACCGTGAATGTATTTGATATATTTTTGTGTGGATCCTGCCTTCTTGTGGAAAATTGGGATGATGGTTTCCGTGAGAATAACACCTTTGGAGATTGATAAGAGTTTAAATGCAATGGGTTGAAGGTACTGTCAATCTAGGCGTGGTGGTCAAGGAATAGGAATTCAGTGGAAGAAGTGTCTATTATGATGAGTGATCAGGAAGAAAAATCTGCTGAACAAGTTTCAGGAGGTAGATTTTACTGATTGAGCTGAAAACTAGAGGCGAGGGGAAAGTAAGTCTCATATCCAAGGTGGAATACTATATGAAAGGAAAGCAAAGAGAGAAATAGTATTAGAAAATTACCAGCCAATCCAAAGCGGTGGAGTATGTATATTATGGTAAGTATATTAATTTCAATACTCAGCAAAATAAAGTCAGCAAAGCTTTGTACCTTCTTAAATTTAACAAAGGGCTACTGCCCTTTGAAACAAGGAAACTGTTAATAACCTCCATTGATTTTCCACATTTCGATAACTTTTGTTCAATTTACAATGATATCCCCAATGTACTTGATCTAAAATTTCAGCGTTTGATAAATTCATGAGTATGATTCGTGTTCAGCATACGAAGAATTGTTCATATATCGCCATACCTTAAGGAAATCGGATGACTGACCACCAAAAACCGACGGAAATATTTCCTAGCCTCATTCCTCTATTCATTATTTCTTAGTTAAATGCTCGAATAGTTGTAGGTTTTCTTCAAAAAAATTTCCAAAACCACTAATGTAACTACGCAAACTGATGTACATTTCCCTAAGTATTCATCTCATCGGACAAACTGTTTTCATAAATCATTCCAGATAATATGATCCAACTTCTGGAATTCACTCACATATGAGGTAAAAAAGCCCCCACGATAAAAACCTTTCAGTCAAAGATCTGTAGCTTATTACTAAATGCCTCATACTCCTTGTGCCATTTTATCAAGTGCATTTTTCTTTATTTATTTTTTTCTATCTCCTAGATTTTTGCCATTGTTTGTTCATCGCTGCCTTCATACTGACCGTTTGCTATGGTCTTTATATCATTTTTGTACTTTATTTCATTTGTTTTTTGCTATCTTTACCATTATTTCCAAGCTCTATTATAAGTTTTTAGCCTTATCAATTTAATTATTTCATTATTCATGTAATGGAGAGTCTCAACTCCTTTATGTTCATTTGATGATCCTACACAACAATTTAGTGTTTAATGTGTTGTTTTCTTGATATAATTATGATGTAATTTGTTTCCTGATCTCAGAGGAAATCATGTCCTAGATCAATGAATTCATTTGCATTCAGGCAAAAATACGAGTACTGTAAGTAATGAAGCTCTTCATGAAAGATTAGGAGTGCATTTTTATGTGGTGGTTAATCTTGTATGATAGCATTGAAGACCACTGTCTTCCCACCGACTTCCAATATTTTCAACTCTGAAACGCAGCGTTAAAAATATTAAAGACAATCAAAATAAGGTTTCATAGAAAAACTATAGGTTTTCCCAGCTTGTTATATTATAATTGTGCTGACATTTGAATAATGAGTTACAGTTTGTAAAAAGAGCGTGGAACATCGAATATCTTATCCAGTGATATTTGCCGACACGTGCCGAAAGTTTACGGAGGAAAGACAGTTAATTTTAGCGAAAATGGGTAATGGGTGATGGCCAGCTGTAGCGGTGAATGGTGACTGCGGCATGAATGAAAAGCCTTGTTCACTGTAGCTGCGTAGAGCTTTCACTCCACGAAACGAATGTCTTGTTCTGCTGTTTATTCTAGTCAACGGTTTAACACCAGAGATCTGTGTTGTGTTCTGTGTTGGGCAGTGTGTAGGATGCAACGATAGCAACACTGAAATATGGAAAACTGGGCCAAAGATGAAGACAAATTCCTTCAGCAACATCTTTCAAAAAACCATGGAACACATTGTTCAATTCGATCCGGATCGGGGTCCTTCAGATAGTAACTAGCTCGGCTGGAATGTCTCTCCAAATTAAACACAAAGCCTGTATTTTGATCCTTTAGCCGTCGAACTATTTAGGTCAGTGAAAGATGAACTGGGTGGACAATATTTTCCCTGCAAAAGCTTCCTCGTTTCATCTAACCAGATATGATACAAAGAATGCATTGTGCTAGAGCTGATTTTTATAAGTGAAGAACGCAAACGAGTTCATCGCTTATGTTGAAAATTCCGTTAAGTATAAAAAATTATGCATCATCAAACGGTATTTGTCCTTGTATTGGCCACTAGTACACTGTTAGAATGTTTTAGCCTTGCTGGGAAAAATATTTGGAGGTATTACCCACTTTAGAAGCAACCCTCATATCGGAAAGGATTTGACCTGAGATTCCTGGGATGTAGGTAATTGAACTAAAACTGGATGAAATATCCTAGATGTGTTAGAAGGACATATTGGACCAAGTTCTCTTAAAAACACAACATGAAAATTAGTAAGGCGAAGACAAAAATCCATGTATGCGGAAGAGATAAACTGAATGCAGGCGACACCCTGAGAGGAGGGAAATTAGAGCAAGTGGATTCCATCACCTAACTCGGAGGTACCATCACGTGGGACGGAAGAAGTACAACGGACAACAAGTGGAGAATAGTCCAAGCTAAGGAGACGTTCATGGGAAACAGAAAACTGCTGTGCTCAAAGAAGATAGGACTGCAGATCAGGAAACAGTATGTGAAAACGTTCGTGTGGAGCGTGGCACCCTATGGATCGGAAGCAAAGATCATTGGAAGAGTTGACTAGAAAAGACTAGAAGCCTTCGAAACGTGATGCTGAAGGAGGATGCTGATGATTAAATGGACGGACATAATAGGAAATGATGAAGTGTACCGAAGAGTGGAAGAGGAAAAGACCATGCGGTACACCACACAGAAAAGAAGAACCAGATGGATTGGACACACTCTGAAGCACAATGGGTTTATGAAGAAAATAAATCGAGTTAAAAGAGAGGGAAAAGTCCCCAAAGGAAGAACCAGGAATAAGTTTATGGACCAAATTAAGAGGAAATTACCTAGGAAGGGATACCAGACGGTAAGGGAACTAGCATTAGATAGGGCAGGGTGGAGGGATGCAGTCAACCAATCCTAGGATTGAACGACCAATGATGAAGTGAGCAGGAAGATAGAGGGAGTAAGTGCATAGTATGCATAGTATGGCAATAGCTGGAGACATTACGAGACAGCAGAAATAGTGAATGGATGACGTAGTGAAAGGGAATCGTAGGTTTTAAAATTCAACAGATCGGGCCATATTAGGAAAGCTTGCACGGTAGAGAAAGGAAACGAATTGTTATTTTGAATAGCTAGAAGGAATTCATAATGTATAAGGGCTAAAGGAAAGGATTATTTTCGGGAAATGGAAGTGTGGTGTAAGAGTCAATGGTCTTAGTTGCCTCCAATGATATCCAGACACTGCCTGTGTCCTAAAACGTGGTTTCATATCAATGGATAGTTATGAATTCTTTTATATTGCTTTATCCATTAATGGAGCAGCCGTAATTATTTCGTGGAATAGAAAGCTTTGCCGACGGCCTTCATTATTAATGCCACTTGGAGAAGGTAATACAAGATGTGTCAGCCCAGGAGATTGTTATTAAGAAAGCACTTTATCATGTGCTTTGGTGTTTAATTATACCCTGGGGCTCCTTTCAGCCATATTAAAGATACAAGTTTTTCTTAAGGACGTTCTCATTTATGATCGATCCCAACCTGATTAGAAATGAACGATTTCCCCATTTCTACTGCTACCTGAGTCACATTTACAAAAACCACCTGTACTTTGTCTACCAAGTAATCTGAAGTTTTATTTTGCTTTCAAAATTTCTCTTTCCTCATCTCTATTTTCTATTCAGAAAAGATAACATTTTTATGTATTTCTTTACCACCGTATCATCTCTATTACCTCTGCTTCTCTACCAAATTGGGTAGGTTCTGAAAATAGATTTATCAATGATATATCTTTTTTCATTACACTAGTTGTTAATTAGTCCTTAATTTATTCAATATTTTCCAGTTATTATAAATATTTTCGGGCAGCACTTGATCTTTCATCACGTTATGGCTGTATTAATTTTTCGTTTCAAAACGCCATCCATTGGAGCCACTCCACTGTTTACAGCAAATCCGTCAGCGCTAACGGTTTACCGTCATAGTTTCAGAAAACGTGATCTGTTTAGAAACGAATTCTTCTATTTAGCACCAGTATCTTCAGTGCTGTCGACATTTGGTGTCTGCTACTCGAGGTTTGCAAACGCATCGCCTGATTAACCATGGTCTACGATTTAGTCTATTCGTGAATTTTTACGGAGGCGTATGAAATTCCACGAAATGGGTTCTATCGCGAACGAGATTTACATATTTTACGACGACATTTCGCTGCCCACGGTATGAAGCGTTTGGCAACACGCGACATTACCTCTGAAGGCTAGTTCTTGCGTTGGTGGGATATGCTTTAGAGTGATAAAATGAGAGCTCTTTAAATCGATTCATAAAAAAGTGGAAAAATGTCTTTGCAGTGCCTTGATTTTTTGCAAGGTCTATTAGCCACGCTAACTTTTAATAGCTCAACGCTGCCTCGTATTTGGGGTGAAAGGGAATGCGAAGTTCGATACTACTAGCTAATTATTCAACCTGAAAACTTGTCTACGTTCAATCGTCGATGAAACACTAGGATTACGACTGGGACATAAAACAGCTTTCGTGCACAGTTCATTGTGATTAATATAATATGTCTGCGCGTTTAGGGTTGTTGACAACGTATTTGGACTGGATATATAGATATTCATAGGTACACAGTATCTCATTGCTTGTCTTTTATTGCACTTCGGTGGCCGTATCGGTGTGTTGGGCGAGTCGTAAGTTCTCCAAAGCTGCGGTGAAAGAGTTTGTTTCGTTTCCTCTGTTCCCTATATTAATCACTTGTTAACTCAAGGAAAAATATTTATTGCTAATGGTAGTACTTATAGCATGAACATCGAGAGCCTTTTCAAGGCGGTTGCAGCTATTACCAACCAAGGACGACTAGAATAAGTTCTCACCGTGAAATTGAAGCATATAAATTCGTCTCTAGGATCACTTCGTTTCCTCCTTTGGGTGGCAAACCTATTCATCCTTATACTTCGGCATGGAATGGCTTCAGGAAATATAACCTCCATCTTTCAGGAAAAATTCACCAGATTTGAGAAAAAATATCTCGAGAGAAAAGGTAGGACGCTCGGGTTTTTGAAGAAAATAGGATGGGATTCCCTCCAATCAATATGAAAGCATTCGGGAATCAAACCTCTAGAAAAATTCAAGTTCCCGGTGTTCATCTTTTATACTTTTAGACTTTTAATTGCTCGAGACCATTAGGCTGTCACGGAGATGAAAGAGGTGAAATGACAACTCTTAGAAAACGAAGAACCAAATTATTGGATGCATTTTGCGACAAAGCAGCTTAATAAATATAATATTGAAATTAAGAATGAATGGGACGAATGACAGGCGAATACTAAGGATGTAAAATTATCGCGTAGATGACGAAGGATGTCAAAGTGAAGAATCATGTGGGAATAAAGCGGTTAACTGGGAGAATAGTGGGGTGGAGAGCTACATTTTGCCAATCTACGATTTGATGACTACGCATGATGATGAAGACTACCACACGCCATTGGAATGTCATGCTGGTTACAACTGAAGCGTAGATTCGTTCATCAAGTCTCGTTTAAAGCGGGCCACCCAACTTATACAACATCATTTACTCCACAAAATTGTGTGAAATTCACAGTGGAAAAGTCATTCGCGTGGGAATCATGGGAATCGAACCCAGATCCCTCGATTTCGCGCTGAGTGCTCGAATCAATTAAGTTACTCAGGATCCCTCTTCCATTATGAATCTTTTGGGGGCTTTAAGGAGCAAGTTTTCCTCACAGATACCGTGCATATAATGCTAGAGGTACCCGTATGCAAGCGCCGAGGGCTACAGTTCGCGGGGTAAAGCCCAATTTTAAACACTAACGTGTTTACTTTTAAAGGACCCTCGGAACTAGCCGCGCAGTAACTACAATTGAGTGCCCGCTAGTGATCACACAATCGTGTGAAATTCAGAGTGGAAAAATCATTCGCCTGGCTTGGGAAACGAACGTATATCCCTCGATTTCGCGCCGAGTGCCGATAATTGGTTTGAGCACTAGGCAAAATCGAGGGATCTGGGATCATTTCCCAGTCCAGGCGAATGATTTTTCCACTGTAGATTTCACACAGTTGTGTGATCACTAGTGGGTGACTCAACTGAAGTTGCTGCGCGGCTAGTTCCGTGGTTCTTTGAAAGTTTACTCCACTGACGAATTTTATTTCGACTTTTCACACATGAGATAAAAAGAGAATATAGTGACTATTAGCAAAGTGATTTTTTCATGTTCGAAATACAAATGAATCAAATGTTACAAGTGAATAGAAGTGGGAGGTGTATTAAAAATAAAGGGGCGAAATAAATGTTGAAAAGGACACGGAGGGCCTACTTGAGGAGAACACGGAATCCCCGTGTCGATAATACCAGTGCTCTTTTGTCGAAGTGCGTGCGTGTGCTCCATCGACATAAGTCTTCTTTTTGCGAGCAGGATCGGTATCCTTCAACGAATTGAGTGATTATACTTCGTGCTGCCGTGCATTAGCCTGCGGTGAGCGATTAGGATTAAAAGACTAGGGGAAGGGAGGGATCAGTGTGAGGGGATGAGCGAGGGAATGTATCTCCGTTCGCGAAAATGGACTCGTCTCATCCATCCGCGCTGGAAATTTCCACGAGATTTTTTATTGTTTCTTTTCGATCGCAGGAGAGGGATGGGAAAAATAAACAAATGAAAGGACATCGTAGCCGGAGGGACGGATGGCTCACCCGAACGAACGTGCGTGCCGTAAATAAGAATCTGCGAACGCCACCTCAGATGGATGGTCCTATCGTCTCTTGGCGCGCTGAGATGTTTCTCGAGGGAGAATAGGCTGGCAGAGGTGAAGCTTGCTGGACCTAAGCATACATCTACATATACTGCCCTGCTAGCTGCCGCATGGTCATGTGGCAGGGGGTTTCAGGACACCTCCCGTGTGTAGATGTAAGAGATAAGGTTTAGGGAGGCGAAATGGTGATGACTATGATGGGAGCGTATTTAGTGGATCTCAGTTTTTATTGTGATTGCTTAATGTGTGCGGAAGAACGAATTCTTGTACCTATCTGTTCGACAATTTATCTCTCTTATTTTATTGCTTCTGTCAGACCTATAGATGTAGTGAAGTGCCATGATAATATTCTCTTTGTCGCTCTAAAACACTCCAGCTCTGAATATCTCAAGCAAGCTAAGTCTAGCGTGTAGCCTCCGAGTCCCTAGGTGCTCCCACCTTAACCCCTATAAAAATTGTGAACCGCTATATGTTCATTCGTAACAGTATGTAACGAAGCATGCCATTTTATTTATATTTAATTAATTTTTTGTTTAAATCTTTATGGCCAGGGGCCCAAATACTCGCGGGGTATTCGAGGTGTGGCTGAACCATAGCGAAGTAGCATTTGTCTTTGACTTTTTCGTCCGGGGACCTTCCTATTATACGCTTATATATTATAACATAGGGTGTACCCGGCTGAGGTATTCATTCCTCTTTCAAAGAGAGATGATCAATCCTTGAGTGAAATCTGTAACAGTTCGGTGTTCGCACTGGAAAGCATGTGCTAATACATTTCACTCGATTACTAAACTGGCCAAAAGTTCAAAATACCTTACCGAAGAGAGATAGCTCTAGACTGTGATGTAGCCGTAATAGATAGGCTGTGACGTAGCCGAAATAGATAGGATATATATGTCATAAGTAGCTCAACAAAATTTTTGAACCCCCTTCTATATACTTGAAACAATGTTCATCAGTTAAATCCTTTAAAACCAAATTATACAAATATCTTATACAACAAAAGAACACTTGCAGTTGTATATTTAGCTATGACATCTAAATGTTAGTTATTAATTTAAAACAATCATGAAAATATTACTTTAAAGTCAGTCAAAATTATGTATGTAATCGATAAAGCAAAAATATGTATGTTAAATGATATAGACGAACACTGACTTGTTATTTTGTAGTTAATTTATCTAACAACTCTTGTAATAACCGAGCTTAGTTTTTTTCACTTAATATACTTGGTCTTACAGGGCATGCCCTGCATCAATAAACTTTTATCTATCTGTTTTATGATCGCTCATCTCTCATGTTCTTTTCTCGTGCGGCCAGTTCGCTGCTTTTACTTCTCCCGAGAAAATCTTGTTCATCATAGCTTCTCTTCATATCTACCCGTCACCTGTAAAGTCTTATCTCAGAAAACATTTTTGTTTTAAAATCTTCTTTCCTGACACGACATACTTCTTGACTGAGGTTTACCAAGGCTATCCAATTTTGGCAAGTTTTTATGTTGGAAAATTATCGTCTTATTTTCCACTCTCCTTGTCTTCAGACTTATTTGTTGTCTGTCGAAATCCATTAGCAATTTTATCCATCGTGACAGAAATTTTCTCAAACTTCTCTTGTAGTTCTTTGTATAAAATTTTGTGTAAACTCATTTACTGTTACTTCCTTGGTCCAAGGAGTACTTTAAGTGTTCCTAATTATTAATTTCGAGTTTTCGTTCCTAGCGATTGTCTATTTTGTGTATTTGCATTACGATAAAACCACCTTCTGTAGTGTCTCAAATTTGATTGAAAATATAGAGAAGCATAAAATAACTTTGTTTATTCCAGTTGTGATAATTTAGTTTCATGACCCGGGTTTCGACACTTTCTGTCATCATCAGATGAGCATACTGCCTGAAGATAACACAAAGTGTCGAGACCCGGACCGTGACAAGAAATTCTCACAAGTGGAGTGAGCAAAGTCATTTAATTCTTCCGTTATGGATAACTTCCACACATTCAAGCCTACACCAGTTATTTTTATGAAAACAAATATTTGGGGGTTGATTCCTTCTTTTGGGTTTTTCCCCGCGTTGGTTCATGTTGAGGACAATATTTCGCCGGCTGTCCTGCTGGCTTCCTCAGGTCCATGTGAAGCCAGCAGGACAGTCGGCGAAATATTGTCCTCAACATGAACCAACGCGGCGGAAAACCCGAAAGAAGGAATCAACCTCCATCAAAGCCCCGCGGAAGCCTTCATAAATATTTGGGTTTTGGATTTGTATATTTTTTGTCACCAATCTGCAATTTTGTAGTTAACGTGTTTTCATTATGGTTAGTATTTAAACCTGGTTTTATAATATCTGATTAAATATTTTTGTCCTTTAGATTAGATGCCTCCTCTCAACAGTAAGGCTCACGCTGTTGGTAGAGAGCCTGATAAAATGTGCAAATCCCGATCTCTCAGTCACAACCCGATCGACTTTATGCTTCGTCATCTTGCGGTTAACGTTAGCCAGACATTATAAAACAAAACTTATGGTGTATAGTAGGGTGGATCGAAAAACAGTTTTTTCGAAATCGGTCTGCGGGTAGTGCTTAAAGTTTGTGGTTGGCAGTCCTTATAACCCATAAAAAATTCTAACTCACTCGGATTATATCTTCAGGCTGCGATTTTTAGTCAAAATTTTAAATTTTAATGAAAAAAATAAAAAAATGTGCAAAATTTCCTGATCGTTTCTAGATGTTCCCGGAAAGATTTTATGGTAAATAATCACATATATTGCTTGTATCTTGCTTAATATTAGCGATTAAGTGTGTTTGAATCAGGCAAAATGGTTTAATAGTTCGTCAAAAATCGTCAAAAAAACGCCAAATATACAGAAATGTTACGGATGTTAGGTAGGCAATAACCCGCTGTAATAACTCGACCCCACCGACTTAAATTACCTAAGAACGATACGGTAATAGGACAGGAAGTAAAATGCAGCACTTTGTTCATCGATAATCTTATCTTATAATTATATAAAAAATTAGCCTGCAGCCTGCGTTTGTCTGTCTCCGCAAAACTTGAGAAAGGCTGGACCGATTTGGCTAATTTAAAAAAAAATGTTTCTAATGGTCAGTAAAAGGTTTATTTGGAAATAAAAAGTGATTAATGGTCTCCGGTTCGACTCCAGACGAGTCAATGGGTTTCCATGAGAAATACATATAAAGTTCATTTTTGATGCCTGCAGATCATTTTTCTTTTGCATATTAAAAAAAAATAATGGTCGCACAGAGTCGCGATGAAAACCATTGTAAAGAAAATTGAATGAAAATTCTTTTTCCTGTAATGAATTTTTGTTTTCAAACTGATTGAATATAAATTTTGAAAAAAACATTTAGAAAATTGCTGAAAATTGATCGACTTTGGCTCAATGTCTCCTTGACGACCGATAGTATTGTTGAAGCCGGCCCTCATATATGGATATACGATGAAAAAGGCTCATTATGTGTCATTATAAAAGTAGTTTTAATACCATTGGTGGGATTGGATAGGATATATGCGGAGGTGACTGACAACTAAGGTCATTTGCGCCATATGGGAACAGGCGAGGGAGGAACCCGGCTTCGCTATTAGCCTGCTCTTAGCGAGAGGCGCCACTGTTTAACGTCTTATCCGACAGATTTTGAAATGACCTCCACAAGGCACTGAAATAAGTATCGGGTATCCTCAGAAAAAGATCCTACTCTGCAGGGATTTGAGCCCTAAATAAAGGGAAAGAACAATCACCCGAAAAAAAAACAAAAGAGTGCCCTGGGTTCAACTCTCCGTAATAATGACCGAATTTTACTGGCTCGGGAATAAATTTCAGTGAAATGGCTTCTTGATATGAATAATTTAGTGACTAACCGGATAAATTCCACTTCATCAAATACCCTAAAAATAAGATATGGTGAGTAGACATTTATTTAATGAGTAAAACTACGAATATGCCGTTAGATATTTAATGTGACACATAATACATTGGACCCATTTGCCGTTTTCATTTGAATTATTTGTATAACATTAATTGCCGTTTGGTTTCTATTTATTTACCTTTTAGATGTCAATTCAGTAGGCTTTTCTCTTTATTTTATTTTCATTTTAAAACAAAATCGTTCAAAAGTAAAGTTAGAAGGATCCTGTTGGATTTGTTACAACTAATTAAAAGAAGCTGCTCAGTCGCTGCCTTTAAATGAAAGGCTGATTAATTAAAAGCGCAGCGTAACATTTTTAACTGTGCTAGCGTTCGACCTCGAGTAACTGTCTTGAAAATATGTCAGCCATTGGATCGCTTTGAAGCTGAACATAGCCACAACAACGCAAAGCAGGGTATTAAATAGAATAATGTGTTTTCTCGGTGAATCTATGTTCGCGATAGTACTTTTATTTTATTTCCCATTCATTTCATATCAGTCTGAGCCGCAGCAAAGCGTGGCCGGGTTTAGCTATTGTATAGTATAAATGTGGACGGGCACTTGCGAATTCAATGTAGGCGCACCTCTAAAATGATTATTTATTTACATATAGGCAAACCGGGGGGAGCCAACGGGGACTGATTTACTTGCCACTTACTCTTTCTGCACACTCATGGTCATCGTGATCAAAGACTCTCTCCCCTTGGCTCCTTCTTTCTCCTCATCATTTAGTCTCTCCCACTCCCAGCTTTTGAGACAAATCGTTGCGTGATGCCCAAACAAATGAGAAAGAATGCGAATCCTCGGGGCCCCCGCGTCCAGAGCGTAATGGAAGGGATCCCCACCAGAAACCATTTGTCGTTCGCTACGGGAAGAGGAGGGAAGTGGGCGGGCGAGTGGGGAGGGGGTTGGTTTGTAGCCGTGGGCGGGGGTTCGTTCATCAGGGGTTGGGATTCGGAGTGATGGAGAGGTCTAGGAAGGGGAGGGAAGAGGAGTCGGTGGGAGGGGCACAATATCCCATGCACGCTTCGAGGGCCGAATCTGCCATTGCATACATGCCATTCCAGGAAGCTCGGCATTCTTCATCCGTTAACTAGTTTCGTCCCGGCCCATTTTGCGAAGCCCACGGATCACCCGCCGCCCTTCCCCCCATCGTCCGATCCTCTTCCTCCCTCCCCGCGCGTCGAGAACCTCCCTCCCCGCAATTAAGAGGGTGCCGAGGGAGGTTGTGCCAGGTCGGGTGTTCGTGGGTTGATGAGACAGACCGCGAGGTATGTAGGAATCGGATTGGTGTGGTGGCTTCCCATCCCGAGTGCCCAGGGTCGTTCCTTGGCTTCGGTGGAGATTTTCCAGCGAGGGGCCTATCCCTACTCATTGGGCGAGATGCTACAATAGGTCACGGCGCCGGGATAGCCACTCTCGTCGACGCCATATGTGCCGCTGAAATTGTGCAGAAATGTCGCAGAGTTAAGTAGGTCCGATATCCCGGCGATGGTGTTTACTATTGAAATCATAATGTGCATCAAATATTTGCATAAATTAAATTAATTTGCATCCGACATCGCGAGCTAAAAAAAGCTAAAAAGGCGTTCATTGAAATAAAAAGACAACTGCTGTGCTCAAAGAAGATAGGACTAAAAACCAGGAATCGGTATGTGAAAACATTCGTGTGAAGCGTAGCACTCTATGGATTGGAAGCATGGAGTATTGGGAAAGCTGACCAGAAAAGAATAGAAGCCTTCGAAACCTGGTGCTGGAGGAGGATACTGAAGATTTAATGGACGGAAAAAATAAGAAATGATGAAGTTTACAGAGGAGTAGAGAGGATAGGACTATATGGAACACCATACAAAAAAGAAGAGCAGTATGGTTTGGATACACTCTGAGACACAGTGGAAGTGTGAAGAACAAAATTGAAGGCTAAATAGGGGGAAAAGCCCCCAGAGGAAGACCAAGGAATAAGTTGATGGACCAAATAATGAGGACGGTACGTAGGAAGAGATACCAGGAGGTACAGGAACTAGCATTAGATAGGGTAGGTTGAAGGGCTGCAGTTAACCAATCTTAGTATTGAACAACCCAAGAATGAATCGTGACATCACTTTGGGATTCTCATGAAGTAGGCTTAAAAACAGAGAACGCTTGCAGATGAGATCAGCCAGATAGTTAAAAAGGCCGTTATGGTGGTCTCTTTTAGTGTTACTGGCCTCTTGAAACGACTGGGATGGAAATCGCTCTCAGGCCGTCGATTAAAAATTAGACTAAATGTTTTATTTAAATTCGAAACCAATGTATTTTCTAACGAAGTTAATAATATCTGACAATCTATAACATACTACGGTAGATCAGATAGTGAGAATAAAATATGGGAAATAGTCTGCATATCAGACGCGTATAAAACGCTGTTTTCTCTCGATCGTTAAGAAGTCATAATGTCTGCCAATGAGACGTTGAAGTAGATGAGTCGGGAGTTGTTGTGGCTGATTAGTTGATTTGCTACCTAATACTTGTTTCTTATTCTGCTACTCAGTACCAACATCACGTTTCGCGAGATCCCTGCTGGACTCTCGTATCTCGTACACGGAGTTTCAGTATACATAAATTCAATAGTTATAGCAGCATTTGTAGCATGCCTGTAGTGAAGTGCATGTTGGTGAAACTTACTTGTGTATCATGTTGAATTTTGGTTAGAATTCACTCCCTGCCAATTACCCTTGTTGTGGTTTTCTGGGTAATATTTAGATGGAGATAAAATACGCTAAACCCATTGTCTCAGTCATTATGAAGTAAGCGCGTAACAGACATCATGAAAATAGACTGAACATCTGTTGCTCTCAAAAATCAGTGGAGAAGTAAGAAAAGGGTCAAAAGCGGTCCGTTTAAGGTGGCTTCCTGTGGCAAAGAATGCCTTCTCATTGGGCAAAGCACCAAGCTAGCTAGATGTAGGGAAGCAACAGTAGGAGCGGATAGGAGGAGATTGGAAGTAAAGAAATTGTGTTTTTTACCGAGAAAAGAAAGGAGTAAATGAACTCGGAGACTCACTTTGGAGTAACTTGAAAGACGAGGACGGCCATTTGCGTTGATGAAGTCTGCTGAAAACTATGTAAGGCGACCTCATGAGCAATAACTGACTCCGACGTAGTGATGGAGGGGAATACGCGTAGAGATAATCGTGAAAAAGCTACTAGAATTCGTCGAGCAGAGTATGAGAATTGCGGGTGCCCAGTGTTGCGAAGGAATTTAGAGGAAAGTCGAGAAGAGGAGGCAGTCGAGAGCCACCGCACTTCAATCTTCGATTCGATTACCGCTCGTGATCATGATGGCCACGTGTGCCAATAAATTGCCTTGGTTACCATATCCCTGCGCAATTTAACCTCTTTATGACACAGATGGAGGAAGAAATAGGCGTAGAGACGGGAGGAATCCATATTCTTAGGCTTTTTTTTTTGCTGAAGAGACGTAGATATTGAGATGTTTGAAAAGGCGGTAGCAAATCATTATTTCAATTGGACCGCGTTCGATTGCTCACGCTCCGTCACATATTCCGCGTAATCACGAGTATCATGCTTTAAATATACGATGTAAATCACTCCGCGTACGCCGCATCCTTTGAAAATACTGAATCGAACGCGGCAGCTCAAGAATCGCGAAAGACTCATGCATATTTCTTCTGAATTGACGTTAATAATGTTTGCGCTTCCCTACTCCGTGATGAAGCGAATGCTCCTCGCGAGAAAATACTAACTTGCGATTTGCTACTGGGTTATTTGCATGCAAATACGATTCGTGTATCGGATGAAACTATCCGATGAACTTTTGTTGACCATTTGCGAAGAAAAGAGCTCTCCCTCGGATCGGTTTGTCAGTGAGGGATAGCCTAATTTCTCAGGAAGACTCTCCGTGCCCGAGGAACGGGTTGCATTTTATTTTTGCTGACGTCATCCCGACGGTCGCTCCCTCTGGGGCAGAACATTAAAGCGAGTACATAACTCGTCTGACCGTCTTTCGATTTTTTTCACTCGCATTACCATCGTAGTTAACGTCAGTTCAAGCCTGAGGGCAAGTTTAACTCTGTGTGTACTTTGAAATCAGCAACAGTGTAGAGAATCTCCTATTCGAACATCTCACTGAGGTATGCCGTGAATCGTTATATTGTAAATGACAACTTAAGGACTGCCGATTTGATTTTCAACAACCTGTATTGACTTTAAAATATTTATGCATGTTGGTGTTTGAGAGTATATTTATGATCATGTGAACATGTTAATAATATCTTTTTATAGTCATTTTATTGACTGTTTGGCATTACTTGAGAGAGTTTTAAATGCTCAGTGTTGTGTAAGTGTATTGAATAAGACCACCTCTTTACCCTGATTTTTTTATCCTAATGTACTTCCACTTTAATGAATTGTTGTAATATGCATTAAATATCGTTCTTAAATGAATTAATCATGTGAAAATTCATCTTTGAAATCGTTATTTGGAGAAACTCGAAGCCACTGTCTTCTGAAAGGGCGGCCTGACTCTAGCGTTTAAGATTAAGGTAGTTTGAGCGAAATGTCATTTCACCTAGAAATCAATGAATTTAGTCTCATTTTAATGTCTCACTCTTCCAATGACATCAAAAATTCAACCCCAACCCAACCACTTTCTGAGACATTTGCCAAAAAATACCAGCTATTTAACATAGGAAATTGTATGTGTATGTACTCCAGAGAGACATTATATTAAAAATGAGGAATTGCTAACACCTAGGTGTCGTCAAAAAATTACAGCGTGTAGTTTGTATGTTTCCTCAACCATTGTTGAAAATAAATCATATTGTCACCGCAGTAATTTTTTTCAGGATCACAATAAACCTTCCGCTGTTAAGGAGTTTTAAACGTACCGCGCGAAAAAATGAGTCAAGTTAAAGACTTATAGAGATATTTTTATTTAATTCATTAGAAATTTAGTCGTGTATAAGTATAGTATTGCATTATCCATTAATAATGCAATATTTACTTCGTGCTTCCTACAGCTGCTGTAATTAAAACGTATAATTCGAACTATAGGTCTCCGTTATGACTAGGGGACTATCTTGCTCAAACTGCCTTAAGTTTCCCTGCTAGACTTTGCGAAAACTCCCAGCCCTGCTAGAGTATGTGAATTAATTTACTTAATTTATCTTATACGGAACAATGCGTCACTAAAGTTTGTGTGATATGTGGGGTATTAACGTCCCTAAACTTTTATTGCTTCTCTTTTGAGAGACTTAATTTATTGAGTTTCATTTTAGCTGAAACCAAAAATGTCCGTCTACTGCGTCGCGTCCAGCCACTATTTTTGTTGAGGCTTCAAAAGAACCCACTCTTTTTATTTTTGGCTGACCAAATGAAAATTTCGCCCTTTGCTGCAGAGTGCTGACTCGTTTAGAGATATGAGGCAAGCAGTTTCGAGCGACAGGAAGTGAAGTTGGCTGGCTGAGATTCGTCGTTTGGCCAACGGGGCGAACCCGTAAATTTCCTCTGGCTTAGTTAGATTTTTTTCAAATTCCTTTCTCTCTCACCCCCTCTCCCTAAAAACTTGGGGCAGTAAATGTAAACGTGAAAAGGCGGAATGCTGTCATGCCATCTTGTAAGCATTCCCTTTGAGATGTTTTCAAAAATTAGGTAAATCTTCTTGGTGTTAAACAATTTTACTACCCGTAATTTTTTTCGTTTTTTAAAAAAGCGTAATAGAATTTTGAAATGGCTCTAATGCCACGTTGGTATTACCGCAATGCCTGGAGGTTCATGAGCTCCAGAATTCATTTTACTTTCTCAGTTCCATTTTCTCACCGAGCCGCCATTGGCCTTGGCTATCTGAGGCCGGATTAAAGGGACGATCGCTTTACCCTTGCGGATGCATGACTGCAAGAGACGACAGACAGAACTTTAGTATCATGCTGAACTTGACAATGACGGCACAAAAAATAGCCATCGTGTAGCATATGATTGTCGCCGAGAAGACCCTGATGGCTCTTTGGTTTCCACTGCTTGTTAGACCTTAATGGTCTTTAGATAACTTCAGTGATATATAGAAACCTATTAAAATACTATTTTCTATGCATTTAAAGTAATAGTATTTTGAAATTTTCAACCTGTAACCTATGTATTTACATCAAATATTTATCTAAAATCATCAAAACTTAATACTTATTCAAAATTATTAATTAATATTATAATTGTAAGGAACCATTTTAAACTCCGCATACACCATAGCGTGCCAAAGCGATTCCTTATATCCCTTCGTACTTATTATTTTTATGCATTCAGTATCTAATTCAACAGTTCAATTCAAGTCAATTCATACACACCAACCTTCTTGCAAGATGCCCTCTCTCCTAACAATCCACCTTATTTGTGATTATATCACTATGACAATCAATAAAACAATTAAATAACAAATTAAATTCACTATTAGACTAATGAACAAATAAATAAGTTCATAAAAGTGATTATTGGTTATGGCTGAATTATCCAGTCATACAGTTGACAGGCGTCAACCATAGCATTGAAACACGAGATTATTAATCATCTATCTCGTAAATTCCCCGTTAATTATGCAGGAGACGGTTTTTGGCTATTTCACTATATCTTCATATTATTTTCATGTTGATAACAGTTTCCAAGATATTTGATTACGAATCGAATAAATGAGCGTTCCAAAGGAATACTAAACCAGTTAGCCCGAATATCGAAACTGCCTGTGATACAAGATTCACCTCACAGTCGGTGTGGTTAAATCAATTAGCCTGCGATACTTTCCCGATACCCTCTATTTGCTCTGGTTTCCTTTATTTTCGTCACTGGCCCATCATCAAACAAGGAAGTGATTCCCCGGTTAGGCTCTCCCGATAAAGGAAATTGACGTTATTTCCTTGACGTCATAGGATTTTGTGTGCAATCACTCCTCAATCGATGAGGCAAATGAGAAACGGGAATATTTGTTCCTATCAGAGGTATCTGATGATGGCGCATAAGCGCCGAAACGCGTAGTAACTACAATAAATCCAGTGGACATTGTCAAGTTTTAACTAGTTTTATTCTTTTATTCTCCTATCAGAGCCTGTTTGGAGTCGGCTCCGAGGGATTAAACCTGGTTACCTTTTAAATTAATCTTCCGATTTTGCAACTGAGGTTTGTAATTTGATTTTTATTTTCACAAGAAGCCATTTTCAATCCTTCCGTATCACTCTTGAAATAATCACCGCAGTTCATTAAATTCAGCCAGCCACCCCAAGGGTGTGAGGCAGAAGATGAATGTTCACCACTAAGATGCAATTGACGCTTTGAATCCTTGTGTATACTTAGGAAATCTTGTGCTTAGCGTATTTAAATGAAATGAGCACTTATAAATATGCACTGGAAAATTATTTGTTTGAAAATTAACATAGACTTGCGAATAGTGCTGGCAATTGTGATTGATTGTATTTGAAAAAAAGCTTTAAGAAGTGAATCAGTTCGCTAGGCTACCTACGGAATATCCTATTTATCCAATATTTTTACAGCTAGTCGATCCTTGAAAAATGATTCCTTACATCCGTTCGGCAGTCAAATACCCTAAATTTATCTTTATAGTCTAGTCCATTTTATTATGCCGGAGTTTGTAACTTTTTTAGAGAGGAATGATCAGAAAAAGATCGCCTTTGGAACTTATAGAAGCCGGTACGCTAAGTTTTAGCCCGCGGTCAGGTATAGACTACCTATCACGTTTTTGTGGGAGGCTCTTGGCACTAGTACGATTATGGCGACCCTTTACAAATCTCGTTGATTTTCAATGCTCACATCCTTTCTCGGTGTTTAAACCGATCTTTCAAGGATCTAAAAAAACTAAAGGCGTGTTCTAAATTATGCCGATACCAGCAAAATTCTTCGATTTATGGTCGTACCTTTATACTTTATGCCGTTATCATTTTACCGATTTCATCATTCGATTATCTACTGTCCAGTCATTTTCTCGGATTTCTTTACCCAACGAGAGAACGTGAGTTGGTCGCAATCCAAGATAATTGATAGATTCTACGCCATGTTCCACGGTTGGCATGCTGTACAAGAGGTGTCGCAAAACTGCTCGGTTTGTTATGAGAATATATCATAGCCACTTTTGCCATCATATTTGACACGACTTTAACAGATTTATGGAGCCCTTAAATAAAAATAAAAAAATTGTTCTCTCAATGCCTATTTCAGAGCGCCGGTAATGTTTCTCTCTGATCGGCATAGTGGTGGAAATGTATTACATTGTAAAAGAACCCAACAAAACTCATACAGAACCATGTCCTTTTTCATGGATGCAATGAGGGAAAAGGGTTTATTTCTTGATGGACGAGTTATGAGTTTTCATTGCGGAGTTTTGGGTTATTGTAGAAGTCCACCGACTTCGGTTGCAGTTTTAATTATTCATACGTGAAATAAAACTGACGTATATTGAGCGAGATATTCTTAGCATAAGATGAGTGATTATGGTAGCATTGAAATGAAAGAGATGTCATCTTTCCGAGCATAAAATTTTGGCCAGTTTCTAAAATACTTTTCGAAATATTTTCCAAAAATACCACTCGATTTCCAAGGAAAATGGTATGGGTGTGCACTCCTGAGAGTCTTTATGTTCAAAATGAGGGGAAGCTGGCGCTTGGATGTGGTCAGATTTTTATCCGTGTGTGATTTGTATATTTTATCTGTTATTTCTAAGATAAATCAACTCCTCACCGAAGCAAGTTTTGCAGAATAGAAAAATAATCTTTAGTGGGGAAAACTATTTTAGCATACGACATAAAAAATGTGTCAGGTTAACCTAATGCAAGTATATTTAGTTCATTTCTGTAAATTTCAGTAATCAAACAAAAGTTTTGGCGTCAGTAATATTACAGTACTTACGCCATGTTTCTATAAGTTGCTTGGTCAAAAATAAAATGTGTATATGTTCTCCATTACAGAAGAGTAAAAATGTGCTGCAATTACCATGAATTCTGAGTTTTACAGAAATGTTTGGCGGACACAATTTTGTTGCGTCACAGCTCAGCCAAATCGATTTTTGTGACATTATTCGAAAGTGAAATATATGATCTATGATCTATTACATATATTGATACATGATATGATGATGATGACGCAATAAAATCTTCCATTTCAACAACGTGACAACACTGGCATGAATGGGAGAAAGAGAATATAGGCATTTGAGATGTTGTGCTGCCGGAGAATCCTCAAAATGTCTTGGACGGGGTGACTAATGAAGCAGTACTACGGAGAGCTGATGAGGTGCCGTGTCAGTGGAACACAATGGAAAAGGGACGAGACACCTGTATAGGCCACACTATGATACATGAAGGACTATTAGGAACCATTCTAGAGGGCTCAGTTCAGGGTAGAAATGCGAGATGCAGATCCAGAAAGGAATACGTCGAACAGATTGTATAGGATATGGGCTGTTATTCCTACTTGGAGTTGAAGAGGCTGGCTCAAGATCGGGCGGAATGGAGACGGAAAACGGCTGCTGCAAACCAATCTACGGATTGTTGACCAGAGAAGAAGAAGATTCGACAATATAAAACGCTATTCATATGTGGATAGGTGGACTTTCTTGGTCGGATTCGTCCATAGACCGGCTGGATGCAGTGCGCGACAAGCGTATTTTGTCATGGCCGTCGAAAAGTTCTTTTTTTTCGTCGGTTGCCGAGGGCGCGTTCTAGCGTTTACACAGCCATGCGCCTGCAGCAGCGCAGCGCCACTTATATTATCTATCCGTCTTCCCCTCCACGCCGCTCCACCCAACCCTCGCGTGGCCTTGCATCGCTCAAACGTCAGCGACGAAATTTTCCAACTCTCTTCCGGGTGAGCCGCCATCTTGCCATCGCTCGGCGACCAAGTTGTCGTCGACGTCCTAAGCTTCCATCGCCATGACTCTTACTCCAGTCCTAAGAGGCCCGGGGTTTTATGATTTCTGGGTTGAAATCCACCGATAGGACGTTACCTTTTCGTTAAATTCATACTAACTGAAAGCTAGGGTTTTATTTATGACATCTGGCCATAGATTTGTTGAAAAGAGCGTTATTAATGAGAGAGCGCAACTAAAATTTGGATACCGTAGCGAAAAATATACAGGATTATTAAACCATGCCTAGTTGCTACTGCATTTGATACGTAAAAGATCGCTGCGATAATTTTCTTCCGTCAAGTTTTTCGAATATCACATTTTATCCTCACTTTAAAAATAGATGTTGATGACGCTGTCCCACCCATCACGTTCACGTCAAGGCGAGATTTTACTGTGCTTTACATGGCGTGAATTCGCTGGACCTGCCATGTATACGTCAAAGTTCACCATACAAAATTGAACCGGGAGTTAGTTTTTCAAAAATTTTGAAATATCTTCGATGGCCATCGCTAAGACGTCTTCAAAATTCTGGCCTAGGTTGGGATTCATAGTTGACACTGAAAGGGCCACTTTATCCTATCCACTCACTTTGAAGTAATAATACTGTATCCTTTTGTTAACATTTAAAATGATTTCTCTCAAAGGCCGCTTAACACGGTACATTTTATTGTACAAACAAGTGCATGAACTCCTTCGTGAGGAAAAATCTACCACGTCAACCGGGTAATTGTATGCTTTTCCGAATGACTGAACCGGAAATAGAACCTGCTCAAATTCCATTCATTTTTTTGTACAATGTATAATACATTCGTATGTAAAATAAAACGTACCGAGAAAAATGGCCTTTTAAAGATTTTTTTCTGACGACGCTAGTAATGTTTTAAAAACCACGACATAATGCGAGCGTTTGAATCTCAAAGATAATTTTTTACAATAAAACTGCCGATTGTATGGGTCTCAACATTTCATCCTTTTTTGCAAGTGATTGAAGATCTTAATTTATGTCCGAAATACTTATATTCCAGCGGATAGACTTGCTAGTTTGGTTTCTTGATACAGCTGTAATGCATGGAATGTTATATGCACTGTCCATAACTAACAGCACGTCTCGTGCGCCTGATTTAGTTTCGAAGTACTAAGATTTCCATCTTATGGGTAAGACATCACTACGTTGGCCCGTTATCTATCTGATAGTTCCTAAAGCCTTCGTTACGTGCGACGGAGCGTACGTTGAGTGAAAATGTACTCCCTGAAAAACATTCTTGTGATGGCTTTCGAAGTACTGCTTATAAGGTGAATCTGTCCTCGGTCAGGTTTCCATTGAACTGCTCCCTCCATGCTCGTCTATCCTGTGCTGCCTTCCTCAGCTCTCCGTAATTCCTTCCATTCACAATATCAGTCAACATATTATTTCTTCGTTTTCCTCTCCCTCACTTTCCCTCTAATATTCTTTTCAATAGGCATTCTTTCCTTAGGTACTATGGTAACATATATGCAAGTATGCTCTCTCTCATTCTTCTCACTCTTTACGTCTCCCCCTCATCTCATTTCCCCGTGCTTTTATCCCTCTCCCATTATATTCATTTCAAATCTCCTCTCACATTCAGATGTGGGATTTCGTCCGATGGAAGTTGAAGAGGAAGAAGAAACGCAAAGTTACAAGGGGCTCGAAATCATGTGCTGCACCTGCAGTGTTTCCATCGAATCGTTCTCTGGGGAGAGGATAACATTTTTCGATGCATTCGGAAACGGTTTTTTTTAAACGCTATATAAATATTTTATTTTAACTTTCCGCCCGACCTATCCCTCGCTTCCCCAACACGACCCTCTCTCCTATCCCATTCGCTAGACAAAACGTGAAAAAGTGGCTTGGATATCTCACACGCGGACAAGCTCTCGCAAACACAGTCGGGTTCCCTCCTTCTCCCGCCCTCCCGCCACCCACCCCCCTCCCCCCGACCGTATCCCAAGGCCGCTAGCGCCGCGAGGAAGAGCTCAAGTCACAAGGAAATGCATTTTCATTCGCGGGGCTGCCCTGGGGTGGGCAGATAGTAGTAATGGGGGAAGGGGAGGGGCTGTGTGGGGGGGGGAGGGAGAGGGTGGAGGCGGTTCGGTGTGTGTTTGAGGGCCTGTCATAGGAATGGGGGAGGGTGTAGGGGAAAGGATGTGGAATGGGTTTTGGATGTTTGATAGAAGGGGGAACGTTGTATGGGCGGGGGGGTGGAGAGAGAATAGGGAGATGGCATATCTCATGCCTCCCAAGGATAATAGTTCCGCGAGTTTTCTGTCCTTCCATGGTTCGCGTATTGTTAGGTTGGTTAATTGAGCGATCCCGTGGTTGCTCGGTTGTCTGCCTTGCCTGCCTCCGTTGGTAGCATGCGGTAGTCAAAGAACGGAAGTTTGAATAAAAAAAACACTAGCGTTTGACAATATGGCTTTTTGATTTTAATGCACGGCCAAGCCGAAACAAACGCTGGGCTCGACCGTGATGCGGAAGGAGTCCACGCCTTCGTCGTCGACGTCGTCCTTCTCGCGTTGGCATGGCGTTCGGGTGTCTTTGGAACCAGTCTTGTCGACTGCTTGAGAATAGGGGCCATACTGTTCGCGGATGCCCTCTATGATAGCGACCCATGGCGGATATAGCCAAGGCTTTGATGCTTCAAGGCCGCGTTGCGAACTTGCGTTAGAAGGAGGCTCGCGTTGAATGCATGAGTACGAAAGTTGTTTGGTGAATCAAAGCATATGGGTAGAGAATGCATTCTTTCTCTGCAGTGCTGAGCTAGCCGTATATAACACGCGAATACAAATGTTACGATTGTGCGGTTCGATTTTATCGTCTAGGGAGGGAATAGGAACGCTTCACTTTCTTCTGATAAAGGTTGAGAATTAAAATTTTTGCATGTTGGCATATTTGGTTGCCTACCTCAACATTCTCACTCTTTTTTTATCAGGCCGGTATTCACGATAAATGAAAATATTGTAAATGAAAAGTATAACTTAGTTATTCCACATAGGTTTATTGACAGGACGACCTAGGTTTCGACGAAGCTCGTCATCATCAGGTGATGTCATCATCACCTGATGAGGACATCACCTGATGATGACGAGCTTCGTCGAAACCTAGGTCGTCCTGTCAATAAACCTATGTGGAATAACAAAGTTATACTTTTCATTTACAATGGTGAGCAAATTCCACGAAGTCACGCCCGAGACAACGGAATAAATGAAAATAGTTGACATCGAAGCGTATTTCTTCTTTTTATAATATCAGATGTATTGAGGTCGAAGACTGATTTAGCGGGCAAGATACCTTGAAAAAGTAGTAAAAATTCATTGATTTCCAGTGATGAAAAATCACCATTCGTAAGTACTCCCTCTCAGCAATTCTTTTGAGGTTATTCATAAAAATCAAATGCTAATTTTTTAGTTCACAGCTTCAGTCGTCACTTCGTTTAAGTTATTCATGTTAGTCCGTCATTAATATCGTGATATTATACTTAACGTATAAATTACATTTTATTATATACAAAATTAAATATTTCACGACTCATGTTTCAGCATTATTATCCATTACTGGGAATGACAGAACTTAAGGTTGTGGGTTCACATACTGTGCAGATTCAACCCCCATCTTGTTTAGTCTGTATTTAGCGTAAGTTCACATTCAGAATATTCAGTGACACATGATTATGGCTTTTGAGCTGAGACTCCAGTCGTGAAACAAAATTTTATTTTAGAAGTGGAATAGTACCACTTTACTGAATTTATATCAGCTAATTATTTTCCCTTCAGCTCGCGTTGACTATTTCTCTAACAAATTGTTTTTACATCTTTTCATGCCTTGTTTCACGCGATCCATTCAATCTTTTCATTTTACAGCTTTTGCCACGATGGGATCAAATACTTTTCTCCATCATCCGTCTTTGACAGCTCTCTCGCTGTCAAATAAGTTTCTTTCTCTTAGGTACCATGTCAAAACTCTTCTATGAGCCCCAGCTGGTTACAGGTCATATATTCGATTAAATTAATCTCGGCAAAGTCTCATCATTCGCCCGAATTCATAATTTGTTTTGCATCGTAACTCTCACATATTTCTTGCATGAGGTGGCACTTCATATCGTACTCGCCAGAAGGAATGAAATTCACCTGGCGAAAGTCAGGAAAACTTACCTCAACTCTAAGAAATCTGTGCCAGGTAAGAAAGATAAAGATTGGTGCGGAAGATATGTTACGATTCCTTATCTTCTACAACACACCGTACTGGCTGTTGAAGTTTTGTGCTTCTAGAATTGAAGGGGTAAGGTGTAGCGAAAACTGAATTTCAGAATGGGAGTGGATAGCGAATGCTCGTTTAGCTAGCTCATGGCACTGACGTCATTTCCAGCACCGCGATTTCTGTTTTATCCGAGCCAATGTGGACAGAAGCAACCTCGAAAAATCAAAAACTCCGAATATAAGTCCGTTGTGCTTGCTGGCAATTTTAAATCATCGGGAATGCCAGTTGTTTCTGTCTAGCCTTTGATCGGAATGAATCGAAATTTGAATCATTGACCTTGGAAGTACACACACTTAAATTTATGGCATTAGCCTTGATTTTATGGAACCGATGGTTATTCATGTTGATAGAACAAACCTTGCCTTTCCACAAACTCTTACTATTCTGCAAAGATGTGCATGTCGCCATGTGTTCATAGCCATATCATATTGCGGTGAAATGCTCTTCGCGGTGGCCGGTCTAGTAAAGGTTAGTGGAAAGAATCAAGTTTATTCTATCAATTTTGATCAGCATTAAATACTTCCGACTGAAAATTATTTTCATTTTCTGGAAATTAAAGCGGATAAAGTACACGCAATGTGCGTATTTAATGAATAAAAGAGATATAACATTTTATTTTGGGAGATGCGGTGTCTGAGAGTATAATTTTTCCCGAATATTCTGACTAACAGTCTAATTTCAACATTAGGGAGGAAAAAAACGGGCATCCCATCAGTGGAGTGAAAAGACTTCTGCGTTGTTTTTCTGGCTCTATTTGATCTCATGTACAGTTGATCGGCAATTTTAGCTTGTACATACCTTAAATCTGCTTTATATCATGTTGGAACTATTCCGCTCGGCTAGAGTAGCTTGGTGAGTTACATAAAAGTTAGCCTTTGATAGTATACGTGGAGATTGTTCGATATCATTCTCATGAACCGCTAAAGATGGCCGAATTGCGCGCTAATAAGTCTGCGTAAGGGCTTCACTTTCGCTAGCATTCTTGAAATTCTAAGGTGCCTTCGACAGGTGCCTATTTACTGCAGGCGGCCTATCGGGAGGAAGTGGATTGTGTGTCTGCCACCGTATTCGCGGCCGCGTTCGTGAGGCGGCTGGAAATTCCACGCCATGGAGCTAAAGGTTCCTGAAACAATGGGAGCGATGGTTTAAGCCGCGAACCGAGATAAAGATTTTTGTACACTCCTCCTGTGTATACGCCTCAAAAGAGCCGTTCCATTGTCGCCGCCGCCGCCGACGCTTTTCCTCCTTGAAATGGTGGCCGCCAAGAAATTGTGGAGTTGATGTGTAAGGTGGCTGGAGCTGTAATCTTGGGTCATTGAGTGCGCATTTTCATATTTTTTCAAGGGGTCGAAAAATATTCTAGCGCCTTTTTTCATTCAAGTACATCTGGTTATGCGGTGGAACTCACCAACAGAATCATGTGGACATGCAGCAAAAGAAAAAAACAATGCGAGAATTATATTTTACATTTGTTGATTGAATTTAAGCATGCTACGAGTTGGGTCTCGGCGTTTCTTTCGAAATTTAGAAAAAAGATTTACTGAAATATTGTTTCGAATCTTTGACTCCGCGTTTGCCATGATATTTGTTAGAAACCATTAACTGTGCACTGGAACATTAATCTTGTTAGTTAAAATATATATACATTATTTTGCGCTTGCGTTGCGTGAAGAAAACATGCACGCATGAAGCTAATAGAAATGTTACGAAATATATCTCATGTCTCGTAAGGCTAAAGTACGAAGATTATAACTTTGAACACACTCTACAGTTTCAGGCTTCACTTCTTGGAAGTTAATTGTACCCATATTGAGAGAATACAAATTTTGTACTTTTCCATTACAAAATTTGTATTCTCTAAATATGGATAACTTTGAACCCCTATCGGTAACAGTATGATATTTTTATTTCATACATTGAAAACATTAATGAGAATACGTATGAAAGTTTTACGCAAATCTGAGAACAATCAAAAGTTGCTCCCGACCGCTTCAAGTAAAAACGCAAAAAGCCTAGCCGCAAAGATGCGAATTCGAGACGCTGAAAGCCATTTGCTCGCCCTTTTCCCCTGCCCGTTCGTTTATTTTTTGCTCACGGCGTGACGACATAGGTCATCTGTCGGCCATCCTTCTCACGAGTTAATGGGCGCGAAGCTCATGTGCTATGTTTAAAGTTTAAAACCTCGCCGACAGAGGGGTTTGGAAGGGGCGGGCTCGAAAAATTTTTCGGACCCTCAAAATGTCCGAACCGGCCTCCTCCATCCACTCCATCCCCTATTTCGAGCATCTAGTCCTAGACCGGAGGCACAGATGGCGGCCTTGTATGAATAGAGAGCTTGCCAAACTTCGCTTGGGATGCTTTGACATCTGCGTCCACATATTAAACGGTAGAGAGCTCATGCGGTGAAGGATATTGAAGGAATAGAGAGAGATTAAATAAAAGAGGTGCACTAGGAAGTTTGAAGTACTTGTTAGCGCGTATTGTTCCTTAAGATAGTTTGCACGAGATAGTTCCCCAGTCAAATTTCCAATTAATACGTTTTAATTTCACCAGCTGTAGGACACGTGAATTAAATATTGCGTTTTTCATGGTGCGATAGGATAGTTTTATAATATAAAAACTATGAGTAATCAAATAAAAATGAATTATTCTATTACATGACCCATTTCTTTCGCGCTGTACGTTTGAAACTCCTTCAAAACGGAAGGTTTTTTGTGATCCCGAAGGGTTTTTCCTAGGTGACAATTCAAAAAATTGGTTAAGATACTGGTTGAGAAAACATACAAACTACACACTGTAAATTTTTTGACGAGTTTTAGGTGTTTTAAATTCCTCATTTTTTAGATAATGTCTCTCTGGAGTGCATACAACTACCATTTCCCATGTAAAAGGTATGGTGTTTTTTGTGAAATATCCCTTAAAGTAATGTGGTGAGGGGTTGAATTTTTGATGTAATTGGAAGGTTGAGACATTTTTTATTTGAAATGAGACCAAATTCATTGATTTCCATGTGAAATGATATTTCTGATTTAAAATATTGCTAACCCCATTGTACAATGATATTCTAGGCAGTTATAGGCGACAGAGGAGATGGACTGAGGAGCGAGCTGTCTTGTATGATTTTCCTGGTTACCATAGGGAGATCAGACTAGATGAATTTGCTTGCAGGATTATCGGTTGGACTTAAAAACTTTGTTCGTAGTATATTTAATAACTTTCGGTTTGAACTAAGTTCGTATTTATAGGATAGTATCAGGCGACCGAGCTTTGATTGACAGCGAAACGTGTACTTAGAAAGATGAAATGATCAAAACTGATCTATGCAATTACAAATCATTTACAATTAGAGATGATTAATTCTATTTGAACGTATTACCTCAAATCATAATTAGAGGCAATAGATACATCCTAATTGTCGTATTGGTTATTCATTTTGTCAATTTGGTTGATGATCATCAGGAATAGTTATCAGGAAAATCAATATTTTCGATGTTTTCGTCATCGTCGTAGCTCACTGGTGTAACATTAAATTAGGGATTAGATTATTTAATATATCTTGCCACACTACGTTTGATCGACGAGGATTCTCTGAAGGTAAAATAACTTTTAAGGCGCTCAGCCTTTTTACTGTATAAGATGCTACGTACAGCATGCCATGCATAAACACTGCCATTATCTAATAACATCAAAACAATGCTCTCGTCATGATGGGGTTTGAGATTACCTGTTAAAGGTGAAATTTCGTTTTTTTTCGGAGGAGGTAAAGAAAACGTTTCAAACAGTAGCATAACAACTTTTGATAGATACCTTACTCGCCGTGACTTTCCAATCTGCAATCAACCATTTGTGTTTCTCTATTTACGCAGTCACATCTGTCTGTTGTTCACATTTATTGCTTGATACGTCGCCACCTTAGTACCCATGAGGCACATGTTAAAAACTTTGTGAAGTAATTTTTAAAATGTAAAATGAATTTTCCCACATGTGAGACTTTTCTCAGATTTATTTTCACATCCGAATTTAATATTTGGTCCAACATTTGGTCGAAATCGTTGGAGCTATTTTCGAGAAGAAACAGTAAAAACTCATGTACAGAGATAGCTCGTTTCATGGTATAACGTAAAAGAAGACTTAGAAACATGTTCCAGTGTTCTCGGACATCTCCATTGCAACTGATTGCATTTGTTGGACTGCAATATTATGGTAGTTTTTAAAGTAAAGTCATTAAGTAGTATTAATCAAATTAACCAATTAATATAGAACAGCCTCCCGCCACTTTCAATTGTTGTGGTTTGCGAGATACTTTTGAGTGTGAATGAAGAAAAATCGTTTTCAGCGATGGGGTTGGTTTGATCGTCGTGGCGTTGGTTTGCGTCTTACCAACTGCGTTAAGATCGTGCATCAAGGTTGTTGAGGCAAGTTCCTTTGCATGCACCGCCTGTGGCTGTCGAAGAGCATCTGATACCCAGATAATCTCCATGGTTTATCGCACGGATTGGGTTTAACTGGAAGTATCCTAATGGGAATCTTTCGGATTTGAGGCCGTAGCTTACCCTCATGCTCACTCA